>OY288282.1:1918759-4526259 GCA_958450335.1 Hibiscus tridactylites | reverse complement strand
TGTCGGATTATTTTTTCAATGCGTCATGAGGTGTACTGACGATCCTAACAGAAAAGACTCTCCTCCTTCTCAAAAGGGGAAAAATTTAGCCCCGCTAATAAAGAATGTTCTCACCATTGCTCAAATCGATAAACATAAGCTCAATTGAACGACAAAAGACTAGGGGAGTTGTCCAAACACAAGAGATAAAGTGAATTTTCTAGACGCTTGATAAGTGATGAAGGAGTGGCGAACGAAATTAACAATCTTATAGACTACTTCATTTAATAGATCTAAATGCATCAACAAACAACCATAATAAGAGATTAAATTTACTGAACAACTATATATTATTGTATATCAGAACTGAACTCGTGAGAAGCTTTACACAAACCTAAATTTAACACACAAAAGAAATTGTTTGTAAGTTTTAATTGAGTGATAGATTTTCGGTAAATTTTAATTGAAAAAATTGTTTGTAAGTTTTAGAATGAATGTGATTTATTTGTTACTAGACGTAGTTTCCCCCATATGTTTTAGGTAACATCATTTATGTCTGCACTCTAGATCCGGCAAAAATCTTATCTTTTTCTCCATCTCAGAAAGACTTTGAAGACTTTTTCTTTCCTGTTTGGAATCAATTTCATTACCCATTTTTTACATTCGATTCTGAATATTTGTTAGTTCTCATCTCTTAAAATGGCAGCTATCATCTCCTGTAACTGTTACTCTTCTTTAGCTGCCTCTAAATGTATTAGCCCAATCACTAAAGCTTCAAGCTTTCTAAGAACTCAAAACCTTCCTAAATATACTCCTCAGAAACATGTTCAGTGTCAGCTTCATAATGAGCAGGTTTGTTTTTCTTTTTAATTTTTTGCACCCATTTTTTATTGCATTTGATGGATATGATTCATTAATGGGATGCTAGAATTTCTATTTTTGGTGGGTAAAGATTAGTCTTTTTGATGCAATTGATTTGATACAAAGTTGGGGGTTTTTTGTGGGTAAAGATTGGTTTTTGATGCAATTGATTTGATACAAAGTTTGGGGTTCTTTTTGTGGGGGTAAAGATTGGTTTTTGATGCAATTGATGTGAGACAAAGATTGTGTTTTTTTAGCAGAAAGGGAGGCCATTTTCCCTGAAGAAATGTGCAATCTCCATTGTTTTGGCAGCTGAGCTGTTGATAAATGGAATCCCATCACTTGATTGGTCCCCTAATGCTTATGCAGCTAATCCTACTTTCCCAGATTTGTCTGTTTTAATCTCTGGGCCTCCAATCAAGGACCCTGGAGCTTTGTTGAGATATGCATTGCCAATAAACAATAAAGCTGTTAGAGAAGTGCAGAGGCCACTCGAAGATATATCCGAGAGTCTCAAGATTGCCGGTGTCAAGGCACTCGACTCCGTCGAGCGAGTAAGACTCCCTTGCTTATCTTTATATGCTTCTCTGAGTGATGGTCTTAGGGGTTATCTTTGTATAAAATCCAGAATGTGAGGCAAGCTTCTCGAGCTCTGAAGCAAGGGAAAACGTTAATTGTCTCGGGATTAGCCGAAGCAAAGAAGGATCATGGAGCGGAATTGCTCGACAAGCTGGAAGTCGGGATGGAGGAGCTACAACAGATCGTGGAGGATCGGAATAGAGACGCGGTGGCACCGAAACAGAAGGAGCTTCTTCAATATGTTGGAGAGTGAGTATCTCAATCTTTAGAGCATATTGCTCAAAGATTAGCTTTCTTTGCTTAGATTATAGACCCTCCAACAATGACTTCGGCATTAGTTTTTTCAGAACCAACCGGAAAATGATACATGTAGATGGTAGGTTTTCTAAGTTGCAAATAGCTGAAGTTAGCCTTGATTCATAATGCCTTAAAAACTGTATCCGGTATCATATGGTGAACTTAGCATTGTTAGCCTTCAAACGAGCTACTTAGTTTGTTAATGGTAGATACCCGTACCCTACTTTCTTCGTAGAAGTCGGGGAAGGACTTAAAAGTTGAGCCTCTTAAAATAAGCTATTCTCATAGATACCCTTGACATTGACTGCAGTTGAGATCTTCATCGGGCATTGGGTTTCTGCAGTGTTGAAGAGGATATGGTAGATGGCTTCCCATACGAAGTACAGGAAGAATATCAGAATATGCCGCTTTTGAAGGGGAGAGCAGCTGTGGATATGAAGGTCAAAGTCAAGGACAACCCGAATGTAGAGGAGCGTGTTTTCCGTATAGTTCTCGATGGGTATAATGCCCCTGTCACAGCCGGGAATTTCGTTGACCTCGTTCAGAGGCACTTCTATGATGGCATGGAAATTCAGAGAGGTAGCTCTTGATTCTCCTTTATTATGTTCTTAGATTCATTGTTTGTCGGAAAATGTTCGAATACAGTAATATAGTTAATTTCCAAAGATACATGTAGACTTTTAAGTGACATCTTCATGGATTTGCTGCAGCGGATGGGTTTGTTGTTCAAACCGGAGATCCTGAAGGTCCTGCAGAGGGCTTTATCGAACCCAGTACCGAGAAAACCCGGACAATACCGTTAGAAATCATGGTTGATGGGGAGAAAGCACCTGTGTATGGAGAAACTCTGGAGGTAAGCTCTCTTCTCGTATTAGTGTTCAGAGCTAAACGAAACTGAATCCGTATCGAATCCATGCTTTATCAAAACTGAGACAGTTTTCTATTTGCATCCGGGCAGGAGCTTGGTCTATACAAGGCTCAAACAAGGCTTCCTTTCAATGCTTTTGGAACCATGGCAATGGCTCGAGATGTGAGAATATATTAACACGAACTCTCTGTCGTTTCGTTTTATTATGATGTTTCTTTTTCTCTTGAATTTCCCTTTTATTTCCGACAGGAGTTTGAGAATAACTCTGCCTCAAGCCAGGTATTCTGGCTATTAAAAGAAAGCGAGCTAACACCGAGTAACGCCAATATATTGGATGGTCGATATGCCGTGTTCGGATATGTGACAGAAAATCAGGATTTCTTGGCTGACGTTAAGGTTGGTGACGTTATTGAGTCGATTAAACTGGTTTCCGGCCTTGATAATCTAGTGAATCCGAGCTATAAGATTGCCGGTTAGGACCCATTTTTCGATTCCGGGATTGCAGATTGTCACTTTCATCGAACTTAATAAGACAGTTTGCTGGATGTGGTTCATTTCATTATCTAATCTTTCAATGTGATTGTAGTTTTCTTTTAATCTGAAAATGTAATCGATTCTTATAACAGATTATTGTGAACTCCATATATTGAGAAAATGCTTAGTTCTTATATCAGTAAGTCTGCAAAAAAATTTAGGATGGCAATTCGGATTGCGGATTTAAATATTTGATATGTTTTTTTTTTCAGATTCGGGTAGTTTGTGGATTTGCATGTTAAAATTACTATTCGTTGCGGGTTTTTGTGGATGTGGATTCAAATATTTGGATTTGACTTCGGATTATAAAATGACCAAATATGTTCGTTCTAAAGATTCAAACTTTGATTATCTAACTTTTAGCGGATTCGAATTTTTTTTAAATAAGTGTTGTAACTTTATTTATCCAAGACAAGAAAAACCAATACAGAATCCTATGCTTACTCCTTAGGCATCCATCCCATAGGGAATTCCCCAAGCAGCACAAAGGTTTCTATTTACAGAATTAATCCTAACTACCCTATTCTGAATTTTAATACAAAGTGTTTCTTTTATACAATCTATCAAGATATCAAACTCTCTACTTACACCTTGAGCCGTTTGTTTCTTTCCTCTCAAATGTAATATATGTACGAGCACCATGCAACTTTAAGAACATAAACGAGCATGGATTTACCCTTCAATCGAGTACTTATCCAACTCAATTCCCCCTCCCAGTCTTGCATCACTCTATGCAATCCACATCTCACAAGAACAATGGTCTAGATCTTCTTAGAGTATGGACAATCAGCAAACAAGTGGTTCCTGGATTCACAAGCATCTCTACATAGCACACAGTGATCACATTGCTCTGCAGGGACTAGACTCATGTGTTTCAACCTGTCCAATGTTGGTAATCTATCCAAGATGGTCATCCATGCCCTTATCGCATGCTTTGGGACATGTCCCCCAAACCACACTAGTCTGTGTCAAACCACCTTAGGACTATCCTCACGAACCACATCCCAAACAGTCATTGCTTTCACATCACCTGCATTCATCGAGTCCAATAATATGGGTCTGAGCTTGAGCATTTTTCGCAAAATATCAGCTATGTTGTGGCTTACTCACAGCAGACCACAAATCATTACTTTTAAAGACATATGCACGAACCCAAGTAACCCAAAGGGAGCCTTCACCAGCAAGCATGTCTTTCAATAACAGGGTAAAACAGGCTTTATTCCAACCATGTAGTTCCCTTATCCCCAGACCACCTTCACTCCTAGGCTTGCAAATAGCTTTCCAACTTACTCTTGCTCCTGCAGCAACCACATTCTTGCCTTTCCAAAAGAAACACATGCATAATCTCTCGAGCTTTTGAACAACGCTCTTTGGAAGTAACACTTGTTTGCACCAGTAATTGGCTACACTAAAGATAACATTGCGAATAAGTTGTAATCTCCCAGCAAAGCTCAACAATCTACATGATCAATGCCCAAGTCTTACCTTAATCCCTTCTAGAAGGCTAGCACAATCTTTTTCCGAGAGCTTTCGAGTAACTAGAGGTATGCCCAGGTACTTCACTAGTAAGTGGCCTATTTTGAAACCAGTTACCATCCCATTTCATTTTGTTGATCACTCGTAACTCCTGCAGTAAAGAGCTTTGACTTTGCAGCATTCAAACGAAGCCCAGAAAACTCATAAAACTTTTTTATGACACATAGAATACCAATCAAAGAATCTAACTTCCTCTTGCAAAATATTAGAAGGTCATCATCAAAGCAAAGGTGGGTGATTCTCACTTTCTTACACTTGGGATGGTAATGGAAAATATTGTTCGCAGCAGCTAAATCAAGCAAATGAGAGAGCACATTCATAGCAAGTACAAAGAGGTAAGGAGACAATGGATCTCCTTGTCTCACCCCCTCTCATTCCTTTAAAGAAACCAACCAAACTACCATTTAGATTAATAGAAAATCTGCTACCAGAGTAGCAAGCTTTTATCCACCCTCTAAACTGCTCAGGCAAGTTCACAGCTTCCAAAACCTTATCTAAAAAATTTCAGCTTAAAGAGTCAAAGGTCTTTTGAAGATCCACCTTAAGTGCAGATCTTGGGGAAATTAATGCTCTTCCATAACCTTGTACAAGTTCTTGTGCTAATAGGGTATTATCAGTAATGCTCTCACCTTTAATAAAAGCAGACTGATTTTTGGTAATAAGATGTGGCAAGACAGTTGTTAATCCCCCAACAAGAATTTTAGAGATAGCCTTGTAAGTAACAGAACAACACGAGATAGGCCTGAATTCTCTTGCTTTACATGCATTTGGAGTCTTAGGAACCAAAGTAATTGTAGTAGCATTAAAAGCAGGCAAAAGTTTTGATGTTGTAAAGAAGTATCTCACAACTGCAATGCAATCGCCTCCAACAATATTCCAGGCCACCTTAAAGTACCAAGGTGTGTATCCATCAGGGCTAGGGGCCTTGTCCTTCCATTGTATGAAAATTATATATTTTATTTCATCATCAGTAATATCCCTGATCAAGCTTTCCTGCTCCTCATCTAGCACAGTTACTTGCAAGATCCCTCTTAAATCCCCAACAGTACAACCACTTACCTTCGGATCAACTCTACCAATTTACCCTGTAAAAAACTTGACAAATTCTTCAGCAATGCTATCAAAAGAATCAAGCTTGTTGCCCATATCATCTTGTAAGAAACTTATGGCACTTTTCTTCCTTTTCACAGCAACTATACTATAGAAAAATTTAGTCCCTTGATCACCATCATTAAGCCATCGAACTTTTGCTTTTTTCTTGTAAAACTGAAATTCAGCTTTCTCAAGAACCAGCAGCTATTCTTGGATTAACTTCTAGTGACAACATTTGCTTGCAGCACAGGTAATCTTAAGTTCAATTGTTGTATAGTTTCCAATTGCATCCTCTTCTCATGAACCTTTTTCGAGATATCAAAAAAATGATCTTGATTCAAAGTCTTTAGACAAGCCTTAAGTCATTTGAGCTTTGCAAATAAGGCTTGCAAAGGGTTACCCTCCACTGATTCATTTCATGAGTCCCCAACAATTCTTCTAAATTCGGAGTGCTCGGACCAGAAATTAAAAAATTTAAAAGGCTTAGGCCTCTGCACTGTGTCCCCTGCATTCATACTAACCACTGTTGGACAATGGTCTGAGATTTCAGGAACCTGAAATTCAACCCCAGAAAGAGGAATCTCAATGCACCAACAAGGGTTAATCAGAACCTTGTCAAGTTTCCTTGCCAAAAATCACTCTGCATGCTTGTTTATCCAGGTAAAATCAGCACCAGTATAAGGATGATCCATTAATTCTACTTCACTTATACAATTTTAAAAGTCAGCCATGTCAGATGAACAATGAGGCTACAGAATTTCAAAATCAGAACTCTCATCAGCCCTTAAGGTAACATTAAAATCACCTCCTACGATCCAAGGTCGGTCCCCAACAATAGATGCAACGTGCTTAATTTGTTCTTACAATTTACGTCTTTGCACTCCTCCATTACTTCCATACACAGTTGAAAGGATAACAAGCCTTCCTTCAATGTGCCCCTTCACAATCACCTTTTGATCATCAGAATGTAAAAGAGTAAAATCAGACCCTTTTTTGCATAATATCCAGATTCTCCCTAAATCAGCATGTCGATAGTTATTAAAGCAAATCCAATTATTAGTGTATCTGGCAAACATTCCACTGAAATTCCTTTCACACACTCTATTTCATTCAAGCAGATCACAGTATCATTTAGTTTGTCTGGACGCTGGAAGATATTTTTCTGTTTATGGGCATTATTAAAGCCCTTAATATTCCAAAAGACAATAGTCATCAGTGCGCTCTATGAGCCCCTCCTTGTGACCCCCTAGACTTGAGCTTATCCCCCTTCTTAGCCTTCATCTCCTGTAAGAGGTTAGCAGCTCCTAAAGAGGCAATTCTTGGCCTTCGAAGTTTCTCTTCATTCGATATATCAGTCAAAATTTCAAACTTGTTTTTTGATCCACAAAGCACACTTTTGGTCTTAGATTTTACACGCACAAGTGATAGAGTAGCGCAAACTTGGATTTGGAAGCCTTCAATCAAGTTGTTGCAAGAACTAAGACATCTAGACTCAATCAAGAAAGTTATGGGCAAATCTGAAAGTTAAATAGAAAAGAGAAGGGATTTTCTTGAAAATTTCAGATTCAATGCTGGAAATTTAAAGAAAAGAAGACAATAAGGAAGATTAGAAGATGAATAATAAAATATAACGAAAAAGATTAAAAAGATGAAGAGAAGAGTAGGTAAAACAAATATGAAATTTCCAGCTTTGTTTATAGAATTATGGGAGATGGCGTGAAGATTGAAGATGAAGATGGCTTGATGGATTTGTGATGGTTTTGTCCTCGGCACCCTCTTAGACGCAATTACCTAAGCAAGCAACCTCAAGCGGCTCTAACCCACCCTCCTAGACGTGATTACCTAGGCAAGCAGGAGTGTGAAGATGATCTCCCTCACAAGAACTCGTCGAACTTATGTTGAAGAAGACTTCGAAGGCACAAGTAATCAGCACTTGCAAAAATAAACTCACTAAATATTTTATTAATCCAAGAAAATCTCAATAGGCTTCATCCTTTTATAGGTGAAGGATAGCCAAAGTAAGTTGGGCTAAGTCTAATTCGTCCAAAAGCCTTATATAATAGCTTTTGGGCTGAATTTTACAAAATCCCGTAATAATCCCGTATCCAGTTTTCTGCATGCGCAGTCTTCAGTAAAATGGACGTATCTTGAGTTTCCGATGTCCGATTGATGCGTTTCAAGATGCGTTGGAAAGGTAACTGAATGGCGGTTAATTTGTTAGAAGACAACGCTTCCCAAAAATGCTTGGATCCCATCCCAAAAGTCGTCGCAAGTTGGCTGACTTTCCAAACTTCACAAACAGATTCAGCTTCTTGTCCAATATGCATTGCTTTAGCCCTCCCATGCATGTATCAACAAGGCTTACCAGGGGGAAATTCATCAGTTGTCAGCATCACACCGCCGACTACTACTTTAGTCATAGTGTCACAAGGAGCCTCATCTCCAATGGCTAGCTCAACGTTACCAGAGGTTTGAGCAAAAATCAGAGATTTGAGCCATAATTAGAGTTTTGACTAGTCAAATTCGCTAATATTGTTGTTTGGTGAACAGCAGATTGAAAGAGCGAATTGGGGTGAAACCGCTAATTTTGATATTAGAGTTGTAAAGACTCTTTTACCCTTACCAGTTACTAAAAATTTCTAAATAACCTAAATTAAATATTTTCTCACCCTATTTATAAGCTAATTTTATTTATTTTTTTCTTTTTATCATCACATATTTATATGTGTATTTAAATTTATTAATTAATTAAATTATATTAAAATAATTATATAAATAATAAATTAATATATTAATAATTCGAATATGTTTAGAAAACTTATATTAAAAGTAATTTTTATAAATCTAATTAATATTAATTAGATACAAAATATTGATAAATTAATAAACTATTCAAATAAATACTGAATATAATCATGTCCTTATATGTCCTTTTGCTTGTTTAAATAATCTAATAACTATCAATTAATTTTACCAAAACACTTTTATACAATCAACTAATACAATCCGCTAGTCAAATCAGCTAATGTAATCAGCTATCAACTATCAGTTAATGTAACTCACTATTAGCTATCAGCTATCCGCTAATTGCCAAACAATGTCATAATTTAAAATTTTGAATACGAATGTTTGTGGATTCGAATATTTGATGGATGAAATTATTTAATCCGAACTCGGATTTTGATAGTTATTACTTTCATTATATAAAACTCTGGTAAATATAACAAATGTTAAAACTATGAAAGCGCGATGGAAATCAATTGAATAATTTCAACAGGGATCCTACGTAGTGAATAATTTAAAATTTAGAGTTAGAGAATAAATTATAAATATTTGAAAGTGAGAAGGGTAAATTTATAAATAAATTAATTTTTAAAGAAATTTTAAAAAAAATAAAAGTAAAAAAAAAAACCTTTAGGGTAGAGGGCGATTGCCCCTCTCCACCCCATGTAAATCTGTCTCTGGATAAGATTATTTTCTTATTTTTTTCTAAGGGATAATCTTTACATCTTCTACTGTTAATCTCATTCATTCATTCATCCAATGATCATAGATTAGTGTAGAACTAAATGAGATTTACACCATGTAAGTAAATCTTATCCCATATATAAATATAAAATAAAACCTTTGATCATGCTATTATTTATGACGATCGAAATTAATTTGATTCACATGTCTTAGTAAAATATATAAGAGAATATAGACTTGAATATGCTTTAACGCTCAATGTCCTTTGATTTATAGATGAAAAATAATATGAGTAATATAGCTATATGACATGCTCCTGAGCTCGTAGGACCTCTGTTTGATCGTGATACTTTTGGTCTTCCTTATTGTAGAGCTGTTCAATCTTAATTTTAGACTCGAACCTCTTTCAATTAAAAAGGAAAATTAAATTATTATTTTAAAAAATGAATTGAGTTGTTGTCCCTATTTAACCAATATCAATTTAATAGGTAAAAAGGCCGAAAAGTTCTTTAAATATGAATAGATTTATTATTTATAATGGTATTATTCGGTTATACAACCTTTAAATAAAAAATCAAAATCACTATTTAATGATAACTCCTTTCGTCTCACTAAAATTGTCACATATTGATATTTTTGAGTAAAATAATTTCAACTTTAATCTCTTAAAATTTAAAATTTATTATTGATAAAAATATAAAAAAATATATATATTTTAAAAACTTTCAATCAAGTAGTTTTAAAATATATTTTTTATAAAATTTAAATAATTAAAGTATTTAAACAAACTATAGTTAAAATTTAAAAAAAATTAACTAGAAAAATGTCAACATGCGACAGTTTTAGTGGGATGAAAAAACTATAACATTCTGCATTCTTATTCCCACCGTGGATAAAGATATTCATAACCTCAACCACCTTATTTCTATTACCAAACAGTTAATTTCCCTCCCATTTTTTTAGGGTAAAATACTGAAAACATCACTCAACTTTGGTCATTTGACCTATTTTAGTCACTCAACTTTAATAACGCTCAATTTACTCATTAAACTTTATTTTTTGACCTATTTTGATCACTCTAGATTATTTTATTAATATTCAAGTATGACATGACATATTTTATTATTATTAAATATAAAAAATAATTTAAAATAAAAAATAAATTATATTATATTTATTAATAAATAAAAAATAATTTAAAATAAAAACCCTAATCCCAAACACCCCAACTATCCCAAATCCCAACCACCCAAACTCTCAAACCCTTACTGACATCACTCTCGCCGGCGAGCACCACCCCTCTGCTGCCGCCGACAATTTCGCTCGCCGCCGACGGTAAGAGTGACACCGGTAAGGATGTTTGGTTATCAAAACCATCACTTTCAGAATCAAAGATAACATGCCGCCATCTTCTGTTATCAAAACCATCATCGGTAAGTGTGTTTGGATTGGTTCTGCCTCAACAAATTAATCATTTACAAAAACTATTGCGAGAAAAAAAATTCAAATGATTTAGATGTAACACCCATTTAAAAAGGAAACAAAAAAATGGAAAAGGGAGGTGAGGGAGTGGAGGCTCGAACCTGAGACCTCAGCCCTCACACCCAACCCGCTAACCATTGAGCCAAGTGCTCTCTTCTGTCAAGTATTACCAACAGTAATACTTGTTTGATAACAAATGAGTCAGATTGAGTTAGCTTTAATTTAACTCTGACTCTTCACCTACCAAATTAAATGCCCCTTTCAAGCTTCGAGAAATATCCCCTCACCCAACGCTCCTACCTACCCCGACCGGCCGTCGTTGCTTCCCCCTCCACCGTCGGCCCGTGCGCAACACCGCCGCCGTCGGCGTGTGCGTCGTGATTCCCTGAGCCCATCCCCGATAGTCACTCGCCTTTCCCCCGCCGCCATCGTCGTGATTCGAGGGCAGAAGGTTCGACGAACCCTATCCCATTTTCCGTCAACTGTTGCTTGCCGTTTCAGCCTCCGTCAGTCGTCCGTTCGGTGTGTTGTTGCCACCACCGTGTTCCCCACGTCGAGCCAAGCAAAACTCAGCCAACCCTTCGTCCAACCGACGCCGGCGAGGCTTCCATCGGAGCTACGTAAGTTCTGACGACCCTTCGGTTCTTCGCGGCGATTTCTGTTTAAATCCGATGATATTTCAGGCTTGTGTGGGTTGGGTTAGATCAATAATGGTTTCTGCCATTTTTTTTAGGTGAAATCGAGCCGGTACGAGCTCTCCGGCGAGTTTCTGGTGGCCGTCCGGCGTTATTTCCGTTGGGGTAAGTGAGCCGGCTTGAACCGGCTGGACCGGTCGGCCCATCACCCAAACCCGAGTCCGGCCCGACCCATCTCTGACCCGAACCGACCCGTGTCCGAGTCAACTCGTTGAGTTAACTCAGTGAGTCAACTCGCCCAAGTTGACTCAGTGTGTTGACTCACCGAGTCAACACAATTGACCCTGTTGGTTGCTGATGTCATCATGACATCATTGGTTGACCTGGCCCCGTTGACTTTGACCTGCTGACGTCAGTGTTGACTTGCTGACGTCAGCGTTGACTTTGACCAAAAAGTCAAATTTTTTCGAAAAGACCCTATCTTATGTTTTTCGATGTCCTGAGTCCGTTTTTGAAGCCCGTTTTGCGAAATTCCGACTCTAAGACCCTTGAATTTGACCTTAAACCCAAATCATGCATATGTACTTAATTATTCCATTCAGATATCAATAAATCAATTAAGTTTCTAAACTAGTGTTTTATTTGTGTAAAGGTACCCGAGACTCGTGTGACTACTCACCAGCTCAGCCTAGCTCCTCTCGACCCGCTCATCCTCACGCTTCAGTGAATATCAGATCCGACCCCGTATCTGAGCGTACTGAGGCAGGTGTCCGTTAGACTCTTCTCCGACCAGCTTTGAGGTGTGTTCCATATGTGTGCTATATTCTGTTGAATGAATTGCATAATGATTTAAACATAACCAATATTATGTTGTTTAATATCTTAATTGTTGTTGAGATTGCATTACTATGTTAGAAATGAGATGAAATGATGAATTGTTTATATAATGACATTCTCTGCTGACATGATGTATGTTTGCTCAATTCGTATACTTGTAATATGATTTCTTGATCTGTGATGGAATTGCCTGATTGTCTGATAAACTTGAAAGTATGACATATTAGTTTGACTTGAGATGTTACAATCTGTTTGTATGTTGAATGATGAGAATGTCTGCTTTGCTCAATAGGTATGCCCAATTATCTGCCAAAAGTACAAATCTTTTGTTTCTGATATTCTGAATAGAATGCATGCCACATGTACTCTGTTACTCATATCTGAGATCTGGACACTGATTACTATCTGGGGTATACTATTGGGTTATGTTGTGAAGTCTCTGTTGGTACAGCACTGATCAAGCTGGTAAATCCTTATGGACTCAAGGTCTCCCCTTGAGTGGCACCTATGCCCATCGGGCCTAGGGTAAGTCCTTATGGACTCAAGGTCTCCCCTTGAGTGGCACCTATGCCCATTGGGCATAGGGTAAGTCCTTATGAACCTAAGGCATCCCCTTAGGTGGCACCTATGCCCATCGGGCCTAGGGTAAGTCCTTATGGATGCAATTCTGGGGGACTGCATTTGGTGTATGGTTGGAGGGTAGTCATTAGTAAACTCATGCATGCACCCTAGCATTTGCATTGATCTGCCATGTGTTATTATGATATGATTGTTATGTATTCATTGCTTGTTTGATCTGCACTTATTGGAACACACTGAGCTCCCTAGCTCATGCCTTCTTCCTCTCCCCTTTCAGATACTCGTGATAGGCTACCCTTTTTGGACCCGGCAACTGGAGGATCGGCACATTTAGCTCTAGACTGTTGTAATGTTCTTATCTTCCAAACTGTCTGTATTTGGGTGACTTATGCCTATATTTTGATACGACTTATCTTTTGGTTTTGCCGGGTGTTGGCTTTTGTTATAACTGAACACTTTATGCTTTCATACCATCTATTTTGAAATCTATTGATACTAAACTTCTGCTTACTATTTTTGGATGGATTTGAAAGCGTTACTAGTAGATTTTATAATCATTTTGAGAATAATATTGATATGTAATTGATAACAGGTTTTATGGTATGATTCGTAAATCTCCCGAAAGGGGGAAACTATGTCAGTTTTGATATTTTAACTATGATATTTCACAAGGGTTTGATTATAAGTTGTGACTGCCTAGAGTTGGGTTAAACGCATAAGCGGGTCCAGGTGGTTACATTTAGTGGTATTAGAGCTTTTGGTTTTAAAAACCTCGGACTGTGTATGAGTCCATTTTACGCAATATTTGAAAAGTTTTACAAAAAGTGTTTTGAAATAAGCTAAGTCACCCAATTTTGTCTACTTAATTGTGTTCGATTCTCCATTGCTATAAACTGACCCTAAGCTTATTCCTTGTAGAGACCTTCTGCTATGAGTTCTGCAAGAGGACGTCGACCTATTCGGAGACGCGGTAGACATGTCCGGTTTGCCGACGCGATGAATGATCTGGTGGTCGAGCCACCTACTTCAACTCCTGTCCCTGGTCCTACTGAGCCTTCCGTACCATCTGGCCCTACTGTAGTAACTGCTCCTCAGTCTGCCCTGGGATTGATGTGTCTACTCCGGTTAGAGGAGCACCGTCTTCTTCTGAGCCTCCCACATCTGTTACCGACGAAGCCCTTAGTAGGCAGTTTTTGCAGTTGATTACTGGTGCGGTTAGAGCAGCTGGTATTGTCCCTGAGGTTCCCATCTCTCAGACCTTGATCACGAATGGGGCGAGAACTTTTGATGGCCCTACTGGTGGAGCCCCGACCGAGGTAGAGGAATGGCTCCACGATCTGGAGAGGCGTATGGATTCTTTGGGTCTTGAGTCACCCAAGAGATATTTGGGAGCCGTCTCTATGTTGTATGGGAATGCTCGTACTTGGTGGGAATCTGTGGTTAGTAGTGTTCCTGCGGCCCGTTTGACTTGGGACTTTTTCAAGGAGCGCTTCAAGAGCCGCTTTGTTGGTGAGCGTTACATGAGGCAGATGCAAGAACGATTCAGGACATTGACTCAGGGAGATATGTCTGTATCCGAGTATGAGACAGAATTCTTGGGCTTGCTCAGATTTGGGGCTAGTTTAGTGCCCACTGAGAGGGAAAAATGTCGTAAATTTGTGATGGGGCTGAGATATGAGCTATGTGTACATGTTGTTGGTCATCTGAATAAGGACTTTGATACTTTAGTTGAGAAAGCTAAATACCTGGAAAAAGTTGAGCTAGCAGCCACTGGTGGAGGTAGAGCTGACCGAGAGCGGTCTAAGAGGCCTCCTAATCCCGAGCCTTCCTCGCGTCATGGAAAGAGGAATCGCACTTCTGGTCATCAGAGAGGTAATTCTAGATCCAGACCTGATGCTCCTTCGACCCCGGCTGCTAGTAGAGGTGATTCGTCTGGTTTCACCCCTATGCCCCTTTGTGTGCATTGTGACAAGCGACATGGGGGCGAGTGCAGAAGGAAGACCGGTGCATATTTTCGGTGTGGGTCCGGAGACCATTTTCTGAAGAATTGCCCTGTCCCATCTTCTGCACCTCGGGCATCCTCCCAGACCCCTGCACGCTCACAGACTTCAGTACAGACTCCGGCCAGGGGTCGTAGTCAGAGTAGACCTTCTGCATCTGCTGCTAGGACAGACTCTAGAGCACGGTCCCATCAGAGTGGGGGACCAGTTTTGTCTGAGGCTAGGCAGCCAGCACTTGTTTATGCTACCAGGCGACGTGATGATAGAGATGAGCCGGATGTTATAGCAGGTACATTTACCATTTTCTCTGTTCCATACTTTGCATTGCTCGATAATGGTTCTACCCACTCCTACATTTCAAGATCTGTTTCCCGAGACCTTCCATTTCCGATAGAAGCCACAGAGAATGTTGTTACAGTTATGAGCCCAGTAGGTCAGTCGGTGACCGTGGATAAGGTGTTTAGGCGTTGTCCTCTTGAGGTTCAAGGGGAAATCTTTCTGGTTGATCTTATGGAGCTTCCAATGGAGGAGTTCGATCTGATTTTGGGTATGGATTGGTTGACCGAGCATCGGGTTAACCTTGATTGTGAATTGAAAAGGGTAACCTTAAGGACTTCTGATGGCCAGTCAGTGGTTCTAATCGGTGAACGTCGAGGTTATTTGTCTAATGTAGTATCTGCTCTGACCGTCGATAGAATGATTCGGAAGGGATATGAGACCTTCATTGCTTCTCTCCTGAATACGAAGGGTTCTCTATCCAAGATTGAAGAAATTCGCACTGTTAGCGAATTTCCTGATGTCTTTCCCGAAGAGTTGCCTGGGTTACCTCCGGATAGGGATGTTGAGTTTGAGATTGAGACTTATCCGGGGTCTGCACCTGTATCTATGAATCCCTATCGTATGGCCCCTAAAGAACTTAAGGAGTTGAAAATTCAGTTGCAGGAGCTGCTTGACCGAGGTTTCATTCGACCTAGCTCTTCACCTTGGGGAGCTCCAGTCCTCTTCGTCAAGAAGAAAGATGGTTCACTCCGGTTATGCATTGATTATCGGAAGTTGAACAAACTGACAGTTAAGAATAAATACCCGTTACCCAGGATCGACGATTTGTTTGATCAATTTCGGGGAGCCACGGTTTTCTCAAAGATTGATCTTCAGTCTGGATACTATCAACTGAAGATAAAGGGATCTGATGTTGCGAAGACAGCTATCCGCACTAGATATGGGCACTATGAGTTTCTTGTGATACCTTTTGGCCTTACCAATGCACCAGCTGCCTTCATGGACATGATGAACCGTGTGTTCCGACCCTATATAGACCAGTTTGTTGTGGTGTTTATTGATGATATTTTGGTTTATTCTCGGACAGAATCTGAGCATTTTGAACATTTGAAGATTGTTCTGCAAACCTTGAGAGAGCATCGTTTGTATGCTAAGCTGAGCAAGTGTGAATTTTGGCTTAGAGAAGTGAAATTTCTAGGGCATGTTGTATCAGCTTAAGGTATCCAGGTTGATCCTAGTAAGATCGAGGCTATCACCAGTTGGAAGCCACCCAAGAATGTCTCTGAGATCCGTAGCTTTCTGGGTTTAGCTGGTTACTACTGCCGCTTTGTCGAGGGTTTCTCCATCATTGCTGCCCCTTTGATGAAGCTTTTGAGGAAGAATGTTCCTTTTGCTTGGTCTGATGCCCAGCAAGCTAGTTTTGAGAAACTAAAGGCGGCTTTGACTCAAGCTCCGGTCCTTTCACAGCCCGAGTCTGGGAAGGATTTCTCAGTGTATAGTGATGCCTCACTCTCCGGGCTTGGTTGTGTACTGATGCAAGATAGGAAGGTAATCGCTTATGCATCACGTCAGTTACGACCACATGAGTGTAACTATCCGACCCATGACCTCGAGTTAGCTGCGGTGGTCTTTGCTCTAAAAATCTGGAGGCACTATCTCTACGGAGAGAAGTGCTATATCTTTACTGATCACAAGAGCTTGAAGTATATCCTCACTCAGAGGGATTTAAATATGAGGCAACATCGTTGGGTTGAGCTGTTAAAGGACTATGATTGCGTGATTGAGTACCACCCGGGAAAAGCCAACGTTGTTGCCGATGCCTTAAGTCGTAAGACCATATCCGACCTGAGATCTCTGTTTGCCAGGATGAGTATTTATAGTGATGGCAGTTTGCTAGCGGAGTTGCAAGTTAAACCAACTTTGGCCGAAGATATTAAGGCCAATCAACTCTTAGACAGTTCCTTACTCCCAGTCATGCAGCAAGTTGAGCAGGGATCCACATCTGTTTATGCCTTCGATCAGGATGGCGTTTTGTGCTTTAAGGGTCGTTATTGTGTTCCCGATGATGCCGACCTGAAGCGAGCCATACTTAGTGAGGCTCATAGCAGCCCTTATGCTATGCATCCTGGTGGAGACAAGATGTACCAGAATCTGAAACAAAGGTACCGCTGGGAGGGTATGAAGAAGGATATATCAGATTATGTATCGAAGTGTATGACCTGTCAGCAAGTCAAAGCGGAACATCAGCATCCTTCTGGTTTGTTACAACCCATTAAGATTCCTGAGTGGAAATGGGAGCGTATCACGATGGATTTCGTTACCGGGTTGCCTCTGACTCCTTCTAAAAAGGATTCTGTCTGGGTTATTGTTGATCGGCTCACCAAGTCAGCTCACTTTATTCCTGTACGAGTTACTTATTCTCTAGAGAAGCTGGCTAGGCTATATATCTCAGAGATCGTCAGATTGCATGGGGTACCCTTATCTATCATATCTGGTCGAGATCTGAGGTTCACTTCTCATTTCTGGGCGGCCTTGCATAATGCTTTGGGTACGCGTTTAAATTTCAGTACATCCTTCCATCCTCAAACTGATGGTCAGTCTGAGAGAGTAATTCAGGTTCTTGAAGATATGTTGAGAGGATGCGTGATAGACTTCCGCGGTAGTTGGGAAGATTTCTTGCCCTTGGCCGAGTTTGCTTATAACAATAGCTATCAAGCTAGTATTCGTATGGCCCCTTATGAAGCTCTGTATGGTCGTAAATGCCGAACTCCTATCTGTTGGACCGAGTTGTATGATAAGAAGACTTTGGGTCTGGAGTTGGTCCAAGAAACTGAAGAGACTGTCAGATTAATCCGTGATCGCCTGAAAGAGGCCTTTGACAGACAGAAATCTTATGATGATCGAAGAAGAAAGGATATTAAGTTTGAGGTCGGTGATCAAGTCTTTCTGAAAGTATCTCCATGGAAGAAAGTTCTGAGATTTGGAAAAAGGGGTAAGCTGAGTCCGAGATTCATTGGGCCGTACCGTATCGTGAAGAGAGTTGGGCCAGTTACCTATCAGCTTGAGTTACCTCCTCAGCTCAGTCGTATCCATAATGTATTCCATGTGTCCATGTTGAGGCAATACCATCCGGATCCTAGTCATGTTATCCAAGTTCAGGATGTAGAGTTGAGACCGGACTTGTCCTATGAGGAGGAACCAATCCAGATCTTAGATATTGATGAGAGAGTTTTGAGGAACCGGCGCATTCCGATGGTAAAGGTACAGTGGAGAAATTGAAGTCCTAGTGAGGCTACATGGGAGATCGAGGGATCCCTGAGGAAGCAGTTTCCACATCTATTTGATTCAGGTAAATTTCGAGGACGAAATTTTTCTTAAGGAGGGGAGAGTTGTAACACCCATTTAAAAAGGAAACAAAAAAATGGAAAAGGGAGGTGAGGGAGTGGAGGCTCGAACCTGAGACCTCAGCCCTCACACCCAACCCGCTAACCATTGAGCCAAGTGCTCTCTTCTGTCAAGTATTACCAACAGTAATACTTGTTTGATAACAAATGAGTCAGATTGAGTTAGCTTTAATTTAACTCTGACTCTTCACCTACCAAATTAAATGCCCCTTTCAAGCTTCGAGAAATATCCCCTCACCCAACGCTCCTACCAACCCCGACCGGCCGCCGTTGCTTGCCCCTCCACCGTCGGTCCGTGCGCAACACCGCCGCCGTCGGCGTGTGCGCCGTGATTCCCTGAGCCCATCCCCGATAGTCACTCGCCTTTCCCCCGCCGCCATCGTCGTGATTCGAGGGCAGAAGGTTCGACAAACCCTATCCCATTTTCCGTCAACTGTTGCTTGCCGTTTCAGCCTCCGTCAGTCGTCCGTTCGGTGTGTTGTTGCCACCACCGTGTTCCCCACGTCGAGCCAAGCAAAACCCAGCCAACCCTTCGTCCAACCGACGCCGGCGAGGCTTCCATCGGAGCTACGTAAGTTCCAACGACCCTTCGGTTCTTCGCGGCGATTTCTGTTTAAATCCGATGATATTTCAGGCTTGTGTGGGTTGGGTTAGATCAATAATCGTTTCTGCCATTTTTTTCAGGTGAAATCGAGCCGTTACGAGCTCTTCGGCGAGTTTCCGGTGGCCGTCCGACGTATTTCTGTTGGGGTAAGTGAGCCGGCTTGAACCGGCTGGACCGGTCGGCCCATCACCCAAACCCGAGCCCATCGCCCGAGTCCGGCCCGACCCATCGCCCGAGTTGACTCAGTGTGTTGACTCACCGAGTCAACACAGTTGACCCTGTTGGTTGCTGATGTCATCATGACGTCATCGGTTGACCTGGCCTCGTTGACTTTGACCTGCTGACGTCAGCGTTGACTTGCTGACGTCAGCGTTGACTTTGACCAAAAAGTCAATTTTTTTTCGAAAAGACCCTATCTTATGTTTTTCGACGTCCTGAGTCCATTTTTGAAGCCCGTTTTGCGAAATTCCGACTCTAAGACCCCCGAATCTGACCTTAAACCCAAATCATGCATATGTACTTAATTATTCCATTTAGATATCAATAAATCAATTAAGTTTCTAAACTAGTGTTTTATTTGTGTAAAGGTACCCGAGACTCGTGTGACCACTCACCAGCTCAGCCTAGCTCCTCTCGACCCGCTCATCCTCACGCTTCAGTGAATATCAGATCCGACCCCGTATCTGAGCGTACTGAGGCAGGTGTCCGTTAGACTCTTCTCCGACCAGCTTTGAGGTGTGTTCCATATGTGTGCTATATTCTTTTGAATGAATTGCATAATGATTTAAACATAACCAATATTATGTTGTTTAATATCTTAATTGTTGTTGAGATTGCATTACTATGTTAGAAATGAGATGAAATGATGAATTGTTTATATAATGACATTCTCTGCTGACATGATGTATGTTTGCTCAATTCGTATACTTGTAATATGATTTCTTGATCTGTGATGGAATTGCCTGATTGTCTGATAAACTTGAAAGTATGACATATTAGTTTGACTTGAGATGTTACAATCTGTTTGTATGTTGAATGATGAGAATGTCTGCTTTGCTCAATAGGTATGCCCAATTATCTGCCAAAAGTACAAATCTTTTGTTTCTGATATTCTGAATAGAATGCATGCCACATGTACTCTGTTACTCATATCTGAGATCTGGACACTGATTACTATCTGGGGTATACTATTGGGTTATGTTGTGAAGTCTCTGTTGGTACAGCCCTGATCAAGCTGGTAAATCCTTATGGACTCAAGGTCTCCCCTTGAGTGGCACCTATGCCCATCGGGCCTAGGGTAAGTCCTTATGGACTCAAGGTCTCCCCTTGAGTGGCACCTATGCCCATTGGGCATAGGGTAAGTCCTTATGGACCTAAGGCATCCCCTTAGGTGGCACCTATGCCCATCGGGCCTAGGGTAAGTCCTTATGGATGCAGTTCTGGGGGACTGCATTTGGTGTATGGTTGGAGGGTAGTCATTAGTAAACTCATGCATACACCCGAGCATTTGCATTGATCTGCCATGTGTTATTATGATCTGATTGTTATGTATTCATTGCTTGTTTGATCTGCACTTATTGGAACACACTGAGCTCCCTAGCTCATGCCTTCTTCCTCTCCCCTTTCAGATACTCGTGATAGGCTACCCTTTTTGGACCCGGCACATTTAGCTCTAGACTGTTGTAATGTTCTTATCTTCCAAACTGTCTGTATTTGGGTGACTTATGCCTATATTTTGATACGACTTATCTTTTGGTTTTGCCAAGTGTTGGCTTTTGTTATAACCGAACACTTTATGCTTTCATACCATCTATTTTGAAATCTATTGATACTAAACTTCTGCTTACTATTTTTGGATGGATTTGAAAGCGTTACTAGTAGGTTTTATAATCATTCTGAGAATAATATTGATATGTAATTGATAACAGGTTTTATGGTATGATTCGTAAATCTCCCGAAAGGGGGAAACTATGTCAGTTTTGATATTTTAACTATGATATTTCACAAGGGTTTGATTATAGGTTGTGACTGCCTAGAGTTGGGTTAAACGCATAAGCGGGTCCAGGTGGTTACATAGAACTGCTTTGTTGATTCCTTATGCTTTGCCGATTCCTTTTTCAATTGTTTCAAAATCAAACATTGCCTCATATTCAAGTGCAAGACTTCTTCGACATAGAGTACACAAAGCTGGCAGGCCAAAGTGATCTCCAACCAGTCCACCACTCTCACCGTCGGCGGCAGGTGATGTTGTCGTCGGCGGTAGAGGGAGTGGTGGTCGCCCGTGAGTGTGACACCGGTAAGGGGTTTGAGAATTTGGGTGTTTGGGATGTGGGATATTTGAGATATTTGGGGTGTTTGGGATTAGGATTTTTATTTTAAATTATTTTTTTATTTATTAATAAAAGAATATTATTTATTTTTATTTTAAATTATTTTATATATATAATAATAATAAAATATGCAATGTCATACCTAAATATTAATAAAATAATCTAAAGTGACCAAAATAGGTCAAAAAAATAAAGTTTAATGAGTAAATTGAGCGTTTTTAAAGTTAAGTGACTAAAATAGGTCAAATGACCAAAGTTGAGTGATGATTTCAGTATTTTACCCTTTTTTTAAGGAAAACTACACCACTGATCACCAAATAAATTGGGGATACCTATTTGGACCACCGAACTATAAAAAACGTCAATCAGACCACCGAACTTAAAAAATCAACCTATTTTGACCACCGCCGTTGAAAACCTAACGGTGGAGTGACGGAACTGCCACGTGGCAATTGACGGAAAAATTTTAAAATTACATATTTGGTCCCTATTATTTACACATTCTTTCAATTTAGTCCTAATTTTAAATTAATAAAATAATAAATTAAGTGGTGACACGTGTCAACACCAATATAGAGGAGAAAAATAATTTTCTCTCCTTTGCGTTTAGCATGAGTCAAACCTGGATCTCCGGATTGAAAAGCTCATGGCTTTGCCACTGCACTAAGCACAATCTTGTGCTACAATTCTCCAGATATAATATATACCTCTTATTAGTTTCCACATTTATAAGCCAAAAGCTCAAACCTTAAACACTAATTTCACATATATATAAACCTCAAACCCTAAACTCTAACCTTAAATATTTCAAATTTAACCCCAAACCCTAAATATTTCAAATCAATTCCACGCTAAATGTTTTAAATTAAACTCTAAACCCCAAAACCCTAAAAATTTCAAATTAATTTAACGCTAAATATTTTAAATTAAACCATAAACCCTAAATATTTCAAATTAATTTCATGCTAAATATTTCAAATTAAACCCTAAATACTCAACCCAAACCTTAAACCCTAAAAATTCAAATTAATTCCACGCTAAATATTTTAAATTAAACCCTAAACCCCAAAACCCTAAAAATTTCAAATTGATTTCACGCTAAATATTTCAAATTAAACCATAAACCCTAAATATTTCAAATTAATTCCATGTTAAATATTTCAAATTAAACCCTTAAACCCTAAAAATTTCAAATTAATTCCATGCTAAATATTTAGGGTTTAATTTGAAATATTTAGCATGAAATTAATTTGAAATATTTAGCGTTTAATTTTAAATATTTAGCATGGAAATAATTTGAAATTTTTAGGTTTAAGGTTTGTGTTTAGAGTTTAATTTGAAATATTTAGCGTGAAATTAATTTGAAAGTTTTAGTGTTTGGGGTTTAATTTTAAATATTTAGCGTGAAATTAATTTGAATATTTAGGGTTAAAGTTTAGGGTTTGAGATTTATATATATATGTGAAATTAGTGTTTAAGATTTGAGCTTTTGGCTTATAAATGTGGAAACTAATAAGAGGTATATATTATATCTGGAGAATTATAGCACAAGGTTGTGCTTGGTGCAGTGGCAAAGTCATGAGATTTATAAGTAGTAGAACTAGTTTCGATTCATGTTAAACACAAAGGGGAGAAAATTATTTTTCTCTTCTAAATTGGTGGTGACACATGTCACCACCTGATTGGAGGGGGAATTAATAAAATCAAATATAAATAATTAAAGTCCTCCAATAAGGTGTTGACACGTGTCACCACTTAATTAAATAATTTATTATTTTATTAATTTAAAATTAGGACTAAATTGAAAGAATGTATAAATAATAGAGACCAAATGTGTAATTTTTAAATTTTTACGTCAATTGTCACGTGGCAGTTACGTCACTCCAGCGTTAAGTTTTTACCGGCAGTGATCAAAATAGGTTGATTTTATAAGTTCGGTGGTTTAATTGACGTTTTTTATAGTTCGGTAGTCTAAATAGATATCCCCAATTTATTTGGTGATAAGTGGTGTAGTTTTCCTTCTTTTTTTATTTTCTTCTCCCTTATTTTCTTTTCAAAGAAGGCGAGTTGCCAACTCAGTTTCTCAGTCCACTATTCACCGGCGGCCATTTTGAAACCATGGAATCGTTCACGAGTCCAACCGTAACTCAGCGCGATCAGATATTGGTTGAACAACAAGTCTTCAACATATTCAAAACGTTCTACAACATGCCTCCCAGTTCCCAATCCTTCATGTAAATCCCTAAAGCCCTAATGTTGTGTAAATTTTATCTTATTTGGGGTTTAATTCGACTTGTTTTGATAGGTTGGAGCTTCAACGAGAAAATCATGTGGAGTACTTGACGAATGGATTAAAACAGCTCGGTCCTTCTTTCTGCGTATTAGATGCCAAGTAAAAAAAAGTTTTTTAATCAGTGCTTTAATTAATTAAAATTAGAAGATTTTTCTTCTTCTTTTTAATAAAAAATGATCATTTATTTTGCAGTCGCCCTTGGATTTGTTATTGGATACTTCATTCGATTGCTTTATTGGACGAGTTTGTAGATCCTGAATTGGAAGATAATACTATTGATTTTCTTAGCCGTTGTCAGGTAGTAAAATTTATGATTACATAGATATGATTATATCAATTCAAATAGAACATCATTTTATGTGAAATAATCACATGGGTATGAGAATATGGCCTCTGCCCTCTAGATTCCTCCAAAAACAACCTGACTGTATCTGTTTAGGCAATACCTGTATGACATTATCCAACACTCACACCCGAGTCTGAGTAAAACATGGCCAGCTAGCTTCGGTGCTTGACCACCATCCGCATTCGGTTTCTATCTTTTTTCATTTTCCTCGAATGGTTATCTGATACTTCGTTGCATATTTGTTCTTATTTCTGACAGGATCCTAATGGTGGTTATGGTGGTGGACCTGGACAGGCAAGTAAATTTTGGATATGATCATCTTTAAACTCTAACCTACCATCTTCCTGTATGTTAACAGTTATAAATGGTGGTGGCCTATGTTTAATTGATTCTTATTTATATGAAACATTCTATTTTATTTTGTGTGGGCTTCCTCTTACTGCCTTTAAAGCTGTACCAATTTTAACTGTATATGAGAAAACTAATCGACTTCATAATTTATTTTTCCAGATGCCTCATCTTGCAACAACATATGCTGCAGTCAATTCACTTGTTACTTTGGGTGGTGACAAAGCGTTGTCATCAATTAATAGGTGGTCTATGCAACAGTTGAATTTGTAGTTTTTATTGAAAGTTATTTAACAGAAATTTACAATTTCCTTCAGACAAAAACTCTACTCGTTTATGCGGAAAATGAAAGATGCTAGTGGGGGATTCAGGTTTGACACATTTCTTCATCTTTTTTTTTTTCAAATTTGAAGCCACCTTCTAACAGATATCTTGTAATTTACTTTTTTCTTTGAAGTTGCTTTGCTTTGTATTTGGAGGTTGATGTTCTTTATAGTTGAATCTGTTTACATTTAAGTACCCGGCATCAAGTTCTTGCTATGAGGAAAATGCAACTCTCTCCTATCCCTTTCCTCGAAACAAGTGTTCAGATTGTAATTTTAAGCATTCTTGATCATTTCTTTTGCAGAATGCATGATGGTGGAGAAATTGATGTTCGAGCATGTTATACAGCCATCTCAGTAAGTGTGCAGTGATGTGAAAAGTTAATATTATCACTGTTTTGTTTGGAAAATTCCACTATTTATTGTAGATCTATTGTTTCCTTTGGGATGCAAACATGTTACCAGTTTCTGTGTATAAATTATATGCCACTGTTTTCAAGGTTATTCTGTCTTTGAGATAAGCCAGCCATCTTTCCTTGACCAGGTTGCAAGTCTGCTGAATATTTTGGATGATGAACTTGTTCAAAATGTTGGAAATTACATCTTAAGGTCAGTATCTGGCTTTCACTTTGCTTTGAGGTAGTTATTTAAGGTAGTTATTTAAGGTAGCTAATTGTATTCCCTACTTTTTGTCTTAAATTTATTTTAGGTTTAATTGTTATCCATGTCTGTTTTCCATGTTTTCTTGCTGCTAGAAAGAGCATTTATTGGGTGTGGCGTGCATAAAAATAGTTAAACCCTATCTTAGGTGCTTCAAGGTTGGAAGCTATTCTTAATTCTCGAATACCACTGCTTTATATGAACATGTCAGGAAAGAATCAATGAGTTGGGGTCTTAAAATCTTTAAGAATGCAAAAAGAGACCTGAACCTTGATGCGTTTTTATTGTATTTATAGAGTTCTGGGAAACTTGTTTCAATGATCAGGGTCCATCCCTCACAACCTCAAATACCAAAATGAAAAAGAAAGCTCTTAGTGTCCCTATTAGTTCACTGTTGTCACTCTGCTTCAATGGCGTTGCTGGACTTGATCTTCGGCATATATATTAAAAAATATCTTGCAATGCATTGGCCTTTGTTTACACTTAATATTTACCTGAGCTGTGTCTTGATTCCTATTGTGTCATCCATGTGACTGAAATAGTTTTTTCATCTTTTTGAAGTTGCCAGACTTACGAAGGTGGCATTTCTGGGGAACCTGGTTCTGAAGCTCATGGGGGGTATGTTCTGCCCTCTTCTCACCTGTTCTCTCAAATTATAAATTTCATACCTTTCTTTGAAATTAGATTCATTATTTACTTCTTCCCGGATGCCATATTAGTACATGTTGCTTTGTAATTTCCGATCTCCAGTATGAGAAAGCCTCCTAAAGTTCTGTTGATTTGTTTGTCAGGTACACCTTTTGTGGGTTGGCTACAATGATTCTAATCAATGAGGTCGATCGTCTGGATTTGTCTAGATTAATTGTAAGACCATGTCACTGCACATCATTAAGTTTATTACCCTTCTTCAAACAAACTATGATAGCATTCTCTTGTGATTATATTAATAAACACGTATCCAAGCTCTTCTATAGGATTGGGTGGTTTTCCGACAAGGAGTAGAGGGTGGATTTCAGGGCAGAACTAATAAACTGGTTGATGGTTGTTACTCCTTCTGGCAGGTGATATTCTATTTTTATTAGATCTCGTTCAGGTTTCGAACCAGTTGAAATGTTTATAACTGAGGGAATTTACCAGGGAGGAATATTTGCATTATTAAAAAGATTAAATTCTACTAAAGGAGAAAGATCAATACCATTGGAAGATGGAGAAGACAGTGATCCAGAAAGCCCGCAAACTACAGCATCATCAGATGCTACAGAGGAAGGTTTGAACGAGGATTTATCTCAAGGTGGCAGCCATTCCGAGAAAGCAGGTGTGCGTCTCTTTTTCTTGGTTTCCTTGTAGTTCATGAGAGCTGTATTTTAATATAGCTTTTTTATATATTTATATTTAGCAGATCAACATGATACTTCGTCCCGAGTTAATTTTGACAAAATCGATCATAATTCTAGCAAGGGGCATGCAAAAGTGGAGCCTCTTTTTAACAGCTTGGCCTTGCAGCAATACATTCTGTTATGCTCACAGGTTTAATGTTCAAACATAATTGATTCAATTAAGGTTTCTAAGGGGTGAAAATATGCCATTAGTTCTTGTACTTTGGAAAAGTTTGAGATTTAGTCTGTCCTTAAGAAGGTGAAAATTAAATCCGGTTTTTTATAATTCTAGTCCAATTGTTGACATCGTTAGTATTTTTTTGTCAAAATTTTGTTTGCTTTATGATATGCTTACTGAGTTTGTAATGGTTTCCTTATAAAGTTGGTATATTTACATGGGTGCGAGATCAACTTTATATGAAAAAAATACTAGTTGTGTCAACGGTTGGACTGTGATTTTTGAATTGAAAAAGTATTGAATTTAATTTTAACTTTTCAAGTGCAGGGACTAAATCCCAAACTTCATTAAAGTAGGGACTTAATGGCATATTTCCCCCTTTCTAATTTGTCAAAACTTGTGTCCTTGAACATGGAATCAACCTTTTATACTTGCTGTTGTGAAATCAGGACCTGAATGGTGGACTGAGAGACAAACCCGGTAAGTCTCGAGACCATTATCACACATGTTACTGTTTAAGCGGCCTTTCCGTGTGTCAACGTAGCTGGTCAGAAGACGAGGATTCTCCACCCTTGCCTCGTGCTGTATTAGGTCCGTATTCGAATCTCCTTGAACCCATCCACCCCCTCTATAATGTTGTATTAGATCGCTACCAGGAAGCAGAGGAGTTCTTCACGAGGTCCTAAGCATATTTTCCGGGATTTGTGGGTTCGGAATGTATGATAGTCGATATTCTGTATGTACCGATGCTTTACTGAAGTTCCGGAGATCAACAGAGGCATCGAGATCGGTTCCTCCAATGTTTAGGGTTCGAACCAGGACTGTGGATTGTGTGTAGCAAAACCATGGATGCAATGTAATAGTTTTCGATTCCCATAAATATAGGTTTAAATTTAGCATTGTTGTTCTAGTTGTATATTTTTTGATCATCATGTCTGTAGGAAATTTCCGAATCGGCGTTGGAAGTTAAAAAAAAATAAGTTAATTTAAATGATATTCAAAATAATTTGATATTATAATACATTAAATATGATTTTTAAATATTTTTGAACAATAAATATAAATTGTTTGTAAGATATTAGTATCTTGGTCAATTAATTTGGATATGATATCTTAGCCTTCCTTACCCAATAATACAAGGGTAGATTATACCATAGTCGCTAAACTTCAAGACTTGTCTAGCTTTAGTCACTAAACTATAAATTTTTCCTTTTTCTTTTTTTAAAAAAATTCCACTAAATATTTTGATTTTTTGTTGTTATTAAATCATTAATAGTCGAATGTGTGACATTTTGATGTTGACGTGTACTGACGTGAAAATTAAAATATTGTTTATTCATTTTTATATAGACGTGATATTTTTTCTTTAATACTTTCGTTTTCTTCCAATTTTGTAAAAAATCACCGTTCTATGGTCTCTTTTGCAATCAACTTAGACATTAGTGAATTTGTCTCATCGTACTCTTCTATCACTTTATTGGTTTAAATTTTACTATTTTTTTAACTTAAAAAGTTATTCACCAATTTTGGGGGTTCGAGACTTTCTCGTATTGAAGGGGTGTTGGGAGTGTTTATTTGAAAATCCAAACAATGAAAAAATATTCTTCCTAGAAAATTAACAATATATTTCGAAATTAATTTCATCGAATGGTCGACGAAAGAAATTATGACATTTAAAAGTTAAATCTTTAGATGCATTTCTGTTGATTTTGAGTGGATTAAAAAATGTGAATGTTTTAGCACTAATCTTGTTATGAGTGGCTATGATGATAGGAGGCGATTGACTGACGGTAGCGATTAAAAGAGTCGACAATTTTTTTTAAAAAAATAATAGAGTAATGGCTACATCATCCTAACGTTAATGGTTTAACAGTCGAATGACAAAAACATATAGAAAATTTTAGAGAAAATTGAAACTTTTTAAGCAATAATTTAATATTATATAATACATGAAATATAAATTTCTAAATAATAAATACAAATTATTTGTAATATTTAATTTTTTTGGTATATCACCGGCATTCAACTCGTTCATCGACTAATTCAAATTAGATACGGTAGAATTCTCAACATCACCTAATAACAAAAGGATAAATTATACACAGTTAGTCACTAGACTTTAGGATTTGACCGTTTTAATCACTAAATTATAAAATACTTCTATTTTACCACTAAACTTTTTTGATTTTTGTCACCGAATTATTAAATCAAGTAAAAACATTCATTCTACTTATAGAATCAATGTATCCAATAGTAATTGATTTTTAAAATGATCCCAGAAGATCATAATTTCTTAGCAGCCTTAATGATTGAGAGTCTTTGCCTGCTCCCATTCAATCTCACAAATAAACTAATCAAATCCCAAAGGATTATATATGAAGGCTTGGGTTTATTCTCAACATGGTAAGCCTGCCTATGTTCTGAAATTCGAGTCGAATCACGCCGTGTCACAGTTGAGGGAAGATCAAGTGTTGATCAAAGTTGTGGCAGCAGGCCTTAATCCAGTTGATTTCAAGAGGATGCTTGGGATGTTTATCCTTTCTGATTCTCCCCTACCTGTAAACTTCCTTTCCCTCTTCTTCCCTTTCTCAATCCCTATCTTTCTTAAAATCTTCAATCGAGTTAAGTTGAGTAAAATAATTTAAGTTAATTGAGTTGACGAGTCTTATTTTATAACTCAAATTTTATTTGATTTTTTTTTTAAAATTCGAGTTGAGTCGGGTTGTTTGAGTTTCTATTTAAATATAATTGTAAATATTTAAAATGTTATGGTACTAATTGGCTCCGATTTAAACGACTTTGTATAATCTTAAACAATATACGTTATATATTTCTCATATATTTTTTCATATGTGATACACATATATCAAGCAGAGCTGGGGGACCTGACTCAAACTTGAATTTTTTTTTTGAAAAGTAGAGTCGATCTTTATTTATTTGGATAGCCCTGATTCGAGCCTCGTTAAAAAACCTCCCTAAATCTAAATGGAGGAAAAAGAGTGCATCGAATCAGAGGCGTACAAGGCTAATTCGTATAACACCTACAAACCCAAACAATTTCATCTCCGCTGGCTACAGACCAGCAACAACATAACACCATTATTTACAACACTTGGGCACAACACAGAAACCATCACACGAATAGTAAGCTAACAAATGTTCAATAACTCCAAAGCTCATGCACGATATATTACACCAACACCTTAGCAACTCGCTTAATAAAATGCAAAAGACACACCTTTGAACCACTGCCTGGGAGCCTAACCTGGTTGCACTAGAATTGCAGACTTCCGTGTGAACCATCACATAGTTTCGGCTCAACCACACGAATGAGGGTTTCATTTTCTCGCACATGCCTTCAATACTTCAATGAATTGCTCAGCCCCTGTAATAATTAAAGGTCAAATTATTGCAGCAGCTCCACGTCTACAAAACTGGAATATGCTTCAGCCCCTCCATCACTACTTTATCTTCCCCAGTTGACCAACATCTAACTCACTACACCTTTACCTCCATGCAACCTTGCCGAGCTCGACACAATAAGGTCCCTTCTTTCGCTAGCTTGGGAGTTACGCGAATGGATTCTTGTCATGGACAGTTGGACTAAAATACAGACTGAATTTCCACCATATCATTGGTTCTATCAATTCCCTGCTTTGTCATTGCATGTGCTTCACAATTAGCTTCGCAATAAGCAAATTAAATCTGCCATCCATGAGAAGAAATCATGGAGTAACATTGCAAAACAATATGAGAAAAAATTGTAGGAGTTAGATGGGGATTATGAATCCATTTAACTGCAAGTTGGCTGTCAGATTTCAGAATTAATTTATGAGAACCAACCCAGCACGAAGATTCAAAAATATGACACGCTTTCAATATACTTTTCAACTCTGCAAACGTAGGATCGGAGCGGCCAACTGACTTGAAAAATTTAGCGATGCAGCCACTAGACTCATCTCTCAGTATTCCCCTAATACCATCAATCTCATTATTGCCCCTTACTACATCATCAACATTGAACTTTAGGAAACTTTGACTAGGGTAAACCCAGTTGCACTGTACTGTTCTATGAGTTGTATCAGGTGACACAATAGCTTCTTCCAGAACACGTGTGAAATCAAGAAGAGAAGGAATCCATTGCGGCCAATTTCCCTTCACCCAAAAATCAATCTTTAGCAAAGCGCTCTCCAACATATGCGAGACAGAAACACCTTTATTCTGAAATATTCGCTCATTCCTAGTTTTTCATACTATCTAAATGAACCCGTAAAAAGCAATGCACCAGATGGGCCTTTTCCCTGTCTGAATCGGCTGAAAAACCCACACTATAAAGAAGGATCTAACATCCCTAGGCATAACTAAATTAAAACTGAACTTACTCTACTATTTTTGCCATAAACACTATGAAATTTTACAATGGCAAAAAATGTGATTAAAGTTTGGGTAAACTATACTAATGAGCACCGAACTATGGGGTTGGTGTCGATTTGACCACTATATTTTCAATTGGGTTAAATATACCACATAACTATTTAATTGGTTCCAATGTAGCCACCTGCCGTTAAAAAACGAAAAAGTTAACGGGACTGTTAAACTAATTGGTATAGTTACACATTTAGTCCTCTTTATTTATACAATCATTCAATATAGTCCTAATTTTAATCTAATAAAATAAATTAATTATTCAATTAGATTTATTAAATTTATTTTCCTTCCCCAATCAGGTGGTGACACGTGTCACCACCAATTGGAGTTAGAAAAATGAAATAGTGGAAGTTGGCCCCAAAGAGAATCAAACTTGGGTCATTAAGGAAAAAAAGCAACACTCTTGCCACTAGGCTAAGCACGTTTCTGGCATATGATATACCAAACATAATATATGTGGTATATGTATTATCCGATTGGAGATATAGGATCTGCAAACAAAATAAAAAAAATCAGTAAATTTCCTACAGAAGAGTGATAGTAGCTGGAAGAAGAGAAGAACACATTACATTACAATTTTTTTAATTCAAACTTTGCTGTTGTGGACTAGAGCAATACTCATATGCAGGTGTCAAAATTATGAATTTTTTTAAGTTCTAAAGGGGACATGTATTTTTTTTCTATTATAAAATGCAAAATCTAATCTTCAACCGGCATGCGTGTTATTGTTGTACTTCCTACAGAGCATTGGATACATTAGTCCTCCCTACAGAAGCCAACCAATAGGTTAAGGAACGACTTTCAAATTTTGTACAATTATTGTCAACTGTGCTGGCCTTTGCATATTGCTTATCGAGGTAAACATGCATTCTCTTTCGTCCCCCCTTAAAAAAGAAACAAAAATGCTTGATGAGGATGGTCACTTGCATTTGGTATTATATGATATAAACATACTAGCATTGCATTGTTGTTCGCAAGCATCAGCATTTTTTATTACTGAAATCTGATTCCAGTTTATTCACTTGAAATGTGTCTATCTAAAGTAATTCAATTAAAAGCATAAAAACTTTATCAGATGTCCTTGAAAGGACATGAAAAGCATAATAATAATATCTTAACCACTAAAAATGAATGTAGCATATATCTATGGCTAGTATGAGTTGCTAATAATATTTCTGAATGCTAATAATATTTTCCTAGTAAAGCTTCATGAGTGTTGTGTCTTTTTTTTTGGGTAAATGATGATTGTTGTTTCCTTGATCACTAAACACCATTAAAATATGCTTTTATGCAACATGATTCTGCGAATGCAAAAATTCTTGATGGAGACTGGTGAGATTAACGATACAACAAATGTTGGTTTGATTTCTCTTACATAAATCTATGATATTAATTACCAATATTCATGTAATTGCTATTATTTATTAGTTAAAACAGAAGTGCATATGAATTGTGAATCTAATGCATCCATTCATTTGAGAGGCTGAGAAACCTATAATGCACGCCAGTGATCATTTTTCTTTCATTATTTTTTATTTACATGTTTTTGTGGTAGTTATTAAATCAATAATATTTGCAGTTGTGACCCTTTTTACTAATTCTTAAAATGTATCTTGCCTTATGGCAGATGAGTTTCCAGTTTGCATGGAAAGTTTTATACTTTGTAGTTCGGGTTGCTGTTGTGTCATTGTTCATGGAGTTGTTGGGTTTCTCTACTTAGAGGTGGTTAACTGCAGGAGGTCTAGGGATAGTTTTGTTGAGGTAGAACTAAACATCACTTTCATACTAGTTCATTTCAAATTTTCAATTTACATCTTTCCCATTCTCTGTCACATACTTTGTGGCAGTGGACAATGCTTAGCCCAATAGAAAGAGGTAGAACTAAACATAATTTTGATATATGTGGTACATGTGTTATTTTTAAAACGGGGCTCTGTTTAACATTTTTAAGAGAAAATTTACTGAATTTTTTTGTTTTGTTTGCAGATCCTATATCTCCAATCAGATAACACATATACCACATATATTATGTTTGGTATTTTATATACTAGAAACATGCTTAGCCTAGTGGCAAGAGTGTTGCTTTCTTTTACTAATGACCCAGGTTTGATTCCCTTTGGGGCTAGCTTCCACCTGATTGGGGAAGGAAAATAAATTTAATAAATCTAATAAAAATAGATAAATCCCACGTGTCACCACCTAATTGAATAATTAATATATTTTAGGGTAAACTATATAAATGACCATCATACTATTGTAAAAGTCGCGATTTGACCACCTTACTTTTTTTCCGAAGCAATTAAATCATCATACTATTAAATTGGGTGCAATTTGACCACCAGCCGTTAAAGGTTAACGGCAGGGTGACGTGTTAGTTAAAAAATAAGGGTATAATTATACATTTGGTCCTTATTACTTATACATTCTTTCAATTTAGCCTTAATTTTAATTTAATAAAATAAATTAATTATTTAATTAGATGGTGACACGTGTCACTACCTAAACTGTTGGCTTACCACCACACCAAATGTTGTATTATGATATATTTCTTGCCATATATTATATCTAAATAAACATCAAAAACCGAAAAACTCCATCATCATCATTAGCAACATTTTCCATTGCTCTGAGCTTCTTCAAATCCCCAAAAACAAGGCGGGTTCATTGAGTGCAAGAAAACCAGCTTCAAAGCCGTCGAGGAAGGTTGAAAAGGCTCATGTTGAGGTCACTGTAACAGAGGAGAAAAAAGCCCTTCCATTGTCTGCTGTTAATGCACTTTCCCCCCGCCCCAAACACATTCTGTTAGTGTTCCTTCAATGCTTCGTGGCCATGAGCAGTTATTACATTCTAATTTATCACTAAATGCTTCGTGTTTATCAGATGCTTCCACGGATTCGTTTCACAGTACTGTTGGAAGTAGGAGGAAGTCATACGCATCAAAGCCGAGAAGCGTTGTTTCTGATGGTAGTTTGGATTTGCCATCTGATGGTTCACATCCAAAAAAGAGATGTGCCTGGGTGACTCCAAATACCGGTGTGTTGCTGTGTACTTATAGTTTCTCAGTGTTCAGTCTTGATTGATTAGAAATTGTGTTAAAAAATTTTCCTTAACTGCTTTCAATTGTTGTAATAGTTGCAGAAGCTTTTCTAAGAATTAAGTTAGAAAAAATTCCTCTGCATATACCTTTTGAATGTCACTATGTGAAGAATTATTTGGTTGGCCACGACTGCTGGCACTATGAATAGGATATGATTTTTGTGGTTATGCAGTCTGTGCTAAGACAAATATATTTAGTCCCCGAATCGCTCCTGAAGAAGAAGAAGAGAAACGAAGAATGGGAGCTTGCCAAAAAGCAGGAGCTGATTTTCTCTAGAGCTAAGCAGTATGCAAAGGAGTATGAGGCTCAGGTAAATGTTCTGTTCTCAATTTTGGTACTTCATTTTTTAATCAAATCGTTGAAGTGTCTAACTTGTATTACGTGGTGTGCAATTCTTAGGAAAAGGAGTTGATTCAATTGAAGCGAGAAGCAAAGTTGAAAGGAGGATTTTATGTTGATCCTGAAACTAAGCTTTTGTTTTTTTTTTTTGATTATATGCATGTCCGTCTTATGGTTAATGTTCGGGGTGCGTGGCTGCCCCTCCCAACAATGTCGTCTCCAAGGTTCGAACTCACGTCTTCTCCTTGGGAGTGCAATGTGCCTTACCAATGCACCCAACCCTTGTTGGTGAAACTAAGCTTTTGTTTATCATCCGAATCCGAGGGTATTTGATTTTTGTGGCATTGACTGCAGTGTTTAATCTATTATGTAGAACATGTTGCATCACAAGCTGTTCCTATACTCCCTATAAACTCACGTTACATGGAGCCCATCGTGTAAGCTTTTACTATTCCATAATTTACTCCTAGAATAACTTGTCCTAGTTTCACATCGTATAAAATTTTCGTTTTAACACATCTACAACATGATTTATACTGCTTGGATATAATTACTGCAAAGATGTGTTTTTTATTTGTTTTTATGTTATATAAGTTAGACATGACATAGATTTGTTTCTAGCAATTTGGAGAAGCTCAAGGCAATGCAAAATGTTGGTAAGGATGATGATGGAGTTTTTCAGTTTTTGATATAATATATGGCATGAAATATATCACAATATAACATTTGGTGTGGTGGTAAGCCAGTAGCCTAGGTTGCTAGGAGATACAGGTTTGATCCCCCTACATGCATTTGTGATTTTTTCCATTTCTTCCTTTAATTAGGTGGTGACACGTGTCACCATCTAATTGGAGGATGAAAATAAATTTATTTAATTAAATATAAATAATTAAATCCCTCCAATAAGGTAGTGACACATGTCACCATCTAATTAAATAATTAATTTATTTTATTAAATTAAAATTAGGACTAAATTGAAAGAATGTACAAGAAGTAAGGACCAAATGTGTAATTATACCCTTATTTTTTTAACTGACACGTCACTCTGCCGTTAACCTTTAACGGCTGGTGGTCAAATTGCACCCAATTTAATAGTATGATGGTTTAATTGCTTCAAAAAAAAGTAAGGTGGTCAAATCGCGACTTTTGTAATAGTATGGTGGTCATTTATGTAGTTTACCCTATATTTTATTAGATTAAAATTAGGACTAAATTGAATGATTGTATAAATAAAGAGGACTAAATGTGTTTAGTACGCTCGTGGAAAACTTGGTTCATTGCAAGATGGATAGCAGACTTGTTGTCACAGTATAAGACAACATGAGGAATCGAAATCTGGAAAGAAGAGAGCAGAGCTTGCAACCACACCAGTTCACAAGTAGCTGTGGCCATGACACGGTATTCAGCTTCACAAGACGACCGTGATACAACATTCTGTTTCTTAGATTTCCAGGACAAAAGATTATTGCCTAAGTAAGTGCAAAAACCAGTAATGGAACGCCTCGTATCAGGGCAAGAACCATAGTCTGAATCCACAAAACCACTTAAATGAAGAGCAGAATCTTTGGAGAAAAACAAGCCAAGGCCAGGAGAACCTTTTATGTAGGAAAGAAGATGATGCACAGCATCGAGATGAGGCTTTCGTGGGGATGAAACAAATTGACTAAACGTGTCGACAACATATGTTATGTCAGGCCTGGTATGTGTCAAATACAAAAGTCGACCAACCAATCGCCTGTACATATGAGGATCTTCCAAAAGTTCACCATCACTTTTACTAAGCTTACGATTAGCAATAATAGGCAGATCTACTGGTTTGGCTGCAAGAAAACCAGTGTCCTCAAGAAGTTGCAAGGCATAATGCCTTTGAGAAAGGGAAATGCCAGTGCTGTTACGAGCTACTTCAAAGCCAAGGAAGTACTTTAAATCCCCCATTATTTTAAGCTTGAAATGTTGGTGAAGGAAATCTTGTACTTCAACCAAGAGATCACGATCCTTTCCAGCAATCACTATGTCATCCACATAGACTAACAACGCAACCATTGTATCACCCGATCCTTTAACAAATAAGGAATGATCTGAGGAAGATGAATGAAGCCACACTGAAGAACCACCTTAGAGAATGCATTAAACCATTGCCTGCTAGCCTGTCTTAGCCCGTAGATAGATTTTTGCAATTTGCAAACCAAATTGCTTCCTGAAACAGAAGTGGTATACCCCTGAGGCAAATTCATGTATACCTCTTCATTAAGCATTCCATTAAGGAAGGCATTGTTCATATTGAGTTGAAGCAAATGCCAATCAAACTTAGCTGCAAGTGTGAGCAAAACCTTGAAAGAAGTAAGCTTAGCAACAGGAGAAAATGTGTCTGTAAAATCAATTCCTTCAACCTGAGTGAAACCTTTAGCAACAAGGCGAGCCTTGTATTTATCAATAGTCCCATCAGCCTTATGTTTGATACGGTACACCCATTTACAATCTATAGCTTGCTTGTATACTGGTAAAGGAACAACAGACCATGTCTGTAAATTCTCCATAGCCTGAAGTTCTTCATGCATAGCATGTCTCCATTCAGGAGATTTAGCAGCTTGTTTATAAGTAGAGGGTTCCTTAATAGAAGAAATGTTAGAAATAAAAGAAAGAAAAGAAAAAGATAACTTTGAAGAAGAGACATACTGTTCTATAGGATAATTTGGAGATAAAAGAGAATTAGTGTAATAATTCTTTAAATAAGAAGGTTGTTGTGAAACTCTAGCTGATCTTCTAATGCAGGGCTGTTGAGGAACCAAAACATTGTTACCATTATCCTGCACCTCATCAGCATTGCGATTATGGAGACCTTGTACCTCATTACCATTATCGTTTACCCCATTACCATTATCATGTACATCATGAGTAAGAGAAGTCTCGAAAGAAATATTGTCATTAACATTTTCTTGAGTAACAGGTTCATTAACTAAAGTGTTGTCAACCAACACATCTAAAGCACGTGTATCAGAACCATGCACGTAAGAATCATGCATGTCATAACCATGCACGTCAGAATTATGCATGTCAGGAACACGCACATCGATGTCAGGCATATTGTTATCGTGCATATCAATATCATGCATATCAATATCATGCATATCAATATCATGCATATTGTTATCATTAATATGCTCATTGCTCACAATAGGTTCAGGAAGTCTTGTATCACAAGAAACAGATTCATAAGAACTATTAGATACATGAGATCGAATGTGCACAGAGTCATGACTCAAAGATGGCAAAGGAATATGAGGAAAAGGATCAACCTCAACAGTAGAAGTAGAAATGGTTTTGAAAGGGAAAATTTCCTCATGAAAAACAACATCTCTAGAAATCACAATACTATGAGAATGCAAAACGTACACCTTGTATCCTTTAATACCAGAAACATAGCCTAGGAAAACACCAGGAACAGCACACTTAGAAAACTTGTGCCTTTTGCTTTTCAAGGTAGAAACAAAGCACATGCATCCAAAAATCCTAATACTCTGATAAGATGGAGCACAAGAATGTAGCATTCCATATGGAGTTTTGTTGTGAAGCAAGGGAGAAGGAAGACGATTTATCAAAAATGTAGCAGTTAAAATACAATCACCCCAAAACTTGAGAGGAACATGAGAAGTAAAAAACAAAGCACGAGCAACAGCTAACAAGTGCTGATGCTTCCTTTCAACAGTAGAATTCTGTTGAGGAGTTTCAACACAGGAAAATTGGTGAAGAATCCCCATTGTTGAAAACAATTCAGTGAATTTCAACTCAGGTGCATTGTCAGACCTGAAAACTTTAACATTGAATCCATATTGCCTTTTTACGATATTAATAAAGTTTGGAATAATAGATGCAACATCAGATTTATGCTGAAGAAGAAATGTCCAAGTAGACCTTGTAAAATCACAACTAATGTAAGGAAAAAGCGTTGATTATTATAAGTTGAGACTTTAAAAGGTCCCTAAATATCACAATGAAGCAATTCGAAGGGTGCATGCATATGAGTGTCTGAAGATGAAAAAGGCAAACGTTTCTGCTTGGCAACAGGACAAATAGAACAAGAATTGATCTTATTTTTATTTATATGAACAGAATTGGGCAATACATTCTTTAGAGAATTCAAAACTCTATCACTAGGATGTCCCAACCTTACATGCCAATCAACAGCATTAACAGAAGAAAACAACAAATCACCAGAGACAACATTAGCATCAGCAGACTCATGAAAACGCAAGAGATACAATCCCTGACAAAGATCAGCCTTCCCAATCACATGGTCCAGGATCTGAATTAAACAATGTTGTTTAGAAAATAACACCTGCATATTAGTATCTTTAAGTAAACTACTAATAGCCAAAAGGTTAAAAGAAAACTCAGGGACACATAGAACATTTTTAAGAACAAGCTGAGAAGTTAACCTAACAGTTCCTGAAAAACAAACAGGAATTATAGTTTTATCAGGCAACATAATATTGCCATTAGAAACAGGAATTAATTCTTCAAACAGCTCCTTGGAATGACACACATGTCGAGAAGCACCAGAATCAATAATCCAACAAGAACCTATATTCGAGACTTGAAAAGAATTAATGTAAGACAGAATTTTACCTTGCATAGCCATGTTAATTAAAGTAGAAGACAGCTCTTGATTTGAAGCAGTGTTCAACTGATTGGTAAGCATTGAAATCAATTGTTGACATTGTGTCATGGTTAAAGAATCAGTTGTTGTAGAAACATGACCCATATTGGCAGAATTTGAGACATTAGGATTTGAATTTGAAACATGATTCACATTTGATTGTGAAGCATGATTCTTGTTTGAGTTGGAAGCATGATTCATAGCATTGATAGCATTGACACTTGGTTGAGAAGAATTCTGTTTGAACCGAGAATACCCTGGTGGATAACCATGAAGCTTGTAGCACCTTTCTTTTGTGTGACCAAGAAGATAACAATGACTGCACTGTGGACGAGATTTTCGAGTATTGGCATTGGAATTATGCATATTAGAATGCATTTTGACAGCAAAAGCAGCCTCAAATACAGAATTGTTCACCCCCAGAATTCTTTGATTTTCTTCTTGAACAACTAAAGAGAAAACTTTGGTAATTGTAGGCAAAGGATCCATTAAAAGAATCTGACCATGAACATGGGCAAAAGATTCATTCAATCCCATCAAGAATTGCATGGTTAATTCTTGTTGTCGATCATTGAGAATGTTAAGAAGACCTCCACACGAACACTGAGAACAAGTGCACATAGGCTTAACTGAAGCTATTTCATCCCAAATTATCTTCAGATTCGTATAATATGCACTAACAGACATGCTCCCTTGAACCAATTCGACCAACTTCTTTTTCAATTGAAAAATACGAGGGCCATTATTTTGAGAAAAACGATCTTCAAGATCTTTCCAAATAGCTGATGCATTTGTATGATATAAAAGACTGGCAGCAATTTCTTTTGCCACAGAATTGAGAATCCAGGAATTTACCAAGTTATTAGCACGCGTCCAGGCACTGAAGTTTGGAGAAGTCGTTGCTGGCGCAGGAATAGATCCATCAACAAACCCGATCTTGTTCTTGGCAGACAATGCCATGAGCATAGACCGTTTCCAGCTATTATAATTGTCACTCCCAAGAGGCTGAGTAACCAACAAAGCGCCTGGATTATCGGATTGATGAATGTAATATGGATTGTTACCATTACTGAATTCATCGATCGACTGTAACATTGTTAACAACATTCACCATAGCTGATGAAGAAGAAGCAGAAAAGCAAGAATCGAGCGAGAAGCGAATCAAGAAAGCTCAACTAATACCATATAACAACTTATCTTGACTGATAAGGAAGAAGAGAATTTTATTCAAGTAAAAGCAATTACAATAAAACTTCAATTAAGAAACTAACTTACACCTAACCGACTTATATACAAGGAAACTTAACGGTTACAATAGCTGTAAACAGCTCCCAACTAACTAACCCTAATAAAACTAGAATGTTTAAACGTTTAGGGACCATTTTAGAATGAGAGTCATAGTTTGAGGATGAAATTAAAATATTTAAAAGTTCAGGGACCAATTTAGAATGAAGGTCATAGTTTGAGGACATGTGGTGCAATTAACTGTATTTGGAATTGTACTTCTAGAATACCTTTCTCTGCCTTTTGGCTGGAATTGTACTTTTGGAATTTAAATGGATTTGTTTTCTTTTAATTTCATGGATCAGCTAGCTAAGCATGTCTTTGGAGCATCCAGAGTTGCAGCTACCTCAAGCTCAGCAAAACTGGGGTTGCTAAAGAGCTTGGATGCTGATTTGGCCATTGATTACACCAAGGACAACTTTGAAGATTTGCCAGAGAAATTTGATGTAATATATGATACAGTCGGTATGATTCTAAATCTTTGTTGCCTCTCAACTATTTCAAAATACTGATACTATACAGCATATGAAGAAAAAACCCTTCAAATTTGAGCATAGCGACATTTGGCTCGACTGTTTCAAAATATTTACAAGGGCCTTGGAGGTTAGGTTCATACCCTTTACTTATGTTTCGGTTTCCAAGTATTATAAGAATAAACAAGAATTAGAGTAACATAGGTTAGTATGCTGCAATACTTTTGTAATAAATAAGTCTGTCTGGAAATGAACTAATGATGAAATATGTGGTCAATTTTGTTTATATATATATAGAGAGAGGGTTAGAATCTACTTACCAATTAATGGAAACTCCAATTAATGGAATCTCCAACAGTAGAAATCAGTCCTGGAGATAGCCAGCATTGGCTCTGGGGACATCCTCTCGAGCTCGCTTTGCCTCGACAGTGCAAAGTTGTTCCGATTTCTAGGGTCGGAAGCCAGCGGATAGTCTTCTCTCCGATGAACTTGGTTCCTCATCCTCAGGTAAATTCTCATTGTTGCAACACAGTCTTCATAAGGGTCTTGAATGCCAGTTTGTATGTCATATCTAATTAAATACACACACATATATGTATATCATATAGAAGATTCATCACTCTCACATCTTCAACCATTATCATACATATATGTACGCATGCATGTATGTACATATATGTTATTCGAATATTCAACACGTGTTTTTTTATATATTCGGCGATAGACACGCAGATATAATCCTTCGAATAGAGATGTTCATAGGCTAAGTTGAAATATATTCGAATCGGGACTATGTATGAAATTAACATCACACATAGATATCTTCAAAAGAAAAGAAAAATAACGTCACATAGTTATGCGTACAAATCTTTTACGCTCCGCCTATAATCATATGTTGATTTAAAAAAATTATCAAATTATCCTTAGTTTAGACAGTAATAAATATTATTAAAAGGGTGTTTTTATCTTTTCATACCTCTATTTAATCTCTAAATAAAACAACTCATTTAGTCAATAGTCTATAGAGCAAATGGTTAAAAGCTCTCAGTTGACACATTTACCTCTCCTAAGTTTTACGTTCTACACCTAGTAGGAGTAAATTTCCCCTTCCTCCTCCCTAAGTTGGAATTGTTCAATAAATAAATAAATAAAAACAACTCAACTATACCAATATTTTAAACAAGTCTACTATTTATGCATGAGATTGGGACAGATGCATGATTTTATGTCAGGGGTGCAAGGTTATTAAAATTTTAAGGATGCAAAACTAGATAATCAATAAAAAATACAAAGAAAACACCAAATTATATGTAGGAGTGTAAATGAACAAAGCGTTCGACGAACTGTTCGTATAACGTTCATTTATTAAGCTAAATAGACGAGTATGAACAAAAATTTTATGTTCGTTTAATAAATAAACAAACACGAATAGATGTGTGTTCGGTTTGTTTATGTTCACAAACAAGCTAGTTTATAACCCCATTTATAAGCTCATTTATAACCCCGTTTATAAGCTCGTTTATAGACTTATTTATATGATGAAAATGCTTGTGGATGTATCTAAATATAACTTTTCGTTGTTGCTAAGGGTGTTATATAAGTTCAGGTTAAAATGCAAGTTTTATTTTATTGCTTTTGTTTTACTTATTAATTGTTAATTTAGTTAACATTATTTTAACATAAAACAAACATGTTTGCGAACACTTCAATGAACATGTCCGTGAACACTTAAACAAACACGTCCGTTAACACTAAACAAACACGTTCGGTAACACTAAACAAATGGACACGGACGCCTTAAAAATAAGTAAACGGGCACAAACACAATATTAAAAATTTAAACGAACACGAACTGAACATGAACAACTCTAAAAATAAACAAATAAACACGAACATAATCTTGTTCGTTCAAGCCCAATTCATTACACCCCTAACTATATGAGAACCTGTAATTTTTAAGGGTGAGACCGCTTCTCACTCCCTGTCCATCCTTGCTCGAGATTATCCATTTATTGACCTTATTGTTTTTATCCAAACCTTCACATGTACTAAATAAGACTTCGAACTTTAACGAAAGAATTCACATTTAGATCAAGGATGAACTGAGGAGTTTTGGAGGGGTAGTTGCACCTTCTAAAAATTTCAAACACCCATATAGTTTATATATTTCTTTTATATTTTCTTTGTACTTTCTATTGATAATCTAAGTTCGCAGCCTTCTAAAATTTTGTAATTTCGCAGCCACTAAATTTCTAACTCCCTCAATTCACACCTTAACATAGAATCATGTGTCTGTCCCTGCTTTGGATAGATCTATCCGACACCCATATTCGATACACAATTAAACACATGTAGCTAATATAATCATAAAACCATAATTAACATACCAGTTTCAAACACATGCATGCGTGTATATGTATGTTTACCTAATAGATGTTCCCTTAGAGATTCAAAGGACCTGCAGTGTTTGTCACAAATGGCGCAGGTAGGCTCATGAACCGAGTGATACGAGGTTCTCATGTGATCAACCAAATGCTCCATTCTATTGAACTGTCTGAACATGCGGCACATCTCTTCCTGCAAACCAACCATTTGTAGCATTTTACGTTCATTATTTCCTTTGAAACATGCACTGATTGTGTTATTTAGACTCGGAGGTGAATCTTTTGTTCATCTGAATATCCGACACGAATATATTCGAAAGAATCGAAACAACGTAGACATGTGTATGATGGTGTGTGTAAGTGAAGGAGCAAGATGGAGAGAATACCGTGTGCTTTCTGCAAACTCCATCTTTGTTTATTGATAATACTTGAAAATTTAGAGTATTATGGAAGGAGGAGTTGAGGGAGAAGATGGGGTGGGTAAGAGATGCCATTTATATCAACCCAAAAATGTTATTTACACTTTAAAGTGAGTATAGAATATGAATATGTTAAATACTGAATAGAAGGATTTTGTCTCTTTTGTGATTCTATCCGACTTTACGAGATTAATTTATGTTTATACCGTTAAACGGATAGGTGGAACACCCAGTGCACAAAAAAAATGATTTAAGCATTAAATGCATAATTTATATGCTAAACAAGTATTAAATATAATAAGGAAAATACTGTAAAGCTTTTTAGTTTTAAAGTTTAGAAATTTAGGTTAGAGTTTAGGGGTTTATGTTTTAGAGTGTAAAATTTTGAGTTTATTGTTAGAATTTAAAGTTTAGGGTTTAGGGTTTAGAGTTTAAGATTTAGGGTGTTAGGGTTAGGAATTTAGGTTTTAAATTTTATAGTTTAAATATAAATGTATGTGTAAATTTCTTTTTACACAGTTTGTTTATCAAAATATAACTTATATAATAAATAAAATAAATTTTTTTTTATCTTTTTCAGTACTCCTATATATGTCCAACACTAAAAGTTAAGTTTAGAGTTTCAGATTGAGATTTAAAGTTTAAGAGTGCAAGGTTTAGTTTTTAGGGTTTAAGATTTAATGTTTATGCTTTATAATTTAGAGTTAAGAGTCTAGGGTTAATTTTTTAATGTTGCATATATAAATAGGATTTTTTTTATGGAAAAAGCATAGGATTTCTGTTCTATGCATTTACTAAATGATACATATTTTAATATAAGTTCAAGGGGTCAAATGTCCAAACCTCATCGTATACAATACTTTTTTTTATTAAACTTTTTTTAAATAAGTTTAAATTTAGTCGGTTAATTCAGTTTAAATTTTACAATAATGGTCTTAGTCGAATAATTTTTAACTTGCATAATCTATAAAGAATAAAGAATTCATTTGATTCTGGATTTGAAGAAGAATTTGCTTAGAGCATTTTACACATAAAAAGTTGGTGCAAAGTAATGAAAACAAGCCACTAAATGCCACAGTAAATGGGATTTTATTCCCATTCTTTAAAAATCAAATCGACACCATTTTTAAGGTTGAAACAGCAGTTGATTTATAACGACTTTTTGAATAAAAATGATACTTTCTAAGTAAAAATGTCTTCTTATGAAACGACCGTCTGTCAGCTATTTTTTTAATTGTGTTATATCGAAATTACTACAATTAGAATCAATTTTAATTTTTTTTCCCTAAGTCATACCTTGCACAATGTTTTCTTGCTTTTGATTGTGTTTAAGTGGTGATTTGAAGCATAAAAAAATCCTAAATTTCTGTAGTTTGATTCCTTAAGACTGGAATTCCACAGTGAATGGGATTTGATTAATGGCTCAGCCTCACTTTTCTTTTCCCTTTAGGATTTGGTCAAAGATTGGGTTGTTGTTTCAATCGTTCTCCTTTTTATCAACTTGGGAATTCAAACAAATTTCCCCAATTTATCATGTATAAGTTTTTTCCTAAATATAGTGCATATTTTCAATTTATCAATTACTTCTAACTTTTATCAAAATTAAAATTGGTACGTTTTCTCTTTTATCTTATGAATGTTTTTTCTGTCTCATAAGACGTTTTTTTTCAGTCTTATAGTACGCTTTTATCTTATGAAATGTTTTTATCTATCTTTATGGTAGATTTGCTTTCGTGAATAGTTTTCTCACGACGATCGGTTCTGATTTGCGGTTGTCGGCGGTCTTCAATAATTTGTTCTTGTTTGATGTTTCGTTTGTCGATGCAGTTAGAGTTGTTTTGTGAAGTAACTTGCGAGATTGTTGGTTTCGTTTACCACTCTTACTTTGATCCTTAAGCACATAGGTGGATAGAGACAAAGAGCTTTGTTTCCTTCTTCTTTTCTCTAATGTTTTAACTCATCACTATCGTTGCAGCTCACTGGATGTGTTTTACCAGTATGATGTTTCACTTCTAGTGTTTTTTTAGCTTCCCTTTGTTTAGTTAATTTCTCGCTATATTTTCATTGTGTTTGGAATATTTATCTATTTTACTTTCTAATAAATTCATCCAACATATTATTCAAAAAAAATATTTTTAACTTTTATTCTATTCTATAATTAATTAATTACCTGGAAATTATAAAAAAACTAATTTTTTAATCCTCTACATTTATAGTTTATTATTAATTTGTCCCCTTAATCTTTGAAAATAAAAAATATCATTCATTAAACAATATGATATTTTTATTCTTTTACACTTAAATTTTATTAACTGTCAATTAATGATAAAAGTTGTAAATTCGAAAGACTACAAAAGTTATTTTACTTTTGTTTTATAAATGTTATGTCTAATTGATAGAATTGAATAAATATTAGTGAATGAACCGAAATTCTCAAATAAAAAAAAAATAGTACTAAGTGATGTTATCCTCGTTTACGAGGTGCATGACTATTGTCAAAGAGTTAAAAATATCTATGAACAGATATTATTTTGTAATCACTTTTAGATTATTTAAAAAAAATTTAGGGTAATCTTTACAAATTGTCATTAAATTATAGGTATAAGTCAAAAAATGCCGCTAACGTTTGACTGAATAGTCACTTTTGTCCATATTCTTTTTTGAAATAATTTAGTCATCAACGTTTTATTTTGGGTCAGAATGACCCATCTATAAATGAAAACAATTAGTCAACTAACGGTAAACAACTTAAAATGACTTGACATAATGATATGTCAAAAAAATTATATATTTTTTTACAATTTTATAAAATTATTTTTTAACAGTTGTGTCATCCTATAAAGATAGCATAATATGACACTACTAGCGCGGCATGCAATACGTCAGAAGAATTTCTTTTATATAATTTTTACAATTTTATAAATTTTTTTACTGTTGTGTCATCCTGTAAAGTTAGCATATTTGTTTATATGACACTGCTATCGCGGCATGCATTACGCCAGAAGAATTTCTTTTATTTATTTTTTACAATTTTATAAAATTATTTTTTGACTGTTGTGTCATCCTGTAAAATTAGCATATTTGTCTATATGACATTGCTTCGTGGCATGCATTATCATGTAGGTTTTTCACGACATTTCAAGCCATTTACCATTAGTTGACTATCAGTTTTTATCTGCAGATGGGACATTTCGACTCAAAATGAAACGTTGAGGGCTAAATTGCTTTAAAAAAAGAATATAGGCCAAAATGACTATTCAGTCAAACGTTAGAAACATTTTTTGGCATTATGCCTAAATTATATCAAAATGTTTATTTTGGTCATCCAACTTTAAATACTACATCATCCTTTAGTACACACACCCGTGTACACTTAATGCTCGAACCCGAGTCACTTGAATGAAATACATCGCCTTTTATTACTGAGACCACTCCACGGGTTCAAAATTTACATTTTAAATAATTTTTCCATGCTTTAGTTTTGTTTTATTGTTTTATTTGCATTTGTATGCATCGTGAGATATTTCCAACGCGTTATTATACTTGTAAATTTAATCTCTTTAATAATTAATCATAAACCAAATAAATATTAAATAAAACGCAATCAAATATTCATTAATATTTAAAACTTTAAATGTCAATCAAATTAAAAATATTTAAACAATAGAAATCTGTCCAAGTAGTAAGTAGTTTAGTTCTGTTTAAGTCTCAAGTTTGAGGCGTTGTGAATGCAGAAAATCATTGCTGAAAGACTCACCCACTAAAATTAAGTGTACGACGTGAATTGGTTCGAATTACTCAAGACAAAACCTTAAAAATAAGAAGGCAACAAAAGAAAAATTAAAAATATTTAATATGCATGTTGAAATATGCACGACTTTGATTCCTTTCTCCTTTCCCCAACTACTGATGGTTGGGTGGTAGGTTCCTAGGAGGGAATCAACGTCGGCTTCCAATAGAGCTCTTACATGATTGAAAAATATCATACACATGTTACATTCGATTTTATATAAAGATGTGAATTTTCAGGAAGTTATAATAAAAATTTAATGGGTGTAACATTATATTATCAATAAAAAATATTTAAATTATATAAAAATTTATAATTTTTAAGATACGATTAGAACTCTTCAATCTATTCCGGTTGCTACCTGGAATGAGGCTGTCTTTGTTACAATCTCTTTGACAGTGGTGTTGATTTAGGCATTGTTGTAATCTATTCTTTTGTAAAAAAAGAAAAACTAACCGTGAATTGACTGAGATTGTCCTTCTTAATTATCAATTCGGATTAATTTAAGTTTATGTAAGCTTCACCGTATTTTTTAGATGATTAATAAAAAAAATTAGGTCTTAATTATAATTTTATAATATTTGCTTCCCAAAACATGCCGACAACAAAATGTGATTAACTTAGTTTGAATCAATCTATGGATATTTATAATAAAAAAAACCTTCAATAAAGGGTAGGCACTAAGGTATAACTATATATGAATTATTATATTATATAGAAAATTCTACAACGTGGGACGAACACGCTGAATATCACTAACGATAAATATCGTTAAACACCATTAAATCGATTAATAAGATGAAAAATTTTAAAACTATACTTATTTGGTTAATAGTTTTAGGTGGTAGCAGTAGCGGCGATGGCGTTCAACGGTGTTCAACAGTGTTCATCGTTAGTGGTGTTTAGCGATGTTCAGCGATGTACGTCGCACGTGGTAGACTCATCCATATTATGTACATGCGATTAAAAAAAATTCATATACAGTGTTTAGATGATATCAAATGTTGAATATCATATTATTTATTTTTAAAATGACTTAAAAAGACATTTAATATCATTTGAACACTGCTTATAAATTATTTTTTTACTAATAATATATCGAATAATATATATCATTTTCAGACAAAAGTATATCCTGGGTATGGCTTACCACATCAGTCATGGTCCCAACTAATAAAAACCAACCATTACACAATTTTTTTATGTCATTTTTTTCTAACTAGTGAATCTTCACTAATATTTTTTACATGTCATTTAAAAAGTAGTTTTTTTGAAGTTATTATGTAATGGAAAAAATAACACGGATAAAAATGGTGTAGTGGTTGGTTTTTATTAGTTGGGACCGTGATTGATATGGTAAGTCAGCATGGGTGAAATTGCCCCTCCACACCCCCGAAATTTTTTTTTCACCTTTGTCCCCCTATTTAAGTTTTTTTTTTAATAATTTAGTTATGAATTTGTCATTACTTTCAAATATTTATAGTTTTGTTTCTCAACCTTAAATTCTAATTTTGTCCCTGTAAACTAAACTCGTGATATAATTTCTATTTTCAGTGATTGGAATTTGAAGATTAGATTATTATGGTTTGCCATCTTTTTAATATTGATATATTCCATTTTTTAATAAATAAATAACAATATCTGTCATTGTTGTTTGGTGTTGAAGATGAGACAATTCTAGTTGAATTGAGGTTGGTGTGTCATTTTTAGATTACTAATTAATCATGAATTAATACTTTAATAAACACATCGGACATGGGATTAATTATTAAAATATAATATAATAAACAAAATACAATTATATTAACGTGCAAAAATTTATAGTTATGTCGGAATATTTGAATTATCAATTACTATGTAAATTAATAAATAAAATATTTTGAAAACAATTTTATTTGATCTTTGATAAGATACTGTAGTATAGGCAAGACACAAAAATGTTATGTCAACAAACAAAAATGATTTGGAAATTGTGATATCTTAGAAAAGGGACAACAAGTTCTTAGTCCTTAAATTTGAATATTTTCTCAATTCGGTACGTGAACAATTTTTTTTAATCCACAATAGTCTTAGAAATTAGGATTTTTTAAAATTATTTTGATAATATGGCCCTCCAAGTAAGCCACAATTTTATAATGTTATGTCATCAAAAAGATTAATAATGAAAAAAATTAAGTTCATAAATTAATGTTGATAAAAAAATATATGGGTCAAGTTAAGAAAAACTATTAATTGAGGGACTAAAGTGATTCATCCCATAGAATATGTTATTTTTTAACATAAAATTTAATACATTGTTTATACTACCCAGACTCCTCCCCACTCATAAATCGGAGGATATTGAATGCGTAAACATACTCAATCACATACGATAATACCAATTAAATTAAGTGTTATATTTTGATACACAAGTTTGTGTAAAAAAATGCACAATCCTTTCTATTATGGACAGACACATGATTTTATGTTAGGGGCGAACTTATAAAATTCTAGAGGGGAGAAAATAGATTTTCAATTGAAAATACATAGAACACTTCTAATTTTTTTTTCTTATAAATCATTTATGAATTTCAAATTTCAAGGGAGGCAACTACCCCTTCCAGCCTTCGGTCCATCTATGCTTACTATATAAACTATAAAATCTAAATTTTAAATATCTAACCCTAAACCTCTAAATCATAAATTCTAAACACTACATTCTAAACATAAACCCTAATTAAATTAAAACCCTAAACTATAAATTTAACAAACTTATATGAAGTAAACCTAACACAAATATCAAATTATTTTTTCCTAAATTAAACTCAATCAACCAAAAAATATATATTAATTAAGTTTCAATAATTGGACAATACTTTATAGTCTATACATACACGAGAAAGTTCATGGAAACCTATAATTCATATTCTTTTTTTAAAGAAAAGGTGATGATAATCATTAATGAAGAACTAAAAGGGATTTAGTTACCCTACATAAGGTTGATGTGACCCTAAATTCAACATCATCAAACTTTAAAATTTAGATATATTCTTAGAATTGTCATTAAACTAATAAAAAACTATTTTAGGAATTTTAAATTTTAATAATATATAAATCCATTCAATTGTTTACAAATTTAACAATTAAAATATATTAAAACTAACTTAACTCGATTCGATTGATAAACAAATATATTATTAACCAATAGACAAGATGGAGGCGTTGCACCGTTATAATATACTCTAGTTAAAAAAAAATTTAATATTGAAGAAAACTTTAGGATGTCTTCTTGTCTTTTAACATATATAAATTAATATTTAATTAATATATATTTTTATTCACTATTATTTTCTTGTTTCCTTATTTGTGAGTAGGAATGGACATATGATCCAGACTCGATAGATTTTGATTTAACATGATCTTTTAGGGTGAGTTTTTGTTAAAACAACGAGTTTAGGTCAGGTTGAGTTTAAGTTTAGGGTGAAAATACTCGACACGATCCAACCATATGAAATTGTATAATTTTTTTTTATATATTTAGAGATAATCACTATAATGTCCATCTTTTTATATTTTTTCAGTTACCTCTTTAATTTAGCGAATAAAAAATACTATAAATATCCCAAACTTCAGAATTATTATAAATATCCCAAACTTCAGAATTATTTCAATTACCTCTTTAATTACTATACTATCCGAACTTTATTTGTTTTTGGTTGGAAGCAAGTTTTAATTCTAAAATTTGGGTCGACCTGATGAAAATTTTATTTATTTAAAATCTGTCCTTTTTAGCAAGATAATAAAAGAAAAGGAATAAATTGCATCAAAAGACTGAAGTGGGCCATAGACACTTTTGGGCCCATAACAATATTAGAAAATAAATAAATAAATAAATGTTGTCACCAATAGACAGCCATAATGAAGCTGGATGTGCCCACGTGGAGTCTTAAACCACTTTGAAATAGCAATCATACCCTCCACGTGTCAAAAAGAAAACACCTTTCACCTTTCCTATTACTACCGCTCTGTCACCTCAGTTTTTCCCCTCCTAAATCCTTTCACCGTTGAAAAGCCGTTAATCGCGCCAATTTTTTAACTGTCTCGCGTACCCAGTTTTTTTTTTACATAAATTAATAAAGGGTAAACTATACCATTAGTCAACAAACTATCGAGTGTGTTCTATTTTCGTCACCGAACTAAAAACTTGTACATGTTAAGGAGTACATGCGTAAATATGGAGGGTCAAAATGAAAAAAATTGTAGATGTGAGGGTTAAGTTACTTGAATTATTTAGGATTATTACCAAATTAATAGAATTTTTTTCTAAGTGTTGAAGATTAAATGCATAATTATACCGATTAAATAAAAATTGGCAAGTCAGCTCCTCCGTCATCGGTTTAACTAAAGTGTAACGCAAGTGACTAAATTTATAAGATCTTTTAGTTTGGTGATCAAAACATAATAAGTCCAATAGTTTGGGGATCAAAACATAATAAGTCCAATAGTTTGGTGACTAATAGGATAATTTACCCTTCAAACATATATTTTTATATTTTTATCAATACCTAAAGTCCTAATTAATAATATAAAAATATTATTTTTGAAATGAGTTCTCACTAAATCCGAACTCGATTAAAAAATTAAATTTTATAAAATAAATTAATCTTATCAAATCGGATCGGATCAAATAAAATTGTATATTTTCTCCCTCCCTAGTATACATGGGGCCGGTGGGAGAACAGTCGCCTTCTAAATTACTTCAAATTCCCAACACCAATAAATATAACATTTACACCTATTTAAACTATTTAAATTTCAACTCTGCCCCCTATAACTTTCACAAAATACTAAATTCCTCCCTCAATCTTGTATACATAACAAAGTTGACATAAATATATTATTATTATTATTATTATTATATATACAGCCAACAGAAATACATAGAGGAATACATGGATGGCACCACCCCATTTCTTCTCCATATAAAACCCAAAAACAAAATCATTCATTCAATCCTTCTTCTTTTCTGCAGAAAATTTCTGGGATTTCTTTCTGTAAAAGGTATGAATCATTTCAAGTTTTTTTCTCTTTGAATTCTGCTGTTCTTATTATGAAGTCTATTGATCAAGAAAACTAGAGCTGTTTTTGATTTTATGGAAGAATTAGACAAATGGAGAAATGGGGTTTTTATGATTATGAAATTGAATTGGTTTATGTTTAATCATGGTTTTGAAATTTGATTTTTTTAGGGAAACAACGATGCCTGGATTAGCAATGGATGCAAGGAATGGAGAAACTGGAGTTGAAGAACTCGAAAATGGAGTTCCAACTGCTTGCAAAGATGGTTTTATTCAAGAAAGATCTCCAACGAGTGCACTGAGTCCAAAGAGTCAACACAGTGATTCCGTTGATTTAGCCATGGATGGAGTAATGGAAGCCTCCATTGAGCAGCTTTATCACAATGTCTATGAGATGCAAAGCTCCGAACAGTCTCCGTCCGTAACCAGTTACGGATCCTACGGTGAGGAATCGAGGATCGATTCCGAGTTGCGGCATCTTGTTGGCGATATCGGCGTAGGTGAAATGACAAAAGAGGTTGCTGCAGAGAAGAAAGAAGAAGAAAGTGTTTGTGACTTGGCCTCTAAGAAAAAGCAAAACGGGTCCGGTGAGAAAAAGATTGCGAAGAAGAAGAAGGGGCAAACTCGAGATGTTAAACATAGGTATCGGTTGCAATCGGATTCCGAAGCATTGGGAAAGTCGAGTCCGAAGAGCAAATCTTCTCAAGAGAAAAATCCAGTCGAAAAGGAGAATAATGCAAGAAAAGTAAACGCAGCTTCCCCTTTGGGGAAACAAAGGAATTTTGCTTTAAATGGTGCAAAGTTTCAGGATGAGGCTGGAGATTATCTTGAGGATGGATTGGAGAATCCGGACCTCGGACCGTTTTTGCTAAAACAGACGAGGGATATGATGTCTTCTGGTGAAAATCCGAAGAGGGCCCTTGAGTTGGCTCTTCGAGCAACGAAATCATTCGAGAAATGCGCTGATGGCAAACCGAGTTTAGATCTCGTAATGTCTTTGCATGTTCTGGCAGCATTGTACTGCAACTTAGGCCAATACGACGAGGCAATTCCGGTTCTTGAGCGCTCGATTGAGATTCCAGTGATTGAGGATGGCCAAACTCATGCACTTGCTAAATTTGCTGGATGCATGCAACTAGGTGATACATACTCAACCCTGGGTCAAATTGAGAATTCAATATTGTGCTATACAGCAGGTTTGGAGATTCAAAGACAAGTTCTGGGAGAAACCGATCCTCGAGTCGGTGAGACATGTCGATATGTAGCTGAAGCACATGTCCAAGCACTGCAATTTGATGAGGCTGAGAAGATTTGTCAAATGGCTCTTGACATCCACACGGAGAATGGTGCACCTGCTTCAATCGAAGAAGCTGCCGACAGACGACTCATGGGACTCATCTGTGACTCGAAAGGAGATTACGAATCAGCGCTCGAGCACTACATTTTAGCTAGCATGGCCATGGCAGCCAATGGACATGAACTGGATGTTGCTTCAATTGATCGCAGCATTGGGGATGCGTATTTATCATTGGCTCGGTACGACGAGGCAATTTTGGCCTATCAGAAAGCACTCACAGTGTATAAGTCTGTAAAAGGAGAGAATCATCCAGCAGTTGCTTTGGTTTTCGTTCGTTTGGCTGATTTGTACAACAAGATAGGAAAACTAAGGGATTCCAAAACTTATTGCGAAAACGCACTCCGAATTTATGGAAAGCCAAACCCCGGCATCCCCTCGGAAGAGATTGCCAGTGGCCTCATTGACATTGCTGCTATATATCAATCCATGAATGAACTAGATCAGGCACTCAAGCTGCTTAAGAAGGCTTTAACCATTTTCGGTGAGGCCTCGGGACAACAAAGTATGATTGCCGGCATTGAAGCACAGATGGGAGTCATGTATTACATGATGGGGAGCTACACTGATGCCTACAACACCTTCAAAAGTTCCATTTCGAAGTTTCGAGCTAGCGGAGAGAAGAAGTCTGCCTTGTTCGGGATTGCTCTGAATCAGATGGGGCTTGCCTGCGTTCAACGATACTCGATAAATGAGGCAGCTGATCTATTCGAAGAAGCAAGGAGCATATTAGAGAAGGAATATGGTCCATACCACCCTGATACATTAGGGGTGTATAGCAATCTTGCTGGTACCTATGATGCAATGGGAAGGTAACTACCTTTACTTTTTTACTTTGCTGAGATTCAATTATAGAACATTTCTTGTGTTGTTACAAGTTTAATTATATTTCACAGGTTGGATGATGCCATTGACATCCTGGATTATGTTGTTGACATTCGGGAAGAGAAGCTCGGAACAGCGAATCCGGATGTCATCGATGAGAAACGAAGGTTGGGGGAGTTATTGAAGGAAGCAGGCCGGGTTCGGAGCCGAAAATCAAGATCACTAGTGACCCTTCTTGACACCAGCACTAAGATAATCAAAGATGACGTTATTAAAGTATCATAACGTTGTTGATGTAAATATGATCATTATGTAAAAAAATTCCTTGTGGAGGAGAAAATTTGGGTCTAAAAACATTAAAAAAAAACATGTCCTAAAGAGTCGAAAGCAAATTGTATGATTCAATCATTGATTATGGAATTGTTGAGATTCCTTTGTAACATTCTTGTTTGTATGTTTCAATCTCTTATATATAATAAAGAAATGGTGACATTTTGTTTTCTTACACTTCCATTGCCTTATTTTTCAATAGCTCAAACTCTTATCTGTTTAAAGGATTCACACTCGAAATTTATATTGTACACATATTCAGAGATGGATATGAGATGTAATCATTCTTCAAACATATGAAAAATATATACGAAAAAACGAGTATTTATGAGTTGGACGTACGTATATTCGTATTTGATACCAACCCGAGTCTCGGGTCACATCGGCTTGTAGTTGGTAACCACTTATAGTTAGAATTTTCTTGATTAGGAATACCAAAAGAGCAGGGAACTTGCAAAGGTAAGTTGCCTTTCAAGGCAGTAGTTGGTTTTGATGTTTATAGGGATGAAAGTGAAAGAATTGACTAATCTGCCAATTTTGAAAGTAATTTATGATCATCCTTAGATTGTTGCATAATACCAAAGAAGGGAATGCTCGGACTCGAGTTTTATACTTCTGTCGGACACATACTACGAAACGCAAATGAAGTTATGATCCTTTAAATATATATCGACATTCGATACTCGGTTCCAAATCCGAATAACATGAATTGAGACAGACTTATGAAGAATTTCTGTATCAGACAGTTAAACTTGAACACGCTTACAAGGAACAAAGAGCCTAAAGCAAACTACATTTTACTATTTCAAGTATTTTACCTAATCTTTAAGCTAATATTGACAAAAGACAACTCTCCTTAATGGTGGGTCAAAAATGACCCAGTGAGAATGCAATTTGAAGCTACGTTACCTTAAGCTTAAGCTCGACATGCAATTAGACATAAGCATGATGACATTCTTAGCTGAATTATGTTACTCGAACTCTTTTATCTGACCAATTCAACCCGAGGTCCAGATCGAACCTACCGAGCGAGACGGGTAGCCCTTGAACAGGTCTAATCAAGACTGGAAAGCAACATAGCCAGAAATTATGCTAAAGAACATAAACTGAAACATTTACTAAAAGGGTCAAAAGCATCCAAGTTCTTGAAACTGTCTCATTTACAGAACTCAGTTCTGAAACCTCATCTTTGCAGTGATGATGATCTTTAACCTATGTGATTTTGAACCGTTTTCTCCATGTTCATTGAATTCCTAGTTCTTGGGATCATGCCGGACTGAAAGGGCTACCAGTTCCCTATTGAACCAGTCCCTATACATTTAATTTCGAAGAAAATGTGAAGTTTTAAAGGGATTACTGATATCAGGATTCAAATCTCGTATCTATCCTATTCCATTTTATAAAGATAACTATATGAATCAACTACAATAATCCTTGAATTCGAAGGCGAGATTTGAGGTGTTAACCTTCTCAAAGTGTGCACATTGAGCTCCCAAAGGCTCACTACCATGTTCAGCTAGCACCTTGGTCTTAGCAGGCATTCCAATCTCAACCCAATCAAAGACATGAGCCCCTTGATTCCACCAGTGGCATTGTGTCCAATCACCACAATCTCTTGTACCTATATAAAAGATATTAACACTTCCATTGGCATGAGTTTGCTGCCTGTGATGTATGATCCGTCTTAACTCGAAAGTCTTATGGTTTTATCCAATAAAAAGTGCGCAACAAATACGGGTTTAAACCTCTACGTAGAATACACCTCCCAAATGTCCTACAGCTTAAACTCGCAATGTACCATCCGTTTTAACCCGAAAATCTTATAGAATACTACACCTTGAGATGCAAAACTGCATACTCGATAGCCGACCTAATTCCAGCATATTTAGTCTGTCATGTAACATGGACAAAGAGTCAACAACATTTACATGGTTCTAATACATCTATGAACTGAAAAATGAGATGCAATATCAAAATGTGTGTGTGTGTGTGTGTATCAGCAGCTAAGAAAATTGGGTCTGAAAGGAACCTGATCATATGGTGGCACCATATTAGCAACATTTCGGACTACGAAAGCCTCCCTGGGTTGAATGTCCAGCACATGAGATGGGCAGACCCTGGAGTCTGAGCAGGCAACAATCATATACTGCAAGCATTTATTCAAACAGTTAGTAGACTAAAAACAGATGAATTATCTCGAAAGCTTAAACCGATTTGAACCCGGATTCAAACTCGACAATTGTTATATATACCTCGGGGCTTTGACCTTTAGCAAGCTCAGCATACAAAGCAGGATTCTTACTGCAAAAGAAAGGAAATTTATCACTAAACTAGAGAAACCAAGTAAAATTATCACCAAACCAGAGAACCAAGTAAAACGAAAATCGAACTGTAGTACTTGGACGGTTTATAGTTTACAAATTTAAAAATGGCAGTTATCCAAACTGAATTTTATTATATAATTAATTTATAATTTATAATGTAAAAATAAATATCTTATACTTAACATGGTGAAAATAACTTTAAAAGTAGTATGTAAGAATTGTTACTTGTTTTTATTTACTTCACATAGAAATATTTATGAAAAAGATTTTGAGACCTTATCGAATAATGTCAAAAAATTCATAAAATAAAATTATTTTCTCAAAATTACCTGTCCTGTCTGGGAGGCTATCATTTGTTGGCATGCCTTCATGTCTATGTTTTCTTCTAAATTCGCCTTCTTTTTGTGCTTTTGAGGTTGACTACCCTGTGAAGATGGTTATTTTTCTTCATTTTACCATTTTCTTACAGATATACAGCACTATGGGATTTCTTTTGCTTTAATGTCAATGGCAGCCATATATTTGGTATTCTGGAAAGCTCGATCACAGGTTTCGGGATTCCGGATAACATATGTTATGCTGCTGCCTGCTGCTGATAGTCTGATATATTATTCATCCAACTCCAGAAACCTTAGCTGCTGATATATTATTCATTAACAGCTTGTTTGACTCCAAGAAATTGAATAATATGTTCATAAACTTCCCTTGTCTGCGAAATCGAGCATTGCTTTCACCAGTTCTTCCATCAAGGTCTTGCCTGAGTCTAGCCTATTATATCAGGCCAAGTCTTCGGTTACAACATACTTTCCTTCCATTTAATTAAAACACAACTGAACTCGAGGCTTAGCTCACCTTTACAAGGTAGTAACATCTACAATTCCGAGAGAAAGAAAACACAAACCAACCAAAATATTGAGTTTCCTCTTAAATTTACATGCCAAAAGTACTTTGAATAGACTGTTTGAGATTAGCAAGGCCATTGTGCATTTCAAATGGATGTCAATATGAAAATTGCCCAAGGGTGACTCGGTACAACCGAGAGCCTATTCTAAGTTCTAACTAGAAGAGAGAGAAAAATGCAGCGCAAGACGGAGAAAAAAGACCATGTGGAAGCTCTGCTCCTTGATATAAAAGGCAGACATATGCTTCAATGGCCCGTGTATCTGCATGGTTCCTGCAAGAATTCAGAAAAAAAAAAGTGTCACTGAAATAATGAAGGGAAGATAGCATTGCAGGCAGTGGCATTCGGAAACAAACATAATTTATTGGTTTACTACTAACATGAAAACATAAGGACAAGTACAAACAAGGGGATTGAGTTGTTCTTCAAAGTTCAAAGAATAGACATGCCGGAGTTTGTGTATATTAGCATGCTCGGATGTGTGTGCATGCGAGTACGGAGAGAAGGATTATTCATTTAAACTAACCTAAAGAGAGTTATGCTTATACACACATCTCATATGCAAGCTTAAATTTGAGATTTGTAGAGAAAAACCTTGGTAAATATCATGTCCACACAAACTAAAAATTAGACTGCTAATGAGTGAATGCACTTATCAGTCCTATGCCAAATCACTGTCTCCCTCCCCGGGAGTAGGATGATTTACATAACTATAGCTGCGGACATTGACCCCTTTGTCGAGCAACACTAAGCTCTCGACATAACTATTGACAGATTTTAACTGATACCCGAACTCAACTCCATTTGCTGGCAGTTCAAATCTAGTGAAGCCATCTCCACATAACGCACTTTCAACAAAACATCCCCATTCATCTTAAACCCAAATGCCTTCGGAAAGGAAAAAGGACCAGGGGCAGGGCAACCCCATGTAATGTCAACACTTTAGTCCATGACTCAACCACACCATACTTGTTCATGACCCACAACTCATGCAAATTCACATCAAACGGATCTATGTTAATAGCAATGAAAGATTCCCCATATTTCATAATTGAAATTAAAAAATCTGTAGCACTAAAACCAGTTCATCCTTTCTTTTTTGATTCCCTAACCAATGAACAGCTCCACTAGCGAAAGTCAATATCTTTTCACCAACAAACTCATAATTAGGAAAAACAACAGTAACCCTTTTCCAACAATTTTCATAAAGTGAAAACAAATAAGGCTGAATCAAACCATAAATACCTTGTAATCATTGCTTCTCGAATCAAACCCAAACCCGACACCGGAGGCAAAGAAATGTGCTTTCCACTGTCGGGTATGGGTTTGATTCGAGAAGCAATGAACAGCTCCACTAGCGGGAGTCTCTTGAGGATTTCCAGAATCACACATCTTTTCTTTTTGCTCTGTTTAATTTTGATGAAATTGAGGAGACTTGCAGACAACAAAGCTGAGCCTGAGTAGTATATTAATAGCCAAAACTTTAAGGTAAATATACACTCTAGTACCTGAATTTAACTTTAATGTTCAATTTAGTATCTAACCTTCTTTTCTTGTGATAGTACGTGGAATTGGAAAAATGTCCTAAGATGAGGGTCCAATTATTGAAGGGATAAGGCAAATATTGCAAAAAAACGAACATGCTATAAATATAATGGACCAATTCACGGATTGGAACTTTTTTATCAATTGGGTTAATAATTTGTAACAAGGTTTTGAAAAAAAAAACGAAATCCAATATTAATTGAAAAAATATCTCATGCACGGACGGTAGAACTAAAAATTTTCTACAAACGTCTTAGTTTTAGGGTTTAAAGATTCAATTTAGAGTTTATGGGTTTACGTGCATGGGTTTAGATTTTAGGATTTAGATGTTAGGATTTAGTTTTTAGGGTAATGTGAATAGAGATTTAAGTTTTAACCTATAAACCTCAAATTATAATCACCCTAAATTCAAAACTCATTCAATAATAGCCTTAAACATTATATCCTAAATAAAATCCTTAAACCATAAAACTGACGTGCTTATAAAAATCTTTAAAATTTCTACAAACACTTATGCATAAAATTACTTTAATTAAATTCTTTCAATAAGAAAACTAGAACAAAAACTCTTTCAAAAACAATCTTTACAACTTATAAGATAATTCTGTAATTTAAATTTCGTATCTGATACGCCAGTTTCAAAATCTATGGAGATGTCTTTTTCGAAGAATTTCATTAGCTTTCATATGGCAATCCTCGTAATTATAAAAGCATTAAGGAAATGTGGGTTAATATCAAATATGAGTACGTGGAAAGGTACATGGAATTAGAAATATGTCCTAGGATGGGGGTCCAATTATTGAAGTGCTGAGGCAAACATTGCAAAAAACGAACATGTTATAAATATAATGGAGGATTGAAACTTTTTATCAAGTGGTTTAGTAATTTGTAACAAGATTTTGAAAGAAAAAAAACGAAAGCCAATGTTAAACGGGGAAATATACTACAACAATGTAGAATTTTAAATAATAAATTAGCAGTAACTATGAGTAATTTTATCACAAATATTAAACTTGTGTGATATTTTTTTGTGCGCCATTATTAGTATAAATAATTGTGATGAATTTTTATTTGGTTATTGTTATAATAGTAATTGTGAAGATTATATTTTTCACAATTAAATTCTCACTATAAGTCTATAACCGTAACAAAAATTTTATTATCACTAAAACTATAACACATGATAGTGACATATATAAAGTGATCATTATTATTTAATATTTATAGTGACAATAAAATTGTTTGTCACTTAAAGTTTTACTTTTCTGTTGTGATAAATTTTGTCACTAATAAAAAATAAAATTAATGAGAAATTAAATATTATCTCAACAAAAAATTTGTTTTTTTAATAATAGAAATAATAACAATTATAAAAAAATTTAAAGTTACCATAAACTAGTTTGTCAAAAGGTAAAATATTTCTATTACTCTATATTAAGTATAAATTATTGTTTTAGTCATTCTATTTTGATCAATTTAGTCTATATATTTTTAAAATTTTAAAATTTCAATACTAATCCAAACATGAGAATGACAATTTGACTACATTATATTGAATAAAAATGATCAAATTAAATAACAAAAATTAAATATGCAAATTAGGTATACCAAATGGGCTAAAAACAAAATTTTACTTAACATATAGACTACCATTCATTAGACTTGACAAACTTGACCCAAAATTCGATAATCGAACCAAGACCCGAAAGCGATGACCCGAATTTAATCCGAAACCTGAAATAAACCGAACCATATTTTAATTGAACCGAAAATAGACCCGAACCGATTTTCGACTGAATCGAATGGATCAAAACCATTTTTTAACTGAACCGAATGGAATCGAACCGATTTCACCTTAACCGAAAGTAACCTGAAATGAAGGCAACCCGAAATAAAGAAAATATATAAAATAAAAAATAAAGTTGAGATATGAATTGTCGCACAACTCGCCAAAAAGTCACATATACATGCTATATAAAGTCATATATAGGGTGGAAAAACTTAACTCGGCCTGAAAATCCAAGTAAAATCGACCGATGTCCTATTAACCCGACCCAAAATCAACCGAACTGAAAATAACCGACCCGAAATTCAATCAAACCGAAAATCAACTGACCTGATACCCGAACCGAAACTACCATAGACCCGAACTAAAATCGAACCAAATCAGACCCAAACTTAAAACCGAATGTTGTCAGAACTAAAATGACATGAATCAAATAACCAGTTTGTCACCTCTATCATTCATCTCAATAACAAAATTTTAAAATTTAAAAAGTATTGAAATTTAAAGTGACCAAATTAAATCACAAAAGACTAATATTTAATTTTGGCATATAATACAAGATTGAAAAAAATTACCTTGTGAAAAATTTTAAAGAAATATTACATTTCAATTAGTTTTTTCTTAAAAAAATTAATTAGTTTTTTATATGTAATTTATAATCTTCACTGAGATACATGTGAATTTTGCAAACACCAGTCAATTATTATTTTTTATTTATTTGAATATTAGGACTTACATAAGATATAAATACATTGTCAAATGTTTTTATTTTATTGAATATAATTTAAAGACACTTGACGCTGCTTGTCGAGTTAAAATTCACATTTTGAATATAACAAATAAGTATCACATAAAGATCATTCTATTAATAATTTCAATTTAATTAAATTATTTTATGTAATTAATTCATATTTAATATTTTAAGTTTAAATCTTAATATTTATATTTTAAAACCAACTCAATTAATTTTATATATTTTCTTCAAAAAAACATATTTTGTATAAGAAATCATATAAAAATAATTATATTAATATTATAATAATTAGTTTTATAATTAATATATATTTTAAAAATAAATAAAATTAATTTTAATTACAATTTAACATAAATACTATTTTTCTATGAAAAAATATTAAATATCTTGTCTGACTTAGTGGATAGACGTTGCACTCCCCCCTAAAAGTTTCAGGTTCAATCATCTTAGAAGCCATGCATGTATTTTATAAATTTATTAAAAAATGACATGTGAAGATGCCGCATCCTTTATAATTATTATGTAATTAATTTTTAGCAGTGAAAGTTGTGTCAAAAAGTGTAGTCATAAAAAATATAACTAATTATGACAAAATGCATGATAGTTGTCATTAATACCCATAAATATTATACCCTAAATGAAATTCTTAAGCCCTAAAATTAATATGCTTATGAAAGTCCTTAAAGTTCACATATGCACTTGTGCATGGAACAATTATCAATAATAAATTCCTTCGATAGAAAACTACAACAAGAACTCTTTCAAAAATAATCTTTACAAATTACAATTTATAAGATAAATCTCGTAATTTAAATTTCGTATGTGATACATTAATTTCAAAGTGTATGGAAATATCATTTTAGAAGAATTTCATTAGCTTTCATATGGAAATGCTCGTAATTATAAAAGAATTAAAGAAAGGTGAGGTAATATGAGTACGTGGAATGGTACATGGAATTGAAAAAATGTCTTAAGACGAGGGTCCAATTATTGAAGGGTGAAAACAATAATTCTTTAATTTTTAACTTCATTTTAATCCAGGTAATCCCCTTTCTTTTGCCACAATTGAGTAGTTACGTCGAGATCAATCCTGGGCGTGGGTTTAAGGCTTGGTAAAAGAATAAGTGTTTCTTTGGTTAGGAAAAAAGAGTCCTATTTTCAAGCAAAGTAATGTATGCTCGGGGCGTTTTTATTATGTTTATTTCGCATATATGTAGGGGTGGACAGTCAGCAGTTGGACTGGCCACGGGTTGTCCTACACTCCATCGAGGCAGCCCCTACCGCTCGAGTCGATGATGTGTGTGAGTTGTCTCTTTGTGTAACATGCTACTATTTTTCTCCGTCTTAATAAAATAAGGGTAAAATACTGAAATCATCACTCAACTTTGGTCATTTGACCTATTTTTATCACTGAACTTTAAAAACGCTCAATTTACTCATTAAACTTTACTTTTTGACCTATTTTGGTCACTTTGAATTATTTTATTAATATTTAGGTATGACATGGCATATTTTATTATTATTAAATATAAAAAATAATTTAAAATAAAAATAAAATATATTTTATTATTATTATTAAATAAAAAATACAAAAATAAAACCTAAAAATCCCCAAACCCATTTCTTCTTCTTCTTTATCAACGTTATTGACCGAGCCGCCGCCGGTGTTCTTCTTCCCTCGTCATTACTGTCAAAATAGGATCTCATGATCGGAGATCCAACAGAAGATTTCTTTCCCATTCATGTTCCTTTCTCTCTTCTATGCCAATTCTTGCTCTACATATTTTATCCTAAATTTACAAAACCATTACAGAAAAGATGAACAAGCGAAGGTGTCCTGAAGAACAAGCTCCTCTTTTTCTCCTTCACCATCAAATTTTTCGATAACTTTCGCAACGACGCCTCCTGTTTGCACCGCAAGAATCGCAGAAAAATAAGTATAGTTTGACGGCAATGGATCTTCATTTTCATGGCTGAAAATTGCAAACAAACAAGGGTCTGGGTTATTTACAGAAAAATTGAAGAAAACCCAGAAAGGGTTTCTGAAAAATTTTGCACCAATGGGTTTGGGTAAAGAATAATTTTCTAGAAACATGATTCGTTGTTTCGATTTTGCAAGCTTTAATACCTGTTGTGCAATCACATCCTTCTCTTCCTGCTCTTTTGCCTTTACTTCCTTTTGAGACTCGATCTTGTCCTTGATAAGTTCATCAACTTTACTGAAAATATGAATGGGTGGTGTTGTGGGCGAAAATGACGCGAGTGAGGGTTGCCGGCAAGTGACGGCGGTGAGGATGGGAGAAGTTTGTGGTGTTTGGATTTTATTTTGTAATTTTTATATTTGATAATAAATAAAATATAATTTATTTTTATTTTAAATTATTTTTTATATTTAATAATAATAAAATATGTCATGTCATACCTAAATATTAATAAAATAATCCAAAGTGACTAAAATAGGTCAAAAAGTAAAGTTTAGTGAGTAAATTGAGCGTTTTTAAAGTTCACTGATCAAAATAGGTCAAATGACCAAAGTTGAGTGATGATTTCAGTATTTTACCCATAAAATAAATGATTTTCTTTTTGTACGGAGAAGTAGAGGGTTGACCGTGTGCCTCCTCTATGCCCTGCGGTCTCGACCCCTTGCCTGAAGGATTGTGTTGTGGCGTGAAAGTATGGTGTTGCTTGCTCATCTTTGAGCAGTTCTATCGAGGGAAAATGGATGACTTGATCGAGAAGAGTCTTGTTCAAGTGCCGCACAGCTTAGTAATAGAGTGACTAAAGGCTAAGGCTGTGACACGTGGTATCAGAGCAAGGCTGGTGAAGCCTGGTCGGAATTTCGATTCGAACATTCTGCATCATGTTGACTCTACACCAAGCGCTACTATGCGTGGAGTAGGCAGGGTCGAATGACGGCAGGCCAAGCGCTCTTTGGGTTGGAGTATGTAGGGTGGGAAGACTTCACGTCAAGCGCTCCCATGTGGGGAGTAGGTAGGGTGGTCGAATCCTACGCCAAGTGCTTCCAGTCATAGAGTAGGCAGGATGGTGTCATATCACGCCAAGCGCTTCCATTCATAGAGCAGGCAGGGTGGTGTAATGTTACGCCAAGCGCTTTCACAAGCGAAGTAGGCAGGGTGACCTAGTTTCACACCAAGAGCCCACGTGAGGGTAGGCAGGGTGGCTAGAAGCTACGCCAAGCGCTTCCGAATGTGGAGTAGGCAGGGTTACTAACTATGATTATGTTTGGTTGAGACTTTGTCAGAGCACATGTGTGATCGATGGTGGGTTTTGGCATAGAGGTGCCTTTTGAATACATCACAGTGGTGCTCCCTTGATAATCAGTGCACAGAGGTGCCTTATTCTCTCAAAAGCACAAAGGTGCTCATTTGTGATGTAGCGCAGTGGCGCGTGATGGTACGAGGGTGCTTACTAGATGATTGTAGTGGAATCAGTGCACACGAGGTGCCTGTCGTTAACCACTACAGCAGGCGAAGCATATGCGGTGCTCGATCTTCATAGCACAAATGTGCTTATTGGTTAATTATCGTGGAATCAGTGCACAAGTGGTGCCTGTCGTTAACATCGATAATTATCCTAACGCAATGGCGTTTGGGATTTAAGGCACAGTGGCGCCCCATTTGTAATTGGCTTAAAGGTGTCCAAATTACAATTTAGAGCATAGTGTTGCTCTCTTGCGATTTAACGTAGTGGCGTTTGTGATTTGAAGCACAATGGTGCTCATTGGTTGTTTGTGTTTAGCAATGGTTGCTTGTTTCTTTGGCGCAGTGGCGCATGTGATGTGTGAATTTGAGTTGTTTGCCTTCTTGAAGTGCATGATTGTTTGTTGATTGAGACATGTTGGTGTCTTGTTCTTTTTTAAGAACGATGCTACTGAAATCATATCGTGATGCTGGTGATTGTTTGTATTCTCAGGATACAACGTTGCTTGAATAATTTTCGGAATGGCTAGACATCATCGTCACAAGTCGGTAGATCGCAGTCACCGTGAGTTGGTAGATCCTGCGAAATTTGAGGAGCTTGAAGTTGTCGTTGCTGCCATGAGGGCTCATATGATCTTGAACAACCGCATTCGAGCAATTGAGGAAGTTCAACGAGAATTAGGGGATAGTTTAAAGGAACTCAATAATAATACCAAGAAAGCGATTTAGGAACTAAAGGACGGGTTGGAAGAGCTGACGTGTGTTGTGAATCTGGTCAAAGTAGCTGTGGGAAATTCATCTACAAGTGGCAGGAGCCAAAGAGCAAAAGTCCCAGAGCCTTAACGGTTTGAAGGGAACATGGATGCCAAAGAACTTGAGAATTTCTTGTTTGACATGGAACAATACTTCTGAGCAATGGGTACCTCATCTGAAGATGACAAAATCTCCATGGCTTCAATGTATTTGGCTGGTGATGCAAAGTTATGGTGGTGCTCCAAGTTTAATGGTGGGGTGTGCTCCATAAATACTTGGGACGAGCTGAAGAATGAATTGATGGATTCGTTTTTCCCTGAAAATGTGGAATATGTTGCGCGAAAGAAATTGAGAGAACTACGTCACACAACATCTGTGCGTGACTATGTAATAGATTTTGCTGCTTTGATGTTGGACATCAAGGATATGTCTGAGAACGACAAGGTATTCTACTTTCTTGAGGGGCTCCAGCAGTGGGCGAGAACCGAGATCCAGAGAGAGAGACCAGTTACGGTGGCTGCGGCAATGGCTGCAACTGAACGTCTTAGCGATTACACCGATAATTCTCTGAAGCGTAAGGCTCCAATTGGAAATGATAGTGGTGCCTACTGAGGTAATGGGAAAGGCCGCGACATTGGTAATGGGTATTGGAATGGTAGAGATACAAGAAACGGTGAGGGTAGTCACAAGAGAGTTGAAAGGTTGGACAAATCTTCATTTTGGGGAAACAATGAAAGGCGTCAGGATGGCGACATCTCACAGGAGGGAGCAAACCTCAAGACGGGACTAGACAATGATGCATCCAGACAAACCTTACGTTGCTTCTTTTGTAAAGAGCCTCACCGCGTGGCATCTTTCCTGCACAAAGGCGCACTTAATGTTTTGAAGACCATTATACAAGATGGGGATGGGTCAGACCACCAAACTGAGAATCAAGAGGGGGAACAAGCTAGAGTGGGCTCTATCCATTTTTTATGTGCACTGACTTCACAACTAGAAAGGAAAAGGACAAAATTAGAGAGGGGCTTGATGTACGTAAACATTGTCCTAAATGGCAGACCCACAAAGGCTTTAGTGGATACATATGCAACAGATACCTTCATTTCTTCCGAAGAAGCAAATAGATGAAACCTGAATATTACCAAGGATGGAAAGTTGACGAAGACATTGAATTCAGTAGCTTTGGTGACGTGTGGAAGTGCTAAGAATGTGATGACAAAGGTCGGACCATGAGAGGGAAACATCGACTACATGATGGCCACTATGGATGACTATGATGTTGTCTTAGGTTTGGACTTCATGGTATCGGCTCAAGTTGTTCTAGCTCCTTCACTTGGTTGTTTGCTATTTCAAGGAGATAATCCTGGGGTGGTTGTAGTTACTATCGTTCCTAGGGCTAAATGGAGGACTTTAGCAGCAATCCAGGTTGAACAAGGAGTCCAAGTTGTCGCGGCCGTTTTTTGAAAGCCCGCTTTTAAGGTTTAGAATAAAAACAACCTGACAATTAGTGTTTTGGAAAATCAGGGTTTTTGACCAATTTTATATTGTAATTAATTAATTTTCCATTTTAGTCAAAATACCTTTTATTTTGCTTGAAAATCGTTTTGGAGTCGCCACCGGCCGCGTTGGTAGGCCAGACACCATAAAAACGCACCAGAGATTCTTTTTGAAAAATTCGGGTTCGGGAGTCGATTACGTGTAGGGAAGGGTTAGCACCCCTACAAACACCCGTTATCGGTACATTATTAATTACACGTGGCATTTTAACATTTCGAACATTAATATGGATTTGATTAAATCTTTTAACTATAAAATGAATTTTATTCCGAATGGGGATATCATTTTGTAAGAAAATACATTTCGATCGAATATAGTTATGAAACATCCAATTACATTAGGACACTTCAACTTATATTCGAAAAATGTACCTCAACGCAAAAGGTTTAATGCATGATTTATTATTGTCTTGCCATTTTTAAGTAAACCCTAATTAGGCTCTATTTATTGATTTAATTAAAATTCTATGAATATTATTAATTTTGGACATAAAAGAAAACACCCAAAATAATATTAGACACTTTCTTATCTAGCCCAAAAGTTAACAACATTCCTATTTTACATGCTTCTAATCATTAATCTTATCTTATCATTTTTAATTTTCCTAATTAATGATTTAATTCCATTTTTAAGTTAAAGTGAAAAATTGAAACTTTTGTCGGAACATTCATTGGTTAACATCACTCTACCTTGTGACACTAGCCAATATTGAGTGTTCTAACATTGTTTCAAATATCCACTTATTTTCTACAATAATCTCCCTACTCAATTATGATTAAGTAAACTACACTAATGGCTCTAGTCGTATTTAGCATGTGATTAATTGTTTGAACAATACATGGCATGATATTTTAAAATATTTCAAGCATATGAATTAATTAAAACGATTAAATAAAATAATTAAGGCAATTAAATAAAATAATTAATCAAAACAATTGAATTCTTGAAAAATGACTAAACTGAATTAAATTGAATTTTAGGTGACCAAATTACAAACAAATAGGTGACTGATTTGAAAAGAAAACAAAATCTAAAAACCCAAACCTAAAGACCCTAAAAGGTTAAGCCCAGACCGTTGACCCAAGCCCAAACCAAATGTTTTAGGTCGATTGGGTCACGTACCCATATCCAAACCTGTGTGGAAACACGCGGATCCTCTGTGACCCAGCTTCCAAAACGGTGCCATTCCCAACTTTGGTATAAATAACCCTAAACCGAGTTGGAATGATCATTCGACCACTCTCTCTCTCCTAAATCCTTTAACTTCAAACCCAAAAACCCTAAGTGTTTTTTGATCAAAACTCTTATTTTTGCCCATGTTCTTCCCTAGTTCTTCAAAAATCACCCGTTCAATCTTCACTAACACCAAAAATCTTCACCAAAACTGTTTTTGAAGATCAAAAACCCGTTTTTCAAGAAAAAACCAAGAACACACCGAAATCTCTTTGTTTTATCCCCTCAAACATCTGAACTCTTCTGAAACCTGTTTTTTAAAGATCAAAAACCTCATTTTTCAAGAACACAACAAGAACCTTTTCAAAAACCATCATTTTAATATTCATTTTCCCTCAAACACTTCTTTGACCTATTTCTAGTCGTCGGGATGATATCGACCACCGGATATCATCTCCGGTCCCCTATTTCCTCTTTCCGATGACCGAACCTTCTTCGGTGTCCCTGCAACTTCCGACCACCGTCTGGTCTTCTTCTACCTTTTTCCGATGACCGGACCTTCTCCAGTCATCTTTTCTGGCCAAACCTTGCTTTTTCGGCCACCGTCTGCAACTCCAACCACCACCGTCGCTGAAACCCTAATTCTACCCAAAAAAGCTTCTTTTTTCACCCTAATCCTAGATCTAAGTCTCGTTTTGTTAGAAACACCCTACTTCACCCAATCCTAGGCTATCTACCCAAAACCAGTGACCTCTCCACTCTGTTTTTCGACTCCGACAACAGCTCTAGCACTCGATTTTTCACTCTGATGGCGTTTCCGGCAACTAAAAAGCAAGATAAGGCTTCGATCTCCTTTCTTTTTTTATATTTATTTCTTATGTTTTTTTAGTTTCAAACTAGATCTAACACTTATAGTTTTAGATCTATTTTATTTACCTTAGATCTAGGTTTTTACATGTGTTATGGATCTGATTTATGCTTAGAATTTTGGTTTAAGGATGTATTTCATGTTGAGATGTGTTTTAGACAGACTTGAGTTCGGTTTCTTTTAAGGATTTAACTCATTTTCGTGTTTTTCGAATAGGTAAAGAGGGGAAAAGGCAAAGAACAGAGGTTGAAATACCTCGGTTCAGTATTCTGTCAGTTTTGGTGAGCTTCCGGCAAGGTCTCTGTGTCTGGTCCCAGCTCGGTGAGAATCTAAGTGAGAAAGTATGGGCCAATGCCATGTCGACATGTGTCCCTTGGGGCTCGAATTCGAGCAGGAAAAAGAAACACAAAGAGGTTCCGATGGGTTTTTTGTGCTTGTTGTGCTGGATATGGGTTGTAAACAGCTGTAATGGGTTGGGTCTGAGTTGTTAACTGCTGTAATGGGTTTTAGCTTTTGGTTCGGGCTTTTGTATGTATTTGGACTTTGCATTATTTTTGGACTTTAATATATTTTGGGTTTTCTTTTATTATTTGTCTTATTATATATATATATATGTGTGTGTGTGTGTGTGTGTGTAAGCCCGGAAAAAAATATGGTTCTATAGCTGCCCCTCTTTGCTCATTGTTGTGGAACAGAAATAGAGCAAAGACTGAAAAGACACGGATTTTTTCTGAATCATCTACTCGTCAAAGCTTGAAGTTGTTCTTCTCATTATGAATTTCTTCAATCTTTGATAATTTGGCATCGCTCCATCTTCTGAGGTCTGAAGTTGTTCTTCTTATTATGAAATTCTTCATTCCTTGTTCTTTCGTTGGTCTACATTTTGTGGCGACACTGAATAAACATGCTCTTCTCATCTGGAACTTCCTCATTCTTCAACGGACGAACTCCTTCTTGCTAGGCGGACTCTTCTCATTATGAATCTTTTTTTTGCTGGGCGGATTCTTCTTATTATGAATCCTTCTTTGCTGGGCGGATTCTTCTCATTATGAATCCTTCTTTGTTGGGCGGATTCTTCTCATTATGAATCCTTTTTGTCATTTTCCTGTTAAAACAAATGAAATATGCAGGTTATAATGATCCTAATGTCCTATATGATGCATGAACCATGGTTTACTCAGACCCATCAAATCAGCCTACGCTCTCTTGGGTCTCTTTCTGGATGTTCCTCGTCTGACTCTATCCCACACCAGGACTTCGCCATTGCAACCTTCTTTCTGCGTTTCTGGCCCTTTGCTCTAAAGCGCCCTTTCGGGTTTTCACTTTAGTTTGCTTTTCTCAAAGCGCCCTTTCGAGTTTTCACTTTGGTTTTTCTTTTTATATATTTTTTCTTTTTTTTCAAAAGGTGCCTTTTCAGGTTTTCACCTCCCTTTTTCTTTTCCTTTTCTTTTTCTCTTTTTTCTTTCTCTTTTTCTTTTTTTTTTGAAGGTATTATGGTCAAGGAAGTTTTGCTTTGATCAGCCAAATACTGCTTCGATTAATGATGAAACTTTGCTAAACCTGAGAGTTTCTACCAAGCTGCAAACAATTCTCTTCTCAGTACCTGCGAAATTGATTTAGAGGAACCCTGTAATGCTTTGTCCTCATATTTCTGATCATCTCATTATAGGTAAATCATTGTTCTTCGGGTGACAGTCTCCGTTGCGGCATTCATAATCAACCTTCGGCTTTGCACTCCCTCATCTTGTACACTCTTCTTCAATTCCTAAAGTGACAAGGTCCACCCGCATGTCTAAAACAATGTAATACCATGAAATTATCTACTTTTTTATTATATCAGCCATTTTAAGATACTTTGGAATAAAAAGAAAGCTCGAAAGTGAATTCATGAATTTTATTGAAGCTTATAAATTGGAATACAACAGATTTTGAAATAGTCATGGCAAACAAAAATCAAGAAACAAAATCAGATCTTCAGGCATCCAAGGCATGAAGGATACAACCACTCTGTCAACCAGAAGTAGAGCTGAGTTTGCACTTATGTCCGGCGGTCTTCAAATGTTGCTGGAATGCTTTCAAATGTGAAACCTCTTCCCAAATACCGGGTGTCCGAGAGGTCTTGATTATCGGATGCCTAACTTCACTCATCTGACCTGCCTTTTCAGGTTTTCAACTCAGATCCTCCTTTGGTTTCAAGACGCCTTTTGCGGGTTTCCATCTTGAACCCCCTTTATTTTTATTTTCTTCTCTTTTTTTGTCATATCTAAGGCGCCCTTGGGGTTTTCACCATAGATATTTTCTTTTTGCGAGAGCGCCCTTTCGGGTTTTCACTCTGCTTTTTTCTTTTCTTTTCTCTTTTTTAATCTCTTTTTGTATTCTTCAAGCATAATACTTTTTGACTGAATTCGAATTCACCAGCTTATGTAGCTCTTTGCCGTCCATTTCATCCAGTATTAATGCTCCTCCGAAAAAGGCTTTATTGACAACATATGGTCCTTTCCAGTTAGGCATCCATTTTCCGCAATCATCTCGATGTATTTGTAGGACCTTTCTCAACACAAGATCCCCCTCTCAGAATTCTCTCGGGCGCACCTTTTTATTATATGCCTGCATTATCCTCTTTTGGTACATTTGGCTGTGACAGATTGCCATCAACCTTTTTTCCTCTATGAGATTTAGTTAGTCAAATCGAACCTGCAACCATTCCGCTTCATCTAACTTTGTTTCTGACAGTACCCGAAGCAACGGAATCTCAACTTCAATGGGTAGCACTGACTCTGTCCCATAGACCAAGGAATAAGGCGTTGCCCTGGTCGAGGTCCGTATTGATGCCCGATATGCAAATAGGTAAAACGGTAGCTTTTCATGCCAGTCCTTGTAAGTTTTTGTTGTCTTTGATATGATCTTCTTTTTATTTTTGTTTGCCGCTTCCACTGCCCCATTCATCTTTGGGCGGTAGGTTACTGAATTGTGATGAATGATCTTGAATTGTTCACACACTTCCATTATCACTTTGTTATTGAAATTTGTAGCATTATCAGTAACAATTCTTTATGGTAGTCCATATCGACAAATTATCTCTTTCTTCAGGAACTTACTGACTGTGGTTCTTGTGATATTAGCATAAGAGGCTGCTTCTACCCACTTGGTAAAATAATCTATCGCCACAAGGATGAAGCGATGCTCATTTGAAGCTTTGGGATGGATTCGTCCAATAACATCCATGCCCCAAGCAGCAAAAGGCCATGGCGATTTCATGGTATGTAAAGGGACTGTTGGAGAATTGATCTTGTCATCGTATATCTAGCACTTCTTTGTGTATTCAATGCAATCTCCTTCCATGGTCGTCCAATAATAGTTGTATCTCATAATCTTCCTGGCTATTGAGAGCCTATTTGCATGTGTGCCACATATCCCGTCATGTACTTCTGCCATTATAGTCTTTGCTTTGTTGGCATCAACACTTCTCGGTAGAATCTGATCTCTGCTTCTTTTGTATAGGATTTCACCGTCGAGTACATATCCTGAAGCCATTCTTATAATAGTTCTCTTTTCATTATCATTTGCCCCCAGAGGATAAGTATGATACTTCAAGTATTGTAAAATATCATGGTACCAAGGATGTTGATCAATTTCTTCTTCTATGCCGAAGCAATGAGCATAAGTTTCATAACTCTGCATTCATATAGGCATCATATCTTCTAATTTGTTTGCTAGGAATACCGAAGCCAGTATAGCTAAGGCATCCGCCATTTGGTTATCTTCCCTGGGATGTATATAAAGGTTATTTCTTCGAACTCTTTTATTAGCTTCGGGATTAATTTTTGGTACTCGATCAATTTTACATCTTTCATTTCCCATTCTCCACGAAGTTGGTAAATCACCAACGCCGAATCCCCATACACTTTTAAGATTTTTATTTTTCTTTCGATAGCAGCTCGCAGGCCCATCACCCAGGCTTCATATTCTGCCATGTTATTGGTACAAAGAAATTCTAGCCTGCTTGTAGACGAGTAGTGTACATCATCTGGTGAGATCAATACTTCTCCAATTCCTCGTCCAAGGGCATTAACCGCTCCATCAAAATACAATTTCCAAGTTTTTCTTTCTGGAATTTCGGCTTCTATTATGGAGACATTCATCACATCTTCATATGGGAAATCAAAGTTCAGGGGCTCATAATCCTCCATTGCACGACTGGCTAGGAAATATGCTATAACACTTCATTTTATTGCTTTTTGACTCACGTACACAATGTCAAATTCTAACAATAGCATTTGCCAGCGTGCCAGTCTTCCATTCAATGCTGGTATTTCCATCATGAATTTTAATGGGTCAAGACGAGAGATCAGCCATGTTGTGTGGTATAACATGTACTGCCTGAGCCTTTGGGTTACCCAAACCAGAGCACAACATAGCTTTTGAATAGGTGGGTACCGCACTTCGCATTCAGTAAACTTCTTGCTCAAGTAATAGATGACTCTTTCTTTCTTTCTCGTGTCATCATGTTGCCCTAATACGCACCCTATTGAGTTCTCGTAAACCGTTAGGTAAAGGATTAATGGCCTGCCGGGAACCGGTGCTACTAATATGGGAGCATTAGTTAGATATTTCTTGATTTTGTCAAATGCCTCTTGACACTCTTTATTCCATTCTCCAGGGTTATTCTTTTTCAACATCCTGAAGATTGGATCACATTTATCAGGATCTATCTCGATTCCCCTTCTATTGACAACAAAACCAAGAAGTTTTCCAGATGTTACTCCAAAGGTGCATTTGTTAGGATTGAGCTTCAATTGGTACTTTCTCAATCTCAAGAATAACTTTCTCAGATTTTGGATGTGCTCCTCCTTAGTATGGGACTTGGCGATCATGTCATCTACATACACTTCGACTTCTTTATGCATCATGTCATGAAACAAGGTCACCATCGCTCCCTGGTATGTTGCCCCAACGTTCTTTAGTCCAAAAGGCATCACCTTGTAACAATAGGTCCCCCATAAGGTTATAAAGGTGGTCTTAATCATATCTTCTAGACTCATCTTTATCTAATTATATCCTGAAAAGCCATCCATAAAGGAAAACTAGGAATGCCCTGACGTATTGTCGACCAGAATGTCTATGTGTGGCAGAGGAAAATTATCTTTCGGACTAGCCTGGTTCAGGTCCCTGTAGTCGACACACATTCATACTTTCCCATCTTTCTTTGGTACGGGTACTATATTAGCCACCCATTCTGGATACTGAGATACCACAAGGAAACCGACATCAATCTGTTTCTGTACCTCTTCTTTTATCTTTATCACCATTTCCGGCCTCAACCTTCTGAGTTTCTATTGAACCGGTCTACATTCAAGTCTAATGGGCAACTTGTGTACCACTATGTCAGTGTTCAATCCTGGCATGTCTTGGTAAGACCAGGCGAAAACATCTTTGAACTCACGCAACAGATCAATTAATTCTTGCTTCTTTCTGGGCGAAAATGTTGCCCCAATCTTTACTTCTCTTTTGGTTTCTTCTGTTCCCAAATTGAGAATGTAACACCCCTTAGTTTTTCTTTTTCAGATATCTCATACTCTTTTAGGTGACTCAGTACTTGGAGCTTCTTGCATTTTACTCGGATACTTTTATAATTCAGTATGAACTCTCTTTTAATTACTTCAAATTATTGTTTTTAAATATTTTGGAACATTTATGTAATTCGGACATTGGGAGTATTTACAGTTTTTAATTTGGGTATTATTAAATGCATGCATTTATAAGTTTATTTTTAGAAATTTAACCAATTATCGGAATAATGTTTAAAAGACTACGTTTCATAATAATGAGGTCTTATTGAGTTTATTTTCTTTTAATAATAATTTTGTTTTTAAGTAAGTAAATTTAAAAAGTGTTACTTGAGGGGTAAGTTTTCAAACACGACTTCCTAGATTCGACCCATTTCTTCTGAGTCGGGTTTAGGGGGTTGCATTTAGTGGTATCAGAGTCAAGTTCAACCCTCGGACCGTGAGGCTCACAAAAGTTGTGTTCAAAATGCTTTCAACTTTTGCATGCATCAGAAATATTTTTGGATAAATGAGAATTTTTTTGGAAAAAATACTACAATATCTTGTGATTTCTACCTTACTGTTTTCAACGTGTTTTTAAATTAAAGACTCCAGTACCGAATCTGAATATAAGGTATTACCTTCTGTAGATAGTTATTAAGCCACCAGGTAGAGGTTCTTTTGTTGTGTTAGGTTGTTGTCGTGATGTTGCTTCTAGTTGTGATCATCCGTCTTATGCTAATTAGACAGAAAATTAGAATGAGATATATGATAATGAGAATTGATATGTGAGAGCGGAGTACCTTGTGATACGTCGAGATGATTTTATAAATCTGAAACAAAACAATGTTAGTTAGTGATTATGAGATAGAGTTTACGAGGTTGTTAAAATATGTTCATGGGTCAGTTATGGTAGAGAAAGATAGGTGTGATTGGCTTTGAACGAGCTTCGTCTACTGATCTGAAAAGATGTTGTTACGCAAAAGGATAAGGTGTTCAACGACCTGGTTAGTCGAGCTAAGACTTCTAAAAGGATAATTGCACTAATGGAAAAGGAGGAATTTCAAAATTCTGGTCAAGTTGGAAATCAATCTGACGCGTCTGTTCATCCAAGCTTTGTCAATCTATCTGAGAATAAACCTAGGGATGAGTTTGTTCCTCAGAGTCATCAGAATGTAAGACCTGTAGTATCGACAGTTCCATCTAGCAGCCAGGGTAGTTCAAAAGTTCGTCGGCCTATTTTTGTATGTGGTTTTTGCAACAAAAAGCATAACGGAGAGTACATATTGATGAACAAAATGTGTTTTAGATGTGGTTCTCAGGATCACTACTTAAAGAATTGTCCAGGTTCAACTACTGGTTCATCCGTTCAGATTCAGAGTCATGCATCAGTTCAGACACCTCACCGAGGTAGAGGGCAGTTTAGGTCAGTTGCTTCTGGTATTGCTAGTAGAGGTAGACATGCTCCGAGTGGTGGATTAGCTATATCCGAGATTAGACGTCCAGGTTCAGTACATCCAACCGAAGCTCGTGTTGGATACGATGATTTACATGATGACATGGAAGGTACATCTTAATATGTTTCAGTTCTTTTTCCTATTCTATGTTTTAGTATTTTCGGTTATGATATATCATGAATTCAGAGTGGGAAAGTATATGCGCGTTTCAGTTGGTTATGAGATCCGTTGTTTAAGTCTTAAAATTTCGAGGACGGAATTTCTTTACGGGAGGGAGAGTTGTAACACCCCTTAGTTTTTCTTTTTCAGATATCCCATACTCTTTTAGGTGACTCGGTACTTGGAGCTTCTTGCATTTAACTCGAATACTTTTATAATTCAGTATGAACTCTCTTTTAATTACTTCAAATTACTGTTTTGAAATATTTTGGAACATTTATGTAATTCGGACATTAGGAGTATTTACAGTTTTTAATTTGGGTATTATTAAATGCATGCATTTATAAGTTTATTTTTAGAAATTTAACCAATTATCGGAATAATGTTTAAAAGACTACGTTTCATAATAATGAGGTCTTATTGAGTTTATTTTCTTTTAATAATAATTTTGTTTTTAAGTAAGTAAATTTAAAAAGTGTTACTTGAGGGGTAAGTTTTCAAACACGACTTCCTAGATTCAACCCATTTCTTCTAGGTCGGGTTTAGGGGGTTACAGAGAATCTCTAATTCTTCTTTGTGGGGCAGGATCTGTTTATCTTCTTTTTTCACCAACCTCAGTAATTCTTCAGAGATTTCACATTCTAGTTCATCCTCAACTTCATTGATTTCCACTAGACATACTGGCTGTTTAGGTCCTACCCTAGGATCGAGTTTAGGATCGTTCATGCAGTCGATAGTTGAAGACCTGCAAAGAAAATAATAATATATTTTGAAAAGAATGCAAAAAATTAAAAATTCGTTTGCCATTTGTGAATCGACATGTAAAGTATCTTTATTAAAATGATTGTATAATGGCCCTTTACAGATAATCCTCTTAAACTCGCGGGCAAAGGTATAAGGTGATCCCAATATTTACTCTGTTTCAATTTTGGTTACAAAGGAAGTATCTTCAGCTGTCCAATTCTTCAATGTCTCGCCTGGGGCACAGGGACGAATCAATCTCAGATAATTGCCAGGTCGAGCATTCTCAAAGATTCCTCCAACAAAAAGCCCATCTAGATCATTACTGAAGATTTCCTCCTCATGTAGTTTTATTGTTTCTTGATTGACCTCCTCCAGTGTTTTTTCAACATTGGTGAACCCACGCGATTTGAAGATCTTTGTCATGTCAAAAGATGTCACCACGCGAGAGGACGTCTCCTTTCCTTGCATGCAGGCTTGTAACCCCCTTAGCCCGGCCTAGACGGTTGACCCGAACTACGAAGATTACACGGGGTAACCCAAGTCAACTCGAAAGTCAACCTTGATTAGAGACCTTTTTTTCCTTTTTAATCGTGTGTAGATGCACGTTAACCCTAAGTGAACACTCGAGAAACATATTTGTGTAAAGCACATCGATCGGGTTTCAGAGAGGGACTAAATTGCACAATATACAAATATTAGGGACCAAAACATAAATTCTGTAAATTATAAGGTCATAACTGATTTTAAAGTTACCAATATAAAATTAGCCATATTACAAGCATCCCTACCAAATTTCACCCTAATTGGACATCTCAAACTCATACAATTGCAAAAAACAACTTTCGGGACTAAAACGTAAAGCTTGCATACTTCAACACCATTCAAATCAGTGCCCAACGGTCACCTATTTCGAAACGGCATTGACCATTCCGAAACGAGGGTTCGTTCCGAGACTGGTTCCGAAACAGGGCCTTCTAGTAGCCAAATCGTATCGAAACAGCCTCCAGTCGTTCGAAACACGAAGGCCATTACAGGCCCTCGTTTCGAAACGCCAATGCCTGTTCCGATACGGTTTGCCCAGAAGCTGCAGATTTTGCTGGTTTTTTTATACATAAATCCACACAAACACAATCAAATGACTTCCTAATCATGCCAACAAGTCATCATATATATATATAAAGCATGTTTGTATCTCCCAAACACATTCATAGCATCAAATATGGAATTTCACATATCTATAGGCATGCTTCCTATTATCCAAAACCAAGCAATCAACCAATCACCAAAACAAGCATTAAAAGGCCACTTACAAATTCAAACCATCAAAAACAACATGCCACAACTAGGGAGTTCAACACATCTCCCAAAACACAACCTTAGGTTCCCATTGCCAAATTACCAAAACTAATAGTGTATGAAAACATCACCATACATGAGCTTGGTTTCCCTTGGACACTCTAGCCTCCTTGTTGCCCTTAAACACTTCAATTATCTGCATTATTGGTACAAGAGAGAGAGCGTAAGCACAATTGCTTAGTGAGGCATGCTCTAAGAAAACAACACAATAATGCATTTTAGAAAACACTTTCAACAAAGCTTTTAAACACATGCTCATCTCTTTTCATGCAACCTTGCATACTTTACAAGCATCTCATGCTTCATTTCATTCAACTACACATATTGGCTTTCAAGTGATAGTTCATAACCATTTACAACACAAAACACAATCGGATACGCGGATTACAAGCGTTGTCCCACACGCTTCATACACACTACCGAACAACATAAGGTGGAGTTTATCGGTACAATCACAACCCCGCAACACCCATGATGGAGTTTAACGATACAATTACAACCCCTCCACATCACTCATCGGTAGTTGTATAATTCCACTAACGAGTGCAAGGGACACATAACACAAGATCCACACACAGACTTTTAACCACCGTTGTGATCTTACCTCACTCGTTAGGGTACTTGGATGGCGTTTACGGTACAATCACAACCCCTAAACATCCAAGGCAACTTTATTCACGGTGCACCCAATCCTATAGCCGGCTAACTATATCCGATTCGAGTACTTTAAAACCAATTCATCACTTGCCAATATACATCAAATACCATCATCAATTTACTGTTTTAAAGCATTAATCAAAGCCATTAAACACCATGCATCACCATGCATCATTACAAATTTAACAACATGCCAAAACAAGGATCTCTTACCTTAAGCATCCTTCAACACTTGGCTTTCAAAACCAGCATTAACCATGCTTTCAAAACAGAATTTAAACATGCAACTTATAACCAATGCATCAAGCTACTTCATAGCACATCCGAGAGAGTTTTTCCGAAAACTTACTCTTGAGCTTAGTTAAGTTGTTTAGACTTAAACTAAGCTCCCAACACCTCCAAATAATCGTTACAAAGCTGGAAACCCAACTCCACTCACCGATTACGTTTCGCACGCTTGCCGAAACGCCAATCAAGCCTTCGAATCAACTCCAATAGTGTCCGAAAATGTTTCCCATGTTTTAAACACATCAAAGTAGAGGATTAATGCATCATCATGCATTGAAATCTTCAGCCAACACACCTAAACTCGCTGATCTACCCAAAACCAATATTTCGGCTACCAAACACAACCGAAAACACCTCCAAACTCTTTTACAACTTAACCCAGCCAAGATCCATCACTTTCAACCATTTCTAAACATCAATCAACATCCAAAATACACCTTAACTCGTCCTTATACCTCCAGCTATAACAGAACACCAAAAACACCTCAAAACCACCATTTTCGTAAGCAAAAACTTAGGAAATACAACCTATTCGGGACTGCATTGATAAAACCTCAATTCCACATCATTAGACATCCAAAATATATTAAAGATTCATCACAAAACAGAGCCCAAACAATCTCAACGAAATTCTTCAAGATTTCTTCCAAATCTTGAGTTTTAAGCCAAAATCAAGTTTCTAACATTAAAACCATTTACAAAACTTAAATTAAGGATTGACAACTTGGGAATTTCAGTAAAGAACTGAGTATTTAGAGGAGAAGAACAATCTTACCTCTAAATGGTGATTTCTTCTTGATTTGAGCCAATTTCCTTGAAAATTCAATGAGAAAATCAAAAGGATTTGATGCAAGATTGATTAGGAATTAATTGATGATAGAAATCTCATCAATTGAAGTGAAGATCAATGCAAAAGTTGCTGGAGAAATAGTGTTTGGATGATGGAATTTTGGGAGAAAAATGAATGAGAAAAATTTAGGAAAAGGTCGTTATGAAATTCCAAAAAGTAGTTTTCCTTTTCATTTAATTAATTAAAACATTAATTAATTCACCCAAATTAAGGAAAAATCTGGAGAAATCATTTTTGGGTAAATTAGCTCTTTAAAGATTCAAGTTTCAATCCTTACAAAACAATCACCACTAAACTTTTCAAAAATCGCATTTTAGTCACTACTCCGAAATGTAATATTTCCAAACCTTATTTTGCAAAATTGATTTCACCACTCTCTTATATATATTAAAAGAGGATTTTTAGATATTTTTTTCCATATTTTTAAAACATCCCGAACTAGGCTTTCCCTAAAACCTCCTTTTATATTCGAACCGAAAATCAGACCGGTCCGGTCTAGACCCTAAACTTCTAAGCCCAAAATTGGGGTGTTACAACTCTCCCCCCATTAAGAAATTTCGTCCTCGAAATTTACCTGGAGGAAAAAGGTACGGAAACTGCTTCTTCATATCATCATTTCTTTCTCACGTGGCTTCCTCAACACCACGATGCTTCCACAATACCTTAACCAATTCAATGGTCTTGCCTCGAAGAACTTTATTGTCCGAATCCAGAATTTCAACCGGCTCCTCATCGTAGGTCAAGTATGGATTCAACTCCACTTCCTCCACAGGCATAATATGCGAAGGATCCGATCTATACCTCCGAAGCATAGAGACATGAAACACATCATGTATCTTTTCCAACTCTTGCGGTAACCTCAGCTTGTACGCAACAGGACCCACACGTTCAATCACCTCGTATGGTCCAATGTACCTAGGGCTCAACTTACCCTTCCGGCCAAACCTCATCACCTTCTTCCAAGGCTAAACCTTCAAGAACACACAGTCACCTACCGCAAACTCAATCTCCTTACGCTTCAAATCCGCATAAGACTTCTGTCGATCAGAAGCTGCCTTTAAACGCTCACAGATAAGCTTCACCTTCTCGGTGGTTCCTTTCAACAAAGCCGGCATTGAAACCAACTTCTGACCTGTTTCAGCCCAGCAAAGAGGAGTTCTGCACTTCCTCCCGTACAAGGCTTCATAAGGTGCCATTTGAATACTTGCCTGGTAGCTATTGTTATAAGCAAACTCCACCAAAGGCAAATGCTTCCCCCAAGAACCCTGAAACTCAATCACACAGCACCTCAACATATCTTCCAGCACTTGGATAACACGCTCAGACTGTCCATCCGACTGTGGATGATAAGAAGTACTGAAATTCAGCCGCGTACCCAAAGCTTGATGCAAACACTCCCAAAAACGCGATGTAAACCTCGGATCTCTATCCGACACTATAGACTTTGGCACACCATGCAGTCGCACAATCTCAACAATGTAAAACTCTGCAAGCTTGTCCAAGGTATACGTAGTATGCACAGGTAAGAAATGCGCACACTTCGTAAGGCGATCCACAATCACCCACACCGAATTCTTTTTCGATGGTGACAAAGGTAAACCAGACACGAAGTCCATGGTAATCCTTTCCCACTTCCACTCAGGAATCCTCAACGGTTGCAACAACCCAGAAGGAAACTAATGCTCAGCCTTTACCCGCTGACAAACCATGCACTTACTCACGTACTCCGCAATATCCTTCTTCAAACCCACCCAATAGTACTCATCCTCAAGATCACGATACATCTTTGTACTACCATGGTGCATAGCAAAAGGACTGCTATGAGCCTCAGTCAGAATAGTACACCTCAACCCTGCATCATTCGGCACTACTACCCGACTACCAAAACATAGAACCCCATCATCATTAAAATAAAAATCTGATGGTCTACCCTCAGCAATATCCTGAACATGTGGCACCAAAGAATCATCCAACAACTTCTTATCCTTTATCAACTGAACCAAGGATGGTTTCACTTGCAATTCGGCCACAAGACCCCCATCCCGCGAAATACTCAAGCTGGCAAACATAGCCCTTAACTCCACTGCCACCTTCCTACTCAAGGCATCCGCTACAACATTAGCTTTTCCCGGATGGTACTCGATCATCATATCGTAATCTTTAAGCAACTCCACCCAACGTCGTTGCCTAAGATTCAACTCTTTCTGAGACATTAGATACTTCAAACTCTTGTGATCCATGTACACCGTACACTTCTCCCCATAGAGGTAATGTCTCCAAATCTTCAAAGCAAAAACCACCGCAGCTAACTCAATATCATGCGTAGGATAATTGCGCTCATGCACCTTCAACTAGCGCGATGCATAAGCCACCACCTTACCCTCTTGCATTAACACACACCCCAAACCAACATAGGATGCGTCGATATACACCACAAACTCTTTCCCTGATTCAGGTTGAACCAAAATAGGAGCTTGCGTCAAAGTTGCCTTAAGCTTCTCAAAGGCTTGTTGTCTTGCCTCGGTCCACTCATACTTGACATCCTTCTGCAACAACTTCGTCAAAGGAGCAGCAATCTTCGAAAATCCATCCACAAACCTCCGATAGTATCCTGCCAACCCAAGGAAACTATGGACTTCATAAATCGACTTAGGAGGCTTCCAATTCATCACCGCCTCAATATTTTGAGGATCAACACGAATCCCCTCAGCAAAAACCACGTGACCACGGAAAACAACTTCCCTAAGCCAGAATTCGCACTTGCTCAGCTTAGCATAAAGCTGATTCTCCAACAGTGCCTGTAACACAATCTGCAAATGCCCCTCATGCTCCTCCTTAGTACGAGAGTACACAAGGATATCATCAATGAACACCACAACAAACTTGTCCAAGTATTCATGGAACACTCTATTCATCATGTTCATAAAAGCTGCATGAGCGTTCGTCAAGCCAAACGACATCACAAGGAACTCATAATGCCCATACCTCGTCCTAAAGGCTTTTTTGGCACATCCACATCCTTCACCTTAAGTTGGTAGTAACCTGACCTTAAGTCAATCTTAGAGAACACAGCCGCTCCCCGAAACTGATCAAAAAGATCATCAATCCTCGGCAAAGGATACCGATTCTTGATAGTCAACTTGTTCAGCTGACGATAATCGATGCACATTCTCATAGTGCCATCCTTTTTCTTCACAAACAAGACCGGTGCACCCCAAGGTGACACACTCGGCCGAATGAAACCACGATCAAGCAACTCCTGAAGTTGTGTCTTCAGCTCTTTCAACTCCTTGGGTGCCATTCGGTAAGGAGTAATGGACACTGGAGTTGTGTTTTCATACAACTCAATCCCAAACTCCACCTCTCGACTAGGAGGCAATCTAGGTAACTCCTCCAGAAACACTCCAGGAAACTCTCGCACAGTCATGATATCTTGAACTCGCAACTCCTTAGAGCTAGAATTCATAACAAAGGCTAGATAAGCCTCACAACCTTGCCTCAGCATACGACTTGCTTCCAACGAAGACACCACATTGGCAAGAAATTTCACATTCTCGCCAACCACCACTACCTCATAATCATCCGCAAGCTTCAACGAAACTCGCTTGTTCTCAAAATCCACTACAGCTTGATGTTCAACAAGCCAATCCATACCAAGGATTACATCAAAACCTTAAAAAGGCAATTCCATGAGATCAACAAGAAAAACATGGTTTTGCACTTCCAAGGGACATCTTCTGTACAACTTCCGTGTCACAATGGTCTCACCAAAGGAACTAGTTACACGCATACCAACATCCAAAGACTCAACAGGTAAACCAAGCCATTGAGCATGTTCACGTAATATGTATGAGTGTGTAGATCCAGAATCAATCAAGGAAAGTAATGATAAGGATTGCAAAGTAAAGGTACCTACGATCACATCCGTATCATTTCTCCCCTCACGCTAAGCATACACTTGAGCCTGGCCACCACCCTCAGGTTGGACAGCCACCACATACGCCACATTCCTTCCACTATCATCTCTGCGTTGGAAGTTACCACGGCCGCGCCCACGACCTCTCTGTGGTGCAACTACCCCAGGAGCACGTCCCTGACCACCACCGGCCAATAAAGGACACTCCCTCCTCATGTGGTCTGCCGAACCACAATTCCAGCATGAATTACCAGTCACTGCTATAGGAGCCTGAACCTCCCTCGCTGCTCGAGGACAATCTCGCCTCAAATGGCCACGAGATCCACACGTCCAACACGTGTTCTGATCAGCTCTCATCCTATCTCTCTGAACAGGCACACCATGCCCTCCATTGCCACGCCTAGCAGAAGACTGATACCTCTTATCTCGTCCTCTCTTGTTCTGTCCACCACCGGAACTATAATCAGCAGCTCTTTTGCTCGAGATAGAACCAACGCCTCTGGAAGACAAACCCAAGTTCTGCTCAATGTCCTTCGCTCTACTCACCAACACATCAAAATCTGTATACTCAGCAGCAAGCATGAAAGTCTTCACGTCTGTCACCAAACCATAACGGAAACGTTCACACCTCTCCCGCTCATCAGGGATTAGCTCAGGTGCGTACTGGCTAAGGCGGACAAACAGGATCTCATACTCAGCCACCGTCATGCTTCCTTGCACAAGAGACATGAATTCTCTTTTCTTCTCATCTAGGTATCGCACACCTAGATACTTTCTCTTGAACGCGTTCAAGAAGAACGTCCAAGTCACATCATTGTCCTCCATTCCAGAAATAGTGGTCGTCCACCACGTGTACGCATCATCATACAGTAGTGATACCACACAACCCAACTTCTGCACATTTTTGTAGTTCATTTGCCCAAAAATCCTCTTGGTACTTTCCAACCAAGATTCAGATCCTTCAGGAGATAAACCTCTGAACTCAGTCCCTTCCAGACTGCGAAGACGTTCCAAAGGCAATCTCACGTTAGCATCACCCTGATGCGCAGCTCCGTGAGCTCCAGCTACTGCTGCCTGAAAGGCTCCAGCAATAGCCTGAATCAACACAGTAAGGTCAGGAGCAGCTTGCCCCTGCACACCTTCAGGTCCAGCGACCCCAGCATCAGCACCAACACCAGCATTATCACCTCCAGCACCATCACCGTTGGGGGGTCCACCACCAGTGGAGGAGGTAAATCCACAACATTATCAACATTTTCCTCATTTTCATTCTGAGCCATAGCTCTCGTATTCATCCTCATCTCTCTACGAGGCCCCATTTATAAAAACAATGCACTAACACAAATGCAATAAACATAATTAGGCTCAACAAGGTAAGTAATCCAAGTACTCAAGCTCATTTTCCAAAAACAATTCCTTTCATTAGTTTTGATATGGAAATGGGTTCCCCTAACATGCTTCAACATAGCATAACATCACAATTGCAACCATACATCACAATTCATGAAACATTCCTTCACTTAAAAGGTCCATCATGCAAAAACACATACATCACCCACATAACAATTCCCAATTACACGAGAACCAAGCTCTGATACCACCAAATGTAACCCCCTTAGCCCGGCCTAGATGGTTGACCCGAACTACGAAGATTACACGGGGAAAACCAAAGTCAACTCGGAAGTCAACCTTGATTAGTGACCCTTTTTTTCCTTTTTAATCTTGTCTAGATGCACGTTATCCCTAAGTGAACACTCGAGAAACATATTTGTGTAAAGCACAGCGATCGGATTTCAGATAGGGACTCAATTGCACAATATACAAATATTAGGGACCAAAACATAAATTCTGTAAATTAGAAGGTCATAACTGATTTTAAAGTTACCAATATGAAATTAGTCATATTACAAGCTTCCTTACCAAATTTCACCCTAATTGAACATCTCGAACTCATACAATTGCAAAAACAACTTTCGAGACTAAAACGTAAAGCTTTCATACTTCAACACCATTCAAATCAGTGCCCAATGGTCACCTGTTTCGAAACGGCATTGACCGTTCTGAAATGCGGGTTCGTTCTGAGATTAGTTTCGAAACAGGGCCTTCCAGTAGCCAAATCGTTTGAGAACAGCCTCCAGCCGTTTCGAAACACGAAGGCCATTACAGGCCCCCATTTCGAAACGCCAGTGCCTGTTCCGATACGATTTGCCCAGAAGCTGCAGATTTTGCTAATTTTTCATACATAAATCCACACAAACACAACCAAATGACTTCCTAATCATGCCAACAAGTCATCATACATATATAAAGCATGTTTGTATCTCCCAAACACATTCATAGCATCAAATATGGAATTTCACATATCTATAGGCATGCTTCCTATTATCCAAAACCAAGCAATCAACCAATCACCAAAACAAGCATTAAAAGGCCACTTACAAATTCAAACCATCAAAAACAACATGCCACAACTAGGGAGTTCAACACATCTCCCAAAACACAACCTTAGGTTCCCATTGCCAAATTACCAAAACTAATAGTGTATGAAAACATCACCATACATGAGCTTGGTTTCCCTTAGACACTCTAGCCTCCTTGTTGCCCTTAAACACTTCAATTATCTGCATTATTGGTACAAGAGAGAGAGCGTAAGCACAATTTCTTAGTGAGGCATGCTCTAAGAAAACAACACAATAATGCATTTTAGAAAAAACTTTCAACAAAGCTTTTAAACACATGCTCATCTCTTTTCATGCAACCTTGCATACTTTACAAGCATCTCATGCTTCATTTCATTCAACTCAACATATTGGCTTTCAAGTGATAGTTCATAACCATTTACAACACAAAACACAATCGGATACGTGGATTACAAGTGTTGTCCCACACGCTTCATACACACTACCGAACAACATAAGGTGGAGTTTATCGGTACAATCACAACCCCTCAACACCCGTGATGTAGTTTAACGATACAATTACAACCCCTCCACATCACTCATCAGTAGTTGTATAATTCCACTAACGAGTGCAAGGGACACATAACACAAGATCCACACACAGACTTTTAACCACCGTTGTGATCTTACCTCACTCGTTAGGGTACTTGGATGGCGTTTACGGTACAATCACAACCCCTAAACATCCAAGGCGACTTTATTCACGGTGCACCCAATCCTATAGCCGGCTAACTATATCCGATTCGAGTACTTTAAAACCAATTCATCACTTGCCAATATACATCAGATACCATCATCAATTTACTGTTTTAAAGCATTAATCAAAGCCATTAAACACCATGCATCACCATGCATCATTACCAATTTAACAACATGCCAAAACAAGGATCTCTTACCTTAAGCATCCTTCAACACTTGGCTTTCAAAACCAGCATTAACCATGCTAAAACATTCTTTCAAAACAGAATTTAAACATGCAACTTATAACCAATGCATCAAGCTACTTCATAGCACATCCGAGGGAGTTTTTCCGAAAACTTACTCTTGAGCTTAGTTAAGTTGTTTAGACTTAAACTAAGCTCCCAAAACCACCCAATAATCGTTACAAAGCTGAAAACCCAACTCCACTCACCGATTACGTTTCGTACGCTTTCCGAAAGGCCAATCAAGCCTCTGGATCAACTCCAATAGTGTCCGAAGATGTTTCCCCTGTTTTAAACACATCAAAGCAGAGGATTAATGCATCATCATGCATTGAAATCTTCATCCAACACACCTAAACTCGTTGATCTATGCAAAACCAACATTTCGGCTACCAAACACAACCGAAAACACCTCCAAACTCTTTTACAACTTAACCCAGCCAAGATCCATCACTTCCAACAATTTCTAAACATCAATCAACATCCAAAATACACCTTAACTCGTCCTTATACCTCCAGCTATAACAGAACACCAAAAACACCTCAAAAACCACCATTTTCGTAAGCAAAAACTTAGGAAATACAACCTATTCGGGATTGCATTGATAAAACATCAATTCCACATCATTAGACATCCAAAATACATTAAAGATTCATCACAAAACAGAGCCCAAACAATCTCAACGAAATTCTTCAAGATTTCTTCCAAATCTTGAGTTTTAAGCCAAAATCAAGTTTCTAACATTAAAACCATTTACAAAACTTAAATTAAGGATTGACAACTTGGGAATTTCAGTAAAGAACTGAGTATTTAGAGGAGAAGAACAATCTTACCTCTAAATGGTGATTTCTCCTTGATTTGAGCCAATTTCCTTGAAAATTCAATAAGAAAATCAAAAGGATTTGATGCAAGATTGATTAGGAATTAATTGATGATAGAAATCTCATCAATTGAAGTGAAGATCAATGCAAAAGTTGCTGGAGAAATAGTGTTTGGATAACGGAATTTTGAGAGAAAAAGGAATGAGAAAATTTTAGGAAAAGGTAGTTATGAAATTCCAAAAAGTAGTTTCCCTTTTCATTTAATTAATTAAAACATTAATTAATTCACCCAAATTAAGGAAAAATCTGGAGAAATCATTTTTGGGTAAATTAGCTCCTTAAAGATTCAAAGTTTCAATCCTTACAAAACAGTCACCACTAAACTATTCAAAAATCACATTTTAGTCACTACTCCGAAATGTAATATTTTCAAACCTTATTTTGAAAAATTGATTTCACCACTCTCTTATATATATTAAAAGAGGATTTTTAGATATTTTTTTCTATATTTATAAAACATCCCGAACTAGGCTTTCCCTAAAACCTCATTTTATATTCGAACCGAAAATCAGACCGGTCTGGTCCAGACCCTAAACTTCTAAGCCCAAAATTGGGGTGTTACAGGGCTCTACTTTGTTCCCTCTGCTTCTTTAACTCTCTCAATCAATCTTTTATTGTAGCAGCAAACCCCAATCCGAAATGATCCTTCTTCATCAGAACAAGCCTTGGTTGCAAACTTCCCTGTAAGTGTTTTCCGAGCTCCTTCCTTGTCTTTGCACCTCTTCCAAGTGTCTCTCGAACAGTCATCTTGGTGCAATTTGACAGTCTTGGCCATGGAAATGGCTTTCCCTCAGCCACGGAGTTAGCATTTACAAATTCTAGTGCCCGGAAAGAGCACTCCAAGGCATTTTCATCTGTCTGGATGTAAGGCACATCAGTTGTTGTAGAGGCAATGATGTCTTCCTCTGCTCCAACACTAACCAACTTTCCTTCTATGAAAAACTTGAGTTTCTGGTGTATAGACGATGCGACTGCCCCTGCTGAGTGAATCCAGGGTCGTCCAAGCAAGCAATTGTAAGTGGGCAACCTTTGTAGTATCGCCATCGGCATAACATTCAGGGCTGATCCATTATCAATTAGGACACCTGGCAGCACATATCCTTTACAATGCGTGGTGATATTCAAAGCTTTTACTGACCACATTCCTTCTTCCGAGATTTCATCATCGGTAAATGTTATGTAATTATCACCAGCAATATGATTTACAAATCTATCCAGCTTAATATCCATCACACCCTTGATGATATTCACAATATACCTTAGCAGATATTTCCATCTCAATTTTCATGCCAACTTCAATCATCTTGGTGTTATATAGCTGTTCAAACACCCATCTCAACGGAGATTGAATCTATGAAATGTAAGTCTTTCGCCTCTTCGCCTCATCATATTCTTCTATCATGTTCACCCTACGTCCTCCATGACTCGGAAAGGTCTCACTAGATCCGCCTCATCATATTCTTCTATCATGTTCACCCATCTCAAACTTCAATATCCAGTATTGATCAAATTATGCACCACCTTCTTGAATGTTGTGCATGTTTCAATTGAATGTCCCGATATTCCAACATGGAATTCACAGTGGGCATCATCTTTATACCATGGAGGGTAAGGAGGTTGTAGAGGTGTCAGATGATAAGGTCTCACTAGATCCGCCTCATGCAAATGAGAGTATAATTTTGCATATGACATTGGAATGAGTGTAAAGTTCATTCTATCATTTCTTGGTCCTCAAGAATCCCTCTTGTTTGAATTTTGAGAATTTCCAGCCGAGGTTTCGGGTGATGTAATGGTCACGTTTTTCAATGCATCATAAGTGCTTGCATTATTCACTTCATTATCTTTCCTCTTATAGTTTCTGCGAGAACTCTCTCCACTTTCAATTCTTCCGCTATTTATTGCGGCTTCTATCAACTCTCATGTCATCATAATGTCATCAAAGTTTTGGGTAGCATTGCTGATAAGCCTTTCAAAGAGCGGTCCTCTCAGAGTCTGTACGAACATATGAACAATCTCAATTTCCATTAGCGGGGGTTATACTTGCGCTGCAATATCTCTCTATCTTTGGGCATATTGTCGGAGTGTTTCATCACTTCTTTGCTCTATTCCCTGCAGCATTACCCAACTCGGGATCATTTTGTGACATGCTTATAGTGCTCCACAAAAGCTCCTGACAGGTCCTTCCAGGATCAGATATTCGCCCGGCTTAGTTGGGTATACTAGCGAGCAGCTGAACCAGTTAGACTATCCTGGAAGCAGTGTATCAACAACTTTTCATCTTTCAAGTAAGCGGCCATCTTTCTACAATACATCGTAAGATGGGCCTTGAGACAAGAATTTCCATCGTATTTCTCAAAGTCTGGAGCTTTGAACTTGGGAGGAAGCACTAAATCGGCTACCAGGCTCATTTCAACAGCTCTTGGTCCCATCTTATTATCTCTCTGCAGTTCCAACAAGCGATCCTCTAGAGGTTTGCAGCACTCCTCGTACTTGCGCTCAATTTCAGCACGTATTTTTCCAATCTCATCAAGGGCATTCAAGTCTGGCACCTCCTCAGCATTCTCAAAGTTTGCACCAATGTGTATTGGGTGACTTGGTGTTGCTCCAGCTAGGTTGATATGGACCTTCTTCTCTATTGAAGGTTTTTCTGGCTGCATCCTGATGTGGGAGGTTGTCTCTTCTTGATCATTCACCTCGTTGGAAGCTCCTTCGGCTGCTTTGGCCTTCCCAAATTCCTTAGGGCCCAATAGAACAGTCAGCTGATTGATGATTTCTGCCTGGGTTTGAGTAAAGCAGTCTTTAATTGATTGTTCAATCCTGTCGAAACAATTTTGTGTTTCCACGCGTTCGTTTTCAATATTGACAAGCCGATCCTCAAAAGTCATGGATCGTGAACGCAGGCGAGTTCTATATGAATGAGGAATGTTTACGGCTTAGAGCAGATTCTGTCATTAAACCTTTCTCTTATTAAATTCCTTATTTATCATAAGATTTCAAAATGAATAAATGCGTGCATGTATGCATGAGTGCATGAATGCAACAAAAGGACATCGAATTTTGGAACCAGTCTTTCTTAGAAATACCATATTCGTTCGAAAATTTAATTACATAGAGGGGATAAACTTGCTACATAAAAACGCTAGCCCTAACTTCTAGGTTGACTAACTCGTGCAACAGACGCACAATAGCCTCTCCGTGCTCTTCCTCAATGTTGGGCTGCTCTAACATGCTTGTAGCTTGCCTTGAAAAGATTTGGACATACGAAGCGATGCTTCTAACTTGGGCTTTGAATCTCACTAGTTCATCATTCTGAGACTGGACTGTTCGCCGGGATGCCTCATATTTATCTTTACATGCTCCGCTTTTTGCCATTACTGCTCCTTCAAATCCAGCCAACTTGTTCTTCAGGTCTTGAACAATGTTTTCCAACTCGATTATTCTCTTCCGCATTCTTTCTTTTTCTATCTCTGCTTCGACTTTATCCTCGTTGTGATATTTGGTGATTAATTCTTCAAGCTGTGACACCTGGCTAGTCAAGTCGAAATTTCAGGCTTGTTCTTCTTCTAGCCTCTTCTTGGCTTTGTCATTCGATTCCTTGCTTGCCCGTGTTTTTCTGTCATACATCTTTTTATAATCATCCTTGTCTCGGGTCATTGCATCCAATTCCTCTGATAAATTCTTTATTATCTTGCTTGTTCCACCCTTTTGTTTGGCTTTGTAGTCATTGTGTAATTCTCGCAGCTCTTTTAGTTCTTGATTCACTTTCTTGTTTTGTTCCACCAGCTCCTTCTCCTTTCCTTTGTGGATCTCTACTTGCAACTGTGTCATTGTTAATTCCTCCTTAAGGTCCTGGACTCCTTTTTCATACCTTTTCAAGTCTTGCTCCCGGTCATTGTTGCGTGTCAAAAGTCTTATCGCAAATAGTGCAGGTGTACACGACGCAAGTAGTAAAGTGATACTTGGAGTATCGGATATCGTCTCCACAGTGACTGGAAATATGCTTTATCCTAAAATTGTTGCACGAGAGAGAGAGAGTTTAGATTAATTGTAAAGTGATATTGGGAGACAAGTAATATAAACGATAAAAGAATCGGGTTTAAGAAATATGTCGGTATTGAATTGCTCAGTAGTGCAGGTGTTGCACTGAATAGAAACTTATGTTCTGTCGTCGTCCCTGTCGTGGCAGCACCTGTTACGGCAGAAGTCTGTTGTTATCGCGATAGCGATCACACAACTCTGTACTTCAAGTTTGGCAAGAATCCCTGCTATGACTTGTCCTATCCCTAGGCCCAAGTGTTGTTGATGAATACTTCTTAGATGATACCTCCCAGCGTGAATCAAAGAGTGAACACCAATGTTATTGAATTCTTCCTTAGCCACTTAATCTCGTACTTATCCCTAAGCCGAGATGGTTTAACCATAAACTGGAAAACACGTATTTATTTCGTTCGTATGCTTGACTCTCCCGATATCAAACAATTGGACAACCTCACAATGCTCTCCTGATACTCTTGCGAGATATGAAAACTAGAATAAATAAACTTGAAGTTTTATTGCTTTGAACAGAAAAAATCCTAAAACGGTACAATCCCTGCAACTACTTTACAGAATCAACCCTTAGCCCTAGGGGAAGTTTAGAACATGATGAGAAGGGGGAAACGACAAGGGTTTGGGGGAAGACGGCTAAGAATGAGATATCCTTCCCTAGGTCGAATTACATGCCTTTATATAGGCATTGGGTTCAAGTTTTCTAATAAGGCAAGAATACAAGTTCAAACTAAAGTACAACTCTATTAAAGATTAAATCTTCTGAGTAGATGCATTTAATTCGTCCTCTTTTCTTGCTTTGGGTTTCTTCCTTGAACTTTGGGCTTGGCCTTCATTCTGCCCCAGGGCTCAGAAAAATATAGGAGTGGTCCACGACAGACCGGCTTGAATTCCTCTATCTGTCGAGCTCCACTTCACTTTTCCCTTTCACCAATGTTGTCGTCATGGCTGCCATGGCAATGTTATCTCCTTGACTCCAGTCCTATGATCCAGCTTTGCTCCCTTGCTGCCCTGAGTCTGCCACAACAGATACCTGCAAAAAGTGACCAAAATCAGTAGCAACTGTGTCATTTTATCGGCTAAAGGGTTAAATTTGCCCATGTAGTAATCCGAAATCAGCAATGTTGCCCCTACTTTTTTTCTTCGTAATTTTTCCCTCAAAGTCAGTTAATTGTAACAATGTTGCCCTTTGACCGACGTTGACCGTTAAAGTGCTGAAGTGGTAGTTAACGGTGAATTTAGTCATGCAATTTTGCCCTCAAAGTCATACAATTGCAGCAGTTTTGCCCTCGGTTTATTTAGTTTTTCAAGTTGAACTTTTACAAACAGAATATATAAAAAATCAATTAAAAAATTGGTGTAAATATCCTTTGGGTCCCTACTAATTTTAAAAATAAACAAAGTAAGAACTCTCACAAAATATTCTTCAATTTTTAAAAAATATATAAACTTAATAAAAATAAATAAGATATTCAAAAATATTAAAAATAAAAACCAATATAAAAAATAAATTTATTAGAAATTATAAAATAATAAAAATATAAATACAAAATTTTTAAAAGTATTTATAAAGTATTAAAAATAACAATTTCATCAAATGATAAAATATAAACATAAAGTTATAAATAAAAAATAATCAAAATTGACGTAGAAAAACGAAAAAAAATTGGTAAAATTCTTCAATTTTTTAATACTAATTACTTTTTTAATTTTTTATATTTATATTTTATTATTTTATGATTTCTAATATATTTTAATTTTTATATTAGTTTTTGTTTTCAATATTTTTTGAATATTTTCTTTATTTTTATTAAGTTTATGGAATTTTTTAAAAAAATTGAAGAATGTTTTTGATTTTTTGTGAGAGTTCTCACTTTTCTTATTTTTAAAATTACCGGGGACCCAAATGATATTTACGCCAATTTGTTAATCGATTTTTCATATATTCTATTTGTAAAAGTTCAACTCAAAAAACTAAATTCTTTATGCAATTTTGTTCAAAAGCTAAATAAACCGAGGGCAAAATTGCTGCAATTGTATGACTTTGAGGGCAAAATTGCATTACTGACTTCACCGTTAACTGCCACGTCAGCACTTTAACGGTCAACGTCGGTCAAAGGGAAACATTGTTACAATTGACTGACTTTGAGGGCAAAATTACGAAGAAAAAAAAGCAGGGGCAACATTGCTGATTTCGGATTACTACAGGGGCAAATTTGACCCTTTAGCCCATTTTATCTATTTGTGATGTATATGAAAAAATCTATCCTAAATGCAATGAAGTATGCTTGAATGCATAATAAATATGGGTAAATGAGGGGTAAAATATAGAACTTTTATACACTCAACAGTCATGTCCGAGTTTCTCTAAAGCTGAAGGTGACTCCTGGATTGCATGTGTTGAAGTTCCAGCTCTTTGAGGCATTTCTTAAAACGTAGTGCCATTGACTCTCTGGGCCCTCCACTCATCGTACCTTGCCATTACTTCTGATCCTGGATAAGGTTGAACCCTTCTTGGTGTTTTCCAAGCCTTTGTGGTTTGCAGAATTAGCCCTTTGTAGTCATCGGTCTTGTGAGCGTATTCGAACTTAGCCATTCCAACAGTAGCAGGCACAAATTGCCTTGATCCAAATTGTCTCGAGACTAACAATGGGCAATAAGTTGTTCCTCCCCAAATTCCCAGTAAAGGAACCCAGTCTATGTTTCCTTAACGATATAGAATGGTTGTACCCATATTTAGCCAATGAGCTTTCCATACTATATTCATATCCTTCAAGTCTTTGAGATATTCAATCCAGTGCTTCTCAGTTATCTTTTCCAAGACACAGTCAGTTAGGTGTTCTCTGATCGGTGAATAAGTATCCAGGTATTTAGCTCCTCTGTAAGGTGCGTTCCATTTGTGGCCCCTAAACCATACCTCTAGTAGTTGTGCACACCCCCAAAATTTTGATTCCCATATCTTCTTGCAGTTGGTGAGTGACCTATAAGTTTCTGTCAGAATTGTCGGCACCGGGTTAACTCATTTACTTAATCGTTCGAATAACCCAATAGTCGATGAATCAACATGCTCATGGGTCTGGGGAAGATTACCAGGCCATAAATACACAAGGCAAACAAGCTTCTCATTCTAACCGGTTCATCATGACTTGCCAATATCAACTCTTTGAGAATTCTCCAATTAACTCGTTGCATGTCTTCATTTTGGTCGGTGCTGTCATTTTTGGCCAATCTTTGATCCCACCACTCCTTGGTCTTTCCTGATAATGCTACCAACTTTTTGATGAACCGTGAATGCCCTGTGCTATTAAGGGACCTGGTGTAGATCTTGTAACTTTATATTTTCAGGCAGTTGATCAGTACCTCATATTCTTCCAATGTCGGTGTCATATCTACTTTCCCAAAGGTGAAGCAGTTATAGGTTGGGTTCCAGAATTGAGCCATTGCCCTTAATAACTCTTGATCGACCTTTATTTCTAGCAATAGAGCTATGTCCCCGAATTTATCTCGAAATAACTTTTTCATCTTGTTATCCCATTGATCCCAGATATGTTTAAAATCTGATAAACATGCCTCCTGATTAGTGGTTAGCTTTGCATATCCTTTCATCTTGGATATTTCTCCTCTTCTAAGGCTATCCCCTTTTCGTGTTGTGTCTGCTCAGACCAGATCCATACAGCAGTATTATCCTCTCCTACTTTAAATCCTCGTGACATATCGATTACTTCTAAATTTGACTGACTCCAAATTCGATGTCGAAAATAAAAATGCAATTGATGACAAAAATAAACCAAACAAACAACAAACAAAACAAAAAAAACTTGTGTTAGTATCCCGAATTAATATTGAAGGCAAGTAAACAAACTTCCAGACTAATAATCATTCGAATTAAAATGACCATATTTAATGCAACAAGATAAACAGAGAAATGAATTTAAACCGACAACACCTGTCCTAGGTCCCTGTCTAGCTCTAATGGGGTGGGCTTCTAAAATAGAATGTGGGCTTTATTCTAGACTCTCAGTTACCGAACTGTCTCTACTGCCTACTGCGGCAGCAACACATTGATTCGGTAGTATAGGTCCCTTACAACGGAGGCGTTAGCCCCACGATGCGTAAGGTTAGTATACCGGAAGGAGACAAAAATCCAAACTCTGAGCTGAAGAGCATCACTTCGGATATTGTCTTACTCCCACTTATGGGTGAAAAAACTCGGTTTTAGGGTTTATGTATGAATGACAGATATGCCATACACAAAAACTACCCCCATTTTCCCTAAAATCCATCGAACAATTTTTTAGAAAAAAATTAAATTCAAATTAATGTTCAAAATGCCATGTGTAATTAATTATTAGGCCTGACTCTCAATTGTCCCCAGTGGAGTCGCCAAGCTGTCGCGACCGTTTTTTGAAAGCATGATTTTTAAGGTTTAGAATAAAAATAGTCTGACGATTATGTTTATGGAAAATCGGGGGTTTTGACCAATTTTATATTGTAATTAATTAATTTTCCATTTTAGTCAAAATACCTTTTATTTTGCTAGAAAATCGTTTTGGAGTCGCCATCGGCCACTTTGGTAGGCAAGACACCATAAAAAACGCACCAGAGATTCTTTTTGAAAAATTCGGGTTCGGGAGTCGAGAAGGGTTAGCACCCCTACAAACGCCCGTTATCGGTACCTTATTAATTACACGTGGCATTTTGGCATTTCGAACATTAATCTGGATTTGATTAAATATTTTAACTGTAAAATGAAATTTATTCCGAATGGGGATATCATTTTGTAAGAAAATATATTTCGAACAAATATAGTTATAAAACATCCAATTACATTAGGACACTTCAACTTATATTCGAAAAATGTACCTCAACGCAAAAGGTTTAATGCATGATTTATTATTGTCTTGCCATTTTTAAGTAAACTCTAATTAGGCTCCATTAATTGATTTAATTAAAATTCTATGAATATTATTAATTTTGGACATAAAAGAAAACACCCAAAATAATATTAGGCACTTTCTTTATCTAGCTCAAAAGTTAACAACATTCATAGTTTACATGCTTCTAATCATTAATCTTATCTTATTATTTTTTAATATTCCTAATTAATGATTTAATTCCATTTTTTAAGTTAAAGTGAAAAATTGAAATTTTTGTCGGAAAACTCATTGGTTAACATCACTCTACCTTGTGACACTAGCCAATATTGAGTGTTCTAACATTGTTTCAAATATTTACTTATTTTCTACAATAATCTCCCTACTCAATTATGATTAAGTAAACTACACTAATGGCTCTAGTCCTATTTAGCATGTAATTAATTGTTTGAACAATACATGATATGATATTTTAAAATATTTCAAGCATATGAATTGATTAAAACAATTAAATAAAATAATTAAGTCAATTAAATAAAATAATTAATCAAAACAATTAAATTCTGGAAAAAGGACTAAACTCGGCTTCCCAAAACGGTGTCGTTCTCAACTCGGTATAAATAACCCTAAACCGAGTTGGAACGGTCATCCGACCACTCTCTCTCTCTCCAAAATCCTCTGACTTCAAACACTTAAACCCCAAAAACCCTAAGTGTTTTTCGATCAAAACCCTTGTTTTTGCCGCTGTTCTTCCCTAGTTCTTCAAAAATCATCCGTTCAATCTTCACTAACACCAAAAACCTTCACCAAAACTGTTTTTGAAGATCAAAAACCCTTTTTTTCCAAGAACAAACCAAGAACACACCAAAATCTCTTTGTTTGATCCCCTCAAACATCCAAACTCTTCTGAAACATGTTATTTAAAGATCAAAAACCTCAATTTTCAAGAACACAACAAGAACCTTTTCAAAAACCATCATTTTGATCTTCATTTCCCCTCAAACACTTCTCTGACATGTTTCTAACCGCCAAGATGATATCGACCACCGGATATCATCTCCGGTCTCCTATTTCCTCTTTCCGATGACCGGACCTTCTCCTGTCATCTTCTCCAGCGTCCCTACAACTTCCGACCATCGTTCGATCTTCTTCTACCTTTTTCTAATGATCAGACCTTCTCCGGTCATCTTCTTCGGCCAGACCTGGCTTTTCCGGCCACCGTCTGCAACTCCGACCACTGCCTCCACCGTCGCCAGACCCTAATTCTACCCAAAAAGCTTTTTTGTTCACCCTAATCCTAGATCTAAGTCTTGTTTCATCAAAAACACCCTACTTCGCCCAATCCTAGGCTATTTACCCAAAACCAGTGACCTCTCCACTCTGTTTTTTTACTCCGACAACGGCTCTAGCACTCAATTTTTTACTCTGATGGCGTTTCCGGCAACGACAAAGCAAGATAAGGCTTCGATCTCCTTTCTTTTGTTTTTTTATATTTTTTTTTTGTTTTTTTATTTCGAACTAGATCTAACACTTATAGTTTTATATCTGTTTTATTTATCTTAGATCTAGGTTTTTACATGTGTTATGGATCTGATTTATGCTTAGAATTTTGGTTTAAAGATGTATTTCATGCTAAGATGTGTTTTAGACAGACTTGAGTTCGGTTTCTTTTAAGGATTTAACTCGTTTTCGTGTTTTTCGAACAGGTAAAGAGGGGAAAAGGCAAAGAACATAGGTTGAAATACCTCGGTTCGATATTCTGTCGGTTCTGGTGAGCTTCTGGCAAGGTCTTTGTGTCCAGTTGTCTTCTCCGATCGACTTAGACTCCTCAAGTAACTTCTTTCTCTCTCTGACTCTTGGTTTTCTTTTTTGGTAATCATTAGTGCAATTATGACTGTATTAATTAAAGCTTTTCTCTCTCTTCGCATGTATTTATACATGTGTCAGATGTGACGTCATCCCTGCACGGCTGGCGATGCCAGCTGGTCCTAGCTCGGTGAGAATCTGAGTGAAAAAGTATTGACCAATGCCATGTCGACATGTGTCTCTTCGCATGAGGGGTTTTTGTGCTTGTTGGGCTAGATATGGGTTGTAAACAGCTGTAATGGGTTGGGTCTGAGTTGTTAACTGCTATAATGGGTTTTTAGCTTTTGGTTTGGGCTTTTGTATTGGTCCTTTTGTATGTATTTGGACTTTGCATTATTTTTGGACTTTAATATATTTTGGGTTTTCTTTTATTATTTGTTTTATTTATTTATTATTATTATTATTATACTATATATATATGTAAGCCCGGACAAAAATCTGGTTCTACACAAGTTTACACAGTCGACGAGGGCGTCAACAAATTGGGTGGGGGAAGATGTTGTGGCCATCCCCTTTCTTCGGCCACAATCGAGTAGTTGCGTCGAGATCAACCTTGGGCGTGGGCTCAAGGCTTGGTAAAAGAATAAGTGTTTCTTTGGTTAGGGAAAAAGTGTCATGTTTTCAAGCAAAATAATGTCTACTCGGGGCGTTTCCATTATGTTTATTTTGCATATATGTAAGGGGTGGACAGTCAGCAGTTGGACTGGCCACGGGTTGTCCTACACTCCATCGAGGCGGCCCCTACCGCCCGAGTCGATGGTGTGCGTGAGTCGTCTCTTTGTGTAACATGTTACTCTTTTTCTCCATCTTAATAAAATAAATGATTTTCTTTTTGTACGAAGAAGTATGAGGTCGACCATGTGCCTCCGCTATACCCTACGGTCTCGACCCCTTGCCTGAAGGATCGTGTTATGGCGTGAGACTATAGCGTTGCTTGCTCTTCTTTGAGCAGTTCCATCGAGGGAAAGGGCTAACTTGATCGAGAAGAGTCTTGTTCAAGTGCTGCATGACTTAGTAACCGAGTGACTAAAGGTAAGCGATACTCTTGTTGTAGCAATTAAACATTGACAATAAACTATGTCAAACAATATGCTTATCTTTGGACTAACGTATTGCTCACATAAAATACCTTATAATTGTCATACATTTATCGCCACAATTGTCGTTGTAATTCTGCCAAATATTAACTTTCCTTTGGGTCAATTAATAAACGCATGAATTACAAAAACCCATAATTATCTTAATATTTTAAATAAACTAATCTACACAAAAGCGATCACTTTGATGGCATTGTGTTTCAATTAATCCATTAAAATACTAGACATCCGAAGCCAAAATATAAATTTAATTGTTTCAAAATATTTGTCTTAATTTTATCTTTCAATAAACTTAAAAGATAACCAAAATAATAATAAATTTGAATAAAGGTAAACCTCATTCAAGATACCGGACACTCCATTAATGTTTCATCTTTGGACAAAACATTAACTTGCAAGTGATATCTTGGTATAGTAATCAAACATTGATAATAAGAACATGTCAAACAGAAATATTCCTTTGGACCGATTTATTGCTCACATATAAAACTGAATAATTATCACATGTTTATTACTACAGTTGCACATGTAATAATGTTAAGGGTAAACTACCTGAAATACCACTCAACTTTAATGTGTGACTCTAATATGCCACTGAACTAAAATTCGATACTATAATACCATTGAACTTCACTGTGTGATTCAAAGTTAGCACTCCACCGTTACTCCCATTACGGAATTCTGACGTGGACTCTAACTCTCGTTACAGGGATGACGTGGCCGATAAAAAAATAATATCTTTTTCCAGATATGATCCACCTCATTATATTTTATGTTTTATTTTTACTATAAAATCTCTTTTGGCTGAAAACAAAACCCTAATTTCCTATTTTCTATTTCCCAGCATAGATTTTGAGGTTGATCCAAATCAATGGAGGTAGAATGGCAAAGATCAAGTGAACGCAGGGTTGAAGTAGAAGAACCCATTTCAATTCCGGTGTGTGGATGTGGATATCCGGCAAAGCTGACTACATCGTGGTCTAATGCCAACCCTGGAAGGAGATTCTTTGGCTGCAAAAATTACGGGAGTTTTCTTCATAAACATTGTAGATTTTTTTGTTGGTTTGATCCTCCAATGAGCCCACGTGCAAGAGTTGTTCTCGTCGGACTGCTAAACAAAATCAAGACGAATAACATCCAAAGAAGGAATGAGAGATTTGTTTGGATTTTTGTTTTGATTATCAGTATTGTACTACTGTGGTACTTAATGCACTAAGGGGAGTGGAGATGTTTATTAGTTATGTTTTGTTGGAAAGGATGATGATGAAATTGATAAGATGAGATGAAATCGATAGGAGTGAAAAACGAAACGAAAGAGAAGAATAAAAGAACACGTGCAAAATAAATTTCTATTTTATTTATTCTAAAATTGATTTTACAAGGGTAAAAGGAGTTTATATTTATACCAGTATAAGACTTAAAGAAAGAATAAAAGAAATACAACTTATACCGGTATAAGACTTAAAGAAAGAATAAAAGAAATACAACTAACTAATTAAACATGTTTACTGTATTAAGCATGTTTATTGGTTATGTTTTGTTGAGAAGGAAATGAAAATGTTTTGTTTTACTGTGTTAAGGATGTTGTACTACTATGTTTACTAGTTATGTTTTGGACTTAAAGAAATAAAAATGTTAAGTGTTGCTTAAAATAGTTGTGTTGATTGAATATATGAAAATCATAAATTGATACATGTAGCAACTAGTGACCAAATACACTAAAACATGTTCACAAAAAGAGACCAAAAAAATCTGTATCCATTACAGAAAGAGACCAAATACAAGCATAAACATGTTCACAAAAAAGTACACTACCAACACTGAAACATAAACATGATCACAAACTATATTTTCATTGGAAATTTGTATCCATTACAAAACTGTGCAGATACAAGCATATGAAAATGTAAACAGAAAGAGACCAAATACAAGCATATGATTTTGCCAACAAAAAGTGACCAAAATAACTTGCCATTATACCCTAACTCTGCTAATGACATCAGAATCAGTTCTTAATGGTTTAACACTTACTTTCACAGTAGGTTGTTTCCAATACAGACTACACATGCCATTATACCCTAACTCTGCAACAATATCATATATTTCTAGCATAGACATGCTATCCACATGGCACATATCAAAGAAGCTTATCTTCTTACCAGTGTACTTTAGCTTTGGAGAATTTACCATGAATCCACCATGATGCACAACAAGTGTAAAGTATTCTGATGAAGCATCTGTCAAAAAGTAAAGAACTACTGAATTTCAACTTAAAAAATTGCACCAGTCAAACAATTCGAGTGATCCCCAAATATAATAGTGGTCCCCAAACAACAGAACCCTAAAAATTGCACAACAATACCCACGTGAATAACACATTGACTCAACAACCAATGTCACAACAGAACAAAATGCACAATTTCTTTAACACATTAACTCAGCAACTATCATCCAAGTGGTCCCCAAACAACAGAATTATTGTTACTTTTTTATCATCCAATTGATTCTAAAGTGAATCACACCCACCTCTATTTAATAAAATAGCAATAACAATTGAAAATCATAACCCTAAAAATTGAATAGAAACAAATATTGAATGCAAACAAAAACTATACACTAAAAGGACAAAACATTAAACCCAAAATTTGAATACAAACAAAATACATAAAACTCATAGAAACATTAAATATATATGAGATTATAAATTTTGAATACATACCATATCTTACGGTTCGGCTTCCTTCAACCCTTAACACACATTTTTCTATTTGATTTCTTTCTAACAATCGATCACTACAATCTTCTTTCAGAGAAAACCCAGAGAAACCCACTTGAATAATCAATAACAATCCATAGAAAACCCACTGATTTTTTTTACGTCTAATTTCAGAGTGATTTCTGAAGTTTGAAATTTCATTAACCTAATTTTGAGGAGATAAAGAGTCTTTAACAAAACTATGTCGTTTTACAATAAAAATAAAACATAAAATATAATGAGGTGGATCATATCTGGAAAAAGATATTATTTTTTTTATCGGCCACGTCATCTCTGTAACGGGAGTTAGAGTCCACGTCAGAATTCCGTAATGGGAGTAACGGTGGAGTGCTAACTTTGAATCACACAGTGAAGTTCAATGGTATTATAGTATCGAATTTTAGTTCAGTGGCATATTAGAGTCACACATTAAAGTTGAGTGGTATTTCAGGTAGTTTACCCTAATGTTAATTATTAACCTTCATTTGGGCCGATTAATACTAACATAATCCGAGTTACATGCACAAAATCTTCTATATTTTAAAATAAAATAATTTCCACAATAGAGGTCACTTTGGCGACTTAATGTTTCAATTAAATTATCTTAAAATATATAATATAAATATACCAACATTCAAATTTAAAATTTTATAACAGTCAAAGCTGAAGTTTTCTGATAACACTTGTAACACCCGGGTTTAGGGGTTAGGTGAAAATAATATTTTAATATTATTTAGGCTCGGTTTTATACCCTAAGTAATATTTCGGGTTTGTTTTCAAAATTTATTAATTTCGAGTTAACCATGTTTTAAGATTTAAAACCCCAATCTACCATGGATTAATCCCTTGTGAATAGCCAAACTCATTAAGGGCAAAGAAGTCTTTTGAGCCCAAAATAAGTCACATGTCAAATAAAACACCCATTTCCTCTACTATTCATCTTCCTCTCCAAGAACACACCAACGGGAAACCAAACTCTCCTCTCCATTCACTATTCCATTCCCAAAGCTCCTTCATTTCAACTCCGAATTTAAAGGTGAAGGTAATTCTGAACTCCCCTCCCCTCCCCCTTCTCAAAAGTACATTTTATTTTCGTTTTCATGAAGATTTAAGGAATTAGAGGTTTTTGAATATTTGATTAAAAGAGGTGCCTTTGTGTAGCTAAACCTAATATTTTGATTCATTATGGTTGGTTATGGTATGTAGGAGTCAAATGATGTCACATATGTGAATTTCAAACGATTTTAAACCATTTTCGGAATTGGGTTTCAAAGGGGTTTTTGGAGGGTTTTAAGGAGGTTTTGGGGGTTGTTTAAGGTTGGTTTTTGAGGGCTGATGTTAGTATAATATATGAGGGCTGCTTTGGGTGTGTTTGATGCTTGTTTGGGTGCTTGAAATGAGAGAAATCAGTGGGTCAAGTGGGCTGCTCGAAAATCCTGTTTTTGGTCTTGCTTTGGGTGTTGAATGCTTGTTAATGTTAATCCGGGTTAATTTCGATGACAAGGTATTGATTGTGGATGTTGTGTTTGTGTTTGGGATTGAGTAGAGTCAAGTTTGGACATCGGTGAAGCATCGGAAGTGAATCCGGAGGATTGAAGGTTGTGCTTGCTTGGTCTCGTGCTTGGAAGCTTAGGTGAGTGGTTGGTTGTTTTTAAAAGTTTTAAATTAGTTGGTTCGAGTATGTTGACTAGGTCGGGCTTGGTAGACCCACCTAGAGTTAGGATTAGGGTGGTAGCCTAATCCTAAACTTGGTCTAAGCCTTTGGATGAACTCAATTGGATGATTGTATATGCCTTGTATGCCATGTGATATGAATGCTTATGTATATTGTTCTATACATGTGAATTGAGGCATGGGTTGTATGGCTTAAAGCATGCATGGTGATGGTTCATGGTTGTGTCCATGGTGAGTGCGTGCTAAGCACGGAAATGGTTGAAATGTGTGTTGTGGAATGAGTAAAATATTGGCACTAGTATACTTAAATACAAATGATCGATCATTAGGATGTTAGTGTGTACACATGAGTCTAAAGTCGCGCGTGGCCTTGGTGGCGTTGAGTCACCAAGGAGGAGTACGGGTACGCCCGGAAATGGTATCTAAATATAGTCGATGATGAGTGGAATCCCATCGACGGGGCGTGAGGATGAGTGGAATCCCCTCCGCGAGGCCGGTGATGAGTGGAATCCCACCGAGGTAAAGTAGTTGTTGGATATGAGTTTCCAACGAGTCTATCCGTGTATTTGAGCGATAACTAGGTGCCAATGTTGTTTGATATATGTATCAATGTGTTAAGATTATGAGCTGCTTGGATGTTGTATGTGATTGCATGTACGGTAGTGTTGAGCTCATGATTATGGCATATATGTGATATAATTGCTCATGCATCTATATCTTGTGGACTCTTGAATTGTGTATGTTGCCTTGGCTAGATCGTGCTCGGACCCTGCGATGTTGAGGTTTGTTTTTAGAGCTTACCCTCACTAAGCATCATTGCTTACGCTCTCCTTGTTCAACATTGCAGATCCTTAGTTCGTGGGTTGCTCGGCAAGAGAAGGGCCTTCAAGTGTGGTTTTGGACTTAAGTTCATCAAGTATGGTTTTATGCTAAGTTATGTAATAATTGTAGCAATGGGATGTGTAAGACTTGTTAGTTGTTGTTGGTTGTTAGGAGCATGTGTAGACTCCTTTACATGTAGGGCTTTTGCATGGTTGTGTTGCCATGGTGGTTGTTAACTTACGTCTTTTGCTTGCTTGAGTTGTGGACTATGCTTTAAGTGCATGAACTTGTGCTTGAATGATGGTTGATCAAATGCATGTATTTGGGTTGTGACTTTGGTTTTAGACATGTCTAATTATTGTTGAAGCATGCTAGTATAAGTGTCATACCTTAGGATGTATTGCCTTGAAGTTGCTTGTTGGTTTGTTGGTGTTTTGGGGCATCCTTGTGCCTCAAAACAGCCCAGAAAATCTGCAGACAGGGGGTGTTTCGGAACGGGCCCCCGTGTTTCGAAACGGCCCCTGTGTAAATGGCCTTCCGTTTCGAAACGGATGAGGGTCGTTCCGGAACGTTTTCGCCTCTGGAATTTTGAGAAATTGGCGAGACGAAGCCGTTCCGAAACGGGCCTTTGAAGTTCCGAAATGGTCAAATCTCGTTGACCACGAGATATTGACCGTCAAGGGCGTTCCGATACGGGTCACCCCTATTTCGGAACGGTCCCCTTGTAGTTGACCCAGGCCCGTTGACCAGGTCAGGGCGTTTCGGAACACCTTATAGGTGTTTCGAAACGGCCTGCTGAAATTGAAGAAAAATGGACTTTTTGTGTTTGATTGGTCGGTGAATGATGCGCTGTTTGATTCTTCCGCTGCTGTGCTTCACATAGGAATTAATTGCATCTAGATAAGACTAATATTAAAAGAAATTTTTTTTGGGTCGTTAACCGAGGGGAAGCCTTAACGGGTTTCGCTTCGGTTTTCCCCGTGTGGCCCACTCGGACCGGTCATCCGACCAGACCGGGACGAGGGGGTTACACTTGTTGGTATCAGAGCCTAAGGTTACCGAGACCTTGGGCAGGTAAGTGAGGTAAGTTTAGGTTTTTAAATTAAATTGCACGGTGTTTGCTTGTTTTGCAAGGATGATTGCTTGTGTGACAAGTATGCTGATTGTTTTACCTTTAAGCACATGTGTGTGGGTCCCATTGCTACTATTACATTGGAAAAATGATTTTAAGTGAGGAAACATACTTGGACACTTGGGAGCCTCACCTTGCTAACCCAACCTGTGTGTTTGTTTGTTGTGGTTGTAGTTAATATCTGTGAGAGCGATGTCTAGACCGAGAGGTAGGCCGAGGTTGGTTCGTCAGGAACCACGAGTTATGGCTCCTGATGAGCCGGTAGTGGGTGCGGGAGCTCACCTAGAGGGACCAGGGGTAGCGGGAGTTGGCGCTCCTCCACCACCACCACCACCTCCTCCCCCTGGAGCTGGAGGAGAGGGACCTCAAGGTGGCCAAGGTGGCCAAGGCCCAGCTGGGGTTGATATGACTCCGCTTGTGCAAGCCATAGCGGGAGCGTTCCAGGCCGCAGTTGCGGGAGCTCATGCTGCAGTTCAGCCTAGGTGTGATGATGCTAGCTTACCTTTGGAGAGGCTCCGTAGCCTAGGAGCCGAGGAGTTTAGAGGATCTACTCCGGAGAGGTCGGAGTTATGGTTGGAGAAGACAGTTCGTATCTTGGCTCAGATGGGTTGTGCGGGCGCACGTAGATTGGGTTGTGTGATTTCACTGCTTCAGGGTGATGCCTACACCTGGTGGGTCACCATCACTACCGGGGTTCCAGAGGCCGAGATAGATTGGGATTTCTTTGAGTTTGCTTTCAGAAAGAGGTACTTGGGACCGAGGTACTTGGACGAGAAGAAGCGGGAGTTTATGGCTCTTACTCAGGGAGATGCTTCAGTGACCGATTATGAGATCCGCTTTGTTCGCTTGAGTCAGTATGCCCCAGAGTTGGTTCCTACTGAAATGGAACGCTGCAACCGATTCCGATACGGATTGAATGAAGAGGTTAAGAGGTACACGTTGGCTTCTGACTACTCGGACTTCGATGTGTTGGTCGCGAGGGCCAAGGATTTGGAGCATAGTTTGGGTTCAGTCAAACGAGCTGGTGGTTCTGTTTCTGGAAAGAGGCAAAACCACTTTGATGGAAGGGATGCTAAGAGACACAAGGGTGGCGGACATCAGTTTGATCAGAGACGTGGCGGTGGCCACCATGGTAGGAGCCATCAGGGCCATAGAGGAGGAGGGCGTTTGCCCGAGTGTGCACAGTGTGGGAGACAGCACACTGGAGAGTGCTGGGGTAACTTTCATGCTTGTTGGAACTGTGGTTCGAGGGACCACTTTAGGAGGGACTGTCCGCGTCAGGCAGCTCAGGCACCGAACTTAGCTCAGGCTCCTGCGAGAGGTAATGATTTTCAGAGAGGCCGTGGGCGCGGTCGTGGCTACTTCCAGCCGAGGGCTGATGCACCTAGGGTAGATGCTCAGAGGAACCTTGCTCATGTTGTGGCTGTGCAACCAGAAGCGGGAGGACCAGCGAGGGTCTATGCTCAGAGAGGGGCCGAGAACGACACCGATGTGATAGCAGGTAATTTTGAGTTACAGTCTATGTCTTTGCTTTCTTTGGTTGATTCGGGTTCTACGCATTCCTACATTCTGAGTGAGCATGCACAGAAGTTAGATATTCCTGTTGAGATCTTAGATGTAGGTATGCATGTTACTAGCTCTTTTGGTGAGACAGTTGTAGTTAGACGTATGTATAGGAGATGTCCACTGAAGATTCAGGGTCATGTGTTCTCAGTTGATATGATGGAACTTCCTTTCTACGGTTTTGATATTATTTTGGGTATGGATTGGTTGGTTGAGCATCGGGCTAGTGTGGATTTTGAGACAAAGAGAATTTCCTTGAAGCTTTCTGATGACTACGAGGTAGTGGTAGTGGGCGAGAACATTAAGTTCTTGTCTAATGTGGTGTCAGCTTTAGAGGCTCGTAGGCTGATGGACTCTGGATGTGGGGCCTATTTGGCTTATGTTATGAATCCGGATATGAGTGAAGCTAGACCGAAAGATATCAGAACAGTGTGTGACTTCCCAGATGTGTTTCCTGAAGAGTTGCCGGGTTTGCCTCCTGACAGAGATGTTGAGTTTGTGATTGAGACAGTTTCAGGGTCTAACCCAGTTTCGATAGCTCCGTATCGTATGGCTCCGAAAGAGTTGAAAGAGTTGAAGAGTCAGTTGCAAGAATTATTAGACCGTGGTTTCATTAGGCCTAGTAGTTCTCCGTGGGGTGCTCCAGTGTTGTTTGTGAAAAAGAAGGATGGTAGCATGCGCATGTGTATTGACTATAGACAGCTGAATCAGTTGACCGTGAAGAACAAGTATCCGTTGCCTCGTATAGATGATTTGTTTGATCAGTTGAGAGGTGCTTCAGTGTTCTCGAAGATAGATTTGAGATCCGGATACTACCAGTTGAAAGTGAAAGAGTGTGATGTTCCGAAGACAGCTTTTAGAACTAGATATGGACACTATGAGTTTCTTGTGATGCCATTTGGGCTCACGAATGCACCAGCAGCATTCATGGACATGATGAACAGAATTTTTAGAGACTATCTAGACCGGTTTGTGGTTGTCTTCATTGATGACATACTTGTGTACTCGAAGACAGAAGAAGAGCATGATGAGCACTTGAGATTGGTCTTGCAGAGATTGTTGAGCAATCAGTTGTATGCGAAGCTCAGTAAGTGTGAGTTCTGGATTCGAGAGGTTGTATTTCTTGGCCATGTTGTTTCGGCCGAAGGCATCCGAGTTGATCCATCGAAGATTGAGGCTATTGTTGAGTGGAAACAACCTAAGTCCGTGACCGAGATTAGGAGTTTCCTAGGATTAGCTGGTTACTATAGGAGGTTTGTGGATGGCTTCTCTAGAGTAGCCGCTCCCTTGACTAAGTTGTTGCAAAAGGGAGTCAAGTTTGAATGGTCAGATGCAAGACAAAAGGCCTTTGAGAGATTGAAAGAAGCTTTGACAAATGCTCCAGTGCTAGTACAACCTGTTTCAGGTAAGGAGTTTGTGATTTACAGTGATGCTTCCTACGTAGGCTTAGGATGTGTTTTGATGCAAGATAGGAGAGTTGTTGCTTATGCTTCTAGACAGTTGAAGATTCATGAGAAGAACTATCCTACTCATGACATAGAGCTAGCCGCAGTCGTGTTTGCATTGAAAATTTGGCGTCACTATTTGTATGGTGAGAAGTGTATAGTCTACACCGATCACAAGAGCTTGAAGTACTTGATGACACAGAAAGAGTTGAACTTGAGACAGAGGAGATGGCTAGAGTTGTTAAAAGATTATGATTTGACTATTGAGTACCATCCGGGTAAAGCAAACGTGGTGGCCGATGCTTTGAGTAGAAAAGTGGCTGTGGAGCTGAGAGCTATGTTTGCTATATTGAGTGTGTCCGATGATGGTGGCTTGATCACCGAGTTGCAAGTGAAGCCTTCTTTGATTCAGTTGATTAGAGAGAAGCAGTTGCAAGATGCGAGCTTAGTTCCTCATGTTCAGGACATAGCCGAAGGAAGACCGACTGACTATAGTTTCAGTGGGGAGGGTTTGTTGTGCTTTAGAGATAGAATTGTCATACCGGAAGATGTTGAGCTGAGACGACAGATTTTGAGTGAAGCACATTCGAGTCCATTTTCTATGCATCCGGGTAGTGCCAAGATGTATCGAGATTTGAAGAATGATTACTTCTGGGTTGGTTTGAAGAGAGATGTGGCCGAGTATGTGAGCCGTTGTATGGTTTGTCAGAGAGTGAAGGCAGAACATCAGGTTCCTTCAGGTTTGCTACAGCCTTTGAAGATTCCGGAATGGAAATGGGAAAGAATCACCATGGATTTTGTATCGGGGTTGCCTTTGTCTCCTTCGAAGAAGAATTCAGTGTGGGTGATTGTTGATAGGTTCACTAAGTGTGCTCACTTCTTAGCAGTGAACACTACGGACTCCTTAGACAAGTTGGCAAACTTGTACATTCGTGAGATTGTGAGACTTCATGGAGTTCCGAAGTCTATAGTTTCAGATAGGGATCCTAGATTTACTTCGAGGTTCTGGAGTTGTTTGCATAGTGCCTTGGGTAGTCGTCTGCATTTCAGCACATCTTATCATCCGCAGTCCGATGGGCAGTCAGAGCGAGTGATACAGATTTTAGAGGATATGCTTCGTTGTTGTGTGATTGATTTTCAGGGTTCTTGGGAGAAGCACTTACCGCTGGTTGAGTTTGCTTACAACAACAGTTATCAGTCTAGTATTCAGATGGCTCCTTATGAGGCTTTGTATGGTAGACGGTGTAGAACTCCGATTTGTTGGGCTGAGACAGGTCAGAGATTGTTACCTATGCCAGATTTGCTTAAAGGGACCACAGAGAAAGTGAAGTTGATTTGTGACCGTTTGAAAGCGGCTTCGGATCGTCAGAAGTCTTATGCAGATTTGAAGAGGAAAGAGATTGAGTACACAGTGGGTGAGAAAGTGTTTCTGAAAGTATCTCCGTGGAAGAAGGTAATGAGATTTGGCCGAAAGGGCAAGTTGAGTCCGAGGTTCATTGGTCCGTATGAGATAGTTGAGCGGATTGGGCCCGTAGCTTATCGATTGAGGTTACCTTCTGAGTTAGAAAAGATCCATGATGTCTTTCATGTATCTATGCTTAGGAGATATAGATCAGACCCTTCGCATGTGATGCCCGTTGAGGAAATAGAGCTAAATCCGGACTTGTCCTATAATGAAGAGCCCATCGAGATACTTGCTTCTGATAGCAAGGTGTTGCGTGGCAAGACCATAGAGTTGGTCAAGGTGTTGTAGAGACATAGAGGTGTGGAAGAGGCCACGTGGGAGAGGAAAGCAGATATGGTTGAGCAGTTTCCGTATCTGTTTCCACCAGGTAATTTCGGGGACGAAATTCCTTAAGTGGGGGAGAGTTGTAACACCCGGGTTTAGGGGTTAGGTGAAAATAATATTTTAATATTATTTAGGCTCGGTTTTATACCCTAAGTAATATTTCGGGTTTGTTTTCAAAATTTATTAATTTCGAGTTAACCATGTTTTAAGATTTAAAACCCCAATCTACCATGGATTAATCCCTTGTGAATAGCCAAACTCATTAAGGGCAAAGAAGTCTTTTGAGCCCAAAATAAGTCACATGTCAAATAAAACACCCATTTCCTCTACTATTCATCTTCCTCTCCAAGAACACACCAACGGGAAACCAAACTCTCCTCTCCATTCACTATTCCATTCCCAAAGCTCCTTCATTTCAACTCCGAATTTAAAGGTGAAGGTAATTCTGAACTCCCCTCCCCTCCCCCTTCTCAAAAGTACATTTTATTTTCGTTTTCATGAAGATTTAAGGAATTAGAGGTTTTTGAATATTTGATTAAAAGAGGTGCCTTTGTGTAGCTAAACCTAATATTTTGATTCATTATGGTTGGTTATGGTATGTAGGAGTCAAATGATGTCACATATGTGAATTTCAAACGATTTTAAACCATTTTCGGAATTGGGTTTCAAAGGGGTTTTTGGAGGGTTTTAAGGAGGTTTTGGGGGTTGTTTAAGGTTGGTTTTTGAGGGCTGATGTTAGTATAATATATGAGGGCTGCTTTGGGTGTGTTTGATGCTTGTTTGGGTGCTTGAAATGAGAGAAATCAGTGGGTCAAGTGGGCTGCTCGAAAATCCTGTTTTTGGTCTTGCTTTGGGTGTTGAATGCTTGTTAATGTTAATCCGGGTTAATTTCGATGACAAGGTATTGATTGTGGATGTTGTGTTTGTGTTTGGGATTGAGTAGAGTCAAGTTTGGACATCGGTGAAGCATCGGAAGTGAATCCGGAGGATTGAAGGTTGTGCTTGCTTGGTCTCGTGCTTGGAAGCTTAGGTGAGTGGTTGGTTGTTTTTAAAAGTTTTAAATTAGTTGGTTCGAGTATGTGGACTAGGTCGGGCTTGGTAGACCCACCTAGAGTTAGGATTAGGGTGGTAGCCTAATCCTAAACTTGGTCTAAGCCTTTGGATGAACTCAATTGGATGATTGTATATGCCTTGTATGCCATGTGATATGAATGCTTATGTATATTGTTCTATACATGTGAATTGAGGCATGGGTTGTATGGCTTAAAGCATGCATGGTGATGGTTCATGGTTGTGTCCATGGTGAGTGCGTGCTAAGCACGGAAATGGTTGAAATGTGTGTTGTGGAATGAGTAAAATATTGGCACTAGTATACTTAAATACAAATGATCGATCATTAGGATGTTAGTGTGTACACATGAGTCTAAAGTCGCGCGTGGCCTTGGTGGCGTTGAGTCACCAAGGAGGAGTACGGGTACGCCCGGAAATGATATCTAAATATAGTCGATGATGAGTGGAATCCCATCGACGGGGCGTGAGGATGAGTGGAATCCCCTCCGCGAGGCCGGTGATGAGTGGAATCCCACCGAGGTAAAGTAGTTGTTGGATATGAGTTTCCAACGAGTCTATCCGTGTATTTGAGCGATAACTAGGTGCCAATGTTGTTTGATATATGTATCAATGTGTTGAGATTATGAGCTGCTTGGATGTTGTATGTGATTGCATGTACGGTAGTGTTGAGCTCATGATTATGGCATATATGTGATATAATTGCTCATGCATCTATATCTTGTGGACTCTTGAATTGTGTATGTTGTCTTGGCTAGATCGTGCTCGGACCCTGCGATGTTGAGGTTTGTTTTTAGAGCTTACCCTCACTAAGCATCATTGCTTACGCTCTCCTTGTTCAACATTGCAGATCCTTAGTTCGTGGGTTGCTCGGCAAGAGAAGGGCCTTCAAGTGTGGTTTTGGACTTAAGTTCATCAAGTATGGTTTTATGCTAAGTTATGTAATAATTGTAGCAATGGGATGTGTAAGACTTGTTAGTTGTTGTTGGTTGTTAGGAGCATGTGTAGACTCCTTTACATGTAGGGCTTTTGCATGGTTGTGTTGCCATGGTGGTTGTTAACTTACGTCTTTTGCTTGCTTGAGTTGTGGACTATGCTTTAAGTGCATGAACTTGTGCTTGAATGATGGTTGATCAAATGCATGTATTTGGGTTGTGACTTTGGTTTTAGACATGTCTAATTATTGTTGAAGCATGCTAGTATAAGTGTCATACCTTAGGATGTATTGCCTTGAAGTTGCTTGTTGGTTTGTTGGTGTTTTGGGGCATCCTTGTGCCTCAAAACAGCCCAGAAAATCTGCAGACAGGGGGTGTTTCGGAACGGGCCCCCGTGTTTCGAAACGGCCCCTGTGTAAATGGCCTTCCGTTTCGAAACGGATGAGGGTCGTTCCGGAACGTTTTCGCCTCTGGGATTTTGAGAAATTGGCGAGACGAAGCCGTTCCGAAACGGGCCTTTGAAGTTCCGAAACGGTCAAATCTCGTTGACCACGAGATATTGACCGTCAAGGGCGTTCCGATACGGGTCACCCCTGTTTCGGAACGGTCCCCTTGTAGTTGACCCAGGCCCGTTGACCAGGTCAGGGCGTTTCGGAACACCCTATAGGTGTTTCGAAACGGCCTGCTGAAATTGAAGAAAAATGGACTTTTTGTGTTTGATTGGTCGGTGAATGATGCGCTGTTTGATTCTTCCGCTGCTGTGCTTCACATAGGAATTAATTGCATCTAGATAAGACTAATATTAAAAGAAATTTTTTTTGGGTCGTTAACCGAGGGGAAGCCTTAACGGGTTTCGCTTCGGTTTTCCCCGTGTGGCCCACTCGGACCGGTCATCCGACCAGACCGGGACGAGGGGGTTACAACACTTAAGTTTCTAAAATAATCCAAAATAAGGTTGTCTAAATAGGGCTATTAGAAATCGAAAAAACCGAAATCTTTGACCGTTTCTCAAAAAAAAAGTCTCAAACCTTAAACATGCATTTACCAAAATCAAAATTTGAATTCAAAACAATCAATCTTTAACTAAAAGCCAAAATCAGAAGTATCATATAAATAAATAATTCATATAATGAATTTCATAAAATTAATTACATGCATTTCAAACTAAAACCAAAGGTATATATCAATACCAAACATAAACACAATAATTCAAATGAAAAGAATCACATGTTGCAACTTGTACAATTAATTCAAACTGTAGCTATATAAACCGTAATCCATAACTGAATTTTATTCAGAATTCAATCGTAATTATATAAGCTAAAGTATATATACTTCAATTAAAGCTAAGACTTAATCCATACTTATATATAATGATTAATACATATCAAAGGCCAGAATCATAATAATGATAATAAAATAAGCACAACAATAAATTTTCTTTAATCTTAAAAAGGCATCATTGACGCTCATCCCCTTGTGTCCTGGTGGCAAAGGTAGATGTTTATCATCCCTTGGGACCCGGGTTCGAGCACCAGTTATGCTATGCTGTGTGTGCCGTCTTTGAAAAGACTAAGAAAGTTGAACAGATGCTACCCTTGCATCGCACCAGCATATTCAAAAAAAAAAAAAAAGGCATCATTGACTTACAAAAGAAAGCCAAAAATTAACATCACTCTAACCTGATTTGTTTCGTGGAATTACAATCAGATGAAAAGAAAAGAAAAGAAAATTCAATTCTTTCAAAATCACAAGAAGCACGTAATATACGATAATCCCAAATTCTTTCGTAAATTAAACCATATGATCGAAGGCTCATTTTTGTTGCTGGTTTGAAATACAGCGTGATGCATGCTGCGTTGAATCACAGCGTCACCCTTATTGAATGTCATCATGGGCTGGAAGTAGTGTCGCTACAACGATAGGAAAAGTCTATGGCGAGAGTACATGTAATGTTTAATTCCGTTGTCATTTTCAGGAACCGTGTCTTGTATTATGTACTCAAAGTTTGTGTTTCGTTTTCAATAAAATATAGGGCACTCTTTTCCCCTACATAGGATTAGAGGGGGTTTTTAACGAGGCCCGTTTCCCTTTAAAAAAAATATAGATGACAAATTCATTTGTCAAATCAACGCATGAATGTATTCGAGAAATAAATTTACAATTACATGTAAATATCTTAAAACCTTAAACGATACTTAAGTGGGTTGCTATTGCCGCACAAAACGTGAAAACCGATTGAAATTATACAGTAATCTCATAAACCCATAGAAAATTGGATTCGTAAAAAAAAATAATCCAAATTTCATATCAAAACTTAAACCCTGAATTAATCGAACAAAATATGCTCTTGCATTCCAAAGAGAATTAACAACATAAAAATCAAAATCAAAACACATATACATGATTGAAACAGTACTGAAGTATAAAAATTTTAACCACAACCATAGATATTAAATTATCGTTGGATTTAGGGTTTTGATTTTAAAGATTCAAGAACAAATTAATCCAAAAATAAATATATAAATCAATTGATTCTCAACAATTCAACATGACGAGGCTCTGATGCCATTTGTTAGAACCAAAACATATTACATATGAAACCTAAAACCCAAGATATATCATGTCAAATCATCAAGAATAATAAACTGAATAAACTAAATGTGGAAGCGTACCTGAATTCATTGATAGATTGAACAAAACTTGAATCTTGATGTGAAAATCCCAAAACTTTGGTATTGATCTTCCAAGAAGATAAGTTATCTCTTGAAGTAAAACTCTCTGAGGCGGAAGGAGAGAAAAACAAGTTAACCTATTTCTTGGGGACCACTACCTCTTTATATAGTTGATTTATTAAATCAACTATTAAATATTTATAACTCTGCCCCTCATTGAATTATAAATATATCTTACAGTATCTACACTTTTATTTCCATGAAATTTTAATATCTATGACACGCTTAACTTAATTGGTCACTTTATTTTGTGTCATATTTTATAATAGCAACATACATTTTATATATGTGCCCACAATTACGAATTTTAATCCAACATTAACCCCCAAAAGAACTCGGGCATAATCGAACCTACTTCTATATTGTGTTTCATCATCGATCTTGACCACATTTCCCTAATGACTAGCTATGGACTAAATCACTTTAGCATGACATGCCACCAAGGGGAGACCTTCAATATTAACCTAGATCTTCAATTTTTTCCATTGATACAAAGTTATCAATGGTGTCCAGATCAATGAACCATGAACTTAATAGGGAGGTCTTGAGATCCCAGAAAATTTGGACTTGTTCCACTTCTAAACATTGAATTGTCACACAAAAAAACCTGACTATACGCTAGCCTTTACATTGAAACCGTCTGAACGTAGAGTTTGTTATACAAAGTCAGCATCGTACATGCCTTTGATTTTGTCGACAAAGAAGTTATAAATCCACTCCAATTCAGATGGGGAGAAAGGTAGGTGAATGTGTATGTCAACCATTTTTTTGGTGAGGATGGTTGGTCGACCTTTCGATTGGGGGATATTTCTAGCAACACGTTTTTAAACATACTCCTTGTTGTAATCGTTGAATAAGTTCTATTCCCTAGCGGATGAGGGTAGTCTTTCTTGTTGCAGTTTTCTTTGTCGGGCTTAAAAGGCTTTGGAGGTTTCTTTGCATGGAACACTTTGATATAAAAATCATTCATTCTTTTGTTGTTGCCTAGCTCAACCTCCTTTGAAGCCTCCTCCCAATGTGCAAATCTGACAAAAGCAAAAGTGTGTTTGATGTTGCTTCTCATCGCGTTGTTGTAGGCTATATACACATTCATCACCTTCCCATACTATAACCCCCTAGATCGGCCTATGCGGAATGACCATGTCTAACATGGTACATCTCAACGTTAAAACCCAAGTGGAAAACATGTTGGAAAATTACAAGCATCTAGTTTGAAAGTATAATAGCGTAACTCGATGTAAAATAATAGAACCAAAGATACATATGATAACATAAAACTAAATGGGGTACTGAATGTGTCGATCCTCCAATGTCAAGAACAGGGTAGTCTATTCAAAATATTTGAAAGGGAGAAAATTGGGGAGTGAGCTAGAAAGCTCAGTGTGTTCCAATAAGTGCAGAATAAAATATTCAAATAGTTCAAAATATATCTATATAAATCATATCAGCAAAAACATATTATAAGGGCAACCAAAGTTTCATGTAAAACATAGCTACCCTTCAACCAGACTCCAGTATACATTTCCCCGAAAATGCATCTATACAGTCATTAACCCAGCCAAATAGGCGTAGGTACCGACCCAAGGGTTACCTTGGGTCCCAAGCAGAATTGCCCTAGCCAAAGTATAGGAATCAAATATGGACGAAATTACCAGTCGGATCAGGGTTGAACCAACAGTAACTTCATATACCATCCCAAGTATCCCCAACAAAATAGTTTATGCAGTAGTTATAATAATTAGTAATAAGCAGTAGTAATAGTAAATATAAAACATGTAATTATTCTCAATAAAATGGTAACCAGAGAACATGTCATTTAGTCAGGTACTTAGGCATAAATCAGACAATTAATATGATCTTACTTAAAATCATGAAACATGTTACGTTTGCAGAATTAAATAACATGAGTCATGTGCACATGATCGGTTCAGTCAAAACATTTTAAACATTTATATAGCACACAAGGAACACACCTCAAAAGGTCAGGTCGGTTGGTCAGATGAGCTACTAAGCACTAGTGTCACGCTCTGATGTTGCGCTAGAACCTAAGACAGGACGAGTCTTAAATTAATACAAGAATAATCATTTTCTATGATAATTTACAATGTACCGATACATACGAGTCACCATAGGATAACACGATCGCATGTAACGAGAGGAGCTAGGTTGAGCATATGCGTGATCGGGAGAGTCTCTAGTACCTTTAAACAAATAAGATCAATGTCAATCATTTCTTTAATAACTTCTCTTAAATAACATAACTTAATACATATGTATGATCGGGTTTGGCGTCCCATTTGGAGGCTTTCGAGTTAAAGTTTCATGAAACGGGCTTAAAAATAGGACTTAGGACGTCAAAAAAATATCAAATAGGGCTTTTTGGAAAAAGATAACTTTTGGTCAAAGTCAACGCTTACGTCAGTGGTCAAGTTAAAGCTGACATCATGCTGATGTCACTAGTCAATTGGTTGACTCGGGCAAGTTGACTTACCGAGTTTACTCAGGCGGGTTGGCTCGTGCAAGTTGACTCGGTCAATGGGTTGACTCAATTCGGGTTGGGTATGGGTCAAACGGGTCGGGGTCGGGTTAGACACGGGTCGGGTCAGTCGGGCATGGGTAGGGCTTAGGTTTTGGGCTTGTATCAAATAGGCCGGTTTAGCTGGATTTTGGGCCGGTTCAAAAGGCTCGATTTGGCTTGGTCTAGGTTAGGCCGTGTATGGCCAGATTAGTTCAACGGCCACCGTCAAGAGCGGCTGAAAATCGCCACAGAGGCGAGTGAAGGCCACGCGCGGCTTATTTGGCCGAAAAATACCACCGAAGATAGCAGAAACAACCACAAACACATCCATTTTAATTATAAACCATTATCAAGTCATCATTCTTGCCTAAGCTTACCCAAACCGGAGGTAAACGTTCAAAACTGTCGTAGCTCTGACGACACTCTAAACGATGACGGGCGGACTATCCGAGGGCTGGGTTTTGATCAACTCGACACAAGGAGCTTATTGATGTAGGCGGCATGGCAAACGGACGGTTGAGGTGGTCGAGATCGTCGAATAACAGAGGATAGCAAGGGGGTTATCTCCGCCAGGCTTTCAACCAAGATTTCGCGACAAATGGTGGCTCAACTTTGAGAGTGGTAGACAGGGTTTTGGTCGCGAAGGATAGGCAGTTTGATTCGTGCCGGTGGTGGCACACACGACACGACGATGGGGTAAAACGAAGCGGTGGTCGGAGTTAGGTTTGGGTAGATATGGAGATGAAGGGTCTGGAAAATGACTAGCCTTTTGGGTGGGTAAGGGGAATTAAATGAAGTAGATAAATGTAAGTGAGATGTTTTCAGTTAGTTTATTATTTTATTTTTCTAATAAAAAAGGACATGGTTTAAAATAAACCTAGTGCAGCTGATAACCAAGAGCTTTTATAGTTCAATTCCGACCTCGAAATTTACTTGTTTTAAATAGATGTGGAAACTATTCTTCCATTGACTCAAGAGTCTTGCAAGTAGAAAAAAATACTCATTAAGATTTCAATACCCAACCAATTTATAACTCAATGGAGAAAAAAATAGTCAAATTATTTTTCTATAACTAAAGAAAAACACACACTCTAAAATTTCTAACAAAATTTGGTTAATTCTAAAACCAACTGGATTAATCGAACTTTATTGGGATCAATTAATAACTTTCAACAAATTTAGATTCGGTTATTCAGTTTTGCTTAATTTAGTTCAGTCACCAAAAAATTAACCGAATGAACATCCCTAATCACTAGTATTAATCATTTCAGAATATAATCAGATTAATAACAAAATTATATTCGAACAAAGCTTATAAATATTGGAACTAACCAAAATAAATCTTAATTAAAACCCTGAACATGATGAGATTTGAACATGTGACATCAAGAATGTCAAGAACTCAATCTTCGCATCAAGTCAAACTTTTATCGGCAAACTTATTTTTTTTATTAAATAAAGAGGTATTACATTCTTAATTTCTCATGTCGAGATTCAAATTTATACAAAACGAAATGGTATGAATATCCTTACCAATGGATCTCAACAAACTTACATTTTAATTTTGAATTAAATCGAACTGTTCCGTATTGAATTTCGATCAGATATAATTTGACAATCATGTATATTTGAAGAGAATTATTGAAGCAAATTTAGGGGATTAGATTAGGGTTGACAGCAGGTGATAGCAAATCACTCCCCCTCTTAATCCCCTCCCATAAATTGGCCCCATAAAATCTTGACGCGCCGCAACAACGATATTTTCACCTACCGAACCAAAAATCCCAAATTTATCGGGTCGGGTCTCACTTCAGTTTGCACCCAAAATTTTTTATCGATAATTGATTGATTTAAATAGACGAGACATTAGATTTTTAAAATAAGATTAAAGTTTTGAATATTAATGTTATGAATGAACTGAATTGAGTTGAAAAGATCACCTTAAATAAGCCTTTGTAATAATTAATACGGATTAGTCAGTCAATATGTACCAATAATTATACCAAAAATAACATTTTTTTATTTTCTTTTCTTTTGTGTAAAGAATACAAATAGTCACCAAAATTTGGGGTGTGTAAAATAAATTGTAACCGTTAACTGATATAATTGTTAATTTTATAGGTTAATTAACCTAACCGTTAAGGTCAAACGATTTCGGTTAGCCGAACTGCTAAAAAAGATGTTTAATGGTTAACCTATATGTACTTTATTTTAATTAAATATGCAATTTATGTTTAAAATCTCTCTATTTAAGTAAAAAAATAATTTGAAATTTTTAATACAATATTTATCAGAGAGATAGATTTATTATTCTAAAAAGAAATAATGAACATTTGAAAAGAAAATCGTAATAAGTTACATGTTAACTTGTAACCAAATCGTTTCTTAACGGTTAGCCACTATAATGGGTAACCATTTAAAAAATTAACGGTTAGGTTACATTAATAACCGCTAGAAAGGTTAACCAACTATTCAAGCTAAACGGTACGATTAACCTATCATGAACACCCCTAACCAAAATTTATTAGAATGATTTTTTAGTAACTAAAATTTTAAAAATTATTACAAAATAATCGTTAAATTTAGGGTAAACTACAATAGTGGTCACTCAATTATGGGTAAGATTATATTTGGGTCACCCAATTATAGGTACGGTTACATTTGGGTCACCCAATTATTAAAGGTTACATTTGAGTCACTCAATTATGGGTAAGGTTACATTTGGGTCACCCTTTATATTTAATATATATATATATATATATATATATATATATATATATATATATCAATTTGTGTATTAGATTAATTAATGATTTCAAATGAAGTACTCTAGTGTTAATAAGGGCATACAAGTGATTTGGAAGAAAAAATGACTAAATTGATATGTTTTTTAAAATATAAAGGGTGACCCAAATGTAACCTTATCCATAATTAAGTGACCCAAATGTAATCTTTAATAATTGGGTGACCCAAATGTAACATTACTCATAATTGAGTGATTCAAGTATAACTTTTAATAAATAAGTGACCCAAATATAATCTCATTCATAATTGAGTGACCTCTATTGTGATTTACCCTTAAATTTATTAAATTTACATCAAACTTAACCTCTCTCTTGCTAACATATCTGTGTTTTCTTTTATTTTTGTTGCGTAAAATATACAATTAATCAATAAACTATGTTAAAATGATTTTCTATTTAAGTTTAAATTTATTGAACTATTAAAAAATGTCTTTAAACTTATCAAATTTATATACTTTAACATATTTCTTTGGTATAAACATTCGTATATAACTCATTAATCACTATAGAGATGTATTATAAAAGATTACCCTTCTAATCTTATTTCTCTATCGACAAAACTAGTATCATCTCAATAGATCCGATAATTATTTTTTTCTTCTTTTAATTAATTTCTTTTCATTTTACGCCAAAAATAAAGCTTAAATATATATATATATATATATATATATATATATATATATATAGTTAATTTTTTACTTATTTTCTTTGCAAACTGTGAAACTTGGAAGATTCGATCCAAGGACCTGAAACTAGAAGATTTTTTTATTAAAAAATTATTATTTTTTATTAAGTTTATAATATCTGTCAACCAATAATTATCATCGCCAAATCGTCATCGTTAGAATCGTCTTCGAAGAAGAAGAGGAGAAAGCAGAAAATTGAAGAGAGTCTTAAATCGACTGAAGTGCTGGGGATTGGGTTTCGATTGTTTAATGCAAAATTTTTATTACTGTTGTCAGATTCAGCTCTGTTTGAATCCGCTGAAACCCTAGGTCTGTATCAAATCTGTGAATAAATTTATCTTATTTTGTTTTGAAGATTTCTATGAATTCTTAGTTAGTTGTTTTGAATTGATAAACTTTGATTATGCTTATAGTATTAGATTAGTTGTTTTGTAGAGGAAATGTGGAAACTTTATAAAAAAAATTGAATGCTATGTTATTTGATAGTTAATAAGTTCGAATTTGCTGCCATAGTTACAATTGTTTTGAAGATGGTTACTAAATTTTATGTTTTTATTGGAATTTTTTCTTCTATAGCATTAGTAGTTTTGATTTCTGTAGTAAGTTATTGGTTTTTGGCTGATTTGTTTTAGTTATTTTGTGGGGAAAAAGGTATTTTTTGTAATGAGTAATTAATTCGATTATGTATTGGGGTTTTTACTTGTTAAAACTATCCTACTTACCAACTACCTTCCATGCATTTTGATTCCTTGTTAGTTTACACTGATTTTTGGTTAGCTTTCGAGTGCATCTAGCCATACAAAATTTGCTAGTCTTTAGGTTTCTATTTGCTATCTGGGAAAATCACTTTTCTCATAGGCTTTGCTAGCTAGTCTTGCTTATTCAAACAGTTCACTGACAGTGTAATTTGTGTGATGTGCAAGGTCTTTACTGCCATTAACTAGGTCTTGGGTTTCAATTGTTTCTGCATTCATGTAAGCGGACTGGTTAAGCATATTACCTTGACGAAGTCAGTGAACTTGTAGACTGCTGCGGGTTAAAGAAAAGAATATGCTGCCTAATTGGAAGAAGCTCCGCAATAGATTGACAGTCCAATCTTTAGTTGAATATTTGCTTATGTTAATTGGAACATATAGGAGTAAAGAGGGAGGGCGGTAATGGTATGTTGTGAAAAGAAGTAATGGAGCACCCTTTGGAGAAAAGATTTCCAGTCGATGCGAATGATTATAAGTTATATGAAGAAGTTGGAGAAGGTGTCAGTGCCTCTGTGTACAGGGCTTTATGCATTCCACTTAATGAGACTGTTGCTATCAAGGTTCTTGATTTGGAAAAGTGCAATAACGACCTGGTAAGTATGGTATCTCATAATCTATTGCATGGGGATTGTGTTTACTTATGCGTTTCTCTTGCAAGTCCCTGCAACACTATGGCAACATAAATTTTCTATTCTTGAATAATGCAGGATGGCATTCGAAGAGAGGTCCAGACCATGAGCTTGATTGATCACCCAAATTTATTACGGGCACATTGTTCATTTGCTACTGGTCACAACCTTTGGGTTGTGATGCCATACATGGCTGGGGGGTCCTGCCTGCATATAATGAAATCTGCTTTTCCTGAAGGTTTTGAAGAGCCTGTCATTGCTACTTTGTTGCGGGAAGTTCTTAAAGCTCTTGTTTATCTTCATGCTCATGGACACATTCACAGAGATGTGAAGGTTTCTAATTGCCTCCTCTTTTTATTTTAATGTCATGTTTTTTCTCGTTTATTTCTGCATACCAAGCCATTTAGGTATGGACTGTCTTCAATAAAGACACAGCTTAAGCTATATTTTTCAACTATCAATACGAATAACTTATGGTTCTTATAATGTAATTGACTATGTATGAAAAATGCAGGAAACCTGCTTCTTCTTTCTGTAGTGAAACCTTATGCTAATAGTAGTATACTATTTAATCTCTTAGGCCCATTTGGATGGGTGGTGAGGTTAGCTCCAGTGAGATTGAAAACAACAGTAGTGGTGATATGAACTCATGTGGCATTGAGGTTAAAATCAACGGTAGTCTATTAGTTCAACATGACTTGTTGTTGTTTCGTTGACAAGTAGGATGCTATGTATATCAATAGCTTACTTTTATTTTTCCCTTGCTCCATTTCTTCCTACTCATGTTCAGAAATTTCTCTTTTATTCATATCTACATTAATAACTTCTATTCGCAGGCTGGGAATATCCTAGTTGATTCTAATGGTGCTGTCAAGTTGGCAGACTTTGGAGTATCAGCATGCATGTTTGATACTGGAGATAGACAGCGTTCCAGAAATACTTTTGTTGGAACTCCTTGCTGGTATTTGTTTCCCTTGGCACTTCAACTGCCTAAGATTTTACTTATTTGTGTGTTTTTATTGTGAAAATTAAATTTTCGAGAGGTAATGATGGCTACAATATGTCTCCTTGTTTTAATATCAGGATGGCTCCAGAAGTTATGCAGCAATTGCATGGCTATGACTTTAAGTGAGTTGATTATCTCTCTGATCTGTACTTTTCATTTCTTTTAGTTCTTTTGCTTTGTTATACCTTTTAAATCATTATGATTCCTCTTCTTTCTTGTTTACAGAGCAGACATCTGGTCTCTTGGAATAACAGCTCTCGAACTGGCTCATGGCCATGCCCCATTTTCCAAGTATCCACCGATGAAAGTAAATATCTTAGTTGTTTGATAGTTATATCTGTTGATTATCGTATGTATTAGGTTTCCCTTTTTTAGTTCTTAGTTTGGTTGTTTAATCCCATTTCTGCTGCAGGTTTTGTTGATGACCTTGCAAAATGCTCCTCCTGGTCTAGACTATGAAAGGGACAAGAGGTTCTCAAAGGTTTGTGTTCTTCAATTGTGTCTTATTGACTGGTATCACTTGTTAGTATCCGGTAGTGACATTGTGAGAGCGTTATAATTCTCTAGTCTTTCAAGGAGCTAGTAGCTGCTTGCTTGGTGAAGGACCCAAAGAAACGTCCAACTTCAGAGAAGCTTTTGAAGCACCATTTCTTTAAACATGCACGCTCATATGATTACCTAGCTCGTACCGTTCTTGATGGCCTTGCTCCATTAGGTGAACGTTTTAGGGTGCTAAAGGTCTCTTACTTGCCCATTTTGTTTAACTTATGACCTCTGTTAAGATGATGAACTAATTTAGAACTCTGATCTGCTCCTCTATGTTTCAGACAAAAGAAGCTGATCTTCTTGTACAGAATAAAGCTCTCTATGAGGACAAGGATCAATTATCACAGGTGAATAATGGAACTTTTTACATTTCTCAACAAAAACTGATAGTGCTAGGTTCTATCCTTCATGTCTTACTAGTATTTCGGTTTTTTATTCTGACTAGACTTTTGCTGTCATTCCGCATCCATATAAAGTCTTGAAGTAAAAGCAAGAATTGAAGCTAGCTCTACTTTGCCTAATGAATGCCCATGGCATATAAAAATTACATGCATGGTACCATATTGAATATGAATTGCTTTTTCCTTGCAGCAAGAGTATATAAAAGGGATCAGTGCTTGGAATTTCAACCTTGAGGACTTAAAAAGTCAGGCTGCACTTGTAAGTAGTTTCAATTCCCCATGCAAGATTTTTGTTATTATTTATCTGAAGGTAGTCCTAGAACTCCTCAGTAATCTTAATCTCATCATAAATGCCGAGTGGTTTACCTGCAGATTCAAGATTATGATGATGTGGCAAATTCAGAAGATCAAGATGGGAGCATAAAACAAAGGGACCAGAATGATGTTGTTGGATTATCAGCTGAGAAGATGTCTTCTGAAATGGCTAGCAATTCCATTGCTGCAAGCAGCCAGGAGGTACCAGTTATAACCCGAAAATGCTTTCTATATAATTAAGTTGTCAACCCTTCCATTGTTTCTTGGTGCTTTGGTTAAGCTTGTTCTTCAGATTTACATCCTCTTTTACTTGTTTCAGGATGGGCTTAATGATCTTCATGATTTGGGGAGTTCACTTGCTTCATTTCCTATTAAGCCGCTTCAAGCACTCAAGTATGGCATTTTTATGCTTGCATGACCTTATTAATGGAAACAATTCATTTTTATAATATAATTTGGAGGATATCATTATTCACATTTGTCACACTCAAAAGGACTTGTGAGTTGTAATTGTCTCAAATAGAAAGCAGTATCTTGATTCTTGTCACAAGTATCATTTAATTTTAAAGTCATCTGCTTTTTTGCAATATCCTCTTCGTATATTTTAAAAACATATATGTAATCTATTAGACTAAACTATTTTTTCCGAAATTAAGAAAGGTTGCCAGTGTAATTGTCTTTTGGTAAGTAGTTTCTTTCCTTTGTTTTTACAACTTTTTAATTGGTGCAGAGATTGTTTTGACATTGGTGAAGATGAGGGCGTTAATGGTCCAGACTGGAAAGGTGTTATGCCATTGGAAAGTTATACAAAGTCATCAAGACCCATGGACCAAGATGCTGGAAGATACGAGGGTGAGAATTCCGGGCAAAGTGGCTCTTTCATGCGCCAGGTTGTTCCAGAGCTTAAAAAGTACTTGAGTGGTTCAGTAATACCTGATGGTGCCTTTTCTCCTAACAAGGTTACTGGAGATGGGGACAGGTAAGCTTTCTTCCAAGTGAAGTTACCCCGAACCCAAACTGTTATCACCAAACATACATTGCTTGAAATGACTTCTCCTGAAATATAGGACGATCTTTTCCCATTATCATGCTCTGGATATGATGAGTTTCTAGATTCTATGGATTGCTAGTCTAGCGGAATCCTAGATGTATAATGATGTACACTGGGACTTTTCTTCTTGTCTTGGTTATTGTTCCTACTATTCTGTAGTTAAAAGTAACATTAGTTTGTCATCATTGCCATTCACTTTACTCGAAAAGCTTTGTATGTCAATTTATATTAAATTGGGTTTATCAACTTTGTTTTGCAGGGACTTCTCACAGCCTAAATTTCCATCTGAACGCAACTACAGTGGTCCATTGTACCGCCAGAGGAGAGAAACAAATAACACTTCATCTGGTATTTCCTGGTTCTATCATCTTTCATTTCTTCTTAGAAGTGATGCTACGTATTTGTATGCTAATAAACTCTGTTGTTATCTTTGCCTCTTGTGTCTCAGAGGATGCTTCAGAAGGAGCAGTTGTTCAGCGGGGACGATTTAAGGTGACTTCAGCAGATCTCAGTCCCAAGGTACATCTGCTATGGATTTGAAACTTTTACTTCCTTTGTATAAAGAAACTTTGCAGCGTATTGGGTACAATCTTCTGCTATTATTATGCAATAAGCCAATAACACGCAACTTTGTACTGATAAAGAATCTTTACGTGAAATATATGGCATGGTTCTGTAATAATTTACCAAGTGAAATTTATTTTTCTTGATAACTATCTACATATCTGACCACCGTTTATTAGGCATCATGTAACATACTGCATCTGCATCAACAACTTGACATGCATCTATTGCTATCAACTGTTACTAAATAAGTCATACTTCAGCTAAAGGTATGACTATATTCTAAAGGAGTCCACTGCAGATGTTAGTTTCATAGTTTCATATCTTTTGTTGTTTCTTATGTATGGTTGACTTTTGTTGCTTATCCATTTAATGTTCTTGTCCTCATGGATACTAATCTTCTTATTTTCTCTCATTCAGGGTCCTACTAACTGCATGTTTAACCCGGCCGCTGGAGGATCAACCTGTCCAACATCTCTAAACCTTAGAACAAGTGCTGTTCTCCCATCTCTACAAAGCATTTTGCAGCAGAACACAATGCAAAGGGTACGTTTGTTTTCTTACCTTTCATGTCATGTGATGTCATAAAGAGCGTCTGTCGTAAAACAAGTTACTTTGTATTGTTGACAGGAAGAAATCATTAGACTGATCAAGTATTTGGAGCAAAATTCTGGTAGTGCCTCTACACCTTTTTCTTTTTTCGGGTGGGGGTGTGTTTTTGCTGCTTCATTGTGGAAGAAATTATGATGTTAAATTTTATATCTCTTATACAGGTAAGCTCGGGGACTCGTCAGAGGTAGGCACCAATGACCTTTTGCAGGTAGTTAGTCAACCCTAACTTTCTCAGTAACCATGTGACCTTTCTTAATGTAATGTTCCATGGTGTCAATTAACCTGTTATTTATGCTTTCTTATGACATGGGTTCCGGCTTATGCCAATGCCGGATTTTGCTCATGCAGAGATTTATTCTCTCATACAGGCAACTGCTTTTTGGTACAAAAGAGGTCTCAGCCTGGGGAAAGGGGAAGAGATTGTGGATTCTGGGATTTGAATCCAAGCCCTGCTAAATCTCCCCAACTGATCTATGCTCGCGTTCTTTATAGCCATATCTTTGTTAAATATTTTATTCTACTCGAGGAATGATCAAGTTGTATTTTCCAGGTACCGCCTTCTTCTGCAAGGGAAAGAGAGCTGCAATCTCAGGTGCTTCAGCTGCAACAGAGGTATGGGATGAATCACACAGTCTGAAGTTTCTTTCTTTATGCACATTTTACTTAAAACTTAATTTCTTTTATCAGTATTGGGAATCTGGTTGAGGAATTGCAGAGACAGAAAATGAAGAACATGCAGGTTTGTGCTTTAATCTTAAAAATTAAATATATAGTCTCACTATGATGGTATGATCTTCCAAATAGGACAAAATTGCGCATACATGTTTCTAACTCATAGTTTTACATGGGCTTCATTAATGAACTCGAAAGAATTTTCATGCATACCCAAACATGTTTGTTGTTTCGATCCATGTTACTTGCACGCATGTATGTGTCAAACCCCGGTATGCTCAAATGTTTTTTTTTTTTTTTGGATTATCATACTCATTTCCAAATGCGTTTAACATACCGATTACAATATATATTATTGAGTGGATTTTCTTATTGTATCATCCCCTTGCAGTTAGAGAAGCAATTAAACAAAGCAGTGGGCAACGGCAGAAAGTGAAGGGTTTGAAAGAAACAGAAAAAAATTAAAAAGCATGGGGTGGTGAAGATACAAACAGACTCAACCATTGATTATATTTGGTGGTCAGTGCTTTAGGGTTCACAAAGGTTCCAAAGAGGTGGAGTTGAGGTATAGGATTAAGGGTGCCTTGTTTTGTTTTATTGTATTATTTTCGAGTGTACCATATCTATATCTATATCTACATGGCCGCGTGTTGAAAGAACCCCTCAGACGGGACGCCCCAATTTTGTGATGCCATAATGCTTGCACTTTGAGTTGAGTCGAGTTGAGGTTGAGTCTCTCGTGTAATGTAACTTTGTTGTAATTTATTCACATCCACCGCCACAGGATATTGTAATATAATTACTATCTTCTTCTTCATTTGGTCTTCCAACTATGAATAAAATTACAATGTAAGTGGTCCATTTACTTTTCAACTATAGTTGGATTCTTAGTTTTGGTTACTAATATTTCACAGGAAAGCTGTGCCTTTGAAGATTGATACGGAACTATTACCAATGTTGTGATATTTTTTGTTTTTTCAAGTGTATTCATCAAGGTGAGTTCAATGATTAATTATCTGCATTTTGTTGGAACATAGACACCGATATCGTGATACGAGTTGACGATTTGAAAGCAAATTGAGCGCTTAAGTATATTCAGTCTTACGTTTTCTTACAAATTGTACCGGCAACATACCAATTGAGCTAAATTTAATAACTATTATGATTTTCTATTGAGACTCTTCACCACTTGCATGATTTTTATTTATTTCAGCATCAAAAACCTTAATGCATTTCGTACAATTACTAAACCAAAGATCACATTAGAAACCCACAGTTTTAAAACTCAAGGGGGTTCAAGTCTTCGCTTTCTTTAGCTGCCATGGAAAGAAGAAAAGACAATGGAGGCATGACCCCACATTCTGCCATTCATGATCCAAACTCTACTTTTATGTTGCTATTTTTTCTTACTTGGATTCCGAAAATGATTTGCAGACCATGTCGAGAAGGTGAGGGGAATGTAGATTTCAGGGGAGATGATGGCTTTAAGGCTAAAACATCAGTTTGTAATGGCTAATGGAGGCTTCTGATGGGTGTTGCAGGGCAGTTCATAGTACATACCATGAATTTAAATGCGGTTGCGGCGCATTTTTTATTACGGTTGCGAACATAACATATGTTATTGCGGTAACTGTAGATCGTTATTTTCACAATAACGGTTTCAGTTAATACTGTTACCACTATATAGCAGTCGATATTACAACACTAAACCGTTATTTGAATTCATTATTCATGGCGCTTTCTTTTGCCGATAAATATAATTTTTCTTTCTATCAGTTTGCTTGGTTGAAAGGATGGAAAACTAGAAGGAAAATAAGTTTATTTTTTATTTATTGCTTTGTACAATGGAAAAGTGTAAGGAAACAAAATTAAGTTTTGAAAATTATAATTTATTTGTAATTTTTATAATTTAGTACAATATTTTTATTCTAATTATTTTTATTCAATTTAGTCCCTAAAATTTTTGTTTAATCTTAAATTGACCCATATTTGTTTCTAATTTTTATAATTTAATCTAACATTTTAATATAGTTTTATTTTTGTTCATTTTAATCCCTAATTTTTTACTTTAATTCAAAATTGACCTATATGTATTTTTATTTTTTATAATTGAGTCCAATATTTTTTTATATGGTTTTATTTTTGTCTAGTTTAGTCCATAATTTTTTTATTTAATCCAAAATTAAACTCTATTTATTTCTAATTTTTATAATTTAGTCTAATAATTTTATAATCTAATCCTAGGAGTTTGACTGTCAATGTAACACCTAATACATGGTACAAACGAATCCAACTTGAATATCGAATGCTACAAATGGTCCATTTGTAGCCTAAAACAAGTTTAAAAAAGAAGCATATTTGATTACATGAAAGTAAACAACTAACATGAACATAAAGAAGAAACAATTAACTAAAGTTACCCGAGACAATAAACTTATAAAAACTTTAGAAAATAAATGATTTAACAAAAAGGCATTTTGGTAAGTTTAGAAGATTTGAACCCAAAAAAATATTCAAAACTTAAATAAAAGTTTAATAGAAGTAGAAACATTGTATACCTCTGTTTTGCTAAAAAAAAAGAAGCCTAAATCGAAATAAATTTAACCAAATCGGAGTTTAGGGACTAAAATGTAAATAATTTATAAGTTTGATTTTAAGTTAAAAAAAATAAATTTCAGGTCCATTTTAGACTCATTAATTCTAATTATACTTAATGGTAAATTTGTGTTGAAATCAAATTTGAAATAGTGTTAATTGCAAAAAATAGGTAGTTTATGGCCCATTTTGAAAACATTTATAAATACAGGGGCCAGTTTTTCAAAAAGTGAAATCAAACCTTCCTTTATGAAATGAATATCATCATTGACATATACACCAAATTTCAGGTTAACCCGAGCTAAAACAAGACCTTAATTGCAATTATAAAATTAGTGATTGAAATGTAAAGTTGGCTAAAACAAGACCAAATTTCAGTTTCCTTTATAAATACCTAGGCCCTGGCCCGCCCCATACCAAAAGTTTTTGTATCCTACTTTATTAAAAAAAATATATTGGTGATTTCTCTAAAAAATTTATAATATAGGACATGGATATTATAAAAAATATAATAAACTTTGAGTTTTTAATAAATAAAAAATTGATTCGATATAAAAGTAAAAATTATAATATACCTTAAATTTTGAGTAAAATAGAAAGTAAAAATTGGAAGGAAAAATAGATAGTTTATATTTTCATTGCATTCTACAAATAATATATAGTTATTTTTAATAAAAAATATTTCAAGCATACATTTTTGCTACTAATTAGTTAAATATATATTTTGAAAAAAAATGAATTTTTCGAATGTAATTGGAGTTTCACTCTAATATGTAATAATGATAAAAATAGAAATAACAAAATAAAACTTTGAGTTTTTAATAAATAAAAAATTGATTCGATATAAAAGTAAAAATTATAATATACCTTAAATTTTGAGTAAAATAGAAAGTAAAAATTGGAAGGAAAAATAGATAGTTTATATTTTCATTGCATTCTACAAATAATATATAGTTATTTTTAATAAAAAATATTTCAAGCATACATTTTTGCTACTAATTAGTTAAATATATATTTTGAAAAAAAATGAATTTTTCGAATGTAATTGGAGTTTCACTCTAATATGTAATAATGATAAAAATAGAAATAACAAAATAAAACTAAAATTAGGATTAAAAAATATTTTTTAATAAAAACGTACAGCTCATTTTTAATATCTTTAAAAAATTTAAAGTAGATAAAAATATAATATACTTTTTAATTATTTTAGTTGAACTTGCTGGAGAAGCTAGTATTTAAATAAATAAATTTAAATTCATATTTTTATGACTTATTTAAAGGAGATTCTTTGATTTTATTTAAATAAAGAAGTAGATTATAAAAGAAAATTTTAAAATATTGAAGAATGAAATTGTTTAAATTTCAAAACTATGTATGTGAGTCATGTTAGATCATTTTTTTTGTTCTATTTAGGGTGAACATTCAATTAAATCGAGTTGAGTCAAAAAAAATTGGGTTATTCAAGTTGATGAGTTATAATTTATAACTTAAGCTTTAAATTGATTTTTTCAAGTCAAATTGTTTAAGTTTCTGTTCAAATTTAATTGTAAATATTTATAATATTATGATACTAATTGGTTCTAATTTAAACGACTTTCTACAACCATATACGCTATGTATATCTTTATATTTTTTCATATGTGTTATACATATATCTTTATATTTTATAACATGAAAATCGATCCACTAATTACTAAAAAACTTAAGTTGTTCGAGTTTTTTTTTGAGTTATTCAAAAGACTAATTTTTAGCTCAAAAAAATTATTTTAAAAATTATTTTTTTGAGACAAATTTTGTTACATCTAATTTTATTTATACTGGCCTAGTCAATGATATTTTTCTAGATTCGCCACTGTCTGACGTGAAAGCCGAAACATTCTGGAAAATTAGTAAGTCCTTAGAAATTTCATTCAAAGGGGATAAAGAAGCGGTTCTAAGAAGAATTTGTGATTTGGAGGTGGAACTTCGACAAGGTTTTTAATTTCTTTGAGTATTCTTATATGGGTTGCTTACGTTTGAGTTTTTTTTTTTGTTGATTTTTAATGGGAATCTGCTTCTTAACTTGAAACGTGAGAGGATTTGGCAAAAAGGAGAAGGTAAACAATTCAAGGGCGTTAATTTTGTAGACATATTAGATTTATGGGTTTATTTATTTACTATAAAGATATTAAATTTCTGAGTTTTTATTAGACCATGGCCGCCATTATTTTGAAGAAGTATGAGAAGATGAAATGGAGGTGAAGACGATGAAGTGGCAACCATGGAAAAATGTAAGCATATTGTAAAAAACAGAGGTAAATTGAAAATAATGAGATGGTAAGGATTAATTTTGTTATTATCCTAAGTAAATGAAGAATTTATTATTCCACATGTCAATAATTGGTAGGTCCAATAATTTGTGTTATAATTTTAAAATTTTATTTGAATTTTTAAACTTTAAGGATGAAATTTAAAAATAGTGAATAGTTGAGGACTAATCTTGTTATTAGACCTTAAGTTAATGGAGATTTTTTATAATAAAAAATACAACATGTGTCAATTTTATTCGTCGGTACATACCACGTCAGCTTCCGTAACGAAAGTGGGTAACCACGTTAACGGCGAAATACTCTATGTATGAAATCGATAATTTTAAATATTTTATATGAAACTGAGAATATGATATAATTCATATACCAACGGGGTAATTAACCATTTTCAAATTGTCATTGTGACCTCAATTCTTTTTTAGATCATTTTTTATCAACAATCTTTAAAACTTAAATCAAATTATTGTTTTTAGACAAACATTTTGAATGGATCTTTAAAATTTTAACAGTGTTGACGTAGTAGACTGTTTACAATATATTTTAGAAAAATAAAAAAATAACTCATAATTTTTTGTGCAAACTTATTCATGTTATCCATGAAATTAAATATACATAGACTATCACACAAACTATCACGTTAATGTCGTTCTAATAAATTTGTTCATTAAAAAATTGTTGAGAGTAGCAATCGATCAAATAAAACCAAGAGATGAGTGAATTGGATTTTTTAAAAAAATGGTGGACACTAATTGCAAGGAGATTTAGAGTTGTTCAACTCCCTTAAATGGAGTCTACATCCACTACCTTAGTGACCACACTAAGGATTTTCCACAAATACACTCATTTGTCTTTCCTTTAAGGATAAGGAGTAACCTTACACAATTCAATAGACTTATACCCCCAAAGTCTATTGAATCTTTTCCCAAAAACAAATACAAAGAAGCAAACTAGGAAATCCTCACAAGTAAGGTGTTTGCAAAGTTTAAGCTCTCGCACACCCAAAGAAACACTAGCAAAAGAATTACAATGAAGAACACTCTAGTGTTTTCAAGAAAGATCGAAAATTAAGCACAAAGTAGACTCTTGATTGCTTGAATGTTTGTATCAACTTTCTTATTGTTGCTGAGAAGGTTTTTCTTTGTTTTTGTATCCTCTCAATCAATACTAGTCGTTTGGAGCCGTTGGGGGTGACATCAAGTCGTCACCTACAAAAAAACAGAGCATTTATAACACGAGGGATCAATCCTTTTTCATAAAAAAATATGACCGTTGCAAAAAGGGATCGATCTCATACACCAGGGGATCGATCCTTTTGCACTTAGAGACTGGAAACAAAAAATGTATGAAACTGTCCAACGGGGGATCGATCCCTTTCATTAGGGGATCGGTCTTGTTTGCTTTGAAGCCTGGAAAATAGTTTTCGTAGTGCAAAAACGGATCATACTTGTTTTGAAAAAGATCGGCGAAGTTGGAAAACATTCAAAACGAATTTTTCAAGTTTGTTTGGACTTTGAATTATTTTTGCAAGATTTAATATATTCGATTAAATCCAAAAACATTTTTCTTTTAATTTGTTATATCAAAATATTAGTTCAACAATCTCCCCATTTTTTATATAACAAAACTGTTTGAAAATTGTTTTTGACAAAAGCTTCTCCTTAGGAAAATAATTTTTGAGTTGATAAATGGTTTCAAAATCTTGTTTTGAATCACAACTATTTAAGCTTCAATTTGTTTAAAAACTATTTTTCATTATTCGCTCATATTTCTCCCCTTTTTGTTATATCAAAAATAATTCAAGAAAAGTGTTAGCACAATATAACAAAGGAGAAAAAATAAAAGTAAAGGCTAGAATTGAAATGATAGATAACAACAATAAAACATAAATATCCATATGTACTTAAATTAAAAATCCATAAAGCATCTATAAGTACCAAAATAAAACAAAGCAACATAGCATCAAAGTTCTAAAATAACACCCAACAAAGAGGCATAAAAAGCATGTAGCAATGTCTGAAAGAAAAACATAAGCATAATATAATATGATGTCCATGTATGCATGCATCTAAGATGAAGATGGTGGAGGTGGGAATGGGTAGCTATCAAGCTTGCGCTAAAGAGCGCTAAAGGAATCACCCAAAGAAGCCTGACGAGCATCAAAAGAATCAAGTTTAGAATCTATGTGAGACTGAAGAGATCCAATGGATGAGTCCACGTGACGAATGAGAGACCTATGAAGCTCCCTCAACGACATGTCATGAGGTCTAGCATCGGTGGAAGCTCCGGGAACGTTATCCATATGTTCATCCTCATGTTCTTCATCTCCCTCTTTGTGGTGTTTCGATTCTTGAACTTCGTCTTTCTTCTTCACCCAATTCATAGAGAATTTGGGTTCTTCCTTGTATCCCAAGCGATCCATCGAATGACGGCCAATGATGTTGTCAGTGGGAGGATCGATGTCGAGCTCGAAAGATGTATCAATGTCGAGCAAGGAGAAAATATGACTAAGATACATACCATAGGCTAAGGTTTTCACCTTTTTAGCCTTTGTAATCTTTACCATATCCTCGAAGATGAAAGGGGCAAGATGGAGTTGAGTTCCTCTACGGATGCAATGAAGCCACCAATAATCGGACTCTCGAACCGATGAATACTTCGTCCCACGAGGACGAATCACATGAGAAAGAATAAGGTGCAAGAGATGATCATGAAGTGGAAAGAAGGTGGCTTGGTTGTTCATGACATGGGAATTTTCAAGGTAAGGTCCTTTTTCAATTTCAATACCCTCATCGGGAAGACCAAAAGCATTTGCAAGAAAATCAACTGTGAGAGTTATATGTTTACCCAAAGCATAGGATTTGATTGTTCGAATGATGGTGTCATCCGGTAGTTTTGAAGAAGAGATGATGGCATTAGAGTAAAAGACTCGAACAAGAGTAGGATAAGTTGACCCCTTGAATTTTAAAAACTCCATCCACTTAAAATCCGTAAACTTTTTCAAGTAGGCAAAATTGAGTTTGGTTAGGTAATCGAAATCAATTGAGCGAGTTTCTTTAACCAGTTCAGATGCAAAAAGGTTTCGAAAATGTTCATTGTCCTTAGAGTTTCTAAAACAAGTATCTAAAGAGTTTGAAGGTGGAGGAGGGTTGGATGCAATCCCATTACCCTTAGAAGTCATAGTCTTTCTTTTTGACATCTTTAAAAAAATTGATAACTTAAAACAAATAGGATTATAAAAGGATGTTCAAGGATGTCTAAAAAGTTTTTGGATGGATTGAAACAAGAAATTTTAGCTAAAGGATTAGGTTTGGCCGAATTTTTGTAAAGGGAAGAGTTGGTTGAGGCTTTTTCACAAACACTTGGTGTGCAAGTGTTGAAAATAGAGGTTTTGATAGAATTTAAACAATGGGTAAACCTCTTGCAGCAAATACAAAGATATCCAACAAAAATAAGTTCTCTAATATCACCTAATTCAACCAATAAACCCAATTTTTAAGTAAAATTCGTATGGAAAAGTTAAGGTTTAAGAACTTACCCAAAAGATGCTTTTGAAGCACCAAAATGCTAAAAATGAGAGCCAAATCTGATTTGGAGATGAAAGACTCAAGAAATTCATGTTGAATGCTTGAAAATTTGATTTGGGTTGAAAGAAAAGAGATGTTTTTCGATTTGGGAGAGTTTTGGGAAGTTTTGGTCGACCAAAGGTGTGTGCGTGTTGAATCTTTTAAATCTGTTTTTCTAGTTGTTTAGCCTAACAGGATTGATCCCTCAGGTTAGGGGATCGATCCTTTTAGAGGATTAAAAAATTGGACCTCACTACCAATCTTGGGATCGATCCCTTCTCTTAGGGGATCGATCATTTTTCTGTATTTTTGCGTTTTAGGCACAAGGATCATTAAGGATGGAATTCTAAACTTAGTTGAGGCAACCTATGATATATGAATGATATGAAATAAGTTTTAAATGCCTTAGAAGTTATTTAAGAACATGCATGTCAACATGAAACAACAAGATATGCAATTTACATCATATATCAAATTTTAGTCCTCTAATTGCACACTATCAAGATTATTTCAAGTCACATACACTTAAAGGCTCTATAGGTGCCTAAGCATGCATTTTGACAAAAAATTGCTACAAGACAACATCATATTCTCAAAATTCATCATAAAAATCATATTAAGCAAAGAGAACATGATCTCACAAAATCAATCAAATATTGTAAATTTACGACCTTCCCTAATTTCATGAGAACTCTTACTCTTAGAAGTCAAAGAAAGCCCCAGAGCACAGAAACGAAACTATAAGTCCTAGCCCCGGAACAAGACAGATTGTCTTTGATCCTTATAACTTTTGATAGAAAGAGCAAGGCTTTCGACTTTCTAGAACGGGAAGTCGAAGGTCTAAATGACCTTCAATCCGAAGAGGTAAGAAGACAAATGGATGAGACACTCTTGTCCATTTTGACTACTATTAGGCAACAGGCCCGACGAGCGGTCCACAGAGCTGCATCCCTACTCACTTGGTCCATGCACATCGCTCTCTCCAGGAGGTTGGTCGCCTATCCTAGATCTTCCCCTCATTGGGGAACTCTGGGCCTCACAGGATCTGAAGTTATGGCCTAGGGAAGAGAAAAACTTAAGTTCCTAGGTCGGGTTAGGTTTCCGTAACTGAATTTGTCCTAGTTACTCTTCGGGACAGAGTGGAAGAAGGGAGGAGATTCTCGAACGAGGAAAAGGACCCAATGACGTCGAACATAATTATGAGCATATTAGGCCATAAATGTGCAACTCATGCAATCTGGACTCCCTCTTATTAAAAGCACTTAAACAACATATGGGGACCCTCAAACATACTTTAAAGCATATAAACACACATAATCAACATAAATGAACAAAGATTGCATGTTAAATCAAATGTTACCACTTGAACCAAGATAGGTGAATTAGGCATTATCATCTTCAAGTGTCCTTCCTTTTAGTGTGTCTAGAGCTTTCAAATTTCTTCATTTTTCTCACCATAGCTCCAACACACCTACAATAAGGAACTATGCATGTTTTGGTACCCAAACTCTTTTGAGTCCATGAGAGTTAGTTCCTACAATTTTAGTCCATTTTGGTATCCATTTAGACAAGAGATCATGTTCTTTGTTAGCAATGAGTTCTTTTGGAACCCAAATGCTTTTAATTACCTTCCTATTAAATGATCTTTGAGGACCTCCTTGTTTATGTCCATTAAAGTTCTTTCTAACATAGTTGGGTCTTGAATTTTCACCTTTTTCAAAAATTTTAGTCTCAACTTTGTTAAAAGAAGCTTTAATATCATCAAGTTCCTTTTGATGATCATCATGGACCTTTGAAAGTAAATTATGCAAGTCTTGATTTTCTTTTCAAATTCTTTTATTTTAACTTGCACTTCCTCAACTTTACTTTCAAATTCCTTCTTAGATTTGGAAATAGTGTAATTTTCATTTTTCAATTTTAAAATGATTTTTCTATTTTTTAAAATTAACTCTTCAATTTTCAAATCTAATTCATCATAAGCCTATTGTAATTCATCAAAAGTATAATCAATTGAAAAAGATGAATTAGAGGTTACCATAGAGTCATCATCGATAGCCATGAGACACAAGTTGGCTACTTCATTCTCACCCTCGTCGGGTGATTCATCATCGCTCCAAGTAGCTACATGAGCCTTGTGCTTGTTTTTCTCATAGCTCTTTTTCTTTATTTTTGGACAATCGAACTTGATATGCCCCGACTCTTTGCACTCATAGCAAATAATTTGATCCTTCTCTTTGATGTCATTCTTGAAGCCCTCTTCTCTTTGGAATCTTCTTCCCTTGTTGGACCTCGTGAATCTTTTGAATCTCTTGGAAAACATAGTCATCTCTTTATCTTCATCTTCTCCACTAGAATCAATATCTTCTTTTGTTGCTTTGAGAACAACACCAAATTTCTTTTTTTCTTCCTTACGCTTTGACATCATCTCATGTTTAAGCAAGGAACCAATGAGCTCATCCAACTTGAGAGTCTTGAGGTCTTTTGCTTCTATGATCACCATTTTCCTTGAATCCCATGAATCGGGAAGATAATAGATCATCTTCCTCACAAGTTTATCTTCTGGGATCACTTCTCCATACCTCTTCAATCCATTAACGATTACGGAGAATTGATCGGGCATGGTTTTGATGTCTTATTCGAGGTCCATCTTGAAGTTTTCATAATTGAGGTTGAGAACCCTATTTTGGTTTCCTTCCCTTAGTTGGTTCCTTCATGTGTTACTTCAAGTTTGTCCCAAATCTCTTTAGCATTAGAACATGATGACACCCTTCCATACTCTTTCGGGCTAAGAGCACAAAATATGAGATGCATTGCCTTAGCATTTGTGGAGAATCTCTTGTTTTCATCATTGCTCTATGTCTCCATACTACTAGTTGGTGCGATGTAACCACTCATGATGATCTTCCGAGCTTCAAGATCAAAAGATTGAATGAATAACTTCATGTGGTTCTTCCAATATGCATAATTAACTCCATTGAAGAAGGGAGGCTTGTTAGTGGCTTGAGAATCGCCCTAAGCTTCAATGGAGGAGGTGGAAGCCATAAATGACCTTGTAGATGATTGCACACTTCTTGGATCTTCTAAGGAGGTTGTAAGACATTCCAATGAGTCAAGCTCTGATACCAATTGTTGAGAGTGGCAATCGATTGATAAAACTAAGAGGGGTGAATTGGATTTTTTAAAAGAATGGTGGACACTAATTGCAAAGGTAGAAATTGCAAGGAGATTTAGAGTGGTTCAATTCCCTTAAATGGAGTCTACATCCACTACCTTAGTGACCACACTATGGATTTTCCACAAATCCACTATTTTGTCTTTCCTTTAAGGATAAGGAGTAACCTTACACAATTCAATAGACTTATACCCCAAAGTCTATTGAATCCTTTCCCCAAAACAAATACAAAGAAGCAAACTAGGAAATCCTCACAAGGAAGGTGTTTGCAAAGTTTAAGCTCTCTCACACACCCAAAGAAACACTAGCAAAAGAATTACAATGAAGAACGCTCTAATGTTTTCAAGAAAGATCGGAAATTAAGCACAAAGTAGACTCTTGATTACTTGAATGTTTGTATCAACTTTCTTATTGTTGCTGAGAAGGTTTTTCTTTGTTTTTGTATCCTCTCAATCAATACTAGGCGTTTGGAGCCGTTGGGCATGACATCAAGTCGTCACCTACCAAAAAATAGAGCATTTATAACATGAGGGATCGACTTTTTGTAAAGAGATCGATCCTTTTTCATAAAAAAAATATGATCGTTGCAAAAAGGGATCGATCCCATACACCAGGGGATCGATCCTTTTGCACTTAGAGACTGGAAACAAAAAATGTATGAAACTGTCCAACAGGGGATCGATCCCTTTCATTAGGGGATCGATCCTTTTTGCCTTGAAGTCTGGAAAACAGTTTTCGTAGTGCAAAACGGATCATACTTGTTTTGAAAAAGATTGGCAAAGTTGGAAAACATTCGAAACGATTTTTTCAAGTTTGTTTGGACTTTGAATTATTTTTGCAAGATTTAATATATTTGATTAAGTCCAAAAACATTTTTCTTTTAATTTGTTATATCAAAATATTAGTTCAGAAAAAATGGTGGTCGGGTGGCAACCGACCCCATTCCACTCCAAAAACAGAGTCAGAGTGACAAAAGAGATAAATGTTGGGGGGCTAAATTTGTTATTACACCAAAAAATAATATCATAAACTTAACGATGCAATGGCCTAATTAACACTAAACTGAAAGTCGAATAATTTAATACCAAAAAGTTTTGTTCCGTGGTTTGAATACAATAGACCTCATAAGTTTAAACTGGAAGTTTTTTTTTGACAAATTTTAAATCTAATTTTAATCCTACTTAGAGGGGAGGGAAAGAGGGTGCTCTTAGTGGGCCTCGAACCCATAACCTACGGGAATATGAGAGAACAAAAATGTGCAGCTTAACCAACTGGCCAAATGTACTTGCTCTCCTCTAAACTGAAAGTTTTTAAATTGTATATATACACATTAAATTATCTATTTAACAAATTTGTTCAAATAAAAGTTTAAAGTTTTAGGGTTGCTCACACAATGATCTAACCTTTCAAAATAGTCAAAGGTCCTAATATTTTTAAATATGTTCAAATTAGGGTTTAATATTTTTGACATTTTTCTTTTAAATTTACTTTTTTCATTCGATTAATCTTAACACCACAACATCTTGTCTATCTTTTTCTTGTCACTTTAACCTCAATTTTTTTTTTGGATAATTTTGATCGTCAATCTTTAAATTTAATTAAATTATTGTTCTTAGATTAAAAAAATTAAATGGGTCATTGAAATTTTAATATTGTTCACGTAGCAGACTGTTTCACAACCCACAATGTATTTTAGATAAAACACAACTCATAATATTTTGTACAAAATTATTTAGGTTATCAATGAAATGAAATATACATAGACTATCACATAAACTATCAGGCATGTCTAACATGCGGCAAAGTACGGTGCGGCTATGGTGAAGCACCAACTGAAAATGTTATAAATTTTGAAACATGGCACTGAAAATATTACATTGTTTGATAACATTTTCAGTTGGTGGTAAGTTTCGAAACTTTCATTGCTTCTGATAACATTTTAAGTTTAGTAAGTACCAAAAATGTTATAAAAACGTAATATTTCTAGTTCCGTGTTTTAATTTTTGTAACATTTTCAGTTAGTGTCACACCGTACCCTGATGTACCGCAAACCTACCCCAAACTAGTACTACCACATTAGTGTCGTTTTAGTAAATGTTTTCATCTGAAAATGGTGGTTGGATGTCAACGTGACCCATCCCACCCAAAAATAGGGTCAAAGTAAAAAAAATGGATAAACGTCGGGGTTAAAATTTTGGCTTAAACCAAAAATAGGTGCCCAAAGTATATCTTTTTTGAATTTTAGGTGCTTAAAGTATTATTTTGTAAAAATAGGTGCCCGAAGTTTTAAAAATTATAATTTTAAGTGCCTACCGTTAATAGGTGTTAAAAAATCTTTAATCAATCAATGTTTGACATATGTTATATTTAATTTATTTATTTTTTTCAAAATTTAAAATTAAGGGTAAACTACAATAGATGTCACTGAATTATGGGTAAGGTTACATTTGGGTCACCTATTTATTGAAAGTTACATTCGGGTCACTCAATTATGGGTAAGGTTACATTTGGGTCACCCAATTATTAAAGGTTACACTTGGGTCACTCAATTATGGGTGAGGTTACATTTGAGTCACCCTTCATATTTAAAATATATATATCAATTTGTGTAGTAGATTAATAAATGATTTCAAATGAAATACTCTAGTGTTAACGAGGGTATACAAGTGATTTGGAAGAAAAAATGACTAATTTGATGTATTTTTTAAAATATGAAGGGTGAGCCAAATGTAACCTTACCCATAATTGAGTGACTCAAGTGTAACCTTTAATAATTGGGTGACCCAAATATAACCTTACCCATTATTGAGTGACTCAAATGTAACTTTTAATAATTGGGTAACCCAAATGTAACCTTACCCATAATTGAGTGACCTCCATTGTAGTTTACCCTAAATAAAAAACAAAAAACTTTGTATTTTTCATAAAATCCCAAAAGTTTACATTTTTTACAAAATAGCCCATAAATCCCTAAATTTACCCAAACCCCCAAATCATCGCCGCTTCTGCCGCCGATCGATGCCCCTGAGCACACCTTTTTGGTCGTCGGACTAAGGTGGTCATTTCCTCCAACACAGCGTCACCGAAAACGACAAACGTCGTGCAGTTGAACGTTGATTTCGCGTTTGACGTTCGGCTACACGTCGTTCACCATTTTTGGCGACGTCGTGTTAAAGGAAATGCTCGCCTTGGTCTGGCGACCAAAGGGGTGTGCTCAGGGGCGGCAACCGGCGGTGGAAGTGGTGGAGATTTGGGGGTTTAGATTTGGGCAATTTTAGGGATTTAGGAACTGTTTTGTAAAAGTTTCAAAATTTCGGGATTTTATGATAAACTGACTTTTTTTGTGTTTTTGTTTAAAATATTAAAAAAATCAAATTAGTGTCACGTGTCAAGCATTGATTGGTTAAAAAAAATTAACATCCATTAACGATAGGCACCTAAAATTATAACTTTTGAAACTCCGGGCACTTATTTTTACAAAATAATACTTCAGACACCTAAAATTCAAAAAAGACACACTTTAAACACCTATTTTTGGTCTAAGCCTAAATTTTATATTAAACCAAAAAATAACATCACATTATCAAATTTAATCAACCCTACTATCATTTGAGCATGTTAAAAAATGTTAAACCCTTATTTTAGTTTTTTTTCTTAAGACGTCTTGTAAAGGTTAAGTTTTTATATGAACAACCCTAAATTATTAATTGTTATTTGAGTTTTTAGTTTAACGAATTTGAATATCAATTATTTTTTTAATAATTGTTAACTAGGAAGGGAATGAGAAAATCTGCTCTTAATAAGTTTTGAATTTACAACTTAGAAGAATGGAGAATGTGTGAACTGAGAGTTTTAATCACTTACTCTAAATATTATTAACAATATTTTTTTTAGTATATAACCATATGTGTTTTCATCGGTCATACGATCAAATGATTATTTGAAATTTTTTGCAACATCGAGGTGGAGAATGGTAAAAAAAACTTGAAACAAAAATGGAAATTAAATAAAACATTGATAGCTAATTTTATTAATATGGACAGAAATTTTTTGTATTTTTCGGTGTTCTAACACTAAAAAATTTAAATTATAAGTTCTAATCTTAAATTTTAAATCTAAACCATAAACTCTAAACTTTAAAAAATACACTATGCCCATACTTTCATTAACCTTAATACTAAACTTAATTTTTTAGTATGAGGACATAAATAGGTGTATCGAAATTAGGAAAAAGATTTTTGTTTTTGATAAGTTGTGTTGTATTTATCCAAAAAAGCATTAAAACTATAACAAAGACCTTATACGTGCCCTTAAGCAGCCATCCTCTTAGGAAATTTCCTAAGCTACACAAATATGGATATTTACGTCATCCATACGCATGATAAATTATTAGATAGACATGGCTTACCACGTCATCTATGGTCTCAACAAATAGAATTCATCCATATTTTTTTTACCCAAGTGAATCTTTACCTCTTTCATACATGCAAAAAAATTAACTGAGACCACAGATGACATGATGAACCAGGTCTATCTACTAATTTCTCCATACGTATACATCTATTATGTACTCGTATACACAGTGTTTCCTTAATACACTCAATCAGACTATTATAATCTCTGGAAATGTTTCTAAATTTTCTCATATTCCTTTTTTTCCCATATGTAATACACATAGGAGCTCCGTGCAAGCTTGAGAATGAATACTATCAATGATTTCCTCTTCAAATGAGTATAAAACCACTGCAACTCACTTATTTTTTTTATTAATATAAAGAATATTACATTTTCTTATTGAAATTTTAACTCAAACAAGATGAGATAATATAAGCATTTTTAGCTATTAGACCAATTAGTGTATCTCTAGATGGTATATATTTATAAAAGTTTTTTTAGTTATTGATAAAATTCACACACAATCAAACATTGATCTTTTAGAGATAACGCGGTCTATTTTTCGTTGAGTGGACCACTCATTGAATTCAATTTTATAAGTAATCTTTTTTTCAAACTATATATCTATTGTAATTACGAGAAAATATTTGTTAATTAATTTTAGTCATATAATAACTCACATACACTATACAAACAACATACTCAAATTCGAGTCACCGGAATAATAACACTTCATTTAAAAGTAATTTTTAATACACTTTTCAAAATGTAAAAAAGATTAAATAAATGGAGTTTAAAGTACAGGGTGAAGGGTTGATAATTACGTTGTTGATTCTGATAGCGAAATATCTTGGGGTTTGGGTTCGGAATCAGGTATGGAGATCCACCGCACCTGACTCTGACAGGTTCGGTGGTGGAACCCAAACCACTGAGCCAGGTTCTGATCGTGGTTAGGACCATCAGTCCCAAAACTCTGCCTGCTCTTTGGTCAAAAAAGAGCTTTGAAATTTGAATGAGCAGGCGGTCGCACGTGCTTGCATGACTCAGCCTCATGCAAACAAGTTTTTTTTTGAACGAAATGCAAACAAGTTCCAACCATACCCATTAAATAAATAAATATAATGTTTGAATATGAAAAATCCAAATTCATTCTTTATTTTTTATTAAATAGAGCGATAATTATATTTTTAAAATAAATGTTAAGATTCGATCTTTATACAAGATTGAACAACATGAGCATTCTTGATAAGGGACAATAGAACTAAGATTGAATCATGAGGAAGCAAGTTGTTTAATTTTGGAACGATCGGGATCTTAAAAAGTGATTAAAACATAAAAATTAAAGGAGTTGAGATTTAATTTCACTAATTTTAGAATTGAAATGTCTTAAAAATAATTAAATCATGAAAATTGGACGTCAATGCTTTAATTAATTAATTTTAAATTTGATAAGGTCCTAAAAATAAATTATATCAGACAATTTCGGAAGGGACAAAAATTTAATTGAAAAGCTTTCAAAATTATCAATAGCCCAAAATGTAGTTAAACCATCAAAATTAAGGGGCAAGAACTTAAATGAAATGGTTTCAAATTTATCAATAGCATAAAATGTAGTTAAACCATAAAAGGTAGGGAGCAATTGCCCCTCCCACCCTCCACTTGCATTTGTCTATGTTCTTGATCACTCGATCAATTAATGAATCTGTATATATATTTAAAGTGATGATATGTACTCGATTACACATAGTAAACATGCCGCGAAATGAAATTATAATGTAAAATGTCAACACTAAGTTGGTCTAACGACATGATGAGGCGCTAGATCATATATTTGAATCTTAATGTTATGAATGGAAAAAATTATATTGGGAGGGTCGCCCCATATTAAACCTTTATAAAAACACGATCCAGATTAGTTAGTCAATGAGTCGAATACCATGGTTAAACTAAAAAATGTTATATCGTAAAATAATGGCATAAGGTCAAGAATAGCCCTCAACATTTCACTATTTGGTCAATTCACCACCTATTTATTTTTTTGGTGCAAACAAACACCTAGCGTTTGATTTTCATTCATTTTTCACCCTCAGTGGATAGAAACCATTAGTCATCAGGCGTTGGCCGTTTGAGGCTGACGTGACACGCAATTGTGGCATAGAGGGGTGATGTGTCAGTGCCACGTGGCAATTTTTTCAATTTTTAAAAAAAATATTTTTATATTTTTTAAAAATTAAAAAATAATTAATTTTTAAAAAGTCTATAAATTTTCCAGATTTCACAAAATAGCCTCCAAGTTTCAAAATTCCTAACTTCCCGGAACGAACGAGAAATCGGCAAATGATTTATTTGACCGATTCGCGACGAATAGTGTGTCGGTCGTTCGACGAAGGGAGGGTGCTTCATTCCGTCGCTAGCAACGCGACCAACGCCGGCGGGAGTGGCTGAATTTGGGGGTTTAGGGACTGTTTTAGAAATATTTGAAAATTTTAGAATATTTTAATTTTAATATATATATATATATATTATTTTTTAAATGTTTTTTAAATATTTTTAACCAATCAATTGATGCCATGTCAGCAAAGTGCCATGTGGCATTATCCGATTGGTTAAAATATTCAAAAAAATATTTTTTAAAAAAAGTAGTTAATTATTCTTTTAAATGACATGTCAGCAAAGTGCCACGTGGCATCGTCACGTCATCTCCCCATGTCAGGCGATGACCGTTAGTTGACTAACGGTTTTCATCCACTTAAGGTGAAAGTTGAATGAAAATCAAACGTTGGGTGCTTGTTTGCACAAAAAAAAATAAGTGGTGAATTGACCAAATGATGAAACGTTGAGCGCTATTTTTGACTTTATGCCTAAAATAATATAAAAATTGATAACATGGATATATAAATGTTTTTAAAATTAATGTAATACGAATTATTGATTTATAAAAAAAATAAATCCAACCATTAAACAGGGGATTGATTTCTATTCACAATATTTAAGATTGATCAATGTATATTTTAAGTTTTTAAATATTTTTTTAGATCTTGATTGTTTCATATTAGGATCGTTTAGGTTCGTCACATTTGGGATTGGATATTCCAATTTCATTTTTCATATAATACAAATTTTTAATATATCAAAAAGTATTTTTAATACTATAAAATCTAAGTAGAATAGAATTAAGTTTTTCTTAAGTAACATAAACAATCATAATTACAACTAACACAAATCGTATGACTATGACTAGAATCGATCAGTTTAATGTACAATGAAATTATATCCGAAGAGAAAGAATAATTTCTTATATTTGATGTATGGTGAGTAAAATTCGACTTGGAAAAATAATAAAAAAATTAAGTTAACTTGGTGAGGAAAAAAATTGAATCGTAATTTTATAAACTCGATTCGAAAAAATAAAAAAAATTAGTTAAATCGGTTTGAAAAAAACTTGAATCATAATTTTATAAGCTCGACTCAAAAACGAGACTTGAATAACTCAAATTTTTTAGTAATTAATAGATCACTTTTCAAATTCAAGCTGAATTCCTCTACTTTGTCTGATATATATATATATATATATATATATATATATATATATATCACATATGAAATATGAAATATATATAGGGTAATCATTCGATGCACAAGCGCTTGCGCCTTAGTTTTAGGATTTATGGGTTTAAGTGCAATAGTTTTGAATTCGTGACACTGTTGATAGAACTTTGGATTTAGAATTTATAGGTTAAAACATAAATTTCTAATCATATTACCCTAAAGCTTAAACCTTAAATTCTAATCCCCTGCACTAGAACCCCTAAATTCTAAACCCTAAACTATAAACACTAAAATTAAGGTGGGAATAAAAAAGTTTCCACCGCATATATATATATATATATATATATATTGATATAGAAAGTTATTTAAATTTCGAACCAATTAGTACAATAATATTATAAATATTTATAATTAAATTTAAATAAAAACTCGAACAATATAACTGACTAATTTTTTTTTTAAATAAACTCGATTAACCCAAAATAATTTACTCGATCCTATCTAATGCTCCCTAATTCACCGTCACGGGGGACTCGTCACAAACAAAAGGAAGAAATATATAAATAAATGTATAAGCAGATCGCTAATCTGATCTAAACAAAGCCTTATTTTAATGTTTTTCTGTCTTCATTGTTTTCTGCATAAACTAATTGTTTTCACTGTTTTTAAGGAAGGGTTTGTGTTTCTCCGGTTGTTTAAAAATCAAAAGAAGAAAAAACCCAGAATCCTGAAGAGCTGAGATTCCTTTTCATTGGAAAATGCTACATGAAAACCAACACTTTATATCTCCTTACCATTCCCAAATCCCAGATCAACAATTACTCCCACTCCCAGATTTCACACAGAGAAAGTCTCGGCCACACTTTCCCGAGAAAATCTTCAAAGTTCCCAGAGAAGAAATACCAGCCACTTCAGCCCAAGCAAAAAGGTAAGCAATGTTTTACTACTTGTGCATTTCACTAGTTTCATATACACTTTCCCAGATTTTGTTTTCTGTGATTTGTTGAGAATAGTAGATTAGGGTTCTCATGAATTGGAAAACTCTGATCTTTCTTTTACAATATATATTCAGATTCTTTGTTGACAATGCCTGGATCCCACCATAGCCTTTACTGCATTTACCTTTAGTGGATCCCACTTTATTTTAGGCTTCCTTAATGTTTGATTCATTAGTCGATTAGTTCCGATTAGATTAAAGAAATAATCATTCAAACTTAATATGTTTCGTCATCCGATTGATTATAGTTCGATTGATATTATTGTAGATACAATATATAGGAAGATGCAGAATCAAGTATGCTTAAACACTCAATATCCTCCTATAAATGTGACGGAGTATGAGAAGTATAGTTATTGTACACTGAATCTTAAAAAAAATTATAATGCGTTCGGTTCCGAAGAATACAAGACATTTTTATTTTCTTGAAAAATATAAAATGTTGAAGAAAATATGTTTGGTTGCAAAAATTAAAAATGATTTTTAGAAAATGAAAACAAAAATTAGTGAAATTTTGAAAATATAAAAAAGATGTTTTCATCATTTTCATTGAAAATATTTTAGAAAAGTGGGGAAAATTAATTTAGTCCATTATTGATTTAATGAGTAATTATTTGTTTATTTTTATTTGACTTAAAGATCAAATTAGTCTTCAGCGAAAAATAAAAAAAAATTAATTAATTTATTATTGATTTTTTGCACCTAATGTAACTCTCATTAGTCAAAACACGCTCAATTTAGTCCTTTCATAACGTTTGGCCAAATTTTGACCATTAACTCATTAAAAACCAATAAATGATAACGCGTGGCACACTCTGAAAGTGTTACATCATTAAACCGTAAAAAATCTAAAAAATATTTAAAAATTCTAAAAAATGTAAAATTTTAAAAAAAATTTCTAATATGGCCATTTACTGATTTTTTTATTTCAAAACAATCATAGTTTTGATTTTTTTTTCAATTTAATCTTTATTGATTTTTTTAATTCAAATCCTAAACCTCATTGTTATCATTGCCGTAAGAACTAGCATAGCTAGTAGATCCTTTATTCAGTCTTCCTCCAATCCATGCTAATCAAGTTTTTCACTGGGATTTTACTAATTTCTTATGAAACAAACAATCCTTAACAAATAAACCACGTGTTTTAAGAAGAAAATGAATGTTGAAACCTGGAGATGTCAGATTAAATTCCAACCCATGCAAACTCCATAGCGTTTTAATGGATCCAAGTGAAGACGGTAGTTGTGGAAAGGAACTAATTAGCAAACTATTTTAAGGTGGGTAGTTGTGGAGGGGAACTAATTAGCAAACTATTGTAAGGTGGGTAGTTGCGGATTAGTTAATTTTACATATGTTTTTTTTAGATTTTTTAAATATTTTTGGGTGTACCACGTGTCACTATCTTAATAATTGTTTACGAGTTAACAGTCAATTATAACGGTCAACGTTATGAGAGGGCTAAATTGATCGCAATTTGAATTATGAGGGACTGATTGATTGTAATTTGAATTATGAGGGCTAAATTCGGTGTAAAAAAATCATAAGGGCTTAATTGAATTTTTGTTGAGAGCTAATTTGACCTTTAAGTCTTTTTATTTTAAAAAACTAGATACCAAACACATTTCCACTATTTTCATTTTTGAAAACAAGTTTTCATTTTTATTAATCAAATGTGTTTTTCTAATTTTTAAGAAACAGAAAATGAAAACCATTTTCAGAAAATGAAAATGGAAAACAAAAATAGAAAATGTTTTCTAGAATCAAACCCTAATTTAAATTTGGAAAATTATGATCTTTCTTTTGTCAATTTGTGAAGGAACCATCTTCCATATTCTTCTTCATCTAACTCAATCTCTAATTTTTCACTATTTTAGGCACTTAAAGTTAAAAAAAGGTATACTTTAGGCACCTATTTCATTTAAGCCTTTCGAATACGTTATGAAAACATAGTTGCACCTAAATTAGGCATTATTTTGTAATAAACCATATTGAGAATTACAAAAATAATAATATTTTCAAGTCCTATTAATATAATAGAAAATTAGAGATTGAGTTAGATGAAGAAGAATATGGAAGATAGTGGAGGAGAGAAGAAATAAAAAAATGTAAATGTGAATGATTAAATGTGTAATTATACAAATTAATTTTTATTTCAGTGGTCAAAATATGAGTGAAGTAATAGTTTAGGGACTGTATAGGTAATTTATCCTTTTTATTGTCTTAGGTCAGCCTCTCGTTAACATTTAATGGTAACAAACGACTGAGTGACCAAAAAATTACACCTCGAAAACGTAAGTGACCTTACTGGTTGTTTTTGAAAATCGGTGACCAACTATATACTGAAGGAAACATAAGTGACCATTCCGGTAGTTAACCCTTTATTAAATGACACGTCGTTAAAAGGACTAAAATTGAAAAAGAATTACTAAGTCCAAGAATAATATGAATTTGAAAAAGTTTAAGGATCCAATAGACTAATTTTTTTTCAAACCTGAACCCATAAATTCCAAAGAATGTCAAGTCCTTGACCAATTTAAACTTAGATTTCATGCATCATGCTACTTTTAATTTGCATGCATTTAGTTACCTTTTCCATTGACTCAAAACTCTTATTAATACATAATTATTTCTATTTATTGACTCTAACCTACATACTAATTAATAAAGTAATAAACCCCTTATATTTTTATAAAAAATAATAATATTTATCAACAAGGTTATAAAACTATTTATAACCCCTCAAACCTTTAAATCAAAAGTTATTTCATTTGAACGAGTTTGATGGCACACACCAACTTTTATGATTTAATTGTATTTTAACCTTCTAAAAGTTTTGGAACTAGTAAAATTAAATCTTGCCTCTAACTTTTTTGGTTTAATTATTTTTTAGGATATGTTAATTTTGAAATTGCTAAAATTAAGCCTCAGACCTATATGTTTTATGGTTATCTTTTAAAGCCTTGTTAGTTTCAAAAATATACAACTTGACCCTCTCCCATAATTTCATTCTAATTCCGTTCATATTTCAGCATATGTCAGTCGAATTAAGACTCAATATTAATATCTCAAATCCAAGGTCACGGTACATTTAGGAAAGGTAGCAATAGGGAGATGAAATGTCTATTCATGATAATGGGTGAATGAAAGAGTTGTTGCAAAGCTTAAAATGGGTATGAGAAGGAGACATCAAGTTTTGATTCTTTTGTGTTACATTTATATTCCCAAATGAAAATTAAAGTATATTCCAATCAACGGTGTCGTTTCGCTGTCTTCGTTGTCTCGTCTCACTCACGTTTCCATTTTCTAACTCCTTTTCCCAGCTCCACTTAATCTTTTCTTTTTCTTTATTATATGTATATTTAAGAATGGTTATGGGTCGGATCGAATTTTTGACGACCCGAATATGAGAGCTTCTCCCTGACTTGATTTACTCCGATGTAAAGCCCGGTCGGATTCGGGTAATTTGACCATAATAGGACTTGAAAATATTATTATTTTTATGATAATATAATATAAATTAGTCGAAGTGCTTTTGGAGTTAAAAGTACACCCGAAACTAAAAGCAATGTAGGCACATAATTTTTTAAGTCAAAAGTGTTTTTTCACTACGAGTTAAAAGTATTTTTCAAAATCTGAAATTTCTGAATTTATTTTGTAACAATTTTTTAAACAAAAATACTCACAAGTCTTCTTTTGTTCTTCTATATTTTTTTAAAAATATATCTAAAATTAATTTTTTATCTATTCAAAAATATTTTTAACAACAATATCAAACCTTTAAAATTTCAAAAATAATGTAAAACCGACCTTACTCCCGACTTAAATTTAACATCAACATTAAGAATTTTAAAAAATATATATTTTTCTTCATTATATAATATATTTTTTAATTCAAAATCAGGACAAGTAGTTAAATATATATAATTAAAAATTAATTAATTATTATATTACAGATGAGATTTTATATTTGTTTTGATTTATTAGTAATGAAACTTTTTAAAACAAATTACGTGACATAATAACCCTTTTGGGAATGAAAAGGGTAGTTTGGTAATTAAGAGACTTCCCGTGGTTGTCGTGTCAGCCTCCCAAAACAGGGAGCTTTAGCCGTTTAGGTAATTTCAGGAAATTGAATTAAAAAAACAAGAACACATATCAATTCCCCACGCGCCCAACCCATAAAATTTTCCCACTCTCGAACTCCCATTGGTATTTCCCACCCACCGACCACCAGCAGTTTCTGCGCGTGTCTTTCACTTCATTTCTTCAAGTGTATGGAATTATTACACGGCTAAAAATGCATGCAATAAAATACAACTTTCAAAAAAAGTTTCCTCACTTCAATATTTTCCCCTTTATATATGTGTATGGGATAAATCAATTTTTACTCCCTTTAACTTTGCAAATTTCCCATATTGGTCCATGAATTTTTTTATCTACACTAGTCCTAAACTTGGAATTTTCTCCATCTTAGTCTTTTGGATGTGATGAAACTCTAAGATTTTCCACGTGGCACTATAAGATAAACAACATTTTAGGAAGATTTGTTCTCTTTAAATTTTTTTTAGAGAATTGGTACTTTTTCAAAATATTTTGAGATCTACCGTCATTTGAATAGTGGTAATAAAACTTGTCCCACATTCTCGACGAGTAGGAGTGTTTATGGTCGGTTAATTGTACTATTTAGTCTAAACGGTCGATTAATCGTTATAGCCGTTATTAAATTTTGCTAATCGTAATTTAACTGTTAATAAAAGGTTAACCGCTAACGATTAACCAACAGTTCAGTTATAGGTTAACCAATAACTTATTAGATTTTTTTACATGTTATTTTATTTTAGAATAATGAAAGTATCTCTTCGATAAATATTATATAAAAATGTTCAGGAAAAAAAACTTAAATAGTGAGATTCTAAACACTAACTTCATACTTAGTTTAAAGTTTTAAGTTTCAACGGTGTTCAACACATAGCAATACATCATCAAAGTTCATGAAATAAAAGTACACCATCAGAGTTCTAAAGACAAATGTTTAATAAACATAAAAAAACATAAGGTAAATGAAACTTCAATGAGTTAGTACCACAAGCCACAAAAGTTAACTTTATAATTAAAACACTCAAGGTCTTCACCGATTTATATATGTATAAATAATTTTAAAACGGTTAACCTATAGGTTAACCATTTGTCAAAATCCGTAATCGTAACCATTAACTATCATTTTTAGCGGTTCGGTTAACCAAAATCGTTTAACCTCAATGGGTCGGTTAACAGTTATGGTTAATTATGCACACCCCTACATATGAGTTCTCTTAAAAGATATGCATGGAGGAAGAAACTTGCTTGGAAGTGTTAGGCTCGATGATCACAACCGAATCGCTCGCTAAGATGTGGAGAAGTAATAATTTGAGTGTTGGAAGTGGAAGCAACAAAATGAGAATTGAACACAAAAATTTTAGAGTGGTTCGACTTTCTAACCAAAGCCTACATCCACAACCTTAGCTTTCTACTAAGGATTTCAACCAATTCAATAGGAATTCTTCCCTTTTTCAGGCTAAGAAGGCAACCGTTACAACCTAGAGTCACAACCCGTGATCTAGCATCCAAAGCTCACAACCCGAGCTTTGAAAATACTCTCAAAACAAAGAATTCTAGCAAACAAGAAATCCCCTAATAGGTGTGTGTTTGCACTTTTAAGCTCTCACCCAAAACCTGAAATACTTGAGCATACATTGACAGTTTTAGCTCACGTTTGTTTATACAAGAATAAACAATTTAGCTCTAAGACAATTTCTTCATCATAATGTTGTTGATAAATGAAGCCATTAAAAGAACTAAAAATGAGACAAAATTCAAATCAAGGCTAAAGTGTACACAAAATTTTAGGGGCTAAGCTGAAAATTATTAAAAAATTTATGGACTATAAGTCATATTATCCATTTTTTTGACATTGAAAAAACGAATATAAAGTTACCCATAAAAAGGATGAATGATCTCATGTCCACAACGTAGAGGCTTATATAATAATATTCTATTCAAATCCATAAGATTTCGAGAGAGAGACAGAAAGAAATGATGAAAACCAAAGGGATTTCTTGATTTTATTTATAATTTTTTTCTGCAGAATTTTCAAAACAAGCGAGGTGTGAAGAGATCCAATGGCGGAGAATTCATCACCACGTAAAGGAAGCAGAGTAGTAGGGCCCACGACGAGGAGGAAGAAGAAGAAGGAGGAGGACGCCGTCGATGAATCGGGGGATATAATCGAGTGTTCCGGCAGGTATTGCCGATCATGCACCGCCGGGGTAATCGCCGACTGTGTGGCACTCTGTTGTTGCCCCTGCGCTTTGCTTAATCTCTTGACGCTCGCATTGGTTAAAGTCCCGTGGAAGATGGGGAGGAGGTGTTTGGGGCTCGGGAAAAAGAAGAAGAAGATGATGAGAAACAGGGCGGAGATGGAGAGAAAGTGCGAGAAAATGAGGGAATTTTCGACGGTGTTTGGGGAGGAAGAAAATTTCGACGACGAACAAGAAACGGGGAATTTCAGTGCGAGATTTGAAGCTGAGAAAGTTTGGTTCGAGTTGTATCAAGTTGGGCATTTGGGATTTGGCCGGGTTTCTTTCACCGGTACTTGAATATTTTTCTTTTTCTCTGTTTGGTTCTCGAGAAAAAAAGGGGGAGAAATGTGAAGTACATTGTTGTTTTGGATTGTAAAGTTTTCATAATTTTCGATTTTGTCAGTTTAGATTAGTACATAGTGATTTGTAAGAAGAAAATGTCATATTTTAACTTGTTAGCTTATGTTTTTAGCTTTATTCGTTACTACACTAATGATTGTTAAACTAAATTGAAATGATTTTTTTGTCACTCATGTTATAAATTGATAAATGATAATTAGATTTTTGTTTATTATAGAATGGTCTAAGCTTAAGAATTATTTTATAATATTTAAAATTTTAATGACTAACTCATTGACAATTAAAACATTTAAAGATTATTTTGTAAATTTTGGAACTTTAGTGAGAAAAAAAAAATCATTTTAACTTAGTTTAATAATTATTTTAATCTAATTTAGTAATCATCAATGTGTTATATTGTTATTAAAAAACTAAAATTAATGAACATATATTATCTTGTAATCACCTAAAAATTTAAAAAATAATTGTTTTAGTTGGGTGTAGGGATGGGTATCTCACTCTACTCCATCGAGTCAAGTCAATTTTATGTAAAAAAAAATAAGTTCAAGTTTAGCGTAAAAGCTATTTTATTAGACTTGACTCAAAATTAATAGTGTAATTTCCTCTATATTTTTAAGTATATATACAATAATGCCCTTCTTTATATTCTTTTATAATTAGGTCATTAGAATTTATTTTTATACAATTAGGCTCATAAAATTAATTTTTTTAGGATAACATGTGTCTGTATTATTATCTAAGAAAGTAGAGTCTACTACAAAATTACAAGAGCACTAAATAAAATTACAAGCACCTATGGAAAATGTAATAAAGTTAAATTTTGATGCAGCGTTTAATGCACAATTGTACAATTCAGTTTCTCATATTATCTGTAGAAATTATGAGAGATTTATCATGGCTGCTTGCACTTTTCACCACTCTCATGTGTTGGATGTTTTCATGGCTGAAGCCTATTCATGTTTGCTAGCAGTGACTTTTGTGAAGGATCTTGGCTTTTGCAAAATCATTGTTGAGCGAGATTTCTTTATTGTGATAAAGAAATTATGCTTGAAATCTGCAGACGCATCTGTAATTAGCCCTGTGATCCATGACGTCAAAGAGATAGCTAAAGAATTTGAGTTCGTGTCCTTTAACTTTGTGCGTAGACAAGCAAACAACGCAGCACATGTATTGGCTTCTAAAGGTAAGAGATTTAATTGTCCTATGTACTGGATTGAAGAAGCACCCCCTGATGCAACACGAGCAGCGAAAAAGGAGAGGGTGGATTTAGAGATTCTTGAATAATCCTTGGATGGTCATGAAGCAAACATTGAAGTAAGGTCCTACGAGGCTCTTGATTAGAGAAATCACTGCTAGTTATCTCAGAGTTACTTTTATATGCATGATTGATGCAATCCGAGTTCTTATAGTTGTTGTTAGTTGGTTTTTAATTTTTTAGTTGTTGCAGGAATGATTTTATATATTTAAGAGTTAAGAGTCATGATGGGTTGAACTCATATTTCTGTAAGATTGATTCTTATTCCTTTATAAAAACCAAATTTTCAAAAAAAAAAAATATGCCCTAACAAAATCCCCCAAGTTGTATAGAGAGAAGTACTCAAAGAAGTATACCTATCTATATATCTATCTATCAGTGAGCTTAATTTCTCTTAAATTAAAGTAAGAATAACATCAACCGAACGCATACTACATGTATAAATTCGTCTATTTCGTTTATCCCAAATCATATAAATGGTAGTCAGAGTCGTTCTTGGGCATGGGTGAGAGGGGCCCGTCGAGAGCACAATATTTTTTATAATATTAGTATTATGGTCCAATTTTTTAATACTTATTAGGTTTTACACTTAATTTTTTAATTTTTTTAATATTTGTTATTAGGGTACAATTTTTTTTCCCAATAATTGTTATTAGGAATTTATGGCCCAATTTTTTAACACTTGTTATTAGGGACTCAACTTTTTTAATATTTTTTTTGTTAGGGTTTACTCTTAAAATTCATTTTTTTCTAATATTTGTTATTTGTTCTACATTATTTTCTAAATACTTGTTATTAGTGGTCCAATTTTTTTGACATTTGTTATTATGAGCTCCACTTTTTTTTTTTTTATCAAAGTTTGTTATTAGGTGTCTACTCTTAAAATTCACTTTTTTTCAAATATTTGTTATTAGGGCATTTTCCCTAATACTTACATTGGAGGTGTATTTATTTTCAATAATTGTTATTAGGAACTTAATTTTTTCAATAATTATTATTATGGGCTGGATTTTTTTTCAATATTTATTATTAAGGGTTTAAAATTTTTCCCAATACTTATTATTAGAGGCCTATTTTTTCCTAATACTTATTATTAGGCATATAGCAATTATTTTCCAACAATCTAACACTTTTTTTTTCACGGCACTGATAAATTATAAAGACATTTGGTTCAGTTTCAATGGAAACGGCTTCAAGCGGTTTCTTCGCCTTTTAAATTCCTGCAGCAACCCTTCAATCAACTCTTCCGCTTCTTGCCTTCAACCACTGCAATCGAAGCCACTGGAAGAGGCAGCAGTGACAGCTGCTCGGGTGAGAGCAGCGGCAGAGACGCCGAGTGGACGTAGGAGGCGGAACGGAGATGGTGTGTAGCATAAGAGGAACTGGGTGGAGGATAAGATGGGGAGGGCAAAAAATATATGAATGAAAAAAAGGGGCGTTCCGAGAATCGAACTCGGGACCTCTCGCACCCAAAGCGAGAATCATACCACTAGACCAAACGCCCAAGTTGATATGAAAGTATTTCAAAGTTAATTCATTGATTTTACCTTAATCCGGGTTGAATATCCAAATCTAGTAATTTAAAAAAACTAAATATAAATTTTAAAAAGTAAAATGAATTTAAATAATGAATATCTAACAATTAATACTTGCATCCATCATCAATTCATTGAAGACAAGAATTAAAATATTTCATCCCCACTGTTTATTGCCAGAGCTATGAATTGATCTTGTTACCAATAGAATAGTCATTGATTTACAAGTGCAACAAGTCACCACCTTCTACGTCTCCTTCCATACCAATACGCAAATGCAGATATTGATGCAGCCAAAACAACTCCGGCCGTCGCATGCCACGCGTAGACCGGTGTCTCGAGAACAAGGCTAGAGGTTCCGGCTTCGATCCGCGGTGTTTGCGGTCTCATTTTCTTACTTATTGTCAAAGCGAAGTTCAACCCCTGCATTCCCACATTGGTCGGATCGTCGACCGCTGGTTTAAGCCGAGTGGCATTAGCTATTGCTTCGAACTCTTCTTCGGTTCCCCCTTCGAGGAACGATCCGACAAGTTGACCATTGTTTATCCAATAAGCCCCAAAGGTAGTCCCTAAGTAATCCCCAAAATGCACTGCCTCCCCTGCATTGTCTCCGTAGAACCGCCAAGAAAACGCAAAGGCTTTCGAGTAGAACAAAGGCAGGTACTCGAACTCGCCGGTCTTATCCGGTTCCAGGATCGCAGCAACAGCATGTTTTGCCGATTTCCGAGCCGAATCCACATGCTCGAGCCTGTAGATTCTGCCACAAAGATCGACAGGAAACACCGCAACATCCCCGACCGCGTAAACCGAATCGTTGCTTGTTTGGAACTTCCCGTTCACTTTGATCCCACCTTTCTCCATTGCCAATTGTCCTTTGAACAGGCTCGTGTTCGGACGTATCCCGATTCCAACAACAACCATGTCCGCAGGTATCCGACTACCGTCACGAAGATTAACAGCAGTTACCTAAAAAATTCAGTTGGTTAGCTACATAATTTAGTCACGGCAAGTGATTAGAACTATATGAAAAGCATATAAACTTAATTTACCTTTCCACTGGAATCAAATTCAAATGATGATAAAATAGTTCCTCTGATGAACTTAACTCCTCTAGATTCATAATAATCCTCATAATATGTTGCAATCTTCGGCGTAAATAGACGAGGCACTACATCGTAGAAAGACCCGGTTATTCGATTTTTCTCGAAAGACCCGTGTTAGATAAAGAAATGAAGACACTCACGGCAATGAGCTTCGGGGAAAACCATGGTTACATTTATTTTATTGGTCACCAAAGATGCAGCACACTCCATTGCGAGGTACCCGCCGCCGATGACCACAGCGTTTCCGCCACTACACGATTGCATCACGTCAACGAGGCGGTTCGCGTCGGCTAAATCCCGTAAATAACATACGTTTTCAGCTTTGGATTCGTTCACTCCGAATTCTTCGAGCTTTATAGCCTACCGTTTGGCGAACACGGATACACAAACATATCATTCATGTCGAGAACTATGGATACCTGAAAAGGATTAGATGATTAAAAGCTTAATTAGTTTGAATACCTGAGCACCTGTGGCAATGATGAGGATTTCGTACTGTATGGTCTCTCCGGCAGCTGTTAATAGCGACTTTTCTCCCACATCGGCGGATTCAACTCGAGTTCCGAGGACTAATTCAATCCCTGAATCATTACTTCTAAAGTTACGAGTGTTTTAAAGGTTAATAATCAGGAACGTAGTCACGGTCGAATATGGGGAGAAATCAAATGACTGAACATTAAAAACATGGACTTATAAGGACTTAAATTGTCATTACATAAAAATATTTGGGAAAACACAGAATTCTCCACTTACTTTTTTAGTTCAGTCCCTTTTAATGACTTCCAAAGTTTGAAGGGTTTAAAAGGTTAAATTATGTTTTTAGTCTCTATACTACAGTTATTTGGGGATTTAGTCTTCATTTTTAGGTCAAATTATGTTTTTTGTCCCTATACTATAATTTCTTTCCCTTTGTATGTTGTAAGGAAATATTTACCATGTTCCTCGTACCATTGGGGAGTTAACAATTCCTCATTAGCACCAACACAAGTATGAAACGATGGAAGGCGGGCTGGAGCTGTGGATTAATGCAAAACTTTATCAACAAAAAATCAGAATATTAGGCTGAAAAAAAATCAAATAATATATATACGGATCGGATCCATTTATACTAAGTGTTAGATCGATTAATGATTTTTTTTCTTTCAAAATTCGGTTATTAATTAATTCAATTCAAAATTGATTAATTAACCAAATTAATTAAAAATTTTAATATATATTTAATTTCAAGTCCAAATTTCAACACTGATCCAAAATACTTAAAAATCCAATATTTATATTTTTAATCCCAACCCAAAAGTAAAAAATAAAGTAAAAAATCTAACAAAAATCACACTTTCAATTTATTGGTACTTAAATTTCTATTTTGAATCAAAATAAAAAAAAAACTTAAAATTTTGGTTAATTCGAGAACCGATGAAATTAACTGAATTTAGTTCATTTAGTTAATGTTTTTATGGAAATCAATTCAGTTAATGGTTAAAAATATTAATAATTTAGTTAATTCAATTTTAGATAAATCAGTTCAGCTATTAACCGAACTGACTATTTGAACACCCTTAATAATTCCAAATGAATGTAAAACTAAAAAAATTTACTACGTATAACTGGATCCTACCTCGTATATAAATGTAAGTGAAAGATGGTTCTTACATTCAGGAAGTAAGAAGTCTTTGCTTAAAGTAGGCCTCTCATATGGGGCAACCTGAAAATTTTCACATGGTTCATAAACAATCATATAACCTTCGAATTCGAGAGATGATTGAATTCTACTTGAATTTCATTCGGTATCAAATTATATTTAGTCTTTGTTTGCTATAAAGGATGAAAAAGAGAAAGAATAAAAAAAGAGAAATGATAAGAAATTAGTTAATCAAATAATTCAGATTCAAAGTAAGAAAGTAATTATAAATCTTAACCATTTAATTAACTAATTTTCATCCTTCATATTAAGCAGGGCCCTAATGTCCAAACTATCGTCATTTGTGCTACCAATGTTGTAAAAATCAAATTGAATTATCCGGTTGAACCCGTAGTTCATTTAACCTATAGTATATATCATCGGACCGATAACATTTCGGGTAAATATAAAAATATATTTAATCAGACCTCTAATGTTATTATACTAAAACTTTTGGAAGGACAACAATCCTTTCATTCCACTAAATGATTCTGTCCTTGCGAAAGATGATTGAATACCCGTTGGATTTCATCCGGTACCGGGCCATACATAATATCCGGTTGAACCATCGTATATGCCATCGGACGTTTTTCGAATTAAAAAGAGTAAATATTAAACATATATATAAAAAATGACTCGGTTGTGAATGTAACTCACGGGTTCTTCAGATATAATGCAGAGTTGAGCATGGGAAACCCCTCTTCTTGCAAATTCAAGTGCTGCATATCCAGCTGCCACTCCCCCTCCAACAATTACGTACTCGAATGCTCTCCCCATGTTGCCTTCTTCAGACAAAACTAGTTCCGACAACATTTTAAGAGATAATGTGTAAAGATTTTGTCATTACTTTACAGGATCAGGGCCGTTGGTTGACACATCCTGTTGATCGACGCCACGTGGATTAGTGCCTTTTTGCTTTATGTTGTGTGGGACCCTTGATGGGGTTAGGTTCGCAATGAGATGTCGCCACGTGGAAAAAGAAAACTATAGTGTGGGATATGGATTGATTGGATAAGGGTCTCTTCATGTTTCGACCACATGACAAGGGGACTTTATCTTCTTTTGTTATAAAGTAAGTGTTCTGGTCATTATTTATTGAAAAAAATTAAAATTAAAAATGATTAAATTAAAAGAATGTGTAAATATTAAGAATTAAATTTATTGTTGTTTTTAAATTATGAGTAAATTGATTGAATGTATAATTATGAAGAATTAAATGTGCTACTATAAAAAGTTTGACTTCCACATCACCCCTTAACCATATTTAATGGCTCACTGACAATTTTATAACAAAAACCAAAATTTAATGCCTATTAAATAATTTTTAAAAGTTTAACGATCATTTTATAACATTTGTGATAGTTTATGACATTTGTGAACTTTAACCTAAAACTAAAAATATTCTCATAAAATTAAGATAACAAAAAATATATTTCTAAAAATTTATTTGATAAAATTTTATATTTTTAGAATTTATTTCACAATTTTTTTAGAATTTTTTAGTTCTTGCCGCGCTACACCTAGGCTAATAATACTACAAGACAACTAATATATAATATTGACTTTTCTAGTCATGGAAGGATCCTTATGGATTGTTCGGGTTCGAGTATATGCCTTTAAAGGTGTGGACTTTTGGGTTGTGGAAGCCTGAAGGTAAGCCTTATTTTAGTTTGTTTGAGGAAGATCATAAAATTGAGCTCGGGCGAAACTTGGAGTAAAAGTTTGAGGAGATCAATTTAACTTTTTTAAAATTAAATGATTAAACGAAATTTTCAAAAAATAGAAGGTTTAATTAAAATTTCTAATAATTTTAAGAGATTTAACAAAAAAATTAAAAATTTGAGAAGAAATTTAATTAAAAATATTCAAAATTTTGAATCTTAATATTAAGTTTTAAAAATCTTGAGGGTGCAAATTAATATTTTCAAAAAATTTAATTGCAAAATTCGAGTTTTTCAAAATTCTAGGAAGATGTAGTCCCCACCTAGGGCTGTAAACGAACCGAACGTTCAGCGAACCGTTCGTGAACTCTTCGGCGGGAAGTTCGTTTATGTTCATTTATTTATTAAACGAACGAACATGAACAAGATTTTTTGTTCGTTTAATTAAATGAACGAACACGAACAAAGGGATTGTTCGTTCATTTATGTTCGTGAACGTTCGGTATTCCGTTCGTTTATGTTCATTTATGTTCGTTCGTTTATATTTGTTCATTTATGTTCATTTAAATTTATTCATATATGGTGTTCATTATTCGGTTAAGCCGAACTAACCAACCGAACCAAAACAAAATTGGTTAATCTATTAGATAATTTTAGATTTCAGCTAATAATTAAGAGTTTTTTCAAATTTCAATTATCGATTAATTCAATTTAAAATCGGTTAATTAACTGAATTAATTGAACTGACCAAAAATATTAAATATTTAACAAACTATATATGTTCGTTTATGTTCGTTTGTGTTCGTTTACCATTTAAATGAACAAATATGAACGAACACGAACAAGCTACATTCTTTAGTGAATGAACACGAACATGAAATTTTGTGTTCGTTTATGTTCGTGTTCGTTCATTTTTTCGGTTAAAGTTAAACGAACGAATATGAATACACCCTCATTTGTGTTCGTTCGGTTCGTTTACAGGTCTATCTCCACCGGTCACTCAAACCTTCCGCCCCTAAAATTGAGGACTGGAGCACATGGTACAAGTACAAGTGCTTTTAAACGCGTATGTGTATTATCTATGGAAGAAAAGAAATCATAGGAAATTTCGGAATATTTTTAGAAGTTGTGAATAGATAAATTTGTACAGCTTGAGGAATTCTTTTAAAAAATAAACGCCCAAATGCATGCATAGGTGAATTGTAGCAGTCTTCTTTACTCTTTTGAATAAATACAACACAAAGTTTATCCAAAGAAAAATTGACATCAATATGAAAAGAAAATAAACTTGTAATCAATTAAAATTCCAATAAAATAAAAAAAATGTCACAAGGCAACTTTAGAAACCATATGTGTGCGATTAATGATTTACTTTTCAAATTTAGACGAAAGATCACCGACGGAAAATTGTTGAGCAGTAGATCTTCCTTTCACTATTCTCTCTATGGTAGATTAGAGGTACGAACTAAGTTGAATAGCTCGTGAACAGTTTGAGTTTAACTCAATCAGCGTTTGACTTGAATTGACTCGACTTAAATTTAAATTTAATTTAAGAGTTTAACGAGTCGAGTCAAGCAATATTCAACTCGATTCGATAAGTTCACGAACATTTCATTAATTTTTTATAATATGTTAGTTTGATGTATTTGTGGACTGTTACTTTAGACTTTAGATTTTGGAATTGCTTCACACTATTTTGATCATTTTTCAACTTATGTTTTAAAAATTTTAGGTAAAAATTCTGACGAGCTTGACGAACAACGATTTTTTTTATCGAGTACTAAATCAAGTACGAGTCAAACAATTTTTAAATTGAATACTCCTTAACGCTTGACCGATTCACTCGATAAGCACATATGGGAGATTCCTTACTTTTAATCCTCTTTTCCATTTCATTTCAATCGGGCTTTTCAAAAGATGAACCATGAGCATAATGATATGGGCTTGGATTGTTGATTTGTTGTTTTCTCCCCGATTGGGTCGACTCCTATTGGGCGAGGCTCACCACTTTATTATATTATTGATTTAAGTTTTAATAGGTAATTAAGTTAAATTTTATTATAATATTAGTGGTTAAAATTTATATATTCATATTAAATAAGTACTCTTAACCTTTAGAATTATAAGAGTATGTAATCTATTTTATGATCTCTGCAATTATTGTGGCTATGTTGCATAGATGAGTATTGTAAAAAAGTTGAAAAAGTGTTTGAGATGTAATTCCTTTAATGACCTCTGCAACAATTGTGACTATGCTGTAGCGTCGTGTATTGTAGAGATGTTGGAAGAGTGTTTGAGATATACTGGTTTTGAGATATATACAAGATTATGAGATACTATGTATTTGTACTATTCACGATCTCTACATTTATGATGAATTATTTGTTTCTCTCATCCGTGGAGGTGGACAAGACCGAACCACGTTAAATCTCGTTTCTTACACATGCATTGTTTTATGTTGTTATCGCTTTGATTATTTTTCACATACAAATTCCTATCACACCTAATACAAACAATGACTCAAGCTCATCCATCGGTGGATCTACATTAATGGTTGGGTGGGCACAAGTCCATCTTAAACTTTTTAAAGTTTACACTTTTAGCTCATTTTTTTTAATTTTTATGAATTAGTTCTTAAAAGTTTTTTAATTTTAAAATTTGTGCCCACCCTGAAATTTTGAGATTTTTTTATTTGTGCCTACCCTAAAACATATTTTAGTATGTGTCCACCCTTAAAAAAGTTTATGGATCTGCCACTGATCTCAATTAATCATTCACTAAATATCCATGGATCAAGTATATTCAACATTAATTTGGTTGACATCGTTGTTGCCATAGCATTTAGGAGGCCGAAGATTCGAATGCGTTTAAGTGCAACTACCAAAGTAAATATATGGTGTATTTGAAAACCACGGCCGACAAATCATGTGATTTTCTTTTACTCTCTTCATGATTTTCCACACATAAAACATGTGATCAAAATCAAATGAGTGGCTCAAATTAGAACTCTTTATATGTTCGGCAAGCAATTGAAATTTCATTGTCCCTCAAGTCATCTTCTCAACTCTTATTTTGGATAAGAAGTTTGGTGCTAACACTTCCAAGTTCGGTACACTGCACAATGGCTTCATCCAACGCCATTCGAACGACCTAACTTCGTATTTTCGTATTTTCACATGGTATAGGTGAAGATATGTTTAAAATTTTTGATTCACTAGGTTCGCATCGATATATATAAAACTTAACATGATAATATTGTGCACAGACTAACTGAATTGAACTTTGAGAAATCAAGTCAAGAGAGATCGAGATACGAAAACAATTCTTTCGGATCAAGGTTCGGGTTCGGAAATTATGTCACCAAGTGGTGAAAGACTTGGTTTTGAAACACTCAAAGAGTTAGGTTCACGTCGGGCGTCAAAGGGGTTTGCATGGCACATGCACCAAATTTGGAAACAAATGGGAAGATGGCAATGTCTAAGAGGGCTCTTTCTTATGTCATTACCTTGGAATAGATTTGACGTGTCGATTTTTGTATGGCTTTAGTTAGGTAAACATTGAGTTTTAGTTTTCTAGATATCCTTATTATTGTAATTGTCGCGACCGTTTTTGGAACCTGTTTGTGGAAAAAATAGCTCGACAATTAGGGTCTTAGAAATCAAGATTTTTCATTTAATTTGATCTTGAAATTAGGGGTTTTTCATTTTTAATCAAATTTAATTTATTTTCTTAAAAATCGTTTTGGAGTCGTCACCGGTCACTTTGGTAGATCGGACACCATAAAAGAAGCGGACCATAGATTCTTTTCTTTAAAATTGGGTTCGGGAGTCGGTTACGTGTAGGGAAATGTTAGCACCCCTACGAACGCCCGTTATCGGTACCTCATTAATTCCACGTGGTATTTTGGCATTTCGAACATTAATCTAAATTTAGTTATGTCTTTTTAATTGTAAAATTGATTTTATTCCAAGTGAGAATATCCTTTTGTAAGAAAATACATTTTGGAAGAATATAAATTATGAAACGTCCAATTACGTTAGGACACTTCAATTTATTTTCAAAATGTATCTCAACCCAAAAAATTTAGTTAGGTAAACATTGAGTTTTAATTCTGTCGGTATCATTAATCATTTAAAGTCATGAAAGGTTTTGGTAAGCTTAATTGGCACTATACTTATCGGACCAAAAGGACCATCGAGTTTTGGTTTAATTGATCGTTCCATTTCAATTTTACAACATTGATCGACACTACTGACTAATGCCCGTTGATATATGATTCTTTTTTTTTTAATTTATTGATTTTATTTAAAATTTTAAACAATTTCTAACTGTTTTGTCTTGATCATTTCATCTTATAATTACATTTTTAAAATTTCAATCAAAATGAAAAATGATTTTAATCTAGCTATTGTTGCAACACTTTGTATTAAAAAAGTACTATTAGTTATCTAAAATTTTATGAAAATATGATTATAACTAAGCTAAACTTAATTAAGCAAAAAAATGAGACATCTCGTTTGTAACATTCTAGAAAAAGATTTGTCATAAACAAGGACTTGAAGACATGATTGAATAGGTAATTACTACATAATGTAAAAGACATTTTGATGTTTAATTTGTCTCAGATGTTCAATTTTTTGGTTTTTTTAGGTTTTCTGAAATCCTGCCCAACATTTAGATCAGGGAGGGGCAAAATTAAATTATAAAATTTTGAAAGGTCAAAAATATAATTTTATTATTGTATTAATTTTTAAATCTATACCTTTGGAGGAACTTAAACTGCAATTTTTCTGTTTAAGCTGGACTAGGCTGCCAGCCCCTAATTATGCCCCTGAGTCCTGACTTAGATTCTACACTAGATTGTAATTATACATATTTTTGGAATCTTATTGGTTAATTTACATTTAAAGGGGATTATAAAAAAATTTATTATTTCATGCTTTGATAGTGGAAAAAAATACTTCACAAGCATGTCTAATTTTACTTGAAAAACTAAAATTTAAATTCATAACTTTGAAATCCTAAATCTTAAGATGTAAAACTCTAAATCCTAACTTCTAACTATAAACTCTAAACTAAACATCTAAACCCTAAATTAGACCCACGTCCATTTGGTTTTAGAAAATATTTTTTATTTTCGTTTTTTATTTTCATTTTTAGAAAATAATTTTCATTATTAGTTTTCTAAAAATTATAAAACATGCTTCACTAGTAGGGATGAAAACATGTTTCCAGAAATGAAAATGGTGAAAATGTGTTTGGTATCTAGTTTTTTAAAATAAAAATGAAAAAATTAAATTATTAGAATAAAATACAGTTAGAAAATATTATTACAATAATAAATAAATAAAATACGAATAAATAAACTAAAATTTTAAAAAATGACATTATAATGATTCAGACCCGGGATAAAATGAGGTTAAAATTTAAAAAATCCTTATTTTCAAATTTTTTACTTTTCCAAAACATTTTCAAATGAAAACATATTTTTTTATGTTTTAGAACCATTTTTCATTTTCCATGAAAATGAAAACGAACTTCATTCTTAAGAACCAAACAGACCCTAAGTTTTCCACCTCCAGTGCATGAACTATTTTTCTCATAAAAACTATAATTATCTATAATTGTCGGTGAAAAAGGAGTGTTATTCTCCCTAGACGACTCGAGTTCGAGCAACTTTGTTCGCAAATTGTGTGTGAATTTTGTTAATTATTAAAATTAAATAGATATTATAATCAGATCACATTAATAATTTTAAAAAAACTACAATTAACTGAAAAATCTCATACATATACATATTTATATATGTATAGGTGGATATATTTGTAGTACTATATAAGATCATGCTACAAGCCATACTTAAACCAAATTAACATATTGGGAAATACCAAGTACAAATACCAACCTCATCTATAAACAACCCTAACATCATGCCATAGAAATGTGATTACTCAATCTTCATGTTTATTCACCATTAAGCAACTGCATGGACCAGATATCCTCCATGCTCCAATAGTTTTCATTATTCGATTGATCGACCACATGTTGTTGTTGTCGTCCGGGAAACAGTTCGATGTTGCCGTGGTTAAACGATGACATCGGGGAGTATGTTTCCATGAAACTTGCAGAGCTATTGCAAGGCAACTGGCTTGTGCTCGCTTGATGATCATGCAATTCTTGGTTACTGATATGAGAAGAACACATTTCTGCTTGTTTGTTGATGTGTTTCTGGATTCGAGTCCTCCAATAGTTTTTTATTTCATTATCTGTCCTTCCAGGCAGATGTTTAGCTATTTTCGACCACCTACGTATGAATAAAACGTAAAATGATTTACAAAAACTAGTTAATGTAATGTTAAAAAAATACAAAGTAATAACTTAAACTCGGAATTTAATCCGATCAGTAAATTTATTAAAATAAATAGACGGGGACCTACCATGTATTATAACTGTCCAAAATAATAAGGTTCATGTCCAGTGGCGGATCCAGAAATTTTTTTGAGGGTGGGCACAAGTTGAAATATTTTTGAGGATAAGCACAAGCCATAAAAATCTTAAAATTTCAGGGTGGGCACAAGCCATAAAATTTAAGGACTGATTCATAAAAATTAAGAAAATTGAAGCTAAATATATGAACTTTAAAAGTTCAGGGTGGGCACGGGCCCACCCCATACATCACGTAGATCCGCCACTGTTCATGTCAACTTCAACCAAGTTTAAATGCTTCTACATCTTCCCAAAAGAAGACCTTAACATGTGCCCAATTGGGACGAGTTCAACTTAAAATGGAAACCTTTTAAATTTCCAATCTGTTTTTGTTAGCTGTGCTACTTTTATAGTTATTTGGTACACTAATGAATTTATATACATAATAATCGATTCGTGAACCACACATTGATATATCGTTAAAAATATTTTAGAATAAATATAATTTACTCGATTTTTAAAATTTATTAACACGTGACATCAGATAATTTATTGGTAGTGTATGAACATATACATTATCAGTACTTTAAATAGAAATCCATATATCTTAACACAAATTTCATTATCGTATATATTTAACTATTAGTATATTACTCATTAAGAACAAATTTCTCCTCCCCTTCCCTAGGAAGGAATTGTTAAAAAAAATATTAGTATATTACCAAGTTTAATAAGTAAAAGTAAAATTCAAATGGATAATATACACAAATGGTCACTAAACTATGCTGAAATGATTTTTTTTTGACAATTGAACTTTCATGTTACAAAATGGTCTCCACAAGTGATAAATTTTGATAATTTTGAACGACCATTTTGTTACATTTAAAAAAAACTAATGAAAATCCCGTAACAGAATTAAAAGTTTAACGATCATTTCGTAACTTTCGAAATTTTAGTGGCCTAAAGGATCATTCCATGATAATTTAATGATCATTTGTGTATTTTACCCCAAATAAAATTTATAAAAAAATTTTAAAATTGAAGGAGTAGGGGTAAGTTTAGTGAAGAACTATGGCATCCACATAGAATTTTTCAAAAATATACAAATAAAATTTAAGAAAAGCCATGTGCTGGAAATCATTTTGGTGGTTGGGAATAAATCAAACCCCACATTACTAAATTCTCAAGAAAGAAGCAAAAGGTTGGCATGCATTTGATGCACAAATATATAGGGTTTAAAGAAGTGCACTTCTCTTCTTCTCACAATCAAAACTTCAAAAATGATGTACTTCAACTCATAGCACACACCAATGCGAAGAAGATCAATAGGTGATGAAGTTTTATGTTTATTTGATAATTTCTATATATTATCATAACATGAACTAACCTATTCCCCCACTTAGCATGTAGTTCCATGATCACGAGTTGTTCTTCGGGTGTGATATTGCCTCGGCGTACATCCGGACGGAGATAATTCAACCATCGGAGCCGACAGCTTTTTCCGGTACGTTTCAATCCTAACATAAACAATTTATTCAAATATCATTAGGGTTACTATCAAAAATTGAAGTAGCACTATGCATGTTATTTCAATGTTAAAATTTAATATATATATATATATATATATATATATATATATATTTATATTTACCAGCTGCTTTGGCAAGATTATTCCAAACACCTTCACCGTGATTAGCAATATAGTTGATTAGAATCAAATCTTCTTCCATTGTCCATGGCCCTTTCCTCACTTCAAAATCTTGAGACTTGCATGGTTTTTTATCCATTTTTTTGAAAAATAATAAAAAAAGAAATAGAAATTAATAAGATAGCAAGAACATGTATTTATATTAAGAGATATTTTTTTAATAAAAAACAGGGGAGAAAAAAAGAAGAGAGATTGTGATGGAAAAGAAGGTGGATGGGGTTTATATAGAGCAAAAATAAGAAGAGTTTTAGTAGTAATATTTGTTGCTAATTATCATTAGAGATGGGTTATTTGACCTAACTATTTAGTTAATTACAACACATGCATTCATGGCCAAATACCTTTGCATGCATGACCTCATAGTGTATATATATAATTTTCGGGTTAGTAAATAAATAACTCTTAACTCACTTTATTATAATCTTAATTAGGTCAAATGTAATAAAGGTCTATGTACTGCGTTTTTATTATTATAGATTTACCCCTTTATTGTAATTCAACAATTTTCCCAATTTTTATTTTTTTTGGAAAATTTTAATGAAATTCAATTTTTTATTTTTTTATTTTTCAGTTAAACTCCCACTCTATATCTAAAAATTCTAAGTAAAGTCAATGTAATTTTCCAACTAAACATTTTAAACCTTTTCTATGTTTTGATTTGTAAATCGTAAGGAAAGTAACAAAGCTTGAAGTTAAAATAAAAATTAATTTTGCATTTAGTTTTCATTAGTGCTTAAAAATTTTATGTAAAAAATTCAAAAAATATGTTTTGAGAGATTAATTTTCTCTCTTGGAGTCGGATGATGAAGGCCTTGTTAAAAGGCTTTTTTCCCCTCGTAATCACATTATGCTTTGACTCGTGTATTTTTGCGTTTGTTAAGCGTTCTTGTAACCGTTTCGCCCTCCTTTGGATTTGATTTCTTTGCTGTAATTTTCTGCTTTTATGTAATGAAGTTTGTTTTGATGTTAAAAAAAAGGGAGATTAATTTTTTCAAGTTCAAAATTGAGAGAGGTCTAAAGAGTGTTTAAACCAAATATTTTAGTCAACTAACTATAAATTGAATTTAAAAAAATTAACTTTAAAATTTTAGACAAAAAATATTGACTGTTCAAACGTACATAGACTAAAATATCATTTTTTATAATAGATGGACGAAAATAAATTTTTAGATATAATACAAGTAATTTGAATAGAGTTTAACCTAAGTATGAAAATCGTGAAATAACTAATATATGAGAATGTGCAAGACTATAAGACTAAGATATTATAAATATCCAAAATCTCATTTTTTTTCTTTTTACTATAATTTGGAGAGGGAGAATTATATTTGTTGGTTACTAATTACATTTTTTTTAAAATTGAATTAAAAATATATAATTCCATATTTTATTCATTTTCAAAAAAAATCTTCATTTAAAATTACACCATGCTATATAAACACAAATGTTTTTGAAATCGTGTTTTTAAATAAAACGTTAAAATGGTCTTCTCCCCAAATTTCCTAAAAAAATGTATTTTTATTAAGTTGAGGGAAAGATAAAGAGATTACAATTACAATTATAAATAATAAATATTTGAATTAATGATTAATAAAAATTAATCATCAAACTACAATCAGACTAATAATCGAAATTTATATGAAAATATGGATACCAATAGAGTTGTGTTTTATGATTTTTTTTCATTAGTTTTTTTGGTAAAAAGAGTATGATTTATTAAGAGAAAATCATACGAGGTGTTATCAAAGGCCTCATTAAAAATGTCCCTATAAATGAAGAAAAAAAAGTATCACTGATAACACAAAGCACACATAAAGATACCATAAACTAATACTCCCTCCGTCCCACTAAAACTGTCACATGTTGACTTTTTTCTGGTCAAATTTTTTCAACTTTGACTATAATTTATTTACAAATTTTAATTAATTAAAATTTATAAAAAATATATTTAAAAACTACTTGATTCAAAGTTTTTAAAATATATTTTTAATATTTTTATCGATAATAAATTTTAAATTATAAGAGGTCAAAGTTGAAAAAATTTGACTAAAAAATTGTCATGTTTTAATGGGACAAAGGGAGTAGTGAAAAATAACTAAATGCAAAAGCTCCACACTTTCACCCCTCAACCCACAGATCTTGGCAAATCCGTATTCAAGAGATGAATCACGGCCAACAGTGGAACATCAAACACCATAGGAGCGAAACCTCCATAATCTGACAATTTTGCACACTCGTTTGCTACTCGATTATCATCACGACGAACATGTTGAATATGAATTATCCAGAGCCTTGCCCATAAACCGACAAAGTGATTCCGTATACCATGTAACCCATTAAACTCCGAACAAATGATCCGAATAGCCTTAGTGCTATCCAATTCCAGAATATAACCTGCACTTCAAGCGAAACTAAGCCCAAGATATGCTTCCCATATCTCTGCATAAACCACCGAACATATGCCAATAAACTTGGTAAAACTAAATGCCAAGTCCCTGAACTATCCTATGCAACACCCCCACACGATGCAAGGCCATCCACCACACGACAAGTACAATCAGTGTTCAATTTGATCCAACTCGCAGGTGGTGGAGACCAACTCGCACCACCACCAACCGCGACCATGCCTCCAAGCCCCTCCGACTGAGTCGCGTCCCGCGCTTGTCTGGTCATGTCCAACAACCGGTGGCTCCGCGCGATAATGCCCAATCCATCCTCAATAGGATTATTAAAGACCAAAGCATTCTAGTCGCGGGAAGTATTTACCATCCGATAAATTGATCGAAATACAGTCACACACATCCAAGTTTAGAAATTCCTCAATCTTATAAGGATGTATAAGCTCATTCTATACTATCAAAGCAGGGGGACAACGACAAAGAACATGACCAATACTTTAACTCGCGGCACCACACATGCCACATATACTATCATGAGCCATATGACGCCGGACACGCTTTTCACTCGTCATGATTCGACCCCAACAAACAAGCCACATGAACACTTTAACTCGCGGTAACCCCTTAAACTTATGGAGAATACCCCACACATTCCTGGGCACATCGCTTGATTCCCCAATACGCAACCTATATGCTGCCTTTTTTGCTCAACAAGATGTCGTATATTAAGAAAAAATATACAACCAAACGTCACAACGGTCGCCTCGTTAAAAACCTCCCTAATCCTAACGGAGGAAAAGAGTACGACCCATATGTGACAAAAACAACGAAAGCAAACGAATAAAACCAACAACTAACCACTAAGGTTAACAAGCACAAAATAAAGAAACACGCACCGCCCCTTCCTTAGCCAAAGCATCTGCTAAGCCATTCGCCTCCCGGAAAATATGCGAGAAGCACACCGAATGCAAACTGGTACAACTGCTGTCAATCTCATGAAACACCTCCCAATATCGCCACGGTTGCTTGTCCACATGTAGCACCCAACTAATGGCAACCATGAAATCCGACTCTACCACCAGAAGATACGATGCCCAAGCTGACTGCCGAAAGAAAGTTAAGGCAAAAGCAATCGCCCGCAATTCAGCCTCGTTAGACTCAATACTACCAAGCGGGCCAGAGAACAATGCCACTATTCTGCCTTGCTCATCACGTAACACACCCCCGAAACCTGAAGGACCCGACTTGCCACGCGCAGATCCATTCACAAAAAATTTCAATGTCCCTACCATCGGAGGTTCCCAACTAATACCGTGACGCTCTAGTTGTAACCCCCTCGTCCCGGTCTGGTCGGATGATCGGTCTGAGTGGGCCACACGGGGAAAACCGAAGCGAAACCCGTTAAGGTTTCCCCTCGGTTAACGACCCAAAAATTTTCTTTTTATTATATCTTGTCTATAGGCATAATTAGAACCTATGTGAAGCACAACAACGGAAAATACAAACATTGAAACATACGCCGACCAACTAAAACATCAAACAACTCATTTTAGCCCTTTACAGCAGGTCGTTTCGTAACGCCCTTAGGGTGTTCCGAAACGCCTTGACTTAGTCAACAGGCCAGGGTCAACCATAAGGTGACCGTTCTGAAACAGGGGTGACCCGTATCGGAACGACCTTGACGGTCAATATCTCGTGGTCAACGAGATTTGACCGTTTCGAAACATCAAAGGCCCATTTCGGAACGCCTTTATCTCGTCAATTTCTCAAAATTCCAGTAGCAAAAATGTTCCGAAACGACCCTCATCCGTTTCGAAACGGCAGACCATTTGCAAAGGGACCGTATCGGAACAGGGGGACCCGTTCCGAAACGCCCCCTGTCTGCAGACTCGTTTGGGCTGTTTTAAGGCACAAGGGTGCCCCAAAACACCTTACAACACCACAAAAATTCAACTTAAGGCTTACCAACTATATTAGCATGCTTCAACAAGATTTAGACAAGTCTAACACTAAGGCAAAACCTCACAAAACATGCATTCATTCAATCATCATTCAAACATAAAGATGGCCTCTAAGGCATAGAGCTAACATTCAAGTCAAGCAATTCAGGCATGAGTTAACATTCATCATAGCAACACAACCATACAAAAGCAAGGTATCAAGGAGTCTAACATGCTCCTAACAACCAACAACTATCCACAAAATAATACATGTCCCATTGCTCAAACCATTACATGTTCAACTTAAAAACTCATACTTGAAATACTCAAAGCTAACAACCACACTTGGAGACCCTCCACTTGCTCGAGCAACCCGCGAACTAAGGATCTTCAATGTTGAACAAAGAGAGCGTAAGCAAGGATGCTTAGTGAGGGTAAGCTCTAAAATCAAACCTCAACATTGCAGGGTCCGAGCCCGATCTAGCCAAGGCATTTCACTAACATACCAAGGATTCACAAGAGTCATGAGAATAAAATGCATGAGCAATGTACATTATAAATGTCATGATCATAAGCTCAACTCCACATTACATGTATTCACATTTAAGCATCTCATCAAAGATCATCAACCTCAACACATCGATATACATGTCAAACGACATTGGCACCTAGCTAAGACCCGAATACGCGGATAGACATGTTGGAACTCACATCCAACAACCACATTACCTCACGGTGGGATTTCACTCATCACCGGTCTCGCGGAGGGGATTCCACTCATCCTCACGCCCCGTCGATGGGATTCCACTCATCACCGATACATTTAAATACAATTCCGGGCGAACCCGTACTCCTCCTTGGTGACTCAACGCCACCAAGGCCACGCGCGACTTTAGACTCATGTGTACACACTAACATCCTAATGATCGATCATTTGTATTCAAGTAAACTAGTGCCAATATTTACTCACTTCACATTACTCATTTCAATCAATCTCGTGTTTAGCACGTACTCACCAACAACCATCATCATGCATGTCTCAAGCATCACAAGTCATATCTCAACCCACATGTACAATACAATATACACAAGCATTCATACCACATTTCATACGAGACATACACAACCACATAATGAGTTCATCCAAGGGCTCTAGATCAAGCTTAGGATTAGGCTACCACCCTAATCCTAACTCTAGGTGGGTCTACCAAGCCCAACCTAGTCCATATACTCGAACCAACTATTTTAAAATCATTTAAAACAATTAACCACTCACCTAAACACCCAAACTCAACGACCAATCAAGCAACAACCTTCAACTTCCCGGATTCACTTCCGATGCTTCACCGATGCCCAAACTTGATTCTAATCAATCCCAAACACAAACAAAACATCCACAATCAATACCTTATCATCGAAATTAACCCGGAATGCAATTCAACCACAAACTACCATGTTGCAAGCATGAACAATATCCATTTTTCACCAATTCGGATGGCCCCAAAACCTTGTCCAAAAACCATGTTTTCAACTTCCATTACACCCACAATTGATCTCAATTCAACCCCTATCCATAGCACTAACAAAAGCCTATCAAAACCCACCTAAAACAACCCCCAAAACTCACCCAAAACCTCACAAAAACCCTATTTTCACCCAAATCCGAAAATTGATTAAAATCATTTAAAATTCACATATGATACACCCTTTGACTTCTATATACCATAACTAAGCATAACAAATCAAAATACTTCATTTATCAACATCAAAATCTCATTTTTAATCAAAATATTCAAAACTTCCATTTCCTAAAAACTTGATGAAAACTAAAATGGAAGGTACTTTTATGGAGGGGAGGATGAGGGGAAGTTGAAAATGCAATTACCTTTCAATTTGGGGTTGAAATGAGAGAGCTTTTGGATGTAATAGTAGATTTGGGTAGAGAGCTCTTGTTCCCGTTGATGTATTTTTGAAGAAGGAGATGAATAGTAGAAAATAGGTGTTTTATTTCACATGTGACTTATTTTAAGGCTCAAAAGACTAGTTTACCCTTAATGAAATGGGACATTTACAAGGAAGGTAAATCCATGGCTAATTATGGTTTAATTTTAAGACATGGTCAACTAAAATTAATTAATTTTGAAAACAAACTCGATTTATTATTTAGAGTATAAAACCGAGCCCAAAATAATATTAAAATATTATTTCCACCTAACCCCTAAACCCGGATGTTACACTGGTCATGAAATCGGGGACTCAGAATAAAAACTCGGGCAATCCCACCACAACGCCTCACCAATGCAAAGGTCAGTCCATAATGTTCGCATCTAGTAATACGAACGTAACTTAATTAAAAAACATACCTCCGCTATCGGTAGTGACTTCTTATTGAACACCATCTCATTTCGCGCTAGCCATACTGACCATAACACAGCTGCCACGTACGAAACCCACAAGCAACGAAGCACGCCTGAAAACGAACAATGGAAATTTAGTAAGAAAAAATCTGATAGACTCTTCGGAAACGGTAAACATACTCTCCACCAACTTCGAAACCAGTCCCATATACGCTGAACCAATGGACAAGAATACAAAAAATGGTCAACATCCTCCTCTCGCTCCTTACACCAAATGCACAACGTGCTTTGTCCCTCAAACACAATACCCCTACGTCTAAAAAATGAATGGTCAACGTGCTTTGTTGTTATGCTATGTAGTCAGTTCTGAGAAATGAATGGTTGAAATATACCTATCCGGTGAGATATTAAACATTGTGTTAATGAGTTCCGATTAGTTTGAAGGTGCTCAGAAACTTGCTGAGCAACCAGAATTCCTAAATTCTGTGCATCACCGTTTATACCTTGTTGGTTCAAATTACCAGTTTAACCCCTGAAGGTCAAAATGACCTTAATACCCTCATAGGTTGTAACATTTAATTCTGCTCGCGATATATCTAAAATCCCAATGATTCTGATGCATCAACTTCCAATGTTGATTAAATCCGTCTTATCGAACTCCTTTATTCGTAGGGACCTCGTTCTGAAATCAACCCAAATTTGTCAAATATCATCTTTCTGATATCTATCAAGTACCTTTGAGAAATGAATCGGATCATAAAGCGTGTACCATGTATCTGTAAATACTTTCTATTCTAAACCAAGACCATATGCTTAAAATTTAAAAGTATGACACTATAATACGAAAGGAAAGCAATTCTCTGATTTCTGACCTCTGATATGAAAAATATATCTAATATATGGCACTGAATAGGAAATAATAATAATAAAAATAATTTGACACATGTCTTCTGGTATAAAAATAGATCTAACATCTATTTTCTGTAATACTATCTTCTGAATATAAACTGAAATCATATTGGGTATATTATCTGGGATATGAATGAAGATCTGTATGTTCAACGCTGGTAAGTCCTTCTGGACCTAAGCTCCTATGCCCACGGGCCTAGGGTAAGTCTTTCTGGACCTAAGGCATTCCCTTAGGTAGGCTCCCACGCCTCAGGCCTAGGGTAAGACCTTCTGTATGCAGCTCAGGGGGAATTGTATTTTGGAGTTCGGTTGGAGGGTAGTTAAGTAAATTAATAAAACTTTCTGGCCTCTTCTGAAAATACCTTACTAAATTAATATATCAAAGTTGGACTCCCCATAAACTTACAATTCACGATTAACGAACCACTATGAACTCTTTGATTCTACTTTTGAAATCTGAATCTCTTTAAATCTCCGACTTTAGACTCATATCTTAAAGTCGGGTGAATAAAGAACAACTTCGTTACCTTCTGGCATAATGCTCCTCTGAAATCTCGAATCGTAATTTGAGCTTACCGTTGCTCAGTTCTTCATGACAATGTAAAGCTTGCCATATACCTACTTGTGCTTTTAACATTTCTTGGTAGTTTGTATTACTGAGCTTTCTGAAGCTCACGTTGTTTTTACCATCACAGGTCAAAAGATCGACTTTGTCGCAACTGTCAACGTCGATATGAAAGTTTCCTCGGCTTGCTTGCAGAGTATAGTATCTATATAATTAGGGGGCATAATTGTCATGTTTTGATTTATATTCGAGTTTGAAACTTATATTAATAATTTGTATCAGGGTTTTGTTTCATTGTCTAAATGTTTTTTCTGAATTTGTATTTTAATTCTAAACTTGATTTATAATTTCAAATGGTTCAGCAAATTTGTTTATTTGAAATTTTATCGTAGGTCGCTCCAATGACCATAATGTGACTTCCTAGGATCCGTATTAATGCATAGGCGGGTCTAGGGGGTTACATGAACTTTAATCACCGTCACCATTCCTGGCGCTAACCCGTCATTCCCGTTTGATAAGACACCGCATTAAATTAATTTCATTTTTTCAAATAATATGAAAATTCGATGTGTTGAGTATTTTTTATTTATTCTAAGTTTGATTATTTTAAAATCCTAACAAAATCTAAGTCTTTTATTCCAAATTAAGGGTTTAAGTTTGCTTAAGTGTGTCTTATTTTTTGTGAAGTAAATCTTTCTGCAAACACGTATCTATCTAAGCTTTTAGAACCTAGTCCTAAGTTTTTACCTATTTCTAAAGAACAAACAAAAAACTTTAATTTTTCTTCATGCTTTTACTTTTTATTGTTTCTTAAAAAAACTTATTATTTTCTTTTTACTTTTAAAACCAAAAGCATTCTTTTGACGTTTTTTGCATTTTAGTCTTACTAGTTTTTTTTTCATTTTTCATTCTTTTTATTTCTATTTCAAAAAAATTCTTTAAAGACTTTAAAGATTATTATTATTCTTTTTTTTCTTTTCATTTTTCAAAAGTTTTACTTAAAAGATGACTTAAAATTTAAAATCTTATTTTAGAAAAGATTTATCTTTATGTTTTTATTTCTCCCAAAATTCTAAACTTCTACCTCTAGTTACCAAAACCCCCTTTTAAAAAAAATTATCTTTATCATATTTTTCTTCTTTTTGGAAAATTTATTATTTATTATTTTCTAAAAGCGCCCTTATTTACTTTTTTCTAAAAAATTTTCTTAAAATTACTTAAGCACCTTTATTATTAAATTTTAAAATTATTTTTATTTTTAAACAAATTAAGCCCCTTTTGATATTTTTTCACCCATGTTTACTATCTTCTAATTAAACCCCTTGATTTTAGTTTTTTATTATTATTTAAAACAACATTAATTCATTTTTATTCCTAAATCTAAAAACATTAAAAAATTTCAATTATTTCATTTCTAAAGATCAAAACCCCTAAACAACATTTTTTAAGCATGTAAGAATTTTAAAGATTAAACTAAAAATTAATCAAAATTTTAGAATAGAAATATTACCGGATCCGCGAAACGATTTTCCAACTTCAACAAACACAACCTAACAACAAACAAAAACAAACACAACACAAGAAAGCAAGATTCAACCAAGAACAAGTATGAAATTCACTAAAAGAAAATTTAAAGAAAAGAGAATAATTTTACTGAAAAAACGAAGAACTCCTATGCGACCCTTCTCAAATTGCTTCACAAACGCCTCTGGAAAATTGCCCTGAACGCGAACTTCACTCCAAAAATTCCAGCAAACTCAGAGAAAATTTTAAAGGATTTTTGGATTTTTTTTATGCTTTGTTTTTTGCTCTTCCAAGTGAGTGTTGAACAATGGGGTTTAGGGTGTTTCTATACTTGAAACTTGGCCTTGCCAATCAAGCAAAAACGAGATTCTTTCCCCAAATTGAAGCCTAAATCCGACACAAGGCTTGATCCTCGGAAAAAGCCCTCAAGAATATCCTGATTTGGTTCTAATTCGGGATCGAATTTTCCCTTGATTCGATCCTAGGTTTTGACCACTTCTCCTCTATTTTTTTGCAGATTCCGGTAGCTACAGTGGACGGTGGTGAGCGGCGTCAGTGTCGTTGGGTCGGCGACAGCAAGACGCGTCGACGGCACCAACAGCGATGGCGGCCGTGGCCTGAAGACGGCGGATGGCCAGCAACAGCCGCGTCGAACAGGGGTTTCTGGGAACCAGCCCGTGCGTGTTGGTTCCTTTTTTCTTTTCTTTTTTTTCTTTTATATTTTGCTGTTTTTTGTTGTTTTCTTCATTTATTATTTTTTGCTGTCATTTTTTGTTTCTTTTTTCTACATATATTATTTTTTTTATAATGTTTAAAGAGCAAATAGTCTGTCGACCCAAGGACGCCACCATGTCGCGACAAGAACCACCGACGAGGGAAACTTGGGTTGAAGGGAGTAACAAGCCGGTCGTGATTGGAGTAGGAATCAACATATATGACACAGTACGAGAGGAAGCGTGCATGATCTGAGAATATTTTATAATGTTTTCAAATCTCTTGTTAACATTACAATACTTCATATTTCTATGAATGAAATTTATGTTGTTATTTGTGGCATATACTTAATGACATTTCTGCATCTTACATTGGTAATATACTTGCATTTCAGCACTAACAGAGATGATGAAAAATATGAAGACCTCTAGTCAGACACAAACAATCTTATGTGTTGTCTGTGAAGAACCCCGTGATTTCTCTGATTGTCCAAACAATCTTGATTCTTGAGTCCGTGAATTATGTAGGAAATCCGAACAGGATGAATACAAATGTGTATGGAAATACTTATAACCCCAACAGGAAAATGCACCCAAATTTTTATTATGGAAACACCACCGTAATGCCCAATTTTTTCTGGGCCTGTGTCTTAGCCTAGTAACCAAAAACCAGAACCCAAAAAAAAATATTTTTATTACTCTAAACCTAAAAATCGGCTCGTTTATATCTGAGCCCGATGTTGGGGTTATATTGTGTTACACTTTTATGAGGTGTTTATCGTATTTACATTATTACGCTAATTGATTCCATTACTTCTTTTGATCTATATTTTAATAAATTATTCTGTAAGATGTTTTCCAGATGTGACTCACTAGATTCGGCCGTATCGCATAAGCCGAGTTTAGGACTTAGGGCTTAATGTTCTCGAGATGTTTTGTAGGTTGCCTTAGGTGAAGACTCGAGATTCATCGTCTAAGGCCTCACATATTTCTAGCCAGAAATCTAACCCACTGACACTTAGATGAGTGGTTTTAGTTCTTTTATTTAAAGATTATAATATATATATCTATATCATATAAAAGTATAAAAAAGTAAAAACACATTATTATATGGGTAACTTTTCATATACACGTTATTATGAATTTAAACTCTAAAGTCTAAACCGTAAAATATGGATTCTAGACTCTAAAACTTAAAACATAAACTCTAAATAGGACCTATGACATTAAAATAGATAAATTTATGTAAGGTAAATTTTACGCCGTTTATGTAGCAGATAAATTTTTTATTATAATATTAATTGGTATTCAAAAGAAATGATATTTTAATAATTTTCTAAGTGAAGTAGGAGACTTATTATTTTCTTCTTCAATTGTAACAAAGGGTAACTAAAAAATACTGACATTGCAAAAAGCAGTATTGATAGAATTTTTTTAAACTTAATTTTTTCCGTAGGTGCAACTGTTGCAGTTGAATGCAAAAATGGTAAGAATTTCAGAACAAGCTATTGCCAACAAGTGAAAACCATTAAATATGGTGGCCAGCGACCAATTTTTAGGTTTACAACAAGTCAAAGAAGATGAAGTTTGGAATTTATGATTAAAATGACAAATATTTTTCTTATCCAAACATGTATAAATCTTATTAAAGAAGAACATCATACAATGTATTACTGATGGCCTCATTAAAACTTCCATAAATTTACTTGGAGGAAAAGAGTACCCATGTAATATGACAAGAGATAACACTACACAAAATCAACACCAAATAACGGGACAATAAACTCCACGTATGCAAAACAAGGTACCTACACAACTGAAACAAAACTAAGGCAACAACTCAATCCAAAAACCTCTCCCACTCCAAAACCACATCCACGACAAAATCATGACCGCATAGCACAAACTAACATACAACTCGAAACCATGAATGAAGATCAACACCCTCTTGGCCAACGCATCCGCCGTTCCGTTCGCCTCCCGAAACACGTGACTAAAACACACGCATGATAGTTGTCGACAAGCCACATCTATCTGATTAAACCAACGCCACAACCGACATGGACGATGCGACGGATGCAACACCCAACCTATTCCAACCTGTGAGTCAGACTCAATAACTATCGACGGACTAGCACTCCAATTAGAATTGACCACCATGTCCAACGCATACGCTATCGCCCTCACCTCGGCATCATTTGAATCCATCACCCCCAAAGGACCCGAAAACATGGTCAACACCGTACAGTCCGCATCACGCAAAACCCCACCACACCCTGCAGGCCCCGATTTACCACGCGCGGATCCATCCACATTAAATTTCAAAGATCCCACTAGTGGCGGTTTCCATACACAACCACACCTCACCTCCCTCAACAAGCTACTAGGTAGACACAAGCATGGATAAATGTTATTAAATATTAAAAAAAGAAAATCTCTCCCGCTGCCATTCACTTTTTATTAAATATTAACTCATTCTGTGCAAGCAAAAGTGACCAAAGCACGACAGCACACCCCGCCAACCACCACCTTCGGACATCTCGTCTAAATATCACGGACGAACAAATGAAAATTCCAACCAAAGAAAAAAGTTCGACCATATATCCCATATAAACTCACAAGAATATAAAATATGTTCCAAATCATCTTCACCTACTCCACACCATACACAAGAAAAACCAGCCCCCTCCATCACAACTCTCCTCGCTCGCAACATACATAATGTCGGCAACCGTTGTATACGCACAAACAACAAAAAACACTGCACCTTTGGCGGAACCTCCACTTTCCACACTAGAAAACCATCCAATTCATCACTCGCAAGGCCAAAATTCGACATCAACATTGTTAGCTCTCGAACAGAAAAATCACCATTTATACTCAAGCACTAAATCAAGTTATCCTCTATTCCCACACACACTGGATAATCACTCACCAATTCCAACAGCTTGCCCAGCTGCTGCTCCTCAAATGTGCGTAACACCCGACCAAAAAATGTAGGCCAATCAACATGCGCCCACACACCCTCCCTAGTATAATCCACAACCCACGCCAATTTATTAGTTACCACCCGATACAGCCTTGGAAACAATTTACAAAGAGGCTCCAATGAACACCAAAGGTCATGCAAAAACAACACCCTCGAGCAATACATGTTGGGTATATGCAAAAACCAACCACCAAAAATTACTTATCTCCCATAAAATGTCGCACCCTATCATCATCCTGCACTTCAATAATCTATCGCCATACAGTCGACATATGCCTTTTTCCATGCTGATTTACACGCCACTCCAACCGTTGTTCCCCATACTTAGCAACAATCAAGGATCGCCAAAGAGAATTCAGTTCCTTCGCATATCACCAAGCCCATTTGGACAAGAGCGCTAAATTCTGATACGTTAAATTGACAACTCTTAAACCACCCAATGCCTTCGGGTCAACAAACCAAAGACCAATTTACACGACTCATCTTTCGTTTCATTTCAACATCCCCCAATTTACACCAAAGAAAGAAAGGATTTATGGTTGTGGGGTGTTGAACCCGCGCCCTTTAGCAATGTAGAGGAGTGTGTTAGCCATCAGGGCCAAAATCATTCTTGGTCAAAGTTTATCTTGAGGTTAGTTTTAAATAATACATGTTGGGTATATACATAATAATAATAATCTGATTCGACTCCTCAGCTACCCCCATTTTTATTGTTCGAAAGTTGAGAACCCAGAAGGTTCTAAGCTTTCCCTTCAATAACCCATCACCTCTGCCCGTCTCGATCTATGCCACCGCCTAGTCGTGGCCGTTATCGCCACCATCGGTGTGTTCGCCGTCGGGCGGCGAACCCAAGGCCATCAGCCACTAGCGGCTAGTGGTTGCCGTTTGCCGTAGAGATCTAGTTAGAGATTCGTTAGAAACCCATGCTCTGCCACCCTTGTTTATCGTTGTTTCAGTCGTCGTTCGTGTAGCACACAACCACCAGATCTGGGTTCCCCATGTCACGCGAGCAAAACCCAGTCAACTAACTGTTCGTCTGATGCTTAGAGAAACCATCGCCGGAGCTACGACAGACCGACCATGATTCGTTAGTTTTGGGTAAGTTCGGTGAGTTGTTTTCAACTTGTTTTCAATCATTTGAGGTAATGGTTGTATCAGATGCATGTTTTGGGCTTTTTCAGTGTGTTTCCGACCATTTTTGGCCGTGCGAGGTGACCACGCGTCGTCACCAATGATTTTTGGCCATCTGTGATGGTGGCTTGTGGACCGAACTAGTTGGACCAGCCTTGGACCGGTTTGGCCTCTAAACCGATCTAGTAAACCAGCCTAAACCTATTTTAACCAGCCCGAGCCCATTAACTGATCTGGCCCAAACCCAAACTCAAACTCGAGTCTGACCTGACCCGTTTGCCCGAGTCTGACCCAGCCCGTCTGCCCGAGTTTGACTCGACCCGCCTCTATTGACCCGACCCGACCGAGTCAGCCCATTGAGTCAACTCAGTGAGTCAACTCAATTGACCTTTACCAGTTGACTACTGACGTTAGCGTTGACTTTGACCGTTAACCAAAAAGTCAACTTTTCTGAAAACTCATATTTTATGTTTTTGGACGTCCTACTTCCGTTTTTGAAGCGCGTTTCGCAAAATTCTCACCCGAAAGCCTCCGAATCTAACCTTGGACCTAAACTTGTATATGTATTTAGTTATGCAGTTAAGAGTATTGTGAATAAGGACTAAAATGGGAATTTGTGTAATTGAAGGTACTCATAGTTCCTTATATATGAATTGTTGAGGAACGTCAAATCTGGGTTCAAGAGTGTTCGAATGTCAATTTCAAGGTTCGACTTATATAGCAATGATTTAAAGTAATACATTACTACCTCTTGTATGATTTTATGAACATGTTGGTATTTGTTAATGCATGCATAAAAATGATGACGAGTATTGTTAACTCTGCTAAAGTCAAACTGGATATGAAAATGAGTATGATAATCTAGATAAGATTGCAATGCTCGAATGAGAAGATTAATAAATCTGAAGGATCTAGAGTTCAATAAGTAATTAATAAGGCAGCTAATCTCAAAATCCGACTATTAGTGTCAAATGATTAAATGTGAAAAATATTTGGATATGAAATTATGAAAATGCCCTTAAGGTATGAGAATGACTAAAATACCCTTGGAATTGGAATCGATATATAAATCTACACTAGATATGGTAAAACAACCTAATTCATCTGAAAATCTCGAAGTACTTAGAAAGTTATGGTAACAAGATTTAAACCTTTGAGATTGAAAGGCGTTAGGTTTCCTTGATTTTGGAATGAATCTCCGAATATAGATTTACGGGAAACGATTAAAAGTATTGGAAATACTGTTATGGTTAAATTAATCGGAAGGATCGTATTGACCAAAAAGGCTGAAGTATCCTCAGACACCGAGGTTTGCAGCTTAGCTGGAATGATGGATAAACCTTTGAGTTCTAAAATTGAATGAAGTGGTTGGACAAGTTTCTGATTCCAACCACAGATGAGTTGTTCGATGAACTGCATGGTGCTCGTTTTTTCTCCAAAACCGATTTGCTAGTTAGTTATCATCAGATCCGATTATGGGAAGAAGATGTTGCAAAGACTGCGTTTTATACACATGAGGGCCATTACAAATATTGCGTAAATTATTTGCAAGCAAATATGAATGATTTATTTCAAAATTATTTGCGTAAATTTGTGCTTGTTTTCCTGGATGATTGGCAGGAACACCTTTATCGTGTGCGACAAGTATTGCAAAAGCTACGAGATAGTGGTTTTGTGGCGAAATGTTCGAAATGCGACTTTGGTCGACCATAAATTGAATATTTGGGGAATGTGGTTTCTCGAGAAGGGCTCTCTGTTGATCTAGAAAAAGTGGCAGCCATTAGAGCTTGGCCGACACCAACATCGGTTACAGGGGTGAAGGGTTTCTTGGGTATCGCAGGTTACTATCGTCGATTCATTGAAAGGTTCACCAATATTGCCACAACACTTTCAGATTTACTGCGAAAGGGAGAGGGTTTTCAATGGTCTACTACTGGTCAAGCTACTAAGGAGCAATTGGAAACTTGTCTATGTTCCACTCTTGTACTAATGTTACCCAACTTCACTAAGGATTTCATTGTCAAAACGGATGCTTCAGGGTAGGCATTGAGGCTGTGCTTCAACAGGATGGTAAACCAATCACATTTTACAGTCAAAAGTTAAGCTCGCGAATGTAAGGTGCATCTACATATCATCGCGAAATGTCCGCGATCACTCAAGTGGTTGGAAAGTGGTAACCATACGTCCTCGGTTGACGATTCATTATCATTACCAATCAACGATCCCTCTGCGAGTTGAATCAACAAATAATTCAAACTCTAAAATAGCAAAGATGGCTATCCAAACTCATTGGTTATGACATTGAGATCTGTTATAGGTCGGGCAAATTCAACGAGGTTGATGATGTTTTATCTATAGAGGTAGGGCAAGTTGCATGGTGATATTCCGTCCAATGTTTGGAGTACTAGAAGATATTCGTTCCGCAAGCGTTAGTGATCCAAGTATTCACGAGTTGAGACAGAAAATTTGTGAGGGCCAACCTTAGTATTCGAACTATTCTTAGCAGGGTGGTTTAGTTCTTTACCATGGCAGGATCGTTGTACCTAACGAGATAGCTTTAAGATCAATGTTACTCAGGGAGTTTCATAGCTCCAAGATTGGGGGTCATGCTGGTATTCACCACACCCATCATCGTCTCTCGATAAAAAAATTTGGGCCACCATGTGCAAATATGTTCGACACTATATACGTCATTGCCAAGTTTGTCAACGAATGAAAAGCGAGAGTTTACTTCCTACATGTCTTTTGCATTCCCTACCCATACCGATGCATGTTTTCAAAGATATAACCTTGGATTTTATTGTGGGGTTACCAAAGTCTAATGGCAAGGAAACAATTTTGGTCGTGGTCGATCGTCTCACTAAATACAAGCATTTTTTTGCGCTACCGAAACACATTGATAGTAAATCAGTGGAAAATGTACTAGCTTATGGGGTGATTAAATTGCATGGAATTCCCAAGTTCATCGTGAGTGATAGGGATCAACTTTTCATCAGTGAGATTTGGACCGAAATGGCGAAAATTTAGGGTACCGAGTTGTGTATGAGCTCAGCCTATCAACCCCAAACCGATAGGCAAACTAAGGCCTTTAATCGTTGTTTGGAGATAGACTTACAATGTATGGCTGATGCCGATCCAAGCAAGTGGGAATAGTACATGTCCTGGGAAATTTGCTGGTACAACACGGCGTACCAATCATCAGCTGGAATGACGTCTTTTAAAGCTTTGTATGGGCGATATCCGCCAACTTTGGTGAATTATCTTAAGGGTGGATCTTCGAATGAATATGTAAATCAAGCCCTCCTGGACCGTGATGAGATTCTACGTTTGTTAAAGGCTAATCTTCTGCAGGCCCAAGTGTGTATGAAAAATCAGGCCGATGATCTATATTTGTCCTAAACTTTCAAAATTTTCAAATTCATCCCTAAGTTATGTCTCTCATTCTAAATTGGTCCTCCAAACTTTTGGATGCTCCAATTTCATCATGTTGAGTGGATCGAAGAATCAATTTAAGCCAAGAGGGGGTGAATTGGATTTTTAGATATTTTGGCAGTGGAGTGGAAAATTAAAAATTGCTAGACAAAAGAATTTAGAGCGGTTCAAGTTCCAATTGAACTCTACATCCACTACCTTAGCTACCACTAAGGATTTTCAACCATTCCACTAATTGATCTTCCCCTTTTCAAGGCTTAGGACGTAACCTTTACAATACCGATCAAATTTTCTACCCAAAATTTGACACAATCCTCACTAAAAAATATAAAGAATTTTAAGGCTAAAGACTAGTATCTCTCAATACAAATGTAGCCCTTTTTACAAGCAATCAACCCAAATTGGAAAATAAGAATGGAATTACACACAACACAATTTGGGATTTACAATAAAATATGGGATTTTTGCACAATTGCTTGGATTTGATGTTTGGATGATTCTTTTTGGATCAATAGCTGTTGCTGGTGCTTTTAGAGGTCCCTTTTATACCTTTTCATTGAATTCTAACTGTTGGGGTTGTTGCCTTCATTATTATAGTCGTTCGGATGTTATCTTTCCTCCATAAATGCAGTCTGTAACTACTCGTTCCGAAAAGCCCAACCTTGTTTCAAAACATACCAAAATAGAAAGATTCGTTGGGGTGTAATAATTAGACCGTATCGAAATGAGCACAATCATTTCGATACGATAAGAGCATGTTTTGAAACGCGTTTCGGAACATTTTTCCATGGTCAAAACCAGTATTGAAACGACTAAAAGCGTTTCTATACACCTTAACAGTAATTTTAAAATCAGTTATAAAACTTCAACGGTAATATTTTGGAACCCAAGTTTGAAATACGTTTCAAAACGTTTGAGGTCATTTCGATACGGCTGTATCGAAACGGTTCAAATCGTTATGTTGTTCTTTATCCGTTTTGAAACACAACTAGTTGTTTTGATACGCCCGTATCAAAACGGGAAGGCTAGTTTCGAAACAGAAGTTAACAGTTTCAAAGTGTTCCGAAATGCCAAAGGCCGTTCCGAAACGGTGACTCGAAAATCACTAGTTTGACTTGGTAAACACTTAGAAAATATTTGATAAGTTAAGGTTTTGACTTGTACATTTTTCTTTAAACACATAGAGAGGTTTTGAGAACTTAAAAATTTATTTTCTCTTTTTCAATTTAGTCATTAAATTCTTTGTTATATCAAAATCAATTTATTAGTTTTACAATCTCCCCCTTTTTGATATAACAAAACTAAGTTTGAATTTTTAAGAATTTTGAAATATTGAAAACGTTCTAACTCCCACTCAATGTAAGATGGGTTTTAAAGTTTTAAAGAGATTTAAAAATCAAGTGTTTGAAACTCAAAACCACAAAAATTTGGCAATTTGGCTCTTATATTACTTCTCCCCATTTTTGTTAGATCAAAAAGAATAATAAACAAGGCTAAGCATGAGAAGAAACAAGGTTATAAGAAAAAAACTAAACAACATAATATAGATAGAATTAAGTTCAAATAACAAAACACGAATACTTAAAGAAATAAAGATTAATATCAATCCCAAACACAAAATAAGCAAAGCATAGGTTCTTAAAGCATAAAAATTGAAAGGTGCAAACTTATTCCTAATATGATAGACTAATATGAGATGCAATGGAAATCCTAAGCCTCGTCATCATCGTCACCACCATCATCATCAAGAGAATCATCGCCCTTAGCTTGATCACGACGAAAGTTCCTCCAATCACCATAGAAAGTATAGAAAGACAAGTCCATCGATGATTGTTGATTCTCGAGAGCGGTGAGACGATTCTCGTTAGCAAGAATACGACCCTCCACGGATTGCAAATGAGTGTTGATAGCACCAAATCCCGAAGCCATGCTCGTATCCATCGAGTTGAACCGCTCGGTAAGGAAAGTCATAAGAGCTTTATTGTTGGGAGCCAGAGCTTGAGGTGGTGGTTCAACTTGAGGTGGCGAAGCTTGCATATCAACACAAACACATTGGCCAAGTGTGTAGCGAAAATCGGACTTAACGAGAGAGGATTCACCAATCTTGCGCTTGCGAGGTTCCGGGGAATCGTAGGTGCAATCAATGTTGAGGGTACCAAAGACATAGCTTAAAACAACCCCATAAGTGAAAGAGGTAAGAGCATCGGTTTCGCGTATCTTCACATTATGGACCATCTCGACGAACATGATTTTGACATGATTTGGTTGTTCTCCTCGGCGCAAGCACTCTAACAAAAAATAGTCAACTTGACGGGCATGGGAGAATTTACCTCCGGAAGGGCGGATGAACCAAGAGATCATCAAATGGAGGAACCGATCATGAGCATCCAATGAGAGAACGGATCCGGTGTGAGCACCAAAGTGGTTATCATCCTCAATGCATTCATCCTTTAGCCCAAGAGCATTCTCTAAAACGGATATACTAATGATGAACTTCTTACCCAAAAGGTACGACTCAATGCCAATCACATCGGTATGATCTTCATTATCAACAAGAACGACATTAGAGTAGAAAAGGAGGACCATATGCTTGTACACAATATTTGAAATGCTCAAAAAGGCCAAGAAACTCCATTCTCACAAACAAGCTAGATAGTGGAATTCGAAACGCTCGGAGTCAAATAACGCGATATCCACAACACGCTCTCGGCGAATGGCTATATCTTTAAGGATTTTGAAACGGTCCTTAGTCTCTTTATTTCGAAGACTCTTTTGAAAAAGAAAGGTGAGGTTAGGACGGATATTCGCTTAGGATGAAGCTTCACCCGTTTGAGTCACCTTGCGTTTCTTTTTAATGTTTTCCATTAGATTCCTAAAAACACAAAGCAAGCAATTTAAAAATTAAATGTGTGCATATTAATCCTTAATTCAATCCAATGAAAAATCCCATTTAGGTTTTAAATAAAAACACTTTAAAAACATATATATACATATAATAAAAAATTGAAAAAGAAATAACTTTTGAAAAAGAGAAAAAAACGAGTAAAAACAAATATATTCGAATCAAAAACTTTGAGATTTTGAAAAAAAATTTACAAATTTTGTAAAACCCAAGTTTCAAAACATATAAACTATACAAAACTAATATTTTAAAACCTAAGATCCGAATAAAATTAAAGGAAAAAGAAAAAGATGAAAAATACCTCAAATAAGGATTTTGGATGAGTGAATGGAAGAAGTTGCACAATTTTGTTGAAGCTTGCTTAGACTTTAGTTTGTGAGTAAAAGCCCTCAAGATTTGATGAAAAACAATGAGGTTTAGAGGGTTTTATAGGGAAAATTGGGTTTAGGGTTTTTAAGAGTTTTAATGAAAAGTAACTTTATCAATTAAGACCCTTTAAAAAGCTGTCCGCAGAGGCGCTTCGAAACATGCACGATCGTTCTGAAACGTTGACTGGCATTTTGAAACTTGTTGACCGTTCCGATACGGCTTTTACCGCATCGGATCCCACGTGGTAACCCATATCGAAACGCTTTTGGGCCGTTTCGATACAGTTATTGGCAGAGGCAAATCGTTTTGAAACCTTGTTTGGCGTTTCAAAACACCCTAGTCACTGACCATTCTATTAAGGCACCCGTATCGAAACATATTGACCCGTTTCGATACACCTAGGCCTGGAGGTGCAGATGAGGCTCTAATATTGCAGAGAATTTGAATTTTATGAAGTCCTAGATGCATAAATGATAAGAATGAGCGGGAATAACATGCTAAAACACAAACGTACTCCCCCTAACTATAAGCATGGATGAAATTAGGACTAAAAACACATAAGCATGACATTTTACAAGAAATCAAGCAATTTAAGCACAAAGAGGTCCTAAAAGGTCAAGATAGGCTAGTTAGACCTAACTCTCTCCTCAGGGACCAAAAATGCTCATTTTCTAGAGGTTTTGTAAAGATGTCCGCTAGTTGATTTAAGGTATCTACGAACTCTAAAACAACATCTTCCTTAAGGACATGATCTCTAATGAAATGATGCCTTATTTCTATATGTTTGGTTCTAGAGTGTTGGATGGGATTTTTAGTTAGGCATATAGCACTAGTGTTGTCACACTTAAGGGGTACGGTTTCAAATTTAACACCATAATCTAAGAGTTGTTGCTTCATCCAAAGGACTTGAGCACAACAACACCCTAATGATATGTACTCGGTGTAATCACTAATTTTGTCCGGACCTTGAACCCCTTTATGTTTGTATTGTTAGTGGGCTTATTGGGCTATTAGGAAATTTAAAAATAAAAAAAAAGAGAAAAAGGAAAAAGAAAAAAGAAATATATATATATATATATGTGTGTGTGTGTGTATGCCATATTATTATTTAGTATTGCTACCATACTATTATCATTAATTAGTGCTATTTATTGTGTATGTATGCATGTGACATATTAGATATAGGTGTGTTTTGGTTACATATTGTGTACATATTATTGTTTATTATTATTATTATTATTATTATATTATTATTATTATTAAAATGTTTTCTGCGAGCTGTTATTATTATTTATGTATTATTGTACAGATTATATCATTTACTATTATCTATTATCTATTATCTATTATTATTAATAATAAATCTGAAAAAACAAAAAACAAAAAATACTAACATATAAATGAAGGCCCGACTTTATTGAAAGAAAATAATAATAAGTCCATTAAAGGAAAGTCCATTTACAGCGGCCCGTAGGCCCAAAATGATACAAGCCCTAATGATCAAGAAAAAACCCTAACATGTTTGTTTCTTATGCAGCCGCCGCCCTCATCCACATCCGTCAGATCTATCAAGATCTTACGGTCCAGATCGATACCAGCGAAAAAAACCCTAGAGAGCCCCCTTTGCCATTCGCGCCGCGCACCTCCAATGTCGTTGGATCTGGAGGCAATCTAACGGCCCAGATCAGCCCGGGTATGGAGAAACCCTAGCAAGCACCCATTGCCCTTGCGCCGCGCAGCCTCGACCGTTGGATCGATTCGATCCAACAGTCCCAGATCACCAAGAGAAGCCTCCAGAACTCCCACGCGCGCGTGCTGGAATGAACCCGTCCTTTCGACTTCACTGTCCGATGCGCCCACGCCGTCTGCCATCTCCACCAGCCGTGTCTCTCCCGATTAGGCGAAACCGGCACACCTCAGACAAAGCACAGAAGCATCATAACCCAAAATAGCAAAAAACCAATAGCAAAAAAACAAAAAACAGTAAACCAAGATAGCAAAAGGTCAACTAGACCAGATCAGAAGCAATCAAAGTAAGGCACAGAGAATTAAAGGCCCTTTTATTCGGTCTTGTTTATATAGAAAAAAAACCGAAACACAAAAAAGATGAGAGCATAAAAAACAGAGAGATCAGAGAGCATGAAATTGTAAACAAAAAACCATTCGGTTTCTTTTACACAGAAAATCAATAACAAAAAGAAAATTTCAGAGGTACCACTTTTCTCATCTTCATCATACGCATGCAAAAAAGAATACGAAAGAGGAATTTCTTCTTACCTTGGCCGATTCGTCTTCTCCCTTGCCGGTGTCTCGTCCCGTCACCAACAAGCCGTTGAGCCCCAACAAGGCTGAAACAGTGAGGTTTTCGCGGTTAGGGGAGCATCGGGTTTCAAAAGGGTTTTCACCCTTTAGGATTTCGATTTCAGGTTTCAAAAGGAGTTCTTTTGGTTTTCTTTTAGTGGGTTTTTTTTTGGGAAATATAAAAAAGGGGTCTTCTTTTTCGTCAACGGGAGGGCTCACCGGCGTTGTCACAACGGTCGGTGACCTTCCCATCTCTGTTTTGAAAAAAAAACGCGGGCTTCGGTGTGAAGAAGGGTGTTCGTTCGATTCTTATGGTTCTTTTTCGTCTTAAGTTAGTATATAAAGAGGGGGTTTTGGGCTAATTACGTCAGGGCCACTCAGTTCTCTTAAAATTGTCCCGCAGTCCCCTACTTTAGTAAAGGTTCGCACTTTAGTCACCACCTCGAGGCTATCTCAGATTTCTTAGTGGTCAAATTGTGCCCGCAGTCCCTAGGACTTTTCAAACTTTCGTAATCAGACCCCTTGTCTAGCTTAATTGGTTCATTCCCGTTTTGGAGTATTTCCATTTGAATCCTCGGGGCTTTTATTTTATTTTGATTTTCATCCCCAAGTCAGTAGGCTATTTACATGTCTAATCCTATAATTTGTGTATATTTGCACTTTGATTTGCTTGCTGCCCATGTTAGTTTAATTTCGTCATGTTTCTTTTATGAGAGTATTTATCATGCGTATTAATCCCATGTTTGTTACAGATGCTATGTGCTTTGTCATCTAGGGTGTTGTGGTGTTGAATATGGATGCATATATAATACATATTCTCCATGTAATGTTGTTTGTATTGAATGACTTCGCCCAAGTTTTTTAAAAAAATGTATAATTTATGTGGGATTTTAATTTTTGCATGTTTATCTCTTTTATCGCTTATGTCGTTTGTATTATAACATGCCATTTATTCTATGTCTTTTCCATATTTAATTTTACATCTTGGTCGTTGGAATTATAAGTTGCATCTCGAATTTTTAAATTGCAATGCGAGCGTCTTTCTATTCGGGAACGAACGAGGCCAGTACCAGTCGTAGTGGTGGTGGTTCGGACGTTCTTTCTCGAATATTGAGACCTTTAAAATTCACTAGCTCGTATAACCAAATTTTGATACGATTCATCACTTTAATTCGCAAAATTTAATATTAATTAAGCGGTAAATTTTGGTACCAATTTTGGGCACGTCGAGGGTGCTAATCCTTCCTCGCGTGTAACCGACTCTCGAACCCTTTTAAATCTCTGGTTTTGTTTTCCGGTGTCCGGTCTACCATTTTTAAATGGCCGGTGGCGACTCCTTCATTTTTTACAAATCCGACTAATTTTTCGAAAACCATTTTAAAACCCGACACCCGAGCGACACCCGAGGCACTATGAGGTATTTTTTTTAGTCGCAACACTCGGCTTCAGTGGTAGAAAGAGCTACAATATTTTGTTTCTTAGAGAACCAAGATATGAGCATACTACCTAAGAATTGGCAAGTGCCGGAAGTACTTTTCCTATCAATTTTACAACCCTCGTAATCCGCATTCGAATAAGCATGAAGGTTAAAGGTTGAGTCTCTAGGGTACCAAAGACCTAGACAATGAGTATCTATAAGGTACCTAAAGATTCTCTTAACGGCTATAAGGTGAGACTCTCTAGGACTAGCTTGAAACCTAGCACACAAGCAAACACTAAACAATATATTTGGTCTACTTGCGGTAAGGTAAAGCAAAGATCCAATCATAGAGTGATAAAGCTTAGAGTCAACACACTTACCTCATTCATCTTTGTCAAGCTTTGTAGATGAGCTCATTGGTGTGGCTTGAGGCTTTGCATTCTCCAAGCCAAACTTCTTGAGCATGTCCTTGATGTACTTAGCTTGATTGATGAAGATGTCATCCTTTATTTGTTTGATCTGGAGTCCCAAAATAATGAGAGCTCCCACAACATGTTCATTAATAATTCACCTCGCATCAACTTAGAAAAATCTTGACAGAGCAATTCATTAGTAGAACCAAATATAATATCATCAACATAAATTTGAACTACTAATATATCTTTGTCATTGTTTTTAATAAAAAGTGTTGTTTCCACCTTTCCTTTCTCAAAACCTTTTCGAACTAGAAAACTCGAAAGTCTTTCATACCAAACTCTAGGAGCTTGTTTTAAACCATATAAAGCTTTTGACAATTTAAAAACATGGTTTGGAAAAATTGGATCTTCAAAACCCGGTGGTTGTTTCACATACACTTCTTCATTTATAAACCCATTTAAAAATGCACTCTTGACATCCATTTGAAAAAGCTTGAAATCATGATAACATGCATATGTAAGCAACATCCTAATAGCTTCCATTCTAGCTACGGGTGCATAGGTTTCATCAAAATCAATTCCCTCCTTTTGAGTGTAACCTTGAGCAACAAGTCTAGCTTTGTTTCTCACTATGCTACCACGCTCATCTAGTTTATTCCTAAATACCCATTTAGTTCCTATAGTAGATTGATTTTTAGGCCTTTCAACTAATGCCCACACTTTACTTCTCTCAAATTGATTTAACTCATCTTGCATGGCCATAATCCAAAAATCATCTTTTAAAGCTTCTTTAATATTTTTAGGCTCAATGCATGAGATAAAAGCAACATGATTAAGCATTTTAAGAGAAGATGGAGTAGTTATCCCCTTGGATGGATCACTCAAGATTTCACCACCTTATAGGCTTTAGAGTTTAAAGAATACCCTAAGAAAATAGCTTCATCACTTTTAGCATCAAATTTACCTAATTTGTCTTTACCATTATTTAAAACAAAACACTTGCAACTAAATGGGTGAAAATAGCTAATGTTAGGTTTTTTAGATTTTAAAATCTCATATGGTGTTTACTTTAAAAGTGGCCTAATCATTACTTGATTTACAATGTAGCAAGCGGTGTTTGTGGCTTTCGCCAAAAAATATTTAGGTAAATTATTTCCACAAAGCATGGTTCTAGCCATTTTTGTAAATTCCCATTTTTCCTCTCAACTACCCCATTTTGTTGAGGAGTTGGAGGAGCTGAAAAATTATGGCTAATATCATTTTCATTTAAAAACTCTTCAAAACCTAGATTTTGAAACTCGGTTCCATGATCACTTCTAATATGAGAAATCTTAAGTTCAAGATCATTTTGAGTTAATTTTAAAACTTGATGAGTTTTTCTAAAGCCTCATCTTTTGTACCTAAGAATAGAACCAAAGTAAATCTAGAATAGTCATCAACAAGTACAAAAGCATACGATTTACCACCCAAGCTCATAGTTCTAATAGGCCCAAATAAATCCATATGAATTAGTTGTAAACACCTACTTGTAGAAACATCATTAATGGATTTAAAAGATGATCTATGTTGTTTACCCTTAGAGCATGCATCACATATTTTATCATTTGAAAACTTGATCTTGGGTAAACCTCTAACTAGATTTAGGGAAACTAATTTTTCTAAAACACTAATTCTAGCATGTCTTAGTTTCCTATGCCATAACCATGCATCATTTTCATCTTGAGCAATAAAACATGCATGGCATGTATGAAAGCCATCTAGATGCACCATGTAAATGTTAACTATGAGATGACCAATGAGCATTATTTTATTTTATTTAATGTCAACAATTTTACACTCATTTTTATCAAACAAGACATTAAATCCTTTATTACACAATTGACTAATGCTCAGTAAATTGTGTTTTAGACCATCGACATACAAAACATTTTCAATGAGTATAGTAGAGTGATTACATATAGAGCCAATACCTTTAATGTGGCCTTTGGAGTTGTCACCAAAAGTCACTACTTCTCCACTTTTTGGCTTTAAGTCCATGAATCGACTCTTGTCTCCGGTCATGTGCCTCGAGCATCCATTATCAAGGTACCATGAGTTTTAATTTTGTGCTTTGGCCTTGTAGCAATGCTCTCACTACAAAAAAAGATATTAAGCTTTATTTTTGGTACTCAAATCATTTTGGGTCCACGAGTGTTAGCTCCCAAAAGCTTGGTTCCCTTAGGAATCCAAGGTGACATGGCATCAACATTATTAGATTTGACAAGTTCCTTAGGAACCCATACACTTCTAATTCTTTTAGTTCTATTATGCCTATGACAACCACTTTGTTTGTAGTTATTGTTCTTTCTTTTAAGTTGGTTTGATCTAGATGATTCACTTATTTTATTTTTCACATAACCAACACTATTGAGAGATTTTTTAAGCTCATTAAGCTCAAGTTTAACAACCCGAGTTTCGTCTCTTTCACATCGCTAGTGCCCTCATAAGTCGTCTTCAAAGTGTCCCACACTTCCTTTGCGCTTTCGATAGATGAAACCTTTGAGTAGATGTCCGGACCAAGTGCACAAAATATGATATATAGAGCTTTGTCATTGACTTGCATCTTTCGTCTATCTTCCTCGGTCATCTCCGACTTTACCTTCGGAACTAGTCTTCCTTTATCGTTTCTCTTAACCATAATGTAGGGGCCTTCTTCCACTACATCACAAACCATGTAATCCGTTGACTTGATGAAGAGGCGCATCCGATTCTTCCAATATGGGTAGTTGTCCCCATTAAAGAATGGTGGTTTAGTGGTTGATTGTGACTCATAGAGGTTGGAGGTTGAAGTAGATGCTATGGCTTGTCTTGTAATTGATCACACTCTTCCTAAAATCTACTCTTGTGGTTGTTAATCCTTCAAAGAGGTAGGCTCTGATACCAATTGTTGAGTGGATCGAAGAATCGATTTAAGCTAAGAGGGGGTGAATTGGATTTTTAGATATTTTGGTGGTGGAGTGGAAAATTAAAAATTGCTAGACAAGAGAATTTAGAGTGGTTCAAGTTCCAATTGAACTCTACATCTAATACCTTAGCTACCACTAAGTATTTTCTAACAATCCACTAATTGCTCTTCCCCTTTTCAAGGCTTAGGAGATAACATTTACAATACCGGTCAATTTTTTTACCCAAAATTTGACCCAATTCTCACTCAAGAAATACAAAGAAGTTTAAGGCTAAAGACTAGTATCTCTCAATACAAATGTAGCCCTTTTTACAAGCACTCAACCAAAATTGGAAAATAAGAATGGAATTACACATAACACAATTTGGGGTTTACAATAAAATATGAGATTTTTGCACAATTGCTTGGATTTGATGTTTAGATAATTCTTTTTGGATCAATAGTTGTTGTTGGTGCTTTTAGAGGTCTCTTTTATACCTTCTCATTGAATTCTAGCCGTTGGGGTTGTTGCCTTCATTATTATAGCCGTTGGGATGTTATCTTCCCTCCATAAATGTAGTCTGCAACTACCCGTTCCGAAACGTCCGACCCTGTTTTGAAACAGACCAAAATAGAAAGAGTTGTTGGGTGTAATAAATAGACTGTACCGAAATGGGCACGATCGTTTCGATACGATAAGAGCTTATTTCGAAACGTGTTTCGAAACATTTTGCCACTATCAAAACATGTATCGAAACGGCTAAAAGCGTTTCGATACGCCTTAACAATAATTTTAAAATCAGTTATAAAACGTCAACGGGCATATTTTGGATACCAAGTTTGAAATATATTTCGAAACGTTTGAGGTCGTTTCGATACGGCTGTATCGAAACGGTTCAAACTGTTCTGTTGTTCTTCATCCGTTTCGAAACACAACTAGCTGTTTCGATACGCCCGTATCGAAATGGGAAGGCTGGTTCCGAAACAGAAGTTAACAGTTTCAAAGTGTTCCGAAACACTAAAGGCCGTTCTGAAACGGTGACTCAAAAATCATTGTTTTGACTTGGTAAACACTTAGAAAATATTTGATAAGTTAATGTTTTGACTTGTACATTTTTCTTTAAACACATAGAGGGGTTTGAGGACTTAAAAATTCATTTTCTCCTTTTCAATTTAGTCCTTAAATCTTTTGTTATATCAATTTCAATTTATTAATTTTACAATCTTCCCTTTTTGATATAACAAAACTAAGTTTAAATGCTTTAACTTTGATGCTCCATTTTGGGTAATAATTTCTCTCTCTTTTTGCATGCTTTAACTTTGCTCTTCTTTTTAAGTGTTTGATTTTTAGCTGCATTATTATCGTTTTTATTTAGATTGTTTCAAGATCATGTTAATATAACCGTCTTCAAAATTTTAGGTTTTTTATTTTATCTTTAATAAATTCATTCTAACTGAAATTACAGTTTGCTTGTTTGTCACGTTGATTTCTGTACTGATTAAACATTTAGATGACACATTCCTATTTGCTCTTTTCGTTTAGTTGCATTTTTAGTTGCTAGTTCTGTCGATTGGTGGGAATGTTCCTTGAACTTTCATATGTTAGCAAGAACATAATTATCCAATTCATTATACAAGCGAAATCGAAAGTACTATTGTATGCTTTATTAAAAAAAAATTCTAATTTTAATTGGAGGAAAAAGAGGGATAAAATTCGTCTGCCCCTACATATGCCCCAACACTAAAAAACACTATAAAATTAAAATCTAAGCCCTAACCCTAAATTCTAAATCATAAACCCTACACCATATACCCTAAAAATATACTCTACCCTAAATTCCCACAACCTCTAACCTAAAACCCTAAAGTTAATTTTGAGCATGGATAGAGGAATTTCATCCGAAAAAGAGTGCACAGGATATTAATTACAAAAACAAATGAACAACTCGGCACACAGTAGACTAAAACAAAGATCCACAAATACCCAAGCCCCAACACACAGGTGACTAGTGTAGTGTTGCACCATAAGTATCAACAGAGTGCTCCCAGGGAAACGCATTACCATGCCATAGAGAGAATCAACCTATTCCAACAACCGGCAAGTCCCAATGCAACACTTCCCAACTCCGATATTGCTCAACATTCACCCTTGCATGTTCCAGTATCACCTCTCCAATTGGTTGGCCACGCATCATACGAGCAAGGCAATCCGCTAACACCATTCAAGTCCCTCCGAACATGCTTCAAAGACACCTCCCACTCCCTTCTCAACATTTCCTTAATAACAATACAGATTGCATTCCTCATATTTCCCGACTCAACTCCCTCTATGCATTTAACCGCTTCCAAACAATCTGATTCAACCACAATTTGTCGCAATCCTAGACACCACGCATGCCTTAAACTGTCCAGGAATTCCAAGAGTTCCGCATTCACAACCGAACACTTCCCGATACTCCTAGCAAAACCAAAGACTAATTCCCATCACTCGATTGAAACACCCCCCAGTTGCAGCAGAGCCATTTCCCATACCAACAGTTCCATCGGTGTTAATTTTAAACCAACCCGGGCTCGGGGCAGACCATGAAGCTTCATGGGTGTGTGGAAGCGCTCGCACCATGCCGTTTGTAGTACTACAAATGTTGGCATTAACTACTAACTCGACATATAGTTTGCTGGCCACAACAATATCCTCTTTCTCAACAATTATGATATGAAGAATGACTGAATGAGATAGGTGTAATTACATCTTGTATAAATTCGAATAATAACTTTTACGTTAGGGTGTAATTATCTCACTGCTTAATTAAAAAAAAGTGTACCAAATTCTAGTAAACTTTTAATGAAAGATGGAATCCAGCTCATCATCTATTGAATTTTACATATTTGCCCGTATTTGTTTAGAGTAAGACATTTACTTTGGGGATGTGATTATCTCACTACTTAATAAAAAAGATAGGTGCGCCAATTTCCCGTAAATATTACATGAAACATGAAATCCAGCTCATCATCTATTGAATTTTACATATTTGCCCCTATTTTTTTAGAGTAAGAATCTTAAGTTCCACCACAGTGACCAAGAAAAAAATATGAGAGATAATATCATGAATTTCTTTGAGAAAGTTACAAGTATGTTTGGCATGCGAAACATATTAAAGACCATTACGTATAATTGGGATCGGTAAATGACATGCACCGCAATGTACTATTATTTATATGTACTGCAATGTATTATTAACTGTTTTAATTAATTTTGAAGTTCTAAGGATAGAGAGTGTTATTATTCCATTTTTAAATAAAATTTAAAAAAATTGTTATTATTATTTTTAGATTTTTTTTATTTTTTAATTCAAAAAAAATTAAACTTTTATTACTATAATAATTCATGTATTCACTCTAACTTAAGGGTAAAGTTCACAAATAGTCACTAAAATTTGATCAATTATTCAATTATGTAACTAAACTTCCAATTGCTTCAATGTTACCATTAAACTTTTAGTTTTGTTTCAATTTGACCACTGACCCGTTAACAGCTGTTAAAAGGGTGATGTGGCTGTTAAAATATTTTGCATTTAGTTCCCTTGCTTATGCATTCAAATAATTTAGTCATAATTCGAAAGAAATAATAAATTTAACGGCTTAATGCACATTTCCCCCCTAACGTTTACCACTTTTCCCATCTTGGTACCTAACGTATTTTTTGGACTCAAGTACCTCTTAACGTTTGGGATGTTACCCAAATTACCCTAAAAATCTGACGTCGTTATTTTAAAAAAATTATGACCAATCATATTATGTCACATCAACGTTACTATTTGTTTTTAAAATTTTCAAATAAAATAAAATATATTATTAAAATATTCATTAATTTAATTTTATTTTCTCAAAACTACCCCCACCTCTCTTCCCCCAACCCCATCCCCATATCCATTCCATTTTCCCTCCGTCGTCGTAAAATCAAATTGAATTCAAGTGAATGAAAAAATCATTGTTCCAAAAGTTTATTCATACAATTCATATTGTAATAATGTTTTGGGTAAAGTACACAGACGATCACTGAACTTTGGTAAAAAAAAACAAAAATAGTAACCAAACTTTTAAAAATCAATGGAGCAGCGGGGAGGTGAAGAGGTTTTGGCACAAGGAAGATCTGAAAAGAGGAATGGAGCTTGGACTGCTTTTGTCGACAATCTGAGTAGAAGAGTTTCTAGACAAGCCTTAAGAGAATTGTTCAACAACTACGGTAAGGTTACTAGAGTCTACATCCATGTTTTCAATAATAAGGAGAAATACAAACATACCACCTTTGCTTTCATAACCTTGGCAAGCGAAGAGGATCTAGAGAGAGTGATAAAGAAAGTCGACTTGGCGCGGATCGATGGTTACACTGTTAGAGACTCCAAGGCTAAGTATCCCAAACCAAATCTTTTCTCTGGAAATGGTGGTGTGCATAGTGCATGTCGAGCTTTTCCGGTGGAGGCAGTCTACCCCCCAACAGAATCAGGAAAGATAAACAAAGTGCGAAGTTTGGTCACTCGGAGAGGAAGGTTCAGGAGGGACGGTCCTATCGAGATGCTTTACTCAGTAACCCAAAACCTAGAGATCATCTGGAAGAGAGTAAGCACAAGGAAGAAAATGGTAATAAGAAGGTAACGAAAAGTCTTATGAACTTCTATATCCTTACCAAAGAGACTGAATGGCTAAATTGTTGTTTAGTCGGGGTGTTAAAGAAATCTTTTGAAAGAGAATTTGTACAAAATGCACTATCTCATGACGACATTGACGTTAAACTCGCTAAATTGTTGGCATAACAATTTTTTCGAAGCTTTAGGGAACAGATGGGGATCGTGCATCTGTGTCGATCTGACTACTTTAAATATGGATCGTCTGGATGTCGCTAGACTTTTAATCAGAACGGTCTGCCCTCAGAACATTCCCGATAGTATTTCTGTTTCCTCAAAAGACATCACATACAGAATCAAAGTCAAAATTGGATGCTTCCTGGAAGACATTTTGATGGAATCCCCAAATAAGGGTGTTGATAATTTTGTAGATGTATGGCAGGACTCGGGTGATGAAAGGTTTGATCGAGACGATGATAAGGGGGACACATCGTTCCATTCACAAGATGAAGCTCCGCACCGGGGTAGGGCGGATGCTTCACCAGTAGAAGATTCTCATGGATTGGAAGTGTTTGGCTCCTCGAATGAAGAAAACATTGATGGTTTAGTATCTGCCTCTTCCCGAGAATTAGTTAGGGGGAATTTGAATCAATACGAGGTGGCACACGTGGGCACCTGGGTAGACTCTGATGAAAGTGATGGGATGGATAACTCTAGAAACTTTCCGAATGTGGTGAAAAAACCTTCAAGGGCTCAAAAGGGGCTATCTTCCTTTCAGTCCCAACGTAGACTTGACTCACGGGGTGGCCCAATCTCCAGTCTTGGGCCTCATGTCGACCTGCCACGGGTTGGTGAAGAGGGTCCAAATTTTGCGGCTAATGGCAACCTACATCTTTTGAGTTCTAGTGATCGCATTTACGAGTCTATTGAAATAGTCCCGGATACTTTTGAAGGTATGGAGGGGGCTCAACCTGGGAATATCTCCAGTCCAAACATCGGGACTTTTTCTAATCCTCTAATATCCTCGGTGCCTTTTATCCCAAAAAAATTCAAAGCAAAACAACGTCGCATGATTAGGCGGTTTGTCCGGGATTCCCTGGATGAGGGTATTATTGTATCGGGGGTTCCAAGCGTACAATTTTGCTCATACAAGGAAGAGTCAGTGGTGGGTCTAGAAGCTGAATCAGTGTGGGCGATAAACAACTTGCTGAATCATCCTTCAAAGGGGGCAAAGAGGTTGTAATTCGAAGGGTATGTGAGCTAGAAAAGGAGCTTCGACAAAGCACTTAAATTGGTTTTTTGGTTTTTCGTTTTTAATCCAATATTTTATGAGTACATCTATAACTTCTTGGAACATCAGGGGTATTCAAAGGAAAGAAAAAATTAGAGCAGTAAAAGGTGTTATTTCCAAATCTCGTTCTCAAATCATCCTCATTCAAGAAACCAAGCTCGAAGTGATCTCTATGGGTTTTATCAGGAAAATTTGGCCTTTGAAGGGAGTGGAATTTGCGGTGGCACCGCCAGTAGGTTCCTCGGGAGGTCTTTTAACCATCTGGAATCCGGATTTTTTTCCAGATAACGGAAAATTTCATATTCAACAAATTTATCGCACTAATTGGGAAATTTAGAGGCAATAATTTCTTGTGTGGGATCGTTAACGTCTATGGTCCTGCTAACGACTCGGATAAACCAGGATTTTTATCAGAATTACTTAGCTTTATGCGCCAAAAACAAATTCCTTGGTGTGTGGGAGGGGATTTTAACATGATTTTAGATCCTGAGGAAAAAATTGGACTCACTATCAATCGTCATCTGATATCAACATTTCGGAACTTTGTATCGGAAGCAGAATTGATGGATATCCCGTTAATAGGGGAAATACACATGGGGTAATCATCGAGACCCCACACTTTCGTCAGATTAGATCGTTTCCTCGTCTCAGCTGAATTCCACCTGGCTTTCCCCAACCTAGCATAGACTCTACTGGATAAGTCTATCCTAGACCACAATGCCATTTCCCTTTCGATGGAGGACATAGATTGGGGCATGAAGTCCTTTTGGTGTTTTAATCTCTGGCTAAAGGAGAAGGATTTTGAACAAATGATCGTCAAGACAATTAAAGGACTGAAACTCAGGAAAAAAGGGGTGAAAATTGGAGGTAACCTAAAAGGTTCCAAGTTGGCTGCAAAAATCTGGAAGAACAAATCACCTCAAAATATCAGTACGCGCATTAAAGTTGTTGAGAAGGAAATCCATTCTTTAGAACTCCAACTACAAAGTGGTCAACAGGGTCTTGGTTTAGTTGAGGCGTTGGCTAAGTACAGAGAAGAGCTTTGGTCACTATTTTGGAAAGAAGAATGTGAATGGCTCCAGAAATCAAGATTGAGATGGTTTTCAGAGGGTGGTCGGAACACTCGGTTTTTCCACCTTACGGCCTCGGAAAGGAAAAGTGTGAATGCCATCAATCATCTTCTTGTAGAGGGCAGGGAGATTTTGGATCCTCCCTCGATCGAAGTCTACGTTAGAGAACATTTTCTTAAGCTGTACAACAATTCTCAAGCGTTGGAGGTTGAAGAGATGGTCCTTCCCTTCAATAAAATCAATGATGTTCAAGCAGAGTTCTTACAAAAAAAACTTTTCGGAGGATGAAGTGTGGTTGGCCGTTTCTTCTTCGGATAGCAACCGTGCGCCAGGCCCTGATGGTTTTAATATGGGCTTTTTAAAGAAATTCTAGGACATTCTTAAAGACGACATCATGGGTTTTTTTTAAGACTTCTTCCTTGGGAGTGAATGGGACCGTGGAATTAACCACTCTTTTATCACCCTTATACCAAAAACTAAAAATCCGGTCTCTCTCGAGGAGTTCAGACCCATAAGTCTTGTTAGTGGCATCTATAAAATCTTATCGAAAGTCTTGACTAGAAGACTACGGATGGTCATTGGGCAAATAATTAGTGAGTCACAATATGCTTTCATCTTGGGGCGACAAATCTTGGATTGCGTCTTTGTTGCAAACGAAGCGATTGATTACATGTCAAAAAATAAAAGAGCTGGTGTTGCTTTCAAAATCGACTTCTAGAAAGTGTATGACACGGTAAGCTGGGATTTCCTTATATGTGTTCTTAAAAAATGTGGTTTCGTTGCTCGATGGTTTGATTGGATCCTGCAATGTATTTCTTCAGCCTCTGTTTCTGTTCTTGTAAATGGTTCTCCGACGGAAGCTTTAACCATAACTAGGGGCCTCCGACAAGGGTGCTCCCTTTCACCCCTCCTCTTTAACATAGTAGGTGAAGCTCTGAATCTAATGATCAGTAAAGCTGTGAGTATAGGTTTATTTTCAGATTTTAAGATCGGTCGAGAAGGCGTGGCAATTGGTTTATCCCATCTTCAATTCGCAGACGATCTTCTAATTTTTTGTGGTGGTTCGGAATCTCAAATACGAAATGTTAAGAGAGTTCTGAGAGTGTTTAAACTAGCTTCGAGGCTCAAACTTAATATGAAGAAAAGCAAAGTTTTTGACATTAATCTTCCCGTTGACTCTATCAATTTATGGGCCAAGGAGATTGGTTGCACCGTGGGTCCCTTTCCAACCGATTATTTGGGCCTCCCCCTCGGTGCTATTCGCAATTTTGAAGCGTTATGGGATCCAGTGCTCAAAAAATTCTCTTTTCGACTAGGTGGTTAGAAATAAAGATTTATTTCCATTGGGGGCCAGCTTACTCTAATCAAATCTGTTCTATCAAGCCTGCCAGTTTACTTCCTGTCACTTTTCAGGATGCCACTGAAGGTTGCAAATAAAATCAACAGATTAATATCTAATTTCTTATGGCGTGGTGATTCGGTTAAGACCAAGATTCATTAGGTCAATTGGGCACACGTTTGTGCTCCAAAGTGTCAAGGGGCCTAGGTATTATGAATATGACGACGATGAACCATGCTCTCCTTAGTAAGTGGTATTGGCAATTCGGAAATGAACATTCTAGTTTGTGGAAACGTGTCTGGTGGCGAAGTCGAATGGCAAACAATCGAGCATTGGTCCTTCACCAGCTTTGGTTAAGAAATGCTATTGGGATGGGCTGGAATATCCCGCTCCTTTTCTGCAAATGACCCTTTCGGATCAGTGATTCGTTCTAATTGTGTCCTGCGGGTGAGTGATCGTCGCTTAATTTTTTCTGGAAAGATATTTGGATCGGGGATTCCCCTTTGATGTTGCGATTCCCTCGCATTTTTGCGCTAGCTATGAACAAATCTGGTACGATTGCTGATTTTGGACGTAAATTGAACGCAGTCTGGCAGTGGGACATTGTTTTACATAGACCCCTTTTTGACTGGGAATTGGAGCAATGGAATGCCTTGATGGCTTTATTAAACTCCTTCAAATCCAGTAGTTCAGAGTTTGATTAGGTGCGTTGGTTGGGGGCCAGTGACGGGATCCTCACAATCAAATCCGTCCGTGAAATGGTAAATCAAATCCGCCGACACTGGTGGAGTTGGAAGCTATCAAAGTGGGAATCTTCGATTTCTTAGAATCACAGTGGGCCGATAGGTACAGACTAGTGGTGGAATCTGATTGCAAAAATGTGGTGGATTGGGTTTTAGGGACTGTATTTCTCCCACCAGCTTTCCGGACCGTCGTTCAGGAGGTGGCTAGTATTATAAGCAGCAGGTTTATTGTTATTCATTTAATCTCCCGCACCAGGAACATGAATGCTGACTCTCTGGCAAAACAGGGTATTGGGTAAACTGTTAGTATGTTGTTAAGTGGGGACGTAGGGTTGTATAATTGGATTCTGCAGTGATGATTTCTTTCTAGTGTGGCAGGTTACACATGGATGTTCAAAGACCAGTTCATGGCCTCTCTGGATCCGACTAGTTTAAGCCATTCTATCTATGTTTCAATATGGTTTCTGGGTAGTAAAAATGCATGGTACAGACAAATCCAAAAGGCATAAGGCCGTATCTGTTTGTCTTGTTTAAACAGGGGTATATTTTGTAGTATAACCCGATATGGTGCACTCTTTTTCCTCCATCTATGATTACAGAGGTTTTTTAATGAGGCTCGTATTCGTGCTCCGTTGTATGATTTTCGATTAATCAATCATACAAATTACCTTTTAAAAATCACAAAATGGCAATTAAACTTTATGTTTTATAATAAAATGGTAACTAACCGTTAAGTGACTGTTATAAAGTTTGGTATAATGACACATTTAGTCCTTCATATTTATGCATTCAATCAATTTAGTCATAATTCGAAACAATTCACTAAATTTAGCCATCGTTATTTACGCATTCTTTCAATTTGGTCCTTAAAGTAAAATTCCAACATATGGTAACATCATAAATAATTACAATTCAATTTTTATAGGAACTCAAAAACTTGACTCGAAACGAAAAAATTTCAAATAAAGTTTGAGTTGTAAAATATGACGCGTCAACTCGAATAACTTGAAATTGTTTTACTCGACTCGATCGAACGCTCATCTTTATCTTAAGATATGATGTGTCAACTCGAATAACTTGAAATACTCAAATATTCTAAATCATTTTCCTTTTAAATCGAATATTTTTTAAAATAGAGTATTTAATATTTTCATATTTAAATGACATCAAATATTTAATAAGTACTTTAAATATTCAATTTAATTTAAAAATAATTTATTTAAAAGAAAAAATGATTTAAAATATTCAAATATTTAATAACTATTTTAAAGATTTTTCTTTTAAATATTCGAATATTTAATAACTACTTTAAATATTTATTAAATATTCGAATATTTTAAATAATTTTTTCTTGTAAATCGAATAATTTTAAATTAAATTGAATATTTAAAGTAGTTATTAAATATTCGATGTGATTTAAAAGAAAAAATGATTTAAAATATTCAAATATTTCGAGTTATTTGAGTTGATGCGTCATATCTTAAGATAGAGATGAGCATTCAATCGAGTCGAGTCAAAAAAAATTCGAGTTATTTGAGTTGACGCGTCATATTTTACAACTCAAACTTTATTTGAAATTTTTTCGATTCGAGTCTAGTCGAGTTTTCGAGTTCCTATAAAAACTTAATAAAATATTCAAATATTTTAAATCAATTTTTTTCTTTTAAATCGAATATTTTTAAATTAAATCGATATTTAAAGTAGTTATTAAATATTCGATGTGATTTAAATATGAAAATATTAAATATTCTATTTTAAAAAAAATATTCGATTTAAAAGAAAAAAATGATTTAAAATATTCGAATATTTCGAGTTATTCGAGTTGACGCGCCATATCTTAAGATAGAGGTGAGCGTTCGATCGAGTCGAGTCAAAAAATTTCGAGTTATTCGAGTTGACGCGTCATATTTTACAACTCAAACTTTATTTGAAATTTTTCGATTCGAGTCGAGTAGAGTTTTCGAGTTCCTATATAAATTTAATTTTAATTATTTATCATGTTACCATACTTTGGAATTTTGCTTTAAGGACCAAATTGAAAGAATGCATAAATAACGAGGGCTAAATTTAGTGAATTGTTTAAAATTATGACTAAATTGATTGAATGCATAAATATGAAGGACTAAATGTGTTATTATACTAAATTTTATAACAACCACTTAACGGCATTTAACATCTAGTTACCATTTTGTTATAAAACATAAAGTTTAATTGCCATTTTGTGATTTTTAAAAGTTTGGTTACCATTTTATCTTTTTACTAAAGTTCAGTGACTGTCTGTGTACTTTACCCTAATATTCTTTTATCAGATAAAAATGTCAAAGATGTGATGCATCCATTCCATCTTCAGTTCTGGTTTTGTTGATTGGAATACAAACCTACATAGGAATACTACAAGTCAAATCAGTGACCAAATTAAAATAAAATTAAAAGTTTAATGGTAATATTGAAGCAATTGAAAGTTTGGTTACAAAATTGAATAATTGATCAAAATTTAGTGATTATTTGTGAACATTACCCTTAGGGATCGTTTGGTTCGTGGAAAACAAGATTACCTCTAAGAATAGGATTATTGAAATATAATATTACTTGATGGATTACCGGGAGTATTACATTACCTTGTTTAGTTCATTTAACAGAAATGTAAGATGACGATGTTTGGTCGAGGGATATAAGATTACCCAAAAGCAAATTTGACCATATTGTCCTTATGATATATATTTTTTATAATAAGTTAAACATTCAATATTTACATTGCTTAAAAAAGTTAAACATTTAATATTAAATTAAAAATATTTACATGAAAATTTATAGAACTGTTTTCGAAACACAATCTAAAATTTTAACATATTGAACCCATATTTCAGTTTTATAGGTTTAAAACCAAAATAAATTAAATTTGCAATAAATATTTTTTTTCTATTCAAAGGAAAACGAGTTAAGTTTCAATCGATTGAATATTCTTAAAAAAAGATATAATAATTTTTATTCAGATTTTATGAATAAAAATACTTGCAAGAGGTGATTTGAATAAAACAAGTAAGAAAAAGAGAGAAAAATATGATCATGTTTCAAAATCAACAAACAGAAAAGGAAAAGAACTATTCGAAGCAATAGTATTGAATGAAATAACAAAAAAAATAACAAAAAAGAAAAGTTAGAGAGAACACTTAACGGGAGTTGTGCAAAACAAAGAGAGTGAGACGTGATTTTGGGTTTAACAATTTCATGATAAAACAAAGGGTTAAAAACACTTATATTATATCAGGGTAATTTGGTTCAAGTTGGTCGTGAATTGTCAAATACCTAAGAATATGAAGGGAATCACATTCCCGCCATTTAATGAAAAAACTACTACTGTTGAGAATTTTATATTACCCCATGATAGTAATCCTTTCAAACTAAATGTGGGTATGTGATTCTAGAAAAGAATATTACCTATGGTAATAAAGTTTTCCATGAACCAAACGCCCCCTTAAATTAAAGTGAATGTAAGAATTATTATAGTAATAAAAGTTTAATTGTTTTTTAAAATTTTATTCTAAAAGGGGATAATAACACTTTCGGTCCTTAAGATTTCAAAACTAATTAAAACAGTTAATAGTACATTGTGGTACATATGAATAATGATACATTGTGGTATATATCATTTACTGTAGAATTATCCCGTATAACTGAACTAAAAGAACTTTTTTATTTTAAAAATAATTGTTATCTCATTATTTTTAATGATTAATATCTTATACACTGGCAGTAGAAACTAAAAGTTTTCACAAGTGCCTTAGTTTTAGGGTATATGGAGTTAGTTTAGGGTATAATGTTTAGGGGTTTAGGTGTAGATGTTTAGAATTTAGGGATATTTGTTTCAATTTAAGGTTTAGTGTTATAATTTAGGGTTTATAGGTTAGAGTTTAGTTTTTAGGGTAATATGGCGAGGATTTAGGTTTTAATTTATAGACCCTAAATTATAACCCTAAACTTTAAATTGAAACAAATATCCCTAAATTCTAACCCCTGCACCTAAACCCCTAAATCATATACCCTAAACTAACTCCCAATACCCTAAAATTAAGGCGCTTGTGAAAACTTTTAGTTTCCACTGACTATGTATAGACTATTTATCCTATTTTTAATTATCTTCGATTATGATTTAGCAATATTTTTTTTCACTACTTGCTAATTATAATCTTTTTAATTGAAATGTCTAAATATGAACCGATTTAGTGAGTGAAAATTCATTTGATCACTACTAGATCTTTTATGGAAAAGAAAACATTTAAAAATGTATTTTAAGATTAAATTAAAAATAAAATATTTTAATTCGAATCAAATTTATCTACTTCTTAGAAAACTAATAAAATTATAAGATAATCGTAAACATTTCATTGGAATTTGAATTTTATTTTAGTTAAATACGTAAAAAATAACGATTTTCTAATTTTGATTTTCTTTCAATTAATAAAACCATAATTTTGACATCTTACTAACATAATTTCTAATTGGGTAAAATACTTAAATCATCACTCAACTTTGCTTTGTAACCTATTTTGGTCACTCAACTTTTAAAATGCTCAATTTTATCACTAAATTTTAAATATTGACTTATTTTAGTCTATTCTACCGTTAAATCTCTAACATTGTTATGACGTGAAAATAAAAAATAATAAAAATATATACTTTAATAATATTTTAATACAGTTCATGAAATAAAAAAATCAAACCATTTCTCACCTCACCCTCCTTCACCCTCATCCTACCCTTTCTCACCATCACCGACAACTCTTTTTTTCCGGTAAATTTTTTGTCGAATCAAAATCACCGGCCGACTCCTCTTCTTTTCCCCATTTTCTTCTACCAGCTCATTTTTTTTTTGAAAACCACTCTCAAATTACCCAAAACAAGTCCAAACCCTTGCATCTTGGGAGCGCGATTCGCCGCCGTCCACCGTTAGATAGGCTTGAAATCGAGGTATGTTGATCTCTTTATCAAGACACATCAAATGACCGTTGAGATTCACCGTCCGACGCTCTGATCGCCGAAACCGACCATAATTTTTAAGAATAGGTCCGATCTTGAAAAATAACTTACCTTCTTTCCAATGCTCCTCTGTTCCAGGGCTTGCAGAAATCACATTTTCTGCAATGGTTTAGTGTCGAAATTTGTTATGGTTTACAGTGTATTTAAGGGAAAATAAAAAGTCGTAACATTATATTTTTTTTTGAAAGATGAAAAGGGCCTCGTTAAAAACCTATTCCTAGTGAAGGGGAAAAAGTGCCCGACTACGAATTTATATATTAATAACCACGAGTTCAATTACAGAGGGAATCAAAACAAAAATAAAACCACTGCCCCACAACAGTTGCTCATCCAGGTATACAACAGCCAGCTTTTGACCCAGATTTTGCTTCATAGGTATGTCAAAACATTCACTTAATCAGAGTATATTGACTAACCAATTCCTTTTTTGGCTAGTGAGTCGGCTTCAATGTTGCAATGCCGCGGGACCCATCTAATACATAGCCCAAATTTAAGAATATAATCAACGATACCCTGAATTTTCTGACGCAATTGTACTGGTGAAGAGGAGAAGTTTATGCACCAGTCCACCGCCACCTTGCAGTCTGTTTCCAAAATCAGCCGGAACCGTTTTTCCCAGCCAGAAATTATAGAAGTAGGACAGTCCAACATTCATTGCTTCGAGTTCCACATATGCTGGAGGGACGTTATCTGTGGAAGAGGAGAATTGCCACAACATTCGACCATTCTCATTTCGCAAGATGCCCCCAATGCCACACCTAAGGTCCTTAGACACAGCCCCATCTGTGTTCAATTTCAGAAAACCAGGGGGAGGAGGGGTCCAGGTCATTTGCGGTTTGGGCATCACTTTCCTCCTTTCCCAAGTGGAAACCAAAGAAAAATCTGCTACCATGGCGTCGAAAGGAATGGGGCACCCCGAAAATTTTGCTTTGTGCCAAAAGGAAAGACGAAGCTTAATTAAATTAGAGAGTTGTACCCCATCAAACGACTTTTGCGAGAAGATTATCTCATTTTTCATGAGCCATATTGACCATAAAATAGAAAATGGCACCATTAGTATCCATTCCTTTCTCAGGGTCATCTTCATGTCGGCCCAAGATTCCAATAGCGATTTTAAGTTTCCTGGCCAAACCATAGTTATCCCTGCCATAGCACAGAAACTTCCCCATATCTTCCAGACCTGCGCGCATTCGATAAACATATGATTTATCGTTTCTGGAGCACCATTACACAGTGAACAACTTACATTCTGCATGTTTGTCGAGCCACGCTTCAGCAACTCCATCTTTACTGGTAATCTGCCCCATACCGCTTGCCACACGAATATCTCAACCTTCGGAGGAGCATACCCAAGCCATACACATCGCTTTCAAAAATTGTTATCAACAGTAGTATTTCGGGATAAAGACCTCATGGATTTGATCGAAAATAACCCGTCATTTGATCCAAGCCAACGGACTCAATCTTTACCTGAAGCGCAAGCCGTAAATTGCGAAAGCTTGGCCATGAATTCGCTCCATTGTTGCATTTTCCACCCAAACAGATTTCTCCTTAGGGGAATGTACCACTTCCAATTGTTACATTTTGGCATTGAATTTTAGCTTTCTTCAATTTGTTTTTGGGTTTTAGGTATTATGTGAATTAGAGATTGTTGTTTCCTGTTAACCCACCTTTACCTTGTTTCAATTTCAGTTAACATTTTACACAAATTGATACCTAGTAGCTACTTTATTGATGTTTTTTTTCTTTTTCTTTTAATTTCCTTTTGCTGTTGGAATTTACTGGGGAGAAGGAATTTGATTCTTTTTACTCTTCAGTTTTGATGATGGTACAGTTCTATTTGTTTGCCGAGAAATCAAATTAGCAAATTTCATATTTTTTCAACTTTTTCTTACTCTATTGATTTTTTGGGCCGAAATAATTTTGAATGCTATGAATATTCATATACTACTGCTATGCACTTAACATGTTTTTTTTTTGTAAACTGTAGATATGTATTAAAGTTTTATTTGCAGTTATTGTTATTGAATAATTTGAACAGGATCTGGATGACAATTACACAAAGAAAGAGGGTTGTCGGTGAAGGTGAGAGAGGTATGGGGTGGGGCTGAAGAAGAGTGAGGTGAAAATGGTTTAATTTTTTATTTAATTTAATTTATTTAATGAAGTGTATTAAAATATTATCAAAATATATTTTTTTTTATTATTATTATTATTATTATTATTATTATTATTATTATTATTATTATTATTATTATTATTATTATTATTTATTTTCACGTCATAACAGTGTTAGAGATTTAACGGTGGAGTGACCAAAATAGGTCAATGTTTAAAGTTCAATGATAAAATTGAGCATTTTAAAAGTTGAGTGACCAAAATAGGTCACAGAGCAAAGTTGAGTGATGATTTAAGTATTTTAATTTTTTTAATTTTCAAAACTTTCTTGTAATAACATTTACTTTGAGAATATAATTATCTTACTACTTAATAAAAAAATAAATGTACCAAATTCTAGTAAATATTTAGTGAAAGATGAAATCCAGCTCATCGTCTATTGCATTTTACATATTTGCCCCTATTTATTTAGAGTAAGACCTTTACTTTTTAGAATGTGATTATCTCGCTACTTAATAAAATAAAGGTAGGTATGACAATTTTTAATAAATATTTCATGAAACATGGAATCCAGCTCATCATTTATTGCATTTACATAGTTACCCCTATTTTTTAGAGTAAGAATGTCAAGTACGAACACAATGACCAAGAAAAAAATATTAGAGATAATATCATCTATTTTTTTTCTAAAAAAATTAAGGTATGTTTGGTTTGTGAAACATAAAAAACATAGTCACCTATCACTAAATTTAAAGAAAATTTTTGTTTTAAAAATTTATTGATCTCTTATTATTATTTTAATTATCTTCGATTATGCTTTAGTAATATTTTTAACTACTTTCTTATTATTATATTCTTATTTTAAATGTATAACTATGAACCGATTTAGTTGGTAAAAATTCATTTGATCAACTCTAGTTTTTTATGGATAAGAAACTTGGTTTTCATTTAAAAAATGTATTTTAAAATTAAATTTAAAAATAAAATATGTTAATTAGAATCAAATCTATCTAAACTTTTAAAAAATATAATTATAAGATAATCTTACAAATTTCATTGGAATTTGAATTTTATTTTATTTAGATACGTAAAAAAAATGATAAATTTCTAATTTTGATTTTCCTTCCACTAATAAAAATCATATTTTTGACATCCTCTAACATAATTTCTAATTTTTAAAGCTTGCTTATTGTAACAATTTTTGAGTCTTTAAAAACCAAATACACTAAAAAATCCAATAGTTTCAAATTCAATAGCCAAACACGCCCTTGTCAATGCTTTCTCTTTTATCTATGAAGTCATTTAACCTGTCAACTCTCAATAGATGTAGGGTCAAAGATGCATCGAGAGTTGTGCAGTCGTACTCTTGAAAATTTTAAATTATTTAATATTTTTATTAAAATAAAATATTTTAGACACTTATTTAATATTTAAGCCAATTATAAAAGTCGTTCCTTTTTCTTAACCCTAAAACAAAACCTCTAAAGAAAAAAAAAAGAAAAAGAGGCTGCTGCTTGAAGGGATGAGAACCCAGGTAAGAGGTTCTTTTGGTTTAAAAATCTTGAAACTGGTAATAATATTAGTTTCTTCATGTTAATTAAACTGATTTTTTTGGGTGGCATACAGGATGTTTAAGTTCTGCATCTCTCTAAAAAGCTGGGTTATGAAATTCTTCTAACAGACAGATAACTGGTAAATATGCAATTTTATTTTCTTCTTATTAACATATATATATATATATATATATATATATATCCTACTGAAATTTCATTTATAAGATGTGAATTAAGTTGTTCAAAGCATTTTTGAGTAGCAGAAATCCTACAAAGTAAAAACCCAATTTAGCATTGAAGTCTGGAAATGTTCCACAAGAAAAGTGATTGCATTTGCAAATTGATTTCGGTTCGAACAAAAATTTTATGTCCTTTCGATACATTTTTTATACCAAATAGTAAAAAACAAAATTTAAATCTTAACCCATAATTCTAAATTATAAATCTTAATCTCTAAAAAAAATACACCCTACAGCCTAAACTATAATACTAAATCTTAAATTTTTTTTGGTTGAGCATAAATAAGGACACCAAAAAGGCTCTTGAAGGAGGGGATGTGTCAACCGATGCTTTTTAACAATTTGCTCTAGAGATTGTTGACCTTCAATTAGGGATGGGCACGGCACCCGGACCCGACGGGTTCCGACCCGACCCGGCCCAAACGGGTCGGGTATTTTTATGAAAAAATCGGGTTCGGGTCGGATTTTTGTGTTGGGTGAGGTCGGGTCGAGTTCAGGTTTTAGAGTGAAAAAATCCGACCCGACACGGGACTAATAGTGTAATTTTCCCTTAAATTTTTTAGGAATATTTGTAATCATACACCCTCTTTATATATATTTTTATAAATCTTAAAATTATTTTTTTACAATTAGGTCCCTAAAATTAATTTTTTTCTATAGGTCGGGTCGGGTTTAGAATATTTATTTTCGGGCCGGGTCGAGTTTTTTAAAGAATTGGATCGAGTTGGGGTCGGTTTTAGGATAATTAGTTTCGGGTCGGGTTCGGGTGGGCCAAATACCCGACCCGACCCGTGCCCATCCCTACCTTCAATTACTTGTTAAAAAACACAGCCGTAAATTTTAAACCCTTGCTTGTAGAAGCTGAAAGTTTCCACCGCCAGTGTATAGAATATTTATCCTTAAAAAATAATAAAATGGTGGTGCGGAATAGTCGAACAACACTAAACGACTAAGTGATAAAAGTTTTAAAAACTGGAAACCCGAAATCGTAATCTTCAAGAATTTGCAATAGCAATCATGGTAAGTTATTTGAATTGGAGTGTTTTTTTAATTAGGCATGTATCTTAAAAAGTTAGCATGTTTGGTAAATTACTTTTTGAGCTAAAATTAGAAATTTAAAGTATTTTTAGAGGTTTGATCAATTAAATCCGTTAACTTGGATCTCTTGATAAATAGAAGATTGTAATAGCGGATTGGGGGTAAAACTTCTTATTTTGAAAAAACTTTAGAGGTTTGGATAAAAAAACTTGTAAAGACTATTTTGTCCTTGATAATTATAAAAAATTCTCTAAATGACATAAATTAGATTAACTAATAAAATTAAAAAATAATTTTATAAATAAAAAATTAATATATAAAATTAATAAATACATATAAATTTAATAAATAATAAAATTATATTCAAAATATAATTTTATAGATAAGAAAATATACATCTAAATTTAATAATGATTAAAATTATATTAAAAAGATAATTCCACAAATTAAAATTTAATATGTACACTCTCGTATGTTTAATAATGATATTAAAAAATTAATTTTCATAATCTAATTAATATTAATAGTTATAAAATTCTAATAACTAATAAATTATTCAAATAAGTGTTAAATATAACTATGTCCTTATATGTCATTTTCTTTGTTTAAATAATCAAACATCTATTAGCTATCAGTTAATTTTACCAAACACTTTTATATAATCAGCTAATGTTATTCACTAATCAAATTAACTAATACTATCAACTATCCACTATCAATTAATGCCTAAATTAATTACAATTAGCTCCTAACATTGACTCAACTATATATTAAAACAATATATAATTATATTTAAATGGAAACAATTTAAAAAATCTCATTTCAAATTCAAAATTCGATTAATCAAATATGGAGATAAAACTCCAATCCTTAAAAGTTATAAAATAATACTATTATAATAAAAAAACAATTGAATTGAAATATAAATGATAGCCATTGGCCAGTTTGTTTACAAACCCAAACGTCAACTACCTCGCAGCAGCACCATTATTCCGTGCTACCTACCGAAAAAAACGGGAAAAGCTGACATTTTTCACTTCCTTCCATTTTAATTTTTAAATTTAATCTATTTTTACTATGGGCTAAAAGAAGCATTTTAATTTTTTGGGTAAAAGTACACAAGTGGTCCATAAACTGAGAAGCTAACGCCACGGCGAAAGCTGGTATATCCAGGTTACACCCTCTCTACTGGGACAATATCATTCTGTAGTATGGCAGATGCTAACGTAAGTGTTCTCGTGGTCTATGCTAGTTGGATTGGTTGTAATTCTTAGCTTTATGACTACACTGCACTTGCTCCTTAAGCAAGTTTTAGTTTTCTGCAAAGTCAGGTTATTGTGCGTATCCTTGTCGCTGCTTAGGGAAGTTTGTTCATGATATTGTAATGATGTTTTGAATTGTATTCAGCCCCGCCCATTGACCCGGTGCACTCTTTGTCCTCCACCTTAGGTTTAGGAAAGTTTTTCAACGAGACACTGGTCTTTAGAGTCTTCTAATAAGTTTTACCTTTCAAAAAAAAAACAATAGTTGATTCAGTAGAACCACAATCCACAACAGCAAAAGTTTTGGTTGATTATGCGGTTCGACCATGGAGGACTAGGTGTCCCGGATCCGAAATTGATGATTGCGCAGTTGTATGCTTGTTCCTCAAGTAATAGCCATTGTTATCAACATCCTTGCATGACAATGACAATGGAAACATTTAATTTATTATATTGATTTGATTCGTATCGGCCAAACATGTACGAGATTTGAAGGAATCCCAAGCTAATGTCTTTTTTTAATACACCATGAATACTGTTATTTTTTAATTTGAAAAATAGTTCATGGGAGAAATTATTGTGGACGACATCTATGGGTGAGGTGGAAATTATCGGCGACTGCCGGCGAGGCGGCGACATTGGGTACAATTTATTTTTTTTGTTTTTTTTATTTGGGACTAAATGTACAAAATGGAAGCGAGATGGCCGAAAATTAAAATTTTTGAAAAGTTGGTTCAATATTAGTTGATTTAATTGAATTTTTTAGGAGAATTCAATAATTCATTAAATTGAATTGAATCGATGATGGTGAAATTATTTTTAATGATATATGGTTTAGGGTATACGTTTAAGAGTTGAAGGGTTTAAGGTTTAATAGTTTAGGGTTTTAGGTTGAGGGTTATAGGGTTAAATTATTTTTTATAAAGAATAGAGTCAAATTGAAATAATATTTAAATAATAAGGGTTCAATAGAAATACGAAAATATGTGAGATACTAAATATATAGTTTACCCTTATTAAAAAAATAAAATTTTAATATATAAAAATAATTTAATTGAAATTTTAAAAATAATTATTAATTTTATGATGAGTCCTTAAAATTTTAAATTTTCATTAATTAATTTAATGGTGTTCATCGGTGTTCATCGTTAGTGGTGTTCATCGATGTTCGTCGCACGTGGTAGACTCATCCTAACATTTACCGTGGGAATGTAATTATCTCACTACTTAATCAAATGTACCAAATTCTAGTAAATATTTAGGGAAAGATAGAATCCAGCTCATCGTCTATTGCAATTTACATATTTGTCCCTATTTATTTAGAGTAAGACATTTACTTTTGAAATGTGATTATCTCGACTTAATAAAATAAAGGTAGGTACACCAATTTCTAGTAAATATTTCATGAAACATGGAATCCAGCTCATCATTTATTGCATTTTACATATTTACCCTTATTTTTTAGAGTAAGAATGTCAAGTCCAAACACAGTGACCAAGAAAAAAGTATGAGAGATAATATCATCTATTATTTTTCTAAAAAAATTAACGTGTGTTTGGTTTGTGAAACATAAAAAAGATAGTCACCTATCACTGAATTTAAAGAAAATTTTTGTTTTAAAAATTTATTGATCTCTTATTATTTTTTTAATTATCTACAATTATGTTTTAGTAATATTTTTAACTACTTGCTTATTATTATATTCTTATTTTAAATGTCTAAATATGAACCGATTTAGTTGATAAAAATTCATTTGATCAACTCTAGTTTTTTATGGATCAGAAATTTTGATTTTCATTTAAAAATGTATTTTAAAATTAAATTTAAAAATAAAATATGTTAATTCGAATCAAATCTATCTAAACTTTTAAAAAAAATAATTATAAGACAATCTTACACATTTCATTGGAATTTGAATTTTATTTTATTTAGATACGTAAAAAAATGATAAATTTCTAACTTTGATTTTCCTTCCACTAATAAAAATCATATTTTTGACATGCTCTAACATAGTTTCTAATTTTTAAAGCTTGCTTATAATAACATTTTTTTTTTGAGTCTTTAAAAACCAAATACACTAAAAAATCCAATAGTTTCAAATTCAATAGCCAAACACGCCCTTGTCAATGCTTTCTCTTTTATCTATGAAGTCATTTAACCTGTCAACTCTCAATAGATGTAGAGGTAGAGATGCATCGAGAGCTGTGCAGTCGTACTCTTAAAAATTTTAAATTTTTATATTAATTAATTTTTATTAAAATAAAATATTTTAGACACTTATTTTATATTTAAGCCAATTATAAAGGTGGTTCCTTTTTCTTAACCCTAAAACAAAACCTCTAAAGGAAAAAAAAAAGAAGAAGAAAAAAGGCTGCTGCTTGAAGGGATGAGAACCCAGGTAAGAGGTTCTTCTGGTTTAAAAATCTTGAAACTGGTAATAATATTAGTTTCTTCATGTTAATTAAAGTGTTTTTTTTTGGGTGGCATACAGGATGTTTAAGTTCTGCATCTCTCTAAAAAGCTGGGTTATGAAATTCTTCTAACAGACAGATAACTGGTAAATATGCAATTTTATTTTCTTCTTATTAACATATATATATATATATATATATATATATATATATATTTCCTACTGAAATTTCATTTATAAGATGTGAAATAAGTTGTTCAAAGCATTTTTGAGTTGCAGAAATCCTACAAAGTAAAAACCCAATTTAGCATTGAAGTCTGGAAATGTTCCACAAGAAAAGTGATTGCATTTGCAAATTGATTTCGGTTCCAACAAAAATTTTATATCCTTTTGATACATTTTTTATACCAAATAGTAAAAAACAAAAAGTTAAATCTTAACCCATAATTCTAAATTATAAATCTTAATCTCTAAAAAAATACACCCTACAACCTAAACTATAATACTAAACCTTAATTTTTTTTGTTGAGCATAAATAAGGACACCAAAAAGGCTCTTGAAGGAGGAGATGTGTTAACCGTGATTTTTAACAACTTGCTCTAGAGATTGTTGACCTTCAATTAGGGATGGGCACGACACCTGTACCCAATGGGTTCCAACCCGGCTCAATCGGCTCATGTATTTTTATGAAAAAATTGGGTTCGGGTCGGGTCGGATTTTTGTGTAGGGTGAGTTCGGGTCGGGTTCGAGTTTTAGGGTGAAAAAATCTGACTCGAAAATAATAGTGTAATTTTCTCTTAAATTTTTTAGGGATATTTGTAATAATACCCCCTCTTTATATATATTTTTATAATTAGGTCCTTAAAATTAATTTTTATTTTCGGGTTTAGAATATTTATTTTCGGGTCGGGTCGGGTTTAGAATATTTATTTTCGGGTCGGGTCGGGTTTAGAATATTTATTTTCGGGTCGGGTCGAGTTTTTTAAAGAATTGGATCTGGTCGGGATCAGTTTTACGATAATTAGTTTCGGGTTGGGTCGGATTTTTTAAAGAATTGGATCTGGTCGGGATCAATTTTAGGATAATTAGTTTCGGGTTGGGTTCGGGTGGGCCAAAAACCCGACCAGACCCGTGCCCATCCCTACCTTCAATTACTTGTTAAAAAACACATTCCTAAATTTTAAACAACTATCCGTAAATTTTAAACCTTTGCACCTAAACTCCTAAACCATATACCCTAAAACTAAAGTGCTTGTAATCTTCAAGAACACTAAACGACATGTATCTTAAAAAGTTAGCATGTATCTTAAAAAGTTAGCATGTTTGGTAAAATACTTTTTGAGCTAAAATTAGAAATTTGAAGTATTTTTAGAGGTTTGATAAATCAAATCTGTTAATTTGGGTTTCTTGATAAATAAAAGATTGTAATAGTGAATTGGGGTAAAACTTTTTATTTTGAAAAGGCTTTAGAGGTTTGGATAAAAAACTTGTAAAAACTATTTTGTCCTTGATAATTATAAAAAATTTTCTAAATAACATAAATTAGATTAACTAATAAAATTAAAAAAATAATTTTATAAATAAGAAATTAATATATAAAATTAATAAATACATATAAATTTAATAAATAATAAAATTATATTCAAAATATAATTTTATAGATAAGAAAATATACATCTAAATTTAATAATGATTAAAATTATATTAAAAAATAATTCCACAAATTAAAAATTAATATGTAACTCTTGTATATGTTCAATAATGATATTAAAAAAATTAATTTTTATAATCTAATTAATATTAAAAGGTACAAAATTCTAATAACTAATAAATTATTCAAATAAATGTTAAATATAATGATGTCTTTATAGGATAATTTTGGGGGATAATCCAAAATGGATTATTAATTAGGTTTCTAGGGGGTTTGGGGGAGATTTTGGGATCTAGGCCAAAATTTACAGTACCACGCCACCTCCTTATGGCGTGGTCAGTTTTTAGCCCAACCTCGCCACCTCCTTATGGCGAGGTCACCCTTCCCACCAGCCACCAGCCAAATTAGCCTAAACCAAATTAGCATGCAGGTTACGTAAAATGCATGGACCATGTGACCTCGCCACCTCCTTATGGCGAGGTCACCCTTCCCACCAGTCATCAAGCACCTCGCCATAAGGAGGTGGCGAGGTTGGGCTAAAAACTGACCACGCCATAAGGGGGTGGCGTGGTACTGTAGATTTTGGCCTAGATCCCAAAATCTCCCCCAAACCCCCCTAAAAACCTAATTAATAATCCATTTTGGATTATCCACCAAAATTACCCGTCTTTATATGTCATTTTCCTTGTTTAAATAATCAAACATCTATTAGCTATCAGTTAATTTTACCAAACACTTTTATACAATCAACTAATGTTATTCACTAGTCAAATCAACTAATATTATCAACTATCATCTATCAATTAATGTCTAAATTAATTACAATTAGCTCCTAACATTGACTCAACTATATATTAAAACTATGTAATTATATTTAAATAGAAACAATTTAAAAAATCTCATTTCAAATTCAAAATTCGATTAATTAAATATGGAAATAAAACTTCAATCCTTAAAAACTATAAAATAATACTATTGTAATAGAAAACAATTAAATTGAAATATAAAGGATAGCCATTGGCCAGTTTGTTTACAAACCCAAACGTCAACTGCCTCGCAGCAGCACCATTATTCCGTGCTTACCTACCGAAAAAAACGGGAAAAGCTGCCATTTTTCACTGCCTTCTATTTTTATTTTTATTTTTATTTTTATTTTTAAATTTAATCTATTTTTTGTATGGGCTAAAAGAAGCATTTTAATTTTTTGGGTAAAAGTACATAAATGGTCCCTAAATTGAGAAAAAATATTTTCTTCGGATATTAATGTTTTAGAAGTTACAGAACGGTCATTAAATTTATCGTATTGTTACAAAATAATTATTAAAATAGTTATAAATTTTGGTTAGTTTTAATGAACATTTTGTAAAAGTTTAATAAATTTAATGAGCATTTGTAATTTCTGAAACTTAAGTGGTCAAAAAGATCATTCTTACTTGGTTTAGTGACCAATTATATACTTTATGAAATTTATTTTCTCTGTCCTCATAAAATTTCGATTCCCGCACACCAAACAGACTCTTTTCCCTCTATATTCGTCTTCATATTTTCATTTCACTGTCAAAAAATTCAAAAGAAAAAAAAATCACAGCCAATAACAAAATCCTCCATTTTTTTTGGCAATGATCTATCTTTTTTGCATGCTTTAACTTTGCTGTTCTTTTTAAGTGTTTGATTTTTAACTGCATTATCGTTTTTATTTACATTGTTTTAGGTCCAAGTTAATATATTCGTCTTCGAATTTTTGAGACCTTTCTTTACCTTTTTTCTGCTTCAGTTTTATTGGGAAAAGAGTAAATCAAATTTTATTTTAGAATCCTTTTCCAGAACAATTTATTTATGTGCAATAATGTTTCAAAGATTTGAGGGGCCATATTCAATATATTAAAATGATTTCCTAATCTAAAAAATTAAATGTTTTTCAGAGCAACTTATTTATAGCAAAACATTGTCCAGAATTATGACCTTTTTGTAGTGATTTTCTGTGACACTAAGGTCTAGTATTAAATTGCGGTTGCAACACAGCGTTTTGGAGGTCACTGTAAACCACAATCGCATTTAAAAGCATAGTTATTTTCTAGAGAAAAATCACGCCGTAACGTTGCAAACACAACCGCAATTTAATGCTATGCATTAAGATCTTGGGAGAGGAAACTGAAAATTGGGTTAAGGTCAGTTTTGGTGTTTAAAACATAGGTTCTGATATGTTCTCATGCGTTTCTTTTGCAGGTTAAGGACTGCTCTTGGGCTGTACTAAAGCTCAAGGGAAATGGTACTCTTTAGTTTTATTATTTATTTCTAAGTGGTATTCCTTAACAAATTCTTAGTTATGAACTAGGCTCTGTTGTTTTTTGTAGGATCGAAATTGTTCCGGTGGTGATTTTGATAATTTTGACTGGGATACTGAAGACGAACTGGAAATCGAAAATTATGCCGTATCCTCTCGCTCAGAAGTGTCACTTACCAATGGTGAAGCTGTTTTGGGCACAACAAAGGTACACATTCGGTTTCAGCTTTATTCTGATGTCTAAAGTCTAAACGATTTCTTATATTAGAAGCTTGAACTTTTCATTGGCATTCGATTTAGTTGGTGTTTTTAATGGTCTTGGCTGAAATATCATCGTTTGCCTCCTTCACAATGAAACTGTTGCATTCACTCATGATTAACCTTTATATTCTCAAGGTGAGCTCGTCTGCAGATTCTCCCAATTCTAAGTTAATTGATCATTTTGTTGGAATGGGGTTCTCGTCGGAACTTGTTGCAAAAGCAATCGAGGAAAATGGTAAAACTCCTAGGTCCTTTCTACTTGGAGAATAAGTTTCAATCTTAAGCTCATTTATAATCCTGCATTACTATTGTCCAGGGGAGGAGAACTCGAACTTGATACTCGAAGCTCTACTTCAGTACTCTGTGAGTTACCGCATATGTCCTATTCTAATGCTGCTAGAAAGTTGCTGCACATGTTCTTGGCAGAACTTTTACTGTTAAATCACTGATTCGTTAGCCTACAGATTTCGTAAATTTATTAATCCTTCGGTTTCTCGTTTTGGTGGTATGAACTATGAAGGCAAGCACATTGGCCAGTTCTTCCAATTCCAAGTTGATTGACCATTTTTTAGGGATGGGGTTCTCCGAAGAAATGGTTATCAAAGCCATTCGAGAAAATGGTATGGCCCTTTCTTGTTTTTATTACACATTAGTTTTGATCTCAACTTCTTTATCCAAAATCTTCTCCATTTCCAGGAGATGGAAATACAGATACGATACTCGAGACTTTGTTGACGTATTCGGTAAGTTGTACACTTGAACCTTGTTTCTAGCTAAACATTATTTATGAAGTATACTTTTGTGTGAGAGAGACTAATTTACGCGAACAATGATCTTGATTTTGATGCGATAGCAAGTCTACATATTCAGTGGTTCAATTGATACTCTACCCTGTTATATTGAAAATTTGCAGGCTCTTGAAAAGTCTGCTCCCGTGCAACAACATGTTGATTCTGATAATTTCTCATCCGATTACGACGATAGTTTTCTGAATGATTCCACAGATACCGGTAGTTCTTCCGAGACTGAGGTATCTAACTGCTCAATTTACAATCATTTCTAAGTCACCATCTGTTAATACTATGATAACATATATTACATTAACAAAATATTTTATCGCATTTTCTTCGTAGATTATTTATTGAAGTTTTTTCTTTATTTCTATGTTCTAGGAAATCATGAATCCCGATTCTGACGAGGAGAGTAAACTGTTATGCTTGACGAAAATGGGATACTCAGAGGCGGAGGCTTCGGTAGCCATGGACAGATGTGGTGAGTGTTTTCTTTTTTCGAATGAAGAACTACAAAACACAACCTAAGCTTCAATACCATGTAATGCAACCAGCCTAAAATCAATTGGTAATATGTGACTCGAATACAAGACCACATGAAAGCGAATACGTAATCGATGTACGTTAACTTTTAAATACTGCAGGTCCGGACTCATCAATTGCAGAGTTGACGGACTTTATATGTGCTGCTCAAATGGCTAAGGCTGCTGATGCGCTTTTCCCGGTTGAAGATAGGGTAGCTTCTTTCCCGAATATGCGAAATTGCTGTCGTTTTACGTGTGTTGTTTTTGGTTAAACTTACACCTTTCATCCCATCATACAGAAGCCATTCTGCAATGACCCCAATTACAAGAAAAGGCGCAACTCGAGATATGATTCGTGTAAAAGGAAGAAGCAGATGAAGCCTGAGAAGAAGCTTCTTAATGAAGATGATAATGCTGTCCATCTTCCAAATCCAATGATTGGTTTCGGGGTTCCTACCGAAGGAGATCTGATAACTCAAAGAACACTTCCAGAAGATGCTATTGGGCCTCCTTATTTCTACTTCGAGAACGTTGCACTTGCTCCGGTAGGCGTTTGGAGCGAGATGTCACGGTGCTTGTACGATGTGGTGCCGGAGTTTGTCGACTCAAAGTATTTTTGTGCTGCTGCACGGAAAAGGGGATATATTCATAATCTGCCCATTGACAACAGAGTTCCTCTTCCGTTCCCTCCTCCCCGCACCATAGGCGAAGCTTTTCCTTTGACAAAGAGATGGTGGCCTTCCTGGGACCGAAGAACACAGTTGAACTGCTTACAAACATGTACAGCTAGTGCCAAATTGACAGACAGGATCCGAGACGCTCTCAAACCGTATGCCGGTGAGCCACCCCTGAGTGTGCAGAAGTACGTTCTTGATGAGTGCAGAAAATGGAATCTGGTATGGGTTGGAAAGAATAAAGTTGCTCCACTCGAACCTCATGAGGTGGAAATGCTTCTCGGTTTCCCTAGAGACCATACACGAGGTGGAGGAACTAGTCGGACCGAGAGATATAAATCGCTCGGTAACTCATTCCAGGTATGTAATTGCCAAATTCCCTAGTAATAGTGGTTGTGGTACATGAACTTCATCGGATTCTTCGTATGTGACTCTTTGGTTTGGAGATGCATGATCCATGCTTGGCTGCTTGCAGTGCTATGCTTATAGACTATTTTATTTCAGGTCGACACGGTAGCTTATCATCTTTCCGTCTTAAAAGACATGTACCCTGGTGGTATCAATGTCCTGTCTCTTTTCTCCGGGATCGGCGGTGCAGAGGTTGCCCTCCACCGGCATCACATACCGTTGAAGGTTGTTGTATCGGTTGAAATATCCGAAGTGAATAGAAACATCGTTAGGAGTTGGTGGGAGCAAACAAATCAGCGGGGGACTCTAATCCACATAAAAGATGTGCAAGAACTGGACGGTGACCGGTTGGAGCAATTGATGAGTGAATTCGGCGGATTCGACCTGGTCGTCGGTGGCAGCCCGTGTAACAACCTTGCGGGAAGCAATAGACATCATCGAGACGGACTCGAGGGTAAAGAATCGTCTCTCTTCTACGACTATTGTCGAATATTAGACTTTGTTAGACTCATGCAAAGGAATCAATGATCTCATGTGAAGGGTTATCTGTGGAAACTGGAAACATAACATTCTTTCCAACTTTTGACAACTTAAAATACATATTAGACGTTTTTTATTATCTTTCTTGTAGTATTTGTGTTAAACACTCATATTCGATGAATATGTAGACACAAATAAGAAGATATAATTTTTTAGGACCCAATAGATATAGATATATAGTATATTGTTTCAAATCTTATGTTAGAACACAATTGAAATGAAGCAAATACGATTTTAAAGTCTATTAGAATTCTTTATACTAAGAAGTTCATAATTTTTTATTATCATAATCAAATTAAAGTTAAAAAATTGACAAAAAAAATATCCACTTGTAACAATTTTAATGAGATAGAGAAAATTTAAATACGAGAATTAAACTCTATTTGAAATTTTTATGGCGTAGTTAAAAGTTTATTTTAAACCCTCTACGAAAAATAACATTTTAATTTTTATACTCTTGAAAAGTAAACATTTTGGTATAAAATATTGTTGGCTTGAATAACACTATTTATGTCTATATTAATTTTAAGTTTGAGGAAATTAATTTCTCAAAAACATTTTTTTGAACTTTTATTTCAAATGTATCAGTAATAATAATAAATCGGAGAGAGCTCAATGGAGCGGAGAGAGCGGAATCTGTGTTCCGATTCAGAGTATGTATTCAGAGTCAAGGGTGACCGGCGTATAGGAGCGGAGTCGTTCATCGGAGGCAAGGGGGGATGGAGAGCAGAAGTGGAACCTTCCCTCGGAGCGAATGATGACCGACGAGCTAGCAGAAATACTCCATGGGAGGCTAAGGCTAGGCAGGGTGGTGCTAGAAGGTTTAACGAGGTAAGGAGAAGGGGCGTAACAGTGTTTGTCAATCACATAAGCAAGAGAATTCACAAGGAAACTCTGAAAGAAGCGTTCGCCTCGTATGGAAAAGTGTTGGACATTTACATAGCCTACCATAACCGGAGCAAGATAAAAAGAAAAGATACATTCGCTTTTGTGCGATTTTCCTCTTTGCAAGAGGCGTTGAAGGCGGTTGAAGAGGCTAATCGAAGGAAGATGGACGGATTTACAATCAATGTGTTCTTGGATAAATCGGTAAGAGCTAGGGGCAGTGAAACTTTGAAGAGGTCGACAAAGAAGGTTTTTGTTAAAAAAATGGCGGCCATGTCCACAAAAGTATTGTCAAAATTCATTGATGGAAGGTCGTTTAAGGAAGTACTGCTAGAAGACAAGATCAAGGAGAAAATAGAGACTAACAAAGCACCTGATGACACTAACACATGCAACAATCATGTGGAAAAAGGGGACCATTCGATGGTTTGCAACCCTTTCTGCTTTAACATCTCAGATAGAGACAGTTCTTGGCTTAACGAATGTTTCATTGTTGAGATCAAAGGCATGTTTGATGCGACATTAATTTAGCAAGCTCTGAGAGCAGAAGGTTTTAAAGTCAAAGTTTGTCCATGGTCCGGTTTTTTCGCAATCATACACTTCGAAGAAGAGGAGCAGATGCAAATATTCTTGGATCTAAAAGACCAGATGCTTCAATCCTGGTTCGATGATATTGAGAACATTCAGGAGTTCCAGCTAAAACAGAAACATAAGATCTGGTTAAGCTTCGAAAACCTCCCTCTGCACGCCTGGGATGCTAAGGTCCTGGTAGCAATGGCAAGTAGATGGGGTAAGGTCCTCAAAATAGATGAAGAAGTTATGTCTAAGGATAGATTTGATTCGGCTCGAGTATTGGTGGGAGTCAAACACAGTGCAGTGGTTCCTCCTTGTGTGAACCTCTTTATCAATGGTGTTTGCTATTATATCAGAATCTCTATTCCTGAGTTCGAAGACAAAAGATGTTGGATTGATGGTGAATCTCCGGCGACCAGGGTTGAAGAGCCGGCGGTGGACAGTAATGGGGAGGAAGCCAATGTTTGGCGCTTTGACTTCCGTGAACAGGAATTAAATAAGCACAATGATGAAAGTCGGCTCGAGGAAAGGAATAGTGACAGTGTATCTTGGTTAGAGGATTCCGAGGCAACCAGGGTGAGATGTGGAAACCACGTTTTAAATAAAGGAGTTAGGATAGAAGCTCATGTTGATTTTGAAAAGGGACACGTGGATAATGTATTGGCAGAGGAGAATTTGGTTACACAAAACGCACAAGCAGAATTATTCGACGTCCCTATACAAGGCGACTCGGGCTTATCAAATGTGTCTGCTGAGTCTAATGGCCCACCAATTTCTCTCTTGGATGACGTATCTGGTCTAGTTACAATTAGGCTTAAAGTGGTTAGTAGCCTAAAAGGTGAAAGTCCTTTATCATTTAGGGAAAGGTTGAACAAATTGCACTCGCGGGCTGGAGCTAATATTGTGGTGGGCCATAGTATCAAGACCCAAGTGTATCCCAAGCATCCCGCCCCAAATGGGGATTCGAAGAAGCAGAGCCACGTTTCGGATGACAACAGGGAGGATATTACAGATCGACCGAATGTGAGAGTAGAGGAAGCAAAAGAAGTCGTCAAAGTTTGTAGATTGGTGGGACTGGAGTTTGAAGCAGACGAAGAAGGGATTGTTAGAGGATTGTTGAAGGCGGATGGCAGTGGGCATGAAACCCAGGTTTAAAGCCAGTAATTTTAGAAGATTGGAGGTGAGTGGGTCTCGATTTTTCAATTTTTCGATTTTTCTCTATGTATCACACTTTCTGCATGTCTTGGAATACGCGTGGTCTGGGTAGCAGGACCAAGAGATCAGCAGTCAAGAAACTTGTCCTCAGTTTGAAGCCAGGAATATGTTTGTTCCAGGAAACAAAAAAGGAAAATATGGATAGAGGTTTGGTTTCTCAGATTTGTGGGCAAAATTCTAGAATTGAGTTTGTGTTCTCCCCATCGATTGGGGCTTCGGGCGGATTGTTATCTTGCTGGGATGGAGACTTCTTTGCCCAACACAGTAGTTTTATCCATAACAGGTTCATTGCAACGGTAGGAACTATTAAGCATCTTAAGTTGAAGTGCGTTTTGATTAACATTTACGCTCCGAACAACCATTATGAGAGGAAGCAATTATGGGTTGAGTTGAGGGACCTGATAGAACGGTTAAAGCTACCAGTTCTAAGTGGAGACGATTTTAATATAGTGCGAAATCAAAATGAGAAATCTGGAGCCCAGTTTAACAGAAAAGCCATGGATGAGTTCGACGCCTTTATTGGAGAGGTAGGCCTCATTGACCTACCTATGTCTGGAGGTGCGTTTACCTGGTGTAGCAACCGAGAGAGTCCAGTATTTTGTCGGCTTGACAGGTTCCTACTGACTGCCGATATCCTAGGAATGATGCCGGACATCAGTCAGAAATTAGGAGGGTGTAGTATCTCAGACCATAAACCAGTCCTATTGTGTAAAAACATTCGAAACAGAGAACCGAAACCGTTCAAATGGTTCGATTACTGGGCGGATGAAAAAGATTATGAACAAGTGGTGAAAAATGCGGCAAGGTCAGCAGAGGGTAAGGGGATTGGATACTTCCTAGAGCAGTGTCGAATTGAATCAAAGAAATGGGTTAATGGCATGCAATCAAAAAATGAGGAAGACGGTTTATCATTGGAAAAGAAGGTGATGGAAATTGAAATCAATATCCAAAATGGCACAGAGGATGAAGGGGCTCTCTCCGAATTGAAGATGCTACGGGCTAAACTATGGAATTGCTACAGAAGAGAAGAGAGGGAGTGGCTACAAAAATCCCGTCTTAAGTGGTTTAAAGCTGGGGATAGGAATACGAAATATTTCCACCTGATCGCTTCCTCGAGAAGAAGAACAAACTGGATTTCAACTCTGCAGTGTGAAGGGAAGTTGATTTCGAATCAGTATAAAATCAAGGAGTTTATTTTTGATCGTTTTAAAGAGATTTACAACTCATCTGTTACAATCCCTGTGAAAAAGCTAGATTGCAATATGAAGTGTTTTTCCACCGAAACATCAGATGCTTTAGTTAGGGAATTTACAGAGGAGGAAATTAAAAATGCCCTGTGGTCAATGGATGGTTCAAGAGCCCCGGGGCCAGACGAATTCAACATTGGCTTCCTGAAGAGATATTGGAATGTGATCAAAAAAGATGTCCTTATTTTTTTCTCTGAGTTCTTCAAAGGATCGGTGTCGGACCCAAAGCTTAACCAGTCCTTCATTGTGTTGATCCCCAAGAATTCCTCTCCAAGTTCAATTGAGGATTACCGCCCTATTAGCCTTGTGGGCAGTATATACAAACTGGTTGCCAAAGTTCTTTCTATTCGATTAAGTGGGCATATTCAAGAAATTATAGGCGACACTCAATTCGCATTCTGTCCGGGCAAACAAATACTTGACTGTGTTCTGATCTCTAATGAAATCACGGAGCTGATGAAAAAAAGGGAGAATCTAGGGATATTCTTTAAAGCGGACTTCAGAAAAGCACATGATACCGTGGATTGGGACTTTTTATTGTTAGTTATGAAGAAAGTTGGTTTTCCTTATAAATGGCTATCTTGGATACATTTTTGTATTTCTTCTGCTAACATCGCAGTCCTAGTTAATGGTTCGCCAACACCAAGCTTCAAAATCAAAAGAGGCCTGCGCCAAGGTTGCCCCTTGTCCCCCCTCTTATTCAACATAGTAGCCGAGGCTCTAAGCGCTATCCTAAGCAAGGCTGTAAGTCGGGGTTTGTTTGAAGCAATGAAAGTAGGGAATAATGAGGTGGCGGTGTCACACATCCAATTTGCCGACGACCTTATAATATTTAGTGAAGCTAGCGAACAGAAGATTATGAACATTGTTAGAATACTTAGGGGTTTTGAATTAGCGTCAGGGCTCCGATTGAATTTGGCCAAATCTAAGTTGATTGGCATTAATTTGGAGCAGGCGAAACTGGAACAGTGGGCAACTTTGTTAAAATGTACCACAGAAGCTCTACCGTGCAAATATCTAGGATTGCCGCTGGGTTTGGCAAGGAACTCTCGAGCAATTTGGGATCCTGTGCTGGAAAAATTCAAAAAGAGGCTTGTTGGGTGGAAGTCTCGACTATTGTCTTTTAGTGGGAGACTTGTCATTATTAAAACAGTCCTCTCTAATCTACCGGTGTATTACATGTCTATATTCAAAATGCCCTCTTACGTCAGCAATCAGCTCAACAAATTAATCTGTAAATTCCTGTGGGGAAGCGTAGAAAAGAGAGCTATACATTGGATCGGTTGGAAGGAGCTGTGTCAACCATTGAGCCAAGGCGGTCTAGGATTGGTGGATATGAAACTGAAAAATAGAGCATTGCTCAACAAGTGGTTATGGCGCTTTGGAGTTGAACAAGAATCGTTGTGGAGGAGAGTGATCAACAGTAAATATGAGAATAATTCCTCTGGTATCCTACCATCAAATTGTAACAGATCAACAAAGTCCAAAATTTGGCGGGATATCACTTCTCCGCTGGGTGATGCGTCAGATCCTTGGCTAAACAACATTAGCTTCGTGGTGGGCAATGGCAAACTAATAAACTTCTGGGAGGACATTTGGTGTGATTCTGTCCCTTTGCGAATGAAATATCCTAGAATATATGCCTTAGCCGTGAAGAAGAACAGATCTATAAATGAATTCAGCTCCTTTGAGTGAAACTGTTGGCAGTGGAATATTCAGATACGCCGAGCTTTATTCGAATGGGAAAAGCCACTACGGGAGGATTTTATGAGTTTAATTAATAGAGGCAAACCGGGAGGCAATCGGTAGGACAACATTAGATGGAGGGGCTCGACTAATAGTTTGTACAGTCCGAAATCTTATTGTAGAATGATGAATCATGGCAGTAATAATTCAAATCGGGTGTGGAAGCTGGTTTGGGCCAATATCGCCCCTCCAAAGGTCGAAAGTTTTGTGTGGAGACTACTTCATGGGAGAATTCCTACCAAATTTGAACTCTTCAAACGAGGTATGGGGTCCCTCTCATCCCTAAATTGTGTTTTTTGCAATAACAAGGAGGAAACTCCACTTCATCTATTTTGTGAGTGCAAATTGTCGTGGGCCTTATGGCAGAATTGGTGCAAATTTTGGGATATAAAGTTAGTAATGCCTAACAGTTTGTGCAGCCTACTGCTAGTATGGCATGGGTGTTACAATGGGTTTAGGAATCCATTAATTTGGTATTTAGCTTACTTTGGAATAATCTGGACTATTTGGCTTCACCGAAACGAAGTTGTTTTTAAGGGAGTTAATCCATCTGAGAGTACAATGTTTGAATTATTTGTGGTTAGAATGGCGTTGTGGTGTAAAGCAAAATGGAATAATTGTCAGTCTACGGTGTCAGATTTATGTAACATGCCTAGAGCGTTCAAGGATTTAACCCACGGGGAAAATCATGCTAGGCAGAATAAGTGGATTCCTCCTCGTGAGGGTCATCTAAAGTTCAACGTTGATGGAGCCGTGATGGGCAGTTATGGTTTGGCTGGGATCGGGGGAATTTTACGAGACAACAATGGGAAAATTTGGCTAGTGTTCTCCAAATCTATAGGGTATATGGATGTCTCTACTGCCGAAATACTTGCGATAGTCGAAGCCGTTAGGATATTTGCTTCTCATCCAGAATGGAGGGCATTCTCGTTGACGGTGAAAAGCGACAACAGTGTCATAGTACAGTGGTTTCGGAATCCGAGCGGGGCACCTGATTTTTTCAAGAAGATAATCCTGGATACTACACAAGCAAGCAATGGGGTTAAGTGGACTGTGGAAAGCATTTGCAGAGAAGCAAACTATAGCGCCGACATACTCGTAAAGAAGGGTATTCACAGAAAGAATGAATTGGTGGAGGTATATCCAATGGTCGCAAGGGCTTAATGTCGCGTGGGGATTCAGCAGGGGTGTTTGCCCCTCCCGAGTGTTACGGTCAGTAGAACGTCTTACCCTGGATCCAGGCGGGTTCTTTCAGAACTATGGTGAGAAAACAGTTTGCGTTGTCATCACAACCTGGGGGGTTTCGATGATGACCTGGGTGTGTGCTTTTATTTGGCTGATTTTAATTCTTGCTGTATAAGTGAACAGGTTTTAAGTTGGCTGCTCGAACTATTTAGTGTGTAATTTAGCATTTACATTGTGCACTTTTTTTCCTCCATAGGTTTAGGGAGGTTTTTTAACAAGGCCAATGTTCATGCTCTTGATCAATAAAATACATTTCAAAAAATATATATAAAATTTGCAAGTAGCTATAAAATCTACACATGAAATTAATTTAAATTTTTATTTTAAAGGCTTAAAGGCTACTTTTGCCTTGTAGTAATTTCAATTTTGCCTTTATGATATTTCTGCATCAATTTGACCCTTAAATTAGTCGAATTGCATTATCGTTTAGGGCTTAGGAATGTTTTTATGTTTCATAATCACTTTAAATTAATAAATTTTTATTAGGGTTTATGATTTAGGGTTTGAGATTTAGAAATTAAGGTTAGAGTGTCAGTCAAGTGGCAAACGGTGATGCAATTCGACCACTTCAGGGGTCAAATTAATGCGAAAATATCATAAAAATGAAATCGATAAATTAAGACTACTACAAAAACAAAAGTAATCATTAAATCAATTTTAAACAGTATTTCCTCTACTTACATAATAACAATTACAAGTCAAAACATAAAGAAATTAATACCCAATAAGATTTCCAGCCTAAACATGCTTGGGCTTTGTGCAGTTTCATTGGACTATATATAAAGCATGTAGGGAGGTTCTAGGGTGAGACTGTGAAACTAAAATTGATTATGATATAACATATAAACTTAAGGACCAATTTGCAAAACAATAAATTTTTAAGTACTCTTTAAAGTCTCACAATTGACAAGTATTTTAAACAAAATAATATCTCAAGACAAGCTCTTAAATATATGAAAAATTCTCTAAGTCTTCTCCTATATTTTTCAAGCTAAACTATGCAAAAACGCCCAGGCGTATCGATACCCTTAGGAGTATCGATACTGTCTTTTGCCACTGGAATTTTGATTTTCAAGCCATACTATACAAAAACGCCCAGGAGTATCGATACCCTTAGGCGTATCGATACGGGCTTTTGCCACTGGAATTTTGATGGACTTAGCGTACCGATACGGTGTTACCCCGTATCGATACGATATTCATCTGGGCAACTCTTTTAATGAAACCGTACCGATACGCTTTGCAACCGTATCGATACGATAAGCATATCTTTGAAAAATCTTTGCATTTAATTTTTCGACCGTTACTTGTCAGTTGGTTGGTTTCCCAATTTTTAAAAGACCATTATACCGTACCGATACGCTTGGTATGCGTATCGATACACTCTTTAAGAAAACCAAACTTGGGATTCCAGTGAGCAAACACCGTATCGATACGACCATCCGTACCGATACGCCCCTTAAAACCGTACCAGTACGCCTTCTATGCGTATTGATACACTCTGTTTTCAGTCACAACGGCTCTTTCCTCTTTGATGCAGGTATCGATACGCCCTCTTCGAGTACCGATACGGTATGATGTAGAGCTGCATTTAATGCGGGAAAAATGCTCTCAACGGATCTATTGATGATCCCAACTACCCAAACGGCTAGAATTCAATACAAGGGTATAAAAACAAGCTTCAATTGACCAAGCAACAACTATTGAACCTACAAGCAACATCAAAGCAAAAATCCAAACCCTAGTGCTCTTCATAGTCAAATTCTTGTACCCAACTCTAGTGATTTTATTGTTATCTTGTATTGTGAGTTTGGGGAGTTTGAAATTGTATTTGGGTAAACATTTATCCTTTGAGAGGAATTGTTAGAGTTTACCAAATCCATCTCTTTGTAAAAGTGAATGGATTAAGCTTTGGGTAAAAAACTTAATCAATTTGTAAGGTTACCTCCTCATTCAAGAAAAGGGGAAGAATTCAAGTAGTGAATTGGTTGAAAATCCTTAGTGGGAACTAAGGTAGTGGATGTAGAGTTCATTTGGAGAACTTGAACCACTCTAGCCACTTGTGTCACTTTTTATTTTTCACTCATACCTCCTACCAAATTTTTAATTGCCAATTCACCCCCTCTTGGTCATTTGCAATTGTGTGATCAACTCAACAATTGGTATCAGAGCTACACTCATTGGAAGGATTACAACCCTCGTGAGTCGATTCTAGGAGAGTTTGATCAACAACTAGTCAAGCAATGACATCCACCTCCAACTCCAACCTCTACGAGTCCCAATCTACCACCAAGCCACCATTCTTCAATGGGGACAACTACCCATATTGGAAGAATAGGATGAGGCTCTTCATCAAGTCCATCGACTACATGGTGTGGGATGTGGTTGAAGAAGGTCCAAACATTCCCACGAAGAGAGATAGTGAAGCAAGACTTGTCCCAAAAGTAAAAGCCGAAATGACGGAAGATGAACGACGAAGGATGCAAGTGAATGATAAAGCTCTCCATGTCATATTTTGTGCACTTGGTCCGGATATCTACTCCAAGGTGTCTTCGATCGAAAATGCCAAGGAGGTTTGGGACACCATCGAGACAACATATGAGGGAACTAGTGATGTCAAGGAAACAAAAATTGGGCTACTCAATCTAAGCTACGAAAATTTCAAGATGGATCCCGATAAGAGTGTTTCCAAGATGTTTGATCGATTCTCAGTCATTGTCAACGGATTGAAGGGCTTCGGTGAGATCATCCCCGAAGACAAACTAGTGAGGAAATTGTTGTACTCTCTTCCGGAGTCATGGGATATCAAGAGAACGACTATTATTGAAGCTCGAGATTTGAAGACTCTCAAGCTTGATGCTCTTATTGGATCTCTACTCACCCATGAGATCATGAGGAAGGGAAGAGAAGAAGAAAAGAAAATGGTTGAGAAGAAGGATGTTGAGAAGAAGAAGGTTGGAATCGCTCTTAAGGCTTCATATCATGAAAGTGATTCAAGTGAAGATGAAGATGAGGAGATGGCCATGTTGGCCAAACAGTTCACTCGCTTCATGAAGTCCAATCGTGGGAGAAAGTTCATTAGAAAATGAGACTTCAAGAGCAAGAGTAAGGAAGAGGAGAAGGACCAAATCACTTGCTATGAATGCAAAAAGCCCGGCCATATCCGTTCCGAATGTCCTCAATTGAAGAGGAAGAGCTTTGGGAAGAAGAACAAGCTCAAAGCTCAAGTAGCAACTTGGAGTGACGATGAGTCATCCGAGGAGGAGGAGGAAGTGGCCAATCTTTGTCTCATGGCCATTGATGATGAACCAAAGGTAAATTCTAACTCATCTAATTTTGATTTTACCTTTGATGAGCTTCAAGATGCTTATGATGAATTGCAAGAGGTTTACGATGAGTTAGTAGGAAAATATAAAGAATCCATTTTGAGAAACAAGAAAACTATTTCCGATTTGAAAAATCAAAATGAAACATTTTCAAAAACTAACTCTGAATTGGAAAAGAAAGTTTTGTTTTTAGTAAATCTTTCAAATGATCTTAAAACGAAAAATCTTGAACTTGAAAAACTTCTTTCTGATTTTCAAGATTATCACACAAAGGAAGTGGATAATCTTAAAACATCAATTGCTATTGGGAAAAATCATTTTGAAAAAGGAAACTCTTCTAAATCCCAATATGTGAAAAGAAAACATTTTATTCCTAAACAAAGAAATTTTCATAAGCAATCTAGAGGTCAAAAGGTTAGAAGTGTTTGGGTTCCTAAGGAACTCATTATTTCTAATAATATGAATGCTATTGTTTCTTGGATTCCTAAGGGAACCAAATTCTGAAGGCTAACACACATGGACCCAAAATGATTTGGGTACCAAAAATCAAGGCCTAATTTCTTTGTTTGTAGGGGAGCATCGCTACAAGGCCAAAGCTTCAAGCCAAAACTCATGGTACTTTGATAGTGGATGCTCAAGACATATGACCGGTGACAAGAGTAGATTCGTGGAACTAAAGCCAAAAAGTGGTGGGGTGGTAACTTTCGGTGACAACTCCAAAGGCTACATTGAAGGAATAGGCTCAATTGGTAATCACTCTTCTATTTTCATTGAAACTGTTTTGTATGCCAACAGTCTTAAACATAATTTATTGAGCATTAGTCAGTTATGTGATAAGGGTTTTAATGTTTTATTTGATAAAAGTGGTTGGAAAATTGTGAACATTAAAACAAATCAACTAATGCTCATAGGACATAGAATAGGCAATATCTACATGGTGCATTTAGATGACATCCATTCATCCCATACATGCTTAGTTGCACATGATGAACATGACTCATGGCTTTGACATAGAAAATTAGGACATGCTAGCATGAGTGTCTTAGAGAAATTAATTTCCCTTAATCTAGTTAGAGGTTTACCCAAACTTAATTTTCTAATGATAAAATTTGTGATGCATGTTTAAAGGGTAAACAACATAGAACTTCATTTAAATCCATTAATGATGTCTCTACTAGTAGATGTTTACAATTGATTCATATGGATCTTTTTGGGCCTATTAGAACAATGGGCTTGGGTGGTAAATCATATGCCTTTGTGCTTGTAGACGACTATTCTAGATTTGCTTGGGTTCTATTCTTAAATACAAAAGATGAGGCTTTAGAAAAATTCATCACATTTTCTAAAATAACTCAAAATGATCTTGAACTTAAAATTTCTCACATTAGAAGTGATCATGGAACCGAATTTCAAAATCTAGGTTTTGATGAGTTTTTAAATGAAAATGAGATTAGCCACAATTTTTCCGCACCTCACACTCCTCAACAAAATGGGGTAGTTGAGAGGAAAAATCGAACTTTAGAAGAAATGGCTAGAACCATGCTTTGCGAAAATAATTTACCTAAATATTTTTGGGCGGAAGCCACAAATACCGCTTGCTATATTATAAATCGAGTAATGATTAGGCCAATTTTGAAGAAAACACCTTATGAGATTTTAAAATCTAAGAAGCCTAACATTAGCTATTTTCATCCTTTTGGTTGCAAGTGTTTTGTTTTGAATAATGGTAAAGAAAACTTAGGTAAATTTGATGCTAAAAGTGATGAAACTATTTTCTTAGGGTACTCTTTAAACTCTAAAGCCTATCATGTATTTAATAAAAGAACTCTAGTAGTTGAAGAGTCTATACATGTTGTTTTCGATGATAACCTCCTTCCGAGGAAGGAATCTTGTGATGATGATGATGTAGGAATCCTTGATGCCATTAATGGAGGACAAGCGTCAAAGGTGGATGAGGTTCAAACTAAAGATGAAGATACACAAGATCCACCTCTTGAAGCCTTGAAGGACTTGGCTCTCGAGGAAAAGGAGGTATCTTACCCAAGGGAGTTCAACTATGTCAAAGGTGGTGAAATCTTGGGTGATCCATCCAAGGGGGTAACTACTAGATCCTCTCTCAAATTAATGAACCATGTTGCTTTTCTTTCATGCATTGAGCCTAAAAATATTAAAGAAGCTTTAAAAGATGATTTTTGGATTTTGGCCATGCAAGAGGAATTAAATCAATTTGAGAGAAGTAAAGTTTGGGCATTAGTTGAAAGGCCTAGTAATCAATCTACTATAGGAACTAAATGAGTGTTTAGAAATAAATTAGATGAAAGTGGTAATATAGTGAGAAAAAAGGCTAGACTTGTTGCTCAAGGCTATACCCAAGAAGAGGGAATTGATTTTGATGAGACATATGCACTCGTAGCTAAGATGGAAGCCATTAGGATGCTTTTAGCATTTGCATGTTATAATAATTTCAAGCTTTTTCAAATGGATGTGAAAAATGCATTTTTAAACGGTTTTATAAATGAAGAAGTGTATGTTGAACAACCACCGGGTTTTGTGGATTCAAAATTTCTAAACCATGTGTTTAAACTAACAAAAGCTCTTTATGGTTTAAAACAAGCTCCTAGAGCTTGGTATGAGAGACTTTCAAATTTCTTAATTGAAAAAGGTTTTGAAAAAGGAAAGGTGGACACTACACTCTTCAAAAAAAGATATAACAATGACATCTTAGTAGTTCAAATCTATGTTGATGATATCATTTTTGGTTCTACTAATGAGTGTTATTGTAAAGAATTTTCTAAGCTAATGCAAGGTGAGTTCGAGATGAGCATGATGGGGGAGCTCTCATTCTTTTTGGGACTTCAAATCAAACAAAGGAAAGATGACACCTTCATAAATCAAGCTAAGTACGTGAATGATATGCTCAAAAAGTTCGGCTTGGAGAATGCAAAACCTCAAGCCACACCAATGAGCTCTTCCATAAAGCTTGACAAGGATGAAGGAGGTAAGTGTGTTGATTCTAAGCTTTATAGATCCATGATAGGTACTTTGCTTTATCTTACCGCAAGTAGACCAGATATTATGTTTAGTGTTTGCTTGTGTGCTAGGTTTCAAGCTAGTCCTAGAGAATTACACTTAGTTTCCATTAAGAGAATTTTTAGATACCTTAGAGACACACCTACCTTAGGCCTTTGGTATCCTAAAGATTCCTCCTTTAGCCTTCATGCTTATTCGAATGCGGATTATGGGGGATGTAAGATAGATAGGAAAAGTACTTCCGGGGCATGCCAATTCTTAGGTAGTATGCTCATATCTTGGTTCTCTAAGAAACAAAATAGCGTAGCCTTATCTACCACCGAAGTGGAGTACATATCCTTAGGGAGTTGTTGTGCTCAAGTCCTTTGGATGAAGCAACTACTCTTAGATTATGGAGTTGAAATAGAAACCATACCCCTTAGGTGTGACAACACTACTGCCATTTGTCTCACTAAGAATCCCATCCAACACTCTAGAACTAAACACATAGAAATTAGACATCATTTCATTAGAGATCGTGTGTTGAAAAATGATGTTGTTATAGAGTATGTTGACACCTTGAACAAATTAGCGGATATATTCACAAAGCCTTTAGATAAAGAGCGCTTTTGGACCCTTAGGAGAGAGTTAGGTTTAACTAGCCTTTCTTGACCCCTTTTAGGTCCCAAAATGTCAAAAATTTGCTTGAAATTGTTTGTGATACATGCTTGTGTTAATTTTGTTCTTTTTGCTTCTATGCATGTTGCTAGGGGAGTGTGGATTAAGTTTAGCCATCAAAACTTGTTCATAGGACATGTACATGCATTTAGGGACATTTCAAGTTGGATTTTTGCACTTAAATCTGTCAAAAATGCCTAATCTGGTAAAGGTGTATCGATACGGCTGAAGCGTATCGATACGGGTTCATAACTGGGAAAACTTTGAAGCTGAACGAGTATCGATATGGTTAAAGTCAAGGGAAATAGTCAAAGCCAAGCCGTACCGATACGGTCCCGCGTATCGATACGGTAGTAACGGCGAATAAAAAATTAGGGTTAAAGGGTATCGATACACGTGTATAGCGTATCGATACGACCTCGACGGAAAGGCTATTTAGGGCTGCAATTGTTAAAAAGCTTTAAAAACAAAAACCCCTCTTTTCTCTACAAAACCCTAGCTGCAATACCCTATAAAAACCCCCTCAATCCTTCAATTTTTAGCATCAAACTTAAAAATTCTTTGAGGGTTTTTAATCTCCACATCAAGGCTAAGCTTTGTCAACAAATCTTGTGCATTCACATCAACTCATTCATCCAATCTAAAGTTCAAGGTATAAAACTCTTCTTTTTTATTTTCTTTGATTTTCGTTTGATTTTTATATTTGTTTCAACTTAATTTTTGTGCAAAACATGTTTTTATTTTATGGGTTTCAACTTTTTCATAAAAATTTTCTCAAAAATCAAAATTTTTCATTCAAATATATTTTCTATTCGTATTTTTTTAATCTGTTTTTCTAAATTTTTTTCAGACTTGTGAATATCTTTTTACAATTAAATTTCTTTTTACAATTACCTTGAATTATTAGAATTTATTGGATTGAATAGGATGTTAATTGCATACATATTCGAATCGCTTTTTGATGTGTTTTCAGGGTTATGGCACCATCAAAAAAGAGAACTAAGCGTTATCGTTCTACTTCCGATCCTAATGAGGATGTTGAGGGTAACCCTACACCTAATCTTCCTTATATTATCCCATTAAGTTTTCCCGATGTTGGCGATATAGAACGATACAAACTTTTTCAAGGTATGAACCTTAGGGAAGAACATGTTGTGTCTGTCCCGTTTTTAAATTCTGCCCGGTTCAAATTTTAATACCTCCCTTTACTTAAGCAATGGAAATTTCTGAATTTTTTAAGCATTCCTCCTATTCTCTATAGGAATTTGGTCATCGTATTATTTTCAAATGCTTTATGTGTTCATGATGAAGCTAGAGAGAATGTCATTGCTACTGAATCCTCTGTTATGGGAAAAACCTTTACAATTGATCAAAAACTTTTATGTAATGTCTTTGGTTTTGAAAATATTGGTATTGATGATGAGAAATCCTTGGGTACGGGTCCTTTAGGCTCAGCAAAAGTTTTAAATGCTCATGACTGTATCCTTCATCTTCTTGTCTCTTGGTTTTTTCGTCCATCGGGAGGGAAATTTTCAACTATTCGTCAAACATATGATTTTTGGCTTAGGTGTTTTAGAGAAGGTCAACGTCCAAATCTTTGTCAAATTATGTTTGTCGACCTTGTCTATTTAGTCCAACACCGTCACACCAAACAAGTCACATCCTTTTACTACTCTACGGCTTTGAGTTATCTCTTTCATTCCCTTGACATTGATTGTTCCCATGACTATCCCGAAACCCTTGGCCTATCCATAGATGAGCGTTCTCTAGCTCGTTCCAGTTTCTCTTATGTTGATAATGAATGGGTTCGTAACACTCAAGATCCTCCACAAGATGCTCCGGTCGATGCTTCTCGTGCCTCTTCGAGCTCTCACCGTGCTCCGATTGATTCCTCTTCCATGGACACTTTTATGACTTTCCTCAATGAGAAGTTCACTTCCATGGAAGTCGGGTTTACCGCGATGGATACTAGATTCACATCCTTGGAAGATCGCGTCAAAGTTATGGAGAAGAAAATGGAAACCATGGCTTCTCGCCAAAACTCCATGGATATCTCTCTGACCGCCTTCCATGGTGCTTGGCTCAACCAAAACCGAAGGAATCAACCCTCTCAAGATGATGAAGAAGAAGAGGACGAGGACGATGATGATGAAGAGGCGGACGAGTAGTTTATGCATATCATCTTATGACATATAGTCTTTTATATTCTTTTATTGCACTCTTGTTTTTAGGATCTAAGTCTATGCCTATTATCTATGTTTTAGGATTTTAAAGTTTGGATTATGATGTTTGCTTTGAAGTTTATGCATTTGAACTATTATGTTTACTCTGAAGTTTATGCATTTGAACTATTATGATTGCTTTGAGTTTAATGAATTAATTGTTGCTATTATCCTTGTATTTATATTTGATCTAACAAAAAGGGGGAGAAGGATCATAGAGTCAATTTTTATTTTTGAAAATCTATCTTAAATTAAGGGGGAGAAAGCTTTTCAAAGTTTCAAAAACTTAAAAATTTATTTGTGGTTTTGTTATATCAAAAAGGGGGAGATTGTGAAACCAAAATTGATTTTGATATAACATATAAACTTAAGGACCAATTTGCAAAACAATAAATTTTTAAGTACTCTCTAAAGTCTCACAATTGACAAGTATTTTAAACAAAATAATATCTCAAGACAAGATCTTAAATATATGAAAAATTCCCTAAGTCTTTTCCTATGTTTTTCAAGCCAAACTATGCATAAACGCTCAGGCGTATCGATACCCTTAGAAGTATCGATACTGTCTTTTGCCACTGGAATTTTGATTTTCAAGCCAAACTATACAAAAACGCCCAGGAGTATCGAAACCCTTAGGCATATCGATACAGGCTTTTGCCACTGGAATTTTGATGGACTTAGCGTACCGATACGGTGTTACCCTGTATCGATACGATATTCATCTGGGCAACTCTTTTAATGAAACCGCACCGATACGCTTTGCAACCGTATCGATACGATAAGCATATCTTTGAAAAATCTTTGCATTTAATTTTCGACCGTTACTTGTCAGTTGGTTGGTTTCCCAATTTTTAAAAGACCGCTATACCGTACCGATATGCGTATCGATACGCTCTTTAAGAAAACCAAACTTGGGATTCCAGTGAGCAAACATCGTATCGATACGGCCATCCGTACCGATACGCCCCTTACAACCGTATCGATACGCCTTCTATGCGTATCGATACGCTCTGATTTCAGTCACAACGACTCTTTCCTCTTTGATGCAGGTATCGATACGCCCTCTTTGAGTACCGATACGGTATGCTGCAGAGCTGCATTTAATGCGGGAAAAATGCTCTCAACGGCTCTATTGATGATCCCAACTACCCAAACGGCTAGAATTCAATACAAGGGTATAAAAACAAGCTTCAATTGACCAAGCAACAACTATTGAACCTACAAGCAACATCAAAGAAAAAATCCAAACCCTAGTGCTCTTCATAGTCAAATTCTTGTACCCAACTCTAGTGACTTTATTGTTATCTTGTATTGTAAGTTTGGGGAGTTTGAAATTGTGTTTGGGTAAATATTTATCCTTTGAGAGGAATTGTTAGAGTTTACCAAATCCATCTCTTTGTAAAAGTGAGTGGATTAAGCTTTGGGTAAAAAGCTTAATCAATTTGTAAGGTTACCTCCTCATCCAAGAAAAAGGGAAGAATTCAAGTAGTGAATTGGTTGAAAATCCTTAGTGGGAACTAAGGTAGTGGATGTAGAGTTCATTTGGAGAACTTGAACCACTCTAACCACTTGTGTCACTTTTTATTTTTCACTCATACCTCCTACCAAATTTTTAATTGCCAATTCACCCCCTCTTGGCCATTTGCAATTGTGTGATCAACTCAACAGAGACCTTTAATTTAAGGTTAATTTAAGGCTGATCAGTTTAGCAGGTAATAAGTTTGTACGTAAATTCTTACGAGCTTTGTACATAATTGTTTACAGTAACTGTAATAAAAACAGTATATACATAAAATGTTACGACGTAAGGATTTGTGTACATACATAATTTCCTACGAGAAAACCTTTTTCATTACAAGAACTGTAAGAATTTCAGTAGGTACAGAAATTAGTACAAAGTATACATAAATCCTTACAAATGTCGTAAGAAAAAGGTAGGTACCGAAATCCTTACACGAGATCACCAAAATCAAAAGGAGCTCAACTTAGGGTAAGCATTTGTGTACATACATAATTTCCTACGAGAAAACATATTTTATTACAAGAACGATAAAAATTTCAGTAGGTACAGAAATTACTACAAAGTATACATAAATCCTTACAAATGTCGTAAGAAAAACGGTAGGTACTGAAATTCTTACACAATATCAACAAAACCAAAAGGAGCTCAAGTTAGAGTAAGCATTTGTGTAGATACATAATTTCCTACGAGAAAACCTATTTTATTACAAAAACTGTATGGATTTCAGTAGGTACGGAAATTAGTACAAAGTATACAAAAATCCTTACAAATGTCGTAAGAAAAACGGTAGGTACCAAAATCCTTACACGAGATCAACAAAACCAAAAAGAGCTCAACTTAGGGTAAGCATTTGTGTACATACATAATTTCCTACGAGAAACCCTATTTTATTACAAGAACGATGGGAATTTCAGCAGGTACGAAAATTAGTACAATGTATACATAAATCTTTACAAATGTCATAAGAGAAACGGTAGGTACCGAAATCCTTAAACGAGATCAACAAAATCAAAATGAGCTCAACTTAAGTTAAGCATTTGTGTACATACATAATTTCCTACGAGAAAACCTATTTTATTACAAGAACTGTAAGGATTTCAGTAGGTGCGAAAATTAGTACAAAGTATACATAAATCCTTACAAATGTCGTAAGAAAAACGGTAGGTATCGAAATTCTTACACGAGATCAACAAAACCAAAAAGAGCTCAACTTAGGGTAACATTGTGTACATACATAAATTCCTACGAGAAAACATATTCATTACAAGAACGATGAGAATTTCAGTAGGTACGGAAATGACTACAAAGTATATATAACATCTTATAGAAATCGTAAGAAAAATGGTAGGTACCGAAATCCTTACCCAAGGTCGGCCAATCAAAATATTTTTGTAAGATTTCATGGGTCTTGAAACCACAATAATCTTGTTTCGAAACCAGCTTGGCAGTAGCGTTTGGGTCAAGTGGTAGTTTCGAAACAACCACTTTGGTTTCGAAACCGAGTGTATTAAAATTATTATATAAATTATAATAAAAACGTACGTACCAAAATCCTTACCCGAGATCACAAAAACCAAAATGAGCTCAACTTAGGCCAAGTATTTCTGTACATACAGATTTGTCTACAAGAAAACTTTTTAACTTGTTAGAACCTAAATTTTTATAGTGAACGGCCTGAAATATTAACTTGTCCAACCGAAAAAGTTTCCTGATACGTAAGAAAACTTGTCCCGACCTAAAATGTTACATTTGTTTCTCTAAATCTAAAAACTTAAAAACCAACTTTTTACGTTTTAACTTTATGAGTTATTAGATCTAAATGACTTATTATGAACATCATAACATTTTAGGTTCAAACCTAAAATGTTACCTTGTCCAACCCAAAAAGTTATGTAATTGGTAAAAATCGCTTACAACCTAAAATGTTACATGCGTTTCTCAATTGAAAATAACTTACCAATGATGTTAATATGTATAAGCATTTGTATTAGTAATTTTCATTTAATTTATACATTTCGATTATATATGAGAAAAAAACCTATGTCATTCATATGAAATAGATTATCTAATTAAATGTTTACATTTCATAACACCCTTTAACTGATCGTGATGACGTTCGAATTTGTTATTTTTTTCATAACACCTTATACAAAAATATAGAATTTAATGCGTGCCAGTGAACAACTCGACATGAAATTTTTATAAGACCCATCATTTCTCTTAAAAATTTATCCGATTTACATTCAATTTAGGCTTACATTTCACAAATATAATTCATTTACAAATAAGAAAAAAATAAATTAACAAGTTTACATTACTTTGAACAATGAATGCGGTTTCTAATATATTTTCTTGTATAACTTTCGTGTACTATAATTTTTAATATATTGTAGTTAGTTGTAATTTAGTAAAATTTGTACCGATATAAATTAGTTATAGTTAGTTAGTTGTAATTTAGTTGAACAACATGGAAGTGTCAAAGGATCTATTTGATTATCATGTTTAGTACTTGCTTTTTTCCATCCAAAAGTAATAGAAAAATGATGCATGTGAAAACAATATTTTTGAAATTGTTACAGAAACAAAAATTCAACTGTAGTGAAGAACAATATTTTTGAAAATACAAATAATATAATCACAAATAAATACAAAACAAGGTGTCACATATAAGCAAAAAAAATAAAAATTCAGTAGTTTGTACAAACGCATAACTTCTTATTACTGACTTAGTGAGCAGGGACGGAACTACTATTTCAATGGGAGGGGCCCTGCCCCCACCCCAAACTTTTTTGGTTTAATCCAACTTTAGCCCCTGACAGTTTAAACCTTATGCAAAATAAGCCTCCCCTAATGTTTTGGCTGAAATGTTTCTTAGGTCCCTAGGTAATTTGGGATCCTAGTTCCGTCCCTGATAGTTTGGAAAATCACTCAGTCACAAACACACAGAATCAGAATCACGAAACAAGAGAGATCTAATAGAAAACCAAATCTAGCCCTGCGTCATCAACCATTTCAATGGCCTAGCTTTTAACATTATCCCAACCTACACATTGACAAAACAAATCAATTTAACAATTGATAAAAGAAATCAATATAATGCACAAATTGTCATCGTAGCACTAAACATAAAAATGAAAGCAAAACACCACTAACCATGTTTTGCTGCTCATCGATAAGCCTGGCAAAACCTTTCTTCCTTCAAAATGAACCTCGCAGTTGAAAATCTTGCTCAATGACTCGATCCTAAGCTTTCTTCAATGTGTGAATACCCTAATCCTTTCAAAGTAAAAAAACGATGAGCAAAACCTTCAATTTCCAACCCCTTAAGACCCTTGCAGCTTTTTTTAAACCGGTTCACCCATTCCCATTCCCATTTTAATTTTTTATTTTTTTTCATCCAAAGGTCAGTAATTCAGCTTCATCCAACGGTTATAAGGCTAGGGCCTCCTTTTAGGCTTCTTTTAAGCGGATGAAAATTTTTTGCGTTTTTTTCGGGGTTTTTATTTATGCTTTCACATTTAAAATTAAGTTTAGGGTTTATAATTTAAGGTTTAAGGTTAGGGTTTATAATTAGGGTTTAGAGAATTTAGGGCATGGTATATTTTTTAGAGTATAGGGTGTAAGGTTTAAGATTTAGAATTTAAGATTAAAACTTAAAATTTAATTTTTTAATATTTTTTAGTGTTGTAGCATATATAGACACTAAAAAGACTTAGAATATTTTTATCCTTTTTAAGCCGCTTCCTTTTAGAATTCACCATGTAAAACCATATATAAAAATTGTCATATTTTATGGCGCTAAATCCACGAAAAACGATAGAGATCGAATCTTTATATTATAAATTAAACAAATTAAATTAAAATTTTTTCACTTAATAGATTTTGTAGTATCTGATTTGAACTTATCGACCTATATTTCGGATAATTTTCTTTTTATTAATCTATATAAATAGGGGTGTTCATTGTTTGGTTTGAATTGAATCAACAGACTGAATCAAAATTTAGTTTGCCTAATCGATCGCTTAACTAGGTGCTCAATCCAAAAAATGTGTAAAATTTTTACATTTATAAGTGAATTCTAACCTTATATATATTAAACTCGGTCCCAGGGGAGATCAAAAGATCCAACTAATTGTTAACCCTATAACTATTAAGATTTTAAAACCCAACCAATTTTTAACTTAAATGAAAAAAATACCCAAATTAATCTAATCTAACTAAAGAAAAAAATACAAATCGAAAAACTTATAATAATATTTCGGATAATTCAAACCTAACCTACTTACAAAGCTTTGTTTGGTTAATAATTTTCTAACATATTTCAATTTGATTAACGTTAAAAAAAATCTTTTCAACCAACAACTAGTTGGTCTAGTAAGATGAGGCACTAGATCCCAGATCCCTTATGTAATATTACGATTTACGAGTTTGAATCTTAACGTCGTGAATAGAGCAATTAGGTTGAAAGAATCTCCCTCATAATAGGTTTTTGCAATACCGATCTAGGTTAGTTGGCTAATCGGTTGTGAATCGAATTAACCGTTTAAACACAATACTTATATTATAGCTTTATAAATATATAGTCTGCTTTAAAAAATAATTCAAGTGGTGCATAAGAGCTTGGCAGATTTGATAAAAATTGAGTTTGGATTCTGAAGCACTTGTGTTAAAGTCTCAAACATTCATACATATTTTGCTATTACATTACAGACTCAATTGACCCTAAATTAGAATGGTATTTGTATTAACACTACGTGATTATAGTACCAAATTGTTTCAGGGTGTTTTCCTTTGATTTTCATGGTAACAACAAAAGCATCAAAATCTTTTGTAGGATCAACATATGAGCAAAGATGAGCGTGTCAAAGCAAAGCATGCCAAGTTGCCAACCATCACCCTCACAGGTAAAACTACTCGTTTTTATCTCGATCTCTCGTGTGTATTCCTATCGTGTTTAAGATGTTTTATATGTGTTTGTTTCCGTGTTGCTTAAAGAGAGAACATAGCCTTCTTCCGAGAATATTTCCAGGATTGATCTCCTCCTGAAGCAGGCTAATGCAGTTTCAGCAGAGTAGGAACAGGATATTTTCCGAATTCAAACAGCAAAAAGATCATCAAAAGCCCCAAGAAAATCATCGGGTCACGGGATTAGTGTTGAATAAAAGTGTATGTTCAATATATCCAAGAATTTCTGCATATTTAGAGGATCACATACACATATCCGAGTACATATACGCAGCAAATATATCAGACACGAGCTAAACCACAATTGTATTAACGATTCGACTTAGAGGACAGAATCGACATAAAACCGAACTTGGTATTCCTTTATTAGTTTTAGGGCAGACACTAGACAGGCAGCTTAACTATATTCTAAACAGATGATTTTGCAATAGCTCCAGCTTCGGTTAGCAGAGGAACAAGTTTACCTTGCTTGTGCATGTCAGTTGTAGCTGCAAGATACACGAACACGGTAATAATTTAACAAACGGAAACGGTATGCAGAATTTCATTCATAAAACACGGTAACATAGAGTTTAAAGGGCATACTGTCACAGCCACCAATGTGTTTCCCGGCAATGAACACGTTTGGCACAGTTCGTTGCCCAGTCCACTCGGCCAGAGCTGCTTGAATATCATTTCCATCACCTGGGAAAAATGCAAAACACAAAAACCATAATCATTTATCCATTACTATGTAGTTTACTTTTACAACTAATGTAGATAAATCCGCACTGTTTCTTTCGAAACAAAACAAGCTCAACAAGAAAGAGTTCGGAGGGAGCATTCTACAACTACAATCCTGTTGGAAGCAAACTGTTCAGTGTAGTTTAATACTGAATTGAAGATAATGTACTCAATCCTTCATAATTGCAGAACACATTCAATCACTTCAGTAGACTTTATGAAAGGTAATGGACTTGCATTCCAATATTTTTATAACCAAAACCACATACTCTTGTGGTCCAAATCGACGCCTCAAAACATTGGAACTGCAAAATTGACAACGAAACCAACTGTGTGCAACTGAATTATGTCCTCTTTCAGAGCTAAACTCAGAATATCAGAGAGAAGGTTTTGTAACCATTTTGCTAGGCACAATGGAGCCATAAAATTTGATAGCGAATGCTACAGATTCTCCTATATTACCATTCAAACTGCCCCTCAAACTCGAGATTACATCCCACATAAAAACCCAACTGATGGAGCCATGGAATTTGATTTAAAAAACACTACAGATTCTCTTATATTACTGTAAAACCATCCCTCAAATTACAGATTATGTCCCACCCAAAAGAGAAAAAATGCTAATGGAGCCATGGATTTTGATAACAGCACTACAAATTCTCTCCTATACTACAGTTCAAACCGTCTCTCAGACTTGAGATTACTTCCACATAGGAAAGCAGTTAATAATCAGCAAATCATCCATGTTTACTAGAAAGCGAAAGTTCGATCAACCAAAAGTTATCTAATTGTTTTAAGACTCAGTCAAACAGTTCAATAAATTCTACATCCAGAAATAGTACCCAAAAAATTCTTAAGAGTATTGTCGATACAAGACTTGCTAGTTTCGGTACTTTTTTTTCATAACCACCAACTAATCCGGATTGGTTAATATAGAGGCACAACCTCCAAACCCAGTTTTCTTCTATTATTCAAGCATTTGACCTTGCTTAATTAATTTAGCATCTCTTCCAGTTAGACCTACCGGTATTGGTAGTCTCCTTACATTTTGATAAATTATTTTACAACTATTTCCTAAAAAACCCAGAACTTTGGCTAGTTTCTTCATACCACAGGTATCCGATCTATTGACCAATTAATTCGGATCGTATAAGATAGAAGCCTATTATAGAACCCCTCCAAAGTCCAAACCCAGTTTTCTCCATTCATAATCGGAGGATTCAAACCATTAAACTTACTTAAAGTAATTTTTCCACTAGACCAATTGTTAATTGTTAGTTTCCTTGCATTTTAATATAAATTATTTTATAACTACTTCCTAAAGAAGCCAGAACTTCTCCATATGATATCATAATACATAAAAACAAAGCCTCAAAGAACATTGTTTGATCGTAGTGAAAGAGACCAATTTCAAGTCACCAAGCAGAATCCAATTACACTAGCGGTGGAAACTAAAAGTTCTCACAAGCACCTTAGATTTAGGGTGTAGGGTTTAGGGGTTTAGGGGTTTAGGTGTAGGGATTTAAAATTTAGGGATAATGGTTAGAATTTAGGGTTTAGAGATTAAATTTTAGTTTTTAGAATAATATGGTGAGGATTAAGGTTTTAATCTATAGAACCTAAATTATAAACCTAAATTGTAAATTTCAACCACTATCCCTAAATTCAAAACTCATACACCTAAATCATACACCCTAAAACAAGTCACTACACCTTAAAACTAAGAAGCATGTGGAACCGCCAGTGTATCAAATAATTACCAATTAAATTAATACTAACAACGAATCATCGATTAAAGCAATCAAAAGTTCATTTCAAATCTCAAATCACAGAAATCGTTTGATTTTAGTGCAGAGACCAACTTCATGACACCAACCAAATTAATAACAAAGAGATTCGAGCAATTGAAACTTCATTTCAGATCACAAAACTGTTCCAATCGAAATATAAAATAAAAGATTAAGAAGAGAGAGAAGAAACTAACTTTCTTTGTCGAGCTCAATGGCCTTGAAAGAAGCTCCAAGTTGTTGAAGCAACTTCTTCACATTCACACAATACGGGCAGTACGACTTGCTGCATCAACAAATACGTATAAATACCCAAAAAATTGTATACGAACGATTAATGACGATACGTATAAAACTACGTATACCTGAAAACGACGACGGGATTGGCGGATACGGTCTCCTTAGCCTTCGGCAAAGCCATTTCTCTCTTCTCAAGTCTTAAAAAAATCAAAAATAAGAATCTATTGCTGTTTGGATTACCACAGAGAGAGCGTTGAGGGGTTTTATAGACGAGGGAAAATGAGAGGGAGAAAGGCGCGTGGATTTCGTGGGAAAAATCAAGGGTAGTGATGAAGAGGTAGGTTTCTCAACATGCTCTGGACCGTTGATTTAATTCCAAAGTAGGTATTGGTGGGCCCTTTTGGATTTTAGCCCACGAATGGTTTATGCTCTTTTTTAAAAGAAAAAAATCCAAATAATGTTTATATTTTGATTGGATAAACATCAACCAGATACAAATATGCAAGGTCAATTTCGTTTATTAGTCCTTCTACTATGCATAAAATGTAGATTAAATTCTTATACTTTAATAAGAAAAATATCTCATGCATTGGCGTTAAATATAAAAGGTTTTCACATATGTCTTAATTTTAGGGTTTAAAGATTTAGTTTAAGGTTTATTGTTAGAATTTATGGTTTAGGATAATATGTTAAGGATTTAGGTTTTAACTTATAAATTCTAATCAAAACCCTTAAGTTCTAAACCCATAAATCTTAAACCCTGAACAAAATCACTACACCCTAAAGTTAAGGTGCTTACGAAAATTTTTTGTTTCCACCATTCGTGTATGAAATAATTACTCACTTTAATTTTATATTTTTATGGGAAAATATTCTACACTGGCGGTAGAAAACTTGTTTTCACAAGCATCCAGTTTTTAGGGCTTATGATTAAGGTTTTAGTGAACTTTTCCACTGGTGATGCGTCAATAATTACTCTTTTATTATTATTCTATTGTAATTGTAGTATTGTGTCTGATTTAAAATCCAAATAAACTCATATATTTTGTAGATTAAATTGCTCGAATCCGAATTACCGTAGGTTACTTAAATGGAATTTATTAAATGGAAAATTCTACAACGTGCGACGAACACCGATGAACACCACTAATGATGAACACCATTAAATTAATTAATAAAGATGTAAAATTTCAAAGACCCATCATACAATTAATAATTATTTAAAAAATTCAATTAAATTATTTTTTATATATATTAAAATTTTATTTTTTTAATAAGGGTAAACTTATATTTAGTAACTCACATATTTCCGTATTTCTATTGAACCCTCATTATTTAAATATTATTTCAATTTGACTCTATTCTTTATAAAAATAATTTAATCCTTAACCCTAAACCTAAAACCCTAAACTATTAAACTTTAAACTCTTAAACCTATACCCTAAACCATATATCATTAAAAATAATTTCACCGTCATCGATTCAATTCAATTCAATGAATTATTGAATTCTCCTAAAAAAATTCAATAATCAACAATTTGAAGAAAAAAAAGTGATGATCAAAGTCGGTACAAGTTTTTTATTATGTGATATCACAAAGATTAAAAAAAATATGGACTTGAGCTCTTTAAATATGACTCATTGTACCTCAACAATTTGGCGTTGCTGGTTTCAATACAGCTATACGCTGTCCATGAGTGAGCCCTTTCATCAACGAAGACGGACAAAAATGTCGTTGTTTCGGGAAGGACAGGAGAAGGGAGAGCTGATGATAAGGCAGTGCCGGTGGCAGTGGGTGTTCCTTCGTTTGCCGACTCCGCAAACAAACCCAACAGCCCTAAGTTGAAGAGCATGGCTTTTAGATTAGCCTCGAGACCAAGCAGAAAAGGTCCTGGACATTGATGAATCTTAAGCATATTCCGAGGAACTCCTTTTTTCTTCAACTTATACGAGGACCCAGGTGGAAGGTATTGTTGCACAGATTTGTAAACTACAGCATTTGGTTTCCCTCTTCAAGGGAGATTTGTTTTTTCATTCGTTTAAGAAAAGATGTTCTGATTGTACTTGTAATTTGACAGTTTAGATAGTGATACACTTTTAGACAGCTTGGATTTTAATCAAGCGCAATGTCGAATATAAACCATTGCAGTTTTTGATTTTTGTATTCGTTTATCGAATTTTCGAGAAGCTGAAAGCCTTTGAACCACATGTATCACCGACGTTTACAGTGAGTCATATTTAAAGAGTTCAAGTATATATTTTTTAATCTTTGTGATATCACATAATAAATAATTTGTACCGACTTTGATCATCACTTTTTTTCTTCAAATTGTTGATTATTGAATTTTTTAGGAGAATTCAACAATTTATTGAATTAATTGAATCGATGATGGTGGAATTATTTTTAATGGTATATGGTTTATGGTATAGGTTTAAGAGTTTAAGGGTTTAAGGTTTAATAGTTTAATAGTTTAGGGTTTTAGGTTGAGGGTTAAGGGTTAAATTATTTTTATAAAGAATAGGGTCAAATTAAAATAATATTTAAATAATGAGGGTTCAATAGAAATACGGAAATAGGTGAGGTACTAAATATATAGTTTACCCTTATTAAAAAATAAAATTTTAATATATATAAAAAATAATTTAATTGAATTTTTTAAAATAATTATTAATTGTATAACGAGTCCTTGAAATTTTATATCTTTATTAATTAATTTAATAGTGTTCATCGGTGTTCATCATTAGTGGTGTTCATCGGTGTTCATTGCACGTGGTATACTCATCCTTATTAAATATGTTAAATTACTTTAATTTTATCATATTGTCCATATACCATTTAAGTTAAGACTGAAATTTAAATTTGTAAAGTACATAAACTAAAGTTACCAAATCAGGATAAAGAGTTCAATCAACAACTTAAATATTATGCAGTGATTAATGAGAAATTTTGACCAATATTTAAAGGATGAATCTACTACTACGTGCGTCGAACACCGTTAAACACCATTAAATTAATTAATAAGATTAAAATTTTTAAGGTCTCAATATACAATTAATAATTATTTGAAATAAATTTTCAATCAAATTATTTTTCATATATATATATATATATTCTATTTTTTAATCTTTATTTTCAAATAATTGAATAAAATATCAATCCCTAAATTTAAAAATCCTAAATCATGTCCCTGTTACAACTTCGACGAGATTAAAATAGCAGACAAAGTGATTCGAGTCATATTGGGTCAGTTGATTTTCGGGTTGATTAATATCGGGTCGGTTAATTTCGGTTTTAGTCAATATTGAATCAACCTTTGGGTCGGTCGATTTTAGTCGGATTTTCAAGTTAGATCAATTTTTTACACCCACACACATATATATATATATATATATATATAACTTTTTGTGAGTTGTGCATTAGTTCACATCACATCTTATCTTTCTTTATTTATTATAATATTTTTTTTATTTCGGGTTGCATTTGGTTCAAGTTGTTTTTGGTTTGGGTTCATTCGGCTTGGTTGAAAATCAGTTCGAGTTCATTTCGGTTCAACTAAAATTCATGTCGGCTTATTTCCGATTAAATTCGAGACAATATCAAGTCTTGGTTAGGTAAATCTGTTCAGGTCTCTAGTCAAGTTTACTGAGTCTATCCGGAACTAAAGAAAAAATTAAAAGGAAAAAGCAGTAAGTCGAAAGGATTGTTTTTAAGAAAAAATTGGGTTAAATTTAGTTGGCAATTAAAAAAAATAAAATGATTAACTTATATTAAATTAACTTTTAAATTTAAACATAATAGAAAAAACAAAATTTACGCATATTCTTCAGGGATATATACCCTTCTCTTTTTCGCTAAAATTGCCATAACGTTTTTCTCATGTTGATTTTTCATTTTAAAATTATTTTTCATTTCGTTTAATTAGTCTACTTTTGCAACACCTTCTTTGTGTGCTTTTACAACATGTCTTTTTTTAAGGTAAAATTTGACATCTTTCTAATTTTGCATTCATTTGTTATTTCTCTGGTTTGCCCATATTTTAGACCATATTAATTTTTTTTATATTGATAGATGCTCATAATCGCCTAATATAAATAACATTTTGAGTTGTAATGTAACACCCCGAAAATCGGTCAAGTCGGAATTGGATTCCGATGATCGAAGTATTAATATTAAAATGTTCAAGTATCGTATCTTTAGTGCTTATATTATAAATTATATTGTTAAAGGACCCTAATTGAACTTATCCTTAGTTAAGAACCTCCTTGGAAATGCCTAAAATGTTTTTGAGCTAGGCATTTCGATACAGTCAGACCCGTACCGAAACGGCCTAAGTAAGACGTTTCGAAACGATTACAGGGCGTTTCGATACAGTTCTAACGGTATTAACTAACTTTTAGATTTTTGCTTAGCCGTTTCGATACAGCTTCATGCGTTTCGAAACGGGTTCCCTGATTCGAATCTATTCAAAGGCAAATCGAAAGGAAATAGAATGGTGATGACTCACCTACTTATTGTTGTCCCAAATAATTTAAAGAGATGACTTATAGTCATCTTTATTGAGAAGATGTATAGAATATAAATAATATATATATATATATATATATATATATATATATATATATATAATTATATAGGTGGGAAATAATTAAATTTGGAAAATGAATAAAAAAACTTTCATCTTTGTTTGGCTTCACCAAGACCCATTTCCATCTTTAGCTTTGAATAAATAAGCACACACCTCCATTGTCTTCAACCTTGAGCTCCTAAGTATACACCTCTCAATTTGAGATCCTTAAGCTTTTCTTGATTTAAGAACATCAATTCATAGCTATCGATCGGGTAAATGGAAGCCCCAAGTTAATCATTAATTCTCTTGATCATTGAATATCCAATTTCAAGCTTTAAGATAAGCTTTGTCTAATAGTAAATGGCTATTCAAGTATCGATATTGTCATATTGATTCTAATAATTACCTATTGTTTACCTAGCTCAAGAAGTGGAGAAAGATCATTCACCATCATCGTCGAAAGCTAGGTATAAGGGCGTTGTCATCCGAGAGCCTTAGAAGCTTCGAATTATCGATGTGAGTGTAGTCGGAGTCTCGGATTAGGCGAGGAACCCTTCCGAATTCATTTGTTGTTGATTTCATTTGAGTAGCTAACATTGTCTTAAGGTAAATTGCATCGAATCTCTTGGTTGACTCCATTGGTAAGCTGGGTAAGTCTCGCATTGAGATCGTGTCTGAAGCATTGTTGTTGTCATCGAAGTAATTGAAACATTGCTACATGGATCATTGAGCATCAAACATTGATTATTGCATATTGGATATTACATATTACTATTGAGATATTGGTGTTGATGTGTGCATATGGCCATCAAATTATTGACATTGAATTATTGTTATGGATATTACATAATCGACTTCGCATATTGGATATAAAAATTGGACAATGGACACAAGGATTTATAGTGGTTCGACAAATTCACTCTTGAATTTCTTCCCTTTTTTTAGGCTAAAGAGGCAACATTTACACACTCAAAGCTTTCTAACCCAAAGCTTGAGTAAACGCGCTTTACAAGAGAAATTTGAGCAAACTTGAAATCCCTCACTAGGTAGATAGTTTGCACTCTTAAGCTCACTTACCCAATCCTAAACACTTGAGCAAATTTGATAATTTTGGCTCACAAGTGTTATCTATATTAGGAATGTACAATTTAAGCTCTAAGACAATTTCTTCATCATAATGTTGTTGACAATTGAAGCATTAACCTATTCTTGAAGCTTAGAGGTCCTTTTTATACTCCCAATTAAGTTTCTAGTCGTTTAGGATCGTTGAGATTGAATTGGAGCCGTTGGAGACTTTATTTCCCACCATAAATGCAATTCTAGTGATGTTTGTTTCGATACACGCGTACCTGTATCAAAACGTCCTTCTTCAGAACTAACCGTTGGAGTCTGATGTAGTGTACCATATCAAAACATGTCAAGGCCATATCGGAACGCCCGTATCAAAATGCCTAGTTTCGTATCGAAATAGACTGCAATTAAAATAGTTGTTGGGAAATAGCCGTTGGGGGTCTTAGCCGTTTGGGTGTATGCCACGTAGGCGTATCGAAACACCAAAGGGTGTTTCAAAACAACACTAATCCGTATCAAAACAGGTGAGCGCTATATCGAAACGAGTTCTGGCAATTTCAAAACGTATCGATACAGATTATGCCTGTATCGAAATGGGTACATTAAAAGCACCGATTTGGCTACTTAAAAACGTTTCAAACGTTGCCAAAACCTTTTTGATATAATAAAACGTTTTAGACTTAGAGAGTATTTTAAATTTTTTTCAATTAAGTCCAAAATATTTTTCAATTATTATATCAAAACCTATATTTCTACAATCTCCCCATTTTGATATAATAAAACCAACTTGAAAAATTGTTTAAGGTTCTCCCTCTGGTATTTAAAAATTTGAATAAGAGATTTTTAAAAATTAAATGACGTTAAAGCCCCCCTTATTCTCTTTGAAAAATCAATTTTCAAACTATTTCTTCCCCATTTTTGTTATATCAAAAAAATTTAAAAGACATTAAGTTCAAAATAACATAGGATGTTAAATTTTTTTGACACAATTAAAAAAACTTTTGGTTTTAAAATTGGCTCCCCTTACTCAAAGCATCAAATATTGTTAGTCCAACAATATGATAATCTAGTTGTAAAGAAAAAACTTTGAAATCAATTTCTTATTTTTTGAAAATGAAGCAATGAATTCAAAAACTAATTCATCATAGCTTTCTTGTAACTCATCAAAAGAATATAAATTTGAACTAGATGAGTTAGAAGTTACCTCCCCTCATTGAGGGCCATGAAGCATAGGTGGGCTACCTCATCATCGATGGAGTCTTCATCACTTCATGTCGCCACGTATGCTTTCTTTGATGATGATCCCTTTTTGTTGGACTTATAGAAATCCTTCATCTTCTTTTTCGATTCATGCTTGGATTTAGCCATCTCGCTCTTCATGAATCGGGCAAACTTTTCGAAGAGATATACCATCTCTTCTTCCTCACTTTCCTCATCACTTGATTCAACATGGTTGCACTTGGAGAACTTGAGAGCCATGGCATTAGTGTTGATGTCAAGCTCCAAGATTTTCTTCTTCCCCATCTTCTTTATCTCTTCCTTCGTCTTCTTCTCTTCTTTTACTTTCTTCATAATTTCATGAGTGAGAAGAGACCCCATGAGTTCATCAAGCTTTAAAGTCTTGAGATTTTTGGCTTTGATGATTGCGGTCTTCTTTGAGTCCCATGACTCGGGAAGAGAGTGGAGAAGCTTTCTGACAAGCTTGTCTTCCGAAATGATTTCTCCATAGTCTTTGAGTTTGTTTGTGATGATGGAGAATCTATTGAACATCTTTGTGATGTCTTCATCTGGTTCCATCTTGAAGTTCTCATACTTGGGTTGAGGAGATTGATCTTGGTCTCCTTTACTTCATTTGCTCCCTCGTATGTGACTTCAAGCTTGTCCCATATTTCCTTGGCATCTTTGCAAGAGGACATCTTCTCATAGATGTTGGGGCCAAATGCACAAAAGAGGATGTGCTAGGCCTTGCAGTTAAGCTTCATCTTCTTGCGATCATCCGCACTCCATTCCGCCTTTACTCTTTGTGGCACATACGAACCATCTTCAACAATATCCCAAAGCTTGTAGTCTTTGGATTTGATGAAGAACTTCATTCTAATCTTTTAATGAACGTAGTTGGTCCTATCAAAGAAAGGTGACTTGTCCATGGATTGCGCCATTTAACCGGTTGAATGAATTCTTGTATCGAGCTTCCCGAATCGCCTCAATAGGATGTTAATCCCCTTCGATTTGAGCCTCGCTCTGATACCAATTGTTAGGCTCGATAGGCTCAATTTTCTTCAACCGATTTAGTTAGCCAAGTGGTGGAGAAGATGGATTTTTGGGTGATTTTGTAGGATATAAAAATTGGACAATGGACACAAATTTATAGTGGTTCGGCCTTCTAACAAGCACCTACATCTACTACATTAGCTTCCCATTAAGGATTTCACCAAATTCACTCTTGAATTTCTTCCTCTTTTCTAGGCTAAGGAGGCAACCTTTACACACTCAAAGCTTTCTAACCCAAAGCTTGAGTAAACCCTCTTTACAAGAGAAATTTGAGCAAACTTAAAATCCATCATTAGGTAGATAATTTGCACTCTTAAGCTCACTCACACAATCCTAAACACTTGAGCAAATTTGACAATTTTGGCTCACATGTGTTGTCTATACTATGAATGTACAATTTAAGCTCTAAGACAAATTCTTTATCATAATATTGTTGACAATTGAAGCATTAACCTATTCTTGATGCTTGTAGGTCCCTTTTATACTCCCAATTAAGTTTGTAGCCGTTAGAAACTTTATTTCTCACCATAAATGCAGTTCTAGTGATGTCTGTTTCGATACACGCGTAGATGTTTAATTATATCCTATGTGCGAAGGCAGCAATGGAAGACGATAACGGAACAATCCAAGCGGAACATAAGGCAACTTAAATTTACCAAGTAACTTGTTAGTCCAATTTCATGCGTACGAAGCAAAACCATTCATTAAAGATACATATGAACTCAACAAGGAAGCAACAAGCATTTGGGACTAAAACGTAACGTCCAAGAACCTTTGAAGATGCCAATTAGCCAATTTATCTGTATGCGTTTTGAAACAGGCTTGCCCGTTCCGAAACGCGGGCTCCAGTTTAAAAGCAAGACCAAGCCGTTCTGATACGGTTCACCTTGTTCTGGAACGGGGGTCTACAGTGACAAAACGTTTCGAAACTGGTTCTGAAACAGGGGCTCACTGTGGCAAACCGTATCGAAACGCGTTCCGAAACGGGAGCTCACAGTGTCAACTCGTATCGAAACGGCACCACCCCCGTTCCGATACGAGTATTCTTGAAGCTACAACCGTTCCAAAACCACTCCGAGCGATTCGAAATGCCTGCACACAAAGTGGCTCGAAAACATGTTTTAGCATCCTCAAACTTGCCCCGAAGCATCAAAGATCAAAAATCAACAATCATTCAAACAAACTAGAGGCAACACATCTTACAACTGAGCATGATTAAGCATACAAGCATGCATAACGAGTCTATTTAGCTATGAGAAACAAGTAGCAACTTGAGCATCACATGAAACAAGGTTTACATCCCTTCAACACAAAAACATGAACATTCAACAACATGAAAGCGAACAAAGGAGTCTAACATACGCTCCTACAACACTTAGCATCCCCATTGCCAACTATTACATTATTCAAAGAAAACCATACTTGAGCAGCAACACACGCTCTTGGGTGCCCATTTCTTGCTCCTAGCTAACTTTCACACTAATGAGGGTAAACCATCGGACTACAATTTCAGTATTGAGGGGGTATTGTGTTTCAGAGACAAAATAGTTGTGCCAGATAACATCGATTTGAGACGTACTATCTTGACCGAAGCACACAATAGCCCGTTCGTTATGCATCCTGGTAGTACAAAGATGTATCGTGATTTGAAGAACGAATACTATTGGGTTGGTTTGAAGAAAGACGTAGCCGATTTCGTGAGTAAGTGTATGGTATGCCAGAGAGTTAAGGCAGAACATCAGGTTCCATCAGGTTTGTTGCAACCGTTGAGGATTTCGAAATGGAAGTGGAAAAATATCACCATGGACTTCGTTTCAGGTTTGCTTTTAACTCCTTCGAAGAAGAACTCAGTTTGGGTTATAGTTGACCGCTTCACAAAGTGTGCTCACTTTTTAGCTGTTCATACGACTTACTCCTTAGATAAGTTGGCCGATTTATACATCAGTGAGATTGTGAGACTGCATGGTGTGCCGAAGTCAATTGTGTCTGACAGAGATTTGAGATTTACATCCAAATTTTGGGAGTGTTTGCATAGTGCTTTGGGTACCCGATTGAATTTCAGTACGTCGTATCATCCTCAGTCAGATGGTCAGTAAGAGAGGGTTATACAAATTTTGGAGGACATGTTGCGTTGTTGCATTATTGACTTTCATGGTACTTGGAAGAAACACTTGTCGTTGGTCGAGTTCGCATACAATAACAGTTATCAATCGAGCCTTTAGATGGCTCCGTATGAGGCACTGTATGGTAGAAAATGTAGAACTCCGATTTGTTGGGCCGAAGCAGGTCAGAAGTTGTTACCGATGTCGAATATGCTTAAGGGGACCACCGATAAGTTGAAGTTAATCTGTGATCGTTTGAAGGCAGCTTCAGATAGACAAAAATCCTATGTCGATTTGAAGAGGAAAGAAGTTAAGTATGCCGTAGGAGATAGAGTGTTCTTGAAAGTCTTTCTGTTGAAGAAAGTTATGAGGTTTGATAGAAAAGGGAAATTGAGTCTGAGATACATTGGGTCGTATGAGATTGTGAAGCGAATCGGTCTGGTTGCTTATCAGTTACGTTTGCCATCCGAGTTAGAGAAGATTCACAATGTGTTCCATGTTTCAATGCTTCGAAAGTATAGATCAGCTCCGTCGCACGTTATGCATGTGGAAGAGATTGAGTTGAACTCAGACTTGACGTACGATGAATAACCAGTTGAGATCTTGGCATCAGATAGCAAAGTATTGCGTGGTAGACCGATTGAGTTGGTCAAAGTGAAGTGGCAAAGCCGAGGTGTGGAAGAGACCACTTGGGAGAGAAAGAAGGATATGAAGAGGCAGTTTCCGTATCTCTTCCCGTTAGGTAATTTCGGGGACAAATTTTTTTTTAAGTGTGGGAGAGTTGTAACACCCGGGTTTAAGGGGTCAGGTGTTAAGTGAGTAAATTAGGTTCGAGTCTTTGGGCTTGGTTTAAATAAAATGGGCTTGGTTTTGAATTTAAAAGACCATGTGTTTAAATTAAGGGTAAAATGGGGTTTTTCCTAATAAATGAAATAAAACAAGAAAAAGAAATGTTTTGAAGTCATCATCTTCTTCCTTCAAAACTAAAACCCACGACAACTAAAACCTCTCCCAACCCAAACATTGTTCCATCATCTTCCTCAGCGATTTCAAGAGTTTTTATCAAGGTAATGATGTTTTTGACTTCTCCTCTTCATCCTTAACATTTTCATGGTTTTAGATTTTCATAAACTCCATTTTTGAGTTGCTTCAAGTGTTCAAATTTTAAATCAAAGGTGGAAACTTTGTTGGCTTTTCATTGAGTTTTTTATTTGTAAAGTTTATATATGTTATAGTCTTGCTTTTAAGTTTAACATATGTTAAAATGGTAAGATTTTAATGAAATCCCAAAATGGGTATTTGTGGGTGAGTTTAGAGGTGGAAATCTTGAGTTTTTGAGGTAGTTATGTGAGGGAAAGTTGGGCTGATGGTATGGTTATACTTGGGGGCTGTTTTGAACATGTTTAGTGATGATTTGGATGATGAAATTGATGAGTAATTGCTGGGTTGTGTTAAAGTCCGAAAATGAAGAGTTTGTGTTAGTTCTTGGCTTGGAAATGTAGTGAAATTGTCTTGAGTTGTAATATGATTTGTGGCATGATTTTAAGGATGTTTTGATGTATAATGCATTGTTTTTGGTTGATTAGAAGCAAGGGAAAACGTTGGAGAAGCTTCGGACTCAATTCCGGGGAACTTGGAGACTTGATCGATATTCTCGGCTTGTTTTGGGGGTGTTTGGTGAGTGAACTATTTTCAATGGTTTTAAATTGGTTCAAAGTATGTTATTGGGGTACTAGATTGTGCTTGGTAGGCCAATCTAATGTGGGGTTAAGTTGGTAGCTTAATCTCTTGTTTAACTTTATGTATTTCTTGCTAAATATGCATAAGTGTGGTCTTGTGTGATAAGTGTTCGATTATGCGTGTTACGATATATTTATGTTGCATGATGGTGATTTGTATGTTGTATTGCATGATTATGAAATCATGGTGAGTACTCGCTTAGTATGTTGGCACTAGTTATGTTACCGGATATAAATGATCGATCATTAGGATGAGTATGCACACGGTAAGAGTCAAATTCGCGCGTGGCCTTGGTGGTGTGAAGTGACCAAGGTGGAGTACGGTGAAGTAACATTCCACCGGAAAGTATATATGTGTGATGATGAGTGGAATCCCATTCGTAAAAGAAAACGGTGATGTGTGAAATCCCACCGGAAGGTAATATTGTTGTTATTGAGTACGTTGGGCGAAAATCCCAACAGAAGCTATCCGCATATTCGAGTAAGCTATATAGTTGCCAATATACCTTGTTTATGTGTGGTTGATGTGGTAAGATGTTCTGTTACATCTATGCTAAGCATAACTTGAGGTAAGATGTCATGTTCATGCATTCTTGTTGCGGTTGGCTATGTTGTTATGTTGGTGTTAATGCATGCCTTATTGATGATTTGTGGACCCTGCATTGTCGATATTTGTTTTTGAGCTCCATCGCTAAGCTTTCAAGCTTACGTTCTCATTTTCGACAATGCAGATCATTAGTGTGGAAGTTAGCAAGGAGCAAGGAAGGGGCACCCATGAGCGTGTGTTGCTGCTTTTGAATAATGTAATAGTTGGTAAAGGGGATGCTAAGTGTTGTAGGAGCGTATGTTAGACTCCTTTGTTGTCTTTCATGTTGTTGAATGTTCATGTATTTGTGTTGAAGGGATGTAAACCTTGTTTCATGTGATGCTCAAGTTGCTACCTGTTTCTCATAGCTAAAAAGACTCGTTATGCATGCTTGTATGCTTAATCATGCTCAGTTGTAGGATGTGTTGCCTCTAGTTTGTTTGAATGATTGTTGCTTTATGATCTTTGATGTTTCGGGGCAAGTTTGAGGATGTTTGAGAGTGCTAAAACTTGTTTTCGGGCCACTATATGAACAGGCGTTTTGAAACGCTTGAAGTGGTTTCAGAACGGTCGTAGCTCTAGGGATACTCGTATCGGAACGGGGGTGGTGCCGATTCGATACGATTTGACACTGTGAGCTCCCGTTTCGAAACACGTTTCGCTACGGTTTGCTATTTTGAGCCCCTGTTTCAGAACCAGTTCCGAAACGTTTTGTCACTATAGACCCCCGTTCCGGAACAAGGTGGACCGTATCGGAACGGCTTGGTCTTGCTTTTAAACTGGATCCCGCGTTTCGAAATGGGCAAGCATGTTCCGAAATGCAGGCAAATAAGTTGGCTAATTGGCATCTTCAAAGGTTCTTGGACGTTACGTTTTAGTCCCAAATGCTTGTTGCTTCCTTATTGAGTTTATATGTATCTTTAATGAATGGTTTTGCTTCGTACGCATGAAATTGGACTAACAAGTTACTTGGTAAATTTAAGTTGCCTTATGTTCCACTTGGATTGTTTCGTTATCGTCTTCCATTGCCATCTTCGCACATAGGATATAATTAAACATCTAGGCAAAATAATATAAAAAAATTTAGGGTTGCTAATTGGAGTGAGACCTTAGCGGGTTTTGCCCCGATTTTCCCCATGTAACTCGTTCAGACCGGTCTGTCGACTAGACCAGGACGATGGGGTTACAAGCGTAGCTATATCGAAACGCTCTTCTTCAGAACTAACCGTCGGAGTCTGATGTAGTGTACCGTATCGAAACATGTCAGGGCTGTATCGGAACGTCCGTATCGAAACGCCTAGTGTCGTATCGAAACATCCCGCAATTCAAATAGTCGTTAAGAAATAGTCGTTGGGGGTCTTAGCCGTTGGAGTGTATGCCACGTAGGCATATCGAAACACCAAAGGGTGTTTCAAAACAACACATGTCCTATCGAAATAGGTGAGCCCTGTATCGAAACGGGTTTTGGCAATTTCAAAATGCATCGATACATATTATGCCTGTATCGAAACAGGTACATTAAAAGCACTAGTTTGGTTACTTAAAAACGTTTCCAACATTGCCAAAACTTTTTTGAACATCCTCAAACTTATTTTCAAGTTGTTTTTGACTTATAGAGTATTTTACATTTTTTTCAATTAAGTCTAAAATATTTTCAATTATTATATCAAAACATATACTTTTACAAAGTAGTATTTTGAGAATAAAGTCAATTCACAAACATGTCATCATAATTTTATACATTTTTATATTAGTATTGGAAGTGTTTGTCATTCATCATCAACAATGGTGTCAGTTTGTATCAATCATTTTTTCAAGTTGTTTGGATGAGATTTTTAACAATATTCCCGTATAATCCTATTTTATTATTTAGTAATTAATTTGTACACTTCAATGGTTTTACAAGAAACAAACTATTAATATGAGTGATCTACATTAATATTTTCTTATATATATTGTATTTATTTAATAAAATTAGATATTGTTTTAGTTAACTTTGAAGCTATCATAGTTTATTCCTTAATGGTCGTCAAAAATGGTAATAGCATTTGGCAGCGCTTAATTTGTTTGCTTGTTTTTTTGTGTTTCTTCCCACTTATTTCTTTTCGGTAGTCATTGGTATCCAATTTATAAGTATCGACTAATTAATTTAGATCATATACTACAAAGTCTATTAGCCAACGATATCTAACTTATTTGTTGACTAATCCAAACCAGATACTGCAGATGTTCGTTATAGGACGACCCTTCAAACCTAATTCACTCCATTTATAATATCAGAATGAGAACCATTGACATGACTTAAAAGATCTAACTTCTCATTTTGTTAGACCAACTGGTTGTTGGTTCCTCAACTTATTTCTTTTGCAAAAGTAAAAATAGAAAGTAAAGATCTAAATTAAACCCCTTTTAGTTAATTTTTCCTTTAATATGCTAGCTTTTATTAATCGAGCACAAGCTCAAACTTCACATTATTCATGTTATCTAGGAATGACATGTTGAAATTGTTGAGATTAAATGGATCTAATCTAACTAGTTGCCATTATTAAATCAAAAGAGAGGTCAGCAAAAGTCCCAACTCCTAACACAGTGCATGTTGCCACCAAAATATTTCTTCAAACGTTTTTAATTTATCCAAAGAAAGTAGCAAAAGCTGCTACAAGTGGAAACAATAAAAAAATAAAAATAAACTCAGCCTGCAAAAATATTCGAACGTTGGAAATTACCTGATGATGATTAAGTATCTACTCGGACACGGTTGGTTGCCAAAGCTTCTGCTCAAGATTTACGGCAACAGCGTCGATGAAGTCTCCCGTGTTCAAGTAAAACTCTCTTGATACCCTGAAGAACCGTCCAATGAGAGATCACATCGAGAATGGGAAAATATCATAAAATCAAGGGAAGTGTAACATACTTGGGGCCATTGATTAAAATGGCAAGATCTTTGGTCATTTTTCCCGCCTCAACTGTCTCGATGCAAGCAGCCTCCAACTTTTGAACAAAGTCTAGCAACCTTTTGTTTTTATCTAGTTTGGCCCTGCAAGAGAGATCGTGTAGAACTTCAAATCGGTGCTATGCAACTTTGACCAAAACAAATTGACACATCAACGGAAGGAATGAAAGCATTGTTTATTTCGAATAAATACTGATCGAATAAAATTAAAAAGAAAGCTGTTGAATGTGACTTTATTTCGAATACAGCAGCAGAAAAATGAAGTACCTGTGCCCCAGTCCTCTTGTCCATGCAAATATGGAGGCAATACTATTTGTACTGGTTTCTTGTCCCTTTTGGTAAAGCCTGAAATGCCGAGTTACAGTCCCGTGAGCTGCCTCAGCTTCTAGTGTCTTCCCATCAGATGACAACTGCAGAGTTTGTGATTAGAGAGATTTTTATAATTCAAATACTGAAATGAAGATGCTAATGTAAAACAAGGAGAAATGAAGTCATATGATACAAACCAACACAGAAGTCATCAGGCCCAAAGAGCCAAATCCTGCACGCAGCAAACAAGCATTTAGATTTCACCAAAAACTGAGCGGGATGCAACTAAACTTGAACTTGAGCATTGACTTGTTAATGATTAAGGTCGTCCTCATCATGAGCAAATATATCAAATTTTCAGAGGGCAACTCAAACAATTATATGACCCCTTTTGATTTTTCTTTTCTTTTGTGTTTACTAGAGGGTTTGGCAGTAGATATCATAAGCAATTTAAATGGTCCTTTTTTCTTATTTTCTCCTTATTTTTGTTTTTTTCGGGGGGGGGGGGGGGGGGGGTAAAGGAAAGTGTGACCAACTAATTCAGAGGAAGCATTAAGCAGCACCTTGAGCAAGAAGATCACTTTGGACATCTCCATCGTAATTTTTGCATGCCCAAACATATCCCCCTTCACTTTTTAAGGCATATGCCACCATGTCATCAATTAGTCGATGTTCATACCTAGACATAAAATCAATCAAATATTTGCAAATATCTAAACAGAATCTTAAGCATACTTCAGTAATGGGAAAAAACCAACCGTAAAGAATGTTCTTCAACTTGTCCTTCCAATTCTTTTCATACACATCCTGGAATATGTCCTTAAACCTGTAATGGATTTCTAAGATGAGCATTGTACATTTCCTCCGAAAATAAAAAATCAGACTAACCATGAATAAAGGAACAGTCTGAGAAATAAAGGGCATTTGGGGCATAGGACAAATTTGGAAGGAAAAAAATACCTGCCATCATACTTCTTCAGAATAGTATTCTTTGTGCTCAGGTAAAGAGGCCACTTTTTAGAAAAAGCCAATGACATAGAGGACTCAGCAAAAACACGAATCGACTGAAAATCATATGACAATCTACTAAATTAATCAATCAAAAGACTGATCCACACATCATGAATTTTGGGTGGGTGAGAGTACAAAAACTCTACAAACCTCATCAACATTATACATAGCTAGTGCTATGCCAGGACCTTTAAAATTGTAGACTTCAAGCTCCACTGGCTTGTCTCCACCTTCTGGGACTAAGAAAGAGAAAAAGACAACAAACAGATAAGATTTTCCAGCTTAGTTACACAAGGCACCACAGGAATATTGATAGTTAACAAGATTACCAAAAACCATCTTAAGTTTTCCTGGTCCAGTAATAACTCTATCAGTGGCACGATACTGATCACCAAATGCATGCCTGCCAATACATATGGGTTTCTTCCAACCTATAACAAGAGAAAAGTTCATAGCAGCTTTCCACCACATTTCAGTTACGCGGCTACAATGTGACGAAATCATTACCGGGGACAAGTCTTGGTATATTCTTGCATAGGATAGGTTCACGAAAGACAGTACCTACAGGAAGAAGCAACCCTTCAATTATGAAGCACTGAAACAACAAGAAGAAAACATCTAACAAATACTCATGATATTTTGAGAGGTGCACGAGGCTAGAGATTATTGTGTAAGAACCATTTAAGATGTTTCTAATAGTGCCATTAGGACTTCTCCACATGGATTTCAGCCCAAATTCCTTGACTCTTGTCTCATCTGCATAATCAACGTAGGCTGACTTTAACATTATATAACCTGAAGATTTTTTAATCTAAGAAGAAACAAAAGAGCAAATCCTTAGATGCTTGCTATAAATGAAATGGAAATGTGTCAAACAATAAGGCTAGTAAAGCTTAAAAAAGCACATCAATCAACAAGACTAGTAAAGCCTAAAAAATAGCACAAGAATAACTGACCAGGAGTTATTGTCGCACATTTGATAGCAACATTATACCTGAAAGAAGGACATTTTTTTTACATCTGCAGGCTTTAAATGCAAAAAAGGAAACCATACAATTCTTCAAAACTTCAAGCATTCACTTTCTTGAAGGACCTCATCTGTTGCAAAACCTTTTGCTTAGACTATACAAAATCTTAATTCTTAACCTTCCCAACTAATATATATTTATATATTAAAATAAGAACACTGTACAATTCTCTCTTCAATCATCTCAACCTAGGCAAAGTTCTTTCTATGATCCAACCTCAGTCCAGCAACTTAGCAAAGAGCATGAATGATAATGCTTTCAATTCAAATGGATGAATGATAATGTCTCTTTTAGTGGCCTCACTGTGCTAATAATACAATTTTTGAGTCTAGACACCCGATCTACTTTCATCTCACATAGTGTATAATATCTACAGAATCCATTACTTCCTTCTCAAAATTAATAAAATAACAATAACAGGGCAATGTTAACATACAAAGAGCCTTGAGCTACGAATACTCACCGCAGTGCTGCTTCAGCACTTTCAACAGTAACTTTGTCATCAGTCGCATCACGATTCATTATGCCTAAATCGAAGTATTTTATGTCCAAATCAAGATGAGGAAATATGAGCTGCAATAAAACAAACAAACGCTCAGTATATGACGCATCAATTACCAAAAAATAATAATTCTTGGAATTTAAAATATATATATATATATATATATATAAATATATATATATATATATATATATATATATATATATATATATATATATATATATAATGCATCCATACTTTTTCCTTTATCATACACCAAATAATCCTCGTCATTTCATCACCTAATCATCACAAACAAAAAGAAAAACAAGTAAAAACACACACATACATATATATATATATATATATATATATATATAACTCCATATGATTCTCGTAATTTATCGCCGTTTGAATTTTTTCTTACCGTCCATTTCGACGATCGGATTTTGAACTTTAACTCGATCGAATCCGGTGGAAGAAGCGAAGCAGCGAAGGGAAACGGCGCGAGGGGATTGAGCGGTTAAAAAGACTCGGTTATTGAGAGCTCCATTTCTGAAGAGACTAGAAATGGCAGAAGAGTGAAAAACACTGGGGCTTTTGTTTCTCACAGAGAGAATCGAAGAAGAAGAAAACGAGGAAGAGAGCATTGTTGTTAAGGCGGGTGAAGCCGAGGGGATAGCGCGGAGTTCAAAGAGTGAGTTTTTAGAAAAAAAATTCCTTTCGTAACTTAGCATTTAAATGAGGCTCGCGTTTTAAGAAGAATGGTTTGCCGTTTTGGATGAGTTTATTATTACGGCTTGTTTGGCAAGATGAAGTGTCAAAAATAAGTTCGACTAGATCAACACTCGATTTATGTGAGTTCAAATCAAGCTCGAATTTAGCTCGAGTTATTTGATAACCAATTTAAAAAGCTCTCGAACAACTCGAAAAAATAATATATTAAAATTTTAAAGTGAGTTTTTTTTTCCAGAAATTTATGGCTCATATTGTCATACATTTGTAAATGTATTATAATGTTTTGTTGTTGGATGATTAAAGTGAAAAAAATATGTTTTTTATTAAAAAAATGCAGTATAAGTTTTCATGCACTTAAGGTTCAGGTTCGAGCTCGAGCTCTTAGATATGTATGCAAATGTTTCGAGTTATAGTTTTTCCAAGCTCGAGTCGAGTTTCAATTTTCGATTTCGAGTTTGATTCGAGCTTGACAATTTTGAACTCACAAACTTTTGAGTCGAGCCAAACTCAACTTTGAATTTCTCGAATTTGAGTCGAGCTCAATAATATTCAGACTCGACTCATCTCATTTACAGTCATACTGTGATCCAACGGCTACAAATAGCTAATCAACTGTTGAATTCATTTCCCTAAAATAAAAATATTGATAGAAACCGAACACACCCAAAATTATGTACCCTTGTATACAGCCTTTTGAGTGCTTGCTCGGATATACACCGTGCTACAGCATACATCATCGATGAAATCGAGATCATTTCCACAAGTCATGACAGATGACAGCGTCTGTTAGAGGTGATACATTAAGGGTCCGTCATTTCTGATCTCAAGAGCTCCAAGATATCGTTAATCTCTGCTGATTTCGAGTGTGTTCCGTCTTCCGAATAAAAAGAATGTAGATGGTTTCTCACCTCAACCCAACTGCAGCCAACACTCTTTTTCAATCCCTTCTCCCTCATTAGTTTCCTAATGTTCGAAACATCAGTCCATCTCCCAGCTGAAGCATATATGTTGGACAACAAGACAAATCCGGCGGAGTTTTTCTCTGCTAGTTCAACGAGTTTTCTTGCTGTTCTCTCTGCTATCTCCTCGTTTTTGTATGTCTTACATCCACTTAACAGTGCCGCCAGTGCATTAGCTTCAGGTCGAAAAGGCATGGAGTTGATCAATTCTTCAGCTTCATACAGGCGTCCGGATCGGGACAGCATATCCACCACGCACGTGTAATGTCTTCCTTTTGGCCTTATGCTATATACTGATTCCATTGCACCAAAGTACTCAAGTCCTTTATCGACTAATCCGCAATGAGAACATGCAAATAGAACTGATAAAAGCATGAGTTCATTAGGAGCAACTGAGGAATTTCTTTTCATTTCTTCAAACAAGGCGAGAGATTCTTTCGCGAAACCACTTTCCGCTAGACCTTGAATCATAACTGTCCATGAGAACTCGTTTCTCTCCGACATTCTATCAAAGACCTGCTTAGAGCTTTCAATATCTCCACATTTTGCGTACATATCAGTTAAGGCAGTGCCCAAGTAAACATCATATTGGAACCCAAGTTTTAAAATCTTTCCATGGATATCCTTTCCTTTCTCCAGCGAGGCCACACTTGCACAAGCACAAAGCACACTTGAAAATGTGGGCTTCGTAGGAGTTTCCCCCGATAAAATCATCTCATTGAAAACTTCGAACACCGTATCAAATTGCTTAAATTCTACAGAGCCACCAATTAAAGTGCCCCAAGAGACATTATTTCGATTAGGCATGTTATCGAACAAATACTTAGCTTCATCCATTTGACCATTCATACTATAGCCACCAATCATCGAATTCCACAAAACAACATTTTTGTTTTTGATTGAGTCAAAAACGAACCGTCCATCTCTAGTTTCTCCGCACTTACAGTACAAATCAACAAGAGAGGAGCCGATAAAAACATCTCTTTCAATCCCAATTTTCGTAATATGTGCATGAATGTTCTTCCCTGCTTGTAAACTCCCAAGGCTAGCCAACGCACAAAGAATGCTAGCGAAACATGAGATAGTCGGTTTAATCCCTTCTCGAACCATTCGACGAAAGAGTTTCAATGCCTCTATATTATCACCATACTGATTATACCTAGCAATGATTGCACTCCAAGAAACTTCGTTTCTTTTTGGCATCTCATCAAAGATCCTCCTTGCCTCTCCCAAGTTCCCCATCTCGACATACATATCAAGTATCGCTGTCCAAGAAACGACATCCCTCGTTTCCATTCGATCGAACACCTTCCTAGCCAGATCAAATTCATGCATTCTCAAACACAATGTTATTAAAGAGTTGCAAACTGATACATTATTCTCGAATCCGGTTTTAATTATCAACCCCAAAACACTCATTCCCAACTCAAAATCACTCATTTCTATACATGCGCTTATTATAGAACTATAAGTAACATGATTTGGCTTAACCCCAGATTCAATCAACCTTGCAAAAAGCTTCAAACCATGAAAACTTGACCCGTTTTTAACCAATCCAGTAATCCCAGCTGTCCACGAAACCACACCTTTAAATGGGTTCCTTTCAAAATACAACATTGATTCTTCCACCCTTCCACATTTCATTAATCCCGAAATCAACAATGTCCATGTAATCTCGTTTCTTTCAGGCATTTCGACGAACAGTTTCCGTGCTTCACTCAAATTTCCCCACTGGATATTAGCATTAATCAAACAGTTTTGAACAACTAAATCAAACCCATTAAACTCCTTCACCATCTGATTGGCTTCAGATAATTTCCTAGATTCAAGGTACATTATTAATAGCCTGATGGCTATAAATCTCTCTGAAAAAACACCCTTCTTGAGGAAATGGCAATGGAGGACAGTTCCTCCCGTAACCATGCCTTTGGCTGAGAAATTCTGTAATAACGAAACACATCTTTGAATGTAGGAGGTGAAGCTTTTGAATACAGTTTTCATACCACGGAAATCGAAAGGAAAGGAGATCGGAAAGAAGAGATTTTGATGAAATTCGGACTTATTTATAGGGAGACTCCACGTGTTATATCGTGATTGGTTGTTGAAATTAAAAAAAAGGATGGAAAATACAAAAAAAGGTTTGATAATTACAAAAGGTCCTAATTTTAATAAAATTAGAAGGTAGGCTCTCTAATTTTTAAGAACTTATAATCTGGTCCTCAATATAAATGCCGAAAAAAGAAGGGATGAACAGAGAATCGCTGTTAATGCTCAAAAAATAAAAAAAACAGAGAATTGCTGTCTTTGGAAATTTGAAATTACTGTATAGTTTAGGTATTCTTTAAAAAAATTCATTAATAATCTAATTTCGTACCCTTCAAAATTTCAAGTTCTCAATATTATTTTACTAAGATTAATTATTTGATGCACTGCCAGTGAATTTTTTTCACTAACGGACTTCTAAAAATGTCACATGCCCCTTTTAAGGGCCCTAAATTCTAAACTTTAAAAATAAAATTTATTCACAAACCTAAAAATCTAACCACAAACACTAACCTTAAACCCTAAAAGATAGACGGTTGTGGAAAACAATTTTTTAACCACCCGTGCATAAAATATTTTTCTTTTTATTAAAGTATAAAATTTACACATCTAATGTAAAATTATGTGTTCATCCCTATAAACAAAACAATTGTATCCTCATGCAATTGTGGTGGTTACATATATAAATTATATTTTTCAAAAAATAATTAGTTACATTTAAAAAATGAGATTTTTTTTACATTGGTGAGTAACAATGAACAACTAACCTTTTGCAATTCAAGGACAAACTGATAAAAAAAAGTCTTTTATGGTGTAAAATGAGAAAAAAGTTGATAACTTTGGCAGCTAACTATATATTTTAACCCATAAAGGAATATCACTGTTTCTTTCAGCTGAAAGAAAATATCTTTTGTCAAAAAGAAAAAAAAGGAAAATATCAAAATATCTCTCTGTACCGTACGTAACGATAAAAAGAAAACTAGAAGGAAAAATAAGAGAAAAAATCAATCATGATAGCCAGTGGAGTTCCAATTTACGAACTCTCACTCCCAAAAGTTTGCAATTTTCATGTCAAATTCAATTCAAGCAAAGCAAACCCAAGGTAAGAATTCTATGAATTTACATAAACTTGTAAAGGTTGATTTATTTGATTTCTGTTTCTGGTGAAGATTGGGGCTGAAATCGAGTGAGATTATCTGTTGTAAGAACCAAAAGTTTGGTGGGAAATCAAAATCAAAATCAAAATCAGAAAAGAATTACTATCAGTTACTTGGAATTCCTTTTGATTCTCATACGCAGCAGATTAAAGAAGCTTATAGGAAGCTGCAAAAGAAGTACCATCCTGATATTGCAGGCCAACAGGTTTGTTCATTTCATTTCAGTTCAGTTCCTCTCCATTTCTTTATTGTAATTTCCTGATATATTCATAGTTTATGTTCGAGGTTGCGATCGGATCGATTCATTAAAAATAAGTCATTCAATGCATTTCTTATGTACCCATAGGTGCTATATTCAGAGCCGTTTCTGAGATTTTAGTGGCCCAAGGGCGAACCAAAAAATTAGGCCCCTAATAATAAAAATTAAAAAAATAATTTTAAAAGTAGGCCCCTAATAACAAGTATTAGAGAAAAAAAATTAAGCCCCTAATAATAAATATTAAAAGTAAATTTTAAAAGTAAACCCCTAATAACAAATATTAGAAAAAATAGGTTTATAATAACAAATATTAGAAAAAATAAATTTTAAGAGTATGTTCCTAATAACAAATATTGGTAAAAGTAGGCCTCTGATAACAAGTATTAGAAAAAAAATTAGGTTTCTAATAACAAATATTAGAAAAAAATTAAATTTTAAGAGTACGTTCCTATAACAAATATTGTGGAAAAATCATGTCCATATTAAACCCCTAATAACAAAGATTAAAAAAATAAATTTTAAAAGAATGTCCCTAATAACAAATATGGGGGAATTGGGCCCTTAATTATAAGTACTAGAAAAATTTGGGTGTAATAACAAGTATTGAATAAAAGTAAGAGTGTGTCACTAATAATAAATATTAGGGAAAATAGGCCCTTAAATTTTAAGAGTAGGCCCCTAATAACAAATGTTAAAAAAAATTGAGTCATAATTAAGTGTAAATAAATAAATTTTAAGAATACACTCCTAATAATAAATATTAAAAAATAAATCTTAATATCGAATATTATTAGAAAAATGGGGCCCTGGGCGGGCGCCCCTCCCGCCCATGCCCAGGGACGACACTGGCTATATTGGATTTGAATATTTCGGATCAATCTATCTTGATTGGCTGTCTCCATTATGTTGTTGCAAGCAAATACCACTGTCATTCCGGCAAGAGATCCGGACTTTTTTTTTCGATCTTTCATAGAAAGATTCATTTTCTTCATAAAAAATAGGTGGTAGAACTGATAAAAGATTTTTTTTGATTCATCCTAGAGTTGAATATCTTATCCAAGAATTGTTTTTGAACTGGTTTATACCTCATTCAATACTCATTTCGAATTCGAATGACATATACTACAAGATTTCTTTAATGTGTTTAGACTTTAGACTCAATCGGTTCGAAAATTTGTTGTACCGGTGGCTGAACATACAAGTTGAGGTATAGAAATTCAGAGAACTGCCGGGAACTTATTTCAACCGGTTAAACTTCCGGTTCAGTTTTTTCGACCATGGCCTAACTGTTTGGAATTAATGCAAATTTACTTTTGTATCTTTTATATTTGTTTAGGGACATGAATATAGTCTAATGCTGAATGAAGCGTATAAAGTGCTGATACGAGATGATCTAAGGAAAGAGTACGATGCTTCCATTGGTTCAATGAAAGCGAAATTCGGCTGCAGTGAATCCGGTTTTAGCTCTTGGAATGGGCCTCTGAGACCCCAAGCTTTATTTGTTGATGCAAACGCTTGCATAGGTTGTAGAGAATGCGTTCACCATGCAGGCAACACATTCGAAATGGACGAAGCCCTCGGATGTGCTCGAGTTAAGGTTCAATACGGAGATGATGATCGTAAAATCGATGTAAAGAAATATGCTTTGTTAATGCTGTGTAGAATCAAAGTGTTCCTTCATATGATTTTAATCTTGATATCTGAACTGCATGTTTTGCAGATTTCGGTCGAATCATGCCCGGTAAACTGCATACATAGGGTGGATAGTCAAGAATTGGCAGTGCTCGAGTTCATGATGCAACCCCAGCCAAAGGAAGGGTATGGTGTATTTGGAGGAGGCTGGGAAAGACCTGCAAATGTATTCATGGCAGCTAAGGCTTTTGGAAAGCAGTTAAAACAGCAAACTCAGGCGGCAGGGAGAGTGAAAGTTGAAGAAGAAGAGACCCCTTCTCAAGCCGAAGCTCGATCCGATGCTAGCATGAAATTAGAGATGGAAAGATTCAGAAAATTTTGAAGAAAGTTCGAACCATTTTTCGGATCAAATAGGGATTGGAAGTGACGTAATTCAAGTACAAATGCCATACTAAATTGAGGAGGACCTGGACCATGTAATATACTATCTTAGAACTCACACATAGTGTTTATTCTCTCTTTCAACCCGATGCCAGACATGAGCATCACACGAACCGATCCGATCCCTCCTATTAACACCTCTAAGTTCAATAACATTTGTTTTTAATTTCATTTATTTAGTCATATTACATTCGCCTTTCAACGTAGTATGAAGTCATGCATTTAGTCCCATCTGGTAGAGACCCTAGTCATCAATCCATCCTTAGTGTGCAAGATAATGCATTTAGTCTTCGTCATTCAAGATGGGCCGATTTTTTCCGTCGTCCTCTTCGATCTTTTGAGGTTGGGCAGTTACGTGATTTATGGGCTGTGGTGGGAGATTTTCGTTTACATATAGGAGTCCGTGACAAGCTGATTTGGTCCCCGGATGTGCGAGGTATGTTTACGGTTAAGGCTATTTCTCAAATTTTGATGATTGATCAAGCAGGGGAGAGTGATTTTAGGGCGTGCTTCACATGGAAAATTCTGGTTCCACCTAAAGTACAAGCTTTCCTGTGGTTTGTTTGGTTGCGTCGGCTGCCCACGTTTGATTTTTTGAGACGTAAGGGTATCGTGTTTGAGGGACAAAGCACGTTGTGCATTTGGTGTAAGGAGTGTGAGGAGGATGTCGACCATCTGTTGTATTCTTGTCTAGTGGTCCAGCGCATATGGGATTGGTTTCGATGTTGGTGGAGAGTATGTTTACTGCTGCCGAAGAGTCTATCAGAGTTTTTCCTACCGGATTTTTACTGTTCGCTTTCGGGCGTGCGTCGATGCTTGTGAGTGTCGTGCGTGGCAGCATTGTTATGGTCAGTATGGTTAGCGTGAAACGAGATGGTGTTCAATAAGAAGTCTCTACCAATAGAGGAGGTATGCTTTTTAATTAAGTTACGCTCATTTTATTGGATTCGGACATTACAGACTGACCTTTGCATTGGCGAGGCGTTGTGGTGGGATTGCCCGAGTTTTTATTATGAGTCCCCGATTTCGCGACCAGAGCGTCACGGTATTAGTTGGGAGCCTCCGATGGTAGGGACATTGAAATTTTCTGTGGATGGATCCGCGCGTGGCAAGCCGGGTCCTACAGGTTTCGGGGGTGTGTTACGTGATGAGCACGGTAGGATATTGGCATTGTTCTCTGGCCCTCTTGGTTGTATTGAGTCTAACGAGGTTGAGTTGCGGGCGATTGCTTTTGTCTTATCATATTTTCGACAGTCAGCGTGGGTAACATATCCTCTGGTGGTGGAGTCGGATTCCATGGTTGCCATTAGTTGGGTGTTACATGTGGATAAACGACCGTGGCGGTATTGGGAGGTGTTTCATGAGATTGATAGTAGCTGTACCAATCTACATTTAGTGTGTTTTTCACATATCTTCCGAGAGACGAATGACTTAGCAGATGCTTTGGCTAAGGAAGGGGTGGCGCGTGTTTCTTTGTTTTGTGCTTGTTAACGTTAGTGGTTGGTTATTGGTTTTTCGTTTGTTTATTTGCTTGCTTTCGATGCTTTTGTCACATACGGGCCGTACTCTTTTCCTCCATTAGGTTTAGGGAGGTTTTTAACGAGGCGACCGTTGTGATGTTTGGTTGTATATTTCATCTTAATATACGACTTGAGCAAAAAAAAAGAGAAAAGTATCTCCTTCAAGATTTAGTGGTTCATGTACCTAGGGATGTAAAAAGCTGACCCGACCTGAAAACCCGACTAAAACCTGCTCGAGTCAGAACCTGATTTGACCTGAAAATTTAATGATCCGAACCCGATCTGTAACTGACTGTTGTTGACCCGAACCTGAATTCGACATGTTACTGTAGTGACCGAACCCGACTTGTGTCTGACTGAAAACGACCTGAACCCGAATTGGACCTGTTACTGTGGACTTGAAACCCGACCTGCACCCGACTGAAACGAACCCGAACCCGAAGCCGACCTAGCAGATAACCGATTTTACCCGACTGAATTGACCCGAGATCCGATATTACCCGACCTGATTTGAACCCGACATGTTTTGGACCCGACCTGTTTTGAACCCAACCTGTTTTGAACCCGACCTGTTTTGGACCCGACCTGTTAATTGACCCGACCTGTTAATTGACCCGACCTGCTTTGAACCCGACCTATTTTTAACCTGAACTGATATTGATTTGACTTGATATTTACCTGATATATAGTTGAAGAAGTCTACAATTTGATAAATTTAAAGTGTTGCTAAATGTTAAGTATTAATTTATTAAATTAATTTAAAACTAACTCGTTCAATATAAATTATTTGTGAAGTTTAATAAGAATTAACATACTTAAATTTATTTTATTAAAAATATTCAAAATTTAAAATTTTTATTAAATTAATAAGTTGTGATGAATGAATTTAAAATAAATTATTTAAAATTTAAATCAATTTATTAATTGTGATCATTAAATTTAAAAAATATTTTATTAAAAAATTTAATTATAACTATTAAAATAATAAAAAATATTTTTTAGTTTAGGGGAATTTTTTTTTTGAATTAGTGGGGGAATTTTTTTTTATTGATAGGAAATTATGGATGGATTTTAGCACCATATCAAACAAAATGGAGGGATTTTGACACTATATAAAACAAAAACAAAAAAAAAATTTGAGGGTGGGGTGGGTTGCCGCCATTCAAACAAAATTGGGTTCGTGGTGGGGAGGGGGGGGGGGGGGGGTTGCCGCCTATCAAACAAATTGAGAGTGGATGTGAGATTTTTTATTTATTTAGGGTTAATTATTCTTTAGGTCCTTCCTTAATTAGATGGTTAGGGTTTAGGTTTTAGTTTATTTTTTTAGTCTTAACTTTTGGTTTAGTTTTTTAAATTTTATTTAATTAGGCTATGCTTCATAAATTAATTAATTATTAAGCTTTTTGGTTTGCTTTAAATTTAATTTGGTCCTCGTATAAAGATTTGATAAGTAATTAAGTTTAATAATTTTATTCAATTGTGACTTGGGCTCTAATTAATAATTTAGTTTTAATTTATTTTTAGATTTGTCCTTTTTATGTTTTAATTTATTTTGTTTGTTAGATTTATGAGTTTATGTTTAGGGTTTAAGGGTAAGTGTGTCAAGTTGATTGTTTGGGGCTATGAGATTAGTTTAGGGATTATGTGATTAGGCTTGCACTCTAATTATTAGTGAATAGTGTCTGTAAGATTTAGATATTCATGTTTGGTGTTTAGGGGTAAATGTGTCAACTTAATTATTTGGGGTTATGAGATTAGTTTAAGGATTAGGGGATTAGGCTTGTACTCTAATTATTAGTGATTATAAGATTTAAGGGTTGAGGTTTATGGGTATTGTTTAGGGGTATACATATATACATACAAATATATGTGTTTTAGTATGTATGTATACATGTGTGTTTTAGTATTTTCTTCATTCTAGTCCCTTAACTTTATTTTAATTTGTCCACATTTGTTATTCCAAGTTGACCCACATTTTTTTTAATCTGTCCAATGTTTTATTATTTTAATTTAATATTTTCTTCATTCTAGTCCCTTAACTTTATTTTAATTCCATATTAACCCCTATATATATTTTAATTCATCATGTTTTATAATTTTGATTTGAAATTTTGTTCATTATAGACCCTAAAACTTTATTTTTATTCTAAATTGACATCTACTTATTGTTTTTTAATTACTCTAATTTTTATACTTTTAATTTGATATTTTTGTTCATTACAGTCCCCAAAATTTCATTTTTATTCCAAATTGACCTATTTTCATTGTTTTCTTTTAAATTTGTCTAATGTTTTATAATTTTAATTTGATATTTTTGTTCATTATATTCCGTGGAACTTTATTTTTAATCTAAATTGACTATTTTTCAGTCCAAATTGACCCCTTTTCATTATTTTTTAATTACTCCAATGTTTTATAATTTTAATTTGATATGACTTTAAATAATTAACTCCAAATCAATGACGATTGATGAAGGCCAACCTAAAGTCTATCGACTACTTATACGGTTGTACGAACTCATACTCAGTACGAATTTCAATCCTAAAAATACCCCGACCTGAATTACCCGACTTGAAACTACCTGACCTAAAATTACCCGACCTGAAATGCACCCGACTTTAAATGCAACCGACCTGAAATGAACCCGACCTGAAATGGACCCGACCTTAAACGGACCCGACCTGAAACAGACCCGACCTGAAACGGACCCGACCTGAAATGGACCCGACCTGAAGTGTATCCGAACCCGAATTAACCTGTCAATTATTTGCTTCGGACCCGACCCGTTTTGACCCGACCTGAAATGGACCCGACCTGAAATGGACCCGCACCCGACCCGAGTCGAGTCAAAATAGAAAAATGACATGAAATGACCTGTACCCGATTTTACCCGACCTGACAGTACCCGACCTGAAATCCATCCGATTACCTGTTTTTACATCCCTACATGTAACTCCTGTACCTTATGATTTAGTGGCTCGTTCTCCTAGACCAGCAAGACCTTAAAGGCATACTCAACTGCCACATAAGTTTAAGGAATGTCAGGTTACCTTACACGGGGTCAAGGACTTATCCAGATCCACACCACACATCTCTGCTCATGTTTTATCCTATCACAATATTTCCCCTACTTACTAATGGTACATTAACAATGTTAATTTTTTAAAGGAACCTAAGAATTATAAGCAAGATATTTTACATGATTATCGGAAAAAAGCTATAAATGGAGAGATATTAGCTTTAGAAAATAATAAAACCTGGACCTTAATTTCCCCAGAAAAACAGATTATAAGTTGTAAATGGGTTTACAAAACTAAACTAAAATCTTATAGCTTAGAAAGATATAAGTCTCGACTTGTTGCTAAGGGATATACTCAGCATAATGGAATAGATTTTCTTAACACTTTTAGTCATGCTGCAAAGATTACCACAATAAGAACTCTAATGGATGTTGCTGTCTCTAAAAAATTAGAAGTTACAACAGTTTGATATAAATAATATTTTTTTGCATGATTTTCTTCAGGAAAAAGTTTATATAAAATTAACTCCTAATTTCTCTACTAAAGAGTCTAGTTTAGTTTGCAAACTAAACAAAAACTTGTATGGGTTAAAACAACCGAGTAGACAATAAAATGAGAGATTAACTACTGCCTTAGTTATGGTTTTAAACAAGCCTCTGCTAGTTCTTTATTAGTATTTAAACCATGTATTAGTCATAATAGAGATAATAAGAGTTTCCTTTATTTCTTTTCTATTACTCTGATATTCACACCTGTAGAAAGTGAAAACGTCTAAACCAAAAATCGTAACATAATTCAAGTACAAATTGCATACTAAATGGAGGAGGACCGTATCTTAGAACTCACTTATTGTTTATTCTCTCTTTCAGCCCGAGGCCACGCATGAGCATGAGCATCACGCGATCCGATCCGATCCGATCCCTCCTATTAACACCTCTAAGTTCAATAACATTTGTTTTTAATTTCATTTATTTAGTCATATTACATTCGCCATTCAACGTAGTATGAAGTCATGCATTTAGTCCCATCTGGTAGAGACCCTAGTCATCAATCCATCCTTAGTGTGCAAGATAATGGACATGGCCGGAACGACCAAAGTTTCATCCAATACATGAATGCAATAGTTGTAAATCATAGCAGATGCTACAGCTTTCATTTGAACAAATGCCACTTCCTTCCCCAGACATATCCTTGGCCCTGCGCCAAACGATAAGAACTTGTATGATGGCTCGTGTTTAATCCCTCCCCTCTCATCAATCCATCTTTCAGGCTTGAAATCACAGCAATCTTCCCCCCAAATCGATTTCATCCTTCCCATTGAATACAGATTAAACAGGATTTTCATCTTCGGATGAACTCGATGCCCGCTCGGAAGCGTATCCGGTTGGAGGGGTTCCTTGTGATTGAAGGGAACCGGTGGATACAGCCTTAATGACTCGCACAATGCTGCATGTAGATAAACCAAGTTCTTTACCTCCTCAGTAGTGAATAGTCGCCTCCTCTTGGTTTCCTCGACGGGTATTCTTGATTCAAGCTCTTGTATGATCCGGTTTTCCACGACCGGATGCCTCGAAACAAGCCAAATGAACCAAGCAAGCGCTGCGCTTGTCGTGTCCCTCCCTGCAAGAATCATATTAAAAAAGGTGTCTCTCAAGAACTTATCATCGCATTTCAAAGAGGTTGATTTCTCTTCAGTTATGTATGATGTCAAGAGATCCACACCATCTTCCGATTCCGGCTCTTGGTTCAGCTTGCTCACGTCTTTCCTCTTCTGACATACATATTCAGCTATTATACCATCAATAACTTCAATTGCCTTGTTATGTTTCCCTTCTTGTCCTACGTTGAGCCACTTCTGCAACTTAACAAAGCTTTGTGGCCTGACATGCCGATAAAATACTGCTTGTTGTCCATCATCCACGGCCTCGGAGAAAAGAACTCGAGGGAATTCGACGGAGAGGCATCCGGGATCATAGCCGGTAACCAAGATGCACGTGGAATCAAATGTGAACCTTTGGAAAACATCTTCCAAGTTGATCACCAAGCCATGTTTAGCAACATGGTCGATGACAGGAATGAGCCCTTTCTCCATCTTGTCTTGGGTAGTCCGCAGCAAGAACCGGTGGAAAAGCTGACGCCGCATGAATCCTTGAGCTGCCTTCCTCTGGTTTCTCCACAAATCCATGTCAGAGTTGAAAATCCCGTCTCCTAAGGCGTCGAACATCTGTTTAAATTCAGGCCCTTTGGGGAAGTTGGTAAAATTGGAACTCATAACGTAGTGAATGTTGGTAGGGTCGCAGGTCATCAACCAGTTCAAATTAGCAAACCGAGGGCCTTCCAACACGAAGGTGCCGTTGCATCGTTCGAGAGTCTCGGTGCACCAATCGTGAAACCGATGGATGTTGCAGAGAAGCTCGAGCAACCCGACAGCAGGAGAACTCTTGGGAGATCCGTTGTTGTTTCTCAAGTAGTAGAGGAACAAGAAGCAAATGAGAGCCAATAAGAAAACCTGAAAACAATTCATTAATGCCATGAAATTGCAATGCGTTGTGCAAATTGTTGGTTCTTGATTCGGTTTATAAAGTGACAGTGTTTAATTGTTAAGGCAAGATATTTTTGAAAATTACACCTCATTTAATTAAGTATAAAAAAACTTTTTCTCATTAAAATTTTCATTTAATAATTAAATTTCTCTATTATTTTTAAGTGATTTGTCTCCCTTATTAAGGGTTTAGGGTTTATAGTTTGGCGTTTTAAATTTTTAGAGTTTGTGGTTTTAGGGGTTGGGATTTAGAGTTTATAGTCTAGGGTTTAGGGTTTGGGGTTATGATTTAGGGTTTGAATTTTTAGTATTTAGAGTTTAGGGTTATGGTTTACTATTTGGGGTTTAATAGGGGAGACAAATAACTTAGAAATAAAAGAGTGTTGTGAATAAAATAACGAAGAACGATAACAAAAATAAAGAATAAGAATAAAAGAACAAAAAAATGAGAGAAAGAGGGAGATTTGTATTATTCTGAATATTGGCATGAGTATCGAATGTCTAAAAGGTAGGGAAAATGGTCTTTCCGGGTAGGTTTGTTAAGCTTCCGGTAATCCATACAAACCCTCCAACCGGTCACAGTCCTGGTTGGGATTAGTTCGCTTTCTTCGTTGGTTACCACAGTTATGCCTCCCTTTTTGGGCACACACTGCACCGGGCTCACCCACTTACTATCTGAGATGGCGTATATGATTCCGACGTCGAGCCATTTGATAATCTCTTTTCTCACCACTTCTCGCATAGCCTCGTTCAAACGTCTCTGGCATCAATAATCGGCTTATGATCATCCTCCAAGAGAATCTTGAGCATAGATAATGCCAGACTGATGTCTTGGATATCAGCTATAGTCCATCCAATGGCCTTTTTATGCTGTTGTAGCATTCTGATTAGCTGCTGCTCTTATTTCTGCATTAACTTGGAAGAGATGATTACGGGCAACGTATCATTTAAACCAAGAAAGACATATTTAAGCTGCCCTGGCAGGGGCTTAAGATCTAGAACAGGTGGCTTTTCAATCGAAGGCTTCTAGATTATATGTTCATTCGAGGTATAATTAAGAGGCTCGAAGAACTTACCTGGACGATTGCTTATCCAATTTACCTCATCGGGACCTTCAGTGTCGAATGTTTCTGAGTCGGAGGAGTCGCTGTCGTCATTGCTGCCGTGACAGTCTTCTAGGTGACAGCTGTGGTAGTGACCAATCTTTCTATCGTGGCAGCTGGATCTGATGCAGGGTTGGTCAAGGATCACTTCAGAGATTGCCTTGCACTCTTCTTCTGCATTAGCATGTTTAATTGCTTGGAGAACATTGAGTTTGATTTCTTGATCATTCACTCTCACGGCCAGTTCTCTTTTCTCCTCATCGATCACAGTTCTGCCTGTGGCTAGGAAGGGCCACCCCAGGATGATCAGTGTCCTTTCATCTGCTTCACAGTCTAAAACAAGAAAGTCAACATGAAAAATAAATTTATCCACTCTTACCAGAATATCTTCGATCTTCCCTTCTGGTTGTACGTAAGAGCGGTCTGCTAGATGCAGCATGACTGTCATGGGCCTTGCTCGTCCAATACCTAATTTCTGAAGCACATATTTGGGCATCAGATTTATGCTAGCACCAAGATCACAAAGTGCCTTACCCACAAATTTGTCGCCAATTATGCACGATATGATGAAGCTCCCAGGATCTTTTTTTCTTCTGGGGTGGATGCATGTGCAAAATAGTCATGCATCCTTCTGTCATCTTCACCGTTTCAAATTCCCCAAGTATGGACCTCTTTGACATGGCGTCCTTGAGAAATTTCGCATAATCGGGCATCTACTTGATGGCCTCTAATAGCGATATGTTAATGTGCACCTGCTTAAAAATATCATAAATCTTTTTGAGTTGGTACTCCTGTTTCTGTTTCTGTAACCGTTGTGGAAAAGGAGGTGGAGGACGGTAATCTTCAAGACGTCCTTCACATGGTATTCGGATCTGAGGAGGGTTAGGTTTTTCAGCATCATCTGTTTGCTCCTCTGTCCCTTTTGCTGTCACGGTAGGTGTGTCGATAGCAGATTGTTCTTCCTCTACCGGGGCAGTGTTCACGGCAGGTGTATCTAGGGTCGGTTCCTTACTTGGTATGTTCTTCATCTCCGGCCCTTGTAACTGTTTACCACTCCTTGTTGTAATTGCATTACACTGCTCATGTGTGGGTTTTCTAGTGACCTCAGTATCACTAGGGAATCCTCCGTTTTACCTTGGCTTGATATACTCGAAACCTGGCCCATCTATGTCTCCAGCGATTTCAGGGTAGCCTCATGGTTTGTCATCCTCATCTCTGTCTTGTCCATGAATGACTCAGTTTTCTTGACAAAGTGATCCATGTTTGCCATGTAAGCTCCTGTATGTGACATAAATGTTGCTAATGTCTGCTCCAGTATACTAGGTGCGGCTGCCGGCTGCTGCTGTGGCTGCTGTCGCGACAGGATTCTGGGTGCCCCTTAGTTTTGGTTGTTCTGCATTTGAGGATTTAGTGCATTGTTCGGATTGCTCTAGGAAAACTTAGGATCTTTCCTCCAGTTGGGATTGTAATTGTTGGAATCATAGTTTCTTGGCTTGTTATAATTCCCAACATACATCCCTTCTTCCAGCTGTAAAGGACAGTCTTCTGAACTGTGATTCCTACTACAGGTTTCACATAGCTCTTCTACAGAATATACGGCTTTGGAATCTTTCCGCTGCAGATTTTCCACTACTTTTGTGAGGTACGCAACCTGTGATTTCATCGAATTATGAGCTTCATAATCCTTCACATATATCCCTCGTTTGCCCCCTCTCCTAGCTGTAGGAAATTGCTCATAGTTTTTTGCTAAGTTCTTCAACACTATCATTGCTTCGTCTGGTTCCTTATCTAGTATTAGCCCATTCGCAGCTGAATCTATTTTCAGACGAGTATGTGCATTAGCAGCTTTGTAAAATTTGACGACCTGATTCCACATGGGAAATCATGCATTGGGCAGTTCCGAAGAAGAATTGTAAATCTGTCACATGCCTCGTGCATTGGTTCGTCATCCACCTGTTGAAAAGTAGCAATTTCGTTACGCAATCTTTCAAATAAATGAGAAGGATTAAAACGAGACAAGAATTCACGAGAGAGATATGCCCAAGTTCGTATTGAACCCGACGTTAGTTTATTCCACCAAGTTTTAGCTCTGTCTCTCAGTGAATGAGGAAATAGCCGGAGCCTCAGTACTTCCAGATTGATTCCTGGCAATCTAAACGATCCACAAATTTCTTGGAACGTTTTCAGATGTTTGCGGGCATCCTCAGTTGCAGAACCACTAAACTGGCTAGCGGAATTTATCATGCTGAACATAACAGGTTTCAGCTCGAAGTTCTCAGCTTCCACGTCTGGCAAGGTGGTCTCCAGTTCAACATGGTCATTGACCATGTAGTCGCGGCAGGACTGCCGTGCGGCAGCAGCAGCAGACCATTCGTTCCGGACATCTTGGGGAGGATCTTCATCAACCCTCTGGTCATCATCTACCCCGTTGTTCTACCTTCCGTTCACCATTGCTTCTAGCTGTTCCTCAAGATAGTCGTTTCTTGCTATCAAGAGTCGGACTTGGTCCTGAGTTGGTATGTGCATTCGATTTCAGGGTCTAGTTCGTACTCAGGTTCTTTGCCTCGTCTAGATCTGCGCATAAGCAAATAGAAAACCTTGTGAAAAGCACAGGGTAAATAATACCACTAAAAACAGAAAAATAAAAAGAAAAAGTGCAGTAAGAGTAAGGGTAAAGATATGTTGCCAGTCCCCGGCAACGGTGCCAAAAACTTGTTGCGTGTAAAAGAGTCCTATCGTAAATAGTGCAAGTGTACACGACGCAAGTAGTAAAGTGATACTTGGAGTATCGGATATCCTCTCTACAGGGACGGGAAATAACTTTATCCTAGAATTGTTGCACAAGAGAGAAAAAGAGTTTAAATTGATTGTAAAGTAATCTTGGGAAATAAGTAAAGTAAAAGATAAAAGAATCAGGTTTAAAAAATAGGCCGGTATTGAATTGCTCAGTAGTGCATGTGTTGAACTGTAAGAGAACTTTTGTTCTGTCGTCGTCCCTGTCGCGATAGCACCTGTCGCGGCAGAAGTCTGTTGATGTCGCGGCAGCGATCACACAACTCTGTACTTCAAGCTTGGCAAGAATCCCTACTATGACTTGTCCTATCCCTAGGCCCAAGTGCTATTGATGAACACTTCTTAGATGATACCTCCCGGCATAAATCTAAGGGTGAACACCAATGTTGTTGAATTCTTCCTTAGCCACTTAACCTCGTAGTTATCCCTAAGCTGAGATGGTTTAACCATAAACTGGAAAACGCGTATTTATTCCGTTCATATGCTTGAGTCTCTCGATATCAAACAAATGGATAACCTCACAATGCTCTCCCAATATTCTTGCGAGATATGAAAACCAGAATAAATAAACTTGAAGTTTTTATTGCCTTGAACAGAAAATTCCTAAAACAGTATAATCCTTGCAACTACTTTACAGAAAAAACCCTTAGCCCTAGGGGGAGTTTAGAACATGATGAAGAGGGGAAAACGACAAGGGTTTTTGGGAAGATGGCTAGGAATGAGATATCCTTCCCTAGGTCGAATTACATGCCTTTATATAGGCCTTGGGTCCAAGTTTTCTAATATGGCAAGAATACATGTTTAAACTAAAGTACAACTATATTGGAGATTAAATCTTCTGAGTATATGCCTTTAATTCGTCCTCTTTTCTTGCTTTGGGTTTCTTCCTTGGACATTGGGCTTGGCCTTCATTCTTCCCCAGGGCTCAGAAAAATATAGGAGTGGTCCACGACGGACCGGCTTGAAATCCTTTATCTGTCGAGCTCCACTTCACTCTTCCACCTCACCATTGCTATCGTCATGGCTGCCACGACAGTTGCCACGACATCGTTTTCTCCTCAACTCCAGTCCTGTGTTCCAGCTCTGCTCCTTTGCTGCCCTGAGTCTGCCACAACAGATACCTGCAAAAGTAACCAAAATCAGTAGCAACTGTGCCATTTTATCTAATTGTGATGTATATGCGGAAATCTATCCTAAATGCAATGAAATATGCTTGAATGCAGTAGAAATCTGGGTAAATGAGGGGTAAAATATAGAATTTTTATACACTCAACACAAGGCAACTAAAAAGGGTTATTTTCCATTACTTTTTATTGATCAAATGCTTGACCGCCTTGCTGGCAAACCCTTCTATTGTTTTCTTGATGGCTATTCAGGGTATAATTAGATTTCCATAGATCCTCAGGATCAAGAAAAGACCACATTCACCTGCCCCTACGACACATATGCATTCAAGAGGATGTCATTTGGATTGTGTAACGCACCAGCCACGTTCTAATGCTGCATGATGGCCATATTTTCCGACATGGTAGAAGATTTCTTGGAAATCTTCTTGGATGATTTCTCTGTCTTCGGCAGCAACTTCGACAGCTGCCTCAACAACTTAGAAAAGGTGCTAACAAGATGTGAGGAATCTGATTTAGCGCTAAACTGGGAGAAGTGCCATTTTATGGTGGATGAAGGGATAGTCCTTGGTCACAAAATATCTTCAAAGGGGATTTAGGCCGATAAAGAAAAAATTGAAGTGATCAAAAAACTATCGCCACCAACCTTTGTCAAGGGCATCAGAGGCTTTTTAGGACACGCAAGTTTTTATAGATTCTTTATTGATAAACACCACAATAAACTGGTCTATATAGGGTCGGAACATACGGTTCATTATATCCATAAAGGCCGCAGGTGCATTGCTCAAACCAAAAGGCATCACAAGAAACTCATAGTGCCCATATCTAGTGCGGATAGCCATCTTTGCAACATCAGATCCCTTTATTTTCAGTTGATAGTATCCAGACCGAAGATCAATCTTTGAGAAAATTGTGGCTCCCTGAAATTGATCAAACAAATCGTCGATCCTGGGTAACGGGTATTTGTTTTTAACTGTCAATTTGTTCAACTTCCGATAATCAATGCATAATCGGAGTGGACCATCTTTTTTTCTTAACGAAGAGGACTGAAGCTCCCCAAGGAAAGGAGCTAGGTCGAATGAAACCTCGGTCAAGCAGCTCCTGCAACTAAATTTTCAACTACTTAAGTTCCTTAGGGGCCATACGATGGGGATTCATGGATATAGGTGCAGACCCCAGATAAGTCTCAATCTCAAACTCAACATCCCTCTCCGGAGGTAACCCGGGCAACTCTTCAGGAAAGACATCATGAAATTCGCTGACGGTGCGAATTTCTTCAATCTTGGATAGAGAACCTTTCGTATTCAAGAGACAAGCAATGAAGGTCTCATATCCTTTCCGATTCATTCTGTCGACGGTCAGTGCAGATACTACATTAGAGAGATAACCTCGATGTTCACCGATTAGAACCACTGATTGACCATCAGAAGTCTTCAAGGTTGCCCTTTTCAATTCACAATCAAGGTTAACCCTCTGTTCGGTCAACCAATCCATACCCAAGATCAGGTCGAACTCCTCCTTTGGAAGCTCCATAAGATCAACCAGAAAGATTTCCCCTTGAACCTCAAGAGGACAACGCTTAAACACCTTATCCACGATCACTAACTGACCCACTAGGCTCAAAACCGTAACAACATTCTTTGTGGCTTCTATCAGAAATAGAAGGTCTCGAGAAATAGATCTTGAAATTTAGGAGTGGGTAGAACCATTATCGAGCAATGCAAAGTATGGGACAGAGAAGATGGAAAATGTACATGCTATAACATCCGACTCATCTCTATCATCACGTCGCCTGGTGGCATATATAAGTGTTGGCTGCCTAGCCTCAGACAAAACTAGTCCCCCACTCCAAGAGGACTGTGCTCTAGAGTCTGTCCTAGCAGCAGATGTAGAGGGCCTACTCTGACTACGACCCCTGGCTGAAGTCTGTATGGATGTCTGTGAGCGTGCAGGGGTCTGAGAGGATGCCTGAGGTGTAGAAGATGGAACAGGGCAATTTTTCAGAAATTGGTCTACGGACCCACATCAAAAACATGCACCGGTCTTCCTTCTACACTCGCCCTCGTGTCGCTTCTCACAGTGCACACAAAGGGGTATAAGGGTGAAACCAGACGAATCACCTCTACTAGCAGCTGGGGTCAAAGAAGCATCAGACCTGGATCCAAAATTACCTCTCTGATGACCAGAAGTGCGATTCCTCTTACCAGAACGCGAGGAAGGCTCAAGAATAGGAGGCCTCTTAAACCGCTCTCGGTCAACTCTACCTCCACCAGTGGCTGCTAGCTCAACTTCTTCCAGGTCTTTAGCTTTCTCAACTATAGTATCAAAGTTCTTATCCAAATGACCAACAACATGTACACGTAGCTCATATCTCAGTCCCATCACAAATTTATGACACTTTTCCCTCTCGGTAGGCACTAAACTAGCCCCAAATTTGAGCAAGCCCTAGAATTCTGTCTCATACTCGTATACAGACATATCTTCCTAAGTCAAGGTCCTGAATCATTCTTGCATTTGCCTCATGTAGCTCTCGCCAACAAAACGACTCTTGAAGCATTCCTTGAAGAAGTCCCAAGTCAAACGGGTCGCAGGAACACTACTAACCACAAATTCCCACCAAGTGCGGGCATTCCCATACAACATAGAGACAACTCCCAAATATCTCTTGGGTGACTCAAGACCCAAAGAATCCATACGCCTCTCCATATCGTGGAGCCATTCTGCTGCCTCGGTCGGGGCTCCAACAGTAGGGCCATCAAAAGTTCTCGCCCCATTCGTGATCAAAGTCTGAGAGATGGGAACCTTAGGGACAATACCAGCTGCTCAAACCGCACCAGTAATCAACTGAAGAAACTACCTACTTAGGGATTCGTCAGTAACATATGTGGGAGGCTCAGAAGAAGACGGTGCTCCTCTAACCGGAGTAGACACATCGATCCCAGAGGCAGACTAAGGAGCAACCACTACAGTAGGGCCAGATGGTACGGAAGGCTCGGTAAGACCAGGGACAGGAGCTTAAGTAGGTGGCTCAACCACCGGATCTTTCATAACATCGGCAAACCGAACAGGTCTACCACGTCTCCGAATAGGTCGACGTCCTCCTACAGAACTCATGGTAGAGGATCTCTACAAGGAATAAGATTAGGGTCAGTTCATAGCAATGGAGAATCTAACACAATTAAGCAGACAAAATTGGGTGACTTAGCTCATTTCAAAACACATTTTTGTAAAACTTTTCAAACATTGCGTCAAATGGAATCATACACAGTCCGAGGTTTTTAAAACAAAAAGCTCTGATACCACTAAATGTAACCACTCGGACCCGCTTATGCGTTTCACCTAACTACGGGCTGTCACAACCTATAATCAAACTTCCTGCGAAATATCTCAGTCAAAATATCAAAACTAATATAGTTCCCCCTACGGGAGATTTACGATCCATACCTTAAAACCTGTTAACGAAGATATAATAATATTATTCTCAGAACGATTATAAAATCTATCAGTATTGCTTTCAAATCCATCCCAAAATAGTAAGTAATAGTTTAGTAACATGTGGTTACAAAATAGGTGATATGAAAGCATGAAGTGTTTAGATATAAACTAAAGCCAACATCCGACAAAAACCAAATGATAAGTCGTATCAAAATATAGACATAAGTCACCCAAATACAGACAATTCATAAGATAAGAATATTACAACAGACTAAATGCTAAATGTGTCGATCCTCCAGTTGTCGGGTCCAAAAGGGTAGCCAATCACAAGTATCTGAAAGGCGAGAAGAGAAGGGCATGAGCTAGGGAGCTCAGTGTGTTCCAATAAGTGCAGATCAAAAAAGCATAAATACATATCAATCATATCATAAGAACATAATAACAGTTCAATACAAATGCTCGAGTGCATACAAGGGTTTACTAGTAACTACCCTCCAACCTTACACCAACATGTAGTCCCCCAGAACTGCATCCATAGGGACTTACCCTAGGCCCGATGGGCATAGGTGCCACCTAAGGGGCTGCCTTAGGTCCATAAGGATTTACCCGTGCTAAAGCATCGGAACCTACTCAAGGGGAGACCTTGAGTCCATAAGGATTTACCAGCTCGATCAGGGCTGTACCGACAGAGACTTCATAATATAACCTAACAATATACCCTAGATAACAATCGGTATTCAGATTCCAGAGATGAGTAATAGAATACATATGTTAGACATATTCTATTCAGTGTATCAGAAACGGAATATTCATGCTTTTGAAAAATAAATGGGCATATCATTGAGCAGAGCAGACAATATCATCATTCATCATGCAAACAGAGTGTACCATCATAGATCAAGCTAATAGATTACACTACCTATTATATCAGACAGACAGACAGACAATATTATCAAGATCAAGCAACCACATTGCACAATTACATATCATGTATATAGATCGAGCAGACATACAACGAGTAGGGAAAGTATGATATCATCTATCTAGTTCATCATTTCATCAAGCATATCATCGTTCATAATTAAATCATTAGATTGTTTATTAATGTGTAATAATCATACAACGCATACAAATGAATGTAGCACACATGGAACACACCTCAAAAGCTGGTTGGAGAAGGGTCTAACAGACACATGCCTTAGTACGCTCGGATACAGGGTCGGATCCTAGATCATGCAAGAGTAACGGTCATAATGTGAAATAAGAGTTAAGCTTGATCTTATACACATAGTTTATATTCATACTGATATTCACTGAAGTGTGAGGGTGAGCGGATCGAGAGGAGCTAGGGTGAGCTGTAGAGTGGTCACACGAGTCTTGAGTACCTTTACGCAAATAATACACCATTTTAGTCACTTATTCGTTTTACTATTATATGAATTAAATAATTAAGTACATATGCATGATTTGGGTTTAATGTCAGATTCGGAGATCTTCCGGTTGGAATTTCACAAAACGGGCTTCAAAATCGGACTCATAACGTCGAAAAACATAAAATAGGGCTTTTTCAGAAATTTTGACTTTTTGGTCAAAGTCAACGCTGACGTCAGCAAGTCAACGGTCAATGAAGTCAGAGTCAACGATGACACAGTTTCAGGTCGGGTTCGAGTCAGAGATAAGTCGGGGTCGGGTTGGACTGATTCGGTTCGGGCTACTTGGGTCGGCCGGTTTAGACCGGTTCTTACCCTTGGAATAACGAGCGTCGCCGGACGGTGACCAGAATGTCGCCAGAGGCTCGAAATAGAACGTTTTCACCTGAAAAAAATGACAGATTCAATTATTCACTTGAACCAACCCACACAAACCCAAAAATCACCAAAAATCCTTGCGAAAAACAAAAGGTCGCCGAAACTTACGTAGCTCCGATAGAGGCTTCGTCAACGACGGTTGGTCACGGAACTTTAGGGGTTTGCACGGCACGACGCCAGGAACACGATGGTGGAAGCAGCGCACCGGACGGACGGTGACACAATCGACAAACAAAAACCGGCGGAAAAAGGGTAAGGGTTCGTCGGACCTTTAACCCTCAAATCCTGACGATGGTGGCGGGGTGTGAGAGAGTGACTAACTGGGATGAGTTCAGACGGACGAAAGGACAACGATGCCACCGACGGTGAAGCCCACGGCGCAGCGGTGACTGGAATCTAACGGTGGCCGGACGAAAGAATGGTAGGGATGTTTAGGGGATGAGATGGTTCTCGAAAGAGAAAAAATGGGCATTTAATTTGGGTAGGTGAAAAACTGATCAGACTTTAATTTGCTTATACCAACCATGAATGATTCAAGTGAAAAGGGGAAAACTTTAACATTAAGAGCGGATTAGCTCAAACGGCTAGGTTATGTGCCTGGCTGCCTTAGGTCGTGGGTTTGAATCCCACGACCAGTAACCCCTTTCTGTTATTATTATTATTATTATTATTATTATTATTATTATTATTATTATTATTATTATTATTATTATTATTATTATTATTATTATTATTATTATTATTATTATTATTATTATTATTATTATTATTATTATTATTATTATTATTATTTAAGTGTTACATGAACTTGAGAGAAGTTAATAGTCGAGTTTTTCAACACATGAGAATTATTGCTTTCAATAAGATATTGACTTTATAACAATCTTCTTGTAGATTCAAAATCACCATGATTTATCGCACTTTAAAAATCTTAGTTTAAATACTAAAAATATAAGTAGAGTTTACCGGTAATGATTTTCTTCTTGAGCGAATGAAGGAAAAGCAAATGACCAAAGAAAGCTCCTGATAATCACTTTATGTCATGTATCTTTCCAAGTCATTTAAACATATCATGTAAAACTCAAAATACGATTAAAACATCAACTCTCATAAAAATAAAGAAATTAAATTTATTCAAACATAATAAAATAATATTAGAGTTTAATATGTAAACAATTCATTTTCTAAAGGTTTAATACCTCTTTCGTATTGAATCATGAATAATAATTTTTTCAGTATTAAAACAAGTAACAATGATTAATAATAACATAACCAATTTCTTACCATTGAGGCTTGCAATTCTTGGTTGTATTTTAAGAGCAAAATTGTTGCGGCTTACCTTGAACGAAGGTATGTGATCCGTCTGTGGAAGGTCTCACTCCTGTGCCAATCTTGAGGCATAGAAGGCTTGAGGCATCTTGGTTAATAACATAATACGGCTTGCTTAGGCAAGAGGACAAATATTATGACATATACAATGAGTTTTAGAAAATGACAACGAGGAAAAGATTTTTGTGGAGTTTCGGCACAAACACGAAAGGATGGATGATTAGAGTTTGTGCTGATAACATGTTGTGAATAAAATAACGAAGAATGATGATAAGAATAAAGAACAAGAATAAAAGAACAAAGAGATGAGAGAAAGAGGAAGATTTGTATTATTCTGAATATTGAGATAATATTCCTAGTCATAAAGTTCTCATCAAGATAGACATCCACATAGATAAATATTTATAACAAAGAAAAATAATTATTAAATAAAAAATTTAATAAAAAATTATTTATATCTAATTAAATGAAGTGTAACTTTTAAAGAGAATCGCCGATCAAAAAAAACTTTTAAAGAGAATCTTTAATTTAATTTAAAATATTAATTGATTATTAACTTGTGCCCTAACGCAAGTTAAACAAAGCCAATTGTTAATTCGGCGGGTTTGGCTTGAATTTCAATGCCAATAAATGTACCAAAAGTTGATAGGTGCAACTAATTTAATAGTCTGGATTTCGGGTTAGCCGTTCGAGTATCGGATTTGAGATTTTGAATTTTTCGAGGGTGGATTATTAGATTTGTTGGATTCGAATATTGAATTCTTTCCTTCTCTTTGGCCCAATTGATATTGGAGTCTCTTTTCATAAATCATAAAAATTGAGGGACTAATGATCACTTGGACCATTTGTCCAACCTGAATTGATTTTGTTTAGGGTAAGCGTTTGATCGAGTCGAGTAAAAGATTTTTGAGTTATTCGAGTTTGCGAGTCATATTTTATGACACAAACTCTATTTGAAATTTTTTCCATTCGAATTGAGTTTTCGAGTTTATGTACAATTTTAATTATAATTATTTATTGTTTTATTCGAAAAATTGTAACTATTAAAATATTATAGTACATATTGATTTCAATTTAAACGGGTTTCTATATCCATATACATTACACATATATTTTTCCATATTTTCTCATATGTGGTATATACCTCAGGTAGAATTGAAGTACTCGGCTCGAATTAAAAATTGATATACTGATTACTAAAATTTTTGAATTATTCGAACTATTCAAATTTCCATTTTACAACTCAAACTTTATTTGAAATTTTTTCAAGTCGAGCCGAGTTTATGAAATTTCAAGTCCAGTCAAAACGAGTTGAGGTTTTTCCTATCGAGTCGAAAAATTTAGTCTTTTTGAGTTGAGTTTTACTCATCCCTAATTTCATTCCCTTTTCAACGAACAAAATCCTCTTCCCCTTTTGGTCCCTATCTACACCTCAAATACAACACTAAAAAATTAAACCCTACACTCTAACTCTAACTCTAATTTTTAAATCCTAAATCTTATTCTTCAAATGCTAAAAACTAAACCATATACCTTAACCCCTAAGCTTTTAACTTTAACCCTAATCCTTACCCTAAACCACCACCCTAAATCATTAACTCTATTTTTAATGTTTGATATGAATAGTTACGCAATAAAAAAGTGGAGGATCTGGATTTCTATTCCTTTTCAACAAGATTTGGGGGACAATAGAGGTAGGATCATTGAATGATCAGCCAACCTCATTGTCTCCATTATTTTCTCACATACTTCCTTGTTTATTTTCATCATATTTTCCATATTTTTCCCCTTACATTTTTTTAGTTTCAAGATGAAAACTTTCTCTAGCTAAACACTTCATTAAACATACTAACGTACTCTTCATCTTTATCATTTCTGGACTAATGAGTGTTTCTTATTAAGTTGGGTTTTTGAAAGAAAAAGAAGAAGCAAATGTTTGAATTTTTCAAGTTTATATCTTTCCCTGACATGTTTTTTTTTTCATATCTTCTATATTTTGAGCTTTTTTTGGGTCTATTTTTCATGTTTGTTTGAACTTCGGTTGGCTGTTGGAAAATGCTCCAAAACTAGAAGTAAGAGGAAGCTTAAAGATCTTGAAGGAGATCTTTCTCTTTGTTTTGAGCTAAGATAATACATACATCACATAGTTAAAATTCTGACGTTACAAAGTTCGGTTTCGATACCTCAAGTAGAGGTATGAAAACCTGACATTCAGATGATTATTTGAGTTTCGATATCTCCTTGTGTATCTAAATTAGGCCAATGATTTTAAAACCCTAGTTTCAAAACCTAATATAGGATTCGATACTCATGATATTGAGTTGCCTATTTCGAGCCAATAAAAGGATCCGTTTACAGAAGAGATGTTAATTATACAAAAGTCCAATTGATTACTTGATTATTATTTGATATGTTGTCGGTGAAAAAAAATAATTTTACAAACAATATGTGGATGATGTCAAAAATTCTATTATTTACCAACAACCAGATGATCTAGCAAGATGAAGTGCTAAGTCTTAAGGCAAAGTTAGTTGTTCGAATCCTAATGTTGTAAATGAAAAAATTAAAATTAAGAGAATCGCCCCATATTAGGTGGTGAAATTGACAAATATGAAAGATCGATGGCCAAAATAGAATTAAACTTATAAGTGGATAGTCATGGGTGTAGTTTACCATTAATATAATGACAAAAATAAAATTTAGAAAACGTAAGTCAGTGGTCCGAAACAAAGACGCAAGCCAATGAATATGTGGTTCATTTCAGGGCTTAAAATTGTCCCAAAACCACAGAATGATTTCAATTACGGCGATTAGCCAACTGGAGTGGAAAGGTAAGTGAGCAAGGGGTGATTGTGAATTCTCAAATTATTGTATGTTTCTTTTATTTTTATTTTTAATTAAATACAACAATTTCTACCAGCAATAAAGTCTTGCGGGATGAGTCTCTTAAGCAGGGTCAAGAGTTCAAATGCTCATATCATGAATGAAGAAAATTAGATTAAAAGGGTCGTCTCCATAATGGACCTCTACAAAATTTGATCTAGATTAGTTGACCAATAAGTCGAAAACTAGTGGCTAAAAACATCAATTCCTTACTTGCGAAAAAACAGAGTAATTGCAGCAATATTGTTGTTGTGTTTTTTTATTTATTTCAAGGAATATTGCTTTTTGGTTTTATTTCATGATCTATGGTGGTTTATATCAAATCAATGAAGTAAACAATGGTGTTTGCTGAAGTGACATGCATTGTGGCCTGAAAATGACATGACTGTTGTATGACCCGAAATTTGTCCGGGTACCTATATATATACATATCTCTATAAATAACGCCTAAATAAATAATAAAAAATCCAAAAATATAAAAAGCCCATAAATAATAAAAATAGTCTAAACTCTAAAAGTGTCCCAAATTCATTTTAATGTCTATTTTACATATATAAATGTTCATTTACAAGCTTTAAAGCCCATTACAAAATCAAGCTCAAATCTCTATATCCTACTATAACCCAAAGAAACACAAAAGATCTGGAAAAACCCTTTTCCCGCTCATTTTTGGTACACATCAGACCCTACAAACACAAAATTTCAGCTTTCTCGCCCATTCCTTGACACGTGGCATATTGTCACTGGCCGAAATCATTTTCACGCGGATTAAACTCCTTCTAATGATGTCATCCTCGTCAACCTATAAATACCCTAGAGAGAGAGAAAAGTCAGACAATTATTATCCACCATAATTACTCTCTTAAAAATAATAATATACCATAATTAAAAAATAATAAAGGAAGGGAGATAAATGGGCATTTTGGGAAAATAATACCCCATCAGATTTCAAACTGACGCGGAGGTTGAAGAGTCACCGATGCCCAAGCGTCGCCGGAGTAGACCAGGAGAAGCCGAACCATCGCGCGTTGCCGCGAAGCCGAACCGCCGTGGAACTGAACCGTCAATAGAGATGTGGATCGTCATTGAGACTTGAGATCGGACCGCTGTTGCGAATGCGAAAAATGCTGGAGAAAGCGCCGGCCGCCGCGCGAAACATCATCGTGAAGGTAAACTTTCCTCGTTTGCCAATTTTTCTGCAAAAAATTAAAAGCATTAAGTTTTAAGTAGAGATGAGAAAAAAGAAACTAAGAAGCGAAGAGGGGTTCGCCGGTGAGGTTTTGTAACCCCCTCGTCCCGGTCTGGCCGGATGACCGGTCTGAGTGGGCTACACGGGGAAAACCGAAGTGAAACCCGCTAAGGCTCCCCTTCGGTTAGCAACCCTATTTTTTTTATCTTTTCTAGATGCCTTTATTAAATCCTATGTGTTGGGGCGCGCAACGAACAAACATGGATACAGGAACCCACAAGACATACAATTAAACAGCCCAATTTTTCCTTTTCAAGCAGGCCGTATCGATACACCTATAGAGGGTATCGATACGCCTTGACCAAGGTCAACCCAACAGTCAACTCCGGGAAGACCGTATCGATACAGCCCTTGAGCGTATCGATACGCCCTTCTCGGTCAACTCTACTTGGTCAACGAAGTAGGATCGTACCGATACGCGTATACCCCATATCAGTACGCCATACTCTCACCTATTTCTCAAAATTCCAGTGGGTTGGGAGGGTATCGGTACCCCAAGGGTATCGATACGCCCGACTAAAATTGTGACCCTTGGGCAAGGCCGTATCGATACGGCTCTTAGGCGTACCGATACGCCCTGCACTGCAATTCCACCAATTTTAACTAAACGACCTCAAACGCGACTCTAGATGCATTTTTGGACTCCCCTAAGCTCATACAAACATACATACATCAAAACTACAACTAGAAATTAGCATGCGAGACATTGAATCTAACAAGGGCCATGCAAATCAAATATTTCATGCAATTCCACAAAGAGAACATACTTAGCAAGCATAAGGCCCCATACACAAGATAGTCAAACATAAGGCATACATAGGCCAACAACATACACGTTTAGGCATGTTCAATTAAGCAACATGATAAGCATAGTGCACAATCCATGAAACAAAAGCATAACACATCCATGAGTTTAGCATGCTCAAACACGGAATTGACTGAAATGACTAAATGTATTGGAAATATTGTTATAGTTAATTAATTGGAATGATCGTATTGACCAAAAAGACTAAAGTATCCTCAGACATCGAGGTTTGCAAATTAACTAGAATGATGGATAAATCTTTGAGTTCTGAAATGAATGAAGTGGTTGGAGGTACCGTGATTACTTGAATGGCTGAAACACACACGGGTACTTAATTGATTGAAATACTATATATGGCTCGATTGACAGGAATGATGGATATCGCAAACTTCAATTGACTGAAATACCCCCATTGACTGGAATAAATAAATTGCCTTTGATAAAATTTTGGAAATACCAATAAAGTTGAAAATGACTTAAATGCCCCTAAGGGTTGAAGCATGACTCGTGTATATCAACCACTCGTGATATTAATATAAGGTTGGAAGTTTTTCCGCACTGAACATAAGTTCGACTACTCCGCGGCAAGTCCGGTGGTGAAATATGAATGCAACCGTTCAAATATACGATACCGTCGGATACTTTAGAAGGGCTGGTTAATAATGCAAGGTTGATATATGTTAGTTCGAATGGTTTTGGAGGCTCGATAAACTTCTGGAAATCTTAAATATTGTAAATCATAATTTCCTCATGATTGGGCTAAATTACAAAATCCCTTATAATAGTTAAATGACCAAAATGCCCTCATTGGCCAAAGTGATCAAAATAGCCCTGAATGTATCTGATATCGTGAGAGATCTTGACATGAAAACCTTTGAATGCTTGGTTGGAAACCTGATGAGCAACTATCACTTTTCGAGCCACTGTTTATGCCTTGTTGGTATAAATTACCAAAATGCCCTTGTGTGATAAAATGACTATAATGCCCTTGTAGGCTTAAATGAGTAAATCACTCATGATATGCCTAAACTCTCAAAGATCTTGATGTATCATCTCCCGAACATCTAGTTTGAACCGTTAGTACAAACCCCTCTTTTAATAGGGGTCTCGTTTCAGAAACCCGTTCAAATGGTCAAAAGTTTAATGTGTTCTCTTCCGTAAATGACAAATATCTCCAAGGAAATAAACTATTCCACCTAGTGTGTTCCATGTGTGCTACACGACTGTTTTTGCATACTGATTTACATGTTATAATACCGATCACATGCACTTGATTGACATACTTGAACTCACATGACATGTTTTATAATTAAACATGACCGTACAATATTTCTGGTATATGCCTATGCACCCGATATGATAAACATGCTATATGGATAATGCGTTACTAAAAATATAGTTATTGATAAATGAACTATTGATGATCTGATTCACTGGGGTACTTGGGACATGATATGAAGTTACTGTCGGCTCAGCCCTGATCCAGCTGGTAAGTCCGCCCGTATTCGGATGCTAAGCTTCGGCTAGGTCCGCCCGTATTTGGATCCTAAGCTACGGCTAGGTCCGTCCGTTTTCGGATCCTAGGCTTCGGCCAGGTCCGCCCGTTTTCGGTTCCTATGCTTCGGCAAGGGCCGCCCGTATTCTAAGGTATATCCTTAGGATGGTACCCACGCCCAATGGGCTCGGGTTAATGCCTATACATGATACTGCACTAGGGAAACTATATACTGGAGTATGGTTGGTGGGTAAATAAAGAATTAAAATGAATTTTACGGCTACTTGAAACAAATGTATTTTAAATAAAAATGTTTACTGCATTGTTACATTTCATGCATTAACGTTGCACCGTTTGAACACACTAGACACTAAACTCTCTGATTCCACCTCTGTATGTTACCAACCTATATAATTCCCATCTAATTCTCGATGTTTGAATAAAGAACAAATATCGTTATTCTCGAGTATGATACAACCTCGAAATAGTAGAACAAAAATGGAGATTGTTACTACGTCGAACATTATGAAAATGTTATGCCTACCATATATCTGCATGAGCTTATAGCATCTTTTGGTAGTTCTGTGGTACTGAGCTTTTCCAAGCTCACGTTGTTTTTACCATCGTAGGTTAAAAGAATATATCATGGTATAATGGTTGACAGCAGTGTTCGGAGTTGTCTCGGTGTTGTCTTTGGAGTACGGTACTGTATAGTTAGTGGGCATGTATGTCATGTATTGTTTTATGACAGTATTTGTAAAATACTTATTGAAATTATTGTTATGTGTTTAAATGACTTCCCGAAATGGCATTTTAAATTGAAGTTGATTTTATAGTTTAATAAGTGTTTTAAAAAATGTTTTTATGTGTATTTTTACTGTGGGTCGCTCTTGTGACACTAATGTAACTTTCTAGGATTCGTTGTAACGCATAGGCGGGTCTAGGGGGTTACATTTTGTGGTTACTCTTTTATACGAAGGTAAAAGTTTTCCGAGTATTACGTTGAAGGTAATCGATAATTGTTCAAGGCTTTGAATATGGTTGTTTTGGCAAAGAGAAGGATATTTCTGCGAAAATGTGACATGATGTATCATAATATAGTATATCATTCCTGATGGTAAATATGGTGTTCACATTGCGATTTTGGAAGGCTCAGTGAGATGCAAGAGTACTAATATGAACTGCAAATATGGTTATTCATCCGTAAACTGAGGGTAAACCTAGAAGAGTTATGCATATTCGAGGAGGCATACTTATGGCTTGTATGATTGACATATGTGGTTATTGGGGATGTTTCTTATCCCTAACTGAGACCAATGGTGATAAAAGTTATGAGACAAGTCTTCGTTTTACATCACATAAAGTTTTGTATGGGTTCAAATATTGTATTCGTATTAGTTGGACCGAGTTATACAATGGGATGACCTTGGGTCCCAGGAAAATATGAGTGACAGAGGACTTTACCAAATTGATCTATGGCCATCTGAGAGTATCGAGAGACGAGCATGCTCTGATGGATAAGCTTCAGTGAAAAAAATGGATTAAAGAGTAAATTTTACACCTTTTCTGACACTGGTAAATTTCGAGGATGAAATTTTCTTTAGGGGGGGGAGAGTTGTAACACCCCCAGTTTTTATGGTTAAAAAAAGGAAGAAAAAGTAAAAGTGTTGTTAAGGGGTTTCGAACCCTTAACCCATCACTTGGTGAACCCAAACCTTAGCCAATTGAGCCAAGGCCATTTTCTTTTAGAAAATGCCATGACTCCTTTTTGTGTTGTGCTGGATGAGTTATATTAGATGAAATAATTGAAAACCCATCAGTATCCACCTACCCCATTTATTTCATTGTTGGAATAAAAGAGATGAGCTTCTAGAGAGTCCGAAAACCCATTTGACACCTCACTTGTCTCCGTCCGACCTCGCTCATCGCACCGCCGTGAGTGTCACCGCCGTTACCTCGGTGATCGCCGTCTTGCCTTGGTCACGACCTAGTTGACCACTCGCGCATCGGAGCCGCCATTCGTCGTTGGTTTTGGGTCCAAGGTTCGTCGAAACCTTATGTCGGTATCGACATTCTTTTTTTCCCCTCTTTTTCCAGTGCCGTCTGTCGTCTCCTTGTCGTGCCGTGGCCGCCACCGCCCTCAGCGGTCGAATCGTAGCACCACCCTGAGCTCGATCCCGACAGCCACGTGCAGCACCGCCGACCCTTTTTGCCGTAGAAGTTGGGTTGAAAAGTTCGACGAAAACTTAAGAGTTTCCATCGTTTTCGAACCCTTGCCGTCGTCTTTTTGTTACACCGTCACCGTCCCTAAGCTCCTTGCACCGTCACGATCAAAACCCCACTCTCAGGTCTTTCGTCCGTCGCCGGTTGGTGGGTTATCGGAGCTACGTCACTCTCTGGCCGTCCCTTAGCATTTTGGGTAAGAATCGATGTGATTCCGATGTATTTTCGATAGTATTGAGGTTTGGGTTAAGTTGTAGGTTGATGCTCGATATTTTCCGACATAACATGTGCATTTTGGGGCTTCCGGCGACCATTCCGGCGACCGTCCGGCCACCAGAACTTTTAGGGTAAGTGTTGAATTGGACCAACCGGTTTGAACAGGCCCAGTCAGTTAACCGGTTCAAGCCCGGCTGTTAGGCCCAAGTCCTTCTCGGCCCAAACCAAACCGACCCGTGTCCATTCCGACCCGACCCGACCCGTTGACCGACCCGACCCGTTGACTGAGTCAACCCAGTGAGTCAACTCGTCTGAGTCAACCCAGTGAGTCAACTCGCCGAGTCAACCATTGGACTAGTGACGTCAGCGTTGACTTCGACCGCTGACGTCAGCGTTGACTTTTACAAAAAAGTCAAATTTTCCGAAAAGTCATATTTTATGTTTTTCGACGTTCTGAGTCCGATTTTGAAGCCCGTTTCGTGAAATTCTAACCCGAAAGCCTCCTAATTGGACCTTGAACTCAAGTCTGCTTATGTATTTTAATAATTAGTTATGAGCAATGTGATTAAGGACTGAAATTGGGTTTTGTGCGATTGAAGGTATTCGAAGTTCCTTGTATTCGGGATGAAGAGGACGTCGCATTCGGGTTCGAGAGTGATCAAATGGAGTACCATGGTTGACCGATATAGCAAGGATTAAAGGTAACACACTACTACCTCTAGTATGCCTTATGAACATGTTGGCATTCGGTAAATGCATGCATAAATATGATGAAGAGTGATGTTAGCTCTGTTTAAGTCAAACCGGATACGAAATTGAGTATGACAACACGGATAAGACCAAAATGCTCGAACGAGAAAGTTAATAAAAGTAAGGACTTGGAGTTAAATAAATAATTAATAAGGCAGATATTCTTTAAATCCGATTATTGGTGTCAAGTGATCAAATGTTAAAAATATTTGGATATAAAATTACAAAAACGCCCTTAAGGTATGAGAATGACTGAAATACCCTTGGAAATTGGAGGCGATCTAGAAATCTACACTAGATATGGTAAAACAACACGATTCATCTAAAAACCTCGAAAAACTTGGAAAGTTATGTTTTCAAGATTTGAACCTTCAAGATGGTAAGGTGTTAAGTTTCATTAAATTTGGAATGAGTCTCTGAATATAGATTTACGAGAAGTTATTCGTACCTATGAATTAATCAAGCGGCTCGAAATACGGAATTGACTGAAATGACTAAATGTATTGGAAATATTGTTATGGTTAATTAATTGGATTGATCGTATTGACCAAAAAGACTAAAGTATCCTCAGACATCGAGGTTTGCAAATTAACTAGAATGATGGATAAATCTTTGAGTTCTGAAATGAATGAAGTGGTTGGAGGTACCGAGATTACTTGAATGGCTGAAATACACACGGGTACTTAATTGATTGAAATACTATATATGGTTCGATTGACAGGAATGATGGATATCGCGAACTTCAAATGACTGAAATACCCACCATTGACTGGAATAAAAAAATTGCCTTTGATAAAACTTTGGAAATACCAATAAAGTTGAAAATGACTGAAATGCCCCTAAAGGTTGAAGCATGACTCGTGTATATCAACCACTCGTGATATTAATATAAGGTTGGAAGTTTTTCCGCACTGAACATAAGTTCGACTATTCCACGGCAAGTCCGGTGGTAAAATATGAATGCAACCGTTCAAATATACGATACCGTCGGATACTTTAGAAAGGCTGGTTAGTAATGCAAGGTTGATATATGTTAGTTCGAATGGTTTTGGAGGCTCGATAAACTTCTGGAAATCTTAAATATTGTAAATCATAATTTCCTCAGGATTGGGCTAAATTACAAAATCCCTTATAATAGTTAAATGACCAAAATGCCCTCATTGGCCAAAGTGATCAAAATAACCCTGAATGTATCTGATATCGTGAGAGATCTTGACATGGAAACCTTTGAATGCTTGGTTGGAAACTTGATGAGCAACTATCACTTTTCGAGCCACTGTTTATGCCTTGTTGGTTTAAATTACCAAAATGCCCTTGTGTGATAAAATGACTAAAATGCCCTTGTAGGCTTAAATGAGTAAATCACTCATGATATGCCTAAACTCTCAAAGATCATGATGTATCATCTCCCGAACATCTAGTTTGAACCGTTAGTACAAACCCCTCTTTTAATAGGGGTCTCGTTTCAGAAACCCGTTCAAATGTTCAAAAGTTTAATGTGTTCTCTTCCGTAAATGACAAATATCTCCAAGGAAATAAACTATTCCACCTAGTGTGTTCCATGTGTGCTACACGACTGTTTTTGCATACTGATTTACATGTTATAATACCGATCACGTGCACTTGATTGACATACTTGAACTCACATGACATGTTTTATAATTAAACATGACCGTACAATGTTTCTGGTATATGCCTATGCACCCGATATGGTAAACATGCTATATGGATAATGCGTTACTAAAAATACAGTTATTGATTAATGAACTATTGATGATCTGATTCACTGGGTACTTGGGACATGATATGAAGTTACTGTCGGTTCAGCCCTGATCCAGCTGGTAAGTCCGCCCGTATTCAGATCCTAAGCTTCGGCTAGGTCCGCCCGTTTTCGGATCCTAAACTTCGGCTAGGTTCGCCCGTATTCGGATCCTAAGCTTCGGCTAGGTTCGCTCGTTTTCGGATCCTAGGCTTCGGCCAGGTCCGCCCGTTTTCGGTTCCTATGCTTCGGCAAGGGCCGCCCGTATTCTAAGGTATATCCTTAGGATGGTACCCACGCCCAATGGGCTCGGGTTAATGCCTGTACATGATACTGCACTGGGGAAACTATATACTGGAGTATGGTTGGAGGGTAAATAAAGAATTAAAATGAACTTTACGGCTACTTGAAACAAATGTATTTTAAATAAAAATGTTTACTGCATTGTTACATTTCATGCATTAACGTTGCACCGTTGGAACACACTAGACACTAAACTCTCTGATTCCACCTCTGTATGTTACCAACCTATACAATTCCCGTCTAATTCTCGATGTTTGAATAAAGAACAAATATCGTTATTCTCGAGTATGATGCAACCTCGAAATAGTAGAACAAAAATGGAGATTGTTACTACGTCGAACATTATGAAAATGTTATGCCTACCATATATCTGCATGAGCTTATAGCATCTTTTGGTAGTTCAGTGTTATTGAGCTTTTCCAAGCTCACGTTGTTTTTACCATCGCAGGTTAAAAGAATATATCATGGTATAATGGTTGACAACAGTGTTCAGAGTTGTCTCGGTGTTGTCTTTGGAGTACGGTACTGTATAGTTAGTGGGCATGTATGTCATGTATTGTTTTATGACAATATTTGTAAAATACTTTTTGAAATTATTGTTATGTGTTTAAATGACTTCCCGAAATGGCATTTTAAATAGAAGTTGATTTTATAGTTTAATAAGTGTTTTAAAAAAATGTTTTTATGTGTATTTTTACTGTGGGTCGCTCTTGTGACCCTAATGTAACTTTCTAGGATCCGTTGTAACACATAGGCGGGTCTAGGGGTTACATTAACAAATCTGCTCACCGTTGTTACCCAGGAGAAGACCGAAGACCAAGCTCAAGACTCCGAAATCCCCGGATTTGTCCCCGAAGCTTCACCAACCAAAATTCTTGCTTTTAAACATTCCAACACAATTTAAACAATCCCAAATCAGTCCAATTACAAAATAGTCAACCCCGATTACATACCAAGCACAAGAGATCAAATTTTCCATTGAAAACAAACCCAAAATCAATAATCCCGAGCATCCCCTAAGCACACCCTAAAACCAATGATTCCAACCCTTAAATTACTCCCTAAAGCCTCCAAAACAGCCTTTGCATATAGCCTAACCATCAGCCATCTTATTTCCACATAAAACACCCCCATATCTCAACTCAAAACCTCCCAAAAACCCAAATCCAGGAATATGCATAAAATTCTTTAAAAACCATATATATTGAATCCCATGAACTACAAACAACTCCCACACCAATAACAAACCAAAATCTTTAGTTAAAGACCATAAAGGTAACACTTTTATCCAAAATATTCCAAATTTCAAATCTCAAAAACATGTATAAAATGAACATAAAAGGTATTAGTTTGTAGAGAATAACAAGGGTAAGTCAAAAACGTGATTACCTTTGCGAAACCCTTCAAAAGGAGCAAGACATGGGATGAAATAGTAACCTAAGGAGGAGGGGGGTTTGACGTTGGAAGAAGATGGTGTGGAGAAAAGAAGATGAGCCAAAAGCAAATATTTTATGTTTGTTTAAAATTGGGAAGTCAAAAAACCAAAACACCCTTAATGAATTAAGGAAACCACAATAGGTGACACCCATGGCTATTTGGGCTTGTTTTGAAAAATGGTCTAACTTAATTTTATTTGTCTTAAAACCCAAGGCCCAAACCATTATTTTATTATTTAAAAATTAGGAACCGAAACCCGAACCATTATTAAATTATTATTTTCACCCGACCCCCGAACCTGGGTGTTGCAACTCTCCCCCACTTAAGGAATTTCGTCCCCGAAATTACTTGACGGAAACAAATACAGAAACTGCTCAAGCATGCCAGCTTTCCTCTCCCACGTGGCCTCCTCCACACCTCTATGTCTCCATAATACTTTGACCAATTCTATAGTCTTGCCACGCAACACCTTGCTATCAGAAGCAAGTATCTCAACTTGTTCCCGTTGTAAGACAAGTCTTGGTTTAACTCTATTTCTTCCACTGGCATAACATGGGACAGATCCGATCTATATGATACATATCCGGTTGCGTGATGACCGAATTCGTATGTGATGTTGCCCGGTCGTGATTCTAGTATGAAGTTGCAAACTTGAAACTTGAGTGTGGAAGTGATGTATATGGAATGAAGATGGTGAAAGTTGGTGTTTTAATAGGTGCTGGAATGGTTGGTGATTATGGTTTGAAATATAAATGTAAGGGGGAAAATGGATAGAAGTTGATATGGATATATGGAATAGAATCGGTGTGGAACAAGGAAGAACCAACAAGATAGTGAATGTTGACCCAAACCTTACACGTTCTTACCCTTTGTGAAATGATGAAAGAAGGTTGGATTGTGACCCTTTAGCTATAATTAAGCTAAGAACCAACAATAAAATCAAATGGAAGTGATGGTGGAATGGTGGAACGTGACCCACTAGCTAGAAAGCTAGGAACCAACGCTATAAATAGAATGGAATGAAAAGGGAAAATTTGCCACAAGACTAGCTTGAAAGCCGATAAAGTTCTTAAAGAACAATGAAGAGAACACTCTCATATATTTTCATCAAAAAAAAGGTCTCTTACAAAGGCAAATGAGCATCCTATTTATAGTACATGGCAGCCTAGAATTTGAATGGACAAAACAATGCATTAAGGCTCCAATTTATGACATTCAATGGTTTGTCTTCAATCCTATCAAGTGTGGTTGGCCATTTGTGTAATTTAGAATGAATTTGGACATAATAAGGCTTGAATGAAGACTTATACACGTCCAAGTGATGCATCCTTTGATATTCCACTTGCTTGGCTCTTAAAAGTGCATGTAGATGACTTGGAATGAATCTGCCCATGTTTGCATCTGAGTGTATGTGTCTCTTCCACTTCCTTTCTTTATTTCTCAACTTTATTGGCTGAATAAAAGCATAATAAAGTCTTCTAAATGCTTCATCCCCCATGGAATTCAAAAAGACTCTTTTTGAATGGTGATAAAGATGGCATGTCTCCTTGAAGAAGATGAAAAGTCTTCAATTGTTTCCATCTTAATCCCAACGTATAATAACACTAAAAACACATAAAATATTAATCAAAATATGATAAAAATGTTATGCAAACTTAAAGAATTAATTGAACAAGTTCAATGAATGAACTAGTTTAATTAATGAGCCTACATGCTTAAATGAAACACATACATAAGTGAAGTATTTTCATAAATGAAGTGCTTGCATAAATGCATAAACAAGCATATTTATTCTCATGGAATGAATGAACTATTATGGAACTACTCATGCAAATTCTTATGCAACTACTCATGCAAATTCTTATGCAACTACTCATGTAAATTCTTATGCAACTTATTTCAACTTTCCAACAAACTCAAAACGTTGCAAGATCTAATTGTTGCTGTCATTTCTTCATTCATTTTCCAGCATTGGCAAAGCAAACTTTCCACAGCATCTTGAATCATTTTAGCTCTTGCACGAGTCATAGGACCTCTAGGAAATTCATTGGAATTCTTACTGGTTGTGGTCACATCAGTCCCTCCCTCTTGAAAGCGATTTGCCCCCAAATCGTCACCTGCATCATAAGGAGATAGATCAACAACATTGAAAGTAGCACTCACATTATACTCACCGGGAAGGTCTATTTGATAAGCATTATCATTAATCCTCTTGACCACTTGGAAAGGACCATCTCCTCGAGGCATAAGTTTCGATTTGCGTTGGGCTGGAAACCTCTCTTTCCTCAAGTGCAACCAAACCCAATCTCCGGGTTTAAAAGTTATTCGTTTCCTCCCTTTGTTAGCTTGCTGCTCATATTGCTTTGTTCTCCTCTCAATGTTCTCCCGCACTTGTTGGTGAAGCTTCTTCACAAATTCAGCTCTATTTTGCCCATCCTTATTTTTGAATTGATCAATAGGCAAAGGAAGCAAATCAATTGGGGTCAAAGGATTGAAACCATATATCACTTCAAATGGAGAACATTTAGTGGCGGAATGCATGGAGCGATTGTATGCAAACTCAACATGTGGCAAGTCCTCTTCCCAAGTCCTTAGATTCTTGCGTATAATTGTCCTAATAAGCATGGACAATACACGATTGACAACTTCAGTTTGGCCATCCGTTTGTGGATGACAAGTTGTAGAAAACAACAGCTTTGTTCCAATCTTACTCCATAGCGTCCTCCAAAAGTGACTCAAGAACTTCACATCTCGATCAGACACAATAGTTCTTGGAACTCCATGTAATCTCACAACTTCCCTAAAAAATAGATTAGCAATATGGGAAGCATCATTAGTCTTGTTGCATGGAATGAAATGAGCCATTTTTGAGATTCTATCTACTACCACAAAAATGGAATCTTTGTTATTCATTGTGCGTGGAAGTCCTAGCACAAAATCCATGGAAATATCCTCCCATGGTGCATTTGGAATTGGTAATGGTGTGTAAAGTCCATGGGGCATGACTTTGGACTTTGCCTTCTTACATGTGATGCAATGCTCACACCACTTCTCCATGTCTCGTTTCATCTTTGGCCAATGCAAATGTTCTTGCAATATAGAGTGCGTTTTGGCCACTCCAAAGTGTCCCATTAGTCCTCCACAATGGGCCTCTTTGATAAGCGATTCTCTAATAGATCCTTGAGGGATACAAAGCTTTCCTTCCTTGAAAAGATACCCATCAGCCCTACAAAACTTCTCATATGTTCCTTTTTCACAAGCTTTGTAAATTTCACCAAAATCATAATCAGATTCATAAAGCTCTTTAATTAAGGCAAAACCTACCAATCTAGAATCCAAAAGGTTAAGAAGAGTATACCTTCTTGATAAGGCATCAGCAACAACATTTTCCTTACCCTTCTTATATTTGATAACATATGGGAATGTTTCTAGGAATTCAACCCACTTGGCATGTCTCTTATTAAGCTTGTGTTGTCCCTTCAAGTGTTTCAGCGCCTCATGATCCGTGTGGATGATAAACTCCTTAGGCCATAGATAGTGTTGCCACGTTTCTAATGCCCTTATGAGAGCATACATCTCCTTGTCATAAGTTGAATAATTTAGAGTTGCTCCACTCAATTTCTCACTGAAATATGCAATAGGACGTCCTTCTTGAGATAATACAGCTCCAACTCCTAAACCTGATGCATCACATTCAATTTCAAAAACTTTATCAAAATCAGGTAAAGATAATAAGGGTGCATTGGTTAAAAGTTGTTTAATCAAACAAAAAGACTTCATTTGTTCGTCTCCCCAAAAGAAGCTAGAGTTCTTTTTGATAACTCCGGTCAAAGGTGCGGCTATGGTGCTGAAATTGGGAACAAATCGGCGATAGAAACTAGCAAGTCCATGAAAACTCCTCACTTGACTAATGTTAGTAGGTATCGGCCATTCCTCAATTGCTTTAATCTTTTCTTGATCAACCTCCAAACCCTTTGAACTAACAACAAGACCTAAGAACACAACTTTGTTAGTGCAAAATGTACATTTTTGTAGGTTAGCATACAACTTTTCTTTTCGCAAAACATCCAATACTAACTTTAAATGTTGAGCATGATCATTCAAAGTTTGGCTATACACAAGTATGTCATCAAAATACACCACAAAAAACTTACCCAAGAATGGTCGAAGTATATGATTCATTAACCTCATGAATGTACTTGGTGCATTAGTTAATCCAAATGGCATAACCAACCACTCATACAAACCTTGCTTGGTTTTGAATGCTGTCTTCCACTCATCTCCTTCTCGCATTCTTATTTGGTGGTACCCACTCTTAAGATCAATCTTAGAAAAGATGTTAGAACCACTTAATTCATCAAGCATATCATCTAATCTAGGAATAGGATGACGATACTTTACCGTTATCTTGTTCACTGCTCGACAGTCCACACACATACGCCAAGTTCCATCCTTCTTAGGTACAAGTAAAACCGGCATGGCACATGGACTAAGGCTCTCTCTCACATAGCCTTTTTCCATTAACTCGGATACTTGTCTTTGCAACTCCTTAGTTTCTTCCGGATTGCTTCTATATGCTGGTCGATTTGGAATGATAGCTCCGGGAATGAAATCAATTTGATGCTCTATTCCTCGAATTGGTGGAAGCCCATTCGGAATCTCCTCCGGAAACAAATCTTCAAATTCCTGCAATAAAGAGACAATAAAAGATGGCAAACCAGGATCAAGATCATTAGCGTTCAAAAGATTTTCCTTGTACATGAGTACAAGTGCCCATTTCTCTGAAAGCAAACACTTTTTAATCTCTTTCTCTCTTGCAAAAAGAATGGTTTGTTTTCCCTCATTTTTGTCACTCTCTTTGGATTTAAACTCTTTTTCTTTCTCTTTGGCTGTTTTGAAACTCTCTCTCAAGTGGATTTGGTCTTTATGGACTTGTTTTGGTGAAAGAGGGGCTAAAGTGATCTTTTTGGTTTGATGGGTGAAAGTGTAACGGTTGGTATAACCATCATGTATAGCCCTTTTATCGAATTGCCACGGTCTCCCCAACAAGATATGGCTAGCATGCATTGGTACAACATCACACAACACCTCGTCTTTGTATTTTCCAATGGAAAATGGCACAAGTACTTGCTTGGTGACTTTGAGTTCTCCCCCATCATTGAGCCATTGTAGCTTGTAAGGATGAGGATGCTTTGTTGTTGCCAATATAAGCTTCTCTACCATCAAAGTACTAGCAACATTAGTACAACTTCCTCCATCAATAATGACAAAGCATACCTTTTCGTTTACATGGCAGCGAGTATGGAAGATGTTCTCGCGTTGATCTTCTCCTTCTATGGCTTGCACGCTTAGGCTTCTTTTCACAACAAGAACCTCACCATGTACAGCATGTTCCATCTCTTCTTCTTCTTCTTGGATAGGAACATCATCTTCTTCCTCCTCTTGGTCAGTTTCGATCTCTCCATCTTCTCGAATGAGCATTGTGTTGCTATTTGGACATTGGCTAGCAATGTGACCTCGCCCCAAGCATTTGAAGCATTGCACATCATGAGATCGAATTGGCATAGCGGTGCTCTTTCCCTTACTAGTTTCGGGAATGGGTTTGGCACTCTTTGTTGGAACGCTTCGTTCTTTAAGCGTAAAGGATGCCTTCTGTTTGTAGGTACCTTGCCCCCATTTAGGATAAGAGCCTCCATAGGCACGGGTTGTACCCTTCCTTTTGAGTTGCCTCTCGACCTTCATGGCCATATGAACCATGTCTTCGATCTCCACATAATGTTGCAACTCAACAGTGGCTGCAATATTAGGATCAAGGCCGGATAGAAATCTTGCCATGGTGGCTTCTCGATCCTCATCAATGTTGGCTCGGATCATGGCTACTTCCATCTCTTTAAAGTAATCCTCAACACTACGGTTGCCTTGGGTGAGATTTTGAAGCTTGTTGAACAACTCCCTATGATAGTGAGTTGGAATGAACCTCCTACGCATAACGACCTTCATCTCATTCCAAGTAGAAATTGGATGTTCACCATTGCGTCTCCTGCTAGATGTCAACTGATCCCACCATATTAGTGCATAATCTGTAAATTCAATGGCTGCAAGTTTTACCTTCTTAAGCTCGGAGTAGTTGTGGCACTCAAAGATGTGCTCAACTTTTTTTTCCCATGCAAGATAAGCTTCAGGATCCATTCTTCCTTGGAAAGAAGGAACGTTTATTTTGATGTTGCAAAGATTATCATCAACTCTTGGTCGAGCTCTTTGGTTCCTAGGTTCTCGACGCCTCAAACTTTGCTGGGAGGCTCGCTCGTCTATGAGTTCTTCATCCACCTCTCCCTCATACTATTCCTCGTGATCTGAATTATGCCTTCGTTGAGATCTTTCCTCCAAATGATCTAATCGCTCTTGCATCGGCCCCAACCTTTGTTGCAACAACCTGTCCATCTCTCGGATAATATCTTGAAGATTAGAGTTAGTTGCATCTACGTTAACATTATTACTAGCACCAATAGTGTTTCTCACGGAATCTTGAGACATGATTAACTAATAAACCTCACTAGCAAAAATTCTCACCGTTACACTCCAAGGAAAACACTCACACTCGTGTTTCACTCGGGATGGCTTTTACCCTTGATGTGCACTCTTGCCTTTTACCGCTCTTGTTCTCCTATCAAAGTCCTTAGAGAACTTACTCAAGGCTTAACAAGTTTGCTTGTGGAAATTGGCTGAAAGAAAGGGTTTAGAAAAAAAAAGGCTATAGGTAGAAAAGTAAAATGATTAGAAAATAACAAGGCAATAGGAAATAATAATTTTCTGAATTGAGTATTACCAAAAACAACCAAACTTCCCTTTTTTTTCTTTTTCTTTTCTTTTTTTTCTTTTTTTCTTTTTTTCTTTTTTATACAAACCGGGAAGAGAAACACTTAACTTACTGAATCAAAATAGCTTTGATACCAAATGATACGTATCCGGTTGCATGATGACCGAATTCGTATGTGATGTTGCCCGATCGTGATTCTAGTATGAAGTTGCAAACTTGAAACTTGAGTGTGGAAGTGATGTATATGGAATGAAGATGGTGAAAGTTGGTGTTTTAATAGGTGTTGGAATGGTTGGTGATTATGGTTTGAAAGATAAATGTAAGGGGGAAAATGGATAGAAGTTGATATGGATATATGGAATAGAATCGGTGTGGAACAAGGAAGAACCAACAAGATAGTGAATGTTGACCCAAACCTTACACGTTCTTACCCTTTGTGAAATGATGAAAGAAGGTTGGATTGTGACCTTTTAGCTATAATTGAGCTAAGAACCAACAATATAATCAAATGGAAGTGATGGTGGAATGGTGGAACGTGACCCACTAGCTAGAAAGCTAGGAACCAACGCTATAAATAGAATGGAATGAAAAGGGAAAATTTGCCACAAGACTAGCTTGAAAGCCGATAAAGTTCTTAAAGAACAATGAAGAGAACACTCTCATATATTTTCATCAAAAAAAAGGTCCCTTACAAAGGCAAATGAGCATCCTATTTATAGTACATGGCAGCCTAGAATTTGAATGGACAAAACAATGCATTAAGGCTCCAATTTATGACATTCAATGGTTTGTCTTCAATCCTATCAAGTGTGGTTGGCCATTTGTGTAATTTAGAATGAATTTGGACATAATAAGGCTTGAATGAAGACTTATACACGTCCAAGTGATGCATCCTTTGATATTCCACTTGCTTGGCTCTTAAAAGTGCGTATAGATGACTTGGAATGAATCTGCCCATGTTTGCATCTAAGTGTATGTGTCTCTTCCACTTCCTTTCTTTATTTCTCAACTTTATTGGCTGAATAAAAGCATAATAAAGTCTTCTAAATGCTTCATCCCCCATGGAATTCAAAAAGACTCTTTTTGAATGGTGATAAAGATGGCATGTCTCCTTGAAGAAGATGAAAAGTCTTCAATTGTTTCCATCTTAATCCCAACGTATAATAACACTAAAAACACATAAAATATTAATCAAAATATGATAAAAATGTTATGCAAACTTAAAGAATTAATTGAACAAGTTCAATGAATGAACTAGTTTAATTAATGAGCCTACATGCTTAAATGAAACACATACATAAGTGAAGTATTTTCATAAATGAAGTGCTTGCATAAATGCATAAACAAGCATATTTATTCTCATGGAATGAATGAACTATTATGCAACTACTCATGCAAATTCTTATGCAACTACTCATGCAAATTCTTATGCAACTACTCATGCAAATTCTTATGCAACTACTCATGTAAATTCTTACGCAACTTATTTCAACTTTCCAACAAACTCAAAACGTTGCAAGATCTAATTGTTGCTGTCATTTCTTCATTCATTTTCCAGCATTGGCAAAGCAAACTTTCCACAGCATCTTGAATCATTTTAGCTCTTGCACGAGTCATAGGACCTCTAGGAAATTCATTGGAATTCTTGCTGGTTGTGGTCACATCACTATACCTCCTAAGCATCGACACATGAAATACATCATGAATCTTCTCTAGCTCAGCTGGGAGCCTCAATCTATATGCAACCAGATCAATTCTCTCAACTATCTCATAAGGCCCTATGTACCTTGGGCTCAACTTGCCCTTCCTCCCAAACCTCATCACTTTCTTCCAAGGTGAGACTTTCAAAAACACTTTATCCCCCACGGAGTACTCTATCTCCTTCCTCTTTAAGTCGGCATAGGACTTTTGTCGATCTGAAGCTGCTTTCAAGCGATCACATATCAACTTCACCTTCTTGGTGGTTCCCTTAAGCAATTCGGGCATCGACACAAGTTTCTGTCCAGCCTCGGCCCACCAAATCGGGGTTTTACACTTCCTACCATACAAGGCATCATAAGGAGCCATCTGAATGCTCAACTGAAAGCTGTTGTTATACGCAAACTCCACCAACGATAGGTGTTTCTCCCACGACCCTTGAAAATCAATGATACAACACCTCAACATATCCTCCAAAATCTGAATTACCCTCTCAGACTGCCCATCTGACTGTGGATGATACGAAGTGCTGAAGTTCAACCAAGTACCCAAGGCCCGATGCAAACAGTCCCAAAATCTAGCGGTAAATCTCGGATCTCGGTCTGATACAATCGACTTCGGTACCCCATGTAGTCTCACTATCTCACGGATATACAGTTCGGCCAACTTGTCCAAAGTATAGGTAGTATGAACCGGTATGAAGTGAGCACACTTAGTAAATCTATCTACAATCACCCACACTGAATTTTTCTTCGAAGGAGTCAACAGAAGTCCTGACACAAAGTCCATAGTGATACGCTCCCACTTCCACTCTGGAATTTTCAACGGTTGCAATAACCCTAAGGGAAACTGGTGCTCAACCTTGACTCTCTGACAAACCATACATCTACTTACAAACTCGGCTACGTCCTTCTTCAAACCAACCCAATAATAATCTTCCTTCAATCCTCGATACATCTTCGTGCTACCCGGATGCATAGCAAAAGGACTATTGTGAGCCTCACTCAAGATCGTACGCCTCAAATCGGCATCCTCCGGAACCACTATCCTATCCTTGAAACATAGGATCCCATTCTCTCAAAAACAATACTCGGTAGGCCTATCTTCGGCTATGTCTTGTACGTGCAATGCTAAAAACTCATCTCGCAACTGCTTCTCACGAATCAACTGAACCAACGATGGCTTAACCTGAAGCTTGACTATCAATCCACCATCCGTAGACACACTCAACCTTGCAAACATTGCTCGCAACTCAATGGCCACTTCCCTACTCAAGGCATCAGCCACACATTTGCTTTGCCCGGATGGTACTCTATGGTAAGGTCATAATCTTTAAGAAGCTCTAACCACCTTTGCTGCCTGAGGTTCAACTCCCTCTGGGACATCAAATATTTCAAACTCTTGTGGTCGGTGTACACGATGCACTTCTCACCATAAAGATGGTGTCTCCATATCTTCAACGCGAACACCACTGCAACCAACTCTATGTCGTGTGTGGGGTAATTCTTCTCATGGGCCTTCAACTGTTGTGAAGTATACGCTACTACCTTACCTCCTTGCATAAGCACACAACCTAGCCCCACGTAGGACGCATCACAGTAAATCACAAACTCTCTCCCCGGCTCAGGCTGAACCAAAATAGGAGCTTCGGTCAAAGCTTTCTTTAATTTCTCAAACGCTTCTTGTCTTGCATCCAACCATTCATACGGAACATTCTTCTGTAGCAACTTGGTCAACGGAGCCGCTATTCTCGAGAACCCCTCAACAAACCTTCTATAGTATCCCGCCAAACCTAGGAAACTGCGGATTTCTGTCACTGATTTCGGTTGTTTCCAATTCACAATGGCTTCTATCTTATTGGGATCTACACTAATCCCACTAGCCGAGATCACGTGGCCTAGGAAGACCACCTCCCTAATCCAAAACTCATACTTACTTAGCTTGGCATACAACTGATTCTCAAGTAGGGTCTGAAGCACTAGCCTTAAGTGCTCATCGTGCTCCTCTTCGGTCGTAGAGTACACTACAATGTCATCAATAAACACTACCACAAACCTGTCCAAGAACTTATGAAAAACTCAGTTCATCATATCCATGAAGGCTGCTCGAGCGTTGGTCAATCCAAAAGGCATCGCCAAAAACTCATAATGTACATAACGTGTACGAAAGGCTGTCTTCGGTATGTCCACATCCTTTACCTTCAACTGATAGTATCTGGACCTCAAGTCAATCTTCAAAAACACGGAAGCACCCCTCAATTGGTCTAACAAGTCATCTATCCTAGGCAAGGGATATTTGTTTTTCATCGTTACCTTATTCAACTACCTATAATCTATACACATTCTCATGCTACCATCCTTCTTTTTTACAAACAAGACCGGAGCACCCCACAGGGAAACACTAGGCCTGATGAAACCTCTACCAGTCAACTCGTGAAGCTGTGTCTTCAACTTTTTCAACTCTTTTGGTGCCATTCTATACGGAGCAATCGACACCGGTGCAGAATCAGAATATGTCTAAATAGCAAACTCAACTACTCTATCTGGAGGCAAGCCTGGTAGCTCTTCCGGAAAAATACTCGAAAAATCACATACTGTTCTGATGTCTTGAGGTCTCACCTCACTCATATCCGGGTTCATTACATAAGCCAAGTAAGCCTAACACCCCGAACCCAACAACCTCTAAGCTTCCAAAGCCGAAACCACATTGGACAAAAACTTGACATTCTCCCAAACTATCACAACCTCAAAGTCATCGGTAAGCCTCAAAGAGACCCTCTTAGTCTCGAAGTCAACCCTAGCTCTATGCTCTACAAGCCAATCCATGCCCAAAATCACATCAAAGCCATAGAAGGGTAGCTCCATCATATAGACCGGAAATATGTGGCCCTGAACCATCAAAGGACACCTCCTATACACTTTCCTAACTACAACTGTATCACCAAAAGAGCTAGTGACATTTACACCTACCTCTAGCCAATCACAAGGTAATCCTTATGACTTTGCGTGTTCACCCAAAATATACGAATGTGTTGACCCCGAATCTATTAGAGAAAGCAAACTCAAAGACTGTAATGTGAAATTACCTGCAATGACATCAGTGTAATTCTCAGCCTCTCACTGAGCGTACACCCTAGCCGGTCCTCCTCCCTCGGTCTGGACTGCCACAACATGAGCCAAGTTCCTCTGACCCTCATTCCTCGGCTAAAAGTTCCCACGGCCATGCCCACGGCCTCTTTGATGCTCAAAACCCCTCGCTAGAGCCAGTCCTCCCCTAACTGGGTGTGGACAACCACGCCTCAAATGGTCTCGGGAGCTACAGTTCCAACACGCCCCAAACATACCCATACACTCACCTGGGTGGCGTCTCCCGCACCTAGTGCACTCCGGAATGTGTCCAACGGCCCCTTGGCTTTGGAGGCCCTGACCATGGTTACCACCCCTAGGTCTCGTATCCGGCTGGTACCTCCTATCTCTATGCCTCTTGGCATGATCTCTATCCCAGTTCGCATGTCTCTTTCCGGAGTCAGACCCACCAGCACGTGCTCTATATCCTTGGCCCTAGAAACCAAGACATCGAACTCAGTGTAGTCGGAGGCTAGCATGTAGGTCTTCACATCAGTAGTCAACCCATATCTAAAACGCTCACATCGCTCCTTCTCATCTGGAATCAACTCTGGCGCTTACTGGCTCAACCTCACAAATTGGATCTCATACTCAGTCATGGTCCTATTACCTTGAACCAAAGCCATGAACTCTCTTTTCTTTTCATCCAAGTACCGAACCCCGAGATACTTCCTCTTGAAGGCATTTCTAAAAACTCTCATGTGACATCCGCCTCGGCCATACCGGAAATAACAGTGGTCCACCAAGTATAAGCGTCTCCCTGAAGCAAGGAGACAATGCATCCCAACTTACGGGCATCCGAACACTCCATCTGGCCCAAGATGTGAGTAGTGCTCTCAAGCCACCCTTCCGAACCCTCCGAAGACAACCCGCGAAACTCAATTGCCCCCATGTTACGAAGCCTCTCTAGGGGTAATCCTGTCCCTGCACCCTGAGGTGGTGCTGCAGCTTGCATACCGTCCAAAGCTATCTGAAAAGCTCCGGCTATGGTCTGAATCAAATGAGCCACATCTGGCCCTGCCTGGCCTTTGGCCCGCTTGAGCCCCATTACCTCCCACATTAGCCTCAACTTGAGGCCCATTACCATCACCTCCGACGTTCCCTCCATTACCATCGGGAGCATGAAGAGCAGGAGGCATATTCTCGGGTGCCTGGTCACCCGCTCTAGGCCGTCCCCTCGGTCTCACCATAGCAATTAAAATAATCTAAAACAGCAAACACACAACAACAAAGAAACGTTAGGTTAGCAAAAGGGGAAGGACTCCGGTTCTCAAGCTCTTTAAACGAAAACAATTTTCTTTTTTATTTTGACAACAACGCCTAACAATAGGGACTTGAACCAACTCTCACACAACAACAAGGTCACTATAGCATGCATTCATACACCATGCTAGAGACAAAATTTAGTCATACATGGCAAAACACCTATAATACTTTAACTCACCTCACTTACCTGCCCGAGGTCTCGGAAACCTCAGGCTCTGATACCAATAAATGTAATCCCCTCGTCCCGGTCTGGCCGAATGAACAGTTCGAGTGGGCCACACAGGGAAAACCAAAGTGAAACCCGCTAAGGCTCCCCTTCGGTTAGCAACCCTATTTTTTTTATCTTTTCTAGATGCCTTTATTAAATCCTATGTGTTGGGGCGCGCAACGAACAAACATGGATACAGGAACCCACAAGACATGCAATTAAACATCCCAATTTTTCCTTTTCAAGCAGGCCGTATCGATACACCTACAGAGGGTATCGATACGCCTTGACCAAGGTCAACCCAACAGTCAACTCCGGGAAGACCGTATCGATACAGCCCTTGAGCGTATCGATACGCCCTTCTCGGTCAACGAAGTAGGATCGTATCGATACGCGTATACCCCGTATTGGTACGCCCTACTCTCACCAATTTCTCAAAATTCCAGTGAGTTGGGAGGGTATCGGTACCCCAAGGGTATCGATACGCCCAACTAAAATTGTGGCCCTTGGGTAAGGCCGTATCGATACGGCCCTTAGGCGTACCAATATGCCCTGCACTGCAATTCCACTAATTTTAACTAAACGATCTCAAACGCGACTCTAGATGCATTTTTGGACTCCCCTAAGCTCATACAAACATACATGCATCAAAACTACAACCAGAAATTAGCATGCGAGGCATTGAATCTAGCAAGGGCCATGCAGATCAAATATTTCATGCAATTCCACAAAGAGAACATACTTAGCAAGCATAAGGCCCCATACACAAGATAGTCAAACATAAGGCATACATAGGCCAACAACATACACGTTTAGGCATGTTCAATTAAGCAACATGATAAGCATAGTCCACAATCCATGAAACAAAAGCATAACACATCCATGAGTTTAGCATGCTCAAACACAAACACCTAAGGAGTTTGACACCAACTCCTAAAACTCTATACCCCATCGTTTATGCATTATTACAAAACACAAATCATACTTGTGTTAGCTTGAGAACTCCAAAAGCTCCTCCCTCGCCCGCTTGCCTCCCGAACTCTAACGATCTGCATGTTGGAAACAAAGAGAGCGTAAGCCAACTAGCTTAGTGAGAGAGGCTCTACAATCCACAACATGCAGTTTTTCCAAAACACATTTTATATGCAAGAAAAACAATGGATGCACGAAGTGACTATCTCAACGACAACACATGGTTTGCACAAGCACAACCAACATACACACACGGTGGGACTACACATCACCATTTCGACTAGTAGAATTCCAATGGGACTACACATCAAAGTACTTTCCTACTAGTCACTACCGCTGGGACTACACATCACCGTAGTTTAGACCACCATCACGTGAGGCACGACTTCAACTCGACTACACATTAACAACATTAACATGCATATGATAATCATAACACATTACCATTCATCCATCACAACAACATAGGAGTAGAGAGGCTTACACTCGGGTTTAGGTGAACCCTCAAGGTCCCACCCAAACCCCAAAGATCCCATAAAGTGCACAATCTAAAGATTAACAAATCTGCTCACTGTTGTTACCCAAGAGAAGACCGAAGACCAAGCTCAAGACTCTGAAATCCCTGGATTTGTCCCCGAAGCTTCACCAACCAAAATTCTTGCTTCTAAACATTCCAAGACAATTTAAACAATCCCAAATCAGTCCACGTTCCAAAATAGTCAACCCGGATTACATACCAAGCACAAGACATCAAATTTTCCATTGAAAACAAACCCAAAATCCATAATCCCGAGCAGCCCCTAAGCACACCCTAAAACCAATGATTCCAACCCTTAAATTACTCCCTAAAGCCTCCAAAACATCCTTTACATATAGCCTAACCATCAGCCATATTATTTCCACATAAAACACCCCCATATCTCAACTCAAAACCTCCAAAAAACCCAAATCCGGGAATATGCATAAAATTCTTTAAAAATCATATATATTGAATCCCATGAACTACAAACAACCCCCACACCAATAACAAACCAAAATCTCTAGTTAAAGACCATAAAGGTAACACTTTTACCCAAAATCTTCCAAATTTCAAATCTCAATAACATGTATAAAAATGAAAATAAAAGGTATTAGTTTGTAGAGAATAACAAGGGTAAGTCAAAAACGTGATTACCTTTGCGAAACCCTTCAAAACGAGCAAGACATGGGATGGAATAGTAACCTAAGGAGGGGGGTTTGACGTTGGAAGAAGATGATGTGGAGAAAAGAAGATGAGCCAAAAGCAAATATTTTATGTTTGTTTAAAATTGGGAAGTCAAAAGACCAAAACACCCTTAATGAATTAAGGAAACCACAATAGGTGACACCCATGGCTATTTGGGCTTGTTTTGAAAAATAGTCCAACTTAATTTTATTTGTCTTAAAACCCGAGGCCCAAACCATTATTTTATTATTTAAAAATTAAGAACCGAAACTCGAACCATTATTAAATTATTATTTTCACCCGACCCCCGAACTGGGGTTTTACAGGTTTAAGCGAGGTTGAAGTTGAGAACGAGCGTCGATTTGGGTAGATCTAGGTTGGGGAAGTTGGGAATCCTGTCGGATCAGGTAGATTTAGGCGAAATCTAAAAAAATAGGGTATTTTAGAGTTTGGTGGCGGCGGAACGCGGCGGCCGAAAATCATCTCACGACCGCCAGTGTGTGGTCGGAAATCGCACTTCAGAGGGATTGGGTCTCGACCAAGTTAAGGAATGAGTTAGAGAGAGAGAGAGGGGGTTGGGAGAGTGCCCGAGTTAACTCGGGTTTAGGCCTTTTATGGGCAAACCAAAACGACACCATTTTGGTGTCAGGCTGCGCGCGCTAAACGGGCCGGATCGAGAGGATCCGTGCTCTACTCTTGGGTTTTTAGAGTTTGGGTAGCTATATTTTGTTTTTTTTATTTTGGTCATTTAATTGATGTAATCTAGATACCAAGCTTTTAATTCAATCCAATTCAGTCCTTCTTCAGTATTAATTGTCTTGTTTAATTGCTTTTATTTAATTGTTTAAATTAAATTGTATGCTTGCATGTTTTAAGCACAATGTAATATATTGTTTAAGGGCTTAAACCACATGTTTAAAATAGGATTAGAGCCTTAATATAGTTTACTTAATCACATAATTAAATAGGAAAAACCATTGTAGTAAATATATGAATATTTGAAACAATATTAGACGATGTTAACCAATGATTATTCCGATGAAGGTTTCAATGTTTCATTCTAATCTAGAAAATGGAAATGAATCACAATTAGATTAATTAAAACTAAAATAGGGATAATGATTAAAATCACCTTAATTAGGAATATTATTACTTTTGGGCTCATTAAAGATAATATCCAATATTATTTTGGATGTTATCATTTATGTCCAAAAAGTAATAATATTCTTAGAGTTTTAAATTAAACAAATTGATGGAGCCTAATTAGGGTTTACTTAAAATTGGAAAGACAATAATTTGCCATGCATTAAAACCTTTTGTATTGAGGTACATTTTGAATATAAATTGAAGTGTTCTAATGTAACTGGGAGTTTCATACTTATATTCGTCCAAAATGTATTTTCTTGCAAAAAATACCCCAATTCGGAATAAAATTCGTCTTACAGTTAAAATAATCGATTAAATCCAAATTAATATTCTAAATGCCAAAATGTCACGTGTAATTAATGAGGTACTGATAATGGCCGTTTGTAGGGGGTGCTAACCCTTCCCTACACGTAACCGACCCTCGAACCCGAACTTTTCAAAAAAGAATCTTTGGTACCTATTTATGGTGTCTGGCCTACCAAAGTGGCAAGTGGCGACTCTAAAACAATTTTAAGCAAATAAAAGGGATTTTGATTAAAAATAGAAGAATTAATTAATTACAAGACAAAATTGGTTAAAATCCTAATTTCCAAAATTTCAATCGTCAGTCTGTTTTTATTCCAAACTTAAAAAATGGTCGCGACAGGTGCATACCTATTTCACCTTTATTTTGTCTGAAGTCAACAGAAATACACGACGACTTCTACATTTACTATAGCAAGTACAATAGATGATGAAATAAAAATGGAAATACAATAGATTATGAAATATTTTTTCAACAACAATATCCAAAAAGTTTAGAAAATGAATTTTTCTATCGACAACTCTTAGGGATGTTAATAAGAACTATTATATTTCAATCATTAATGTTTATTTTATTTTTTCAATAGAATCTAATAGAATGTAATTAATAATATTTCTAAAAAGTTGTGTTCCATTAATTCAAGGTGTTTAATGTAAGGGTTATATTTAAAAAATTACACAACTCTTCTATAAAATTTAAAACCTTTCCCAAACCTTAGCACCCTAAAACATAAACCTTAAACCATAAATTCTAAATTCTAACCATAAACCTTAAATTCTACACCCTACACACTAGACCCCTAAACTTTAAATCCTAAACCCTAAAATTAAAAGGCACAAGCTTGTGTGTCAAAGTATTTTCCTTAATGTAACTAAACTCTAAAACCATAAACATTAAACTATAAAGAGTATATTATAAAACTCATAAACTATATAACCTTAAAGCATAAACACTAAACTATAAAACCATAAACCATCTTTTCAAGAATGTTCTTAACCTCTCTATTGGATATTTCAGCCTGTCCATTGGTCTGAGGGTGATATGCTGTTGCGATTCGATGTTTGACACCATACTTTTTCAAGGCAGCAACTATAACCCTATTGTCAAAATGCCTCCCTTCATCACTGATGATCGCCTCGGGGATGCAAAATCTGGAAAATATGTTTTTATGCAAAAACCTCTGAACCGTCTTGGCATCATTTTTCTGAGTAGCGATCGCTTCAACCCATTTGGACACATAGTCCACTGCCAGGAGGATATATAAGTTCCCACATGAAGTTGGGAATGGTCCCATAAAATCAATCCCCCAAATGTCGAAGATCTCGACTTCTAGAATGTTTTGTAGTGGCATCACATGTCTCCTTGAGATGTTTCTAGTCCGTTGACATTTGTCACAGTTTTTGTAGAATGCCTGAGCATCCTTGAATAGTGACGGCCAATAGAATCCAAACTGCAAAACTTTGGCAGCAATTTTGTTACCACCTAAGTGTCCTCCATATTGTGAAGCATGGCAGTGATGAAGCACAACTTCCTGTTCATCTTGTGGTACACATCTCCTGATAACCTGATCTGCACAATATTTGAAAAGAAGAGGTTCGTCCCAATAATAATGCTTAACATCATTTTGGAACCTCTTCCTAGCTTAATAATTAAGATCAGGAGGAGTCATTCTGCTAACTAAATAATTAACGAAATTAGCATACCAGGGGAGTTCAGAAAACTTACCTGCCACCATGGCTGTCTCGGCAGTGCTTGTGGCAGCGAACAACTGCTCGTCAGGGAAGGTCTCTAGTATTTGTGTCTCGTCTGTGGGGAGACTCTTTCCCTTCTCTAGTCTTGAAAAGTGATCTGCAACTTGGTTCTCTGTCCCCTTTTTGTCCTTGATCTCAAGGTTGAACTCTTGCAGTAGCAGAATCCAACGTATCAGTCTAGACTTTGCATTCTTTTTGGCGAACATATACTTTAATGCAGAGTGGTCTGTGTGGACAATGACCTTCGTTTCAAGTATATATGAACGAAACTTGTCAATCAAGAACACCACAGCTAACAGTTCCTTCTCTGTTGTGGTGTAGTTTACTTGGGCGCCGTTCAGTGTTTTGCTGACGTAGTATATTACATGAAAGAACTTGTCTTTCCTCTGCCCAAGTGCTACCCCGACAGCATAGTCACTAGCATCACACATGATCTCAAATGGTAGTTTCCAATCTAGTGGTTGTACTATTGGGGCTGTTACTAGCTTTTCTTTTAGAACCTTGAATGCCTCAGTACATTCAGCGTTGAAGTCGAAGGGACGGTTCTGCTCCAGAAGATGGCATAAGGGTTTGGTGATCTTCGAAAAGTTTGCGATAAACCTTCGATAAAAACCAGCATGCCCTAAAAAACTCCTGATTCCCTTGACTGTGGTGGGTGGTGGTAGTTTTTCAATTACATCGATCTTAGCTCTGTCGACTTCTATGCCGCGACAACTTACTTTATGGCCTAGGACTATCCCTTCATCCACCATGAAGTGACATTTCTCCCAGTTCAACACCAAGTTTTCTTTCTCACATCTCTCGAGCATTTTCTGTAGGTTGCCAAGGCAGCTTTCAAAATTGTCTCCAAAGACAAAGAAATCATCCATGAATATCTCCAGGAAATCCTCCACCATATCGGAAAATATTGCCATCATACACCTTTGAAAGGTTGCCGGTGCATTGCAAAGTCCAAATGGCATCCTTCGAAAAGCGTAAGTACCGTATGGGTAAGTGAACGTCATCTTCTCTTGGTCCTCCAGTGCGATAACTATTTGATTATAACCTGAGTATCCTTCAAGAAAATAATAGTAAGGCTTTCCTGCTAATCTATCAAGCATTTGATCAATAAAGGGTAGGGGAAAGTGGTCCTCCGGGTAGTCTTGTTAAGCTTCCGGTAGTCCCTACAAACCCTCCAACCGGTCACAGTCCTGGTTGGGATTAGCTCGTTTTCTTCGTTAGTTACCACGGTTATTCCTCCTTTCTTAGGAACGCATTGCACCGGGCTCACCCACTTGCTATCCGAGATGGCATAGATTATTCCAGCATCTAGCCATTTTATGATCTCCTTACGCACCACCTCTCGAATAGCATCGTTTAGACGTCTCTGTGCATCAATGGTCGGCTTATGATCATCCTCTAAGAGGATTTTATGCATGCATAGTGCCGGACTGATGACTTGGATATCAGCTATCGTCCATCCAATAGCCTTTTTGTGTTGCTGCAGCATCCCTATCAGCTGCTGTTCCTGTTCTTGCATTAACTTGGAAGAGATGATTACATGCAACGTATCATTTAATCCAAGGAAAACATATTTAAGCTGCCCTGGCAGGGGCTTAAGATCTAGAACAGGTGGCTCTACAGTTGATGGCTTTTGGACTATATGTTCATCCGAGGTATAGTTTAAGGGCTCGAATAACTTACCTGGACGATTGCCTATCCAGTTTACCTCCTCTTGATCTTCATTATCATATATGTTAGATTCTGAGGAGCTGCGGTCATCATTGCTGTAGTGACAGTCTTCTAAATGGCTGCTGAGGCAGTGGACAATTTTGATGTCGTGGCAGCCTGACCTGATGCAGGGTTGGTCAAGGATAACTTCAGTGATAGCCTTGCATTCTTCTTCTGCATCATCATGTTTTATTGCATGGAGAACATTCAACTTGATCTCTTGATCGTTCACTCGCATAGTGAGTTCTCCTTTTTCTACATCAATCAGTGATCTTCCTGTGGATAAGAAGGGTCACCCCAAGATGATTGGTGCATTTTCATCTGCTTCACAATTTAAGACAAGAAAGTCAGTAGGAAAAATAAATTTATCCACTCTTACCAGAATATCTTCAATTTTCCCTTCTGGATGAACGTAAGAGCGGTCTGCCAGCTGCAGTACTACTATTGTGGGCCGAGCTTTTCCAATACCTAATTTCTGAAAAACAGATTTGGGCATTAAATTTATACTAGCACCAAGATCACAAAGTGTCTTACCCACAAATTTATCTCAGATTATGCACGGTATGATGAAGTTCCCAGTATCCTTCTTCTTCTGGGGTGTATGCTTGTGCAGAATACTCATGCATCCCTCTGTCATTTTGACCGTTTCAAATTCCCCAAGTCTGGATTTCTTTGACATGGCATCCTTGAGAAATTTGGCATAACCAGGCATCTTCTTTATAGCATCTAACAACGGAATATTGATATGGACATGCTTAAAAATATCATAGATCTTCTTAAGCTGGGATTCCTGTTTCAATTTTCTGTAACCGCTGATGAAAAGGAGGTGGAGGACGATAATCAGCAATACGTACTTCCCACTGCATTCGGATCTGAGGAGGCTTAGGTTCTTCATCTTTCTCCTCTGTCCCTTCTGCTGTCATGACAGGCTCATCGGCAGTAGGCTGTTTATCGTCTGTCGGGACAGCTCCAACGGGCAGCAAACTCCCCCACTATATAAATCCCGTTTTACTATTCATTTTTCACTCACTTTTACTCTCTCTACTTGTTTCCTCTAGAATTTTACTTGCTTTCATTTTCTTTCCACAGTCCTGGCAACATGAGTACTAGAAATACCCGCCGAAGCACTGCCTCAGGATCTGCCCCAGCAGCATCCACTCCAAGCTCTTTCCAGATCCAAGATATGTGGGAGGAGAGGGGTTTCATTTGCACCACTAGAACGAAGAACCTTGGGTTGCAGCCGTTCATAGCCCGAAAAATCAGAGCCCTGCAGTGGCAGATATTCACTGAGCAGCCAGAGGAAATGAACGTGACTCTCGTCCGGGAATTTTATGCTGCCATCGGTAGTAGGGACGTAACAGTAGTTACAGTCCGAGGGAAAGAGGTACCTTTTGAGCCCGAATACATCAACACACTCTACGGGCTCTATGTGGGACGAAAAGAAGATGACCACTAAAGATTTCTCAAGAGTTTAGAGCCTGCCGACTACGATGCTGTGATGGCAGAACTCACAGACGAGGGTACCGAGTGGAATACCTATCCAAAACATCTGAGGACGGTAAAACGAGTTCAACTCATGCCAGAGGCAAAGCTTTGGAATGCTTTTATCAAGAAGCGTATTATGCCCTCCTCGCACAACACAACAGTCGACCAACCAAGGTTAGCCCTCATCCATTCTATTTTACATGAGAGGCCAATTAACGTTGGCAGATACGTTCGGGATGGCATATTGGATTTCGCATACCGGTCGTACGAACCACTCTTCTACCCATACCTCATTACTACCCTCTGCCACGGCCACAATGTATCGGAAGCTGTCGAGGATTTACGAGTCCGAGGAAAAGGCTGGACAGACAGGAACATCCTCAGCCTGATGGAACTCAAAGCTCCCACACCCCTGTCGTCCTTTGACCCTACTACCATGGCAGGCGAGCTGACAGAGCCCACCGACACCGAACCTAGTGCTACATCACCCAGGAAGCCCACCGCAGCAGCTCCTCCGGCAGACACCTCAACATAAATACTCGATGCCCTACAGAAAATGGAGGAACGACAGCTAGGTCTCATGAGTTTCATCCGAGACTTCACCACCGCCATCGTACATTTTATCCACACTTCTTTTAATTTCCCCGATGTAATCTTCCCTATTTTCCTCAACCATTACTTTGCTGCCCCCACCCCTGCTCATACCCTTACTCCTGCTGCCACACCAAAAACGCCATTTGCCGCGTCCACTCCGACCCCTGCCACAACAGCTGCAGGTGGCAGCCACACAGCCGACACATCTGCCCGGGGAGCCAAGAGAAAAGAGCCAATGTCCGACCTTGACAGGTATATTGCTGGTTTCTCCTCTTCTAAAATCTAGACGGCATCCGATAACTAGCCCTCTATCAAGAGGAACTTGTCCGAGGAGTTCACCCCAGAGAAACGGCAGAAAATAGGAGCCGATAAAGAAAAATCTGACAGCGGCAGTAGCAGCAGCAGCAGTAGTGACATCGGCAGCAGCAGCACCTCCGAGGTTCAGGTAGTGGAGAAACCATCCCATATCTCCCCTACCCTCACCCAACCTCCACGGGAAGCCAAAACCAAGAACACTTCTGCCTCTCCCATCCGTCTGCCGGCACCAACAAGAAAAGTCACTGCCCGCCGGCAGATATAACTCAGCAGCAGCGGCGATGACAACGCCTAAAAATTTAAGTTTCTTATCTTATATTGTTGTCTGCCATTTTGTTATATTTTGTGATGTTGTTTTTATTTTTCTTTTTCATAACTGTCATTTGCATTGAGGGCAATGCAACCCTCGAGTTTGGGGGTGGCATCCCTCCATTAATGAAGTCTGTTTAAGTTTAAAATTCGTGTCTTTTAATTAGTTTATTTTTGCTTTAAAAGATGGTGAAAATTTGGCTTAACTCTTTGAACTGAACTTACCTGCCGTGTCAGCCTCTGTCGTGGCAGTGCCTTTAGGATAGTTTTAGGAACAATTTAGAGCCTTACAATAGTTCTAAATCTTAAACACCATTTGTGACTTTTATACTGTCTAGAACTCTACTAGTTAACTAGAATAGAAAGCTTAACACTTGAGTTGCCCCTATAGGTGCCTAACACTGGCTCTAGGAAAAGAAGTTAAGAAAAATAGACTCAATGCACCTAGAGGTGCCCGAAACCGGCTCTAGGAAGTTAGCTAGAGGTGCCCGAAACCGGCTCTAGTCAAACTTAAGCTTGAAAAAAATAGAATCGCGTCTGCATAAAAACTAAATGAGCCTAAGAATTGCCTCAAAAAAGATGAATGGCATAAAAATTCAAGTTAGAAGCTTAACTATTCTAGTAAACTAAGGGAGTCTTGGCATATAATTGTTCACAAGCATGCACACACTACACGAGAATTATAGCAAGGTTCTGGACAAATCCTGAATTATCCAACAAGGTGTTGCTCACAATAGGGAATGAATGGTAGGTAAGGAAAAGTTCATTGTTTTAAGCCAAACAAAAATTTTGTTTCTCTTTTAGGTCTTAATTGCTTGAGGGCAAGCAAAAACTTGAGTTTGGGGGTATGTTGAGTGTGTAAAAGTTCTATATTTTACCCCTTATTTAACCCATATTTCTGCTGCATTCAAGCATAAGTCATTGCATTTAGGATAGATTTCATTTAAACATCACAATTTTATCAAATGGCACAGTTTCTACTGAAATTGTCTGTTTTTGCAGGTAGCTGCTGTAGCAGATGAAGGGCAGTGAAGAAGCAGAGCTGGAATTGGACTGTAGACGAGAAGGAGGATGCTGCCATGGTCGCTGTCGTGGCAGCCAAGGACGACATCAATGGTGATGAGAAGAAGTGAAGTGGTCCTCGACAGAAAGAGAAAATTACGCCGGTCTGTCGGGGAGCACCCATATATTTTTCCAAGCTCTAGATCAGAATAAAGGCCAAGCCCAAAGTTCAAGGAAGAAACTCCAAGCAAGAAGGAATGACGAATTAAAGACATATGCTTTGAAGATTTAGTCTTTAATAGAGTTGTACTTTAGTTTAAACTTGTATTCTTGCCATATTAGAAAACTTGAACCCAATGCCTATATAAGGGCATGTAATTCAACCTAGGGGAGGATATCTTACTCTCTAGCCTTTTTCCCAAAACCCTAGCCGTTTTCCCCTTCTCATCATGTTCTAAACTTCCCCTAGGGCTAAGGGTTGATTTGTAAAGTAATTGCAAGGATTGCATTTGTTTTAGGAATTTATGTTCAATAAAATAGACTTCAAGTTTGCTTTTTCTGGTTTTCAACATCTTGCAAGAGTATCGGGAGAGCATTGTGAGATTACATATTTACTTAATATCGAGAGAGTTAAGTATACGAAAGGAATAAGTACGGGTTCTCCAGTTTATGGTTGAACTATCTCGGACCTAGGGATAAGATGATGTTAAGTGGCTAAGGAAGAATTCAACAACATCAGTGTTCATCCTTCGATTCACGCCAGGAGGTAACATCAAAGACGTGATCATCGACAAACTTGGACCTAGGGATAGGCCAAGGCATAGCGGAGATTCTTGCCAAGCTTGAAGTAAAAAGTTGTGTGATCGCTGCCGCGACAAACAACAGACCACTGCCACGACAGGTGCAACGACATAACAGAGATTCCTAGACTTTGCAACACCTACACTACTGAGCAATTCAATACCGGCCCATTCTCTCTATCATGATTTCATTACTCTTTTATTTAAGTATTCTTTATTATCTCGTGACAACAATTCAAATAATTCTTTTCTCTCTTGTGCAGCAATCTAAGGTGAAGCTATTAGCCCAGTCCCTGTGGAGACGATATCTGATACTTACGTATCACTTTACTACTTGCGTCGTGTACACTTGCACTACATTGCGATAGACACTTTTACACGCAACAGTTTCCAGTCCTTTGGCATTTATCACAGCTCTTGTAAAAAGCTTGTGCATCTTTAAACAATGCAGGCCAATAGAAACCAGATTGCAGAACTTTGGCAGCAGTTTTGTTTCCTCCAAAGTGTCCTCCATAAGGAGTAGCATTGGAGTGGTGAAGAAGTACTTATTCCTGCTCTTCCTGTGGTATGCATCTCTTGATGATCTAATCTGCACAATGCTTAAATAGAAGAGGTTTGTCCCAATAATAATGTTTTGCATCATTTTGGAACCTCTTCCTAGCTTGGTAATTAAGTTAGGAGGTAATAAACCACTCACAATGTAATTTACAATGTCAGCATACCAAGGGGTTTCAGGAAGCTTACTTGTCGTCATGGCTGTCGCGGCAGAGCTGGTGGCAGTGAATAACTGCTCGTCTAGAAAAGTTTCCAGTATGTTAGTCTTGTCTTTCTTGTGGTCCTTTCCCATCTCCAGTCTTGACAAGTGATCAACTACTTGGTTTTCTGTTCCCTTTTTGTCCTTGATGTCAATATCGAATTCTTGCAGCAGTAGAATCCAATGTATCAATCTTGGCTTAGAATCCTTCTTGGTGAACATATATTTGAGTGTTGAGTGATTTGTATGGACCACCACTTTTGTTCCAAGTATATATGGTCGGAACTTATCAATTGCAAACACCACTGCTAGCAATTCCTTTTCTGTTGTGGTGTAGTTTATCTGGGCATCATTTAAGGTCTTGCTGGCATAGTATATAATATGGAAGAGTTTCTCCTTCTGCTGCCCTAGTGCTGCCCCGACAGTATAGTCACTAGCATCACACATGATCTCGAATGGTAAATTCCAGTCTGGTGGCTGTACTATTGGGGTTGTTACCAGCTTCTCCTTCAGTGTCGTGAATGCTTCAGTACATTCAATGTTAAAGTCAAAGGCCCTATTCTGTTCCAACAAGAGACACATGTGTTTAGTAATTTTAGAGAAATTGGAAATAAATCTACGATAAAACCCGGCGTGTCATAAGAAACTTTGTATGCCCTTGACTGTTGTGGGTGGCGGTAGTTTTTCAATAACTTCAATCTTTTCTTTGTCTAGTTCTATGCTGCGGCAGGAGACCTTGTGTCCCAGCACTATGCCCTCATCCACCATAAAGTGACATTTTTTTCTAGTTTAATACAAGGTTAGCCTCCTCACATCTTTCAAGAACCTTCTTCAAATTGGCTAGGCAATCGTTGAAATTGTCTCCAAAGACGGAAAATTCATCCATGAATATCTCCAAGAAATCTTCCACCATATCCGAGAATATTGCCATCATACATCATTGAAACGTTGATGGATCATTGCATAGTCCAAATGACATTCTTCGAAAGGCGTATGTTCCATATGGGCATGTGAAGGTTGTTTTCTCCTGGTCCTCTGGTGCAATTGCGATCTGATTGTAACCTGAGTAACTATCAAGAAAATAATAGTAAGGCTTCCCCGCTAATCTATCTAACATTTGATCAATAAAGGGTAAGGGGAAGTAGTCCTTTCGGGTAGCTTTATTAAGCTTCCGGTAGCCCATACAAACCCTCCAACTGATCATAGTCCTAGTTGGGATTAGCTCGTTTTCCTTGTTGGTTACTACCGTTATGCCTCCCTTCTTGGGTACGCATTGCACTGGGCTCACCCACTTGCTATCCGAGATGGCACAGAAAATTCCAGCATCAAGCCACTTGATGATCTCTTCTCGTACCACCTCTCACATAGCTTCGTTTAGCTTCTTTGAGCATCAATCGTCGGCTTATGGTCATCCTCCAAGAGCATTTTGTACGTACATATTGCCAGACTGATGCCTTGGATGTCAACAATGGTCTGTCCAATTGCCTTCTTATGCTGCTGTAGCATCCTAATCAGCTGATGTTCCTGTTCTTGCATCGACTTAGAAGAGATGATTATGGGCAGCGTATCATTAATTCCAAGAAAAACATATTTTAGTTTCCTTGGCAGAGGTTTGAGATATAAAATAGGTGGCTGCTCAATGGAAGGATTTTGAATCACATGTTCATTCGAGGTATAATTCAAAGGCTCGAAATCTTACCTGGACATGTGCCTATCCATTTTACCTCCTCAGAACCTTCAGTGTCAGATTCTTCATTGACTGAGGAGTCGTTGGCGTCAACGCTGTCGTGATAGTCTTTTAAGTGACTACGATTGCAGTGACCAAATTGTTTGTCACGACAGCTTGATCTGATGCAAGGTTGGTCTATGATTACTTCTGATATTGCCTTACATTCTTCCTCTGCATCAACTTGTTTAATAGCTTGTAGAACATTGAGCATAATCTGCTAGTCATTGACTCTCATAGTCAGTTCTCCCTTCTCTACATCGATCATTGTTCTCCCTGTGGCTAGGAAGGGTCGCCCAAGGATGATCAGTGCGTTTTCATCTGCTTCACAGTCTAAAACTAGAAAGTCAGCAGGAAATATAATCTTTTCAACTCTTACCAAAATATCTTCAATCTTTCCTTCCGGTTGTACGTAAGAGCAACCTGCCAGTTGCAGCATGACTGTTGTGGGCCTTGCTTGTTCAATACCTAGCTTCTGGAATACAAAATTGGGCATTAGATTAATAGTAGCACCTAGATTACAAAGTGCCTTACCCACAAATTTATCACCAATTATGCATGGTATTATTAAGCTCCTGAGATCCTTCTTCTTTGGGGGTGGACGCTTATGAAGGATTGCCATGCATCCTTCTTTCATCATCACAGTTTCAAACTCCCCAAGTCTGGATCTCCAGGACATTGCTTCCTTAATGGCTTCTAACAGCGGAATGTTGATGTGTACTTGCTTAAAAACATCATATATTTTCTTAAGTTGGTACTCTTGTTTCTGGTTTTTCAACCGCTACAGAAAAAGGGTGGAGGACGGCAGTCTTCGAGGCGTCCCTCACATGGGAATCGGATTTGAGGGGGCTCACATTATGTAGTTTCCTCTATTTGCTCCTCTATTTCTTCTGTTGTCGTGGCAGGGGTGGCGAAAGCAGGCTGTTTCACTTCTGTCGGGGCAGTGTTCTCGGTAGGTGTCTATGAGGTCGATTCCTTATTGGGTGTTTCTTTAACTATCGGCCCTTGTAACTGTTTCCCACTTCTCGTTGTAATAGCCTTGCACTACTTATGTGTGGGTTTTCTAGTGACCTCAGTATCACTAGGGAATCCTCCATTCTGCCTTGGGTTGATGAACTGTGAAACCTGACTCATCTGTGTCTCTATGGATTTTAGGGTAGCCTCATGGTTTGTCATTCTCATTTCTATCTTATCCATGAAGGATTTAGTTTTCTTGACAAAGTGATCCATGTTTTCCATATATGCTCCTGTTTGAGACATGAAGGTTGTCAGGGTCTGTTCTAGTATGCTCGTTGTGGCTGCTGCTGTGGCGGCTGTCGTGACAGGATTCTAGGGCCCCCTTGGTTCTGGTTATTCTGGACTGGAGGGTTCAATACATTGTTTGGGTTACTCCAGGAAAATTTTGGGTCCTTTCTCCAGTTTGGGTTGTAGTTGTTGGAATCATAGCTTCTGTTCTTGTTATAGTTTCCAACATACATCCCTTCTTCCAGCTGTAAGGAACACTCATCTGTATTGTGGTTTCCATTGCAAGTTTCACACACCTCTTCGGCAAAGAATACAACCTTATATTCCTTTCGCAACAAGTTTTCAACTATCTTAGTGAGGTATGCAATTTGAGTTTTGACCGAGTTGTTAGATTCGTATTCCTTTACAGATATTTCTCATCTACCTCCTCTTCGAGCTGTGGGGAACTACTTATCGTTCTTCGCTAACTTTTTCAACACCAGCATTGCATCCTCTAGTTCCTTGTCCAATAACAAGCAGTTTGCTGCTGAGTCTATCCTCATCCAAGTGTGTGCATTGGCAGCATTATAGAATTTGACAACCTGATTCCACAGAGGGAATCCATGCATCGGGCAGTTTTGTAAGAGAGTTGTAAATTTGTCCCATGCCACGTACATTGGTTCGTCATCTTCCTGTTGAAAAGTAGCAATCTCATTACGTAATCTTTCAGATAAGAGGGAAGGATTAAAACGAGAGAGAAATTCACGACAAAGGTCCGCCCAAGTTCTTATTGAACCCGGCGTTAACTTGTTCCACCAGGTTTTCCCTCTATCCCTCAATGAATGAGGAAATAGCCAGAGTCTTAGTACTTCTAGGCTTCTTCCACAGATATTGTGGAAAGTTTTCAGGTGTTCATGCGCGTCCTCTATAGCAGAACCACCAAATTGTCCGGCGGAGTTTATTATGCTGAACATCACGGGTTTCGGTTCAAAGTGTTCAGCTTCCACATCTGGCAGCGTAGTTTCCAGTTCAACATGGTCGTTATCCATGTACTCTCGGCAAGTCTGTCGTGCTGCTGGGGTAGCACGCGGCGGCCGATTGTTTTAGGCATCATAAGGAGGTTCAACCTCAACCATAAGGTTGTTGTTGTTGTTGTTGTTGTTGTTGTCATCTTCCCCATTGCGTTGTCTTCCGTCCACCATTGCTTCCAGTCTTTCCTCAAGATAATTGTTTCTTTCTATCAAGAGACGAGCTTGGTTCCTGAGATGATATGTCCGATCGATTTCTGGATCTAATTCGTACTCAGGTTCTTTACCACGTCTTGATCTGCGCATAAGCAATAGAAGAACCTTGTGAAAAGCAGAGGGAAAATAAAACAACTAAAAACAAAAAAGAAATAAAAACAAAAATAAAAAGGGTGCAGTAATAAAAGGTAAAGGTATGTTGCCAGTCCCCGACAACGGCACCAAAAACTTGTTGCGTGTAAAAGAGTCTATCGCAAATAGGTGCAAGTGTACAGGTCGCAAGTAATAAAGTGATACAAAGTATCGAATATTGTCTCCACAGGGACTAGAAATACTTCTATCCTTAGATTGCTGCACAAGAAAAGAAATAAGTTTAATAAAATGTTTGGAGAAATCTTGAGAATAAGCTAAAGTAAAAGATAAAGTAATCGGATTGAGAAAATAGGTTGATATTGAATTGCTCAGTAGTGCAGGTGTTGCACTGTTCAGAAGGCTTTCTGTTGCGTCTATCATCGTGCCTGTCGGGCAGCACCTGTCGCGGAAGAGGTCTGTCGATGTCGCAGCAGTGATCAACAACTCTGTACTTCAAGTTCAGCAAGAATCCCTGTTGTGACTCGTCCTATCACTAGGTCCAAGTTCTGTCGATGAACATGTATTAGATGATACCTTCAAGCGTGAATCAAAGGGTGAACACCGATGTTCGTGAATTCTTCCTTAGCTGCTTAACCTTGTACCTATCCCTAAGCCAAGATGGTTTAACCATAAACTGGAAAACACATATTCACTCCTTTCGTATACTTAACTCTCCCGATATTAAGTAAATGGATAACCTCACAATGCTCTCCCGATACTCTTATGAGATATTGAAACCACAGTAAATAAACTTGAAGCTTTTATTACTTGAACAGAAAATATCCTAAGAACAATACAATCCTTACAACTGCCTTACAAGATCAACCCTTAGCCCTAGGAGAAGTTTAGAACATGATGGAGAGAGAGAAACGTCTAGGATTTTGGGGGAAGACAACTAGGAGCTTAATATCCTCTACCTAGTCGAATTACAAGCTTATATATAGGCCTTGGTCTTGGGTTTTCTTAATGGGCAAGAATACAAGTTTGAATTAAAGTACAACTCTATCAAAGACTAAATCTCTGAGTAGATGTCTTTTAATTCGCCCTATCTTATTGCTTTAACTATTTCCTCAAACTTAGGACCAGACCTTCCTTGTGCTTCTGGGCTCCAATAGTTATGCAAGTGGTCCACGAAAATCAGGCTTTAAATGCTCTATTGATCGAACTCCACTTTGCATTTTTCCTTACCACGGTCTTCATTGTCGTTTCTTCTGCCACGGCAGCAGCCACTACAGCATGGTTACGGACAATCTCCTCTTTCCTTTGCTCCAGCTGTGCGGCTAACCTCTGATCCTTTGCTGCTCTGGATGCTGCCATGGCAGGAACCTGCAAAAATAAACCAAAATCAGCAGCATCTGTGCAATATTTTCCATTTGTGATGTTTATGTAATATCTATCCTAAAATGCAACTAAACATGCTTGAGTGCATCAATAATATGGGAAAATGGGGGCTAAAATAGAGAACATTTATGCACTCAACACTCATCCTTTCTGAGTACAATACCTTGAACATGGCTCTTATTCAGTCCATTTTTAATGAGGAAGATACAAAACTCATTCTTACTATACCCCTGCCGGAACATTCCCAATCAGATAAACTAGTATGGAGTGGAGAGTTATCAAGAGTGTACTTTGCCCACATTGGTTACAAACTGTTGCTTGATTCGTCTAATCCAAATAACTCGGATTCTTTCATTTTCAAACAGCTTTGGCAACTCAAATTTCCCTCTAAAATATCTATTTTTATTTGGAAATGCATTTGGAATTTCGTTCCTACTCTACAGAATTTATGCATAAAACGAGTTGTTACAGATACTAAGTATCCTCGATGTGCTGACCAGCTTGAGGATATTATACATGTGAGTCAAAATTGTTTATATGCGAAGCAAGTTTGGGATAGGTTAAACATCTCTTGGCCTACATCAGTTTCAAATGTGTGCTTTGTTGACTGGCTTTCCTGGTTATTTGAAAACTACAATCATAATAAAAAGAAACTATTGTTGTAACCCCTAAACCCGACCTAGAAGAAATGAGCCGAATCTAGGAAGTTGCGATTGAAAACTTGTCCCTCAAGAAACAATTTAGGTTAAAATATTTTGTAATTCAAAAGATTCGATTAAATAAGTAAAACTCAATAAATACTCCGATTATAAAAACCTCAATCTTTTAAATGATGTTCCGATAATTAATTAAAATATCTGAAAATAAATTCGTAAATGCATGCAACCAATAAATCCCAAATTATAAAAAGTCCCAATGTTCATATTACACAAATATCCCAAACAATGTTAAAACAGAAATCCAAAGTAGTTAAAAAAGTTCATGTTGAATGATAAAATATCTGAATAAAAGTGAGATGCTCCAAGTACCGAGTTGCCTAAGAGAGTTTGAGTATTTGAAAGAAGAAACTATGGGGGTGTAAGCTAAAGAGCTTAGCGTGTTTCTAAAGTGCAAATAAACACAAATCCAAAACATTATTTTTATTTTCCGATAAAGTTTTTTGAAAACGCATTCAATCCGACAAATCAAAATAATAATGACATGATGTCTGATGCATGATTCAATACCCAATAATCCGATACACCATCCCAAGAGTAAGGTTCCCCATAACCTACTCTATCCATCGTCAGCATCCGAAGTGGAACTCAGCCCGAAGGGGGGAACCATTGATCCGAAGCAGAATTCAGCACGAAGGGTGAAATCACTGAACTTCCCCGAACAATCTCAAACCATGTACCCACAATGATATGATGCTGATTTCAAAATCCAAATATCATCTGAACAATTCTATAAATCTGATGTTTTACAATTCCAAAAATATGATATTTCACCATTTAATAAATCCAATTTTTAGTTAAAACACAATCCGATATGCAATGCATGAATTTCGAAAACTTTCACAGATCACAACGCAGAATAAATCACACAAAATGTAAAAATCTCATTTCACACAAGTACATGGCCCAATAAGAAACACATAATTTTATAGCACAAGAAGAGACACACCTTTAGCGGGTAAAAGCTCTAATATTAAGAAGAGTGTGACTCAAGTTCAAGTCTAGTTGAATCAGAACCTACAAGGTAAGATCTCTATATTAGAACTAATATTATCATTGTGCCACCAACCATAAACATAATACTAATCTGAAGGAATACTTACGCGTATACCTCGAAGAACGTGCACAATTAGACTAAACCAACAGAAAAGTATCTTGTCCGCGTTAGAGTCGATAACTGAACACGATAATATTTTGAATTAGATTCCATAATTCTCAACTACTTAGATATTAAGTACAAATTATTGTAAATAACAAAACGGAGCTTTCAGGGTTCAAATTTGATAAAACGAGCAACTTATTTGGACTTAGGACGTCAAAAAAGGTCAAGGAGAAGATTGTCCAAAAAAGTCAACTCTTGGTCAAGTCTAGTCAAAATCAACTAGTCAAAGTCAAATTTGTCGGTCAAAGGTCAAAATGATCAAACGTCCAAGGTTAAAGGTCAAGATGACGGTCAAACAGATCAACAAGTCAGATTTCTCAAACGGTTAAGGTCAAAAAGTCAACTGTCTGTTTAATTCACTCCAGTTCATATCAAACCTGGTACGGCTAAACGGTTCGATTTACATTCTAGTTCGTTTCACATTTGGTTCACAAGATCTGGTCTGATTCAATTATTTGGTTTGGGCCATGGTCTCTAACACACACAGCTCAGCAATACCACAAAACCCATTTGTTGAACATCTGATCAGGATTCATACACTAAGCCTCACGATTGGGCTCAACCAAGCCACAATCATACACACACAAGGCCAACACTTACAACCCTTTCACACACACAACACTGCAAAAGGTTCTACAATTTACAGAACCTAAAGGCGGCGGCTTAAGAACGTCAACGGTAGCGGCAACGTAATAACAAGACGGTGGGGGCTCCACCATGGATGGCAACAACAGACCTTAAATGTTCTTGGCAACGTAAACACAACAAAAAAGACAACACGGTAATTTCATAAATCACAAGGAAACAACACAACCATCAATTAGCACTCTCCAATACACAACAACACTCATTAACCAATAATCTGAAATAACTCATACTAGACGAGGGCTTACCGAAAACTGATGAATGGAGAAGGCGAATGGTGGTGTGAGGGACGGACGGAGCAAGGAAAATGGTTAGTTTCCCTTCAACTTTGTGTAAACAATAAACGATACAAGGAGGAGAAGCGGCGATGCGAGGAGAAGTCGAAGAATTTTCCTTCACAATCTCGGAAACAGTGGTCGATGGGGGGCGAGCTGAGAGTCGAGGTTAACTCATGAGATGAAGCTGGTCGCGATGGTAGTGACGGTGTGAGAAATGAAAAATGACCAGGGCTCATCGGAGCCTCATCAGAAATGCAAGGAGATGGGTTAAATTTGAGAGAAGCATCAGGGAAGATGAATGACGAGATGAGTGTCTGCAACTCTAAAACGGCGGATGCAAGGGTTTCAAAAGCTAAAAGGGGATTAAATACCCAATTTAATCGGCACGTCACAAGAGGAGCCACTGAATTAAATTAGGGTTTCTAATGAGCACCTAAGTTTTCCTAATTTACAAATTGACCCATGAATTCAAAATTAAGCCTCAAAATTCTGAATTTTTCTCAATTTACCCCTTAAACTCCATAAGAGTTTTTAAGTTAAATTCCCAAATTTCTAGGGTTTCAAATTAGGGATTTAAAATTTTAGGGTTTTCCAAATTGGTAAATTTTGGGGGGTGTTACAACTCACCCCCTTAAAAGAAATTTAGTCCTCGAAATTTTCAAAATTAGCAACGATTTCTAAAATTTGGCATGCTAGTAGTTCATACCATTGAAACATTGTGTGTAAAGTTTCGTTGCATTTGGACATCGTTCAACATGTTAAATTAAAGAAAAACCAGCAAGAATTTGTCATTACAGGTCAGGTCGTATCGAAATGGGTGATGACGTTTCGATATGGGTAAGCATAATTAAGCTTGAGTAACCAGGGTGTACCGAAACAGGTTAGGGATGTTCCGAAACATTTTGCCTACGGAGACCTCTGCTTCGATACGAGTTCATAGCGTATCGAAACGGGTCAAAGTCATAGTTAAAGGTAGTCAACCCGTACTGATACAGGTCGTGCCGTATCGATACGGTCATAAAGGAAAAGTCAACAAGGTTGACCGTCATCTACCCGTATCGAAACGGCTATAAGCGTTTCGATACATGGTTAGCTACAGAAGTTATAAGGCTTAATCTGAAAGTCTGCATTGTTTACATTTTGGTCACATAGTTTTGCATGTGTAAATTGAATGGGAAATGATCACCATTAAGCATGAAACTTTGCAGGGTAATCAATGTTGCACTAAATTTCATTGTGGTATTGTTTAATGCATCGAAAGACCCATAGTTGTAAGATTTACAGATTAGTTCCTAAAATTTGTAAAAGTTGTAAAATGGTTCTAAATGGTTAAATGTGGTCCTTTATGATTGAATTGGACATATGTGTATATTGGTAATGTTTTGGTTTGTGTAATTTGGATTAAGTGTTGATATTAAGATGAAATTTTATAGCACCGATCATCGCATTGTTCACCGGTATCACGCTCCGACCCGATTCTTGACCAGGTCGGGAAGGGGGTGTTACAATTTGTGTTATCAGAGCTATAGTTTAGTTGGTTTTGGACTAAGCCTTTGCATGTTTGTATTTTTTGTTATGTTACTTTGCCACCTAGGCGTTATATTGTTGTATTTTGTGACTTGCCAGCTAATATGATCTTTTATTTATAGATGTCTAATTCCAATCAAGCTCGAATAATTGAGCATAGTATTGATTCTTCAACTCATGGTGAGGAAGTTAGAAGGAAGAATCCTTCGAATTCACAAAACCCTCCCGTACAAAATCTTGAGCCCAAAATACAAACGGCTCAAACTGAATGCTTTAGGAACATGACTGATATGTTCAAGGTATTCATGACATCGATGAGAGTCGACCAAGCTTCTCAATCTCCCACTGTTGCTAATTCGAGTACCCGAGCTCCTATTGATAAGTTACTTCAACATCGGGCTTACTCGTTTACTGGGCAAAATGATGAAAACCCTGAAATTGCAGAGTATTGGTTAGCTAATACTTTACGAATTCTGAACAAATAGTTGCTGTGTTCTGAGGAACACAAACTCGAATGCGCCATTTCATTGTTAGATTATGAAGCATTGTATTGGTGGGAATCAACGGCCCCGACAGTCCCAGAAGAGACTGTGAATTGAGAGTTCTTCCTGCAAGAATTTCGAAAGAAGTACATCAGTGAGTATTACATTGTCGAGAGACGTGACATTTCCCTTCACCTAAAGCAAGGTGATCGACCTATCGAACAATGTATCCATGATTTTTTTCAAATACTGTCGATATGGGGTTGAATACATTAAGAAAGAAGAAGATAAGTGTAGGATGTTCGTCAACGGTTTGAACGATGACCTACGTCCTATATTTACGACTTTGTGCATTGCTAATTTTCAAACCCTTGTGAATAGAGTCAAAGCCATTGAAAGTGCTCAAAAGGCTCACAAGAATAGTGGGACCAGCAAATCCGAGGAAAGACATAGAGATGAACCTTATGAATCTTTCAAAAAGGGGAAGTATCAAGATATGAAACTGAATGTGTACTCACAATCTTCTCAGTATGAATACCTTACTAAACCACAAGTTGTAACACAATTCTTCACTAGTGCCTAATCTTTTGAAAGCACTGATGGTTCAGAACAAGGAACAAAGTTTCCAGATTGTAGCTTATGTCGACATAGGCACCCTGAAGATCAATGTCGTAAGAAATCCGGAGCTTGTTTCTTTTGTGGGGAGATGGGGCACCTTAGACAAGATTGTCCTAAAAATAAGCTTGCTAATTCATCCCCCGGTCAATCCTTTCGAGACAAGAGATTAAGACAAAGGTCCTTCGGAAAGTCCAGAGCTTCATCCAAAACATCATATCGACCTTAATCGAAAGCTTCTACACAGATGTACAATGTGAGAGGAAAGGAACAAGTGGATGATCATGACATCTTTCCAGGTAATAGTTCAAGGACAAATTTTTCTTAACGGGGGGGAGGGGGGGGATTGTAACACCCTGAAAACCGGTCTAGTTAGAATTGGATTCTAATGACTAGAGTATTGATACTAAATATTGAAATATTGAATCCTCATTGAAAGTGCTTAATATCATATTTTTGTACTAGGCGTTTCGATACAGTCAGACTCGTACTGAAATGGTCTAGGTAAAGCGTTTCGAAACAATTGTAGATGTTCCGATACGATTCCAACAGTTTTAACTAACTTTTGGAATTTTGTTGACCGTTTCGATATAGCTCCTCTCATTTCGAAACGGGTCACCTGTTTTGAATATAATTAAAGGAAAAATTGAAAAGAAGAGATAAGGTGATGATTCACTTCCCTAAGGTTGTCCTTTCCACGTGAATATGGTCAGAAGAGATGACTTATAGTCATCTACTTGTTTATTTTGGAAAAAGATAAATGAAGGTAATAATAATATTAAAAGCCTACCTTGGATGGAAGGAAATCTTTCTATTGGCAATAGGGGAGGTGGATAATGATTAAAGTAATATTTCCCTTAAAATGAATAGAAGAAAGCTTTTATAATTGTTTGGTTCCACCAAGACTTATTCTTCATTTTCCTTTTTTTTTTGAGAGAATAAGCAAGCACCATCATTGTTATCTTCAACCTTGAGCTTTAAGCACACACCTCTCTATTGTGAGCCATAAGTTTAGGCTTTCCTTGATTTAAGAACACCAAGTCATAGCTATCGATCGGGTAAGTGAAAGCCCTAAGTCAATCATCGATTCTCTTGGTTATTAGATAATCAATTTCAGGTTCAAAGACAAGTTTTTTTCCATAGCCATTGGCTATTCAAGTATCAACATTGTTATATTGATCCTAATGATCCCTTATTGTTTTTCCTAGCACAAGAAGTGGAAAAGATTAATTCGTCGCCTTCATCAAAGCTAAAGATTAGGGAATCGACATCCGAGAGCCTTTGGAGCTTCGAATTGTCAAGGTGAGTGTAGTCAGAGTCTCGGAATTGGGCGATGAGCCTTTTCAAATTTATCGTCATTGATTTTGTATAAATTACTAACCATTGAATTAAAGGGGTTTTGTATAAAGCATCATTGAAAACCATATTGGTTAGTTCGGTAAGTATTGCATTGATTCATCGTCCATAGCATTATTGTTATGGAAGTCATTGGAGCATTGCCATGTAAAAATCATTGACATGTGTTTATTGCTATTGCCTATTGCTATGACCATGTGATTGATGAAATATTGCCATTGAATCATTGATATCGAACTATTATCATTGAACCATTGATATTGAATTATAGTCATTGAAACATTGGTATTGAGCTATTGTTATCGGACCTTGGGATCGAAGTATTGGATATAGTTGGCATGCCATAGAATTCATGAGATCAATGGTACGAAGATTATATGGTGTAGTGGAGGGATGTGGTGTGTATTGGTAAAAAATGGTGTAGTGGAGGATATTGGACCATATTGTTCTTGGTTGGTGTAGTGGTGGAATTCGTGTATCCAAGTACGGTTGATATCGATCCAAGGGGGAATATTGATTATCGATGTTGCCATTGATAAAGTGATTATTGATATTGCATTGTCATGATATTGAGTTATTGATATTGATGAATTGATTATTGTTGCCATAATCATTGTTTAGTTAATGTTATGAAAGTCATCAAAGCATGAAAACAAACTAAGCACATTTATTGTTATTGACTACCTCACTTAGACTATGTAAGTCTAATGCATTCATTGTCCATACATTTCAAGATAAAGAAGTATCGGATCAAGATCGTGATTAGCTGGAAGTTTGGCAAGTCACTCCGGGATTAATGTAAAGTACTTTTGTCCTTTTTAACTCCTAGTATGGTGGCAAAGTAGCTAAAGTAGCTAATGAGGGTGTTTTGATTATATGTATAAAGGCTATATGTTTTGTGTGGTTAAAGTGCCCTAAATGACTAGTTATGTTTGCTTAAAAATGGCCTTAAACTGCATGCTTGGGCACAAAAAGGTAAAAACCAGGTAAATAGATTCTCATGGCTCTAAAATTTGGCATGCTGGTAGTTCATACCATTGAAACATTGTGTGTAAAGTTTCGTTGCATTTGGACATCGTTCAACATGTTAAATTGAAGAATAACCAGCAAGAATCTGTCATTACAGGTCAGGTCGTATCGAAACGGGTGATGACGTTTCGATACGGGTAAGCGTAATTAAGCTTGAGTAAACAAGGTGTACCGAAACAGGTTAGGGATGTTCCAAAACATTTTGTCTATGGAGACCTCTATTTCGATACGAGTTCATAGGGTATCAAAACGGGTCAAAGTCATAGTCAAAGGCAGTCAACCCATACCGATACAGGTCGTGCCGTATCAATACGGTCATAAAAGAAAAGTCAACAAAGTTGACCGTCATCTACCCGTATCGAAACGTCTATAAGCGTTTCGATACATGGTTAGCTACAGAAATTATAAGGCTTAATTTGAAAGTTTGCATTATTTACATTTTGGTCACATAATTTTGCATGTGTAAATTGAATGGGTAAATGATCACCATTAAGCATGAAACTTTGCAGGCTAATCAATGTTGCACTAAATTTCATTGTGGTATTGTTTAATGCATCGAAGGACCCATAGTTGTAAGGTTTACAGATTAGTCCCTAAAATTTGTAAAAGTTGTAAAAAGGTTCTAAATGGTTAAATGTGGTCCTTTATGATTGAATTGGACAAATGTGTATATTGGTAATGTTTTGGCTTGTGTAATTTGGATTAAATGTTGATATTAAGATGAAATTTTATAGCACCGATCACCGCATTGTTCACCGGTATCACGCTCCGACCCGGTTCTTAACCAGGTCGGGAAGGGGTGTTACAATTTGTGTTATCAGAGCTATAGTTTAGTCGATTCTGGACTAAGCCTTTGAATGTTTGTATCGTTTGTTATGTTAATTTGCCACCTAGGGGTTATATTGTTGTATTTTGTTACTTGGCAGCTAATCTGATCTTTTATTTATAAATGTCTAATTCCAATCAAGCTCGAATAGTTGAGCATAGTATTGATTCCTCAACTCATGGTGAGGAAGTTAGAAGGAAGAATCCTTCGAATTCGCAAAACCCTCCCGTACAGAATCTTGAGCCCGAAATACAAACGGCTCAAACCAAATTCTTTAGGAACATGGCTGATATGTTCAAGGTATTCATGACATCGATCAGAGTCGACTAAGCATATCAATCTCCCACTGTTGCTAATTCGAGTACCCAAGCTCCTATTGATAAGTTACTTCAACATCGAGCTTACTCGTTTACTGGGCAAAATGATGAAAACCCTGAAATTGCAGAGTATTGGTTAGAAAATACTTTACGAATTCTGAACAAATAGTTAATGTTTTCTGAGGAACATAAACTCGAATGCGTCCTTTCTTTGTTAGCTGATGAAGCATTTTATTGGTGGTAATCAACGGCCCCGACAGTCCCCGAAGAGACTGGGAACTGGGAGTTGTTCCTGCAAGAATTTCGAAAGAAGTACATCAGTGAGTATTACTTTGCCGAGAGACATGACATTTTCCTTCACCTAAAGCAAGGTGATCGACCTATCAAACAATATATCCATGATTTTTTATAATACTGTCGATATGGGGCTGAATACATTAAGAAAGAAGAAGAGAAGTGTAGGATGTTCATCAACGGTTTGAACGATGACCTACGTCCTATATTTACAACTTTGTGCATTACTGATTTTCAAACCCTTTTGAATAGAGTCAAAGCCACTGAAAGTGCTCAAAAGGCTCACAAGAATAGTGGGATGAGCAAATCCGAGAAAAGACATAGAGATGAACCTTATGAATCTTTCGAAAAGGGAAAGTATCAAGATATGAAACTGAATGTGTACTCACAGTCTTCTCAGTATGAATACCTTACTAAACCACAAGTTGTAACACAGTTCTTCACTAGTGCCAAATCTTTTAAAAGCATTGATGGTTCTGAACAAGGAACAAAGTTTCCAGATTGTAGCTTCTGTCGACATAGGCACCCTGGAGGGCAATGTCGCAAAAAATCCGGAGCTTGTTTCTTTTGTGGGGAGATTGGGCACCTTAGACGAGATTGTCCTAAAAATAAGTTTGCTAATTCATCCCCCGCTCAATCCTTTCGAGACAAGAGATCAAGACAAAGGTCCTTTGGAAAGTTCGAAGCTTCATCCAAAACATCATATCGACCTGAATCGAAAGCTTCTGCATAGATGTACCATGTGAGAAGCAAGGAACAAGTGTATGATCATGACATCTTTCCAGGTAATAGTTCGAGGACGATTTTTTTAAGTGGGGGGGGGGGAATTGTAACACCTTGAAAATATGTATAGTCAGAATTGGATTCTGATGACCAGAGTATTGATACTAGATATTGAAATATTGAATCCTTGCTATAGATTATATTGTTAGAAATATTAATGAACTCGTTCGTAGTTTGGAACCTCATTGAAAGTGCTTAATATCATATTTTTTACTAGGCGTTTCGATACAGTCAGACTCGTACCGAAACAGTCTTGGTAAAGCGTTTCGAAACAATTGTAGATGTTCCGATACGGTTCCAACGGTTTAACTAACTTTTGGAATTTTGTTGACCGTTTCGATACGACTCCTCTCGTTTCGAAACGGGTCACCTATTTTGAATATAATTAAAGGAAAAATTGAAAAGAAGAGATAAGGCGATGATTCACTTCCCTAAGGTTGTCCTTTCCACGTGAATATGGTTAGAAGAGATGACTTATAGTCATCTACTTGTTTATTTTGGAAAAGATAAATGAAGGTAATAATAATATTAAAAGCTTACCTTGGATGGAAGGAAATCTTTCTATTGGCTATAGGGAGGTGGATAATGATTAAAGTAATATTTCCCTTAAAATGAATAGAAGAAAGCTTTCATAATTGTTTGGTTCCACCAAGACTTATTCTTCATTTTCCTTTTTTGAGAGAATAAGCAAGCACCATCATTGTTATCTTCAACCTTGAGCTTTAAGCACACACCTCTCTATTGTGAGCCATAAGTTTAGGCTTTCTTTGATTTAAGAACACCAAGTCATAGCTATCGATCGGGTAAGTGAAAGCCCTAAGTCATTCATCGTTTCTCTTGGTTATTAGATAATCAATTTCAGGTTCAAAGATAAGCTCTGTCCATAGCTATTGGCTATTCAAGTATCAATATTGTTATATTGATCCTAATGATCCCTTATTGCTTTTCCTAGCTCAAGAAGTGGAAAAGATTAATTCGTCGCCTTCATCAAAGCTAAAGATTAGGGAATCACCATTCGAGAGCCTTAGGAGCTTCAAATTGTCAAGGTGAGTGTAGTCAGAGTCTTAGAATTGAGCGAGGAGCCTTTTCAAATTTATCTTCATTGATTTTGTATGAATTACTAACCATTGAATTAAAGGGGTATTGTATAAAGCATCATTGAAAACCATATTGGTAAGTTTGGTAAGTATTGCATTGATTCATCGTCCATAGCATTATTGTTATGGAAGTCATTGGAGCATTGCCATGTAAAAATCATTGACATGTGTTTATTGCTATTACCTATTGCTATGACCATGTGATTGATGAAATATTGCCATTGAATCATTGATATCGAACTATTGTCATTGAACCATTGATATTGAATTATTTTCATTGAATCATTGGTATTGAGCTATTGTTATCGGACCTTGGGATCGAAGTATTGGATATAGTTGGCATGCCATAGAATTCATGAGATCAATGGTACGAAGATTATATGGTGTAGTGGAGGGATGTGGTGTGTATTGGTCAAAAATGGTGTAGTGGAGGATATTGGACCATATTGTTCTTGGTTGGTGTAGTGGTGGAATTCGTGTATCCAAGTACGGTTGATATCGATCCAAGGGGGAATATTGATTATCGATGCTGCCATTGATAAAGTGATTATTGATATTGCATTGTCATGATATTGACTTATTGATATTGATGAATTGATTATTGTTGCCATAATCATTGTTTAGTTAATGTTATGAAAGTCATCAAAGCATGAAAACAAACTAAGCACATTTATTGTTATTGACTACCTCACTTAGACTATGTAAGTCTAATGCATTCATTGTCCATACATTTCAAGATAAAGAAGTATCGGATCAAGATCGTGATTAGCTGGAAGTTTGGCAAGTCACCCCGGGATTAATGTAAAGTACTTTTGTCCTTTTTAACTCCTAGTATGGTGGCAAAGTAGCTAATGTAGCTAATGAGGGTGTTTTGATTATATGTATAAAGGCTATATGTTTTGTGTGGTTAAAGTGCCCTAAATGACTAGTTATGTTTGCTTAAAAATGGCCTTAAACTGCAAGCTTGGGCACAAAAAGGTAAAAACCAGGTAAATGGATTCTCACGGCTCTAAAATTTGGCATGCTAGTAGTTCATACCATTGAAACATTGTGTGTAAAGTTTTGTTGCATTTGGACATCGTTCAACATGTTAAATTGAAGAAAAACTAGCAAGAATATGCCATTACATGTCAGGTCGTATCGAAACGGGTGATGACGTTTCGATACGGGCAAGCATAATTAAGCTTGAGTAAATAGGGTGTACCGAATCAGGTTAGGGATGTTTCGAAACATTTTGTCTCTAGAGACCTTTGTTTTGATACGAGTTCATAGCGTATCGTAACGGGTCAAAGTCATAGTCAAAGGCAGTCAACTTGTACCGATACAGGTCATGTCGTATCGATACAATCATAAAAGAAAAGTCAACAAGGTTGACCGTTGTCTACCCGTATCGAAATGGCTATAAGCGTTTCGATACAGGGTTAGCTACAGAAGTTATAAGGCTTAATCTGAAAGTCTGTATTGTTTACATTTTGGTCACATAGTTTTGCATGTGTAAATTGAATGGGTAAATGATCACCATTAAGCATGAAACTTTGTAGGCTAATCAATGTTGCACTTAATTTCATTGTGGTATTGTTTAATGCATTGAAGGACCCATAGTTGTAAGATTTACAGATTAGTCCCTAAAATTTGTAAAAGTTGTAAAAAGGTTCTAAATGGTTAAATGTGGTCCTTTAGGATTGAATTAGACTAATGTGTATATTTGTAATGTTTTGGTTTGTGTAATTTGGATTAAGTGTTGATATTAAGATGAAATTTTACAGCACCGATCACCGCATTGTTCACCGGTATCACGCTCCGACCCGGTTCTTGACCAGGCCGAGAAGGGGTTTGGGCAGAAAAATCAGATATATTATATGTTTGGGCTTTAAATGATGTGAAGGGGTATTTTGGAATGTAAAATGGGCTTTGATGAGTTTATTTGGGTTTGGAGAATTGTAACTTGGACCTTATGGATCTGAGTTGGGCTTTTTGGATTGTAATGGGGATTTATATATGTAAATGGACATTGAACTATTTATTTATTATTTAAGGATTATACTATCTATTCATTTATTATATTTTGGTTTTATTTATATCGAACATATAATATATATATTTATATATAACTATACTCGGACAAAATACGGGTTCTACAACTGTCCCTCTTTGCTCATTGTTGTGGAACATGAATAGGGAAAAGACTAAGTGGACACGAATTTTGTCCGAACCATATGACCACCGAAGTTTGAAGCTGTTCTTATGATTATGAAATTTTTCAATCTCCTACCAAACCATAGAGTCTGAAGTTGTTCTTCTCATTATGAAATTCTTCATCTTCTATAATCTAGTATTGCTCCTTGGAATTCTTCATCTTCTGAGGTCTGAAGATGTTCTTCTTATTATGAAATTCTTCATTCCTCACTCTTTTGCTGGTCCACATTTTTGTAGAGTCATCAAATAGGCAAGCTCTTCTTATTAGGAACTTTCTTGTTTTAAAAGGGCGAACTCTTCTCATAAGGAGTCATGCTTCGCTGGGCGGATTCTTCTCATTATGAATCCTTCTTCGCTGGGTGGACTCTTCTCATTATGAATCCTTCTTCATTGGGCAGACTCTTCTCATTATGAATCCTTCTTCGCTGGGTGGACTCTTCTTATTATGAATCCTTCTTCATTGGGCGAACTCTTCTCATTATGAATCCTTCTTCGTTGGGTGGACTCTTCTAATTATGAATTCTTCTTTGATGGACGAACTCTTCTCATTAGGAGTTCTATCTTTGCTGGGCGAACTCTTCTCATTAGGAGCTCTGTCTTTGCTGGCGAACTCTTCTCATTAGGAGTTCTTCTTTGCTGGAGCAGACTCTTCTCATTATGAATCCTTCTTCACTTGGCAGGCTCTTCTCATTAGGAATCGTTCTTTGCTTGGTGAACACTTCTCATTAGGAGCTCTCCATTCCTGCAAAAATAAATATCATTAATTAATAAGGATTCTTCTTGATGTAATACGAGATATCTTTAATTTTCTGTTTGAAGCATTGAAATCTTTAAAGTCACTACTTTTCTGCTTTTGGTTCCTTGATCTTTCAATCTGAAACTCACATCAGATCTCTTGTCATCTTCTCTATTGGTCTATCTTTTCTATGTTTGGAAATCACATGGCAATGAGAAACTTTTGATCAGTTAAACTGTGAATCCCTTTTTTTAGGATCAAAGTCGATCATCTCATTTTTCATTCTCTTTTTTTTATCTGGTAACCCAAGAGGTTAACATCTTTGTCGGGGTCTGCCTCTTCAAATGGACTGTTGAGATCCGCCTCTGTAAACGGAACGTCTTGAAATCTTCCTCTGTAAACAGAATGTTATGAAATTCGCCTCTGTAAACGGAATGTCTTGAGATCCGCCTCTATAAACGAAATGTCTTGAAATCCCCATATGTAAACAAAATGTCTTGAAATCCGGCTCTGTAAACGAAATGTCTTGAAACTCGCCTCTGTAAACGGAATGTTTTGAGATCCACCTCTGTAAACGGAATGTCTTCGTCTCTAGGAAAAAGGTCCAAAACCTACGAAATGAAATATCATTGGTTAATAAGAATTTAAATTGGAATAGTATGAAACATCTTCAGTTCCCCTCTTAGGGCACTAAGATATGTAGAGTCATTGCTTCGATGTCAATGGTATTTCTATGTTTCAATCTGGAACTCGCATAAGATCTCCTATTTTTCTATATCAGTCCATCTCTTTCTACTATGCGCGACCTGCACAAGTCAAATCCATTATTAATCTTCCATCATTAATTATAAGGCCAATTTACATCTTCAGAAACTCTGAAACTTTTGAGTAATTAAACTGTGCATCTTCCACATTTGAACCCAAAGTTGATCTTCCTCGTGATTTTCCCTGGTAACATGTACCATTTTTTCTTCTTTTTCCTTCTTTTCTCACTTCTTCTTTATTTCTTTCTTTTTTATGTACCAAGGTTACAAAAGATTAACAACTTTGTCAATACCATGCCCCAACTATCTAGTTGTCTTACTGTGATGCCATCTAAAAAGTTCTCATCATTTCTGGAAGTGTCAGTCTAAGAGACTTAACATCATGCCCAAATGACTAAGTAACGACCCGAAGGCTTTAAAATTGTATTGCTCTATCTGTCTTGTGCAAACAATCACATCATTCCTGAACGTGATGGCCCGGAAGACTTATCATCATGCTCGAAGGGCTTACTGATGACCCGAAGGATTTAGATTCGTAATGCATTTCTTTTCTTGTGCAAACAAGCACATCACTCCTGAAGGCGATGACCCGAAGGACTTACTAATGACCCGAAGGATTTAACATCATGCCCGAAGGACTTATTGATGACCCAAAGGATTTAGGATTATAATGCACTATCTGTCTTGTACATACAATCTGAAAATCTTGTTGAAATCTGTCTCTACAAACGGGTTGAACTCTTTGTTGAAATCCGTCTCTTCAAACGGGTTGAAATCTTTGTTGTGATCTTTGCAATTTCTTGTTAAATCTTCTCCCTAAATCTTGAAACTGTAGATTGAAATCTGGTTTACTTTTTGTTGATTATTGTAATTTCCTGCAAAAATGTATAAAAATGCTTTGAATGCATGTATTAGAATAATCTTATCTTATGTATGCCTAGCTATATGATGCATGGGTTCTGTCTACTGAAAACCACTTGGATGGGCTCTAATCTTCTTTGCTTCTTTGTTGAGCTTTTTGTTTCTGCTGCAACAGTACTTCATCCGCTCTTTTCAAATCTAACTTGGCTTGATCTGCTTGAATTTCATTAGCAACTCTTATTATCTTCTTGTTTTGGAAAACTTTAAGATAATGCGCTTCTTGTTTTGGCAAACTTTTCCCCAGAGTTTTCGATGTTAAGCTCTTTTTCTTCTTCTTATCTCTTTAAATGTTTCTCGTCAAATCTTGATCAATTTTCCTTTCTAAAGCTCTCACTATCTTTAGGCTTTGTTAACATTTGCCCTAAAATTTTGTTGTTGGGATTGTTTTCTTCTTGAGCAGATCTTGACTTCTTTGGTGATCGAATTCTTTCAAGCTCTGCATCATTTCTGATATATTCAAACTTGGATTGTCATGCCCTAGTCTCATCTTCACGACCAATAATGCCTCTGATCTCTTTATTTCTTGCCTCACCATAAAGATTTTGCCCCTCTTTCATCATTTAAGGCAAACAAATGCCTCAAGTCTCCGAACTTTTCGGCCCTCGAATTTTCCGGTCCTTGAACTATTTCAGTCCTTGTTCCAGTCCCTGAGCTTTCTTTAGGTCCCTGAACTTTTTTCAGCCCCTTAACTTTCTTCAGGTCCCTGAACTTTTTCAGTCCCTTAACTTTCTTTAGGTCCCTGAACTTTATCGAAGTCCTTATACTTTCCTCAAGCCCATTCTATTGATTCGATCCATAACCCAAGGTGAAGACATACCTCAGGTCTTTTATCTTTATGGTACATGCCTTCTTGTTTTTGTCCCCACCACAACCCATGGTGAGTGATTCCTCATCTTTGATCAAAGGACCGCTGAACAGATAGGCTTCTCATACTCAACCATATTTTAGCATATCTAGATGACCATTTGCATCCATGAACTCACATACTGAAGTTTATCTCCAAAGAAATACAAGGAAATCTTTTTTGTTTTTGGAAAAATGTCAGTTTATTGATTAATATTTCAAAGAAGGATACCTTACGTGACCCGAAAAATCAAGGTCTTAATATAAAGCGAAAAAACAAATTAGGATGCCCTGGATATCAAGTGCAAGAGCGTTTTAGATTCAACCCTCCCATGGGTAACATAACTCATGAATGTCATGGCAACGTCTGAGGTTATGAAATTTCTTCCAAATCACTCGGTTCACACCCTATGATTAATGCGTTGCTCGATCCTGCGAGAAAACAACTCTTTTTTTGTTCTCTTCATCCTTTTTCCATTCATAAATGTGTTCAAGCTTTCCAGACTTGTTTTACCAGTAGAGTGCAAAAATATCATTCAAAGAATAGAGTTCTATAAGTGCATGTGTGTGCTTTTGATTCTTATAAGCTATTATTATATATTATTTTACACATGCCTTCAAAGATACAACTCTAATGCTTGAGTATTGGACAGGTGGAGCGTAGCTGCTTATTAGATTTATCGACATCCCTCACAACTCCATCAGGATGTTCCGAGACTTATTTATTCAATAGTTCAGTGCTTCACTCCTCATATTTTCTTTCATTTTTCTCTATTTTCTTTTCTACTCTCTTTCTTTTTCACTTTTTCACTTTTTCACTTTTTTTCTTTTTTCTTTTTTTCTTTTTTTCATTTTTCTTTTTTCCACATTTTCTTTTTCCTCTCTTTTTCTTTCTCGCTCTTATCGTGTCTTTTAAGGTACAGAAGACTACACTTAGAACTTCAATTTCAAGCAACTCTACTTGGTTAAAGTTGCCTAGTCTGCTTCACTGTTTATGAACTTCAAGGATTTGTCATCGAATATCATCAAAAGTGATGTAGTCTGGTATTTTCTTACTTTGATGACCTGAGTAGACCAGGAAATAAATCTCACTTCAGTGTCTTCACAACATCCAATCGTTCTTCGTACCAGAATCGGTATTGCACCTTGCAATTGGCTTCTAGGGGGCAACAAGGGAAATAAGAGAATATACATATATATTCATTGATTAAAACATCCCTTCATTGAAATGAAAACCATAAAACATGACATATTCCCCTAGAAAATGGTCTTTACTACTTTCAGGCCATAAGTAGCAAAATTATTTCCTTGCATCACTTCAGAAATAGTCCTTGCACAGACATGAGTAAGATACACTTTTCAAAACTCTAGACAGTCTTGGAAGCATTCATCCTGGTTCTCAGATTCTTCGGTTGGTATAACAACTTGCTCTATTCCTCTTGTCTCCAATTTCTGAACTAGTTCCTGTGTTAGGACTCTATTACTGACTAGATTCTTGATCTCTTCTATTAAAGGCCTACACCTTTTGGTAGCGTGTCCTAGTGCCCCCATGTGAAAATCACAAACGCTGTTTGGATCATAACTATGGGCATATGGCTTTGGCACAACCTTCATTGGCCTCGGGGTGATATATTGTCTTTCAACAAGGTGAGGAAATAAGTCTGAAATGGATACTCCAAAGATCTCCATATTTGCACTTGTTCGAGGAATTTTTCGTGGTCGTTGTTATGAATCAGCTGGCCTCCTTATCTTACAACTCCGGGAACTTTGAACATTACATTCATCCACTTCTTTCTCTGGTTCCATTTCCTGATCGACACGATCTTCAAAACTTTTTTCAATTTTCCCTTGTTGAATCCCCGCTTCTATCGCTTCTCCAATCACCATGAGATTTTTAAAATTATCCCTTGCATTCACAAGAATTCTCTCAAAGAAAGGAGATGGAAGAGTTTGATGGAACATGAGAGATATTTCTTCTTCTGTCATGGGAGGTTGTACTTAGGCTACTATTCCTCGCCATCTCAATGCGTAATCTTTAAAGCTCTCACCAACCTTCATACTAATGTTCTACAGAAGTTGGTGATCTGGATCCAGGTCTATAACATACCTATATTGCCCCAAAAATGCTTTGGCCAAATCAGTCCACGATTAAATCTGTTCTCGACTCAACCTGTTGTACCACATTACAGCAGGTCCAACTAGGCTATCATGGAAATAGTGGATCAACAATTTATCATCATCCAAATATCTTTCCATCTTTCTACAGAACATTTCCAAGTGGACTCTACGACATCTAGAACCATCATACTTCTCAAAACTAGGGACATTGAATTTAGGTGGAACGACTAGGTCGGGACTAAACAGAATTCCCTTGCATCAAATCTAGGATCACCAACGCCTTTTCCTGTCTCGATCTCTTCCTTAGGTCTTGCATATCTATCTTTCAACTGCTCAAGTCATGATCCTAAGACGATAGGCTTTGCAAGACCTCTTTCAGTATTTGGGTTAGGTGCCCCGGAGTAAATTGTTAAACATGGCATAGAAGTACGATTCTTTGCACTCTATTGATGCTCGGTTATTTGCTCTTGTGACCTTCCCTGAGCTTGTTTAGTTTCTTCCATGACTTCATCCATGATGACAGATTTCCAAACTTTCACTGATTCCTAAAATGTTGCCACTAAAATCTCGATCGATTCAGATAATGAATGTGAATGTGATACTATCGAATGATGATGTTATGTTGATAAATATGCAATGCATGTATGCACAAATGCAGAAGGTATTGATTCTAAAAGTGACTATCGTAGAACGACTTTCATTGAAATGAAAAGATTCGATACATCAGATATTAGATTCTACAAATATTGGTGTGCTCTAACTCCCAACTTCTTAACTTCCTCTAAGAGCCAAGTCAGCTTCCCTCCGTGATCTAATGCCAATTCAACGTTCTGACTTAGTGATATTGCTACGTCAGCCAAGTCTGCTACTTGTTGAGCCACTTCTTGCGCTTGAGTTACGACATCTTTCATGTCATTGTCTCTTTATCGTATCTTCATTCTCAATCTATGAAGTTGGACATTTTGTTTTTCCTCACTTTCTTGACAGTCTTTCTTGATGTCCTCTATAAGATCCTTGTACTTTAGTGTGATGTTGAGGTACTCATCTACCTTCTTCTTTAGTGTTTCATTTTCAGCTTGATTGACCTTTATCTCGATAGCAGTATCCTCATACATTTGCATGTACATTTTCATCATAATTTCTACGACAATGATAACAATGCTACGTACGATGATTCGATTCAATACTTACCAAAACTTACCAATATGGCTTTCAATAATGCTTTGTGCAAAACCCATTTAATTCAATGGTTAGTAAATCATATGAAATCAATAACGATGAATTCGGTAAGGCTCTTCGCCTAATCTTGAGACTCCGACTACACTCACCTCGATAATCCGAAGCTCTTAAGGCTCCCGGATGACAATCCCTTTATTCCTAGCTTTCGATGGAGACGATGAATTAGTCTTTTCCAATTCTTGAACTAGGAAGAACAATAAGGGATTATTAGAATCATTATGACAATATCGATACTTGAATAGCCATTAGCTATTAAACAAAGCTTATCTTAAAGCTTGAAATAGAACATTCAATGATTAAGAGAATCAATGATTAACTTAAGGCTTCCACTTACCCGATCGGTAGCTATGAGTTAATGTTCTTCAATCAAGGAAGCTTAAGCTTAAGGATCTCAAACTGAGAGGTGTATGCTTGGGAGCTCAAGGTTGAAGACAATGGAGGTGTATGATTGTTCTTTCAAAGCTAAAAGATGGAAATGGATCTCGGTGAAACAAAACAAATATGAGAGCTTTCTTTTACTCACTTTCTTAATCATTTCCCGCGTCCCTTATGGCCAAGGAAAATATTTCCCTCACCCAAGGGTAAGCTTATTATATTATTATCTATATTCTATATTTCTTATAAAAAAGATGTCTATAAGTCATCCCTTAGATTATTTCCACGTGGGGAGGGGCAGCAATAATCATGTGAGTCATCACCACCCCAATTCCTTTCGATTTAACCTTTGAACAGATTCAAATCAGGGGACCCGTTTCGAAACGCGTGAAGCTGTATCGAAATGGCCAAGAAAAAGTCCAAAAGTTAGTTAATACCATTATAACTGTATCAGAACGCCTTATAATCGTTTCAAAACGCCTTACCTAGGCCGTTTCGGTACGGATCTTACTGTATCAAAATGCCTAGCTCAAAAACATCATTTATGCATTTTCAAGGAGGTCTTAACTAAGGATAAGTCCAATGAAGGTCTCTTAATAATATAATCTATAGTTTAGGTAGTAAAGATACAATATTTGAACATTTTAATAGTAGTACTCCGATCATCGGAATGCAATTCCGACTAGCCCCGTTTTTGGGGTGTTACACCTCTAGCCAAGGAAAAACATGGCGTCGGAACACCATTAACCAATACAGAAATAAAAGTAGAAGATCACATTTAAAAATCCAGTTGCACCCTCGATCCCCGAAACCCATTTCTTTCAAAACTTAGATTAAAAACCTCCAGTCTACAGTATCATAAGCTCTTTTAAAGTCAATTTTCAATACAACACCCTTCAGTCCCTTCTTATATAAACAATTAATTCCTTCATTTGTGATGAATGGACAATCCATAATTTGATGCTCATGAATGAAAGCAAATTGAGTTTTATTAATGATTGAGTCAGCAGATGATCTAAATCTTCTGGAGAGAAATTTTGACAGAATTTTTTATATTCCACCCACCAAACTAATAGGCCGATAGTCGTCAATTGATTCGGGGCCAACCTTCTTAGGAATCAACGTGATAAATGAGTGATTCACACCATTTTCCCAATCACGACCATGATAAAAGTCCTCAAAGAATTTCAATAAATCATCTTTAAGAATGTGCCAGAACTTTTTAAAGAATCCCATATTAAAACCGTCTAGACCAGGAGCACGAGAACTATCAGTAGCTAAAATGGCCTCCCAGACTTCATTTTTTAGAAAACTTACTCTCCAAACTGTCTTTTTTATCATTAGAGATCTTCAAAAATTCCATATTTAAATTGACCACTTCCAAAGTGGTTTTTCGTATTATAAGCATTTGAAAAAAATCAAACACACCAGCCTTTATACTATCAGGCTCCGAGATTATGACACCATCAAGAAAAATAGAATGTATAGCATTGAATCTACGTCGTTTCGAAGATGAGATGTGAAAAAAACATGGTGTTCTTGACACCTCATTTAAACCACTTAAATAGAGAGTTTTGCAGCCAAATTCTCTCTTCTCTACGCAATAGAACCCACAAATCATGTTTCAAATTAGCTAGATAATCCCAAGAACTATCTGTAGCGTTGAGTGCATAAATGTTCTATATTTTGACCCTCATTTATCCATATTATTGATGCACTCAAGCATGTTTAGTTTCATTTTAGGATAGAATTTGTATAAACATCACATATAGATAATTTTGCACAGATACTGCTGATTTCGGTCAATTCTTGCAGGTACTTGTTGTGTCAGTACCCAGGGCAGCAGAAGAACAGAAGATAACAATAGAGCTGGAGTGAAAGGTTGAAAATAACTACCTCATATATCACTGTCGTGACAGTTGTTGTGACAGAAGTGGAGACAGTGACGACAACAGAGATGGAAAATGCGAAGTGGAGTTCGACTGATAGAGGATTTGAAGCATGATTTTTGTAGACCAGTCGCATAATTTTTGGAGCCCAGAAGCACAAGGAAGGCCTTGCCCAAAGTTTGAGGAGAAAGTCAAAGCAAGAAGATAGGGCGAACTAAGGGACGTTTATTTAGAGATTGAGTCTTTAAATAAATTGTACTTTAATTCAAACTAGAATTCTTGGCCATTAAGAAAGCTTGCACCCAAGACCTATATATATTCTTGTATTTCGACAAGGGAAGAGATATCTAGCTCCTAGTCGTCTTCCATCATAAACCCTAGTTGTTCTCTTCTTCATCATGTTCTAAACCTTCCTCAGGGCTAAGGGTTGATCTTGTAAAGTAGTTGTAAGGGTTATACTGTTTCTTAGGTTTTTCTGTTCAATCAATAAAACTTCAAGTTTATTTACTCTGGTTTCAACATCTCAAAAGAGTATCAGGAGAGCATTGTGAGGTTATCTATTTACTTAATATTGGGAGAGCTAAGTATAAGAAAAGAGTAAATACAGTTTTCCAGTTTATGGTTAAACTATCTTGGCCTAGGGATAGGTACAAGGTTAAGCAGCTAAAGAAGAATTCACAAACATCAATGTTCATCCTTCGATTCACGCCGAAAGGTATTATTCAAGACGTGTTCACCGACAGAACTTGGACCTAGGGATAGGACAAGTCACAACAGGGGTTCTTGTCGAACTTGAAGTAATGGAGTTGTTGATCGCTGCCGCGACAACAACAGACCTCTGCCGCGACAGGTTCTACGACATAAGCAACAGAAGTCCTCTGAATAGTGCAATACCTGCACTACAGAACAAATCAATACCATCCTACTTTATCAATCTGATTTCCTCCTCTATTTTAGTTTATCTTCAAGAATTCTCAAAATACTTTATTAAATCTATCTCTTTATTTGTGCAGAGTTTTAAAGATAGAACTATTTCCAGTCCATGTGGAGACGATATCTGATACTTCGTATCACTATATTACGTGTGTCGTGTATACTTGCACTCAATTGTGATAGTCTTATTTACACACAAGTTTTTTGCACCGTTGTCGGGGACTGGCAACATACCTTTACCTTTAATTACTGTACTTTTTATTTTTATTTCTTTTCTATTTCTAGTTGTTATATTTCCCTATGCTTTTAACAAGGTTTTCTTCTCTTGCTTATGCGCAGATCGAGACGCGGTAGAGATCTTGAATACGAACTAGACCCGGAAATCGATCGTACGTACCATCTTAGGAACCAAGCCCAACTCCTGATAGAGAGAGACCGCTACTTTGAGGAAAGAATTGAACCAATAGAAACCCAAGGACAAGGTGTTGGGGTAGGTAACAACAAAAACAACAACAACAATCCCAGGGTTGATATGATTCATCCTGCTGATGTTCAAGACAACCGGCAAGCTCCTGCTACCCCGGTAGCACGACAGACATGCCGAGAGTATATGGACAATGATAAAGTTTAACTGCAAACTACACTACCTGACGTGGAAGCTGAACACTTCGAACCATAACCTGTGATGTTAAATTCAGCCAGACAATTTGGCGGTTCTGCTACAGAGGATGCACGCGAGCATTTGAAAACCTTCCAGGAGATCTGTGGATCATTTAGACTACCATGAAATAAGCCCGGACATGTTGAGACTCCGACTATTTCCCCATTCATTGAGGGATAGAGCAAAAACCTGGTGGAATAAGTTAACGCCGGGTTCAATAAAAACTTGGGGCAGATTGCGTAACGAAATTGCTACTTTTCAACAGGAAGATGATGAACCAATGCATGAGGCATGGGACCGTTTTACAACTCTCTTACGAAACTGCCTGATGCACGGATTCCCCGTATGGAACCAGGTCGTCAAATTCTACAATACTACCAATGCACCCACTCGAATGAGGATAGATTCGGCATCTAATGGTTTTTTACTAGAAAAAGAGCCGGAAGATGTAATGCTTGTGTTGAAAAGGTTGGCAACGAATGACGAAAAGTTCCCCACAAAACGAAGAGGAGGAAGACGAGGAGTATTTGTCAAGGAACACGAATCTGACAACTCGGTAAAAACCCAATTAGCATACATCACCAAGGTAGTTGAAAACTTGCAGCGAAAGAGCAAATCTAAGGTGATATTTTCTGCTGAGGAGACGTGTGAAACTTGCAGCGGAAGCCACAGTACAGAGGAGTGTCCCCTACAGCTCGAAACATGAATGTATGTTGGAAAGTACAACAAGAATAAAGGCTACGAGTCCAACAATTACAACCCTAATTGGAGAAAGAACCCTAAATTCTCTTAGAGTAACCCAGAAAATTCTTTGAATCCTCCAGTCCAGAATAATCAGAATCAAGGAGTTCCCAGAGTACTATCACGACAACAACCACAATAGCAGCCAGCATCTTCCACAAGTATAATAGAACAGACCCTAGCAACTTTCATGTCTCAAACTGAGGCATATATGGCCAACATGGATCACTTTGTCAAGAAGACTTAAACATTCATGGATAAAATAGAGATGAGAATGACAAAACATGAGGCTACTTTAAAGTCTCTAGAGACACAGATGGGTCAGGTCGCCCAGTTCATCAACACTAGACAGGATGGAGGATTCCCTAGTGATACTAAGGTCATTAGAAAACCAACACATGAGCAGTGTAAAGCTATAACAATGAGAAGTGGGAAACAAATATAAGGGCCAAAAATTAAAGAGACACCTAGTAAGGAACCAACCCTACAGACACCTGCCGAAAACACTGCCCCGGTAGACGTGAAACAATCTATTGTCGCCAAACCTGCCACGACAGCAGAAAAATCTAAGAAGGCAACATAAGAAGTTGAAGAATGTGAGCCTCCTCAAATATGAATCCCATGTGAAGGATGTCTCGAAGATTGCCGTCCTCCGCCCCCTTTTCCACAGCGGTTGAAGAAACAGAAACAAGAGTACCAACTTAAGAAGATCTACGATGTTTTTAAGCAAGTAGATATCAATATTTCGTTGTTGGAGGCCATTAAGCAGATGCCTGGTTATGCCAAGTTTATTAAAGATGCAATGTCCAGGAGATCCATACTCGGGGAGTTTGAAACTGTAGTCATGACAGAAGGTTGCATGGCAATCTTACATAACCGTACACCCCCAAAGAAGAAGGATCCAGGGAGTTTCATTATACCATGCATAATCGGTGATCAGTATGTGGGTAAGGCACTTTGTGATCTTGGAGCAAGTATAAATCTAATGCCCAAATCTATTTTTCAGAAATTAGCTATTGGACAAGCAAGACCCACAACAGTCATGCTTCAATTGGCAGACCGCTCTTACGTACAGCCGGAAGGAAAAATTGAAGACATCCTGGTAAGAGTGGATAAATTTATATTTCCCGTTGACTTCCATGTTCTAGACTGTGAAGCATACGAGAATGCGTTGATCATCCTAGGGTGACCCTTCCTAGCCACAGGTAGAACAGTGATCGATGTAGAGAAGTGAGAACTGACTATGAGAGTCATCGACCAGCAGATAAAACTAAATGTTCTTCATGCCATAAAACAAGTTGATGTACAAGAAGAATGAAAGTTAATATCAAAGGTAATTGTAGACCAATCCTGCATCAGATCAAGCTGTCACGATAGAAAAATCGGTCATTGTCGCCACAGCCACCTAGAAGACTTCCACGATAGAACTGGTGACAGCAACTCCTCAGACAATGACACATCTGACACTGAAGATCCTGAGGAGGTAAATTGGATAGCCATGCGTCCATGTAAGTTCTTCGAACCTCTGAAATATACCTCTAACAAACATGTGATTCAAAAGCCTTCCATAGATCAGCCACCTGCTTTAGATCTTAAACCCTTGCTAGGGAAACTTAAATATGTTTTTCTTGGTCTCAATGATACGTTGCTCGTGACCATCTCTTCTAAGTTGATGCAGGAACAAGAACAACAGCTGATTGGTATGCTACAAAAGCATAAGAAGACAATTGGATGGACCATTGTCGATATTCAGGGCATCAGTTTGGCAATTTGCATGCATAAGATCATCTTGGAAGATGATCATAAGCCGACGATAGATGCTCAGAGACGATTAAACGAAGCTATGCGAGAGGTGGTGCGAAAGGAAATTATCAAGTGGCTTGACGCTGGAATTATTTACGCCATCTCGGATAGCAAGTGGGTGAGCCCTGTGAAATGTGTACCAAAAAAAGGGAGGAATAACTGTCATAACCAACAAGGATAATGAGCTAATCCCAACCAGGACTGTGACCGGTTGGAGGGTTTGTATGGATTACTGGAAGCTTAATAAAGCTACCCGGAAGGACCACTTCCCTTTGCCTTTTATTGACCAAATGCTAGATAGATTAGCGGGAAAACCTTACTATTGTTTCCTTGATTGTTATTCAGGTTACAATCAGATTTCCATTGCACCAGAGGACTAGGAGAAGACAACCTTCACATGCCCCTATGGAATATACGCCTTTAGGAGAATGCCATTTGGACTGTGTAATGCACCAACAACTTTTCAGCGGTGTATGATGGCTATATTCTCTGATATGGTGGAAGATTTCTGGGAGATCTTCATGGATGACTTTTCCGTCTTTGAAGATAGCTTTAACGACTGCCTAGGCAACTTGAAGAAAGTGCTTGAAAGATGTGAAGAGGCAAATCTTGTACTGAACTGGGAAAATGCCATTTTATGGTAGATGAGGGCATAGTGTTGGGACACAAAGTCTCATGCCGTGGCATAGAAGTGGACAGAGCAAAAATTGAAGTCATCGAAAAACTGCCGCCACCCACCACAGTCAAGGGCATTAGGAGTTTCTTAGGACACGAGTTTTTATCGTAGGTTTATTGCTAATTTTTCTAAGATTACTAAACCTTTGTGTCTTTTGTTGGAACAAAATAAGGCCTTTGACTTCAATGCCGAATGTACTGAAGCATTCAAGACACTAAAAGAGAAGCTGATAACAGCCCCAATAGTACAGCCACCAGACTGGAGTTTACCGTTCAAGATAATGTGTGATGCTAGTGACTATGTTGTAGGGGCAGCACTAGGGAAGTGGAAGGAGAAACTCTTCCACATAATATACTATGCCAGCAAGACCTTAAACGATGCCCAGATAAACTACACCACGACAGAGAAGGAGTTGCTAGCTGTGGTATTCACCTTTGACAAGTTCAGACCATACATACTTGGAACAAAAGTGGTGGTTCACACGGATCATTCAGCAATAAAATACATGTTCACCAAGAAGGATGCATGACCACGATTGATACGTTGGATTATGTTGTTACAAGAGTTTGATATAGAAATCAAAGACAGAAAACCAAGTAGCCGATCACTTATCAAGATTGGAGCTGGGAAAGGATCAAGATAAAAACAAGGTTAACATACATGAAACTTTCCCTGATGAGCAGTTATTCACTGCAATGGAAGTACACACAAGCGCTGCCGCGACAGCCACAATGACATGTAAGTTTTCTGATGTTCCTTGGTATGCCGACATAGTAAACTATCTCGTTAGTGGTTTATTACCTCCTAAACTTAACTATCAAGCAAGGAAGAGGTTCCAAAATGATGCAGAACATTATTATTGGGACGAACCTCTTATGTTTAAACATTGTACAGATTAGGTTATCAGGAGATGCATACCGAAGGAAGAACATGAAGAAGTAGTCCACCACTGCCATGCTGCTCCTTATGGAGGAAACAAAACTGCTACCAAGGTTCTGCAGTCCGGTTTATTTTGGCCTACACTGTTCAAAGATGCACAAGTTTTTTACAAGCATTGTGACAAGTGCCAAAGGACAGGAAACATCTCTAGAAAGCATGAGATGCTTCTGTAGAACATTCTCGAAGTTGAAATTTTTTATGTTTGGGGAATCGACTTCATGGGAACATTCCCAGCTTCTTGTGGGAATCTGTATATACTGCTAGCAGTAGATTATGTGTCCAAGTGGGTAGAAGTCATCGCCACACAAAATAATGATGCCAAAACCGTCCAAAGATTTTTTACACAAACACATCTTCACCAGGTTTGGCATCCCAAGGGCAATCATTAGTGATGAAGGTAAGCATTTTGACAATAGGGTGATTGCTAACGCATTGAAGAAGTATGGAGTGAACCACAAAATCACAACAACATATCACCCTGAGACCAATAGCCAGGCCGAAATCTCCAATAGGGAAGTGAAGAACATTCTGGAAAAGATGGTTAAGCCATCAAGGAAGGACTGGTCTCTCCACTTGAATGATGCATTATGGGATTACAAGACCACTTTCAAAACACCACTGGGAATGTCACCTTATCGACTCATCTATGGAAAAACTTGCCACCTACTTGTCAATATAGAACATAAAGCATATTGTGCTATTAAGACAGTTAACATGGATTGGGATAGAACAGGGCAGAAAATGCTCTTAGATTTAAACGAAATTGAAGAAATTCGAGCCATGGCCTATGGTAATGCCAGAATCTACAAGGACAAGACAAAAAGGTGGCACGACAAAAAAACTTTTGCCACGACAGTTCCTACTAGGCCAAAAGGTGTTATTGTTCAACTCCCGACTGAAGCTCTTCTCATTGAAGTTAAAGTCTAGATGGTCTGGACCCTTTCAGGTAGTTCAAGTTTTTCCCCATGGTGCCATCACAATAAGATCTATCAAGGAAGGGCACCAGTTCAAAGTCAATGGACAGAGACTTAAGCACTATCAGGGATTGAAGCCCTAAGAGAACATGAAGTGGTTACTTTAGAAGATGCCCCTCAAGGCATCCCTAATTTAATTTTTTTTCTTTTATTTTTATTGCTTTAGGAAAGAGGAATTTAATATTAGATAAATTTCAGTTTTCAGGCAAATAAAAGAAATAGAGAAAAGAGACGGAATGAACAAGCCCATCACACTCACATCAACCTAAGAATCCCAAGAGAGAGCTCAATGGTAACAAGGATGTCGTGATAGACTTGGTGAAAGCCGTCACCAGCTATCGTGGCAGACACACAGCAGACGCGAGAAAAACACGGAAACACGTAATAGACGTATCCAAAAACCGTGTGACAGCTGGCTTGGTTTTCCACGCAACCCGTTACGGCTTCAACGGGCAGAAATCCCATTCTATATAAACTCTCACTTCCATTTAATTTTTCACCTTCATTCTACTCTCTTTACTCTGTTTTAGAATTTTTTTTAGCTTTCAGTTTTTCTTTCGTTTATTTTTCCACAGCACCCTTACAATGACGATAAGATCAACCCATAGAAGCTCTACCTCCACCTCTGTCGCAGCAACCTCCACTCCCACACACAGCAGAATTCGAAGAAGGTTTGACTCTGCAGAAACAGAGAAACGATACTACGAATCTTTTTAGAGGAGAGAGATGGGAAGAGAGGGATTTTATTTACAAGAAGAAGAAAGGAGATCCAGGTTTAGAGGGATTCATCGCAAAGAGAATCATCGGTCGGCAGTGGCAGATGTTTGTTGAGAAACCAGAGGAAATGAATGTCACCCTCGTTCGAGAGTTCTATGCTGCAAATCCCACCAAGGACACATCTCAAGTCACCATCAGGGGTAAGACAATTAAGTTAGAACCAGCTTATATCAATTCCATGTATGGCATTTACGTGGGCAAGAAAGAGGACGAACACAGATAGTTCGTCGATAATCTGTCGCCAGTAGACTACGACAACATCATGGCAGATCTCACCAACGGTTGCTTCTACCTCACCATCTGCCGCGACAAGACCAGACGACAAAAGGTCTGCATCAAGCTTGGTTACACCTACCTCACCCAAGGAGGCCCCTCCCAAGGAGAAATAACAGCCCTCTCGAGGAGCCAAGAGGAAGGAACCAGTGCCAGAAAGTGATCCAAAATATTTCAAGGACTTCTTCTCTTCTTCAGTCTGGCAAGATGATTCAGATTTTGAACCTTACGTTGTACGCCAAATAGCCAAGGACTTCCCTTCTATGAAAAAAGCTTGATCTAGATGTAGAGGGACCCTGCCACGATAGTGGAGACAACAGCAAAAGCAGCAGCAAGAGTGACAATGAGCTCGAGATTCTGGACAAAGCTCCAAAAATTTCACCTACCAGAATCCAGTCGCCTCGAGAGGCAAAGAAAAAGGCAGCCTCATCCTCTCCAACCACGAAGGCAGCCTCAGCCTCAAAAGTAACTGACCACCGACAGCTCCATATAGACGACAACAGTGACGACAACAATGATGGCACCTCAAATTAAGTTCTTGCTTCTTCTGTCCTCCGTGTTTCTATTTTTTTATTTGTGATATTTTTATCTTTCTATTTTTTGTTTGGCATGCATTGAGGACAATGCAACCCTCGAGTTTGGGGGTAGGCAGTCCTCTTATTATTAATAGACTAATTATATTTTGTGTTTATAACTATTTATTTTTGCGACAAAAAAAATTGGCTTAAGTTTTTAAACTTCTCTTACCTGCCGCGGCCTTCACTGTCGTGACAGTAGCTTTAGAATGTTTTAGAAAGTATTTAGAGCTTTGCTATAGTTCTGAACTCTTAAAACACTTTTGTGACTTATATGTTGTTAAGACTTCTGTTAGTAAACTTAGAATAGGAAGCTTAGCCACTTGAGTTAGAAAAAAAAAACTTAGACTCGGTTTACTCCTAGAGGTGCCTAACAATCGCTCTAGGAAGATAACTAGAGGTACTCTGTAACACCCGAGTTTTGGGGTCAGATGAAAATAATAATAAAATAATGTTTCAGGTTTCAGTTTCATAATTAAAATAATAAAATATATTAATGGGCTTCGTGTTTGCAAATAATTAAAAACCATGTTAGGCCTATCTTCTAAGTCCAAATTCATGGACTTTAGCAGATGTGGGTTTTGGCCATTTATTAATGGCATAGTTGTAAATATGAATTTTTGGGTGAATTAAAAATAAAACAAAAGATGAAGACATGTGCTCATCTTCTTCCTCCTCCCCATTTTCAAATCTAACGTCAAGAAGAGAGCTTCTCTTCATCTCACTCTCCCATCTCCTTTCTTCTTCATTCTTGGAGCTTTTTGAAAGGTAATTACGTTTTCGACTTGCTCCCAACTTCCTCTCTTCAAAAGTACAAGTAGTTTTCATTTTGGTTCAAGTTTTAGAATTTGGGTTTTTGGAAGATTTGAATAAAAATAATATCTTTATTGTTTTTAACTTAAGGTTTTGATTTAATATTGTTAGATATGATGTTTATGAATCAAATGGTCCAACATATATAATTTTTAGAGTGTTTTATAAGAATTCCCGAATTTGGGTTTTGGTGGGATTTTTGAAGGGTTTTGGGATGAGTTTTAGGTATGGTTTGTGTTGGAATTTGAGGGTTGATGTTAGGGTAATAGTTGGAGGTTGTTTTGGAAGCATTTGAGTGTGCTAAAAATGTTCAAATCATGAGTTTTGGTTGGGGTTTGAGGGCTGCCCGAGTTTGGTGTTTTTGGGGGTTAATCTTGGCTTGGAATCTTGTGTTTATTGCTTGAATAGTGTTCCGGTTTGCTACATTAATTGGTGAATTGATTTGAGGTTGTTTTGATTATGTTGAGGTGATTAGAAGCGAGATTTTGTGTTGGTGAAGCCTCGGGAACAAATCCGGAAACTTGAAGACCTTGGTTGCTTGGTAGTGGAGCTTGGAGGTGAAGGTGAGTGGATATAGTTTTAAATGGTTTTTAAATATTGCTTCAAGCATGTGAACCTAGGATGGGCTATGTAAACCCACCTAGAGTTGGGATTAGAGTGGTAGCCTAATCTGACAAGTCGTCGTTAACCGGTCAAAATAAATATATAAATCCTCTTTCAACGATAAATAAAGAAATTGAATAAGTATAGGGAAAGAGGGTCGATCCGCAGGGAGATTAGCTGGAACTGTTGACTTGGATTTGTTGAATCTGAATTCCCAGGAATATCTGTAAAAGCAAAGGAATAAAAGAAGGGGGTGATATGATTTTTGGTGAAGTAATAAAATAAAGAGAAAAGAATTAAAAGTAGTAAGAAAAACCAAGTGTGTAAATCAGCCTCGAACCAGCTCATTCAATTCTTTCGATCATTGAAGTAGATTTTTATTTCGGGGATCATGTCGGTTACAGTCTACGAGGCACAACCCGTCGTAACTTGTTCTTCTCTCGAGTAACCAATCCTCCCAAGTCTATCTTCGAAAGACGGTTCTTAAATAAATCAACCACGACTATCGTCGTTAAAATATTTAGAATAAAACAGGAAAAACCCGACTCAGAAATTGTCTAAAAGTAGAATCGCTTCTGATTTTATCTTTCCTTAGCGGACCGCCGCTAAGAGTGTTCATAGGAAGTCGAAATTTTCCACAGGCCGATCCTTCCTCCCAACTATGTTTTTAAGCGAATTCAGACTAAAGGGCCTTTTTTGATGTGAAAAACGTTTAAAAAACTTTAGTAAGGCCGATTGCCAAACTATCTAAGCAGAAAGATAAAAATGATTTCCCCAAAAGTATTTAAGCAAGTTCAATTCTCGCGAATCGAATTGACTTGGCTGGTTCTTGGCTTAAAGAATTTAGCTAAGCATGATATTGATTATCATACTTAACTTGTTTTTAGAAAAGCAATTGAATAACATAAAATAAGTGAAACGAGAAAATAAAGGAAAATGAACTTGGATTAAAGCTAGAAATGTTTACAAAGATAAAAAAACTCAAAAACTGATTGATGATCTCAAGCCTTCACCAAAGGTTGGTATTTATAGGCTTTACATTTACAAAGATAAGAGATAGGAAATAATTCAAATTCAAATGTTGATTAAAATTTAAAAATAAAACTAATATGGATAAAAGCTGATAAGTCTGATCGGATTCTTCTTCCGGAACATTTCAGGAACTTCTAGAGGTTGCCACGTCACTGCCACGTCACTGCTATGTCACTGCCACGTCAGATGCGTCGTGCCTGGTGTCGTGCCCATGATGCCAGTCATGACAGGATAATAAAAAAAACTGCAGAAATGCTCCATTTTCACTGCTATTTCCAGAATTGGACCCCTGCACAAAATGTAATGAAAACAGTATGTATTAAGCAGCAAGAAGTCACAAAACTTAGAAAATTAGCAAGTGAAACATGACAATTTTGAGAACTCATCACCCAAGCTTTAACTAGAGACTTTGGTTGCACTCTTTAATGGTTGTTTATGCCTCATGTTTAATTGTGATTGTGTTGGCTATGTATAATGTGTTATACATGTATATTGAGGCTTGGATTAATGCATTGATATATGTATGTGGATGGAGCATGATAGTAATCATGGTGAGTACGTGCTAAGCACGGAAGTTATTTTGAATTGAAGTTGTGAAAGGTTGTGGATTTTTTTAAATATTGGCACTAGTATGATTGGGTACAATGATCGATCGTTAGGATTAGTGTGCACACGAGAGTCAAAGTCGCGCGTGGCCTTGGTGGCGTTGAGGCACCAAGAAGGAGTACGGGTTCGCCCGGAAATTTTTATATTAGTCGGTGATGAGTGGAATCCCATCAACGGGGCATGAGGATTAGTGGAATCCCCTCTACGAGAACCGGTGATGAGTGTAATCCCACCGAAGGTAATGGTTATGTTGGAAATGCGCTCCAACGGGTTTCGCATCGGTTTTCCCCGTGTAGCCTACTTGGACCGGTCAGTCGCCCAGACAGGGACGAGGGGGTTACATTTGTTGGTATCAGAGGCTAAGGTTTCCGAGACCTTGGGCAGGTAAGTGAGGTAAGTTTAATTCTTGTATTGTAATTGCACGGTGTTTGCTTGCCATGTAAGCATGTTTGCTTGTTTATCAAGTATGCTTGGTGTATGTTGTTTGATCGTGCGTGTGTGTTGCTTGAAGCATGTTGAGTAGAGTCTCATTGCTTCTATTACATCGGAAAAAGAAATTTTAAGTGAGGGAAACATACTTGAGCCACTTGGACCCTTTCCTTTGCTAACCCAGTTTGTGTGTTAGTTTGTTGTTGTTGTTGATTTATTGCTTTTGGTAAGTTTGAGGCCAAGGCGTGGGCCGTGAATCGGTAAGTAGAACATGTGGTTTCTGAAAATATGATTGATGTTGAGGGAGTTCATCACTATAGTGAGGGGAGTATGGTTGTTTCGGAGTTGAGGTACAAATTGTTTGTTCGAGTCCGTGTGTGTGTGAGTTGATTCTTGTTGTTGAGGGACGATGTGATCGATTCTGGTATTAGTTGGTGAAAAGAAGTGAAGACCTATGAGTGGGGGTCAGAGTGATATCGATGTTATAGTAGATAAGCCCTTGGTACAGTTTTGAGTTTGTTCCCTTCTGATTGATTCTGAATCTGTACTTTCGTATGTTGTTAGCAAGCATGCAAAGTTGAATGTACCGGTGAAGTGTTTGAGGTAGGTACGAGTACCTTAGTTCTTTTGGCGAGACCAAGGTAAGGGTCTCGTGTGAGGAATCTGAATTCACAAATGTTAGTCGGTGATCATTGGAGTTCGGCATGTGGTTTTCATACAAGACAGCCGGTCAGTATCCGTGAGTGGGAATCAATTAGTGTGATTGGGCCAGTGTACGTCTCAGTTGTCTTCCAGCAAGAGGGAGAGACGAAGTCGCTTCTGATATAGCAAAGTTAAGAAGGAAGTCTTGGGCTTTGGCATCAGGATGCTTGGTAGTGGGATGTTTTGAGTCGCCAGGACCGATGTTATAGAACAAGTTCAAGCATGATTGTTTGTGTGTGATCAGAACTGAATTTTGAAGTTTCGAGATGCTCTAAGAATGGTTTTGAAGAGTTAGGTTATGTTTAAAGGGTCAACCTGAAAACAAGAGGACCAAAGACTATCAGCTGTGTACATGTGAAGTTGCAATTTCTGCAGATTCGTCCTTTTTGTGTGAGCATGCAAAGAAATTTGATATACCTGTTGATATCTTAGACGTAGGGACGCATGTGACTAGTCCTTTTGGTGAGATAGTGGTGGTCAGAAAGATGTACGGAAGATGTTTGTTGATGGTTCAGAGTTACGTGTTTCCAGTAGATGTGAAATAATTGTCTTTTACGGTTTTGATGTACCTTTTGACATGGTTTGGGCTTGTAGAGCACAGAGCTAGGGTATAGGTTGAGACAAAGAGAGAGTTGCCTTGAATTTGCAGATTTCTGTGAGACTGTAGTGGTAGGTGAGGATGTGAACTTCTTATAGAATGTTGATCCAGCTTTAGAGGTCAAAGATTGATTGAGATTAGTTGACAGGCTTGCCTAGCAAATGTGATGGATTTTATTTTTGAATGAAGATTAGACCGCAGAATGTTAGAATAGTTTGTGATTTTCCTAGAAGTGTTTGGAAGAATTGCCCAGTTTGTCTCCTGACAGGGAAGAATAGTTTGTTATTGATATCGTCTCCAAGTTTGCTCCTGTTTTGATTGTTCTGTATCTTATGGTTCTTGAGAGAATTGAGAGTGTTGAAGAATCAACTTCGAGATTTGTTAGACCGTAGATTCATTAGGCCTAGCATATCATCTTAGAGTATGACTGTGCAACTTGTGAAGAAGAGAGATGACAATACGAGAATGTGTTTAGATTACAGGTAGTTGAAACAATTGACAGTGAATAATCAGTATCCTTTACCTAGCATCAGTGGTTTGTTGATCAGTTGAGGGGTACTCCAGTCTTTTCGAAGATAAATTTGAGATCCGATTACTACCAGTTGAAAGTGAGAGAAGTTGAAGTACCGAAGACAGCTTTCGGGGCAAGATATGATCACTTTGAGTTCTGAGTTATGCCGCTTTGTTTGATTAGTGTGTTAGTTACTTATATAGAGATGTTGAGCAGAATATTTTCCTAAGTTCCTTGACCAGTTTGTAGTAGTTCTCTTAGATGATATATGGGTATATTCAAGTACCGAAGAAGACCATGGCAAGCTTTGAAGATAGGGTTGTAGATCCTTTTAGAGAATCATTTGTATGCCAAGTTGAGCAAGCGTGGACTCCGAGTCAAGGAAAATGTTCTCCTAGGACATGTAGATCAGTCGAGTGTATTAGAGTAAATCCTAAGTAGGCAGAAGAAGATGTGAGTTGGAAGAAACCGAAGACAGTGACAAGTATCTATAGTTCCTAGGTCTAGCATTGTTACTATCAGAGAATTGTGAATAGCCTCTCGAAGATAGCTGCTCCATTGACAGATTACTACAGAAGAATATTCAGTTTGTGTGGTCAGATGTGAGACAATGAGCCCTTGAGAAACTGAAAGAAACTTTGAAGAGAGCTTCGACCTTGATCCAGCCTGCCAGAGAAAGAATTTGTGAACCATAGTGATGCGTCACCTGTAGGGTTAGGTCGTGTCCTTGTGCAAGACAGAAGATTGTGGCCTATTCATCGAGATAGTTGAAAGACCGAGAGAAGAGTTATCCGAAACTAGACTTAGAGTTAATTACAGTTGTATTTGCTTTGAAGACTTAGAGACAAAGCTTGTACAGTAAGAAATGCGCATTATTTACATATCATCAGAACTTGAAATATTTGACGACTTGGGAAGGGTTGAAACTTGAACAACATGAGTTGTTAGAATTGCTTGAAGACTGTGATCTCAAGATTGAGTACTATCCGAAGAGAGTCAACGTAGTAACTAATGTTCCGAGATATAATTGTTGTTAGATTAGTGGTTGAGTTGCGAGCTATGTTTGCTGGATTCAGTTCATCGAACGATAGTATTTTTGTGGCCGAGTTTCATGTTAAACCTACATTGAGTCAGAATACTTGAAGAGAAACAGTTGCAAGACAGGTTCTTGGCACCTCACGTGCAAGACATAGTGGAAGGAAGACCTTCAGATTTCAGTTTCAGAGATGATAGAGTTTGTATTTTTAAAGACGGAATAGTTGTGCCGATCGACATAGTGTTTTGAGACGTATTGTTTTGGCCGAAGCACACGACAGTTCATTTCTATTGCATCTGAGTAGTATGAAGACATATTGTGGGTTGAAGATGAGTAATTCCGAATTGAGTTGCTGGATGATGTGGTTCAGTATGAGAGTAAGTGTATAGTTTGCCAGCGTGTCAGGGCCGAGCATCAGTTTTCTTCTTGTTTGTTACATCCGTGGAAGATTCTTAATGAAAGTGGGTAATAGGGATCCGAGATTTCAACTAGATTTTTGAGGACGTCTGCATAGTGCTTGGTTACCTGTTGAAGTCTAATGATCAGTTAGAGGAAGTTATCGGTCAAGTTTTTAAACAGTGTTGTATGAGTTTGTGAATCGAGCTAGTTCTGTTGTTTATCTGTTGCGGTTACCACCATAGTTAGAAAGGGGATTCGTGATGTGTTCTGTGTATCTATGATTCAGAAATGTGAAGCCGATCTATCTCGTGCTATGTTTGTTGAAGAGATTGAGTTGAGTTTTAGATTGACATGCATTGAAGGACCCGTTGAGATCTTAGCATCAGATAGCTAATGTTGTGTGGTAAGTCTGTCGAGTTGGTTAGAATGTTGTGGTGAGAAGGAAAGGGAAGTGTGGAAGGGCAGTTTCCGTGGCTCTTCTTGTCCGATAAATTTCGGGGACGAAATTTCCTTAAGTGGGGGAGAGTTGTAACACTCGGGTTTGGGGGTCGGATGAAAATAATAATAAAATAATGTTTCGGGTTTCGGTTTCATAATTGAAATAATAAAATATTTTAATGGGCTTCGTGTTTGCAAATAATTAAAAACTATGTTGGGCCTATCTTCTAAGTCCAAATCCATGGACTTTAGGAGATGTGGGTTTTGGCCATTCATTAATGGCATAGTTGTAAATATGAATTTTTGGGTGAATTAAAAATAAAACAAAAGATGAAGACATGTGCTCATCTTCTTCCTCCTCCCCAATTTCAAATCTAACGTCAAGAAGAGAGCTTCTCTTCATCTCACTCTCCCATCTCCTTTCTTCTTCATTCTTGGAGCTTTTTGAAAGGTAATTAAGTTTTCGACTTGCTCTCAACTTCCTCTCTTCAAAAGTACAAGTAGTTTTCATCTTGGTTCAAGTTTTAAAATTTGGGTTTTTGGAAGATTTGAATAAAAATGATATCTTTACTGTTTTTAACTTAAGGTTTTGATTTAATATTGTTAGATATGATGTTTATGAATCAAATGGTCCAACATATATAATTTTAGAGTGTTTTATAAGAATTCCCGAATTTGGGTTTTGGTGGGGTTTTGAAGGGTTTTGGGATGAGTTTTGGGTATGATTTGTGTTGGAATTTGAGGGTTGATGTTAGTGTAATAGTTGGGGGCTGTTTTGGAAGCATTTGAGTGTGCTAAAAAGGTTGAAATCATGAGTTTTGGTTGGGGTTTGAGGGCTGCCCGTGTTTGGTGTTTTGGGGGGTTGTTCTTGGCTTGGAATCTTGTGTTTATTGCTTGAATAGTGTTCTAGTTTGCTACATTAATTGGTGAATTGATTTGAGGTTGTTTTGATTGTGTTGAGGTGATTAGAAGCGAGATTTTGTGTTGGTGAAGCCTCGGGAACAAATCCGGAAACTGGAAGACCTTGGTTGCTTGGTAGTGGAGCTTGGAGGTGAAGGTGAGTGGATATTGTTTTAAATGGTTTTTAAATATTGCTTCAAGCATGTGAACCTAGGATGGGCTTGGTAAACCCACCTGGAGTTGGGATTAGAGTGGTAGCCTAATCCCAAGCTTTAACTAAAGACTTTGGTTGCACTCTTTAATGGTTGTTTATGCCTCATGTTTAATTGTGATTGTGTTGGCTATGTATAATGTGTTATACATGTATATTGAGGCTTGGATTAATGCATTGATATATGTATGTGGATGGAGCATGATAGTAATCATGGTGAGTACGTGCTAAGAACGGAAGTTATTTTGAATTGAAGTTGTGAAAGGTTGTGGATTTTGTTAAATATTGGCACTAGTATGCTTGGGTACAATGATCGATCATTAGGATTAGTGTGCACACGAGAGTCAAAGTCGCGCGTGGCCTTGGTGGCGTTGAGGTACCAAGGAGGAGTACGGGTTCGCCCAGAAATTTTTATATTAGTCGGTGATGAGTGGAATCCCATCGACGAGGCGTGAGGATGAGTGGAATCCCCTCCGTGAGAACCGATAATGAGTGTAATCCCACCGAAGGTAATGGTTATGTTGGAAATGCGTTCCAACGTGTTATCCGCGTATTCGAGTCATAACTAGGTGCCAATATGAGATTATATATGTGCCAATATGATATGAAATGTGATCTCCAATATAGATTGAGATAGGTTGTTAATAATACATTGATATATGTATCTTCGTGTGTTGAGTTTATGAATTGTTGATCATGGCATAGTGGTGATTTTATGTTCATGCATCATGTATATTCTGGCTTGTTGCGTGTAAAAGAGTCTATCGCAATTGTAGTGCAAGTGTACACGACGCAAGTAGTAAAGTGATACGAAGTATCGGATATCGTCTCCACAGGGATTGGGCTATAGCTTCACCTTAATTCACTGCACGAAAGTAAAGGAAATAATTGAGAGAATTGTCACGAAAATAATAAGGAAAAACGTAAATAAAAGAATTGAGATATCAAGATAGAGAGAATGGGCTGGTATTGAATTGCTCAGTAGTGCAGGTATTGCAGTGCTTAGGAACTCCAGTTCTGTCGTAGCGCCTGTCGCGGCAGCACCTGTCGCGGCAACTATCCGTTGGTCGTCGCGGCAGCAAACACACCAACTCCGTACTTCATGTTTGGCAAGAATCCTAGATCTGCCTTGGCCTATCCCTAGGTCCAAGTCTGTCGATGATCACGTCTTTGATGATACCTCCCGGCGTGAATCGAAGGATGAACACCGATGTGTATGAATTCTTCTTTAGCCACTTAACCTTGCCCTATCCCTAGGCACAAGATAGTTCAACTATAAACTAGAGAACTTGCTCTTATTTCTTTCGTATACTTAACTCTCCCGATGCTAAGTAAATGGATAACCTCACAATGCTCTCCCGATGCTCTTGCAAGATATTAATAACCAAAATAAGAGAACTTGAAGTTTATTTTATTGAACTTGGAAAATCCTAAAACAAAACAACCCTTGCAACTACTTTACAAAACAACCCGTGGCCCTAGGGGTTTTTTAGAACATATCGACAGCGGGTAGACGGCGGAGGGGTTTGGTTATCGGTTATGGGGTATGATGTATCCTAGGTTAAAATCTATGCCCTTATATAAGCTTTGGGCTCAAGTATTCTAAGGTAACAAGGATTACAACTTTAATTAAAAGTAAGATTCTAATAAAGACTTAATCTCCAAGTATCCTACTTTTCAGCCGCCTTCCTTGTTTCTTGGGATTTCCTTTCATTGGGCTTTGGCTTGACATATCTTTTGATCTGGGGCTTGGAAAAATATATGGTTTTCACACGACAGACGAGCATAATTTTCTCTATCTATCGAGGTCCACTTTGCTTTTCCTCCACTAACTTGCTGTCGTCCTCTGCTGTCACGGCAGATCCATGGCAGCATCGTCCTCGTCGTCTGCTTGTCCAGTTTAGCTCTTCTGCTTATCTGCCCTGGGCCCGCCTTCTTTGTCAACTATGACAGCAACCTGCAAAATTAGCCATCTTTTAGTAGAATCCGTGCCTTTAATATATTTGTGATGTTTTGCTGTAAACTAACCTAAATGCAATGTAATGATGCTTGAATGCGGCTGAAAAATGGGTTAAAAAGGGTGTAAATAATAGAACTTTTACACACTCAACACAACCCCAAACTCAAGTTTTTGCTTGCCCTCAAGCAATTAAGACCTAAAAGAAAAATGAATATTTTTGTGTTGGCTTTCAAACAGTGAACTGTCCCTTACCCGTCGCTCATTCTCTGTGGCGGCAGCAACCTGTCGGAAAGATTAGGATCTATCCGGAATCTCACTATAGTTCTCGTGCAGTGTGTGCATGCTTGTGAACAGTTATATGCCAAGACTCTCTTAGTTTCACTAGAATATTCAACTTTTTAACTCGAATTTTTATGCCAAAGTTTATTTTTGAAGACACATTTTCATGCTTCTTTTTCTTCTATTTTCAAGCTAAGTTTTACTAGAGCCAGTTTTGGGCACCTCTAGTTAGCTTCCTAGAGCCGGTTTCGGGCACCTCTAGGTTTTTTTTTTAGTTTCTTTTGCTAAACTTCTTTCCTAGAGACAGTGTTAGGCACCTCTAGGGGCTATTCAAGTACTAAGCATCCTATTCTAGTTTGGCTAAAAGAAATCTAAGCAATATAACAGTCACAAAGGTGTTTAAGTTTTTCAGAACTATAGAAAGGCTCTAAACTTCTCCTTAAACTGTCCTAAAGATGCTGCCACGACGGAGCTATCATGACAGGTAAGTTTACTTCACAGTTTTAAGCCAACCGTTTTTTAAGAGAACTTAAATAAATAAAAGACATAACAATAATTTAAAGATGTACTAAGACTCAATTAATGATGGAGGGTTGCCACCCCCAAACTCGAGGGTTGCATTGCCCTCAATGCAAAATGACAGAAAAACAAAAATATGAAGGCAGGTACATCACAAAATAGAAATAAAGCATGCAACAATAAAAAGAAAATAAAAGACTTAAATTTTAATCGATGTCTTCACTGCTACTGCTGACACAGATTTGGTGGCGGCGTCTGGTTTGTGGGACAGGCTGGGCAGGTTGCTCCACAACCTGGATGTTTGAGCTGCTGCCGCTATCCCAAGTGCTGCTGGTGGTGGTGCTGGCCTTGGGCATTAGCTTTCTGTCGGCCACGTATTTCTGCCTCTTGACAGGCGTGAATTCCTTCTCCAAATTCCTCCTAATAGGAGGTTCTGACTCGCTGTCATCTGAGGCAGGTCTCTTCGTTCCTCGGGCGGAGGTGTCGGCCGGAGGACTGCCAGCTGCCGTCGGGGTAGGTGATGGGGTGGAAGCAGCAGAATGTGCATGTGGGGAGGCAGGTGGTGTAGGTGTGTGGACAGGGGTGGGGATGTGGAAATAGTGGGCAGGGAAAGTGGGGAAAACAACATCGGGATAATGTAAAGTGTTGGTAATGAAATTTACCGTTGAGTTGGCGAAATCCCGGATGAATGTCATCAGCCCCATCTGTCTGGCTTCTACCCTCTGTATGGCAGCAAGGATGTGGGCAGATTGGTCTGTCTGGGCGGCTGCTGTGGCAGGTTCAGGGGCAGGTTCCTCGGATGATTCTACTGGGGAGGCAGCCGGGTTGAAGGAGGAGAGGGGGGTTGCGACTATCAGCTCCATGAGGCTGGTAATGTTGTTGTCGGTCCAGCCTCGTCCTTGGACCAGTTTATCGGTGGTGGCCTCTGGGATAGCAGCGCAGCAGCAGAGAGAAGTGATCATGAATGGTAGGCAGAGGCGGGAGGTTGATCGATGTGTGCAATCCAAGACGCTTTCCCTCATATAGCGACCCACGTTGATAGGCTGGTCGTTCATGATCGAATGAATGAGGGCGAGCCGCTGCTGGTCCACTGTCGTGTGATGGGAGGACGGCAGGATACGCTTCTTGATGAAAGCGTTCCATAGCTTGGCTTCTGGAAGCAGTTGCCCCCTTTTGACAGAGTTGGGGTTCTTTTTGCTCGTGTTCCACTCCGTTCCTTCTTCTGTCACCTCTGCCATGACAGCCCCGTAGGCGGCAGAGTCGAGGGTGTCCAAGAACTGTTGGTGGGCATCGTCGTTGGGACCAAAATAGAGGCCATACATGTGGTTGATACTATCAGCTGTGAATGGTACCTCTACCCCTCGTCTAGTTACTGATGTTGCTGTCCTGCTGTCGATGCTAGCATAGAACTCCCTCACCAACGTGTCATTTAATTCTGTTGGTTGTTCTGCGAACTGCTCCCATAGTTGAGCCCTTATTGCCTTTGCGATGAATGGTCGGAGCCCCATGTTCGGTGCCTTGCGGACGTAGATGAATCCTCTTTCCTCCCATAATTCTTTGGTGGCGAAAGACTGCGGGGTGGGTGTTGCTGCTGAAGAGGTTGAAGCAGCACTGCGGCGGGTACGTCTGGAAGACATATTAGTTGCAAGGGTTGTGAAAGTAAAGAAAAGAAATAAAAACGAGAGGAGAAAGCAAGGAAGAATAAGCAGAAGTGAGGAAAATGAAAATGAGAACGGGGTTTTATAGCGGTCGAGTTGCTGCCCATTTAATGCTGTAACGGCAGGCGTGAATAACGGGGCGACTGTTGAGTTTTTGCGTGTCTGACGCGTCTGACACGTAATTATGCGTCTGGTACGCGTCTGTCACACGCTTCTGCGTCTGCCGTGTCAGTCTGTTGACAGCATGTCTTATCCGTGTCTGCGGCGGCAGCTGGAACGACAGGCTTCAATAAATGAGCTCTATTGGGCTGATGGATAGATGGTGGGCTTGGGTCACATCTCCTTTTCTTCTTGACTACTTTATTTCCTAAAAACAGAAAATATAAAAACATTATTCGAATAAAATAAACCTTATTTCTTAATAAATAATAAATAATAAAAATAAATAAATAAAAATAAAATTTAGGTTAAATTAGGGATGCCTTGTGGGGAATCTCCTAAAGTAACCACTTCCTGTATTCTTGGGGCTTCAGTCCCCTGATAATGCTTGAGGCGCTGTCCATTGACTTTGAATTGGTGCTCGTCTTTTAATGATCGGATTGTGATGGCACCATGGGGAAAAACTTGTACCACTTGGAACGGGCCAGACCATCTAGACTTTAGCTTTCCTGGGAAGAGTTTCAATCTAGAGTTGAACAACAACACAAGCTGCCCTGGGCAGAACTGTCGTGGCAGCAACTTCCTGTCATGCCACTTCTTAGTTTTTTCCTTGTAAATTCTTGCATTGTCGTAGGCTATTGTCCGTATTTCTTCAATCTCGTTCAAATCTAACAGCCTTTTCTGGCCAATATGCTTTGTGCTCTATCTCGACAGGCAAGTGACAGGTTTTCCCATAAATCAATCGGTATGGAGACATGCCCAATGGAGTCTTAAAAGTTGTCCTATATGCCCATAATGCATCGTTAAGGAGTAAAGACCAATCTTTCCTAGTTGGCTTAACCATCTTCTCAAAAATGTTCTTAACTTCCCTATTAGATATCTCAGCTTGTCCATTGGTCTGTGGGTGGTATGCTGTCGCGATCCTGTGTTTGACACCATATTTCTTCAAGGCGGCAGCAATAACCCTATTGTCAAAATGTCTCCATTCATCACTGATAATCACCTTAGGGATGCCAAACCTCGAAAAAATGTTTTTGTGTAAAAACTTTTGGATTGTCTTGGCATCATTCTTTTGAGTGGCGATGGCTTCAACCCACTTAGAGACATAATCCACTGCTAGGAGGATGTATAGATTTCCACATGAAGATGGAAAAGGTCCCATAAAATCGATCCCCCACACGTCGAAGATTTCGACTTCTAGAATGTTCTGCAGTGGTATCTCGTTTCTCCTCAAGATGTTACCTGTCTGCTGGCACCTGTCACAGTTCTTGTAGAAGTCCTGTGCATCTTTATACAGTGTCGGCCAGTAGAACCCTGACTGCAGCACCTTGGCAGCAGTTTTGTTGCCTCCTAAGTGACCGCCATATTGTGAAGCATGGCAGTGATGGAGAATGTCTTCTTGTTCTTCTTGTGGTACACACCTCCTTATAACCTGATCTGCACATAGTTTGAAAAGAAGAGGTTTGTCCCAATAATAATGCTTAACATCATTTTGGAACCTCTTCCTGGCTTGATAATTAAGATCAAAAGAAAGTATTTCGCTGACTATAAAATTAACGAAATCAACATACCAGGGGAGTTCAGAAGACTTACCTGCCGCCATGGCTGTTGCGGCAGGGATTGCGGCAGCAAAGAGCTGCTCATCTGGGAAGGTCTCCAGTATGTTTGTCTCGTCGATTGGTAGACTCTGTCCCTTCTCCAACCTTGACAAATGGTCTGCCACTTGATTTTCTGTCCCCTTTTTGTCCTTGATCTCAAGGTCGAATTCTTGCAATAGCAGGATCCACCGTATCAATCTAGGCTTTGCATCTTTCTTTGCGAACAAATACTTAAGGGCAGAACGGTCTGTGTGCACTATTACTTTCGTCCCAAGTATGTAAGAACGAAACTTGTCAATGGAGAACACCACAGCTAACAGCTCCTTTTCTGTGGTGGTGTAGTTTACTTGGGCGTAATTTAGTGTCTTGCTGGCATAGTATATGACATGAAATAACTTATCTCTGCGCTGCCCCAGTGCTGCCCCGACAGCATAGTCACTAGCATCACACATAATCTCGAATGGCTGTGTCCAGTCTGGTGGCTGTACTATGGGGGCTGTTACTAGTTTTTCCTTCAGAACCTTGAATGCTTCAGTACATTCATCATTAAAGTCAAAGGGTCGGTTCTGCTCTAAGAGATGGCATAGGGGTTTAGTGATTTTTGAGAAATTTGCAATAAATCTTCGATAAAAACCAGCATGCCCTAAAAAACTCCTAATGCCCTTGACTGTGGTCGGCGGCGACAGCTTCTCTATGACTTCTATCTTGGCCCTGTCGACTTCTATCCCACGGCAGCTAATCTTATGGCCAAGGACTATTCCTTCATCCACCATAAAATGGCATTTTTCCCAATTCAAAACAAGATTAGCTTTTTCACATCTTTCAAGTACCTTTTGTAGATTGCCGAGGCAGCTCTCAAAATCGTCTCCAAAGACGGAAAAGTCATCCATAAAAATCTCTAGGAAGTCCTCTACCATGTCGGAGAATATGGCCATCATGCACCTTTGGAAGGTGGCGGGTGAATTACATAATCCAAATGGCATTCTCCTAAAAGCGTACGTTCCGTAGGGGCATGTGAAAGTCGTCTTTTCTTGATCCTCCGGTGCGATAGCAATTTGGTTATAACCTGAATAATCATCAAGAAAACAATAGTAAGGTTTACCCGCTAATCTATCAAGCATTTGATCAATAAAGGGTAAAGGAAAATGGTCCTTTCGGGTAGCTTTGTTAAGCTTCCGATAGTCCATACAAACCCTCCAACCGGTCACAGTCCTGGTTGGGATTAACTCATTGTTCTCGTTGGTTATCACGGTCATTCCTCCTTTCTTGGGAACGCATTGCACCGGGCTCACCCATTTGCTGTCGGAGATGGCGTAAATAATACCAGCATCTAACCATTTGATTATCTCTTTACGCACTACCTCCTTCATTGCATGGTTTAGCCGCCTTTGGGCATCTATAGTCGGCTTATGATCTTCCTCTAGAAGGATTTTGTGCATGCATAACGCCGGACTAATGCCTTGAATGTCTGCTATTGTCCATCCAATCGCCTTTTTGTGCTGCCTTAGCATGCCGATTAGCTGTCGTTCCTGTTCCTACGGCAGCTTAGAAGAGATGATTACGGGCAGTGTGTCATTTGAACCAAGAAAAGCATATTTTAACTGCCCTGGCAAGAGCTTAAGTTCTAAGACAGGTGGTTCAACAGTAGATGACTTTTGGATTATATGGTTATCCGAAGTATAATTCAAAGGTTCGAATAACTTACCTGGACGATTGCCTATCCAATTTACCTCCTCCTGATCTTCAGTATCAGATGTATCGGAGTCAGAGGAGTTGCTGTCGTCGGTGCTGTCGTCGTTGCTGTCGTGACAGTCCTGCAAGTGGCTGCCGCGGCAGTGCCCAAATTTAATATCGTGACAGCCCGACCTAATGCAGGGTTGATCAAGGGTAACGTCAGTGATAGCCTTGCATTTCTCGTCCACATCAGCATGTTTCATCGCTTGGAGAACATTCAACTTAATCTCTTGATCGTTCACTCGCATGGTGAGTTCTCCTTTTTCCACATCAATCAGTGATCTTCCCGTGGCTAAGAAGGGTCGCCCAAGGATGATTGGTGCGTTTTCGTCTGCCTCACAATCTAAAACAAGAAAGTCAGCAGGAAAAATAAACTTATCCACTCTTACCAGAATATCTTCAATCTTTCCCTCTGGATGAACGTAAGAGCGGTCTGCCAGCTGCAGAGTTACTATCGTGGGCCGCGCCTTTCCAATACCTAATTTCTGAAAAACAGACTTTGGCATTAAATTAACACTAGCACCAAGATCACAAAGTGCCTTACCCACAAATTTATTTCCGACTACGCAAGGTATGATGAAGCTCCCCGGATCCTTCTTTTTCTGGGGTGGCTGCTGATGAAGAATACTCATGCAACCTTCTGTCATCTTTACCGTTTCAAACTCCCCAAGTTTAGATTTTTTTGACATAACATCCTTGAGAAATTTGGCATAACCGGGCATCTCCCTAACGGCATCTAACAGCGGAATATTAATATGAACCTGCTTAAAAATATCATAAATCTTTTTAAGTTGAGATTCTTGCTTAGCTTGCTGTATCCGTTGGGGAAAAGGTGGCGGAGGACGGTAGTCAGCAATACGTCCTTCCCACTGCATGCGAATCTGAGGACGGTAATCATCTTTTTTTTCCTCTGTCGCTTCTGCTGTCGTGACAGGCTCATCGGCAGCAGTCTGTTTATCACCTGTTGGGGCAGCTTCCTCGGCAGGTTTATCCAAGGTAGGTTCCTTTTCTGCTTCAGCTTCTTTTTCCGGCCCTGGTAGTTTCTTCCCACTCCTAGTAGTAATTGCCTTACACTACTCATGTGTGGGCTGCCTAGCATTTTCAGTATTGCTAGGGAATCCTCCATTCTGCCTCGGCTTAATATGTTGGGAAACCTGACCCATTTGTGTCTCCAGAGATTTCAAGGTAGCTTCATGATTTGTCATCCTCATCTCGGTTTTATCCATGAAATTCTCTGTTTTCTTGACAAACTGATTCATATTCTCTATATAAGTACCGGTCTGAGACATAAAAGTGGTCAGCGTCTGTTCCAATATACTGCTCGTGGCAGGTGGTGGCTGCTGTTGCTGCTGCGGCGGCAGTTGCTACGGCAGTTGCTGTCGCGTCAGCAATCTAGGTCCTCCTTGATTCTGATTGTGTGCTTGAGGATTCAGGGCATTGTTAGGATTACTCCAAGAAAACTTAGGATCCTTCCTCCAATTAGGATTATAATTGTTGGAATTATAATTCGACTTGTAGTTTCCAACATATTTTCCCTCTTCTATTTGCATTGGGCACTCATCTCGACTATGATTTCCCTCACAAATGTCACATACTTCCTCAACAGCAAATCCTTGTAATCCATCATCATTCAATAACCTTTTCATTGCTTTAGTAAGGAATGCTACCTGTGATTTCATAGTGCTATCAGCCTCATAATCCTTGACAGCAAGTACCCGTTTACCCCCTCTTCTTGTAGTCGGAAACTGCTCCTCATTCTTGGCCAGATTTTTGAAAACTTGCAATGCCTCGTCTGGATCTTTATCCAGTAACAGTCCATTTGCTGCAGAATCAATTCGAATGCGAGTTTGTAAGTTGGCAGCATTATAAAACTTTGTTACCTGATTCCAGACAGGGAATCCATGCATTGGGCAGTTCCATAGAAGAGTAGTAAATCTGTCCCAGGCCTCGTGCATTGGCTCGTCATCTTCCTGTTGAAAAGTAGCAATTTCATTACGTAATCGCTCAGATAAATGCGAAGGATTAAAACGAGATAAGAATTCACGAGATAAATCTGCCCAAGTTATGATTGAACCCAGCGTAAGTTTATTCCACCAAGTTTTAGCTCTGTCCCTCAATGAATGGGGAAATAACCGAAGCCTCAGTATCTCCGGATTAACTCCTGGCAGTCTAAACGAACCACAGATCTCCTGGAACGTTTTGAGATGCTCCCTAGCATCTTCTGTCACAACACCAATAAACTGCCCGGCATTGTTGATCATACTAAACATGACAGGTTTAAGCTCGAAGTTATCAACATCGATATCCGGCAGTGTGGTCTCCAACTCTACATGATCGTTCAACATGTAGTCACAGCAGGACCGTCGTCCGGCTGCTCCAGGCGGGTCGCCGACAGGCGGTATACCTCCACCAGCGGGCGGATTACGGGCCATATGCTCTAGCTGTTCCTCAAGGTACTCGTTCCTGGATAAAAGGTGGCAAAGTTGTTTCTTGAGATTGAAGGAACGTTCGATTTTCGGATCTAATTTATACTCAGGATCTTCACCTCTTTTAGATCTGCGCATAAACAAGAAAACCTCATGAAAAGCAAGAGTTGAAAGTACTCACGAAAAAATAGAAAAAGAAAAAGAAAGAGAAAAACAAAAACAAAAATAAAAACGAAAAGTGCAATAAAAGAAAGGTGTAGTTATGTTGCCAATCCCCGGCAACGGCGCCAAAAACTTGTTGCGTGTAAAAGAGTCTATCGCAATTGTAGTGCAAGTGTACACGACGCAAGTAGTAAAGTGATACAAAGTATCGGATATCGTCTCCACAGGGATTGGGTTATAGCTTCACCTTAATTCACTGCACGAAAGTAAAGGAAATAATTGAGAGAATTGTCACGAAAATAATAAGGAAAAACGTAAATAAAAGAATTGAGATATCAAGATAGAGAGAATGGGTACACGACGCAAGTAGTAAAGTGATACGAAGTATCGGATATCGTCTCCACAGGGATTGGGCTATAGCTTCACCTTAATTCACTGCACGAAAGTAAAGGAAATAATTGAGAGAATTGTCACGAAAATAATAAGGAAAAACGTAAATAAAAGAATTGAGATATCAAGATAGAGAGAATGGGCTGGTATTGAATTGCTCAGTAGTGCAGGTATTGCAGTGCTTAGGAACTCCAGTTCTATCGTAGCGCCTGTCGCGGCAGCACCTGTCGCGGCAGCTATCCGTTGGTCGTCGCGGCAGCAAACACACCAACTCCGTACTTCAAGTTTGGCAAGAACCCCAGATCTGCCTTGGCCTATCCCTAGGTCCAAGTCTGTCGATGATCACGTCTTTGATGATACCTCCCGGCGTGAATCGAAGGATGAACACCGATGTGTATGAATTCTTCTTTAGCCACTTAACCTTGCCCTATCCCTAGGCACAAGATAGTTCAACTATAAACTAGAGAACTTGCTCTTATTTCTTTCGTATACTTAACTCTCTCGATGCTAAGTAAATGGATAACCTCACAATGCTCTCCCGATGCTCTTGCAAGATATTAATAACCAAAATAAGAGAACTTGAAGTTTATTTTATTGAACTTGGAAAATCCTAAAACAAAACAACCCTTGCAACTACTTTACAAAACAACCCGTGGCCCTAGGGGTTTTTTAGAACATATCGACGGCGGGTTGACGGCGGAGGGGTTTGGTTATCGGTTATGGGGTATGATGTATCCTAGGTTAAAATCTATGCCCTTATATAAGCTTTGGGCTCAAGTATTCTAAGGTAACAAGGATTACAACTTTAATTAAAAGTAAGATTCTAATAAAGACTTAATCTCCAAGTATCCTACTTTTCAGCCGCCTTCCTTGTTTCTTGGGATTTCCTTTCATTGAGCTTTGGCTTGACATATCTTTTGATCCGGGGCTTGGAAAAATATATGGTTTTCACACGACAGACGAGCATATTTTTCTCTATCTATCGAGGTCCACTTTGCTTTTCCTCCACTAACTTGCTGTCGTCCTCTGCTGTCACGGCAGATCCATGGCAGCATCGTCCTCGTTGTTTGCTTGTCCAGTTTAGCTCTTCTGCTTATCTGCCCTGCGCCCGCCTTCTTTGTCAACTATGACAACAACCTGCAAAATCAGCCATCTTTTAGTAGAATCCGTGCCTTTAATATATTTGTGATGTTTTGCTGTAAACTAACCTAAATGCAATGTAATGATGCTTGAATGCGGCAGAAAAATGGGTTAAAAAGGGTGTAAATAATAGAACTTTTACACACTCAACATGGCTCGCGAGGATCGAAGGTAAGATCATGCATTCTATTTTGATTCTTGCTCGTACTTGGACCCTGCATTGTCGAAGGTTTGTTTTATGAGCTTACCCTCACTAAGCTTTTATGCTTACGCTCATTTTTGTTCGACAATGCAGATCAATAGCTTGTGGGTAGCAAGGGCAAGGAAAGGTCTCCAAGTGTCACTTTTGGTTAGCTCAAGTATGAACTTTAAATTGTAGATTGTAATAGTCAAGCAATGGGTTAGGTGTTGTTAACGTGAATGCTTTGTTGAATGTTGATGTTGGTTTGGCTTTTGGATGCTTTGTTTGAATTGTAAACCTCGTTTATGTTGCATGTCTTGAATGCCTGTATGTTTTATTGGCTAAGGCATGTAACCTTAAAAGCTATGTATGCTTCCTTGTGGTGAATGTATGATCTTGTGTTTGGATGCCTATCTTATATCTTGTGTATCTTGAGCATGGTTGCTATAGGGTGTATGCCTCTAGAGTGTGTTTGTATGTTGTGTATGCTTCTTGGGGACGTTTAGGGCGTTTGGGATCGTTTAGAGATGTGTAAAACTGATTTTGGAAAACTACAGGCTGTAGGTGTTTCGAAACGAGTTGTGTCGTTTCAGAACGGGTGTGGTTCCAGGGTCCCCCGTATCGGAACACGTTTCGGTACGGTTTGGCCACTGTGAGCCCCTGTTTCGAAACAGGTTTTGATACGGTTTTGCCACTGTAAACGCCTATTTCGAAACGGGTATCGAAACGCCTAGGAAAAATGTGACCCTGTTCCGAAACAGGGTGGAAGCGTTTCAGTACGGGTGTCTTGCTTTTTAAAACTAAAGCCCGTGTTCCAAAATGAGTGTCGTCTGTTTCGAAACACATGCCTAAAAATGGGCTGTTTGACATCTCTAATGGGTCCTAAGGGTTGGGCTTAGGCCCGGTTTGCTGTTAGGCTTCTCGTGAGCCTTTTCTCCGCTGTCGTTTCACACATAGGTTTAATAAAAGCATCTAGATAAGACTATAATAAACGAAAAAGTTTTCTAGGGTCGCTAACCGAGGTGGGACCTTAACGGGTTTCGCATCGGTTTTCCCCGTGTAGCCTACTCGGACCGGTCAGTCGACCAGACCGGGACGAGGGGGTTACATACTCTTAGAGGTGCCTAACACTGGCTCTAGGAAGATAAATAGAGGTGCCTGAAACCGGCTCTAGTAGGAATAGAAGGACTTCAATCTAAGTTAGGAAGTAAACTAGAGGTGCCCGAAATTGGATCTAGTTATGAATTATTTTGAAGAAAAACTCAAGTGAGTTGAGTAACTATTATGGTTGCTAAAGAGTCTAGGCTCATATTTCTTCATAAAACATGCACACACTCAAACGAGAGTTATAGTATTGCTCTAGATAAGTCCGTAAACATCCGAAAAGGTATTGATCTTGATGGTGAAAGTTTTGTAGGTAATGGTTGTTCATTGAGTTAAGCCAAAGCCAAAAAGTTTCATTCTTAGTTAGATTGCATTTGCTTGAGGACAAGCAATAATTTGAGTTTGGGGGTGTGTTGAGTGCATAAATGTTCTATATTTTAACCCTCATTTATCCATATTATTGATGCACTAAAGCATTTTTAGTTGAATTTTAGGATAGAATTTGCATAAACATCACATATATATAATTTTGCACAGATACAGCTAATTTCGGTCAATTGTGATAGTCTTATTTACACGCAACATGTAGAAACACCCTGTTATAAATTAATTTCTAGAACTGTAATATGAATTTCCAGACCCAAGATAGACTCACTTGTAGGCAATTTCTTGAGAGAATACCATTCTTTAATATCCGCTTTAGATCCTTTCAAAAGACCAATCAAACCGATTCTTCTATTACCATTCTTCAATTTTCGAATCGAGGACAAAACCACATCCTCAAATCCTTCTTCATCTAAGAGGTAGTTGAATAGTTTAAAGGGTTGGGAACCCAGTTGCAACCAAAATATCCCAATAAGATAGCATTATGTTCTGAAATAAATTTAGGCAATAAAGATTGAACCACATTTGAAAAGATCGAAATAAAGGCAAAAATATTGAGGAACCTATCTAATCTCACAAAGGTAGGGGGTCTTTGTTGTTAGACCGAGTGAATGAACCTCAATAATTGACATATTAATCGATGCCCCAATTTTCTCTTCTCTACAAGTAATGGCATTGAAATCCCCTCCTAAACACCAAGGGATATTATAATTACCTAGGAAAGACTGCAGCTCAGCAAAGAAACTTTCCTTCTCTAAATCCACCGAAGGACCATAGACATTAATAAAGCCACAATGAAATTGGTTTTTTTTTAAATTCCCAATGATAGCAATGAACCGTTGAAAAAAATAAAACTATCTGAAACAGAAAATACATATGGATCCCAACAACACAGAAGACCACCTGCAGATCCGATCAACGGTGAAAAAACCTTTTCCATTCTAGTATTGCACCCCCAATCTCCTGTACATAGACGAACCAAAATCAGTTAGTTTAGTTTCTTGTAAAAAATAAAACAGGTCAGGTTTCTTGCTATGTACTACTCTCCTCACTGCTCTTAATTTTTCAAACATTCCGAGGCCCCTAACATTTCACGATATTATAGAAAACTGCATAATTAAAAGAAAGAAAGTCAACCCAAACAGATTCTAGCAAAAAAACCCATGAAAAACACCATTTTAGGAGCCTCTTTCCATCTTTTAAATCTTGTAAACCAAAGCCTTTTTTCCGCCCACAAATGATATACCCAAAATTCTACTTACTCCCCAGACTGCTAGTGCTTCTTCAATATAACTCAAGTGAACTGATTCTTGTGAAGACAAAGCGGCAAAATTCTTGTTTTCTAAAGACTCACCAACCTGCCTTCTATGTCCAACATTGAAAAAATCAATGTTATTATCCAAGGGAAAGGAAATACAGAGATGAGGATGGGAATTTACCGAATTATTTCTCTCCAATTCCATTTTGTATGAAGCACCATTGGGAGACAAACTAATTCCCAAATGAATAATATCCTCACAACTGTCTGGAACAATCTAAGTAGAAAAATTAAAGGGGGGAAAAACTACCGAAATTACTTGGATCGCACTAGAATCAGAATCATGTAATCTCCCTGTATGGCCAGCTTGAAAACGAGAGTCGCTCACCATTCCCTGCAAATTTCCAATAACATTCCTCATAAAAGTTGGCTGATGCGACTCCTTGGGACATTCCGTGGATCTATTTTCCAGAAAAATGTGATCCTTTGAATGTGGTCCATAAATTTCTCTTCCAATTCCATTAAGAACTTATAACATTTTATGAGAAAAAGAATATGCACATTAAAGTCCATCCTTAAACTAAAAATGTAACCCCCTTAGCCCGGCCTAGACGGTTGACTAAAACTACGGAGATTACACGGGGAAAACCAAAGTCATCCCGAAAGTCAACCTTAATTCACAACCCTTTTTTTCCTTTTTAAACTTGTCTAGATGCACATTAACCCTAAGTGAGTTCCCATAATACTTATTTGAAAAAGGCACATCGATCGGATAACAAACAGGGACTCAATTGTACTTATTACAAGAATAGGGACCAAAATGTAATTTCTGTAAATTAGAAGGCCATAACTGATTTTAAAGTTACCAATATAAAATTAGTCACATTACATGCTTCTCTAACAAAATTCAACTTAATTGGACATCTCAAACTCAAGCAATTTTAGTTTTAACATTTGGGACTAAAACGTAAAGCTTGCAAACTTCAGCACCATTCAAATCAGTGCCCAACGGTCACCTGTTTCGAAACGTTCACCTGCTGTATCGGAACGAGGACCGAAACGGTGTTGATCGTTCCGTAACGCGGGTTGGTTCCGAGACTAGTTCCGAAACAAGGCTTTCAAGTAGCCAAATCGTTTCGAAACGCCAAAGAGTGTTTCGATACGGTTTACCTAGAAACTGCAGATTCTGCTGGTTTTTCATACACAAATCCACTCAAACTCATCCTAATGACTTCCCAAACATACCAACAAGTCATTAAGCATATAAAGTGATTGTTTAGAACTCCTAAACACATTCATAGCATCAAACATGAAAAACTATATGTCTAGAGGCATGCTTCCTTTTATCAAACCAAAAGGAGCAAACAAACCCCAAATCAAGCATTTAAAGGCCATTTACAAATTCGAACCAACAAAGGCAACATGCCCCAACCTTAGGGAGTTCAACACATCTCCTAAGACAAATCACAGGTTCCCATTGTCAATTTATCAAAACTAATAGTGTATGAAAACATCACCATACGTGAGCTTGGATTCCCTTGGATGCACTTAGCTTCCTTGATGCCCAAAGCCCCTTAATTATCTTCATTATTGGTAAGAGAGAGCGTAAGCACAAATGCTTAATGAGGCATGCTCTAAACAAAACCATTACAATAATGCATTTTTAAAAAACACTTTTAACAAGGCTTTTAAACAACATGCACTTCTCTTTCTCATGCTACCAAGCATCTTTTACAAGCATCTCATGCTTCATTACAATCAATACAATATATTGGCTTTCAAGTGATAGTTCATAACCATTTCAATACAAAACACAATCAGATACGCGGATTACAAGCGTTGTCCCACACGCTTCATACACACTACCGGACTACACAAGGTTCACACTCAAGAGCAATCCCTCCATTGATGTGACACCCGTGGTGGAGTATAACGGTACAATCACAACCCCTCAACACCACTCACCGGTAGTTGTATAATTCCTCTAACGAGAGTAAGGGACACATAACACAAGATCCACACACGGACTTTACAACCACCGTTGTGATCTTACCTCAATCGTTAGGGTACTTGGATGGAGTTTACGGTACAATCACAACCCCTCAACATCCAAGGCGAATTTACTTACGGTGCACCCAATCCTATAGCCAGCTAACTATATCCGATTCAAGTACTTTAAAACCATTACATCACTTGCCAATATACATCAAATACCATCAACAATTCACTATTTTAAAGCATTAACCAAAGCCACTTAACATCATGCATCACTATGCATCAAAACCATATTAATAACATGTCAAACAAAGGATCTCTTACCTTGAGCATCCCGCAATACAAGGCTTTCAAAACCAGCATTAAACATGCTAAAACAAGCTTTCAGAATAGTAATTAAACATGCATTTCATATCCAATGCATCAAACCACAATCTAGCACATCCGAGGGAGTTTTTCTGAAAACTTACTCTTGAGCTTAGCTAAGTTGTTTAGACTTAAACTAAGCTCCCAAAACCTCCAATAATTGTTCCAAAGGTGGAAACCAACTCCACTCACCAATTTCGTTTCGCTAGCTTGCCGAAACGCCAATTAAGCTTCCAGGTCAACTCCAAAAGCGTCCGAAGATGTCTCCCCTCTAAATGATGATTTCTCCTTGATTTGGGCCAAATTCCATGAAAATTCAATGTGGAAATCAAAAGGATTTGATGAAAGATTGATTAGGAACCAATAGATGATGGAAATCTCATCAATTGAAGTAAAAATCTATGTGAAAGTTGCTGGAGAAAAAGTGTTTGGATGATGGGATTTTGAGAGAAAATTAGGAAAAGGTAGTTATGAAATCCAAAAAGTAGTTTCCCTTTTCTTTTTATTTAATTAAAGCATTAATTAAATCACCCAACTTAAGGAAAAATCTGGAGAAAAACATCTTGGGTAAATTAGCTCCTTAAAGATTCAAAGTTTTAATCCTTTACAAAACAGTCACTACTAAACTTTGCAAAAATCGCATTTTGGTCACTACACTGAAATGTAGTATTTCTAAACCTAATTTTCTAAAATTGACTTCACCATTCTCTTATATATATTAAAAGATGATTTTTAGATATTTTTCTATATTTTTAAAACATCCCGAACTAGGCTTTCCCTAAAACCTCCTTATATATTCGAACCGCCTCTCAGACCGGTCCGGTTTAGACACTAAACTTCTAAGCCCAAAATTGGGGTGTTACAACTCTCCCCCTCTTAAGAAATTTCGTCCTCGAAATTTACCTGGAGGAAAAAGGTAAGGAAACTGCTTCTTCATGTCATCTTTTCTTTCCCAAGTGGCTTCTTGAACACCATGATGCCTCCACAACACCTTAACTAACTCAATGGTCTTACCTCGAAGAACTTTACTGTCTGAATTCAGAATCTCAATCAGCTCCTTGTCATAGGTCAAATCTGGATTCAACTCTGTTTCTTCCACAGGCATAACATGCGAAGGATTTGATCTATACCTCCGAAGCATAGAGACATGAAACACATCATGTATCTTTTCCAACTCTTGCGGTAACCTCAACTTATAAGCAACAGGACCCACACGTTCAATCTCCTCGTATGGTCCAACATACCTAGGGCTCAACTTACCCTTATGGCAAAACCTCATCACCTTCTTCCAATGTGAAACCTTCAAAAACACACGGTCACCCACCGCAAACTCAATCTCCTTACGCTTTAAATCCGCGTAAGACTTCTGTCGATCAGAAGCTGCCTTCAACCGCTCACAAATGAGCTTCACCTTCTCGGTGGTTCCTTTTATCAAAGTCGGCATTGAAACCAACTTCTATCCTGTTTCAGCCCAGCATAGAGGAGTTATGCACTTCTTCCCATACAAAGCTTCATAAGGTGCCATTTGAATACTTGCCTGGAAGCTATTATTATAAGCAAACTCTACCAAAGGCAAATGCTTCTCCCAAGAGCCTTGAAACTCAATCACACAACACCTCAACATATCCTCAAGCACTTGGATGACACGCTGAGACTGTCCATCAAACTGTGGATGATAAGAAGTGCTGAAATTCAGCCACGCACCCAAAGCTTGATGCAAACACTCCCAAAAACGCGATGTGAATCTCGGATCTCTATCCGACACTATAGACTTTGGCACACCATGCAGTCGCACAATGTCAGCAATGTACAGCTCTGCAAGCTTATCCAAAGTATACGTAGTATGCACAGGTAGGAAATGCGCACACTTCGTAAGGCGATCCACAATCACCCACACCGAATTTTTCTTCAATGGCGACAAAGGCAAACCAGACACAAAGTCCATGGTGATCCTTTCCCACTTCCATTCAGTGATCCTCAACGGTTGCAACAACCCTGAAGGAAACTGATGCTCAGCGTTAACCCATTGACAAACCATACACTTACTCACATAATCTGCAACATCTTTCTTCAAACCCACCCAATAGTACCCATCCTTCAAATCACGATACATCTTTGTACTACCAGGGTGCATAGCAAAAGGACTACTGTGAGGTTCAGACAGAATAGTACGCCTCAACTCCGCATCATTTGGCACTACTATCCGCTTTCCGAAACACAAAACTCCATCATCATTAAAACAGAAATCCGATGGTCTATCCTCAGCAATATCCTGAACATGTGGCACCAAAGAATCATCCAACAACTGTTTATCCTTTATCAACTGAACCAGAGATGGTTTCACTTGCAATTCAGCCACAAGACCTCCATCTTGCGAAATGCTCAAGCTAGCGAACATAGCCCTTAGCTCTACCGCCACCTTCCTACTCAAGGCATCCGCTACAACATTAGCTTTTTCCGGATGATACTCGATCGACAAATCGTAATCTTTAAGCAACTCCACCCAACGTCGTTGCCTAAGATTCAATTCCTTCTGAGACATCAAATACTTCAAACTTTTGTGATCCATGTACACAGTGCACTTCTCACCATACAGATAATGTCTCCAAATCATCAAAGCAAAAACCACCGCAGCTAACTCAATATCATGCGTAGGATAATTGCGCTCATGCACCTTCAACTGGCGCGATGCATAAGCCACCACCTTACCCTTTTGCATTAACACACACCCCAAACCAACATAGGAGCTTGCCTCAAAGCTGCCTTAAGCTTTTCAAAAGCTTGTTGCCTTGCTTCTGTCCACTCATACTTGACATCTTTTTGCAACAACTTCGTCAAAGGGGCAGCAATCTTTGAAAATCTGTCCACAAACCTCCGGTAATATCCGACCAACCCAAGGAAACTACGGACTTCATGAATAGACTTAGGAGGCTTCCAATTCATCACCGCCTCAACCTTTTGAGGATCAACACGAATCCCTTCAGCAGAAACCACATGACCAAGGAAAACAACTTCCTTAAGCCAGAATTCGCACTTGCTCAACTTAACATAAAGTTGATTCTCCAGAAGCGCTTGCAAGACAACCCTCAAATGACTTTCATGCTCCTCCTCAGTACGAGAGTGCACAAGGATATCATCAATGAACACTACAACAAACTTATCCAAGTATTCATGGAACACTCTATTCATCATGTCCATAAAAGCTGCAGGAGCATTCGTCAAACCAAACGACATTACAAGGAACTCATAATGCCCATACCTCATCCTAAAAGTTGTTTTTGGCACATCCACATCTTTCACTTTAAGCTGGTAGTACCCTGACCTTAAGTCAATCTTAGAGAACACAGCCGCTCCCCGAAATTGATCAAAAAGATCATCAATCCTCGGCAAATGATACCGATTCTTGATAGTCAACTTGTTCAGGTGACGATAATCAATGCACATTCTCATAGTGTCATCCTTCTTCTTCACAAACAAGACCGGTGCACCCAACGGTGACACACTAGGTCGAATGAAACCACGGTCAAGCAACTCCTGAAGCTGTGTCTTCAATTCCTTGAACTCCTTAGGTGCCATGCGATAAGGAGCAATGGACACTGGAGTTGTGTTTTCATACAACTCAATTCCAAACTCCACCTCTCGACTAGGAGGCAATCCAAGTAATTCCTTCGGAAACACTCCAAGAAACTCTCGTACGGTTCTTGTATCTTGCACATGCAACTCCTTTGAACTAGGGTTCATTACAAAAGCTAGGTAAGCCTCGCAACCCTGCCTCAGCATTCGACTTGCTTCCAACGTAGACACCACATTGGCAAGAAACTTCACATTCTCACCAACCACCACTACTTCGTAATCATCTGCAAGTTTCAACGAAACTTGCTTGCTTTCAAAGTCTACCACAGCTCGATGCTCAACAAGCCAATCCATACCAAGGATTACATCAAAGCCATAGAATGGCAACTCTATGAGATCAACAAGAAAAACATGGTTTTGCACTTTCAAGGGACATCTTCTATACAACTTTCGTGTTACAACTGTTTCACCAAAGGAACTAGTCACACGCATACCAACATCCAAAGACTCAACAGGTAAACCAAGCATTTGAGCATGTTCACGCAATATGTATGAGTGTGTAGATCCAGAATCAATCAAAGAAATTAACGATAATGATTGCAAAGTAAAGGTACTTATGATCACATCCGTATCATTCCTTCCCTCACGCTGAGCATACACTCGAGCCTGGCCACCACCCTCAGGTTGAACGACCACAACATGCGCTACATTCCTCCCACCATCATATCTGCGCTGAAAGTTACCACGGCCGCGCCCACAGTCTCTCTGAGGTGCAACTACCCCAGGAGCATGTCCTTGACCACCACCGGCCAACAAAGGACACTCTATCCTCATGTGGTCTGCCGAACCACAATTCCAACATGAGTTACCGGTCACTGCAACAGGAGCCTGAACCTCCCTCGATGCCCGAGTACAATCTCGCCTCAAATGGCCACGTGATCCACACGTCCAGCACGTATTCTGATCAACCTTCATCCTATCCCCCTGAGCAGCCGAACCATGTCCTCCACCACCACGCCTAGCAGTAGGCTGATACCTCCTATCTCGTCCTCTCTTGTTCCGTCCACCACTAGAACTATGATCAACAACTCTTTTTCCCGAACCAGAACTAACGCCTCTGGAAAACAAACCCAGGTTCTGCTCGATGTCCTTTGCTCGACACACAAACACATCAAAATCGGTATAATCAGTCGCAAGCATATATGTCTTCACATCCGTCACCAATCCATAACGGAAACGTTCACACCTCTCCCGCTCATCAGGGATCAGCTCAGGTGCATACTGACTAAGACGAACAAACTGGATCTCATACTCAGCTACCGTCATGTTCCCTTGCACAAGAGACATAAATTCTCTTTTCTTCTCATCTAGGTATCGCACACCCATATACTTCCGCTTGAACGCATTCAGGAAAAACGTCCAAGTTACATCATTGTTCTCCATTCCAGAGACAGTGGTCGTCCACCACGTATAAGCATCACCATGCAGCAGTGACACCACACATCCCAACTTCTGCACATTATTGCAGTTCATTTGCCCCCAAAATCCTCTTGGTACTTTCCAACCAAGACTCAGATCCCTCTGGAGACAAACCATTGAACTCAGTCCCTTTCAGACTGTGGAGACGCTCCAAAGGCAATCTCACATTAGCATCATCCTGATGCGCAGCTCCATGAGCCCCAGCTACTGCTGCCTGAAAGGCTCCAGCAATAGCCTGAATCAACACAGTCATGTCAGGAGCAGCTTGCCCCTGCACACCTTCAGGTCCAATGACCCCAGCACCAGCTCAAGCATTACCAGCTCCAGCACCACCATCACCACCAGCTGGTCCACCACCAGGAGGAGGAGGTAAATCCACAACATTCTCAGCATTCTCCTCATTTTCATTCTGAGCCATAGCTCTTGTATTAATCCTCATTTCTCTACGTGACCCCATTTACAAAGAAAACAATGCACTAACACAAATACAGTAAACACAATTAGGCTCAATAAGTAAGTAATCCAAGTACTCAAGCTCACTTTCCCAAAAAAAATTCCTTTCATTAGTTTTGATATGGCAATGGGTTCCCCTAACACACTTCAACATAGCACAACATCACAATTGCAACCATGCATCACGATTCATAAAACATTCTTTCTCCTAAAATGCTCTTCATACTAAGACACATACATCACCCACATCACAATTCCCAATTACACGTGAACCTGGCTCTGATACCAACAAATGTAACCCCCTTAGCCCGGCCTAGACGGTTGACCCAAACTACGAAGATTACACGGGGAAAACCAAAGTCAACCTTGATTCACAACCTTTTTTTCCTTTTTAAACTTGTCTAGATGCACATTAACCCTAAGTGAGTTCCCATAAAACTTATTAGAAAAAGGCACAGCGATCGGATAACAAACAGGGACTCAATTGCACTTATTACAAGAATAGGGACCAACATGTAATTTCTATAAATTAGAAGGTCATAACTGATTTTAAAGTTACCAATATATTAGTCACATTACATGCTTCTCTGCCAAAATTTAACTTAATTGGACATCTCAAACTCAAGCAATTTCAGTTTTAACATTTGGGACTAAAACGTAAAGCTTGCAAACTTTAGCACCATTCAAATCAGTGCCCAACGGTCACCTGTTTCGAATCGTTCACCTGCTGTATCGGAACGAGGACCGAAAAGCGTTGACCGTTCCGAAACGCACGTTGGTTCCGAGATTGGTTCCGAAACAAGGCCTTCCAGTAGCCAAATCGTTTCGAAACATCCTCCAGCCGTTTCGAAACACGAAGGCCATTACAGGCCCCCATTTCGAAACGCCAAAGAGTGTTTCGATACGGTTTGCCCAGAAACTGCAGATTCTGCTGGTTTTTCATACACAAACCCACTCAAACTCATCCTAATGACTTCCCAAACATACCAACAAGTCATCAAACATATAAGGTGCATGTTTAGAACTCCTAAACACATTCATAGCATCAAACATGAAAAACCACATGTCTAGAGGCATGCTTCCTATTATCAAACCAAAAAGAGCAAACAAACCCCAAATCAAGCATTTAAAGGCCATTTACAAATTCGAACCAACAAAGGAAACATGCCCCAACCTTAGGGAGTTCAACACATCTCCTAAGACAAATCACAGGTTCCCATTGTCAATTTATCAAAACTAATAGTGTATAAAAACATCACCATACGTGAGCTTGGATTCCCTTGATGCACTTAGCTTCCTTGATGCCCAAAGCCCCTTAATTATCTTCATTATTGGTAAGAGAGAGCGTAAGCACAAATGCTTAGTGAGGCATGCTCTAAACAAAACCATTACAATAATGCATTTTTAGAAAAAAAACTTTTAACAAGGCTTTTAAACCACATGCACTTCTCTTTCTCATGCTACCAAGCATCTTTTTCAAGCATCTCATGCTTCATTACAATCAATACAACATATTGGCTTTCAAGTGATAGTTCATAACCATTTCAACACAAAACACAATCGGATACGCGGATTACAAGCGTTGTCTCACATGCTTCATACACGCTACCGGACTACACAAGGTTCACACTCAAGAGCGATCCCTCCATTGATGTGACACTCGTGGTGGAGTATAACGGTACAATCACAACCCCTCAACACCACTCACCGGTAATTGTATAATTCCTCTAACGAGAGTAAGGGACACATAACACAAGATCCACACACGGACTTTACAACCACCGTTGTGATCTTACCTCAATCATTAGGGTACTTGGATGGAGTTTACGGTACAATCACAACCCCTCAACATCCAAGTAGACTTTACTTACGGTGCACCCAATCCTATAGCCGGCTAACTATATCCGATTCAAGTACTTTAAAACCATTACATCACTTGCCAATATACATCAAATACCATCAACAATTCACTATTTTAAAGCATTAACCAAAGCCACTTAACATCATGCATCATTATGCATCAAAACCATATTAATAACATGTCAAACCAAGGATCTCTTACCTTGAGCATCCCTCAATACAAGGCTTTCAAAACCATCATTAAACATGCTAAAACATGCTTTCAAAACAGTAATTAAACATGCATTTCATATCCAATGCATCAAACCACAATCTAGCACATCCGATGGAGTTTTTCTGAAAACTTACTCTTGAGCTTAGCTAAGTTGTTTAGACTTAAACTAAGCTCCCAAAACCTCCAACAATTGTTCCAAAGCTGGGAACCAACTCCACTCACCAATTTCATTTCGCTAGCTTGCCAAAACGCCAATTAAGCTTTCGAATCAACTCCAAAAGCGTCTGAAGATGTCTCCCCTCTAAATGATGATTTCTCCTTGATTTGGGCCAAATTCCATGAAAATTCAATGTGGAAATCAAAAGGATTTGATGCAAGATTGATTAGGAACCAATAGATGATGGAAATCTCATCAATTGAAGTGAAAATCAATGTGAAAGTTGCTGGAGAAAAAGTATTTGGATGATGGGATTTTGAGAGAAAAATGAATGAGAGAAAATTAGGAAAATGTGGTTATGAAATCCAAAAAGTAGTTTCCCTTTTCTTTTTATTTAATTAAAGCATTAAATAAATCACCCAAATTAAGGAAAAATCTGGAGAAAAACATCTTGGGTAAATTAGCTCCTTAGAGATTCAAAGTTTCAATCCTTTACAAAACAGTCACTACTAAACTTTGCAAAAATCGCATTTTGGTCACTACACCGAAATGTAGTATTTCCAAACCTAATTTTGTAAAATTGACTTCACCATTCTCTTATATTTATTAAAATAGGATTTTTAGATATTTTTCTATATTTTTAAAACATCCCGAACTAGGATTTCCCTAAAACCTCCTTATACATTCGAACCGCTTCTCAGACCGGTCCGGTTCAGACCCTAAACTTCTTTTCTTCTTATACAAAAGAAATAAAAAAAATTCAGAATGACAACATGCTCGCTTGCCTCTTTTCTTCTTTCAGCTTGTTCACCACTTTTGAAATGGAATGACCCAACATTTGACTTTACATCTGCCTTAGGCGAATTGGCAGTCTGCTTAAGCCTATATAGAAGAATATGTTATGTTGAGCAACTGAAAGGATAAGTAAGCACCATCTTCTACGGGAGTCATCTAGATGAATTGCTAACAACTAATGCTCCACAGTCACAGTCTAAACAGAGTTAAACTAAAAAGAACTTATGCAGTAGTCAATAACTATCTTATCAAAATTAAAACCATAACTTTGCAAGCTTCAAAACAGTCGGAAGGATATTCCTTAATGCAAGTTTTGCACGGCCAATGGCATCCCTAGAAGCTTGTATAAGAAATTCAAGGGCTTCATGTAGCGAAAATGATTCTCCAACCATTTTATGACAAATTGAAGATTCCCGAACTCACAAACAAGATATGACAATTATCTGCAATGAAAGAGAAAGAAATCAATTTACATTCTTCAAAAGTAAAAAACAAAGTATCATGATAGCTAGTGGAGTTCCAATTTACGAACTCTCAGTCCGAAAAGGTTGTAATTTTCATGTCAAATTCAATTCAAGCAAGCCAAACCCAAGGTAAGAATTCCATGAAATGTTTTTCCAAAATTTACGTAAACTTGTAAAATGATTTACGATTGATTTCTTTTTGGTGAAGATTGGGGCTGAAATCGAGTGAGATTAGATGTTGTAAGAACCAAAAGTTTGGTGAAGATTGATTTCCTGTTATTTTCACATATATTGGGTGATGGTTACTTACTCAGATTAGGTACATGTATTAATTCAATACTCATTTCGATACTACAAGCTTTCTTTAATGGGTTTAGACTCTAGACAAGCAGACATGGTTATAAAGTGCTGAATGAAGCGTATAAAGTGCTGATACGAGATGATAAAAGGAAAGAGCACGATGCGTCCATTGGTTCAATGAGCATGACGCATGAGCATGAGCATCACGCGATCCGATCCGATCCGATCCCTCCTATTAACACCTCTAAGTTCAATAACATTTGTTTTTAATTTCATTTATTTAGTCATATTACATTCGCCATTCAACGTAGTATGAAGTCATGCATTTAGTCCCATCTGGTAGAGACCCTAGTCATCAATCCATCCTTAGTGTGCAAGATAATGGACATGGCCGGAACGACCAAAGTTTCATCCAATACATGAATGCAATAGTTGTAAATCATAGCAGATGCTACAGCTTTCATTTGAACAAATGCCACTTCCTTCCCCAGACATATCCTTGGCCCTGCGCCAAACGATAAGAACTTGTATGATGGCTCGTGTTTAATCCCTCCCCTCTCATCAATCCATCTTTCAGGCTTGAAATCACAGCAATCTTCCCCCCAAATCGATTTCATCCTTCCCATTGAATACAGATTAAACAGGATTTTCATCTTCGGATGAACTCGATGCCCGCTCGGAAGCGTATCCGGTTGGAGGGGTTCCTTGTGATTGAAGGGAACCGGTGGATACAGCCTTAATGACTCGCACAATGCTGCATGTAGATAAACCAAGTTCTTTACCTCCTCAGTAGTGAATAGTCGCCTCCTCTTGGTTTCCTCGACGGGTATTCTTGATTCAAGCTCTTGTATGATCCGGTTTTCCACGACCGGATGCCTCGAAACAAGCCAAATGAACCAAGCAAGCGCTGCGCTTGTCGTGTCCCTCCCTGCAAGAATCATATTAAAAAAGGTGTCTCTCAAGAACTTATCATCGCATTTCAAAGAGGTTGATTTCTCTTCAGTTATGTATGATGTCAAGAGATCCACACCATCTTCCGATTCCGGCTCTTGGTTCAGCTTGCTCACGTCTTTCCTCTTCTGACATACATATTCAGCTATTATACCATCAATAACTTCAATTGCCTTGTTATGTTTCCCTTCTTGTCCTACGTTGAGCCACTTCTGCAACTTAACAAAGCTTTGTGGCCTGACATGCCGATAAAATACTGCTTGTTGTCCATCATCCACGGCCTCGGAGAAAAGAACTCGAGGGAATTCGACGGAGAGGCATCCGGGATCATAGCCGGTAACCAAGATGCACGTGGAATCAAATGTGAACCTTTGGAAAACATCTTCCAAGTTGATCACCAAGCCATGTTTAGCAACATGGTCGATGACAGGAATGAGCCCTTTCTCCATCTTGTCTTGGGTAGTCCGCAGCAAGAACCGGTGGAAAAGCTGACGCCGGATGAATCCTTGAGCAGCCATCCTCTGGTTCCTCCACGAATCCATGTCGGAGTTGAAAATCCCATCGCCTAAGGCGTCGAACATCTGTTTATATCCAGGCCCTTTGGGGAAGTTGGTAAAATTGGAACTCATAACGTAGTGAATGTTGGTAGGGTCGCAGGTCATCAACCAGTTCAAATTAGCAAACCGAGGGCCTTCCAACACGAAGGTGCCGTTGCATCGTTCGAGAGTCTCGGTGCACCAATCGTGAAACCGATGGATGTTGCAGAGAAGCTCGAGCAACCCGACAGCAGGGGAACTCTTGGGAGATCCATTGTTGTTTCTCAAGTAGTAGAGGAACAAGAAGCAGATGAGAGCCAAAAAGAAAACCTGAAAACAATTCATTAATGCCATGAAATTGCAATGCGTTGTGCACATTCTTGGTTCTTGATTCGGTTTATAAAGTACCGATACTTTGATAGGTGCAACTAATTTAACAGTCTTGATTTCGAGTATTGAATTCTTTCCTTCTCTTTGGTCCAATTGATATTAGAGTCTCTTTTCATAAATCATAAAAATTGAGGGACTAATGATCACTTGGACCATTTGTCCAACCTGAATTGATTCCATTTAGAGTGAACGTTTGATCGAGTTGAATAAAACTTTTGTGTTATTCGAGTTTGCGAGTCATATTTTATGACTCAAATTTTATTTGAATTTTTTTATTCGATTCGAGTCGAGCTTTCGAGTTTATGTACAATTTTAATTGTAATTATTTACTGTTTTTTTTTGAAAAATTGTAACTATTTATAACATTATAATACATATTGATTTCAATTTAAACGACTCTCTATATCCATATACATTACACATATATATTTCACACATTTTCTCATATGTGGTATATATCTCAGGCAGAATTGAAAGATTCGACTCGAATTAAAAATTGATCTACTGATTACTAAATTTTTTGAATTATTCGAATTATTCAAATTTCCATTTTACAACTCAAACTTTATTTAAATTTTTTTTCGAGTCGAGTATAAAATGAGTTGAGTTTTTTCGTATCGATTCGAAGAATTTAGTCTTTTCGAGTCGAGTTTTGCTCACCCCTGATTCCGTTCCCTTTTCAACGAACAAAATCCTCTTCCCCTCTTGGTCCCTATCTACGCCACAAATAGAACGCTAAAAAACTAAACCCTACGCTCTAACTTTAATTTTTAAATACTAAATCTTAAATTTTAAACGTTAAAAACTAAACTATATACCTTAACCCCTTAGGTTTTAACTTTAACCATAATCCTTACCCTAAACCACCAGCCTAAATCTAACTCTATATTTAATGTTTGATATAAATAGTGACGCAATAAAAAAGTGGAGGATCTGGATTCCTTTTCAACAATATTTGGGGGACAATGGAGGTGGGATCATTGAATGATCAGCCAATCTCATTGTCTCCATTATTTTCTCACATACTTCCTTGTTTATTTTCATCATATTTTCCATATTTTTTCCCATTCATTTTTTTAGTTTCAAGATGAAAACTTTATCTAGCTAAACACTTCATTAAACATACCAACGTTCTCTTCATCTTTATCATTTCTTGACTAATGAGTGTTTCTGATTAAGTTGGGTTTTTAAATAAAAAAGAAGAAGGAAATGTTTGAATTTTTCAAGTTTATATCTTTCCCTTACACGTTTTTTTTTTCATATCTTCTATATTTTTTAGGTATTTTTTTTGTCTATTTTTCATGTTTGTTTGAACTTCGATTGGCTGTTGGAAAATGCTCCAAAACTAGAGGTAAGAGGAAGCTTAGAGATCTTGAAGGAGATCTTTTTCTTTGATTTGAGCTAAGGTAATGCATACATTACAGAGTTAAAATTCTGACGTTACAAAGTTCGGTTTCGATACCTTAAGTAGGTGTATGAAAACTTGACATTCCGATGATTATTTGAGTTTCGATATCTCCTTGTGTATCTAAATTAGGCCAATAATTTTAAAACCCTAGTTTCAAAACCTAATATAGGGTTCAATACTCATGATATTGAGTTGCCTATTTCGAGCCAATAAAAGGATCCGTTTACAGAAGAGATGTTAATTATACAAAAGTCCAATTGATTACTGGATTATTATTTGATATGTTGTCGGTAAAAAAAATAATTTTACAAACAATATTTAGATGATGTCAAAATTTATATTATTTACCAACAACCAAATGATCTAATAGGATGAGGTGCTAAGTTCTAAAAAAGAGTTAGTGGTTCAAATACTAAGGTTGTGAATAGAAAAATCAAAGTGGGGAGGGTCGCCTCATATTAGGTGGTGAGTTTGACAAAAATAAAGATCGATGGTCAAAATAGAATTAAATCAATAGGTGGATAGTCATGGTTCATTTCAGGGCTTAAGATTCTCCCAAAACCACATAATGATTTCAATTACGGCGATTAGCCAACTTGAGCGGAAAGGTAAGTGAGTAAGTGATGAATGTGAATTCTCAAATTATTGTATGTTTCATTTATTTTTTTTATTTTTAATTAAAGACAGTCATTTCTATCAACAATTAGGTTTAGAGAGATGATGTGCTAGTTCTCTTAAGCATGGTTAAAGGTTCAAATGCTCATATCGTGAATGAAGAAAACTAGATTAAGAAGGTTGTCTCCATAATAGATTTCTACAAAATTCGATCTAAATTAGTCGACCAATACATCCAAAACTAGTGGCAGAGGAACAAGAAGCATATGAGAGCCAATAAGAAAACCTGAAAACAATTCATTAATGCCATGAAATTGCAATGCGTTGTGCACATTCTTGGTTCTTGATTCCGTTTATAAAGTGACAGTGTTTATTTGCTAAGGCTTTGTCTAAGATACCATTTGAAAATTACACCTCATTTAATTTGGTACAAAACTTTTTCTTATTAAATCTTTCATTTAATAATTAAATTTCTCTATTATTTTTAAGTGTTTTATCTCCCTTATTAAAGGGTTTAGGGTTTATAGTTTGGGGTTTTGGTATTGAATTTTAGAGTTTAGGGGTTGTTGTCTTATGGTTTAGAGTTTTAGGGTTTGGGTTTAGAGTTTATGCTTTATGATTCATGGTTTAGAGTTTGGGGTTTAGGATTATGATTTAGGGTTTAAATTTTTAGTATTTAGAGTTTAGAGTTTAGGGTTAGAGTTTAGGATTTGGGGTTTAATAGGGGAGACAAATAACTTATTGCATAACATGTTGCATCATTAAAAACCTTACCAGGAACACACATTGGGACAAAACATCGGTTAAGAGAAAAAAAGTGCAAGACTTATTTACTCTCCTCATAAAAATACCTCAAAAGATTTTTGAATCTTCATAATTCAATCTTGAATACTATTTTCTAAAGATAGTGAGGGGTGATTCTAACATTAGGACCCTTAAAATTAGGTTAATCTTAGGTCGCATCGGTACTACCGTTAGATCTAGGCCAAATCGATTTGAGCCGTTGATGGGAAAAAAATGGGAAAAAGGAAAACAATGGGTAAAGGTAGAACTGGTAAATCGGTATCCCAAAATTAAAACCCTCTAATTGGAATAGAATCGGTACTGATTAACAATACCGATACCCCATGAATAGTACCGATGCACCATGAATTTGGTTTATCGATATAGGGTAAAAAATTCGGTAGTTACATCATTTACTATAAATTCCGTAATGAATTACGTAGGTTAGGTGATATATGTTGTAGGTATCGCATTTCTCATGTGTTTTCTAACATAAAGTGTAATCCTTTAATATATAAGGTAGCTACAAAATTCTGTAACATAAGTTGCCTTGGTTTAAGATTTAGAGAAATGGGGTATTAAATTCGGTAGTTACCTCATTTACTATAATATGTGTAACGAATTACGTAGTTGGGGTGAGATATGTTGTAGGTACGAAATTTCTTACGCGTTTTTATAATTAATGGGTAATCCTTTAAGAGATAAGATAGCTACAAAATTCTCTACCATAAGTTGGGTTGGTTTAAGATTTGGAGAAATGGGGTAACAAATTCGGTAGTTACCTTCTTTACTATATATTTTGTAACGAATTACGTAGGTGAGGTGAGATATGTCGTAGGTACGAAATTTCTTACATGTTTTGTAACATATAGGGTAATCCTTTAAGAGATAAGGTAGCTACAAAATCTATTACCATAGGTTGGGTTGGTTTAAGATTAGGACATATGGGGTAATAAATTCGGTAGTTACCTCATTTACTATATATTGTGTAAAGAATTAGGTAGGTGAGGTGAGATATGTTGTAGGTACGAAATTTCTTACGCCTTTTGTAACATATAGGGTAATCCTTTAAGAGATAAGGTAGCTACAAAATTCCTTACCATTAGTTGAGTTGGTTTACGTTATGGAGAAATGGGTACTAAATTCGGTAGTTACCTCATTTACTATATATTGTGTAATGAATTACGTAGGTGAGGTGAGATATGTTGTAGGTACGAAATTTCTTACACGTTTTGTAACATATATGGTAATCCTTTAAGAGATGAGGTGGCTACAAAATTCCTTACCATAAGTTGGGTTGGTTTAAGATTAGGATATATGGGGTAATAAATTCGGTAGTTACCTTCTTTACTATATATTTTGTAATGAATTACGTAGGTGAGGTGAGATATGTTGTAGGTACAAAATTTCTTAAGCATATTGTAACATATAGGATAATCCTTTAAGAGATAAGGTAGCTACAGGATTCCTTACCATAAGTTGGGTTGGTTTAAGATTTGGAGAAATGGGGTAACAAATTTGGTTGTTACCTTCTTTACTATATATTTTGTAACGAATTACGTAGGTGATGTGAGATATGTTGTAGGTACAAAATTTCTTACGTGTTTATAACATATAAGGTAATCCTTTAAGAGATAAGGTAGCTAAAAAATTTACTACCATGATGAGTTTTTCCGTAACTACCAATTTTTTTCTTACACATATTGTAACAAATTAGGTAGTTGTATCATAACAAATTTCGTAGGTACCGGCTACCGATATTACCGGGAGACCTAAGATTAGCTTAAATATAAGGGTCCTAACGGTAGAATCACCCGATAGTGAGGGATGAAACTTTGGAGTAATATGTTCCATGATGTATCCACCTTTCGATTGTGATATACATCTTGAATTATCTCTACACAAGATAGCTTTGTAGCATGTCTTGTGAAAGTAAATTCATATATCTTATAAATATGTTGGGTCAATGGTCTTAGCCAAACACATTTTTAGGTTGCCTCGAGCATAACAATTATTTCTACAAGATTTGAGGAGGCATCGACGAATGTTTGAAGATCTAAAGTTAATGATCTTTGTATATCCATGGATATTTTTTGACCAACTAGTATATGATGCTTCTAGACGAATTATTTATTTATCTTTCTTTCGAAGATAAATTTATTCACACCCAATAATCTTGCAATTATAAGGATACTCAATAGATATGCTTTATTCATATTGAATCTTCTTTAAGATTCTTTTAGTTGATGTTCATTCATAGACAAAGAGACATTTAAATGCTCAATCTCCTGGTCGAGATAAAACTTGATGTCAAGATTTTTTTTCTCAAATACTTTCATTAAATGCATTGAAAGCACTTTATGAGTTTCCAATTTGAAGCTCTTCAGAAGTTCTAATGGAATTCAAATTATCATAATGAATATTGATCAAAAACTCCGTTAGAAAAATACATAAGGAAATCTGATCATTCTTACAATATTTCCTCAATTAGTACTTACTAACGCGATTATACCAAATACACCAAAATATTCAATGAGACATGTCTAAATAAATTTCCTCGAAAATTTCCAAATGTTTCTAGCATTTTAAATCCTTCAATGATAAATAGGGATCCACAAAATAATTAGACGCATATAAAATATTTCATAACTACCAAAGTAATTGCATCCACCTTAAAGTAATTAAAACTTTTCATAAATCATAATTCAACTCGTATTTATGACTACTTATTTGTCCCTCACTTGCATTACACCTTTAGGTGTTTGGATTGCTGGTCTAAATACTTCTCTTTTAGAAGTTCAAAGCGTCTTTCTACATTGGCCAATTCAATATCTATACTTCTAGATAGATTTCTATACAATATCCTCATTTTCTTTCTTTACCTCTATAGAAGTATTCTATGTAAAATTGTTTGCAAAATCGTTGTCGACAACTTTTCAATTTTCTAATTCTATTCTCGTAGTGACATAACTTATCGAGATCTCTTCAAAATTTCAATCTTTATTTCAAGTACCTGAAACTCTTCTAGAGTTTTATTATAAGTTATGTCTTGGGTCTCTTTAGGAGCATACACCTCCAATATATGACCATCTCATACTATTTTCCATTTACGATAATTTTGATCATTGAAACCAATTTTCATGCTTCATGCATGATTTGCGTCCATTGGCTATAACATGTAATTCAAATTTAGAGCATTTCAACTGTTATATGAGACTTAATTACTCTCATTAGGTCAGTAAATATGTCTGTCAGTTGACATGTAATAACATTGAATTATCTTATGAACTTTTGGTTCATATGCTAGGATCTAGATAATGATAATTTATTTTTCTTTATCCAGCTGATTATTATCTCCTCCTGATATTGAGAAAATCATGTCATAAATGATTCTCCAATTAATGTTTAAGAATTTAAACATAAAGGAGACTCATACTCAATATATATTCTCAACCCTTTTTATTTACCCATTTTGTGTGTTGTGGTGGAGCAATTCATATCGCACATTTAAAAATTATAAAATGGGAAATGTATAATTTCTGACAAAAAACCAATCATAACGGGAAATTTATTATAACTCGTTGGCTTGATGCATATAAGTGCTGCTATATGGAAATAGCATATAAATAATAATTATTTTGTTCTTATAGTTTAGCTAGCAAATAGGAGGCATCCAATTAAAATTTTGCTAAACTGCATTTTTCATAATCTATAGGCTTTGTAACAACTGATATAGCCTAAAATATAAACCCACTAGCTTTTGCAAGACGAATAGTCTAATTTCATAATCTGAATCCTTTTAGAATCAATCTCACAAACTTCTGGTTGTAAGTTGATAAAATAATGTAGATGCATTTACTAAAATCATATAAAACTTTCCACATTTGTGGATAAATGGACACATATTTCATTCATATATGCGAGACATGCAGTCTCAACTTTAGTACAAGAACTTCAAGTTCTTTTGGTAAGTGGGATCTTAATCATTTCCTTTGAGAACAAGCAATACAAGAATTTCGTGTTCTTTTAGTAAATGGAATTTAATCAATTCCTTTGAGAACAAGCATCATAAGAACTACAGGTTCTTTTAATAAATGTGCATATAAATCTCAATAGCCTTCACATCATTATTGATTAGGATGATATAACCGATCATGCCAACTATATATACATATGTATATGTATTTCTGATTTACCACATGTGATTCAATCTCACTCATGTGTGGTGCAAATTTTGAAATACTATTTTTTTTAAAACTTGATAATACACTATCCACCAAAATTGTTCATTTGAATAGGAATATATTTAGCTTTTCTTGACCTTTCAATGAAAATTATCTTTTGGTAGCAATATATAGTTCTTCTAGAACTTTCAACTGACTTTTGGCTACTAAAACTTATATACACATTGACTTATTTCAAATGTCAATTGATAACATATGTTATCTATAATTCTAAAGGATTATTTTGCGAACTCATATTGCTCTCTTAAAATTTCCACTTCTCGTGGTGACGATATCATTACCATTAGCGGTAATTATTACAATATTCGCAATCCTGCACTTTTTAAAATGTGTTTTCTCTCAAGAACTTATTGCTCTTCTAGAGCATCAATATTTTTAGTACTTTGAGATATAGTACTGGCATTATCCATTGCATTAAATGGGAAAAATATGTCTTATGCTTTTACTAAGTATAGATCGTCACCATATATTGTATTTGATAAGTAATCATGTGAAACAAAATAAATAAATATCATAATATATAAATATAAAACATAAATAATTAACGTGTAAAGTAAATAAACATAAAGAAAAATAAATAAAAAGATAAATAATTCTCTTTAAGGTTATGAGAATAATTAGAAGATGATTTCTTCCCTTCAAGGGTTATAAGGAAATCAACAACGTCGAAATGAGTTGGACTAACAATGTCCAAATAAGTTGGACCAATATCATCTTCGTCATTTTTCGCAAACAAAATTTGCTTCTATTTTGTTTCCTTTATCATTCAATGATTGTTGATTTTTTCAGCGTACGATAAGTACGAGACCAATGGTTTATAACATCACATTGGTAATAAAAAAATTCCACTTTCTTATAATGATCTTTAGCACTCTTGTTATCATTATAACCTCACTACCGGTGGGTAGAAGTATTCTTAAAATGACTATATTTTTCATGTCTATATTCATAGCCTCGACCACGACCACAATTTCTAATGTGGCTTTTATTCTTTCTATAATATAATCTCACATTCACTTCAGGAAATGAAATAAAGCTAGTGGGCCTTTGAAACCTTTTTCATGATAGTGTATCAGAGGACAATATTATTTGTCGTGAAAAGTGAAGTAATTTTTTTATTGACATATCCTCATCACAGAGAATAAAGATTTAATCTTCGTACACGACATTGTACTGAAAAAATTTATTTGTATCTAATTAAATGAAGTGTAATTTAATTTAATCTAATCTAATTCCCTAGGGCAAAGGTTAGACAAAGCCAATTGTTAATTCGGCGGGTTTGGCTTGAATATCAATGCCAATAAATGTACCGAAAGTTGAGAGGTGCAACTAATTTAATAGTCTGGATTTCGGATTAGCCAAAGGGTGGGTTATTAGATTTGTTGGATTCGAATATTGAATTCTTTCCTTCTCTGTACCGAAATTTAATAGGGTGGCTTGAATTTCTATGTACCGAAATTTTATTACAATTTTTCGAGGGTGGGTTATTAGATTTGTTGGATTCGAATATTGAATTCTTTCCTTCTCTTTGGTCCAATTGATATTGGAGTCTCTTTTCATATATCATAAAAATTAGGGACTAATGATCACTTGGACCATTTGTCCAACCTGAATTTGATTTCGTTTATGATGAGCGTTTGATCGAGTCGAATAAAAGACTTTTGAGTTATTCGAGTTTGTGAGTCATATTTTATGACACAAACTTTATTTGAATTTTTTTCCATTCGAATCGAGTTTTCGAGTTTATGTACAGTTTTTATTGTAATTATTTTTTTTTTGAAAATTTGTAACTATTTATAACATTATAGTACATATTGATTTCAATTTAAACGGCTTTCTATATCCATATACATGACACATATATTTTTTCATATTTTCTCATATGTGGTATATATCTCAAGCAGAATTGAAAGACTCGGCTCGAATAAAAAATTGATCTATTGATTACTAAATTTTTTAAATTATTCAAACTATTCAAATTTCTATTTTACAACTCAAAGTTTATTTAAACTTTTTCCATATTTCGATATCTCCTTGTGTATCTAAATTAGGCCAATGATTTTAAAACCCTAGTTTCAAAACCTAATATAGGGTTCAATACTCATGATATTTAGTTGCCTATTTTGAGCCAATAAAAGGATCCGTTTACAGAAGAGGTGTTAATTATACAAAAGTCCAATTGATTACTGGATTATTATTTGATATGTTGTCGGTAAAAAAAATAATTTTACAAACAATTTTTTAGATGATGTCAAAAATCCTATTATTTACCAACAACTAAATAATTTTACAAACAATATTTAGATGATGTCAAAAATTACTAAAGTTCAAAGAAAAATTAGTGGTTCGAATCTTAACATTATAAATAAAAAATCAAAGTGAGGAGAGTCTTCCCATATTAGGTGTGGAGATTGACAAAAATAAAAATATCAAAATAGAATTAAACCTATAGGTGGATAGTCATGGGTGTATTTTACCCTTAATATAATGACAAAAATAAAATATAGAAAACGTAAGTCAGTGGTCCGAAACAAAGACATACGCCAATGAATATGTGGTTCATTTCATTCAGGGCTTAAGATTGTCCCAAAACTCACAGAATGATTTCAATTACGGCGATTAGCCAACTGGAGCGGAAAGGTAGGTGAGTAAGGGGTGAATGTGAATTCTCAAATTATTGTATGTTTCATTTATTTTTTATTTTTAATTAAAGACAGCAATTTCTACCAACAATTAGGTCTAGCAGGATGAGGTGATAGTTCTCTTAAGCAAGATCAAGGGTTCAAATGCTCATATCGTGAATGAAGAAAATTAGATCAAGAGGACCGTCTCTATAATAAACCTCTACAAAATTCGATCTAAATTAGTCAACCAATAAGTCAAAAACTAGTGGTTAAAAAATCAATTTCTTACTTGCGAAAAAACAGAGTAATTGCAGCAATATTGTTGTTGTGTTTTTATTTTATTTCAAGGAATATTGCATTTTGGTTTTTATTTCATGATCTATGGTGGTTTTTATCAAATCAGTAAAATAAACAATGGTGTTTGCTGAAGTAACATGCATTGTGGCTTGAAAGTGATTTGTCTGCATGCCTACTTCACCTTTATTTTACCTAAAGTCGACAAAAATACACGACGACTTTTACATTTACTGTAGCAAGTACAATAGGTCATGAAATAAAAATAGAAATACGATAGATTATGAAATATTTTCTCAACAACAATATCCAAAAAGTTTAGAAAATGAATTTTGTTATAGACAACTCTTAGGGGCGTTAATAAGAACTATTAGATTCTAATCATTAATGTTTATTTTATTTTTTCTATAGAATGTAATAGAATGTAATTAATTACATTTCTAAAAAGTTGTGTTCCATTAATTCATGGTGTTTAATGTAAGGTTATATTTTGATACACAACCCTTCTATAAAATTTAAAACCTAAATCCCAAACACTAGCACCCTAAAACATAAACCTTAAACCATAAACTTTAAATTCTAACCATAAACCTTAAATTCTATACCCTACACACTAAACTCCTAAACTTTAAACCCTAAACCTTAAAATTAAAAGGCACAAACTTTTTGTGTCAAAGTATTTTCCTTGATGTAACTAAACTCTAAAACCATAAACTATAGAACCTTAAACCATAAACCCTAATTTTATTTACTTTTTAGGAATGTAATTAATTATATTTTATTTTTTTGAACAATTACTATCTAGGGGTGAAATATGCTTCTAATGTGTATTGAATCCACAACCTAGGAGATAATAGAGGGTGTCGATTGAGAGCTTTTAATCACATACTCTAAAGATTGTTGACAATTAATTACATTATATAAAAATCTATTGAAAGGGATTTCTGTCTGCAGTTTTGCACGCTCTTAGTCTGCAGTTTTGCACGCTCTTATTCTGCAGTCTTGCACGCCAATTCCTTCTATCAATTCCTTCTAGTCTGTTAGATTGTGAGCTTTCTTGCTGGTTGCTGAAGGATGGATGCAGACTTAGCATCTCTATCAATTGACGACGGCGAAGAAGAAGCTCTTGAAATTCCAGTGGAAGTTGGAGAAGTAGCGGATGAATATGAACTGTGCTTAATTGGAAGGTTTCTTACCTCTAGCATTATACATTTCCTGGCCATGAGAAATACGTTAGCAAACCTATGGCGACCGCTAGGAGGAATCTCCATCACTGATATTGGAGAAAAACGAATATGTTTTAGATTCTATCATGAAGTGGATATGCTCAGAGTTTTAGAAGGATGCCCATGGTTTTTTAACAGCCACCTACTGATACTACATCGAATGGAGAAGGGTGAAAACCCTATGATGGTCAACCTGGATATTGCCACATTCTGGGTTCAAGTCCATGAAATACCAACTGGGTTAATATCTGAACCAATGGCTCGCCAATTTGGTAATTTTATTGGGCAATTCCTTGACTATGATTCTAAACTGATTCTTACAAGTCGGAAACACTTCATGAGGATTAAGGTGGCCATTAATGTCAACTATCCTCTTAAAAGGAAGAAGAAGCTATGTCTCGGCAAAGATAAGAGTGTCTATGTTCATTTCCAATACGAGAAGCTATCTCCCTTCTGCTTCATATGTGGCAAGCTATCTCTCTTCTGCAAAGATAAGGCTTTCAGTGGACCCCAAGGACATCAAACTTGGTTGGGACCTGTCGATCCGTGCTCCGGTCAGACGAGGGCCTCCGGCGCCGAGTAATTGGTTAAGGGAAGCAGTTACAGGAACTTCCCTTGCAGAAATCAATGCGGTTACACAGGTGCATGGGCAATTACGTGGGACTTTCAAACTCCCAGACGTGGCCCACCAATCACAAAAAGCACGTGGTCACTTCAACACACCAACTGCTCAAGGCAATCTGATTATTGGAATAGAACAGGATGAACATATGCAACCAGAATCAGATGCGGAGGATAATCCTCTCTCAATACAAGATGGAAAAAAACGACAAAGGGTTACAAGCGAGGCTGCCTCAGTTTCTGGAAATGTGGATTCTGCTGCGCCTAACAAAACAATCGATATATCGGCTGGCTCTGCATGTCAGGGCAGCCGGGAGCCATGAGGTTAACATGCTGGAACGTCCGTGGACTGGGGAAGCCACGGGCGGTGAACCGTCTTAGGAACTCCCTGAGAGGTTGTCATCCCCAAATTTTGTTTCTAATTGAAACAAAGCTTAGTGCGAGGAGAATGGAAAGAGTACGTCGACGTTGTGGGTTTGTTTTTGGAATTGATGTGGATGCAGTAGGGTCACGCGGGGGGGCTATCGATTGGGTGGAAGCCAGAATGTAACGTCCAGTTGAGAAGCTACTCGTCTTCACATATAGATATTATGATCACTGAAGAAGATGATACACAGTGGAGGTTCACAGGGTTTTACGGAAACCTAGTGGAACGTGAACGCCATGCATCGTGGAATCTTCTTCGACAGCTGGGAGAAGATCAAACTTTGCCCTGGATGGTCTGTGGTGATTTTAACGAGTTAACCTACTCTTTCGAGAAACAAGGAGGTAGGGTACGCTCAGAACGAAATATGGCAGCATTTCGAGAAGCACTAGAAGACTGTGAATTATGCGACCTGGGGTTCAAAGGAACATGGTTTACATGGGAAAGGGGAAGGTTACCGGAGAACAATGTCCGTGAGCGATTAGACAGAGCTGTTGCTAACCAAGGTTGGTGGGACTTATTCCCTGGATATTCTGTGACCCACTTGCAACATACAATATCAGACCACTGTCCGTTATTGATTAACACTGATGCAAGCACTTCTATAAACTCGGGCCTTAGGAATCACCAATTCCGTTTTGATGCACATTGGATTATGGATGAGGAAGTTACCCAGCTTATTAAAGACAAGTGGGAGGCTTCAACAGATGATGTCCCAGTGAGACTACACGAAATTGGCAAGGCTCTTATGAAATGGGGTCAAGGCAAAAGGAGGGTATCAAAGGCCAACAAAACTGCACTACAAAAAAGGTTACAGGAATTATCAGAGAATGAGCCGGATGATGAGGTGCTTCAGGAGCTGATTGATGTAAAACTTGGATTAAACTTAGAAGCGGACCGTGAAGAGCTTTACTGGGAGCAAAGATCACATGTAAACTGGTTGAAGCATGGTGACAAAAACACACCATTTTTTCATGGCTATGCATCGTATCGAAGGAGAATAAATGCAGTGAAAGGCTTGTTTGACTCCAACAATAGATGGACCACAGGAGATTCAGAATTGCTTGAGGTAGCTTCAAATTATTTTATCAACTTATTTCAATCCTCTAACCCAGCAGACCCATCCCCCATTCTTGATAAAGTTCAACCGAGAATTTCAAATGATATGAATGCAATGCTAAATGCTCCTTTCATTGAAGAAGAGGTGTGGCAAGCAGTGAAAAACATGGCTCCAATGAAGGCGTCGAGACTCGATGGCTTCCCGGCCCTTTTCTTCCAAACCTATTGGCCTGTAGTGGGGAAGGAGGTTACATCATTCTGCTTATCTATCTTAAATGGGAGTTCGAGTGTGGAGGCTATTAACAACACCCTGATAGTCCTTGTACCAAAAGTGAAAAATCCGGAGAACATGGCCCATTTTAGGCCAATCAGCCTATGTAATGTCTTGTACAAGGTTGTTGCAAAGGTCCTGGCATGTAGACTGTCTTCCACGCTTGAAAAATGTATTGACAAGGCACAAGGAGCTTTTGTTCCTGGGAGATACATAGCAGACAATATCATAGTGGCGTATGAATTATTAAATTCAATGAAGAAGAAACGCACGGGAAAGCAGGGCTCTTTTGCTCTTAAAGCTGACCTAAGTAAAGCATATGATAGAGTCGAGTGGTCCTTCTTAGAGGGCATGCTTTTAAAACTGGGATATTCTGAAAGCTGGGTGCGTCTGGTAATGAGTTGTGTAACGACAATGTCCTCTTCAGTCACGATGAATGGAGCTGTTGGGAGGCAGTTTAAACCCTCTCGCGGTTTAAGACAAGGTGACCCATTGAGTCCCTACTTATTCTTGATTTGCGCAGAAGGATTGTCAGTGCTACTTAATGATGCAAACGAGAAGAAGATCATCCGTGGGGCAACTGTTGGCCGTGAAAGGCTGGAGGTTGGCCACCTACTATTTGCAGACGACAGTATATTGTTTGGTGCTGCTACATTACAAGGGGCTATTCAAATGAAGAATGTGTTGACATTGTATGGTAATCTATCGGGGCAGAGGGTGAACTTTGACAAGTCCCTTATTTTTTTCAGTGGCAACACTAATCAAGATGTTAGGGATGAGATTGGAGCTATGCTGGGAGTTCGAGTATCAACCAATCCAGAACGGTACCTAGGTCTCCCTACAATGGTGGGAAGAAACAAAACTGAAGCTTTTAGCTACTACTTGGAGCGCTTCAATCATAAAACAGATGGTTGGAGTATTAGATTCCTATCCATGGGTGGCAAGGAGGTGCTCATAAAGAGTGTATTGCAAGCGATTCCTGTTTATGCAATGCATTGTTTCTTATTCCCAGCAAATTTGTGTCGTGCAATGGAGCAGAAAATGGCCAAATTTTGGTGGCGATGTACTGGCTCGGGGAAGGGGATACATTGGTGCACATGGTCTAACTTGACAAACAGTAAACAAGCTGGTGGCCTTGGTTTTCGAAGCTTGGCTCAGTTCAATGTTGCACTACTGGCTAAGCAATGTTGGAGGCTTTTGACTCAACCTAACAACCTGATGGCAAGGGTCTTGAAAGCTAGGTATTACCCGAGCTGTGACTTCCTCAATTCTAGCCTGGGTACTAACCCTTCATACATTTGGCGCAGTGTTTGGAGCGCGAAAGCTCTAATTGAGAAGGGTGTGGGTTGGCGAATTGGTTCAGGAGATAAGGTAAACATTTGGAATGATCCTTGGTTACCTGGTTCCGGAGATGGTAGAATTAAAGATAATGGCATCAATATCAACTACACCCTGGTCTCTGATCTTATTGACTTGCCTTCAAAAACATGGAAACTAGACACACTGAACATGTTATTTGATGAGGAGACTGTGGAGAAAATATGTTCTATTCCTCTATCAAAGTCAGGGTTACATGATACAATGATCTGGAGGCATGATGGTTCAGGATGCTACAATGTAAAATCTGGGTATAAGCTCCTTCGACTGCAAGAAACGAGCAATGGCCAAATCTCACCAACGGTTATGCAATGCTATTCTGCCATATGGTCCACTGATATCCCAACCAAGGTGAAGATTACAATGTGGCGGATTATGAATAACTATCTGCCAACGTTTAGAATTTTGCAGGATAGGAGATTAAATGTAAATAATAGATGTGGTTTCTGCCAAGGAAATGATGAAACGGTCCAACATATTTATGGGGAATGCTGGTTCGCAAAACAACTACTTCATCTACAAGGAATTTATATCACTGGCCCCGCAGAAGATGAAGACTGGAAGACTTGGATCGCGTCAACTTTCTTGTCTCTCACTGCAAACCAAAAGATTGTGTTGCTGGTCTCATTCTGGGCAACATGGTATGCTCGTAACAAACTTACTCATGAGGGGATCTCACCGGTAATACACAGCTCCGTTTCATTTATACAAGCTTATATAAGGGAGAACACTGTGATGCTAGCTAATGTAGGCACCCCAACTAGAGTGGAAAGAGTTCAGTGGCAAGCCCCTCCAGAGAATGTGATTAAGGTGAACTTTGATGCTTCATACAATTGCCATCTACATTCCTCTACTTCTGGAGTGATTTGCAGGAATTGGCAGGGTCTTATTATGGCGGCTTGCACCACCCCTCATGCTCACGTGCTGGATGCCTTTATGGCTGAAGCTTATGCCTGTCTAGTAGCAGTCTCCTTTGCGAAAGATCTCGGTTTTCACCAAATTGATGTTGAGGGAGACTCTCTTACAGTAATCAAAAAGCTGAATATGGGAGCTGCGGATGCCTCTATGATTAGCCCAATGATTCACGATATAAAAGAGATTGCCAAGACTTTTGACACGGTTTCCTTTAAATTTGCTAAACGGCAATCAAACAACGCAGCACATACACTTGCTTCTGAAGGTAAGAGATTCAATGGCCCTATGTACTGGATCGAAGAAGCACCTCATGATACAACGAAAGAAGCGGACAAAGACAGGGAGGCTATGGAGAACCTGGTGGTTTTCCCTGCTGATCCTTCCTAATGATTTCGTGTTTCCTTTTCTCGGAATTTTCCTTATAAGCATGTTTGATGCAATCCGAGCACCTTAGATATATCTAGTTGGTTCTTTTTCTTGTTATAGGAATAGTATAAATGACTTACGTGTTGAAAGTCTTTATAGACTTAAGGCCAGGTTTCTGTAATAGTCCTTTTATTCCTATATAAAACCAACTTCTTCTTCAAAAAAAAATCTATTGAAAAGAAAATAAAATCATTAATGATTAGAATTCATGTAATTCTTATTAACAACCCTAAGAGTTTGTCCGTAGCAAAATCCCTTAATGAAATAGTTCTTATTATGGAGTAAAAATTAATATATGAACTTATGTTTGCTACAAAATAATGGTATGATATGCACGAGTAAGGCATACGATCGCGTTGATTGGCGTTTCTTGGAACCCATGCTTCTTTATTTGGGTTTTTCTACATCACGGGTTTGAAGCATCCAGCGTTGTATTGAGATTGTCTCTTATTTGGTCGTCATCAATGGTGCGGTTAGTCAATCTTTCAGACCAAATCAGGGGCTCAAACAAGGTGACTCACTCAGTCCTTATCTCTTCCTCATTTGCAACGAGGGACTTTCATCTTTTATCTGCACTGCCTCCAGCCACGGTTCTTTAAAAGTAGTGCAAATTAACAGACAGGCTATTCTGATCACACACTTTCTTTTTGTCGATGATTGCCTAGTCTTTAACGAGGAGACGGCTGCTGGTGCAGGAGAGATTAAACGTCTGTTGGGTACATATGCAATATGTTCTGGTAAGCTTATTAACTACGGTAAATCGGGTTCATTCTTCAGCACAAATGTATCAATCGACAATAAAAATGATGTTTGTCGAGTGCTTGGTGTGCATCATAGTTCAGATACAGAGAAGTATTTCAGACTGCCCTCTATCATTGGTCGTAATAAAAAGCTTGCAGTCAGGAAGTTGAAAGAGAAAATGCTAAAGAGAACTAACAAGTGAAGCCATCGATCTTTATCAATTGCAGGCCGTGAAGTGTTAATCAGATCTGTATTGCAGGCCATATCGACCTACGCAATGTCTTGTTTTGTCCTTCCGACTACATTTTGTAAAGAGCTCGAGGCGCTAATGGCACGATTTTAGTGGCAAAAATCTGCTGACAAAAAGGGAAATCACTGGTGTACATGGAAATTCTTAAGCAAGCTGAAGGAGAGCGGAGGCAGTGACGGAGCTTAGTACCTCTTGGGAGGGGCTGTGCCCCCCCGCAGGGGGAAATTTTCTTTTTAATCTTTAATTCTTTATATTTTTTTAGAAAAAATTGGGATAATTGTGAATTTACCCCCTCCCTCATCTTTCAAAATTTATGTTTTGCTCCCAACTCTAAATCCTGACTCCGTCCCTGAGCGGAAGCATGTGATTTTGAGATCTTTTAAAATTCAATATAGCTCTTTTGGCTAAACAAGCATGTCGTCTCCTTGAGAATCCCAGCTCTTTGGTTGCGAGGCTCTACCGAGCTAAGTATTACTGTGACTCAAACTTCCTTGATGCCACTCTCGGATCAGGTCTTGATGTCTTTATTTGGACAGACTATTGGCTTCCTAGCTCACGATAACGTTTGGTTATTCCTGCCTAACCGAACGATCTAGTCAAGGTTAGTGAACTCATCTTTCCTGACTCAAATACCTTGAACATGGCTCCTATTCGGTCCATTTTTAATGAGGAAGACACAAAACTCATTCTTAGTATACCCCTGCCGGAACATTCCCAACCAGATAAACTAGTATATAAAATTTTTATAATATCCATAATTTCTATTTGGTATATTCTACTATTAGTTTAATAAATACAAATATATAATATAATAAATTATAGGTTATATTTTGATACACAGGCTATGTAAAAAAAATCATACAACCCTTCATATTTAAGCTATAAAATCTAAAACCTAAATCCCTAGCCCTAACACCCTTAAACTCTAAATTCTAACCATAAACCTTAAATTTTACACCCTACATCTAAACCCCTAAATTCTAAACCACAACCTAGATCTCTAAACCCTAAAATTAAAAAACTTAAACCTTGTGTATTGAAATATTTTTATAAATTATAGCTTTCAGTTTAATAATAAATTTTAAAAATTGAAAAATATATCATATTTGACCTCCTTAAATTAAATGCTTAATTGAAAAAATTTATTAATATCGAAAAAAGGCTTGAATTTGAGATTTATTGGTTGGAGATTAGGGTTTGTAGAAGAATAAATGAGTGGAAACCTCAAAAGTAAGCTTAATTTCAAAGGGAGTTCTTTATGTTTCCTTGTAAATAAATCTGAGAATTCTCCCGCTTCTCAGTTACCGTTTTACTCGATATGTAAACAATTATCTTGGCAATTGAATGCCCCGGTCACACCATCGAACTGTTTAAATTCCAAGTCGAAAATGTTAGATATTTCACCAATTGTTCAATAAAAATTATGTAAAATGAACGTTGTTTAATGACTAACCTTGTTTAAGTTCATGATTTTGAGCATGGTCTTGCCCTCATGGAGAGGGTCTTCAATGAAGCAATTCTTGATTGGAAGTGCATTGTACCGGCAACGAAGGATCGAACCGTCGGGCAATACGAACTGTTTGAGCATTAATGAGAAGTTAAGGTCTATGCCGGCCTCGCTGTTTTAAACCGGACAACAAGAGATTTCCCGAGAAGTGGCACGGAGATCAGCACAAGGGTGAGTTGATTGGAACACTTCCCAATCAGGGTGGATAAAGTTGCACATCCACGAACTGTTGTAGGTACAATGAACCATGTGACGACTTTGGTGCCCCTGGGATCACCGGATGGATCAGTGCACCAAAAACCATCACCTAACATACACAAGACATCAAACAGGACCACAACAACAACATTAATCAAGTCGAGTTCAATTCGGATTCGGGTTATTCTCAAGTCAATTGCAGGTCGGGTTCGGAATTAATAAAATGGTTCTAGATGCAGTTTTCATACCACGGAAATCGAAAGAGAAGGAGATAGAAAAGAACAATCTTTTGATGAAATGGTTTGTTAATTACAGAAAGGTCCTAATTTTAATCAAATTAGAAGCTAGGCTCACTAATTTTTCATAATATATAATCTGGTTCTCAATATAAATGGTGAAACATATGTGAGGTGAGGTAGAGGATCGCACATTTGAAAATTTTAAATCACTATATAGTTTAAGTATTTTTTATATTTTTTATTGATGATTTAATTTCACACTACTAAAAATTTTAAGTTCTCATGTAATTTCATAGAAGTATACAAGTTTACACATCTTTATAAAATCATCCATCCCATCCTTACATACAAAACAACTGTAGTTGGATTCGCATGTTACTCGATCTTAGGTTTCTAGGCCCAAGCCAATACTAGAACCCCTACATTATATATTATATTTGTTATATCTCATGTAATTTTCATTGATATCTATATTGATTTGATATATTCTAAAAATACGTTTGGTACAATATTAACGATCCCCTACAAGAATATGTGGAACTCTTATTGCAGATGTGGATATATATAGGGGCGTATCTACCATTATAAATAAGGTTGGACCGTGGGGAGTGAAGGGGCAGTAGTCTCTCTAAAAATTTAAAATTCTTATATAATTAAGTTATGTTTTTAGAAATTTTATATTAAAAATATATTTTTGTCTCTTAAAATTCTATAAGTTCGCCCCTTAAAATTTTATAGATTTGCCCATTAACATAAAGTCATGTCTTGATTAAAATGAAAAAAAATCGTATTTACCCTTTTTGGGGTAATTTCTATATTAGTCATTCCCTTTTTGTTTATAATCCATTTTAATATAATTTCACATAATATAATTTCTTTATAGGTCATTTTGACCCTTTCAAGTTTTATTTCTTTCAAATTGGTCCTTTATTTTTATTTTCGTATTTATTTATTTATTATTTTATTGCATTGTATATTTATTATTATTAGATTTTTAATTTATTGCATTGTATAATTATTATTATTATCAGATTTTTATTTTATTATTATAAAACACCACTTTTGTTAATATACTTTTTATTATTATAACTGTAATTATTGTCTAATATATTTACCCCTCTATTATTATATTTATTATGATTATTTTTATTATTATCATTTTTATTACCATAGATATTATTTTTCTATTATTATTATTATTATTATTATTATTATTATTATTATTATTATTATTATTATTATTATCATTATTATTATTATTTCGCTAATTAAGATTATTCGTAGTCATTATGATTTCTTAGTAAATTTTAGTTTAATTTTTTATAATTATGTCCAATGTTACTCACCAACAAATTACAATCGAATAATAATCTCAGTCCAGAAACACCCCACTCAAAGCTACCCCCAAATTAACAACACCAGCTTTGTACTCACAAAGAGAATCAACCAATTTCTAATTTAGCTAACATGTCGGCCTCCATATTTAACTAGGGATGTAAAAGGCTAACCCGACCTGGAACCTGACTGAAACCTGCTCGAGTCAGAACTTGATTTGACTTGAGGATTTGATGACCCGAACTCGATCTGTAACCGACTATTGTTGACCCGAACCCGAATTTGACATGTTACTGTAGTAACTGAACCCGACCTGCGTCCGACTGAAAACGACCCGAACCCGAATTGGACCTATTACTGTGGACTTGAAACCCGACCTGCGTCCGACTGAAACGAACCCGAACCTGAAGCCGACCTGACAAATAACCGAATTTACCCGACTGAATTGACCCGAGATTCGATTTTACCTGACCTGAAATGAACCCAACCTAAAATGGACCTGACCAATTTTGAACTCGACATGTTGTTGACCTGAACTGATATTGACCCGAAATCTATGACGTGATGAATTAAAAACTTTCATAAGTTGATATATCATATACATATATAATGTATATACATATACACCTACATATATATTGATATACATGATGTATACGCTCGCATACACACACACACACACACACACACACACACACACACATATATATATATATATATATATATATATATATATATATATATATTAAGTACTAAAATTGAAAAAATATTAAGTAATTGATAATTTATGAACTACAAAAACTTAATGAAGAGTTGTTTTTTTTATTTTTCAGTAACTTAAATAAAATTTTAAACTTACAAATTATAACAAAATATATAACAGTTATATAACCTTAAGTAACATATTCAAGAATTGTTTTCTTAAGTTATAACAGATTCAAGAATTGTTTTCTTAAGTTATAACATATTCAATAATTTTTTTCTTAAGTTATAAATTAGATTGATTTTACTTAACTTAAGTTATAACAGATTCAAGAATTGTTGTCTTTAACTTAAGTTATAAATTAGATTGATTTTACTTAACTTAAGTTATAGCAGATTCAAGAATTGTTTTCTTGTAACAAAATATATAACAGTTAAATAACCTTAAGTAACATATTCAATAATTGTTTTCTTAAGTTATAACAGACTCAAGAATTGTTTTCTTAACTTAAGTTAAGTTATAAATTAGATTGCTTATTCTTATCTAACCTTTAGTAATTTGAACTACGTAAACGAATATTAACTGTTATAACTTAAAAAAGTTAGAATTCAGGAATATTAACTGTTATAACTTAAATAAACGAACAAAATATTTGAATACTTGATAACTTAAAAAAGGAGTTCAATACAAAATGTCAAAATAATACAAGTTATTATTATTTATACTTACAATTCTACAAACTGAAACTTATAAAATACAAGAAGTTTGTTTGTAATAATATTAGCTCTCGGATCTTGTAGCAAAGACTAAAGCTAAAAGCACTTTGCTACCAGATATTTCTTCATCGAGCTATTAGATCTAAATGCCACAATCAAAGTTAATTATGTGTAACTTGCATAGGTAAGAAACCAACATAATTAAAACAAGGGAAACACTTAGATAAGAGAGAAAAACAACCATGTAAACAAATCAACCAGTTACCAGTAACCAGCAACAACACCAAGCCATAAACAACTGCAGGATTCAGCAACACCAAATCATAAACAGCAGCATTCAACAAAATCAAGTCAAACAACAACACTAAGTCATAAACAGAAGCACCAACAATAAGTAATAAGCAAAAGCAACAACAATAAGTTATAAACAAAAGGAGCAACATTAAAAAAATAGAAACACTAACATAATACCTGGTTTTACATCAGAATCCACAACTTAGTTGACCCCTTGAGCATTAATGTGATTTCTTGCTTGCCAAGTCATAAACAAAAGCATCATTCAGCAAAATCAAGTCAAACAACAACATCAACATTAAGTCATAAACAGACACAACAACAATAAGTAATAAACAAAAGTAGCATATTCAAATAATAAACAGAAGCAACAACATTAAAAAATCAGAAACACTAACAGAATACCTGATTTTACATCAGAATTCACAACTTAGTTGACCCCTAGAGCACTAATGTGCTTTCCTGCTTGCTGTGAAAGAACCCTACAAAGGAAAATAAAAATCAGAAACCATATTGAAAAACAAAATAAGAATTTAAAAAAGTAGTAATAGGATTTACCTTAATCAGGAAATGGATCTTCAACAGAAACATCAGAGATTGAAGCATCTTTCACAACAGTAAGAAATTCTTCATCCCTTTCCTCAGGCTCAAAACCATACAACCAATTACGGGTTGTTACAAATATCTCAATATTTTTAGGCAAAAGCTTAGTCCTTATCTTGTTCAAAATCCGCCCCCATGCTAAATGAGGATCCGGAAGCAACTGAAGTGATTGGAATGGCTAAAACATCTCTAGCCATGAGTGAAAGTACAAAAAAAAAAGAAACAAATTGTGATTTTCAATACTCTAAGATATCAAACTCAGCATCTTCAGTGTGAGGGAGAAGAGGCAAAGAAATATAGCAGTCAACATCGGATTTTCCACTCCTGGAAGCTACTAAATTGACATCAAAGTTCTATCATTAAAATATAAAAAGAGTTAGTAAACTGTACTTGAAAAAAATAATTAAATATAAAAACAGAAGCATAAATAAGCGCTGACTTGAAAGAGATTTGATTTTTTGAATGTCCGAGGGCGACCAGAACTTGACTGACTTGAACTTTGAGAAGAGTTACTTTGGACATAAGAATTAGAAGAAGCAGAACGTGCAGATCTTGAATAATATATATATATATATATATATACATATTAACAAACTCATTATAAACAACACTTACCCTCATTTCAACCTCATCCTCAACATAGAGGATACCATACAACTCCTTCAGAAGTTGTAACTTATACCGAGGATCAAGCAAAATAGAAAAAGACAGAATCGTTGAGTGATCAGACCAGTATTTCTCATACAATTCAAGCATAGGTCCTGCCATTGCATAGATGCCCTCACATGGATCATTGTGAGCATCACACAACAACTTCTCAATGGCAACAAAATTAGCCAAGTATAAGTTAGCAGTGGGATACTTGGATCCTGAGAACAGAGTAGAAATTTCAAATAATGCTTAAGGAAATCACAAATTAATTGAGAAGTTTCCCACTCATCCTTAGTGATTATATCCAAGCCATTTTCCATATTAACAAACAAGTTAATAGCAAGTTTAGCTTCAATTGCCCTACGAAGCATCAGGTAAGTAGAGTTCCATCGAGTAGGAACATCAAATACCAACTTACCAGAAAAACCTGAACCACAATCATTAACAGCAGAATCGAAGCTAAAAAGTCTAGCATCAGAAGAATCAATAAACTTAACTATCTTACGCAATTTAATACCAGAAGAGTCGACTACCTTAAAACCCTTTTGAACTATCAAGTTCAAAATATGGGCAACACACCTTATATGAAAAAACTTACCATTGTATGGTAGGGGAGAAATTGCATGCAAATCATCTTTGAGTCGCTTCACCATTATTTCATTTGCAAAAACATTATCAAGAGTAATGATAAAAGCTTTCTTCTCAAGACCCCACTCCATTAACATATTTTTAACAAACTTATATATAGACTCACCATCATGGGGTGGGGGAAATGACGAAAATTCAGAATTTAGACTGAAGTTTCCAATTATTATCAACATAATGTGCAGTCAGAGCAAAATAGGAACGCGAAGTGCAAGCAGACCATTCATCACATGTAAAACAGATGCGACTCAAAACAGAATGCATTGAATCAAGTAGCAATTTTTTATGCTTCTCATGCTTTAACATGCAAGCCTTAGTAATAGAATACCTTAAAATATCTTTCACATTAGGATTTATTGCCTTGATAATGATGCAAAACCCTAAGTTTATCATGCTCAACCACACTCAAAGCATAACCATGACACTGAATAGCTTCAGCAAATAACTCACAATATCTTTTCTGATCAAAAGAAGTTTCTGAACTACTATTGGGATTAGTAGCAAGAAACTCTAAATAAGATTCACATTTTTAGTATGCCTTTTAGGGTTAGAAGTACCAATATAAGAATCAGCTTTATACCTTTTTGTTTTGTAGTACTTACGTTCAGCAAAAAGACCTTCTGGAAGCTTGATGAAGGTATAATGATCCCAAAAAGGAGATGTTCTTCTCCCAATGTCCCCTCTAGTTGAAGCTGTAGACTTCCTCTTAGAGGTACGAACTGTCTCAGACAATTGATCATTTACATCCCCTTCAAACATTCAAATAAACATGTATCATAAATAAAAAAGTAATAAAAAGATAATGAAAAAGGAAGAATATACCACCTTGAGACAATATTAGTTGGTCATTTTGACCTCTTTCACCAGGAAAGTCCAACTCATAAGAAAATTCATCTATAGCTGTCAAAAAAACTGAAAAGAAAATAGCGCCATATGTTGTTAGAGACTGAAAACTAAAAAAGGAAATAAATAATCAACAAAACAAAAACATGACAAAAACTTAATCATACAGACAGTCATTTAAAGTCATATACTTTCAGATCACATACACAATGTAAAACAGAACAAAGACCAACAGAAAAATAGTAAATCATGCTTATTAAAACATAAACTAGAAACAAAATCAGACAAATAGTAAAGTAGGCATATTAAAACATGTATACCAACATAACAAACATGTTTAATCCTCGTAGGTTGCATTGTTACACTAGCCCCCAAGGTCCTTTAAAAAGAACCTCCTTTGACACCAGTAGCATCGCAGGACAGGTTTCCAGCCTAAACAATCGGATTAAACCATACATAAATCATGCATACATGACATACATTACAACAGAACTAGGAACCAAAAACAGGCAAACATTACATCATGCATATTAAAACAAAAACCAGGGACCAAATAACAGAAAACTGTAAAGCATGCTTATTAAAACATAAACTAGAACAAAAAATTTAACAGGATTACATCATGCATATTAAACCCTAAACCAGGAACCAAAAAGCAGATAAACAGTCAAGCATATTAGAGATAGAACATAACAAACAGAAACCAAAAAACATGCATATTAAACAGATAAACAGTCAAGCATATTAGAGATAGGACATAACAAACATAAAAAAAAAACATGCATATTAAACAGATAAACAATCAAGCATTCATATTGTAACCCACTTAACCCGGCCCAGACGGTTGAACCGAATTAAAAAGTTTACACGGGGAAAACCAAAGTCAACCCGAAAGTCAACCTTGATTAACGACCCTTTTTTTCCTTTTTAATCTTGTCTAGATGCACATTAACCCTATATATGTTCACCAGATCAGCATACTCGAAGATCATAAAAGTCAGAGAACATTCAGGGACTCAATTACACAAATTACAATTTTAGGGACCAAAATGCAAATTCTGAAAATTATAGGGACTTAACCCAATTAAAAGTTACCATTATGAAATTAATCATCTTTCATGCTTCTCTGCCAAATTTCAGCTCAAATGGACATCTCAAACTCATTCAATTGCAATAACAAGGTTCAGGACTAAAACACAAACATTTCAAAACATATAACCATCAAATTCAGAGCCCAACGGTCGAGTGTTCCGAAACAGGGAGAACCTGTTCCGAAACGCGGGACCGTTCCGAAACGGGTTCCAAAACAAGGCTTGGCAGTGGCATTTCCGTTCCGGAACGGTTCCTCCCGTTTTGAAACGCCTAGGCCATTTCAGGCCCCTGTTCCGAAACGGTAGCACCCGTTCCGATACGGCCTGCCCAGATTTGCAGAATTTTGCTGTTTAAACACACAATTGACCCATCAAACATGTTCCAAATGCAACCAAAATATACCAGCAAGTCATTTCAGGCATAAGGAACATAATTGCATCAACCATACTCAAACATGGCATCAATTAAACAAATCCCCAATTCTATAGGCATGCATCCTACTTCGAAAACCATTCAAGCATCAACATACCAAAACCACCTCACAAAGGCCAATTAAATGTTCTAACAACATTAACAACATAAAACCAACTTAGGGAGTCCAAAACACCTCCCAAAACAACAACATAGGTCCCCCATTGCCAAATGCCCAAAAGCTAATAGTTTTAGGAAAATGTTCACCATACATGAGCTTAAATCTTCACTTGGATGCTTGGCTTCCTTGCTGCCCCTAAAGCACTTCAATGCTCTGCATTATTGGTTTAGGAAAAGAGAGAGCGTAAGCAAAAAGCTTAGTGAGGAATGCTCATTTAAAACAACACAATAATGCATTTATAAACACCTTTATAAACCTTAGTTCAAATCATCATTTGTACATGCACATAAGCGTTTAAAACAAGCAATTCATGCTTCAAGTTTATAACATGTCATATTGGCCACAAGTGATACAATCTACATAAGATCCACACATGGACTTTTAAACACCATTGCGATCTTACAATTCACAAGCACCACACATGGACTTTTAAACACCATTGTGTCCTTAGCACAAGAATCATCCATGGACTTTTAAACACCATGATGTTCTTACAATTCACAAGGACCACACAAGGACTTTTAACCACCTTTGTGTCCTTAACAAGAATCACCCATGGATATTTAACCACCATGGTGTTCTTAAATATACAAGGCTCACACAAGGACTTTTAACCACCTTTGTGACCTTAACCAAGAACCAACCATGGAATTTTAACCACCATGTTGTTCTTAAAATACACAAGATTCACACAAGGACTTTTAACCACCTTTGTGATCTTAACCAAGAACCAACCATGGACTTTTAACCACCATGTTGTTATTAAAACAAGAACCACCTATGGACTTTTAACCACCATAGTGTTCTTAACCTTTCTCAAAACATCACTTGCCAATATGCATCATTAACAACAATATTCCACTGTTTTAAAGCATTTAACAAAGCCATAAACATCATGCATCATTAAGCATCAAAACCACATTAAACAATGTTTAAAAACAAGGATCTCTTACCTTGAGCATCCTTCAACACATGGCTTACAAAATCAACAAATAACATGCTAAAATATGCTTTCAAAACAGAATTTAAAAACATGCAAACAAATCACATTGCATACAACCATTCCATGGTTCAACAACAAGAGAGTTTTTCTGAAAACTTACTCTTGAGCTTAGCTAAGTTGCTTAGACTTAAACTAAGCTCCCAAACCTTCAAAACATTGGTTTCAAAGCCGAAAACCAAAATCCACTCACCGATTCCGTTTCGCCACTTGCCGAAACACCAATCAAGCTTCCGGATCACCACCACAAGGATCCAAAGATGACTCCCCTGTTTTAAACACATCAAAGCAGAGGATTAATGCATCATCATGCATTAATATCTTCAATGAAAGCACCTAAACTCGCTACTCTCATCAACACTCCCATTTCGGTTACCAAACACAACCGAAATCACCTCCAAACAACTCCAAAACACTACCCAGCCATGATCCATCAATTCTAAACATTCTTAAACCTCAATTAACATCCAAAAAGGATCTAACCATGTCCTTATACCTCCAGCTATAACATATCATCAAGATCACTCCAAAAACAACCAAAAACTCAAGCTAAACTTAGGAAAATCTACCTATTCAGGATTGCATTGATTAAACCTCAATTTCTCATCAATTAAACATTCTTTTAACATCAAAAAGACACCTTAAATCAGTGCCTAATCAGATCATACGAATTCTACCAAAAATCAGCCAAATCTTGCATTTTAAAGCCAAGATCAAGAGTGCAATTGTAAAACTTTTAATAAAACAAAAATCAAGGATTAAGAACTTGGGAATTTCAGTAAAGAACTGAGAATTTAGAGGAGAAGGACGTTCATACCTCTAAACTTGAGTTTCTCCCTTTTTGGAACCAAGATTCTTGAAAATCCAATTAGCAAATGATAAGGTTTTGTTGAAGGGATGATTAGAGATCAAAAGAGGATTGAAATCTCATATTTGGATGTCAAAATCAGAGGGAAAATGTGCTGGAAAATGTGTTTGGGTTGAGAGAAAGTTGAGAGAAAAGGAAAATGGGAATTTGGAAAAGTTTGTTGAAAAAAATGCCAAAATATCTTCCCTCCCTTTTACTTTTATTTAAAAACCATTAATTAATCTTTTAATATTTAAGAAAAATCTGGAGAAACTCCTATTGGGTAAATAGCTCCTTAAAGATTCAAAGTTTCAATCCTTTTTAAAACAGTCACACAGTTTTCGAAAATTTACATTTTGGTCACTAACCAAAATGTCACACTTCCAAACCTTATTTTGTAAAATTGATTTCACCATTCTCTTATATATAATAAAAGAGGATTTTAAGAGATTTTTCCATATTTTAATGCAACCCGAACTAGGCTTTCCTAAATTCACCCTTTTATATTCGAACCGCGCTCCGACCGAACCGGTCCAAACACAAAACTTCTAAGCCCAAAATTGGGGCGTTACACATATCACTTTAAAGCAAGCATGCATATTAGACAAACATTCAAGCATTCATATCAGACAATCAGACAAACAAAAACCAAAAAACATGAACATATAAAAAGTAAAAAATAACCAACAATGATATTTTAGGAAGATCAAAGGCCATAAAGCTGAAACCACAAAAAACCCAAACGTGGATATACCTGAGATAAGAGAGAGCACAATGTTAGCATAAATCACAGTAAAGCATGCTTATTAAAACATAAACTAGAACCAAAATCAGACAAATAGTCAAGCATGCATATTAAAACATGTATAGAAACATAACATACATGTTTAATCCTCGTGCGTGGCGTTGTTACACCAGCCCCCAAGGTCCTTTAAAAAGAACCTCCTTTGACACCAATAGCATTGCAGAACGGGTTTCCAGACTAAACACTCGGATTAAACCATACATACATCACATACATTACAATAGAACCAAGGACCAAATAACAGAAAAACAATAAAGCATGCTTATTAAAACATAAACTAGAACAAAAAATTTAATAGGATTACATCATGCATATTAAACCCTAACCAAGAACCAAAAAACAGATAAACAATCAAGCATATTAGAGATAGAACATAACAAACAGAAACCAAAAAACATGCATATTAAATAGATAAACAGTCAAGCATATTAGAGATAGAACATAACAAACAGAAACAAAAAAAACATGCATATTAAACAGTTAGTCAAGCATGCATATCAGAAACCAAAAAACATAAACATATAAAAACTAAAAAATAACCAACAATAATCTTTTAGGAAGATCGAAGGCTAGACAGCTAAAACCATAAAAAACCCAAATGCGGATATACCTGAGATAAGTGAGAGAGCGATGTTAGCATAAATCACAGTATAAACAAAACAAAAAAATAAAAAAGAACATACATGAGATAGTAACTTACCAAAATCGAGATATGAGAAGATTAAAAGATGATGAAAGGAGATTAAGGTTTTTAGAAAGACGATTTAAGGAAATTGGGGCTTTTATGTGTCTTTTTCCATAAACTATCCTTCTCGTTATAGAATTTCTGAACCCATTTACATATCAGTGCACGGTTTTGAAAATTCAAATCATGGATTCCCAATGGGAGAATATAAGGTGGACCAATTAACTCAATGAATCTTCTTCTGTGTAATAGACCTTCCCCATAAAAAATTGGCCATAAGATAGTTAAGATTACGAGCTATAATAGCCGACATTCTAAACATGGATAGGAAGTAAGTAGGCAATGAAGACAATACAGACTTGACTGAAACCCGACGACCACTAAAAGAAAGATTACCAAACTTCTAGCTAGCTAAAGAGCTGTAGAATTTCTTTACCACTGGTTCCTATAGTGAAGCAGAATTCCTTTTAGGTCCTAGAGGCATCCCTAAGTAATCTGAAAAGAAATGGCCAATAGAACATCCTACTTTCAAGGCCCAATCATAGATGACAAAATCTTCCACATTTACCCAAAACAACCTACATTTGTTCAAATTCAATTGAAGTCCTGAAGCCACTTCGAACACCCTCAAAACCCTCTTAACATTTAACACTTCATCTAAAGTAGCACCGCTGAATATTATAAGGTCGTCAGTGAATTGGAGATGCGATAGGGAAAAAAGAACTTTCCCCTTTCCCTATCAAGAAGCCATTGAATAGACCAAGACGAGTAGCTTTGTCAAGCATGAGATGAAGAGCTTCACCAACTACATTAAAAAGCATCGACGATAATGAACAACCTTGCCTAAGCCCTCTAGCCAAGGAAAAACATGGTGTCGGAACACCATTAACCAATAGTAAATAAAAGCTGAAGATACACATTTAAAAATCCAGTTGCACGATCGATCCCCGAAACCCATTTCTTTCAAAACTCAGATTAAAAACCTCCAGTCTACAATATCATAAGCTCTTTTAAAGTCAATTTTCAATACAACACCCTTTAGTCCCTTCTTATATAAACAATCAATTCCTTCATTTGCAATGAACGAACAATCCAGAATTTGACGCCCAGGAATGAAAGCAAATTGAGTTTTATTAATGATCGAGTCAGCAAATGATCTAAATCTTCTGAAGAGAAATTTTGACAGAATTTTTTTATATTCCACCCACCAAACTAATAGGCCGATAGTCGTCAAGTGATTCGGGGCCAACCTTCTTGGGAATCAACATGATAAATGAGTGATTCACACCATATTTTCCCAATCACGACCATGATAAAAGTCCTCAAAGAATTTTAATAAATCATCTTTAAGAATGTGCCAAAACTTTTTAAAAAATCTCATATTAAAACCGTCCAGACCAGGAGCACGAGAACTATCAGTAGCTAAAATAGCCTCTCAGACTTCATTTTCAGAAAACTTACTCTCCAAATTGTCTTTTTGATCATTAGAGATCTTCGAAAATTCAGATTCAAATCGACCACTTCCAAAGTGGTTTTCACATTATAAGCATTTGAAAAACAATCAAACACGCCAACCTTTATACTATTAGGCTCCGAGACTGTGACACCATCAAGAGAAATAGAATGAATAGCATTGAATCTACGTCGATTCGAAGCTGAGATGTGAAAAAACTTGGTGCTCCTTTCACCTTCTTTAAACCACTTCAATCGAGAGTTTTGCAGCCAAAATTCTCTCTTCTCTACGCAACAGAACCCACAAATCTTGTTTCAATAAGATAGCATTATGATCTGAAATAGATTTAGGCAATAAAGATTGAACCAGATTCGAAAAGATCGAAATAAAGGCAACAATAATGAGGAACCTATCTAAACTGCACATTTCCAGTAACATTCCTAATAAAAGTTGGCTGCTACGACTCCTCAGGAGATTCTTTGCTTGGTTATCCGGGACCAGTTTTTCACTAGGTTTGCTCAACAAAACCTCTTTATATTATCTCCCTTGCCTCCCTTATTAACTGGAGCCCTCGAAAAATTACTCACGTACTCCTTCTCTATTGGATATTTCTTAGGGACTATCTAGATAATTTATCATTTTTTTTACTGTGGTAGATCAGCCTCCCATTAACGTTTAACAACAATAAATGTCTCAGTGACCATAATTTTACCGATAAAAAATATAAGTGACCATAACGGTCGAATTTTAAAATTAAAGACCATAACAGTCGAATTTAAAAATCGATAACCAAAAGAGTACAAATCCCAAACATAATTGATCATTCTAATAGTTTACCCAAAAGGAAAATATCAAAATATCTCTCTGTACGTAACGATAAAAAGGAAAATATAAGGAAAAATAAGAGTAAAAAACAATCATGATAGCTAGTGGAGTTCCAATTTACGAACTCTCAGTCCCAAAAGGTTGTAATTTTCATGTCAAATTCAATTCAAGCAAGCCAAACCCAAGGTAAGAATTCCATGAAATTTTTTCAAAAAGTTTGGTGGGGATTGACTTCCTGTTATTTTCACAGATCATAGTTTATATTATCTGGAGTTTTCAGCTCTTTAAAGATTAGTGTTTGACAAATATTGGGTGATGGTTACTTCCTCAGATTAGGTACATGTATTAATTCAATACTCATTTCGGTACTACAAGCTTTCTTTAATGGGTTTAGACTCTAGATAAGTGCTGAATGAAGCGTATAAAGTGCTGATACGAGATGATAAAAGGAAAGAGTACGATGCTTCCATTGGTTCAATGAATGTGAATTTCGGCTGCAATGCATCCGGTTTTAGCTCTTATGGGCCTCTGAGACCCCAAGCTCAGGCGGCAGGGAGAGTGAAAGTTGAAGAAGAAGAAGAAGAAGAAGAAGAGACCCCTGCTCAAGCCGAAGCTCGATCCGATGCAAGCATGAAATTACAGACCGAAAGATTCAGAACATTTTGGAGAAAGTTCGAACCATTTTTTTGGATCAAGTACTAGGGATTGGAAGTGACATAATTCAAGTACAAATTGCATACAAAATGGAGGAGGACCATATCTTAGAACTCACATATTGTTTATTCTCTCTTTCAACCTTATGCTACACATGATCCAATCCGATCTGATCCGATCCGATCCCTCATATGAACACCTCTAAGTTCAATAATATTTGTTTTTAATTTCATTTATTTAGTCTTATTACATTCGCCATTCAACGTAGTATGAAGTCATGCATTTAGTCCCATCTGGTAGAGACCCTAGTCATCAATCCATCCTTAGTGTGCAAGATAATGGACATGGCCGGAACGACCAAAGTTTCATCCAATACATGAATGCGATAGTTGTAAATCATAGCAGATGCTACAGCTTTCATTTGAACAAATGCCACTTCCTTCCCCAGACATATCCTTGGCCCTGCGCCAAACGATACGAACTTGTATGATGGCTCGTGTTTAATCCCTCCCCTATTGTCAATCCATCTTTCAGGCTTGAATTCACAGCAATCTTTCCCCCAAATAGATTCCATCCTTCCCATTGAATATGGACTAAACAGGATTTTCATCTTCGGATGAACTCGATGCCCGCTCGGAAGCGTATCTGGTTCGAGAGGTTCCTTGTGATTGAAGGGAACCGGTGGATACAGCCTTAATGACTCGCACAATGCTGCATGTAGATAAACCAAGTTCTTTATCTCCTCAGTAGTGAATAGTCGCCTCCTCTTGGTTTCCTCGACGGGTATTCTTGATTCAAGCTCTTGTATGATCCGGTTTTCCACGACCGGATGCCTCGAAACAAGCCAAATGAACCAAGCAAGCGCTGCGCTTGTCGTGTCCCTCCCTGCAAGAATCATATTAAAAAAGGTGTCTCTCAAGAACTTATCATCGCATTTCAAAGAGGTTGATTTCTCTTCAGTTATGTATGATGTCAAGAGATCCGCACCAACTTCCGATTCCGGCTCTTGGTTCAGCTTGCTCACGTCTTTCCTCTTCTGACATACATATTCAGCTATTATACCATCAATAACTTCAATTGCCTTGTTATGTTTCCCTTCTTGTCCTACGTTGAGCCACTTCTGCAACTTAACAAAGCTTTGTGGCCTGACATGCCGATAAAATATCGCTTGTTGTACATCATCCACGGCCTCGGAGAAAAGAACTCGAGGAAATTCGACGGAGAGGCATCCGGGATCATAGCCGGTAACCAAGATGCACGTGGAATCAAATGTGAACCTTTGGAAAACATCTTCCAAGTTGATCACCAAGCCATGTTTAGCAACATGGTCGATGACAGGAATGAGCCCTTTCTCCATCTTGTCTTGGGTAGTCCGCAGCAAGAACCGGTGGAAAAGCTGACGCCGCATGAATCCTTGAGCTGCCTTCCTCTGGTTTCTCCACAAATCCATGTCAGAGTTGAAAATCCCGTCTCCTAAGGCGTCGAACATCTGTTTAAATTCAGGCCCTTTGGGGAAGTTGGTAAAATTGGAACTCATAACGTAGTGAATGTTGGTAGGGTCGCAGGTCATCAACCAGTTCAAATTAGCAAACCGAGGGCCTTCCAACACGAAGGTGCCGTTGCATCTTTCGAGTGTCTCGGTGCACCAATCGTGGAACCGATGGATGTTGCAGAGAAGCTCGAGCAACCCGACAGCAGGGGAACTCTTGGGAGATCCGTTGTTGTTTCTCAAGTAGTAGAGGAACAAGAAGCAAATGAGAGCCAATAAGAAAACCTGAAAACAACTAATTAATGCCATGAAATTGCAATGCGTTGTGCACATTCTTGGTTCTTGATTCGGTTTATAAAGTGACAGAGTTTAATTGTTAAGGCAATATACCTTTTTGAAAATTACACCTCATTTAATTAAGTACAAAAAACTTTTTCTCATTAAAATTTTCATTTAATAATTAAATTTTTCTATTATTTTTAAGTGATTTGTCTCCCCTATTGAAGGGTTTAGGGTTTGAGGTTTGGGATTTTAAATGTTTAGAGTCTGTGGTTTTAGGGTTTGGAATTTAGAGTTTATAGTCTAGGAATTTAGGGTTTGTAGTTTAGGGTTTATGGTTATGATTTAGGGTTTGAATTTTTAGCATTTAGAGTTTAGGGTTATGGTTACCGAAACTTATATTCACATTGACTTATTTCAAATGTCAATTGATAACATATGTTATCTATAAATTTCAAAGGATTATTTTGCAAACTCATATTGCTCTCTTAAAATTTTCACTTCTAGTGGTGACGATATCATTATCATTAGCGGTAATTATTACAATATTCGCAATACTGCACTTTTTAAAATGTGTTTTCTCTCAAGAACTTATTGTTCTTCTAGAGTATCAATATTTTCAATACCTTGAGATATAATACTCAAATTAGCCCTTGCATTAAATGAAAAAATATATCTTATGTTTTTTGTAAGCATAGATTATCATCATAGATTGTATTCGATAAGTAATCATGTGAAACAAAATAAATAAATAAATATCATAATATATAAATATAAATATAAATATAAAACGTAAATAATTAACGTGTAAACTAAATAAATATAAAAAGATAAATAATACTCTTCAAGGTTATGAGAATAATTAGAAGATGATTTCTTTCCTTCGAGGGTTATAAGGAAATTAACAACGTCCAAATGAGTTGGACCAACAATGTCCAAATAAGTTGGACTAATATCATATTCTTCATTTTTCACAAACAAAATTTGCTTCTATTTTCTTTCATTTATTATTCAATGATTGTTGATTTTTTCAGCGTATGATAAGTACGAGACCAATGGTTTATAACATCACATTGGTAATAAAAAAATATTTCACTTTCTTAGAATTATCTTTATCACTCTTGTTATCTGTAAAGTGCTTAAAAGTCCTATATTTTATGCCCATTTTAGCTCATATTGTCATTGTTCATAAGCTCATTCTAGTTCATATTTGGGTTTTCATGCATGTTTTACAGTATCTTTGCTTCACTCAGCTTATTACAATGTTTATGATTATTTGTGGAGAAAAGATACTGTTTTCGGTAGCATTTGCATTACAGGTTATAGGAGACTACCACCGGAACCCGCCGCGACAGCAGGGGAGAAGAATGATCAGAGAGGAGGAGAAAACAAAATGATCACATTCAGTCATACATGACCAACAATCATTGCAGAGAAGAACTGTACTGATGCAATTTAAAAAATAACCTGTCGAGACAGATTGCCGCCAACACTTCTGCGCGGCGACACATTGGAGAATGACCAAAATGGAGTACGATCTGAAGAGGAGAATTTACTGAATCAACAGAACCAAGTCACGTGAAGAAAAAAGTCTAGGAGTAGCCAGAGATGACGTGAGAAGACCCAAACAAGGAAGAAGCTTGCAGCCCAAGAAAGCCCAAAATGAGGGGTTATTTTGGAATAAAATATTCAGACATTTTATTGCATTTAATTCCAACTCAACTACCTCCCAAAGAGAGACTTCTTCCCCAAGCAGGGTTTTACATGTAACCGCCTATATAAAGGCAAGGATTGACCGAGTGGAGAAACTAAGAGAGATTAGGGTTTTGAGTTTATTTTTGTGTTTTCGTTATTTCCATTATGTTCTAAACTTTCCTTAGGGTTAAAATTGTTTTGTTTAGTAGTTGTGAGAACAGTTGTAATTAGTTAAAGTTTTTGTTATGCAATTCAATTCAAGGTTTGTTTGTCCTATGTTCTTAATCTTTGTTTGCAATAGAATCGAGAGATCTCTGTGAGCACATGTATTTGTTTCAATTCGAGAGAGTTAAAACTCAAGAAAGGGATAAACACGATTCCCATAAACTAAGGTGAGAATCAACTTAGCTTAGAGATAAGTCTAGGTTTAAGGCGGCTAAGAAGGAACGTGGGAAAGTTGTTGTTCAACCTAGGTTTACACCGAGAGGTATTGTCAAAGAGTGGACATCAACAATATTCGAACTTAGAGATAAGTTGGAATCAGATGAGGATGTTCTACCGAACCTTGAAGGTTCGTCGAGTTCCCCGCCGTGGCAGTGTTCTGTCCATCACCCGTCGTGGCAGAGATATCGACTTTGCATTACAAAACTTTTACGAGTTCAACACGGTTTCACACTACGATACAACTCAATCTGACTCATCTTTTTATTCTAATTTCTCAATCTTTTCATTATTTGTTTACTTTAAGTTTATGCAACTTTCTCAAACCAATCCAATTCAATTTTGTTTTTACTTTTCCTTGTGCAGGAAGTTAATCACTGAAGCGGCTTCCAATCCATGTGGAGGCGATATCTTAAATACTATAACTTGACAGAAGTGTACACTTGCACTCGATTTAGAGAACTCCTTTATACTCTTCAAGTTTTTGGCGTCGTTTCCAGGGATTGGCAATAGCGACTTCGTCTTTACTTTCTTGCACTTTTCCCTTATTGCACTTAATTTTTAGTTTTAGTTTTTCTTTATTATCATTTTTTTTACAGTTTCTTTATTCTAGTTTATGACCAGAGCACATCTGACGTCTAAACCCATGTTTATCGACGAGATCGAACACACAACAAGAAAACTCCAAAGAGAGGCACGTTAGGCATTAGCAGAAGCAACAATGAATCACAACGGAAGGGCCATAGACAATGCTATTGTTGACAATAACAATGTCAATAATGTCGCCGTCGTAGATGCGGTGGCAGATGGAGGGCGGCAAGAACAACAACCACCACCTATCCTACTTGTCCAGCAAGGCCGAGTCCGTACCACTCGAGACTACACGGAGGAAGACATAGACAACCTTGATTCTGCAGTCTTAGAACCAGATATCAATGCCAATCACTTTGAACTCAAGCCAGTCATGTTCAATATGATCGATAAACTGGGAAAATTTGGGGGCACAACAAATGATGATGCTCGACAGCACATGAAGTCATTCTTAGAGATTTATAAATTTTTTAGAATTCAAGGATTACCCCCTGATGTTCTAAAATTGCGATTATTCCCATATTCACTAAGGGATAGGGTGAAAACTTGGTTAAATAGCATGACTGTTGGTTCTATTGAGTCATGGACAGACCCATGTCGAGATTTTTTAGCTCGTTTTAATCCTTCAAATGTTACTGATCATATACGTAGCAAGATTACTTCTTTTCGACAGGCTGATGATGAGGCGATGTACAAAGCATGGGAATGCTACCGAGAACTTCTGCACAAATGCTCGCTCCATGGACTGCCACTTTGGACGCAAGTATCTATGTTCTACAATGGTGTTAATCAACCCACCAGTATGATGCTTGATGCATAAGCAAATGGCATACTACTTGATAAGGCACCAGAGGAGGGAATGAGGATCCTGAACCAGTTGGCCAAAAATGATTATCAGTTTTTGTCTGCCCGCCATGGCGGCATTAGACGACAAGCCACAGTGAATGAGTTGGAAGCATCAAAGTCCGTTAACACCCATTTAGACAAACTGACCAGATTGGTTGAAAGCATAATCAAACCAACAGGAATGTCATATGTGGTAAAAGTAGTGGAAGCTTTGTGCAATGAATGTGGCAGAGACCATGACTCTTCAGAATGTACAGAATCTAAAAAATTCACAGAAACCTACAAATGGAATAGTACTCCCAACACAAATACATACAATCTATGCTGGAGGAAACATCCAAACTTCTCATGGAGTAACCCTAACACTGCAGAAAATCCTACCAATAAGAATACAGGATATCAGAGGAACCCGCCTCGGTAGCAGACGCAACAGCAGATGACAACAAACAATTCTCTAAATGCTACTTTAAATACTTTTATGTCTCATACTATTGCTAATTCTGACAAGTTTGTTAACAAGGTTAATGCTTCCATTGACAACACTGAAATACAGATGTAGAACTAGAAAGCATCATTGAAAACACTAGAAACTCAAGTGGGTCAATTTTTTTTAAATACATGACCAGTAGGAGGTTTACCTAGTGATATTGAGGTCACTAGAGGAAAAACCCATGAGTAGTGTAAAGCAATCACCACCAGAAGTGGAATTAGCTTGCAAGAACCAAAGGGTCAGGAAACAAAAGGGAAACACCAATGGAACAAACTACCCAATCTGCAACACCCGCCGAGAAGGATGTCGCGGCAGGTCCTGATACTATGGTAACTCCTAACACATCTAAATTGGTCAAACATGAGGAAAATCATCTTGAGGAAACACCCATCCCTCAAATCAAATTTCCCTACAAAGAAAGAATTGAAGATATCAAACTACCACCACCATTCCCACAAAGGCTGAAAAAGTAGAAGCAAGATTACCAGTTTAAGAAATTTCTAGATATCTTGAAACATGTCCACATTAACCTGCCTTTAGTGGAACTCATTGAACATATACCTAATTATGCCAAGTTCCTCAATGACATAGTTTCTAAGAGAACACGGATCGGTGAGTTTCAAACAATGGCAGCTACAGAGGGATATGTGTCCATGATGCACAACAGAGCCCCACTAAAGAGAAAAGATCTGGGTATTTTTATCATTCCTTGTGCAATTGGCAGCAATTATACTGGACATGCATTATGTGATATGGGGCAAGTATCAACTTGATGTCGAAATCTATTTTCCAGAAACTAGGGATAGGAAAGGCCCACCCTACTATTGTCATGCTCCAACTGGCTGGCAGGTCTTACGTTCAACCAGAAGGGAAAATCGAAGACATATTGGTAAAAGTTGATAAGTTTATTTTCCCTGCTGAATTTCTAGTTTTAGATTGTGAAGCAGATGAACGGGCGCCTATTATACTTGGAAGACCATTCCTAGCTACTAGAAGGACACTGATCAACGTCAAAAAAGGAGAACTTACAATGAAGACCATTATGGTGATTGCCTTGGCAGTCACTTGGAGAACTATCCTGACACCTGCCTCGACGGCCAGAGAACAGAAGCTGAAGATGAGGCAGAGACAGAGGAGCAGGATGAAATACACTGGATGGCAACAATGCCAAGTAAGTATTTTGAACCTTTAGATTACACTGATAAGGGAGTAAAGTTCACAAAACCATCTATTGAGGAACCCCTTATCCTTGAGTTAAAACCCTTACCTGATCAACTCAAATATGTTTTTTGGGAGCCAATGATACTTTGCCCGTAATTATCTCTTCCAAGTTGCACGTTGAACAAGAACTTAAGCTGATAGACCTGCTACGACGGCATAAGAGGGCAGTAGGATGGACCATTGCTGATATCAAGGGAATTAGCCAGCAGTGTGCAAGCACAAGATCCTGTTAGAAGAAGACTGTAAACCCACTATCGATGCTCAAAGAAGTCTAAATGAGGTAATGTGAGAAGTTGACAAAAAGGAGATCCTTAAGTGGCTTGACACATGCATCATTTACCATATATCTGATAGTGAGTGGGTAAGCCCGGTACAATGTGTACCCAAGAAAAGAGGAATCACGGTGGTAAGTAATGAAAATAATGAACTAATCCCAGCCAGGACTGTGACCGGTTGGAGGGTTTGCATGAACTACCGTAAGCTAAACAAGGTGTTGCGTGTAAAAGAGTCCTATCACAAATAGTGCAAGTGTACACAACGCAAGTAGTAAAGTGATACTTGGAGTATCGGATATCGTCTCCACAGGTACTGTAAATAACTTTATCCTAGAATTGATGCACAATAGAGAAAAAGAGTTTAAATTGATTGTAAAGTAATCTTGGAAACAAGTAAAGTAAAAGATAAAAGAATCAGGTTTAAGAAATAGGCTGGTATTGAATTGCTCAGTAGTGCAGGTGTTGCACTGTAAGAGAACTTATGTTCTATCATCGTCCATGTCGCGGCAACACCTGTCGAGACAGAAGTCTGTTGATGTCGCGACATCGATCACACAACTCTGTACTTCAAGCTTGGCAAGAATCCCTGCTATGACTTGTCTTATCCCTAGGCCTTACCTCCCGGCGTAAATCAAGGGTGAACACCAATGTTGTCGAATTCTTCCTTAGCCACTTAACCTCGTAGTTATCCCTAAGCCAAGATGGTTTAATCATAAACTGGAAAACACATATTTATTTCGTTCGTATGCTTGAGTCTCTCGATATCAAACAGATGGATAACCTCACAATGCTCTCCCGATACTCTTGCGAGATATGAAAACCAGAATAAATAAACTTGAAGTTTTTATTGCCTTGAACAGTAAATTCCTAAAACAGTACAATCCTTGCAACTACTTTACAGAATCAACCCTTAGCCTAGGGGAGTTTAGAACATGATGAAGAGGGAAAACCGACAAGGGTTTGGGGGAAGATGGCTAGGAATGAGATATCCTTCCCTAGGTCGAATTACATGCCTTTATATAGGCCTTGGGTCCAAGTTTTCTAATATGGCAAGAATACAAGTTTAAACTAAAGTACAACTCTATTGGAGATTAAATCTTATTAGTATATACCTTTAATTCGTCATCTTTTCTTGCTTTGGGTTTCTTCCTTGGAATTTGGCCTTGGCCTTCATTCTGCCTCAGGGCTCAGAAAAATATAGGAGTGGTCCACGACAGACCGGCTTGAAATCCTTTATCTGTCGAGCTCCACTTCACTCTTCCACCTCACCAATGCCTTCGTCATGGCTGCCACGGCAGTGGCCGTGGCAGCATTTTCTCCTCGACTCCAGTCCTGTGTTCCAGCTCTGCTCCTTTGCTGCCTTGAGTTTGCCACAACAGATATGCAAAAGTAACCAAAATCAGTAGCAATTGTGCTATTTTATCTAATTGTGATGTATATACGGAAATCTATCCGAAATGCAATGAAATATCCTTGAATGCAGTAGAAATCTAGGTAAATGAGGGGTAAAATATAGAAATTTTATACACTCAACACACCCCAAACTCAAGTTCTTGCTTGCCCTCAAGCAAATACTACCTAACTAAAAAAAATTGGTTTGGCTTAATTCAGTGAACCTTTCCTTACCTACCACCTATTCCCTATCAAGAGCAATACCTTATCGGTGTTTCTAGATTTATTCGGAACCATGCTATAATTCTTGTGCAGTGTGTGCATGTTTTGTGAACAACTGTGTCTAGACTCCTTTAATTTACCAGAATAGTCATGCTTACAAACTTGAGTTTATGCCAATTCATTTTTTCTAGAGGAAATTCTTAGGCTCCTTTAGTTTTTTCTAACTTAAGCTCAAAGAGAAATCTCCCTAAAATCAGTGCAAGGCAGTTTTGCAAGCAAATGAGTCTGAATTATTTCTTTCCTTTTATTCCTTTCCTAGAGCCAGTGATATGCACCTCTAGGGGCAATCTCAAGTGGGTAAACATTCCTATTCCAATGTACTACAGAAGTCTAGATAGCATAAGAGTCATAAAGAGTGTTGTACAGATCATAGTTATAGCAAGGCTCTAAACAGTTCCTAAAATTTCCTAAAGGCACTGTCACGACAGAGTATGTCGCGACAGGTAAGTTTAGTTCAAAGACTTAAGCCAAATTTTTGTTTTTTTTTTCATTTTTTGACACAAAAATAAACTTAAAAATATACTAATAATTAGATACAAATTAAGACACAACTAATAACTTCATTAATGGAGGGATGCTACCCCCAAACTTGAGGGTTGCATTGCCCTCAATGCATGACAAGATGAAAAAAACAAAAAAAAAACAGAAAAAGCAAATACATCACAAAATAGATATAACAGCAAAGACAACAAAATATAAGAAAGAAACTTAATTTGAGGAGCTGTCATCGCTGTTGCTGCTGATTTGGAGCTACCAGCGGGCAGTGACCTTCATGGCATGGTGCTGGGGGAGGCAGAGGCTGTTTTCTACTTTGCCTCCCGAGGTGGTCGGACACGTGTCGGTGAGATGCATGGAAACTGGTCCAGGACCTCGATGTCATCATCAGAGCTGCTGCTGGCAGATTTGCCTTGGTCGGAGGGTCCTTCGATAGTCTCATTAAATTTCTTCCTTTTCTTCGGAGGGAAGTCCTTGGAGATGTCTTGGGCAAATGATGGCTCAAAGTCAGAATCCTGTCAGACGGAAGAGGAGGAGAATCCTTCAAAGTACTTGGGGTCGATCTCCGGTAGGGGGTCCTTTCTCTTCTCTCCTCTGGCAGTGGTAGACCGTCTGTCGCCTTCGCTTGTCGTGGCAGGTGTAGGTGTGGAGGCAGCAGATGGAGTTCTGGGGCTCGCAGCAGGGGTAGATGTGGGGGCAACAAAGAAGTGTTCTGGGAAGGAGGGGAATTGCACATGGGTAAAATGTAAATCATTTTGAATGAAATTTACCGTTGCGACTGTGAAGCCCCTCATGAAGCCCATCAGTCAGAGTTGTCGTTCCTCTATCCTTTTCAGCGTCGACAGAGTCTGGCTGAAGGTGTCTGCTGGAGGTGCTGTTGCCGTCTGTTGTGGCTCTGCCACAACAGGTTCTGGGGAGCTGGGACCTACCGTCGGTTATGTCGTGGCAGATGGGTTGATGTATGACAGAGGGGTGGCAGCCTTCAACTCCATCAAACTGTAAATATTTCGCTGCATCCACCCTTTTCCTTGAACCTTGACATCTTCCTCAATTTCGGGTACATTATGGTTCCGGCAGATGGTGGTGATGAGGTAGGGGAAGACGAGGGGCCCCGACGGTTGGAGGGCGCACTCAAAGATTCTATCCCGGATGTAGCGGCCGACATTAATTTTCCTCTCGTTTAAAATAGAATGAACAAGGGCTAACCTTGGTCATCGTTCCTCTCCGTCCCTTCTTTTGTGACCTCTGCCATGACAGCATCATAGTCTGCCGGTGACAGACTATTCACGAACTTTCTGTGGGAATCCTCCTTCTTGCTCACGTACAATCCGTATAGTGTGTTGATGTACGTAGCTCGAGAGAGAGTTGCTTCCCTCGAACGGTTACTATCTTGGCATCCTTGCTATCGACGACAGCGTAGAACTCTCGGACGAGGGTTATATTTATCTCCTCGGGTTGGACAACAAATTTCTACCATTTTAGGGCTTGAATTTTCTTGGCTATGAAGCTTTCTAGCCTTAGATCTCTCGAGGTTGTGTGTAGATGAACCCTCGTTCCTCCCACATGTCCCTCTTTTGGAAGGAACTGTAGTACCTCATGGCAGAAGTGGATACTGCCGTGGCATTGACTCGAGGTTGATACTGCCGTGGCAGAAGTGGAGGCAGCGCTGCGGCGGGTTTGTCTGCTAGCCATTGCAAGGACTGTAGAAAAATGAAAAGAAATTTTTGAGATCTAAAATAGAGGGAGCATGTAAAGAGAATGAGATGAAAAATGAATAGGAAGTGGGGGTTTGTATAGAAGGGGGATTTTCTACACGTTGGATCTGTAACGGAAGGCACGAATAACGGGGCCAGCTATTACGCAGTTTCTGACGTGTCTGTCACGCGTTTCTGTGTCTGCTGCGCGTCTGTTACGCGTTTGCGTGTCTGCCGCGATAGCTCGTGACAGGTTGTTTTCTCCACGTCTGTCGCGACAGCTAGTGACAGGCTGTGATGACAGACTCGCCCGTTGGGCTTTTTTTGGGTTGTTGTGAATGCGGTGGGCTGATTCATTCCTTCTTTTTGCTTTGCTTGCTTTATTTCCTAAAAATAAATAAATAAGCTAAATTATAATCTTAGTTCCTAAAAATAAATAAAATTATGAATTCTTAATAAATAATTTAAATAAAATAAAATAAAAACTAAGATAAATTAGGGATGCCTTGAGGGGCATCTCCTAAAGTAACTACTTCCTACATTCTTAGGGTTTCAGTCCCCTGATAATGCTTGAGTCTCTGTCCTTTGACCTTGAACTGGTGCCCTTCTTTTAGGAATTTGATTGTAATGGCACCATGGGGGAAAACTTGGACAACTTGAAAAGGATCAGACCACCTAGATTTAAGCTTTCCTGGGAAAAGCTTAACCTGGAGTTGAACAACAACACCTACTGCCCTGGGCAGAACTGCCATGGCAGCAGCTTCCTGTCGTGCCACCTCTTAGTTTTGTCCTTGTAGATTTTGGCATTGTCATAGGTCATTGCTCGAATTTCTTCAATTTCATTCAAGTCTAGTAGTCTTTTCTGTCCTACCTTATCACAATCCAGATTTACTGCCTTGATACCCCAGTAAGCTTTGTGTTCTATCTCAACAGGTAAATGACAGGTTTTCCCATAGATGAGTCTATAGGGTGACATCCCTAATGGTGTTTTGAACGATGTTCTTTAGGCCCAGAGTGCATCATTGAGATGTAGAGACCAATCCTTTCGAGTGGGTTTAACCATCTTCTCAAGTATGTTCTTTACTTCTCTGTTGGATATCTCGGCTTGCCCATTGGTCTGAGGGTGATATGTTGTTGCAATCCGGTGCTTTACTCCGTATTTTCTCAAGGCAGCAGCAATTACCCTATTATCGAAATCTCCCCTCATCACTAATTATCGCCCTTGGGATGCCAAATCTAGAGAATATGTTCTTGTGAAGAAATCTTTGAACAGTTTTGGCATCGTTTTTTTGAGTGGCGATCGCTTCTACCCACTTTGACACATAATCCACTACCAGTAGGATGTACAGGTTCCCACAAGATGCTAGGAATGGTTTCGACCTCTAATATGTTCTGTAGTGGCATCTCATACCTTCTCGAGATGTTTCCAATTCTTTGGCATATGTCACAGCTTTTGTAAAAAGCTTGTGCATCTTTGAATAGTGTGGGCCAATAGAAACCGGATTGCAGAACCTTGGCAGCGGTTTTGTTTCCACCTAGGTTTCCTCCATACGGGGAAGCATGGCAGTGATGAAGCACAACTTCCTGTTCATCTTGTGGCAAGCATCTCCTGATAATCTGATCTGCACAATGTTTGAAAAGAAAAGGTTCATCCCAATAATAATGTTTTGCATCATTTTGGAACCTCTTCCTTGCTTGGTAATTAAGCTCTGGAGGTAGTACCCCACTAACAATGTAATTAACAAAATCAACATACCAAGGGGTTTCAGAAAGCTTACCTGTCGCCATGGCTGTCGCAGCAGTGCTAGTGGCAGCAAACAACTGCTCATCTGGGAAGGTCTCCAGTATGTTGGTCATGTCTGTTAATTGACTCCTTCTCGTCTCCAGTCTCGACAAGTGGTCGGCTACTTGGTTCTATGTTCCCTTTTTATTCTTGATATCAATGTCAAATTCTTGCAGCAGCAGAATCCAACGTATCAATCTCGGTTTTGCATCCTTTTTCGTGAACAGATACTTCAGTGATGAATGGTCTGTATGGACCACCACCTTTGTTCCAAGTATGTACGGACGAAACTTGTCGATTGAGAACACCATTGCTAACAGTTCCTTCACTGTCGTGGTGTAATTTACTTGGGCATCATTCAGTGTTTTGTTGGCATAGTAAATCACATGGAAGAGCTTATCCTTCCTCTGCCCTAGTGCTGCCCCGACAACATAGTCACTGGCATCACACATTATCTCGAATGGAAAACTCCAGTCTGGTGGTTGTACGATCGGGGATGTTACCAGACTCTTCTTCAGAATTCTGAATGCCTCAATACATTCAGCATTAAAATCAAAGGGATGGTTCTGCTCCAATAGGTGGCATAAGGGTTTGGTAATCATCGAGAAATTTGCAATAAATCATCGATAAAACCCGGCATGCCCTAAGAAACTTCGAATCCCCTTGACTGCGGTGGATGGCGGTAGCTTTTCGATGACTTCTATTTTGGCTCTGTCCACCTCTATGTCGCGGCAGCTCACTTTGTGGCTTAGTACTATCCCTTCATTCACCATGAAGTGGCATTTTTCCCGGTTCAAAACCAAGTTCGCCTCTTCACATCTTTCAAGAACCTTCTGTAAGTTGCCTAAACAACCTTCAAAATTGTCTCTAAAGACGGAAAAGTCGTCCATGAAAATCTCTAGGAAATCATCCACCATGTCGGAGAATATTGCCATCATGCACCGTTGGAAGGTTGTTGGTGCATTGTAGAGCCCAAATGGCATTCTTCGAAAAGCATAGGTGTCGTAGGGGAAATGGTCTTTCCGGGTAGCTTTGTTAAGCTTCTGGTAATCCATACAAACCCTTCAACCGGTCACAGTCCTGGTTGGGATTAGTTCGTTTTCTTCGTTGCTTACCACGGTTATGCCTCCCTTTTTGGGCACACACTGCACCGGGCTCACCCACTTCCTATCCGAGATGGCGTATATGATTCCGGCGTCGAGCCATTTGATAATCTCTTTTCTCACCACTTCTTGCATAGCCTCGTTCAAATGTCTCTGGGCATCAATAGTCAGCTTATGATCACCTCCAAGAGAATCTTGTGCATACATAATGCCGGACTGATGTCTTGGATATCAGCTATAGTCCATCCAATGGCCTTCTTATGTTGTTGTAGCATTATGATTAGTTGTTGCTCCTATTTTTGCATTAACTTGGAATAGATGATTACGGGCAACGTATCATTTAAACCAAGAAAGACATATTTAAGCTTCCTTGGAAGGGGCTTAAGATCTAGAACGTGTGGCTTTTCAATCGAAGGGTTCTGGATTATATGTTCATTTGAGATATAACTAAGAGGCTCGAAGAACTTACCTAGACGATTGCCTATCCAATTTACCTCATCGGGACCTTCAGTGTCAGATGTTTCTGAGTCGGAAGAGTCACTGTCGTCATTGCTGCCGTGATAGTCTTCTAGGTGACAGTTGTGGTAGTGACCAATCTTTCTATCGTGGCAGCTGGATCTGATGCTGGGTTGGTCAAGGATCACTTCAGAGATTGCCTTACACTCTTCTTCTGCATCAGCATGTTTAATTGCTTGGAGAACATTGAGTTTGATTTCATGACCATTCACTCCCATGGTCAGTTCTCCTTTCTCTACATCGATCACAGTTCTGCATGTGGCTAGGAAAGGTCGCCCCAGGATGATCGGTGCGTTTTCATCTGCTTCACAGTCTAAAACAAGAAAGTTAACAAGAAAAATTAATTTCTCCACTCTTACCAGAATATCTTCAATCTTCCCTTCTGGTTGTACTAAGAGTCGTTTGCTAGCTGCAGCATGACTGTTGTGGGCCTTGCTCGTCCAATACCTAATTTCTGAAACACAGATTTGGGCATCAGATTTATGCTAGCACCAAGATCACAAAGTGCTTTACCCACGAATTTGTCGCCAATTATGCACAGTATGATGAAGCTCTAAGAATCCTTTTTCTTCTAGGGTGGATGCATGTGCAAAATAGTCATGCATCCTTCTGTCATCTTCACCGTTTCGAATTCCCCAAGTCTGGACCTCTTTCACATGACGTCCTTGAGAAATTTCGCATAACCGGGCATATGCTTGATGGCCTCTAACAGCGGTATGTTAATGTGCACCAGCTTAAAAATATCATAAATATTTTCGAGTTCGTACTCCTGTTTCTGTTTCTGTAACCATTGTGGAAAAGGAGGTGGAGGACGGTAATCTTCAAGACGTCCTTCACATGGTATTCGGATCTGAGGAGGGTTAGGTTCTTCAGCATCCTCTGTTTGCTCCTCTGTCCCTTCTGCTGTCGCGGCAGGTGTGTCGACATCAGATTGTTCTTCCTCTACCGGGGCAGTGTTCACGGAATGTGTATCTAGGGTCGGTTCCTTACTTGGTATGTTCTTCATCTCTGGCTCTTGTAACTGTTTCCCACTCCTTGTTGTGATTGTATTACACTGCTCATGTGTGGGTTTTCTAGTGACCTCAGTATCACTAGGGAAACCTCCGTTTTACCTTGGCTTGATATGCTGGGAAACCTGGCCCATCTGTGTCTCTAGCGATTTCAGGGTAGGCTCATGGTTTGTCATCCTCATCTCTGTCTTGTCCATGAATTACTCAGTTTTCTTGACAAAGTGATCCATGTTTTCCATGTAAGCTCCTGTCTATGACATAAATGTTGCCAATGTCTGCTCCAGTATACTAGGTGCGGCTGACGGCAGCTGTTGTGGCTGCTGTCGCGATAGGATTCTGGGTGCCCCTTGGTTTTGGTTGTTCTGCATTTGAGGATTTAGTGCATTGTTCGGATTGCTCCAGGAAAACTTAGGATCTTTCCTCCAGTTGGTATTGTAATTGTTGGAATCATAGTTTCTTGGCTTGTTATAATTCCCAACATACATCCCTTCTTCCAGCTGTAAAGAGCAGTCTTCTGAACTGTGATTCCTACTACATGTTTCACATACCTCTTCCGCAGAATATACGGCTTTGGAATCTTTCCGCTGCAGATTTTCCACTACTTTTGTGAGGTGCGCAACCTGTGATTTCATCGAATTATGAGCTTCATAATCCTTCACAGATATCCCTCGTTTGCCCCCTCTCCTAGCTGTAGGAAATTGCTCATCGTTTTTTGCTAAGTTCTTCAACACTATCATTGCTTCGTCTGGTTCCTTGTCCAGTATTAGCCCATTCGCAGCTGAATCTATTCTCAGACGAGTATGTGAATTAGCAGCATTGTAAAATTTGACGACATGATTCCACACGGGAAATCCATGCATTGGGCAGTTTCGAAGAAGAGTTGTAAAATCTGTCCCATGCCTCGGGCATTGGTTCGTCATCCTACTGTTGAAAAGTAGCAATTTCGTTACACAATCTTTGAAATAAATGAGAATGATTAAAATGAGATAAGAATTCACGAGAGAGATCTGCCCAAGTTCGTATTGAACCCAGCATTAGTTTATTCCACAAAGTTTTAGCTTTGTCTCTCAGTGAATGAGGAAATAACCGGAGCCTCAGTACTTCAAGATTGACTCCTGGCAATCTAAACGATCCACATATTTCTTGGAACGTTTTCAGATGTTTGCGGGCATCCTCAGTTGCAGAACCACTAAACTGGCCAGCGGAATTTATCATGCTGAACATAACAGGTTTCAGCTAGAAGTTCTCAGGTTCCACGTCTAGCAAGGTGGTCTCCAGTTCAACATGGTCATTGACCATGTAGTCGCGGCAGGACTGTCGTGCGGCGGCAGCAACAAGCCATTCATTCCGGACATCTTGGAGAGGATCTTCATCAACCCTCTGGTCATCATCAACCCCGCTGTTCTGCCTTTCGTTCACCATTGCTTCTAGATGTTCCTCAAGATAGTCATTTCTTGCTATCAAGAGTCGGACTTGGTTCCTGAGTTCGTACGTGCGTTTGATTTCAGGGTCTAGTTCATACTCAGGTTCTTTGCCTCATCTAGATCTGCGCATAAGCAAACAGAAAACCTTGTGAAAAGCACATGGTAAATAATACCACTAAAAACAGAAAAATAAAAAGAAAAAGTGCAGTAAGAGTAAGAGTAAAGATATGTTGCCAGTCCCCGGCAACGACGCCAAAAACTTGTTGCGTGTAAAAGAGTCCTATCACAAATAGTGCAAGTGTACACGACACAAGTAGTAAAGTGATACTTAGAGTATCGGATATCGTCTCTACAGGGATAGGAAATAACTTTACCCTAGAATTGTTGCGCAAGAGAGAAAAAGAGTTTAAATTAATTGTAAAGTAATCTTGGAAAACAAGTAAAGTAAAAGATAAAAGAATCAGGTTTAAAAAATAGGCCGATATTGAATTTCTCAGTAGTTCTTGTGTTGCACTGTAAGAGAACTTCTTATCTATCGTCGTCCCTGTCGCGGCAACACCTGTCGCGGTAGAAGTCTGTTGATGTCACGGCAGCGATCACAAAACTTTGTACTTCAAGCTTGGCAAGAATCCCTGCTATGACTTATCCTATCCCTAGGCCCAAGTGATGTTGATGAACACTTCTTAGATGATACCTCCCAGCGTAAATAAAAGGGTGAACGCCAATGTTGTCGAATTCTTCCTTAGCCTCTTAACTTCGTAGTTATCCTTAAGCCGAGATGGTTTAACCATAAACTAGAAAACGTGTATCTATTTCGTTCGTATGCTTGAGTCTCCCGATATCAAACAAATGGATAACCTCACAATGCTCTCCCGATACTCTTGCGAGATATCAAAACCAGAATAAATAAAATTGAAGTTTTTATTGCCTTGAACAGAAAATTCCTAAAATAGTACAATCCTTTAACTACTTTACAGAACCAACCCTTAGCCCTAGGGGAAGTTTAGAACATGATGAAGAGGGGAAAACGACAAGGGTTTTGGGGAAGATGGCTAGGAATGAGATATCATTCCCTAGGTCGAATTACATGCCTTTATATAGGCCTTGGGTCCAAGATTTCTAATATGGCAAGAATACAAGTTCAAACTAAAGTAAAACTCTATTGGAGATTTAATCTTCTGAGTATATGCCTTTAATTCGTCCTCTTTTCTTGCTTTGGGTTTCTTCCTTGGACTTTGGGCTTGACCTTCATTCTGACCCAGGGCTCAGAAAAATATAGGAGTGGTCCACGATAGACCGACTTGAAATCCTTTAGCTGTCGAGCTCCACTTCACTCTTCCACCTCACCAATGCTATCGTCATGGCTGCCACGACAGTGGCCACGACAGCGTTTTCTCATCGATTCCAGTCCTGTGTTCCAGCTCTGCTCCTTTGCTGCCCTGAGTCTGCCACAACAAATACCTATAAAAGTAACCAAAATCAGTAGCAACTGTGTGATTTTATCTAATTGTGATGTATATGCGGAAATCTATCCTAAATGCAATGTGTAACACCCGTGTTTTAGGGTTAGGAGTTAGTCGGGTTAGTTGGTCCGAGTCGGTAAAATTAATTTTAATCAAGTTGACCTAGGCTTGACCCAATTGAGCTTTTAAATAAAAGGGAGTAACCATTTGGTAATTTAGCCAAAATAATTTGAAAAAGTAGACAACCTTTTTGAAAGTTAAAAAGAACAAAAAAAGGTGGTCTTCTCCTCCATTTTTCTCCCAACGTGAAAATCAAACCTAAACCCCTCTCAAACCCTAAATACTATTCCATCAAATTTCTTCTTCTACTCAAGCTCTTTTTCAAAGTTAATTACATATCTACACTCTCCTCTTCATCCTCTACCTTTACCTAGTTGTAGAATTTGAAACTATCATCTTTTGAAATTTGGGGATTCAATGAAAGCTTGAGTTTTTATTGGGGTTTTCAATTGGTTTTGAATTATTAAGTTGGGTTTTGGTTTAGTCACCTTAAAATACACATAATATGTTAAAATGGGTAAGTTTGGGTGAAAACCCGAAATGGGTCCATGTGGCCATTTTTGAAGTGTCTAAAACTTGGATTTTGGTGAGTTTTAGGGTTAGGTTGAAGGGCTGATGAATTAGGGGTGTTAGGAAGGTGTTTTGGGACCATTTGTGTGTCATTTGGGTGTTTGAAAACATGGTTTTTAGCTAGGTTTTAAGGGAGCTCGAAAATGGACTTTTGGGTGATTATTTGGGTTGGAATTTGTTGAAGTATGGCTTGTACTTATGGGATGAGTTGATGACTGAGTTTTAGCATTGATTTGTGAGTAATAGATGTGTTTTGATTGGCTATAAACAAGAGGAGACATTGGAGAAGCATCGGGATCGAATTCGGGCATATAGGAGGCTTGCTTTGGACAAAAGAGTTTATCTACAAGATGATGGAACTGATAGAAGCGACACATGAGAATGAGTATGATCCCTCTGCCGCCATGGCAGGTACTTCAGCCCAAGGCGGGCATGGAGATCAGCCCTTCATAGACCCCACCAAGATGCTCCAGGGTATTTATAGAAAGCTACAAAGGATGGAGCACAGAAACTTAAAATTCATGGAGTATGTGCGAAATTACAACATGAGGTTTGAGTTGTTCCTCAAGGACAAATTCCCAAGTGATGACCTTCATTTTCTTGCTTTCCCTATAGAAATCACTGAAGCCGACATGCCAAGCGAGCCTATCCCAGACTCCCTTGCTGTGACATCACCTGACGTCGTTGCGGCATCACAGCAAGACTCCTCCTCTGCCGCCAAGACCCCACCTACCGCTCCAACAAACAGAGGGACAACTCCACAGGTCTCCTGCTCTTCATCTAACAACTCTTTCGATGATTATGACGATACTCTCCACCCGTCATGGCAGCACAACCTGCGGCGGTAGGGAAATGCATGAAACGAAAATATCTTTACATCTCAGTTGATTCAGACAAGGAAGAGTCCAATGAAACTGTCTCAGTGACCAAAAACACGCCACCTTCCAGAATCCAACCACACAGGACATCAAAACTTGTCCAACCATCTCCCTTACAAAGACGGTGGCTGGACCTATCTGATGAAGAAGACGTGGTGGCCCAAAATTCCTAATCTTCTTTTTAAAATGTAATCTGTTTCTTTTTCCTTTTATTTTTTGTCTTGTTTTTTATTTCCTGTGTGTTGCATTGAGGGCAATGCCCGCCTCGAGTTTGGGGGAGGGAGATTCCACCTTAGTATAGTTCATATTTAGTTGCATATTAATTCACCATCTTAGTTGCATTGTACTTATCTCATCTTGAATGAAAATAACTTGTTAAACAACTTTTGTCTATGATAGAATAGCCAACATCTCACACCATTAAAAAGTACCTTTAATTTTTGGGTAGCATGAAGATGACTTAGAAATTTACTATAGTGCTATTTATCCTTAACACAAATATGGCAGGTTGATTGATATAATGAAGTAGTGAACATAGACTGATTAATTATCTGGTACTTTTAATTCACATGCTTAACAGGTCGTCAGCACGACAACAGAATTTGTCAAAACTGCAAAGAAGGCTATTGCGGCAGGTAAGAAGACAAAAAATTATACCCTAGAGGTGCCCAAAAAAGCTCTAGTGGACAAAAAATCGTTGGAGGCGCCCAAAATTGGCTAAGTCTTTTGTTCACTTAAAAGCTCTTGAAAATCAACTTGTACACAATTCAGAACACACTTGATCACAAGCATTATAGTTTGTATCGAGAAAATCCATGTTATCCTACACACTAAAATGATATAGGTGCTACGGCCTTGAGGCATGAAATCAAGTTAAAGACATGTTCCTTTTTGTTAGAGTAGGGGTAAGTACTTATTAGGTTTGCATCGCTTGAGGATAAACAATAGTTTGGGTTTGGGGGTGTGTAAAGTGCTTAAAAGTCCTATATTTTATGCCCATTTTAGCTCATATTGTCACTATTGTTAAGCTCATTCTAGTTCATATTTAGGTTTTTATGCATGTTTTACTGTATCTTTGCTTCACTCAGCTTATTAGAGTGTTTATGATTATTTGTGGAGAAAATATACTATTTTCGGTTGCATTTGCATTACAGGATACAAGAGACTGCCGCGGGAACTCGCCGCAGCAGTAGGGGAGAAGAATGATAGGAGAGGAGGAGAAAGCGGAATGATCACATCCAGTCACGTAGGACCAATCATCGTTGCAGAGAAGAACTGTATTGATGTAGTTCAAAGAATAGCCCACCGAGACAGATTGTCGCCAGCACTTCTGTCGCAGCGGCACATTGGAGAATGAGCAAAAGGGAGTACGATCTGAAGAAGAGAATTTACTGAATCAATAGAACCAGCACTTCTGCCGCGATGACACATTGAGAATGAGCAAAAGTGAGTACGATCTGAAGAAGAGAATTTATTGAATCAACAGAACCGAGTCACATAAAGAATAAAGTCCAGAGCAGCCGGAGATGACGTGAGAAGACCCAAACAAGGAAGAAGCTTGCAGCCCAAGAAAGCCCAAAAATAGAGTTATTTTGGAATAAAATATTCAGACATTTAATTGCATTTAATTCCAACTCAACTTCCTCCTAAAGAGAGACTTCTTCCCCAAGAAGGGTTTTACATGTAACCATCTATATAAAGGCAATACTTGACCGATTGGAGAGGGGGGAGAGATTAGGGTTTTAAGTTTATTTTTGTGTTTTCGTTATTTCTATTATGTTCTAAAATTTCCTTAGGGTTAAGATTGTTTTGTTTAGTAGTTGTGAGAACGGTTGTAATTAGTTAAAGTTGTTGTTATGCAATTCAATTCAAGGTTTGTCAATCATATGTTCTTAATCTTTGTTTGCAATAGAATCGAGAGATCTTTATGAAAACATCTATTTGTTTCAATTCGAGAGATTTAAAACTCTAGAAAAGGATAAACATGATTCCCATCAACTAAGGTGAGAATCAACTTAGCTTAGAGATAAGTCTAGGTTTAAGGTGGCTAAGAAGGAATGTGTGAAAGTTGTTGTTCAACCTAGGTTTAGACCGAGAGGTATTGTCAAAGAGTGGGCATCAACAGTAGTCAAACTTAGAGATAAGTTGGAATCAGATCAAAACGTTCTGCCAAACTTTGAAGGCTCGCCGAATTCCCTGCCATGGTAGTGTTCTATCTGTCACCCGTCGTGGCAGAGATATCAACTTTTCCTTACAAGACTTTTACGAGTTCAACGCAGTTTCACACAACGACACAACTCAATCTGACCCATCTTTTTATTCTGATTTCTCAATCCTTTCATTATTTGTTTACTTTATGTTTATGCAACTTTCTCAAGCCAATCTAATTCAATTGTGTTTTTTATTTTCCTTGTGCAGGAAGTTAATCACTAAAGCAGCTTCCAATCCCTGTGGAGACTTTATCATAAATATTATAACTTGACAGAAGTGTACACTTGCACTCGATTTAGAGAACTCCTTTACGCTCAACAACCGTTCTCTCTTTATCACTCTTGTTATCCTTATAACCTCACCACCGATGGGTAGAAGTATTCTTAAAATGACCATATTTTTCATGTATATATTCATAGCCTCGACCACGGCCACAACTTCTAATGTGGCTTTTATTCTTTCCATAATATAATATTACATTCACTTCAGGGAATGAAGTTGAGCTAGTGGGCCTTTGAAATATTTTTCACGATATTGTGTTTAAGGACAACATTATTTGTCGTGAAAAGAGGAGTATGTTTTTATTAACATATCCTTATCCCAGAGAACAAAGATTTAATCCTCGTACGCGGCGTTGTTAAACTAGTCCACAAGGTCCTTTAAAAACCTCCTTTGAGACCAGTAGCCTCGTAGAACGAGATGTCCAGCCAATATACTTGGATTATATCGAAGTTATGTTACCAATTGAATAGTGATTTACCATGTTTGCATTCACTTCAAGGAATGAAACAGATCCAATAATTGTATGGAATAAACATCACGGCTGCATTCACTGCAGGGAATGCCTCCCATAAAACTTTTTTTTGGATCAAGATGAATTTTCGTAACTTGAATTGTAACCACCCGAACCCGCTTATGCGTTTCACCTAACTCCAGGCGGTCACAACCTATAATAAAACTTCATGTGAAATATCTCAGTCAAAATATCAAAACTAATATAGTTCCTATACGGGAGATTTACAATCCATACCTTAAAACCTGTTAATGAAGATATAACAATACTATTCTCAGAACGATTATAAAATCTTTCAGTATTGCTTTCAAATCCATCCCAAAATAGTAAATAATAGTTTAGTAACATGTGGTTACAAAATAGGTGATATGAAAGCATGAAGTGTTTAGTTATAAACTAAAGCCAACATCCGACAAAAACCAAAAGATAAGTCGTATCAAAATATAGGCATAAGTCACCCAAATACAGACAGATCGGGAGATAAGAACATTACAACAGACTAAATGCTAAATGTGTCGATCCTCCAGTTGTCAGGTCCAAAAAGGTAGCTTATCACAAGTATCTGAAAGGGGAGAAGAGAAGGGCATGAGCTAGGGAGCTCAATGTGTTCCAATAAGTGCAGATCAAACACGCATAAATACATATCAATCATATCATAAGAACATAATAGCAGTTTAATAAAAATGCTCGAGTGCATGCAAGGGTTTACTAGTAACTACCCTCCAACCTTGCACCAACATGCAGTCCCCCAGAACTGCATCCATAGGGACTTACCCTAGGCCCGATGGGCATAGGTGCCACCTAAGAGGCTACTTTATGTCCATAAGGATTTACCCATGCTAAAGCATCAGAACCTACCCAAGGGGAGACCTTGAGTCCATAAGGATTTACCAGTTGGATCGGGGTTGTACCGACAGAGACTTCATAATATAACCATACAGTATACCCCAGATAACAATCGGTATTTAGATTCCAGACATGAGTAATAGAATACATATGTTAGACATATTCTATTCAAAGTATCAGAAATGGAAGATTCATGCTTTTGACAAATAAATGGGCATACCATTGAGCAGAGCAAACAATATCATCATTCATCATGCAAACAGAGTGTGCCATCATAAATCAAGCTAGTAGATTACACTGTCGATAATATCAGATAGATAGACAATATTATCAAGATCAAGCAACCACATAGCACAATTACATGTCATGTATATAGATCGAGCGGACATACAACAAGTAGGCAGTGTATGATATCATCTATCTAGTTCATCATTTCATCAAGCATATCATCGTTCATAATTAAATCATTAGATTGTTTATTAATGTGTAATAATAATACAATGCATACAACTGAATGTAGAATACATGGAACACACCTCAAAAGCTGGTCAAAGAAGGTCTAACAGACACTGCCTCAGTACGCTCGGATACATGGTCGGATCCTAGATCATGCAAGAGTAACGGTCATAATGTGAAATAAGAGTTAAGCTTGATCTTATACACATAGTTTAAATTCATACTGATATTCATTGAAGTATGAGGGTGAGGAGATCGAGAGGAGCTAGGCTGAGCTGGAGAGTGGTCACACGAGTCTCGAGTACCTTTACGCAAATAATACACTATTTTAGTCACTTATTCGTTTTACTATTATCTGAATTAAATAATAAAGTACATATGCATGATTTGAGTTTAACGTCAGATTCGGGGGTCTTCCGGTTGGAATTTCGCAAAATGGGCTTCAAAATCAGACTCAGAACGTCGAAAAACATAAAAAAAAAAGGCTTTTTCAGAAATTTTGACTTTTTGTTCAAAGTCAACGCTGACGTCGACAAGTCAACACTGACGTCAGCAGGTCAACAGTCAACAAAGTTAGAGTCAACGTTGACGTCAACAGCAAACATGAGGTCAACTCGGGTGAGTTGACTCACAATTTCGAGTCGGGTTCAGTTCGAGCTACTTGGGCCGGCCGGTTCAGACCGGTTTTTACCCTAGGAATAATAAGCGTCACCAGACGATGAGCGAAATGTCGCCGGAGGCTCGGAATGGCACGTATTCACCTGGAAAAAAAATTACATATTCAATTATTCACTTGAACCAACCCACACAAATCTGAAAATCACCATAAATCCTTGCAAAAAACAAAAGGTCGTCGGAACTTACGTAGCTTCGATAGAGGCTTCGCCGGCGTTAGTTGGTCACAGAACTTTAGGGGTTTTGCACGGAATGACGCAAGGAACACGATTGTAGCAGCAGAGCACTGGACAGACGACCGACAACGACAGAATCGACAAACAAAAATCGGTGAAAAAGGGTAAGGGTTCATCGAACCTTTAACCCTCAAATCCCGATGATGGCGGCGGGGTTGAGCCAGTGACTAACGGGGATGAGCTCAGACGGAAGAAAGGACAACGATGCCATCGGTAGTGAAGCCCACCGTACAGCGGTGACTAGAATCTAACGGTGGCCGGACGAAAGAATGGTAGGGATTCTTGGGGGAGGAGATGGTTCTCGAAAGGGGGGAAATTGGGCATTTAATTTGGGTAGGTGAAAAACTGATCAAACTTTAATTTGCTTATATCAGCCATGAATGATTCAAGTGAAAATGGGGGAAACTTTAACATTAAGAGCGAATTAGCTTAAACGGCTGGGTCACGTGCCTGGCTGCCTTAGGTCAAGGGTTCGAATTCCACAACCAACAACCCCTTTCTATTTTTATTATTTTTAAGTGTTACAACTCCCCCTCCTTAAAAGAAATTTCATCCTTGAAATTTACCTGAATCAAACAGATGCAGAAACTACTTTCTCATGGGTCCTTCGATCTCCCAAGTAGCCTCTGCGGGGCTACAATTGCTCCACAAAACTTTAACCATTGGGATGCATCTGTTCCTTAGAACCCTCTCATCTGAATCAAGAATCTGTATCGATTCCTCTTCATAGGATAAGTCTGACCTCAACTCCACATCCTGAACCTGAATGACATGACTCGGATCTTGATGGTATTGTCTCAACATGGACACATGAAAAACATTATGGATACAATTAAGCTAGGGAGGCAACTCAAGCTGGTAGGCAACTGGCCCAACTTTCTTCACAATACAGTAAGGCCCAATAAATCTCGGACTCAGCTTACCCTTTTCCCAAATCTCAGAACTTTCTTCCATGGGGATACCTTCAGGAAGACTTGATCACCGACCTCAAACTCAATATCCTTTCTTCTCCGATCAGCATAAGATTTCTATCTGTCAAAGGCCCCTTTTAGACAATCACGGATTAATCTGACGGTCTCTTCAGTCTCTTGGATCAACTCCAGATCCAAGGTCTTCTTATCGTACAACTCGGTCCAACCGATAGGAGTTCGTCACTTACGACCGTACAGAGCTTCATATGATGCCATGCGAATACTAGCCTGATAACTGTTATTATACGCAAACTCGGACAAGGGCAAGAAATCTTCCCAACTACTGTGGAAGTCTATCACGCATCCCCTCAACATATCTTCAAGAACCTAAATTACCCTCTCTGACTGTCCGTCAGTCTGTGGATGAAAGGATGTGATGAAATTTAGACGTGTACCCAAGCATTATGCAAGGCATACCGGAAATGAGAAGTGAACCTCGAATCTCGATCTGATATGATAGATAAGGGTACACCATGCAATCTGACGATCTCTAAGATATACAACCTAGCCAGATTCTTTAGAGATTAAGTAACTCACACAGGAATAAAGTGAGCTGACTTGGTGAGTCGATCAACAATAACCCAGACATAATCATTTTTAAAAGGAGTTAGAGGCAACCCAGTAACAAAATCCATTGTGATACGCTCTCATTTCCACTCGGGAATCTTAATGGGTTGTAATAAACCAGAAGGATGTTGATGTTTCGCTTTGACCTGCTGACAAGTCATACACTTTGATACATAATCCGATATATCCTTCTTCATACCCTCCCAACGATACCTTTGCTTCATATTCTGGTACATCTTGTCTCCACTAGGATGCATAGCATAAGGGCTGCTATGAGCCTCACTAAGTATGGCTCGCTTCAGGTCGGCATCATCGGGACACAATAACGACCTTTGAAGCATAGAACGTCATCCTAATCGAAGGCATAAACAGATGTAGAACCCTGCTCAACTTGCTGCATGACTGGAAGTAAGGAACTGTCTAAGAGTTGCTTGGCCTTAATCCTTTCGGCCAAAGTTGGTTTAACTTGCAACTCCGCTAGCAAACTGCCATTATTATAAATACTCATCTTGGAAAAAAGAGATCTCAAGTCGGATATGGTCTTACAACTTAAGGCATCAACAAAAACATTGGCTTTTCCCGGGTGGTACTCAATCACGCAATCATAGTCCTTTAGAAGCTCAACCCAACGATGTTGCCTCATATTTAAATCACTCTGAGTGAGGATATACTTCAAGCTCTTGTGATCAATAAAGATATAACGCTTCTCTCCGTAGAGATGGTGCCTCTAGAGTTTTCAGAGCAAAGACCACTGCAGCTAACTCAAGGTCATGGGTCGAATAGTTACACTCATGTGGTCGTAACTAACGTGATGCATAAGCGATAACCTTCCCATCTTGCATCAATACACAGCCAAGCCCGGAGTGTGAAGCATCACTAAACACCGAGAAGTCCTTCCCAGACTTGGGTTAAGTAAGAACCGGGGCTTGAGTCAAAACTGCCTTCATTTTCTTAAAACTAGCTTGCTAGGCATCAGACCAAGCAAAAGGAACATTATTCCTCAAAACCTTCGTCAAAGGGGCAGCAATAATGGAGAAACCCTCGACAAAGCGGCGGTAGTAACCCGCTAAACCCAGAAAGCTACAGATCTCAAAGACATTCTTGGGTTGCTTCCAACTGGTGATAGCCTCGATATTACTAGGATCAACCTAGATACCTCGAGCTGACACAACATACCCTAGAAATGTCACTTCTCTGATCCAAAATTCACACTTACTCAACTTAGCATATAGACGATGCTCTCTCAAAGTTTGCATAACAATCTTCAAATGCTCAACATGCTCAGATTCTGTCCGAGAATAAACCAAGATATCATCAATAAACATCACAATAAACTGGTCTATATAGGGTCGGAACACATGGTTCATCATGTCCATAAAGGTCGCAGGTGCATTGGTTAAACCAAAAGGCATCACAAGAAACTCATAGTGCCCATATCTAGTGCGGATAGCCGTCTTCGCAACATCAAATCCCTTTATTTTCAATTGATAGTATCCAGACCGAAGATCAATCTTTGAGAAAATTGTGCACCTTGAAATTGATCAAACAAATCGTCGATCCTGGGTAACGGGTATTTGTTCTTAACTATCAATTTGTTCAACATCCGATAATCAATGCATAATCGGAGTGAACCATCTTTCTTCTTAACGAAGAGGACTGAAGCTCCCCAAGGAGAGGAGCTAGGTCGAATGAAACCTCGGTCAAGCAGCTCCTGCAACTAAATTTTCAACTCCTTAAGTTCCTTAGGGGCCATACGATGGGGATTCATGGATACAGGTGCAGACCCCGGATAAGTCTCAATCTCAAACTCAATATCCCTATCCGGAGGTAACCCGGGCAACTCTTCAGGAAAGACATCATGAAATTCGCTGACGATGCGAATTTCTTCAATCTTGGATAGAGAACCCTTCGTATTCAAGAGACAAGCAATGAAGGTCTCATATCCTTTCCGAATCATTCTGTCGACGGTCAGTGCAGATACTACATTAGAGATATAACCTCGATGTTCACCGATTAGAACCACTGATTGACCATCAAAAGTCTTTAGGGTTGCCCCTTTCAATTCACAATCAAGATTAACCCTGTGTTCGGTCAACCAATCCATACCCAAGATCATGTCGAACTCCTCCTTTAGAAGCTTCATAAGATCAACCAGAAAGATTTCCCCTTGAACCTCAAGAGGACAACGCCTAAACACCTTATCCACGGTCACTAACTGACCCACTGGGCTCAAAATCGTAACAACATTCTCTATGGCTTCTATCGAAAATGGAAGGTCTCGAGAAACAGATCTTGAAATATAGGAGTGGGTAGAACCATTATCAAGCAATGCAAAGTATGGGACAGAGAAGATGGAAAATGTACATGCTAATCATCCGGCTCATCTCTGTCATCACGTCACCTGGTGGCATATACAAGTGATGGATGCCTAGTGTCAGACAAAACTGCTCCCCCACTCTGAGAGGACTGTGCTCTAGAGTCTGTCCTAGCAGCAGATGTAGAGGGCCTACTCTGACTACGACCCCTGGCTGGAGTCTGTACGGATTTCTGTGAGCGTGCAGGGGTCTAGGAGGATGCCCGAGGTGTAGAAGATGGAACAGGGCAATTCTTCAGAAATTGGTCTACGAACCCACATCAAAATCATGCACCGGTTTTCCTTCTACACTCGCCCCCGTGTCGCTTGTTACAGTGCACACAAAGGGGTATAGGGGTGAAACCAGACGAATCACCTCTACTAGCAGCTGGGGTCGAAGAAACATTAGACCTGGATCCAAAATTACCTCTCTAATGACCAGAAGTGCGATTCCTCTTTCCAGAACGCGAGGAAGGCTCAGGAATAGAAGGCCTCTTAGACCGCTCTCGGTCAACTCTACCTCCACCAGTGGCTGCTAGCTCAACATCTTCCAGGTCTTTAGCTTTCTCAACTATAGTATCGAAGTCCTTATCCAAATGACCAACAACATGTACACATAGCTCATATCTCAGCCCCAGCACAAATTTATGACACTTTTCCCTCTCGGTAGGCACTAAACTAGCCCCAAATTTGACAACACCCTAGAATTCTATCTCATACTCGAATACAGACATATATTCCTGAGTCAAGGTCTTGAATCGTTCTTGCATTTGCCTCATGTAGCGCTCGCCAACAAAGCGGCTCTTGAAGCATTCCTTGAAGAAGTCACAAGTCAAACGGGTCGCAAGAACACTACTAACCACAGATTCCCACCAAGTGCGGGCATTCCCATACAACATAGAAAGAGCTCCCAAATATCTCTTGGGTGACTCAAGACCCAAAGAATCCATACGCCACTCTAGATCGTGAAGCCATTCCTCTGCCTCGGTCGGGGCTCCACCAGTAGGGCCATCAAAAGTTCTCGCCCCATTCGTGATCGAAGTCTGAGAGATGGGAACCTCAGGGACAATATCAGCTGCTCAAACAACACCAATAATCAACTGCAGAAACTGCCTACTAAGGGCTTCGTCAGTAACATATGTGGGAGGCTCAGAAGAAGACGGTGCTCCTCTAACCGGAGTAGACACATCGATCCCAGAGGCAGACTTAGGAGCAGTCACTACAGTAGGGCCAGATGGTACGGAAGGCTCGGTAGGACCAGGGATAGGAGTTGAATAGGTGGTTCAACCACCGAATCCTTCATAGCATCGGTAAACTGAACAGGTCTACCGCGTCTCCGAATAGGTCGACGTCCTCCTACAAAACTCATGGCAGAGGATCTCTACAAGGAATAAGCTTAGGGTCAGTTCATAGCAATGGAGAATCGAACACAATTAAGCAGACAAAATTGGGTGGCTTAGCTCATTTCAAAACACATTTTTGTAAAACTTTTCAAACATTGCATCAAATGGAATCATACACAATCCGAGGTTTTTAAAACCAAAAGCTCTGATACCACTAAATGTAACCACTTGGACCCGCTTATGCGTTTCACCTAACTCCGGGCAGTCACAACCTATAATCAAACTTCCTGCAAAATATCTCCGTCAAAATATCAAAACTAATATAGTTCCCCCTACATGAGATTTACGATCCATGCCTTAAAACTTGTTAACGAAGATATAATAATATTATTCTTAGAACGATTATAAAATCTATCAGTACTGCTTTCAAATCCATCCCAAAATAGTAAGTAATAGTTTAGTAACATGTGGTTACAAAATAGGTGATATGAAAGCATGAAGTGTTTAGTTATAAACTAAAGCCAACATCCGAAAAAAACCAAAAGATAAGTCATATCAAAATATAGGCATAAGTCACCCCAAATACAGATAGTTCGGAAGATAAGAATATTACAACAGACTAAATGCTAAATGTGTCGATCCTCCAGTTGCCGTGTCCAAAAGAGTAGCCTATCACAAGTATCTGAAAGGGGAGAAGAGAAGGGCATGAGCTAGGGAGCTCAGTGTGTTCCAATAAGTGCATATCAAAAAATAATAAATACATATCAATCATATCATAAGAACATAATAGCAGTTCAATACAAATGCTCGAGTGCATACAAGGGTTTACTAGTAACTACCCTCCAACCTTACACCAACATGCAGTCCCCCAGAACTGCATCGATAGGGACTTACCCTAGGCCCGATGGGCATAGGTGCCACCTAAGGGACTGCCTTAGGTCCATAAGGATTTACCCATGCTAAAGTATCAGAACCTACCCAAGGGGAGACCTTGAGTCCATAAGGATTTATCAGCTGGATCAGGGCTGTACCGACAGAGACTTCACAATATAACCCAACAATGTACCCTAGATAACAATCGGTATTTAGATTCCAGACATGAGTAATAGAATACATATGTCAGCCATATTCTATTCAGAGTATCAGAAACGAAATATTCATACTTTTGACAAATAAATGGGCATACCATTGAGCAGAGCAGACAATATCATCATTCATCATGCAAACAAAGTGTACCATCATAGATCAAGCTAATAGATTACACTAAATATTATATCAGACAAACAGACAATATTATCAAGATCAAGCAACCACGTAGCACAATTACATATCATGTATATAGATCGAGCGGACATACAACGAGTAGGCAAAGTATGATATCATCTATCTAGTTCATCATTTCATCAAGCATATCATCATTCATAATTAAATCATTAGATTGTTTATTAATGTGTAATAATCATACAACGCATACAAACGAATGTAGTACACATGGAACACGCCTCAAAACCTGGTCGGAGAAGGGTCTAACGGACACCTGCCTCAGTACGCTTGGATACAGGGTCGGATCCTAGATCATGCAAGAGTAACGATCATAATGTGAAATAAGAGTTAAGCTTGATCTTATACACACAGTTTAAATTCATACTGATATTCACTGAAGTGTGAGGGTGAGAGGATCGAGAGGAGCTAGGCTGAGCTGCAGAGTGGTCACACGAGTCTTGAGTACCTTTACGCAAATAATACACTATTTTAGTCACTTGTTCGTTTTACTATTATCTGAATTAAATAATTAAGTACATATGCATGATTTGGGTTTAATGTCAGATTCGGAGATCTTTCGGTTGGAATTTCGCAAAACGGGCTTCAAAGTCAACGCTGGCGTCAGCAGGTCAACGGTCAATGAAGTCAGAGTCAACGCTGACGTCATAATGATGTTAGCGGCCAACAGGAGGTCAACTGAGTTGACTCGGTGAGTTAACTCATAGAGTCAACTCGGGAGAGTTGACTTACTGAGTTGACACAGTTTCGGGTCGGGTTCGAGTCAGAGATAAGTCGGGTTTGGGTTTGACCGATTCGGTTCGGGCTACTTGGGTCGGTCGGTTCAGACCAGTTCTTACCCTTGGAATAATGAGTGTCGCTGGACGGTGACCGGAATGTCACCAGAGGCTCGAAATGGCACGTTTTCACCTGGAAAAAATGACAGATTCAATTATTCACTTGATCCAACCCACACAAACCCGAAAATCACCGGAAATCAATCGAAAATCCTTGCGAAAAACAAAAGGTCTCCGGAACTTACGTAGCTCCGATAGAGGCTTCGGCGGCGTCGGTTGGTCACGGAACTTTAGGGGTTTTGCACAGCACGACGCGAGGAACACAATGGTGGCAGCAGCGCACCGGATGGACGGTGACACAATCGACAAACAAAAACTGGTAGAAAAAGGGTAAGGGTTCGTCAAACATTTAACCCTCAAATCCCGACGATGGCAGCAGGGTGTGAGAGAGTGACTAACTGGGATGAGTTCAGACGGACGAAAGGACAACGATGCCACCTACGGTGAAGCCCACGGTGCAGCGGTGACTAGAATCTAACGGTGGCCGGACGAAAGAATGGTAGGGATGTTTAGGGGATGAGATGGTTCTCGAAAGGGAAAAAATGGGCATTTAATTTGGGTAGGTGAAAAACTGATCAGACTTTAATTTGCTTATACCAACCATGAATGATTCAAGTGAAAAGGGGGGAAACTTTAACATTAACAGCGGATTAGCTCAAACGGCTAGGTTATGTGCCTGGCTGTCTTAAGTCGTGGGTTTGAATCCCACAACCAGTAACCCCTTTCTATTATTATTATTATTATTATTATTATTATTATTATTATTATTATTATTATTATTTAAGTGTTACATGAACTTGAGAGAAGTCAATAGTCGAGTTTTTCAACACATGAAAATTATTGCTTTCAAACAGATATTGACTTTATAACAATCTTCTTGTAGATTCAAAATCAACATGATTTATCGCACTTTAAAAATCTTACTTTAAAGACTAAAAATATAAGTAGAGTTTACCGATAATGATTTTCTTCTTGAGCCAATGAAGGAAAAGCAAATGACCAAAGAAAGCTCCTGATAATCACTTCATGTCATGTCTCTTTACAAGTCATTTAAACATATCATGTAAAACTCAAAATACGATTAAAACATCAACTCTCATAAAAATAATGAAATTAAATTTATTCAAACATAATAAAATAATATTAGAGTTTAATATGTAAACAATTCCTTTTCTAAAGGTTTAATACCTCTTTCGTATTGAATCATGAACAATAATTTTTTTCAGTATTAAAACAAGTAACAATGATTAACAATAACATAACCACTTTCTTACCATTCAAGCTTGCAATTCTTGCTTGTATTTTAAGAGCAAAATTGTTGCGGCTTACCTTGAACGAAGGTAAGTGATCCGTCGGTGGAGGGTCCCACTCGTGTGCCAATCTTGAGGCATAGAAGGCTTGAGGCATCTTGGATAATAACATAATACGGCTTGCTTAGGCAAGATGACAAATATTATGACATATACAATGAGTTTTAGAAAATGACAATGAGGAAAAGATTTTTGTGGAGTTTCGGTACAAACACGAAATGATGGATGATTAGAGCTCGTGCTGATAACGTTTTGTGAATAAAATAATGAAGAATGATAATAAGAATAAAAAACAAGAATAAAAGAACAAAGAGATGAGAGAAAGAAGAAGATTTGTATTGTTCTGAATATTGAGATAATATTTCTAATGATAATGTAAATCAATCTCATTAGATAAAGTTCTCATCATGATAGACATCCACGTAAATAAATATTCATAACAAAAAGAAATTTAATTATTAAATGAATGATTTAATAAAAAAATATTTATATTTAATTAAATGAAGTGTAATTTTTAAAAAGAATCTTCAATTTAATTTAAAATATTAATTGATCATTAACATTAACATGTGCATAGTGCGCAAGTTAAACAAAGCCAATTGTTAATTCGGCGGGTTTGGCTTGAATTTCAATGCCAATAAATGTACCAAAAGTTAAGAGGTGCAACTAATTTAATAGTCAGGATTTGTTGGATTTGTTGGATTCGAATATTGAATTATTCGAGGGTGGGTTATTAGATTTGTTGGATTCGAATATTGAATTATTTCCTTCTCTTTGGTCCAATTGATATTGGAGCCTCTTTTCATAAATCATAAAAATTGAGGGACTAATGATCACTTGGACCATTTGTCCAACCTGAATTGATTCCGTTTAGGGTGAGCGTTTGATCGAGTCGAGTAAAAGACTTTTGAGTTATTCGAGTTTGCGAGTCATATTTTATGACACACTCTATTTGAAATTTTTCCATTCGAATCGAATTTTCGAGTTTATGTACAACTTTAATTTTAATTATTTATTGTTTTGTTCGAAAAATTGTAATTATTTATAATATTATAGTACATATTGATTTCAATTTAAACAGCTTTTTATATCCATATACATTATACATATATATTTCCATATTTTCTCATATGTGGTATATATCTCAGGCAGAATTGAAGGACTCGGCTCGAATTAAAAATTGATCTATTGATTACTAAATTTTTTGAATTATTCAAACTATTCAAATTTCCATTTTACAACTCAAACTTTATTTGAAATTTTTTTCAAGTCGACTCAAAACGAGTTGAGGTTTTTCCTATCGAGTCGAAAAATTTAGTCTTTTTGAGTTGAGTTTTACTCACCCCTAATTTCATTCCCTTTTCAACGAACAAAATCCTCTTCCCCTTTTGGTCCCTATCTACGCCCCAAATACAACGCTAAAAATTAAATTCTACATTCTAACTCTAATTTTTAAAATTCTAAATCTTAAACTTCAAATGCTAAAAACTAAACCATATACCTTAACCCCTAAGCTTTTAACTTTAACCCTAATCCTTACCCTAAACCACCATCCTAAATCATTAACTCCATTTTCAATGTTTGATATGAATAGTTACGCAATAAAAAAGTGGAGGATCTGGATTTCTATTCCTTTTCAACAAGATTTGGGGGACAATGGAGGTAGGATCATTGAATGATCAGCCAACCTCATTGTCTCCATTATTTTCTCACATACTTCCTTGTTTATTTTCATCATATTTTCCATATTTTTTCCCATTCATTTTTTTAGTTTCAAGATGAAAACTTTCTCTAGCTAAACACTTCATTAAACATACTAACGTACTCTTCATCTTTATCATTTCTGGACTAATGAGTGTTTCTGATTAAGTTGGGTTTTTGAAAGAAAAAGAAGAAGAAATGTTTGAATTTTTCAAGTTTATATCTTTCCCTTACATGTTTTTCTATTTTTGTTAGTATCTTCTATATTTTTGAGGGTTTTTTTTTGTCTATTTTTCATGTTTGTTTGAACTTCGGTTGGCTGTTGGAAAATGCTCCAAAACTAGAAGTAAGAGGAAGCTTAAAGATCTTGAAGGAGAACTTTTTCTTTGTTTTGAGCTAAGATAATACATACATTACAGAGTTAAAATTCTGAAGTTACAAAGTTCGGTTTCGATACCTAAAGTAGAGGTATGAAAACCTGACATTCAGATGATTATTTGAGTTTCGATATCTCCTTGTGTATCTAAATTAGGCCAATGATTTTAAAACCCTAGTTTCAAAACCTAATATAGGGTTCAATACTCATGATATTGATGTAACATTCGGGTTTAGGGGTCGGGTGAAAATAAAATTAAAATAATATTTTGAATCTCAGTTTTCTAATTAAATAAATAAAATAATGTCTCATCCCTAAACAATCTCAACACAATCCAAACAACCTCAAATCAGCTCATACATCAATGTTGTTAACCCGGAATATTATTCAAACATCAAACACAAGAATTCAAGCCATGGACAACCCCCAAAAATCTACAATCTTGATGACAAAGCCCAATAGTCATTTTAATGGCATTTTTGTAAATAATGAGTCTTCCCAAATAAACCCATTTCAAATAAACAATTTTATCATTTTCTTCTTCAAAATACCAAAACCAACGACAAAGAGGCCTCCCCCTCCATTTCCACTATTCAATTTCCTTGCTTCTCCATTTTAGCTCGGTTTTGAAAGGTAACTACATTTCCGACTTGCTCTCATCTTCCTCTCTTTAAAAGTACAACTAGTTTTCATTTTGGTCCAAGTTTTAGAATTTGAGTTTTTGGAGGATTTGAATAAAAATGGTAACTTTATTGTTTTTAACTTAAGGTTTTGATTTAATAATGTTAGATATGTTGTTTATGAACCTTGAAGTCCAACATATATGATTTTTAAAGGGTTTTGATAAGTTTCCCGGATTTGGGTTTAATGGGGTTTTTGAAGGGTTTTGGGATGAGTTTTGGGTATGGTTGGTGTTGGAAATTGTGGGCTGAGGTTAGTATAATAATTGGGGGTTGTTTTAGAATCATTTGGAAGTGTTAAAAGTGTTAAAATCATAAGTTTTGATTGAGGTTTGTTGGCTGCTCGAGATTGTGGATTTTTGGGGGTTGTTCATGGCTTGAATTCTTGTGTTTGATGTTTGAATAATATTCTGGGTTAACAACATTGATGTATGAGCTGATTTGAGGTTGTTTGGATTGTGTTGAGATTCTTTAGAGACAAGGACTTGTGTTGGTGAAGCATCAGGAGTGAATCCGGGAGCTTGAAGGTGTTGGTTGCTTGATAGTTGAGCTTGGAAGTGAAGGTGAGTGGTTTAATGTTTTCAAAGTGGTTTTAAGTGTTTGGTTCAAGCATGTGGACTAGGTTGGGCTTGGTAGACCCACCTAGAGTTAGGATTAGAGTGGTAGCCTAATCCTAAGCTTCAATTAGAGACTTTGGTTGAACTCTTTAATTGATGTTTATGCCTCATGATGATATGTGTTTATGGTGTTATGTATAATGTGTTATACATGAATGTTGAGGCATGGTTGCGATGCATTGTTATATGCATGAGATATGGGCATGATGTTAATCATGGTGAGTACGTGCTAAGCATGGAAATTGTTATTGAATGATATTGTGGATTGTGTTAGCATTGGCACTAGTATGCTTGGTACAAATGATCGATCATTAGGATGTTAGTGTGCACACGAGAGTTAAATGTGCGCGTGGTCTTGATGATGGTAGTCATCAAGATGGAGAACAGGTTCGCCTGGAAATTCTTCTTATGTATATGATAGTCGGTGATGAGTGTAATCCTATCGACGGGGCGTGAGGATGAGTGGAATCCCCTCCGCAAGAACGGTGATGAGTGTAATCCCACCGTGACGTAAAGTTGTTGTTGGATGTGAGTTCCAACGTGTTTATCCTCCTATTCGAGTCATAGCTAGGTGCCAATATGAGTTGATATGTGTATCAATGTGATATGAATTGTGACTCCTAATTGGATTAATATATGTGTTTACGTATGTTGTGGATTGAGCTTGTTGAGCATGGCATATTATTGGATAAATGTGCATGCATCATTGACATTTTGCTCATGTGGATCGAAGATAAGAACATGGATTTACCTTGTTGTGCTTGTGCTTGGACCCTGCATTGTCGAGGTTTTTTTTTTAGATCTTACCCTCACTAAGCTTTATTCTTACGCTCTCTTTTGTTCGACAATGCAAATCCTTAGTTCGTGGGTTGCTAGCGCAAGTGGAGGGCCTCCAAGTGTGCTTGTTGGCTTTAGAGTTTATCAAGTATGAATTTTAAGTTATGAACATGTAATAGTTAAGCAATGGGATTTGTGCTATTAATGGATATTGTTGGTTGTTTAGGAGCATGTTTAGATTCCTTATTATGTTGTTTTTGTGTGGCTCGTTGATGCCATGTTTGGATTATAAAATCATGCCTTATTTGCTTACCATGTATGTTGGCCATGTTCCTTTTGAGGATGCCTAAGTGTATGGTTGTTGAAGCATGAAACCTTAAGTGCTTGTATGTCATCGTTTGAATGAATGCATGAATTCCTTGATTGAATGATGTTTGTTCATGTTGGGTGCCTCCTATGATTAGATTTGGTTGATAGGCGTTGTATGTATGTTTGAGTGTGATTAGGGAAGTCTCAAAATGCATTTAGAGTTGAGTTTCGAGTCGTTTTGCTGCAATTTAGTATCTTGCAGTGCAGGGCGTATCGATACGCCTAAGGGCCGTATCGATACGGTCCTACACTTTGGGACACAGAATTGGCTAGGGGTACCGATACGCAAGGGTGCATCGATACGCCCAGAGCTCACTGGAATTCTGAGATTTTCTGGAGACTTTGGCGTATCGGTACGATTTTATCTCATTGGCCACAAGATGTTGACCGAGAAGGGCGTATCAATACGCTCAAGGGCTGAATCGATACGGTCTTCCTGTGTTGACTGAAGGATGTTGACCTTGGTCAAGGCGTATCGATACCCTTGATTGGTGTATCGATACGGCCTGCCCTGTAAGTGTAAAATGGACTGTTAACATGTTGTTTGGGGTTCGGATGTGTATCCTTCTTGGTGTTTTCCGTTATCGTGTTCACTTAGGGAATAATATGCCTTTAGACAAGATTAAATTAAAAGAAATTTTCTAGGGTTGCTAACCGAGGTGGGACCTTAACGGGTTTCTCTTCGGTTTTCTTCGTGTAGCCTACTCGGATCGGTCAAGCGTCCAGACGGGGTCGAGGGGGTTACAATTGAGTTGCTTATTTCGAGCCAATAAAATGATCCGTTTACAGAAGAGATGTTAAATATACAAAAGTCCAATTGATTACTGGATTATTATTTGATATGTTGTCGGTGAAAAAAATTAATTTTACAAACATTTTTTAGATGATATCAAAAATTCTATTATTTACCAACAATTAGATGATTTAGCAGGATGAAGTGCTAAGTCGTAAGGCAAAATTAGTTGTTCGAAAATCCTAACGTTGTGAATAAAAAAATTATAATTAAGAGAGTTGCCCCATATTAAGTCGTGAAATTCACAAATATAAAAAATCGATGGTTAAAATAGAATTAAACCTACAAGTGGATAGTCATGGGTGTAGATTACCATTAATATAATGACAAAAATAAAATATAGAAAACGTAAGTCAGTGGTCCCAAACAAAGACACAAGCCAATGAATATGTGGTTCATTTCAGGGCATAAGATTGTCCCAAAACCACAGAATGATTTCAATTACGGCGATTAGCCAACTGGAGTGGAAAGGTAAGTGAGTAAGGGGTGAATGTGAATTCTCAAATTATTGTATGTTTCATTTATTTTTTTTATTTTTAATTAAAGACAACAACTTCTACCAACAATTAAGTCTTGTGTAATGAGGTGCTAGGTCTCTTAAGCAGAGTCGAGATTCAAATGATCATATCGTGAATGAAGAAAATTAAATCAAGAGAGGTCGTCTTCATAATGGACCTCTACAAAATTTGATCTAGATTAATCGACCAATAGGTCGAAAACTAATGGTTAAAAACATCAATTCTTTACCTGCGAAAAAACAGACTAATTGCAGCAATATTGTTGTTGTGTTTTTTATTTTATTTCTAAGAATATTATTTTTTGGTTTTTATTTCATGATCTATGGTGGTTTCTATCAAATCAATGAAGTAAACAATGATATTTGCTGAAGTGACATGCATTGTGGCCTAAAAGTGACATGACTTCTACATTTACTATAGCAAGTACAATAGATCATGAAATAAAAATGAAAATACAATAAATTATGAAATATTTTTCAACAACAATATCCAAAAAATTTAGAAAATGAATTTTGCTATAAACATCTCTTAGTGGCGTTAACAAGAACTATTAGATTTTAATCATTAATGTTTATTTTATTTTTTCAATAGAATCTAATAGAATGTAATTAATTATATTTCTAAAAAGTTGTGTTCCATTAATTTAGGGTGTTTAATGTAAGGGTTATATTTTGATACACAAGCTGTGTAAAAAATTACACAACCCTTCTATAAAATTTAAAACCTAAATCTCGAACCCTAGCACCCTAAAATCTAAACCTTAAACCATAAATTCTAAATTCTAACCATAAACCTTAAATTCTACACCCTACACACTAAACCCTAAACCCTAAAATTAAAAGGTACAAGGTTGTGTGTCAAAGTATTTTTCCTTAAAGTAACTAAACTCTAAAACCATAAACATTAAACTATAAACACTAGATTATAAAACTCATAAACTATAGAACCTTAAACCATAAACACTAAACTATAAAACCATAAACCCTACTTTTATTTATTTTTAGGAATGTAATTAATTATATTCTATTTTTTTGAACAATTACTACCTAGGGGTGAAATATGCTTCTAATGTGTATTGAACCCACAACTTAAGGGAGAATGAAGGGTGTCAATTGAGAGCTTTTAACCACATGTTCTAAAGATTGTTGACAATTAATTACACTATATTAAAATATATTGAAAAGCAAAATAAACATTAATTATTAGAATTTATGTAATTCTTATTAACCATCCTAAGAGTTTGTCCATAGCAAAATCCCTTAATGAAATAGTTCTTATTATGGAGTAAAAATTAATATATGAATTTATGTTTGGTACACAATAATGGTATGATATACACGAGTAAGGCATATGATCGCGTTGATTGACGTTTCTTGGAATCCATGCTTCTTTATTTGGGTTTTTCTGCATCATGGGTTTGTAGCATCATGTGTTGTATTGAGATTGTCTCTTATTTGGTCGTCATCAATGGCGCGGTTAGTCAATCTTTTAGACCAAATCGGGGGCTCAGACAAGGTGAGTCACTCAGTCCTTACCTCTTTCTCATTTGCAGCGAGGGACTTTTATCTTTTACTCGCATTGCCGCCAACCACGGTTCTTTAAAAGGATTGCGTATTAACATATACGCTATTCTGATCACACACCTTCTTTTTGCCTATGATTGCCTAGTCTTTAACGAGGAGATGACTGCTGGTGCAGGAGAGATTAAACGTCTACTGGATACATATGTAAGTTGCTCTGGTAAGCTTATTAACTACGGTAAATCGGTTGTGTTCTTTAGCACAAATGTATCAATCGACAATAAAGATGATGTTTGTCGAGTGTTTGGTGTGCATCATAGTTCATATACAGAGAAGTATCTCGGACTGCCCACTATTATGTTGGAAAAATGAACTGCAAAACTCGCGCGTTAGTACTGACTAGAAAAATAAACAAACAAAGAATTGACGACTAACAGAACTGTGTCGTGGAGAAGTGCCACTGCCTTAGAAATGTATTTGCCCCGATGTGTGTAATCGCTGCTACGGGCGAAACGTCCCCCGAGGTTAACACGGTCGCTTCGATATTCGTACACCCGAATTCGGAGTTGGGGATTCGTGTACCTAGGCTACTTGATTCTCAAGGCTATGATAAATTCAAAATAATAAAATTTGCAAGTACAACAAATGAACTATGTTTGATGATTCATGTGAAAAGTATTCATGTTTATGATATACTATGTTTAATAACTATGTGACAAGTAACTATGTTATGAGATACTATGATAATTTATGTGATAAGTATACATGTTCTTGAGATACTATGTTTAATAATTTAGGTAACAAGTAACCATGTTTATGGGATGCTATGTTCGATATTATATGTAACAAAAAAAACATAAGTCGATGACATGCTAAGTTTGGTAGCTTGTATAATAAGTAACTTAAGTTCATGATATGCTATGGTAATAACTTATACAATAAGTAGAATCATGCTTATGATGTGCTATGACTATGATATGTTATGTCTATGATATATTTGTCTATGGTATGCTTTGTTCTTGATATGCCTTGTCTAAGACATGCTATGACTATGGTATGTTTGATGTCTTATGAGACAAGTAATTAAGGACTAGGATAACTTATGTGATAAGTAACCATGTTTAAGTGATGCCTTGTTTAAGAATAATAATGAATCCATAAGTTAATCTAATGAATCAACATGAAAACTTGTGTAATAAGTAACTAACGTCTAAATGAAATTTGTGCATAATTGGATTAAGAAATGGTGACATATTCGAAATCTTGTGGCTATGATGACTTGTAATCGATCAATCTTGTTACTTGCCTAGATCTAATAGACTTGAAGAAAGAATAGAGTTATAACATGGAACTTTTGATTTTGGCTTTTGTCCATTTAGGCTACCTCATTGAGCAATTGCTTACTCCATTATTTCAAATATTTCAGGGTATACTTGCTTCAGGATATCTTGAGAGCTTGGACAAGATCACAAGGGTCAAGAAGTATGTTCGTTAACTTACTTTAAGAACTCCTAGATGATGTCACATAGATATTATATATGCATAAGGCAATTAATTTATCTCTTTTGGTCATATATGTATTTAAGTTAATTAAGGATTTAACGTGGTATGTAAAGGTCCTTAATGTGTTCTATGGTTATTTTGATTTGAGTTGGTTGTTGTGATCGTATGTTTGGTAGTATGCATATATACATATGTGTATAGGAGCTAGATTATCATGTTGCTATCTATGAATGGCATATAGATGCTACTTGAATATGTTTAAAGCGTATAACATGATATAGAAATGGTTGCTTGAATGCATAAATAATTAGAAGCCATTGCTATGTCTAGTTGACCTTGGATCATCATTGAATAGTGTCACTTACGGTAAAGCCGTGAATTACATGAATATGATACTTGTTAGTAATTTGGATGCGATATAAAAGATTGATATGCATTGTAACCTTGCAACTTAGTTAAGGGGATTACATTGAGTGAAAATGAGCCATTGGGTGTTGGAGTGTTCGAATGATTAAGTTTAAGATATGATTGGAATGAGTATTGAAGTATGTTGTAATCATAATACTCTATATGGGATTAAAATTTGGTAGACCTTTCTAATTTAATTTGACTTAAACCATAAACTCTAATAAGCTTACCTTTCTTAGTAAACAATGCTAGCCGAACCATGTAACCTAGCTCTAATCAAATTCAATACTTCACTTGACACAAATTTGGACTAAAAAATGAACTAGTATAATTCTATGATTTAGACTTGAATTATTACTATCTTTAAAATGGTTGAATGCCTTCAGAAGATAGAAGACTTTGAGTGCTTGTGAAATGAAAGGTATTATATCGATTCTTGATGAAAAAGCTATGTACTAGAATCCTTATAAGATAACTTGAGTTAAGCTTATAAAATTGTTTCTAAAATTCAATAAATTGTAGTATAATCTTGACTTTGATTTACCTTTGGTGTTTCGAAATCATGGCTTTCATATACTGAGTCATTCCTTGTTTGTTCTGTAACACTTCCTAGTCAGGTTTATTATTAAACCGTGTTAAGGTGTTCCATGCTCGAAATAAGCTATTGTATGAACGAAAACTACAAAGTTCGGATGAATCGATTACCTTTATTCGAATCTTTAGTCAGTTTGTAAGTGAACTTTCTTCAATTCGATCTGGTCTGGCTGTTGAAGAGTCAGCTATATGGTCTTCTCCTCCTTCTAACTTGGTTAAGATCAACGTGGATCCTTGTTATTCTGTAGCTCTTAGAAAGGCCTCATCTGGAGTTATAATTCAAGATGAATCTGGACAAGTAATGGGGTCAAGTTGCCAATCATAGTCCTCTTTGTGAAGCTGAGGAAGCATATATGAAAGAGAGAAGAATAAGGGAGAAAACATGGATGATCTTTATTAGCAGCCAGCCCTTTGTTGCGTGTAAAAGAGTCTATCACAATTGTAGTGCAAGTGTACACGACGCAAGTAGTAAAGTGATACGAAGTATCGGATATCGTCTCCACAGGGATTGGGCTAATAGCTTCACCTTAGTTTACTGCACGAAAGTAAAGGAAATAGTTTAGAAAGTTGTCACGAGAATAATAAAGAAAAACGTAAATAAAAGAGTTGGAATATCAAGATAGAGAGAGTGGGCTGGTATTGAATTGCTCAGTAGTGCAGGTATTGCAGTGCTTAGGAAATCCAGTTCTATCGTCGCGCCCGTCGCCGACAGCACCTGTCGCGGCGGCTGTCCGTTGGCTGTCGCGGCAGCAAACACACCAACTCCGTACTTCAAGTTTGGCAAGAATCCCTGATCTGCCTTGGCCTATCCCTAGGTCCAAGTCTGTCTATGATCACGCCTTGATGATACCTCCCGGCGTGAATCGAAGGATGAACACCGATGTGTATGAATTCTTCTTTAGCCACTTAACCTTGCCCTATCCCTAGGTACAAGATAGTTCAACTATAAACTAGAGAACTTGCTCTTATTTCTTTCGTATACTTAACTCTCCCGATGCTAAGTAAATGGATAACCTCACAATGCTCTCCCGATGCTCTTGCAAGATATTAATAACCAAAATAAGAGAACTTGAAGTTTATTTTATTGAACTTGAAAAATCCTAGAACAAAACAACCCTTGCAACTACTTTACAAATCAACCCGTGGCCCTAGGGGGTTTTTAGAACATAACGACGACGGGTAAACGGCGGAGGGGTTTGGATTATCGGTTATGGGGAAGATGTGTCCTAGGTTAAAATCTATGCCCTTATATAAGCTTTGGGCTCAAGTATTCTAAGTTAACAAGGATTACAACTTTAATTAAAAGTAAGATTCTAATAAAGACTTAATCTTCAAGTATCCTACTTTTCAGCCGACATCCTTGTTTCTAAGGATTTCCTCTCCTTGAGCTTTGGCTTGACATATCTTTTGATCTGGGGCTTGGAAAATTATTTGGTTTTCACACGACAGACGAGCAGATTTTTCTCTATCTATCGAGGTCCACTTTACTTTTTCTCTCCGTCAAACGGCTATCACCATGCTGTCACGACAGATCCATGACAGCATCGTCCTCTTTGTCTGCTTGTCCAGTTCAGCTCTTCTGCTTCTCTGCCCTGCGTCCGCCTTCTCCGTCTTCTATGGTAGCAACCTGCAAAATAAACCATCTTTTAGTAGAATTCGTGCCTTTAATATATTTGTAATGTTTTGCTGTAAACTACCCTAAATGCAATGTAATGATGCTTGAATGCAGCAGAAATATGGGTTAAAAAGGGTGTAAATAATAGAACTTTTACACACTCAACACACCCCCAAACTCAAGTTTTTGCTTGCCCTCAAGCAATTAAGACCTAAAAGAAAAATGAATATTTTTGTGTTGGCTTTCAAACAGTGAACTGTCCCTTACCCGTCGCTCATTCTTTGTGGCGGCAGCAACCTGTCAGAAAGATTAGGATCTGTCCGGAATCTCCCTATAGTTCTCGTGCAGTGTGTGCATGCTTGTGAACAGTTATATGCCAAGACTCTCTTAGTTTCACTAGAATATTCAACTTTTTAACTCGAATTTTTATGCCAAAGTTTATTTTTGAAGACACATTTTCATGCTTCTTTTTCTTCTATTTTCAAGCTAAGTTTTACTAGAGCCAGTTTTGGGCACCTCTAGTTAGCTTCCTAGAGCCGGTTTCGGGCACCTCTAGGTTTTTGAGTTTCTTTTGCTAAACTTCTTTCCTAGAGCCAGTGTAGGCACCTCTATGGGCTATTCAAGTACTAAGCATCCTATTCTAGTTTGGCTAAAAGAAATCTAAGCAATATAACAGTCACAATGGTGTTTAAGTTTTTCAGAACTATAGAAAGGCTCTAAACTTCTCCTTAAACTGTCCTAAAGATGCTGCCACGACAGAGCTGTCATGACAGGTAAGTTTACTTCACAGTTTTAAGCCAACAGTTTTTTTTAAGAGAACTTGATTAAATAAAAGACACAACAATAATTTAAAGATGTACTAAGACTCCATTAAAATGGAGGGTGCCACCCCCAAACTCGAGGGTTGCATTGCCCTCAATGCAAATGACAGACAAAATAAATGAAGGCAGGTATATCACAAAATATAAATAAAGCAGTCAACAATAAAAAGAAAATAAGAGACTTAAATTTTAAGCATTGTCTTCACTGCTGCTGCTGACACGAATCTAGTGGCGGATTCTGGGTCGTGGGGCAGGCTAGGTCGGCTGTTCCACTGCTTGGATGTCTGAGCTGCTGCCGCTATCCCAAGTGCTGCTGGTGGTGGTGCTGGCCTTGGGCATTAGCTTTCTGTCGGCCACGTGTTTCTGCCTCTTGACAGACGTGAATTCCTTCTCTAAATTCCTCCTAATAGGAGGTTATGCCTCACTGTCATCTGAGGCTGGTCGCTTCGTTCCTCGGGGGAGGTGTCGGCCGAAGGACTGCCAGCTGCCGTCGGGGCAGGTGGTGGGGTAGAAGCAGCAGAATGTGCATGTGGGGAGGCAGGTGGTGTAGGTGTGTGGACAGGGGTGGGGATGTGGAAATAGTGGGCAGGGAAAGTGGGGAAAACAACATCGGGATAATGTAAAGTATTGGTAATGAAATTTACCGTTGAGTTGGTGAAATCCCGGATGAATGTCATCAGCCCCATCTGTCTGGCTTCCACCCTCTGTATGGCAGCAAGAATTTTGGCAGATTGGTCTGTCTGGGCGGCTGGTGCGGCAGGTTCAGGGGCAGGTTCCTCGGATGATTCCGCTGGGGAGGCAGCCGGGTTGAAGGAGGAGATGGGTGTTGCGACTATCAGCTCCATGAGGCTGGTAATGTTGTTATCGGTCCAACCTCGTCCTTAGACCAGTTTATCGGTGGATGCCTCCGGGACAGCAGCGCAGCGGAAGAGAGAGGTGATCATGAACGGTAGGCAGAGGCGGGAGGTTGATCGATATGTGCAGTCCAAGACGCTTTCCCTCATATAGCGGCCCACGTTGATAGGCCGGTCGTGCATGATCGAATGAATGAGGGCGAGCCTCTACTGGTCCACCGTCGTGTGATGGGAGGACGGCAGGATACACTTCTTGATGAAAGCGTTCCATAGCTTGGCTTCTGGGAGCAGTTGTCCCCTTTTTACAGAGTTGGGGTTTTTCTTGCTCGTAGTCCACTCCGTCCCTTCTTCTGTCACTTATGCCATGACAACACCGTAGGCGGCAGAGTCGAGGGTATCCAAAAATTGCTGATGGGCGTCGTCGTTGGGACCAAAATAGAGGCCATACATATGGTTGATACTATCGGCTGTGAATGGTACCTCTACCCCTCGGACAGTTACTGATGTTTCCGTCTTGCTGTCGATGGCAGCATAGAACTCCCTCACCAACGTGTCATTTAATTTTACCGGTTGTTCTGCAAACTGTTCCCATAGTTGAGCCCTTATTGCCCTCACAATGAATGGTCGGAGCCCCATGTTTGCTGCCTTTCGGACGTAGATGAATCCTCTTTCTTCCCATAATTCCTTGGTTGCGAAAGACTGCGGGGTAGGTGCTGCTGCTGAAGAGGTTGAAGCAGCACTGCGACGGGTACGTCTGGAAGACATATTAGTTGCAAGGGTTGTGAAAGTAAAGAAAACAAATAAAACGAGAGGAAAAAACAAGTAAGAATAAGCAGAAGTGAGGAAAATGAAAATGAAAACAGGATTTTATAGCGGTCGAGTTGTTGTCCGTTTAATGTTGTAACGGTAGGCGTGAATAACGGGGCGACTGTTGAGATTTGGCGTGTCTGACGTGCCTGCCACGCATTTATGCGTCTGTTACGCGTCTGTCACACGCTTCTGCGTCTGCCGTGACAGTCTGTTGACAGCCTGTCTTATCCGTGTCTGCGGCGGCAGCTGGAACGACAGGCTTCAATAAATGGGCTCTGTTGGGCTGATGGATGGATGGTGGGCTTGGGTCACTTCTCCTTTTCTTCTTGACTCCTTTATTTCCTAAAAAACAGAAATTATAAAAACAAAACATTATTCGAATAAAATAAACCTTATTTCCTAATAATAATAAATAATAAAAATAAAATTTAGGTTAAATTAGGGATGCCTTGTGGGGCATCTCCTAAGGTAACCACTTCCTGTATTCCTGGGGCTTCATTCCCCTGATAATGCTTGAGGCGCTGTCCATTGAGTTTGAATTGGTGTCCATCTTTTAATGATCGGATAGTGATGGCACCATGGGGAAAAACTTGTACCACTTGAAACGAGCCAGACCATCTAGATTTTAACTTCCCTGGGAAGAGTTTTAACCTCGAATTAAACAACAATACAAGCTGCCCTGGGCAGAACTGTCGTGGCAGCAACTTCCTGTCATGCCACTTCTTAGTTTTCTCCTTGTAAATTCTAGCATTGTCATATGCCATTGTCCGTATTTCTTCTATCTCGTTCAGATCTAATAGCCTTTTCTGGCCTGCCTTGTCCAAGTCCATATTCACTGCCTTGATTGCCCAGTATGCTTTGTGCTCTATCTCGACATGCAGATGACAGGTTTTCCCATAAATCAATCGGTATGGAGACATGCCCAATGGAGTCTTAAAAGTTGTCATATATGCCCATAATGCATCATTAAGGAGTAAAGACCAATCTTTCCTAGTTGACTTAACCATCTTCTCAAGAATGTTCTTAACTTCCCTATTAGATATCTCAGCTTGTCCATTGGTCTGTGGGTGGTATGTTGTCGCGATCCTGTGCTTGACACCATATTTCTTCAAGGCGGCAGCAATTACCCTATTATAAAAATTTCTCCCTTCATCACTGATAATCGCCTTAGGGATGCCAAATCTAGAAAAAATGTTTTTGTGTAAAAACTTTTGGACCGTTTTGGCATCATTCTTTTGAGTTGCGATTGCTTCTACCCACTTGGAGACATAATCCACTGCTAGGAGGATGTAAAGATTTCCACATGAAGATGGAAAAGGTCCCATAAAATCGATCCCCCAAACGTCGAAGATCTCGACTTCTAAAATGTTCTACAATGGCATCTCGTTTCTCCTTGAGATGTTACCTGTCCGCTGGCACCTGTCACAGTTCTTATAAAAGTCTTGTGCATCTTTATACAGTGTCAGCCAGTAGAACCCTGACTGCAGCACCTTGGCAGCAGTTTTGTTGCCTCCTAAGTGACCTCCATATTGTGAAGCATGGCAGTGATGGAGAATGTCTTTTTGCTCTTCTTGTGGTACACACCTCCTTATAACCTGATCTGCACACAATTTGAAAAGAAGAGGTTCGTCCCAATAATAATGCTTAACATCATTTTGGAACCTCTTCCTGGCTTGATAATTAAGATCAGAAGGAAGTATTCCGCTAACTATAAAATTAACGAAATCAGCATACCATGGGAGTTCAGAAGACTTACCTGCCGCCATGGTTGTCGCGACAGTGATTGCGGCAACAAAGAGCTACTCATCTGGGAAGGTCTCCAGTATGTGTGTCTCATCTATTGGCAGACTCTGTCCCTGCTCCAACCTTGACAAGTGGTCTGCCACCTGATTTTCTGCCCCTTTTTGTCCTTGATTTCAAGGTCGAATTCTTGCAATAGCAGGATCCACCGTAGCAATCAAGGCTTTGCATCCTTTTTCGCGAACAAATACTTCAGGGCAGAATGGTCTGTATGCACTATTACCTTCGTCCCAAGTATGTAAGAACGAAACTTGTCAATGGAGAATACCACAGCTAATAGCTCCTTTTCTGTGGTGGTGTAGTTTACTTGGGCGTCATTCAGCGTCTTGCTGGCATAATATGTAACATGAAATAGCTTATCTCTGCGCTGCCCAAGTGCTGCCCCGACAGCATAGTCACTAGCATCACACATAATCTCAAATGGCTGTGTCCAGTCTGGTGGCTGTACTATGGGGGATGTTACTAGTTTTTCCTTCAGAACCTTGAATGCTTCAGTACATTCATCATTAAAGTCAAAGGGTCGGTTCTGCTCCAAGATATGGCATAGGGGCTTGGTGATTTTTGAGAAATTTGCAATGAATCTCCGATAAAAACCAGCATGCCCTAAAAAACTTCTAATGCCCTTGACTGTGGTCGGCGGCGGCAGCTTCTCGATTACTTCTATCTTAGCCCTGTCGACTTCTATCCCACGGCAGCTAATATTATGGCCAAGGACTATCCCTTCATCCACCATAAAGTGGCATTTTTCCCAATTCAAAACTAGATTAGATTTTTCACATCTTTCAAGCACCTTTTGTAGATTGCCGAGGCAGCTCTCAAAATCGTCTCCAAAGACAAAAAAATCATCCATAAAGATTTCCAGGAAGTCCTCTACCATGTCGGAGAATATGGCCATCATGCACCTTTGGAAGGTGACGGGTGCGTTACATAATCCAAACGGCATCCTCATATATGTTCCGTAGGGGCATGTGAAAGTCGTCTTCTCTTGATCCTCCGGTGCGATGGCAATTTGATTATAACCTGAGTAACCATCAAGAAAACAATAGTAAGGTTTACCCGCTAATCTATCAAGCATTTGATCAATAAAGGGTAAAGGAAAGTGGTCCTTTCGGGTAGCTTTGTTAAGCTTCCATAGTCCATACAAACCCTCCAACCGGTCACAGTCCTGGTTGGGATTAACTCATTGTTCTCATTGGTCACCACGGTCATTCCTCCTTTCTTGGGAACGCATTGCACCGGGCTTACCCATTTGTTGTCGGAGATGGCGTAAATAATACCAGCATCTAACCATTTGATTATCTCTTTACGCACTACCTCCTTCATCGCATGGTTTAGCCACCTTTGGGCATCAATAGTCGGCTTATGATCTTCCTCTAGAAGGATTTTGTGCATGCATAACGCCAGACTAATGCCTTGTATATCAGCAATCGTCCATCCAATCGCCTTCTTGTGCTGCCGTAGCATGTCGATTAGCTGTCGTTCCTGTTCCTGCGGCAGCTTAGAAGAGATGATTACGGGCAGTGTGTCATTTGAACCAAGAAAAGCATATTTTAATTGTCCTGGCAGGGGCTTCAGTTCTAAGGCAGGTGGTTCAACAGTAGATGGCTTTTGGATTAAATGGTTATCCGAAGTATAATTCAAAGTTTCGAATAACTTACCTGGACGATTGTCTATCCAGTTTACCTCCTCCTGATCTTCAGTATCAGATGTTTCGGAATCAGAGGAGTTGATGTCGTCGGTGCTGTCGTGACAGTCCTGTAGGTGGCTGCCGCGGCAGTGACCAAATTTAATATCGTGACAGTCCGACCTGATGCATGGTTGATCAAGGTTAACGTCAGTGATAGCCTTGCATTCCTCATCCACATCAGCATGTTTCATCGCTTTGAGAACATTCAACTTAATCTCTTGATCGTTCACTCGCATGGTGAGTTCTCCTTTCTCCACATCAATCAGTGATCTTCCCGTGGCTAAGAAGGGTCGCCCAAGGATGATTGGTGCGTTTTCATCTGCTTCACAATCTAAAACAAGGAAGTCAGGAGGAAAAATAAACTTATCCACTCTTACCAAAATATCTTCGATTTTTCCTTCTGGATGAACGTAAGAGCGGTCTGCCAGCTGCAGTGTCACTGTCGTGGGCCGCGCCTTTCCAATACCTAATTTCTGAAAAATAGACGTTGGCATTAAATTAACACTAGCACCAAGATCACAAAGTGCCTTACCCACGAATTTATTTCCAATTACGCAAGGTATGATGAAGCTCCTCGGATCCTTCTTTTTCTGAGGTGGTTGCCGATAAAGAATACTCATGCAACCTTCTGTCATCTTTACCGTTTCAAACTCCCCAAGTTTAGATTTTTTCGACATAACATCCTTGAGAAATTTAGCATAACCGAGCATCTCCCTAACGGCATCTAAAAGCGGAATATTGATATGAACCTGCTTAAAAATATCATAAATCTTTTTAAGTTGAGATTCTTGCTTAGCTTGTTGTATCCATTGAGGGAAAGGTGGCGGAGGACGGTAATCAACAATACGTCCTTCCCACTGCATGCGAATCTAAGGACGGTAATCATCTTTTTTCTCCTCTATCGCTTCTGCTGTCGTGACAGGCTCATCGGCAGCAGTCTGTTTATCACCTGTCGGGGCAGCTTCCTCGGCAGATTTATCCAAGGCAGGTTCCTTTTCTGTTTCATCTTCTTTTTCTGGCCCTGGTAGTTTCTTCCCACTCCTAGTAGTAATCGCCTTACACTGCTCATGTGTGGGCTGCCTAGCATTTTCAGTATTGCTAGGGAATCCTCCATTCTACCTTGGCTTAATATGTTGCGACACCTGACCCATTTGTGTCTCCAGAGATTTCAAAGTAGCTTCATGATTTGTCATCCTCATCTCTGTCTTATCCATGAAATTCTCTGTCTTCTTGACAAACTGATTCATATTCTCGATATAAGTACCGGTCTGAGACATAAAAGTGGCCAGAGTCTGTTCCAGTATACTGCTCGTGGCAGCTGGTGGCTGTTGTTGCTGCTGTGGCGGCAGTTGCGGTCGCGTCAGCAATCTAGAACCTCCCTGATTCTGATTATGTGCTTGAGGATTCAAGGCATTATTAGGGTTACTCCAGGAAAATTTGGGATCCTTCCTCCAATTGGGATTATAGTTGTTGAAATTGTAATTCGGCTTGTAGTTTCCAACATATTTTCCCTCTTCTACTTGTATTGGGCACTCATCCCGACTATGATTTCCCTCACAGATGTCACATACTTCCTCAACAGCAAATCCTTGTAATCCATCATCAATAAATAACCTTTTCATTGCTTTAGTAAGGAATGCTACATGTGATTTCATCGTGTTGTCGGCCTCATAATCATTGACAGCAAGTACCCGTTTACCCCCTCTTCTTGCAGTCGAAAACTGCTCCTCATTCTTAGCCAGATTTTTCAAAACTTGCAATGCCTCGTCCGGATCTTTATCCAATAATAATCCATTTGCTGCAGAATCAATTCGAATGTGAGTTTGTAGGTTGGCAGCATTATAGAACTTTGTAACCTGATTCCAGACGGGGAATCCATGCATTGGGCAGTTTCGAAGAAGAGTAGTAAATCTGTCCCAGGCCTCGTGCATTGGCTCGTCATCTTCTTGTTGAAAAGTAGCAATTTCGTTACGTAATCGCTCAGATAAATGCGAAGGATTAAAACGAGATAAGAATTCACGAGATAAATCTGCCCAAGTTACGATTGAACCCGGTGTAAGTTTATTCCACCAAGTTTTAGCTCTGTCCCTCAATGAATGAGGAAATAACCGAAGCCTCAGTATCTCCGGACTAACTCCTGGCAGTCTAAACGAACCACAGATCTCCTGGAACGTTTTGAGATGCTCCCTAGCATCCTCTGTAACAGCACCACTAAACTGCTCGGCATTGTTGATCATACTAAACATGACAGGTTTAAGCTCGAAGTTAGCAACATCAATATCCGGCAGCGTGGTCTCCAGCTCTACATGATCGTTCAACATGAGGTCATGGCAGGACCGTCGTCCAGCTACTGTGGGTGGGTCGCCGACAGGCGGTATACCATCACCAGCAGGCGGATTACGAGCCATCTTCTCTAGCTGTTCCTCAAGGTACTCGTTCCTGTCTAAAAGGTGATGAAGTTGTTTCTTGAGGTTGAAGGAACGTTCGATTTCTGGATCTAATGGATATTTAGGATCTTCACCTCTTTTAGATTTGCGCATAAACAAGTAAACCTCGTGAAAAGCAAGAGTTGAAAGCACTAACGAAAAATAGAAAAAGAAAAATTAAAAGAAAAACAAAAACAAAAAGAAAAAGTGCAATAAAAGAAAGGTGTAGTTATGTTGCCAATCCCCGGCAACGGCGCCAAAAACTTGTTGCGTGTAAAAGAGTCTATCGCAATTGTAGTGCAAGTGTACACGACGCAAGTAGTAAAGTGATACGAAGTATCGGATATCGTCTCCACAGGGATTGGGCTAATAGCTTCACCTTAGTTTACTACACGAAAGTAAAGGAAATAGTTTAGAAAGTTGTCACGAGAATAATAAAGAAAAACGTAAATAAAAGAGTTGGAATATCAAGATAGAGAGAATGGGCTGGTATTGAATTGCTCAGTAGTGCAGGTATTGCAGTGCTTAGAAAATCCAGTTCTGTCGTCGCGCCCGTCGCCGACAGCACCTGTCGCGGCGGCTGTTCGTTGGCTGTCGCAGCAGCAAACACACCAACTCCGTACTTCAAGTTTGGCAAGAATCCCTGATCTGCCTTGGCCTATCCCTAGGTCCAAGTCTGTCGATGATCACGCCTTGATGATACCTCTCGGCGTGAATCGAAGGATGAACACCGATGTGTATGAATTCTTCTTTAGCCACTTAACCTTGCCCTATCCCTAGGTACAAGATAGTTCAATTATAAACTAGAGAACTTTCTCTTATTTCTTTTGTATACTTAACTCTCCCGATGCTAAGTAAATGGATAACCTCACAATGCTCTCCCGATGCTCTTGCAAGATATTAATAACCAAAATAAGAGAACTTGAAGTTTATTTTATTGAACTTGAAAAATCCTAAAACAAAACAACCCTTGCAACTACTTTACAAATCAACTCGTGGCCCTAGGGGGTTTTTAGAACATAACGACGGCGGGTAAACGGCGGAGGGGTTTGGATTATCGGTTATGGGGAATATGTGTCCTAGGTTAAAATCTATGCCCTTATATAAGCTTTGGGCTCAAGTATTCTAAGTTAACAAGGATTACAACTTTAATTAAAAGTAAGATTCTAATAAAGACTTAATCTTCAAGTATCCTACTTTTCAGCCGCCATCCTTGTTTCTAGGGATTTCCTCTCATTGAGCTTTGGCTTGACATATCTTTTGATCCGGGGCTTGGAAAATTATTTGGTTTTCACACGACAGACGAGCAGATTTTTCTCTATCTATCGAGGTCCACTTTACTTTTTCTCTCCGTCAAACGGCTGTCACCATGCTGTCACGACAGATCCATGACAGCATCGTCCTCTTTGTCTGCTTGTCCAGTTCAGCTCTTCTGCTTCTCTGCCCTGCGCCCGCCTTCTCCGTCTTCTATGGCACCAACCTGTAAAATAAACCATCTTTTAGTAGAATCTGTGCCTTTAATATATTTGTGATGTTTTGCTGTAAACTACCCTAAATGCAATGTAATGATGCTTGAATGCAGCAGAAATATGGGTTAAAAAGGGTGTAAATAATAGAACTTTTACACACTCAACACCCTTCAATATATATACAAGGTTTACCCTAGAAATATGACCTAGCACGTCATCTACCTTTCCAAAATTTGTTACAACCATTTAACAGAATTGAATAAATTGATAGCTTGGTTTATTGGTGTCTAGTTGTATTATCGAGCTTGACCTTCAATATTTCCAGCTTGACCTTCAACATTTCCCTGGTTTGATTTTCCTTTCGAACTTCTGATATGTAGTTTAAAGTGTAGTTCTTCAAGGTGTTGAACAGCTACAGCTTTAGTAAAAACATCAACTAGCAGACATCAAGCGGGAACATAGTTGATCTGTAACGTACCGGTAGCCACTTTTTCACGAATAAAATTTAGGTCTAAGTCTACATGTTTGGTATTCGCATGTAATATAGGATTTGCAGCCATGTAGACAGTGCTCGTGTTATCACACCAAAGCTTAGGAACATCATTTTGCATTGTTCCCATATCTGATAAAACAGATTGAACCCATAGAACATCAGAGGTGGCATCTGCAAGACTCCTATATTCTGCCTCTACTGTGGATCTGGAAACTGCTCATTGCTTCTTTGAACACAAGGTGATTAAGTGATGTCCTAGCATAACACAATATCCTGTAGTGGAACGACGGTCATCAATATCACTTCCCCAATCTGCATCAGAGTATGTTGTGAGGAGAAGTGAGTACAGGCTTTGAGGTTGAAACCATATCCCATAATCAATTGTGCTGCCAAGGTACTTAAGGATTCGTTGAACTGCATGCCAGTGAAAATCAGTTGGACATTGCATGAATTGAGCCACTTTGTTGACTACAAAGGAGAGATCTGGTCTTGTATGGCATATGTATTGAAGTGCACCGACTACACTACGATATCCATGAACATCAATTATTTGTTCACTATCATGTTTGCTTAGCTTGGGAAAAGCAATCATAGGTGTCGATGTTGTTTTCCCTTCCAAGAATTCAGTTTTATGTAATAACTCCAATACATATTTCTTTTGATTGAGAAATAATCCCCCATCTAAGTGTTGAGCTTCAATACCTAGAAAGAATTGTAACCGGCCTAAATCCTTCAAAGAGAAACGATCATGAAGAGAAGCAATTATTTGTTGAACACTTGATTCATTGTTTCCTGTAAGAAGGATGTCGTCAACGTAAACTACAAGATAAATTGTAGTGGCATCATGCTTGAGAGTAAATAGAGTAGGATCAGCAGTAGAGACTTGGAACCCCAAATAGCATAAGAATGATTTTAGCTTGACAAACCAATTTTGTGGTGCTTGTCTTAGTCCATAAAGGGATTTCTTCAATTTACAGACTAGTGGACATCCATCAAATTTAAATTGTTCAAACCCAGCTTGTTGATGCATGTAAACAGCCTCATTAAGGTCACCTTTGAGAAAGGCATTATTCACATCAACTTGATGTATTTGCCACTGATTCGTTACTACAACTGAAATCAAAATATTGATTGTGAAAAATCGAACTACTTGGCAGAATGTTTCCATAAAATCATGAACAGGGATTTGCGAGAATCCTTTTGCATCAAGCCTCGCTTTGTATGTGTTAACTGAGCCATCTGCATTGTGTTTTACTCTGAATAACCATTTGCACCCGATTTCCTTTTTCCCAGGTGGTAACTCAACTAGGTCTCATGTGTCATTGTCTTTCAAAGTCTGATATGCTTTCATTACAGCAGTTGTCCATTCTGGGTTGTGTAAAGCTTATTGAATAGTGGTTGGTGTATCATTACTTTGAACATTATAGACTTTTGGTTTGTAGATCCCAACCTTGCTACAAGTAACCATGAAGTGAGTATTTGAGGGTTGAATTGAGATAGCAGGAATTTTGTCCGAGGAGGGTCCTGGATCTGTTGTAGGAGCTGGATCAGGTACATCAACATGAACTAAATCATGAGTTGAAGACGTTGATTGAGTAGGGGAGCCTGAACTAAAGGATTCATGATCATGAGTATCAATAGGATTAGGGGGTGCTAAAGTTGAATCAGCAGATAAAGAAGGGCTGCTAGATGGTGGGACTTGAGCCTCATCACGTGTGGGTGATCTGGTTGAACCAGGCTGACTAGTAGTATCTAATGGTGTAGAAGGAATAACAGGTATAACTCGTGACCTTGACACTTGGTTTGGAGTAACATTAGATGATGGAGATGCACTAGCACATGGAAACACAGATTCGTTGAACACCACGCTGCATGATATGAAAATTCTTCCTTTGTCATCTGCACATTGATAGCCATGATATTTAGAAGAGTAACCGAGAAATAAACATGGTGTGGATCGAAAGTTCAGCTTGTGGCGGTTAAAAAGAGCGTAAGTTGGGAAAGCATTCACACCCGAAAACTTTTAATTGACTACAATTTGGGATACGTCCAGTCAATTTCTGAAAAGGAGATATGTTATCAAGCTTCCTTGAAGGCAGCCTGTTTATAAGATATACAACACTCATAATAGCATAAGACCAGAATTTGAGGGGCATTGAAGCTTGAGCTAAGAGAGCTAAGGCCATTTCCACTATGTGTATGTGCTTTCGTTCCACAACACCATTTTGTTGTGAAGTATATGGACAAGTGATGCGTTGTTGAATGCCAAGTGTAGCAAGAACAGTATCAAGGAACTGAAATTCCTCACCACCATCGGTTTGGACAACTTGTATAGTGGTTGCAAATTGATTTTTCACAAAAGCATGAAACAATAAGAATGTTGTGGTAGCTTCAAACTTATTCTTAAGTAAATAAAGCCAACAGTTTCTTGTGTGCATATCAACAAATGAAATATAATAGGAATATCCATTTGAAACAACTGAGGCAGGTCCCAAACATCGATTTCAACTAATTCAAAAGGCTTGTTATACATAGTTACAGACTGTTTGAAAGGGAGAGAGTGACATTTCCCTAGTTGACAAGCTTTACAAATGGTATTTCTGTCCATAACTAGTGATTTATTTAGCGCGATGTTGACCACTTCAGCTGAAGCATGTCCCAAACGCTGATGTCATAGCCAAAAGGAAGAACATGAACTAACATCAGTAGAAAAAGCAGTAATAGGAGTCCTGGGCAAATCACCAATAAGGCTGTAAAGACCACCTTCATGTGTTCCCTCCAAGAGTGTAGACCTTGTTTGCTCATCCTTCACACAACAATAATTTGCATGGAATTCAATATAAACTGAGTTATCACTGGAGGTGACAATTGGGTCATTCGGTTTGGGTTTGGTTCGGGTCATTTCGGGTCTATCTAGAATCGGTTTAGATCTGGTTCGGGTTCGGGTCTAATTCGGGTCTGTGTTGAGTCAGATTCAGTTCGGGTATTGGATCGGGTCAAAATTGGATCGGTTTTTTTTGGGTCGGGTCAATACCGGATCGGTCGCTTTTGGTTCGGGTCAAAATTGGGTTGTTCGGGTCGCTTTCGGATCGGGTCAAAATCGGGTCGATTTCGAGTGGGGTCAACATTTAAATTTTCGGGTCAATTCGATTTGAGTTGGGTTAAAGGTTTGAGGTTTAGTATTTATGGTTTAGTTTAGAGTTATTGATGTATGAGATTAATTCTGATTCAACTTGTTAATCTATGCATTTGAATTTGATTAAATATTTAAATCAAAGCTTCATGTATCCATATCAAATTTTTTTGTATAATTATATTAAATCAAAGTTTATTATATGTAATAATAATAATATTATTAATAATAATAATAATTTCTGAAATGAATTAATTTATTAAACTTAGGATCTAATTGAGCTAACTAAAATCTAAAAGTATAAATCACAGACATAATTAAAATAATTCTAAAACTAAATGCGAAATTTCAATTAAATTAATGTAAATTGAAACTCAATTAAATTTAAAAAAAAAAAAGAAAAAAGAGAAAAACAATTGGTAAAAATAAAGAGGGAAAAGACAAAAATTTGGAGGGAAATAAGCCACCAATTTTTTAAGCTAGATTGAAAAAAAAGAAAAAGACAATTGGAAAAAATAGAGAGAGAAAAGACAAAATTTTGGAGGGAAATAAGCCACCAATTTTTTAATCTAGAGTTTAATTACTTTTTAGGTCATGTTGCATTTAAAATGTTACATTTTAGTCAACTTTAAGTTTTAGTTTAATTTAATTTACTCACAAGTATCCCAACGGTTTAGACTTCGGATATAGAAATCCCCTCCCCATAGTGATATTTAGTGATGCAATTAAAGGTTGCCCCTATGAATTGGTCTATTATGTATCCATTCCTTTTAATGCAATCTTTTGACATTTTTTTCTTTGTAAATGTAAGATTAAATATTGGGAGAGAAAATAGTACATTGAAACTCTAAATTTAAAAATTAGTTTATTTAATTATTATTGAAACGTAAAATAACATAAAATGTTATTATACCACAACATTGACAAGAGGAATAGTCTCTTCCATGATATAGTATAAAAAGATAATAAAACATACTTCTTTTTATTATTTATTATATTGTTAAAAATAGATATTCGGGTTAAAATCGGGTCAAAATCGGGTTAAAATCGGGTTGATATTCGGTTCAGCTTTCGGTTCAGCTTTCGGTTCGGGTAGCATTCAGTTCGGGTCAAATCTGTTCGGGTCCATTCGGTTCGGGTCCATTTCGGTTCAACAAAAAATTTCGGTTCGGTTCGGTTTATTTCGGGTTTCGGGTCAACTTTGGATCATCATGTTCGGGTCAAAATCGGGTTTTGATTCGGGTAATTCGGTTCGGGTCTCGATTCTCGGGTCAAGTTTGCCAAGTCTAGTTATCACTGGTAAACTTGGAAACAAACATCAAATTTCGAGTGATACGAGGTACATGCAAGAGACCATTTAGATTAAGATGTCGTGAAGGTGTGATTATAGTAGAATGTCATACATGAGATATGGATAAGGAAGATCCATCACCAATATGTATTGATCCCTTACCAAAAAAAGGCGAACCATTGAGGAGTGCGGAGGAGTCATTGGCAACATGATGTGTTGCACCAGAATCGGGATGCCATATGATAGGGTTGGCAACAAAGGAGTTCACTTGGATATCACCTGGTGATGGCTCAACAGTAGTTGCTGGTTTAGAACCTGCATTGTTGCTAATGAAAGGGTCATATGTAATGTCCACAGTTTCACGATTATAGGTACAAGCATTTGCCTGAGTTTCTGGGGTTGCACGAGGTTGAGATGTTTGTGAAGAGATGCCTTTGAAATTTTAATCGAAACGGTACCAGCATCGATCGACGAGATAACCCAATTTTCCGCATAGTTGGCATTGCATTCGTGGTCTGCGAAACCTCCCTCGAGTATCATCACGCTTGTAGGAGTTGGAGGGCTGAAAGTTTGCAGGACTGACACATGATTCAGAAAACCCAGTATTGTTTATGCCAATAGGCATTATAAGAGAATCCGAGAGGCAAGATTCAGCATCAATGAGTACAGAGACAGCTCCATCAATTGTGTAAGGTTCGCGACTAGCAGAAATTACAGCCACAAAGGGATCGTATTCAGGAGAAAGACCGTTGAGTGTGGTGGCATTGTGTTCGATAGTGGAGACAGGGCTGCCGCAAGAGGCAAGCAAATCACATATTTCCTTTATTTGCATGGTATATGCTCGCATAGTCATTGAGGACTTCTTTATGGATCGAAGACGGCAATGAAGATGAATGATACGTGTTGTAGAAAGTTGAGAATAAAGACCCAAAATAGTAGACCAGATTTTAGTTGTCGAGTCAGCACCAACGAGCTGAGGAAGTGTGTCTAAGCTGACGGTAAAAAGTGACCAGGAGGCCAAAGAGCTATCTTGTTTGATAAAACGCAGGTAAGCAGGATTGGGGGTACGTTCGCCATTATCATCTGTGACAAGCTTGGTTGGAGGTGAGATGGTACCACCAAGATCCCTTCTAATCCTTGCCCACGAATCAACAAGGTAACATGTTGTTTCAAGAGGAGAAAATTTGTGTCATCCAGCTGAATGTTGATCCTCTTGTTAAAGAAGGACTGGTCGAAGGAGTCATCATGATTAGAAAGAGACGCAAGATCAGCAGCCGTTTAGATCGTGTCGCCAGGCATCGTAACACAAAAGGAAGAATAGATGATTTAGATAGAAACGGTCAGGATCAAGAGCTGATCATCTGATACCATGTGAAGCAGAAGAAGCATATATGAAAGAGAGAAGAATGTGGGAAAAAAAATGGATGATCTATATTAGCAGCCAGCCCTTCAATATATATACAAGGTTTACCCTAGAAATATGACCTAGACACGTCAGCTACCTTTCCAAAATTTGTTATAACCATTTAACAGAATTGAACAAATTGACAACTTGGTTTATTGGTGTCTAGCTGTATTGTCGAGTTTGACCTTCAATATCACTCTTTCTCAACAGTTTTTATTGCCGAAGTGTTTGCAATAGGGTGAGCAAAACTCGACTCGACTCAACTTGAGGCAAAAATATTTGACTCGTCTTGACTCGACTCGAAATTTCATAGACTCGACTCGAAAAAATTTCAAATAAAATTTGAGTTGTAAAATGAAAAATTCAAATAACTCGAAATTTCTAGTAATTAGTGAATTTATTTTTAAGTTCGAGACGAGTTCCTCAATTTTTTATTGATATACAGATGCATATATATAAAAATATGAAGAAATATTGTCACATATGAAAAAATTTGATATATATATATATCAAATTAGAATCAAACCGTGCTATAGCATGATAAATAATTACAATTAAATTTTTATAGGAACTCGAAAACTCGACTCGAATTTCTTCAACTCGAATCGACTCAAAAAAATTTCGAATGGAAGTTCGAATGATAAAATTAGACTCGTGAACTCGAATAACTCAAAATTTTTTGACTCGACTCGATCGAACGCTCACCCCTAGTTGGCGGCTCTGCATGGACTCCGATTTACTCTTGATTTGGGTTTAACTCGGGTTATTCTTGAAAGTGATTCGAGGTCGAGGACCATCATTCGGAAATTACAGTTTGGTGGAGATGATCACTCTTGTGTGAGAAGCACCATCTGGGATATCATTTGTCTCTCCAAGCACTTCTTGTGTTTATCTCATTCAGCTCAGGAGGTCATTGCCGTTTGTTTCTTCTATTTAGCTTGATTGTGTTTTATTTCAGGCTTTTTTTTTATTTTCTTTGTCTGGTTCTTTTTTTATCATTTGCAGTATTCATTTCTCATATAATAATACAAACGGCTTTTACTTAAAAAAAAACAAACAAACAAATTGTTTATAAAAAATTGTGTTAATTATAAGATAAACTATTGAAATGGACACTTACTTTTTAGTAAGTATACATTTTTCTCATTGATTTTAAAAACATTAACGTTGTGATCACTTACGTTATAGGGTGAACTATTGAAATTTTGATGGAAAATTTTCGACGGGCTATTGGATCTGAAGTATACTCTTACTTTAGGGACTCTTCAACATTTATCCTTTTAATTTGAAAGGTAGTGGGGTTTTTAATTTGATTGACAAGTAGCTGTTGGAGATGTTATATATATTGAAGCAAATAGTGGAGCTGTCAAAAGGGTGGGAGAAAGCAGCTTCAAAGTTCAAAACTTGAAACTCCAAATTGTTGTCAAACGATTAGATTAAGCATTTTAGGGTAATAATACATTGAATTTTATTTTTAAGTTTGTGCACAAATTATTTTTAGTATGTGGTCAAAATAGAAGTGAAGTAATAGTTTAGTGATTACCTAAATAATTTATCTTTCTTTTTATTGTCAAATCAGCACACCGCCAGTTGTCTAACGGCAATTAACCCAAGTGACTAAATGTTTAAAAAACGAAAACGTAAATGACTATAATGTTAATTTTTTGAAATTGGTGAGCAAAAGCATGCACTTACTAAAAGTAAGTGACCATTTCAGTGGTTTACCCTTAATTATATCACGTGTTTTTAAATAATTGCCTTTATTTTAAGTTAGTCCTTGATTTTTTTAACGTTTAAATTTCATTCACAAACTATGATTTTCATTTTAAATTACTTTGTAAACTTTTAAGTAAACTTTTAAAAGTTTAAGTTTCATTCCCAACTATGAGTCTCATTATAAACTTGTCCCTAAATTTTAAAACTTTTCAATTTCATATCAAACTATCGATATAAATTAATCATGTTCTTTGTTAATAAAATTATTAAAAAATTGTTGATTGTCATGTAAACATTGATATGTATTATGTAATATTATAATGTCACAAAAATAATAATAAATGTTGTATCACGTCCTCGTATTATCATTTAGAATGAAATTAAAAGGTTTTTTGGTGTTTATTTTATACAATTTTTTTTAAAAAAATCAATGAAAAATCTGACAATTTCAACTTCGAATTTGAACAGTTCAACGGTGTGATCAAGGCATTCAATCGCCAAGTTGGGGCATGGTGCTCTAAAACCATACAATAATAGATGGTGCCCTCGTATATGATACACGGGTGTGTAAACTTTAATTTATATAATTTTCTCTATTTTTAGAGTTTAGATATGGTATGTAGTGTTTAGGATTTAAGTTTAGAATTTATATTTTTAGAGTTTTTATTTTAGATTTTAGGTTATTGGTTTAAATAGGTAGGGTTTACGCTATAAAAAAATATTCTAATTTTAAAAGGTAAAAATAGTTTAATGAAAATTGAGATTTAGTTTTTGTATTAAAAATTTTAAAAAGGAAATTATCTTTAACTTTTTATTTTAAAAAACCTTTTCAATTGTTGGCATGGATGTAATATTAGGGAGGCCAGGTATAAATACCAATGGAATCGAATAAAATACAATACAAATACTGCTAAAATAATTTCGAAATACATACACATACTACCTGATAAAATGACCTAATTACAAAATGGTAGAATGGCACTAGAGTCCCTTGTACTTTTCCAAAACTTTCAATGTGATATATACTTTTTTAAATGTTCAAAATTTCCTCTCTTCCAAAACTAACTAAATCAGATAGACCGGTTGTATTCTGTCAAATATACCATTGGACTATTGAATATGCTCAATGTTGGTGATTAATAGGGGTACTAAATGAGTTGAGCAGCTTGTGAGTAGATGAAATTTGACTCGGTTAAAATTTGATCAATATTTTTGAAATGACTCAATTTGAACTCGAGCTTGACTTGAGACCTGAACGAGTCGAGTTGAGCAAGGTCCAACTTGACTCGATAAGCTCGTGACTGTGAGCAACTTGTTAATTTTGTTTAAATATATTTGTTTGGTGTATTTGTAGATTGTTACTTTAGAGTTTAGAGTTTGAAATTGTTTCACTGTAACCCCCTAAACCCGTCTATGTGTTACTTCGAGTTCTAGGATGTCACATTAGGGTCAGAAGAGCAACCCACAGTAAAATTCACATAAAAATGTTTTTCTTTAAATACATTTATAACAACGAAACAAACTTATGTTTGAAATATCATTTCAGAAAAGTCATTTAAACATACAACAGTAGTTCGGAAAATACATTACAGACAGTAACATACAACAATACACGACATACATGCCCACTAACTGAACCAGTATTGTACTTCAAAAGCAACGCCGAGAGAACTCCAAACAATGGTAACAATCACTATACCATGAAAGATTTATTTTAACCTACGATGGTAAAAACAACGTGAGCTTTGGAAAACTCAGTAATACAGAACTACCAACAGTTGATGTAGGAACAAGTAGGTAAATGGCAAAGCAAAAATACTGACATGATGATCCAAGCAACAACAAGTTCCATTCAAGATATTGATATTCGTATCATCAATATACTTAGGTAATAGGAATGTTCTTTATTTGATCACCCGAGTACCGGACAAGATGTCTATAGTCCGAAGAATCAGATGAGATGTGGATTACGAAAGCTGAGCTGCGAAAATTAGTGTGTTTCATTAAGCGCAAATTGAGAGCATACAGAGAGTTTTAGACTTTAGTAAACTAATTCATTAGGGTAAAATTATAGATGCGAACGGAAAGTTTTATTTTAATTTTCTGACTACCCTTCAACCATACACCGATATGCAATAACCCGGAACATAATTCAAAAAGACTTACCCTAGGCTCATTGGGCGTAGGAACTTAGGTCCAGAAGGGCTTACCAGCGCTGAGCCTGTAGATCTTCAATCATATCCAGATAATATACCCAAGATAAAATTTGTTTTAACTAGCAACCAGTAATATAAGAAAACAGACATCATATATATTTTTGTATCAGAAGACAGAAGCCAAGAATTGTGCTTTCATTACGGATAACAAAGTCATACTTTTAATTTAGAGCATATAGTCTTGGTTTAAAACAGAGAAAATATTCATGGACACATGTAACACTCTATATGGTCCAATTTATTCCTCGTAGTTGGTAATTATTAAAAGAGAGCATTGAACATTTGACAATTTTGAACTGATTTTAAAACAAGGTCCCTATAAAAAGGGGGTTTGGTACTAACGACTCAAACCATACATTCAAAAGTTGATACATCAGGATCATTGAGATTTTAGGTATATCGTGAGTGATCCAATCATTAAAGCCTATGAGGGTATTATGGTCATTCTGACGTTTAGGGGTAATTTGGTAATTTGAACCAACAAGTTATAAATGGTGATGTATAGAATTCAAGAATTCTAGTTGCTCAACAGGTTTCTGAGTCCCTTTGAACTAATTAGAACCCATCAATACAATGTTTATTATTTAACCAGATAGGTACACCTTAAGTATTCATTTCTTAGAACTGACTATAGTGTAACAAAATGGTTCGCCTTCACCAATCAACCACTGCACATTCTACAAGAAATCAAACATATATTCAAGCGGTATTTTGCAAGTATTCGAACCTGTGCATTGTACCTGAACTCAATCCATAGCATCGAATGTACCTTTGAGGAACAAGTTACTCTTACTTTTAACTATATAATTTCTCCAAATAAATCGCACATGCCTCCATATGGTATTCTTCCAATATCACATTAGTATTAGAAACGACCAACAAACACGGGTCGTGTATTACCACTTTTAGAGCCATTTCATTTGTTTGGCTTTATTGGTATTTCTTATTCTAAGTCAGAGGTATTTTCAGTTATTTTTGTATTCGAAGGTATTTCAGACACTTTGATGCCCGAAGGTGTTTCAATTATTCTGAGCCTTTCGGTCCTTAAAACTATTCATTCATTCATTTCAGATCTCGAGGGTACATCCATCATTTCGGATAATTTTGTAATTAGCACCCGAGGACATTTCAGTCTTTTTGGTCATTACAGTCATTCCAATCAATTTAGCCTTATCAATATTTTCAATCCTTTTAGTCATTTCAATCAATTCAATCTTTTACACCACTTTGTTAATCCAGACATACAAATAGTTTTCCGTAAACTTATCTTTGGAGATTATTTAGAATTCAAGAAATTCCAAGTACTTTACAATTTTGAAGGTTTAAGCTTTGTTACCATAACTTCCCAAGCAAATCGAGATTTTTAGATGAATCAATTATTTGACTATGTCTAGTGTAGATTTCTAGATCGTTTTCATTGTCAGTGGTATTTTAGTCCTTCTTATACATCAAGGGTATTTTTGTCATTTCTCATCCAAGCATTCTAAGCATTTGGATCTTTTCTCAAGAAATAATCTGAATTGAGAGTTTCGAGGTGAATTGTTTTATAGATTATTCACTGAACTTGGATTATGTACATATCATTAATTCCTTATTCGAGTCATTCAGTTATTATTCAAATTATTATCTTTTTATCGAAATCAATACGACTTTAAAATATTCAAGCATTAATCAAATTCCAACAAGTTTCGTAAAGCATGAAGAGGTAGTAAAGTATTACCTTGAATCCTTCCTATATCAGTCGGCCCTTGAAATGACATTCGAACTCTCAAATCTGAATTAGATGTCCACTACCTCTTGAATACGAATATATATATATATATATATATATATGAATAATGTAGAGCGTTTAGGTGTTCTCTAAATATGAGCGCAAGTGCACACTCTTGTCAAGTTATAGTATAAAAGATATTGTCTCCCACAGTGATTGGACAGCTTAACTAGAATTGTGATTCCTGCACAACGAAAATTAAATACACAAATAAGTTTTAGTTTTATAGAAGAATGAAAAGTAAATAAACACAAGTAATAGATAAAAGAGATCAGGGTGATGGAATGGGTCAGATTATGCTGCTCCCTAGTGTGAAACTGCGTTGAATAGGATAAGTTGTTCTGCGCTGTCAGACTTTGCTGCCTCGGCGGGGGATGGAAGATTAGCTGCTTTGACGCTTTCACTGCCTCGGAAGTGGAACAAACATGTGTCTCGGTGGCAAACTCGACAGTCCTTCAAGGCTCGGAAGAACGCTTCAACAGTGATCCTGCTTATGTCTAAGTTAGAATGATGTTGTTGCTCACTGCAGATAATACCAGTCGCGGCGTGAATCATGCAAAGAAAACAATGTTTGGTTCGTTCTCTTTTAGCTGCCTTAAACTCGTACCTATGTCTAGGCCGAATTGATCAACACTTGATTAGAGTGAGGACCATACTTACTCCTTTCGTGAGTTCGACTCTCTCGATATCGAACAAATGGGTAGTTAACAACTCTCTGATCTGCTGCCTCAGCATCATGTCCTCATCTCCTCTCTACTTCTACCAACTTCTAGTACCTGAAACTAAAACTAAACTAAAATAGTATATTTTTCTTACCAAATAAGAGATAATCAATAAAAGCATGGCAAAGTAAAGAATACTGTAAAATGCAATGCATGAACCTAATTATGCCTAAATTGTGCTTAAAAACAACAATAATATGAGATGGAATGTGCATAAAATATTGAACTAATGAACACTTTACAAATACCTTCAATTAAACACAATCCATAATCAATCCTTAATCACATTGCTTTTTTGGTCAAAGTCAACTGCCAATACTGATGGCAGGAGTCAAAGTCAATGTTGGCGTCAGCAGTCAAGTCAACGCTAACGTCATGCTGATGTCACTGGTCAATTGGGTTAACTCGGGCGAGTTGCCTCACTAAGTTGACTCGGACGGGTTGACTCACTGAGCTGACTCGGTCAACGGGTCGGGTAGACGGGTTCGGGTCGGATACGGGTCGAATCGGGCTCAGTTCAGACAAACTAGATCGGGTTGGACAGGCTCGAGTCGGGCCAGACTCGAATTTGGACTTAGACCTATTTGGATAATTGGGTCAAACTGATGGGCTTGGGTTTGACCAAAACCATTGGGCCTTAACAGGCCGGGTTGGTTATCGGTTAGGCAGACTAGGTTACAATAGTTATTAAGTAATACAAACAAAATTAAATAACTACTTTTAGGATAAAATTGAATTGATATTATAAACCTATAAATTTATATTTTCACATCATAAAATATTATTTATTATATTTTAAAATATATGTATAATATAATTTCCAACTGGGATTGTTCAAACAATTAATTCAATTGATAACTGAACTGAATTAACCAAAATTAAATTATTTAAAAAAATTAATATTTAATCATTAACTGAATAGAATAATTTTTGACTAATTTCAGTCTATTTTTTTGAATTAATCAAAATTTATTATAAGTAAATGTAAAAAAAATTAATTTAAATATTTTTTGTTTTGTTTATTTACTTTTGTTAGGTAACTTTGGCTAATAATTTTTTATTTGGTTTAGAATTTATTTGGATTTCAAAATTTTAAAGGATCTAATCTAATATATATATATATATATATATATATATGTGTGTGTGTGTGTGATTTTGATTGGTAAACAAGGATTTGAACTATTTTTAGAGGTATGATCAATCAAATCCGTTAATTTGGATGTTTGCTAAACAAATGGTTGTTACAACATATTTGGTGAAACCTCTCAAAGTGAAAAAGCTACTAAGAAGAGAGTTTTGGGTTTAGACTTTAGAGGATTTTACATGAGAGTTGTAAATATTATTTTATCCTTAACAATTACAAAAAATATCCAAATAACCTAAATATGTTTTTGAAGTTAAAAAACATATTCTCATACATAATTTAAATAAATATTTTCCCTTCAAATATATGAGATCAATACATATGCTTCAAATATTATTTAAATTTAATAATTAATCAAATTGTATTAAAAAGATATTATATAAAAATTTAATATATAGATCATTCAAATATGCTTACTACTTAGTAATGTTATATTAAAAAAATTCATAATCTAATTAATATTAATATATAAAAAATATTGACAACTAATAAACTATTCAAACAAGAATTGTATATAATCATGTCCTTATATGTTATTTTGATTGTTCAAATAATTAAACAATTATAAGTTATCAGTTAATTTTACCAAAGCTAATACAATTCGCTATCAACAGAGGCGGAGCTAGGATCGAATATTTGAAGGGGCCAAATTATTGAACTTTAAAAATATAACGGTTTATTAAGTATTTAAACTAAAGATTGAGTACAATGCCTAATTTATGTAATATTTAAATTTGATATGGACTTAAATTGTAATTAGACCAAAATATTAAAGGGGGGAAATTAATATTTTAGAGAATTTAATTAAAAATATTAAAAAATAATGTTTAATATAAATTTATAAAATTTGAATGGCCAAATTAAATTTTTCAAAAAGAATAAAGAGTTTAAGATGAGAATTTTAAATTGTTGGAGGGGCCAAGGCCCTTGAGCCTCCATTATGCTCTATTCCTGGTTATCAACTAATGTGTATTTTAGTTAAATTCAAATAATTAACTGTATCAAACTAAATTAACTGACAATCAAACTTTAACAAGTTCTTTAATTGTTTCCTAATCGAACAAACTTTGATGGTCAACTGTTTAACTAAACTAATTTAATTTGATTGATTAATTCAATTTTAACCGAACAATGAACACCCTTATTCCTAACTGAATTGATATCCAAATTAACTCACGACATCAAAATCAATCAAAATTTTAGTAAATAATTTAACCCAAATCACTATCTGATTCAACTTTCCCATGAACACTTCTAATTTGATCTTAACCACTTATATTGTATAAAAATCAATTATTTTTACACTATTTTTAGACTATTTGATGGGTAAATAAATGACTAATATTATTTTCTTATTTTTTTGTGATAATATTCTCATTTTCTACTGTTAATCACAACTCATTTACCTTCATCTAAACTTAAAAAATTTACGTCTCTGTTTGGTAAAGAGAGGTTTGGGCAAAAATTAAAAGTTTGAGCCATAATTAGAGGTTTGACCACTCAAATCTGTTAATATTGTTGTTTGGTAAATAGCGGATTGAAAGAACGGATTGGGGTGAAACCACTAATTTTGAAAAAGCTCATAACAGGAGATTTTTGAGATTAGAGGTTTGATATTAGAGTTGTAAAGACTCTTTTACCCTTACCAGTTACCAAAAATCTCAAAATAACTTAAATTAAATATTTTCTCACCATATTTATAAGCTAATCCTATTTACTTTTTTTATTATCAATATTTATATGTTTATTTAAATTTATTAATTAATTAAATCATATTAAAATAATTATATAAATAATAAATTAATATATAAATAATTTGAATATGTTTAGAAAAGTTATATTAAAAATAATTTTATAGATCTAATTAATAATAATTAGATACAAAATATTGATAACTAATAAACTATTCAAACAAGTATTGAAATAATCATGTCCTTGTATGTCATTTTTTTGTTTAAATAATCTAACATCTATCAACTATCGGTTAATTTTACCAAACACTTTTATACAATCAGCTAATACAATCCGCTAGTCAAATCAACTAATGCAATCAACTATCAGCTATCTGCTAATATAATCAGCTATCCGCTATCAACTATCAGCTAATTTCCAAACATGACCTACATATTTTTAGACCGTTAGATAAAGGTAAATGAATATCTGAAATTAAGAGAAAAATGAAAAAATTCTCAAAAAATATAATATTTACGAATTTTCATCCAATCAAAAAAAATATAAAAGTAATTAAGTTTTACCCGAATTAATGGATAGTGATTTTTTCCATCAACCATATACATATGGATAGAAATCATAGAATACACACATTAACAACTAAGAAGTAAGACCTTTTTTTCTCCGTTGTCATTGAAGGCAAAGAGAAACCCTAATCATTAAACTGAAACTTATTGGGGGCAGATACAAATATACGTAAAACTATAAGGGCTTGAAACAAAAATATCCCTTTCTCGACTGCGTCCTCAAATAAGTTTTGTCCCACGTTCTTCTTCCTCATAAATCCCTCCCTCTCGGGACAACAACCTCCGAATTAAAAAACTACCCCCTCGATTATAACCTTATTACGATCATGCCATTCCCCGCCTTCTCTCTCCGACTTGCTCTTCCTTCTATCTCCCCGAAATAGCCCTCCGTCGCTTCGTAATTTACCTTCTCTCGTTTCCAAGTCGGGTCGGATTGGATCCGGAATCAGGTGGTAGCTCCGAAGGCATCGTTACTTCTCTTCTTCTAGAATATTCTCTGTAAGCTCTTTTTTCCATTTTCTTTTGCTCACTATTATATAGATTTTGTTTATTGATTATTATTATTTTCTGCAAAACCTAGATGGCTAATTTTGTTTGTTTTGTTTTTTTTCGTAATTATTCGAATTTCGTGCAAGTAATTGGATTTACATGGAATTTCATTAATATGAGCTTATTTTTTAATGGTTTCCGGATTAGGGTTTGTTTCTCTGTTTCCCCCTTGATTTTCGTCTCTTTCGGCATCAACGTAGTTTAACTAAAGAATTGTTGTTATTGGGCTTGTTATCTATAGGTTAGTAATCAGAATTCATGCTCAAGGAACAAAGAAATCAGTTATCCCTAATTTTATTGTGTAATTCGATAGCTTTGAAGCATTTTTTAGTGTAGAAGTTCCATAGAGGTATTCATTTATTAATAAGGATCATGAAAAACACAGCAATGTTCAATGGTGTTTTTGTTAATAACATTTGGTTTAGTTGCTATGTTCTTTGTTATTTATGTGAGGATGTGTTTTCGGCCTTTTAAGGAGGTTTTATTGAGCATAAGGTATCCGACTATCCATTGTAGTTTATACGAGTAATTTTTCGTAGAAGATTGAACTCAAAAGTAGGGTTGCGATGTTCTTTATGGAGACTAAAGAATATCCTCAACTTGATGGAACAGATGAAGGTTGAACTCAAAAGTAGTGTTGTGATGTTCTTTATGGAGACTAAAGAAGTTCTAGAATCAAACTATAGAGGCAAAGCCGTGTATCTGTTTGGTTTTTATTCGGTAATTTTGGTAGATGGATTTGAATTGGAGACTTTGAGTGTTTGATTTGGGCCTATGGAAACTACTCATCGTAAAGCTATGAAAGTGTAGTTCTTTTGATTTGAACTTAATATTCTTTATTCGACTCTTGGGGTAGAAAATCAGGTTGTAGAAATATCAGAGACTTCATTCTGAGGCATTTAACAATATAGTCAACTTGTTTATAGAGGCTATCTCATTTGCCTTGCTTCCCTAAATTGATTTATGGCTTTCAGGGCTATGGGTTATATGATTCATTTGGATATATGGTTATTGTAATAAGTGCAGTAGAAATTATGTTAAAAATATATTAATCTGCTTAAGGGACAAACATGATATCAAGAAAAGCAGTATATTGATAAGTTTATGGAGTTTACTTGTTTCTGGATTTAACATCTCTGCCTTATTGATTACATAAATAATTTTAACATTTTTAGTTGTCTCAGATGTTAACATGTTTCTCTTCCCTCGGGCAATCCGGAGATGTAAATGACCTTAATATCTGCAATTTAATTGTTCTTTTTGCATAGATTGCTTTCTTCTATGCTGTTTTATGTTGTTAGTACCTACCTAAACTCTTTCCTTTATTCTGAGGTTTTCCTTCAAATTTCTTCTCTAGGGAACGACTGCTGCATTTGGTTAGAGTTTAGAGCTGTGCATGCTGTAAAAGGACACAGATATATTACTTATTTCAAAAGGATCTGATGGAGCCGAAAATCTCATCGCCTAAGCTCGATGGTATTTCTCCTCCTGATTGCATAAGTGAACCTGAGGAGAAAGAAGTTAGTGATGAAGAAGATGATGATCGCAACCATAAGCATCGTCGGCGGGATACATGCTCTCAACCATTAGAGAGAGACTCTACATATCCTTTATTTACAAGGCCATACAGAAAGCGCGGTAAACCTTTTGAAAATGGGCATAATGAATCTCAAGCAGGTGAAACCTGGAAAAGTTCTAACAGTTTGCCTCTAGAAAAAGACTTGACACCTAAGTTTGATAGAAGATGCCCTGGGTTAGCATCACTTCCTCGAGGAAATTTGGACCTGAACCAGAGAATTAGGTCAAACCAAACATTCAATGGAGATTCTGGTCCTGGCCGGGGAAGAGGAAGGGATAACTCTTCTTGGAATCAACGTGATTCTAGGTTCAACTCGGTTGATATTGCTTATCAAATGGTTCAGCCAGGACCAGTTGCTCCGGGTCTCTTTTCGGGAAGGGGATTGCCAAATCTTTCAAATGCACAAGCCCCATCATGGAGTGCCTTTGGGCTAATGCCAGGAATACCAAATGGTGGTCTTGATACGCTCCATTCTATTGGTTTACAAGGGGTGCTCAGGCCGCCGATGAATTCTTCGTTGAGTATGGGCATTCCTCGCCAACGTTGCAGAGATTTTGAGGAGCGTGGATTTTGCCTAAGAGGAGATATGTGCCCGATGGAGCATGGTGTCAATCGTATTGTTGTGGATGATGTTCAGGTATGCATTTTGCTAATGTCCATCTTGATTTTTGACATGTGGAGGCTCATGGAGTTTTCCATGAGCCTTTACTAAATCTGTATATATATATATATATGTCATGTGGCAATGTAATTTCACTTGGGACCAGCTAGGGAGATTGTTGGCAATATACTTGCATTATATGCTGCACTACCACTAGAAGCAAGGTTTTATCCTCGCTGTAACATTTTAGTCTGAATATTATACTTTTCTGAAATGTCTCATATTTACTGTTCACAGTCCAAATTACCTTGATAGGAAAGTTTCTTGCTCAGCATTAGTTCTTTCTTATAACCTTAAAAGATTTAGCATTCCCGTGTATCTGAGTCAACAGTAATTTTCTTTTCTAATTTGCAGAGTCTGTCACAGTTTAACCTTCCTGTCACGGTTCCAAGTGCACAAATATTGGCAAAACCTGCTGGATCTGGGCCACTACCTTCAGGCCTTCCTCCAACCACTTCCATGAACAGCAAAGGTATACATAGCAAAAATAACAAGTCTGGAATGACTGAGGATGCTATAGGCTTGAGTAGTGCATATACTGGTTCTACTAGTGCAAATGGTGATTTGTATGATCCTGATCAACCCTTGTGGAATAACAATGGCCCAGAGACATCAGCTGCACTGACCGGACTTCGGTCACCCAAGATTAATGAAAAAGAACCATTGCTAAACGATGACATCTCTGATCGTCCTCATGGCAGCTTACGTGACAGTGCTGATAATGAATTGCCGATTAGAAGCACCGGGTCACATGGAGCAAATTTGTCTGGTTGGGGTAGAATTAGTAGCTCCAGAAGTGGAATAGACACAAAAGATAAATTCGATCCAATACCCTCGGACCATCGCGAGAATGAAACCAAGGAAGAACAAAGAGCATTTCCTAGCTCTCAAGACACTTCTTGTCAGGTCAAACGGATCAGCAGTGAGGATGATGGCTCCAAAGTTATGGATTCTTCATTGAAGTCACAGATTGATTTTCGTAGTAGCAGAAAACCAAATCAAAAGGCACTTCATACACTGTTTGTCAACGGGATTCCCCAGAAATGCAACAAAAGAGAGGCTCTTCTTTCTCATTTTCGTAAGTTCGGAGAGGTTATTGACATTTACATTCCATTAAATAGTGAACGGGCCTTCGTCCAGTTTTCAAGGAGGGAAGAGGCAGAAGCTGCTTTGAAGGCACCTGATGCTGTAATGGGTAACCGTTTTATTAAGCTCTGGTGGGCTAATCGGGATAACATACCTGTTGATGGAATAAAAAGTGCCAGTGGCGTATCTGTAACCCCACGTGGTCTAACAGCTTCTGCTATTCCAGCTCAACCTGTTGCTAATAGAGGAAAGGATAATCTTCTACCTGTTGCTCAGAAGAGTACTGTTGTCCATGGTGCCAATGTGCCTTCTCTGAACTCCCCTAAACCTCTTAGTATGAATGGTCCCCAGGTTCCACCTCCATTGCAGAAAAAGTTGGATACTCTGGAACAAATGAAAGAGGAATTACGCAAGAAGCAGGAAATGCTGGAGCAGAAGCGGAACGACTTCCGGCGCCAGTTGGACAAACTTGAGAAACAAGTACCAAAAACTTTCTTTAATTTTATATACAATTTTCCGAATATGCACTTCTCAAATATATTTTACCTGTCACAAGAGTTGTTATGCGTTGAAATCAGGTTCGGAAGTTGCATGTTTTCATGGTCTTGTTGAATGATACATAATTCTGTAGCCAATGGATGTGAAAATTTTCAGTATTGGCTATTTGCCTAACCGACATTGTCAAACATGCTTGCCTTCTATTTTCCAATAGTTTGATTACATACACATCTGACATGAGTAGAGAGAGAATGATGGAACAAAAAATGAGTATTTTAAATGTAAATGTGTGTTTAACATTTGATTCTATTTCAATCTTTTGCAGTCTAGTGTTGTCAAGGGAGATCTACTGACTGAGCCAGCTGCTAAGAGGCAAAAGTTGGGAATTGCGGCTGATCCTGCAAAAGCTTCGATTCCTGGTTCCTCTGAATCTGGTGCTTCTGCGGCAAAACCATACTTTATAGGGATGACAGATAAGAACAAATTGACTGAGAATGTTGTGTCTCAAAGTCCAAAACCGAGTGCCTCCATGGCATTGCCGGAATCTATGAGCTCAAAGCAGCAGTCTCATAAGCCTCATCTGTCTGCACCTATTAGGCATCCATTCCTGACGAATAAATACAAATTGGACAACCGACCAATTTCATTTAGAGTAATTCCGCCATTGCCTTCTGGTTTTGCAGATGTGAGTCACCCTCTCTCCTTGCCTTCATCTGAGAATTGTCTTTACTCCCGTTTTTTATGTGGATGAATTATTCCAAAGGTGAAATTAAGCCAGTTGATAATGAACAGAGAACTTTATGTTCTTTCACATGAAAATTCAAGTTATAATCTTTGTATGCTCTTCGAGTAAACCTTGAGTATTTTGATCCCTTGGGTGTATTGTAGCTATGTTGCTCGGGATTCTTCATTTTTCTTGAAATATCATCGTCTGACATATATTCAGACATGGGTATAGGGATATGATCCTTCAAGGACCTTTCAAATACATGGAAAAACTTGGGGAAAAATTGAACATACCCCTGTCAAACACATACCTATATTTGACACTATCAACCAAGTCTGAGTAGCATGTAACTTTTGTTCTTAGTCTTTGATCTTTACCTAAAATTCTAGGCTGTAATGACAAACTCAATTGCTTCTATGTTCTTTGTTGTTGTCAATGAGAGGTAATTCATATATGATTGTCATTAGGTTGCTGTTTTGAAGGAGCACTTCTTACAGTATGGAGATCTTTTCAATGTGGAGCTACAAGACGTGGAAAATGAAGATACCGATGATATCAGATCAGAGCCATTGAAGAATTGCTCGGCTCTTATAACTTACACCACACGGCAATCAGCAGAAAGGGCTTATATAAACGGTAAATGCTGGCAAGGCAACAATCTGCAGTTTAAATGGCTGACATCTAACACTAACCATCGTAGCAAAGAAACTTCATCTTCCACACCCAAGGAACCGTTAGAAGCCGATGAGCTGACAGAAGAAAAATCAGCATGCAGCGTTGCCCAAGAAGTCGCTGCTTCAGGCAATGGGGAATCTGGTAATTCGGATCGAGAGAGTTTTGTTGAGCATATGGAATTGGCTGAAGTATCGGAGCAGAGTCCATCCCCAACATCTAGCATGAAAGAGTCGCCTACAAGTTGAGGATCGGGACTTGTACTGAGGTAAATAAATCATTCAATCTGTTGAAACTAGCTAATTTTCTCGAGTCTTTCACTCTCAATAGCTGAATTTTTTCCTTTTTATTATATGTAAAAAAGAATGGATTTTTTTATATCTTGTATTTGCCATCATAAGGTTGAACAGTTGCTTGAGTGGCAAATTGTACCCTCTTTTGAGATTTAGTTTTTGTAGGGCTAAAGTCCTCTAATGACATTATTACTTGAAAAACACATCCTCTTATTGCACTTGAAAGAGTAACTTCCACTTTCTTTTAATCTTTTGAAATGATTCAATATCGTACCGGAAACGGTCGTACACGTGTAGTTCTGGTTCTAGATCGATTTAAATAGTTCTGGTTTGTTTTGGTGAAAGTACATGCCCCTAACTGTGACTTTTTGACCCGATTGCTAGGTATCGGAGTTAGTCTTATGGGGCACAATTGTACACGGAAGCAGAGTACAGGGATACATTGAATGAGTAGAAAGTAGAGATACCACATTACAAGATTTGGCAAATTAACTCGTTCCCGTTTGATCTTCAGGCGGGATTGTTTTTTTTTCCTTAGCAATTTTTCTATTATTGTAATATTTTAATTATCAAAATAATTAGTATATTTAATTATATTTAACAATTTAAGTAATTTTACATTATTATATGAATAAAATTAAAAAATATTTAAAATCTTGCTTAAGATGTGTTACAATTTGATCTTCAGGCTGGCTGTTTTTTTCTTAGTATAGTGTTTCTGCTACAAAATGGAGAGCTGTTTAGGTGTTGGTAATGATTTAATTCTTAATTGGCGAGGTGATTACTAGGCGTGGTTTCATGTTTTATTAGTAATTTTGTATTCGGTGGTGGAAAAATTATTATACGATTTCGATGGTGGATCTTGACATTCAATTTTGCAAGATCAATTATTTTTCAAAAAAAGAACAGTAATATATATATAATATAAAACTTTTATTATATTTTTTTCATGTATTCTTTTAGGAAAATTCTACAATGCTCGATGAGCACCAATGAACAATATTAATTTAATTTATAAAGATTTAAAATCTAAAAGACTTACTATAACCTTATTTGGTAAAGAGAGATTTGAGCTAAAATTAAAAATTTGAGCTAAAATTAGAGGTTTGACCGGTCAAATCCGCTAATTTGGATGTTTGGTAAAGAGCGGATTGAAATAGCGGATTGGGCTGAAACCTTTAATTTTGAAAAGACTGCTAATTGGAGCTTTTTGAAATTAGAGATTTTGATATAAGAGTTATAAAGACCCTTTTACCCTTAACAATTACCAAAAATCTACAAATAACTTAAATTTAACAATTTCTATTTTAATTCTTCAACCTCACTAATTTACATTGTGAGATTTGTAAACTAATCCCTTTTGTTTTTTTTTTCGCACATTTATATATGTATTAAAATTTAATAATTAATTAAATTATATTAAAAATAATTATATAAATAATTAATTAATATATAGATCCTTCAAATATGCTTAATAATGTTATATTAAAAAATTATTTTTCATAATCTAATTAATATTAATAGATACAAAATATTGATAACTAATAATCTATTCAAATAAGTATAGAATATAATTATGTCTTTATATGTCATTTTACTTGTTTAAATAATCAAACAACTAACAACTATCAGTTAATTTACCAAACACTTTTATACAATCAGCTAGTCAAATCAGCTAATGCAATCAGCTATCAGCTAATGTAATCCGCTATCAGATATCCGCTAATTGCCAAACAGGACCATAATTATAAATTATTTAAAAATTAAAAGGTAAATTAATATATATATATATATATATATATATATATATATATATATTATTTTTAATTTTTTTAAACATAGTTAAATCAAACTTTCTACCTTTAAATTACAAAAAAGGTTGGGAACAACGACATGGTTTAACAGCGGCCGCAGAAGTGTGGTAGCGAGGCAGTGCGAATGTGGCCGGCAGCGATGGCTAGCGGCGGTGGTGGCAGATTGAATTTCAAAGAAAAATTTAGGGTCTTGTAATTTAGGGTAAGTATTTTGATCTAATTATGTTTAAAAGAAAATTAAAAATGAAAAATATATTTTAATTAATTTACTTTTTGATTTTTAAATAAATTACAATTATACGGTGAATCATTTATATTTTAAATCTTTATAAATTAAATTAATAGTATCTATCGATATTTGTCGTTAGTGGTGTTCATCAGTGCTCATCAACCGTGACATAACTTTTAATAAAAGTAACAACTAAGAGAGTGAACAAACCGATATAAATGTAATCTAAAACCGTTTAAATATTATGTGCGATTGTTAAAAATAAACTATTATTTTAATTAATTAAAAAAATTAAAGGAACATGAAAAAATGGTTTTCCACCGCATGAATTTTTTTTATATCTTTTATTTGAAAATACTAAAAAAATAGGAGGAAAACAAAAATTATCATGGTTTGAGAAATAATTAAAAAATCATTGAATTAGGAAAAAAACCTTAGAAAAATCTAACATGTCAGATAAGTTAACGTTTTGAAAAATAAATTTAAATTCATATATCTATATATTATTGTTGGGTTGAACGATCAATAAAAATGATCAAGAAAAGAGTGAATTGGTAAATAAAAATTTGGTGGAAGCTAATTGTAAAAGCAATAAAAATTGAGAAAAAAAATTTAGGGTAAAGTATATAGACGGTCACTGAACTTTGGTGAAAAAAATAAAATGGTAACCAAACTTTTAAAAATTACAAAAATGCAATTAAACTTTATGTTTTATAAGAAAATAGTAACTAGACGTTAAATTCCGTTAGATGACTGTTATAAAATTTGGTATAATAACACATTTAGTCCTTTATATTTATACATTCAATCAATTTAGTCCTAATCCGAAACAATTCACTAAATTTAACCCTCGTTATTTATGAATTCTTTCAATTTTGTCCTTAAAGCAAAATTCCAAAGTATGGTAACATAATAAATAATTACAATTAAATTTTTATAGGAACTCGAAAACTCAACTCGAATAAAAAAAAATTCAAATAAAGTTTGAGTTTTAAAATATGACGCGTCAACTCGAATAACTCGAAATTTTTTTGACTCGATTCGATCGAACGCTGATCTCTATCTTAAGACATGATACGTCAACTCGAATAACTTGAAATATTCGAATATTTTAAATCATTTTTTCTTTTAAATCGAATATTTTTAAAATAGAATATTTAATATTTTCATATTTAAATCACAATCGAATATTTTTAAATTAAATCGAATATTTAAAGTAGTTATTAAATATTTGATGTGATTTAAAAGAAAAAATGATTTAAAATATTCAAATATTTCGAGTTATTCGAGTTAACGTGTCATATCTTAAGATAGAGGTGAGCGTTCGATCGAGTCGAGTCAAAAAATTTTGAGTTATTCGAGTTGACACGTCATATTTTACAACTCAACTTTATTTGAATTTTTCGATTCGATTCGAGTCGAGTTTTCAAGTTCCTATAAAAATTTAACTAAATATTCGAATATTTTAGATCACTTTTTTTTCTTTTAAATCGAATATTTTTAAATTAAATTAAATATTTAAAGTAGTTATTAAATATTCGATGTGATTTAAATATGAAAATATTAAATATTATGTTTTAAAAATATCCAATTTAAAATAAAAAATGATTTAAAATATTTGAATATTTTGAGTTATTCGAGTTGACGTGTCATATCTTATGATAGAGGTGAGCGTTCGTTCGAGTCGAGTCAAAAAATTTCGAGTTATTCGAGTTGACCCTTCTTTACAGCTCAAACTTTTTTTAAAAAAATTTGATTCGAGTCGAGTTTTCGAGTTTCTATAAAAATTTAATTAAATATTCGAATATTTTAAATCCATTTTTTTCTTTTAAATCAAATATTTTTAAATTAAATCGAATATTTAAAATTGTTATTAAATAATCAATGTGATTTAAATATGAAAATATTAAATATTCTATTTTAAATAATATTCGATTTAAAGGAAAAATGATTTAAAATATTTGAATATTTCAAGTTATTCGAGTTGATGCGTCATATCTTAAGATATAGGTGAGCGTTCGATCGAGTCGAGTCAAAAAATTTCGAGTTATTCGAGTTGACGCGTCATATTTTACAGCTTAAACTTTATTTGAATTTTTTTTATTCGAGTCGAGTTTTCGAGTTTAATTGTAATTATTTATCATGTTACCATACTTTGGAATTTTGGTTTAAGGACTAAATTAAAAGAATGCATAAATAACGAGGGCTAAATTTAGTGAATTGTTTCAAATTAGGACTAAATTGATTGAATGTATAAATATGAATGACTAAATGTGTTACTATACCAAATTTTATAACACACTTAACGAGATTTAACGTCCAGCTACCATTTTGTTATAAAACATAAAGTTCAATTACCATTTTGTGATTTTTGAAAGTTTTGTTATCATTTTATTTTTTTACCAAACTTCAATGACTGTCTGTGTACTTTAACCTGAAAATTTATAGTGGTTTAACCTTCTAAAAATGTTTACGTCCACTACCTTAGCTAACCACACTAAAAATTTTCACAATTCATTAAATTTGTCTTTTTTTGGTTAAAGGAGATAATCTTACAACCTAAACTTATACACTAAAGTCTAGTGATTCATTTATCCCTAAAGGATGAATACAAGAAACAAATTTAGAAAAACCTCACAAGTTAATTTGTTTGCACATGAAAAATTCACTAAAATCCCCCAAACACTTAAGTAAAAAGGTTACAATAAAGAACACTCAAGTGAGTTTATAAGATTTTGACAAATTAAGTTCAAGGATGTTGGATATGTACTTGAATGCTTTAGAATTGTTTTCTCGTTGTTGAAGAATGTTTAGAGACTTAATTTTATACCCCTCGTTGATTCTAACTGTTTGAGTAGTTGAGATATTGAATTGAACAGTTGGGTTGTATTTTTACTGCAATAAATGATGTCTGACAATCGTGAGTGTCGGTACGCAAGTACTCATATCGGTACCAACTAAAAGAAAAAAATCATTGTAACAAAAGGGTACTGATACACGAACAAGCGTGTTAGTACGGAGTGAAGATTTAACAAAGACTATCAGTACATGCTGTACCATAGTAGTACTCATTTTGCTCACTGAAATCATTAAAACAATTAGTTAACAAACCGTATCGATACGCATATAAGTGTACTGGTATGCATAACTGAACTTTTAAAAATTAATTTCATGAATCTCTGACAAGGCAACAGTCAAAACATTTAATGAAAATATTTTAAATTTATTGAACCCCGTATTCGTACGTTATAGGTCGTACCGGTACTCTATGTACAATAGGAATTACAATTTCAAAAACATGTACCAGTACACGTATAGCCATACTGGTACTCGTAATCCATAAACACAAGTTTGGTTTTCAGTAACGAAAATCTGTACCGGTACGCCATAGGCCGTACTGGGTATGCCGTACTGGTACCCAGTTACAAAATTGGCTAAATTGAGTACTAAAACACTTAGAAAATATTTAGGATTCAAATTTTGACTTGAAAAAATATTTAAGTTCGAATGTTTTTCAATTTAGTGAGTAAATTAAGCATCTTAAAAATTTATTTGTTTTACAATTTAGTCCTTGTTATATAAAAAACAAATATAGGTTTAACAAATACTTATTATTACAACCATTTAAGTCAAATATATAAAATTTAAGTTTTAAAGGTACTAATTTAATTATCAACAACCAATTGGTCTAGTGGATGAGGCACTAGATCACTTAAGCAAGGTCAGAGTTCAACTCTTGGCGTTGTAAATGGAAAATCTAAGTTTGGAGGGTCACTTATATAATGGGCCTCTACAAAATCTGATATAGATTAGTTGGCTAGTGGTCGAAAACCAGTGATTAAACCCCAAAAAGTATCAATTTAATTTAATATAAATATGACTTATATTTTGATACACAACCCGCATAAAAAAAATTTACACAACCAAGATCTAAATCTCAAATCCTACTACCCTAAACCCTAAACTCTAAATTGTAACCATGAACCTTAAAATTTACATTCTACACATTAAACCCGTAAACCTTAAAATAAAAAGGCTCATGTAAACTAAAATTTTCCCAAACTTGTATATCAAAATATTTTCCTATAAATATATTTAATGAGAACTTTTGTTTTGAAAAAAAAGAGAAATAGAAAGTTTTGAAACATGTGACCAAATGAAAGAATTTAAAATTTTCAAAGATCTATCTTAAAGGGCCATGGCCCACCGGTTCTTCTTACCTTCCGTCACTTCTTGTATTCCACTGTTTTCTGTGTATTTATTTTTATTAGTAAAATTTTATTTGACTGAGAAAAAAACCAAATATTTAGAGTGTATTTTAACGTATAATTTAATTATTAAATATTTCCGTGCCCATAATGTCAGTGAAAATTTATTTTATGCAAAATATATATTTTAAAAATAAAATTAACAAATTATCATAGATAAAACATTAAAAATTATATTACGAATCCATTAATCACATGTTTATTTTTTTTTTAAAAGTCGTGTTCAATTTTTCTTTATCATTTCATGCCATGTGTTCAATTCTAAAGTATTGATATTTACTTGAGAATTTAAAGTAATGGTTTTTTTTATTTAAAGATTATTATGTAAAAGTATAAAAATATTCTCATAAATTTTTTTTTATTTTTTGAAAATAATTATTAGATTTATAATAATAATTTTATTATTAAAAAAAATAAATATAAAGTATACCTAATTAAACGGTTGCAATTTATAGAGTTTACAAAGTTTATCTTAACATAAATTTTCAAACTATTTATTAGGATATTTATTTTGATATAATAATTAAAAAAATAGTTTTGTACTAAATTGAAAAGATTTCAAAAATGATTTTATGTTCAAACAACTTGAAAATATATTTGATGTGTTTTTATAAGGCTATGGAAAGATTCAAAACGATTTTAAATAGCCAAAATCAAATTTTCTCGTGTGCCATACTGATACAGTCTCAACCATATCGATACAATTTAGGGTTTCAATTACAGTGATTTTCCAGTAGCCAAAAACCATATCGATACAGGCGTATCCGTACCGATACGAGAAGGAACATTTCGATACGCTTCCACGCATTTCGATGTGGTTGAGTTTCAAATCCCCAACGGCTCTTTCCAAATCCCCAACGACTAGTTCCATGCTTGATGTGAGCACGTTTATGCCACCCAACGATGCAACTTCAAACGTTCAGGGAAGTTTTCTTTTCCACTTGTTACGTGCTGATATGTAACATATTTATGCTATATTACTTATATTATTGTGTTTACTATGTATATAGTATGTTTGATGTGTTTTGAATTAGTTTGATATAACTTATAATGTTTTTATATTTGTTGAAGTGTTATTGAATAAGTTTACAAAGCTTTGATATGAGTTTCATTGTTTTGTAACATATACTTAGGAGGACACTAGCTCAAGTGAGTATATGCAGCTCAACTCCAGCTCAAGTGAGTGTATGCAGCTCATCTCAGCTCATCAGAGTGTATGCAGCTCGGCCCCAGCTCAGGAGAATGTGATCAGCCCATCCTCAGCTCAGAGGCTTAGCTCCCAGCTCAGTTCAGCTCCTAATACTCTTAGCTAGCTCATTTCAACCCAATTTGATTCCCGTCAGCTCAACTTCAGCTCCACTAGCTCAATCTTAAGCTGACAAGTCCAGAAGTAACTGAAAAGCGTCCTACATGTCGGGGAGTGAACCAGTGCATGCGTGGCAGCATAGGTGGCATTTGAGTATGTGACTTGCACATGTGGCAGCCTTGGCACATGCGTGTGCAAGTTTAGCCGAAAACAACCTATCTTCTTTGTATTTGTGCGACACATGAATGGATAAGCATGGGTGGACGTTTTTGTTTGAATTTCAAACATTTAGCACATGTTAAATGTGCAAAGGCGGCACCACTTGCATTTTGAATGCATGACTGATGTTTTCTGCCGCCCAAAGAGGTTACTAGCATTCAAATTCAATTTTTGAACTTGTTAATTTCAACCACACAAGTAAATTCGGCCACCACCCTTTTTTTCACTATATATATGTTTTGTAAGCAATGTTAAAAGGTTAGACATTTTTGGAATAAAAATTATTTGAGAGAGTTTCTCTTGTTCAGTTCTTTTTAGAACTATCTTTTGACATTTCAATCTGAGTTTTTTTGTGTCAAATTTCACTTGATACTTCGGGTTCCTAGATTGCTATCTAAAGGGTCCAAGTCCTTCAACGTGAAGCATATTGGATTCGGGTTTGCATAGGATATTGTGCAGGTTCTTTCGAGCTTTTCGTCACCAAACTTCCGCTGATTTTCCAGCAACGTTTCTGCCATCTTTTGGACACCAAATGCAGCCATGAACGCCCCTTGAAGTCTTCATCTTCATTACCGTCCAAATCTGTCTAGAAATTCCTACAGCTTTCTTCTTTGTTTCTTTTGTTTTCTTTCTTGTTTTCCTTGATATTTTAAGCCTAAAACGTCACCCATATTTTGTTTTTATTGTAGAGATATGCTTGCTACTATCCTAGATCCGTTAACATTCAAGGAACATTGTTTTTCAAGCAACACACCCCTTATCAATGCAACATATCGATCCACCATACCGATCCCAAGTATTGATACGCACCAAGGCGTATCGATACGAGAAAGTTGCATCAAGCTCAACGGCTAGTTTCTAAAGAATTGGTACCGATAAAGCTACTCGCATACCGATACCGGCTGCTCCATAATTGCATTTACTACAGAAAATAAAGCTACCAATGGCTCTGATTCAATCCCAACAGTCTCCAACAGCTAGAAACTCAATTGGAAGTATTTAAGGCCTCGAGAAGCATCTGAAGAAGCTAATGATCAAATTGCCAACATCATGATAATTAAAAATGCGTCTTAGTGCTTAAATGTACATTCTTGTATAGACAAACTGTGACACCCCCAACCCGGGCCGGGAGTTAAGGGTGTCGCCGGAACAGAAAAGGCGGACAACGAAACAAAACAGACAATTGCGAAAGCATTTCGAAGACGTGATATTATTTTAATCCGTATTTCATTTTAATACGCACGCGGAAAATGGGCTAACAAAAACTTAAACATAGTTTCACTTAATCTTGTTACAAATTTTCGTACCAATTTAAAACTTTTATTTTTATTATCATATCACTATTAGAATTAATCCATAATGTCAAACACTTAGTTAACCGATTACATGCCATTCGAAAACCTTTAATTAAATGGTCTAGGTGATTTCGAATTAATCCAATATTACCAAATATTTAAGCAAGTCAATTTTCATGCAACACATAAGTTTTCAATTCCATATCATGGCATTGGATTTCCCTTTTTACTTAAGGCTTACAAAATAACATAGCTTATATGCCCCTAAACATGTCAAGCTATCGACTATGGACAACAAAAAGGATCGACACAACCACTAGCTTGACTTACATTTTTACACAAAATAATGAGGCTAACTACTTAGATACAAAACATGATTCTAGCCTCCTAACCAAACATCACGGAGCATGTAGTTTCAAACACCATTTCAAGCTTAAGTTACGACCAAATAAAACAAAACAGATCCTGAGACAAACTTCAAAGCCACCATCTAGGAGTCTAAAAATAAGACTTAGATCGTACATATTTCAGAACTGTGAACTTGAGAACTTGATGACTTTGATCCAACGAAAGCTAGCTTTAGGGTCCGAGCTATCCTGCTAAGGTTGGGAAGAAGAAAACAACGAAGCGGTAAGTACAAAAAATACTTAGCGAGGTAATGCTAAAACTAATTCATTCTTAAGCTTTAGCGTGATCAAACATTAAGAGTACTTAGCTAGGTTTATTAGCAATTCGGTTTCACCCAACTAAGCTCACATAAAATTTATACACATAGCATCATACATATCATTTTAACATTCATAGCACATACTCGAATACATAGCATATCACAATAATTTATCGCATGCTTGCACATAATTCGATCAATAGCATATTTCATCTTATATTCAGCATACTCAATATCATGCTTTAGCATTTAAATAAATCAAGATCTCATGCTAAACCATACATAGCATTTTCAACTTATCAAATCGAATTCACAATTTCACCATAGCATATCATTCGAAAGATCTCAATTTATCATTCAAAAAATCAGAATTTCTCATTCCATAATCACATATATTCGAATATGGTTATTACCCAAATTTCACATAATCGAACTTGTAAGCATTTCATATGCTTCTTATCATAGTCGAATAGGACCAATGTCCACATATCATAGCACTTCATTTCATAACATATTCGGAAAGGATCAATGTCCACATAGCATAGTATTTCACATTGTTGCGTGTAAAAGAGTCTATCGCAATTGTAGTGCAAGTGTACATAAGTAGTAAAGTGATACGAAGTATCGGATATCGTCTCCACAGGGATTGGGCTAATAGCTTCACCTTATTTCACTGCACAAAGTAAAGAAAATAGTTTAGAAAGTTGTCACGAAAATAATAAGGAAAAAAACGTAAATAAAAGAGTTGGAATATCAAGATAGAGAGAATGGGCTGGTATTGAATTGCTCAGTAGTGCAGGTATTGAATTGCTTAGTTACTCCAGTTCTGTCGTCGTGCCCGTCGCGGCAGCACCTGTCGCGGCGGCTGTCCGTTAGCTGTCGCGGCAGCGAACACACCAACTCCGTACTTCAAGTTTGGCAAGAATCCCAGATCTGCCTTGGCCTATCCCTAGGTCCAAGTCTGTCGATGATCACGTCTTTGATGATACCTCCCGGGGTGAATCGAAGGATGAACACCGATGTGTATGAATTCTTCCTTAGCCACTTAACCTCGCCCTATCCCTAGGCACGAGATGGTTCAACTATAAACTAGAGAACACGCTCTTATCTCTTTCGTATACTTAACTCTCCCGATGCTAAGTAAATAGATAACCTCACAATGCTCTCCCGATGCTCTTGCAAGATATTAATAACCAAAATAAGAGAACTTGAAGTTTATTTTATTGAACTTGGAAAAAAATCCTAAAACAAAACAACCCTTGCAACTACTTTACAAAACAACCCGTGGCCCTAGGGGGAATTTAGAACATGTCGGCGATGGGCAGACGGCGGAGGGGTTTTTGATGTCGGTTATGGGGTATGATCTATGATGTTTCCTAGGTTAAAATATATGCCCTTATATAAGCTTTGGGCTCAAGTATTCTAAGTTAACAAGGATTACAACTTTAATTAAAAGTAAGATTCTAATAAAGACTTAATCTCTAAAGTTCCTACTTTGCAGCCGCCATCCTTGTTTCTAGGGATTTCTTCTCCTTGAGCTTTGGCTTGTCATATCTTTTGATCCGGGGCTTGGAAAAATATTTGGCTTTCACACGACAGACGAGCATATTTTTCTCTATCTATCGAGGTCCACTTTACTTTTCCTCTTCATAAGGTTGCTGTCACGACAGCTCCATGGCAGCTTCGTCCTCGTCGTCTGCTTGTCCAGTTCAGTTCTTCTGCTTCTCTGCCCTGCGCCTGCCTTCCTCGTCAACTATGGCCGCAACCTACAAAATCAGCCATCTTTTAGTAGAATCTGTGCCTTTAGTGTATTTGTGATGTTTTACTGTAAACTGACCTAAATGCAATGCAATGATGCTTGAATGCAGCAGAAATATGGGTTAAAAAGGGTGTAAATAATAGAACTTTTACACACTCAACACACCCCCAAACTCAAGTTTTTGCTTGCCCTCAAGCAATTAAACCTAAAATGAAAAATTTTTATGTTGGCCTTCAAACAGTGAACTGTCCCTTACCCGTCGCTCAATCTCTGTGGCGGCAGCAACCTGTCGGAAAGGTTAGGATCTGTCCGGAATCTCCCTATAGCTCTCGTGCAGTGTGTGCATGCTTTTGAACAGTTATATGCCAAGACTTTCTTAGTTTCACTAGAATATTCAACTTTTTTAACTCGAATTTTTATGCCAAAGTTTATTTTCTTGAAGACACATTTTCATGCTTCTTTTTCTTCTATTTTCAAGCTAAAATTTTTCAAGAGCCAGTTTTGGGCACCTCTAGTTAGCTTCCTAGAGCCGGTTTCGGGCACCTCTAGGTTTTTGAGTTTCTTTTGCTAAACTTCTTTCCTAGAGCCAGTGTTAGGCACCTCTAGGGGCTATTCAAGTACTAACATCCTATTCTAGTTTGGCTAAAAGAAATCTAAGCAATATAACAGTCACAATGGTGTTTTAAGTTTTTCAGAACTATAGAAAGGCTCTAAACTTCTCCTTAAACTGTCCTAAAGATGCTGCCACGGCAGAGCTGTCATGACAGGTAAGTTAACTTCACAGTTTTAAGCCAACAGTTTACTCTTTTCTGATTTTTTTTGGAACTTGAAATAAATAAAAGACACAATAATAATTTAAAGATGTACTACGACTCCATTAATGATTGAGGGTTGCCACCCCCAAACTCGAGGGTTGCATTGCCCTCAATGCAAAATGACAGAAAAAACAAAAACATGAAGGCAGGTACATCACAAAATATATAAGGCAGGCAACAATAAAAGGAAAATAAAAGACTTAAATTTTCAGTCGCTGTCCTCGCTGCTGCTGCTGACACGGATCTGACGGCGGCGTCTGGGCTGTAGAGGAGGCTGGGCAGGTTGCTCTACGAGCTGGACGTCGGAACTGCTGCCGCTGTCCCAAGTGCTGGTGGTGGTGGTGCTAGCCTTGGGCATCAGCTTCCTGTCTGCCACGTGCTTCTGCCTCTTGACAGGTGTAAACTCTCTCTCCAAATTCCTCCTGATCAGAGGGCTGTCATCTGAGGCAGGTCTCTTTGTTCCTCTGGCAGAGGTTTCGGTCGTTGGACTGCCGGCTGCCGTCGGGGCAGGTGATGGGGTGGAGGCACCAGAGTGGGAATGTGGGGAGGCAGGTTGTGTAGGTGTGTGGACAGGGGTGGGGATGTGGAAGAAATGGGCAGGAAAAGTAGGGAAATTAACATTGGGATAATTCAAAGTGTTGGTAATAAAGTTTACCGTCGAGTTGGTGAAATCCCGGATGAAGGTCATCAATCCCATTTGTCTCTCTTCCACCCGTTGTATCGCAGCAAGGATGTGGGCAGATGGGTCTGTCGGGGCGGTAGTGGCGGCAGGTTCAGGGCAGGCTCCTCGGATGATTCTGCTGGGGAGCCGGCTGGGTTAAAGGAAGAGATAGGTGTAGCCACTACCAGCTCCATGAGGCTGTTGATGTTGTTGTCGGTCCAACCTCATCCTTGGACCATTTTGTCGGTGGATGCCTCGGGACAGCAGCACAGCGGCATAGGGAAGTTATTGTGAACGGCAGGCAGAGGCGAGAGTCTGTTCGATAGGTGCAGTCCAAAATTCTATCCCTTATATAACGGCCCACGTTGATAGGCCTGTCGTGCATGATTGAAGGAATGAGGGCGAGCCGCTGTTGGTTCACCGTCGTGTGATGGGAGGAAGGCATGATACGCTTTTTGATGAAAGCGTTCCAGAGTTTGGCTTCCGGGAGGAGCTGCCCCCTTTTGACAGAGTGGGGGTTCTTTTTGCTTGTGGTCCATGTTGTTCCTTCTTCTGTCACTTCCGCCATGACAGCACCATAGGCGGCAGCATCGAGGGTGTCTAGAAATTTCTGGTGGGCATCATCATCGGGGCCAAAGTGAAGGCCAAACATGTGGTTGATGCTGTCAGCTGCGAATGGCACCTTTACTCTTCGAACGGTGACAGATGTTGCCGTTCTGCTGTCGATAGCAGCATAGAACTCCCGAACTAATGTATCATTCAGTTCTGCGAGTTGTTCGGCGAATAGCTCCCATAGTTGAGCTGTGATTGCCTTTGCGATGAATGGTCGGAGTCCCATGTTGGGTGCTTTTCGGATGTAAACGAACCCCCTTTCCTCCCATAATTCCTTTGTGGCGAAGGGCGTCGCTGCTGCTGAAGAAGAGGCTGAGGCAGCACTACGGCGGGTCTGTCTAGAGGACATATTAGTTGCAAGGGTTGTGAAAATAGAGAAAGCAAATAAAAACTAGAGGAGAAAGCAAGGAAGAATAAGCAGAAGTGAGAAAAATGAAAATGAAAACGGGGTTTTATAGCGGTCGAGGGTCTGCCCGTTTAATGCTGTAACGGCAGGCGTGAATAACGGGGCGACGGATGGGATTTAGCGTGTCTGACGCGTCTGACACGCATTTATGCGTCTGATACGCGTCTGCCACACGCTTCTGCGTCTGCCGTGTCAGTCTGTTGACAACCTGTCTTATCCGTCTGCGGCGGCAGCCGAAACGACAGGCTTCAATAAATGGGCTCTGTTGGGCTGATGGATGGATGGTGGGCTTGGGTCACTTCTCCTTTTCTTCTTGACTCCTTTATTTCCTAAAGACAGAAAAATAAAACATTATTCGAATAAAATAAACCTAATTTCCTAATAATAGATAATAAAAATAAAATAAAAATAAAATTTAGGTTAAATTAGGGATGCCTTGTGGGGCATCTCCTAAAGTAACCACTTCCTGTATTCCTGGGGCTTCAGTCCCCTGATAGTGCTTAAGGCGCTGTCCATTGACTTTGAATTGGTGTCCGTCTTTTAATGATCGTATAGTGATGGCACTATGGGGAAAAACTTGTACCACTTGGAACGGGCCAGACCATCTAGATTTTAACTTCCCTGGGAAAAGTTTCAACCTAGAATTAAACAACAACACAAGCTGCCCTGGGCAGAACTGTCGCGACAGTAACTTCTTGTCATGCCACTTCTTAGTCTTTTCCTTATAGATTCTTGCATTGTCGTAGGCCATTGTCCGTAGTTCTTCAATCTCGTTCAGATCTAATAGCCTTTTCTGGCCTGCCTTGTCCAAGTCCATGTTCACTGCCTTGATTGCCCAGTATGCCCTATGCTCTATCTCGACAGGCAAGTGACAGGTTTTTCCATAAATCAGCCGGTATGGAGACATGCCCAATGGAGTCTTAAAGGCTGTCCTATATGCCCATAATGCATCGTTAAGGAGTAAAGACCAATCTTTCATAGTTGGCTTAACCATCTTCTCAAGAATGTTCTTAACTTCCCTATTGGATATCTCAGCTTGTCCATTGGTCTGTGGGTGGTATGCTGTCGCGATCCTGTGCTTGACACCATATTTCTTCAAGGCGGCAGCAATTACCCTATTATCAAAATGTCTCCCTTCATCACTGATAATCGCCTTGGGGATGCCAAATCTAGAAAAAATATTTTTGTGCAAAAATTTTTGGACCGTTTTGGCATCATTCTTTTGAGTTGCGATTGCTTCTACCCACTTGGAGACATAATCCACTGCTAGGAGGATGTATAGATTTCCACATGAAGATGGAAAAGGTCCCATAAAATCAATCCCCCAAACGTCGAAGATCTCGACTTCTAGAATGTTCTGCAGTGGCATCTCGTTTCTCCTCGAGATGTTACCTGTCCGCTGGCACCTGTCACAGTTCTTGTAGAAGTCATGTGCATCTTTATACAGTGTCGGCCAGTAGAACCCTGACTGCAGCACCTTGGCAGCAGTTTTATTGCCTCCTAAGTGACTTCCATATTGTGAAGCATGGCAGTGATGGAGAATGTCTTCTTGCTCTTCTTGTGGTACACACCTCCTTATAACCTGAACTGCGCACATTTTGAAAAGAAGAGGTTCGTCCCAATAATAATGTTTAACATCATTTTGAAACCTCTTACTGGCTTGATAATTAAGATCAGAAGGAAGTATTTCGCTAACTATAAAATTAACGAAATCAGCATACCAAGGGAGTTCAGAAGACTTACCTGCCGCCATGGCTGTCGCGGCAGCGATTGCGGCAGCAAAGAGCTGCTCATCAGGGAAGGTCTCCAGTATGTTTGTCTCGTCGATTGGTAGACTATGTCCTTTCTCCAACCTTGACAAGTGGTCTGCCACCTAATTTTATGTCCCCTTTTTGTCCTTGATCTCAAGGTCGAACTCTTGCAATAGCAGGATCCACCGTATCAATCTAGGCTTTGCATCCTTCTTTGCGAACAAATACTTTAGGGCAGAATGGTCGGTGTGCACTATTACTTTCGTTCCAAGTATGTAAGAACGAAACTTGTCGATGGAGAACACCACAGCTAACAGCTCCTTTTCTGTGGTGGTGTAGTTCACTTGGGCGTCATTCAATGTCTTGCTGGCATAGTATATGACATGAAACAGCTTATCTCTGCGCTGCCCAAGTGCTGCCCCGACAACATAGTCACTAGCATCACACATGATCTCAAATGGTTGTGTCCAGTCTGGTGGCTGTACTATGGGGGCTGTTACTAGTTTTTCCTTCAGAACCTTGAATGCTTCAGTACATTCATCATTAAAGTCAAAAGGTCGGTTCTGCTCCAAAAGATGGCATAGCGACTTGGTGATTTTTGAAAAATTTGCAATGAATCTTCGATAAAAACCAGCATGCCCTAAAAAACTCCTAATACCCTTGACTGTGGTCGGCGGCGGCAGCTTCTCTATTACTTCTATTTTGGCCCTGTCGACTTCTATCCCACGGCAGCTAATCTTATGGCCAAGGACTATCCCCTCATCCACCATAAAATGGCATTTTTCCCAATTTAGAACAAGATTAGCTTTTTCACATCTTTCAAGTACCTTTTGAAGATTGCCGAGGCAGCTCTCAAAATTGTCTCCAAAGACGGAAAAATCATCCATGAAAATCTCAAGGAAGTCCTCTACCATGTCGGAGAATATAGCCATCATGCACCTTTGGAAGGTGGCAGGTGCATTACAGAGTCCAAACGGCATCCTCCTAAACGCGTATGTTCCGTAGGGGCATGTAAAAGTCGTCTTTTCTTGATCCTCTGGTGCGATAGCGATTTGATTGTAACCTGAATAAACATCAAGAAAACAATAATAAGGTTTACCCGCTAATCTATCAAGCATTTGATCAATAAAGGGTAAAGGAAAGTGGTCCTTTCGGGTAGCTTTGTTGAGCTTCCGATAGTCCATACAAACCCTCCAAACGGTCACAGTCCTGGTTGGGATTAACTCATTGTTCTCGTTGGTTATCACGGTCATTCCTCCTTTCTTTGGAACGCATTGCACCGGGCTCACCCATTTGCTGTCGGAGATGGCGTAAACAATACCAGCATCTAACCACTTAATTATCTCCTTACGCACTACCTCCTTCATCGCATGGTTTAGCCGCCTTTGGGCATCTATAGTCGGCTTATGATCTTCCTGGAGGAGGATTTTGTGCATACATAATGCCGGACTAATGCCTTGAATGTCTGCTATCGTCCATCCAATCGCCTTTTTGTGCTGCCTTAGCATGTCGATTAGCTGTTGTTCTTGTTCCTGCGGCAGCTTAGAAGAGATGATTACGGGCAACATATCATTTAAACCAAGAAAAACATATTTAAGCTGCCCTGGCAGGGGTTTAAGTTCTAAGGCAGGTGGTTCAACAATAGATGGCTTTTGGATTACATGGTTATCCGAAGTATAATTCAAAGGTTCGAATAACTTACCTGGACGATTGCCTAACCAGTTTACCTCTTCCTGATCTTCAGTATCAGATGTATCGGATTCAGAGGAGTCGCTGTCGTCGGTGCTGTCGTCGTTGCTGTCGTGGCAGGCCTGTAGGTGGCTGCCGCAGCAGTGTCCAAATTTAATATCGTGACAGCCCGACCTGATGCAGGGTTGATCAAGGTTAACGTCAGTGATAGCCTTGCATTCCTCGTCCACATCAGCATGTTTCATTGCTTGGAGAACATTCAACTTAATCTCTTGATCGTTTACTCGCATGGTGAGTTCTCCTTTTTCCACATCAATCAGTGATCTTCCCGTGGCTAAGAAGGGTCGCCCAAGGATGACTGGTGCGTTTTCGTCTGCCTCACAATCTAAAACAAGAAAGTTAGCAGGAAAAATAAACTTATCCACTCTTACCAGAATATCTTCAATCTTTCCCTCTGGATGAACGTAAGAGCGGTCTGCCAGCTGCAGAGTTACTGTTGTGGGCCGCGCCTTTCCAATACCTAATTTCTGAAAAACAGACTTTGGCATTAAATTAACACTAGCACCAAGATCACATAGTGCCTTACCCACAAATTTATTTTCGATTATGCAAGGTATGATGAAGCTCCCCGGATCCTTCTTTTTCTAGGGTGGCTGCCGGTGAAGAATACTCATGCAACCTTCTTAAATTAACACTAGCACCAAGATCACATAGTGCCTTTACCGTTTCAAATTCCCCAAGTTTAGATTTTTTTGACATAACATCCTTGAGAAATTTAGCATAACCGGGCATCTCCCTAACAACATCTAACAACGGAAGATTAATATGAACCTGCTTAAAAATATCATAAATCTTTTTAAGTTGAGATTCATGCTTAGCTTGTTGTATCCGTTGAGGGAAGGGTGGTGGGGGACGGTAATCAGCAATACGTCCTTCCCACTGCATGTGAATCTGAGGACGATAATCATCTTTTTTCTCCTCTGTCGCTTCTGCTGTCGTGACAAGCTCATCGGCAGCAGTCTGTTTATCACATTTCGGGGCAGCTTCCTCGGCAGGTTTATCCAAGGCAGGTTCCTTTTCTGTTTCAGCTTCTTTTTCGGGCCCTGGTAGTTTCTTCCCACTCCTAGTAGTAATCGCCTTACATTGCTCATGTGTGGGCGGTCTAGCATTTTCAGTATTGCTAGGGAATCCTCCATTCTGCCTCGTCTTAATATGTTGCGAAACCTAACCCATTTGTGTCTCTAGAGATTTCAAGGTTGCTTCATGGTTTGTCATCCTCATCTCTGTTTTATCCATAAAGGTTTCTGTCTTCTTGACAAACTGATTCATATTCTCCATATACGTACCGGTTTGAGACATAAAAGTGGTCAGCGTCTGTTCCAATATGCTACTCGTGGCAGGTGGTGGCTGCTGTTGCTGCTGCGGCGGCAGGTGCTGCGGCAGTTGCTGTCGCGTCAGCAATCTAGGTCCTCCCTGATTCTGATTGTGTACTTGCGGATTCAGGGCGTTGTTAGGATTACTCCAGGAAAATTTGGGATCCTTCCTCCAATTAGGATTGTAATTGTTGGAATTACAATTCGACTTGTAATTTCCAACATATTTTCCCTCTTCTATTTGTATTGGGCACTCATCCTGACTATGATTTCCCTCACAGATGGTACAAACTTCCTCAACAGCAAATCCTTGTAATTCATCCTCATTCAATAACCTTTTCATTGCTTTAGTAAGGAATGCTACCTGTGATTTCATAGTGCTGTCGGCCTCATAGTCCTTTACAGCAAGTACCCGTTTACCCCCTCTTCTAGCTGTCGGAAACTGCTCCTCATTCTTAGCTAGATTTTTCAAAACTTGCAATGCCTCGTCCGGATCTTTATCCAATAATAATCCATTTGCTACAGAATCAATTCGAATGCGAGTTTGTAGGTTGGCAGCATTATAGAACTTTGTAACCTGATTCCAGACGGGGAATCCATGCATTGGGAAGTTTCGAAGAAGAGTAGTAAATCTGTCCCAGGCCTCGTGCATTAGCTCGTCATCTTCCGGTTGAAAAGTAGCAATTTCGTTACGTAGTCGCTCAGATAAATGTGAAGGATTAAAACGAGATAAGAATTCACGAGATAAATCTGCCCAAGTTACGATTGAACCTGGCGTAAGTTTGTTCCACCAAGTTTTAGCTCTGTCCCTCAATGAATGGGGGAATAACTGAAGCCTTTGTATCTCCGGACTAACTCCTAGTAGTCTAAACGAACCACAGATCTCCTGGAACGTTTTAAGATGCTCTCTAGCATCTTCTGTCACAGAACCACTAAACTGGCCGACATTGTTGATCATACTAAACATGACAGGTTTAAGCTCGAAGTTGTCAACATCGATATCTGGCAGCGTGGTCTCCAGCTCTACATGATCGTTCAGCATGTAGTCTCGACATGACCGTCGTCCATCTGCCGCAGGCGGGTCGCCGACAGGCGGTATACCTCCACCAGCGGGCTGATTACGGGCCATCTTCTCTAGCTGTTCCTCAAGGTATTCGTTCCTGTCTAAAAGGTTGCGAAGTTGTTTCTTGAGATTGAAGGAACGTTCAATTTCTAGATCTAATTTAAACTCAGGATCTTCACCTCTTTTAGATCTGTGCATAAACAAGAAAACCTTGTGAAAAGCAAGAGTTGAAAGTACTAAAGAAAAATAAAAATAAAAGAAAAATAAAAATAAAATCAAAAACAAAAAAAAATGTGCAATAAAAGAAAGGTGTAGTTATGTTGCCAATCCCTGGCAACGACGCCAAAAACTTGTTGCGTGTAAAAGAGTCTATCGCAATTGTAGTGCAAGTGTACACGACGCAAGTAGTAAAGTGATACGAAGTATCGAATATCGTCTCCACAGGGATTGGGCTAATAGCTTCACCTTATTTCACTACACAAAGTAAAGAAAATAGTTTAGAAAGTTGTCACGAAAATAATAAGGAAAAAACGTAAATAAAAGAGTTGGAATATCAAGATAGAGAGAATGGGCTGGTATTGAATTGCTCAGTAGTGCAGGTATTGAATTGCTTAGGAACTCCAGTTCTGCGTCGTGCCCGTCGCGGCAGCACCTGTCGCAGCGGCTGTCCGTTAGCTGTCGCGGCAGCGAACACACCAACTCCGTACTTCAAGTTTGGCAAGAATCCCAGATCTGCCTTGGCCTATCCCTAGGTCCAAGTCTATCGATGATCACGTCTTTGATGATACCTCCCGGCGTGAATCGAAGGATGAACACCGATGTGTATGAATTCTTCCTTAGCCACTTAACCTCGCCCTATCCCTAGGCACGAGATGGTTCAACTATAAACTAGAGAACGCGCTCTTATCTCTTTCGTATACTTAACTCCCCCGATGCTATGTAAATAGATAACCTCACAATGCTCTCTCGATGCTCTTGCAAGATATTAATAACCAAAATAAGAGAACTTGAAGTTTATTTTATTGAACTTGGAAAAAATCCTAAAACAAAACAACCCTTGCAACTACTTTACAAAACAACCCGTGGCACTAGGGGGAATTTAGAACATGTCGGCGACGGGCAGACGGCGGAGGGGTTTTTGATGTCGGTTATGGGGTATGATCTATGATGTTTCCTAGGTTAAAATCTATGCCCTTATATAAGCTTTGGGCTCAAGTATTCTAAGTTAACAAGGATTACAACTTTAATTAAAAGTAAGATTCTAATAAAGACTTAATCTCTAAAGTTCCTACTTTGCAGCCGCCATCCTTGTTTCTAGGGATTTCCTCTCCTTGAGCTTTGGCTTGTCATATCTTTTGATCTGGGGCTTGAAAAAATATTTGGCTTTCACACGACAGACGAGTAGATTTTTCTCTATCTATCGAGGTCCACTTTACTTTTCCTCTTCATAAGGTTGCTGTCACCATGCTGTCTCGACAGCTCCATGGCAGCTTCGTCCTCTTCGTCTGCTTGTCCAGTTCAGTTCTTCTGCTTCTCTGCCCTGCGCCTGCCTTCCTCGTCAACTATGGCCGCAACCTACAAAATCAGCCATCTTTTAGTAGAATCCGTGCCTTTAGTGTATTTGTGATGTTTTACTGTAAACTGACCTAAATGCAATGCAATGATGCTTGAATGCAGCAGAAATATGGGTTAAAAAGGGTGTAAATAATAGAACTTTTACACACTCAACACACATCATAGCATATCATGTTAGGTCACATTATTCATTATCCACTTCATAAGCTTAATTAACATAGCAAGTTGCATTCAATTCATGCACTTCATATCACATGGTGATTCATGTCATTTCTTTATTATGATTTCATAACACAAACATTAAATTTAACATTTTGCCCATGGTAGAATAGTCGTAACAGAAATTCGAGCCATCGGAAGGGTAACATGTAATGCATATCGGAGTTGTGTTGCCCGCGGCAACGTCATAAATTGCACAAAGCAATATCAAAGGGGATGCCCATAGCATCGTGTGTCTCGAACAGCAATCAAGATCACACATCTTATCAAGAGTACACAAAGTACTATCAAAGATTGCACAAAGCAATATCGGAGGGTGAGCTCAGACTCTAGGCATGCCGTTCTTATCTAGAACGTCCAAACGACCAAGGGCGGAATCTTGTTAAGTGATTAGTCCATTAATTCATTTCATGTGTATTTTTCAGAATTCACATTGCATGCTCATTCGCTCATAACATGGCAGCAACATCATTCATACATAACATATGCATTTTCAAGCATAGCATATTCATGTCATAGGGCAGTCCACATAATCATCATATCAATTACGATCAAAAATTCATTTCATGCTTTTGTACCATACAATCATTTACATGGGCAGTCCACATTTGTACATACTTAATCAATCATCAAAATCTAAATTAACATAGAATTCATGGCATTTAGCATCATGTAAAACAGTCCACATATCGCATTCGATCAAACATGTATCACAAATTGCAATCATGCATTCAAATTCCTTTATAACTTCTTCCCTTACTAAACATATTACCGGATAGCATTTAGTCCAATTTCATGCATATAAAATATAAATTACAGAGAATTTAAAGTGGTTCGGACACTAGTCCCAACCCTAAGGCAAAATTACACTCACGATCCTTATACTTGATCTCGAATTGAGATGCCTTTGCTTCTTCCTTTCGAACGATCGATCCTAGCTTCCTCTGAAGTTTCTTCGCTATTACGATCTTAACTCTCAACATTAAACAAATACACTATATTAGGAAGCAATTCAACCATAACTACTTCACAATTCAAGCATGAACTCCTAATTTCAATTCTGACTTTTCATTAAGCTAGTTCGAGGACTAGTTATCGTTTTAATCATAACTTTTTAATTACTTATCCAAAATTAACATATCATATACCGTTGGAAAGCTATTAAACCCAATTTTCAGTCACATTAACCTCATATTTTTATCTTATTCGGATTAATACGGTTTATTACTTATTTATACTCAATTCGGTAATTCTGGACAGCATGCACTGCCCGACTTTAAAAATTCGTATCTTCCAAATTACATACTGAAATTTAGTTCCGTTTTCTCTCAATAATTTTAGACATACTAAAGTTTATACAGTATAAATTTAAGCTTCAAATACCTTACATTCAATTTTTGGTGAATTTCCAAAGTCACTGCTTTTACATTGAACTTCACTGGACAGATTTCTTAATTAACACTTTAGCTTGAACATACACTTAGCTACATACTTAAATCTAAATTTCTTTCATAGCATGACTTATTATACTTTTCAATGGTATTTTTACAGTCCATGAAAGTTTCCAATTTCAACATTTAGGCATGCAAATTACCGATTTCTTCAAAACAGTCCCCAATCTTCACAAATTTCAATCTCATGACCATTTTTAGTTCTAATCATCATACCATCCTTCTACTTCATTTTTCCAGCAACCATTAAACTTTTATAACCAAATATTCATCCCTTAACAAATTTCTCCTAGTGATCATTTTCAGATTTTGACTCTTAACAAATTTTCCAAAGCTCAAGATTTTATATTTCTTTCAAAACAGTCCCCTTTTTACTCCATTCATATGTTCTTGCATAGTTTTCACATTTATCCATGTTTTATCTTGTTATTTCATTCAAGACTCATATATCCTCATGTTCATATAAATCTTAGGTTTGCATGCATATTTTTAACTCAACCGAAAATTACAAAGAGTAGGAGACTTACTTTCTTTAATCTCTTGACAACCTTAGTTACTCTCTTCAATATCCTAGCTTAATCCTTCTTCATGCAACCGAAAATTCACACATTTTTGCTCTCAAACATGGCTGACTATTGAGCTTCCCTCTTCCCCCATAATTTCCCTTTCTTCACGGCAAAGAAGAGCAAAAATGGGAAAAGATGACAAGCTTTCATCATATCATTGATTTGATGGCTTTTACATTTACCTATAAGCCCTTTTTACTTATTCATTTATTCTTAATTTACTAGGGGCAGCCCTAAGGATAATTCATCTTTTACATGCAATATTCACTATTTAAGAATCTTTTAATTTAATCCCTAAATTGCTTTGTTACAAGCTTTATTAGATTTTATCAATTTCGTCCAGTTTTTAAGGAGTACAATGTTATTTAATTTCTTTCGTATTCTTTTAATTCCACACTTTATATCTAGACATCACTAATTCGATTTCATTAGTTTACCAATCGGCTAGACTAATTAATTCGATTCTAATTTCCTTTCTAATCCGAATTGGTGCACTAATTGCCCAATTAAGGACTTTAGGGACCAAATTGCATAATTCACAAATTCACAAGCTCAATTGCTTCTAAGAATAAATAAAATAATTAAATTCTACGGCTATAAATTCTAGGACGGAAATGCGGATGTTACACAAACACACGTGAGCTAAATTGTTGACGTATGCTCAAGTGTATTAGAATTTGGGTGAGTGCTTTACTCTGCAAACACATACCTTTTGAGAGGATTTCCAGTTTGCTAAACTTCTTGTAAAGAGAGGTTTCCCAAAGCTTGGGTTGTAAGCTTTGGATGCTAGGCTTGATGAATGAGTCTATGTTGTAAAGGTTTCCTCCTAAGCCTTGAAAATGGGACAAATTCTTAGTGATTTGGTGAAATCCTTAGTGGGAAGCTAAGGTTGTTGATGTAGGCTTTGGTTAGGAAGTCGAACCACTATAAATCGTTGTGTATATTTTTCTATCCTTTTGCTTCCACCACCATCACCCAAGAAATCACTTCTCCACCACTTGGCAAACAATTCTGTTGACGATATTGGGCTCCACAATTGGTACATCGTGAGGCTCAATTGAGAGGATTAACATCCTATTGAGGCGATCCCGTCAAGTTGGATCAACCATTTTATCAACCGGTTTCAATGGCGCAATCCATTGACAAGTTACATTTCTTTAACGGTCAACATTATGCCTATTGGAAGAATAAAATTGTGTTCTTCATGAGAGCAAAGGACTATCATGTTTGGGATATAGTTCTCGATGGGCCGTTCGTGCCACAATGAAGCAAGGCGGAATGGAGTGTGAATGATCGCAAGAAGATGAAGCTAAATTGCAAGGCCTTGCACATTCTTTTTTGTGCTTTGGGCTTGGATGAAAATGCAAAGGTGTCTTCTTGTGAGAGTGGCAAGGAAGTATGTGACAAGCTTGAAGTCACATACGAAGGAACAAACAAGGTGAATGAGACAAAGATTGGTCTACTCAACCTCAAATATGAAAACTTCAAGATGAACCCGGATGAAGATGCCAAGAGTATGTTCGACCGTTTCTCCATAACCGGCAACCAACTTAGAGGTCTTGGGGAGGAGATTTCGGAAGATAAAATCATTTGGAAGTTGATTTATTTACTCCTCGAATTATGAGAGAGCAAGAAGACGATTATCATTGAAGCCAAGAACTTAAAGGAGCTCAAGCTTGATGAGCTAGTTGGGTCTCTTCTTACCTATGAGTTAATGTCTAAACTATTGAGAAGGGAGAAGGAGAAGAAGATCAAAGAACAAGGAATCAAAGACCTAAATATTGTTGCTCTTAAATCCTCCACAAGCCATCTAGAAGATTCAAGTGATGAGGAAAGTGAGGATGAAGAGATGGACAATCTCTTCAAGAAGTTTGCCCGATTCATGAAGAGCGAAATGGAAGAATCCAAGCATAAATCGAAGAGGAAGATGTAGGATCCCCACAAGAGCTTTGAATGCAAGAAGCAAGGACATACCAAATACGATTGCCCCCGCTTCAACAAAACGAGATCATCTTCAAAGAAAGCATATGTGCTAACATGGAGTGATGAAGAAGACTCCACCGATAATGAGGTAGGCCACTTATGCTTAATGACCTTTCAAGAGGGAGAGGTAACTTCTAACTCATCTATTTCTAATTCTTATACATTTGATGAGTTACAAGAAGCCTATGACGAATTGGATTTTGAGTTCAAGGCTTCATTTTCGAAAAACAAAAAGTTAATTTCAAAATTGAAAACCAGAAATGATTTACTTTTGAAAACCAATTTGGAATTTGAAGCAAAATTTAAGGATTTTGAACTTAAAGTCTTAAATTTACAAAATTTGCTTCAAAGTTTAGAAAAAGATCATAAAAAAGAAGTGGATGGTCTTAAGAAGAAAAAAGCTTTGATTTCCAAGGAACTCGAAAGGAATTTTTTTTGGAAAATCAAACTTTTTTTCAAAGGCTGTAACCTCATTGACTCGCCTATGTGTTACATCTAAATCTAGGAGGCCACATTAGGGTCACAAGAGCGACCCACAGTAAAAATCCACCTGAAAAATGTTTTTCTTTAAATACATTAAAATTGTAAAACAAACTTCTGTTCGAAATACAATTTTAGAAAAATTCATCTAAACATATAACAATAGTTCAGAAAGTATAATACAAACGCTAACATAAAATAAAACATGACATGCATGCCCACTAATATACCAATATCGTACTTCGAAAGCCACGCCGAGAAGACACATCATTTAGCTGCTAGAGCAATCTTGTAATTCAATCCAATATTGATAAAATGATGATTTGTAATATTTCAGATTTCTATCGACCGCTCAAACTCCAAGTACCCTCCAACCAAACAAATCCCAACAATACGATATTTGCCAAGTATCCAAACATGGACACCTCATGGGTATTCATTTCTTAGAATCGATTGTATCGTAAAGCTAAACGGTCACCTTTATGATTCACCACATGACTTACCACAGAGTAGTCGAACATATATTCCACGTAGAAATCTTCCAATATTGCATTAATATCGTGAGTGGTTGACGTACATGAGTCATGCTTCAAAACCCATAGGGGCATTACCGTTATTTGTAATTTATCATAATTTTTTACGATTTCCCAAGCTTCCACTTATCTAGAGTCATATATGTATTTCAATCATTTAAGTACTCGATGATGTTTTAGTCATTCAGGTACTTTTGGTATTTCCAAACAATTCATTTATTTCAAAACTCAAGGGTTTATCCATCATTCTAGTTAATTTGGAAATTCGATGCCTGAGGATACTTTAGTCTTTTTTGGATCAATACGATTGTTCCGATAAATTCAGCCTTATCAATATTTCCAATCCTTTTTGTCGTTTCAATCAACTAGTATTTTACGCCACTATGATTAATTTAGGCATACAAAAAGTTTACCACAAATTTATCTTCAGAGATTTATTCAGAATTCAAGAAAATCCAAGTTGTTTTACTAGATCTAGTGTAGATTTCTAGACTGTTTTCATTGTCATGAGTATTTTAGTTGTTCTTGTACCTCAAGAGTATTTTCTTAATTTCATATCCAAATATTTGACGTTGAACCTTTTAACACTATTAATTGGGTTTGGAGATTAACTACCTTATTAATCACTTACTAGACACAGGATCCTTTCGGTCTATTAAACTTCTCTATCGAATAATTCAGATATGTCCATATTACCCTTCTTTTATTTCGTAATCAAATTGACTTAAGTAGAGGTGAAAGTACACTACAATCATAATCATGCATCCATTAACAGAAAATCGACATGTTCATAAAGCATACAAGAGGTAGTAATGTATTACCTCAGCTCTGAGCTACACCGGTCGATCCATGACACTTCATCCGATCACTCTCGAACCCGAATTCTACGTCCCTCAACATCTTTGTAGAATATGTTTTGATATAATAATTGAAAAATGTTTTAGACTAAATTGAAAAGAATTTAAAACATGCTTCTAGTCAAAACAACTTGAAAATAAGTTTGAGGTGTTTTCAAAAGGTTTTGGTAATGTTTAAAACGTTTTTAAGTAGCCAAAATAGTGTTTTTAATGTACCTATTTCGATACAGGCACAATCAGTATTGATACGCTTTGAAACTGCCAAAATGTGTTTCAATACAGGCCTTAGTCGTATCGAAATAGAAGGGGTCGTTTTGAAACAAGCCTTCATGTTTTGATACGCCTACATGGCAAAGATCCCAACGACTATTTCTCAACGACTATTTGAATTATAGGTTGTTTCGATACGACACTAGATGTTTCGATACGGGCATTCTAATACAACCCAACATATTTCAATACGACATACTGCATCAGACTCCAACGACTAGTTCTGAAGAAGGGCATTTTAATACAGCTACCCGTGTATCGAAATAGACATCACCAGAACTGCATTTATGGTGGGAAATAAAGTCTCCAACGGCTCCAATTCAATCTCAACGGTCCTCAACGACTACAAACTCAATTGAGAGTATAAAAGGGACCTCCAAGCATCAATGGAAGACTAATGCTTCAATTGTCAACAACTATATGATGAGAAATTTGTCTTAAGGCTTTAATTGTTAATTCTTTGTATAGACTACACTTGTGAGCGAAAATTGTCAAATTTGCTCAAGTGTTTAGGTTTGGGTGAGTGCTAAAGAGTGCAAACATCAACATTGTAAGAGAGAGTTTAGTTTTCTTTTATTCATCTCTTGAATAGAGGGTTTGATCAAGCTTTGGTTTAGAAAGCTTTGATCGTTTGTAAGGGTTTCCTCCTAAGCCTAGAAAAGGGGACGAATCAATTAGTGAATTGGTTGGAAAATCATTAGTGGGAGCTAAGGTAGTAGATGTAGGTGTTTGTTTAGAAGGCCGAACCACTATAAATCCTTGTGTTTATTGTCTAATTTTTTCTTCCCACAAAATCACCCAAAATCCAACTTCTCCACCGTTTGGCTAGCTAAATTGGTTGAAGGAAATCAAGCCTAATAATTGGTATCAGAGCGAGGTTCAATCGAAAGGGATTAACATCCTATGAAAGCGATCCGGGAAGCTTGATACATCAATTCAATCAACCGGTTGAATGACGCAATCCATCGACAAGCCACCATTCTTCCACAGAACCAACTATGCCTATTGGAAGACAAGAATGATGCTCTTCATAAAATCTAAGGATTACAAGCTTTGAGACATAGTTGAAGATGGTTCGTTTGTGCCACAACGAAGAAAGGTGGATTGGAGTGCTGATGATCGCAAGAAGATGAAGCTTAATTGCAAGGCTATGCACATTCTCTTTTGTGCATTTAGCCCCAACATCTATGAGAAGATGTCTTCTTGTGAAGATGACAATGAAGTATGGGACAAGCTTGAAGTCACATACGAGGGAACCAACAAAGTAAAGGAGACCAAAATTGGTCTTCTCAACCTTGAGTATGAAAGCTTCAAGATGGAATCAGATGAAGAAATCAAGAGGATGTTCGATCGGTTCTCCACAATCGTCAATCAACTCAAAGGTCTTAGAGAGGAGATTTCGGAAGACAAACTTGTTTGGAAGTTGATTTACTCACTTCCCAGTTCATGGAAGTATAAAAAGGCGGCAATTGTAGAAGCAAAAAACTTGAAGAAGCTTAAGCTTGACGAGCTCATTGGATCTTTCCTCACCCATGAGATGATGTCTCTCCCCTTAAAGAGGGAGAAGGAAAGAAGATCAAAGAGCAAGGCATCAATGTAAATGCCATAGCTCTTCCATCCTCTACATGCCTACATGTACAATCAAGTGAGGAAAAAGGTGAAGAAGAGATAATCTATCTCTTCGAAAAGTTTTCTCGATTCATGAAGAGCAAAATGTAAGAATCCAAGCATGAATCGAGGAAAAAAAGAAGAAAAGCTCTTCAAGCCATAAGAAGAAGGCATATGTGGCTACTTGGAGTGATGAAGACTCCACCAACAATGAACAAACCAAACTTTGCCTTACGGCCATATTCTTTTGATGAATTACAAGATTCCTATGATGATTTGGTTTTAGAATTTAAAAATCACATTTTGAAAAACAAGAAAGTGGTTTCAAATTTAAAAATTCAAAATGATTTGATTTCTAAAACCAAAATTGAACTTGAAACAAAACTCAATGAGTTTGAGCAAAAATGTGTTGATTTAAAAAATTTGCTTCATAAAGTTCAAGAAGAAAAAAATTTGATTTCCAAAGAACTTGAAAAGAAGACAAATTTTGGAAAATCAAATTCTATCAAAGACAATCTAGTGCCCCTAGATTTGTAAATGGAAAATGCTTTAGAAGTGTTTGGGTCCTAAAAAGACTAATCACTTCAACTAAAAAGTATGAAATTGCAAAATGGATTCCTAAGGGGATTAAATTTTGTGCCACTAACGTCTACGGATCCATAGCAATTTGGATACCAAAAATTACTTGATTGTCTTATGTTAGGTGTGATGGAGAATGATCAACAAGTCCAAATTTGAGGGGGAGCTCCATACACATAAGAAAGAACACTTGAAAAATGAAGACTTCAAATCCTCCCTTGAAGTTCAAGTGTTGGTAAAATTTCTAGTTGTTTTGTTTTTGCTTCAATTAGATTATTTTTTCTTTACAACTAGATTATCTTATTGTTGGACTAACAATATTTGATGCTTTGAGTAAGGGGGAGCCAATTTTAAAACCAAAGTGTTTTATTGTGTCAAAATTTTTAACATTCTATGTTATTTTGAGCTTAATGTCTTTTAAATTCTTTTTGATATAACAAAAAGGGAGAGAAATGGTTTGAAATTTTGATTTTTCAAAGGAATAAGGGGGAGCTTTAACTTTATTTAATTTTTAAAATTTCTTATTCAAATACTAAGGGGGAGAATCCCAAACAATTTTTTAAGTTGGATTTATTATATCAAAAGGGGAAGATTATAGAAATATATGTTTTGATATAATAATTGAAAAATGTTTTGGACTAAATTGAAAAGAATTTAAAACATGCTTTTAGTAAAAAACAACTTGAAAATAAGTTTGAGGTGTTTTCAAAAGGTTTTGGTAATGTTTGAAACATTTTTAAGTAGCCAAACCAATGTTTTTAATGTACCTGTTTCGATACAGGCATAATCAGTATTGATACGCTTTGAAATTGCCAAAATGTGTTTCGATACAGGCCTTAGTCGTATCAAAATAGCAGGGGTCGTTTTGAAACAAGCCTTCGTGTTTCGATACACCTACGTGGCAAATATCCCAACGGTTATTTCCCAACGGCTATTTGAATTACATGTTTTTTCGATATGACACTAGATGTTTTGATACGGGCATTTCGATATGACCCAACGTGTTTCAATACGACATACTGCATCAGACTCCAATGACTAGTTCTGAAGAAGGGCATTTTGATACAACTACTCGTGTATCGAAACAAACATCACTAGAACTGCATTTTTGGTAGGAAATAAAGTCTCTAACGGCTCCAATTCAATCTCAACGGTCCTCAACGACTACAAACTCAATTGAGAGTATAAAAGGGACCTCCAAGCATCAGGGAAGACTAATGCTTCAATTGTCAACAACTATATGATGAGAAATTTGTCTTAGGGATTTAATTATTAATTCTTTGTATATACAACACTTATGAGTCAAAATTGTCAAATTTGCTCAAGTGTTTAGGTTTGGGTGAGTGCTAAAGAGTGCAAACATCAACCTTGTAAGAGGGAGTGTAGTTTACTTTTATTCATCTCTTGTATAGAGGGTTTGATCAAGCTTTGGTTTAGAAAGCTTTGATCGTTTGTAAGGGTTTCCTCCTAAGACTAGAAAAAGGGACGAATCAATTAGTGAATTGGTTGGGAAATCCTTAGTGAGAGCTAAGGTAGTGGATTTAGGTGCTTGTTTAGAAGGCCGAACCACTATAAATCCTTGTGTTTATTGTCTAATTTTTGCTTCCCACAAAATCACCCAAAATCCAACTTCTCCACCACTTGGCTAGCTAAATCGGTTGAAGGAAATCGAGTCTATCAAGCATAACAATCTCGCATACAAGGAACGGCGAATACCTTCAATTGCACAAATTCCAATTTCAGTCCTTATTCACATTGCTCTTAATTGAATAATTAAATACATAAGCATGCTTGGATCCAAGGTCAGATTCGAATGCCTTCAAGATAGAATTTCACAAAACAGACTTCTAAATCGGACTCAAGACATCAAAAAACATAAAATAAGCTTTTTGAAAAATTTGACTTTTTTGGTCAAAGTCGATGCTGACGTCATCGGTAAACTAGGTTAACTCAGGCGAGTTGACTTAGACGGGTTGACTCATTGAGTTAAATCGGACGGGTTGAGCAGACGGGCCGGGTAGGTCGGACTTGGGCTTGGGCTGTAATGGGCTCATACCGGTTAAGTTAATAGACTTAGATCGGGTTCGGTACTGACCAATTTAGTCTGGTTCAACCCCACTTACCCCTATCGATTTAATCTCATCGCCCGTTCACCGAAAAACCTCATCGGTGACCCCAAAAGGCACATTTTGGCCGAAAACAGAACGTGGCTAAACCCCACAACTCAACCTCAACATCTACATATCGGAAATAGGTCAGAATCTCACTAATTTTACCTGAAACACAAAGGGACGACCAGAATAAGGTGTTGCTCCGATGAGGCCTTAAACGACGTCCAACTAACATCGACAACCAATATTTTGTTCACACCGACACAAGGGACTCACTCGTGGTGACAATGTAGCGAAAGAACGATAGACGATGACGAAAAATGCAAGAAACATCAACGATAACCAAAAGTTTTGACGAACCTTTAAGCCAATTCCTACAGTGAACGACGGCGAACCAGGGCGAGTGGTGGCTAAGGCTGGAGTCAGGGTGAGGCAGTGGACACGACGATACCAACGATGAAAGCCATGATGCAACGATGACGGAGATCTAAAGGGTGACCGGTGTATGGGAGAAAAAAGGTTTTATAAGGCTCAAGATATTTTTCTCTCTTTAGTAACATATTCAAATGAGTATCCAAAATAAGTAGGTGAAGGGTTTTGATTATCATTTATTATTGGTATATCCAAAATATAATAGGCTAAATAAAAACTAAAGTAGGCTAAAACTAATAGTGGCCTTAGTTTAGATGGTTAAGCTTGTCATCATTTATGCCGAGGGGCATAAGATTAAGTCCCCTTGGCTGCACTTCCAATTCTTTTTCTTATTTTCTCCATTTTCAAAAAGGCCAAGGGAAATATCAAGCCCAAGGCCCTGTTGCAATATTACAAATCGAGCTTTCAAAATTTTAAATCATGCACTTTAATTCCAATGCCTCCCCTTTTATATAATAAAACATCATATTTATCGGGGTGTTACAAAGACAATCTAGTGCTCTTAAATTTTTGAATGGTAAATATTTTAGAAGTATTTGAGTCCCAAAATGGCTAATTACTATAAAAATGATACAATTATAAAATAGATTCCTAAGGGGACTAAAGTTTGTGCTACTAATGCTTATGGATCCAAAGAAATTTGAATACAAAAAAATTACTTGATTGTCTCGTTTTAGGTGTGATGGAGCATGACCAACAAATGATAAAATTAGGGGGAAGCTCTACACACACAAGGAAAATCACTTGAAGAAGGAAGGCTTCACATCCTACCTTTGGTTCAAGTGGTAAAATTTAGTTGAATTTATTTGTTTTTAACTTGATTTATTTAGTTTTAATTCAACTAGTTAATCATATAGTTGTTGGACTAACATTTATGTGATGCTTGAGTAAAGATAGCCTATTTTGATCAAAATTCTTATTTTTGTCAAAATTTGTTATCAAAACTCTCCATCGTTATGTACTTAAAAGTTTTCAAACTTTGGTTTAAACCATTTTTGATATAACAAAAAGGGGAAAATGAGTTGAAAATTTTAATTTTCAAGTGAATAAGGGGAGCTTTAACTATTTAAATCTATAATCTCTTATTTAAAAATTATTTTACTTAGGGGGAGCAATCTCAAAAACAATTTTCAAGTTGGTTTTATCATATCAAATATGGGGAGATTGTTAGGATATTTGTTTTGATATAATAATTGAAAAATACTTTTAGACTAAATTGAAAAGTTTTTAAAAATGATTTTATGTCCACTTGAAAATATGTTTGACGTGTTTTTATAAGGCTATGAAAAGATTAAAAATGGTTTTAAATAGTCAAACCCAAGTTTTCTCGTGTACTGTACTAATACGTTCTCAATTGTATCGATACAATTTAGGGTTTTGTCTATAGTTATTTTTCAGTAGCCAAATATTGTACTGGTACAAGCTTATCTGTATCGATACGAGAAGGAACGTTTCGATACGCTTCCACATGTTTTGATACGCTTCCACGCGTTTCGATACCTTTGAGCTTCAAATCTCCAACGACTCTTTTCAAATCCCCAACAACTAGTTCCTACAGCATACCGATCCATCGTGGTACGTATCGATACAAGAAAGATGCATCAACCTCAACGACTAGTTTCTGAAGAATCATTACTGATACGACTACCCGTGTACCGATACCGACTGCTCAAAAACTATATTTATTGTAAGAAATAAAGCTACCAACAACTCTAATTTAATTCCAACAGTCTCCAACGATTAGAAACTCAATTGGAAGTATTTAAGGCCTCAAGAAGCATCTAAAGAAGCTAATGATCAAATTTCCAACATCATGATAATTAAAAATGTGTCTTAGTGCTCAAATGTACATTTTTGTATAGATAAACACTTGTGAGTTAAATTGTTAATATACTCTAAAGTGTATTAGGATTTGAGTGAGTGCTTTAGAGTGCAAACACATACCTTTTGAGAGGATCTTCAATTTGCTAAACTTCTTCTTGTAAAGAGAGATTTCACAAAGCTTGGATTGTAAGCTTTGGATGCTAGGCTTGGTGAGTGAGTCTAGGTTGCAAAGGTTTCCTCCTAAGCTTTGAAAAGGGGATGAATTCTTAGTGAATTGGTGAAATCCTTAGTGGGAAGCTAAGGTAGTGGATGTATGCTTTGGTTAAAAAGCCGAACCACTCTAAATCGTTGTGTGTATTTTTTTTTTGCTTCCACCACCATCACCCAAGAAATCACTTCTCCACCACATGGAAAGCAATTCAGTTGAAGATATCAGGCTCCACACTATTCACTTCAAATTTGTACCAAATTGTTTCCTTCAAATATCTTAATTTACAAGAAACTATTAGATAGATCTGGCTCACCACGTTATCTGTAGTCTCAGCCAATAAGATCCATCCATTTTAAAATAATTACCCAATAACTACCCACTTTTATCAACATGTAGAAAAGAGGTGATGATTTACCTTAAAAAATAAAATAGATGTACCTTATGGGCTGGGACTACGGATGGCGTGGTGAGTCGTGTCCATCTAATAATTTCCCTTAATTTACAAACTTTTTTAGATGATTTTAGAACTCAAAATAAATCATGAAAAAGAATTTCGGAAAGGTTATAGTTTGAAGCATAATTGTGTACAATTTTTTTACACAATCCTTCATATTTAAATTATAAAATTTAAAACATAAATTCTTAACAACACTGACACTGAAAAACCTAAATCTTAAACTCTAAATTCCAATCATAAATTTTAAATTTTATACCCCACGACATAAAACCTTAAATCTTAACTAAAATTTTAAACTCTAAATGTAACCCTCTAGACCCGCCTATGCGTTACCACGGATCCTAGGAAGTTACATTAGGGTCACCGGAGCGACCCACCTTAAAATTTTAAATAAACAAATCGTTAACCATTTAAAATCATAAATCAAATTTTTAAATTAGAATACAATTCCAGAAAATATTCAGACTACAAAAATAAAAACTATGATACAAATTGCTAAAACAAGTTTTAGACTCGAACGTAAATCAAGATGTGACATGCATGCCCCTTAATTACACAGATACCATACTCCGCAAGCAAGCCGAAGAAACTCTATACCGATGTTGACAGCTGCGACATGGTCGATCTTCTAACCTGTGATGGTAAAAACAACGTGAGCTTCAAAAAGCTCAGTAATACAAACTACCAAGGGATGCTAAAAGCACAAGCAGGTATACCAGAAGGTAACAAAGTTGTTCTTTATTAGATCACCCGAACCTCAAGATGTGTGTCTAAAGCAGAGATTCAAAAGAGATTCAGATTTCAGAAGTTGAATTAAGGAGTTCAAAGTGGTTCATTATACGAGAATTGTAAGTTTACTGAGCGTTCAACTTTAATACATTAATTTAGTAGGGTATGCATAAGAAGATGTCAGAAAGTTTTATTAACTTACTTAACTACCCTCCAACCGAACCCCCAAAATGCAATTCCACCTGAACTGCATACAGAAGGTCTTACCCTATGCCTAAGGCGTAGGAGCCTACCTAAAGGGATACCTTAGGTCCAGAAAGACTTACCCTAGGCCCATTGGGCGTAGGAGCTTAGGTATAGAAGGACTTACCAGCGCTGAGCCTACAGATCATCATTCATATCCCAGATAATATACCCCAGATAATTTCAGTTTATATTCAGAAGACAGTATTACAGGAAATAGATATCAAATCTATTTTTTTATACCAGAAGACATATATCAAATTTATTTATTATCATTTTATTATTATTATTTCATATTCAATGTCATATATCAGATATATTTTTCATAACAGATGTCAGAGATCAGAGAATTGCTTTCCTTTCGTATTACAATAGCATACTTTTAAATTTTAAGCATATTGTCTTGGTTTAGAACAGAAAGTATTTACAGATACGTGGTACGCGCTTTATGGCCCAATTCATTTCTTAGAGGTACTTGATAGATATCAGAAAGATGACATTTGACAATTTTGGGTTGATTTCATAACGAGGTCCATACGAATAGGGGAATTCGATAAGACGGATTGAATCAGCATTAGGAGTTGATGCATCAGAATCATTGGGATTTCAGATATATCACGAGCAGAATTAAACGTTACAGCCTATGAGGGTATTAAGGTCATTTTGACCTTCGGGGGGAACTGGTAATTTGAACCCGCAAGGTATAAACGGGGATGTACAAAATTTAGGAATTCTAGTTGCTCATCAAGTATCCGAGCACCTTCGAACTAATCGGAACACATTAACACAGTGTTTAATATCTCACCGGATAGGTATACTTCAACCATTCATTTCTCAAAACTAACCACAAAGCATAACAACAATAGTTCACCTACACCAATCGTCCAATGAACTTATTACCAGAAATTAAGCATATATTCGAGTGGTATTTTCCAAGTATTCAAGCATGTGCATTGTATCCAAACTCATTCCAAAACATCGAATGTGCCTTAGGAGAACATGTTTCTCTCACTATTAACTATATACTTTCTCCAAATAAATTCAACGTGCCTTCACACTGTATTCTCCCACTATCATCATGGTATCTGAATCGACCAACTGACACGGGTTGTATTATTTTACCACATTCGAAGTCATTACATTTATTTGCCTTTATTGAAATTTCTAATTCCATGACTTAGGGTCGTTGTGACCCATTCCAGTCTTATCAGTATTCGAGGGTATTTCAAGTGTTACGATGTTAAAAAAAAGTTCCAATTATTCAAAATTTCTCGGTTCTTCCATCTATTCATTCGTTAAAGTTCTCGAGGGTAAACCCACCATTTTGATTAATTGGGCAATCGGTGCCGAGAAATAATTATTCCTTTTTGGTCATTATGGATATTTCGATCAATTCAGTCTTATCAGTATTTTCAAACATTTCAGTCATTTCAATCAATTCAGCAATTTACGTGACTTTAACTAATACATCATACAATTATTTTCTCGTGAATGTCATCAGAGATTATTCAACCTCAAAAAGGATCTGAGCAAATTTGCAGACTCAAAGGTGAAGCCTCGCTACTATAACTTCCCAAGCAAACTCCAAGATTTTCAGAAGGTTCAGTTGTTTTACTGAATCTAGTGTAGATTCTCAGACCACTCTCACTAATAGAGGTATTTTAGCCATTTTCATACATCAAGGGCATTGTCGTAATTCATTAGCCAAAATAATAAGACTTTGAGATTAACCCTTTTTTTATTAATCGCATACTGAACTCGGAAATCCTTTCGATTTATCAACTTCTTATTCGAATATTTGCTTTGGCCATTAATATTTTTATCTCTTAATTGATTGACGTAGCAGGATTTATTTCATGCTCAATCATGGTCGTACAAGCATTAACCGAATACCAACAAGTTTTGCAAGCATACATAAGGTAGAAATGTATTACCTTGGCTCCGAGCTACAACGATCAATCCGTGCACGACATGAGAACACCCTTTAACCCGGATTTGACATCCTTCAACAAATCGTATTCCAGGAACTACGAGTACCCTAGCAGGTTTCGCCGGAAGCCTCACCGGAAAGTCGCCGGTGGTGTCGTCGGAAGCCCCGATATGCTCGATTCAAAAACGAAGGTGAACGGTCGGAAAACTCGCTGCTCCGATGAGGCCTCTCCCGGTGTCGGATGGGCAAACGGCCGGAGGGGTTTTGTCCGTCGTGGCGTGAGGAACCTATTGGTGTTGGCGGCGCGACGAACGGAAGGCAGACGACGACGAAATCGCTGGAAAACAGAAGGGTTGACTTAGGGTTTCAACCGAACTTTCGAACCCAGATTCGCGACGGACGGCGGCGCTAACGCGCGAGTGGCGGCCAGAGGTTAACCCAGATGCGATGGCGCTCCGTTTGCCGGCGGCGGTGATGTTCACGACGGGCCGGTGACGGAGGTCGGAGCCGGTGCCGGATATAAAAACCCTCTCTCTCTCTTTCCCTCTTTCGATGGTAAAACCAGAAAATGGTAGGTGAAGGGTCAATTCAGATATTAAATCAGATTTGTTATGCTCTTAAAAAAAAATAACTCAAAACTTCATCCATGTAACACTTGACAACAATGAGCTCCTAGCTCAATGGTTCAGCACCCCCATGGATATGGGTGATGTCATGGGTTCAAACCCCTACAACCTCATTCAAGATTCACACATTTTCCGTTCTTTTTTTCTTTTTTTTTCATCCTTATTTATAACCTTAATTAAATAAATTAGAGTGTTACACTAAAATTAAAAGGCTTATGTATTAAAGTATTTTTTTATTTCGAAACATTATGAGAAGTTTCGAAATTCAAAGCAGAAAGTTTAAGAGTTCCGAAACTCAACTTTTTTTTATATTTTACTTTCATCTTGTTTATTTCTTAAACACTTGGTGTTTTCTTATGTTAAGTTTTTTCATGCGTTTTTGTTGAAATTTAATGTTTACAAACATTTGAGGTTTCTTGTATTTGAGAGTACTAAAATTTGGATAAAAATCTTAAGAAAATTTGTGTAGATTTAAATCCTATTTCAAAAGTTGAAACTTTTAGTAAATTTAAAAATATTAAATTGAAAAAAGTTAAAGATAGTAAAATAGACAATTGAGACATATTTCATATTTCTTGTGTTCATTGTCTCATTTTTTTCTGCTTTCTCTAAAAAAAAATTTAAGACATATTTTGATTGTTTTTCTAACTTATCAATAATAGTCTATTTTAAATAAGGGCAATTATTTTATAAACTAACGGTGTAATTTGAGGTTTACCATTACAATCTAAAGTTTATAAATTAAAACTTAAATCTCTCACCATATCTTAAAAGTAAAGGCGTGTAGAAACTTTTCCACAAGCATGGTATTTTAAGTTTAGAACTTTAATAGAGGATCTAGGGTTTATAATTAGGATTAAGAGTTTAAAAAATATAGTTTAGAATTTAGGAATATAAATTTAAATTTTAAAATTAAAATAGATATATTTGTATAAAGTGTTTTACAATGCTAGAGTATCAAATAATAATCTTTAATTATATGAAGGGAAAAAACTCAAGTGAATTGAAAAAAATAAGACGAGTAAAATCACACGACATTAGAAATTAGAAATTAGTATGAAGGAAATGCAAAAATTAAAAGTGATAAAACACAGAAATTGATGAGAGAAAACCTTATATTATACAGCAAAATCAAATTAAGCTTCAATCTTTTTTTATTAAGTAAAGATATTACATTCCCGAGACAAATGTTAGGATTCGAATTCGTACAAGAAGAGACAACATGAGCATCCTTAATCACTCGACTAATTCTAGAAGTGTTTGTTTAATATCCTCAAGGTACAATTACCTGGCATAATTAACCACCATGTTTGCAAGTCTAAGTTGCCTGTCTAGTGTCAAAAAATGTTTCAAGCAAACACATGCATGGTGCATAACGGGCAATAGAATCTGCGCCATACCGTTTTCACTCTTGTCGATACCTTGCAAACTCTGTAATGCATCATCATCACTTGCCGATGATAGTTTCGTAGCCCAACTGTAAACCCGTTCGGTTGATGTCAAAAGATAAGAAGTAAAGCTTTCTGCAATCACTTCCCAGTTTGGGTCCGACAAAAGAGACGTAAGAGTAACCGGTAGATCGTTCAGAACATATGATTGATCTGCAATGAGAAGGGGCATGTATTTGCAGCAGGAACCGGATAGAAGACCAATAAACTGCAGTGCCTGCAGCTCAATAAATATGGATTTTAATTAGTTCAATAATGAATAAGTGGTATCAAAATTTCTTAATTATTCCCTTCTATCCACTAACCTAAACGGCAAGCCACCAAAATCAAACAAATCCGGTTGACAAAACCGAACAAGAGGTCTTTTCGGTCCTCTAATTTCCTGTTCAACTTACATGGTTGAACCACCAGTCCAACCAGTTCTGGTTCAATCGGCTGGTCTGGTTTGGTTTTCAAATCAATGCAAACATGTGCCAAATTCACAGTAATGGAGGTATGATTTAGTGAGCTATGTGCATGGCATAGGAAGATGAAAATCAGGTCGTTTTTATCGAGAGATTAGTGCCTACCGTGGAAGGATAACTTGAAACACAGCTGATTTCGATTGCATCAACCAGCCATTGTCTTTTTACACTTCCATCCACATGCTGTAAAGTTGCCACAACTTCAATTAGCACACCCCAGGTACCTGATTACAAAATGTTGTAAGTTTGTCGGAATAATAATCTTGCGACTACAATCAAACATTTGCTACATGTTTATGGTGGTTTGTTCACATTTGCCAGAATTTCATGTTCATAGAAAAAAAAAAAACACTAACCAAGTGGTTCCGAGTTCAATAAATAAGACTTTGATTTTCCCAGTTCAGTAAGTGGGATGGAACCAATTCGAACTAGCTTGGCTTTAGCTTGAATCCTTTTTAGAACATCGACAAAGGTGACATCTCCTGAATCCAAATGTGAAACCTGTGATGAACAAATGGTTAACGAATCAAATAGTAGCGTGTTTGAGGATATAATAGTAACTAATTTGCAAGGAAAATGTTCATACATGTAGAAAATCCAATAACCAGACCAGTCGAGCCTTTGCCAAGCACCTAACTGCCTCGGACCACTCAACCGAGTTCAATTGATTCACTTCCAAAGCGGCAGGAGATTGAGGTGACGGTAAAAAGGAAAAAAGCACTTCCATGCACCTTTCAATACTTTTAATGTATTCTAGAGAGTCAAGAGATGCTTCATCCAGACACTGATTGAGACCCTTCCAGCAAGAACTCCGTAATGAACTTTTCTCTTCCGAATCAAGCACTTGGTCTGTTGTAAGGGAAGAAAAGTAATTAATCACATCACCCAATAATTTCTCCAGCCTTGAACCCGAGAATAGTTTTATCAGGTCTGCCAAATGACTGAGCAGACAACGTTGGAGGCTCAACTCCAGTGTCCTGAACCGAGAAAGGTCAGACAACTCATCAAGGAATGTCAGCAGAGCATCAAATTGCTTTGCATGGACCAAGGCAAACTGCAAGCATTCCTCCCTAAGGGTTCCTTCCTTATGGGCCATATCTGGTGCTGACAACCGAGTAACTTGAGCTTCATATCTCATACAGCGTCTAACAATGGCACCCCAATCCAAGGTCGGTAGCCTTGGAGCTAGTGATAGGCACCTTAAAATTGCAGCTACTGTGCATATATGTGTATCGGTACCTGTCTGAATTTATGGGAGCAAGAAATTATAAACATAAACTAACAAACTAGAAGTAGAGAAGTAGACGAGGGCAATAAATAAAATGTTCACTCCGTAAATAGGTATAGTAGCATGGATTTCACCAGCAATTTGCTCTAATGAAACCTAGAATGTCGAGAGAGAACAAAAAAGAATTTTATTTTCTTCCTAAAAACATGATGGAATCAAGGCATAAGAATATGTCAAAACAGGGGCATCCATGCACATATTAATCCAGAAAAAGAAAATCCAACAATCGCGAGCCAATACAAATATTCTAAGGAAACTTACCCCAGATTGATTAAAAGATTTAAGCCGCAGACCAAGCTTCATGATAGCACTGTCCTCGGGAACACCTTGCAAAATAGATTTTGAGCCAACAGACTCACTTTGTGTACCACTAGCAGTATTTGAAATTTCTCTAGACCACAGTCGATTTCGAAGAAATGAAACTGCCCACGCTGCATATTGTTGCAGGTGATTATCATCAGAATTTTGTGCAACAAGAAAAATCTCTTGCATCAATGATGTTGAGTGCTCTTCACAAGCAGGATTCGCAAGTATTGGACCTGAAATATGGGAATGGTCCTGTTGGCCCAAGTACGTGAGTATTTGGGTAACACACTAACCAACATAAAGTAGGGGGTTACATAAATATCACATAAACCAGAATAATACAACATACCTTTTGATCATACCCAGTGTGCACAGAGGGGTTAAACGCATGAAAATCAACTAAATTTCCAGCACCTGCCCCAAAAGCATTAACAATTCCAAGCATTCCACCTAAATGGACGATAGGAGGGTAAGGACTAGAATAACATTTTCTAAACAGTTCAAGCAAACACTTTACACGTTCCACTTCAATAAAGTGCGAGCCTTCGGATAATATGCATGATAAAAGACTCCCAGCTCCAGCAGTTGATGCCATCAACAAACTCTTGTGAAAAGCACCAGATTTATTGACAGACAATAAGTCAGAAATGAGCTCCACATAGCCATTGATCAGATGGTCTAATTCATTACTGTCCACCATTTCCACTCTTTGGCAAAAAGCCACCACGTGAGGAAGTGCAAGACAGGCTCCTACAGATAAAAGTATCTCCGATCTTTCATTGCTGGAATCAAAGGTTTGAACTGAGGAACTCATATGAGGGATCCAGGATATGATCAACTCTTTCACCTTGAGCACAGCATCATAAGCGCCAGCTCTATATATTGCACCAATAGAGCTTCCCAAGCCAAGGACAAGGCCAGCCATTCCCCATATATCATCGTCCAAATCATTAGAATCATCATCTAACAAGTCGGAAGTTATACTAGAATCCATATCATCTGTGCCTGCTGAAAAATGTGCACAGAGACTTTCTAGAGTATTGACCGAAGAATCCGCAACTGGATGTAACATTAGAGATAATGTTCTAACTATTCTTCCCAACAATCTTTCTTCCAGCATCTTGTGGTTTCCTTCATTAGCATTAGAGTCATCTGGAGCTTCAACTCTTGAAAGAAGATCTTGGCAGGAAAATCCCAGGCCAATTCCACATGCACCTTTTACAATGGAACTTTTACTGCAGCATAAAACCTGAACCAAGAAATCCCAAAAATAAAATAAAATAAATAAACTACCAAAAATTCTATAAATATTCCTAAAGATTCATAGAATTATTCCCATAGCTAATGGTTACAGCTATGAAAATGGTACAGAAGTTCCTTGCTCTAAAACATGCACTAAGAAATTTAATACCTCCTTCATTTAACGGTTTATTCCTCCACACTCTTTCTAAAACACGGAATGGTCATAATTGCGTGATCAATAGAAAAAAAAACTCAGCCGACAAGGATAGTTCTACAAGACACAAATCCCAATAACCAAAATTTTGTTGTAAACAAATAGACTACCTCAAGAAGTCCAGTAATATTCATAAATTTCTGCTCATGATCTGTCACATGCAAGGAGCTTGAGATCAATCCAAGAGACATGGCAGCTGACCATTGGCGATGCTCATGTTCATACTGAAACAACCAGCCCAAAAGAAATTTTGAAGCAGTTGATTTAATGATATGGGAAGATGGTGGCAAGACCTAACAACAGCAAGAAAAAAACTGAAGATCAGGACGGATAAAAGTTGTAGGTGCTCCTAAAACATTGCCATCTATATACAGAGTCAAGGCAGAGTTTAGCCAGCTATCTAATTATGGAGTTTACAGACGAATTTATCATCACTTTGAAATCTCACCGCACAAAGTGCACCAATAGCCAAACCAATATTTTCAGCAGATCTAGGGATGGATTCTTCAGCAACTTGCATCATGTTCTGCATGATGAAATTAGAGAAAGAAAAGTATCACTTTTACTAAATACAATCTATTGAAATGGGTACAATAAAATGACTTAAATACATCATAGGATGGCAAACCTTTAGAATACCATTAGCAGCTTTTGAAGTTTTGTCTGAAACAATAACTGAGGCTTTAGCATCAATAGACAAGATACTAGCCCTCATCCAACGTCGCACAAAGGCTTTCCATGATTCAAGTGAAAGAAGTGCAAGAAAAGTATTTCTTGAGAGTTGAAGAGATGCAGCTATTTGCACCATCATATCTTCATATCCTGAATGAGGATCTTGCAATCCCTAAAAGCTTAAGAATGTCAGACTTAGAAAGTTCAGAAAATTCTAATGAAAAGACATTGGTAATTCAGATTATCCTACTCTAACTGTGCCTTGGCTTTTCAAATTACTAGAAATAAAGGAACCACATAATAAGCTTGCACCAGGTAATTCTCCAGCATTACTTCTTTTTCCTGCCAATGAAATGACCAAAACATGGCTCGATCAGAGAATAAAATGCACCTTACAATTAAAAACTTAGAGTTGAAGCGTTTTTAACTATTATACAGGTGAAGTTGAACTTATAAACTTCAAAAGGTCTCACTTGTCCTAAGGACATAAGAGTGAGGTGGCAAATAGTAAGATTTAGATTTACAACCAATCCTTTTCCTAGGAACCAAAACTTCTTTTCAAAGGCAAAAAAAAACCATTCTTGTCATACCTGATGAGAAGATCACCTGAGGAAATACATCCAGCAACTTCTCAATCTTGCTTGTTGGGACCTTCTTCTCCTTTACAAATCTTCGCCGGTTGCTGGAAGAAGTTGACAGAAGTTATGAGTACAGAAAACAAAACTACTTGAGTATGTTCTGCTATGGATATTTCATTACCTATGTTCATGTCCTATAATTTTCACTAGAAGTCCTTCCAAAGCCTTAAGCACATCAGGGTTTGTCTCAGAAAGAAGTAGATCCATGACCATTTGTTTGAAATTTGAAATATTCTTCACAATACTTGGAATCTGGTAAGACATTGATTAACATAGAAGATACTTAAGTGTCTGTATCCCAAGAGTATAACAGAAAAATAGAAACAAACAAAAGCATGTAAAATGAGAAAGGTCTGGTTCCTCAAACCTCGTATTGGATTAAGGCCTCAAATGCGGAGGCCTTTGCCTTGGCCCATTGTAATTCATGACCTATATGCAAGGAGCAGCCAACACCCCACACGATATTCATTACTTCCTTTGAGGCATCTGGGTATGCATCAGCATCCATTGCACCCCATCTTAGAAGAAAGCAGGCACTGCCAACAAGCAGAAATTACAAGACCTTGAAATTTTTAATGTAAAAGATAGAATTATTACTTATCTAGTGAATATGTAAATCTAATATTTGTTTTATACAAAGTGAATACCATAAAGCAGACAAAATATGCATCGAACATGATTGTCACATTCAAATATAAGAAATTTTTACCTATAGGCAAGAACTGGGTCCTCGTTATAGCCTTGCACATACTTTGCTATAACATCCCATGCCGTATAAAAATCTGAATGTATATAAAAAACAGAACATAAATCCAGAATACCTCATATATCTAAAATCAGCAAGGCTAACTCATAAGATTGAAAGATAGAACTGGAGAAAATAATCAGGCTACAACATTCTCTTGATTTTTAAAAATAATTATAGCTCTAGCATATTAAGAAAAGAACATTAAAACATTTTTCTAAACCAGGGCCAGGAAGGGGAGAGATTTAAGACTATATGCAGACAAATAAATATATATTATGATATAGTGGAGACATACATAGGCATTAAGAGTGATTCTCAACTGAAAATAAGTAACTTAAAAATTTAATCCTCTAAGAAATGGCACAAAAATATGCATCTTCAAGTTCAAAAATTGAGATTACCAATCACATCAGCTTCACAAAGGTACGCAAGACTTTGAAAGCCAAGAGCTTGTATTGTGGGATCTGGACTCTCAATGCAAGCCTGTCAATTCGAGGGAAAAATGAAGGGGTTAGAAAACAGATGTGCACAAGAATAAAAGAAAATAGAAAACAGCTTAGAGTGCTTCATACCGAGACAGACAAGATAAGGTCCACACCCCTATCAGGGTTCTTTCTGCAAACATCCCGAATGGAAACAGCCATACTGATACATATATTTCTCTCATGCATAAATTCAGTGAACCCTTTTGGAACTAATACTCCCTATATGCCAAGGAAAAGTAAATATAAATTAAATTACAACATATAAATCATGCAGATGAACTAGAGGCAAACATCGGAGCGTAACACTCAATCCCCCAAATGCAGGTTTTCAACATGAACATAACATGTAAAGAAGTCTACTTTTGGAAGATGAACATGCTTAAAACATTTCTCAATAGAACTTATGGAAGTGACTGAGAAAAGTCCCCAATAAGACAAATAGTGCTTAAATTCATTTAATAGGCAGTTGCAAATGTCCAAAACACAAATATGCAGGGTCCTCCACATAAAGCTAATTTTGCAAATTGAGAAAAAATAGTAGAAACATTAAAGGGCTAAATTAACACAGGTCTTAAGTTGGCTAACTAACATTAGGCAACAAGGGAAGAATTGCTATAGTGCTTACTTGCAAACTACCAAAGGCACGGTCATTGATCTCCCAGGTTTGACAAAGCAAGCGAGTAGCTGTTGCGTACAATACTCTGAACACGAAATAAGTAAATACAAAGACAAGTTAAAGAAGATTCTTCATAGTTCACTGCAAAAGAACAGTTTAATGGCTCATCAGAAAACAGCATTGAGCCACAAAATAGAGTTTGATTCTTCAGGAAGCAATCAAATGAGTGTAAAAGTTATTGATTAAAATGCAGCTCTTATCCATCGGAATAAAAAGAATAACTTCTCAAGAATACCAGCAGATACCTCTTAAGAACACTTAATAACAATAAAAAAAAATGGAAAAAGGGTATAATTTCCACGCAATTACTAATGATATCATGTAACAATGTGTTCTAGCATGACGTACTATTATGACTTTCAAGTTGTTGCAAAGAAAACCAACACAAGATAGATGAAAGAGTGAGAAAATTATTTTCTAACGAGCACATACGGGTTTGCATTCTTGTGAAGCATTGGCAAGATAGTTTGAACTACAAATGGAATCATCCCAGTCTGTGACGCAAGCGATGGAAGCATTCCCAAAAGCTTAGGCTGCAAAAAAAATTTATTATGAAAAATGAGAGACAGATTAAAGGAATCATTGACGGAGGGGACTAATTACAGAAGAAAAGAGTTGAGACGATGTTTGCGGAAGTCATAGGAACTCTCACCAGCATATTCCAGTAGACAACATCTTTTCTGGTGAATATGTTATTATAAAATAAAACGCTTAGCAACAAAGAAACACCTAGTTTTGGATCCACATTGCCAATGGAAGCTAAAGCATCTATAGCGGCATTCCCTAGTGATGGATGCATCACCAAAACAGCAGCAATTGCTCCAAGTAGCAAGGGCATTTCTAAAAGGACAAATGAGAAAACATGAAGTAAAGATTTTATCCTTTAAAATAAATACATTGGAAACTTTCATCGGTACCTACCAATGACAGCGAAGAATTATTATCATCTTACCGGTTAGAAGAATGTCTTGGGATCGCAGGACAGGTAGACATGATTTTCTTCTCTCAACAATCCACAAAGCAAGCTCTTTTAGTTGATAAGCCCAAGATCTTGGTCTGCCATGCATTTCTTGGACACCAGTTCCACAAGCAGAAGAGAAACTTAGAAAGAAAGATTGGGACAATGAAGATTGATCCTGTAAAACAGAAACAAACAGTGTGATTCTCCAATCACTTTTTTCCCTTAAATAATTGCAAAAGCAAACAAATAAATCTTTTCAGTAAATGGTGACTATGATCTTCAACACCTGTGACAAAAACTTAATTGAGAATATGAACCACAAACAAGTACATCAATTCTTGTATTCAACATTATCATCAAAATAATATAGAATCTTAAAGTTTAGATACCAAGAACATACCTCAAACCATAGATGTTGCAAAAGCCTGTAAGCTATCAGTTCAGGTCTGCTAATAGATTGATACCCCAGCTTCTTGGCTGGCTTAACCTTTGACCTTGTCCATAATTTTACCAAAAGCCTTTCTAGAAGTACAAGCAAATCATTTGCAACTCCTTTAACTGATTTAGAGGGAGATGATATGAGGCCGATGACAGGAAATATCACTAAAAGCTCTTCACTAAGTAAATATTCAGCTCCGTTAACAGCATGCTCTACAAAAGTCAATGCAAGGGAATACTGTAAGTACTACATGATTCAGGAATTCAAACTATACAAAACAAGTGATAAAGGGTCATCAACCATCATTCATCCATTCTTCCAATAGTCATACTGCCGACATTCACAAATTAGATTGGGGACCTAGATGTTAATTTACAGTGGCATAAACAGTATATAATTTATGGTCAATATCAACAAGAACAACAAAAAATATCATAAAACAAGGGTTTAAGTTAAATAGACTTCCAAGATGATTTAGAAAAGTAAACATATGATTTAGAAATTTCTGAAGATACAATTTAAAGGGCATCAAGAGAGCAGAATTGACAAAGCAACATTGAAATTACCGTTATCATTTTTCCACTTCAAAATAAAGTGAAGGAATTTTAACATTGAGAGCTGTTGATGTTCAAGCTCGGACTCGATGAGCAAAACCGATAAGGATAATATTACTGAAGATAATCCCTGTATATATTGCAGTCCAAGATCTTTCTGGACAATCAAAATGTGCTTTAATAGCTCAATTATAAACTCTCTCCCACTGGACTGCTTGCAAGAAGATGTATAAAGTGAAAGCACATTCTCAATTAATTCCAACCCACATAGTTGAGCTTCAGTGATCAGCTGTTAACATGAACCAAAACACGAGCATATCAGTGAACACTCGTTAACAAAAATATTGTGGTCAAAACAGAATGGTGCAAGTGAAAACGGAAGTTTCTGGAAAATACCATCCCTTTCCCAACCAATTGCCTCAAGACCACGATAAATGACTCAATCATGCATTCTGCCACATGATTTAAATTCCTGGTTTCCTGAAATTCGACAAGAACAAAAAGCTGATAGAAAATTCACTAACTTTCTGTAATTGGTTAACAATATTTAAAGTGAAGTTACCACTTACCTCTAAGCTTTTGAGAGGGAAATATTTCAAACAGTTTATAAGTGATCTGAAAATGGGCAATGCCTGGTTAGGCATTGAACAGCAAAACGAAGCCATTGACGAAATCAACTGTCTAATGAACAAAAATAATGAAGAATCGGAGGAACTCGTTCTTAAAATCGAAAAATTCAGAAAAGGTCTCAAGAATTCGCAGACTTCCAGCATTCCCAATCCCTTGTTTTTCGCCATAAACAACAAAACTTGATTCACAAGCTCCAATTCAACCTCTCTCCGACTGGAAAGAATCTGAAAATTGAAAAAAAAATAGAACAATGAGGATGGCTACGATGATAACTCAATTTTAACTGAATTCAAACCTTAACGAACGGGTGATCTTCATGGGACTCGGGTTTCCAAGACCCGTTACTGCGTTCGAACCCGAGGCAAACGAGAAACCCTAAGGATTTCACAAAGAGAGGAACGAATTTTGGATCGGATCCTTCCAATGCTGATTGGAGCTCCAACAGGGCCTGAGATAGGTCGATGTTGGAGTCCAAAACGAGCCGGCAAAGCTCGCGAACTGATTGGTCGACGACGGCGGGAGAAGAGGAGAGGAGGCATTGGGAGATGGCTTGGGATCCGGGTTCGGAGTCGGGTCCCAGGTGAAGTGGAGCGGTTCGGAGCTTGGAGAAAATGGAGATTACAGCGAATTTTTGGAGGGAAGGTTGGGGAAGGCGGGTTTTCTCGAGTAATGAAGTGTAAGAGTCCATTCTTCACACAAAAAATGAAAAGAATCTCGTTAATTTTAATTTTCTCGGCGTTGGCCGTTGGCATTATATATAGGGTTATTATTTAGGGTAAAATTCATAAATAGTCCCTTAACTTTGATAAATTATTTAGTTTGGTAATACAACTTCCAATTATTTCAATACTATCATTAAAGTTTGTGTTTTACTTCAATGTTACCACTCATCCATTAAAAACCGTTAATTTTCCAACAATAAGTTGACTGGGATATCCACCACACCAAACATTTCAACATCATTTTAAAATTAAAAATGACACGGTATTTTGAAATATAATAAAAAGTAAAATAATGTAAAAGTCGATGAAACCTCTTTAAAATAGAAATCAAATCCAGCTTTTCAACTTTCATTTTGACTCTCATCCAAATCCACTTCTCCAAAAACACATCCTCTCAATTTCTCCCCAGCTTCTTACTCTCCACATTTCTTCTTTCATCGACGAGAAAGTTGATGAAACTATCTCGACATCAAGTTCGGTTCACCTAAAACTGCTCGAGCCGTTGTTCACTAAACAAACATCACTGACCTTTAAAACAAGCTATGCACACTCTGCTCCGTCCCGGTGGTGGCGTTATCTTCGGACTGAAACTTAAAGAGTGGTCGATTAAAATCAACAAGAAAAAGAAAATATTGGCGATTTTGATGGGCATTATTTAGTGTTGCTGAGAACACGATTTTAAGAGGCGGGGATCGAACCCAAAACACGATTAAGAGGTTATTTTATTTTTTAGTATATAATAAAATGATGTTGTGCTGGTGTGGTGAAAGAAAGAGAGTGGATGAACAACTGACGAGTCAATTTATTCATTGTAAAATGAAAAACAAATGGGTTTAGAATGTTACAAGGTTTTCTGCCTGTCATTGGTTCTGTTTGCATTTGGCTTTTGGCAATCCAAATTCGGACATGTTTAGATTGTTTGATTTCATTTTTTTTCTAGTTGATTCTATAAAATCAATGTTTGATTTTGATATAATAAATAATCTAAGGACTAAATTGTAAAGTATATAAATTTTTAAGTAATTAAAAGACTCACATTTGACAAGTAAATTTTAGACTTAAAATGTTTTGAAGTCAAAACTTAAACCACATAAATTTTTCTAAGTGTTTCAAAGCCAAAATACACAAAATTGCTCAGGCATTTCGAAACACCCCCAAAGTGTTTCGATACGTTTTGTCACTGGAAACATCCGTTTCAATACGGACTAATCTGTTTCGAGACAAGGGTTTCGAAACAGCCTTGCCCGTTTCGATACAACCTTTATTTAGGTTTTTGATTTTTTAAGTGTTGTTTTGAAATGGCTTATACCCGTTTCGATACAGGGTTAAGTATTTTCAAAATTGAGCATTAAATGAACTAGCTGTTGCTTGTCATAACCGAACTTTTGAAAAATTAGTTAAGTGTTTCGATACACCTCTTTGTTGTTTCGAAACAAAAGTTTACAGTTTCAAAATATTTTGATACAACTTATAGTGCTTTTGATACGACCCCCTTTTTACACTTAAAGGCATTTTACAGTTTCGAACAGTTTTGATACGGCCTATAGCCATTTCGATATGTGTCCCTTTTTACACACAATGTTATTATTAAAGTTTATGTTTTACTTTAATGTTACGACTCAAATGAATTTGAAAATAATTCTATTGATAAACTAAAAGCTTCTCTTAACATTATTAGGAAAAATAGTTTTAAAAAAAAAAAGAGGTTTCTTCAAAAAAAAAACCAATATGTAAAGAGACATTTTAATAATTACAAACAAAAAATCTCTCATAGACATCCTAGAGTTAAAAGAGTTAGGAGTGTGTGGGTTCCTAAGGAACTTGTAATTTCTAACAATGTTGATGCTATTTCTTCTTGGATTCTTAAGGGAACAAAGTATTTAGGAGCTAACTCACATAGACCCAAAATGATTTGGGTACCAAAAATCAAGAACTAATCTTTGTTTGTAAGGGGAACGTTGCTACAAGGTCAAAGCTTCAAGTCAAAACACATGGTACCTTGATAGTGGATGCTCAAGACACATGACCGGTGGCAAGAGTAGATTCTTGGATCTAAAGCCTAAAAGTGGTGGAGTGGAGACTTTCAGTGACAACTCCAAAGGCCATATTGAAGGAATAGGCTCCATTGGTAATCAATCTTCAATCTTAATTGAAAATATTCTTTATATCAACGGTCTAAAACATAATTTGTTGAGCATTAGTCAATTTTGTGATAAAGGTTTTAATGTTCTTTTTGATGTTAATGGTTGCAAGATAATGAACATTAAAACTAATAAAACTATGCTCATAGGTCATCACATAGGTAATATATATATATGGTGCATTTAGATGACATAAACATTTCAAATGCATGTTTTATAGCTAAAGATGAACATGATGCATGGTTATGGTATAGGAAACTAGGACATGCTAGCATGAGTGTCTTAGAGAAATTGGCTTCCCAAAATCTAGTTAGAAGTTTACCCAAGATAAAGTTCTCATTAGATAAAATTTGTGATGCATGTGCCAAGGGTAAACATAAAAGAACCTCGTTTAAACCTATTAATGATGTTTCAACTAGTAGGGTATTACAATTGATCCGTATGGATCTCTTTGGGTCAATTAAAACAATTAGCTTGGGTGGAAAATCATATGTTTTTGTGCTTGTTGATGATTTCTCTAGATACACTTGAGTTCTCTTTTTAAGTACTAAAGATGAGGCTTTAGAAAAATTCATCACATTTTTCAAAAATCACTCAAAATGACCTTGGTCAAAATATTTCTCATATTAGAAGTGATCAAGGAACCAAATTTCAAAATCCAGGTTTTGATGATTTTTGTAATGAAAATGGTATAAGCCATAATTTTTTGGCGGAAGAAAATGCTAGAACCATTCTTTGTGAAAACAATTTACCTAAGTATTTTTGGGCGGAAGCCACAAACACTTCTTGCTATACTATTAATAGAGTAATGATTAGACCACTTTTAAAGAAAACCCCCTATGAGATTTTAAAATATAAAAGCCTAACATTAGTTATTTTTGTTGGTTTAAAGTACTGCAAAACGAGATGGTTAACACTGATTGGAAAACACAGAAAGCAGAAAATAAAACAAGTTGAACCGTGTCGTGGTATGTAGGCCATGCCTTAGAAACAATTCTGCCCTGAACAGTGTAGTCGCTTCACAGGCGGATTGTCCCCTGAGGTGAACATGGACGCTTCGAGAGTCGTACACTTGACACCGGAGTGAACAACGGTGGTACTGCTGCTTCTGGCGATAGAGGAATGCAGAGAACTTTTAGAATGTTTTGTGTGTTTGTTGCATCCTAATGCTGCATGAAGAACCTCTATTTATAGGCTGAAAATCATGAACAGAACCATCATTTCACTGTCCAAATTAATTCAGATTTATATATGTATAACTGCAGAATTAATCTGCAGTAACAACTCTCCATAACAGCAAAATAATTCTGCAATTAACATCAAGTAATAGTAGCTGTAAACATATGAATTTGACTGGAAAACATTCTATATTCAACACGATTCGAATTGTTTAAATTCGAATAAAAACAACAGACTACTCACCTGGATTAAAACGTTCTGATTCAAATTTAATTCAAAAAATAAATTCTGAAATCGAATAGTTTTTCAGAGCCTAAATGAGTAGAAAAATTCTTTCACGTTTATCTTTTATTCTTAAGAAAATTCCTTACGATTTTTCTTCAAAAAGATAATATTCACGCACGAACATGTCGAAGACACGTGTTACCCGAGCCGGCTGGACGACGGCGGCGCGCAAGGATGTCCCTTGTTCTTTCCCACTCAACAAGGGAGGGGGAAACATGGGTATAAATACCCTTCACAAGCCTTTTTCCCAACCCATGTGGGATATAGACTTTTGCCTTTGGTTCTCACCTTAAGCATTACCAACATTCCCCCACTAATGCGAAAGAATTCATATGAATCTCAAACATAGACCTCCTTAGAAGAGCAATAACGGAATTAGTTGCTTAAGCACTAGTGAACGTATCTTGAACTAGTACATAGTGATGATGAGCGATCCTTCTCTTAGATAAGTGAAACTAGTCTTGAACTTTCTAAGATAGGGGTAAACTCATAACACACAAATAACTCCTTCATCCACCAAAGTTCTTGATGTGTAAGATATATATACACAAGTGTATATTTGTCCATCTTACCTCAGGATTCTAGTAAGTGTATTAGAAAACGATCCAACGTTTTTCACAGAAGGTGGCTAATCCTTCTCACTTACATAGGTTATTTCATCAAGTTTATCTCGACATAAACCACTCTAAAATCACGCTATGAAATAATTAATAACCATTTGTAATGGCTCAACCTCTTAGAGATATGGTGATTTCTTCAAGTTCATTTGAAATGAACCACCCAATCTTGGGATAAGAAATCATTAAGAATAAATATCCAACTTCATTATCGGTGAATTCAATATGTCCTTCTCAATAGAACCATTCAAACTTTGAATTCATTAAGAGTTTCTTGAAACTTAACCTTTTCTGGCGGTAAGTTCATTTTGTCCTTCTCAATAGGACAATACATTTAGACTTGTGTTATGAACTTATTAAGAATAAGTATTCAACCATGATTTGGTAAATTCATCAAGTCTTTCTCACAAAGACCACCCAAAACATGGGCTATGAATTTATTAACTGGGCATGTACATTATTTGTCATAGGGATAGGTAGTGAGAAATGTACACTATGAGTCTTTCCATGGTTTCGTTTGACCATATTGAACTTAGATAACTAAGTTAGGTATCCACCATGAATTCTTCGACCAATGGGCTTTAATTGACTTAACCCTTTGGTAAGTGGATCTGCTAGGTTTCTTTCCGACTTCACATACTCTAAAGAGAGTACTCCATTCCTTATGAATTTTCTCCAAAAAGATAATATACGCGGGCGGACGTGTCAAAGACAACCCGAACCCGAGCCCGCTAAACGGACGGCGGCGGCGGCGCGTGAGAATGTCCCTTGTTCTTTCCCACTCAACAAGGGAGGGGAAACATGGGTATAAATACCCTTCACAAGCCTTTTTCCCAACCCATGTGGGATATAGGCTTTTGCCTTTGGTTCTCACCTTAAGCATTACCAACAATTTTCATCCTTTTTGATGTAAGTGTTTTGTTTTAAATAATGGAAAAATAATTTGGGTAAATTTGATGCAAAAAGCGATGAAGCTATTTTCTTAGGATATTCTTCAAATTCTAAAGCTTATCGAGTCTTTAACAAAAGAACCTTAGTTGTAGAAGAGTCAATTCATGTGGTTTTCGATGATAACCTCATTCCGAGGAAGGATTATTGTGATGATGATGATGTAGGAATCATTGAAGCTAATGATGGTGGACAATCATCAAAGGTGGATGAGGTTCCAACAAAAGAGTAAGAAGCACAAGATCCTCCCATAGAAGCCTTGAAGGACATAAACCTTGGCGAAAAGGAAGTGAGCTACCCAAGGGAACTCAACTATGTCAAAGATGGTGAAATCTTGGGTGATTCATCCAAGGGGGTAACCACTAGATCCTCTCTTAAACATATGAATAATATTGCATTCATCTCATGCATAGAGCCTAAAAATATCAAAGAAGCATTAAATGATGAATTTTGGATATTGGCTATGCAAGAGGAATTAAATCAATTTGAGAGGAGTAAAGTTTGGACATTAGTTGACATGCCTAGTATTAAGTCTACTATAGAAACTAAATGAGTTTTTAGAAACAAACTAGAAGAGAGTGGTAACATAGTGAGAAACAAGGCTAGACTTGTTGCTCAAGGTTACACTCAAGAAGAGGGAATTGATTTTGATGAGACCTATGCACCCGTAGCTAGGATGGAAGCAATTAGGATGCTTCTTGCACTTGCATGCTTTAATGAGTTCAAGCCTTTTCAAATGGATGTCAAGAGTGCCTTTTTAAATGGTTTTATAAATGAAGAAGTGTATGTAGAACAAGCACCCGATTTTGAAGATTCAAAATTTCCAAACCGTGTTTTTAAACTAACAAAAGCTTTATATGGTTTGAAACAAGCTCTTAGAGCTTGGTATGAAAGACTTTCAAACTTTTTAGTTGAAAAAGGTTTTGAAAAAGGGAAGGTGGACACTACACTTTTTAATAAAAGAAATGGCAATGACATATTAGTAGTTCAAATTTACGTCGATGACATTATATTTGGTTCTACTAATGAGTTTTTATTGCCAAGAATTTTCTAAGCTAATGCAAGGTGAATTTTAGATGAGTATGATGAGGGAGCTCTCATTCTTCTTGGGACTCCAAATCAAGCAAAGGAAGGATGACATCTTCATCAATCAAGCTAAATACATCAAGGATATGCTCAAGAAGTTTGGCTTGGAGAATATGAAGCCTCAAGCCACTCCTATGAGCTCATGAATTAAGCTTAACAAGGATGAAGGAGGTAAGTGTGTTGATTCTAAGATTTATCGTTCCATGATTGGATCTTTTCTTTACCTTACCGCAAGTAGACCCGATATTATATTTAGTGTTCGCTTGTGTGCTAGGTTTCAAGCTAGTCCTAGAGAATCTCACATTATAACCATTAAGAGAATCTTTAGATACCTTAGAGATACACCTTGTTTAGGTCTTTGGTATCCTAGAGACTCATCCTTTGACCTTCATGCATTCTCCAATGCAGATTCTGGGGAATGTAAAGTAGATAGAGAAAGTACCTTTGGGACATGTCAATTCCTAGGTAGTATGCTCATATCTTTGTTATCTAATAAACAAAATAGTGTAGCCTTATATACCACCGAAGCATAATACATATCGGCCAGGAGTTGTTATGCTCAAGTCCTTTGGATGAAGCAACAATTCTTAGATTATGGAGTTGATGTAGGTACCATACCCCTTAAGTGTGGCAACACTAGTGCAATATGTCTCACTAAGAATCCCATCCAACATTCTAGAACCAAACACATAGAAATAAGACATCATTTCATTAGGGATTATGACTTAAAGAAAGATGTAGTTCTAGAGTACGTTGACATCTTAAACCAATTAGCGGATATCTTTACCAAATCTGTAACACCCCCTTCCCATCCTGGTCGAGAAGCGGGTCAGAGCGTGTTACTGGTGAACGATGAGGTGACTGGTGCATTAAAATTTCAACTTGATAACAATACTTAATCGATTTTACACAAAAAAGCTTTACTAATATACATATTAGTCCACTTCATTCATAAGGAGGCTTCTTTTAACCATTTAGGACCAATTTATAACTTTTATAAGTTTGAGGGACTATTCTATACAATTGAAAAACTAGGTGTCCTTCGATGCATTAAGCTATACCACACTGAAATTCAATACAATATTATCAAGACTGTAAATTTTCATGCAAAACGGTGATCGTTTACTCATCCAATTTAGCCATTCTAACTATAGTGACCAATCTGTAAACAATGCAGACTTATGATTAGTCATTTTAACCACGTTAACTAACCCTATATCAAAACCCTCAAGGTCGTTTCGATACGGGTGGGCGCTGGTCAACCTTGTTGACTTTCCCTCATAACCGTGTCGATACGGACTAGCCTGTATCGGTAAGGGTTGACTACCTTTAACTTTAACTCATTTCGATACGCTATGAACTCGTATCGTAACAAGGGATTCCAGAGACAAAATGTTTCGGTACGACCCTAATTCGTTTCGGTACACCTTGTTTTCTCAGGTTAAATTATGCTTACCCGTATCGAAACGCCATCACCCGTTTCGATACGGCCTGACCTGTAATGACAGATTTTAGCTGGTTTTTATTCATTTTAACCTAGACACCATGGTCCAATAGCAATGAAACTTTACACACAACATTATAACCGTATATTCTACTTGCATGCCAAAATTTAGAGCCATATGAATCCATTTACCCGATTTTTACCTTTTAGTGTTAAAACATGCATTTTAGGCCATCTTTCACTATATAGAAAGTTCACATTAAGCATAACACACCTTTACCACTTGACCAAGACATAAATACATCAAAAGAGACCTAATAAACTTATACATAGACCTTGCCACCAACTAGGAGTTCAAAGGGACAATATACATTACTTATATCTTGATTGTGACTTGTGCAACGCTTCAACTCCTCCGACCTCGAACCCAAAACTTGGCTAACCTGAAATGGATGCAATGTAATGCATTAGGCATACTTTGCCTAGTGAGGTAGTCAAAAAATGAATGAACATGATATGTCATATAACATGCTTTAATGATAAACATAGTATTAATCATGGAATAAACATAACATGCTCCTTTATTTATAATAAGAACATAGTATCATGTCATCAATGGCAATGTCATGGTTTCATCATCAATGGCAATATCATGCTTTCATAGCAAATCAATATAATTAGCCAATAAATCCCTTGGATCGGTTCATAGTATTTGGATATAGGAATTCCACCTCTTCGCCAAATCAATAAATGGTCAATCCTACCGACATCGCCAATAAGACAAATACAAAATACATCCCTCCGCCTCGCCAAATCAATATAGACCGTAGCCCTAGGACCGTAGTCCACCCGTACCAATGAGCTCACGAATTCTATGCCATGCCAAATGTATCCAATACTTCGATTCCAAGGTCAAATAATCCATAGTTCAATATCTATGATTCTTTAACAATCATATATTCATAGCAATAAACAATAACAATAAACTCATGTCAAAGATTCTACATGTCCATACTTCAATTATTCCCATGGCCATGATATCAATGCTATAGACAATGAATCAATGCAATGGTTATCGAAACTTACCAACATGGCTTACAATGATGCTTCATGCAAATCCTTTAAAATTAATGGTTAGTAAATCGATATTCAATGATTCGAGATGGCACCTAGCCACTCTCGAGACTCCGACTACACTCATCTCGACAACCCGAAGCTCTTAAGACTCTCGGATGGCAATACCCTTATCCCTAGCTTTCGTTGGAGGCGATGGATTAGTCTTCTCCACTTCTTGAGCTAGGAAAAGCAATAAGGGATCATAAGAATCAATATAACAATATCGATGCTTGAATATCCTTAACTATAAACAAAACTTATCTTTAAGCTTGAAATTGATTATCTAATAACCAAGAGAATCGATGATTAACTTAGGGCTTCCAGTTACCCGATCGATAGCTATGGATTGGTGCTCTTAAATCAAAGAAAGACTAAGCTCATGGCTCACAATAAAGAGGTGTATGCTTGAGCTTGGTGGAGAAGATGACAATGGAGGTGTGTGCTTGTTCTTTCAAAGCTAAAGGATGGAAATAGTTCTCGGTGAAGCTAAACAAGGATGAGAGCTCTCCTTTTCTCTTATTCATTTTAAGGAATTTCAATCTTAATCATTATCAACCTTTTATTAAGCCAATAGGAAGATTTCCTTCAAACTAAGGTAAGCTATATAATAATAATATTTAACTTTTCTTTTATCCTTTCCTAAATTAGACATGTAGGTGGCTATAAATCATCTTTTCTAATCATTCACGTGGGAAGGGCAGCCCTAGACAAGTGAGTAACCACCTTTTTATTTCTTTTCAATTAAATCTTCAAACATATTCGAAACAAAATACCTATTTCGAAACGAGAGGAACCGTATCGGAACGGTCAAGAAAAAGTCCAAAAGTTAGTTAATACTATTGGAATCGTTTCAGAACGCCTATAAACATTTTGAAACGCCTTACCTAGGTCGTTTCGGTACGAGTCTGATCGTATCGAAACGTCTAGCTCAAAAGCACTAACTTGAGCATTCTCAAAGCAATCCTGACTAAGAACTTGGTTTACTTAAGGTTATGTGACAAAATAACAATATAATTTATAGCGAGAAGTTGATATTTCAATATTTTAATAGCAATACTCCGATCATCGGAATCCAATTCCGACTAGATCGGTTTTCAGGGTGTTACAATTCTTCCCTTAAGAAAAATTCATCCTCGAATTTTTTACCTAGAATAAAGTCATGGTTGTCCACTTGTTCTTTGCCTCTCACATTGTACATCTGCGCAGAAGCTTTGGATTCAGGTCGGTACAATGCTTTAGATGAACCTCAAGATTTTCCGAAGGATCCTTGCCTTGATCCCTATCCCCGAAAAGATTGAGAAGGGAATGATTAGTCGATATAGAAACATGCTTGTTAGGATTCTCAGGACATTCTCGAATGAGATGTCCCATCTCCCTACAGAAGAAACATGCACCAGATTTCTTGCGGCATTGCCCTTCGTGTCGACGTTGACAAAAATTACACTTGGAAATTATTGTCTCTTGTCTAGAGCCAACATCGCTCTCAATGAGATTAACACCTGAAAGGGAACAAGCTACAAATTGAGGTTTAGCAAAATACTCGAACTGGGAAGGTCGTGAATATACATTCTGCTCCGAACTATGATGCTTCCCTTTCTTGAAAGATCCAGAGAAATGAGACTCATCTCGATTTCTCTTTTCAGACTTGTTGGATCCACTATTTCTTTGAGTTCTTTGTGCTCCTTCCGTAGCTTTAACTTTGTTCACTAGATCTTGGAAATAAGTGATGCACAATGCCGTGAACATAGGACGTAACTCATCCTTGAGTCCTAAACTGAACATTCGACGCTTTTCTTTCTCCTTCTTGATAAATTCAGCGCCATATCTACAGTACTTGCAAAAGTCGTTGATGTATTGTTCGACCAGCCGTCCACCTTGTTTAAGATGAAGGAAGATGCTTCGCCTCTCGGCAAGATAGAATTCGCTTATATACTTCTTATAGAACTCTTTAAGGAAGAATTCCCAATTCACGGTATCCTTGGAAAGAATAAGAATGGTAGTCTCCCACCATTGTAGAGCTTCATTAGCAAGCAATGCAAGGGAGAATTCAAGCTTATGTTCATCTGAACACCGTAATTGCTTATTCAAGATTCTTAAAGTATTGTCTAACCAATACTCAGGAATTTAAAGATCGTCATCATCCTGATCAGTGAAGGTGTAGGCTCGATATTGAGATAACTTATCAATAGGGGCTCGAGGAGGTTGAGCAACATGTGGCATAGGTTGCACAACTTGATTAGTTTGTATCACATTCATGAATTGTTGGAACATATTAGCCATGTTTCGATAACACTCTGCCTGAGCCGTAGGTGCTTCAGGCTCCACACCCCGTACAAGAGGGTTTTGTGGATTCGGAGGATTTCCTCCTCGTACTTCCTCGCCACGAGTTGAGGAGTCAAAAACAAACTCATTATCATGAGCTTCGTTAGTTTGAGACATATCTATATTATAAAGAGATTAGATTAGTTGACAAGTCACAATACTCAACATAATAACTCCTAGGTGGCAAAGTAACATAAAAACAATACAAACATGCATAGGTTTAGTCCAGAAGCGACTAAACTCTAGCTCTAATACCACTACATGTAACACCCCCTTCCCGGCCTGGTGTAGAGTGTCCACAAGTTCTATATTTTTTTACACATTCTTGCCCTTATTATTCTTGTTCTTAAGCTCATTTAGGCATATTTAGGTGCATTGCTTGTATAATAACAATATTTGCTCTTTTACCATGCTTTTATTGAATATTCTATGTTTTGTTAAGAAAAGATATCGTTTTAGTTTAGTTTTCATTTTCAGGTGTTGTAGGTATGCAGAGGAGGAGAGGACATGAGAGCAGGGAGTAAAAGGAGTTGTACTGAAGCAGTTCTAGTTGCTGCCAAGGACGCCGCCACAGCAGCATTGCCACCGACTGTCGCCTAGGCAGGAGTTAAACTGACTTAGCCAAGATGGGTTGCGATTGAAAGAGGACAATTCCCTAAGTCCAATGAGCCCAGTCTTGCAGTTTTTTGAAGCCTGTAGCGGCCTGAAGAGCTGATGGAAGAAGGATAAATAAAGTGACTTCCCTTTACTTGCTGGAGAAGGAAACATCAAAAGAGTCCACATTTAATTCAAAAAGGAGTCAACATTTAATGTAAAGTTACTTTAAGGACTTCTACTCCAATGAGGACTCAAAAAGAGTCCAAGGGTTCTTTTTATGTTTGTTTTTTTTGTTTTTATTTTTATATTTTGTGTAAGGCGTTGAGGACAATTCCAACATTGAATTTGGGGGGGGATAATCCTCTATGTTTTCTTTAGATGCATTTAGCAGCATTTAGTAGCATATGTAAATTCTGCCCTAGCACTTAATGAAATAGAAATTCTTAGTTTAAAAATTTGTGCCTATGATAGTTAGCCGATTCTTTATTTTCGCACCATACTTAAAATTTAACCTAACCATGTGAAGAAGCATGAAAAATACTTAGATTTTTTTCTTTTTGCCAATTATTCTTACATTGTCTGTTAAGTGCTGAGTTTTGCTTGAGTTCTAAGTTTAACACTGCATGCTTTATTTAATGAAAATTTCTTAATTAGATACAGGTCTTCCGCCGCGACAGCACAAGGCAACAGCACAAAGATGTTTAATACCCTATAGGTGCCCAAAACATGCTCTAGTCAAGATGTTTAATACCCTAGAGGTGCCCGAAACAGGCTCTAGGAAGGATCATGAGCAAGGACACTCCGCTGCTATTAAAGTCCAATTATCTAAAATTAATTGAAGTGACATATAAATTAGCAAGAGTCAATGAAAGCCTTCAAGAGACGACCCTATTCAAAGGGTTCGGAGTTTCGTAGTGTGCACCTATCCTAGCTTCAGACCCAGAGAATAGTTGTGATGAGCTGAAGCCCTTAAAGCCATGATCAGAAAAAAGAAGAAAGAAGTGCTTAACTGCGCTGCCAAGGTAGCAACTCGTATCATTTTTCGGAATTTAATTATTTGTAGCATTCTTTGTTAACTTAGTACACTTCACATGTTTAGCATGGATACATTCCTGCACACATTGCACTGGCACTAAGAAAATCAAATTCTAAGTTAATTCATGCCATTCCCTACCACTAACATTAAATAGGTGCCACGACCTTGAGGTAAGAAATCAAGTTAAAGGCTAAGTTTCTATTAATTTTGTGCAAGAGGCAGGTTTACTAGTTAGGTTGCATTGCTTGAGGACAAGCAATAGTTCGAGTTTGGGGGTATGTAGTTCGTCCACAAGTTCTATATTTTGTACACATTCATGCCTTTATTATTGTTGTTCTTAAGCTCATTTAGGTGCATTTCATGCATAATAACATTATTTGCTCTTTCACCATGCTTTTATTGAATATTGTATGTTTGGTTAAGAAAAGATATTGTTTTAGTTTAGTTTTTATTTTCAGGTGTTGTAGTTGTGTAGAGGAGGAGAGGACAGGAAAGCTGGGAGCAAAAGAAGTTGTACTGAAGCAGTTCCAGATGCAGCCAAGGACGCCTCTGTGCAGCCCGGGCAGGAGTTAAACCGACTTAGCCAAGATGGGTTGCGATTGGAAGAGGACAATTTCCTGAGTCCAATTAGCCCAGTCTTGCAATTATCTGAAGCCTATAGCGGCCTATAGAGCTGATGGAAGAGGGATAAGTAGGAGTACTTATCTTTACTTGTTGGAGAAGGCAACGTCCAAAGAGTCCACATTCAAGTAAAAAAGGAGTCAACATTTAATGTAAAGTTACTTAAAGGACTTCTACTCCAAGGAGGACTCAAACTTAGGCCATGAGCCCTATATATACCCATGTATGTGAGGGTATAGGGGCATAGTGGAAAGGTATATAGATATATCAAGTGGAGGTGTTGGAGGTCGCGACCTAATTCTCTCTTATGGTTTAGGTTTTTGTATATAAAGTAGTTGTGAGAAACAGTTGTAATAGTTTAAGTGTGTTTTCAATAAAATACTCTCAAGTTTGCTTAATTCATGTTCTTCACTTCTTCAATTAATTCATGTACTTGCCACCGGGACTTCTCTCCATCTCACCTGTCGAGACATTGAAAGTTGCAAGCGCAGTGTTCTACTGTGGCAGCGAAAGTTACAACAACCTCAATCCGCCATTACCCGCCGAGGCAGCAGATCGTGGCAGCGCAAAAAACACTTAGGCTTTACAACACAGTCTACACACTATTGAGCTGCAACTACCTGACCCACTCTATCAACCTTCTCTCTCCCTATCCCTATCTTAATTTACTTGTGTTTTTATTTTTATGTTCTTAATATTCAGAAATTTAATTGTGCATTTACTACTTCCTTGTGCATGAAAACACTCATAGTAGCTGCTCCAATCCCTGTGGGAGACTATATCTTTTATACTATAACTTGGAAAGAGTGTGCACTTGCGCTCATAAATAGAGAACACCCAAAACGCTCTACATGAGGCTTCTTTTAACCAATTTAGACCAATTTATAACTTTTACAAGTTTTAGGGACTATTCTGTAAAACTGAAAAACTAGGGGTCCTTCGATACATTAAGCTATACCACACTGAAATTCGATACAAAATTATCAAGACTGTAAATTTTCATACAAAACGGTGATCGTTTACTTATCCAATTTAGCCATTCTAACTATAGTGACCAAACTGTAAACAATAAAGACTTCAAATTAATCATTTTAACCACATTAACTAACCCTCTATCGAAACGCTCAAGGTCGTTTCGATACGAGTGGACGATGGTCAACCTTGTTGACTTTCCCTCATGACCGTATTGATACGGACTAGCTTGTATCGGTACGGGTTGACTACCTTTGACTTTGACTTGTTTCGATACGCTATGAACTCGTATCGAAACAAGGGATTCCAGAGACAAAATGTTTCAGTACGACCCTAATCCTTTTCGGTACACCTTGTTTTCTCAGGTTAAATCATGCTTACCTGTATCGAAACGCCATCACCTGTTTCGATACGGCCGAACCTATAATGACAGATTTTAGCTGGTTTTTATTCATTTTAACCTAACAACCATGGTCCAATAGAAATGAAACTTTACACACAACATTATAACCATATATTCTACTTGCATGCCAAAATTTAGAGTCGTATGAATCCGTTTACCCAGTTTTTACCTTTTAGTGCTAAAACATGCATTTTAGGCCATCTTTTACTATATAGAAAGTTCATATTAAGCATAACACACCCTTACCACTTGACCAAGACATAAATACATCAAAAGAGACCTAATAAACTCATACATAGACCCTGCCACCAACTAGGAGTTCAAATGGACGATATACATTACTTATATCTTGATTGTGACTTGTGCAACGCTTCAACTCCTCCGACCTCAAACCCAAAACTTGGCTAACCAGAAATGGATGCAATGGAATGCATTAGACATACTTTTCCTAGTGAGGTAGTCACAAAACAATGAATGAAAAAGATATGTCATATATAGGGCGTGTAGGTGTTCCCTTTTTGTGAGAGCGCAAGTGCACACTCCTGCCAAGTTATAGTATAAAAGATGTCGAATCCCACGAGGATTGGTCAGCTTGGTTCAATTTGTAGTTCCTGCACAAGGCAAAGTAAAAACACAAGTAAGGTGATTATTGAGAGAAAAAGTGAAATAAAATAAAACACAAGTAATAGAAGAGGTGATTCAGGTTGATAAAGAGGGCGGGGTTATGCTGCCACTTAGTGTGAAACTGCTTTGTAAAGGCTAAGTTGTTTTGCGCTGCCACGATATGCTGCCTTGACAGGTATTGGCGGATTGAGACTGCGACCCTTTCGATGCCGCAGCAGATCTATGCACTTGCAACTTTTGATGTCTATGCAGGTGAGATTGGGAGAAGTCCTGGCGGCAAGTCTGGCAGATACTCTAAGTTCGGTAGAGAAATTCTTAAGTGATCCTTTCTATGTCTAGGTAAGGATTCTGTCACCACGTGATGTAGGCAATACCTAGCAATCTCAGCGTGAACCTAACACATGCAGTCAACGTTTGGTTGCCCCTTTTAGCCGCTGAAATTCGTACTTATGTCTAAGCTGAATTAGTCAACACCTCGACATGATGAGACCGTACTTAATTCTTTCGTGAGTCTTACACTCTCGCGCCCAACAAATGGATTTCTTCAACTGGACTTTTGGAACTAATTGAAGAAGTGGAGATCTTGAATTAAGTAACCTTGGAATATTTTAACGAAAACAACTTAAAAACCTAATACAACCGTCTCACAACTAATTTACAACATAACCCTTAACCCAAGAGAAGTTTAGAACATGGCGGCGGCAAAGAATACTATAGCTATGTCTATAGAAAACTTAAGATGATCTGTTATGAACTAAAAAATATGTCGGGTATATATAGGCATTAGCTAGGCCAAGTCCTTCTTGGAGTAGAAGTCTTCAAAGTAGCTTTTGCATTAAATACAACATTTAATTCTAACTTCTTTGAGGTTAATATAGACTTCTTATCTCGTTCTCTTGCTCCACAAGTTATCTCATTCTTTCTCTTTGGGCGGCTTTGCATTCTGCTACTAGCGTTAGAAAATTGTGTGATCGACACCGTTAGAATCAGGATTTTCTGCTCTGTCGATCGCACTCCAATTCTCCAACTCCTCAGTTTGCTACACTGGGCAGCACTGGGGGACATTGGGCAGCACTGGGTGGCACTAGACGACACTGGGTGGCACTGGGCGGAACTAGGATGCCCTCGTCTGCTGCCTCAACATCCTCTCCTCTGGTCTGCTCTCCTTTTAACAGCTTCTAGCCCTGGAAAACTAATCTACACTAAAACAACATCTTTACTTCAGCAAATAACAAATATTCTATAAAAGCATGGCATAACAAAGAATATTGTATTTATGCAATGCATGACCTAATTATGCCTAAAATGCACTTGAAAACAACAATAAAATGAGATGGAATGTGTACAAAATATAGGATTAATATGCACTTTACACACCCCAAACTCGAACTATTGCTTGTTCTCAAGCAATGCGATCCCAACTATCATAACTATACTTGCCCTTATACTAATCAGAAAGAAAAACTTGATTTTGACTTGATTCTGCACCTCAAGGTTGTGGCACCTACATTAGATTAGTGATAGGGAAAACAACAAGTAATAACTAAGAATTAATCTAGAATGTCAGTGCGGTGTGTGTAGAACTGTGTACAAGCTGAATATGAAGAATAACTAGATAAACAAAGATGTTGTCATGATGTATAAGGTTGCTGCCAAGAAACCACAATTAAGCACAATTATTTAATCATGGCATTGATGGCTTCAGATTATCACAACTACTCTTCTAGGTCTGAAATTAAGATAAGAGCAAACTACAAAACCCTGAACCCATGGAGTAGAGTCATCCCGTGAAGACTTTCATTCACTCATGCTAATTTGTCCGTCACTTCAAAATTTTCAAATTCATGGACTTTGATAGCAACGAAGTGTCCTCACACATGATTCTTCCTAGAGCCTATTTCGGGCACCTATAGGGCAAAACAACAATGTTTCTTTGTTTTTCTCTACTGTCGTGGCAGTGCTGTATTTTTTTGTTTTTATTTTTTGCCTCGGCGGCTATCTATAACCATGTTAGAATTTTGCAGGGAATTCTAATAACAAAGCAGACAATGTTTATAAGATATTCTATCAAACTCATCAAGTAACAGTGTTAAATTTTTTTGGCTATTATAGAAAATTCTAAGTTATTCATGCTTTTCCCGATTTAAGTTTAATTTTTAATTGGTGCTCAAAATTAATCGGTTGTCCTATCATAGGAACAAGTTCTAACAATTTTTTTATTTTCCAATTAATATGAAGGCAAGTACAATATGCAAACTACATGCTACTAAGTATGCCTAATAAAAAAATATGAGAATTATACCCCCCAAACTCGAGATGGGCATTACCCTCAATGCATAAAATAAAACTAAAAATGAAAAATAAATATGAGAAAGGGAAAGAAAACTCAGGCTTAGTTGTTGTCAGATGGTGGAGAAGATGTGGAGGAGTTATCTGCTCTTCTGCTAGTTACGTGTTGCGGCAGCGCTGCCCCTATTGTGCTCAACGGCTCGATTCATTAGGGTCTGAATCTGGGTAAGTAGTTGTGAGACGGGAATAAAACACAAATAAAATCTGGTCCTAAGTAGGTGAAATCTACTCCTAAATAAAACAATAAAGATGTGGAAAAATAAAAACTTATACAAAATTTTGTTACTCTAGGATTGCATTGATATGCATCTCCTAAAGTAACTACTCCCTTATCGGTTTAGCTCTAGAGGGTCGTTTTTGATACTTCTTGTAATCCATATGCACCCTCCATCTAGTGATTATCCTTATGGTGGAAGAGTCTTTTTTCCTCGTTCCCTTGTAATCCATGTGAACCTTTCTTCTTGTTCCTATTCCTGAAGGCATGAACATGTGATTAGGAAAAATTATATAACTACCTAACCATGTACTTACCTCCTTTTTGTCGAAGTTCGTCATAGAGGAAAGTTGCTTTTGCTGCCGAGGCGGTTGCTGCAGCAACTAGCTGTTGTGGTAGTCTTCTATCATAGTGTTGTGCCGGTCAAGTAGGGATGGCAATGGATCGTATTTGGATCGGATTGTATAAGATCCAAGTCCGAATCCGTTACAATTGGACTCGGATATTTTTTTCGGATTTGGATTCGGATTTTTTTCAAACGGATTTGGATCAGATTGTTTTTGGATCGGATTTTTTTGGATCGGATTCAGATTTGTTTCAACCGCATTTAGATTAGAGTTTTTTTATTTAGATTAAATTGTCATCCTTAGTCTTGACCCAAGTCTAAGGGGTAGATTCGCGAATTTTAGCGTATTTATGGTATATTGTGTTTTGGCCCTCTAATAATTTTATTTTAGTGCAATCAAGTTCATAATTTTGTATATTTAATTTCTTACACATATAATTTATGCTATTTAATTCTACAGTTGTTCATTTTTATCCCTTATTTGTTGACTACATTTCATTTTTTGTGTTTATTGTTTATGTTTTTAATTTGCTTTCTATTTTAATTCATAATTTTAGTATAATATATCATAACTTTATCTATCGATTGCACATTACTTACTATTTCATTCACTAACTTCCTTAAGTTTTAGTAATTCATTGATAGTTACATTTATTTGTTTCCCTATTGTATTTATTTTATTATTTGTTTGTAACGCCCCGGTTTTGGGCTTAGAAGTTTTGGGCGTTGACCGGTTCGGTCAAAGTGCTGTTCGAATCTAAAAAGGTGAAATTAGGAAAGCCTAGTTCGGGTTGCATTAAAAATATGGAAAAATGTTCTAAAATCATCTTTTAATATATATAAGTGAACTGTGAAATCAATTTTACAAAATGAGGTTTGGAAGGGTAACATTTTGGCTAGTGACCAAAATGTAATTTTTGAAAGTTGCGTGACTGTTTTAGAAAGGATTGAAACTTTGAATCTTTAAGGAGCTATTTACCCAAAGGGAGTTTCTCCAGATTTTTCTAAGATATTTTAATGTTTAATTCCGATTTTAAAACAAAAGAAAAGTGGAGGGAAATCATTTTGCTATTTTGTAACTAACTTTCCATATTTTCCAATTTTCCTTTCCTCTCATTTTCTCTCAACCCAAACACTTTCTCTCCAGAGATTTCTTTCTGATTTTTTCACTCAAATCTCTCTTTTCAATCCTCTTTTGATTCCTAATCATCACATCAACTAAATCTCACCATTTGCTAGTTGATTCATCAAGGTTTTTGATTCTAAAAGAGGAGAAACTCAAGTTTGGAGGTAAGAACGTCCTTCTCCTCTAAACTATCAGTTCTTTACTGAAATTCCTAAGTTCTCAATCCTTAATTGATGTTTTATAAATGGCTTTTAAAGTTGGGAAATGGATATTGGCTTAAAATGCAAGATTTGGTGATTTTTGATAGATTTTCGTTTGATCTGTTAAAGCTGTGATTTGAGGTGTTAATTTGATGTTAAATGAACATTAATTTGATAAGGAATTGAGTTTTGATTAATGCAATCCCAGATAGGTTGAATTTCCTAAGTTTAGCTTATGATTCTTGGTTGTTTTTGAGGTGATCTTGTGGATCTGATGTTGCTGGAGGTATAAGGATGTTATTAGGTTCTTTTTAGTTGTTGAATGATGTTAAAGGATGTTTAGTTTTGATGGTTTATGGCTGGGCTTTGTTGAGGAGTTGTTTGGATGCATTTTCGGTTGTGTTTGGTGGCCGAAAATGGAGTGTGGATGAGAGCATCGAGTTTAGGTGCTTTCATTGAAGCTATTAATGCATGATGATGCATTAATCCTCTGCTTTGATGTGTTTAAAACAGGGGAGTCATCTTTGGATCCAAGTGCTGGTGATCCGGAAGCTTGAATTGGTGCTTCGGCAAGAGGCGAAGTGGAATCGGTGAGTGAAAATGGGTTTTCAGCTTTGAAACCAATGTCTTGGGAGCTTAGTTTAAGTCTAAACAACTTTACTAAGCTCAAGTGTAAGTTTTCGGAAAAACTCTCTAGTGGTGGCCATGGTTTGGTTGTTATGCAATGTGGTTTGTTGCATGTTTTAAATTCTGTTTTGAAAGCATGATTTAGCATGGTTATTGCTGATTTTGTAAGCCATATGTTGAAGGAAGCTCAAGGTAAGAGTTCCTTGTTTTGAACATTGATTAAATGTGGTTTGATGCTTTAAAATGCATGATGAATATGGCTTGATTAAATGCTTTAAAACAGTGGATTATTTGATGATAAAGATGTATATTGGCAAGTGATGTTTTGAAAAAGGTTAAGGTCAATAAGGTGGTTAAAAGTCCTTGAGTGAGCCTTGTTACTTAAGAACATCAAGGTGATTAAAAGTCCTTGGATGGTTCTTGTTAAGGACACAAAGGTGGTTAAAAGTCCTTGTGTGGTCCTTGCCATGGTGTTTAAAAGTCCATGGGCCAAGGTGTTTAAAAGTCCTTGGGAAGAACACAAAGGTGGTTAAAAGTCCTTGTGTGGTTCTTGTGAATTATAAGATCACAATGGTGTTTAAAAGTCCATGTGTGAGTCTTATGTTGATCTTGTTTTTAAAAAGATGGAACTTATCACTTGTGGCCAATATGACATGTAATGATATAGAAGCATGTAATGCTTGTTTAAATTGCTTTGAGCATGAGTAAATGATGATTTGAAGTATGATTTATAAAGTGTTTTATAAATGCATTATTGAATGGTTTTAATGAGCATTCCTCACTAAGCTTTTGCTTACGCTCTCTTTCGTTTTCTTAAACCAATAATGCAGATCTTTAAGGTACTTAAGGGCAGCAAGGAAGGCAAGCAAACAAGTGGGATTTAAGCTCAAGTATGGAAAGGTTTTCTTGTACTTTCTTTAGCTCTTGGCATTTGGCAATGGGGGACCTATGTGTATGATTTGGGAGATGTTTTTGAACTCCCTAAGTATGTTTTAATGTTGTTGGAAATGCTAGACTTTGTAATTGGCCTTTATGTGATTGCTTGAGGGTTTTATGCTTGAATGGTTTGCTTGTGTAGGAAGCATGCTTTAAAATTGGGGCTTTTCTTATATGATGATAATATGTTGATTGGTTGATGCAAATATGTCACTTGTATGTCATATGAGTTGCTGGTAAAGTTTGGTAGCATTTGGAGCATGTTTGGATGATCAATTGTGTGTTTAAGTATGCTTTTTGCTGCATTTTGTGCAGGGTGTTTCGGAACAGTGGCTACCGTTTCGGAACGGGTGCCTTGAATCAGCCCAGGCGTCCGAAACGGGAGACACCGTTCCGAAACGGAAAGGCCACTGCCAGCCCTCGTTTCGGTACGCGTTGCGGAACGGCCCCATGTTTCGAAACAGGCTCACCCTGTTTCGGAACAGCCGACCGTTGGGGGCTGACAATGGCAGTTAAATGTTTTGGAATGTTTGCATTTTGGTCCTGAATCTTGTTTGTGCAATTGTATGAGTTTGGGATGTCCGTTTGAGCTGAATTTTGACAGAGAAGCATGAAACCTGATTAATTTCAAGATGGTAACTTTAATTTGGGTTAAGCCTTATAATTTACAGAATTTACAATTTGATCCCTAAAGTTGTAAATCGTTCAATTGGGTCCCTGTTTGATCTCTGACGTTTATGATCTTTGAGTATGTTGTTTGTATGATCATAACTAGGGTTAACGTGCATCTAGACATGTTTAAAAGTAAAAAAAGGGTCGTTAATCAAGGTTGACTTTCAGGTTGACTTTGGTTTTCCCCGTGTGACTTTCTTAATTCGGGTCAACCGTCTAGGCCGGGTTAAGGGGGTTACATTTGGTGGTATCAGAGCTGAGTTCTCGAGTAATTGGGAATCAATGTGTGCATGATTGAAGTATGTATGCTATGTATGCTTGATTGAGTGAAAGCATGTTTAGTGGCTTGTGTTTTTGATGCAATTGAGTTGTATGCTGTGGTGAAGCATGTTGTGGGTACCCATTGCCAAATCAAAGCTAAGTAATGATGTTGATTTTAAGTGAAATTGAGCTTGAATACTTGGATTGCTTACCTTGCTGGACCTGACTTTGTTTATTTGCATTGTGATTGCATGGTTAAAGTATGGCACCACGTAGAGAGTTGAGAAGTAATGTGCGAGCTACGGCTCCAAATGAGAATGAGAATGAGGAAAACGCGGGTAGTGCGGTGTTACCTCCTCCTCCACCTGGTGGTGGTGCTGAGGGTGAAAGAGCTGAAGCTGCAGCTGGTGCTGGAGCTGCTGGACCTGAGGTTGGTCAGGGGCAAGCTATGCCTGACATGACGATGTTGGTGCAAGCTATTGCTGGTGCTTTTCGAGCGGCAGTAGCTGGAGCTCAAGGAGCTGGGCATCAGGGAGATGCTGGTGTTAGGCTACCCTTGGAGCGCTTACGCAGTCTTGGTGGGACTGAGTTCAGGGGTATGTCTGCTGAAGGTTCTGAGTCTTGGATGGAGAGTACCAAGAGGATCTTGGGTCAGATGAGTTGCACTGATGTGCAAAAGCTGGGTTGTGTTGTATCCTTGCTACAGGATGATGCATATACGTGGTGGACGACCACTATTGCTGGGATGGCTGATGCTGATGTAACTTGGACATTCTTTCAGAATGTGTTCAAGAGGAGGTATCTTGGTGTAAGGTATCTGGATGAAAAGAAGCGTGAGTTCATTTCTCTTACCTAGGGGAGCATGACTGTGGCTGAGTATGAGGTGCAGTTTTTTAGACTCAGCCAGTATGCACCTGAGCTGGTACCTGATGAGCGGGCGAGGTGCGAAAGATTCCGTTATGGTTTAGTGACGGATGTGAAGATGTATGTGCTGGCCACCGAGTATGATGATTTTGATGTGCTGGTGGGTCGAGCCAAAGATATTGAGATGAACTTGGGTTTGTCTGCTAGAGGTGCTGGAGCAAGTTCTGGTAAGCGAGCTGCTGAGTTTAGTTCCGGTGGTGGACGGAACAAGAGGGGACGCGATCAGAAGTATCAGACCTCAGCTAAGAGAGGTGGTGGTGCATCTGCTCGGGGAGGCAATGCTAGAGCTGATCTAAGTGCTTGTTGGATTTGTGGGTCACGTGGTCACATGAAGCGTGACTGTCCTCGTGCTGTGAGGGAGGTGCAAGCTCCTGTTGCGGCAGCTGGTAATGGATGCTGGAATTGTGGATCTGCGGATCACCTGAGGCGAGAGTGTCCTATGTTGGCTGGTGGCCAAGTGCGTGCTCCTGTTGTTGCTGCACCGCAGAGAGGTCGTGGGCGCGGCCGTGGTAATTTCCAGCGGAGAGAGGAGGGTGGTCGAGGAGTGGCCCATGTTGTGGCTATTCAGCCTGAAGGTGGAGGTCAAGCGAGGGTGTATGCTCAGCGGGAGGGGAGGAATGACGCGGATGTGATTGCATGTACCTTTACTTTGCAATCCTTGTCATTACTTTCCTTGATAGATTCTGGATCTACGCATTCATATATTTTGCGTGAGCATGCTAAATTGCTTGGTTTGCCTGTTGAGTCTTTGGATGTTGGTGTTCGTGTCACTAGTTCTTTTGGTGAGACTGTTGTGACTCGAAAGCTTTATAGAAGGTGTCCTTTGGTTGTTCAAGAACATGTTTTTCATGTTGATCTTATGGAGCTGCCTTTCTATGGTTTTGATGTGATCCTTGGTATGGATTGGCTTGCTGAGCATCGTGCTGTTGTGGATTGTGAAAATAAGCGAGTTTCGCTGAAGCTTGCGGATGATTATGATGTTGTTGTGGTTGGTGAGAATGTGAAGTTTCTTGCCAATGTGGTGTCTACCTTGGAGGCGAGCAGGATGCTGAGGCAAGGTTGTGAGGCTTATCTAGCTTTTGTGATGAATCCTAGCTCTAAGGAGTTGCGGGTGCAAGATATCAGAGTTGTGAAGGAGTTTCCTGGTGTGTTTCCTGAGGAGTTGCCTGGTTTACCTCCTAATCGCGAGGTGGAGTTTGGAATTGAGCTGTATGAGAATACAACTTCTGTGTCCATTACTCCCTATAGAATGGCACCTAAGGAGCTGAAAGAGCTGAAGACGCAGTTGCAAGAGCTGCTTGATCGTGGTTTCATTCGGCCAAGTGTGTCACCTTGGGGTGCACCGGTCTTGTTTGTAAAGAAGAAGGATGGCACTATGAGAATGTGCATTGATTACCGTCAGCTGAACAAGTTGACTATCAAGAATCGGTATCCTTTGCCGAGAATTGATGATCTCTTTGATCAATTTCGGGGAGCAGCTGTGTTCTCTAAGATTGACTTGAGGTCAGGGTATTACCAGTTGAAGGTGAAGGATGTAGATGTGCCTAAGACAGCTTTCAGGACAAGGTATGGGCATTATGAGTTCCTTGTGATGTCGTTTGGTTTGACGAATGCTCTTGCTGCTTTCATGGACATGATGAATCGTGTGTTTCATGAATACCTGGACAAGTTTGTTGTGGTGTTCATTGATGATATCCTCGTGTACTCGCGTACTGAGGAGGAGCATGAAGAACATTTGAGGATTGTTTTGCAAGCTTTGTTGGAGAATCAGCTTTATGCTAAGTTGAGCAAGTGCGAGTTTTGGCTTAAGGAGGTGGTGTTTCTTGGGCATGTAGTTTCTGCTGAGGGGATTCGTGTTGATCCTCAGAAGATTGAGGCGGTGATGAACTGGAAGGTTCCTAAGTCTGTTCATGAGGTCCGTAGTTTCCTTGGTTTGGCGGGATACTACCGGAGGTTTGTGGATGGGTTTTCTAAGATTGCTGCACCTTTGACAAAGTTGTTGCAAAAGGATGTTAAGTATGAGTGGACGGAAGCGAGACAGCAGGCTTTTGAGAAGCTTAAGGCGGCTTTGACGCAAGCTCCTATCTTGGTTCAGCCTGAATCAGGGAAAGAGTTTGTGGTCTACAGTGATGCGTCCTATGTTGGTTTGGGATGTGTGCTGATGCAAGAGGGTAAGGTTGTGGCTTATGCATCACGGAAGTTGAAAGTGCATGAGCGCAATTATCCTACGCATGATATTGAATTGGCTGCAGTGGTTTTTGCACTGAAGATTTGGGGGCATTATCTGTATGGTGAGAAGTGTACTGTGTACACGGATCACAAGAGTTTGAGGTATCTGATGTCTCAGAAGGAGTTGAATCTTAGGCAGCGGCGTTGGTTGGAGTTGCTCAAGGATTATGATCTGACGATTGAGTACCATCCTGGAAAGGCTAATGTTGTTGCGGATGCCTTGAGTAGGAAGGTAGCTGTTGAGCTGAGGGCTATGTTTGCCACCTTGAGTATATCGCGTGATGGTGGTCTTGTAGCTGAGTTGCAAGTGAAACCATCTATGGTTCAGTTGATTAAGGAGAAGCAGTTGCTGGATGATTCCTTGGTGCCTCATGTTCAGGATATTGCAGAGGGTAGACCTTCGGATTTCTGTTTTAATGATGATGGTGTGTTGTGTTTTGGGAGTCGAATAGTAGTGCCTAATGATGTTGAGTTGAGGCGTGCTATTCTGACTGAAGGTCATAGTAGTCCTTTTGCTATGCACCCTGGTAGTACTAAGATGTACCGTGATCTTCGTGATGAGTACTATTGGGTGGGTTTGAAAAAGGATGTTGCGGAGTTTGTGAGCAAGTGTATGGTGTGTCAGCGAGTTAAGGCTGAACATCAGGTTCCTTCAGGTTTGTTGCAACCGTTGAGAATCCCTGAGTGGAAGTGGGAAAGGGTTACCATGGATTTTGTATCTGGTTTACCTTTGTCACCATCGAAGAAGAATTCGGTTTGGGTGATTGTGGATCGCCTGACGAAGTGTGCGCATTTCTTGCCTGTGCATACTACGTTTTCTTTGGATAAGCTTGCAGAGCTGTACATTGCTGAGATTGTGCGGCTGCATGGTGTGCCTAAGTCGATTGTGTCGGATAGGGATCCGAGGTTCACATCGCGTTTATGGCAGTGTTTGCATCAGGCTCTGGGTACAAGGTTGAATTTCAGTACATCCTATCATCCTCAGTTGGATGGTCAGTCAGAGCGTGTTATCCATATTTTGGAGGATATGTTGAGGTGCTGCGTGATTGAGTTCCAAGGTTCTTGGGAGAAGCATTTGCCTTTGGTGGAGTTTGCTTATAAAAATAGTTATCAGGCAAGTATTCAAATGGCACCTTATGAGGCTTTGTACGGGAGGAAGTGTAGGACTCCTCTTTGTTGGGCTGAAACGGGTCAAAAGTTGGTTTCGATGCCGGCTTTGTTGAAAGGAACCACCGAGAAGGTGAAGCTCATTTGTGAGCGGTTGAAGGCGGCCTCTGATCGGCAGAAGTCTTACGCGGATTTGAAGCGTAAGGAGATAGAGTATGCGGTGGGTGACCGTGTGTTCTTGAAGGTTTCGCCTTGGAAGAAGGTGATGAGGTTTGGCCGGAAGGGTAAGTTGAGCCCTAGATACATTGGACCATATGAGGTGGTTGAGCGTGTGGGTCCTGTTGCGTATCGGTTGAGGTTACCTCAAGAGTTGGAGAAGATTCATGATGTGTTTCATGTTTCTATGCTCCGGAAGTACCGATCTGATCCTTCTCATGTGATGCCTGTGGAGGAAGTGGAATTGAATCCGGATTTGACCTATGATGAGGAACCGGTGAAGGTTCTGGATTCGGATAGCAAGGTTCTTCGTGGCAAGACCATTGAGTTGGTAAAGGTGCTGTGGAAGCATCGTGGTGTTGAGGAAGCCGCGTGGGAGCGGAAGGAAGACATGCTGAAGCAGTTTCCTTATCTCTTTCCTTCAGGTAAATTTCGGGGACGAAATTTCTTAAGGGGGGGAGAGTTGTAACGCCCCGGTTTTGGGCTTAGAAGTTTTGGGCGTTGACCGGTTCGGTCAAAGTGCTGTTCGAATATAAAAAGGTGAAATTAGGAAAGCCTAGTTCGGGTTGCATTAAAAATATGGAAAAATGTTCTAAAATCATCTTTTAATATATATATAAGTGAACTGTGAAATCAATTTTACAAAATGAGGTTTGGAAGGGTAACATTTTGGCTAGTGACCAAAATGTAATTTTTGAAAGTTGCGTGACTGTTTTAGAAAGGATTGAAACTTTGAATCTTTAAGGAGCTATTTACCCAAAAGGAGTTTCTCCAGATTTTTCTAAGATATTTTAATGTTTAATTCTAATTTTAAAACAAAAGAAAAGTGGAGGGAAATCATTTTGCTATTTTGTAACTAACTTTCCATATTTTCCAATTTTCCTTTCCTCTCATTTTCTCTCAACCCAAACACTTTCTCTCCAGAGATTTCTTTCTGATTTTGTCACTCAAATCTCTCTTTTCAATCCTCTTTTGATTCCTAATCATCACATCAACTAAATCTCACCATTTGCTAGTTGATTCATCAAGGTTTTTGATTCTAAAAGAGGAGAAACTCAAGTTTGGAGGTAAGAACGTCCTTCTCCTCTAAACTATCAGTTCTTTACTGAAATTCCTAAGTTCTCAATCCTTAATTGATGTTTTATAAATGGCTTTTAAAGTTGGGAAATGGATCTTGGCTTAAAATGCAAGATTTGGTGATTTTTGATAGATTTTAGTTTGATCTGTTAAAGCTGTGATTTGAGGTGTTAATTTGATGTTAAATGAACATTAATTTGATAAGGAATTGAGTTTTGATTAATGCAATCCCGGATAGGTTGAATTTCCTAAGTTTAGCTTATGATTCTTGGTTGTTTTTGAGGTGATCTTGTGGATCTGATGTTGCTGGAGGTATAAGGATGTTCTTAGGTTCTTTTTAGTTGTTGAATGATGTTAAAGGATGTTTAGTTTTGATGGTTTATGGCTGGGCTTTGTTGAGGAGTTGTTTGGATGCATTTTCGGTTGTGTTTGGTGGCCGAAAATGGAGTGTGGATGAGAGCAGCGAGTTTAGGTGCTTTCATTGAAGCTATTAATGCATGATGATGCATTAATCCTCTGCTTTGATGTGTTTAAAACAGGGGAGTCATCTTTGGATCCAAGTGTTGGTGATCCGGAAGCTTGAATTGGTGCTTCGACAAGAGGCGAAGTGGAATCGGTGAGTGAAAATGGGTTTTCAGCTTTGAAACCAATGTCTTGGGAGCTTAGTTTAAGTCTAAACAACTTTACTAAGCTCAAGTGTAAGTTTTCGGAAAAACTCTCTAGTGGTGGCCATGGTTTGGTTGTTATGCAATGTGGTTTGTTGCATGTTTTAAATTCTGTTTTGAAAGCATGATTTAGCATGGTTATTGCTGATTTTGTAAGCCATATGTTGAAGGAAGCTCAAGGTAAGAGTTCCTTGTTTTGAACATTGATTAAATGTGGTTTGATGCTTTAAAATGCATGATGAATATGGCTTGATTAAATGCTTTAAAACAGTGGATTATTTGATGATAAAGATGTATATTGGCAAGTGATGTTTTGAAAAAGGTTAAGGTCAATAAGGTGGTTAAAAGTCCTTGAGTGAGCCTTGTTACTTAAGAACATCAAGGTGGTTAAAAGTCCTTGGATGGTTCTTGTTAAGGACACAAAGGTGGTTAAAAGTCCTTGTGTGGTCCTTGCCATGGTGTTTAAAAGTCCATGGGCCAAGGTGTTTAAAAGTCCTTGGGCCAAGGTGTTTAAAAGTCCTTGGGAAGAACACAAAGGTGGTTAAAAGTCCTTGTGTGGTTCTTGTGAATTATAAGATCACAATGGTGTTTAAAAGTCCATGTGTGAGTCTTATGTTGATCTTGTTTTTAAAAAGATGGAACTTATCACTTGTGGCCAATATGACATGTAATGATATAGAAGCATGTAATGCTTGTTTAAATTGCTTTGAGCATGAGTAAATGATGATTTGAAGTATGATTTATAAAGTGTTTTATAAATGCATTATTGAATGGTTTTAATGAGCATTCCTCACTAAGCTTTTGCTTACGCTCTCTTTCATTTTCTTAAACCAATAATGCAGATCTTTAAGGTACTTAAGGGCAGCAAGGAAGGCAAGCAAACAAGTGGGATTTAAGCTCAAGTATGGAAAGGTTTTCTTGTACTTTCTTTAGCTCTTGGCATTTGGCAATGGGGGACCTATGTGTATGATTTGGGAGATGTTTTTGAACTCCCTAAGTATGTTTTAATGTTGTTGGAAATGCTAGACTTTGTAATTGGCCTTTATGTGATTGCTTGAGGGTTTTATGCTTGAATGGTTTGCTTGTGTAGGAAGCATGCTTTAAAATTGGGGCTTTTCTTATATGATGATAATATGTTGATTGGTTGATGCAAATATGTCACTTGTATGTCGTATGAGTTGCTGGTAAAGTTTGGTAGCATTTGGAGCATGTTTGGATGATCAATTGTGTGTTTAAGTATGCTTTTTGCTGCATTCTGTGCAGGGTGTTTCGGAACAGTGGCTACCGTTTCGGAACGGGTGTCTTGAATCAGCCCAGGCGTCCGAAACGGGAGACACCGTTCCGAAACGGAAAGGCCACTGCCAGCCCTCGTTTCGGTACGCGTTGCGGAGCGACCCCGTGTTTCGAAACAGGCTCACCCTGTTTCGGAACAGCCGACCGTTGGGGGCTGACAATGGCAGTTAAATGTTTTGGAATGTTTGCATTTTGGTCCTGAATCTTGTTTGTGCAATTGTATGAGTTTGGGATGTCCGTTTGAGCTGAATTTTGACAGAGAAGCATGAAACCTGATTAATTTCAAGATGGTAACTTTAATTTGGGTTAAGCCTTATAATTTACAGAATTTACAATTTGATCCCTAAAGTTGTAAATCGTTCAATTGGGTCCCTGTTTGATCTCTGACGTTTATGATCTTTGAGTATGTTGTTTGTATGATCATAACTAGGGTTAACGTGCATCTAGACATGTTTAAAAGTAAAAAAAGGGTCGTTAATCAAGGTTGACTTTCGGGTTGACTTTGGTTTTCCCCGTGTGACTTTCTTAATTCGGGTCAACCGTCTAGGCCGGGTTAAGGGGGTTACATTGTTTATCTATGACTTGATCTTGCATTTATTTTTTCATATTTATTTATACATGCATATAGTATAAATAAATATATTACATTATATTAAGGTTAATTAATATATATAAATCATAATAAATATTATTATTATTTAACTTATATTCTTTAGACATTTATATTTTATTATTACTTTTAATATATATATATATATATATATATATATATATATATATATATATATATATATATATATATATATAAAGTTAATGTATTTGGTTTAACCTTTTACTTTATTTATGTTGTATTTTTGTTTTAATGTAAATATTATATATGATATTTTGTTTTAAGGAATTAAAAGTATTAAATGTTTTGATTCAGACTCGAATATGGATCGGATGCGTCGGATTCGGATCGGACATGGATTTGGATCGGATTCGGATCAGATTCGGATCGGATCTTGGCATGATCCATATCCAACCCATCTCCTATTAGGACTCGGACATTTTCCTCGGATTCGGATTTTTTTCAATCGGATATGGATCGGATAAATTTCTTCGGTTCGAATCGGATTCGGATCGGATTCGGATTAAATTTCCATCCTTACGTTCAAGGGAAAACTCTTTAGGCTCCTCGAAAATCTCCATCAGTAGAGATTTTGATGGCTGTAACTCTGCCTACACCAGCTTCTCTAGATATATATAATCCATAGCTGTCGAGGTGTTTTCCGAGGCGGGCGTCATTATGGAGGCTTCTGTCGTGGCGGGCCTCTCTGCTGAGGCATAGCTTTGCTCAGGTGCTGTCAATTCGTCCTCGGGGCAGGGTTCTAGGTAGCTGCCAGAATAACTGTCAATCTTGCTGTCTGGGTAACATTCTGCATCCTCTTGGCTTGAAGGTTAAAATTGCTCCGTACACATTGGAGATCTTTCCTCGCATTGCTCTTCGTCCTCTTGTCATGGGACATCAGTATCCCTTAATTGTGGATGTTCATCCACAACATCAATGAGGACTGAATTGCTCAGAAGTGCATCCATCTTAGCGATGATGGCGTCCATAGCAGTTGACACTTTATTCGTGAGCGCAAGGAAAGTTTGATGTGTGTCCTCCAAGGATTTTGATTGTTTTTGCCGATAACTATATTACCATGGCATGTCGATTTCTACAACAAAAATGTTATGGTAAATTTTTTTTGATATTCTTGATTATACCATGAAAAATCTTGCTGCTGCGGTGGCATCTGCTATCCTTGTTGCTGCTACGACGGCATTTGCTGTCCCTGTTGCTGTTGTGGCGTCATCTATTGTCCCTGTTGCTACTGCGACAACATCTGTTGTCCCTATTGCTGCTACGGCGGCATCTGCTGTTCATATTTAGGCATCCACTCCCAAGTGGTTTTTCTTGACATGTCTGCTGCAAAATGATGAGGGCAACTTTCGAACACATGATTGTCTTCACAAAATTCGCAAGAACTTTCCCAAATATTGCTGCCCTTAACTTATGGGGCACCTGAATAAGCACTTTCCCACATAGTTTTTTTTCTGATTAAAAATAAAAATAATAAAAATTAGAAATTAAATAAAAGTGCATAAATTAAAAACGAAATTTGATGTTACCAATCCCCGAAAATGACGCCAAAAACTTGTAGTGTGTGTAGGTATTCCCTTTTTGTGAGAGCGCAAGTGCACACTCCTGCCAAGTTATAATATAAAAGATGTCGAATCCCACGAGGATTGGTCATCTTGGTTCGATTTCTAGTTCCTGCACAAGGTAAAGTAAAAACACAAGTAAGGTGATTGTTGAGAGAAAAAGTGAAATAAAATAAAACACAAGTAATAGAAGAGGTGATTTAGGTTGATAAAGAGGACATGGTTATGCTGCCACTTAGTGTGAAACTACGTTGTAAAGGATAAGTTGTTTTGTGCTGCCACGATATGCTGCCTCAGCGGGTACTGGCGGATTGAAGCTGCGACCCTTTCGCTGCCGCAGCGGATCTCTGCACTTGCAACTTTTGCTATCTCGGTAGGTGAGATGGGGAGAAGTCCTGGCGGTAAGTCTGGCAGATACTCCAAGTTCGACAGAGCAATTCTTAAGTGATCCTTCCTATGTCTAGGTAAGGATTCTATCACCACGTGATGTAGGCAATACCTAGCAATCTCAGCGTGAACCTAACATAGGCAGTCGACGTTTGGTTGCCCCTTTTAGCCGCTGAAATTCGTACTTATGTCTAAGCCAAATTAGTCAACACCTCAACATGATGTGACCGTACTTAATTCTTTCGTGAGTCTTACACTCTCGCGCCCAACAAATGGATTTCTTCAACTGGACTTTTGGAACTAATTGAAGAAGTGAAGATCTTGAATTAAGTAAACTTGGAATATTTTAATGAAAACAACTTAAAAACCTAATACAACTGTCTCACAACTAATTTATAACATAACCCTGAACCCAAGAGAAGTTTAGAACATGTCGGTGGCAAAGAACACTCTAGCTATGTCTATAGAAAACCTAAGATGATCTATTCTGAAGTACAAAATATGTCGGGTATATATAGGCATTAGCTAGGCCAAGTCCTTCTTGGTGTAGAAGTCTTCAAAGTAGCTTTTGCATTAAATACAACCTTTAATTCTGACTTTTTTGAGTTGAATTTGGACTTATTATCCTGTTCCCTTGCTTCGCAAGTTATCTCATTCTTTCTTTTTGGGCGACTATGCATTCTGCTACTGGCGTCAGAAAAATGCGTGATCGGCACTGCTAGAATCGGGATTTTCTGCTACGTCGATCTCACTCTAATTCTCTAACTCCTCAGTTTGCTACCCTGGGTGGCACTGGGCAACACTAGGCGGAACTAGGCGGCACTAGGCGGCACTAGACGACACTAGGCTGCCCTCGTGTGCTGCCTCAGCTTCCTCTCCTATGGTCTGCTCTCCTTCTAACAACTTCTAGCCCTGGAAAACTAATATACACTAAAACAACATCTTTAGTTCAGCAAATAACAAATATTCAATAAAAGCATGGCAAAACAAAGAATATTGTATTTATGCAATGCATGACCTAATTATGCCTAAAATGCACTTGAAAACAGCAATAAAATGAGATGGAATGTGTACAAAATATTGGACTAATATGCATTTTACATCATATAACATGCTTTAATAATAAACATAGTATTAATCATGCAATAAACATAGCATGCTCCTTTATTTATAATAATAACATAGTATCATGTCATCAATGGCAATGTCATGGTTTCATCATCAATGGCAATACCATGCTTTCATGGCAAATCAATATCATTAACCAATAATTCCCTTGGATCGATTCATGGTATTTGGATACACGAATTCCACCTCCTCGCCAAATCAATAAATGGTCAATCCTGCCGACATCGTCAATAAGACCAATACACAATACATCCCTCCGCCTCACCAAATCAATATAGGCCGTAGCCCTAGGACCGTAGTCCACCCGTACCAATGAGCTCACAAATTCTATGGCATGCCAATTGTATACAATACTTCGATTCCAAGGTCCAATAATCCATAGTTCAATATCTATAATTCATTTACAATGTTTTAACAATCATATATTCATAGCAATAAACAATAACAATAAACTCATGTCAAATATTCTACATGTCCATGCTTCAATTATTCCCATGATGATGATAGCACTGCTATAGACAATGAATCAATGCAATGCTTACCAACATGGCTTACAATGACGATTTATGCAAATCTCTTAAAATCAATGGTTAGTAAATCAATATTCATTGATTCGAGATGGCACCTAGCCACTCTCGAGACTCCAACTACACTCACCTCGACAATCCAAAGCTCCTAAGGCTCTCATATGGCGATACTCTTATCCCTAGCTCTCGTTGGAGGTGATAGATTAGTCTTTTCCACTTCTTAAGCTAGGAAAAGCAATAAGGGATCATAAGAATCAGTATAACAATATCGATGCTTTAATAGCCATTAGCTATAAACAAAACTTATCTTTAAGCTTGAAACTGATTATCTAATAACCAAGAGAATCGATGATTAACTTAGGGCTTCCACTTACCCGATCGATAGCTATAGATTGGTGCTCTTAAATCAAAGAAACGCTAAGCTTATGGCTCACAATAAAGAGGTGTATGCTTGAGCTTGGTGGAGAAGATGACAATGGAGTTGTGTGCTTGTTCTTTCAAAGCTAAAGGATGGAAATAGTTCTCGGTGAAGCTAAACAAGGATGAGAGCTCTCCTTTTCTCTAATTCATTTTAAGGAATTTCAATCTTAATCATTATCCACCTTTCATTAAGCCAATAGGAAGATTTCCTTCAAACTAAGGTAAGTTATATAATAATAATATTTTCCTTTTCTTTTATCCTTTCCCAAATTAGACATGTAGGTGGCTATAAATCATATTTTCTGATCATTCATGTGGCAAGGGTAGCCCTAGATAGGTGAGTAACCACCTTTTTATTTCTTTTCAATTAAACCTTCAAACATATCCGAAATAGAGGACCCGTTTCGAAACGAGAGGAACCATATCGGAATAGCCAAACAAAAGTCCAAAAGTTAGTTAATACCGTTGGAATCATTTCGGAACGCCTATAAATGTTTACTTAAGGTTCTGTGACAATATAACAATATTGGTACGAGTCTGATCGTATCAAAACGCCTAGCTCAAAAACACTAATTTGAGCATTCTCAAAGCAATCATGACTAAGAACTTGGTTTACTTAAGGTTCTGTGGCAATATAACAATATAATCTATAGCGAGGAGTTGATATTTCAATATTTTAATAGCAATACTCCGATCATCGGAATCCAATTCTGACTATACCGATTTTCAGGGTGTTACAAAACCTCTAGACAAAGATCGTTTTTGGTCTAGTAGGAGGGAGTTAGGTCTAACTAGCCTACCTTGACCTTTTAGATCCCTTAAATGAAAAAATTTGCTTAAATTTTGAATGATATCATGCTTATGTGATTTTGCTTCTTAATGCATCTATGCTTGTTGCTAGGGGGAGTATGCATCAGTTTTAGTCCTTATATCTTGCTCATATATCATTTACATGCATTTAGGCTCGATCTAAGTTGGTCTTTTGAACTTAAAAATGCCCAAAATGCATTTTCTGGAAATGGTGTATCGAAATAGGTATATCTATTTCGATATGGGCTCGTTCTACAGTGGTTATAGTAATGAATCATATCGAAATGGGTACGCGATGTTGTTCCGAAACAGGGTCAATCTGTATCAAAATGAGTCTCATACCGAAATGGCTCGAAAGTGTTTCGAGACCCTCGTTCCGATATGCCAAGTGGCATATCGATATGCGTCCACACGGATTGTTTTAAATAACTTTTATTAAAACACCAACTCTCTTTTTCTCTCAAACCCTATCCGAAAACCCTTATATAAACTCCTCACATCTTTTGATTTTTCACATCAAAACCTAATTTTTTTAGGGTTTTCAATATACAGATCAAGGCTAAAGCTTAGCAAGCAATTTGGTGCATTAATCATTCCTCATTCATCTATTATCCTATATCAAGGTATAAACCCTTTTCTTTTCTTTCTTCAATTTTTGTTTGATTTTCTTTAATAAATTTTCTCAATTTTTGTATAGAATATATACTTGTAGTATGTGTTTTGATGATTTTGCAAAAATTCTTTAAAACTCGAAAACTTTTGGTTCAAATATAAAAACTATATTGTATATTTTCTTTACTATTTTTCGATTTTTTCCCCAAAAATTTGTTTTATATTTATATATGTTTTAAACTATATTGTATAGATTTTTATCAACACCTTGATTATTGGATTGCCTATTGGATTGAATTTGGTTGATTTACGCATACATGTGTTTTTGTGTCTTGATTTATTTTCATATTTCAAATATGGGTTCTAGGAAGTGAGTACGAACCAATGAGGCTGGTTGAAGTTCTAACAACGATGACGATTCTTCTCGTCTCAACCTCACTATACTCTATCAAAAGAGTCTTCGAAACAAAAACGCCCATACAAACTTCAAGCTCTTTCAAGATCATGCAATCTATCATGAGCGTATTGTCTCTATACCCTTTTTGGATTCCAAACGATTTAAATTTCGCTATCTTCACTTATTGGGGCATTGAAATTTCTTACCCTTTTTTAGCTTACCCGGTATTTTGTACCGAAACACGGTTCTTCTCTTCTATGCCAATGCTCGATGTATCTCTAATACCAATCATTCTCAAGTGATTGTTATTGTGTTCTACCAATGGGGAAGAAGTTTTAGGTTTATCCAGAAACCTTGGTCAATGTTTTCGCGTTTGAAGATGAGGATATTTCGGATGAGAACTCGTTGGGACATTGTAACACCCCAATTTTGGGCTTAGAAGTTTTGGGTTTGGACCGGACCGGTCGGATCGCGGTTCGAATATAAAAGGTGATTTTTAGGAAAGCATAGTTCGGGTTGCATTAAAAATATGGAAAAATATCCTAAAATCCTCTTTTATTATATATAAGAGAGTGGTGAAATCAATTTTACAAAATGAGGTTTCGAAGTGTGATTTTCGAGTTAGTGACTAAAATGTAATTTTCGAAAGCTTGGTGACTGTTTTAAAAAGGATTGAAACTTTGAATCTTTAAGGAGCTATTTACCCAAGAAGAGTTTCTCCAGATTTTTCTTAATATTAATCAATTAATTAATGATTTTAATTAAAGGTAAAAGGAGGGAAAAAGATATTTTGCTCTCATAACTAACTTTCTTCAAAAAATTTCCATTTCTTTTCTCTCAACTTTTCTCTCAACCCAAACACTTTTCTCCAGCAAATTTCCCTCTGATTTTGACCTCCAAAGATGAGATTTCAATCTTCATTTGATCTCTAATCTTTTCTACATCAAAACCTTAGCATTTGCTTATTGGATTTTCAAGAATCTTGGTTCCAAAAAGGGAGAAACTCACATTTAGAGGTATGAACGTCCTTCTCCTCTAAATACTCAGTTCTTTACTGAAATTCCCAAGTTCTCAATCCTTGATTTGTGTTTTATTAAAGGTTTTGTAGTTGTGTTCTTGATCTTGGCTTTAAAATGCAAGATTTGGTTAATTTTTGATGAAATTCGTATGAAATGGTTAGGCACTGTTTTGAGAGGTGTTTTTAATCTAAATTGGATGTATAATTGATGAGAAATTGAGGTTTAATCAATGCAATCCCGGATAGGTTGATTTTCCTAAGTTTTGCTTGAGTTTTTGGTGGTTTTTGGGGTGATCTTGGTGATCTGCTATAGCTGGAGGTATAAGGACGTGATTGGGTTCTTTTTGGATGTTAATTGAGGTTTATGAATGATTGGAATTGATGGATCTTTGCTGGGTAGTGTTGTAGTGATGTTTGGATGTGATTTCGGTTGTGTTTGGTAGCCGAAATGTGAGTGTTGATGAGAGCAGCGAGTTTAGGTGTCTTGGTTGAAGATATTAATGCATGATGATGCATTAATCCACTTCTTTGATGTGTTTAAAACAGGGGAGACATCTTCGGATCCTTGTGGTGTTGATCCGGAAGCTTGATTGGTGTTTCGGCAAGTTGCGAAACGGAATCGGTGAGTGAAGTTTGGTTTTCAGCTTTGAAACCAATGTTTTGAAGGTTTGGGAGCTTAGTTAAAGTCTAAACAACTTAGCTAAGCTCAAGAGTAAGTTTTCGGAGAAACTCTCTTGTTAATGAGCCATGAGATGGTTGAATGCAAAGTGATTTGTTGCATGTTTAAATTCTGTTTTTGAAAGCATATTTTAGCATGTTTATTGCTGGTTTTACAAGCCATGTGTTGAAGGATGCTCAAGGTAAGAGATCCTTGGTTTTACATTGATAAATGTGATTTCAATGCATAGTGATGTATGTGGATTTAATGGCTTTGTTAAATGCTTTAAAACAATGGATTAATGTTGTTAAATGATGTATATTGGCAAGTGATGTGGTTGGTTTAAAAATGCTTGAATCGGATATAGTTAGCCGGCTATAGGATTGGGTGCACCGTGAATAAAGTCGCCTTGGATGTCGAGGGGTTGTAATTGTACCATGCTCCATCCAAGTACACTAACGAGATGGTTAAGAACAACATTGTGGTTAAAAGTCCATGGGTGGTTCTTGTTTTAAGGTCACAATGGTGGTTAAAAGTCCATGTGTGGACCTTGTGTATTGTTAAGGTCACAATGGTGGTTAAAAGTCCATGTGTGGACCTTGTGTTTTGTAAGATCACCATGGTGGTTAAAAGTCCATGTGTGCATCTTGTGTTGTATGTCCCGTGATCTCGTTAGTGATGTTATACAACTACCAATGAGTGATGTGGAGGGGTTGTGATTGTACCATAGTCTCCATCACGGGTGTTGAGGGGTTGATATTGTACCATGCTCCACCTTGATATTGGTAGTGTGTATGAAGCGTAGGGACAACGCTTGTAATCCGCGTATCCGATTGTCTATTATTGATTGTCGATTGCGTTTTGAATTGGAAAATAGTTATGATTATCACTTGAAAGCCAATATGACATGTTAATGATTTGAAGCATGAAATGCTTGGTTTTTATGCATTTGTGCATGATCAAATGTGGTTTGAACTAAAGGTTTTGAAAAGGGGTTTTATAAATGCATTATTGTGATGTTTTAAATGAGCATTCCTCACTAAGCTATGTGCTTACGCTCTCTCTTTTCTTAAACCAATAATGCAGAGCATTGAGGTGCATAAAGGGCAGCAAGGAGGTCAAGAATCCAAGTGAAGAATTAAGCTCATGTATGGTGAATGTTTTCCTAACACTATTAGCTTTTGGGCATTTGGCAATGGGGAACCTATGTTGTTGTTTTGGGAGATGTTTTGGACTCCCTAAGTTGGTTTTATGCTTTTGATAATAATGGAACATGTAAATGACCTTTTTGAGGTTGGTTTGGTGTTTTGATGTTTGTGTGGTTTTCAATATAGGATGCATGCCTTTAGAATTGGGATTTTCCTTAATTGATGCCATGTTTGAGAATGTATGATGCTATTATGTTCCTTAAGTATATAATGACTTGCTGGTATGATTTGAGGGTCTTTGGGTTATGTTTGATTGGTCGAAAGCATGATAAACCAGAAAAAAATCTGCAATCTGGGCAGCCTGTTTCGGAACAGGTGCTACCGTATCGGAACAGGGGGCCTGAAATGGCCTTGGCGTTCCGTAACGGGTAGAGCCGTTCTGGAACGGTTTTGCCACTGCCAGGCCCTGTTCCAGAACTTGTTTCGGAACGGTCCCGCGTTTCGGAACGGATCATCCCTGTTCCGAAACACTCGACCGTTGGGCACTGAAATTGTTGGTTAAATGTTTTGCAATCTTTACGTTTTGGTCCTGAACTTTGTATATGCAATTGAATGAGTCTGAGATGTCCGTTTGAGTTGAAATTTGGTAGAGAAGCATGACTTATGACTAATTTCATAATGGTAACTCAAGAGTTGGTTAAGTACTTATAATTTTTATGAATTTGCATTTTGGTCCCTAAATTCATAAATTGTGCAATCGAGTCCCTATTTGTTTTCTGATTGTGGTGAGCTTTGAATATGCTGATATTGTGAACATATCTAGGATTAATTTGCATTTAGATAAGATTAAAAAGAAAAAAAGGGTCGTTAATCAAGGTTGACTTTCGGGTTGACTTTGGTTTTCCCCGTGTAAACTTCTTAATTCGGGTCAACCGTTAGGCCGGGTTAAGGAGGTTACAGACATACTCTTGGTGGCTCCGTCACGGTCCTTGATGCTCATAATTGCATCTTTCATCTCATGGTCTCGTGGTAGTTTCGTCCTTCCGGAGGAAAATTCTCCCACATTCAACAAGTGGACGATTTTTGGATTCGTTTCTTTCGTGAGGGACATCGACCAAATCTTTGTCAAATCATGTTTTCTGAGATGGTGCATCTTGTTCACAACCGCAACTCGGATCTTGTCACCTCCTCACTTATGGCGCTGCCTTGAGTTACTTGTTCTCAAAGTTGGGGATCGATTGCTCTCTAGACTTTTCGGAACCTCTCAAGGATCCTATTGATGAACGCACACTTCTCCGTTGCAAATTTCATTACATTGATGGAGAGAGGATTCATGTCGAGCATCCTTCTCAAGTTGCGCCCCCCGAACCTCAACCTCAAGTTTTTCCACCAAACAATGAAGCCCTTATGACTTTCCTTACCAAGAAATTCAATGGCTTGTGAACCCACACGGACTCCATTTTTTCCACTCTTGACACTCGCCTCACTTTCGTAAAGAGACGTATCCAAAGTGTTGAGAATTGACTCACTTCAGTTGAAACTCGACAAGCCTCAATAGACATCTCTTTTACCAGCTTATATGGCTAGTGGAGACAAATTCGAAGGAGCACCACCAATGATGAAGATGAAAATGAAGTTGATGAGCCTTAGATCTTTGCATTCCATTGCATATCAGCTAGTCTAAGATTTCCTTATTTATGAACCTATCTATGTGTTTGCTTTAAGACCTATGGTTTGCTCTATTGTTTTTTAAGTATTAAGTTTGGATATTATGTTTGGATTTTGTGGAATTATTTTTCTTTGGTTTATTATGCTTAATGAAATTGTGTTGCTTTAATTATTCTTTGTCTTGTGTTATATTGATTTATCTCATGATTATATTCCTTCATTGATTTTGATCTAAAAAAGGGAGAAAGGTTAAGCTAAATTTTTCAAAATCTAGCTTCAATTTAGGGGGAGTTTATGTAACACCCGGGTTTAGGGGTCGGGAAAAATAAATAAATAAAATAATATCACGGTTTTGATTTGCAAAACAAAATTTAAATTGTTGGACCAAATTTTTGATGTTTAAGCCCAATAGCCATTTTAATGGCATTTTTGTAAATAGTTGGACTTCCAAATTTAAAACCCCTTTTTAATTAAAACAAAAGCTTGTCATCTTCATCTCTCTTCAACTCTCCAATTTCCACGACAATGGAGGGCTTTTTCTCCATCTCCCCATTTCATCCAATTTCTTCTTCAATCTTGGAGCTTTTTGAAAGGTAAATATATTTTTGACTTGGCCTTGTCTTCCTCTTCATGTTGGTACCAATATTTCTCATTATTGTTCATGATTTTGAAATTGAAAGTTTTAGGGTTTTGTTTAAAAATGAGAACTTTATGGGTTTTAACCTAAGCTAATTGTTTATTATTGTTAGATAAGTTGTTTGCAACCCTCAATGTCCAATATATGTGAATTTTAAAGTATTTTAACATGATTCCCGAATTTGGGTTTTGGTGGGTTTTTAGGAAGGTTTTTAGTTGAGTTTTGGGTGTGGTTTTTGTTGGAAATTGAGGGTTGATGTTAGGGTAATAGTTGGGGGCTGTTTTGGGATCATTTGTGGGTGTAATGGGTGTTGGAAACATGGATTTTGGAAGGGGTATTGGGGCTGTCCGAGATTGCAAAGTATGGGGTTTGGTCATGGCTTGCAACATTGTAAATTGTGATTGAATTGTATTCCGAGTTTGTGCATGACGGTGAGTCATGGTGAGTACGTGCTAAGCTCGGAAGTTATTATGAAATGGTATTGTGAAAGAGTAATGAAATGTGTAGTATTGGCACTAGTATGCTTGGGGTACAAATGATAGAACATTAGGATGTCTAGTGTGCACACGTGAGTCAAAATGCACGCGTGGTCTTGATGATGGTAGTCATCAAGATGAAGTACGGGTTCGCCCGGATATATATATATATATATATATATATATATATATATATATATATATATTAGTCGGTGATGAGTGGAATCCCATCGACGGGGCGTGAGGATGAGTGGAATCCCCTCCGCGTGAACGGTGATGAGTGTAATCCCACCGTCAGGTAATGGTTGTGTTGTTGGATGTGAGTTCCAATGGTTATCCGCGTATTCGAGTCATAGGTAGGTGCCAATACGGATTGTGGTTTATGTTGCCAATATGTGATTAATTGTGAGCCAATGTGATTTGGGATGTGTTGCTAACATGGTTTAGTATATGTGAACTCATATGTTGTGGATTTAAACATGTTGAGCATGATATAATGTTGATTATATGTTCATGCATCATGTTCATTTTGGCTTTTGCGGATCGGAGGTAAGATCATGCATTTCATTTTGGAATTAGCTCGTGCTTGGACCCTGCATTGTCGAAGGTTTGTTTTATGAGCTTACCCTCACTAAGCTTTTATGCTTACGCTCTCTTTTGTTCGACAATGCAGATAAGTAATTAGATATCTTTGTTGAGACCTTAGATGTAGGGACACATGTGACTAGCCTTTTTGGGAGATAGTAGTGATCGGAAATCTGTACAGAAGATGTTTGTTGGTGGTCCAGGGTTACTTCTTTCTAGTAGATGTGAAGTGATTGTCTTCCTACGGTTTCGATGTACCTTTTTGACATGGTTTGGCTTGTAGAGCACAAAGCTATGATATACATTGAGACAAAGAAAGAGTTGCCTTGAAGTCGCAGATTTTTGTGAGACAGTAGTGGTAAGTGAGGATGTGAACTTCTTGTCGAATATTGATCTAGATTTAGAGGTCAAAGATTGATTGAGTTTAGTTGACAGGCTTGCTTAGCAATTGTGATGGATTTTATTTTTGAATGAAGATTAGACCACAAAATGCCAGGATAGTTTGTGTTTTCTTTTCCTAGAAGTGTTTAGAAGAAATGCCTAGTTTGTCTCTTGATAGAGAAGAAGAGTTCGTTATTAAAACAGTCTCCGAAGTTGCTTCTGTTTTGTTTGCCCTGTAACTTATGAATTCCGGAAGAATTGAGCATGTTGAAGAATTAACTTCGAGACTTGTTAGACCTTAGATTCATTAGGCCTAGTGCATCATCTCAGAGTTCTACAGTGCAATTTGTGAAGAAGAAAGAGTGACAGTACGAGAATGTGTTTAGATTTCAGACAGTTTAAACAAGTGACAGTGAATAAATAGTATATGTTTCCGAGTGTCAGTGATTTGTTGATCAGTTAGTGTGAGCTTCAGTCTTTCGAAGACTAATTTGAGATCCGATTACTACCAGTTGGAAGTGGGAGAAGTTGAAGTACCGAAGACACCTTTAGGGGAAAGATGTGATCACCTTGAGCTCTTAGTTATGTCGTTTTGTTTGACTAGTGTATTAGTTACTTTCATAGAGATGTTGAACAGAATAATTCCCGAGTTCCTTGATCAGTTGTAACAGTTATCATAGATGACACATGAGTATATTCAAGTACCGAAGAAGACCATGACAAGCTTTAGAGTTAGTATTGTAGATTCTATTAGAGAATCAGTTGTATGCCAAGTCGAGTCAACGTGAACTCCGAGTTAACGAAGATGTTCTCCTAGGACATGTAGATCAGCCGAGTGTGTTAGAGTAAATCCCAAGTAGGCAAAAGAAGATATGAGTTGGAAGAAATTGAAGACTGTGACAGATATCTATAGTTCTTAGGTCTAGCATTGTTACTTTCAGAGAATTGTAAATAGCCTTTTGAAGATAGTTGCTTCATTGATAGATTGCTACAAAAGAATGTTAAGTTGTGTGGTTAGATGCGAGACAATGAGCCCTTGAGGAACTGAAAGAAACTTTGAAAAGAGCTTCGACCTTGAATCAGGTTATATCAGAGAAAGAGTTGTGAACCATAGTGACGCATTACATGTAGGGTTAGGTTGTGTGCTTATGCAAGACAGAAGATTTGTGGCTTGATCATCGAGATAGTTGAAAGACCGTGAGAAGTGTTAATCCAATATGAGACATAGAGTTAATTACAGTTGTACTTGCTCCGAAGACTTAGAGACAAAGTCGTATAGTAAGAAATGCACAATGTATATGTACGTATCATCAGAACTTGAGATATTTGAAGACTTAGGAAGGGTTGAAAACTTGAACAACACAAAGTGTTAGAACTGCTTGAAGACTGTAATATCAAGATTTATTACCATCCGAAGATAGTCAACGTAGTAACCGATGGTCCGAGCTATGTTGATGATAGATTAGTAGTAGAGTTGCGAGATGTAATTGTCGTATGCAGTTTACTGAATGATGGTATTTTTGTGGCCAGTTTCATGTTAAACCTACATTGAGTTAGAATGCTTGAAGAGAAACAGTTGCAAGATAGGTTCTTGGCACCTCACGTGCAAGACATAGTAGAAGGAAGACCTTCAGAATACAGTTTCAGAGATGATAGAATTTTGTGTTTCAGAGACAGAATAGTTGTACTGATTGACATAGTGTTTTGAGATGTATTGTTTTGGCCGAAGCACACGGTAGTTCATTTTTATTGCATCTGAGTAGTATGAAGACGTATTGTGGGTTGAAGATGAGTACTCCGGGATTGAGATGATGTGTGATGTGGTTCGGTATGTGAGTAAGTGTGTAATCTACTGACGTGTCAAGACCGAGCAACAATTTTCTTCTAGTTTGTTACATCTGTGGAAGGTTCTTAATGGAAGTGGGTAATAGAGATTCGAGATTTCGACTAAATTTTTGGAAGACGTTTGCATAGTGTTTGGTTACTTGTTGTAGACAGAGGATCAGTCAGAGAAAGTTATGAGTCAAGTATTCTAACAGTACTGCATGAGATTGTGAATCAGGCTAGTTCAGTTGTTTATTTGTTACGGCTACCACCAGAGTTAGAAAGGGGTTTGTGATGTGATTTGTGTATCTATGATTCGGGAATGTGAGTCAGATCTGTGGCGTGCTATGTTTGTTGAAGAGATTGAGTTGAGTTTGAAAATTGTGTGTAACGAAGAATCAGTTGAGATCTTAGCATCTGATATCTATTGGTGTGTGGTAAGTCCACCGAGATTGGTTAGAGTGTTGCGGGGTGAAAGAGAGTGGGTTCCTGTCCGATGAATTTCGGGGACGAAATTTCCTTAAGTGGGAAAGAGTTGTAACACCCGGGTTTAGGGGTCGGGAGAAATAAATAAATAAAATAATATCCCGGTTTTGATTTGCAAAATAAAATTTAAAGTGTTGGACCAAATTTTTTATGTTTAAGCCCAATATCCATTTTAATGACATTTTTGTAAATAGTTGGACTTCCAAATTTAAAACCCCCTTTTTAATTAAAACAAAAGCTTGTCATCTTGGAGCTTTTTGAAAGGTAAATATATTTTTGACTTGGCCTTGTCTTCCTCTTCATGTTGGTACCAATATTTCTCATTATTGTTCATGATTTTGAAATTGAAAGTTTTAGGGTTTTGTTTAAAAATGAGAACTTTATGGGTTTTAACCTAAGCTATTGATTTATTATTGTTAGATAAGTTGTTTGCAACCCTTAAGGTCCAAAATATGTGAATTTAAAAGTATTTTAACATGATTCCCGAATTTGGATTTTGGTGGGTTTTTAGGAGGGTTTTTAGTTGTGTTTTGGGTGTGGTTTTTGTTGGAAATTGAGGGTTGATGTTAGGGTAATAGTTGGGGGCTGTTTTGGGATCATTTGTGGGTGTAATGGGTGTTGGAAACATGGATTTTATAAGGGGTATTGGGGCTGTCCGAGATTGCAAAGTATGGGGTTTGATCATGGCTTGCAACATTGTAAATTGTGATTGAATTGTATTCCGGGTTGGTCTTTTGATGTTGGGCGGATTTGGGATTGTTTGAATTGTGTTTGAGGTTGTTTAGAAGCGAAAATTTGTGTTGGTGAAGCTTTGGGAACAAATCCGGAAATCGAAGACCATGGTTGCTTGGTAGATGAGCTTGGAGGTAGAGGTGAGTGGTTAAATATTTTTAAATGGTTTTCAAGTGTTGGTTCAAGCATGTGAACTAGGTTGGGATTGGTAGACCCACCTAGAGTTGGGATTAGGGTGGTAGCCTAATCCCAATCTTTAGTTAGAGACCTTGGTTGATCTTTAAAGTGTTGAATTATGCCTCATGTTTAATCATGCTTATGGTGGTTATGCTTATGTTGTTATACATGAATGTGGAGGCATGGCTTAATGCATTGTTACATGCATGTCGATGATAAATGTGATATTTGTGTTATTGAGATGCATGTAGTGTTGACATGTGTAATGATGTTATGAGGTGATTGTATGATCTGAGGATCATGGTGAGTACATGTTAGGCATGGAAATGTAGTTTGTGCATGACGGTGAGTCATGGTGAGTACGTGCTAAGCACGAAAGTTATTATGAAATGGTATTGTGAAAGAGTAATGAAATGTGTAGTATTGGCACTAGTATGCTTGGGTACAAATGATCGATCATTAGGATGTCTAGTGTGCACATGTGGGTCAAAATGCGCGCGTGGTCTTGATGATGGTAGTCATCAAGATGGAGTACGGGTTCGCCCAGAAATATATATATTAGTCTGTGATGAGTGGAATCCACGGGGCCTGAGGATGAGTGGAATCCCCTCCGCATGAAATGAGGCGTGAGGATGAGTGGAATCCCTTCCGCGTGAACGGTGATGAGTGTAATCCCACCGTCAGGTAATGGTTGTGTTGTTGGATGCGAGTTCCAACGGTTATCCGCGTGTTCGAGTCATAGCTAGGTGCCAATACGGATTGTGGTTTATGTTGCCAATATGTGATTAATTGTGAGCCAATGTAATTTGGGATGTGTTGCTAACATGGTTTAGTATATGTGAACTCATATGTTGTGGATTTAAACATGTTGAGCATGACATAATGTTGATTATATGTTCATGCATCATGTTCATTTTGGCTTTTGCGGATTAGAGGTAAGATCATGCATTTCATTTTGGAATTAGCTCGTGCTTGGACCCTGTATTGTCGAAGGTTTGTTTTATGAGCTTACCCTCACTAAGCTTTTATGCTTACGCTCTCTTTTGTTCGACAATGCAGATAAGTAGCTTGTGGGTGGCATGGGCAAGGAAGGGTCTCCAAGTGTTGCTTTGGTGAGCTCAATGTATGAATTTTAAGTGATAGAATGTAATAGTTAAGCAATGAGATAGGTATTGTTGTTTGAGTTTGGGTGTATGTTGATGATTTAATTTGGCCTTGGTTTGTAAAACATGTTATGCTTTGATGTATGCTTGTGTGTGGTGGCATGTCTATAGATGTTTAGGTTGCCTTGTTATGGTGCAAACCTCTTTTGTGTTACCTTGTGCCTTTTAAGGCCTTTGAGCACCATGTGTGACCTTAAATGCTAAATTGCCTATTGTAGGAATGCCATGTATCGATGCCTTGTTCATGTTTGAATGCTAAGTTGCTTGTATGATTTGCGCATCACCTTGTGTTGATTAGTGCCCTTAGGCTTCATGTGAATGCATGCTTTTATGGTTGGAATGTCTTAGAATTGATGATAGTGTGCTGGTTGAGGTTTTAGAGGGATTTATGGGCCTCATCGTGCCTTAAATCAGCTAAAACCTGAAAGTTCGTAGCAGGGGTATCGATACGGTTGGTCCAGTATCGATACCGCCTTCTTGTTTCAGGCCTTGTGTATCGATACGCGAGGGGGCGTATCGAAACCTTTTTGGTCACTAGAGCTACTGTCCATTTCGGTATCGATACGGGCCTCTGGTGTATCGATACCGGCATCTTAGCGTTGACCGTGGGTAGTCAACCGTTGGGGAGGGTATCGATACACTTCTTGGGTGTATCGATACGGTCTCAATGGGATGACTTTGACCAGTTGACCTAGTCAAGGGGTATCGATACACCCTTTAAGTGTATCGATACCACCTACAGTTTAAGCTTAAAAATTGGGCTGTAAGATGTTGGGTTGAGTTCGTTCGTTTGCCTCGTGAATGTTGCTCCGCTGTATGATCACATAGGATTAAATACTCATCTAGACAAGATTAAAATGAAAAAATAGGGTTGCTAACCGAGGGGGAATCCTTAATGGGTTTTCACTCGGTTTTCCCCGTGTAGCTCACTCGGACCAGTCATCCGGCCAGACCGGGGCGAGGGGGTTATAGTTACCTAAAATTTTACTTTGGTTTCGTTATATGAAAAAGGGGGAGATTGTAAAACCAATGTTTGATTTTGATATAACAAATAATCAAAGGACTAAATTACAAAGTAAATAAATTGTTAAGTAATTAAAAGACTCACATTTGACAAGTAAATTTTAGACTTAAAATATTTTGAAGTCAAAACTTAAGCCCCATAAATTTTTCTAAGTGTTTCAAAGCCAAAATACACAAAATTGCCCAGACGTTATGAAACACCCCCAAAGTGTTTTGATACGTTTTGCCACTAGAAACGTCCATTTCAATACGGACTAATATGTTTCGAGACAAGGGTTTTGAAACGGCCTTGCCCGTTTCAATACAAGCTTAATCTAAGTTTTTGATTTTTTTAAGTGTTCTTTCGAAACGGCTCATACCCGTTTCGATACAGGGGTTAAGTATTTTCAAAATCGAGCATTAAATGAACTAGCTGTTACTTGTCAGAACCAAACTTTTGAAAAATTAGTTAAGTGTTTCGATACACCCCTTTGTTGTTCCGAAACACAAGTTTACAGTTTCAAAACGTTTCGATACAACCTATAGTCCTTTTGATACAACCCATTTTTTACACTTAAAGGCATTTTACAGTTTCAAAATGTTTCGATACGGCCTATAGCCGTTTCGATACATGTCCCTTTTTACACACAATGACTCTTTTTTTTGGTGTTCGTTTCGATACATGGCTTCGTGTTTCGATACGGGTAGTTGCAGAACAACATTTATGAAGTGAAGAGAGAGCCCCAACGGCTCTATTGATGATCTCAACCACCCAAATTGCTAGAAATCAATGAGAAGGTATAAAAGTAAGCCTCAAAAGAAACATCAACAACTATTGAACCTTCAAGCAACATCCAAGCAATTATTCTAAACTCTTGAGCATATAGAGTCAAATTTGTGTACCCAACTTGTAAAATTCTTCATTGTTTATCAATCATTCAAGTTTGGGGAGTGTTTGTTTGTAATTGGGCAATTAATTAGTCTATTGAGAGATACATTTCAGATTGCCTTTCTTTTTTGTAATTGTGAGTGAATTTGATTAAGCTTTGGGTAGAAAGCTTAATCGGTTTGTAAGGTTTCCTCCTAATCCGGGAAAAGGGGAAGAATCTATTAGTGGATTTGTTGAAAATCCTTAGCGGGAGCTAAGGTGGTGGATGTAAAGCTTGTGAGAAGCCTGAACCACTCTAAATTGTCTTGTCTCATAATTTTCTCTTTTCCCTTTCCTCCCTTCAAATTTTTAATTGCCAATTCACCCTCTTCTTGGCCATTTGCAATTGTGTAATCAACTCAACAATTGGTATCAAAGCTACACTCATTGGAAATATTACAACCCTCTTGAGTCAATTCTTGAAGAGTTTGATCAACAAAAACTAGAAGCAATGGCATCCACCTCCGGCAACAACTACGAGTCACAATCCATCACTAAGCCTCCTTACTTCAATGAGGATAATTATCCTTATTAGAAGAATATGATGAAGCTCTTCATCAAATCCAATGATTACCTCATATGGGATATTGTGGAAGATGGCCCAACCATTCCCTTGAAGAGAACCGATGAAGGAAGACTCGTTCCAAAGTCCAAGCACAGAATGACCGATAAGGAACGAAAGAAGCTTCAAATCAATAACAAAGCTCTACACATGATCTTTTGTGCTCTTGGACCAGATATGTACTCAAAAATGTCTTCGTGTACAAGTGCTAAGGAGGCGTGGGACAAGCTATAGACCACATATAAAGGAACCAATGACGTCAAGGAGACCAAGAATGGGGTCATTAACTATAGCTACGAGAGTTTCAAGATGTAGCCCAAGGAAAATTTCACTAAAATATTCGAACCCTTCTCGGTCATTGTCAATGGTCTAAAGGGCTTCGATGAGACCATTCATAAAGACAAGCTAATCCAGAAGCTCCTCTATTCTCTCCCAAATTCATGGGAAGGAAAAAGAACCGCAATCATCGAGGCAAAGAACTTGAAGACCTTAAAGCTTGATGAGTTGGTGGAATCTCTTCTCACTTGTGAGATCATGAAGAAAAGAAGAAAAGAAGAAAAGAAAAGAGAAGAAAGAAGAGTGGAGAATAAGAAGGCAGAGGAGAAGAAGCAAGGAATTGCTCTCAAAGCTTCACATGAAGAGAGTTATTCTAGGTTAGATGAGGAGGAAGAATAATTAGTTTTGATAGCCAAGAAATTTGCTCATTTCATGAAGTCAAATAGAGGAAGAAAGTTCCATAGAAGATGAGACTTCAAGTACAAGAACAAAGAGGAAGAAAAGGACAACTCATATGTTATGAGTGCAAGAAGTTGGGGCATATTCGATCTGATTGTCCTCAACTCAAAAGGGAGAACTTCAGGAAGAAGAAGAAGAAGCTCAAGGAAAACGTTGCTACTAGGAGTGATGAGGAGTCATTCTAAGAGGAGCAAAAAGATGCCAACCTTTGTCTCATGGTGTTTTAGGAGGATCCAATGGTAACCTCTAAATCATTTACTTTAGATTTCACTTTTGATGAACTTCATGATGCATATGATGAGTTACAATAGGTGTATGATGAGTTGGTTGAGAAATAAAAAAAATCAATTTTGAAAAACAAACAAATGATTTCGATTTTAAGAGCTCAAAACGATTCAATTTCCAAGACCAACTCAGAACTTGAAAAGAATGTTTTGCTTTTACAAAATTCCTCAAATGAATTTGAAAAATAAATATATTGATTTGACTAACCTTCTTGAAAAATACCATGTTTATCACCATGAGGAGATGGATAAACTAAAAGCTTCTCTTAACATTATTGGGGAAAATAGTTTTGAAAAAGGGGATTCTTCAAAACCTAATATGTAAAGAGAAATTTTAATAACTACAAACAAAGAAGCTCTCATAGGCATCATAGAGGTAAAAGAGTTAGGAGTGTGTGGGTTCCTAAGGAACTTGTAATTTCTAACAATGTTGATGTTATTTCTTCTTGGATTCCTAAGGGAACCAAGTATTTAAGAGCTAACTCCCATAGACCCAAAATGATTTGGGTACCAAAAATTAAGAACTAATCTTTGTTTGTAGGGGGAACATTGCTACAAGGCCAAATCTTCAAGTCAAAACACATAGTACCTTGATAGTGGATGCTCAAGACACATGGCCGCTGTCAAGAGTAGATTCTTGGATCTAAAGCCTAAAAGTGGTGGAGTGGCGACTTTCGGTGACAACTCCAAAGGCCATATTGAAGGAATAGGATCCATTGGTAATCACTCTTCAATATTAATTGAAAATGTTCTTTATATCAACGGTCTAAAACATAATTTGTTGAGCATTAGTCAATTTTGTAATAAAGGTTTTAATGTTCTTTTTGATGTTAATGGTTGCAAGATAATGAACATTGAAACTAATAAGACTATGCTCATAGGTCATCACATAGGTAATATATATATATATATGCATATATATATATGGTGCATTTAGATGACATAAACATTTCAAATGCATGTTTTGCAGCTAAAGATGAACATGATGCATGATTATGGCATATGAAACTAGGACATGCTAGCATGAGTGTCTTAGAGAAATTGGCTTCCCAAAATCTAGTTAGAGGTTTACCCAAGATAAAGTTCTCATTAGATAAAATTTGTGATGCATGTGCCAAGGGTAAACATAAAAGAACCTCATTTAAACCTATTAATGATGTTCAACTAGTAGGGTATTACAATTGATCCATATAGATCTCTTGGGGTCAATTAGGACAATTAGCTTGGGTGGAAAATCATATGCTTTGTGCTTGTTGATGATTTCTCTAGATACACTTGGGTTCTCTTTTTAAGTACTAAAGATGAGGCTTTAGAAAAATTTATCACATTTTCAAAAATCACTCAAAATGATCTTGGTTAAAATATTTCCCATATTAAAAGTGATCAAGGAACCAATTTTCAAAATCTAGGTTTTGATGTTTTTTGTAATGAAAATGGTATAAGCCATAATTTTTCTGCACCTCGCACTTTGAGAGGAAAATCGAACTTTAGAAGAAATGGCTAGAACCATTCTTTGTGAAAACAATTTACCTAAGTATTTTTGGGCGGAAGCCACAAACACTTCTTGCTATACTATTAATAGAGTAATGATTAGGCCACTTTTAAAGAAAACCCCTATGAGATTTTAAAATATAAAAAACCTAACATTAGTTATTTTCATCCTTTTGGATGTAAGTGTTTGTTCGAAATAATGAAAAAGATAATTTGGGTAAATTTGATCAAAAAGTGATGAAGCTATTTTCTTAGGATATTCTTCAAATGCAAAAGCTTATGGAGTCTTTAACAAAAGAACCTTAGTTGTAGAAGAGTCAATTCATGTGGTTTTCGATGATAACCTCCTTCCGAGGAAGGATTATTGTGATCATAATTATTTTGGAATCATTGAAGCTAATGATGGTAGACAATCATCAAAGGTGGATGAGGTTCCAACCAAAGAGAAAGAAGCACAATATCCTCTCATAGAAGCCTTGAAGTACATGAACCTCGGCGAAAAGGAAGTGAGCTACCCAAGGGAACTCAACTATGTCAAAGATGGTGAAATCTTGGGTGATCCATCCAAGGGGGTAACCACTAGATCCTCTCTTAAACTTATGAATAATATGGCATTCATCTCAAGAATAGAGTTTTAAAATATCAAAGAAGCATTAAATGGTGAATTTTGCATATTGGCTATGCAAGAGGAATTGAATCAATTTGAGAGGAGTAATGTTTGGACATTAGTTGATAGGCCTAGTAATAAGTCTTCTATAGGAACTAAATGACATTTTAGAAACAAACTAGATAAGAGTGGTAACATAGTGAGAAACAAGGCTAGGCTTGTTGCTCAAGGTTACACTCAAGAAGAGGGAATTTATTTTGATGAGACCTATGCACCCATAGATAGGATGGAAGCAATTAGGATGCTTCTTGCACTTGCATGCTTTAATGACTTCAAGCTTTTTCAAAAGGATGTCAAGAGTCCATTTTTAAATGGTTTTATAAATGAAGAAGTGTATGTAGAACAACCACCTAGTTTTGAAGATCCAAACATTCCAAACCATGTTTTTAAACTAACAAAAGCTTTATATGGTTTGAAACAAGCTCCTAGAGCTTGGTATGAAAGACTTTCAAACTTTTTAGTTGAAAAAGGTTTTGAAAAGGGGAAGGTGGACACTACACTTTTTATTAAAATAAATGGCAATGACATATTAGTAGTTCAAATTTACATTGATGACATTATATTTGGTTCTACTAATGAGTTTTATTGCCAAGAATTTTCTAAGCTAATGCAAGGTGAATTTGAGATGAGCATGATGAGGGAGCTCTCATTCTTCTTGGGACTCCAAATCAAGCAAAGGGAGGATGGCATCTTCATCAATCAAGTTAAATACATCAAGGATATGCTCATGAAGTTTGGCTTGGAGAATGTGAAGCCTCAAGACACTCTATGAGCTCATGAATTAAGCTTAACAAGGATGAAAGGGGTAAGTGTGTTGATTCTAAGCTTTATCGTTTTATGATTGGATCTTTGCTTTACCTTACCGCCAATAGACCCGATATCATGTTTAGTGTTTGCTTGTATGCTAGGTTTCAAGCTAGTCCTAGAGAATCTCACCTTATAGCCATTAAGAGAATCTTTAGATACCTTAGAGATACACTTTGTTTACGTCTTTGGTATCCTAGAGACTCATCCTTTGACCTTCATGCCTTCTCCAATGCGGATTATGGGGGATGTAAAGTAGATAGAAAAAGTACCTTTGGGACATGTCAATTCCTAGGTAGTATGCTCATATCTTGGTTCTCTAAGAAATAAAATAGTGTAGCCTTATGTACCACCGAAGCATAATATATATCGGTCGGGAGTTGTTATGCTCAAGTCCTTTGGATGAAGCAACAACTCTTAGATTATGGATTTGATGTAGGTACTATACGCCTTAAGTGTGACAACACTAGGGCAATATGTCTCACTAAAAATCCCATCCAACATTCTAGAACCAACACATAGAAATAAGACATCATTTCATTAGGGATCATGTCTTAAAGAAAGATATAGTTCTAGAGTATGTTGACACCTTAAACCAATTAGCGGATATCTTTACCAAACCTCTAGACAAAGAGCGTTTTTGGTCTCGTAGGAGGGAGTTAGGTCTAACTAGCCTATATTGACCTTTTAGATCCCTTAAATGCAAAAATTTGCTTGAATTTTGAATGATGATCATGCTTATGTGATTTTGCTTCTTAATGCATCTATGTTTGTTGCTAGGGGAGTATGCATCAGTTTTAGTCCTCATATCTTGCTTATATATCATTTACATGCATTTAGGCTCGATCTAAGTTGGTACGTACTAATCTGTTTCGAGACAAGGGTTTCGATATGTTTTGCCACTAGAAACGTCCGTTTTGATACGGACTAATATGTTTTGAGACAAGGATTTCGAAACAGCCTTGCCCGTTTTGATACAACTTCATCTAGGTTTTTGATTTTTAAGTGTTGTTTTGAAACAGCTTATACTCGTTTTGACACAGGGGTTAAGTATTTTCAAAATCGAACATTAAATGAACTAGTCGTTACTTATCAGAACCGAACTTTTGAAAAATTATTGAAGTGTTTCGATACACCCCTTTGTTGTTTCGAAACACAAGTTTACAGTTTCAAAATGTTTCGACACAGACTATAGTAATTTTGATACGACCCCTTTTACACTTAAAGGCATTTTACAATTTCAAATGGTTTCGATACGGCCTATAGCCATTTCGATACGGGTCCCTTTTTACACACAATGGTTCTTTCTTTTTTTTCGGTGTTCGTTTCGACACAAGGCCTCGTGTTTCGATACGGGTAGTTGCAGAACAACATTTATGGAGGGAAGAGAGAGCCCCAACGGCTCTATTGATGATCTCAACCACCCAAACGGCTAGAAATTAATGAGAAGGTATAAAAGCAAGCCTCAAAAGCACCAACAATAACTATTGAACCTTCAAGCAACATCCAAGCAATTATTCTAAACCCTTGAGCTTATAGAGTCAAATTTGTGTACCCAACTTGTAAAATTCTTCATTGTTTATCAATCTTTTAAGTTTGAGGAGTGTTTGTTTGTAATTAAGAAATTAATTAGTCTACTGAGAGATACATTTCGGATTGCCTTTCTTTCTTTGTAATTGTGAGTGAATTTGATTAAGCTTTGGGTAGAAAGCTTAATCGGTTTGTATGATTTCCTCCTAATCCGTGAAAAGGGGAAGAATCTATTAGTGGATTGGTTGACAAATCCTTAGTGGGAGCTAAGGTAGTGCATGTAGAGCTTGTTAGAATCTTGAACTAATCAAAATTGTCTTGTCTCATAATTTTCACTTTTCCCTTTCCTCTTTTCAAATTTTTAATTGTCAATTCACCCCTCTCTTGACCATTTGCAATTGTGTGATCAACTCAACAGATTCCATGTATGTGTACGTTTCTTTCGATTTTGATTTGTCTTCCTAACTTTTAAGTAATTTTATTTTTAATTATATTTCAAAATGATGTACCGTTTTTATTTTAAAATGACGTGGAAATGTTTAGTGTGGTGGACAACCTAGTCAACATATCGTTAAAAAATTAACAGTGTTTAATGGATGAGTTGTAACATTTAAGCAAATATAAAGTTTAATGGTAGAACTGAAGCAATTGGAGGTTTGGTTATCAAATTTAATAATTTATCGAAGTTTAGTGACCATTTATGAACTTTGACCTAATATTTAAATCGCAATCTAAATCACAAATCCTAAATTCTAACCTTGAATCTTAAATTCAAAAAAATTCAAAAGTATCTTAATTTAAAACAATACAACCTAAACCAATCCTAGTCTTTCTTTCGAAATAACCAAATAGCGCCGTATGATATTTTTTTCATGTTGAGCTAGCCGACAATTGATAATCATCTACATGTTAATTGTCGAGCGTCGGTGTTCATTATTTCTCTTGCGGTAAGCTTTTTCTCTGCCTTTGTGGCATTTTTTCTTTGTTTTTGTGGTTTTGTTTCATCTGTCATTTTGGCATGATTTCAGCATACCTTAGTGGTCATTTGATGCTCGCACAGAGATCTTCACGATGCTAGTTTCTGATTATTATTCTGTCGATGGTCATAGAAAGATAAATCCCCACTCGGTTGATGGTTGTTTTGCCAAAGTAATTAGTCCTGAGTACATGAGCAATCTGCTTGATAGTTTGGCACGCTCACCACTCCTTTTTCTTCACGTAATATATCTCGTTTGGATAGAGACAATGATTTTCAAGAAAGCTTCTAGATTTTGACAGTATGTTAATAAGTTACCATTGTAAAAAACAACTATAAAATAAACTTCTATCGTTAAAATAATTCAAATATTTTTCTTTATATATTGAAAGTAAAAAGGGGTAATGACATAGTTACCATTACTTGGATTTTGGTAGGTTGGGATTTGTAGGGTCCTCATGTGAATTTTATGAGATTATTCAAGCTAAGCTAAGTTTTTCTAATGGTCAAGTTTGTAACACCCCGATTCTACCAGATTGGAGACGTTAGATTCGAGTTACCTATAACCCGGCCCATAAAATTTTGTTCGGGTTAAAAATTCAAGTTTAGTCATAACAAACATTTTAAAACAAGTCATTTAAATAAAAGTTTCATAATAGTTTCAAATCCAAAATATAAATGGAGCTCCGTACGAATTACACACCATATATCAAAATAAAGTAGAAATAAAGTTACAGACCAACAACAGTAAGATCATATGGGTACATGGCCCTACAACTAAAATCAAGGTATTGTACTCGATGTTGATTTGGTGTTGGGAAATCCTATTTGATGTGCTTCCTCCAAGAGAGTGACATGTCAATCTACGCACGGAAAAACAACACATCCGTACGTTGAGCTAACAAAGCTCAGTGGTACATGTCTACTCTACAATAATTCATGGCGCTCATAAAAGTAAGCATGCAAGGATAAGCATAGAGTATATGGCATGAAAGCAAGGAATTGACAAGTGTCATCATTGTGGTAATCAAACCTAGATCCACCTCAAGCTCGGGGCCTTTCATTAGCTACATACCAGAAAACACATAGCCATCAGGTAGTAACGGGGGTCATCTACTCAAAAACACAAAGCAGTCAAGTAGAGAACAACACATACTCGGAAACACGTAGCCATCGAGTAAGGTTCACTGCATAGTTGGAAACACATAACCATCAAGTAGCAGAAATATAGTATTCTGAAACACATAGCCATCAAATAAAAAATATCTAGCACTCGGAAACACATAGCCATCGAATGCTAATCTTGGGTATTTGTATCCCATCAACCAAGTTCTCATATGGCACACAACATCATCACACAACCATATCATGTTATAGTTGCTATCAGCATAGAAGTCACATAAGGCAATAATCAAGTTCTTAAGTTTTATGCTCGAGTAGAGGGAAAATTCTCAGTTTCTCAGTTTTATAACTCATTTCAGGTCATTAGGGGGCTATTGGATCGAACGATATATATTTTTAGCCTTCCGGGTGAAAATTGACATTTTTGGGCAGATTGCCTAGTGGACATCGGTACCCAACATTGAGTATCGATATGCCTCTATGGGTATCGATACCCAACATACATGTACCAGTACTCAGCTTCACAGAGATAGAGGTTGACTTGTTAACACTGTACCGGTACACGAGGATCGTGTACCAATACACCCTCGGTACCGATACAGCTCCAAGCGTACCGATACCATTTTTAGCTACTGGAATTTCAATGGAACGGGGGTACCAATACGGTTAGAGCATGTACCGATACTCCCTTCAAATTTTGCATGTGCTCATCTCTCCTAACACAAGGTATCGATATGGGCTCCCCGTATACCGATACCAAAGCCTAGAAATGGCTTTCAAAGCTCAAGAAATCACTTTCCAAGCCCCCAAAGTAAAACTTTAACCTCTCAACTCGATCTTAAATCTTAGGGAAGATTATTAGGATGATTTACTACCATTTTTATAGGTTTTTAACACAAAATCTGAGTTTTACCATTAACACCCAAGGTCATCATGCTTAAACACCCATATCCATCTCAAAGCTTAAACAATACAAAGTAATCACATTTATGAAAATCATGAAATACATTGGAGTTATAGATTTACAAACCTTAGCAAAAGACCAGAAATCCCCCTTCCAATAAGCTTCTTCTCACTTCTTCTCCCCTTTCTTGGTGTTAGATGCTTCTCCCACTTCTTCACCTAACCACAAGTGTAAAAACAAGTTGTTACACTCCTAAAGGATTAGAAAGAAGCTTAAAACAAATTTAAAACTCCAAATCCATTCTAGAGCACCCCAACCAAACCACTATTCAAGAACACATATCCTTAAATACCTACCATTTCCAAGGATCCTTATCTCAAAACGTATATCGTTGGGAGGGTATTGACATACTAGGAACTCAAATCTCGGATACAAGGATAGATGATGAAAGGTTGAATCTTTACCTTGATAAACAATGGATGTTCTTGAGGAGAGATAAAATCTTGGTAAGGGAAGAAGATGGGTTTAAATGAAGATGATATAAGCATAAAAAGCTTGTCCCCTTACACCCAATGTCAAAGCCAATGAGGGGGATAGATTAGCCTTTTCTTCAAATTTGGTGCAAAATACCATTAGGCCCCTCAAGAAATAACCTAATTACTACTTAGCCACAAGCCCAAAAGTTCCATTACTTTGACCAATAAGAATAAACATGGAGCTTAACACGTAAGCCTAGGACCCGAGTAAACGCTAACTCGTTGACTTAGAAAATCTGGGTCGTTACAAAGTTACCATTCAATTTCAAAAATTCTAAAGAAAAGTTACCAGATCACATCAAATAATATTCGATGTTATTTAAGGTTTAGATTTTAGGTTTAAAATTTAGGGTTTAAGATTTAGAGTTCATGGTTTAAGATTAAGTTTTTAAGTTTTAGTTCTTATAGTTTAAATAAAAATGATTGTGTAGTTTTTTACAAATTTATGTATCAAAATATAAATCTATTTGAAATGTTGAGAAAATATTGCATGCACTAGCAGTGAAAACTTGTTTTCCACAAGAATGTTCAATTTAGAGTTTAGATGTTTAGTTAAGAGTATAGATTTCAGGAGTTAGAATTTAAGATTTATGGTTAAAATTTAGATTTTAGAGTTTAGAGTTGCAAGCTTATAGATTTAGAGTATAGGTTTTAAAGTAAAATTAGATATATTTATGGAGTATTTTTTCACTACCTGCACGGAATAATAACCTTTAAATCGTTATCAAATTACTTGACTTATTATAATATTTATAATTGCTCGACTCAAACCTTTTTATTTTTTTTTTTGCTAAAAAAATGTATGATTTTATTATGAAAGAATCATACACGACAAACACCACAGGTGGCCTCGTTAAAAACCGCCCTAATCCTAAAGAGAGGAAAAGAGTACCCCGACAATGTGTAAAAGATACACCGTAAAAACGATCATCCAAGTATTCGAACCCAAGACGGGCGATCAACACCACTTTTAGCTAACGCATCAACCATACAATTCGTCTCACGAAATACATGATGGAAACAAACATCCACCAGAACACGGCAAGCTTCATCAATCCGACAAAACCACTGAGCTAATCGCCATGGTCGTTTCTCCCGGTGTAACACCCACACTACAGCATTCGCAGAATCGGACTCAATCACAATAGCTTGAGACTCACACCACACCGATCCACACAACTCTAAAGCAGCACAAATCGCCTGAAGCTCGGCTTCATTCGAGTCCACTACCCCAATCGGACCCTAAAACAACACTAGTATCCGCCCATAGGCATCTCGTAGCACCCCCCACATCCCGCCTTGCCCGGTTTTCCCCTCGAGGATCCATCAACATTAAATTTCAGCACCCCAATGGCGGTTTTTCCCACACCACATTCACCCGACTATCCCTCGGATTGGTTTGGACCTCGCATAGCCAAGGGCAATCCCACGACACATGATCCGAAATGACTTTGGATGCACCACTTCGAGCCCAATACATCGAATGTATGTTAATAAGAAAAATCATCTCACTCGTTGTTCACGAAATATGACCCCATTTCGGCCCAACCACATCGACCATAACACCGCCGCACATCCCTCTAACCACCATTCCCTCACCACTCCGTGAAAGAAACTATCAAACAACATCCTCAAAAATTCCAACAACGTCTGCGGCCGTACTATATCCACCTTCCACCATTGAAAAAACAGCAGCCACACATCCCACATAGTCGTGCACTCAAATAAAATACGGTTCAACGTTTCAGCCGCCTCACGACACCAACAGCAGTCCCCTCTCGCTGCTTCGACCACGATACCTCTATTGTGCAAATGATCCATCGTTGGCAGTCTCCCCAACAACAAAAACCAAAAAAAGTACTGGATTTTTGGGGGCACTTGCAACCTCCAAATTGCATTTAATTCAGACATAGATTCCAATCCAAATGACACCATCAATTTGTATAAGAGCTCACCGTGAATACCCCCTTCAATCCGACTTCCAAACAAGATGATCCATCCCATTCCCATTGAGCTTAAAACACCGCACACACGCCTTTAACTCGAGCAATTGCCTCATCTCAAACACACGTAAGGGTCGATTAAACAACGCCTCCCACTCCTCATGCTCAAAATTGCCTTGCCTCGCATACTCACACACCAACACCTCCTTAGTCGACGCAGCCCGGAAAAGCCTTGGAAAGACAAATTGAAGTGGCTCCTCCATGCACCAGCAATCACGCCAAAATAAAACTTTATAACCATTCCCCACATGCCTCATAAAATCCGAAAACCAATTGAACCGCTGGACCGTTTCATCCTGCTGCACATCAACCAAATGACATCATACCATCGACATATGTCTCCTCCCTACCTCATTCAGACGCCGCAAAAATGTGTCGCGGTCATACTACTCCTCAATAATCGAACACCAAAGAGATGTCTCATTCATAGCATATTTCCAGCTCTATTTTTCAAGGAGTGCTAAATTTCGCGCTCGCAAATTAACAACACCCAATCTACCACACTCCTTAGGACGACACGCCACCTCCCAACTTACTCTACTCATTTTCATTTTATCTTCCAATCCCCCCCATAGGAACCTACGTCGAATCCTATCCAGTTTCAAAATTATACCACGCGGCACAACGAAAACTCCCATATAATATAATGGCAAGGCGGACAACACCGAATTTACCAAAATCAGTCGCCCTGCAAATGACAACGAGCCGCATTTCCATCCAGATAATTTCTTTCGAAAAAGATGTATCAATGGTTCCCAAATTTGCATTCATCGCAGATTAACCCTCAATGAAAGGCCCAAGTATACAATCGGTAACACACCACATCTACAGCCTAACACCATCGCAATGTCAAGCACCACGACATCCTCAATCCTAATCCCATAGATACTCGACTTGTTATAATTAATTGGTAGCCTTGTGGTATATTCAACACGTCAACACTCTCTTTAAGTTCTCCACATACTGAATACTAGCCTTAAAGAATAATATCATGTCATCTGCAAATTGTAGATGTGTCATCACAAACCCATTGGAAGCTGGCACGCCCTCAATCCGCCCCAACTTAGTCGCGTTACAAATATATTGATGCAAAATTTCGGCAACAATGACAAACAACAAAGGCGACAACAGATCCCCCTGCCTAAGTCCGCGTTTCATAGCAAATTCCTTCGTCAGACATCCATTCACTAATATCGCCATCCGAACCGTTCTCACACAAGTCCAAATACGATGCATAACATGATCCAAACACTGATCCAAACCCCATATGATGCAAAACATGATCCAAACACTCTCATTTAATACAATCGTAAGCCTTTACGAAGTCTAATTTTAGGATAATGCCTCCCTCACTGTATCGACTCTTCTATAGCGAGTGTATCGTCTCATTCACAAGCATAATGCCATCCAAAATTTGCCTTCCGCGCACAAAGCCTGACTGAACATCACTTATTAACATTGGTAGAACCGTTTGCATCTGTTTCGCTAGGCACTTCACAAGGATCTTGTACAAAGAGTTCAAAAGGAAAATTGGGCGAAAGTCACCCACCCCTTGCGGAATATTCTTCTTTGGAAGTAGCACGGCAAACGTTGCGTTAACCCCACTCGACAACTGACATGAACTACAAAATTCCTGCACGAAATCCATCACGTCCCCTCGAAGAAACTCTCATCTCTTCTTATAAAATTCGAACGTAAAGCCATCCGGTCCCGGTGCTTTCGACCCCTTACAATCCCAAATTGTTGCCTTCACCTCCTCTTCAGTGATCACAAATTCCAACATTTCCGCCTGCACCTTAGACAATTGACTAAACTCAACCATCGCATGCATCGAACCTGATGCCTTTTGTCTATCAAAGTGTTTTCGGAGCTCTTGAAAAATAAACTTATTTAACTGATATTGTTCTTGTACCCACTCAACCTTAATCCGCAAACCATAAAAAAAGTTCATGTTCCGGTCTCCCTCCTTAAGCCATTTGACACGCGACTTTTGTCGCCAAATCAATTCACGCAAACTAGAGAACCTCCAAAGCTCAGCTGTTAGACGACCCCTCTTCGCCATATCGTCATTTGATTCACCCTCCTCTCCCATCCGTCTATCAATACTTTCAGTTTCCTTTTTGACACGGGCAATGTTTTCATCAATATAGCCAAATTTTGTTCGGTTCCACCCCTTCAAAAAATGCTTCATACCACGCAATTTCTCAACAAAACTCACCGCATTATCAGCATTAGACAACCTTATCCATTCCTCCTTCATCTCAAGTATCGAACCTTTATTGTATAGCCATGCATTAATTAATCTAAATGGATGCGGACCACCATCCATAGCATCTTTCAAGAACAATAAAGGGGTATGATCGGACAACCCCCTTGGCAATGAAATAACTCGCATATTGGCAAATTCGATCAACCATTCCGACGACACAAAGACCCGGTCAATCCAACTACATCTCGTACCCGGGCCAAATCAAGTAAATGATTTCCCCTGCAAAGGCATATCAATCAATCCATTTCGCTCATAAAATTCATTAAACAACGTCATACCTCGAGATATCTTCAAACAATTCTTTCTCTCCCTCGGAAGCAACACCATATTAAAGTCACCGCCAATACACCATAGTGACTTACGGGGTTTAATTAATTCACTGAGATCATTCCAAAAAAGACATTGTTCCTCTAGCAAACATGAGGCAAACACCCCTACCATTACACAATTCCAATTTTCCAAAATCCAACACCCCTCAACCAATATAAATCTCGAACCCACAAGCGAACTAATCACACGAAACCTCGTTTTCTCCCATACCAAAAGTAACCCACTCGATTTCCCAATTGAAGGAACATAAATAAATTCAAAGTCATCCGAAAGCCATAAACTACTCACCATCATACTCGTAATTTCTTCCAGTTTTGTTTCTTGAAACATCGCCATCTCGCACCGATGTTGTAGTACTAGGTATTGAACTGCTCTCTGTTTGCCCGCCGAACCCAACCCTTGCACATTCCACGACAACATCTGTAACCCCCTTAGCCCGGCCTAGACGGTTGACCCGAACTACGAAGATTACACGGGGAAAACCAAAGTCAACCCGAAAGTCAACCTTGATTAACAACCCTTTTTTCTTTTTAACCTTGTCTAAATGCATATTAACCCTAGGTGTACTCTTGAGATAAGCATACTCAAAAAATCACAGCAATCGGAAAACAATAAGGGACTCAATTGCACAACATACGAATTTAGGGACCAATTTGAAAATTCTGAAAATTAAGAGGACTTTACCAATTTTTAAGTTACCATTATGAAATTAGTCGTGTTTCATGCTTCTCTGTCAAATTTCATCTCAAACAGACATCTCAAACCCATTCAATTGCAAATACAAAAATCAGGATTGAAACGTAAAGCTTGCAAACCTCAAAACCATTCAAATTAGTGCCCAAAGGTCAAGTGTTTCAAAACGGGTCTAGACCGTTCAGAAACACGGCTTAGCAGTAGCCAAAGTGTTTCGAAACACCTCTGCTCCGTTTCGAAACACTCAGGCCAAAACATGCACCTGTTTCGAAACAGACAAGGGTGTTTTGAAACACCCTGCCCAGAAACAGCATAAAAGTCAGTTTAACACTCTTTCGACCCACCAAACACAATCATATGACCTCCATATCATGCCAACAAGTCCTCAAACATTAAAAGAACATATTTTCATCACCAAAGCTCAATCATGACCTCAAATAAGAAAAAACCACAAGTCTAAAGGCATGCATCCTATATTGAAAAGCAAGCGATCATCAAATCTCCAAAACAAATACCAAATGGCCATTTACATGTTCCAAACATCATAGGCACTAAACCAAACTTAGGGAGTCCAAAACATCTCCCAAAAACACAATCTAGGTTCCCATTGCTAAATACCAAAAGCTAATAGTGTTGTGAAAATAGTCACCATACGTGAGCTTAGACTTTCACTTGGATCCTTGACCTCCTTGCTGCCCTTAAAGCACTTTAATGCTCTACATTATTGGTTCAAGAAAGAGAGAGCGTAAGCACATATGCTTAGTGAGAAATGCTCTAATGAAACAACACAATAATGCACTTTGTAAAAACACCTTTCCAAGGCCTTTAGTTTCAAAACATCATTTATCATGCATCTATGCATACAAACCAAGCATCTCATGCTTCAATACATCAACATATCAAATTGGCTTTCAAGTGATAATCCATAACCAATTTTCAAATCAAAACACAATCGGATACGCGGATTACAAGCGTTGTCCCATACACTTCATACACACTACCAAACACTCAAGGTGGAGTTTATCGGTACAATTACAATCCCTCAACACCCGTGATGGAGTCTACGGTACAATTACAACCCCTCCACATCACTCATTGGTAGTTGTATAACATCACTAACGAGAACACGGGACACACAACACAAGATCCTCACATGGCATTTTAACCACCATTATGATCTTAGACATCTCGTTAGTGTACTTGGATGGATTTTACGGTACCATTACAACCCCTCAACATCCAAGGCGACTTTATTCACGGTGCACCTAATCCTATAGCCGGCTAACTATATCCGATTCAAGTACTTTTAAACCAACACATCACTTGCCAATATACATCAATTACCATCATCAATCCACTGTTTTTAAGCATTAAACAAAGCCATTAAATAATCATGCATCACTATGCATCAAACCACATTTATCAATGTTCAAATCAAGGATCTCTTACTTTGAGTATCCTTCAACACATAGCTTACAAAACCAGCATTAAATATGCTAAAATATGCTTTCAAAACAGAATTTAAACATGCAAAATAAACACATTGCATTCAACCATCTCATGGTTCATCAAAAAGAGAGTTTCTCCGAAAAACTTACTCTTGAGCTTAGCTAAGTTGTTTAGACTTAAGCTAAGCTCCCATAACCTTCAAACATTGGTTTCAAAGTTGAAAACCAAACTTCACTCACCAATTCTGTTTCGCAACTTGCCGAAACGCCGATCAAGCCTTCGGATCAACACCACAAGGATCCAAAGATGTCTCCCCTGTTTTAAACACATCAAAGTAGAGGATTAATGCATCATCATGCATTAAAATCTTCAACCAAAGCACCTAAACTCGCTGCTCTCATCTAAACTCACATTTCGGCTACCAAACACAACTGAAATCACATCCAAACACCTCTACAACATTACCCAGCCAAGATCCATCACTTCCAATCATTATTAGACATCAATTAACATCCAAAAAGAGCCTAATCACGTCCTTATATCTCCAGCTATAGCAAAACATCAAAATCACCCCAAAAACCACCATTTCCTCAAGTAAAAACTTAGGAAAATCAACCTATTCGGGATTGCATTGATTAAACCTCAATTACACATCATTTATACATCCAAAATACATCAAAAAGACATCTCAAAACAGAGCCCAATCATCTATTACGAATTTCTTCAAAATTAAATCCAAATCTTGCATTTTAAGCCAAAATCAAGATCACAACATTAAAACCTTTAATAAAACTCAATTTAAGGATTGAGAACTTGGGAATTTCAGTAAAGAACTGAGTATTTAGAGGAGAAGGACGTTCATACCTCTAAATATGGATTTCTCCTTGTTTAGAGCCAAAATCCTTAAAAATTCATTAAGCAAATGGTGAGGATTTGATATAGAAATGATTAGGAATCATTTAGGGATTGAAATCTCAACTTTAGGTGTGAAAATCAAAGGAAAAGTTGTTGTGGAAATGTGTTTGGCTGAGGGAATTTTGAGAGAAAATGAAATGGGAAAATTTTGGCAAAAGTTAGTTATGAAACTAAAATATCCCTTTTCCCTCTTTTCTTTTTATTAAATAACATTAAATAAGTCTTTAAAATTTAAGAAAAATCTGCAGAAATCCTCCCTTGGGTAAATTAGCTCCTTAAAGATTCAAAGTTTCAATCCTTTTAAAACAGTCACCAACTTTTCAAAAATTACATTTTAGTCACTAACTTGAAATGTCATATTTCCAAACCCCATTTTGTAAAATTGATTTCACCACTCTCTTATATATAATAAAAGAGGATTTTTAGATATTTTTCCACATTTTTAATGCATCCCGAACTAGGCTTTCCCTAAAATCACCTTTTATATTTGAACCGTAATTTAAATCGGTCCGGTTCAGACCCTAAACTTCCAAGCCCAAAATTGGGGTGTTACAACTCTCCCCCCCCCCTTAAGAAATTTCGTCCTCGAAATTTACCTAGAGGAAAAGGGTACGGAAACTGCTTCAACATGTCATCCTTTCGTTCCCATGTGGCTTCCTCAGCACCATGATGCTTCCACAACACCTTTACCAACTCAATGGTCTTGCCTCGAAGAACTTTACTGTCCGAATCCAGAATCTACACATGTTCCTCATCATAGGTCAAATCCGGATTCAACTCCACTTCCTTCACAGGCATCACATGAGAAGGATCTGATCTATACTTCCGAAGCATAGAAACACGAAACACATTATGAATCTTTTCTAACTCCTGCGGTAACCTCAACTTGTACGCAACAGGACCCACACGCTCAATCACCTCGTATGGTCCAATGTACCTAGGGCTCAACTTACCCTTTCGGCCAAACCTCATCACCTTTTTCCAAGGCGAAACTTTCAAAAACACACGGTCACCCACCGCATACTCAATCTCCTTACGCTTCAAATCCGCGTAAGACTTTTGCCGATCAGAAGCTGCCTTCAATCACTCACAAATGAGCTTCACCTTCTCGGTGGTTCCTTTCAACAAAGCTGGCATCGAAACCAACTTCTGACTTGTTTCAGCCCAACAAAAAGGAGTCCGACACTTCCTCTCGTACAAAGCTTCATAAGGTGCCATTTGAATACTTGCCTGATAACTATTATTATAGGCAAACTCCACCAAAGGAAAATGTTTCTCCCAAGAACCCTGAAACTCAATCACGCAGCACCTCAACATATCCTCCAACACCTGGATAACACGCTCAGGATGTCCATCCGACTGTGGATGATAAGATGTACTGAAATTCAACCGTGTACCCAAAGCCTGATGCAAACACTGCCAGAAATGTGATGTAAACCTCGGATCTCTATCCGACACAATCGACTTTGGCACACCATGCAGCCGCACAACCTCAGCAATGTATAGCTCCGCAAGCTTATCCAAAGTGTAAGTAGTATGCACAGGCAAGAAATGCGCACACTTCGTCAAGCGATCCACAATCACCCACACCGAATTCTTCTTTGATGGCGACAAAGGCAAACCAGACACGAAGTCCATGGTAATCCTTTCCCACTTCCACTCGGGAATCCTCAACAGTTGCAACAACCCTGAAGGAAACTGATGCTCAGCCTTAACTCGCTGACATACCATGCACTTGCTTACAAACTCAGCAACATCTTTCTTTAAACCCACCCAATAGTACTCATCACGAAGATCATGGTACATCTTAGTACTATTAGGGTGCATAGCAAAAGGACTACTATGAGCTTCAGTCAGAATAGCACACCTCAAATCAGCATCATTGGGCACTACTATCCGACTCCCAAAGCATAAAACTCCATCATCATTGAAGCAGAAATCCGATGGCCTATCCTCCGCAATATCCTGAACATGTGGCACCAAGGAATCATCCAACAACTGCTTTTCCTTAATCAACTGAACCAAGGATGGTTTCACTTGCAACTCAGCGACAAGACCACCATCACGCGAAATGCCCAAACTGGAAAACATAGCCCTCAACTCCACAACTACCTTCCTACTCAAGGCATCCGCTACAACATTAGCTTTACTCAGATGGTACTCGATCGTCAAATCATAATCCTTAAGCAACTCCACCCAACGTCGTTGCCTAAGATTTAACTCTTTTTGAGACATCAGATACTTCAAACTCTTTTGGTCCGTGTACACAGTACACTTCTCACCATACAGGTAATGTCTCCATATTTCCAAAGCAAAAACCACCGCAGCTAACTCAATGTCATGCGTAGGATAATTGCGCTCATGCACCTTTAACTGTCGTGATGCATAAGCCACCACCTTACCCTCTTGCATCAACACACATCCCAAACCAACGTAGGACGCATCACTATACACCACAAACTCTTTCCCTGATTCAGGTTGAACCAAGATAGGAGCTTGCGTCAAAGCTGCCTTAAGCTTCTCAAAAGCCTGTTGTCTCGCTTCCGTTCACTCATACTTAACATCCTTCTGCAAAAACTTCGTCAAAGGTGCAGCAATCCTTGAAAAACCCATCCACGAACCTCCGATAGTATCCCGCCAAACCAAGGAAACTACGGACTTCATGAACATACTTAGAAGGCTTCCAATTCATCACTGCCTCAATCTTTTGAGGATCAACACGAATCCCCTCAGCAGAAACCACATGACCAAGAAACACAACTTCTCTAAGCCAGAACTCATACTTGCTCAGCTTGGCATAAAGTTGATTCTCCAACAAAGCCTGCAACACAATTCTCAAATGCCCCTCATGCTCCTCCTCAGTACGAGAGTACACGAGAATATCATCAATGAACACCACAACAAATTTATCCAAGTATTCATGGAACACTCTATTCATCATGTCCATGAAAGCTGCAGGAGCATTCGTCAAACCAAACGGCATCATAAGAAACTTATAATGCTCGTACCTCGTTCTGAAGGCTGTCTTTGGCACATCCACATCCTTCACCTTCAACTGATAATACCCTGACCTCAAGTCAATTTTAGAGAACACAGCTGCTCCCCGAAATTGATCAAAAATATCATCAATTCTAGGCAATGGATATTGATTCTTGATAGTCAACTTGTTAAGCTGACGGTAATCGATGCACATTCTCATAGTGCCATCCTTTTTTCTTCACAAACAAGACCGGTGCACCCCAAGGTGACACACTCGGCCGAATGAAACCACGATCAAGCAACTCCTGAAGTTTCATCTTCAGCTCTTTCAACTCTTTAGGTGCCATTCGATAAGGAGTAATGGACAATGGAGTTGTGTTTTCATACAGCTCAATCCCAAACTCCACTTTGCGATTAGGAGGCAATCCAGACAACTCCTCCGGAAACACACCAGGAAACTCTCGCACAGTCCTGATATCTTGCACTCGTAACTCTTTAGTGCTAGGATTCATCACAAAGGCTAGGTAGGCTTCACAACCTTACCTCAGCATCCGGCTCGCTTCCAATGTAGACACCACATTGGCAAGAAACTTCACATTCTCACCAACCACCACTACCTCATAATCATTCGCAAGTTTCAAGGAAACTCGCTTATTCTCAAAATCCACTACAGCTCGATGCTCAACAAGCCAATCCATACCAAGGATTACATCAAACCCATAGAAAGGCAATCCCATAAGATCAACATGAAAAACATGGTCTTGCACAACCAAAAGACGTCTTCTATAAAGCTTCTGTGTCACAACAGTCTCACCAAAAGAACTAGTTACACGCATACCAACATCCAAAGACTCAACAGGCAACCCAAGCAATTGAGCATGTTCACGCAATATGTATGAGTGTGTAGATCCAGAATCAATCAAGGAAAGTAATGACAAGGATTGCAAAGTGAAAGTACCTACGATCACATCAGTGTCATTCCTCCCTTCCCTCTGAGCATACACTCTGGCCTAGCCACCACCCTCAGGCTGAACATCTACCACATGAGCCACATTCCTTCCACCATCTTCCCTGCGCTGGAAGTTACCACGGCCGCGCCCACGACCTCTCTGTGGTGCAACCACTCAAGGAGCACGTCCCTGACCACCACCGGCCAACAGAGGACACTCCCTATTCATGTGATCCGCCGAACCACAGTTCCAGCACAAATTACCGGTCACCACAATAGGTGCATGTACCTCCCTCGCTGCTCGAGGACAATCACGCCTCAGATGACCACGCGATCCACATGCCCAACATGTATTCTGATCAGCATTCGCCATGTCTCCCTGAACAGGCGCACCTTGCCCCCCACCACCACGACTGATACTTACGATCACGTCCTCTCTTGTTCCGTCCGCCACCGGAAATATACTCAGCAGCCCGCTTACTCGCACTAGGACCAGCACCTCTAGAAGATAAACTCAAATTCAACTCAATATCTTTCGCTCTACCAACCAGCACATCAAAGTCAGTGTACTCAGCAGCCAACATATAGGTCTTCACTTCCGTCACCAAACCATAATGGAAACGTTCACACCTCTCTCGCTCATCAGGGATAAGCTCAGGTGCGTACTCACTGAGTCGGGCAAACTGAACCTCGTACTCAGCCACTGACATGCTCCCTTGAGTAAGAGACGTGAATTCCCTTTTCTTTTCATCCAGGTACCGTACACCGAGATACCTCCTACTGAACGCGTTCAGAAAGAACGTCCAAGTCACATCAGCTTCCTCTATTCCGGAGGTAGTGGTTGTCTACCAAGTATACGCATCATCATGCAACAACGATACTATACAGCCAAACTTCTGCACCTCATTGCAGTTCATTTGTCCCAAAATTCTCTTGGTACTTTCCAACCAAGACTCGGAACCCTCAGCAAACAAACCTCTGAACTCAGTCCCTCCCAGACTGCGCAAGTGTTCCAGAGGTAGTCTAGCATTAGCATCTCCCAGATGCCCAGCTCCATGAGCTCCAGCTACCGCCGCCTGAAAGGCTCCAACAATAGCCTGAATCAGCACTGTCATGTCTGGAGCATCTTGCCTCTGCCCAGCTTCAGGTCCAGCGACCCCAGCTCCAGCACCAGCTCCCTCACCCCCAGCACCACCACCACCAGCATTCTCTTCGTTCTCATTTTGAGCCATAGCTTGCGTATTAATCCTCGTCTCTCTACGAGGTCCCATTCACTAAACAATGCAATCACAAATGCAATAAACATAGTCAGGCTCAACAAGGTAAGCAATCCCTCCCAGACTGCGCAAGTGTTCCAGAGGTAGTCTAGCATTAGCATCTCCCTGATGCCCAGCTCCATGAGCTCCAGCTACCGCCGCCTGAAAGGCTCCAAGAATAGCCTGAATCAGCACTGTCATGTCTGGAGCATCTTGCCTCTGCCCAGCTTCAGGTCCAGCGACCCCAGCTCCAGCACCAGCTCCCTCACCCCCAGCACCACCACCAACAGCGTTCTCTTCGTTCTCATTTTGAGCCATAGCTTGCGTATTAATCCTCGTCTCTTTACGAGGTCCCATTCACTGAACAATGCAATCACAAATGCAATAAACATAGTCAAGCTCAGCAAGGTAAGCAATCCAAGTACTCAAGCTCATTTCCAATTAAAAACAAATCATTTCATTAACTTTGATTTGGCAATAGGTCCCTCTAACATGCTTCACCACAGCATACATCACAATTGCATACATACATTTCACACATCATACTTTCACTCAAAAAGCATACAAAGAAATCATACACTTATCACCCACTTAACCGTTCCCAATTACTCGAGAAGTCAGCTCTGATACCACCAAATGTAACCCCCTTAGCCCGGACGAGACGGTTGACCCGAACTACGAAGATTACACAGGGAAAACCAAAGTCAACCCAAAAGTCAACCTTGATTAACGACGCTTTTCTTCTTCTTAACCTTGTCTAAATGCATATTAACCCTAGGTGTACTCTTGAGATAAGCATACTCAAAAAATCACAGCAATCGGAAAACAATAAGGGACTCAATTGCATAACATACAAATTTAGGGACCAATTTGTAAATTCTAGAAATTAAGAGAACTTTACCAATTTTTAAGTTACCATTATGAAATTAGTCATGTTTCATGCTTCTCTGTAAAATTTCATCTCAAACGGACATCTCAAACTCAATCAATTGCAAATACAAAAATCAGGACTAAAACGTAAAGCTTGCAAACCTCAAAACCATTCAAATCAGTGCCCAACGGTCAAGTGTTTCGAAACGGGTCTAGACCGATCAGAAACACGGCTTGGCAGTAGCCAAAGTGTTTCGAAACACCTCTGCCCGTTTCGAAACACCCAAGCCAAAACATGCACCTGTTTTGAAACAGACAAGGGTGTTTCGAAACACCCTGCCTAGAAACATTAGAAAAGTTTGTTTAACACTCTTTCGACCCACCAAACACAATCATGTGACCTCCATATCATGCCAACAAGTCCTCCAACATTAAAAGAACATATTTGCATCACCAAAGCTCAATCATGGCCTCAAATAAGAAAAAACCACAAGTCTAAAGGCATGCATCCTATATTGAAAAGCAAGCGATCATCAAATCTCCAAAACAAATACCAAATGGCCATTTACATGTTTCAAACATCATAGGCACTAAACCAAACTTAGGGAGTCCAAAACATCTCCCAAAAACACAATCTAGGTTCCCATTGCTAAATACCAAAAGCTAATAGTGTTGTGAAAATAGTCACCATACGTGAGCTTAGACTTTCACTTGGATCCTTGACCTCCTTGCTGCCCTTAAAGCACTTCAATGCTTTACATTATTGGTTCAAGAAAGAGAGAGCGTAAGCACATATGCTTAATGAGGAATGCTCTAATGAAACAACACAATAATGCACTTTGTAAAAACACCTTTCCAAGGCCTTTAGTTTCAAAACATCATTTATCATGCATCTATGCATACAAACCAAGCATCTCATGCTTCAATACATCAACATGTCATATTGGCTTTCAAGTGATAATCCATAACCAATTTTCAAATCAAAACACAATCGGATACGCGGATTACAAGCGTTGTCCCATACACTTCATACACACTACCAAACACTCAAGGTGGAGTTTATCGGTACAATTACAATCCCTCAACACCCGTGATGGAGTCTACGGTACAATTACAACCCCTCCACATCACTCATTGGTAGTTGTATAACATCACTAACGAGAACACGGGACACACAACACAAGATCCTCACATGGCATTTTAAACACCATTATGATCTTAGACATCTCGTTAGTGTACTTGGATGGAGTTTACGGTACCATTACAACCCCTCAACATCCAAGGCGACTTTATTCACGGTGCACCCAATCCTATAGCCGAATAACTATATCCGATTCAAGTACTTTTAAACCAACACATCACTTGCCAATATACATCAATTACCATCATCAATCCACTGTTTTTAAGCATTAAACAAAGCCATTAAATAATCATGCATCACTATGCATCAAACCACATTTATCAATGTTCAAATCAAGGATCTCTTACTTTGAGTATCCTTCAACACATAGCTTACAAAACCAGCATTAAACATGCTAAAATATGCTTTCAAAATAGAATTTAAACATGCAAAATAAACACATTGCATTCATCCATCTCATGGTTCATCAAAAAGAGAGTTTCTCCGAAAAACTTACTCTTGAGCTTAGCTAAGTTGTTTAGACTTAAGCTAAGCTCCCATAACCTTCAAACATTGGTTTAAAAGCAGAAAACCAAACTTCACTCACCAATTCCGTTTCGCAACTTGCCGAAACGCCGATCAAGCCTCCGGATCAACACCACAAGGATCCGAAGATGTCTCCCCTGTTTTAAACACATCAAAGCAGAGGATTAACGCATCGTCATGCATTAAAATCTTCAACCAAAGCACCTAAACTCGCTGCTCTCATCTAAACTCACATTTCGGCTACCAAACACAACCGAAATCACATCCAAACACCTCTACAACATTACCCAGCCAAGATCCATCACTTCCAATCATTATTATACATCAATTAACATCCAAAAAGAGCCGAATCACGTCCTTATACCTCCAGCTATAGCAGAACATAAAATCACCCCAAAAACCACCATTTCCTCAAGTAAAAACTTAGGAAAATCAACCTATTCGGGATTGCATTGATTAAACCTAAATTACACATCATTTAGACATCCAAAATACATCAAAAAGACATCTCAAAATAGAGCCCAATCATCTATTACGAATTTCTTCAAAATTAAATCCAAATCTTGCATTTTAAGCAAAAATCAAGATCACAACAATAAAACCTTTAATAAAACTCAATTTAAGGATTGAGAACTTGGGAATTTCAGTAAAGAACTGAGTATTTAGAGGAGAAGGACGTTCATACCTCTAAATGTGGATTTCTCCTTGTTTAGAGCCAAAATCCTTGAAAATTCATTAAGCAAATGGTGAGGATTTGATGTAGAAATGATTAGGAATCATTTAGGGATTGAAATCTCAACTTTAGGTGTGAAAATCAAAGGAAAAGTTGCTGTGGAAATGTGTTTGGCTGAGGGAATTTTGAGAGAAAATGAAATGGGAAAATTTTGGCAAAAGTTAGTTATGAAACTAAAATATCCCTTTTCCCTCTTTTCTTTTTATTAAATAACATTAAATAAGTCTTTAAAATTTAAGAAAAATCTGGAGAAATCCTCCTTTGGGTAAATTAGCTCCTTAAAGATTCAAAGTTTCAATCCTATTAAAACAGTCACCAACTTTTCAAAAATTACATTTTAGTCACTAACTTGAAATGTCATATTTCCAAACCCCATTTTGTAAAATTGATTTCTCCACTCTCTTATATATAATAAAAGAGGATTTTTAGATATTTTTCAATATTTTCAATGCATCCCGAACTAGGCTTTCCCTAAAATCACCTTTTATATTCGAATCGTAATTTAAACCGATCCGGTTCAGACCCTAAACTTCCAAGCCCAAAATTGGGGTGTTACAAAATCCTTATGTCTCGCTGCTATTGTTTAGGCTCTTGCGCTTCTATCAATCGCGCGATGTCACGAACAATTTCCTCCTCGTTTCCCAATGTCTCCGCCCAATATACTTGCCCAATTCCAACGTTTCCCTTGCCTCACGTAGAATGGATCATTTACGAGTCTCAAAGTCCGTATCCGACAAGGACCTGTTAACAATGTCGTGCTTCACCTTTGTGTTCTTTCGTGGTCTCCCTCAGCCTCGCCTAGTGGCTTTCAACACTACTTCTTGTCTTTTCTCTGGGGACATAAAACTCAAATTAATTTCTAAAATGTTCTTTACTCGTTTTTTTTCTCCATTTGTTTCCACCGCATCCTCTATCCCAGCCCTTGGAATCTCGGACCTCGGCCCAGTAATATCTACTAAATCAGCGTTATGAGCCCTGCACAAGCTCGTGTAGTCATCTCTCGTATCCGTCCCCATGTTCACGTTTTCCCTCGCCAATGTTTCCACAAAGGACTCGGAAACCACCACCTATTCCAAACACCTCGACACCATTCCCACTTCTCCATCCGCCATCCATTCCTTCCCCCTAGATGTTATCCCAATCACCCGTAAGTCCTCCCTTTTATTATCCTCCCACATACGATTTAGCTCTGCACTCGGTACCTCCGAATTAATCCTATATGGAACCACCGTATCCTGTTGCTTGTCGAGCAGCTCATCCTTTTTACTACTGTCCATTACTTCCATCGTATTCTCACTGTGTAAATCATCGTTCACATCGTCATCGAAGACGGTATTATCCAAATTCACTCCACAACAGCATTCACACTTCGAACCAAGTACCTCCTCCATTTCGACCACCCAAATCCTAAATGTGTGTTCCCCTACACGAACATCCAACGCCTCATCAATCATCGAAACCCAATATGTTTCAATCTGAAATCGACATCTTTCAAATGTCAAAGGTGCTAGTGTTTCCGTATTAATTTGAACCAGTTCACCCCATAACGACACAATATTCGCGAAAGTTTTCTCCGACCAAGCATGTATCGGTAGACCACTTATCGATAACCAAAGACGCCGATTCGTCATGCCAAATGATGGATCTCATATCATCACATTTTCCAGCCATGTATCGAAGCAGTTCCCCTCTAACAACCTCAGTCGAGTCGATGTATCCTCGAACAACAATAAAACTGTCGAGCCTGCTACTCGCATTACTGAGAAACCCTCCAGCTTTGCTTTCTTAAATTCAAGAGCCAAATCCCTAATTTTGATATTGTGTTTAAAAAATCCCAATGCGCACATTTGGAGAATGTTCAATTTGTCTGTATCAACTTCCCCTTCCACAACTCGTACAGCGCGATCTCGGCATCCCTGCTCATCCTTTTGATCATCATCCATACCTTTCCGTTCCTCTAGACTACGATCCCGCTCAGATCGTTGCATCAACCCTCGTCTCGTCGTCGCAATTGGTTTCGTTTGTTTCTTCCTCCAAAATTGGTCACGATGATCCTGTCTTGCAAAGCCCACTCGTAGTCGAAATCCATAGAGGCGAAATCCATCAAATCGCTCAATTACCCTGTGGGCGTCTTCCTTGGATTTCATCCTCACAAATCCAAAACGGGTATTGTTCGTTGTTGTCTTCCTAGGGACAAAGACATCCACTACTACCTCATGTCGATCGAAGACTTTCCATATCCCTTTCCAATGCAATTGTAGTGATAGATTGGAGATGAACAGAGTCCAGCATCGACGCTCCTGTGAAGAACTCTCGCCCATCTTGTTTTCTTACACGATTGTTTGGAGAATGTTTCAAACATTTTTATTTCTCGATTCAATAGAAGCACTACAAGAAATTTATATTATTGTGACAAATTTAATTTTGACAAAATTATTTTTGCACAATTATTAACTTTTTGTGACAGAATAAATAAATGTCACTTTAAATTTGAAAAACATATACACATGTGACAAAAACTAAAAGCGTCGTAATATTTTGTCACAATTGGCAAACTTGTGTAACATATGGGGACAAAATATGTTTTGTTATCATTTTTTGTCACAAATGTTTCCCTCCAGTTTTTGACACCAAAAAAGGCATATAGTGACAAGTTTTGTGACTATAAGTTTTAATAATTGTTACAGAAAAAAAAATATCACAACAAATAATAAGATTCTTATGATTAAAAAAACAAATAATGCGATTCAAGTTTTTGTAGCAAATTATGTTTGTAGTTTTATATTTTAATTATAGTGACAAAATGTATAGTCACAAATGTTTCTCTCTATTTTTTGGCACAAAATAAGTCATATAATGACGAGTTTTGTAACTATAAGTTATAATTATTGTTCCGGAAAAATTGTCACAACAAATAATGAGATTCAATTTTTTGTGACAAATTATGTTTATAATTATATATTTTAATTATAGTGAAAAAATATATTATCGCATATGCTTCCCTCCATTTTTTATATAAAATAAATAATATAGTGACAAGTTTTGTAATTATAAGTTATAGTTATTGTTACATAAAACAATTGTCACAACAAATAATAAAATTCATGTTTTTGTGATAAATTATGTTCGTAGTTATATATTTTAATTATAGTGAAAAAATATATATAGTCACAATTATTTCCCTCTGTAATGATAGGGGTGCGAATCGGGTGGTGAATATCCGAAAATTGTGGGGATCTAAAATGACGTGATGGAGAATAACCGAAATTTTTACCCACGAGGACGATGAAAGTTTTATCACTGAAGTTCAAATGGGGATGAAGACGGAGATTGCTATGTCTGAAACGTAAGGATAACCGAACCATAACTATATAAATAACCGTGAGGATCTCCGAAAAAATCCACAAGAAGATTTGAAGGCAAAATCACAATTGTGACTGCTTCAACTCAAGCATTGATTTTGGCATCGCAGAGCGCCTTGCTTTGATCATCATCTATTCTCGCAAGCAAGTCTTTTAAAATTTTCGATATCCTAGGAATTCAATAACAAATTATTATAATTCAATCTATAATCCATAAGATTTTAAAGAATCTTTTTTCTATCTGTGGATGCTGTTTTTACTTTGCAAAACTAGTAAGAAAATATTCTGATCATACATACAATACTGGATGAAATTTATTAGTTGGAAATTGCTTTATTTTTTAAATTTGGTTGCTGTTTGATTTGTTTTCGATACGATGATGGGTGCTAATTATGTTTTTTAGGTGTATACTTGTAGAAAAACGTTAATGAGGCAGTTGAAAAGATTAAAGTTAATTATGTTCAACACTGTCTATTGTGAATATGATCAATGTACCCCTATTGGAAACCAAAGAATCTATCCTGGACAAGCTATGGGGAAAAACGTCAAAGCATTTATACTTCTTCTGAAGATAATCGAGTGCTCACAAAAGATGATTGGGGTTAACACATAGCTTAGTTGGTGTGTAGTTAATTTGTTTCCATTTTACAATTGCAGGATGCAGCTCCTCATTTGAAGAATGTTTCATCGTGCGGTGGTTATCAACCTTAGCCTTCTATGGCCATGTGTGGGGTTACCAAGACAACCCTTCTTCTTGGTCTCACTAAGGTTGGTTTTACATATTTTTTAGTTAGCATTGATTTTGGTCGTTCAAAAAGTACATCTCAAACTAGATTTTTGAATTAAACCGGAAAGTTGGAATTTGGATGCTAAACCAACTGTGTTAGTTGATTATTTGTTAGGCTTTGGCAGTTGTTTATTTTTTTGGATGAGAATTCCCAAAAATCGTGGGATCTGAGCGGTATGAGTATTGGGACAAAAATCGTACCCCAAGGTATTGAGACAGAATGAGAAATGTAAAATCCTCCCCACCCCGGCCAATTCTTACCCTTAGTAATGATGATCACACTACATGGAGATTGTGTGATATAAAGAGTATAAATTAATGGTTTTATACTAGCTTGTCTTATTCTATGATCTCATTGCATGTGGTTTTGGTTACAGTGTAGAATGAGTTGGAAAAAGAGAGCAATGAGTTCTTTGAGGCTTTTACACAAGGCATAAAGACCAGAGAGCTACTGAAATAGGAAAAAGGCAAAGAATCCAATCTAAGTGTGACAGTTTCTTGAAAGAGAATGTCAATTAGAACTAGTTTGATTAATGCATGAACTATAACACAAATCATGATTTAGATTTGTTTAAGTAGTTTAAGCTTATTGTGAAAAAAAAAGTTTGTTGTAATTTCTGTTTTTGTCACAAAACAATTTTTTTATGTTAAAATCCAAGTTAATTGTGATAAAATACATTTTGAGATGAAATAAATATTTTATTTTAACATTGTAGTCCATCTGCACCCTTCATCGGGTGACAATATTGCCCAAAAGGAGTTGGGCCAATGTGCTCACAACTATTCCCCTTTGCGTTACCATGATGGAAGTGTCTTTCTTCTGTGTTTCATTGTAGTCCATGCATACCATCCACCTTGTTATTGTTCCTAAAAGCATGAATACATTATTAAAAAAAATTGTATCAACACCCAACCAATCAATTACCTCATTCTCGTCGACTTCTATCATGGTTTGATGTTAGCCTTCGTTGTCGTGGCAATTGCTGCTTTAACAAATTGTCATGGAAATCCTCTTAAAAGCTTCATGAATCCAAACACAGTTTTCTTTAGGCCTCCTAAACATCTTCATCAGTAGAGATGTCGATGGTTGCTCATATTCCATTATCATATTATTTCCATCGTGTTGAACTTGCATGTGGTCGTACAATTGTAGTGGCAAAGGTAGATGAGAGCAATCTACAGATTCCTGCTTCAGCATCAACGTTGTAATATTATGGACATCAGATTCCTCAGAATTTGATGTAATATTACTCTTCTCAGCCGCACTGAGTGTTGTCGCGGCTTTGCTCTGTTCAAGCTCCTCAATCTTTGTTGGGGCAATTCGTTGCATAGGCTCATCATGTGTTGGGCAATCTCTCTCATTGGCATCCTCTCGACTTAGTGGTTCTAGTTGTTCCCCACACATCGGGGAGCTCTCTTCGCATTGCTTTTTATCATCTTGTCTTGGGGCGTCAGTATCTCTAAGACTTAATTGTTTGTGCATGATATCCATGGCATCAGTGAGTCTCCCCATTTGATATATCGAATCACTCATGAGTTCATCCATCCTAGTTATCCTTGCTTCCAAGGAATTTGATAAATCTTGATCGAATTCGATGAGAGATTCAATTCTAGCCACGAAAGCTTGAAGTGTTTCCTCTAAGGATTTTGAATGCTCTTGATGAGGACTACATTGCCATGGTATATCTGTTTCTGCGGCAAAACTGTTATGGTAAAATATTTTAAGGTTTTTGATCATACCATGAAGGATTTTGTTATTGGTTTCATCTTTGGTCCTCCTTGTGGCCATATGCATCGGGATTGTAAGGGCAATTTTCAAACACATGACGTTTTCCACAACAAGAGCAAGAATTTTCCACGGTATGGATTCTTTGGGAGTTTCTCGGTAGGTATAGGTAATCATCGGTGAATGTGAGAAATTCTTGATTGGACTGATTTCTATCTTCCAACACCAACTCTCGAATAGATTTACTTTTATTTCCCCACATGTTGATGTCCATTAACTTGTAGCGCACCTGAAATTTTTTCTTTTCTTTGATAAAATAAACAAAAAGAAAATTAATAAAAACTAATAAGAAAAATGCAATGACAAAAACAAATAACACCAATTGTCAATCCCCGGCAACGACGCCAAAAACTTGTTGTGTGTTTTGAGTGCAATGCAAACGATGCAAGTATACACATTGCAAGTAATAAAGTGATAGATATCAAGTATTGTCTCCACAATGATTGGTTTGGGTCACTTTGCTTTAGTTATTGCATTGTAAAAATAAATAAAATTGATGGTGATAGATGGTGATAAATATCAACTAAAATAAACTAAGTAAAGTAAATAAAGATAAGGGAGTAATCGAATAAGAGAGTAGGTCGGGTTATCGTGAGTCATGGTGTGATGGTTGATTGATCGTCGTGGTAATTGGTTGCTGAAGTAACTCAATTGTCTTAACAGCTAGGACCAGTCGAATTGCTTGGGAAATTGTAATTGCCTTGACAACTGGAAATGGAGTGATTGCCTTGACAACTAGAAATGGAGCGATTGCCTTGGCAACTGGGCGACTTCCTTCAAAAGCTCGGTGAAGCGTTTTTCAATGACTTCTTGTTATCCCTAACTCAAAATATTAGTTAATTGTGCATATCTTGGTGATATATCTCTGCATTAACCATGGGTGAACAACAACTGTTCTTACGCTCTTTCTGATTTATAATTTAATATTAAATTAATATCTCGAAACCTGCTTTGACTAGGTTCTATACCATATTTAAATTCCTTATGATTTATAATTGTTGCCTTTTCTTTTTGTCTTTATTTAAATTCTTCTGATTTATAATTGTTGCTTTTTCTTTTGTTTTTCAAGTTTCAAACGGTTAACCAAAATATTATAATGGTTAATTGTATGTTCTATCTTTAGTGTAATTAAAATACATTATTTTTAAACATTCTTCTATTTTTAGTGTAATTAGAATATATTATCTTTAAACATTATCATCTAATTTACTAAAAACATAATTTACAGTTAACCGTTGTAGTATTTTAGTTAACCATATACATCTCTACCAAACGCACACAAAAACCTAAGGATAGTAACGAGGTGAGGAGGGTTTTTGCTTGACCCGACCCCGGCCCGTGGAATAACATATTCAACCCAGGTACCCAACCCTCGACTAGACCCAAAATATTTTCATTTCATCCGCCCAAACCTGCCCTGATATTTAGAGTGAAGATGTTATGAACCTTACAGTTTCTGAGTAAGCAAAGAAAGTGAAGAAATAGGGAGAGAACAGAATCAGAAATAAAGAGGGAGAAAATTCATAATTTCATTCATCATAAAATCATGGAAATACATTCTGCAGCTTATATGCTAAGTTCACTCTCAGTAAAGGACAAAATTAGTTAGTGTGGTGGACATTTTTCTTTCCCTGGTGCCTCTACGCACACCCTGACATTTCTTTAGTTGATTGTCCTCTATTGTGACCCCTTTGTTTGGCTCAGAGTGCCCCTGTGGTCCAACAATCCCATGCTCATTACCCATGACATTACCTCCCCTAAATGAGCGAACCTTGTCCTCAAGGTTCCAGTCAGGGTACTTCTGCATTAGCTCCTCCAATATTTCCAAGGTGTACTGATTCTCCCCCGACACATCCCACTTAACCAGAACTTGCTGAACATTCTGCTCCCCCATTCTTCCGGTTCGATGTTTGATGATTGCCAGTGGCACCTTTTGCCCATCAGCTTTGCTCAACATTAAGGGTAAAGGGGTGACTTGTTGGGTGGGTTGTCCCTTACATGGTTTGAGCTGGGAGATGTGGAAGACTGGATGGATCCGAGTTGACTCTGGCAGTTCAAGCTTATATGCCACCTTGCCGATCCTCTGAACGATTCGGTAAGGGCCGAAAAACTTGGGGCTTAGCTTCTGATTACGTCTCAAACGCAGCGACATTTGTTGGTATGGTTGCAACCGAACGAATGCACAACTCCCTTCTTCGAGCTCATGTTCCCGTCGGTGTTTGTCCGCCTGATTTTTCATTGGAACTTGGGCCCGATGCAGATTCTGTTTAAACTCCCTCAATAGCTTGTCCCTATTTCGTAACTCTTGATCCACCTGTTCATTTCGCGAGGCTCCTTCTAGATAATCTGCGATTGTAGGGGGTTCTCTTCCATACAAAGCTTTGAAGGGGGTCATTTCGGCTGACACTTGGTAAGTCGTATTATACCAATACTCAGCCCACGCAAGATATTTTTCCCACTTACTTGGCTCGTCTCCTGTCAAACAACGAAGGTACATTTCCAAACACTTATTCAACGCCTCCGTTTGGCCATCGGTTTCCGGATGGTATGCGGTGCTCATACACAACTCGGTTCCTTGCAGTCTGGATAATTCCCTCCATAGTTCGCTTATAAAAATCTTGTCTCGGTCATTTACTATAGAACGGGGTACCCCATGCAGTTTCACCACTCCTTAGACCATGATATTAGCAATGTAAATGTTGTCATAATGTCGCGGCAGCGAAAAAAATGGTCGTATTTGGTTAATCGATCCATCACAACCAAGATAGCTTCTTTCCCATTCAATTTTGGCAATCCAGTAATGAAATCGAGAGAGATGTCTTCGAATACCTACTCGAGAATCGGTAAGGGTTGCAGCAATCCTGTTGGGGAGAGATTGTCACTTTTCATCCTTTGGCAAACTTGACACTCGTTGACGTATTGCCTCACCTCTTTTCTCATGTTCTTCCAATAGAAATTGGTTGCGATTCATTGAAAAGTACGTAGTATACCAGCATGTCCCCCTCTAATTGACCCATGATACTCTCTCAACAGCAACGACTTCAAGGCAACTTCGTTTGGAACCATGATGCGCCCCTTGTATAATAAAATACCCCCATTGTTCTCATACACAGAATACTCTTCACTTCCATGCTGAACTTGTTCTCTTATAATCACCAATTCACTGCCGTGTTCACTCGCCTTTCGGATATCTTCCAGCACCCCCTAAGTTGTGCGTGTCATTGCCATTAAAATGGCATTGGTTTCTCGAGATAGAGAATCTGCCACATTGTTCATCTTGCCAGGACGATAGCGTATCTCGAAATCGTAACCAATCAATCTCGACAACCATCGTTGTTGTTCTGGGGTCTGAATGGTCTAAGCTGTGAGTTCTCGAAGAGATTTTTGGTCGGTGACTATGACAAACTTTCTTCCCAGTAAGTATTGTCGCCACTTACCCACCGCTTGCGTGATTGCGTACATTTCTCGATTGTATGTGGATTCTCCTTGCATTCGGGCACTGAGTTTTTGGCTGAAGTAGGCAATCGGCTTGTTTCTTTGCACTAACACAGCCCAAATGCCCACCCCGGATGCGTCTGTCTCCACAAAAAAATGTCTCATCAAACCGCGGTAAAGCCAACACTGGTGCGTTACACAATCTTGCTTTTAGTTGGTCAAAAGCCTCATGAGCAGCCAAATTCCATTTGATTTCTTCCCCTTTTTTCAATAAGTTAGATAATGGTGCAACAATGGAGGCGAATCCTTGTATGAATCGTCTATAATACCCAGCAAGTCCTAAGAACCCCCGGACCCCTTTCACATTCTTTGGTGTTGGCCATGTCCGAATCGCTTCAACCTTCTCCAAATCTACTGTCAACCCCTCTCTCGACACCACATGACCCAAATACTCCACTCGATCACTCCCAAACATACACTTGGATCGTTTGGCCACTAATCCGTTTCTCTGTAACACTTGTAAAACCTCCTGCAAATGTCTTAGATGTTCATCCCAGTCCTTGCTATACACTAGAATGTCGTCCAAAAAGATCAACACAAACTTGCGCAGATATGCCCTGAAAATTCCATTCATGGTAGCTTGAAACGTTGAAGGAGTGTTGGTTAAACCGAAGGGCATCACCCAAAATTCATAGTGCCCTTCGTGTGTCCGAAACGCTATTTTCGACACATCCTCCTCCCTTACCCGTATCTGGTGATATCCGGCAAGCAAGTCAAGTTTAGAAAACCACATTGCTCCTCCTAACTCATCAAATAACTCATCTACTATGGGAATTGGGAACTTATCTTTCACTGTTATAGCGTTGAGCGCCCTATAATCGACACAGAACCTCCATGTGTCATCTTTCTTCTTGACCAACAGCACCGGAGAGGAATAAGAGTTTGCTTCGTTGAATTACCTGAGTAGTAAACATTTGTTGGACCTGCCTCTCAATCTCCCCTTTTTGAAAATGAGGATAACGGTATGGCTTGACATTCACAGGCTTGGATCCAGGTTCTACGTGAATGGCATGGTCAGTAAGTCGTGGCGGTGGTAAGGTCGTTAGAGTAGCAAAGACATCCTCAAACTCCTGTAACAAGTCTCCTAGTTCTCATTGTACCACATTTTTAGAAAATGGTTCATTCACCTCCATTTGTAACTGATAAAGCTCGGCTATGGATCGGGTATTGCTCATTCTCTTTAGCGCTTGCAACTGTATCGGTTGTGGTCCCCAACTAGTTTCCCCCTTCCAACGATGTTTCTTTTCACCCATCTGGAACTCAAAAGTTAGGCTTGAAAAATCCATGGTGACAGGTCCCAAAGTTGCCATCCACGCCACTCCCAACACTACTTCAGTTCCTTTCAGCGGCAATACATAAAAATCGGTAACTAATTCAGTACCTTGAACGGCCACCTTAAGATCTCGGATGCATCCCTCGTTCCTCAGTCGTTCTCCGCTCCCCACCAGGACGCCGAAGTGTGGTGCAGCGATCACCGACAACCCCAAATGTTTGGCAACTCGTGTTTGCACAAAGTTATGCGTGCTGCCCCCATCTATAAGAATTTGAACCTCACGACCTTCAATCACTCCCTTGACCCTAAGCGTATTTGGCGTGTGGCATCCTGCCAAAGCATTAAAGGAAATCAAGGACTGCTCTTCCCCCACCATCTCTTGCATCTCTGATGTTTCCCCGAGCCTATTCAGTTCTTCCGCATCAGCTTATTTTCCTTCTTCTTCTTCAGATTCATCGTCCAACAAGAAGAACTGAGGATCTTTGCATTTGTTCCCCGGCGTATACTTAGCATCACAGTAATAGCATAACTCCTTTTCTCACCGTGCTTGAGCTTCCGCGGCTGAGAGTTTTCTCGGGTGAAGAAAATTGGGTTTTACGGCTGTGTTTTCTGGTGAGGGTGGTCTCCCAGGCATAACCTTTGGTCCACTGACTAAGCCATCTGGCGTGGGTAATAAAGGAGGTAATCGAGCCCCTAGGTTGCGACCCATAGCTCTCTTCTGCTCTCCAAGTTTAGCCTCGTGTAAACGGACCAACGAGACCACCTCATGTATGGTCGTGGGCCTGTGCATTAAGACTTCATGTTTTATGCCAGCCCTCAGCCCAGAAACGAAACACTGTGTCAGGAACATCTCCGACAAGTGATCGGTTCGTAGGGTCATGTCTTCAAACCGATTTTGGTACTCCTCCACCGTCGTCAACTGCATAGGTTTGTGTTGAGTGTGTAAAAGGTTCTATTATTTACACCCTTTTTAACCCATATTTCTGCTGCATTCAAGCATCATTGCATTGCATTTAGGTTAGTTTTCAATAAAACATCACAATTATATAAAAGGCACGGATTCTACTAAAAGATGGTGTATTTTGCAGGTAGCTGCCATGGTTGACGATGAAGGCAGGCGCAGGGCAGATAAGCAGGAAAGCTGAACTGGACAAGCAGCTGAAGAAGACGAACCTGTCATGGACCTGTCGTGACAGCATGGTGACAGCAGACTTATGAAGAGGAAAAGTCAAGTGGACCTCGATAGATAGAGAAAAATCTGCTCGTCTGTCGTGTGAAAACCAAATATTTTTCCAAGCCCCGGATCAAAAGATATGTCAAGCCAAAGCTCAAGGAGAGGAAATTCCTAAAAGCTAGGATGCGGCTGGAAAGTAGGAGACTTTAGAGATTTAGTCTTTATTAGAATCTTACTTTTAATTAAAGTTGTAATCCTTGTTACCTTAGATAACTTGAGCCCAAAGCTTATATAAGGGCATAGATTTAACCTAGGAGCATAACGGATTACCCCATAACCAAAACCAAACCCCTGCCGTCCACCCGTCACCGACATGTTCTAAATTCCCCCTAGGGCTACGGGTTGTTTTGTAAAGTAGTTGCAAGGGTTGCTTTGTTTTAGGTTTTTTTTCAAGTTCAATAAAATAAACTTCGAGTTCTTTTATCTTGGTTTTAATATCTTGCAAGAGCATCGAGAGAGCATTGTGAGGTTATCTATTTACTTAGCATCGGGAGAGTTAAGTATATGAAAGAGATAAAAGCGCGTTCTCTAGTTTATAGTTGAACCATCTCGTGCTTAGGGATAAGGCGAGGTTAAGTGGCTAAGGAAGAATTCATACACATCGGTGTTCATCCTTCGATTCACGCCAGGAGGTATCATCAAAGACGTGATCATCGACAGACTTGTGCCTAGGGATAGGGCAAGGCAGATCTGGGATTCTTGCCAAACTTGAAGTACGGAGTTGGAGTGTCTGCTGCCGCGACAGCCAACGGACAGACGCCGCGACAGGTGCTGTCGGCGACGGGAGCGACGACAGAACTGGAGATCCTAAGCAATTCAATACCTGCACTACTGAGCAATTCAATACCAGCCCATTCTCTCTATCTTGATTCTTCTACTCTTTTATTTGCGTTTTCTTTATTATTTTCGTGACAATATCTTAATCTATTCTTTTCCCCTTGTGCAGATAGCGAAGGAAAGGGTTAGCCCAGTCCCTGTGGAGACGATATCCGATACTCTAGTATCACTTTATTACTTGCGACGTGTACACTTGCACTACCATTGCGATAGACTATTTTACATGCAACAAGTTTTTGGCGCCGTTGCCGGGGACTGGCAACACACTCTTACCCTAGCTTATGCACTTTTATTTTATTTTTATTTTATTTTTTTTATTATTTTTTAACAAAAAAAAACTCAGGTGAAAATACAGGTTCAAGGGCATCAACATGCCAGGAAAAACCATTCGAGAATTGATGTGGGAAAGTTCTTGCAATTACCGTAAAGATATGCTGCCAGGGCAGCAGCCGTGGCAGCAACAGGGGCAGCAAATGCCGATGTCGCAGCAGCAAAATTTTTTATGGTACGATCAAAACCCACAAAATTTTTTTTACCATGACAGTTTTGCTACAGAACCCGACCTACCCTGGCAATGTCATCATCCACAAGAGCAGTCAAAATCCTTAGAAGACACACTGCAAGCCTTCTTGGCAATCACTCAAAAAGTGTCAGCTTCTACGAAAGCAAGTATCGCCAAGATGGATGAACTCTTGAGCAGACCAGTCCTCATTCATGCCACAGATGAACCTGAAATCCTGAAGCAAGATGACGAGGATGCCTATGTGAAGGAATACCCAACATATGATGAGTCTGAGCAACAACTTGCCATGGCAATGATCGAGGAGCCGGAATGGAGCAACACCGCGACAACGCTGAGTGAAATTCAAAAGAATGTCACGGCAGCAACCACTTCCGAGGCAGAAACTGCCGCCTCGACAGAACCTGCTGCCTCGGCAGAGATTGCCGCCTCGACAGAACCTGTTGTCTCGGCAGAGATTGCCGACTCGACAGAACCTGCTGCCTCGGCAGAGATTGCCGCCTCGACAGCAACTGCCGCCTCGGCAGCAACTGATGCTGAAGCAGCAACCACATCAGAGGCAAATTCTAAACCCACAACCTCGATTATGCCTGACCAAGATTGTACACATCCATCCCTGTCATGGCACTCGCACAACCACCTAGAAGAGCTACCCAATGACAATGCCTCACCGATGGAATATGAGCAGGTAATAAACGAACCTTTTGAATTATACTCACCAATTCCATTACAGGTATTTGAGGAACCAACGCCGGTGGACACAGAATCATCAAAGTCTCTACTGATGGAGATCTACGAGTGGTCAACAGAATTTGATATAGAGAGTGATGGCACTTACCAATGTCCCATTGACCTGCAAAGTAATCTGATAAAGAACTGTCAAAATAACTGCCTGCCGCAGCAGCAGACACGACAGCAAGGGATACATTCAACCACAACAACATTCAACGAAAAAAAGGTAAGTTTGTGGCCGAATGTCAATTTGATTATTTCTAATCATATATTCATGCCCTCAGAAACATTACCAAGAAGGGAGGACTTCATGGACTACAAAGGGAAGAGAAAGAAAGAAGCCCCCAACATGAGAATAATCACCAGATGGAGGGTACGGATGGACTTCAAGAAGTACCGGAAACGATGCCTCAAGCATTATCAGGGGACTGGAGCCCCAGGAATACAGGAAGTGGTTACTTTAGGTGATGCCCCACAAGGCATCCCTAATTTAACCTAATTTCTATTTTCTTTTTTTATTTTATTATTTATTATTATTTATTAGGAAATTAGGTTTATTTTATTCGAATAATATTTTGTTTTTCTAATTTCAGTTTTTAGGAAATAAAGGAGCCAAGAAGAAAAGGAGAAGTGACCCAAGCCCACCGCCCATCCATCAGCCCAATAAAGCCCATTTATGGAAACCTGCCGTTTCGACTGCCGCCGCGGACGGATATGATAAGTTGTCAACAGACTGACACGGCAAACGCGTAACAGACGAATAAATGCGTGTCAGACGTGTCAGACACGCTAAATCCAATATGCCGCTCCGTTCTTCACGCCTGCCGTTGCGGCATTAAATGGGCAGCTACTCGACCGCTATATAAACCCCTTCCCATTTTCATTTTTCATCACTTCTGATTTTTCTCTCTTATTTTTCTCCTCTAGTTTTATTTGTTTTCTCTCTTTCACAGCCCTTGCAACCAAAATGTCATCAAGACAGACCTGTCGTAACGCTGCTGCCGCTTCTTCTTCAGCAGCAGCATCACCATTCGCCAACAAGGAACTATGGGAGGAGCGTGGCTTCATTTACAACAGAGATGCTCCCCATATGAGACTCCGGCCGTTCATTGTGAAGGCCATAACGGCACAGCTATGGGAGGACTTTGCCGAGCAGCCGGCAGAACTCAATGATACTTTGGTCCGAGAATTTTACGAGGCCATAGACAGAAAAACGGCGACATCTGTCACCGTCCGAGAAGTGGAAGTACCCTTCACCGCCAACAGCATCAATCATATGTTCGGCCTCTTCTTTGGCCCCGATGATGATGCTCACCAACAATTTGTAGACACCCTTGATGCTGCTGCCTATGATACTGTCATGGTGGAGCTGACAGAAGCTGGTACATCATGGACAACCAGCAAGAAGAACCCCCACTCCATCAATAGGGGGCAGCTCCTCCCCGAAGCAAAACTGTGGAACGCTTTCATCAAAAAGCGTATCTTGCCCTCGTCCCACCACACGACAGTCAACCGACAGTGGCTGGCCCTCATTCACTCTATTATGCATGACAGGCCCATCAATGTGGGCAGATACATGAGGGACAGCATCATCGATTGTGCATTCCGCTCCGACTCTCGCCTTTGCCTGCCGTTCACCATCACTGCCCTCTGCCGCGGTGCTGCTGTACCAGAAGGAGCCCTCCGACAAACTACACAAACTACACCAAGGTCATGGCTGGACCGACAATAACATCTCCAGCCTCATAGAGGTCGTAGCTGCTACACCCATCAACGCCTTCGATCCGAATGCACCACCTGCAGACTCGGATGAGGAACCTACCACCGAGCCTGCCCCTGAAGCTGCCACCGCCACCGCTCCGACAGACCAGTCGGCACTTATCCTTGCTGCAATCCTACGGGTCGAAGAGCGGCAAATGGGTTTGATGACTTTCATCTGCGATTTCTCAAATGCAACGGTAAATTTTATTACTAATACTTTACATTTTTCGGATGTCATCTTCCCCACCTTCCCCGCCCATTATTTCCATATCCCCTCCCCCACACCTACACCATCTGTCTCTCCACATACACAATCTGCCACTTCCACACCATCCCCTGCCCCGACGGCAGCCGGCAGCCCTCCGGCAGACACCTCCCCTCGAGGAACCAAAAGACCTGCCACTGATGACAGCCCTCTTATCCGGAGGAATTTGGAGAGGGACTTTACGAGGGTAAAAAGAATTAAGCACGTGGCAGATAAGAAACGGCTGCTCAAAGCCAGCACCACCACTAGCAGCAGTTGGGATAGTGGCAGCAGTTCTGACGTCCGGCTAGTGGAGCAACCTGCCCCTGAACCTGCCCAGCCTCCTCCACAGCCCAAACGCCGTCGTCAGATCTGAGTCAGCAGCAGCAGCGAGGACAGCGACTAAAAATTTAAGTTTTTATTTTTCTCTTATTGCTGCCTGCTTTTATCTTTTGTGATGTAGTTTTCATGTTTTTATTTTTCTGTCATTTTGCATTGAGGGCAATGCAACCCTTGAGTTTGGGGGTGGCAACCCTCCATCATTAATGGAGTCTTAAGTACATTTTTTTTATTAATTGTTGTGTCTTTTATTTAGTTAAGTTCTCTTAAAAAAATTAGAAAATTTAAACTGTTGGCTTAAAACTGTGAAATTAGCTTACCTGTCATGACGGCTCTGTCGTGGCAGCATCTTTAGGACAGTTTAAGGAGAAGTTTAGAGCCTTTCTATAGTTCTGAAAACTTAAACACCTTTGTGACTGTTATATTGCTTAGATTTCTTTTAGCCAAACTAGAATAGGAAGCTTAGAACTTGAATAGCCCCTAGAGGTGCCTAACACTGGCTCTAGGAAAGAAGTTTAGCAAAAAAAAAAAACTAAAGGTGCCCGAAACCGGCTCTAGGAAGCTAACTAGAGGTGCCCGAAACTGGCTCTAGAAAAACTTAGCTTGAAAATAGAAGAAAATAAGCATAAAAATGTGCCTTCTAAAAAAAATAATAAACTTTGGCATAAAAATTCGAGTTAAGAAGTTGAATATTCTAGTGAAACTAAGAGAGTCTTAGCATATAACTGTTCACAAGCATACACACACTGCACGAGAACTATATAGAGATTCCGGACAGATCCTAACCTTTCCGACAGGTTGCTGCCGCCATAGAGAGTTCTATTATTTACACCCTTTTTAACCCATATTTCTGCTGCATTCAAGCATCATTGCATTGCATTTAGGTTAGTTTTCAATAAAACATCACAATTATATAAAAGGCACGGATTCTACTAAAAGATGGTGTATTTTGCAGGTAGCTGCCATGGTTGACGATGAAGGCAGGCGCAGGGCAGATAAGCAGGAAAGCTGAACTGGACAAGCAGCTGAAGAAGACGAACCTGTCATGGACCTGTCGTGACAGCATGGTGACAGCAGACTTATGAAGAGGAAAAGTCAAGTGGACCTCGATAGATAGAGAAAAATCTGCTCGTCTGTCGTGTGAAAACCAAATATTTTTCCAAGCCCCGGATCAAAAGATATGTCAAGCCAAAGCTCAAGGAGAGGAAATTCCTAAAAGCTAGGATGCGGCTGGAAAGTAGGAGACTTTAGAGATTTAGTCTTTATTAGAATCTTACTTTTAATTAAAGTTGTAATCCTTGTTACCTTAGATAACTTGAGCCCAAAGCTTATATAAGGGCATAGATTTAACCTAGGAGCATAACGGATTACCCCAAAACCAAACCCCTGCCGTCCACCCGTCACCGACATGTTCTAAATTCCCCCTAGGGCTACGGGTTGTTTTGTAAAGTAGTTGCAAGGATTGCTTTGTTTTAGGTTTTTTTTCAAGTTCAATAAAATAAACTTCGAGTTCTTTTATCTTGGTTTTAATATCTTGCAAGAGCATCGGGAGAGCATTGTGAGGTTATCTATTTACTTAGCATCGGGAGAGTTAAGTATATGAAAGAGATAAAAGCGCGTTCTCTAGTTTATAGTTGAACCATCTCGTGCTTAGGGATAAGGCGAGGTTAAGTGGCTAAGGAAGAATTCATACACATCGGTGTTCATCCTTCGATTCACGCCGGGAGGTATCATCAAAGACGTGATCATCGACAGACTTGTGCCTAGGGATAGGGCAAGGCAGATCTGGGATTCTTGCCAAACTTGAAGTACGGAGTTGGAGTGTCTGCTGCCGCGACAGCCAACGGACAGACGCCGCGACAGGTGCTGTCGACGACGGGAGCGACGACAGAACTGGAGATCCTAAGCAATTTAATACCTGCACTACTGAGCAATTCAATACCAGCTCATTCTCTCTATCTTGATTCTTCTACTCTTTTATTTGCGTTTTCTTTATTATTTTCGTGACAATATCTTAATCTATTATTTTCCCCTTGTGCAGATAGCGAAGGAAAGGGTTAGCCCAGTCCCTGTGGAGACGATATCCGATACTCTAGTATCACTTTATTACTTGCGACGTGTACACTTGCACTACCATTGCGATAGACTATTTTACATGCAACAGTTTGGTTAGTTGTCCTTCCGGTGACTCGATTTCAGTGCTTGCAAACCATCGGCGAATCGCCTCGACTAAGTGGTTCCAACCGGCCAGTTGGCGCCTCCTTTGCATCCACCTAAACCATTTCTTGGAAGTCCCCTCCATTCTAAAGAACGCCATGGTCACTCGGTGGTGGTCTTCGGTACCATAAAAGTCAAAAAAATCTTGCGCCGACGCGACCCATTCCTTTAAATCTTTCCCGGTGAACAACGGAAGTTCCACATACGCTTGTTTCGGGGGAAACGGGAAGGCATCCTCGCTTGCCTCCTTAATCTTCATATTACCCCTATTCATGAACATTTCTTTCTGCCCTTCTAGTTCTAGACCCATCTTACTCACTTGTGCAGTTAAAGCCGCGAGCTGACTGACCACATTCTGCATCGTTTTTTGAAGGGATTACATGGATTGTTTATGGTCATCCATCTCCTGTTTGTGTTCCTGCGCACTGGATTGAAGGGAACTCAGAGTCTGTTCATGGCGAGCGGCTGTGTCCTGCAAAACGCGGATAGAATCGGCGTGGGTTACCATATTTTGACTACTCTCAATGAAAGCACCAATTTGTTATGAACCTTACAGTTTCTGAGTAAGCAAAGAAAGTGAAGAAATAGGGAGAGAACAGAATCAGAAATAAAGAGGGAGAAAATTCATAACTTCATTCATCATAAAAACATGGAAATACATTTTGTAGCTTATATGCTAAGTTCACTCTCAGTAAAGGACAAAATCAGTTAGTGTGGTGGACGTTTTTCTTTCTCTGGTGCCTCTACGCACACCCTGACATTTCTTTAGTTGATTGTCCTCTATTGTCACCCCTTTGTTTGGCTTAGAGTGCCCCTATGGTCCAACAGTCCCATGCTCATCACCCTTGACAGAAGATCCAAACCCGATTCGATCCAACTTGATGATAAGCAAAATATTCTATGAACAAACACTCAAAACAGATTAAATGCCATAAATTCATAAGAACACTCTCAAAACAAAAAATTCAAAACCATGAGAGTTTGAAAAACAACTAACTCCAAACTTTAAAATTAGAGAAACAAAAATATTAGATTTGAAATATATATATATTATTCAAATCTAAGAAACACAAATTCAAAAAATAGCAAATATATATATATAAAGAAACAGAATCGGGGTTGTATGCAAATTTAATTATTTTTTAAAACGAAAAAATTAGAGATAAAAAAGAGACTGAAAGGAAGAAAAGAGAAAAAATAAAGGAAAAGAGAATAAAATGATTGAAAAAAAAAGATGAGAAGAATTAGAAATAGAAGAAAATGAAGGGGATGACAGATGAAATGGAAAGAAAATTTGAAAGGGAAAAGAAAGTGAGGCTGCAGATGAATGAGAGAAAAAATTGAGAAGGCAGAAAAGAATGAGAGGCGGCAAAATGAAAATGTAGGGGATTAGGGTCACGAATGAGACCAGATAAATCGCGAGCTATTCGAGTTCGATTTAGTTAAAGCTCGATTCGGTTGAACTCGATTTGAGCTCGAACTCGGCTCAAGTTCTTAACGAGCCGAGCCGAGTTACTTGATACTCGACTAGAAAAACTCGCAAGCTACTCGAAAATATAATTTAAATTTTTTATTTCTTATAATTTAAAATCTAAATTCCTAAACTTAAGACCTTAAAATATAAACCCTAAACATAAGTCTTAAACCTTAGAATTTAAATCTTAAACTTTAAACACAACAACATATACAACGAGCCGAGCAAAGCTACTTGATACTCGACTAGAAAAACTCGCAGGCTACTCGAAAATATAATTTAAATTTTTTATTTCTTATAATTTAAAATCTAAATTCCTAAACTTAAGACCTTAAAATATAAACCCTAAACATAAGTCTTAAACCTTAGAATTCAAAATCTTAAACTTTAAACACAACAACATATACCTCTAAACCATAAACTACCACCCTAAATCTTAAAATTAACAAGCTTGAGTTTACACAACTTGTGTATTAAAGTTTTTTCTTGATAGAGCTTTAAACGAGACGTGACAGTTGGCGAACTACTCGAGTCCAACACGGTCAAAGATCAGTCAACACTTGACTCGATTAGTCTCAAATAAAGCTCAAACTCGACTCGAGTTCTTAACAAACCGAGTCGAGCTTATATTTCTCAGGCTCATTAAAAATTACTCAAGCTCGAACTCGACTTGAAATTTTAACGAGCCGAGTCGAGCTCAGCACTATTCAAGCTCGACTCGGATCGTTTACACCCCTATAGGGGATGATTTAACCTAAATATTAGTGTGTGTATAGAGTGGCAATTTCGTTAATAAATTTAATGGGTTGTATGTAAGTATCCCGGGTCAGGTCAAAGATTTTGAACTCGAAACCCAATCCGATCCAGAAATTTATCAACAAAGAGTCATTCTGTCTCACCTGAGACCTATCGGGGACTTATTTGAGACCTATCGGGGACGGATATTATTACTATCCCTAAACCCTTTTTACTTCATTTTTAATATCTATTATAAATATGGATTACAGGAGGGATATATATAGGTTGGGAGGAGCCCAAAATGTTTTTGGAATAGTAAAATTTGCAAATAAGGCCTCTCTCGAATTTTAATTTAAAGGTTAGGAGGGACACTTCGAATGTTCTCTTCGCCATTTATCAACCTTATTAGTTTTATTTTCCGGAAGTATCTCCCTAAACTTGTATATAGTCACGAAGAAATGGACTCGCCCCCTTATAAATTTTAAAGTTACATATAATTTGAAAAAAATAAAAAAAATATTTATGCATTTTATATTAAAAATAAATCTATCGCCTCTAAGGTAAAATTATTACCAATATCAAATACTACCTCTTTGTATATAATTGATTATTAAATTGACTATCAAATACTCCTCATCTTATAATATCTATATTTTTATTTCTATAAAACTTCTAATAAACACGCTGGTCACTTAATTTTCGCCCTTTTTAATCTGTCCCTGTGTTAGTGTATAGTTCATACTTGATAGCTTCGTTGCATTTCAAATCCCAAATGATAACTCAGAGACCTTATTATCATTTATTTATTGGATTTGTTGTTTAATACTTCTCCTTCTGAATTAATGTTATATTTAGGAATCTCGAATTCGAAATATGAATTATTAAAAAAGAGCTATCAAAAAACTTACTATTAAGAGAACAAACAAATACCATAATATATAACATATATTATTAATTTATTACCATTATTTCACACCTAGTACAAGGCTAAATTCAACATGCACGAAAATATCAAAGACAACGAAAAGTACCTTTCAAAGTGAAAAGGACCACTAATTTACTATTACCCATTTGAAAGTTGAAACACTAAGCCCTAACACCAACACTCTGGTCGTTAGTCTTGTAGTTGCTCTCGATGTTCTGCCCCACTTCCTTTGTCTTCTGCCCGACTTCCTTGGTCTTCTGCCCGACATACCCCACCATATCTTGCATGCCCCTCTTGGCCCAATCCATGTCCACCTGCTCCGTGTTGGTGGCCCGTCTCAAGCGGGTAAACACGTAGGAGAGCGACGACAGCCCCGTCACTCCAAAGGCCCCCGACGCCAAGAAACCGGCCACCGCCATGGTAATGGCGATGGCGGCGGGGACGAGAACCGGGCTGAAGATGACGAAGAGCGGTGTCGCCACGGTTAGGCCGATGACGGTGCCGGTTAGGGTTAAACCGGCTAATGCAAGGAGGGTTCCACCTACAGGAAGGAGAGTGAGGAGTGCTAGAACTTGGGTTGTTGAGGGTCCGCTGGACTGATAGTTCTTGCCAGCCCCGGTGCCGGTGCCGCCACGAACAACCTGGTCGTACCGAATCGGGTCGAACCGGTTCTGTGTCTGAACTTGAGACTGAACATTGCGGTCGCGGTCACGGTCAGCCATTGATGAAAGCTGGTGAGAGGTGTTTTAAGTGACAAATGAAAGATTGAACTTTGAAGAAAAAGAGAGATAAAGTATCTGAGTCTGAGGAAAGAATGGGGTCAATGTGGGATTTTATAAAGGGAGAAATGGTTGCAATGTGGAGACACGTAGGGGGATGACTTGGAGACCTCAGGCTCTGCATGACAAACAAGTTTCACCCCCAAAAATGCAAGGGAAAAAATATGGGATAAATAAGTTTTACTCATTGAATTTAATAATTTATCTCAATTCAGTCCTTCAACTCTTTTATCAACATTATTCCCCAAATTTGTATATATTGTCACTGTGGGTGTATGCCATACGCCACAATATTAGTTTAATAACACCAAGATGACTGAAAATGAAAATAAAAACGATAAATTTAAAATGGCATTATGCCAAAAAAAAATGTTCTTAACATTAGAATGGATAGCCATCTCAATCTTTATTCTTTTTTTAAGTAATTTAACCTTTTATGTTTTATTTTGGGTCAAAATAATTCCTCTGTGGATAAAAAATGTTAGTCAACTAACGGTAAATGACGTGACAAACCTATATGGCAATGCATGTCGATATGGCATTGTCAAATAGATAAAATTATTTTTTATTGACGTGTCATTCTGTCAGGTCGTTTTAAGTTTTTATCGTTAATTGACGAACAATTTTCATCCATAGAGTGATTATTTTGACCTAAAATAATCAACATTAAATTGCTTAAAAAAGAATAAGGACCAATTAACTATTCAGTGAAACGTTATAGGCTTTTTTAACTTAATGCCATTTAAAATTATTCTAAACAAAAATCTAGATATCAAATTAAAACATTTACTAAATTCAAGGACTAAAAATTAATTTATCCAAACAAATGCCTTCTTTTCCCACCGAAATCTCACCGCTTCTGGTTGGTGAAGACAACCATCGGGAATTTACGTGTTTTAGAATATTTGTATTTGAATATATAAATTTGTTCCAAAATTCAATTTTATTTATTTATATATATATATAGTATAATCTACATAAAAATTCATTAAACTCTTTGGGTGTGTTTGGTTCGCGGAAAAGATGATTTACTAGGAGTAATAATTTTTTTAGACTTACATTCTCATGTTTGGTTTAGGAGGATTCACTCTAAGTTATTATTCTTTTCTCAAGAGTGGCTCTTTTCCCAAGAGTAGCTCTTTTCCCCCTAAATGGTGGGAATGCTATTCCCCTCATTTTCTTAGGTATTACACAATTCCTTCCTCTTTGGACAATATTGCCCTTGTGATTATGAATTATGTTTATGTTGATCTTTTATTGCATTTTTAATTAGGTAACTAATTATTTATGGCGTAAATTTATTAAATATTTATATTTAATATTAGTTTAATATATAAATGGTGTTGTATATATTTAGATAATGTTGTAATATTTAATAGTACATTTTATTAATATTGTATTTACGATGTTTTTAGGGATGCGATTGTATGTTGCTTGAGATTAAGACTTGATGTTATTAATTTTATTATTTGATTTATAAGATATTTTTTATCTTAAAAAAACCAATAAGTTAATTTATTTTTATCATTTTTACTACTTTTAGATTTGTTTTATTATTTACTTTAATTTGTTTGATAAATGGTCGAAAATAATAAAAAATTAAAAATCTAAGCATATTAAACGTTTAATATTTTGATGTTAAAAAACTTAAAAAGGAATAAATGTATATAAATATAAAACATTTTTAAAAATAATTTAATAATATTATAAATATTTGTTTTTTTGCAAATTTTAGGTAATGTAACGAAAATAGTTCTATAAATTTTTATGCAAATATTTTTAATTTAATAATTAAAAATTAAACTTGTTAACAAGAAAATATATTATAAGGACAAATTAGTAAATTTTGCTTTCAATTAATCTTATATTCCTCTAACCAAACACTACAATCTTATATTACTACCAAATAAACCAAACAAGGTAATATAACATTCCAGTAATGTGTCAGGTAATGTTACATTCCGGTAATCCTATTCCTAGAGGTAATCTTACATTCCGTGAACCAAACGCACTCTTAGATTATTTATATTTTGATTACCGAACTTTTGAAACTGATAATATATTTATTAAATTTTAATTAGTTTTCGCACATTTTTATCAACTAACATTAAAGAAATATGATTTGAATTTTAATTTTTACAATCGAATTAAATCAGATTTAAGTTTTTTTTTATATTAGATTAAAATTGACACAAATTTTCGTATAAATATTTAGGTTGGACAGATGTGTATTATTGAATGGACCGAGTTTACATATTTGAATTCAAATTGACAAGCCCACATAAAGACAGTCTCACCGAGCTTTTGCAGAAATAAATGAATTCTTCATAAAATGACATTCTTCCAACATTCATTCAAATCAGTGTTTGTTCCCAAGTAAAATATTAATATACGATATTAGTCGATTAATAAATTAAATATTTTTTTATCATATTAGGTATACATATATCAATTCACGGTTGAATTTCACAATTTTCTCTATTTGGTATCTTAACTTCTTAGAACCATTTTGATAAATTTTATCATATTGGCATTGGGTATCGAACTTGAAACATAGGAAGGGAAAGTGAACCCTAGCCATTATGGTGGGGCAGAAAATTCGATAAACTGAAACTTGAAGGAAAAAAACAATTCAATCTTTTTTATTTCGGTACAAAATTATTTAAAAAATATATTTTGGTTTAGTTACAATACATAATTTTAGACAAAATCAGTTAATCAATTCGATCAGTTATCTACTATATTTACAACTTTTACTTGTTAAAATATTTTATAGTCCAATGCTTTTAATTCTTATGATTCTTTAGAAACGTTTTGATCCTAAGTTCGATTATTAGAAAATGTGAAATTTTAATTTTTGATCTTTCAGTTGTTTTTGTACTTTTACCACAATCAAACAACTATTAAGTTTATCATATTATGAAAATTAATATTATCAAACAACTATTAAGTTTATCATATTATGAAAATTAATATTTTAATAAGTAAAGTAAAAATAAATTATTTAAACCGAACCAAACTGAATATTTCGATTAACTGTTAATTGATTAGCTTATTTGATATGATTTAAGAACGAAAATTTAATAACTCAAATTTAACAATTAACCGAAATAATTTACTAATAATTAACCATAGCCGGTTTTGCACACGCCTACTGGCCATTAGGTCATTATTGGAGGCTCAGGACCATCTTAATATGTGAACTTGAAAAAAAAAATCAAATTAAAATTTGTACAAACATGGTATTCCAAAAACTAATTAGATTGTTGACGTGGCAAACGCAATTAATATGTATATAATAAAATGCTACTCATCATAATTTAATAGGTTTTTGAAATACCAGGCTAGCACCTATGTTATGCAATGAAAAAAATGTTGGATATATAAAGTTTTTTGGTTTAAAGTTTATTTTTGTTGAAATTTCATTTAGAAGATAGAACAAGTTTTTTTTAAGAAGGATTGTGTTTAATTTTATCTTTCACGTTCTTTGATTTAATGATATTTTTTATCTCTATAGATATTTATAGTTTAAAGTGTGTTATACCTTGTAATTTTTTATTTAAAATAATAAAATTTAGTTAAAAATTTTCGTTCAATGAAAATAATTATATCAAAAATAAAGAAAATAACAAAATTTACATAGAGTTGCACGATATGGGTTTTCTCTGGGCGCACTTTAGCCGGTCTAATGCGATCTGAGTTTTCCCTTGTTCACCATGATTTTCTAGCTCGATTCTTGCTGATTTCTCTGTTTTTTCTACTCATTTGGTGTGTTCTTTTCATCTCTTGGTCTGCGTCTTGCTTTTGGATGTCTTCAGCGTCTCTTGCGGATTGGAAGAAGCTTTTTACGGGGGCTGAGGAACACACTTTAGAATTCCTTCCCCCTTTGAATCACAGTGAAATTCCTGAGGTTCATCCTCCCTCTTCGATTTTTGATGATGGAATTTCTGAATGGCAATTTGCTTTGGTGGGGCAATTTTTGGGGATTGCTCCTAATCTTGCATCTTTGCGGCGAATCATTGGTTCTCTCTGGGGCCGTTCTTCGTCGGTTAGGGTTAGCTTTGCTGGGCAGGGACTGTATGTGTTCTCTTTCGATAATGCGGATGCCCGTGACTGGGTCCTTGAGAATGGTCCATGGCATATACATAACAAGCCCCTGTTGTTGCGTCGATGGGAGCCTAATCTCAAGAAATTGGAATTCGATTTAGGTCGGATGCATTTATGGGTTCAACTGTATCATGTTCCTTTGGAACTCTATTCGCGGGTGGGGCTAAGTTACATTGCCAGTGCTGTTGGATATCCATTGTACATGGATTCTATTACTGCCAAGAAGGAGAGATTGGAATTTGCCAAAGTTTGCATCGAAGTGGCAGTGGGTGAGCCGATTCCTAAGTTTGTTCGGGTTAGGCTTCGTGATGGATCCTTTGCTACAGTTAGAGTTGCTACTCCATGGATCCCTATGAGTTGCTCTAAATGTCGAGTGTTTGGCCATTCCGAGAAGGGTTGTCCTAAGCCAGCTGCTGGGTTGCAGGCTCAGATTTGGAAGATTAAGGAAGTTGGGGATTTTAGCAGGTCGGTTGAGGTAAACGAAGGGCCTGGTGCTGCATCTGTGGAGTGCCCTATTGCTGAAGCTGATCATATCAAAGAGGCATCAGGGGCAGTGTCTACTGGGGCATCAGAGGCAGTGTCTACTGGGGCATCAAGGGCAGTGCTTGCTACTCCTAATGGGATTGATTCTATTATGGAGGCATTAGGGGTTGTGACTGCTGTTCTTCATGAGACTGATATTATCAAGGAGGCACCTGGGGTCGTGTCTGCGGCTCTTTCTGAGATTGATTCTATAAAGGAGGCATCAGGGAAAGTGATTGCGGTTCTTTCTGAGGCTGCACATATAACTGAGGCATCAGAGGCAATGTCTGCAGTTACTGTGGATGATAATGCGGAAGTGCAAGCAATTGTTGGCAGTGTTATTCCTGTAGTAGATTCTGATTTTCCTACCTTGCAGGATTCGGCTAAAAAGAAGGGTAAAGGGAGGGGCAAAAAAGCTTTTTCAGGATCTTCAAAAGCTCAAACCCTCTTATCTGATGATAGGGTGCCTAGACAGGCCTCTCTTGGTGTTGCGAACCTTCTCCAAGAAATGAAGCATAAAAAGAAGGATCACTTGGGGAAGGTAAAGGCAAGTTGTGATGCTGGTGTTGGTGATATTGGAGGTAGTTCTTCTCCCTCTCAATGAATATCTGTTTTTGGAATGTGCACGGATTTAATAATCCCTCAAAGCAATCCCGTGTCTTAAGAAGAATGAGGGAAGTGAAGGCTGATATTTTTTGTCTCTTGGAAACTAGAGTAAGGCAGGTACGCTATGTGACTGTTTCCAGTTTATTTCTTGATGAATGGAGCATTGTTTGTAATTATGATAACATTGCCAATGGGAGGATTTGGATTTTCTGTCGTAAAGCATTGGATCATACTGTGATTCAGCAGGATGACCAAACTATTACTTTGAAGTGTGCCTACAGGAGTCAGGTTTTTTTTGTTACTGCTGTTTACGGTAGTAATAATGGTATGCAAAGGCGTTCTTTATGGTGTCAGTTAAGATCTATTGAGGAGAAGGTTGATGCTAAACCATGGATAATTGGTGGGGATTTCAACATTTTTCTGCATTCGAGTGAGAGTTCGGATGAGAAAGTCTTGTTCATTTTTTGACTAGGGACATGCTGGACTTCAGGGAGTGTGTGGAGGAGTTGCATTTGATGGATCATCCTTTTGTTGGTCCTTTATATACATGGTCAAACAAACAGGAAAGCACTTTCTTGGCTCGTAAGCTTGATCGTGTCTTAATCAATAGTAAATGGATGGATTGTTTTGAGGATTCTTTTGTTGAATTTCTTGCGCAAGGAGATTCGGATCACTGTCCTTCTGTGGTCTCAATTGAGAAGGAGGTGCAAGCTTCTAGACCTAAGCCATTCAGGTTTTTTAATTTCTGGACTAAGCATGCTGAATATAATTCCATTGTTAAGAATTCATGGGAACTCCCTGCTGAGGGCAATCTAATGCAGAGGTTATTTGATAAATTTAAGCGTTTGAAGCCTGTGCTAAAAGAATTGAATCGGAGATGCTTTGGTAACATTTCTGGAAGAGTTCGTGAGCTAGAGAAGAAGTATGAGCAGAAGCAACTGGATAATCTTGCTGCTGGTTGTGATCTAGAAGGGGAGAGGGCCCTTTTTGCTGAGCTTCTTGAGCTTCGAAATGTTGAAACTGCATTTTATAAACAAAAGGCTAGAATGCATTGGATAACTGAAGGTGATCTTGGCACTAAGTTCTTTCATAATGTTGTGGCTGTCAAAAAGAAAAAAGATACCATATGTGTGCTCTTTTCTGAAAGTGGTCAAAGGTTAGAATCCTTTGATTCTATGTCTGAGGAAATGGTCAGGTTTTTCACAAATCTATTTGGAACTGTGGATAGAAATGTTAAATGATGTTCTGTGGAAACGTTGAATGATTTATTGAAATATTCCTTGCCTGCGGAAGCTGCTGGTAATTTGTGTCGAGAGGTGAGCTCTCAAGAAATTAAGAATGCACTCTTTGCGCAAGGGAATGAGAAGAGCCCTGGTCCTGATGGTTTCACTGCATGGTTTTTCAAGAATTCCTGGAACCTTGTTAAGGATGATGTCATAGCAACCATTAAACATTTTTTTGAGAGTTCACAGATGCTCCTTGGTTTCAATGCAACGGTTGTCATCTTGGTTCCTAAACTTCCAAATTCTAGCATGGCAAAGGAGTTCAGGCCTATTTCTTGTTGCTCGGTTATTTACAAGACAGTCACAAAGATCATTGTCGATCGTCTTTCTCCTTTTTTCCCTGACATGATTGCCACGAACCAATCTGCATTTGTGAAAGGGAGAAGTATAGTGGACAACACTTTACTTGCGCAGGAATTGGTAAGAGGATATTCAAGGAAGTCTTTCTCTCCTAGATGCGCTATTAAAATTGATCTTCAGAAAGCGTTTGACTCTGTAAATTGGGATTTCCTTGTGAAGGTTCTGGAAGCTATGGGACTGCCTGCTGTTTTTTGTGATTGAATCCGAGCTTGTGTTCTGAACTCAAGATTCTCAGTTTCCTTTAACGACAGCTTGGTCGAATTTTTCAAAGGCCGTAGAGGGGTGAGGCAGGGAGATCTCCTTTCTCCGTACTTGTTTGTTTTGAGTATGAATGTTCTCTCATCGTTGTTGAATCTAGGTGCTACGAAGGGGGTCTTTCAATTTCATCCGAAATGTAAGCAAGTCACCTTGACTCACTTGTGTTTTGCGGATGATTTACTCATCTTTTGTAAAGGAAAGCTTGAGTCTATCTTGGGCGTTGTAAGTATCTTGGAGCTATTTTACGAGATCTCTGGGCTTAAACTCAATATTGCAAAGACTGAATTCTTTGCTTGTGGAATTGGGGAGGTGGAATTGGCTGATATTTGCGCTAGTACTGGCTTCAAATTAGGTCATTTACCTGTCCGTTATTTGGGAGTTCCTCCGGTGACAAGGAAATTTCAAGTGAAGGATTCCCAACCTTTGTTGGACAAACTTACTGCAAAACTAAACAGTTGGTCCCATAGGAAGTTGAGTTATGGAGGTCGTTTGCAACTTATCAAGGCTGTTTTATTCAGCCTAACAAATCATTGGTGTCGGTAGCTGATTCTCCCCAAGGCTGTCATTGGTCGTATTGAGCAGATTTGCATGAGGTTCTTCTGGACAGGAGGCGACAATGTGGTCCATGGTGCTCGAGTGAAATGGAGTGATGTTTGCTTTCTGAAGTCTGAAGGTGGTCTCGGCCTTAAGGATATTGGTTATTGGAACAAAACTTGTATCTTCCTTCTTGTGCGTAATATCCTAGCTGATTAGGGCTCGCTTTGGGTAGCATGGCTTAAAGCATATGTTTTCAAAGGGACTGATTTCTGGTTGCTTGAGAGTCAGCCTTATTTTAGCTGGATGGTGAGGAAAATTCTGAAGATGCGCATTGAATTTGGCTTGCTCTTCGCGGGTGTACTGAATTGGTCGGTGGTTAATTCCGCATGGATCTTTGAGAGAGTTAGGAAGCGTAAGGAGAAGGTTAGTTGGCAGAGATTGGTTTGGTGTTCATCTCATATACCGAAGTACAGTATTGTTGCTTGGATGTGCGTCTTAGATAGACTTCCTACAAGAGACCGGTTGTCTAGAATGGGTATTATCTGTTGTGTTGATTGTGTATTGTGCCCGGATGGCGTTGAATCTCGTAATCATTTGTTCTTTGAATGTCCTTTTGCGGCTGCACTTTGGAATTCGATTTTGTTGAGGTGTAATGTCCATAGACAAATCTTAGCCTTGGAAGATGAATTGCAATGGGCTGTGACGAGATTAAGAGGGAGGTCGCTTATTGCTTGCATTTTACGACTTGCTTGGTCTGCGTGCATCTATAGTATTTGGGAGGAGAGAAACTATCGAATTTTTAGAGGTGTTTCTCGTACTGTGGCTGACCTTATTGGTGGTATACAATTGGTGATCGGGGTTAAGTTTCATAGCAAAAGTATAGATTTAGAAGATAGTGTAAATGCTCGATTGTGTATAGAGTGGGATATCCATATCTAAAATGAATCCCAAATAGATTTATTGTAATGTTGGTGGATTTAGATGTGGAATAAAATCACAACTCTTATCCAAAAAAAATAACAAAATTTAGTGGGTTAATTGATATATTACTCCAAATTGAGCTAAACATAATCTGGAACCAGGCCTCAACATTCGATTTATATTGGGCTTTAGCCTCTACGACCTAATCTTGTAGGCATTAATCAATCGTAGCAGTTGCTTGTTTTAGGATGCGTAAAATAAATCGTAATCGTTAACTATAATTATTAATTGGTATAATTGTTACATTTTACATGTTAATTAACTTAATCGTTAAATTTAAACGGTTTCAATTAATTAAACCGTTAAAAATAATAGTTAATTTACTTGTACTTTTCAAACTAAGTATAGAACTTGTGTTTAGAATCTCTCTATTTAAATACTTTTTAATGAAAAAATTAATATAATATTTACAGAGATATAGTTTCATTATTCAAAAGAAGTGGTGAACATGTTAAAAAATTATAATAAGTTACAAGTTAACTTGTAATTGAACCGCTAAAAATAATTACAGTTAATGATTAGATTACGATTCATAACCGTTACAACAGTTAACCGACCGTTTAGACTAAGCGATACGGTTAACGTACAATGAAAACCCAACTTAGAGTTTCAATACTTCTGACGTATGGATATTGGTATCAAAACCTAGCTTCTGTCCCTTTTTGATGCCCTGTATATATGTTTTCACACTAATAATTAAGTTTAGGGTTTAAGATTAAGGTTTAGTGTTGGAGTTTAGGATTATGGTTGAGAAAATGGGTGTAAAGTGTATTTTTTAAGGTTTAAGATTTAAAATTTAAGGTTATAACTTAAAATGTAATTTTTTTAGTGTTGGAAAATAAAAAGAGTAAATAATTTTTATTCTTACCTCTATGATAGATCTTTATGAAATTCAATCCGATTTAAATTCACCAATAAACTAGATATTGATAATTATATAAAAATTTAAAACATTTTTATCGTGTTATTATTTATTTAAAATTAAGAAGTGCATGTTATCCTACAAAAAAACAGGTCGGATAGGGTTTTAAAAACTAAAGTTTCTTTCGGACAAGTTCAATTTGGTTCGAAATAATAATTATTAAATAAAATCTTATTTAGATTTAATTATCTATATATAAATAATTCTGGTAATTATAAATTAAAAAATAGTCAAAACTTTAAATCATTTTTTAGGTTACAAGATAATAAATGTTCATACATATTATTAATCTTTTAACAATACACATACATTGCAAACAAAGCGATTGAACTCGGGTCTCTTAGAATAAATTTCATATGTTTTTTCCACTTAAATCACTTGTTGGGTTCTTATTTTATTTTATCTTAAATCTTATATTGTATTAGTAGTTTAATTAATAAATGTGTTAAAGTCATTAGTTTAATTCATTTGTAGTAAGTTCATTTTGTATTAAAATGAGAAAATATTACTAGTAAGAGTTTGGTGTAATGGCAAGACACATTATTTTTCTAAGGAGAAAATTTAAATTGAAATTTTAAAGATGACATTATTCGGGGAGAGAATCATGAACCATAAAATGAGCATGCAAGGAGTAATTGAGGAAGAATGGGGTAGCAGTTGCCCCTGCGTCCGTCCCTGGTTTCATGTAATCATTAATACAAAAACTAGTCGTTTATGATCATAAAATGACCATACAAAGAAAATAGTAAAGCCGAATTAAAAGAATCAAACAAAAAAGATAAAAATAATACTTTTAGTCAACGATGAAAGATAAAATCATAGAGACTAACATAAAGATATATATAAGGATAAAGTACATTGACAAAATGATTAATATCACAATTCAATCACAAATAAGAAATTTAGTAATTATAACCATGAGAAAAATAATAAAAACATAAACATATTAACTTAATTACTTAATTAAGACCTATTCATATGACATGTTTTAAGAGTGAGGTGGGCCTTTGAAATGTCACACGTCTAATCAATCACTTGACATTGGTTTTGGACCTCTTGGGTCGGTTTCTTTTTATGTAAAAATATTAATATTCGATTTGGGCGGTTGTGTGGTGACCCATTCTAACTTGACAAGGAAAGATTTAACAGGTGAAATGGCCCTTTTGGGGACCATTGCTGTGAGGTCCCAGCCCTAGACTCTGCTATTATTAACATCAACCTCCTTTTCTTCCCTTTTCGCCGAGTTTGCGGCTTTCCGCGCGCATGCTCCTTCCTTTGTATATTCCATTTTAGGCATAATGTTAAAAAATATTAATAACGTTCGATTGAATAGTTAAATAATTTCTCTATAAGTACAATTTGTTAATCAATTAACGATACCCAAATTAAAATAACTAGACAAAATGACACATCAACATGGAAAATAATTTTATATTTCATATAATTTTATAAAATTATTTTTAACTAATGTAGTAATATGACATTTATTTCAAGTCAACACTTTTGTCTATATGACATTGTTATGTCAGCGTGCACTGTCATGTAGGTTTGTCACACATTTCAATCCATTTATCATTAGTTAATTAACACTTTTCATCCGCAAATGAGCTATTTTGACCCAAAATAAAATTATAAGAGTTAAATTGGTTAAAAAAAGAATAAAGGCCAAATAACTATTTAGTCAAACGTTATGTGCATTTTTTGATATTATACTTTTTTATGTTCGTATTATTATTATTATTATATTTTATGTTCGTTTCATGATCTATATTCATAATTTATAACTCTTTAAAATTTGAACATACGTCCTCTTTAATGTATCTTACCACTAGATTTAATAGTTTATTTTAATTAGTAAGAGCAACTAGTTATATTAAATCAGGGATAAATCAATAAGATAAACTAAATTATTATCAACTGTAAGGATGACATCAAATTTAATCTGAAAAAAAAAGGTGCTAAAGAGCAACAATCAGTGGCACAATCCTCCCAGACAACCAAGGAGAAAAATTTAGAGAGAAAAATCCTAGACGAAAGAATTTTCTCACTATATTTACTAGTTATTTGTATTTGTATTATACTATGTTATTATTTTTATTTTTAATTGAGTTTATTTTATTATATTTTTTAAAGAAGGGTTTATGTCGTTAGTGAACCATATGACAACCTACCATCAAAAATAAATTTAAATGAGTTTAACTTTTTCGTTTTATAATAATAATATTGATAATTCACACAATTATACTTCATATTAAATAAACTATTAATCCTTAATTTAGTAAAAAAACTATTAATGCTTAATTAGGTTATGGATTAATGTTAAAATGAACCTTATACGTTCAAATCGCGTTGCTAAATCATAAGATGCTACTTATTAATAAATCTGATTAATTTTTAAAATTTTAATGATTTTAAGGTTCTTTTTACAAAGTATCAACATGTAATTCATGGCTAATTTATAAATTTATAGTATGATAATATATATTGATAAAAACACTTAAACTATACTAATTTATTTAAAAATATGTGAAATTTTACGATAATATAATCTGGAGATTAATAATAAATTTACTTTTTGGCTAATTTATTAATGCTGGTATATGGTCGTATTCAAATGAACTAAATCTAAAGATAACCAATCAGCCCAATTGACAAGTCTAATAATAACTTCGAAAGAGTAAGGAAATCTTTAAATAATACAATAAATTATAGAATTATTTAGTTACTAAATTTAAAATATACATTGTTAAAAAAACTAAATTAAAAACATACATATATAATGAATTACTTTTATCTAGCTCAAAAAATTAATTAGTACCTTTTCAGAATCATAAACTTTCATATACCATCTTTGAATTGCTCTTGTGGGATGAGACTAAATCTCTTAAGTAAGGTCAGATGTTCGAACGTTAACGTTGTAAATGGAGCAACATAAGTGAGAAGTGTAGCCTCTTAATAAATATCTATAATACCCGATCTAAATTAATCAATTAATAAATCAGATATAAATAATTATAAAAAAACATTTTCTCTAATATTTTATTAAATTAATTAATATAATATTCGATCTAAATTATATAACCAATGAACTGAAATGGGTGATTATAAAGAAAATACATTTCCCCTAGCATAAATGAAAATCATTATTGGTTAGCTATAACACCCACAGCATGTGAAGTAGCAGTAAATCTTTCATGCAATTTAATATTCCGCAGGTGCACGTACCCTTCACATGGAAAACAACTCTTTTATTCTTTCTAGTGTTGGGATCTAAAAATATTTTTAAGGGTGGATACATGTAATATTTTAAAATTTTAGGGTGGGCACAACTAGGGCCGGCTATAAGAGGAGTACCTTAAGCGACCGTCTATGCCTCCAACCAGTCTAGAGCCCTTAAAATTTAATTACTCTTACTTACATTTTTAATTCTTATTTTTAAATTTATCAAATAAATAAATTAATCTAATGATAAAAAAATAATTCTCGTTCCTAAATAAATAAATAAATAAATCTAACAATAAAAATAATGTGTTTGAAATATTAAATTAATTGTTTAAAGTAATGATATGAATAAAAATCGCATGCCCCTTTTCGGTGCCCATCTCTATGCCTAGCACTAAAAAATTAAATTCTAAGCACTAACCCTAAATTTCAAATCCTAAATCCTAAACTTTACACCAATACCTTAAATCCTAATCTTAAACTCTAACATTAAACCATAACCCTAAACTCTAAACCTATCTTTTTAACTATTGTGGCATAAATATGGGCAGAGAATTTTTATTCGTAATAGCATACGCTTTCATTATATAAAGGTCCATTTTTAGTTTTTGCTTAGGGCCCAAAAATTTCTGAAACGGCCCTAAGCACAACCCTAACATAGCGTTGCATCTGCCTCTGATTCTTCCTGCAAGGCTACACACAACCTCCCGTACCCTCCCACTTTTTACACATAATATATAAGACGATTATAAGTTAGTATTTGTTCATACATTTTTAATTTTTTAACAACGCACATACATTTTACAGACAAAACTGTTTGAACTAAGTCTCTTAGAATAAGTATCATTTTTTTCTACTAAAATCATTCGTTGGATTCATAATAATTGTTATATTTTATTTCCTATCGTCTTATTATGTTGATTAAAATTCGGATAGATGCCGAATAAAGTTAAGTGTTTAAATTTGTATTTGACACCTTATGGGCAACACATATGCATAACTTATAATTGATGGTGATTTTCAGTTACCCCCTATGAAAGAGATGGAAATCAAGCGCAAGACTAAATTAAGACCACATTGTTTAGCTATAGGTTCGAGTATACTTAATCATAAGGTCAATATCTATGTTATACTCGGGTTTTATCTATGTATGACATATATTTCGAGATATCAAGTATGACCTTTGAATATACAAAAAGAATTCTCAAAATATTATTTGGAGCGTACTGAGTGTCATATTAATATCCGACACTCACATCGATTCAAGAGTAACATATAAGCTCCAAAATACAAAAGGGATGAATATTGTGTTTGACCTATATTTTCTGCTTTATTTCAAACATACATATGGGATCAATGATAAGTCGAAGGAATTCATGTTCAAACCTTAAAGATGATATAGTTAGAAGAGACAACCATGCACCCTAAACATAGACAGTAAAACGAAACCTGATGAGATATATATATCCAAGCAGCTTAAACTCAATCATCAAGGAAATTAAATGGAACTTCTTATGCTGATTTGGGAACTTTTTCAGAAGCTATACTCTAAAGAACTACATGAAGAAATTACTGCATAAAATTTTGTATTGGAAAAACTTATATATATATATATATATATATGTATATGGAGATAATCTTCACACAAAGTAACAAGATACTAAGAACAGCATTGACTGGGGTAATTATCATATAAAATACCATGATATATCCCTCATCAAAATCCCATAACTAAGAAAAAAACCCTAAAGCAGTCCAATAATATTTTTCACATACAAAAACCATACATAAAGCCAACCAGCTTACGCATTTCCACCACTTGATCTCTCTTTGTCTTCATCACAATTAGGGTCAATCCACTGATATGGATAATAAAACCCGGAACTCTGGTCCGCTGGCAACGACGGCGGCAGCGGAGGCCGTGGCTGCATTTCGTTGTAGGCATATCGAATTAAGTTAGCATTAGTAACATCCAATTCCCTTTGGAGTCTAATAACCTGTCTCTGAAGCACTGAAATGGCTCCAACGCAGCCATAAACAGGATCTTTCAGCCTTGCTTCAGCTTCAAAAGCAAGGGAGTTTACAGCATCTTCCCTTTGGTAAGTTGGAACTTCATTGAGCAATTTGCTAACATTGCTTGCACCAAATACCTTGTGGACATTGGCGAATTTTTGAGGCTCCTCCGGTGGGAAATATGGTGCAAAAACACAATCTGGCATGCATTTTCGCCTCAGGAACTTGCAGGCTGCACATGGAGAACTTGAATAGCTTGAAGAAGCCATATCTTCTCTACGAAAAAAAGAATTGTATAATCCATCAAGCATTATAGTTTCTCAGTGTGAAGTTATGTGTGTATATATATATAGTATTTTATGTCGAGAGGTGCGGTTAGAGAATTATATTAGAAATTTAGGGGTGAGAGTTTAGATCATTCATAGAAAATACAAAGAAAATATAAAGAAAACATAGACTATAGGAGAGTTTAAAATTTTCAGAAGATATAACTACTATTTTCAGCACCGCTCTATCCATCCATAATATTGTCTTCTGTATGAAATAGATCAAAATTTATTGGAGAAAAATACTATTTCTAGTCATCTTATTTCCCAACAAGTTTACCTTTTTTCTGACCTGCCAAGCAGCTTTTTCTTGGATTTAAATATACTACTGTCAGAAACATATTTCATATTAAAATTTATAAAAAAAAAATCCCGATTTTCTAACATGCTAAATCCTTGCTTTTCATGCAAGAAAAATAAAATACATATGAAAACTGAATTTGTCTTCAAATTCTTAGTGGGAAAAGATTGATCAGACCTTAAAGTAAAAAAAAGTATATACAAGGGAAAGTTTTACCTCTTTTCTGACTGCTTTGATAGGCTTGTCCCAATGAAAAAGAGTATGCAGCCAAAGAAGGATTAAATTCCTTTAGATTAGGGTTTATTAATGAAAGAGATGGTGTTTTTAGAGAGGAAACCCTAATTTGCAGAGAGGTGAGAGGCTAAGAGGTAAGGAAAGATGGGGGAATAAAGTGAGGCAAAGAGCATTTTCACTCCAAATAAAACAATGAAGCAATAGAAAAAGGCAAGTGATTCAATTGGTGTAATAAATGGGGCTACAAAAGCATCTCTATGACTATGCACTTGTAGGGTTAGTTTAACCGGTGTTTTTGTTTGTATTAGATGCATTTTAAGTGGTCAGCGGTGTTTAAATATATCCGACTCGTTGGCTCGTCGACTAGAATCATAGAAAACCGAGTATATTTTCAAAAAATTATTTGACTCGTAATTTTTTTGGGTAGTCAGATCGAGCCTGGGTGAATTTTGATTTTGTAATCGGGTACCCGTCTTGAAACTTTTAACATATATATATATATATATATATATTTAGGTTACTAAATATTTTTCCTTAAAAGTAAATTTAAATCTCAAAATTTCCATGTTTGTATTATGTAATTTTAAATTTTATTTTTAAAAATATTTGTACTAATTTGTCAACTTGGTATTCGAAAGAAAAAATCACATCGAGATTAATATTTCTAATGCATTCTTTTGATAATAAACTTTTTTCTCTTTTGATGATAAATTTTAACATATACATATACATATATATCCAAATATTTCTCCCTTGAACTAAGTTCAAATCACTATTTTGTATGTTTAGATTATGTATTATGAACTTTTAAATTTTATGTGTTTTCTATATAATTTTTCTTAATCTTTGAATTTAAAAAATAAATAAACGCGACAAATATGCTACATGAGCAACCAAGTATCTGGCACCTTGAGTACCTGGCTAGCGATGGAAATAGAACTATCATATAATATGGCGAATTCTAATATTTTTTATAAAAAAAATTAGCTTTTATACTTTGTAATGGGTTTTAAAGATATTTTAGTAGGGTCAAATTGTATCTTCGCATTAACATTTTATATACAAATTATATATGAAAAAAATTTAAAATTTTTTGAGGTGTCAACGTAAACTATTCTTGTGCATGGCTCCGCCCATGGTTCAAGATATGCATGACATTTTTTAAATTTGTTTTATGATATATGTTTAGGGATTGTGGTTGCTTGTTTCAATAAAATAGATGAGAAGACGGGGTTAGTAGGGGTCTTGGCCCCTTAAATGGCAACCTCCTCTTTTGTTGATTTAAAAATTAAGATAGTAGCACGAACCAACTTAACTCAGTGGTTAAGGGAACGGTTGTTGTTCCTAGAGGTCACGGGTTTGAGCACCAGCAGCTACAACAGGGTGATTGAGCCTTCATTGTTAAATGGTTGAGAGTATATTTAGAACAGATACTACTTGTAATCACTCTAGCTTTCATAAAAAAAAATTAAGATAATAATATAATTAGGGTAAAATACTTAATTCATCACTCAACTTTGTTTCGTGATTTATTTTGGTCACTCAACTTTCAAATTGCTCAATTTTATCATTAACTTTAAATATTGACCTATTTTCATCACTCCACCGTTAAATCTCTAACATTGTTATGACGTGGAAATGAAAAATAATAATAATATATATATTTAATACACATCATTAAATAAAATAAAATTATTTAAATTAAAAAATTAAAATTTAACTCTCGTCCTCACCCTCCTTCACCCTCACCCCACTCATTCCCCAAACACCCATTATCCATCATTGCGTCATCATCACCCTCAACCTCAACCTTCATCAAACAAAATCTATTGCCCCCTAAACTATCGATCATTCAACAACCTCCACCTCTCGACACAAAATTGAAAAATCCCATCCTAAACTTTCACCAAAACCAGCCCCTTACACACTCGTTTGCCCTTAAATGATGACCCAAATTAATCCATGTAGCCACCGAGCATCCTTCACCACTGAGCACTCAACCGTCCTCATTCAAGCAACCATCACTAGACCCTTCACTGCGACCACCACCCTCATCAATTCCCACCCAAAATCGATAGTCAACCAATCCCTAAATCAAAAACTCCATTAGCATCGGCACCCCCTCAACTACCACCCAAGCTTTTACTGCCCTCACCCAAGATAAAATTGAGCCTCATATCTTAATAATTAGCATCAGTAACAGAAGAATAAAGAAAATCCCAAAAAATATAAAAAAAAGGAAATAAAGGTAGTATCTCTCGACCAAAGTTCGTTGCTGGCAATCGGGGCATCATATAAAAAATTCGAACAGTTAAAGTGCATTCCGTACAGTGGAGAGTGACATATCTCAAAATCAAAGTCATCCAACGGTGAACGGTGTAGATCCAGCACCGATGAATTTCAAACATTGGTGTTATTTTGTGGGTTTTGAGTAGTTGGGGAAAAAACTAGTTTGAGGGGGAGGAAGAGGACGACGTGTTAAAATGTATATTTTTTATTTCCATGTCATAACAATGTTAGAGATTTAACGGTGGAGTGACGAAAATAGGTCAATATTTAAAGTTTAGTGATAAAATTAAACATTTTGAAAGTTGAGTGACCAAAATAGGTCATATAGCAAAGTTGAGTGATAATTTAGGTATTTTACCCATATAATTATCTGAGTCCAAAAAATATTAGACTTCAGTTTGATCCTATTAAAAATCATATAATTTTAATCTAAATAAGGATAAAATTATATTTTGATTTTAATAAACTTAGTACAATTTATTTTTGTCCCTAAAACATTTTTCAACTTACCCTTTCTTAACTTTAGTTCATCATTTCTTATCTGATAAGTCTAGAGTATGACACTTTAATTTAATATTAAAACGGTACAAATAAAGTATAAAAAACATAAAATATTAAAAAACACAAATTAAAAATATTATCACACAAAGCGAAATATTATAAAAAGGAATGACATTAATATGAGAAATTTTCCGCCATCAATATATGGAATATAAATCCTCCTTTTTCTATCACAATATATACGGTGATTGCTTATGGCTCATTAATTAAAAGAAAGATTCGGGATCAAATCAAGACAATGAGCATTTATATTTGGTAAAATATTTCATGATGAGGTAGAAACAAAAAAAATTCATAAGCATTTAATTTTAAGGTTTAGAATTTAAATGTTGTGGTTAAAATTTAAGGTTTAGAGGCTGGAGTTTAAGCTATAGTGTAATATATTGGGGTTTAGGTTTTAACCTATAAACCTTAAATTCTAGCCATAAACTCTAAATTCTAACAACAACTTTTAAATTATAAACCCATAAATCATAAACTATAAACCCTAAAAACTAAGACGCTTGTAGAGTTTTTTTTTTCAGCCACCAATGTATATTATAATTACCCTTTATATTTTCTAAAAAAAGAAGTTTTAGCCTAACTTTTTGAGTCAAAATTAAAGTTTTGAAGCTTTTTTTAGAGATTTGATCAATTAAATATGTTAATTTAGATATTTGGTAAATAGAGCATTGTAGGTGAAACTTCTTATTTTGGAAAAGCTTATTATGAGTTAGAGGTTTAGATAAAAGACTTGTAAAAACTCTTTTTTCCTTGATAATTATAAAAATTTTCTCTAAATAGCATAAATTTAAATAACTAATAAAATTTTAAAAATAATTTCATAAGTAAAAATTAATATATAAATTTAATAATTGTAGAACTAATGTTTTGATATAATAATTGAAAAAATATTTTGGACAAAGTTAAAAAGAATTTAAAATTATTTCTAAGTCCAAACAACTTTAAACTGTGTTTATGGGATGTTTCAAAAAGGTTTTATGTGTTTTCAAAGCCAAATTTAACAAAACTATCCAGACGTTTTGAAACAACTCTAGGTGATTCGATACAGAACTTTACAGTGACAAAACGTTTTGATACAACCTTTTCTGTTTCGAAACGAGGCTTGATCTGAGTGAGAATTTTGCCTAGCATTTTGATACAACCACTGCCATTTCGATACGCCTATGTGGCATGACCCCAACGGTCATAAACCCCCCAACGACTATTTCCCAACTACTTTTTATGCATGGCGTTTTGATGCGGGAACAAGTGTTTCGATACGATCAAGGGTGTTCCGAAACGGGTGCTACATCAGACTGCAACAACTCTTTCTATTTCAAGAGTGTTTCGAAACATGGTCGGGCGTTTCAAAATGGGAAGTTGCAGAACTGCATTTATGGTGGGAAATAAAGTCTCCAACGGCTTCAATTCAACCCCAACGGCTACAAACTCAATTATGAGTATAAAAGGGACCTCCAAGCATCAAGTAATGGTTAATGCTTCAATTGTTATACAACATATGATCAAAATGTGTCTTAATGCCTAATTGTCAATTCCTTGTATAGATAAACACTAGTGAGCCAAAATTGTTATATTTGCTCAAGTGTTTTATGATTGGCTGAGAGCTTAATTGTGCAAACAAATACTTATTAGAGGGATTTGAGTTTGCTTATTTTTATCTCTTTGTAAAGATGGTTTGATCAAAGCTTTGGGTAGAAAGCTTGACCGGTTTTGTAAAGGTTTCCTCCTAAGCCTAGAAAAGGGGACGAATCAATAGTGGATTGATTGGAAATCCTTAGTGGGAAGCTAAGGTAGTGGATGTAAACCTTGGTTAGAAGGTTGAACCACTATAAATCATCTTTTCTTTATCCTTTTAGCTTCCACACCTCTATCACCCAAAATTCTCTTTCTCCACCACTTAGCGAGCAATAGCGGTTGAAGGAATCGAGCACCATAAAACTCAACAATTGGTATAAGAGCTTGGCTCAATTGAAGAGGATTAACATCCTATTAAGGTGATCTGGCAAGCTCGATCAACTTTTCAAACAACCAGCTCAATGGCGCAATCCATCGATAAACTACCCTTCTTCGACATGACCAATTATGCTTATTGGAAGATGAGGATAATGTTCTTTGTCAAATCCAAAGACTACAAGCTTTGGGATATCATAGAAGATGACACGTTCATTCCACAAGGAAGTAAGGCAGAGTGGAGTGCCGACGATCGTAAGAAGATGGAGCTAATTTGCAAGGCTTTGCACTTCATCTTTTGTGCACTTAGCCTCGACATATACGAGAAGATGTCTTATTGCGAGAGTGCCAAGGAAGTTTGGGACAAGCTCGAAGATACATACGAGGGGACAAACGAAGTAAAGGAGACCAAGATCGGCCTCCTCAACCTTGAGTATGAAAACTTCAAGATGGACCCAGAAGAAGACATTGAGAAGATGTTTCGTCGATTATCCACCATCACCAATGGACTCAAGGGTTATGAAAAAGTCATTCTGGAAAAGAAGCTTGTTCGAAAGCTCACCTACTCTCTTCTCGAGTCATGGGACTAAAAAAAGGACCGCACCATCGAAGCCAAGAATCTCAAGACTTTGAAGCTTGATGAGAACATGAGGTCACTTTTCACTTACCAAATAATGAAGAAAAACAAAGAAGATGAGAAGAAGAAGTGAGAGATTAGAGCTATGGGGGAGAAGAAGCTCAAAGAGCTTGGCATCAACACAAATGTCATTGCTCTCAAATCCTCCACATGCCATCATGTAGATTCAAGTGAAGAGGAGGATGAAGAAGAAAAGATAGTTCATCTCTTCAAGAAGTGTGCCCCTTTCATGAAGAAAACCTTGAAAGAACTTGAACGAGAATCCATGAAAAGAAGAGGACAAGCACTTCAAGCCATAAGAAGAAGGCATATTGGCTACTTGGAGTGATGAAGACTCCACCGACGATGAACAAGCCAACCTTTGCCTTATGGTCATCGAAGAAGATTCAAGGGTAACTTCTAATTCATCTACTTCATGTTCATATTCTTTTGATGAATTACAAGATGCCTATGACGAATTGGTTTTAGAATTTAAAAATTACATTTTGAAAAACAAGAAAGTGATTTCAAATTTGAAAATTCAAAATGACTTGATTTCTAAAACCAAAATTGAACTTGAAGCAAAACTCAATGAGTTTGAACAAAAATGTTTTGATTTACAAAATTTTCTTCATAAAGTTCAAGAAGAAAAAGATTTGATTTCCAAAGAGCTTGAAAAGAAAATTAATGTTGGAAAATCAAATTTTTATGTAAGACAATCTAGTGCCCCTAGATTCATAAATGGAAAATGTTTTAGAAGTGTTTGGGTCCCAAAAGAACTAACCACTTTAACTAAAAAGATGAAATTGAAAAATGGATTCCTAAGGGGACTAAGTTTTGTGCTACTAACGTCTATGGATCCAAAACAATTTGGATACCAAAAACTACTTGATTGTCTTATGATAGGTGTGATGGATATTGATCAACAAGTCAAACATTAGGGGGAGCTCCATGCACACAAAGAAAGACACTTGAAGAGGAAGGCTTCACACCCTCCCTTGGATTCAAGTGTTGGTAAAATCTAGTTGCTATTTTTTGTTTAATTTGATTTATTTTATTTTAATTCAACTAGATTATCATGTGTTGGACTATCATTTTTTTATGATGCTTTGAGTAAGGGGGCCTTTTTAAAACCAAAATTCTTATTTTTGTCATCTTTTCAAACCTCATAAGTTATTTTTGAACTTAATGTCTTTTGAATTATTTTTGATATAACAAAAAAGGGAGAGTTTGGTTTGAAAAATTGTATCTTTAAATGAATAAGGGGGAGCTTTACTTACTTTTCAATTTTTTCATCTCTTATTCACATTTTTAAACTTAAAGGGGGAGAATCTCAAACAATTTTTCAAGTTGGTTTTATTATATCAAAAAGGGGGAGATTGTAGAACTAATGTTTTGATATAATAATTAAAAAATGTTTTGGACAAAGTTAAAAAGAATTCAAAATCATTTCTAAGTCCAAACAACTTAAAACTATGTTTATGAGATATTTCAAAAAGAGGTTTTATGTGTTTTCAAAGCCAAATTCAACAAAACCATCTAGGCATTTCGAAACACCTCTAGGTGTTTTGATACGAGACTTTACAGTGGCAAAACGTTTCAATACAACCTTGTCTGTTTCGAAACGAGGCTTGATCTAGGTGAGAATTTTGCTTAGCGTTTCGATACGGGCACTGCCGTTTCGATACGCCTATGTGGCATGACCTCAATGGTCATAAACCCCCATAAGGCTATTTCCCAACTACTTTTTAATTGCAGGGCATTTCGATAAGGGAACAAGTGTTCCGATACGACCGTTTCGATACGGTCAAGGGTGTTACGAAACGAGTGTTGCATCAGACTACAACGACTTTTTCTATTTCAAGAGTGTTTCGAAACAGGGTCGGGTGTTTCGAAACAGGAAGTTGCATAACTGCATTTATGGTGGGAAATAAAGTCTCCAACGTCTCCAATTCAACCCTAACGGCTACAAACTCAATTAGGAGTATAAAAGAGACATCCAAGCATCAAGTAATGGTTAATGCTTCAATTGTTATACAACATATGATCAGAATGTGTCTTAATGCCTAATTGTCAATTCCTTGTATAGACAAACACTAGTGAGCCAAAATTGTTATATTTGCTCAAGTATTTTAGGATTGGGTGAGAGCTTAATTATGTAAACAAATACCTATTAGAGGGATTTGAGTTTGCTTATTTTTATCTCTTTGTAAAGAGGGTTTAATCAAAACTTTGGGTAGAAAGCTTCATCGATTTTGTAAGGCTTTCTTCCAAAGCCTAGAAAGGGGGACGAATCAATAGTGGATTGATTGGAAATCATTAGTGGGGAGCTAAGGTAGTGGATGTAGACATTGGTTAGAAGGTTGAACCACTATAAATCATATTGTCTTTATCTTTTTAGCTTCCACACCTCTATCACCCAAAATTCTGTTTCTCCACCACTTGGCGAGCAAGAACGGTTGAAGGAATCGAGCACCATAAAACCCAACAATAATTAATACAATTTTATTCAAAATATAATTTCATAAATAAGAAATTAATATATGCATCTAAATTTAATAATTATTAAAATTATATTAAAAAGATAATGTCACAAATAAAAAATTAATATATACATCCTTCATATATGCTTAGAAATGATATTAAAAATTTATTTTTTATAATCTAATTAATATTAATAGATACAAAATATTAATAACTAATAAATTATTTAAACAAGTATTGAATACAATCATGTCCTTATATGTCATTTTGCTTGTTCAAATAATCAAACAACTATCAGCTATCAGTTAATTTTACCAAACACTTTTATATAATCAACTAATACAATCTACTAGTCAAATCAACTAATGCTATCAGCTAATATAATCTAGTTACCTGCTAATTGTCAAACATGACCTTTATTTTGTGATATAAATTATATAGATAGAAAAAAACAAGTTTGAAGAAGTAAAATATAATTAATAATATAAATTAAGTGATAAATTACAATGATTTAAAATTAGGGTTAAATGAGTATATACTCTAACTAATATTTTTAAATAATGTTTAATAAAAAGAGTTGGGGCACCTGTACCCCATTCAAAGCATAAATTTGTCTTCGTATAACGATGAAATCATAAGTCAAATCATTTAATTTCAAAATTAATTAGACCTAAGAAACATTTAAGACGATAAATGGAATTAGAATTTAGGTAGACATTTAGAGAGTAATTAATTTTAAAATTAACAAAATTAAAAAAATAAGAAAACTAAAAATCCCTTCCCTCATCAATAAATATATATACACATATAAGTTTTTTTATCAGTAAAAAAGTATGATTTTATTTAAGGAAAAACATACAATTTGAGACATGGTCACAGGCCTCATTAAAAATCTCCTTAAGCCTAAATAGAAGAAAAGAGTATCATATGACTATGTTATATAACGAGAAAATAAAATATCGAAACAACACCCTGCAACACAAACACGGACAAACGTTCGAACCAAAAAGCAGCAACACCCCAATGCCAATCCCAACAACAGACGCACAAAGCCAAAAACAATTCTAATCACCCAACACCCCCTAACTCCAACATCCCTCGCAATTGAACCAGACCACCCACGACCACAACCTTACACATTGCAGCAAAACAATACCATGCCGTAGATGCTAACCATGATGCCCAGCCAAGGCACCCAACATCCACACATTATTGTATCAAGCCAAATATTGTGGCAAGTTAAATCTCGAGGCAAGTCAATTTTCATTGCAAGTTAATTGCCGAGACAACTAGGAAGCTCCGGATTGACAAATCCATCCGAGAATATCGACTCCCTATCGACCCCTTGTTTTGCAAGTACGTCCGCAAAACCAGAACACAATCTCACCCTGATATGGACTCAACAAACGTTCCACATGCCACAAAGCACACCCTTAATCACAAAAGACCATCATAAAAGATAAATTGCAACATGGGTAGGAAAAACATATTGAATCATTCAAGCATTCGAAACCAAGCTATACGAATCACACACCCCTTCGTAATACAACCACAAACGTGTTAGCCTCCCGAGAGATTGAATCCCAACCATGTTGTTGTAGTGCCTTCTACACCAATTTTCGTGTCGCCGAAGAACCTAACCCCTTGTGTTCTACGACAGCACACAAATCGCGACTCCTAACACCCCTTTCTCGCTCTTCTATAATCTTTGCAATATCCTTCACAATTTCCTCATCGTTCCCAGTAGTGTAAGCCCCTATCAATCGACCAAGCTAGACCGTTTCACGTGCCTCCCATAGGATATCCTCTCGTTGTCGTAATGACTTTGATTTAGATGTTGGTCCCTTCAACGAATCCCTAATGTTGCTAACCTTCTTCTGTGATCTTTCCCCCTTTTTGGTTGTTAATTTTTATATATTTACATGTTTCTCCTGCTTATAGTCCTCAAAATTGAATATTGTTATAGGCTTCATAGGGACATCAAAATTGGTAACCATTGGCCTACTAACACTCGCCTCTAAATTCATCGAGGCACATTGCACCGGACAATCAAACAATGCCATTTCATTCAGCCCCAATCCACTATCCACCCCACGCACCTACATAGGCCCGACTCTCGACACTAATCCTACCTTTTTATCTGCAGTATGATCCCCCGAGTGTGTTGTTCCACCACTCACACATTCCTCAACCAATTCTTGTTCATTCCATAATTGATTATCTCGCCAATATGGTACTATACTAACATCTAAATTTTATTTTTGTGCATTATCCCTCCATGGACTAAATTACTCACATGCTACCTCTCTATCACACTCCACATCCTCCCTTTGTTCACTTGAAGCACAATGCTCGAGTTCCTCACATTCCATTACCTTCTGATCCTTGACACCATCATTCAATTGCATCTCATCACCAACACTCTCCTCATCGGACTCGCATGCCTCTTCGCAATTGGCACACACTAGTTGTTCTACAGATGGTTCTATCTCAATCACATGTGCTCGAAAAGCCTTGCCATGTACTTGTATTTTTATAATCTCATCAATCCACTCCAATTGTGTGGTCTCAATGAGAATCCATCCTCTTCGAATGAATGTGGTTCAAGATTTAAGTCATCACATCTGATCATACTTACCTAAAGTGAAGCCACATTATCAAAAGTCCCTCGCGACCAGACATGCATAAGCAGTCTACTAATCGCTAATCACAAACGTCGATTCCCTGAATCCAAACCAAGTACCCAATTTCGCACACTTGTAAACCATTTATGAAGTGCCACATTGACGAGAACTCGTCTTCTAACCTCTAGACTCGTTTCGACTTGAATTGTAATTTCATAAAATCAACTTGAACTATTTTTAAAATAAGTTTTAAGTTATAAAATGAGACTCGAATAACTCAATTTTTTTTAGTAATTAGTGAATCATTTTTCAAGGTTGAGTCGAGTCTCCCAACTCTACATGATATATGTATATCGCATATAAAAAAATATGAAGAAATATATGTGTGTGTGTGTGTGTGTGTGTGTTGTATATGTTTATAGAAAGATATTTAAATTGGAACCAACTAGTATCATAACATTATAATATTTTACAATTAAATTTGAATACAAACTAGAACAACTCGACTTGACTAAAAAATCAAATAAAATTTGAGTTATAAAATAAGAATCATCAATTTGACTATCTTAATTTTTTGACTCAATTTGATTGAATACTCACCTATAATATATATGACTCTTTCTAGGAGTGGGTGTTCGATCGAGTTGAGTAAAAAATTGAGTTATTTGAGTTTACAAGTCCTATTTTACGATTCAAATTTTATTTGAATTTTTTTCGAATCTAGTCGAGTTTTGCACAAATTTAATTTTAATTATCTATAATGTTATAATACATATTGATTCCAATTTAAATAACTTTCTATATCTGTAACACCATTAAAAGTACACATATATAAATGTTAAAAAGAAAAGAAAGGGAATAAAAAATTGGTGTCAATGGGGTTTAAACCCTTTATCCCTTGGTTGTTGAGCTTGAGCCCTAACCATCTAAGCTAAGGGTAGTTCTGGTTAAATTTTACCCCCGTTCAATATTAAACTACGCTTGGTGGATATTGAAATTTAAAAAGTTGATATGATTCCTCGCCCACCCATTTTTTGGGATGCCCTAATCTAATTCAATCTGAGAGAGGTCGAAAGAGTTCTCAAGCTTTCCTCAACCATCTTCAGCTTGATCTCTGCAACCGCCCAACCGTGGCGTGCATCGACATCACCTGCGTGATCGTCGCCCTGCCCCGATCGAGACCCAACCCTCCACTCATAGAGATGTGCCACTGTTCACCGCGGAGAGCAAGTTGAAGGTTCGTTGAGAACCCATGGTTTCCCCTCACTATTTTTTCTTTGATTCCAGCTATCTCCATTGCCGATTGGGCGCGTCGACGGTTCAGGTGTGTTCAGCATGAGGGGGCAAGCAAAACCCCTATGGCCGATCATTGGCCAACCATCGTTAAAGGACTCATCAAAGCAACATATATTTCCGGCCGTTTTATTTGTTTCAAGTAAATTTCGGCTCGATTCCGACTTGTTTCAAGATGAAATTGTATGGGTTGAATTGGCGAGTTGACAAGCTCTCATTTTCTGGTAGAATTAGTGCAATGGTGACTCCGACAACATTTTCCTACGAATGTCTGACGGTATGACCTCTAGGTAAGTGGACCAGTTCAGATATGGCCCAAAAGTCTGAACTGAATAAACTGGTTCGAGCCTAATTGCTCACAAGCCCATGTCCGAGTCATCCAACCCAACTTGCCTGATTCGACCTGTTGATCGAGTCAACTCAATAAGTCAACCTGCTCGAGTCAACTAAGTGAGTCAACTCACCCGAGTCAATCTAGTTGACCGATGACGGCAGCATGATGCCAACGTTGACCTTGACCGTTGACGTTGGTTTTGATTTTGATTGATGATGTCAGCGTTGACTTTGACTTCTAACGTCATCATTGACTTTGACCAAAAAGTTAACTTTTTCCAAAAACCCCTAATTTATGTTTTTTGACATTTTGAGTCCGATTTTGAAGTTTGATTCGTGAAATTCTGACCCGAAAGCCTCCAAATCTAACCTTGAACCGAACTCGCTTATGTATTTAATTATTCAGTTAAAAGTAATGGTAATAAGGACTAAAATTGGAAATTGTGCAATTGAAGGTATTCACAGCTCCTTGTATACGAGATGTCGAGGGACGTCAAATTCAAGTTCGAGAGTGATCGAATGGAGTACCATAGATTGACTAATGTAGCTCAGAGTCGAGGTAATACTTTACTACCTCCTGTATGTTTATGGAAAATGTTTGTAATTAGTTAATGTATGAAGAATTAAGATTGATCGGTTGATAATTTTTAAAGTGGTATCGTTACGGTAAAATGATAATAAATTAGTTAAGACCGAATGACTCGAATAAGGAATTGATTATCGGTAAGAAATCTAATTTCAGTGAATGATCGATAAAACATTTCACCTCGTAACTTTCAATTTAGATTATCTTCTTGATAAAATATCTAATGATCGAAATTCTTGGAGGAGAAATGACAAAAATGCCCTTAAGGTAAATGAATGACCAAAATTACCCCTGACATTTAAATAGATATGGAAATTTACACTTGATCTAGTAAAACGACCTGATTCGTCTGAAAAACCTCAAACTGCTTGGAAAGTTATGGTAACAAGATTTAAACCTTTGAGAATGTTAAGTGCTTGGTTTCCTTGAATTTTGAATAAATCTCCAAAGATAAATTTACAAAAAGCTATTCGTACGTATGAATTAATCAAGTGGCTCAAAACACTAAATTGATGGAAATGACTAAAAGGATTGGAAATGTTGTTAAGGCTAAATTAATCGGAATGATTGTAATGGCCAAAAAGACTGAAGTATCCTTAGTCACCAAAATGTCTACGTTAACTAGAGTGATGGCTAAACCCTCAGGTTCTGGAATGAATGAATTGTTTGAAAATATCAGAAGTACCTGAATGAATGAAAAACACTCGAGTACTTAAATGATTGAAATATTAAATGGTTCAATTGACAGAAATGATGGATATATCCAGAGTTCCAAAATGACCAAAATATCCTCTTGACTGGAATAAGTAAATTGCCTTTTATAAAATTCTAGAAATACCAATAAAGCTTAAAATGACTAAAATGCCCTAAAGGTTATGAAGCATGGTTCATATACGCCAATCACTCATGATATTAATATATGGTTGGATGATTTTTCACATTGAATATAAGTTTGACCACTCAGTGGTAAGTCATGTGGTGAAATAATAAAGGCGACCATTCAGATATAAGATACAGTTGGTATTTGGATATGATACACGTGACGTGCATACACCTTAATGTTTGGTAAGTACTGCAAGGTTGGAATAAGTTAGTTCGAATGGATTGGGAGGCTCGATAAATCATTGGAAATCCTAAATTTTGCAAATTATCATTTTGCATTATTGGGCTAAATTACAAAATTGTCCATGATAGTAAAATGACTAAATTGCCCTCATTGGCCAAAAAGATCAAAACATCATTAATATATCTTATATCCTAACTTAACTTAATATAGCATTTTCTCGAATGCTTGGTTAGTGATGTTGGCTACCAAGTCCCTTTTAATCGGGACCTCGTTACTAAAATTAGTTCAAAACAGTAAAAAGTTCGGTGCCTTCCTTTTACTTCTAAATATCAAGTATCTCGGAGAAATAAATTGTTCCATCTAGTGTGTTCCAAGTGCACATAAATATTCTCTCCGTTTTAAACCCAAAACTGTCTACAGTCTACCTGATCTGAATCATGACTTTTATCTGTCTAAAATAAACCTCTGTATTGATTTGAAAAACATGCTCCTTGGTTAATGTTTCACTAGAAAAATAAAGTTTGCTTTATATATACCTTTATTATCGAATATTACCGATTATTGTTATTAATGATTACTACTATATACTGCTGATTACTATAATTACTGTTATTGGGTACTTGGGATAGAGTATGAAGTTATCGCAGGTTCAGCCTTGATCCAACTGGTAATTCCTTACCATTTCAGGTTCCTATGTTTCGGCTAGGGTGATTTCTATCGTACCTAAGGTATTTCCTTATCGTTACGCCCAATGGGCCTGAGTTAACGCCCCCTATAGATGCAGTTCTAGAGGACTGCATACTAGAGTTTGGTTGGAGGGTAGATAGGGAATTTGAAATGAACTTTATTGTTACTATTATATGTTCGTGAAATAAAATGTTCACTTCACTGTTAATTTGTATGCGTTAACTTTGCACTGTTGGAACACACACTAAACTTTCTAGCTCAATTTATGTAATCTATCTCTCTCCAGATTCTTATGTATATTTGTTTCTCCTCTGATACTCAATGATTGAATAAAGAACAATTTTGTTATCTTCAAAATTATCGCTTCACTAAAATGTCGAATCATAAATGGAGTATGTTGCTGCCCAGAACATCATTATAGTGGTATGCTTTGCCAAGCTCATATTATTCTTACCATTTCAGGTTAGATGAAATATGTCATGGTATAGTGACTAACATCACTGTTGAGTTCTCTTGGCGTTGCTTCGAAGTACAGTACTTGTATAGTTAGTGGGCATGTGTGACATGTATTATTTTATGTTAGAGTCTATAATATGTTTTTTGAATTTCTGTTATATGTTTAAACGTTTTCTTGAAATGATATTTTAACTAGAAGTTTAATTTTTTCAACTTTAATGTGGTTAAAGAAAAAACATTGTTATCTGGATTTTTATTGTGGGTTGCTCTCGTGACCCTGATGTGACCTCCTAGATTAAGGTGTGTCGTTTGTCATAGGGTGTCTGGTCTGTGCAAGCCCCTTGATCATAATCGTACTCCACTGAGCCGAAATTCCGATTCGAATCCTTTCCTGTAATAAGTGCATTTAAGCATTTCGTCTATAATAGACCGATTTGAACTGGCAAGGATTGTCTATAAAGTTCGTCTATGATTTAGATTAAATTGATGGATTTAAATCTGGATAAAGAACCTGAGATGGTTCTTGTATGTGAAATTGAAGATCTGGTCAGATTTTGAATGAATGTTTGATTATGTGAGGTAATCGATATAAGATTACATGTAAGGTTATTTAGTGATATTATTTTGGTTGAGAATATTCCGATAGAAATTTGATAAAAGTAATATTAATTTAAAAGAAATGTGTTCGTGAATGTGGCGGAAGTGTAAATTTTGTTGTGACTCTGTTATACATGAAAAAAATTTGTTTAAATATTACGCTGAAGGCAAGTGATATCTGTTCAAAACCTTGATTAGGTTCGTTCGGCTTGAAGAAAGTCGTTTTCTTTGAAAATGTGGCATGGTGTATTGTTATGTATCATCCTTGACTGAAATTCGATGTTACATCCTTATTTTGGAAGACCTTGTTGGAGACCCTGGGCACTCGTATAGATTTCATGAACAAATTTACATCCGTAAAATGATGCTTAACCTAGTAGAGTAATTCAAATTCTAGAGGAGATACTTCAAGGTCATATGATTGACTTTTGTGGTGGTTGGGAAGATTTCATATCCCTGACTGGGCCAGCTTATAATAAAAGTTACGAGACAAGTCTCTGCTTGGCACCGTATGAAGTTTAGCATGGATTCAAATACCGTATTTTGATGAGTTAGTCTTAGATGAATGATGGAATAATTTGGGTCCAAAGGCAGTTTGAGTGATTGAGGACACTACCAGATTGATCTATGACCGTCTGAGAGCCTCGAGAAATAAGGATACTCTGATGGATAAGTTTCAATACAAGAATTGATGAAAGAGCAGTTTCAGCATTTTCCGACTGATAAATTTTGAGGACGAAATTTCATTTAGGGGAGAGTTGTAACAGATTGATCTATGACCGTCTGAGAGCCCCAAGAAATAAGGACACTCTAATGGATAAGTTTCAGTACAAGAATGGATGATAGAGCAGTTTCTGCATTTTTCTGACTCCAATAAATTTTGAGGACGAAATTTCTTTTAGGGGGAGAGTTTAACACCCTTTAAAGTACACATATATAAATGTTAAAAAGAAAAGAAAGGGAATTAAAAAATAGTGTCAATGAGGTTTGAACCCTTGGCCCCTTGGTTGTTGAGTTTGAGCCTTAACCATCTAAGCTAAGGGTAGTTCTGGTTAAATTTCACCCCGTTTAATATTAAATTATGCATAGTGGATATTGAAATTTAAAAAGTTGATCTGAATCCTTACCTACCTATTTTTTTGGATGCCCCTATCTAATTCAATCTGAGAGAGGTCGAGAGAGTTTTCAAGCTTTCCTCACCCATCTCCGGCTTAATCTTCGCCATCGCTCGGGCGTGACATGCACCAACAACATTAGCGTGACCGTCGCCCTGCCCCGATCGAGACCCAGCCCTCCACTCGCAGAGATGTGCTGCTATTCACTTTGGAGAGCCAATTGAAGGTTCGTTGAGAACCCATAGTTGCCTCTCACTGTTTTCTTCGATTCTGGCCATCTTCATTGTTCGTTGGGCGTGTCGACGTTTTAGGTGTGTTTAGAATGATGGGGCGAGCAAAACCCCTCTCATCGATCATCGATCAGCCACCGTTAAAGGCCTCATCCCAACAGTACATATTTTCGGTCGTTCTATTCGTTTCAGGTAAATTTTGGCTCGAATGCGGCTTGTTTAAAGATGAAATTGTATGGGTTGAATTGGTGAGTTGATGAACTTTCATTTTACGGAAAAATTGGTGCAATGGTGACTCCGAAGACCTTTTTCGGTGATCGTTCGACGGTCTGACCTTTGGGTAAGTGGACTGGTTCAGATATGGCCCAAAAGCCTAAATCGGTTAAATTGGTTCAAGCCCAATTGCTTACAAGCCCATGTCAAAGTCATATAGCCCAACTTACGACCTGACTCGAATCTGCCCGATTCGACCCGTTGACCGAGTTAACTTAGTGAGTCAACTCGTCTAAGCCAACTCAGTGAGTTAACCTACCCGAGTCAATCCAATTGACCGATGACTCAACATGATGCCAATGTTGACCTTGATGGCTGACATCGATGGTGACTTTTATTGATGAAGTCAGCGTTGACTTTAACTTCTAGCGTCATTGTTGACTTTAACCAAAAAGTCAACTTTTTTCCGTAAACCCTTAATTTATGTTTTTGACGTCATGAGTCATTTTTTAAAGTTTGTTTCGTGAAATTCTGACCTAAAAGCCTCCGAATCTAACCTTGAACCGAACTTGCTTATGTATTTAATTATTTAGTTAAGAGTAATGTGAATAAGGACTGAAATTGGAAATTTTGCAATTGAAGGTATTCACAACTCCTTGTATAAAATATGTCAAAGGATGTCAAATTCGGGTTCGAGAGTGATGGAATGGAGTATCATGGATTGACTAATGTAGCTCGAAGCCGAGGTAATACTTTACTACCTCTGCCATGCTTATAGAACATGTTGGTAATTGGTAAATGTATGAACAATTAATATTGATCGGTTGATTATTTTTAAAGTGGTATCGTTATAGTAAAATGATAATAAATTGGTTAAGACCGAATGACTCGAATAAGGAATTGATTACCAGTAATAAATCCAACCTCAGTGAATGATCGATAAAACATTTCACCTCACAACTTTCAATTTATATTATCTTCTTGATAAAAGATTTAATGATCGAAATGCTTGGATGAGAAATGACAAAAATGCCCTTGAGTTAAATGAATGACTAAAATTACCCATGACATTGAAAGCGATCTGGAAATTTACACTTGATCTGGTAAAACGACCTGATTCGTCTGAAAAACCTCGAACTACTTGGAAAGTTATGGTAACAATATTTAAACCTTTGAGAATGTTAAGTGCTTGGTTTCCTAGAATTTTGAATAAATCTCCAAAGATAAATTTACAAAAATGCTATTCGTGCTCCTGAATTAATCAAGTGGCTCAAAACACTGAATTGATGGAAATGACTAAAAGGATTGGAAATGCTGTTAAGGCTAAATTAATCGAAATGATCGTAATGACCAAAAAGACTGAAGCATCCTTAGTCACCGAAATGTCTAAGTTAACTAGAGTGATGGCTAAACCCTCGGGTTCTGGAATGAATGAATTGTTTGGAAATATTGGAAGTACCTGAATGACTGAAACACCCTCGAGTACTTGAATGGTTGAAATACTATATGGTTCAATTGATGTAAATTATGGATATATCATGAGCTCCAAAATGACCGAAATATCCTCTTGACTGGAATAAGTAAATTTCCTTTGATAAAATTCTGGAAATACCAATAAAACTTAAAATGACTAAAATACCCCTAAAGGTTATGAAATAGGGCTCATGTACGTCAATCACTCCTGATATTAATATAAGGTTGGAAGATTTTTCGCACGGAATATAAGTTTGAGTACTCAGTGGTAAGTCATGTGGTGAAACAATGAATGCAACCATTCAGATATACGATACAATCAGTATTTAGAAATGATACACGTAAAGTGCATACACTTGGATGTTTGGTAAGTACTGCAATGTTGGAATATGTTAGTTCGAATGGATTGGGAGGCTCGATGAATCGTTGAAAATCCTAAATTTTGCAAATAATCATTTTTCATTATTGAGCTAAATTACGAAAATTGCCAATGGTAGTGAAATGACTAAATTGCCCTCGTTAGCCAAAATGATCGAAACATCCTTAATATATCTGACATCCTAACTAAAATTAATATATCATTTTTCTTGAATGCTTGGTTAATGATTTTGGCTACCAAGTCCCTCTTAATCGGGACCTCGTTACTGAAATCAGTTCAAAACTGCCAAAAATTCAGTGTCTTCCTTTTTTCTTGTAAATATCAAGTATCTCAGAGAAATAAATTGTCCCATCTAGTGTGTTCCAAGTGCACATAAATATTCTCTCCATTTTGAACCTAAAACTGTCTACCTGATCTGAATCATGACTTCGAAAAAACATGCTCTATGGTTAATGTTTCACTGAAAACTAAAGTTTGCTTTATATCTATTGTTATTGCCGAATATTACCGATTACTACTGATTATTGTTATTATTGATTACTAATGTATACTACTCATTATTGTAATTACTTTTATGATTGATTACTGTTATTATCGATTTTTTATTAATTTAATTATTGCCTAAACTGTTACTGGGTACTTGGGATAGAGTATGAAGTTACCACAGGTTTAGCCCTGATCCAGCTCTTAATTCCTTATTGTTCCAGGTTCTTATGCTTCGGCTAGAGTGATTCCTACCATACCTAAGGTATCTTCTTAGGCTAGCAACTACGCCCAAGGGGCCTGGGTTAACGCCCCCTATAGATGCAGTTCTAGGGGACTACATACTGAAGTTTGGTTGAAGGGTAGATAGGGAATTTAAAAGTGATGAAGCATTATTTTTAGGCTATTCCCTAATCTTTAAAGCCTACCGGGTATTTAATAAAAGAACTTTCGTTGTTGAAGAGTCTATACATGTTATTTTCGATGATAACCTCCTTCCGATGAAGGGATCTTGTGATGATGATGATGTAGGGATCATTGAAGCCATTGATTGAGGACAAACATCAAAGGTGGATGAGATTCCAACTAAAGAAGAGGAAGCACAAGATCCACCTCTTTGAAGCCTTGACGGACTTGGCTCTTGAGAAAAAGGAGGTGACATACCCAAGGGAGTTCAACTATGTCAAAGGTGGTGAAATCTTAGGTGATCCATCCAAGGGGGTAACTACTAAATCCTCTCTCAAATTTATGAATAATATTGCATTCATCTCATGCATAGAGCCTAAAAATATAAAAAAAACATTAAAATGATTTTTGGATATTGGTTATGCAAGAGGAACTTAGTCAATTTGAGAGAACTAGAGTATGGACATTAGTTGATAGTCCTAGTGATCAATCTACTATAGGAACTAAGTGGGTATTTAGAAACAAACTAGATGAGAGTGGTAACATAGTGAGGAACAAGGCTATGCTTGTTGCTCAAGGTTACACTGAAGAAGAGGGAATTGATTTTGATGAAATATATGCACTTGTAGCTAGAATAGAAGTTATTATGATGCTTCTTGCATTTGCATGCTATCATGATTTTAAGCCTTTTCAAATGGTTGTGAAAAGTGCTTTTATAAATGGTTTTATAAATAAAAAAGTGTACGTTGAACAACCACTGGGTTTTGAAGATCCACAATTTCCAAATCATGTTTTCAAACTAACTAAAGCCCTTTATAGTTTAAAACAAGCTCCTAGATCTTGGTACGAAAGGCTTTCAAACTTTTTGATTCAAAAATGTTTTGAAAAAGGCAAGGTGAATACTACACTTTTCATTAAAAGATGTGCCAATGACATATTAGTAGTTCAAATAAATGTTGATGATATTATTTTGGGTTCTACTAATGAGTTTTATTGCCAGGAATTTTCTAAGCCAATGCAAGGTGAATTTGAGATGAGCATGATGAGAGAGCTCTCATTCTTCTTGGGGCTCCAAATCAAGCAAAGGAAAGATGGCATCTTAATCAATCAAGCAAAATACATAAAAAAAAACATGCTCAATAAGTTTGGCTTGGAGAACGTAAAGCCTCAAGCCACTCCAATGAGCTCATCAATCAAGCTTGTTGAAGATGAAGGAGGTAAGTGTGTCGATTCTAAGTATTATAGATATATGATTGGATCTTTGCTTTACCTTACCGCAAGTAAACTGAATATTATGTTTAGTGTTTGCTTGTGTGCTTGGATTCATGCTAGCCCTAGAAAATCACACCTAGTTGCCATTAAGAGAATTTTTAGATACCTTAAAGATACATCTAATTTAGGTATTTGGTATCCTATGGATTCCACATTTGACCTTCATGCTTTCTCCGATGCAGATTATGGGGGATGTAAGATAGATAGGAAAAGTACCTCCGAAACATGTCAATTCTTAGGTAGTATGCTCGTATCTTGGTTCTCTAAAAAACAAAATAGCGTAGCCTTATCTACCACCGAAGCGGAGTACATATCCTTAGATAGTTGTTGTGCTCAAGTTCTTTAGATGAAGAAACAACTCTTAGACTGTGGTGTTTAAGTAGATATCATACCCCTTAAGTGTGACAAGACTAATGTCATTTGTCTCACTAAGAATCTCATACAACACTCTAAAACTAAACATAAAGAAATTAGACATCATTTCACTAGATATCATTTCTTGAAAAATGACGTAGTTCTAGAATATGTTGATATCTTGAATCAATTAGCGGACATATTTACCAAATCTTTAGATAAAGAACGTTTTTGGACCCTTAGGAGAGAGTTAGGTTTAACCAGCCTTCCTTGACCCTTTTAGGTTCCAAATGATCAAAAATGTGCTTGAAATTATTTAATGCCCATGCTTGTGTTGATTTGCCTCCTTTTGCATTTATGCTTGTTGTTAGGGGGAGTATGCAACAGTTTTAGTCCATATAACATGCTCATATATCATTTATATGCACTTAGGCTCGATCCAAGATGGCTTTTCAAACATAAAATTGTCCAAAATGCATTTTTTGGCAAAGGTGTGAAACCAATATTTTAATTTTGATATAACTAAAGAACCTAAAGACTAAAGTGAAAATGTCAAAACGAATTTTTAAGTCTTCAAATATCCCCATATGATTTAAAGAATCTGCCTAAGTTAAAAACTAAGCTTTCTAAATATTTTCTAAGTGTTCTTAAAGCTGAAACAGTGTTTTTCGAGTCCCTGTTTCGAAACGGCCTAAGGCGTTTCGAAACATTTTCACCACTGCCAACTCTTGTTCTGAAACGGGTATCGAAACAGCTTTAGAACATAGAGACCCATATCGAAACGACTTCAAGTGTTTCGAAACGGTTCTTCATTTTGATTTGAAAAATATGACCGTTGCAAAGTTTTTAACTGATTTTTCAGAAACTGTTAAGGCGTTTCGAAATGAGTCCAAGACGTTTCGAAACGACTGTTGACAGTGGAAAAAGTGTTTCGAAACGAGTTCAATTCGTTTCGAAATGGGCTCTTAAATGCACCCCAACGGCTCTTTCTATTTTTGGTCCGTTTCGAAACAGGTTCCCGCGTTCCTAAACGTGTGGTTGCAGACTGCATTTATGGAGGTGAGATAACACCCCCAATGGCTCTATTGATGAATGCAACAACCACAACGGCTAGAAATCAATGAGAAGGTATAAAAGGGACCTCTAAAAGCTCCAGCAACAACTATTGATCCAAAAGAAAACATCAAAACATCAAATCCAAGCATTTGTGCCTAAATCCCAAAATTGTCTAGAAACCCCAATTGTAATTTTAATTCTTATCTTTTTCAATTGGGTTGAGTGCTTGTAATTGGGCTACAATTTGTATTGAGAGATACTATCTTAGCCATCAAACTCTTTGTTATCTTTTTGTGAGGATCGGGTTAAATTTTGGGTAGAAAATTTAACCGAAAATTGTAAGGGTTGCCTCCTTAGCCTAGAAAAAGGGGAAGAGCAATTAGTGGAATTGTTGCAAATCCTTAGTGAATCTAAGGTAATGGATGTAGAGTTCATTTGGAACTTGAACCACTCTAAAATTCCTTGTCTATCTTTTTAATTTGCAAATTCCACCACCTAAACCTTTAAAAATCCAATTCACCCCCCTTTTTGTTCATTTCGATCTTTCGATCCACTCAACAATTGGTATCAAAGCCTACCTCTTTGAGGATTAACAACCACATGAGGAGTTCCTAGGAAGAGTGTGATCATCGAATATCAAGAGATGGTTTCAACCTCCGGTTCGGGCATGTATGAGTCTCAATCTACTACAAAGCCTCCATTCTTCAATGGTGACAACTATTCTTTTTGGAAGAATAGAATGCGTCTCTTCATTAAGTCCAATGACTACTTAGTTTGGGATGTCATTGAAGATGGCCCTTACATTCCATTGAAGCAAGATAGTGAAGGCAAGATGGTCTTGAAGAAAAAGGTGGAGATGAGTGAAGAAGAAAGGAAAAAGATTCAAGTAAATGACAAAGCTCTCCACATACTTTTTTGTTCATTCGGTCCGGACATCTATTCTAAAGTGTCATCCATTGAGAGTGTCAAAGAAGTGTTGGACACTCTTGAGACTACCTATGAGGGAACCAACGATCTCAAAGAAACTAGGATTGGAATTCTCAATCTTAGTTATGAGAATTTCAAGATGGAGCCCGATGAGACAGTGTCCAAGATGTTTGATCGGTTCTCCACTATAGTCAATAGGCTCAAAGGTTTTGGAGAGACCATACCGGAAGGCAAGATTGTCTGGAAGCTACTCTATTCACTTCCCGAATCTTGGGATGGGAAGAGAACCGCCATCATAGAAGCAAAAAAATTGAAGACTTTAAAGCTTGATGAGCTTGTGGGTTCTCTCCTTACTCATGAGATTATGAAGCAAGGAAGGGAAAAAGAGAATAAGAAAGAAGAGAAAAGAGTAGAAAAGCTAGAGGTTGAAAAGAAGAAGAAGATGGGAATAGCTCTCAAAGCTTCACTACATGAGGAGAGCTCTTCTAGAGGAGGGTGAGCTAGAAGAATTGACTATGATAGCCAAACAATTCTCACACTTTATGAGGTCCAACCGGGGAAGAAAAACCCAAAGAAAAATGGACTTCAAAGGCAAGAACAAAGAATAAGTAAGGGATCAAATCATTTGCTTTGAGTGCAAACAACCCGACCACATACGTTCGGAGTGCCCTCAACTCAAGAAGAAGGGCTTTGAGAAGAAGAAGAAGCTCAAAGCCAAGCTTGCTACTTGGAGTGATGAGGAGTCATCGGAGGATGACGAACAAGAAGTGGCCAACCTTTGCCTCATGGCACTTGAGGAAGATTCCTCCATGGTAACCTCTAACTCATCAACTTTAGATTTTACATATGATGAATTGAATGATGCATATGATGAGTTACAAGAGGTGTATGATGAATTAGTTGAGAAATATAAGGAGTCAGTAATTAGGAATAAGAAAATTATTTTGGAACTAAATGAGAAAAATGACTCACTATCTCAAGCTAATTCAAAATTTGAGAAAAAGATATTAGGGTTGAAAGATGAACTAAAATTTTTTCAAGATGAAAATGTTGACCTTAATAATCTTTTGTCTCAGTGTAATAGTGAACACCAAAAGGTGTTGGATGAGCTAAATGAGCTCAAAAAGTCTTTTAAAAATGTTGGTAGTGTCAAGCATGAAATAGGTGAATCTTCAAGAACAAACCAACCTAAGAAAAAGACTAACTACTACAAACAAGGTAGCTTTCCTAGACATAGTAGGACTAAAAGAATTAGAAGTGTGTGGGTTCTTAAGGAACTTGTAAAATCTAATAATATTGTTGCTATGTCATCTTGGATTCCTAAGGGAACCAAGGTTTTGGGAGCTAACACTCATGGACCCAAAATGATTTGGGTACCAAAAACAAAAGCTTAATATCTTTGTTTGTAGGGGGAGCATTGCTACAAGGTCAAAGCACAAAGTCAAAACTCATGGTACCTTGATAGTGGATGCTCAAGGCATATGACCGGAGATAAGAGTAAATTCATGGATCTAAAGCCAAAAAGTGGAGGAGTAGTAACATATGGTGACAACTCCAAAGGCCACATTAAAGGTATTGGCTCCATAGGTAATCACTCTACTATTCTCATTGAAAATGTTTTATATGTTGATGGTCTTAAACACAACTTATTGAGCATAAGTCAATTGTGTGATAAAGGATTTAATGTCTTATTTGATAAAAATGGAAGCTAAATTGTAGACATTAAATCTAATAATATTATGCTCATAGGTCATCGCATAGATAACATATAAATGGTGCATCTAGATGGCATTCATACATCTCATGCATGCTTAGTAGCACAAAATGAAAATGATGCATGGTTGTGGCATAGGAAACTAGGACATGCTAGCATAAGTGTTTTAGAAAAAACTAGTTTCCCTTAATCTAGTTAGAGGTTTACCCAAGATAAAATATTCAAATGATAAAATTTGTGATGCATGCTCTAAGGGTAAACAACATAAGCCTTCCTTTAAATCCATTAATGATGTTTCTACAAGTAAATGTTTACAACTTATCCATATGGATTTATTTGGGCCAATTAGGACAATGAGCTTGGGTGGTAAGTCTTATGCATTTGTACTTGTTGATGATTTTTCTAGATTTATTTGGGTTCTATTTTTAAGTACTAAAGATGATTTGGAAAAATTCATCACATTTTCAAAACTAATCCAAAATGATATTGAACTTAGAATTTCACATATTAGAAGTGATCATGGAACCGAGTTTCAAAATTTAGGATTTGAAGAATTTTTGAATGAAAATGGTATAAGCCACAATTTTTCGGCTCCTCGAACTCCTCAACAAAATGGGGTAGTTGAGAGGAAAAATAGAACTTTGCAAGAAATGGCTAGAACTATGCTTTGTGAAAATAATTTACCTAAATATTTTTGGGCGGAAGCCACAAAGACCGCTTGCTATATTGTTAATCGAGTAATGATTAGGCCAATTTTAAAGAAAACACCTTATGAGATTTTAAAATCTAAAAAGCCTAACATTAGCTATTTTCACTCTTTTGCTTGCAAGTGTTTTGTTTTAAATAATGGAAAAGACAACTTAGGTAAATTTGATGCAAAAAGTGATGAAGCTATTTTCATAGGTTACTCTTTAACCTCTAAAGTCTATCGAGTATTCAACAAAAGAACTTTAGTAGTAGAAGAATCTATTCATGTTGTATTCGATGATAACCTCCTTCCAAGGAAGGATTCTTGTGATGATGATGATGTAGGAATCATAAATGCCTTTGATGGAGGACAAACTTCAAAGGAGGATGAGATTCCGACAACCAAAGAAGAGAACACACAAGATCCACCTCTTGAAGCCTTGAAGGACTCTGCTCTTGAGGAAAAGAAAGTGAGCTACCCAAGGGAGTTGAACTATGTCAAAGATGGTGAAATCTTGGGTGATCCATCCAAGGGGGTAACCACTCAATCTTCTATTAGATTAATGAATCATGTTGCATTTATCTCATGCATAAAGCCTAAGAATATTAAAGAAGCATTGAAATATGATTTTTGGATTATGGCTATGCACGAAGAGTTAAATCAATTTGAGAGAAGTAATGTTTGGACATTAGTTGATAGGCCTAGTAATCAATCTACCATAGGAACTAAATGGGTCTTTAGGGACAAGCTAGATGAGAGTGGTAACATTGTAAGAAATAAAGCTAGACTAGTAGCACAAGGTTACACTCAAGAAAAGGGAATAGATTTTGATGAAACCTATGCACCCGTAGCTAGAATGGAAGCCATTAGGATGTTGCTTGCATATGCATGTTATCATAATTTCAAGCTTTTTCAAATGGATGTTAAAAGCGCATTTTTAAATGGTTTTATAAATGAAGAAGTGTATGGGGAACAACCACCGAGTTTTGAAGACTCAAAATTTCCAAATCATGTTTTCAAACTCACCAAAGCTCTTTATGGTTTAAAACAAGCTCCTAGAGCTTGGTATGAGAGACTTTCAAACTTTTTAATTGAAAAAGGTTTTGAAAAAGGTAAGGTGGACACTACACTTTTTATAAAAATGTATAAAAAATGACATCTTAGTAGTTCAAATTTATGTTGATGATATTATTTTTGGTTCTACTAACGAATGTCATTGTCAAGAGTTTGCTAAGTTAATGCAAGATGAATTCGAGATGAGCATGATGAGGGAGCTCTCTTTCTTTTTGGGACTCCAAATAAAGCAAAAGAAGGATGGCACCTTCATCAATCAAGCAAAGTACATAAAGGATATGCTCAAGAAGTTTGGCTTGGAGAATGCAAAGCCTCAAGCCACACCTATGAGCTCATCTACAAAGCTTGACAAAGATGAAGAAGGTAAGTGTATTGATTCTAAGCTTTACCGTTCTATGATTGGATCATTGTTTTACCTTACCGCAAGTAGACCGGATATCTTGTTTAGTGTTTGCTTGTGTGCTAGGTTTCAAGCTAGTCCTAGAGAGTCTCACCTTATAGCCGTTAAAAGAATCTTTAGGTACCTTAGAGATACTCCTTGTTTAGGTCCTTGGTACCCTAGAGACTCAACCTTCAACCTTCATGCTTATTCGGATGCAGATTATGGGGTTTGCAAAATCGATAGAAAAAGTACTTCGAGAACTTGTCAATTCCTACGTAGTATGCTCATGTCTTGGTTCTCTAAGAAACAAAATAGTGTAGCCTTATCTACCACCGAAGTCGAGTACATATCCTTAGGAGTTGTTGTGCTCAAGTCCTTTGGATGAAGCAACAACTCTTAGATTATGGAATTAAAGTTAAAACTATACCTCTAAAATGTGACAACACTAGTGTTATATGTTTAACAAAAAATCTCACCCAACACTCTAGAACCAAACACATAGAAATAAGGCATCATTTCATTAGAGATCATGTCCTTAAAGAAGATGTGGTTATAGAGTATGTAGACACCTTAAATCAATTAGCGGACATATTTACAAAACCTTTAGACAAAGAGCGTTTTTGGTCCCTTAGGAGAGAGTTAGGTCTAGCTAGCCTATCTTGACCTTTTAGGACCTCTTTTGTGCTTAAAATTGCTTGATCTTGTGAAATGCCATGTTTATGTGTTTTGACTCCTAATTTCATCCATGCTTATAGCTAGGGGGAGTATGTTTATGTTTCCATATGTTTTGCCTGCTCATTCATGTCATTCATGCAAGTTAGGCCTTAGAAAAACTCAATTTTCTGCACTTTTAGAGCCTCATCTGCACTTCTAGGCCCAGGTGTATCGAAACGAGTCAACCTGTTTCGATACGGATGCTTTAAAATTTTGTCTGAGAGAAGGGCGTTTTGAAACGCCTCAAAAGGGTTTCGAAACGTTTTTACTACTGCCAAGGGGTGTATCGAAACAAGTTTCGATACGAGTCAATGGGGCTTCGATACGGTCAACACCGTATCGAAACGGTCAGTTGAAATTCTAAAAACGGTCAAACTCTCGTGCTCGCGTTTCGTAACGGTCAGGACCGTTTCGAAACGATTTTACGGACAGCTTTAAGTAGGGCTTTTAATGATAACGTTCACTTTATAATTAAAACTCTTCAAAAACCCTAAAAACCCTAACCCGATATTTTCCCTATAAAAACCCTCTAAACCTCCTTGTTTTTCACCAAATCTTGAGGGGGTTTTCTCTAAAACACTAGTCTAAGCAAGATTCATCAACATTGTGCAAGGATTTTCATCCATTCATCCAAAATCTCAAACTAAGGTGTTTTTCCTCTTTTTCTTTTTCCTTCGATTTATGTTCGAATCTTAGGTTAGAAAATTTTATTTTTGTATAGTTTATATGTTTTTATGCTTGGGTTTTTAATGTCTTGTAAAAAAATTCAAAATCTTAAATTTTCTGATTCGAATATAAAAAATTTCTCTCGTATTTTCTTTTACTTTTTTTTAATTTTTCTTTGTTTTAATTTTTTTTAAAAACCTAAGTGGGATTTATCCTTGTATTGAATTTAGAAATCTATGCATACACTCAATTTTTTAAAACTTGCTTGCTTAATGTTTTTAGGATGGCGTCGGAAAATGTTAGCAAAAAGCGTAACTCCGTTCAATCCGGTGACTTGAGCGTGCGTCCGAATCTCGCTCAGCTCTTTCAAAAATCCCTTCGAACTCCAGATATGCGAGCTCGTTTCAAATATGTCAAGGATTTCGAAGTTCGTCGTGAACATGTCATTGATCTCGAATTCCTTAACTTCGAGCGCTTCCTTTTCCGTTACCTCGAGCGTTTGAGCGAATGAGATCTTCTTCCTTTGTTGAGCATCCCGGACATTCGCTAAAAACACATGGTACTCATCTTTTACTCCAATGCTCGTCTTATTAATGATGAAACCAATACCGAGGTTGTTGGGATTGAATCTTATATTTTAGGGAAAAAGTTTGTTGTTAATGTTGCTATCTTGGACTCCACTTTTTCCCTTAAGGATGAAGGAATTGAGAATGAACGTCACTTTGGTTCTAATACCAGTCAAGTGCTTACTTTGGATGTGCACGATCGTTTTCTCCACTCGATGGTTTCATGGTTCCTTCACCCCTCCGGAGGTAAATATTCTCATATCCGTCAAGTTGATTACTTTTGGCTTGAATGTTTCTGTCGTGGTGAGCGCCCTAATGTTGCTAAGATCATATTTGCCGAGATGGTTAATAATGTTAAGCTTATTAAAACCGATGCCTTGAAATCCTTTACTTATGGCACGATCTTAAGTCACATCTTTAGCAAGATTGGTATCGATTGCACCTACGACTCTCCGGAACCCCGCAAGTCCAAGATTGGTGAGTCCTCTCTTCGCAAGTCCGGTTTTCACTATGTGAACAGTGTTTGGGAACGTGTTGATAGAGTCGCACCTCCTCCTCCTCCTCCTCCCGTTGAACCTCAAGCTCCAGTTGCAAACAATGAAGCTCTCACGACTTTGATTACCAAGCGGTTCAATGCCATGGACACTACATGGCTTTGGGTTTTGGTGCCATCAACACTTGCTTGCAAAATGTAGAGGATCGACTCCAATCTCTTGAGGCTTCCCACTCAAACATGGATTTGTCCTTCTCTACCCTCTATGGCCAATGGACGAAGTTTCGTCGTTCTCAAGTCAAGAGCGATGATGAGACTTCGGATGATGATGATGGTGGTGACGAGGCCTAGGATATTCATATCATATCATATTATCTATGCATTTTAGGTTTAAGTTTGCATCTTTATGTTTCATTATGTTTTAGGAACCTATGTTTTTTATCTTATTTGGGATTATGTTTTGAACTTAATGTTGATTTATGTTTTGGATATTTTAATTTTATGAATTAATATTATTGTTGCTTATTACTTAATGCTTATTGGTACTAACCCTTTCTCTTCTCTATGAGCCTTATTTATTATTTTTGATCTAACAAAAAGGGGGAGAAGAAATTTAAGAGCAAAAAATTCGTTTTAAATGTTTAAAGTGTTTTTAAGTTTTAAAACTTGAAATTCAAAGTTAAAATATTTTAAAACTTTAAAAACCTATCTTAAATTAAGGGGGAGTTAGAATATGTTCAAAATTTTCAAAACTCTTAAAAATTCTAACTCTGGTTTTGTTATATCAAAAAGAGGGAGATTGTGAAACCGATATTTTAATTTTGATATAACTAAAGAACCTAAGGACTAAAGTGAAAATGTCAAAACGAATTTTTAAGTCTTCAAATATCCCCATATGATTTAAAGAATATGCCTAAGTTGAAAACTAACCTTTCTAAATATTTTCTAAGTGTTCTTAAAGCCGAAACAGTGTTTTTCGAGTCCTTGTTTCGAAACGGCCTAAGGCATTTCGAAACGTTTTCACCACTGCCAACCCTTGTTTCGAAACGGGTATTGAAACGGCTTTAGAACATAGAGACACGTATCAAAACGACTTCAAGTGTTTCAAAACGGTTATTCATTTTGATTTGAAAAATATGACCGTTGCAAAGTTTTTAACTGGTTTTTCAGAAACCGTTAAGGCGTTTCGAAACGAGTTCAAGTCGTTTCGAAACAGCCCTTGATAGTGGAAAAAGTGTTTCAAAACGAGTTCAATCTGTTTCGAAACGGGCTCTTAAATGCACCCCAACGGCTATTTCTATTTTGGTCCGTTTCGAAATAGGTTCTCGCGTTCCGAAACGGGTGGTTGCAGACTGTATTTATGGAGGTGAGATAACACCCCCCAACGGCTCTATTGATGAATGCAACAACCACAGTGGCTAGAAATCAATGAGAAGGTATAAAAGGGACCTCTAAAAGCTTCAGCAACAACTATTAATCCAAAAGCAAATATCAAAACATCAAATCCAAGCATTTGTGCCTAAATCCCAAAATTGTTTAGAAACCCCAATTGTAATTTTAATTCTTATCTTTTTCAATTGGGTTGAGTGCTTGTAATTGGGCTACAATTTGTATTGAGAGATACTATCTTAGCCATCAAACTCTTTGTTATCTTTGTATGAGGATTAGGTTAAATTTTGGGTAGAAAATTTAACCGAAAATTGTAAGGGTTGCCTCCTTAGCCTAGAAAGGGGAAGAGCAATTGGTGGAATTGTTGCAAATCCTTAGTGAAGTTAAGGTAGTGGATATAGAGTTCATTTGGAACTTGAACCACTCTAAAATTCCTTGTCTATCTTTTTAATTTGCAAATTCCACCACCTAAACCTTTAAAAATCCAATTCACCCCCTCTTGGTTCATTTCGATCTTTCGATCCACTCAACAAAAGGTGTATCGATACAGGTTCATTTGTTCTGATACGAGCTCCCAATTCTTAAAACATGTTGGCTATTGTCCATTTTTCGTATCGAAACAAGCTCTTCATGTTTCAATGTGGGTTCACGGCCATGTTCTAAAACGGCTATCACTTGTATCGAAACATGTCTTGTACTGAAACGGCTTGGAAGCATTTCGAAACACTCGTTTCGATACATGGTGTATCAATATGCGTCTGCACAGATTGTTTAAAAGGGCTTTAAATGATTATCCAACTTTAATTAAAACACAATCTCTCTTTTTCTCTCAAACCCTAGCCAAAAACCCCTATATAAACTCCTTAAATCCCTTGATTTTTCACATTAAAGCCTAAAATATTTTGAGGGTTTTTAATCTACACATCAAGGCTAAGGTTTTGCAAGCAATTTGGTGCAATAATCATTCTTCATTCATCCAAATTCCTTTATCAAGGTATAAAACCCTTTTCTTTTCTTTTTAATTTTCGTTTCAAATTCTTTGTTGTTTTTACTCAATTTTTTTGTATAGAATACATACTTATAGTATGAGTTTTGATGTTTTTGCAAAAAAAATAATTAAAATTCAAACATTTTTGGTTCGAATATAAATTTTATATCGTATATTTTTCTTCACTATTTTTCAAAATTCTTTTCAACCAAAATTTGTTTTATACTTATATATGTTTTTTAACTATATTGTATAGATTTTTATCCATACCTTGATTATTGGATTGAATTTGGTTAATTTATGCATACATATGTTTTTGCATCTTAAATTGTTTTCAGATTTTGAATATGGGTTCTAGAAAGAGAGTACGAACTAATGAGGCTGGGGGGAAGTGCTACCAATGATGAAAAATCTCCTCATCCTAACCTCACTCTACATTATCAAAAGATCCTTTGAACCAAGGATGCCCACACCTACTTCAAACTTTTTCAAGATCATTGCAATCCGACGTGAGCGTGTCACTTTTATACCCTTTTTGGATTCTGAGTGTTTTATATTTTTTTATCTTCCCTTATTGAGGCGTTGGTGTCTTTTACCCTTTTTGAGCTACCCGATATTTTGTATCGTAACATGGTTCTCCTATTCTATGCCAATGCCTGATGTATTTCCTAAACCAATGGCGATCGTTTTAAAGTCATTGCCATTGAATCCTGCCTCATGGGGAAGAAGATTCGGGTTGATCCTCAAACCTTGGTCAATATTTTTGGGTTTGAATATGAGGGTATTTTGAATGAAAACTCGTTGAGACATAATCTTGGTGGATCGGTTACCGTCCTTGATGCTCATGATTGCATCCTTCATCTCATGGTCTCTTGGTGGTTTCAGCCATCCAGAGGAAAGTTCTCTCACATCCGCCAAGTCGACGATTTCTGGCTTTGTTTCTTTCAACAAGGACGTCACCCAAATCTTTGTTGCATCATGTTTTCCGAGATGGTATATCTTGTCCAAAATCGTAACTCGAATATTGTCACTTCCTTCACCTACGGAAGCGCTTTGAGCTTTTCACTCTCGAATTTGAGAGTTGATTGTTCTCTTGATTTTTTGGAATCTCTCAATGACACCATTGATGAGAGAACTCTTCTACATTGCAAGTTTTTCTACATTGATGGAGACTGGTTCGTGTTGAGAATCATCCACAAGTTGCGGTCCTTAAACATCAAGATCAAGCTCCGGTTGCTCCACAAAACAATGAAGCTCCCATAACCTTTCTCACTGAGTAATTCAATGGCTTGCAAACCAACATGAACTCTAGTTTTGCCGCTATTGACACTCGTTTCACGTCCTTGGATGCACGTGTTCAAAATGTTAAGAATCAACTTTCTTCGGTTGAAACTCAACAAGCATCGATGGATATGTCTTTTACCGGCTTTTATGGTGAGTTGAGGCAATTTAGAAGGAGCATCGCTAATGATGAAGATGAAGATGGCGATGAGCCTTAGTTCTTTGCATCTCATTGTATATCATCTAGTTTAGGATTTCCTTTTTTATGCACCTATCTATGTTTTGTTTTAGGACCTATGCTTTGATTTCTTTTTTTAGGGATTAAGTTTGGATATTTTGGGACTTTTGCTTTGTTTATTATGCCTAATGATATTATGTTGCTTTAATTATTCCTTCTTTGATTTTGATCTAACAAACAAGGGGAAAGAGTTAAGCTAATTTTTTTAAAATCTTTTCAAAACCTAGCTTAAATTAAGGGGGTTTACTTACAAATTTACTTTGGTTTTGTTATATCAAAAAGGAGGAGATTGTAAAACTAATGTTTGATTTTGATATAACAAGTAATCTAAGGACCAAATTGCAAAGTAAATAAATTTTTAAGTACTCAAAAGACTCACATTTGACAAGTAAATTTTAGACTTAAAATGTTTTAGGGGGTGTTTGGTTCGTGGAAAAGATCATTACCTGAGGGAATGATCTTTTCCGGAATCACATACCCACGTTTGGTTGGAGAGCATTCCCTCCAAGGGGTAATTTTACATTCCCAACAGTAGCAATTTTTCATTAAAGGGTGAGAATGTGATTCACTTGGATTTCTTAGGTATTTGTCAATTCCCTCCCCTTTGGATCATATTACCCCTATGTTAATAGATTTTGTTCATATAGATCCTTTGTAAAATTTAATTAGTTGATTAAATATGTGTGGTGTAAATTAATTAAATATTTTTATTTAATATTAATTTAATATTTAAATGGTGTTACAAATATTTAATTTATTTTTATTAATATTATATTTATGATGTTTATAAGTTATATGTTGCGATAGTATATTGCTTAAAAATTAATAAGTTTAGAGTTGATGTTTTTAATTTTATTTTTATGTTTATGACCTTGTAAAATATTTTAGTAGGTTAAACTTATTATATAAATTTTTATCAGTATTATACAACTTTTAGATTTATTTTATTATTTACTTTAATTTGCTTGACATGTCACAAGTAATAAAAAAAAATTAAAATTTTGAACATATTAAATTTCTAGCATTTAAAAATTTACAAAATATTTTAATAGAGGATAACTAGGGTAAGTAAATATAAAATAGTTTTTTTAATAGTCTAAAGGTGATTATATACAAAGTGATTGAACCCAGGTCTTCTAGGACGAACTTCATCCATTTTTCCATTGAGACCACTTGTTGGGTTCTTTTAAAGAATAGTTAATATAATAATTATATTAAATATGATAAATATATAATTTTTACAAATTTTAGATAGTGTAACAAAAATAATTCTATTAATTTTTGTGCATGTATTTTTAAGTTAATATTGAAAGTTTAACATGTTAAAAAGAAAATATAACATATGGACAATTTAGTAAATTTTACTTCCAGATAACCTTATATACCTCCAGCCAAACACAGTAATCTTACATCCCTATACAATAAACCAAACAAGGTAATGTCACATTCCCAGTAATGTGTCAAGTAATGTTAAATTCCAGGAATCTTATTCCCAAAGGTAATCTTACATTCCGTGAACCAAACGCACCCTTAAAGTCAAAACTTAAACCTCATAAAATTTTCTTAGTGTTTTAAACCAAAATACTCAAAATCTCTCAGACGTTTCGAAGCACCCCCAAGGTGTTTTGATACGGTTCAACCTTAGGAGCTTACTGGAAAATTTGTTTCAATACAAAATAACCTGTTTCGAGACTAGTGTTTCAATATGGCCTTCATCTAGGCCTTTATTTTTATGTATCGTTTCGAAATGGCTCACAACCGTTTCGATACATAGGTTAAGTATTTTCAAATTTGAGCATTAAATGAACTAGGCGTTACTTGTCATAATAGAATTTTTGAAAATTGGTTAATGGTTTTGATACACCTCTTTTGTGTTTCGAAACGGATTTTGGCAGATTCAAGTGTGAGCAATAGCGTTTTGATACGGCCTTAGTCCCATTCGATATGACCTCTTAACGTTCCAAAACGACTTCTCGTGTTTCGATACGGTCCCCTTTTTTACACATAACGACTCTTTCTTTTTTTAAATTGTTTTGATACAGGGCCACGTGTTCCGATACAAGTAGTTGCAGAACTGCATTTAAAATGTTCCGATACAGGGCCACGTGTTCCGATACAAGTAGTTGCAGAACTGCATTTATGGAGGGAAGAGTGAGCCTCAACGGCTCTATATATGATCTCAACTACCCAAACGACTAGAAATCAATGAAAATGTATAAAAGCAAGCCTCAAAAGCACCAACAACAACTATTGAACCTTAAAGCAACATCAAAGCTATATTCCAAACCCTTGTGCTAAATATTGTCAAATTCTTGTACCCAACTCCTTGAGTTCTTATTGTAAATCAAATTTGAGAATTTGGGGAGTGTTTGTAAATCATTTAGGCTATATTTATCTTGTGAGAGATCAATTGTAATTGTCGACATCTTCTTTGTAAAATGAGATTCTTGTGGTTCAATCTTTGGGTAGAAAGATTGAACATTTGTAAATGTTGTCTCCTTGGCCTAGAAAAGGGAAGAACAAATTAGTGGAAATTTTGTTGAAAATTCTTAGTGGGAGCTAAGGTAGTAGATGTAGAGCTTGTTTAGAAGCTTGAACTACTATAATTGTATTGTCTATCATTTTTAATTGTTCCTTTTGCTCCCTTCAATTTTTAAAGTGCCAATTCACCCCTCCTCTTGGCCATATCAGTTAATTTGATCCACTCAACAGTAATGTTTTGCCCTATACATGCATGTTGCTAATAGCATCTCTTGGTAGTTCTATATTACTGAACTTTCACAAACTCATGTTGTTCTTACCATCGCAGGTTAGATGAAAATCATCATGGTATAGTGACTGACATCAGTGTTGGAGTTCTCTCGGTGTTGCTTCAGAGTACGATACTGGATAGTTAGTGGGCATGTATGACATGTATTATTTTATGTCAGAGTCTGTTATATGTTTTTTTATTGAATTTATGTTAGATGTATATATACATATATATATCCATCATGGTATATTGTTTTATGTTTTATGTCAGAGTTTGTTATATAGTTAGCCAAGTCTAGGGGGTTACAATATCCATATATGATATATATATATATATATATATATATATATCTTCATATTTTCACATGTGATATACATGATATATCACGTAGAATTGACAGACTTGACTATAACTTGAAAACTAATCAACTAATTACTAAAATTTTCGAGCTATTCATGTTATTTGAATTCCTAATTTATAATAATTTATAGCTTAAACTTCATTTAAAAAAAATTCAAGTCAAAACGAGTCAGATTTTTTTGTATCGAGTCAACACGAATAATTCAGTTTATTCGAGTCGAGTCGAGTTTTGCCCACTCATTTTTTCTCGCCTTAAATGGAGAAAAAGTTGGGTTTTAAAATGGACTTGATTGTATGCGAATACCATATGATATACACATAAAAGTTTTTTAAGTGGACTTAATTGTACGTGAATACCATATGAGATTCATTGATTCTCGCCTTAAATGGAGAAAAGGTTGGTTTTGAATAAAGGAGATAAAAGAGGGGAATTATTTCAAGTTCCAATGATTACTCATGGCCACTAATGATCATGAAGTTACAGTTTCATTGGCTGGCTCAAATATGTACATTTTGTTCAAATATTAAATTTATTGTTACTATATATAATCTTTACATATTGATTTTTTTAGTTAAATTAGTTTCTTTTGTCGTGTGTATTGCAATGTATTTACTTGTTTAGCTATTTTTTTTATTTAACTGAATCTATTAAATTGTTTCAGCAAAAAAAATGAATGTTCTTAATTTTAAGTGATTATAATTCGAGTAATTTATTTGTACGGTGTGTTATTAAAAGGTTAGGATTAACCAACAATCACTTGTTCTAGTAGGACGGGGCACTATGTCCCTTAAGTAAGGTAAGATGTTTGAATATTGACGTTGTTAACGGATAAAATGGGTTAGGAGGGTCGCCCCATAATAGGTTAATGCAGTATTCGATCCAAGTTAGTCAACTAATACATTGTATAACGATGGTTAAACAAAAAAAAAGTAGGATTAATGAACGTATATTATCTTTTAAAAATGTTTTTATTTAATTAGTTATATATGTTTATTTTATGTAATAAAAAATAATATATTGTTTATGGGTAAAGCATATAAATGGTCTCTAAACTATATTGAAATGGTTTTTAGTCACTAAATTTTCAAAAACTGTTTAATCGATTACAAAATAATCCCTATAAATGATATTTTTTATGTTTAAGGATCATTTTGAAATTTTCAATAAGTTTGAATGGGTATTTTGTAATATTTGAAAAAGAATATGAAAATTTCGTAACAAAATAAAAAGTTTAACGACTATTTTATAACTTTCAAAAGTTCAACGGCCAAAAAAATTATTTCAACGTAATTAGTGACCATTTGTGTATTTTACCCTCGATTTTCAATAGTTTAATAGATTTATTATAAAAGTTTAAATATGCTAGATGTCCATATACTATATCAAAATTTTAAATTTAGTCTATTTTTTTAGAAACTAAGTCATTGTACTGTTTTTTTTATTTAAAATCATTGTCCATCACATAAGTTTGATCAAATTTTACTGTTAACTATTTACATGGAAACTAAAAAAAGGAATATAATTTTTTCATCCTTTATATTTATATTTCAAAATATAAAATTTAGTCTATGCACTTTTTTTTTGCTGTTGAGAAAATATGGTTTTAAATTGTGGTGGATCGCTTCGGTGGCCCAGTGTAACATCTTGAATCTTTCGAATGGATCAGGTTGGATCGATGTGTTATATAAATAATATACATTACCGTAGGAAAATACTTTCGGTACATAGCCTTGTTTTGTCAATTTTAGTGTTAAGGGATTTTATTTAGTGTTTTATGATTTATGATTTAGGTTCAAAATATGAAAGTTGTGTAAAACAAGTTTCACACGTGTATATAAAAAATAACTCATGACATTAAAATAGATAATATTGTGTTGTCTAAAATTTACACTGTCAAATGTTTTTGAGTTGATTACATTGTACGACCCCAAAGTATGACTCATTTTAAATTGATCCATAAACTTTTGAATATTTTAATTTCATCCTTAAACTATGCATTCTCCTCAAACTTTTAAATGTTCTAGTTTCATCTACAATTTATAAACCATAATTCTAAATTAGTACCCCCAAACTTTCAAACATTCCAACTTCATCCTCAAATGATCATTTATGTCATCATATTACTTTATGATACACATTATTGTTTACATGATAAATAATTATTTTGATATACTAATAATTTGGGGGAAATTTTGAAATATTAAAAAATTTGGGGAATCAATTTAGAATGAAGATCATTGTTTGAGAATGATATTAGGATATTTAAAATTTTATGGATCTATTTAAAATTAGAGTCATAATTGGTGATGTGGGGTGCAATTAATTTAATAATTTTTCATAATGTGTATATTAAATTGATATATATATATCATTTTTAATGCTTTTAGTTCAATTACCTCAGTGAAAAAAATATTTTATATAAAACACTATTTGATAATTGAAATTAATATAAAAAGAAATTTATTATTTCACCAATAACCATTTTATTAATATAATTTTTATACGTATTTTTTCATAAAATATTTTTATTTACTTGTATTGCGAGTATAATGAAATATCACAAATTGTGAGGATGAAAGTATAATAAAAATCACCCTTTACTTTTTTGTAAAATTGTTTTTTCGCATCCAATAAGATTATTATGTGTCAGATTTATATTTACAAGTTTTTTTATAAATTTAAAAAATTAATCGAACAAATAATCCAATAAATATTATATTTCTCGAAACAATTTTTTATATAAGTATCGATATTAGACCTTAGTAAAAAAATTTAACAATCGGTACCTGACTAATTCGAATTGAGTTTTATATATGCCCAATATGAGATCGACTTTTTCAACCTTTTTTTTTGTTCACAACATCAAGATTCAAACATTTGACATTGGTCTCATATTTTCACACTCTCACATTTTCTCTGCAGAAGTTATCATTTTGGTTGTGAGTTTCTAACTACTTTTTTAGTGTTTTCAAGCCAATGGCAGCGACTTTGACCGTCATGGTGATTTATTTTATTTGTTTCTTACTTGTGTTCCTTTCTTTGTTTTTTGTCGGCTATTTTGACATGTTCTTTATCTATCGTTATGGTACGTTATTTGTTTGCCTCTACGACACGCTGATATTAAAGACGTTTACAACATGATGCATGTTACAATTGAATCTTGCCGCACAACATAGTGTGGGTTGATTGTTCGTGGAGTTAATCAAGACGTTTTTTTTTTCTCTTTTTGTTGGTTGGAGTAATTCAATGAGTTGCGCTCTTCCAGTGAGCACTCCAAGATTTGGCTATGATTTAAATTTGAAGAACACTGATGAAAATTTTATGAGAAGATTTGAGTTTGCTATTCACGTCTGCATACTCTTTATCTTTTACGTTTATTTTTATATTTGAGACTATACTTATCCATGTATTTTTTATTATTTTAATAAAATTTAGTGTTTGATTAAAAATAACATTTGACCTTTCTCATCCCATTAGATTCGGATCCAGAACTGTATGTCTTATTCTATTGGACTATTTAATCAAATAAATGAGGGTGGAAATACTTAAGCTAAGCCCATAAAACACTATCACTAGAATTAAAAAAGGCCCAACAATTGACTCCTCCATATATATATATGAACCCTAATTTCTCACTTAGAAAACCCTAGCTCTTCATTTCGCTTCCACTCCCGCAAAGCTCCAGCTAGCCACTGAGCAGAGCCGTCAGCACATCCAAAGCAATGGGCCGCGTCCGTACCAAAACAGTGAAGAAATCGTCCCGTCAGGTGATCGAGCGGTACTACTCGCGCATGACCCTTGATTTCCACACCAACAAGAAGATCATCGAAGAAGTCGCCATCATCCCGTCCAAGAGGCTCCGCAACAAGATCGCCGGGTTCTCCACCCATTTGATGAAGCGGATCCAGAAGGGACCCGTCCGCGGCATTTCCCTTAAGCTCCAAGAGGAGGAGCGTGAGCGCCGCATGGATTTCGTCCCCGATGAATCGGCTATCAAGGTCGACCAAATCGAGGTCGATAAGGAAACACTCGATATGCTTTCGGTTCTTGGGATGTCTGATATCCCTGGGCTTGTCAAGGTTGACCCTGTTGCTGTTGCTCCTCAAATCGGGTTCGGCCGTGGTGGTGGCGGACCCGGGAGGAGGTTTTAAGTGGTGAGTGTTCATCTATTCAATGGGTTCTTAATTCTAAGTATGTTATGGTTTTTGATTTAACGTTTTGTTTTTGTTGGAACAATGTTAGTTATGTTAAAGGGTACTGGAATTTATAAATTTCCTAATGCACTTTTGTTTTTGAAGTGTTTGAAATGAGGAACTTTTAGCTTCTGGCATGGATGATTACCATTTATTTTTTATTTATTTAGCTGCTGATTGATTGCAATGGTGAGTATGAGATTAAGGGACCATTTTGATTCCCAATTGTCAATGGCTGGATTCGAATATGGATTAATACTACCAAAGAATAAACCAATTTGATTTCTTAGTCCAGCATGATCATATATATCTTAGATTAGTGCTCAGAAAACCGATTTCGGGCGACTATAGTGTTTATATGTGTATGATTATAGTTCTTGGAAAAGTGTCTGTAGGTGTCTTTGATTTAAAGCTAATATTGTTTTTATGTATGTGTGTGAGTGATTATAGATTGTATGCTTGACTTTTCAATCCGAAACCTGATTGTTTGTTATATGTGGTTTAGTGTAGTATCTCTATGTCTTGGAGTAGATCAAGCAATCATAGATTAGCGAAAGCATATTTCATCTTGTCTTACTTGGACATGGGTGTAAGCGTTTAGGTCGTGTTCGTCCTATGCGCTTAGGTCGTGTTAATATTTTTGTACTTGTATCCCTAGAATCTGGTTTCTTACTTTGGAGTAAGATTCCTGGCTCATCACTAGCAATAGTTTCTTCTTTGCTGCCAACCCTAGCTTGTGATATGGATACCTTAAGAGTTTCATTTTCAGCTATTAACTCTTTCTTGGTATTTTGTAAAAGCTTCCGCAAAGATATCTGTCCGTAAATTGTTATTGATAACAAGCGTTGGGTGCAATGGAAATCTTAGAGATTAATATAACAAGAAAAGAGATGAGAGTAAATCAAGAGATTATGAAAAATTACTAATTTTTGTTAGATGATCCTGATGCACTAGCTAGTCCCTTGGTGTTGCACCTAGAAGTTAATAGGAAAAGAGAAGAAAAAATTATAGAACAAATTGAAGTCTGGATTTGGTTTCATTAGTTAAAATAGTACTTGTATTTTTTTTGTTTAAATTGATACTTAAATTTTTATCACACGTTTTGGTACTTAATTTGACATCAAAATATATACTTTAACTTTTATTTTTGTTTTACAAGTGTTTATTCTACTCATTGAATTTAAAAAATAGGGTTTTAATCACACGTTTTTGGGCATGTACGGTATCGTTTATAATGTTTTAGTTATTGAGAAGATAATGACTTTAGTTTGGTGTCATGACACATTAGTAAAAATAGTTAATTCTTAATTTGACCCTTGGAGTTTAAGTAAAATACTTTATGTCTCATTAACACTGTCATATATTGAACTTTTTTGGGTCAAACATTTTTAATTTTGACCTGTTATAATTTAAAATTTGTTATTGATAATAATATGAAAATTGTATTTTAAAAATTTTGAATCAACTAGTTTTTAAATACTACATTTTTTATAATTTTTATTTAATTAATTAAAATATTTAAATAAATTATAGTCAGAAGTTGAAAAAATTTGTCCAAGAAAATGTCCCGAGTATTATTTTATTTTTTTAATAAAATATCATTTTAATTTGAATTCAACCAAAGTTACCTACCGTCGTAAATTCGTTTGGTCTCCTGAACGTAAATTCGTTTGGTTGTCTATTTTATTAAAACGTATCCTAACTCTATAAATTTAGCTTCAAATCCTTGGACTCGCTTTAAAATTGGATCATAATAACAAATTTATCATTAATATTCTTTTAAAAGTAAGGACACAAAAATCTAATAATATTGTTATGTTATAATTTTTTTATAATTTTCATTTTATTTTTTAATGTTCATAAATCTAAGGCTATAGAATTATAGTATAATCTATTTAATATATACAATATAAAGTACATTTTGAAACTTCGTGTATAAATTTTCCAAAGATTCGATAGTATTTTATAAAATCTAGGGGGAAATATTGTTGAATCGTCTTCTAAAAAATTATAATAATGTTTATAATAGGATTAATATCTTATATACTAAAGTTTCCACAAGCGTCTTAGTTTTAATGTCTAAGGAGTTAGTTTAAGGTTTAGGGGTAGGGGTTTAAAATTTAGAGATATTTATTTTAATTTAAGGTTTAGAGTTATAATTTAGGATTTATATGTAGTGTTTAGTTTTTAGGGTAATATGGTGAGGATTTAGTTTTTAACTTATAAACCTTAAATTATAACCCTAAACCTTAAATTGAAACAAATATCCCTAAATTCTAACCCCTACACCTAAACCTTATGCCCTAAACTAACTCCCTATACCCTAAAACTAAGGCGCTTGTGGAAACTGTATAAAATATTTATCCTTTATAATAATTGGTAATAAAATGTTAAGATTTAGACGCACCATTAATGTTTTTTTTCTTGAATAGTTTAAATGTGATTATAAGATAGTATTTATTCGTACATATTTTTAACTCTTTAATAATACGCAATATATTTTGTAGATAAAGCGATTTAAACTCGTGCCTCTTAGGCCGAATATCATCTATTTTTTCAATAAGACACTTATTAAGTTCACGCACCATTAATATCTTCAAAAGTCAATTTTTAAAGGTAAGTAAATAAGGATATTTTTTTTAATTTACTCATTCAACTTTGATATTGCGTCATTTTTAATCCCTTAACTATTAAATCACAAACGTTACAATGACATGGTAAAAAGTTTGATGACCCACTAAAACAACGTAATTATGAATTTCTATCAAAACGCTAAAACAACATAATTTTGAATCCATATAAAAACTAAGAAAAAAAAGATAAGATCATTTTCGTTTTTCTTCTTTCTTCTTCTCGTTTTCTCCTATATTTTGACCACTACAACCATCGCGGGCCACCAAAGAGTACCAAAATAAACTGATATTTAACATATATTCAATTCATAGCTACGACGACATTAAATTCGGATCGCATTATACCGCTAAGTTGATCTAAACAAGGGATTACAAGTTTCGAGAAAAAAGCCTGGGGGTTGTAAATGAAAAGCTTAAAGATTTTGGGGTCCGGGATGTAATTGGATTGAAAGAACTAGATTTTGGGGAAAATGATTTTTTTTTTTTTTGGACATCGAAACAGAACAAGTTCAGTCGGCTTTTGATGATTTGTCGGATTTGGGTGTTAGAGAACCCGTAGTGATCGAAGTTTGGGAAAAATAGCTAAAACTTTTCCTAAGAACACTATGAGATTGTAGAGAGCTACCATTCAGGTGCTTGAAACTCCATCCACTTTGGGGATGGGAATGGAGATGGAGATGAGGTGGAATGAAGGGAGAGTTTTATTTAATAAAAAATAATATTAATAAAATATTAGTTGATGTCTATGTAGATGTACTGATGTAGTAGTTTAAAAATTAGGCATAAAGAGGCATATGGGAGTAATCCCTTTTTATCCAAAAAAAAAAAGAGAGTATAAAGCTAAAAATAATCGACTTTAATGTTTGATTAAGTAGTTATTTTGGCTCATATTCTTTTTCGAATTAATTTAACCTTCAACGTTTCATTTTAGGTCAAAATATCTCATATGCGGATAAAAATTGTTAGTCAACTGACGATAAACAGTTTGAAATGACTTAATAGAAGAAAAAATATTTCATATTTTATATAATTTTATAAAAATATTTTTTGGTTAATGTGTGTCAGCATATTTGTTTATATGACACTGCTATCATGACGTGCACTGTCATGTAGGTTTGTTATGTCTTTTCAAGCTGCTTATCGTCAGTTGACTAAAAATTTTCATCCGAAGATGAGCTATTTTTGACCCAAAATAAAATGTTGGAGGGTTAAATTAATTCAAAAAAAAAGAATATGGGGCCAAAATGACTATTCAGTCAAACGTTAAAAACAATTTTTGGCATTATACTTAGAAATTAATATATAAAGTTAAAGAGATAACAGTTGAGTGAAAAAAAAACTTAATTTTTAAAGTTAAGTAACTAAGTTTAAAAAATTATATTTCAGTTGTCAAAATATGAGTAAAAGTAAAGTCGGGTGGTGAAATTTGCAATTTATCATAAATTAATAATACTTAGGAATAACAATTGGGCCGTGGCCCATTAAATGGATACGGAACGTGGTCATAAATTACGTCCTTTTTGCCATTACGCCGGTGATTGTGTTTGTGTCCTCAGAGTCTGACTGCGAGCATCACTTCCCAGAAAATCAATTTTTATGTCCAAACAAAACCACAAATCTCGGCGGGAAAAAGAGCCGTTGCTCATCTTTGGCGCCAAAACAAAATCCCATTATGCTGCCCGTAAATACCCGGGCAGCCTCCCTTCATATTTCTCTCTCTCAAATCTCCCCTTTAAGAAATCAAAAGCTTAGCTACACGCATCTCTTTCTTATTTCTCCCTCAAATTCAAAACTTGTTTTTCCCCAGAAACCCTTTCTCTCTTGATTCATTTGCTAAAAAATCTCAATTTTTGGCTCATTCTGTTCAAACAGAACACCTTTCCCCTTGCTTTGCCTCTGTTTCAATCAAAACCCATTCTTTGGATCAAATAAAAAAATGGGGTTCTCCAAAAAACCACAACTAGATGGAGTCTTGGATTCCGAAGGGAAGAAATGGGTAATCGCCGGTATCGCGATACTGACTTCACTGAAGCCGATAAACACGAAGCCTAGAGCGAAAGAAAACGAAGAACACGAAGAAGAACACGAAGAAGAAGAAGGGAGTTGTTCAACAACTCCAACTTCAAAAGAAGCAAGGATACCAGAGAAAGTGGCATGCCCTTTAGCTCCAAGGAAGCGTAGGCCTACACTCAGATGCCATTACAATGGAGTGAGGGAGTTCTTTACTACCCCTCCTGATTTGGAATCAGTGTTCAAGCTCCATGTTGTTGAGTAATCATTGAAACAAGTTTATTTTTGATGTTGTTTAGGTTAGGCAAAACAGTAGAGAAGAGCTCAACTAGGTGTATAAAGAGTACAATGTTTTGTATGACATGAGTAGTTTAGCTTTTGATTTACTTCATTTTTCAGCTCAGAGTTTTCTTTGATTATCATATAGTATGGAAGTTTATTGCTTTTGCTAATAGACAATAGTACAAGGCTAGAAGCTAGTGGTTTTCATAGTGCCATGGAATGGTTTGGATTTGTGTAACTTGTTTGTACCTTCTTGAATGGAAAAGCTTCAAGATTATGAGACTGATTGTCCTTTATTAAAAAAGGATTTTAGGTTTTTTGTATTTTATTTTTTTATAACCACAATATTAGACTCATCGATTGATTAATCTGAATTGAATTTTGTAGAGACTTATTCTCAAGGTGATTTTTCCAGATTCCAATCTAATTCTTTACGTTCACAATTTTTTTAAGTACTTTTAATTTAATGTTAGGTAAATAGAACTTTTGTTCGTCTTAAATTTCAAATTTAAATACTTAATAATTTTTATTTTTTAAAATATTTGATCGTAACTTCGTATTTAATTACCATGGCCATTGCCATGCACATTTTCGTTAGAAGGAAATTTGTCAAAGAATCTTTATTGCAATCAAAACTTTGCACTTATTCAATTTTTCTTTCATATCTATTCTCTGTTTGACTCTACACAAAAATACACACACGTGTAGAGTTAACACAAAGTCTTAAAGTTGTCCAACAAAAATATTTTAAAGCAAATATTTTACCTGAATTTTATGTATTTGTATTGTATTTATGTTATTTCCATATTATATTATGAAAAATAATAATTAAAATATTAAAAAAACCTTTTTTAAAGTAAATATTAAAAACCTAAACATGAAGTAATACATCATTTAATTTTTTAATAGTAATAAAGGTGATTAAAAATAGTATTTGTTCATATAATACACCACTTATTTAAGTTTATATAATATAAATTATTAATATATCAAAATTAATGTAAGTATATAGTTCTTTAAATATTATACGATATTATATATAAAAGATATTTTTTAGTACAGTACATGTTCATTTTATGGTTCATGTTTGTTCAAAATTTGTATCTCAATCTCCTAATAATGTTGTCTCTAAAATTTAACTCAAATTCTATCATTATAAGAAAAACATGATTTATCATTGTAATCTACCATTGTTGGTACCATATATAAAAGACATTAGTACTCAAAAAATAATTATTAAAATATTTCAAGGTCTAGCTAAGGCAAACCCAAGTCGGTGCTTATGCTTTATCTGATTATGAAAAAGACAAAGTGATATTGAGTGGTAGGTTAGGATCCAATGTGTATTTTTAATTTTATAGACAATGCTATTTGATTGTTCGATCGATTAATTTGAATTAAATAATATAAAAAAATTAATATATATAATGATTTTTTAAATTATTTTATTTCATTTATAATATAACATAAAATATCAAGTATCATTTAAGCTTTAATCATATTGGTCTATAAAATATTAATATTACAATCAGTATTGTGTATAATGATAAATTATATTATAATAATAAGATATATTACATTTTTCTTATAAAAATTTTAATTCTATATTTTAGAGATGATATTATTTAAATTTACTATCTCTGTCATTACTCATTAATAATAATTTTCAAAGGCAGAAAAATCTTTACATCAACATGCTTCAAAGTGTCAACTTTGTTGATTATATCTTTATAATTTATTAGTGTGTTTTTCCAGGTTTCACATCAAGTTAAAACCATGGAATCCGATGCTGGACGTAAAGAGGGTCGATTTTCTTAAATTTCTCATTTTTAATGGTAATAATTAATTATTTAAAGTTAATAAAATAATAAAAATGTATTTAACATCATAAAAATTATAATCCAATCCCAATCCTTTTAATCTTATTCAAATTTAAAATAATTCGAACCTAAAATTAACTCAAAGTAATTTGTAGTTTGTTATCCGTAAAACAGTGCGAGTATTTTCCAGAGTGGGCACTTGATGGCTATTGCATCTCTTGAAACTAGGGTTTTTATTAAAAGCTGATGGGTAGAGATGGTGGATAAGATTCTCATATATCTTTTAATTTAATTATTTGTATTTATTCATTGACTAATTAATTCCGATCAAATTTTACAAATATTTATTATAGGACGACCTTTCTAACTTAGTATTTTTTTCATTCACAACGCCAAACATCTGACATTATTTAAGAGACTTAATGTTTCATCCTTTAGACTAATTAGTTGTCGGTAAATACTTAATATTTTTTTGGGGGGTGGGGTGGGGGTTAACCACTTGTTTCCGACCCACTGACCGAACAATTCAGATTAGGTTTTGCAGAGACTCATTATAAGGGCGACCCTTACAACTTAGTTTTCTCTATTAACAACGCCAGAATTTAAATTTCTGACTTTACTTAAGAAACTTAGTGTCCCATCTCACTAGACCAACTGATTGTTAGTTTAGAATTAATATTTATTTACAAATGGAATAAGACAAGATATCTCGTGCATGACCAAAGGATTTGTTTAAAGGGTGGACATTGGGGGTTTAACCTTTATCTTCAGGTTTGCATATTAAACAAAGGCTTTTCTAGGGATTAGGTTTCTTTATGAAAGCATTTATAGTAATAAATAAAATAATAATGTCTTAAATAGACATCCTATGAACTTAGGTTATTTGTATTAGGTTTACTTTTACTTAATCACTTATGGTTTTCTTATTGTCCTTGCATAGGAAGCAACCAATGAATGTTGGGTTAGTTAATTAAGTAATTTTTTTTAATAAATATAAAATTAAACTATGAAATTAATAATATATCCTAACCCAAAACTAATTATCCTTGTCTTAAATAAAATAACATTTAAAATCCTTGAAAATCTTGAATCCAACTGTAGAATCAATGGACTTTTCAAGTGTATCTTTTTGACAATCAAAAAAATCAAAAAGGAAAAGGAATTGATTTTTAAAGAAAGCGTCTCATCATGCAAACCATGAACCAATTGAGAATATTGTTTGACCTAACTGCTCTTGTCTCACACTGTTCATCTTAAATGGATTTATACACACAAAAATGGACGTGTGGGGTGCTAGGGACAGTTGTACTATCTGAAAGTTTCAAATTCTTATATAATTTTACTAATTATAAAATTTTATACTTATAATGTAAAATTTTGCGTCTCTTCATGCATACACATCATTCTTATACAAATCATTAATGTTTTTATATAATTTATGTATTTCTCTTGATTATAACATTTTCCATGTCATAAATCACCAACCAATTTGGCAATTGCGGTATCAATAATAGAGCTAAATAGTCACTGTATAATTGTGTTTATTCATCTTAATAATTATGCAATTTATTGTTGGTAGAGTATTAGATTTTTAATAGCGATTTCAATTATTTTTTAAGTTAAAAATTACAATAATAGTAACTACAATCGAAATATATCATACTCAATCATTGTAAGGATAGACATAAGTCATATAATTATAATATAATAAAATTATTGTACATCCGTTTTTGGGTCCTATGCAATTACTCTTCCGATGTTTCTCTTTCACTACAACTCCACATACTGAATTATGAAGCTTTGGTGTATATCTCTACGCAATCTTGTTAAAGAACTACAGTACTATCGATATGATATGAACCCAGACTCCAATATTTATATTCTCTACATAACTATTATTGCCTACAGTTTCCGTTCAAATCAGAAGGAATAAATTGCCTAAAATCATCACAAACCCAGTCTCACCGTCAACAAAAATTATACTCAAACAGCACTCTTGAAATATGAACCTGTGATATCGATGTGAGAAAAAAGAGGAAAATACTACTGTTATTTTAAGGTCAGTTCTACAAGTTTGAAAGTTGAAAGAGCCAATTAACCCCAAACCAAGACACGCCAATTATATGGGGTACTAGTCTTGAAGTTGGCTCAATATATTTTCTAAAAAATAGTAGTGAATTATTTTACCTATTTTACATAAATTTATAATTTTAACATGCTCAATATTTTTTTATTTGATTTGTATTCAAGATATTTTTTTATCCGAAGAAGATAGATTGATTTATGTAAATATAAAATTAAAGGCCAATATGTAGAGTTATATTTTGATACACAAATTGTGAAAAAAAAATTATATAACCCTTCTATAAAATTTAAAATTTAAATTCCAAACCCTAGTACACTAAAATCTAAACCTTAAACACTAAACCCTAAACTTTAAATTCTAACAATAAACCTTAACTTCTACACATACACACTAAACCTCTAAACCCTAACCTAAAACCATAAACCCTAAAATTGAAGGCTTGTGTAAGCTAAATGTTAAGAATTTATTTGAATAAAAATAAAAATAAAAATAAATGGAAATACCAAATACAAGATAAATGTTAAGAATTTATTTGTATATAATAATAAAGCAATATTCAATAATTATTTTGATGAACTTCAGTTAATTTAGTTGAATGAGACGTTGGCCTTGTTTGGTAAAGAGAGATTTGAGTTAGAATTAGATGTTTGACCGGTCACGTCCGCTAATTTGAATGTTTGGTAAAGAGTGGATTGAAATAGCATATTGAGATTCAGTCATTTTAAAATATACGATGGAGCGCGAGGAGCTGGGCGTCGGCGGGAGAAGAAGCGTCAGGGTGGTTGTTGGGTCGTCTTCCTCGGGTGAGAAGCGGAGAAGAGTGTCTTTTGAATCGGAGAACGGTAAGTCGGATGGCTATACTAATGCCAGAGTGAGTGGCCAGGGGAAGTTTCGGAAGGATGGTGATAGGGTTCTGCAGCTATTCGTGGATAACCTTAGCAGAAAGGCGACTAGATCGGACCTCAGGGATCTTTTCAGGAAGGCTGGGAGAGTTACGAGAATATTTATCCCCGGCTCCACTCAAAAAGTGAGATACCAAGATTTTACGTTCGCCTTCGTCTCGCTTGTAGAGTGTGGGGAGGCTGTGCGGGTTATAGATATGTTCAATGGAAAAATGATCGGTGATAGGAGCATTAGGGTGTCCATAGCGAGATATCCTAGACCTATTGCACAGGCGCGGAATCCTGGGCGTGATGAATATGTTTTCAGAGGCCCTGCTAATGGTAATAAAGGGCATAAATCCAATGGTAGGGGTAAAAGAACTTGGGTCGATAGCAGGGTTAATCCGTCCAAGTCATTCAAAGATGCTGTGTTGGGGAATATTAACACTGGGAGGGGTTACCAGAATCCGAACTGTTTCCCTACATTGATTTCTCTCTCTACCGGCGATGGTCCGGTGGAAAAGGAAGTCTTGCTACCAGTCGAAAGCAAGGCTTGGCTGTCGAAGTGTTTGGTGGGAATCATTAAAAAGGATTTTGAGCTTCAGTTGGTTCAGAAAGGCCTGCTCAGTGACGACATTAAGGCTAGGGTTGTGCGATGGAATTCTAAGCAAAACTCTTGTCTTATTTGTTTCGAGTCAATTGTGGATATGAATCTGGTTTGGAACCAGAAATTTGAAGCGCTGAGTTTTTGGTTCGATCATATTGATTATCTGGTTGTGAATGACACCCCCTTACACTTCTGGTATGTTAACCTTGAGGGGATTCCGTTGTCGTGTTGGCATGAGGACTTCTTTTCCTCCGTCGGTAACTTGCTAGGGTCCTTTGTGTGCATGGAGTCTTGGACGAAGGAGAGGAAGTTTCTTGATAAAGCAAGCTTTCTAATTAGGGTGGCAAACTCGTCTGCTATCCCGCCGGAATTATTAGTTCAGTGTTTGGGATCCTCATATAAAATCCTTGTCAACTCCGGTAAGGTAGAGGTTGAAGAATTTTCGGAATGCTCTTTGGAGTCGGAAGGGGGGGTCAACGCCGAAGGGGTCTGGAGTGACGCTTCGGGTGCTGGCAATGATAGGCAGGGTCAAGTTTTTCCTGGGGAGGATTCTCCGACACAGGGGAATAACGGTTCGTTAGAAGCGCAGGGGGTCTTCCCAAGAATTCTGTTGGGTCTCCATTATTTCATAATCATGGCATTGCTAGTTCCGAAAATGTTTCAAAAACGGCGAGTCCTTTGGGCTCTCAAGTCCTTGCTCATAATGTCTCTCAGTTTCCCAACAATATCAGTGGAAGCTGGGTGGCTGAGTCCTCGTTGGGCCTTTCGGTTGATGGGCCTAGTCAGGCTGGTGCATTTAGGAAGACTGGTGGACAGGGTCCTGAGGTATTTGGCCCAGTCTATGATAATCCTTGCATAGATGCTATGACCCACGAGAATTGTCTAAGTCTAGATCCCCCTCTTGTTCCTTCGATTTCATCGGGGGACAAGGTATCGTCTGGTGGCCAGGAGATTTTGTTTCCGGCTATTAATTCTGGTTCCTCCTCTTCTCACTATGTCGAGTTGGGGTCGAAGGATTATGTGCAAGATAGCTTGGAGGAGCAGCTTTTGGAGGTCAATGGTGTGGCTCTCGAGCCCTCTTTGGGTGGGAGGACTGGGGCTAAGATTATTCTCCCTCCGCAGGGGTTCTTTAGGGCGGGGGTTAGACGCTCTGTTCGACGTCTTGTCAGAGATTCGATTGAAGATCAGGATTGGCGTAGGGTGGCAGCAAGATTATCGGTTACTTCCGACTTTGTCACGCACGAGGTTTCAGAAGCAGAAGCCGTATGGGATGTTTGCAATCTTCTGGGTCTTTCGTTCAAAAGGGGTAAGGAGTCGGTTATTGCCAGGGTTAATGAACTCGAGAATGAGAGCCTTCCAAAGTGATGAGGGTCTAGTTTGGAGGTAATTGAATTTTTGTTGAAATGAATTTATCCTGTGTTTCATGGAATATTAGGGGGCTTCGGAGGGCTGAGAAAATCAGGGCGGTGAAAGGTTTGTGGAAGAAATTTAATCCGGTTTTGGTGTTTTTACAAGAGGTAAAGTTGGAGAAGGTCGATGGTAGTTTGATCCGTAAACTAGGTGGCAATCAGAATACCAGGTTTGTGTTTTCGCCTGCTAACGGATCCTCTGGTGGATTGATAAGTATGTGGGACTCTTTTGTTTTTCATACTTCGGATCAGATAGTTCACCCAAGGTTTATTGGGTTAATTGGCTCTTTTACTTCGAATAATTTAAAGTGCGGCATTGTCAATGTGTACGGTCCGTCGGTGGATGCGGAGAAGGGGGTTTTTGTGGAGGAGTTACTGTCCTTCTTAAGCGATTGGCAGGTTCTTTGGATTATCGGGGGAGACTTCAACATGATATTGGAGAAAGAAGAAAAATTGGGTTTCTCTTTTAATGGTCATATTATGGATATGTTTAAGAGCTTCGTTGCGAATGCGGAATTGGTCGATTTGCCTCTTCAGGGAGGCAAATATACATGGAGCAATAATAGGGACCCTCCAACCTTTGTGAGGTTAGATCGGTTTTTGGTGTCTGCCGAATGGCTCTCTTTGGTGCATGGATTATCTCAAAGAGTTATCGATAAGTATCTATCGGATCACAATGCGATTGTGATGTTTAATGAACAAGGAAATTGGGGTCCTAAACCTTTTAGGTGTTTCAATTTCTGGATGGGGGAGAAGGGCTTTGATGAGGCGATTCGCAATGCATTAATTTCTGCTAAAAGATGCAATCCTTTGATTAGAATTGGTGGGCTAATTCGCAAATCCAAAGTGGCAGCTAACAGATGGCAGGGGCGCTCGTGTGTTAGGCCGGATCTAGCCTTTACCAAGATTGAAAAGGAAATCTCTTTGCTGGAAGCTATTTATCAACAGAGTTAGAGTAATGCCGACATTCCTAGTAAGATTGCTTCTCTTAAAGGCAAGTTATGGATTGAGTACCGCAAGGTTGAAAGTATGTGGATTCAAAAATCGTAAAGTGGCATTGTGAAGGTGATAGAAATTCGAGATATTTTCATTTAATCACTGCAGAGAGGCAAAGGAGGAATGCAATCTCTAGTCTGAAAGTTGATGGGGCTGTTGTATCCGATCCTATGCTGGTGAAGAATGTGGTTTTTGACTTTTTTAGTGGGAATTACAATTCGACACATGCTTTAGAATTGGAAGATTTGGATATTGATTTTAACGGCCTGAATTCGGGACAAGCTGAAACGCTCCAAAGAAGGTTTTCGGTTCACGAAGTATGGGAGGCTTTTGTCGCGGCTGATTCCGATAAGGCCCCGGGGCCGGACGGATTTAATCTTGGGTTCTACAAAAAGTATTGGCCGGAGTTGAAATCTGATATAATGAGGTTTTTTGACGATTTTTTTTAGGGTCGTGAGTGGGAACCAGGTACTAATCACTCGTTCATCACGTTAATCCCTAAAGTTGCGCACCCTACCTCTCTCGATGAATACCGTCCCATAAGTTTAGTGGGGGTCTCTATAAGATTTTATCGAAGGTGCTCACAAGTCGGTTGAGGGGTTGCATTGGGGATCTCATTGGGGACTCACAATTTGCCTTTATTTCGGGAAGACAGATTCTCGACTGCTCCCTTGTGGCGAATGAGGCCATCGATGCAATATATAAAGCTGGATCGGAGGGAATAGCATTTAAAATAGATTTCAGCAAGGCTTATGACACTGTGTGCTGGGATTTTTTATTTCTGATCATGAGGAAGTGTGGCTTCGGGGAGCGTTGGATATCATGGATTAAGATGTGTATATCTACTGCCCGTATCTCGGTATTGGTCAATGGTGCCCCTACGGAATCCTTCTCGATCTCCCGAGGCCTCCGTCAAGGATGCTCACTTTCCCCATTGCTATTTAATTTGATAGGCGAGGCATTGAATCTTATGCTGAGAAAAGCCTATCAGCGGAACCTTTTTTCTGGATTTGTGGTTGGCTCTGGTCCGTCGGCTATGGAAATTTCCCACCTTCAGTTCGCCGATGATCTGCTGATATTTTGTGGGGATTCTGAGGAGCAGGTTTGTAATGTTAAGCGTGTCCTTCGCGCCTTTGAATTGACCTCGGGGCTCCGGCTTAATTTGAGAAAAAGTAGGTTGTTGGGTGTCAATATCGATCATGGCATTGTTCAGGGGTGGGCCTCCAAGATAGGTTGTCTTGCTGATAATTTCCCTACGACATACTTGGGGCTGCCCCTTGGGGCTCGGAGGAACTCCTGGTCTCTGTGGGAGCCAGTTTTTAATCTTATGTCTAAAAGATTGGAAGGGTGGAAGTCAAAGTTTTTGTCTTACGGAGGTCGTCTCACGCTCATCAAATCGGTCCTTGCTAGTCTTCCGATATACTATTTGTCATTGTTTCGAATGCCTTCTGTAGCGACGTCTTTTTTTAAAAACACTAAGTATATATATATATATATATATATATATATATATATATATAGGTGTATGTGTAGGAAATTTTAAAAATGTTTAAATAGGGGTTAAAAAAGGAATTTTTAGAAAGTGAGGGAAAAGATTAAAAATGTGATTTTGAAAATTGGGGGGTAAAAATGGATTTTGAAAGTAGGTCAAAAATTTTGGGGGTTTAGAAAAATATCTGAAAATGGGGGAATTTGAAAAAAGGTTTTAAAAAAAATAGAGATTTTTTTTAAAGAAAGTAGAAGGAGTCGCCACCGGCCACTTTGAAATGGTAGACCGAACACCGGAAATTGAAACCAGAGATTCGAAAAGGGTTCGGGAGTCGGTTACACGCGAGGAAGGGTTAGCACCCTCGACGTGCCCAAAATTGGTACCTAAACTTTACCGCTTAATTAAAATTAAATTTTACGAACTAAAGTGACAATTTAACCGAGATTTAGTTATATACGCGAGTAAATTTCGAAAATCCTAATATTCGAATACGAACGTCCGAACCACCACCACTACGACTGGTACTGGCCTCGTTCGTACCCGAATAAAAGGACATCGCATTTTTGAAAACAATTTTAATTTTTCTTTGAAAAATACAAAAACGAATGCATTAGTACAAAATTAAATCTAATCTAAAGTCCTACGGCTTCCAAAGGAGTCGATATCCGAGCTTTCGGAATATCATTCCCACGCGGAAACCGGGACCGTGCGTGCTATAATTATAATGACAAGTTAAGAAAATGCATGCTAAAATATATTCGAACAACATGAAAGAAGCTAAGTTATTTGCACATTTAAACTACGAACTCAAACATAATGAAACCACACATTAAGAAAAAATAAATAAGACTAATATTAAAAGACATACGAATATATGCATATAAAAACATACGCACACCACAAATCATATATTTACATTAAGCAAATGTACACAATATGGCAAAGTCATTAATTTCGTATGAACATATATTAAAAGAAAGAGAAATGCATGAATAACAATATTTCACAAAAATGAAAATGCTAAAAAGGCAACCTGACAGGGACCACGACTGTAATAAACCCATTTAAAAAAATTTAATTAAAACACGAAATAGGACCAAATTGAAAGAACGCGGAAAGCTCTAAGGACCAAAACGATGATTTGACCATCCGAAAATCGGTTAGAATGAAAACAAGGATGAAATTGCAGACATTAAAAAAACGAAAGGGACCTGGAATGAGATTTAAAAACACGGAAACCCTTTTATCGTAATTATAAAAACAAGGAGGGACCTGAGAGGCTATTAAGCCAGTTTTAAAAAGATATTCACTATAAAACACGTTAAAAATACATTTCCCCCCTTTTGGCATTTTTTAACCCTAAACCGAGATAGCTTCTCCCCCCTTTTTTCAAAACCCTATCACCGGCGTCCCGATCACCGTCAACCGATGCCGGTGACCCTAGGCTTAGAAACCGAAAACCAGAGACAAAAACCTCATTGCCCTCACTTCGAAAGCCACAAAAGAAAAAAAGAAAAAAAGAAAAGAAAAGAGACTCCCTTCGAACCACGAATCATAACGGCTCACCCTAAGGGTTTGTTGTCAGTCAGTGTCCGATGGACGAAGGTCGACGGGCGTTCCGAGGAGCAGTACATCCCCAAAGGTAAAAACTTGCCCCCTTTCGACCCCCTTTTTTTTATGCATGCAATCCGAGATCGAAGATGAGTATACCTCTGGAAAAAGTTGCTCTTTTTATTGATTTTTGATAAAAATTCCCCGGGGAAAAATCCTCCCTTTACAATGTTTTTGGTTCGGTTTTTATAACCGATATTACAATGAACATAAAAAACAAAGATGGTTGACTTGTGTTCTGTTCTTGTTTCTGATCGTGTTTGTGCTCTCTGATATTTGGTCTCTTCATTAATTTTGTCTCTGTTGCACTGTTGTTTGCATGTGGCTTCTGAAAATTTGTTGTTTTTTTTCCGTTTTGGGTCGACTGACTTTCTTTTTTCTTTCTGTTGTATGTCGGTCTTGCCGATTTGGGGAGGGGCGTGGTGGCAGAGACGTCGGGCGTGGAGATGGCAGGTGCGTCGAACCCGGAAGGTCAACGGTGGACGTGGAAGGTCTATCGTCCTTCATCTGGGACCGTTAGATCGATTCGATCTAACGGTCGAGGTTGGGCGGCGCCGGAGAAAGGGACGAGCTTGCTAGGGTTTCACTTGTGGGTGCGATCTGCACCTTTGGTCGGTGACCAGATCCAACGGATATGGTGATGCGGCGCGGGGACATCAGAGGGCCTTCTAGGGTTTTTTTTTGCTGACTCAATCTGGGCCGTTGGATCTTGCTAGATCTAACGGTTTCGGAAGGCGGCGGCTGCATGAGAAAGAGGAGCTGATGTTAGGGTTTTGGTGTAACGGGCCCGCCGGGCTTTATGTTTATTTATAAATTCATTTGGGCTTTTTATTAATATATGTGGGCTCTTATTCATGTTAACCATCTTATATATATATATATATATTTTAGTTATGATAACAATAATAATAGCAACAAAGAAATAATATTAGTAATAATATAATATGATAATAATAATATAACGAAAATAATAATAATAATAATAACATAAAACAACGAAGAAGTAATAATAATAAAAATATAATATAACGACAATATAAAAGTATATATAAAAATAGCATGCAATAATGATGATAACGGTAATAGTAATAATATAATAATAATGATAACAATATTAAATAATTAGTAATAATAAAGATAATTATGATAATAGTAAGTACTAATTAATAATAATACTAGTAATAATAATATATATGCATGATAAACTATAGTAATAATAGAAATACCAATAATACTAGAATAAACAACAAAAGGATAGTAATATGTCCATAATGTTTAGTTTTTTTTTATTTAGCCCAAAAAGTCCGAGATTCATAAAATTAAAGATCGGGACAAAATTAGTGATTACACCTTCGACTGTTTCGAAGAAGCTAAATTCTATGATGGCTCGCTTTTTATGGGGAGGTGAGGCGGAGAAATCAAAAATTCATTGGGTTAAATGGGAAACGGTGTGCAAACCTTTGGGTTGTGGTGGCCTCGGCATTGCAGATTTGGAGATTGTTAATAAAGCTCTCCTTTGCAAATGGGGGTGGCGTTTCGGAAACGAGAGGAATAATCTATGGCATCGTGTTATAGGGGCCAAATCCCTTGGCTTGGGAGGCGATTTAATACATTTCAATTACAAACTGCGCAAATTTTCTTGGGTCTGGAATAGCATTATGAAAACGATACAAGGGTCTGACAATGTGGGTACTTCATTTAGAAATAATCTGAAGATCGAGGTTGGGGATGGTATGAACATTTTATTTTGGGAGGATGTGTGGTGTGATAATTCTCCTCTGAAGTTAGTATATCCAAGGTTTCATGCGCTTGCAATGAATAAACTCAGCTTTGTGTCAGACTACGGCACGAAAAGGGAGGGTGTTTGGTCATGGAATATTCCACTTCGGAGACCCCTTCTGGATAGGGAATTACAAGATTGGGAGCGCTTTATGTGTAAATTGAATTCCTTCAAGGGCAGCGTGTTGGACCATGATTGGGTCCGCTGGACAGGGTCGAACGATGGTTCGTTCACTGTCAAATCCTTAAAATCGATTCTATTGGGTCCCATTCCTACGTCTAATTTTTTGTCTAAGTTCATTTGGCGTGGTGTAGCCCCCCCAAAGGTGGAACTCTTTGTTTGGTTGGTGATGTTAGAAAGAATTCCTGTGAGGTCGGAGTTGGCGAAGCGTGGGGTGGCTGTCAGTGAGGTTAGTTGTCCGCTGTGCTCTTCAGCGCTGGAAACCACGGTGCATCTGTTGTTCGATTGCTTGGTAAGTTGGAAGCTATGGATGAAGATCTGTGCTTGGTTCAATATTTCCGCTGTTTTTCCAAGGTCGCCAGTGAACTTCTTCGAAGCTTGGTTCTCTCTTTGCCCGTGCGATCTCAGTGAGGTATGGTCCCTAACTCTCTTCGTAGTTCTTTGGTCCATATGGCTGTTTCGGAATGATATTATTTTCAAAGGGAGCAAGGTAGATTTCTTTCAATTGTTGTTTGTTATCAAAGTTCGATTCGTGAAATGGCTCAAAGCTAAGTTTAGGGATTGTGGGATCGATGTTTCGACTTTGCTCGGAGATCCGTCATTGGCCACTAATTCGTCTATTCGATCATGTAAGAAAAGGACCAGCTGTGTGTGGTCTCCTCCCCCGGTAGGCTTTGTGAAGTTGAATATCAATGGAGCGATTAAGGTTACAGGCGATAGTGGTGGCATTGGTGGGATTCTCAGGGATTCTAATGGTCTCACATTGTTCAGTTTTTCGGACCAGTGCAAGCCGGGGCCGCCGGCGTTAATTGAGTTGATGGCAGTGGCTAAAGGGCTGTCCTTGTTCCTTGAATCAAAGTGGAGTGAAAACTCTCGGTTAATAATCGAGTCTGACTGCAAGACATTAATTAACTGGCTAACGGGTCTCTCGACCCCTCCGATGTATGCTGCGGGCATGGTGGGTGAGTTGAAGGTGAAGATGAATGTAATGGGTATGTTTTCGAGGTGGATTCCTCGATCATGTAATAGCTTGGCTGACACTCTAGCCAAGGTTGGGGTGGGTTAGTTCAGGGTTTTTTCTCATGTAAGACGAATTGGGATTGATGGATTGTACCTTTGTTGTATGGCATATGGTTATCGAATAAATTCCTGGGCACTCTTTTCCCCCTTTCTAGGATTTAGCGGGGGTTTTTAACGAGGCCCTTTATCTTTCAAAAAAAATAGCAGATTGAGATAAAACTTCTAATTTTAAAAAAGTTGCTAACATGAGCTTTTTGAGATTAGAGGTTTTGACATAAGAGTTATAAAGATCCTTTTACCCTTAACAATTATCAAAAAAATTCAAATAACCTAAATTTAACCATTTTTATTTTAATTCTTCAACCTCACGTATTTACATTGTGACAATTGTAAACTAATACTTTTTGTTTTTTTCTTTTTATTCTCACACATTTATATTTGTATTTAAATTTAATAATTAATTAAATTGTATTAAAAATAATTATATAAATAATAAATTAATATATAGATCGTTCAAATATGCTTAGTAGTGTTATATTATTTTTTTCATAATCTAATTAATATTGTTGAGTGGATCGAATGATTGAAATGAACCAAGAGGGGGGTGAATTGGATTTTTAAAGGTTTAGGTGGTGGAAATTACAAATTAAAAAGATAGACAAGGAATTTTAGAGTGATTTAAGTTCCAAATGAACTCTACAACCACTACCTTAGCTTCACTAAGGATTTGCAACAATTCCACTAATTACTCTTCCCCTTTTCTAGGCTAAGGAGGCAACCCTTACCATTTTCGGTTAAATTTTCTACCCAAAATTTAACACAATCCTCACACAAATAGAACAAAGATTTTGATGGCTAAGAAAGTAACTCTCAATACAAATTGCAACCCAATTACAAGCACTCAACCCAATTGAAAAAGATAAGAATTAAAATTACAATTGGGGTTTCTAGACAATATTGAGATTTAGGCACAAATGCTTGGATTTGATGTTTGGATGTTTGCTTTTTGGATCAATAGTTGTTGCTGGAGCTTTTAGAGGTCCCTTTTATACCTTCTCATTCATTTCTAGCCGTTGTGGTTGTTGCATTCATCAATAGAGACGTTGGGGGTGTTATCTCACCTCCATAAATGCAGTCTGCAACCACCCGTTTCGGAACGCGAGAACCCGTTTTGAAACGGACCAAAATAGAAAGAGCCGTTGGGGTGCATTTAAGAGCCCGTTTCGAAACGGATTGAACTCGTTTCGAAACACTTTTGCCACTGTCAAGGGTCATTTCGAAACGGCTTGAACACGTTTCGAAACGCCTTAACGATTTCTTAAAATTCAGTTAAAAACTTGCAACGGTCATATTTTTCAAATCAAATGAAGAACCGTTTCGAAACACTTGAAGTCGTTTCGATACGGGTTCTCTATGTTCTAAAGCCGTTTCGATACTTGTTTCGAAACATGGGTTGGCAGTGGTGAAAACGTTTCGATACCCGTTTCGGAACAGGGGTTGACAGTTTCAAAACCGTTTCGAAACGCCTTAGGCCGTTTTGAAGCAGAGACTCGAAAACACTGTTTCGGCTTTAAGAACACTTAGAAAATATTTGGAAAGCTTAGTTTTTAACTTAGGCATATACTTTAAATCATACGGGGATGTTTGAGGACTTAAAAATTCGTTTTGACATTTTCAATTTAGTCCTTAGGTTCTTTAGTTATATCAAAATTAAAATATTGGTTTCACAAATATTAATAGATACATAATATTGATAACTAATAAACTATTCAAATAAGTATCGAATATAATCATGTCCCTATATGTCATTTTGCTTGTTTAAATAATCAAACAACTAACAACTATAAGTTAGTTTTACCAAACACTTTTATATAATCAGCTAATACAATCCGTAGTGGCGTAACCCAATAAGGGCTGGTGGGGCCATGGCCCCTCCTAAAATTTGTAAAATTATACTTTTGAACCTTGTAATTTAAAAAAATTTTATTTGGTCCATACAAAATTTTTAAAAATTTAGATTAAACTTCAAATTTTGTGATTTTTTAATTAAATCCTTCCCATAATTATTAAAAGTTCTCGTTAAGCCTCTCAAATTTTCATAAATTTTAGTTAAACCCCAACTTTTTTGAAAAAAAAAATAAATTTAAGCCTTAATTTTTTTAAAAAAATTTTCAATTAAACTTCTAAATTTTTTAAATTTTAAAGTTGCCCCCCAAACTCTGCCATCAAGTTTCGCCACTGACAATCCGCTAGTCAAATCAGCTAATGCAATCAGCTATCCGCTATCAGCTAATGTAATCAGCTATCAACTATTCGCTAATTGCCAAACAATGTCGTTGTGTTTCTTAAGTAAGGCCGGGAATTTAAATTCTAACATCATGAATGAAAAATTAAATTGAGAGGATTATCTCTATAACATCTCTATTATCCTCAATTTAAATTAGTTGATTAATGAATAAAATATAGTCGATTATACATAAAAATGAACCGAGGGTTACACGTATATATTGCAAACCTTTTGGACTAAAAGAAAGCACTACGCAAAAAGAATAGATGGTGGGAATATAAAAAGGGAAGGAAAATGAAATCATGATCCTTTTATACTTTATAAAAGGATGGAGTTTAGTTTGCTTAAGACGTCTTAATTAATTTTCACCAGAGATTTAAATTTAATTGTTTTATTTATTTATAAATATTACTCTAATCAGGGGCGTATCTACCATAGGTCAAGGTAGGTCAGTTGACCTACCATAAAAAATGGATAAACTACTTTAGATGTCACTTAATTATTAATAAAGTTACAATTAAGTTATTCAATTATTAAAAGTTACAATTGGGTCACTCAATTCAAGTTTTAGTTACGCTCAAATCACTCTTCCGTTAAAATAAGGTTTGGTATAATGATAGTTTCAGTCCTCAAAACTTATATATTCTACTAATTTAATCCTAAATCAAAAAAAAAATTAACCATTAATACTTACAAAAGACATCAATTTAGTTATTTTCTTCTCTAAATCACATGTATACCTTCGTTAACACTAGAGTATTTTATTTAAAACTATTAATTAATCTAGTACACAATTTTATAAATGTAAATATATTTATAATTATTTTTAATGCTAGATCTATAATTAGTATCTACATTAGAATTAAATTCATTAAAATCTATTTAAAATTATTTATGAAAATGTTCTACTTTAGTTATTGTTACCCCGTAATTTTCTACAAAAATTAGAATTTTTATATTATTATATAGTTTTTTTAGTAATTTCATATATTTTTAAGTAACTTCATTATTCCCTTTTTATTTTAAAACAAATTAATAATTAAACTTCTTAAGTTACTGAATTTTTATTATTTAACAGATTTCTTAAATTCTTAGCAAGTCTGTGTATTTTCATTAAAAAAATAAAGTTGATAAAAATTTGGTGATAGAGATTAGTGATTATTCATATAAAAGTGCGGGAAGTCATTTTAGATGATTTAAGTTACTTACAATTAATATAAAATGTTTTGTGTTTAGAACATTAGTTGTAAAAATGATGTTTTAGAATGATTTGTTTAGGGAGAAAATTTGTATAGACTAATGTGAATTGCTCTATACATGTTTTATTAAAGAGACACTACAGCAAAACAGGTCTTTAGCGGCGTTTTTTTAGTCCTATAGCGGCGTTTTAAAGCGCCGCTAAAAACTCTCCCGGCGCTAAGAAAAACGCCACAAGAAGTGCCGCTAAAAGCAGCGCCGCAATAGTTCGCGGCGTTTGTGCGAAGAAAACGCCGCAAGAAATCATGTTCTTTAGTGGCGTTTGTAAGTAAAAACGCCGCGAATAACCATTCTTTAGTGGCGTTTGTATTTACAAACGCCGCTAGAAATCATGTTCTTTAGTGGCGTTTTGATTTAAAAACGCCGCAAATAGTTGTTCTATAGTGGCGTTTGTATATGCAAGCGACGCGAATAGTTGTTCTTTAGTGGCGTTTGTATATACAAACGCCGTGAGAAATCATGTTCTTTAGTGGCGTTTTTAAATAAAAACGCCGCAATAGTTGTTCAATAGTGGCGTTTGTTTTTACAAACGCCGCGAAAAACACCATATTTTCAAAAAAAAAAACTCAAATAAAAAGTATATATAATAATTTAAAATGTCAATTTCCACAATTTCAATCCACATTCTTTTTCTCAAATAAATAATTAATCGTGAGAACAATCAGAAATATACATTTAAAATAACTTCCAACATTACAAATCCATTTCCCCAAGAGTCTTGGTAAATCGGTTCAATACTGGATATTCCTACGAAAATTGCAGAGTCTTGGCAAGAAGCTTCCCACTGCAAGAGTATAGAATGTCTACCTGAAAGGCAAAGGCGATTGTAACTCAACTATTATGGGAATTAGTATCTAATATATCAGGACATAACAGTAAAACAAGAATTCATTAATCAAGTAACAAATTTTCAAGTGCTCTATTCTTAAAGAGGCAAAGTAAGAAATTTTCAAGTGCTCCATTCTTAAAGAGGCAAAGTAAGAAATTTTCAAGTGTTCCATTTTTTAGAAACTTTTATAAGTCGTAAAATACCAATAGTATTTTTTTATTATGAAAAATCTTTGTTTTTGTTTATACACTGTTAGTCTATTTTCATATGTACTCCATAGATAAGAAAAGCTGTTGTGACTATGACATGTTATATCTACATCTTAGCTTACAGGGACCCTACAGTAGACAGCCAAATTATATATATATCTTAACCTTGTTTGATTATCCACGCAAAGTAAATACAATTCTACCTACCAAAAAGGTGAGAGGGAGAGAGAAGAAAGCAAAAATCCTGTCACCTTCTTCCCATACAACCACCTAAGGCTAATGTCTTGTACGATTATAAACAACCTATCAATCAATAATATCTACAACAAATATTAATCAGGTGAAGACGTCTAAACATTCACATGTTAATAATTTCACATGTTATTGATCTGACCAAAAAATGTGAAGATAAAGAGAACTACCAATTATAATTAGCTGGCAAAAAAAGGTCAACAAAAATGAAAAGCTTGTTAAAAGCAACCTTAAGGAAGAACATGTACACAGAAGTCTTCATACCTCCATGTATGAAGTTCGACATCTTTCAAAGGTTCGCTCAAGGAAAGTTTGCACAAACTTCACAAGTTCAGCTGCAAATTTAGGCATTGCTTGAGCCCAACCAAGCACCTAGTTAAAATTAAGTTTCTTTAGATGGTCGAGAAACTTGTACGCAAAACATTAAAGATGAACAAAGAAAAAGAACTAAATGAAAAAAATAACGAATATTTAAAATAATGAACGAAAATAATTTCTTCAGGAAATAACAAAAATAAGATAAACTTGCCTCTTTTGCTAAGAAATCAATAGTTTGAAGCCCCTGCAAGACATGTCGACCTTTCTCAATGGATGAATTATATGAAACACCAGGATGCACCCGTGGCTGAAATGCAGCTGGACCTGTAAGGAAATATTTTAAGGTTTAGAGCATGAAAGGAACCCTACCAAAAAAAACTAAGAATTCTGAAGGAGAAACAAAGCTGGAGCATCTTGTATTGATATAACTGATGTACAAGTACAACCATTTTTTAACATTGAATTTCCCCATACAAACCCACCCCACCCCTAGTCTCTTGCAACATAGTTCTCACAGAAACTTCTCCCATTATTCTCTGCATTCTGAAATGAAATTACTACATTTACATTTACATAGTTTTGATAGGCAGTTTGTCATCTAACAAAAACTATTGATATAAAAGTACCAATAGTTTTGATAGTCAGGTTTGTCATCTTAAGATGCTATATATCAAGTACCAATAGTAAAAAAGAAGATTAGTAATTGTGGCAGCCATAAGGTTATAGAACTTGCTTGATATCGCTTGTTGTACGCTTTTTCGGTAGTCAACAAACATGGTTGGCAAAAGGTGGTCTTTCACAAAGTTCTCCACAAAGGCTAGCAATCCATCATTCCTGCAATTATAGAAAATTTTCGATACAAAATAAAATTAATGTTAAGTTACAGCCCACTCGCAAAAGAGTTAGACGTCATATTTTACAAATTTCAAAGAGATTTGATAATGTACAAATATTTGATAAAAGTTTCCAATCACCACACTTGTAGAAAAGACATCATCAATGACGGTTGCAAAGAAACACACACATATAGAGAGAGGGACTATATTAAATCAGCACAAAAAAGACAATCACATAATGAAGTAATTTTGCAGCTAGCAAATGATCTTATCCCATTGTTTCTTCACAAATATTGCATGTTAAATCTAAATACCAACTCAAGTTAGATGAACGAACTTGCCTTTCAATGGAGTCTGCAACATACTCCAATGAATCACTCAAGGATGCCAGCAAAATAAGTTTATTGCCATCACGAATTAGATTCTCCTGCACAAGATATGTTACAAGAAAGAATGACTACCTTCAATTGATATTTAAATGACAAGAATTTTTAAATTGATATAAAAGAAGGAATTAGTTACAACTATCTCAATCAAAGAATTTCAACAAGAAGCATGCACATCACTGCTTCTTAGTTTACACACAAAGGCATAACATTTTAAGCATTATGTGTGGAATCAGTTTTGACAATTAACTTATTTTAGATTCTTTTGACAATTAACCTATTAGGAAAAATCTTTGCTTTTGTTTATACACTGTAGTCTATTTCCATCTGTACTCCATAGATAAGAAAAGCTGTTGTGACTATGACAGGTAAAGCTTTGAATCCAATTGAAAATTAAATTAGAATGAAGGAAGCAAATACCTTTGTAGAGTAATTTCGGAAAATTTACGAGGGCCCCAAGAAGTGACCAAATTTCCCACGCAAAGCAAGCTGCCTTCACAGATGACACCGTTGACGATGAATCCTGTTTTCGTATATCTGGAGATTCATAAAGATTTAACAAAAATTAAGGGCCGTGTTAGAGAAAAAAAAATGAAACTTAAAAGGAGGCGAGCGACGGAGAAAAGAGGGGAAACCGTTGGAAACGGAGCTCGTCATCGGGGATATTATGGATGAGTTTGATCTGACCGTTGAAGAGGCGAGTCTTTTCTCAGCCTTTATCATAGCGTTTCCACTGCTACCAACAGCGAAGGATGGAACGACGAGGCCTGACCAGTGAATGAAAAACATATAGATGCATTAGGGATTTCAAAACAAAACCGTGAGTTTATCATACAAAACTGTGAGTTTACCTAATACGGCGTTTTCAAAATGAAACGCCACTAACATAATGCTTATCGCTGCGTTTATTTCCTCAAACGCCAGTAAAACGATATTTATTGCAGCGTTTTTTACTAAAACGCCACTATATGTTATTCTTTAGCGGCGTTTGCACTACAAACGCCATAAGTTGTGTTATTTAGTGGCGTTTACCTTAAAACGCCGCGATATGTAAAATTTTAGCGGCGTTTGTTCCAGAAACGCCGCCAAAAATGCCGCTATATACCATATTTCCTGTAGTGAGAGTTAGTAACTAAATCATACTGGACCTCTTACATATGTATTTAGGTGTGATTGAATGGTTCTTTGTCATGTCAGTTATGAACATTTTAAGTAATTTTTGATGGCTTATTCAATCTATTCTTATCTTACTTACATATGATTGTATTTATTATCGGTGGGTGAACTAACAAGCTTAAATTTCTAGATCCGCCCCTGACTTTAATTATCGTCATTAAGCATTATTTGGTGTTTTTTATTGGTTAAATGCTCAAATAAGGGCATTATTTTTAGGAGCTGCTCGCGTAAAGGACTAATCTTTTAAAATGGTTGAAAAAAGGTTTAATGTTTTTTGTAGGTGCTTCTGTACAAATGCAATAAGAACGAGCACATAAGAACCTGAAAAAACTCAAAATGAATTAAGTTAAATGCTAGCAATAGAAAATTAAAAGTTTAATTTTAGATTAATGGAAAAGTACGCGAGGAAAGTAAAATGTTACTGCATTTTTAGAGTCTTTTGAAAATTTTTATTTAAAAACTTGTCATACATTCAACAAGTTAACAACAATTTATCTATTTTTAAATTAGAGGTTCTATTTTAATAAATTATAGATTACTCCTTAAATCATTGAATATCCTATGTGTTTTTGTATATGCTCAAATAATGGTATAATTTTTCAAAAGAGACGTGTAAAGGCTTAACGTTTTTAAATTTTCTCAAAATTGGACTTTGACCTTTTGAAAATGTTTTTTTAAATAAAGGCTTTTATTTGAGTATATAAAAAAAAGTCAGATTTCGATCTTTAGAGATGACAATGTTAAAAGATGCAGTCTTGCACTTCAAACATGGATCATAAAATAGATATACATTTTACCAGAAAAATGTCAGATCATTATTTGAGCGAATTCAAAAATATTAAACTCTTAATTTAATCTTATTGAAAAGTTAGACCCTTGTGTGAGGGTTGAGATCCAAACCATCGTTATTTATATGATACTTTCTAATATATTAATCATCATCATTTATATGTACATATAAATTATATAATCGTAATTATGATGAATGATAAATGATAGTCACACCTTCCGAAAGTTTTAAAAATTTGAATTATTTATGTATTAAATATGTATTTTTTATTAATAATATAAGTTTATATCCTTTAAACTTATACAATTCCGTACCTCTAAAATTTTAATATATCTCACTAATAGTTCGCACCTTATGTGTACAAAGTATTTATTTTAATTTTGCATTCATGGCATTTTTACAATTTTTAAATAACAAATTAATATCAACTTAATAAATGTGATCTGAATTTTTATTGTCTTTTTTACTATAATTATTAATATTTGATTCAGTAGTCCACTAATTTAAACTAAATATTATAAAATTCTGTTGTGAAACGACTCTTCTAATTTAATTTCTTTACTTACAATATTATTAACATCATTTAAAATATCTAATGTCTCGTTATACCTAAATCCGAGATTTCATAATATCCCAGCTCAATCCATATATATATTTTTGAAACATCAATCCATATTTCTGGATAGCCTTTAATTGCATTTCTACATCGTAATAATTAGTTGACACACTTCACAAGAATTTGAAAATTTTGTCAATTCAAACAATTCAGTCCGCTAATTAATGTACAAAAGAAAACAAAATTTTGGTCCAAAAATCAAAGTTGGGAACAGAAAAGAATCCAATGTGCATAAAAGTATAAAGGAATCCTAAGAACAAGAAGATTCTATAAACCCATAAAAATAATAAGGGTAAAGTATACAAACAATCACTAAACTATCCCACAAAATAAAAAATAGTCACCAAACTTTTAAAAATTATATAGTGGGCATTAAACTTTAATTTTTATTATAAAATCATCACTGAACCGTTAACTATTGTTAACTGAGTGACATGACAGTTACGAAAATTTGTATAGCAACACATTTAGTTCTCAACATTTACACATTTAATCAATTTAGACATCAAGAATGCATGTTAAATTAGGACTAAATTGATTAAATGTGTAAATATAAAGGATTAAACGTGTTATTATTCAAATTTGTGTAACTGTCACGTCATGAAATGAACGATAGTTAACGGCTTAGTAACCAATATTTAACGGCTTAGTGACCATTTTGTAACAAAAACTAAAATTTAATACCTATGTAACTTTTAAAAATTTGGTGACCATTTTATATTTTTAGGATAGTTTAGTGACTAATTTATGCACTTTACAGGCCTGTACCCTAGTTATTTCACAGACCAATCATCGACTTTCTTTTCCCAGTTCAACGCGGTTTTGATTTCACCGCCGCCCCCTTTTTGTGTGGCTCTCTGCCCTTGCCCGGGTTTTTTCTTATTGGCGGGAAAATTGGCTTTGAATTTACGAAATTTAGGGTTTTCTTTCCCGCTGAAAAAAGATTTGAAGAATCGATTTGGTTACTGTTGAAGGCGGCTGCCATTTTTTTTGTAGGCTGAATCAGTGAGTTCACTGGGTTTTCTTTTTTAATCTGAGCCGTCCAAAAGGATCATAGTGGGCCCTGTTTAATGGGTTCCATTTGATTTGAAACGTGCATTTTGTTGATTTCTTTTTCTTTGTGCTTCTGGTGCTTGGACATAAATAAGACTAACAAAATATGTACAAGAAAGAATCGAAATTATAACCAAACAACCGATTGGTCAAGTGGGGTGTTCCCTTAACTAATGTAAAAGGTTTAAATTATGATGTGGTGAAAAGAGTAAAATTGAGTTGGGAGGATTATCATGTAATTAGGGTTGTAAATGAACCGAACTTGAATAAACAAGACTCTGTTCGTGTTAGTTTATTTATTTTTGAAAGTATTCATGTTAGGTTCGTATTTGTTTAAAAATTTTAATATCATACTTGTGTTAGTTTGTTTATTTTTAAAGTTGTTCATGTTCGTTGTTTAGCATTCACGAACGTGTTCATTTAACGTTCGCGAACATGCTTGTTTAACGTTCATGAGCACATTCGTTTATATATTCTCGAAAATGGTAAAATTATACCACTAGTTCTCAAGCTCATTATACTTTATAGTTTGAACTCCAAAACTCACCATGTGTTCATTTTAGTCATTGCTTTCATCGATATTTAAAATGTAAAAAAAAAGGAAAATAAGAACATGGTAAATGAGCTTATAAACGAGTTGATAAATAAGCTTGTCCATTTAATAAACGATCCGCATACATTTTTTTCCGAGTCCGTTTGTTTATTAAACGAACGTAAAAATTTTATTCATAATTTTTTATTTAGTTTAATAAACGAACGTTCAACTATGCTTATAATAATAACCTTAATTTTGATAAAAAAAAATTATAACCTTACAGTAATAACATTGTCAATTCAATTAAGGTTCCACCATTGATTAAATTTAATATTTTAAAAATTCAACGTATATGTGCTTCGGGTTTCAACTAGGTTAGCTATTTCTATCGTATTGATTAAAAATATCTTCCTGATTGATATATTTAATGCCTTGAAGATAATAGATAAAATGTTGTAGTTACAGTACTATTTTTATATAGTATTTTTATGACAATATTTTTATATTGTGTTTAAAATTTTTGGCCCCCTATGTTTATGTTTTTTATTAATATAACTTTTAATATTAAAAATAAATAATAAATTATCATTGCACAAACAATGCAATTTTTAATCATCTACGTTTACAATTTTTAAGGGTCAATTTGACAAAATTTGTGAACGTAAAGGATCAAAAAGGTTATTTTCCCTATGAACATGAGTTAATGAAGGGACTAATATTTGAAATAAAAAGAATAGTGCACGGATTTAATGTCACAAAATTAAAAGTATGAATATTAAATTTTAAAATAATATAGGAACCTTATATATATATATGATTACAAGGTAGTATGTGTTTATACATATTCTTAAGTTTTAACCTTTTGACAATAAGCATACACCTTGTAAACAAAAGTAATTTGAACTCGTATCTTCTAGGATGAACACCATTCGCTTTTCCACCGGGATATTTGTTGGGTTCAAGAACCTCTTATGTATTTAAATATATTATTAATATTAAGAAAATAATTTTTATACACAAACTACCTAAACTTTAGTTTACACAAGTATGTTAATTTTAGGGTTAGAGGCTTAGGGCCTGTTTTTAGTTGATTATATAAGCCAAACTCACTTTTTAAGTAAAATCAATGGCAAACAATGCAACTTTTAGGTAAAAATTCAGTTTATAAATGGGATTATAGACTCAAACCGAAAACCTACAATTTATAGCTTTTTTGGGTTTAAGAATCCCGTTTGAAATGAAAAAAGTTCAAATTACCCCTCATTAAAACTTCAGCAAACAACGGTATTTTAAAATTTTAAAATATTTCGTATATTTTTAAATTTTTGGTTGATTATATAAACCCAAACTCATATTTCGTATATTATTTTTATAATATTTATAAAATAATTTATATACTTAAAATTTATATTTTTCTAAAAAATAATTCATATTTTATATATTATTTTAAAAATATTTTAATGTAAAATAAAGATTATTTTATAATTTTAAATTGATCTATTTCATATGTTATAATATTAATGAATTTAAATATATTAAATTAATATATTTTAAATTTTATAATATGATGTCTAAAATAGATATTTTATCTTTCCAAAATCACTTTTTGACAGCAATAACAAACACTAAAATTTTAAACTCAACTTTTCAAAATCATTTTTCTACAACACTTTTAAAATCAATTTTTCAACCGCACTTTTTAAAAGCAATGTCAAACTAAGCCAATTTTAATTTAAGATTTAAAGTTAAAATTTAGAGTTTAGAGTTTAGAAGGTAGAATTTAAGATTTTGAATAGACGTCTAAATGAGTTATGTAATTCTTTTACACGACTTTATATTAAAATACAACTTTAATATTAATCACCCACAGGGGAGTCCATCGCATAGCCAAAGCTTTGCCCCAAGGGAACAACATATCATTAGTAGCTAGAAAAGGATCAGATACACTATCACCCACAGAAAGTTTGCAATATTCAAATTGGCCTTAAGCCAAGATGCCAAACGAACTTTGACCAAAAAATTAGTTGAAGCGTATCTATACACTTACCTCTGAGAACAATATCATTTCTAAATAATCAAATGGTCCAAATAATAACAAAGGGGATGAAAGACCATACCTTGCTCACCGAAGGGGCACCAATGGCCCTCCACACTTCCACTCTTTATAATTCAGTCGGTTTCTGAATTAACCAAAATTTATCATTAGTTTTCCTAATTAAAATTATTAAACAATAAAAATTATGAGAAATACTTTTTAGTTCACAATGATAATTTGTATTTAATTTAAACAATAGCAAAACATAGATAAAACATTAGAATTTTAGATTAAACATTAGACTTTTTCATTTGGGTTAGAAGTGGGTTTTAAAATTTTAACGGGTATGAGCTTAATAAGTATAATATTTTTTTTTGTTATATTTCGGTTAATTAACCGATTTCGAACCGAATTAACCGATAACCGAATTTTAAAAATTTTCTTAATCGTTCACCGATCGAAAAAAGTTCGATGACCGACCGTTTAACCAAACTAGTTCGGTTTGGTCAATTAATTTGTTTTAACTGACCATTTTAATACCCCTACGAACAATGCAGAACTGAGTCATCCAGATTAATGCCAAGCAGTTTACTCTTCTACAAATTCAGTTTCAGGCCAGACGCAAGTTCGAACATCCTGAGTACATGTAAAATTGCAAACTTGAATCTCCGATGCATCACAAAAAATCAAAAGATCGTCTGCAAATTGTAGGTGAGAAATATCAATGGAACCATCCACTCGACCAATGGATAACCCAGAAAACAATCCCAAGTTAACAATTTTTTTTAACATAAGGTTCAATACTTCTCCCACAAAAGTAAACAACAGATGGAACAATGAACTCCCTTGTCTTAAACCCTTCACAATAAAAAAAGACTCGGTAAGAACCCCATTTACCAGAACAAATATATTTGCTGAGGAAATACACTTCATCACCCAGGAGCACTATAGATCACTGAAGCCACATTTCTTTAGCATACATAATTAAAAATTCTAATTCACAGAGTCATATGCAATCCTAAAATCAATTTTAAATGTCACTCTCATACATTTTGATTTTAAAATAGTATCAATTGTCTCATTAGCAATAAAAAAATAATCTAAAATTTGTCTTCTTGAAATGAATGCGAATTATAATTCTCCGATAACAACCTTGATGCATTCTTTCAGCTTGTTCGATAATACCTTCAAAAGAATCTTGTACAACCCCCAACAAGGCTAATGGGCATGTAGTCCTCAAGAGATTCTGGATTTATCAGTTTAGGTAGGCCTGTAAACGAATCGAACAAACACGAACGAGCGTCTGTTCATGTTCATTTATTTAATTTTAACCGAACAAATGAACGAACACGAACATAAACGAACACAAAATTTCTTGTTCATGTTCGTTCATTAAGGAATGTAGCTTGTTCGTGTTCGTTCATGTTTGTTCGTTTAAATGATAAACGAACACAAATGAACATAAACGAACTTATATAATGTGTTAAATATTTAATATTTTGGGTTAGTTCGATTAATTCAGTTAATTAACTGATTTTAAACCAAATTAATCGATAATTGAAATTTGAAAAAACTCTTAATCATTAACTGAAACCTAAAATTATATAATGGATTAACCAATTTTGTTTTGGTTTCGTCGGTTAGTTCGGTTTAACCGAACAATGAACACCCCTAGACATATGTGAATAAACTTAAACGAACATAAACGAACACAAACAAATAAACATAAACGAACAGATTATCGAACGTTCACGAACATAAATGAACGAACAAGCTCTTTGTTCGTGTTCGTTCATTTAATTAAACAAACAAAAAAATTTGTTCATGTTCGTTCGTTTAATAAATAAACGAATATAAACAAACTTCCCGCCGAACGGTTCACGAATAGTTCGCTGAACGTTCGGTTCATTTACAACCAAAAGTTTAGGAACGAGGGTAATGAAAGAATCATTCATCCCCAATTCCCAATCACGCCCAACGTAGAAATAATGGAAAATTTTCATAATATCGACTTTAAGTCGTATCCAGAATTTTTTAAAAAAACCTAGGTTAAATCCCTCCAGTCCTGGAGATTGCTAACCGTTGTCGAAAGAGCTCCCATCGGAAAATGGCCTCATAAGCGTAGAGTTGTCATCTTCACTAATTTTACAGAAATTGAGCTTTATATCATCTAATTCCAATGCACGCTTCTCATTATAAGCTTTGAAAAAAAAAAAACTTCAAAGACATGAGCTTTAATGCAAGGGAATTGTGCCACCATTAACACCATCAATTGAGAAATTCGAAGAGTTAATAGTATGGACTGAACACTCCGGTGAACTGCCGATTACAACCACCGGTCATCCTACCTCCAATGTCGGAATTATTCTTCCAGCTCTGCCGAAATTTCTAAACTTTTCCACCTAGAAGGAAGTGAGGGGAGTGATCCGGTCTTTTAATAATTCTTTTATCATTTTCCTTTAAAAAAAATGTAAATGTCACGTAATATAACCATATAACCATATTGTGACATGTGATAAAATATCTTTAAAAAAATTCATTAAGATTCACGGTCAAAGTTGATTTATAAGTTTAATTGATATAAGTTGCAGGTTGAATGACTTAATTTTTTGGTTCTAATATTCAATTGGATGTAAAAAAATATTTAAAAATTTAATTAATTTTTTTAAAGTTCGAAAGTTTCAAACATCCTTAATTTAACAAAATAAAATATTTTATAAAAAAAAATTATCCACTACTTTTGACGTAAACTTTGTAATGTTTAAAATATATTCCTATTAAATTTTATTTGTAAAACGGGGCGCATATTCCCCAACTCTCATGGGCTTAAACGTTAATAAACTTATAAGTTACGGGTATTTGCGTTCAGGCCCGGCTTACCTTGCAATATGATCCAATTTTCATCTTGTTTCATTTTCAATACTTTTTTTTGAACATATTTCAATACTTTTTCTTAATTACTCTTTGTAATATGATTTTATCTTACTCGTTACTCCAATGATATATTCCAATAAAAAAATTGTTTAGATTAATCAAAACAAGTCATTTGAAAATTCAACAAGTGGTTCCAGTAAAACAGAAGACGATGTTCATTCTAAGAGACCCGAGTTTAATTCTCATTGTAAAATAATTAAAAATTTGTATGAACATATATTACCTTGTAATCACCATTAGACTATTACGAAAATTGGGACGAGATGATGGTTGAAAGCCGAGGATCTTTTGCTTCCCACTTGAATTTTTTTTAGCTATTCTACCTAATTATTGCATTAGTTAAGAGTTTGTTTTTGATTCTTTCACTTTATTTATCATAGAATATAAAATAATTCTATAAAATTTTAACATCATATGAAAGTGAATTTAAGCTTTCCAATAGAGTGGTGAATGAATTTGAACCAAGAAAACATAAGATTTTTGAGCCATTACACGTCTCATAAAATAATCCTTACCAAAGGCTTAGTGTAGGGTAATTATTACATGTACAAATGCTTATGTAAATAATCCATTACCCGCTGATCAAATTGTGAATAAAGATGGACTTAACAAAACTGAATTTGTTAAGAAACTTCATCAACAAGTGCGGGATAATATTGAAAAGAGAACCAAGCAATATGAGCAGCAAGAAAACAAGGGTCGAAGGAGAGTTGTCTTTGAGCCGAGAGATTGGGTGTGGTTGCACATGAGAAAAGAAAGGTTTCCAGCCCAACGGAAATCTAAATTGATGCCTTGAGGAGATGAGCCATTTCAAGTAGTTAAGAGGATTAATGATAATGCTTATCAACTAGACCTCCCAGGTGAGTTTAATGTTAGTGCAACCTTTAGTGTTGCTGATTTATCTCCTTTCGATTTAGGTGACGATTTGGGGACAAATCGCTTTAAAGAGGGAAGGACTGATATGACCATCAAGAACAAGGACCCGGAGGAGTACCCAAGTGACCCCATTACACGTGCACGGGCCAAAGAGTTTCAATCAGCCATGGAAAGCTTGTTTACAACAAGCCATGAACGTGGGAAAGAAGAAATAATAAGGGAGGAATGCCTTACCTTGCTCACGCATGCATTTGCATGAGAATTTAAGTATTTCATAACTTCCATTGCATTAATAAAGTGTGCTGGTCATTAAAGCATACACTTCATTTATAGTTTTAGTTCATTTAGGGAAGTAGTTTAATTATGTAACTTAAATCATTCATTAAACTACTTCATTCATGCATTTATTTAAATTCAATAAAGTTAGTTCTTTAATTAAACTAGTTCACTCAATTAACTAACTCTTCAATTGTTTCATGCATCTATTATTTTAAGTTTGAATAAATCCTTTGTGTGTGTCTAGGTTCATGTGACGTGTGGATTAAAAAAGAGACTTTTCAACTTCATCTTGGAAACAAGTCATTGATGACCATCTTTGCTCAGGCAAACAAGGCAATTGAAGGCAATTCAAGGCTGAATTTTTTTCATCTTTTCAAGGATGTTCATCTTCTTAGTGTAACAAAACATTTAAGCTTCATAATTCACCTATTCAAGGTTGAAATTATGAACCAATGAAGGCCATTCACGTTCAAGAGAAGGGACATGCAATAATCAACATTCAAACTATGCATTCAAGGCATTTATTTATCATCTTTTGAAGGCTAATCATATTCTACAAATGAGCAAGCAATGAAGGTTGGTTTAATGTCATTTAATCATCAAATTAAGTGATAAAATCAACAAGGAATTCAAAGAGGCAAGCTGATTTGGACGCGCGGGATGTCTACATTCATCCTATGTTCACATTCATTCCCTTTTATCCATTTTCAAGCAAAATGAAGCAGCCCAAGAGTCACCACTCTTTTTGGACAAATTTAAGGCTAAATTCATCTCAATTTGAAGCAAAATTCATCCATCAAAAGGATAAGAAAGAAACATTTCATTTATTTATATTCAATAGCATTTAGATGAGCATTCATCTCTCTTTTGTGTGACTTTTCATATGGTGCCTAGCCACACTATAAATAGGCAGCTTAGGTTCATTTGTAAGGACTTTTTTTGGAGAATATAAACCTTTGAAAGATTGCTTTCATCTTGTTCTTGCGAGAACTCTATCGGTTTCAAGTTGTACTTGGAGTCTTCTATCCATTTCATTTTACTATAAGTTTGGTTCCAAGCTCTCTTATATCTTGTGGGTCACGTTCCACACTCCTCCACCTCGACTCCATCAAAGTATATTGTTGGTTCCTAGCTCGTTATAGCTAGCGGGTCACAATTCGCTATCCTTGCAACCATACAAATCCACGCCGCCTTTAGCATCTCCCATCACTCCTTCTTTCATTTACACCTTTCCACGATTATCATCCTCTATCCTTAGCCACCAAACTATCCAAATTACCTATCCAATTCCTTTCTTCATTAATTTTTATTATATTGTTATTCATCTCACATGTATGTTTTATGATATCTCAGAGTTCAAAGCGTAGCAACGAATATTTCTTACTAGAATCACGATCAGGCACATCTATATGACTCGGGTCACATTACCAGGTTCATATAAATATTACTCTAAAAACTAAACCCTAACCCCCAAACCCTACATTCTGATCCTAAACCCTAACTTCTAACCATTATCCATAAATTCTACATCCCCACTCCCTAAACTAATCCCTTAAACCCTAAAATTAAGGCGATTGTAAAAACTTTTAGTTTCCACCGCCAGTGTATATAATAATAATCCATGTAATTATTAGTAAAATAAAAGGGTAAATACAATAATGATCCTTAAACTTTAAGAACATTTTCACTTTAGTTATCAAACTTTTAAAACTTACATTATAGTCACTAAACTTTTAATATGTTTACACTTTGGTCACTATAGTTAACGACAACTAATGTGGCATGCTCACATGTCATTTTTAAAACTCATGTCATCCAATAAAATGTTGACACATATCATTATTTTATTGTTAAAATAATAAAGGAAAGTTTAGAATACAAAACATGAGTTTCAAACCAATGAACTTGGGAGGGTCCAACACCATACCGCTAGGTTTATGCTAAAATTGAAGTGTTTTAAGATAAAACTTAGAGACTAATAATGTAGTTTACAAAAAAAAATCGCAACCTAACTTGTGAATGGATCTCGTTGGTAGTTGATAAGCAAAATGTTAAAATTGATATTTGATAACGAGTCTATTTTTGTTGTTGTTGAAAATATTCCATGTACAACCATGGAATCGAAAAGTTTCCACTGTAACACCCCAAAAATAATGACATTTTAAATTGAGGACTAAAGTGCATAAATTAAACACATACGATCTAGCTTTATAATTTATTAAACAATTCAAGGCCTTGGGCCAGATTAGTCTTTACCCTATGTATGTGCTTAAAAATAAAGAGGGAAAAAGAATTAGAACTAGTAGTATTAAGGAAGCTTAAACGCGTGACCTTTTTATTTGAAAGCTAACGCCTTAACCATCTAGTCTAAGGTTAGTGTTGGTTTTAAATTGTTGCAATTTTATTTTAATCTATAGCTTCTGTTATATCTGAATAATTTAAGTAAAAGCCTGAAGCACCCAACTACCCCAATTTATTATTATCTGTTCACGACTTAGAGAATAGAAAATTCCAAAAATCTTCCCCAGCCACTCCTCATTTGCCACCTTTGATCTAGTCCACCGTTTATCCGTAGTCGACAACCCATCACCCTCGTGTTTCCCGTCGCATCCTGTCCTTACCATCATAAGCCACTCGCACAGTAACACCGTCGTCTATCTTGGAGAACTACTTGAAAGTTCATTGGGAAACCAAGATCTCTTTTGTTTTCAGCTATTTTTTCTTGCTGTCATGAGCCGTCAGTAAGCAAATTCGACATCACCACTGTGACCACTTTATTTTTCGCATGCAAACCCTCACCACCATCGGTCCTCGTTTGCTCAGAAACAACCTGAGATCTTTGGTTTTGTCCATCGGTGAAATCATTTAGGTAAGTGTTGGTTATTTTTATTTATTTATTTATTCTTTTATTTTTATTTTATTATTATCACTATTAATATTATTTTAATATTATATGTATTTATACCAACACTACAGATCACATTGAATATATATATATATATATATTACTAATTATATATGGATGTTACTGCCATTTGAATCATTACTAAATCTATATATTTAGTAAGCCTTTGTGAATAATTGTAATAACAACTATTGTATTTTTTAATACAACATATATGTACATACACGTTATATATAAGTACTACTTTCAACCCGATTAGTTATGACATGTTTTTGGATTTGAATTGATATTTTGATTGGATCGACTTTGGTTCATTTATTTCACATCCAAGATCTACCCGATCTGACAGATCATTGATCGAACCACAACGCCAACGACTGGCCTAAACCTTGACTTGTTTCTAGTCATCCTAAGGCCGATTTTGAAATCCGTTTCATGAATTCTAACCTGAAACCCTCTGAATCTAACCTTGAACTCGAGGATACATATGTATTTAATTATTCAGTTATGAGCAATGTGAATAAGGACTGAAATTGGAATTTGCGCGATTGAAGGTATTCACAGTTCCTTGTATTCGAGATGTTGAGGACGTCACATTCAAGTTCGAGTGCAATCGAATGGGGTATCATAAATCGATCGATGTATCTTGGAGTTAAGGTAATACTTTTCTACCACTTGTATGCTTTATGAACTTGTTGGTATTCGGTTGAAGCATGTATGCTTATGATGAAGTATATTGTTATCTACCTAAGTTAAATCAGATTCAAAAGATAAGTATGAAAATTCATATAAGTATGACATATTCGATTAAAAAATGAATAAATAAAAAAGATCTGGAGTTCTACGATTATTTTGAATAAGATTTTATTTATGCGAATAAGGAAATGATGATCGATGAGTGATCCAAGTTTAATGGTTAATTGGTAAAACAATGCACTTCGAAACATCCAATTTAGACTATTTCTTGATTAAAGGTCTAAGGCTCAGAATGTTTGGCGGTGAGTGACAAAGACGCCTTGATGTATAAAAAAAGACTAAAAACTTCCACTATTAATGGAGGCGATTTAGAAATCTTCACTAGATCCGGTAACACATTCGATTCATCTGAAAACCTCGGTTTTGCTCCTTCCGTTATGTTAACGTAGCATAAATATTCGAAATTGCAAAGTGCTAAGATCTTCCCGAGTTCTGAATAAATTTTCGAAGATAAGACTACGGAAAATTTTTCGCATGTCTAGATTAATCTAAGTGGCATAAAATTTGAATTGATCTGAAATGACTAAAAGGATTGAAAATATTGATAAGGTTGAACTAGTCGGAATGTGTATAAAGACCAAAAGAAGGAAAATACCCTCGGGCACTAGATGCCGAATTAACCATAACAATGGATGTACCCTCGAAACTCGAATCAAATGAATATTTAGAAGGATTCGAAAGGCTCAGGATAATTGAAAAACCTTTGAACACTGAAACAACTAAAAATACCTCTAAGACTCGTGTTTGCTGGTCGTTTGATATATATGTGAATTTGAATGAATACCATTAAGGCATATTCGATCTGTTTGGAGGAAATACATAGTTGATGGTAAGAGTAGTCTATTTAAGGGTACGTTCGGTACTATTGTTTGAGTTCGGGTGTACTGCCCATGTTTGAATACTTGGTAAATATCGCAGTATTGGGATCCGTAAGTTCGACTTAATTTGGAAACCTGATAACCCATGGAGATCTTCATGTGTGTAGATTACCAATTTGTCCTTAGTATGTGGAATTACGGAAGCACCTTGACAATCAAATGACCATAATGCCCTCATTGGCCAAAATGACCGGAATAGCCCTAAATGTATCCGATATCGTGAAAGATCTTGAATCAGAAATACTTGCATGCTTGGTTGGAAACCTGATGAGCAAATGGCATTCCCGAGTCTCCGTTTATGCCTTGTTGGTATAAATTACAAAAATGCTCATGTATGACAAAATGACCATAATGCCCTTGTAGGCTTAAATGACTGAATCACTCGTGATATATCTGAACTCTCAAAGATCTTGATGTAATAACTCCTGAATATCTGGTTTGAACCGTTAGTACGAAGCCCTTTTAATAGAGATCTCGTTTTTGAAATTTGTCCAAATTGTCACAAGTTCAATGCGTCCCCTTCCGTAAATACTGAGTATCTTCAAGAAATAAATTGTTCCATCTACTGTGTTCCATGTGTGTTACACGACTGTTTTTGCATACCATTTTACATGTTTTATCATATTGATCATGTGCACATGATTGATATGCAGTTTTCGCATGAGCATGACATGTTTTGGAATTTAAGCATGACTGTATTGTGTGTTTGATATAGACCTTAGTGCCCGATATGACAAACATACTATATGGATAATGTATTACTGAAAATACTACTAATGATTAATGAACTACTGTTAAACTGATTCACTGGGGTACTTGGGATATGATATGAAGCTACTGACGGCTCAACCCTGATCCAGCTGGTAAGACCGCTTGTTTTTGGTTCCTATGCTTCGGCTAGGTCCGCCCGTTTTCTGTTCTTATTCTTTGGCTAGGTTCGCCATTTTCGGTTCCTATGCTTCAGCTAGAGTCGCCCGTATTCTAAGGTATTCCCTTAGGATGGTACCTACGCCCAATGGGCTCGAGTTAATGCATGTACATGATATCACACTGGGGAAAATATATACTGAAGTATGGATGGAGGGTAAATAAAGAATTAAAATAAACTTTACTACTACCTGGATCAAATGTATTTGAAATAAAAAGGTTACTACATTGTTATATTTCCTGCATTAATGTTGCACTGGTGGAACACACTAGAAACTAAACTATTTGATTCCACCTTTGTAATTTATCAGTTTATATAATTCCCGTTTGTTGCTCAATGATTGAATAAGGAACAAGTACCGTTATTCTCCAGTATAACGCTACCCTAAAATAGCGAAAAGGAAATAAAGTCTGTTAATGCATGGAACTTCATGAAAATGCTATGCCTGCCATATATCTGTATGAGCTTATAGCATCTTTTGGTAGTTCTGTATTACTGAGCTTTTCCAAGCTCACGCTCTCTTTACCATCGCAAGTCAAAAGAATTTATCATGGTCTTATGTCTGACATCATTGTTCGGAGTTCTCTCGGTGTCGCTTTTAGAGTATGGTACTGTACAGTTAGTGGGCATGTACGTCATGTATTATTTTATGATAGTGTTTGTAAAATGTTTTCTGAAATCCTGTTATATGTTTAAATTATTTCATGAAAGGGTATGTTAAACAAAAAATTGTTTTTGGCAGTTTAATAAGTGTTTTGAGAAAAAAAGTATTTTTATGTGCACTTTTTTGTGGGTCGCTCTTGTGACCCTAATGTGACTCCTTAGGATCCGTGGTAACATATATGGGGGGTCTAGGGGGTTACATTTAGTGCTATCAGAGCTTAGAGTTGTGTCATTCTGGGTTGATCGGCCGATCGTCTATCATGGGTTGTCTGGTCTGTACATGCCCCTAGATCATAACCGTACTCCTCAGGCCGAAACTTCGATGTCAAATCCTTTTCGTGTAATAAGTACATATAACCATTTTGTCCATAATAGCTCGATCTACAGTGGAAAAAATATCTAGACGGTTCTCTTGCGATTTGGATTAAATTGATGGAATTGAATCTGGATAAAGAACCTGAGATGGTTTATGCATGTGAAATTGAAGATCAAAATCAGATTAAGAATGAACGCTTGATCATTTGAGGTAACTGATATAAGATCACATGTAAGGTAGCTCGGTGATAATGATTGTGTTTGAGAATATTCTGATGAAAATTTGATAAAAGTATTACGAATTTAAAAGAAAGGTGTCCATGAGATTGGTTAAAGTATAGATATGTGGTGACTCTGTTATGCACGAAGGAAACAATTATCGGAGTATTACGCTGAAGGTAGGGGACATCCGTTTAAAACCTCGTTTATGTTTGATCGTCTTAAAAAAGCTTTATCCTTGAAAACGTGGAATGGTGTCCCGCTATATATCGATTCTAAATGAAATATGGGGTTAAGATCTTGATTTCGGAAGGCCCTGTTGGAGGACTTTGAGTTCCATTGTGGATCTCAGATATAGTTCTTCATCCGTAAATCGATGGTCAACCTAGTAGAGTAATTCTGTTTTTTGAGGAGATGCTTCTGGGTTGTATGATTAACTTTAGTGGTACTGGGAGAAGTTTCTTATCCCTGACAGAGACCGTTTGTTATAAAGGTTATGAAACAATTGTTTTCTTGGCATCATATGAAGTTCGGTATGGATTCATATATCGTATTTTGATTAGTTGGTTTGATATGCTTGATGAGATGGTTTTGGGTTTAAAGATAGTTCGAGTGGCCGAGGACATTACTAGATTCATTCGTGACCGTCTCAGAGTTTCGAGAAATAAGGATACTCTAATGGGTAAGTTTCAGTACATGAATGGATGACAGAGCAGTTTCTCTATTTCTCTAACTCTGGTAAATTTCGAGGACGGAATTTATTTTAAGGCGATGAGAGTTGTAACATCCAAAAAATAATGACATTTTAAATTGAAGACTAAAGTGCATAAATTAAACACATGTGATCTGGCTTTGTAATTTATTAAACAATTCATGGCCTTAGGCCAGATTAGTCCTTACCCTATGTATGTGCCTAAAAATAAATAGGGAAATAGAATTAGAATTAGTAGTAATAAGGAAGCTTGAACCCATGACCTTATTATTGGAAATCCAACGCCTTAACCACCTAGTTTAAGGTTAGTGTTGGTTTTAAACTGTTGCAATTTTATTCTAATTCATAGCTTCTGTTATATCTGTTCAAGAGTTAGAGAACAGAAAATTCCAGAAATCTTCCCCAGCCACTCCTTAATTTCCACCTTTGATCTAGTCCACCGTTTATCCGTGGTCGACACCACCATCACCCCATGTTCCCCGTCGCATCCCGACCTTACCGCCATAAGCCACTCGCACAGTAACGGCGTCGTCTGTCTTGGAGAACTACTTGAAAGTTCATCGGGAAACCAAGATCTCTTTTGTTTTCAGCTATTTTTTTGCTGTCACGAGTCGTCAGTAAGCAGATTCAGCATCACCGTTGTGACCACTTTATTTTTCGCGTGCAAACCCACACCACCATCGGTCGCCGTTTGCTCAGAAACAACCTGAGATCTATATATGGATGTTAATATATGGATGTTACTGCCATTTGAATTATATATGGATGTTACTACCATCGGTCACCATTTTATATGTATTTCAATATATATATATATATATATATATATATATATATATATTACTAATTATATATGGATGTTACTGCCATTTGAATTATTACTAAATCTATATATTTAGTAAGCCCATGTGAATAATTGTAATAACAATTATTTTATTTTTTAATACAACATATATGTACATACACGTTATATATAAGTATTACTTTCAAACCGAATAGTTATGACTTGTTTTGGATTTGAATTGATATTTTGATTGGATCGACTTTGGTTCATTTATTTCACATTCAAGATCTACTCGATTTGACAGATCATTGACCGAACCACAACGCCAACGGCTAACCTAAACCTTGACTTATTTCTAGTCGTCCTAAGGCCGATTTTGATATCTGTTTCACAAATTCTAACCTGAAACCCTCCGAATCTGACCCTGAACTCGAGGATACGTATGTATTTAATTATTCAGTTATGAGAAATGTGAATAAGGACTGAAATTGGAATTTGTGCGATTGGAGGTATTCAAAGTTCCTTGTATTCGAGATGTTGAGTACGTCACATTCGGGTTCGAGTGCAATCGAATGAGGTATCTTGAATCGACCGATGTAGCTTGGAGTTAAGGTAATACTTTTCTACCACTTGTATGCTTTATGAACATGTTGGTATTCGGTTTAAGCATGCATGCTTATGATGAAGTATATTGTTATCTACCTAAGTCAAATCAGATTCAAAAGATAAGTATGAAAATTCATATAAGTATGACATACTCGATTAAAAAAACTGTAAAAATAAAAAAAGATCTGGAGTTCTATAATTATTTTGAATAAGATTTGGTTGATGCGAATAAGGAATTGATGATCGATGAGTGATCCAAGTTCAATGGTTAATCGGTAAAACAATGCACTTCGAAACATCCAATTCAGACTATTTATTGATTAAAGGTCTAAGGCTCAAAATGTTTGGTGGTGAAGTGACAAAGACACTTTGATGTATAAAAAAAAGACTAAAATTTTCCTCTATTAATGGAAGCGATTTAGAAATCTTCACTAGATCTGGTAACACATTCGATTCATTTGAAAACCTCGATTTTGCTCATGCCGTTATGTTAACGAAGCCTAAATCTTCAAAATTGCAAAGTGATAAGATCTTTCTGAGTTCTGAATAAATCTTCGAAGATAAGACTACAGAAAATTTTTCTCATGTCTAGATTAATCTAAGTGGCATAAAAGTTGAATTGATCTGAAATGACTAAAAGGATTGAAAATGATGATAAGGCTGAACTAGTCAGAATGTGTATAATAACCAAAAGAACGAAAATACCCTCAGACACTAGATGTCGAATTAACCATAACAATGGATGTACCCTCGAGACTCGAATCGAATGAATATTTAGAAGGATTCGAAAGGCTCAAGATAATTCAAAAACCTATGAACACTGAAACAACTAAAAATACCTCTAAGACTCGTGTTTGTTGACCGTTTGATATATATGTGAATTTGAATGAATACCATTAAGGCATATTCGATCTGTTTTGAGGAAATACATAGTTAACGGTAAGAGTAGTCTGTTTAAGTGTACGTTCGGTACTATAGTTTGAGTTCGGGTGTACTGCCCATGTTTGAATACTTGGTAAATATCGCAGTATTGGGATCCGTAAGTTCGATTGAATTTGGAAACCTGATAACCTATAGAGACCTTCATGTATGCAGATTACCAATTTGTCCTTAGTATGTGGAATTACGGAAGCACCCCTGATAGTCAAATGACCAAAATGCCCTCATTGGCCAAAATGACCAGAATAGCCCTAAATGTATCTGATATCGTGAAAGATCTTGATTTAGAAATTCTTGAATGGTTGGCTGGAAACCTGATGAGCAAATAGAATTCCCGAGTCTCCGTTTATTCCTTGTTGTTATAAATTACCAAAATGCCCATGTATGACAAAATGACCATAATGCCCTTGTAAACTTAAATAACTGAATCACTCATGATATATCTGAGCTCTCAAAGATATTGATGTATCAACTCCTGAATATCTGGTTTGAACCGTTAGTACGGACCACTTTTCATAGGGATCTCGTTTTTGAAATTTGTCCAAATTGTCACAAGTTCAATGCGTCCCCTTCCGTAAATACCAAGTATCTTCAAGAAATAAATTGTTCCATCAGGTGTGTTCCTTGTGTGTTACATGACTGTTTTTCCATACCGTTTTACATGTGCTATCATACTGATCATGTGCACATGACTGATATGCAGTTTTCGCATGAACATGACATGTTTTGGAATTTAAGCATGACTGTATTGTATGTTTGATATAGACCTTAGTACCCGATATGAAAAACATTCTATGTGGATAATGTATTACTGAAAATACTACTAATGATTAATAAACTACTGTTGAACTGATTCACTGGGGTACTTGGGATATGATATGAAGCTACTGACGTCTCAGCCCTGATCCAGCTGGTCAGACTGCCCGTTTTCAGTTCCTATGATTCGGCTAGGTCCGCCCGTATTCGGTTCCTATGCTTCGGCTAGGTCCACCCATTTCGTTTCCATTGCTTCGGCTAGGGCCGCCCGTATTCTAAGGTATTCTCTTAGGATGGTACCCACGCCCAATGGGCTCGGGTTAATGCTTGTACATGATACCGCACTGGGAAACTATATACTGGAGTATGGATGGAGGGTAAATAAAGAATTAAAATGAACTTTACTACTACTTGGAACAAATGTATTTGAAATAAGAAGGTTACTACATTGTTATATTTCCTGCATTAATGTTGCACTGTTGGAACACACTAGAAACTAAACTATTTGATTCCACCTTCGTAATTTATCAGCTTATATAATTCTCGTTTATTGCTCAATGATTGAATAAGGAACAAGTACCGTTATTCTCAAGTATAACACTACCCTAAAATAGCGAAAAGGAAATGAAGTCTGTTACTGCATGGAACATCATGAAAATGCTATGCCTTCCATATATTTGCATGAGCTTATAGCATCTTTTGGTAATTCTGCATTACTGAGCTTTTCCAAGCTCACGTTGTCTTTACCATCGCAGGTTAAAAGAATTTATCATGGTCTTATGTCTGACATCAGTGTTTGGAGTTCTCTAGGTGTCGCTTTTAGAGTACGGTATTGTACAGTTAGTGGGCATGTACGTCATGTATTATTTTATAATAGTGTTTGTAAAACATTTTCTGAAATCCTCTTATATGTTTAAATGATTTCATGAAAGGGTATGCTAAACATAAATTTATTTTGCAGTTTAATAAGTGTTTTGAGAATAAAAAGTATTTTTATGTGTACTTTTCTGTGGGTCGCTCTTGTGACTCTAATGTGACTCCTTAGGATCCGTGGTAACGTATAGGCGAGTATAGGGGGTTACATCCACAAACACTCTTAATTTTATAGTTTATGGGTTTAAGTGTAAAGGTTTATAATTTATGGTTTATGTTTAGAACTTAGGGTTTAGAGGTTTGATTTTAGATTTAAGATACTATGGTTAGGGGTTTAGGTTTTAACTTATACACCCTAAATTTTAACCATAAACTCTAAATACTAACCACACTCCCAAAATTCAAAACTCCTACACTTAAACCCCTAGACAGAGTCCATAAACCTTAAACCGAGACACTTGTAGAAGCCTTTTGTTTCCATTGTCTATGCATGAAATAAGTACCCTTTTTTTTTAAAACCAATATAGAGAGGTAGATTAGTAAATATTTGAAAAAAAAAACTACTTATTTGATACTCCACCTTTGTCTGTGTTTCTATTTTGGTATCCATTTTTTTGACAAAATGATATCTAACGTTACGTTTTGTTTCTATGTTGGTACTCGTAATTAAAAAATTAACAACATGCTGGCAATGAGAGAGAAAATCACGCATGACAAGGTGACTAGAAGATAGAAAATCACATAGGGCATGCTGCTGTATCATTCTCTCTCGCCAAATCAACATGTCATGTGTGATTTTTTATGAATTTAGTTGATGTGGCATGTTGATTAGGACAGAGAAAATGACATGGTAGTCTATCACGTGTGATTTTCTCCCTCTTAGTCAGCACGTATTTGCTTTCTTACCAGCGAGTTACCAAAATAGAAACAAAATGTAAAGTTAGATATAATTTCACCCAAAAGAAAATGAGTGGGATACCAAAATAGAAACTAGGGTATAGGTGGGTAGCAAATATGTAGGTTTCCCTAAATATATTTTTCAAGTATATGGCTAGTCTAATGTGATTATTTCCTGGCGAACCCTGCCCTTGACCTTTCTGTGGTAGGGGACGAGGTGCAGCTGTTGGAGGCTCGACGAATCTTGGCCCTTCACCCAGGCTTCTGATTTGCTGAGTGTTTTTTGTTTTGTAATTTCCTGAGTGTTTTTGATTTTGATGCTTCTGATTGTATGTACTTGATGATGCAATTTATGCTTAATATAATATATTTTTCTTAAATAAAATTTAAATTTTAATAAACATATAAGATAGCGACCTCTGCTTAGGAGTGACATTCGATAAAGGCGAGTCGAGTAAAACAATTTAAGTTTATAGAGTTGACGAGTACTATTTTATAATTCAAACTTTATTTGAAATTTTTTCGAGTTGAGTTATTCGAGTTTCTGTTTAAAATTAATCGTTAATATCTGTAATGTTATGATAGTAATTAGTTCCAACTTTAACACTTTCTATGAACATATTCTTCATATTTTTTTCATATGTGGTGTATATATCAAATATGATTGAGGGACTCAACTCGAACGTGAAAATTGATCCACTAATTACTGAAAAATTTGAGTTATTCAAATTGATATTTGATAATGAGTTTTTTTTTTTTAATATTCCATGTACGACTATTGAAACGAAAAGTTTCCATAAACGATCTTAGTTTTAAGGTTTAGGGACTTAGTTTAGGGTTTACATGTTTAATTGTAGAGGTTTAGAATTTATGGTTTATGGTTAGAATGTATGGTTTATGGTTAGAATTTAGGGTTTAAAGGTTAAGGTTTAGATTTAAGATAATATGGTTAGGGGTTTAAGTTTTAACCTATACACCCTAAATTTTAACCATAAACTCTAAATTCTAACCGCACTCTCTAAAATTCAAAACTCCTACATTTAAACGCCTAATCATTAAACCATAAATAAAGTCTCTAAACCCTAAAATCGACACACTTGTGGAAACTTTTGTTTCCACCATCTATCCATACAATAATTACCCTTCTTTTTTAACACCTATATATAGAGACGTAGACTAATAAATATTTGGGAAAATTATGTATTTGGTACCCACCTCTGTATGTGTTTCTTTTTTGTACCTCATCTATTTTTTTGTACCTCATCTATTTTTTTTGTAAATGATAACTAACGTTATATTTTATTTTTATTTTAGTACCCGCCGTCAATAAAATAACAACATACTGATTAAGAGAGAAAATCACACGTGACAAGCTGTCTAGGAGAAAAAAAATCACATGTGACGGGCTACCACATCATTTTCTCTCTCCTAGTCACCATACCATATGTGATTTTTATGATTTTAGTCTATATGGCATGCTGACTATGAGAGAAAATGGCGTGGTAACCCACGTGTGATTTTCTCCCTTCATTACTTTCTTAACAACGGGTACCAAAATAAAAATAAAATATAAAATTAGGTATAATTTAAAAAAAAAAGAAAAAAGAAATGGGGTAGAAGAACAAAAACTAGGGTATGGGTGGATAGCAAATATGTAGGTTTCCCTAAATATATTTTTCAAGATAGTTTATATTTTTCCCTCGCCGTCTTCATTCCTATGTATCTGATTCTTGGCATAATTTTGTGGCATGCTGTAAGTTCTGTGGAGAAGAAGAATGATAATGAAGAGGAGTTGACCAAGAATGAAACTCAAACTGCAAGAGCTTAGCCGAGTTCATATCTGTGGATATTGCAGTAAAGATTCCAGCTCTGATAGGTTTGGGTGGCCATATGCACACTCATGCACGGGAAAGCTTCAACAAGATTTGCAGATCAAATCAACAGCGCAACTTGATTGAATATCAATTTGAACATATAATTAACTTGTCATACTTCAACTCACAGTGCAACTTGATCATCGCCATGGAAGACCTTGATGCAAATCTTGTTGAAGCTTTCTTTCATCTTCAATGCCGATGGTAGATTTCCGGACTCTCTTTGTAGTGTAAGTCGCTGACGACTCTTTGCCGCAAATCTTGGTATGACCTTGATGCAAATCTTGTTGAAGCTTTCTTTCATCTTGGTATGACCACCCAAACCCTGTCCAGAGCTGCAATCTTTGCTGCAATATCGACATATATGAGGTATTTTGTTGGAAACATATGCAAGAGTCATATGCAGATCAAGGAGGCAATGGTAGATTCACCGTCCGGAACCGCTATTGCATAAAATAACGGTACATAATGATTATATCCGCAACTGCGATAAAACAAGCGACCGAAAACATGATCACAACTGCATTTTAAATCCCGGATTCAATGTGCTAGGATTATGATTTGTCAAAAAAATGTTCCATTAGTGAAGTCATTGTGTTGTATCTACTATGCGGGGGTGTTACTATGTTAGGGTTATGATGGGTATGTTCTATTAATCTATCAGTTCTCCTATAATCAAGTGATTGTTTCTGTTGAACTATTTTATCTGACATTTATTGAGCCGATGGAAGTAGCAGGAGTGCGACAAGTGATCAAAGAATGTGTCAATAGGGTGTTGTGTCGAAATTTTAAATATAAAGAGTTTAATTTATTAAATTATTTCGAATTAAGACTAAATTGATAAAATTTATAAGTTTAGATGACTAAAATTATTATTATCTCATGTCCTTTTTGAGTTAAATGACGTATTTATAATTTTTAGAAGAGGAAAAAGTGACCGTTTGTAATCAAACATATAATTTAATAATTTGGAGTGTATTTTACCTTTGAGAAATTTTGATGACTAATATTATTATTATCTCATGTCCTTTTCCATTGGCTGAAATTTCTTGTCCTTTTTCATTTCCCCAGAATTGTTAAGTACCATAGGATTCAATGAAGCATGTTATGATAGTTTCAATAGGTTTTACAGGGAAGTTAGACTACGAAACATGCAAAGCATAAAGCCATGATGGAGGTTTTACAAAGAAACCAAAGGTATCAAATTGATTCCAAAGGTTTCAAAAATCCAAATGTATTTGGTCATTTTCACCATTAAAAGCATAAACCGAGTTTCTTTTACTCAAGTGTATCTATTGCTAAATCTGCATTCAAGCACTACAAAAGTACTCAAGAATACGTGAATGAGATGGGTAGTAAATGTAACGTCCCAAAAAAATGACAATTTTAATACGTGTCGCATGATAGTTCGATAGTTTCGAATATTTTAAGGTGTGTGTCTTTCCCCTTGTCTTCGTAAATTAATTCTACTCCTTTGATAGTTAATTTAGTATTAGTGTGTGTTACCCCGTCTTTGTTTCTAATAAATTTCTGAAAAGTTTGTTAGTATTTTAATATGTGTTCCTTATTGTGCTATGTAACGACGATTTTATTATGTGACGCTAATTTATATTACATTCACATTTGTACATGTGATGTGGTTTAATGAAATTTTTCATGCATTCATACTTGAGTTTGAGATTTAACTAACATTGGATTTATCGAACTGTGTAACATTAAATTTTTGAAACTATGATTTATAAATTTATGGAACTATGGTTATTGAACATTAGATTTATGGAAATGTGTTATGAAATTTGAGTTTTTAAGCATCGCGTATGTATGAACATGGATTGGGATTTGATTGGTGGATGAAGTGAGGGGTTTTAGGGAACCTACAACTTCTTATGGTGGTTGTAATTTTGTACACTACATTGTGCTTGTGGCATCATATCATGTGTCATTGAGACTTGATTTTGTGTTCTCTAAGATGTTGCGTATGACCTATGTTGTGATTGTGACCGATGACATGTATGTATGTGATTTGAGATTTTGAGAATATCGTTACGTCGTGTATATTTTACGTAAGTGTAATGTTCATTAATATATTGTCTTGTATGTTTGTGTCTTCGGACCACACTAGGCTTCTCGCTCATCCCCCTTCTTCTCTTCTCCTTCAGATATTTCTAGATGGTAGAACCGGTTCGACATTCGGAGGATTGCAGTCTTGAATATTTGGCTTTAAGAAGTTAAATGTTATTTTAAATTTTATATAGGGGATTGGTACAACATAATGCGTACCAGTATCGATTTTGCTCATTGGAATCTATGAATTTGGTAACCAAAAAGTATATTGGTACGATAGTTAAGTGTACCGATACCATTAACCAACTTTTAAAGAGTTTGGTTCTAAAAATCTAACAAGGCAATGGTAAAAAATAAATGCCAAGATTTTTCAAATTTTACCAAATCGTATCGGTACACCAAGGAGTGTATCGGTACAATAAGTAGTTTTTAAAATCAATGATTACATCGAGTCTGAAAACCGTATCGATACGCGAGGGAGTGTATCGGTACACTTTTCTTGACTAATTTTTAGTAGCCAAAAACCGTATCGATACAGGTGTGATCGTATCGGTACACACCCGTATCGATACGCTTGGATAGATTTCAAAAATTTGAGTTTAGGAATAATAGAAGCAATGCAAAGCAACATTAAGCAACATAAATATTATTAAGCACTTAAAGAATAAAAGTTCAAAGAAAGTGGATAGAAATTGTTAGTCAACTAAATTCAAGTGTCAACGATATGGGAGACAATCGGCGGTGACAACAGAGCTACACTCTCTTCATTGGAAACCTATCGGCAAAACTACATTGGCAAGGACTATGGTATGCCTTCGGGAGACATGGTGACGTAGTGGATGCGTTCATAGCAAGAAAAAGAGATAGAAGGGGGAGGAGATTCGGTTTTGTAAGATTTAGAACAAGAGTAGACGCGAATAGAGCAATAGAAAGACTTGATGGTTTTGTTTTTTATGGCAACATGATTAAAGTATCATTGGCGAGATTCAATGTAACCCCCTAGACCTGCCTATGCGTTACGACGGATCCTAGGAAGTCACATTAGGGTCACAAGAGCGACCCACGGTAAAAATACACATAAAAACATTTCCTCTGAAAAACACATATTAAATTATAACGGTAATTTTGTTGAAAATGCTCTTTCAAAAAAAACTTATTTAAACACATAACAAATATTTCAGAAAGTACTTTACAGACTCTATCATAAAAACAATAATGATATGCATGCCCACTAACTATGTCGGTACCGTACTCCAAAAGCAACGCCGAGAGAACTCTCAACACTGATGTCAAACGTTATACCATGATATATATTCCTTTAACCTGCGATGGTAAAAACAACGTGAGCTTGAAAAAGCTCAGTAATACAAAACTACCAAAAGATGCTATAAGCTCATGCAGATATATAGTAGGCATAACATTTTCATGATGTTCCACGCAGTAACGATCTTCATTTCCTTTTTTCAATATTTCAGGGTAACGTTATACTTGATAATAACGATATTTGTTCTTTATTTAATCATTGAGAATTAGACGGGAATTATAGGCTATTAATGTACAGAGGATAAATTAGAGAGTTCGGTTCCTAGTGTGTTCCAACAGTGTAAGTAAAACATGTGCAACAACAATATAATATGCATTTCTAGTTCAAAAACATAAGTTCAAGTAATAATACGGTTCAGTTTAATCTTTTATTTACCCTCCAACCATACTCCAAGAGGCAGTTCCCCAAAACTGCGTCAAAGGCGTTAACCAGTGCCCATTGGGCATAGGTGCCATCCTAAGGGATTACCTTAGGAACGATACGGTACGGTATGGTAGGTATTACCCTAGCCGAAGCATAGAAACCTGTAACGGTAAAGGAATTATCAGCTGGATCAGGGCTGAACCTACGGTCACTTCATATTCTATCCTAAGTACCCCAGTAACAATTTATGTAACGGTTCGGTTAATCAATAGCTGTGTTTTTAGTAATATATTATCCATATAGCATGTTGATCATATCAGGTGCATATGCATATATCAAAAATACAGTACGGTCATGTTAAGTTATAAAACATGTCATGTTCATGTGAGTTCAAGTATTCTATCATGTGCACATAATCGGTATTATAGCATGTAAATCAATATGCAAAAAAAACAGTCGTGTAGCACACATGAAACACACTAGGTGGAATAGTTTATTTCCTTGGAGATACTTGATATTTACGGAAGAGAACATATTAACTTTTGACAATTGAACAGATATTTGAAACAATGCCCCTATTAAAAGAGGGGTTTATACTAACGATTCAAACCAGATAGTCAGGAGATGATACATCAAGATCTTGAGAGTTTAGGCATATCATGAGTGATTCAGCCATTTAAGCTTACAAGGGCATTATGGTCATTTTATCATACACGAGCATTATTGGTAATTTATACCAACAAGGCATAAACGGTGGCTCAGAAATTCTATTTGCTCAATAAGTTCCAACCAGACATTTAGAGATTTCTACGTCAAGTTCTTTCACGATATCAGATACATTCAGGGCTATTTCTATTACTTGGGCCAACGAGGGCATTTTGGTCATTTAACGATCAGGGGTGATTTTGTAATTTAGCCCCATCAAGAGAAAATTATGATTTACAATATTTAAGATTTCCAGAAGTTTATCGAGCCTCCAAAACCATTCGAACTAACATATCCCAACCTTGCATTACTAACCAACCCTTCTAATGTATCCGGCTGTATCGTATATCTGAACGGTTGCTTTCATATTTCACCGCAAGATTTTTCCACAGAGTAGTAAAACTTATATTCTGTGCGGAGAAACTTCCATCCTTACATTAATATCAGTAGTGATTGACATACGTAAGTCATGCTTCTACCCTTAGGGGCATTACCGTCATTTTCAACTTTATTGGCATTTCCAAAGTTTTATCAGAGGTAATTTACTTATTCCAATCATGGGGGTATTACGGTCATTTTGATGTTCGAGATATCCATCATTACTGTCAATTGGACCATTTGTAGAATTTCAATCATTTACGTACTCGTGGGTGTTTCAGCCATTCAAGAAATTTCGGTACCTCCAACCACTTCATTCATTTCAAAACTCAAGGGTTTATCCATCCTTCCAATTAATTACAAACCTCGATGTCCAAGAATACTTTATCCTCTCTTTTTTTGCCAATATGATCATTCCGATTAATTTAACCATAATAGTATTTCCTGCACTTTTATTCATTTTCGTCAATTCAGTATTTTGAGTCGCTTGATCAATTTAGAAGTACGAATAATTTCCAGAAAATATGTATATATATATATATATATATATATATATATATATATTCAGGGATTCATTCTAAATTCAAGGAAACCTAACACCTTACAATCTCGGAGGTATAATTCTTGTTACCATAACTTACAAGTAGATCAAAGTTTCCAGATGAATCGAGCTGATTTACCATATCCACTGTAGATTTCTAGATCGCTTCCAATTTCAAAGATATTTTAGTCATCCTCATACCTTGAGGGCATTTTCGTAATTTCATATCCAAATATATTTCACATTTTATCATTTGACACTAATAGTCGGATTTGGAGATTAATTGTCTTATTAATTACTTATTGAATTCCAGACCCTTCTGATTTATTGATCTTCTTATTCGAGCATTGCAATCTTATCTAGGATATCATACTCGTTTCCATATTCGATTTGACTTGAGCAGAATTAACAGTACTTATCATCATTTTTATGCATGCATTAACAAATACCAACATGCTCATAAAGCATACAAGAGGTAGTAGTGTATTACCTTTAATACTTGCTATATCGGTCGACCATTATACTCCGTTCGATCACTCTCCAACCCGAATGAGACGTCCTCTACATCCCGAATACAAGGAACTTCGAATACCTTCAATCGCACAAAATTCAATTTCAGTACTTAATCACATTGCCCACAACTTATTATTAAAATACATAAGAAGACTCGAGTTCAAGGTCCAATTTGGAGGCTTTCGGGTTAGAATTTCACGAAACGAGCTTCAAAATCGGACTCGGGACGTCGAAAAACATAAAATAGGGCTTTTCTGGAAAAGTTGACTTTTTGGTCAAAGTCAACAGTCAACGGACAGGTCAACGCTGACGTCAGCAGTCAACGCTGACGTCACTGGTTGACCGGGTTGACTCAGCGAGTTGACTCACTGGGTTAACTCGGGCGAGTTGACTCGGTCAACGGGTCTGGTACGGGTCAACGGGTCGGGTCGGTCAACGGGTCGGGTCGGTCAACGGTCGGGTTGGTCAACGGGTTAGACCGGTCTGAACCGGCCGGTTCAACAGCCACCGTCCAGGGCGGCCGGAAATCGCCCTGGACGGCGCGTGAGGCCCACGCGCGGCCTAAAATGGCCCAAAATGCATGTTTTCAGTTCGATTCATCCCATTAACATATTTATTACCCAGAAATCGAACAAAACTTACCCAACTTACCCATTTCGGGGTTAAACGGTGCGAGAACGACGAGGCTCCGATGAGGGCCTTGCCGGCGTCGGACGAACGATCGGATAAGGGGGTTTTCCTCCCCTCGACACGCTGAACCCACTTGCACGGTCGACGCGCCTTACCGACGACGGAGGCAGCCGGAATGGAGGAAGAACAGAGGCGGCCGAAATGGAGGTTTCGACGAAGCCTTAACCCAAAACCCACAGCAAACGGCGGTCCCTCTGCGCGAGTGGTGGACGGCGCTGCATTCAAGAGGAGGCGGCGCTCCATTCGGTACTGGCGGTGAGAGTCACGGCGGCACGGTGGCCGGGATCGGGGGTGGTCCGATGGGGAAGGTGAAGGGTTCGAAGGGAAATTTTTTTTCCAGATCTAATCCCCTCTTTTTTTTCATCTGGTGCATTTAATTTGGGAAAAAGGGGGTGGTTGGGATATTTTTATTATTTTATTATTATTTTTTTAACAGATCCTAAATATAAAAATAATTCTTGGCAATAATAACCAAACATAACCTTAGCACAATTGGTTAAAATTTTAACCTTGGCAGCCAAGGTCACGGGTTCAAACCCCCTTGGCTGCATAACCTCTTTTTTTTAAACCATTTAAACCAGGGTGTTACAACTCACCCCCTCTTAAAAGAAATTTCGTCCTCGAAATTTACCTGAGTTAGACAAATGCAGAAACTTCTCTTTCATCCCTTCCTGCGCTAAAACAAATCCATCATAACATACTTGTTTCTCGGAATTCTCTCTCTCAAACGATCACATACCCATCTTGTAGCATCCTTAGTCACTCAGATTGACTTGAGCTCAAACCATCTTGCCATTCGCCTCAGACCAACATATTAGAATACAGTATATGAATGCATGCATAAGTTCATAAGGAGTCAAGCAAACACTTGTCTCGTAACTTTTATTATACATGGTCTCTGTCAGGGATAAGAAACATCCCCAATAACCACATATGTCAATCATACAAGCCATAAATATGCCTCCTTGAATATGCATAACTCTTCTAGGTTTACCCTCGGTTTACGGATGAATAACCATAACTGCAGTTCATATTAATACTCTTGCATCTCACAGAGCCTTCCAAAATCGCAATGTGATCACCAGATTTACCATCAGGACTGATATACTATATTATGATACATCATGTCACATATTCGCAGAAATATCTTTCTCTTTGTCAAAACAACCGTAATCATAGTCTTGAACAATTATCGATTACCTTCAACGTAGTACCCGAAATTTTTTTTTACCTTTGTATAAAAAAGTAACCACATTGTCCACACTTTCGCCACTTTCATAGATACATCTCTTTTAAATTCATATTACTTTTATCAAATTTTCATCAGAATGTTCTCAAACACAATCATTACCATTGAGATACCTTACCTATAATCTTATATCAGTTACCACATATGGCTCAAACATTTATTCTTTAAATGATTCAAATCTTCAATTGCACATGCATACACCATCTTAGGTTCTTTATCCAGATTCAAATTCATCACGTTAATCCAATTCATAGACTAACATTACCAACATTCCTTGCCAGTACATATCAAGCTATTATGGACAGAACGGTTAATTGCACTTATCACAGGAAATGATTCGACATCGGAGTCTCGGCTTGATGGAGTACGGTTAAGATCTAGGGGCATGCAAAGACCAGACACCCTATGACAGACGATCGGCCGATCTACCCAAAATAACACAACTCTAAGCTCTGATACCACTAAATGTAACCCCCTAGACCTGCCTATGCGTTACAACGGATCCTAGGAAGTCACATTAGGGTCACAAGAGCGACCCACGGTAAAAATACACATAAAAACATTTCCTCTGAAAAACACATATTAAATTATAACGGTAATTTTGTTGAAAATGCTCTTTCAAAAAAAACTTATTTAAACACATAACAAATATTTCAGAAAGTACTTTACAGACTCTATCATAAAAACAATAATGATATGCATGCCCACTAATTATGTCGGTACCGAACTCCAAAAGCAACGCCGAGAGAACTCCCAACACTGATGTCAAACGTTATACCATGATATATATTCCTTTAACCTGCGATGGTAAAAACAACGTGAGCTTGAAAAAGCTCAGTAATACAAAACTACCAAAAGATGCTATAAGCTCATGCAGATATATAGTAGGCATAACATTTTCATGATGTTCCACGCAGTAACGATCTTCATTTCTTTTTTTCAATATTTCAGGGTAACGTTATACTTGATAATAACGATATTTGTTCTTTATTTAATCATTGAGAATTAGACGAGAATTATAGGCTATTAATGTACAGAGGAGAAATTAGAGAGTTCGGTTCCTAGTGTGTTCCAACAGTGTAAGTAAAACATGTGCAACAACAATATAATATGCATTTCTAGTTCAAAAACATAAGTTCAAGTAATAATACGGTACAGTTTAATCTTTTATTTACCCTCCAACCATACTCCAAGAGGCAGTTCCCCAAAACTGCGTCAAAGGCGTTAACCAGTGCCCATTGGGCATAGGTGCCATCCTAAGGGATTACCTTAGGAACGATACGGTACGGTATGGTAGGTATTACCCTAGCCGAAGCATATGAACTTGTAACGGTAAAGGAAGTATCAGCTGGATCAGGGCTGAACCTACGGTCACTTCATATTCTATCCCAAGTACCCCAGTAACAATTTACGTAACGGTTCAGTTAATCAATAGCTGTGTTTTTAGTAATATATTATCCATATAGCATGTTGATCATATCAGGTGCATATGCATATATCAAAAATACAGTACGGTCATGTTAAGTTATAAAACATGTCATGTTCATGTGAGTTCAAGTATTCTATCATGTGCACATAATCGGTATTATAGCATGTAAATCAATATGCAAAAAAAACAGTCGTGTAGCACACATGAAACACACTAGGTGGAATAGTTTATTTCCTTGGAGATACTTGATATTTACGGAAGAGAACATATTAACTTTTGACAATTGAACAGATATTTGAAACAATGCCCCTATTAAAAGAGGGGTTTATACTAACGATTCAAACCAGATAGTCAGGAGATGATACATCAAGATCTTGAGAGTTTAGGCATATCATGAGTGATTCAGCCATTTAAGCTTACAAGGGCATTATGGTCATTTTATCATACACGAGCATTATTGGTAATTTATACCAACAAGGCATAAACGGTGGCTCAGAAATTCTATTTGCTCAATAAGTTCCAACCAGACATTTAGAGATTTCTACGTCAAGTTCTTTCACGATATCAGATACATTTAGGGCTATTTCTATTACTTGGGCCAACGAGGGCATTTTGGTCATTTAACGATCAGGGGTGATTTTGTAATTTAGCCCCATCAAGAGAAAATTATGATTTACAATATTTAAGATTTTCAGAAGTTTATCGAGCCTCCAAAACCATTCGAACTAACATATCCCAACCTTGCATTACTAACCAACCCTTCTAATGTATCCGGCTGTATCGTATATCTGAACGGTTGCTTTCATATTTCACCGCAAGATTTTTCCACAGAGTAGTAAAACTTATATTCTGTGCGGAGAAACTTCCATCCTTACATTAATATCAGTAGTGATTGACATACGTAAGTCATGCTTCTACCCTTAGGGGCATTACCGTCATTTTCAACTTTATTGGCATTTCCAAAGTTTTATCAGAGGTAATTTACTTATTCCAATCATGGGGGTATTACGGTCATTTTGATGTTTGAGATATCCATCATTACTGTCAATTGGACCATTTGTAGAATTTCAATCATTTACGTACTCGTGGGTGTTTCAGCCATTCAAGAAATTTCGGTACCTCCAACCACTTCATTCATTTCAAAACTCAAGGGTTTATCCATCCTTCCAATTAATTGCAAACCTCGATGTCCAAGAATACTTTATCCTTTTTTTTTTGCCAATATGATCATTCCGATTAATTTAACCATAATAGTATTTCCTGTACTTTTATTCATTTTCGTCAATTCAGTATTTTGAGTCGCTTGATCAATTTAGAAGTACGAATAATTTCCAGAAAATATGTATATATATATATATATATATATATATATATATATATATATATATATATATATATTCAGAGATTCATTCTAAATTCAAGAAAACCTAACACCTTACAATCTCGGAGGTATAATTCTTGTTACCATAACTTACAAGTAGATCAAAGTTTCCAGATGAATCGAGCTGATTTACCATATCCACTGTAGATTTCTAGATCGCTTCCAATTTCAAAGATATTTTAGTCATCCTCATACCTTGAGGGCATTTTCGTAATTTCATATCCAAATATATTTCACATTTTATCATTTGACACTAATAGTCGGATTTGGAGATTAATTGTCTTATTAATTACTTATTGAACTCCAAACCCTTCTGATTTATTGATCTTCTTATTCGAGCATTGCAATCTTATCTAGGATATCATACTCGTTTCCATATTCGATTTGACTTGAGCAGAATTAACAGTACTTATCATCATTTTTATGCATGCATTAACAAATACTAACATGCTCATAAAGCATACAAGAGGTAGTAGTGTATTACCTTTAATACTTGCTATATCGGTCGACCATTATACTCCGTTCGATCACTCTCGAACCCGAATGAGACGTCCACTACATCCCGAATACAAGGAACTTCGAATACCTTCAATCGCACAAAATTCAATTTCAGTACTTAATCACATTGCCCACAACTTATTATTAAAATACATAAGAAGACTCGAGTTCAAGGTCCAATTTGGAGGCTTTCGGGTTAGAATTTCACGAAACGGGCTTCAAAATCGGACTCGGGACGTCGAAAAACATAAAATAGGGCTTTTCTGGAAAAGTTGACTTTTTGGTCAAAGTCAACAGTCAACGGGCAGGTCAACGCTGACGTCAGCAGTCAACGCTGACGTCATGCTGATGTCACTGGTTGACCGGGTTGACTCAGCGAGTTGACTCACTGGGTTAACTCGGGCGAGTTGACTCGGTCAACGGGTCTGGTACGGGTCAACGGGTCGGGTTGGTCAACGGGTTAGACCGGTCTGAACCGGCCGGTTCAACGGCCACCGTCCAGGGCGGCCGGAAATCGCCCCGGACGGCGCGTGAGGCCCACGCGCGGCCTAAAATGGCCCAAAATGCATGTTTTCAGTTCGATTCATCCCATTAACATATCTATTACACAGAAATCGAACAAAACTTACCCAACTTACCCATTTCGGGGTTAAACGGTGCGAGAATGACGAGGCTCCGATGAGGGCCTTGCCGGCGTCGGACGAACGATCGGATAAGGGGGTTTTGCTCCCCTCGACACGCTGAACCCACCTGCACGGTCGACACGCCTTACCGACGACGGAGGCAGCCGGAATGGAGGAAGAATAGAGGCGGCCGAAATGGAGGTTTCGACGAAGCCTTAACCCAAAACCCACAGCAAACGACGGTCCCTCTGTGCGAGTGGTGGACGGCGCTGCATTCAAGAGGAGGCGGCGCTCCATTCGGTACCGGCGGTGAGAGTCACGGCGGCACGGTGGCCGGGATCGGGGGTGGTCCGATGGGGAAGGTGAAGGGTTCGAAGGGAAATTTTTTTTCCAGATCTAATCCCCTCTTTTTTTTATCTGGTGCATTTAATTTGGGGAAAAGGGGGTGGTTGGGATATTTTTATTATTTTATTATTATTTTTTTAACAGATCCTAAATATAAAAACAATTCTTGGCAATAATAACCAAACATAACCTCAACACAATTGGTTAAATTTTTAACCTTGGCAGCCAAGGTCACGGGTTCAAACCCCCTTGGCTGCATAACCTCTTTTTTTTTTAAACCATTTAAACCAGGGTGTTACATTCAAACTGAGGCAAGCCTTTTGGAGAAAGGTTCAGAAAAAAGAAAGTGAAACTGGAGTGAGCAGGGATCAAAGAAGAAAGTAATTACTTGAAGAAGATGGGGGAAAGAGAAGAGAATGTAGGAATGAGGAAGTGAGGAGTGCAGAATGTGAAAACATGTCAGAACCAATGGTGAAGTGTACAAGGATAGTGGGAAAGGTGTACGATGAAACAATCTGGAAATTTAAACGTTGCTTAGTTGGTTCGATGTCAATGATTTGCAGTGTGAGCAACATTATGCAACGATTACAGGAGTGGGGTCTATCCAGCATAAAGGTTAAGAGAATGAGTGGGAAAACTTATATGTTATCATTTGAAGATGACGAGACATATATGATGTTAGAAGATGTGAATTGGTAAAATTCCAGTTGGTGAGTTTCAGGATGGCAGAGGCAATTGGTAAATCGGGAGGTCTAGTGACAATTTGGGACAAAGCAAAATTCCAGTTGGTGAGTTTCTATATTAACTCAAATTTCATTTTAATAGAAGGGAAGTGGCTGGTAGAAAATTTGGATGTTGTTGTTGTTGTTCCGTTCAAGAGCAGAAAAGGTTATGGGCTGAATTAATTTTGAGAAAACAATCAGGAAATAGAAGATTGAAATTGCTGAAATCAGATGCAGATAAATTAGAGAAACCCTTTTCCATTAAGGAGATCTATGAGACTGTGTGAAGCTGTGATGAAAACAAGTCCCTTGGACCTGAGTGCTTCAGTTTAAAGTTATTTAAACAATGCTAGAGCTTTGTTAAGAATTATTTGAAGCCGATGTTCGACGATTTCTACAAAACCAACAAGCTACCTAGGAAGGTGAATTGTTCCTTCATTACTCTAATTCCGAAAGTAGCTAACCCCACTGAAATTTCAGAATTTCGTCCTATTAGTTTGACAAGCTCTGTATATAAGATCATTGCAAAAGTTCTCTCAAGAAGATTGAGAAGGGTGATGGAAAATATTATCAGTGACACTCAATGGGGACCTACCTTTATGCAGAAAATTTGGATGAAATTTGAACCTTTTAAATGGCTTTTGGGTGATGGAAAGTATGTGCTGTTTTGGGAAGATTGGTGGTGTGGGGACCTACCTTTATGCAGAAAATTTGGGAAACTTTACATGTTAGTAAGTTTAAAAGGGGTGCTGGTGGTGGATGTTGTAAATGGGAGTGGTTTGTCTGACATTCAATGGTCGAGTTTATTCTCCATAAAGCTTATGGACAGAGAATTGGATTTGGTGGAAGAAATGAAGAGATTAACGGGTGAAGTTTAGTTGGGTTACAATGGAGCAGATAGAATCATATGGATCCATGATAAGTTGGGTATCTTTTCGGTGAAGAAACTCTCGACTTTGATGGAAAATGCAGACCTCGATGTCCCAAGCTTTAATTTCAACAATATTTTGAAATTAAAGGTACCACCAAAAGTTAGATCATTCATGTGGTTACTAAAACTATATAGGATTTCAACCAAAGCCCTCTTAAAAATGTGTGGTGTCTCACTAGAAGATGTGGAGTGCTTATGTTGTTGGTGTGGGAAAAGTATTGAAGATTCAAGACGCCTGTTTGTGGTTTGTAATTTTGCAGACTCCTTCTGTCGTTTGTTTTTTGAGTGGTGGAAGGTTCCTAAGAAATGAGTGTCCAATGCTCAAGAGTTACTGGATTTTTGTTTTTTTTTGCTCCTCTCTCAGGTGAATTTCGTAGCTTTTGGCTTATTTCGATTGGGGCAGCCTTTTGGAGCCTTTGGTTGGCTAGGAATGAGTTAGTTTTCAAAGAAAAAAAACACCTCTTTGAAGGATTTACTATTCTGTTCAAAACTACGTACTGCGTTTTGGATCAAGACAACAAGGGGTAATTGGACTCCAAATTTTGAGGTGTGGTGGCTGGATCCAAGGAAAGGTGTAGTTGACAACAAAGAGAATGAGAGAAGCTTGATGTGGGAGCCACCGGAGCCAGGTTTGTTAAAGTTCAACGTGGACAGAGCTGCAAAAGACAAGTGTGCTGGTTGTGGTGGAGTACTTAGAGAAAAGAAGGGTTTCATAAGAGCAATCTTTGCAGGCCCTGTTGAAGGTTTGGGTCCTAAATTTGCAGAGTTAAAAGCAATAAAGTTGGCTCTAGAAATGTTTGAGGAGGCATGTTGGATTGGAAGTTCTCTTTTAACTGTCGAATGTGATGCAAAACTAGTTCTAAACTGGATCTTAAACAAGTTTCAACGACCTTGGATGTGGTGGTAAATTTTGTTAGAAATTGATCGACTAATAACAAGAATTGAAAAGGTGAGATTTGTGTTTGTGCCTCGCGAGGCAAATGTCCTTGCTGATTGCCTAGTAAAAGATGGAATGGGTCGATCCTCTGTTTTTAGAGCTTGGTGGTGAAGCGTGCAGTCGTGAATTATCTTCGTGTAGTCATGGATTTAATGTTATGTAGTTGTTTTTGTTTTGTTGGTTTGTTTTCTTTGTAAGCTGCCTTGCTGAAAGTGGGTGATATTTGTAATAGGTGAAATCTTTGTATGCCTTGGGTGTTTTGTATTCTTTTCCCCCATTAGGTTGTAGGAGGGTTTTTAACGAGGCGAGCACCTGGGTTTATAATAAAATTATTTTGTTGAGCAAAAAAAAAGTTCAAAGAAAATAGAAGTTTAAACTCAAATCCTAAAAAACATAGAGGAAAGCATTGGGCTGCATAAAAATCCTAAAATAGATGATTTGCAATGAGATGCAAAGATCTAAGGAACGTCATCTTCGTCTTCATCATCGTCATCATCATCTTCATCTTCCATGACATCGTTACCAAAGGTATGCCCATGCCACTCTCCATGAAAAGCGGTAAGAGTCATATCCATTAAGGCTTGGCTAGCCTTCATAGAGGTGATTCTTGCATCTATAGCCATGAGACGAGTGTCAATGGATGAGAAACCGACATTCATGCCCGTGGTCCATGAAGTAAACTTCCCATCAAGGTATGTCATAAGAGCATCAAAGGAAGGCGGTGGAGGAGCATCAAGAGGAGGCATTACGTGAGCATTATCTTCTTCTTCGGGTTGAACATGTTGAGGAAGATCCACAATTTGAACCCATTGCTCGTCATACCAAGTGAATTTAGCCTTCTGAAGGGATTTGTTGTCAATAGGATCGGTGAGAGACACTTCAAGATCGTACGAGAAATCAATACCAAGATTGTGAAAGATGAAACTCAAGGTCGTGCCATAGGTGAAGGATGAGACAAAGGTCGAATGGCGTTTCTGAACAAGATAAACGATCTCCACAAACATAATTTGAGCAAAGTTTGGGCGCTTGCCTTCCTGAAAGCATCAGATCCAAAAGCTATCAACTTGACGAATAGAGGACCATTTACCATCGGATGGGCGGAACCACCAAGTTATAAGAAATTGAAGGAAGCGGTCATGAGCATCAAGGGTGGAGACAGAGCCGAGTTGAATGTTGCCTAAGGAGTGTTTATCATCTAAACCAATATCCTCAACCCCAAAAAATTAGATATAACCTTAGAATCAATTCAAAAAGTTGTGCCCATAAGGTAAGACTCAATGGCTATATCTTCATTCTTCGCTTTTTCCACAATACATCGAGCATTGGAATAAAAGATCAAAACAAGGTTTTTATAAAAGATCCTGGGTATGCTAAGAAAAGGCATGAACTTTCATTGAGTAAGTAAATCAAGATAACGGAAGTAAAATTCAGGGGAAGTCATGTAGAAGATAGAAACCTTGCGCTCACGACGAATTTTGAAGTTTTGGAAAACTTTGAAACGATCCATCGCTCGAGTGAAATCGGGCTCATTAGTACTATGTTGCAAGATGTAGGACAAATTTGGTTTAGTACCATTGGACTCAAAGTTAGATGAGGATGCAATATCCTTTCTCATACGTTTCTTAGGAGCCATAACCTGAGATTAAAATCAAGGAAAACAATGTATGCATAAATCATCATATTCGATCCAATAAATGATCCAAAATTCAAGATATTGATAAAAGGCTATACAATATAGTTTAAAAACATATACAAATATAAAAAATTGGTAAAAATAATTTCGAAAAACAATGTAGAAAAATATATGGTTTATTTTTATATCCGAATAAAAATTTTTAAGTTTTGAAAGAATTTTTGAAAAACCTTTAAAACCCATATGATATATGTGTTTTATATACAAAAATTTCTTTAAAACAATGTAGAATTTGAAACGAAATTTAAAAACATAGAAAAAGGAGTTAATACCTTGAATATGGAATTTAGGATGAATAAGGAGATGATAATGCACAAAATCAATGACAAAGTTCATGCTTGATTTGAAAAACAAAAACCCTCAAAAGATTTGAAGAATGGTGTGAAAAATCAAAGGGTTTTGGTGGGTTTTTATAGCCAAGGTCGACTAGGGTTTTGAAGAATAAGTGGTTGAGTTTTAATTAAATTTGGAAAACCTCATTTAATGATATTTAGACACTCTAGCGACAACGCGTACCGGTCCGCAAAAAACTGTATTGATACCAACTCGTCAAACCATATCGGTACAATTTTACCTGTACTGATTCCTTCGTGAATACCCGTACCAGTACAATGTTACATGTACTGACACTCTCATGAACATGTACCGATACACGATTACCCGTATCGGTACCCCTTTGCCAAAAACATATTTTTGAACAGACTTTAGTTCAAAAATTATATTTTAATCGATCCTAAATGCATGTACATGATATATGAGCAACGTTTAGGGGCTAAAACAAATACATACTTACCTAGCAACAAGCATAGAAGCATCAAGAACCAAAAACACATAAGAATGATCGTAAATCAAGTTCAAGCAAAATTTGACATTTAAGGGCTCTAAAAGGTCAAGATAGGCTAGTTAGACCTAACTCTCTCCTAAGAGACCAAAGACGCTCTTTGTCTTATGGTTTTATAAAGATATCCGCTAATTTGTTTGAGGTATCAACATATTCTAAAACAACATCATTCTATAGGACATGGTCCCTAATGAAATGATGTCATATCTCTATGTGCTTGGTACTAGAATGTTGGATGGGATTCTTGGTGAGACATATGATACTAGTGTTGTCACACTTAAGGTGTATGGTACCTACATCAGTTCCATAGTCTAGAAGTTGTTGTTTCATCCAAAGGACTTGAGCACAACAACTTTCAGCCGATATATTGTAACCCCCTTAGTCCGGCTTAGACGCCCGACCCGAACTAAGAAGATTACACGGAGAAAACCGAAATCAACTTGTAAAAGTCAACATTGATTAACGACCCTTTTTTTTCTTTTTATCTTTTCTAGATGCACATTATTATCCTATGTGTTCAACAAGGCACTTAGAAGAAAACGGCACAACGATCGGAGATCATTTAGGGGTTCAATTGCATACTTTTGACTTTTAGTGACCAAAATGTAATTTACAGAAAATACAAGGACTTTTCTATTTTTAAAGTTACCAATCCATAATTAGTCATGTAACATGCCAGCATGTCAAATTTAATCCCAAATAGATAATCCAAACTCAACTAATTGAACAAACAATAATCAGGGATTAAAATGCATAAATTCAGAACTTTTAAGATTCCCTCGATTGAAAATAACTAACCCGTATCGATACACTTCTCCCCATATCGATACGCAAATCGACATTAGCAACCTTTGGGAAAAAGGTATCGATACGCCCAAGCCCGTATCGAAACGGCCTTCAAACATTTGCATAGGCGTATCAATACGCGGGCAAATTGTATCGGTACACCTAAGCTGAAAAGCTTAGTTTTGGCCTTAGTGTATCGATACTCGACCCCGTGTATCGATACGCATACAAGAGATGCATTTCCAAAAGTCATTTTAACACATTTAAACACATCTAGACAAGCTTAGATCATACATACAAGCTATAATCAACCTACTAAACATGTAAGCATCAACAAACAATATAACATACTCATCAAGCACACCAAACCATGGTGAATCATTAGCTACTCAAGCATGCTTAAGTAAACAAGCCGTAGCATAGTCTAAACACTATAATCAAAAACATAAACCAATGAAAGGCCATTTACAAATCCACAAACATATACCAAAAATGCTCAAGGTGTTTAATATCACCAACAAAACCGAGAGTAGAAATCCCACCCATTGCCTCTTATTACACTAAGGTAAACCACATACATTGCTTAGATCAAAATGCTTGGATTCCACTTGCTCTTGGACTGCCTTGATTGCTCAATTCTCTGCATTTATGAAACAAATGAGTGTAAGCATAAAGCTTACTGAGGATCGCTAAAACCAAACATTCATCAATGCATTTTATAAAACCAACATATCATCATTTGTAAACTCATGCCTTCCTTTAAAACATGCTCTTCAAAGCATCAATGCACTTTTTAAACCACATGCTCATAGCATCATTAAAAACAACAGCAAAATCCTTTGCTTATGCTTAAACCAAGCATCTCATGCTTAATCATTAATCATCAACATTATATTGGCTCGCAAGTGATTAATCTCAAACCATATCAAAACCAACACAATTGACACAATCGGATACACGGATTACAAGCGTTGTCCCACACGCTTCATACATACTATCGGACTACACAAGGTGGAGATATATGGCACAATCACAACTCCTCAACACCCGTGATGGAGATTAATGGCACAACCATAACCCCTCAACATCACTCATCGGTAGTTGTATAATTCCACTAACGAGAGTATGGGATACACACCACAAGACTCACACACGGGATTAAACCATCCATCGTTGTGATCTTAGCCTCAATCGTTAGGGTACTTGGATGGAGATTACGACACAATCACAACCCCTCGACATCCATGGCGACTTTATTCACGGTGCACCCAATCCTACTAACTATACCCGATTAAAATAACCAAAAACCATTTCCATTGCTTGCCAATATAATCATTCAACGTCATTATTTCACCGTTTTACAAGCATAAATCACAATGCCATTTTTACAAGCATAAACATGCTTAAACTCAAATTCATAAGTCTCACAAATCCAAGGATCACCTACCAAGTGCATCCTTAACAAAATGGCATTAAAAACCAGCATCAACAATGCTTAAAACATGCTTTAAAACAGTAATCAAAACCACATTCAACTCAACTGCATTTCCAATAAAAACACGAGAGAGACTTTCGAATCACTTACTCTTGAGCTTAGCTAAGTGTTTCAAACTTACACTAAGCTCCCAAGACCACGCTCAAAGCATTACAAAGCCGGAAAATCCATTCCCACTCACCGATACACGAAACCTCGCTTGCCGACGCGAAGATCACCCCTCTGAAGCCTCCAAAAATGCTTCATTTGCTTCCGGATCAAGATCCCCTGTTTTAGATCATCAAAATAGAGATCCAAATGCATTAGAATGCATTTCAACACCAGCAACAAAACACAAACGTGTTGCTCACCAATACTACACCAATTTACCCATCTAAAACAACCGAAAACTCAATTGATTGCTTCCTGAACCAAGCTTAGGCAACATACATCACTTCCAACCATTTATAAGCATCGAAACACATCTAAAAACAACCTAAACCCATCCGTATACCTCCAGCAAGCATAACACCAACCTTTCACCTCAAAAACCCAACTAAAACCATCAAGAAATTCAAGGATCTCAAGGATTTCGGGATCTATATTATCAAAACCCTTTTTCAACATAATAATCAACTCAAAACTCAATTAAAACCAATCCACAACATAGCTCATCAATACCAATCCGAAAATCAAGATTTAAATCACAAATTTGCAAGATTTTGATCTTAAATCAAAACTATTATCAAATTTCAGCCAAAAACAACATTTAGAAGTCAAATATCTTGAGAATTTCAATAAAGAACCTAGATTGAAGGTTGAGAATGTGATTTACCTCCAATCCTTTCTTTCCTTAGTGATTGACAAGTTTTTTCCTTCACAATGCTTGAAGAATTTGAAGAGAACTCTTGAAATTGGTTTAGAAATTAAAGAGAGAGTGTTTAGGAGAAAAGAAATCTAGAGAAAATAGTTAGAAAAATGGTTTTGCTGAAATGAAAGTTAGTTACGTGAAATGAAATCTCAATTTTCCAATTAACCAATTTTAATTAAATAAAACCATTTCTATTTTAATTATCTAAAAATCCTTTTAAAACATATGTCAATTTAAGGAAGGTGTAATTGCACCAAAGATCCTAAAGATTCTAAGATTTTAAATCCTCTTGAATTTTTGTAATTTTCCACAGTTTTGAAACTTTACATTTTGGTCACTACCCAAAATGTACCACTTTCGGATCTCTTTTTGTAAAATTAATTTGACCAACCTCTCAAACATGATTTTAGAGGATTTTAGAAATTTTATCATATTTTTATCCTTTCTCGATCCTTGATTTCCTTAAATCACCTAACACGATTTGAACCGTTTCCGACCGGTCCAATCCGATATATATATAGTGGCGGATCTACGTGATGTATAGGGTGGGCCCGTGCCCACCCTGAACTTTTTAAAGTTCACATATTTAGCTTCAATTTTCTTAATTTTTATGAATCAGTTCTTAAATTTTATGACTTGTGCCCACCCTGAAATTTTAAGATTTTTATGGCTTGTGCTCATCCTCAAAAATATTTTAACTTGTGCCCACCCTCAAAAAAATTTCTGGATCCGCCACTGTATATATATATATATATATATATATATATATATATATATATATTCTAAAGAAATCATATTCCAAGTTTAAAAAAAAGGTTTTAAATTTATTTTCCAAAATGGCATTCGCGGCGAAAATGTTTCATGTGTTGCCCTATACTTGATGCTTTTAGGACCAATCTGTTAAATATATACATAAATTTCAAGTGGTATCATCTTAGAAATTCACTTTGACTTCCCCGCTCGGCCACCTTGTAGCCTAAAAGTCTAAGGCGGTTCTTTGATTTTTCTTTCCTTCTTTTTCATATTAAAGCATGCGGTAGCATTACCGAATACCGACAATGCTTTGGCTAAGTTTGAAATTATATATATATATATATATATATATATATATAGATTAATTCGATACCTCAATTAAATATTCAATGATGTATCTTATATATAAAGATAGATTTGTGATTGTAAGATAACAAGATGTTGATTCAAAGAAAAAGTGCTGCAAAACATATATAAAAAATCAAAAAGGAAAAAGAGCTTACAAGAAAGACGAGACCAGAATAAAAGAGCAAACGCGATGACTCTCACTTTAAATTGGTCTCTAAATTTTTAAACATTCATAACTTATCTCCAAAATATATGTCTTATTTTAATTTGATCTCTACACTTTTAAACATTTAATTTTTCATTCGTAAATAATCAATATACGCTATTATATCCGTGTTAATAAAATTATTATAAAATGATTAATTGCCATGTAAACACTAATATGTAATATGTAATAATATGTTGTGGCATAAACAATAATTTGAAGATGAAATTAAAATGTGTGGGGCAATTTAGAATGGGGCTATTTTTGGGATGAAACTATAACACTAAAGATTTTGGAGATTAATTTAAAATAGGAACTAGGGATAAAATTAGAACATCCAAAAATGTAAAGACAAATTTAAAATGAGGATAATAATTTGGAGACATATAGTGAAATTAACTCAAAAAAAAAAGAGCATGCTGAAGATTTTTGAAGAGGAACAATTTTTTTAACACAAGTTACCATTAATTAAATATTTAAATTTGTATTAAATTAAAATTGAAAATGTTGATATTAAAATTAAAAATAAAATATTCATTATCATTATAAAATTTACGAAAATAGTCTGAAATCAAGATTGCACATTAAAGCTTAAGCTAAAAATCTAATTATGTTAAAAAGTAGAATAAAAATTATACTATACTAAAATCAAAATTATAAATCAAATTACATATCCAAATTAAAATTAAGGTCGAAATTATACATTAGTTTTTTTTTCTTTAAAGGCGCACTAGTCGTTTTATTATATTAATCATTTCTCATGTCGATTTACAAGAGAAATAAATGGAGAAAAGATAAAAAGTAGGGAAAATAATGAAAAGATGAAGGGATGAAGCTGAATTAAATTAAAGTGATTTTGAAATATTAAGGGTTGATTTTTTTAAAATTGAGGGTTAAATTTATTAATTTTTTTTTGAATTATGTTTAAATTAATTGAATGTGTAATTATAGAGTATTAAATATGCTTTTATAAAAAAATTTAACACCCATATTACTTCTTTAACGGAGGTTAACGTTTGAAAGTTTAATTATTACTTCTTTAACGGAGGTTAACGTTTGAAAGTTTAATTATTATTTTATTTTTATTTTTATAACAAAATATAAAATTTAATTATCATCATATAATGTTTGAAAATTTTAACTACCATTTTATTTTTATTTTATTATAATTTAGTGACCATTTAATTACTTTACCCTATATAAAACTTAAAAAATTAAAGCCCGGGAACCCCAAAATTGAGTTGGGATAAAAGAAGAAAATCCCAGAAAGTCGGATCAATTTTAGAAGAAGTCACGATGCAGGCGAACGAGTTTGATGGAAATGCGGCGTTTTCCGGGGGTGGATTCATGCCTTCTCAAGCCACTCAGACCGCCCCCGAGCGTCCCTTCTCTTCCTCCAAAGTATAATCCTCTTTCTTTATCTTTTTCCAGGTTTTCTTTTCCTTTTTCTCTTTTTATAGCCTTTTCATTTCTTATAATAGTTCTCGTATGTTTTCAGTGAAGTACTTTTTGCTCTTTTGTTCATCTTTATTTTGGTTATTTTTCTGGTTTGATGCATAATATGAATGTTTAGTTTTTACTTTTTAGTTAAAATGCACCTTTTTTACCACTGACTAACCTGAGTCTAGGATTTTTTACCTATTGCTTGGTGTATTAACGTGAAATTTGGTTCTCTTTAACTTCAAGGTTTTATTATTAATTACGTGTTCTTTTCGAAAATTTCAGAACAGCGATGCGCGAAGCTTGCTTCCACTTACAGTAAAGCAGTTGAAGGATCTCTCTAGAGGTGGAGAATCTGATATCTCCATTGAAGGTGTTGATGTTAACAATGTAGGCTTTGATCCAATTGTTTTCTTCTTCTGTGTGAATAATCATTAATTTTCAAAATAGGTTTGAAATTTGATTTTTTGTTTTTAGATTGTGTTAGTGGGAAGGGTATCCAAGATAGACAATGCTGTTTCAGAATGTACTTTTAGAGTTGATGATGGCACAGGATGGGTTGAATGCACCAAATGGTTACTTTTCTCTCTTTCTTTGAGTTCTTCCGTTTAATTTTTAGTGTTAGAATGTTGTTGTTTAATACCTTGACTCTATACTACTATTTTTTTTTCATTTATTTTATGAATATTCTGCAGGGTTCATGAACATGTAGACTCAGTTGAAGTAGATGCTATCTCGTAAGTTATCTGTCGCCGCACTTCTAAGTTAGCCTACTTCTGCAGGCATTTTAGGAGTTTCTTCCTGAATACCGTAATTTGGAAAGACATCAAGGGTTTTTGTATATCATGAAGTTCAATTGTTTTTTTTTTTCATCTCAGAGTTGGAATGTATGTTCGTGTCTATGGTCAGTTAAAAAGCATTCAAAGTAGAAGGACTGTACACACCTTTTCAATTCGGTATGAATTCAAAATTTTACTTATATATTGAATTATATTCTTGCATTATGTTTTGCATTTTCACCCTTTTATTTATTTATTTTTAACGAAGGAGAGAAACCATCTTTAGGAGCATTATGCAACTCTTCTTTTTGCAGCATTTACATTTCCATTCTTTCAGATAAATAATTTTAATATGTGATCTTTGCAGAAAAGTTAATCTTGTTTGGTATATATGTTGAAAGGGAAAATGAATCTTCCTTGCAATCCATTAGATCAACATTTGTGTTGGATGACTATAAAAGTTGACCATCTAACTTTTAAGGCAAGGGGGGATAAGTGGGTTGAACAGGTAGATTGATGAGTATGATAGGTGATGGGGATTTTCTGCACAACAGGGGTATTTGATTTCTTTCAAGGTATCAGATTCAGGTCTTGTAGAGACTCACAACTGCTAAATCTAATGGCATATTCTATTTTGGCCTTTTGCAGTTCATTTATTTATTTATTTATTACTCCATTATCATTTTTATGTTTTCTCTACATGATATTACAACAAAGGTGGTCTTGGTCTAAATGCAGTTCTTTGTATAAGTCTACTATTTCTCAGACTATGTTTTTTTCCCCACTCTTTTCTCTCCCAATTGGGTGTGGTTTTACATGGTTACTCTTTTTAAAGTTTCAAATCACTTTCCATTAGGTTGAACATTTGGCCTTTAGAGTAGACTTCATTCATGGATTTCATGATACTATGTGATTTCAAGAATCATTTTAGGACACTTATTGGAAAATCAATAACACAAAAATAAATCTAAAACCCCTGGAAAAGATAGGGCAAAGCTTCCAGTTATTTTCTATAATGCTAGTTATACCAAATAAATCAGGGTCACCTTGGAATGACAGATATCGGAATTTAGTTTATAGTTCCATATGTTGAAAATAATGGTATCTCCTATCTGATTTGTTGTTATTTTATTCTGCATTTTGCTCATGTCAAAATTTTGGATGCTGCACTTAGACTTCTAGCTTTGAACTTCGTTGTTGCTTTCAGTCCTGTTACTTATTCTAATGAGATTACAATAACTTCGAATTTTGTTGTTGCTTTAAGGCCTGTTACTGATTACAATGAGATTACAAACCACTTCATCGAGTGTATATATGTTAATTTGTACAACACCAAGCTGAGGGTAAGAGTTGATACTCTAGTATACCATTGACATTCCAGCTTATTTGAATCTAAGTGTTTATGTTTTTATTGATAGGAACTATTTGTTTTATCTCAACTTTGTATGTAGGGTTGCATGACTACTCAGCCTCGGATGACAAATTCGATTGGTGGGCCTCAGGTGGCAAATTCAAATTTTGGCGACCCGGGAAAGGGTTATGGCTACCAAGCTAACCTGACAAACCAGGTGAACGAACTGAATTGCATAGTATCTTGCAAAGTTCTTTGATTTACTTGATCCTGATCTCATCTTTTTTTCCTCATTGCCAGTATAACACTGATGAACAGATCCGTGGTATTAGTTCAATGGTCTTACAATACTTGCGTCGGCCAGCATGCCTGTGAGTTGTGTATGATATTTTGACGAGTCTGGTTGATTTGGTTGAATTTAAATGATTGCTTTCCCTTTTTCTAGTTCCAGCTGAACTATAAATCATGTTAAACTAAATGTCTAATGACCTAGAGTTTGCAGATTTGAACAGATATCTGTTACATGTTTGTTTGTTAAAAAGTTATAGCTTAATCAATTACTTTATGTGATGTAGTTTAGGGGGGGGGGGGGGGGGGAGGAACAGCAGCAATCAAAAGAATTATGGCTGAACAAACATATAGGAAAGAAGATGGAGCTTTTGGATGGTTAAGTTGTAAAAACCTCTAGTTTCTTTCTATTAATTCGAGAAAATAATAAGAATGATTGTGTTGGCTGTAAGACCTGTAACTTATGTCTATAGGCTTGCTTTCTTGCAAGCAAAGTTTTAATTCTAATCCTAGATTTAAACCCTAATGATAATTAATAACCCAAAAAGCACTTAATAGTCCTAGCCTTAGCCCTTAGCTGTCTATCATATGTCTAATAATTAATAAATATTATAAAATAGATGAATCTCCTGCATCATCATGTGTAAATATAATTTATGGCATATCCTGAAATCCTGATGGAACAAAAATGACTCCTATGAGATGAAGTCTAAGAGAAAGTTATGTCCAAGATTTTAGGCACTTTAGCCATAGATTTTAGGCACTGATGAAATGACAAGCAAATAAAATTGGTGTTGCGACTAAAAAATATCGGCGTGTGCCTTTTCTTCATTTTTATAAAATTGGTCTCAAGTAATATATTTTAAAATACTAAAATTTCCTTTTTCAATAATTTATTGGAGTCGCCACCGATCGTTCAAAAAATGAGAGGGTAGACCGGACACCAAAAATAAAACCAGAGATTCCTTTTAGAAAATTGGGTTCGGGAGTCGGTTACGGATGGGGAAGGATTAACACCCCCACACCGCCCAAAATTGGTACCTAACGGATCGTATTGTATTTATCAGAAAATCTTAAAATTTCGGCCCAATTCAATTAATGACTTCCAAATGCATGATCATACAAGATATAAAACCATACCCAGTCCGCGATATCAAAGAAGATGACGCCCAAATGATTGGGACGACACTTCCAGTAGAATATCGGGATTATGAGCACTATTTTTACGTATTTTATATAACAGATAAATATGCTAACTCAAAGAATCAAAAAATTGAAATTAAATGAAATAAAGCTATAAAATGGAATCAAAAGGACAAAATTGAAACTTAAAAGAATCATGTGCAACAAATATAAAACATGAAACATGGACTGAAATTAAATGAAAATAAAAAATAAGGGCAGACATGAAAATAAATGGAAATAAAGTGCAGAAATAAAAACATATAAAGGACTGAAATTAAATAAAAAAGAAAGAAAGGTGCAGAAATTAAATAAGCAAATTGATTAGGGGGTCCAAGGGGTAATTAACCCGTCATAATTTAAATTAATTATTAGTACGGGGTCCAGATTGAAAGGCGGGAAAGAAAAACAGGGACCCGATGTGTAATTTCCCCATGCGGAATGACCTCTCGCGCTATTATCCCTGTGCGGAATGGCTTATGATGCAATTGTACCATTTTTAAAATATTAGGTTAATATATAATCCATTCTTAAATTAAACAATTCATTTTCCTCATCTCCCTCAACAAAACCCTAGAGCTCTCCTCTCTGTTCTCTTAACCTTCCGGCGCCGCACCCCTTCACCGGCCGCCGCTAATCGGCGCCGGCGAACCTAAACCATCTCTTTTTATTTTTTTATTTATTTTTAAATAAACCGAATCCCGTCTCGTATCTAACCCCAAAACTCTCTTTTTCTTTTTACTTCGAAACCTGGAACCCATGTGATAACCGTCTTACCGCTCACCATGCATGACCGTCGAAGGACCGGCGGCCGGATATCGGGACACGACGCGAAGGTTCGAAAAAAGGTAACCCCTTTATGTGTTTTTTTGTGTTTTCGAAATAAAATAAAAAGATGAAACCGAGTAAAATAAAATACCTCTGAATCTTTCTCTATTTCACTTCTTTGAAGAGTAAAAAACCTCCTCTTTACATTTTTCATTCACCGATTTATAATAGGATTTACAATCATGTTTTTTTTACTAACTTCTGACATATTCTGCTCTATTTGGATCAACTTGCGAATGGCGGTGGCATCGTGGCCGTTGGTGCCGCGGAGATGAACGGCCAGATTCAGTTTTGAGATGGACGGCCATGATGAGGTGCGTGGCCCACACGCGCGCGTGGAAGTCGATTGGTCGGCGCGTGTTCTTCACGCGCGATCCGAGGGGTCGCCTGAGCTTTGATCTTGACCGTTGGATCATGTTTTGATCCAACGGTCACAAGGTGGCTGCACATGAGACAAAACACAAATTAGGGTTTTATTTTTGTAATATTGGGCCAAAGTTGGGCTTATCATTTTGTAATGGACACTTAATTTAGTGAACATTTATTTAATATTTATTTATTATTTATTATTTTATTATATCAGAAACTAAATAAACAATTAATTCAAAAAATTAGTGTTTACAGTTGCCCCTCTTTGCTCATTCTGGTGAAACAAGAATAGAGCAAAGATAATAAACACTAATTTTGCCTTACTTCCCTGTTTAGGAGATTCGGAACCACAGGTCTCTTCTGTATAGAACAGTCGTGTTCTTTCTCCGTCTGAAGCCTTGGATCTGCAAGTTCTCTATGTATAGAATTCTTAGCTTTTCCTTGGCAACATCTCTTTGGGTCACGAATTCTTCTAACAGAGTCTTCATTCTTCACGTTTTGGAGTTGCAGGTTCTTCCTATATAGAACCTTTTTCACTCTTTTGGTTGGATTCTTTGAGCTAAGTTCTTCCTATATAGAACTTTTTCAATCTAAAATTCAAAAGCTACGAGTTTTTCCTATATAAAACTCTTTGCTTCGAAGTTTCGGGCTTCTGGTTCTTCCTATATAGAACCTTTGGCTTGTCTTCAACTATGCATTTTCAGGTTACAAGTCCTTCCTGTATAGAACTTGCCATCTTTATTTGGGGTTCTTCCTATATAGAACCTTGGAGTTTCGGGTTCTTCCTGTATAGAACTTTTATCTCAAAATTTGTGGTTCTTCCTATATAGAACCTTGGAGTTTCGGGTTCTTCCTGTATAGAACTTTTATCTCAAAATTTGTGGTTCTTCCTATATAGAACCTTGGAGTTTCGGGTTCTTCCTGTATAGAACCTTTATCTCAAAATTTTGGGGTTCTTCCTATATAGAACCTTGGAGTTTTGGGTTCTTCCTGTATAGAACCTTTATCTCAAAATTTGTGGCTCTTTCTATATCGAACTTTTATCTTTGAAGTTTCAGGCTCTTCCTACATGGAACCTTCATCTCGAAATCTGCGACTCTTCCTATATAGAATCTTTATCTTTTGAAGTTCTTGAAATTTTGAAAAATTTAAGATGACGCTTCAGCTTCTTGTCCCCTCCCTGTGTACACGGCTTGGGCGTCTCTTTGAGTTTTCCTGTCAAAAGCATAGACAATTTTTTTTATCGATGCAGTGGGTTAGCATGTTCCTATCTTAGGGATGCTTAACTACAAATGATGCATGATTATTGATTTTTTTCATCTCTTTCAGACTCATTTCTTGCTGTTTCTATTCTTCGGTCTCGGTGGTTTGCCATCTCAAGCTTGGGTTCGACCCTTTTCCAGCCAGCCCCTTTGTTTTCAGGTGATCTTCAATTTTCCCCCTCTTTTTCTTTCTTCTTTTTCTCCTTTTCTCTTTTCATTTCATCTTTGCTTTTTTCCTTTCTGTGGTTTCTTCATTTTCGCGACCATTTTGTTCTTCTTTCAGTGAGGAATCTCATTTTATGCCAGTTTTGATAGTTCTCTTCTGACGTATCAAATGTTGGAGTTTCTGTTTTCAAATTGCCTGTATTTCAAAGGATAGATCATAGTAATGTCGCAAAATCTTCTGCTTATTTTAAATTATGTTACTCTGCTTATTGGGTACTTAACAATGAATAAGGAAGAGAATGACAAAAGAAAAGGGAAAGGTTATATTATCATTATTGACAGGTTGGCAAACACAAGAAAACAAAACACTATACGGAGCTCTAACATGCACTGTATGAATGATGCGCGAGCCTGTCGATCAAGGTGAAAATCTTGTTTCAGATATCTTTGGTCCTGGATGGGGTTTGCTTGTCAGATGCCCGATCCCTGCTTCTTTGAACTGCCCTGTGCGGGTTTTCAGCTCAAATCTCCTTTTCCGTGGCTCCAAGGTGCCCATTTTGGGTTTTCGCCTTGAAACCCTCTTTTTTCTTTTCTTTTCTTTTCTTTTCTTTTTCTTTTTTCTCTTTTCTTTTTCTTTTTTCTTTTTCTTTTTTCTTTTTTCTTTTTCTTTTTTCTTTTTCTTTTTTCTTTTTCTTTTTTTAAGCATAATATTTTTTTACTGCGTCGGAGTTTATTGGGTTTTTCAACTCTTTCCCGTCCATTTCTGCTAAGATCAATGCTCCTCCAGAAAATGCTTTCTTGACGACAAACGGTCCTTCCCAATTAGGTGTCCATTTTCCTCGAGAGTCTCTATGGTTTGGCAAGATCTTTTTTAGCACCAAATCTCCTTCTTGAAATTCTCGTGGGCGAACTTTCTTGTTGTAAGCTCGCATCATCCTCTTTTGATACATTTGACCATGGCAGATGGCCTTCAATCTTTTTTCCTCGATGAGATTTAACTGGTCATACCGTGCTTGTACCCATTCCGCGTCATCTAGCTTTACCTCGTTTAGAATCCGAAGCGAAGGAATCTCGACTTCAATAGGCAATACTGCTTCAGTCCCGTAAACTAGGGAGTATGGTGTTGCCCCGGTGGAGGTACGTATGGATGTCCGGTAAGCGAAAAGGGCAAAGGGTAGTTTCTCATGCCAGTCTTTAAATGTGTCTGTGGTTTTGGATATGATCTTCTTAATATTTTTATTAGCCGCCTCGACTGCTCCGTTCATCTTGGGACGATAAGCCGTTGAGTTATGATGCACTATCTGGAACTGCTCGCACACGCCAGCCACCATTGAATTGTTCAGATTTGAGGCATTATCGGTGATGATCCTTTCCGGCATTCCGTATCGACAAATGATTTCTTTCTTTAAGAACTTGCAGACTGTTGCTCTGGTGATACTAGCATAAGAAACCGCTTCTACCCACTTGGTGAAGTAATCAATGGCGACAAGAATGAAACGATGCCCGTTGGAAGCCTTTGGGTGAATTTGCCCTATGACGTCTATTCCCCATGCGGCAAAAGGCCATGGTGAGTTCATGGTATGTAAAGGCAGCGGTGGGGAGTGAATCCGGTCGGCGTATATCTGGCATTTGTGGCACTTTTTGGCGTAGTCAATGCAATCTCCTTCCATTGTGGACCAGAAGTAGCCATATCTCATTATCTTTCGGGCCATCGAGAAGCCATTGGCATGTGTTCCACACAACCCTTCATGTACTTCAGCAAGAATAGTTTTTGCTTCTCGTGCATCGACACATCTCAATAGTACCTGGTCTTTTCCTCTCTTGTATAAAACTTCACCATCTAAGACGTACCCTGCTGCCATTCTCCTTATGGTCTTCTTATCATTCTCATTTGCTTCTTTAGGGTAATCTTGGAATTTGATATATTGCAAAATATCGTAATACCAGGGATTTCCATCTACTTCCTCTTCTAGGTTACAGCAATGAGCCGGTATTTCAAAAATCCGCATCTCTATTGGTCTCATTTCGGCCTTCGTGCTTGCTTTGAACATTGCAGCCAAAGTTGCCAGAGCGTCTGCCATTTGATTTTCTTCTCTTGGTAGATAGGTGAAGCTGATTTCCTCGAATTCTTTGTTCAGCTCTTGAATCAAATTATAGTACTTGACCAACTTCGGGTCTCTAGTTTCCCATTCTCCTCGGAGTTGGTAAATTACCAGGGACGAGTCACCGAAGACTTGAAGCACTTTAATTCTTCTCCCAATAGCTGCAGTTAATCCCATGACACATGCCTCGTATTCCGCTATATTGTTCGTGCAAAAGAATTCCAATCTACTCGTGAATGGGTAGTAGACATTTTCCGGTGAGATCAATATTGCCCCTATGCCATGGCCTAGAGCGTTGGATGCCCCGTCAAAGTAAAGCTTCCATGGATTCTCCTCTTGGGCGGCAGATTTTCCAGTTGCGATACACATCAAGTCTTCGTCTGGGAATTTGAAATTCAGGGATTCATAATCATCAGATGCACGGCTTGCTAAGAAGTCAGCTATGGCACTTCCTTTTATTGCTTTTTGATTAACGTACACAATGTCAAATTCTGACAATAGCATCTGCCAACGGGCCATCTTCCCGGTTAAGGCCGGCGCTTCCATCATGTATTTTAATGGGTCCATTTTGGATATCAACCAGGTGGTGTGATATAACATGTACTGCCTGAGTCTTTTTGTCGCCCAGACCAGAGCACAACACAACTTCTGTATTGACGGATACCGTGTTTCGCAGTCAGTGAACTTCTTGCTCAGGTAGTAGATGGCCCTTTCTTTCTTCTCGAATTCATCATGTTGTCCTAGGACGCACCCCATCGAATTTTCATAGACTGTTAAGTACAAGATTAGTGGTCTGCCTTGCACCGGAGCTACCAAGATTGGAGGATTTACCAAATATTTTTTGATCTTCTCCAAAGCCTCTTGACATTCTGTGTCCCATACCCCTGGGTTGTTTTTCCGAAGCAGACGGAAAATAGGGTCGCATTTGTCGGTTAATTGGGAAATAAAACGTGATATGTAGTTAAGCCTCCCCAAGAAACCTCGGACTTCTTTTTGTGTTTGAGGGGGTGGAAGATTGTGGATAGCCTTGACTTTGTCAGGATCGATCTCGATTCCATTTCTACTGACCACAAACCCTAAGAGCTTTCCAGATGTAACTGCAAATGTGCATTTGGCGGGGTTAAGCTTCAATTGGTACTTTCTTAATCTTTGGAAGAGGTTTCTCAGATTCTGAATATGTTCTTCCTCTGTTTTGGACTTGGCGATCATGTCATCCACGTAGACTTCAATTTCATTGTGCATCATGTCGTGAAAGAGGGTCACCATAGCCCTCTGATAGGTTGCCCCAGCGTTTTTTAGCCCGAAGGGCATTACTTTGTAACAAAATGTGCCCCATTCAGTTACGAATGTAGTCTTCTCCATGTCTTCCGGGTGCATTTTTATTTGATTGTATCCCGAAAACCCATCCATGAAGGAGAACCATGAATGCCCTACCGTATTGTCAACCAGGGTATCAATGTGGGGTAAAGGAAAATTGTCTTTCGGGCTTGCTTTGTTGAGATCCCGGTAATCTACACACATGCGAACCTTCCCGTCTTTCTTTGGTACTGGAACTATGTTAGCAACCCATTCGGAATACTTGACCACCTTCAAGAATCCTGCGTCAAACTGTTTTTTTACTTCATCCCTGATTTTTAACAACATATCAGTTCGCATTCTTCTAAGCTTCTGTTGGACTGGCCTATAATCAGGTTTTATCGGTAGTTTGTGTACTACGATATCTGTGTTCAGCCCTGGCATATCCTGGTAAGTCCAAGCAAATATATCTTTGAATTCTTGAAGTAAGACTATCAGATCGTACCGGGTCTTGCTAGTAAGAGTGGTGCCGATTTTCACTTCTTTTTTCTCTTCATCAGTCCCCAAATTGAGAATCTCCACTTCTTCTCGGTGAGGCAAGATTTGCTTTTCTTCACTCTCCATCATTCTGAGCAATTCGTTTGGAATTTCACAATCTGTTTCATCCAGTGTCTCATCGGACTCTTCCAGACATAAAGGTAACTCGAATTTCACCTCTATGTCAGATTCGGAATCATTCATACAGGGAACGGTCTGGGCCCTGCATAGCGTCATAAGAAGGATATTTGGAAAAGGAAATGTGTTTGGGTGAAATGAATGGTAAATGAAATGAATAATAAAAAAAATGAACAAATAAATGCCCACCAGACGGATAGGAATAAATGATAAATACGCGGATTAGATGATATGTTTGCCATTTAAAAGGGTGGAAACGAAATCATCTTATTGAATTTAAAAGCAGGTTAACATAGTTGCCCTTTACAGAAGATCCCTAATGCCTGTGGGCCACGACAGTAGGGGTTGTTTGAGGCATTACTCTGTTTCTTTCTTAAGGGTTACAGGCAAGTCGAAGCAGCTCCAATTATCAAGTGATTCCCCCGGAAAACAAGGACGAATTTCCGTTAGGAACTTGCTACTGCTTTCACTATCGGATATCACATTGATGGACATTCCTTCAAGCCATTCATTAAATGCTTCTTCTTCATTGAGCATGTTACTTTCCCGGTTTGCTTCTTGTATCTTTTGTTCGGCATTGATAATTCCCCCAGACACAAAGGTGTCTTTGAGATGGGGAAAAGTCATGGGTTTCCATGGGATGGCCATTCCTTTGAACCTAGCTCTCCTCCTTTCTGCTTCCTCTTTATATTCCTCCCTCTTTTGCAGTATACTGGGCTTGTGGCCTAATCCATGTTTGCCCTTCTTGAAGATGACCTTCGTTGCTCGTAGTCTTCCTTGCAAATTCTTCCCCAAACCTTTTCCAACTTTACCTCCTTTTCCCAAAGTCTGCTTGACGGCCATTTTCGTGCAGTTAGACAGCCTGGGACACGGGATCCTGCATCCTTCTGTGACAAAGGTTGCATTGATGAATTCTAAGGCCCGAAAAGCACATTCTACGGCCTCTTCGTTTGGTGGGACATAAGGGGCATCAGATGTGACCGAAGCTATGATTTCCTGTTCTGCTTCGACACTCACCAATTTTCCTTCGGTTATAAATTTCAGCTTTTGATGTAGGGATGAAGGAACAGCGCCAGCTGAATGAATCCAAGGTCTTCCCAACAAGCAATTATACGTTGGGCGGATGTCCATCACCACGAACTCAATGACATACTCTGTCGGCCCGATTAACAATGGTACTTCTATTTTCCCCACTACTTCCCTTTGAGTCCCATCAAAAGCCCTCACAGAGCTGTGGCAGGGTTTAAGATGGGAACTATCTATAGGTAGTCGTTGTAAAGTTGTCATTGGGAACACATTCAGTGCAGACCCGTTGTCAATGAGTACCCCGGGCAAGACGTATCCCTTGCAGTGGGTGGTAATGTTTAAGGCCTTGGTGGATCCCATACCTCCATCTGGGATTTCGTCATCACTGAACGTGATGTAATTATCTGCAGCGATGTGCCCCACAATACGGTCTAGCTTGGCCACCGAGATGTTTTCCGGAACGAAAGTTTGATTTAAAACTTTCATTAAAGCATCGCGATGCTTTTCTGAACTTAGCAACAGCTCAAGTACTGTAATCCTTGCTTGTTGTTTTCGCAGCTGCTCCACAACGTTGTACTCACTATGTCTTAGGAATCTCAGAAACTCCTGTGCTTGAGCCTCCGTCACGGGCTCGTTGATCTTCCCAGGGGGATCTTCACCAAATACCTTCCCCTGTTCGGTCATAGCGTCATTGTTTTGACCATTAGTCTCCTTTATTGCCCTCGATGGGAGGCACCTGCCACTTTTAGTGAAATGGCCTGCTTCATTTATAGCTTCGGTTCCTTCTTCCGTCTGTTCCTGCCCTTGCGTTGTTCGAGCATCATCGGATGCAAGTCCTTCACGATGCATTGCAGAATTTTGTGATACGGATATATTGGCTGTATAATTCCAAGGAACCTTCCTCGTATCCTTAAATAGGAAAGGGGTCGGAGCCGAAATTATGAGTTTCGGGGTCGTCTTTGAACTTTCCCCTTGAGATGAACTCCCTTCATTTGATCTGGATATGACATATGGTCTACCTACCCCGTATTTAGCCTTGGGGTGATCTGACGCACAGACGTCCCATTCCTTCTTTCCTTCAATTTCCTCAAAGAATTCAATTTCTTTGTTGTCCATCATTCTCTGGACCACCTGTTTGAACTTTTCACACTGTTGAATTTTGTGCCCTCTTTCTTGATGAAATTCACAGTAAGGCTCACATCCTCCCTGCACTAGTTCCATGCCCCGATCTATTAATCGAGCCGTACACAGCTGCTGGAATACCCATTGAAGAGGGGACCTGACTTCTGCAATTTCCATTTTAGCCTTTCTATTGCCTTCATTTTCAATAGCATTCACACCACGACCTTCATGGTTTGGTAAAGGATTGGCAGCCATGTTAGGTTCATCAAATGATAGCACTCCGGTGTTTATCAGATTTTGAACGACCTTCTTAAAAGAAAGGCAGTTTTCTATGGAGTGACCAGAGGCGCCGGCATGATATTCACACTGAGCCTTCTCATCATACCAGGCAGGAAAAGGGGGCTTGTATGGAGTGACGTAATATGGTCGGATTATATCAGCCTTATGCAATTGTGAATACAATTCAGCATAGGATACCGGCAATGGGGTAAATGATATTTTTTCTCTTTCTTTTCTAGTAGTTCTCTCTTCTCTTTTGCTTGAGCCTTGTGTGTTTCCAGCAGAAGCTTGGGGCTGTGAGATGGTGAGGTTTGCTGGGACGCAGTAAGTACTGGTGGAGTTCACCTCATTGTCTTTCTTCTTGTAATTTCTTTTGGCATTTTCCCCGTTGTCGATTCTTCCACTTTTTATTGCGGCCTCAATTGATTCCCCTGTCCTTACTAGATCAGCAAAGGCTTGAGTGGTGTTGTTTATCAAGCGGTCAAATAGTGCCCCTTTCAAAGTGTTTACGAACATAGGGGTGATCTCATACTCAGGGATTGGTGGTTGGATCTGAGCAGCCACGTCACGCCATCTTTGAGCATACTGTCGCAGACTTTCATTTGGTTTTTGTTCCAGACCTTCTAGCATGATCCGGTTTGGGGTCATGTCTGTTACATGTTTGTACTGTTCAGTGAACGCTTTCGAAAGGTCTTTCCATGATTTAATGTTTGCCCGGCTCAATTGTGTGTACCAGCGGATAGCCGACCCAGTCAAGCTATCTTGGAAGCAATGAATTAACAACTTCTCGTCCTTTACGAAGGCAGTCATTTTCCTTATGTACATGGTTATGTGAGCAGATGGGCAAGTAGTCCCGTCATATTTATCAAAGTCGGGGGTTTTAAATTTTGGTGGGAGGACCAGGTCCGCGACGAGGCTTAGATTGTTGGCCTCGTTCTCTTGCTCACCCCTTTCATGTATGGAATGAAGTCTTTCTTCAAGACCACGAAGTCTCCCTTCGTATTTCATTTCAACCTCTGCCTTGATTCGTTCTACTATGTTCAGATCCGGCATTTCTTCCTCTTGACCTACTTCTATGTCAACATGTTGGCCTGCAGGTCCCCCAACTGGGTGTTCAGCCGACACACCAGTGGTATTGATGTGTACTCTCTTTTCAGGAGCCGGTGTACTAGGTCGAACCCTTGCATGTGATACAGCTTCCCCTGTTTCTTCGCCCGTGTTATCAGGGATCTTCATCTTGCCAGTCACTTTTTCCAGTAGAGCAGTTATTTGAGTCATTATTACAGCTTGAGATTGTGCGATCTGGTCAGTAATATTTTGTTCAGCCCTATTGACTCGGGTTTCGAGATCCTTTTGGCCCTTTTCCAAGCTGGACACTCTATCTTCCATTTTTTTGGTTCGGAGGCGGGTATCGTATTTGTGCGGTATGATTGCTGCCATATTATTTTCTCACGATTAAATATTGTCATTTCAACCATTAAATGCAATGTAATATGATAATGATGCATGAGAATGGATGTAATGGGGGTGTTGATTCTTAGAACAGTCCTTAGAAAGACTTTTATTTAGTAGAAAAGGTTTTCATTACAAAAGTAGTAGTAACGAGTTACAGATAATGGCTCGCTTCTGCGCCTAGCACTGTTACTTCTTGAAGCAGAGCTCGGACTCGAGTTCCTAGATCTATATCTGGGTTGATGAGTGTATACAGTTCGGCTGCAGCTCCTGCTAAGTTTTGGATGTAGTGAGCGACTTCTCGTGCATGCGACATAACATCCATCATAGATCTATGTTGGTCTCTGATCAGTTGGCCTGCCTGTTGGAGCCCCCAAACTATCCGGCTATTGTCTTCCTGAATGGCACCTTCAAATGAAGCAAGTTGCTCTCTGCACCCCTGTAAGGCTGCCTCTAACTCAGTCACCCTTGCCCTCAGTAGTTCGTTTTCTTGTTGGGCAAAGTCCAAGGCCATGTAACCTTGGTTCTGATCGTTCATGAGCCCTTCTACTTGAGCCACGAGCTCTCCGTTTGTTATGATTAGATCTTGATTCAGGGTCTGGCTAATGATGAGTTCTTGAGTCATTGCGTTTAACTCGGCCACTTTCTGCTTGGTCAAAATTTGGCTATCCTGGTAAGCTATTCCCGATTGTGTCAACTGAGCCATTAAGTTCTGAATTTGTTCCTCGCTAAGGGCCAATTTCTGTTGAGCAGCCCCCAGCTCCTCATTCTTTTTCATGACCTGCCTCTGACTTGCTTCATATTTGCGGGCGTAACCATCAGATTTCTTCTTTGCTGTTACTAATTTGTTGGTTAATTCTCTGGCAGTAGTTCCCAATCCATTTCTCCTCAAGTTCTGTTTCAGCTCTACCCACTCATGTCTTAAGTCTTCATGTTCTTCTTGTAGCGCCTTCTTTTCTTTCAGCAGTTTTTCTCCTTGGTTTTTATATTTGTCTGTATCAACCGATGCTAAGTAGTTTGCAGATTCTAATTCAAAAATTCGTTTTTCCAAAGCTTGTACTTCTCTTCGATGGGCCCTTCTAGCCTTTTCCAGGTCGGTGGGGGCATCTCTCATGTGTTCTTCCAAAGGTCGGACATTTGCCTGATTCGATCCTGGAAGGTTGTCATTTACACGGGTAGTCCTCCAGTGCTCGTAGGCAGAAGTGAAAGGTGTCCCATCGTTATATATTTCAACTTTGTACAGATTTCTCCAAGCACGGCTCATCTTCAGGACCTGAGCCTTGTAGCCATTGCCTTCGTGTGGAAAGCTAATAGTTTCTAAATCGTGTGTCACAGGGATGAACTGCATCGAGCCAAATTGGCGTGATACTAGTAGTGGGCAATAACCGGTTCCTCCCCATACTCCTGGCAGTGGTACCCAATCATACTCCCCACAACGGTACAGAAAATCCTCTATAATGAGCCACGGGACTTTCCATTTGACCATCTCATCCTGGAGGTCGCGGAATGCTGCTATCCACTGTTCTTCCGTCATTGCTTCGGCTTGATATTCTTTCAAGAAGGCCTTTATAGGTGAATAGTTGGTCATGCACATTTGGTATGAAAAATTCAGGTCCCAGAAATGACTACGAATCCATATTTCTAGGAGCGGAACACAACACAAAAATCTGTTCCCCTTTCCTTTGCGGCATGCAGTCAGTGATCTGAAGGTTTCTGCTAGAATGGTCGGGGCCGGATTGATCCCCTTTTTCAGCTTGACGAACATGTCGGTTGTTGCATAGTCTATATGCCCTCGCGTTTTGGGGAATATGATTAACCCGTAGACGCCGTAGGCGAACAACTGCCTCCTTTTGGGTGGATCGGGATGCAGCTGGATCAATTCCCTGATGTGCCTCCAAGCTATGCAATCACTGTTCCCTGGCTTTGTGATTTTACCTTCGAACCAACTCCCACTCATTCCAGTGACGTCCATCAAGTTTTCCACAAAAGGGCGCAAGTCCCTGGGCCTTGTATAGACTTTTCCTTCTTTTGTCCCCGGGCAACGGAGTAGTGACGTATATTCTTCTATGGTAGGTGTCATATCTATTTTTCCGAACGTGAAACAATTATACCCCGGATTCCAGAATTGAGTCAAGGCTCGGAATAAATGCTTGTCACTCTTTACACTTAACAAAAGGCCTATGTCTCCAAACTCTCTTCGGAAGTCTCGCTTCATCTCTTGATCCCAACCTTGCCATATTTCTTGTAATTCAGCCGGATTACTTTGAGTAGAAACGATTGCCGTATCTCCGATGACTTCTGATACATGTCCTATTTTCAAGCTGTCCCCTTTTTCCATGTGCATTCGTTCGGACCAACCCCATACATCAGCATTCTCACTTTTGGTAATATTGATCCTTTCTCCCATTCTTAAATGCCCTCTAAAACGGATGTTCTTTAGATCAACACCTATGTATGCAACATGATGCGAGTTGTATGCAGATGAGAGAAAATAAAAAAGAGAAAAAAAACAAAAAAGTAAGTCAGTATCGCATAATGGATAGATTATACAAAATGAAGGTGATAAACGTATTGTTAAATAAGACAGAAAAATTGAAAGCACATATAGAAGAAGTAAGTTTAAATGGACCTAGATTTACCTTGACTGTGCTTCGGCATGGTTCCTAGGGTTTAGCTCTATGGCTTAACTATATGCAGTTTGAATCTAGAGTAAAAGGGTACTCGAACTGTCGCAAGGACATCGATTCGAGGGATCGCGACCAGTATACTATACGAGAGCGAAGCTCTACGGAGTATACTGACCGGATCCTGGGAACAAATTACAACACCATACGGAAGTGGCAACTTCACGAGGCGAAGTAATTATTCCCACCTAAGGGTTCATGATGACAAAAACATATATCAAACATCGCATACTCAAACAAGGTTGGAAAATCATTAATTAAATTGGGCCGAAATTTTAAAATTTTTAATGAATTCAATACGAACCGAATCTAAGGCTTGACCCTCTTTTTTTGTTTAAAAAAAACAAAAAAGTTTGTCCCCAGTGGAGTCGCCATGCTGTTGCGACTAAAAAATATCGGCGTGTGCCTTTTCTTCATTTTTATAAAATTGGTCTCAAGTAATATATTTTAAAATACTAAAATTTCCTTTTTCAATAATTTATTGGAGTCGCCACCGATCGTTCAAAAAATGAGAGGGTAGACCGGACACCAAAAATAAAACCAGAGATTCCTTTTAGAAAATTGGGTTCGGGAGTCGGTTACGGATGGGGAAGGATTAACACCCCCACACCGCCCAAAATTGGTACCTAACGGATCGTATTGTATTTATCAGAAAATCTTAAAATTTCGGCCCAATTCAATTAATGACTTCCAAATGCATGATCATACAAGATATAAAACCATACCCAGTCCGTGATATCAAAGAAGATGACGCCCAAATGATTGGGACGACACTTCCAGTAGAATATCGGGATTATGAGCACTATTTTTACGTATTTTATATAACAGATAAATATGCTAACTCAAAGAATCAAAAAATTGAAATTAAATGAAATAAAGCTATAAAATGGAATCAAAAGGACAAAATTGAAACTTAAAAGAATCATGTGCAACAAATATAAAACATGAAACATGGACTGAAATTAAATGAAAATAAAAAATAAGGGCAGACATGAAAATAAATGGAAATAAAGTGCAGAAATAAAAACATATAAAGGACTGAAATTAAATAAAAAAGAAAGAAAGGTGCAGAAATTAAATAAGCAAATTGATTAGGGGGTCCAAGGGGTAATTAACCCGTCATAATTTAAATTAATTATTAGTACGGGGTCCAGATTGAAAGGCGGGAAAGAAAAACAGGGACCCGATGTGTAATTTCCCCATGCGGAATGACCTCTCGCGCTATTATCCCTGTGCGGAATGGCTTATGATGCAATTGTACCATTTTTAAAATATTAGGTTAATATATAATCCATTCTTAAATTAAACAATTCATTTTCCTCATCTCCCTCAACAAAACCCTAGAGCTCTCCTCTCTGTTCTCTTAACCTTCCGGCGCCGCACCCCTTCACCGGCCGCCGCTAATCGGCGCCGGCGAACCTAAACCATCTCTTTTTATTTTTTTATTTATTTTTAAATAAACCGAATCCCGTCTCGTATCTAACCCCAAAACTCTCTTTTTCTTTTTACTTCGAAACCTGGAACCCATGTGATAACCGTCTTACCGCTCACCATGCATGACCGTCGAAGGACCGGCGGCCGGATATCGGGACACGACGCGAAGGTTCGAAAAAAGGTAACCCCTTTATGTGTTTTTTTGTGTTTTCGAAATAAAATAAAAAGATGAAACCGAGTAAAATAAAATACCTCTGAATCTTTCTCTATTTCACTTCTTTGAAGAGTAAAAAACCTCCTCTTTACATTTTTCATTCACCGATTTATAATAGGATTTACAATCATGTTTTTTTTACTAACTTCTGACATATTCTGCTCTATTTGGATCAACTTGCGAATGGCGGTGGCATCGTGGCCGTTGGTGCCGCGGAGATGAACGGCCAGATTCAGTTTTGAGATGGACGGCCATGATGAGGTGCGTGGCCCACACGCGCGCGTGGAAGTCGATTGGTCGGCGCGTGTTCTTCACGCGCGATCCGAGGGGTCGCCTGAGCTTTGATCTTGACCGTTGGATCATGTTTTGATCCAACGGTCACAAGGTGGCTGCACATGAGACAAAACACAAATTAGGGTTTTATTTTTGTAATATTGGGCCAAAGTTGGGCTTATCATTTTGTAATGGACACTTAATTTAGTGAACATTTATTTAATATTTATTTATTATTTATTATTTTATTATATCAGAAACTAAATAAACAATTAATTCAAAAAATTAGTGTTTACAATTGGCAGTGAAGATTAATATAGTACAGTATCTTTTTTGATAGAATATCCATTTTCCATTCAATTGTTTCCTGTTTTGATAAATTTTACTGAGACCTGCAGGCATGGTTTGCTTTGGTCATTATAATAATGTTGTAAACAGTTAGTAATCATCTAGAATAGTGCTGGCAAGTTAGATGATGAATATATGAAAATGTCCCAAATATGAGTGTACAAGTATCCTTACCTATCATGGTGAGATTGTAAAGCCTGAAAAATTCAACAAGCTTTGTTTTTTTGGTCAGAAGTTGGGTTTTATTTGACCTTGTTCTGTTTTGGGTGCTTTAGTTTCTCAGGGTAAAGTAGTTCCAAATAGATATCATCACTCTTTTCTATTATTATTTTATTTTACTATGAAATGGTGTCATAAATTTTTGGTCTACATATTGTTTGTGTTAGAGTAGCATGTTGTGTTTTCAGTGCATCTGAGATGGGGGTATGCTCTGATGTTGTGGCTCGTGAACTAAATGTTTCGGTGGATAAGATCAGGTATGTCTCTTTCACTGATTGTCACATTTGAGTGTGATCATAGGCAATAAACAAACTCAATATGTTGGGGTTTGACAGGCAAACTTTAGAATTTCTTGCATCGGAGGGCCTCGTTTACACAACCACTGATGATTACTACAAATTTACAGATGCCTGAGGTATGTGGATGTGATGTACAAACTAAAGAGTAATCTGTTATGTCAGTCTTTAGAGCAAAAGTTATGTTAGTTCTTAGTCGTAATGCTCTACACCTATCTTTCTATCATGAAGTATGTCCATGTGATGTAAGTAATTTCAGTGTTTAGAGCAAAACATATAATGCAACTAAACAATTGCAAAACAGGATTTCGAGAAACGTGCTTGCAATGTTGGACATGATTATGAATTATTAGTATCCTCAATATGTGCAAATCAATTCATAATATCATGTAAAATATTTTGGACAACCAAATGTATTGTTGTTGGATCAGTGATTTCCTCTCAAAACCTGTTCAGATAACAATTGCAGGCTCACTTTTCGTCTTATAAATCATTGGTGGGGTGTAAAATTAAATAGTATGTTTCTTTTGTGACATTAATTTAATTGCACGGTCTCGGAGTCGGAAGGGATGCAGCATTACTGGCTATTCAACCCAAGTAAAATTTGCCTGTACTTTATGCTGGGTTCAAGTTGGGAGGGACATAACTATGATTTAGGGTTGGGATAAAACATATACTTTAAAAGTGGAAACAAATTCAAAAATAAACATTTTTTTAAAAAAATTATATACAGGGACAAAAGTGAGAGAAAAAATTTGTGGGGAGTGAGGGCGCAATTGCCCCTCCCCAACCCCATATAGCTCCGCCCTACAGGTTGGGACACAATCAAATCATTGAAGATGCTTTTGACTTTGATAGACTCCAGCTTTGATTTGTTGCTCCATTTTTCCCCATGTTGATGGGGTTGTTCTAGCATGCGGCTGCCTAATATACGGTTAATATACGGCGTTACCGAAAACATGATAAGGTATGGATACTTTTGAAAAAGTATGGATACTTTCGAAATCAACATATCCGGTACCGCTTTACCGAATACATTATTCATACTTTTTTGAAAGTATCCATACCTTATCATATTCCCAATAACGCCTTATCATGTTTCCGGTAACGCCGTATATTAACCGTATATTAGGCGGCCGCATGCTAGAAAACTCCCATTCTGATTGTTGGGTTGGGCAAAAATGATTGATCTTATCTACCTTTGCTTGCACACTCAACCCCTCCTACTTCTTTCTTAATCTACCAGCTGTCCTTTTTTTCCTGAATTAGATGAATTCTACTTTATACGAACATCATTGTTAATAAGAACAAAAATATCAGCATTTGCCCATGATGTCTCGTATTCCTCTCTTGTTAAAACTACACCAAGCAAGAGGAATAGTAGTTGCTCTCAAATACTTCCCTTTTTCATACAACTTACAAGTCAGAACCTCAGACTGTATTAACTACAAGTCTACAACCTCTCAGCAAGCAAAGGTCAACACCGAATCCTGCTAATAATCTTCCAGGGAAAAAATGTTGACGTGTTTTACGCTCAAAGATTTGGTTCTCTTTTTCTTGGGCTTTTCTAAAAACAGACGGCTTAAAAGCAGGCTAAATACAAACCAAGAAAAAAATATTATTGGATGGAGCCGGTTTAATATAGGTCGTTCGATTAAAAAAAATGAGATAAGGTTACCCGGTGAACCGGTAACCCTTTTATGATGGTATAACTTCAGGAAAAAACGACGAGCGGGAAAAGAAAAGCAAAATTTTAGGGCATCGAAACCAAGAGGACGAAGCTGATTTTTGCATCAACCAAAGAAGAAAATCTGAAGGAAATTTGTCGAGGAGGTTGGGTTTGAATACGGTTTGTAGGTAAGTTCTTGCTTCCTTTTTTTCGGTTTTTTTTCTATTTGAGCGAAACCACATTGCAAATGATGAAGGTTTTTGTATAAATCGTTGGAATGTGGATATCTTTGTACTTTATAATGAATATTGTAGAGGAGATTGAATTGGAAGGAATTTTTAGGGTTTTGGATTATTGGCTGTTTAAGGTTATTGGCAATAAAAAGTAATAGCAAGAAAATTCATATAGAAAGTATGAACAAAAATAACAATAGTTAAAAGAAGTGTTCAACACATTTATTAAGTAGTTATTTCGGCTTGAATAACTCGTTCATTGTGTTCTTGAATAACAAAAGAAATAAGGTTAAATAATTAAGTGATGTTTCAGTTAGGTTAGTTAGTGATAAACCAATGATAAATGTTACAAATTGTAGTTGATAAGGTACGAAAAGGAGAAAGAAATATTGTCGAGGAGATTGAATTTGTAAGAATGATTTAGTTGAAATCCATCTATTGGTTATGATTGTTGGCTGAGATGATTGTTGTATTTGGTTTAAAAACTGGTTTGCACATTCTCTACAGCTCTAGTATTGAATGTGTTGGAAGGTATGATTGTTTGTTAAGATCAAATAGTTGATTTGAAGTAGTATGTCAATTTTGGAAAGTAGTATGTAAAAGACTGGTTTCTATCTTTGATTATTTTAGGTACACGTTGCAGACAATGAAACATAAGAAGAAGTCTGATAAAGGGGATGCAAAGGCTAAGGCACCTAAGATATGTACAACATATTTCCATTTCTAGTAAGTTGAAGTTGAATGTATATAGAACTGTCAAATTTATTAAATATGAGTTGCATAAAGTAACAGTGAAATTATGTTTTACAGTAAAGGAGAATGTAAACGTTTGGAGGGGGAGAAGATAATGAACAACAAAGTAAGTGTGTTGTGTAATGGTTTGTTAAGTGTACATGATATTTGTATTGGACTAATTGTGAGAGTGATACAGGAAAGAAAAACATTGGATTTGAGGTGGAAGCAGATGAGTGAAGATGAGAATGAGCCTTATAAAAAATGTTCGAGGAGCAGAAGCAGGCTCTGGCTGAATGGAATGCCTCCAATGTGAAGGATATTGTAGTACCTGAGAAAGAGAAAAAGGTAAGTGAATCTTTGAAATTATTTATGGAGAAAGAGATGAAAATGTTCTAACATAAGGTATATTTGTGTAACAATGAAGTAAATAATGTATTTATGAAATGTTGTAGGAGAAATCTTCAAGATGTAGCCTCATTAAGCTGTCAGATGTGTTTGAAGAGATGAGGAAGTTGAATATTGAGGGTGTGGTACATGAGTTAGGGTTTGGTCCTTTAATGGAAATAAAACCGAGAGCAATTCATCGCGACCTATGTCGCACTTTAGAAGAGAATTTTGATGTGCAGAGGTCGATGATGGAATTTGATGGACATAAAATTCCAGTGTTGGTGGAAGATGCAGAGGCTGTTTTGGGTTCGAAGAATGAAGGAGTCGATGTTGAAATTTGAACGAGAAATGTTAATGCAAAAGAAATAGCATCGAAGTACGGATTAAAGTGGGATACCACAATGAAGGAACTTGAGGAGGACATACGTAGCGGTAAATTTGAGGGAGACGAGTTGAAAGCTCGCGTTCTTCTTTTCATTGTTGGTGTTTTTATAAGTCCAAATGTGAACTTTATGCCTTCCTCGGAACATTTACGGTTGTTGTGCCTAGAGGGGTTGAAGGGAAATCCCAATTGGTGCAAATATGCATACAACAAGTTACTTTATGGAGTAGAGAACTGGGAAGTTCGTGGTGGTTTGGCATACATGACCGGATGCATCGCGATATTAGAGGTAATATACGTTTAAAAGTATGTTTTGTTCGAACGTAGTAGTTGTTTCATGGGATTGAGTTTATTGAGTTATATTATAATATTTTGATGAATAATAAATGTAGGTGATGTTATTTGATTTTTGGAGTGGAGTCGCGAGCAGAATAGTTGTTGCCTCTGAAGGTCGCGGTCGTATACATGCATGGGGTAACAAGAAGGAAGTAAGGAAGATTGTAAACAGCCTCAAGGAAGAAAGCCATCCAAAAAAACCCAAGGTAAGTGGGTTAAACCAACCTGGTATTATATAGGATGTTGTGGTTATATGAAATGATTTACTGATGATGTTTGCAGGTACTTGGGTATGATGATGAGAAAGTGGAAGAGGAAGAAGGAGATCAAAACAATGAAACAAATGATGTTGTTATGGATATGTTGCAGACTGTACTGTTAGAGTTGGGTGGAATAAAAGATAGTCTGCAAGCCCGTGTGGAGAAGGAAAAAGAAATCGAAGAGAGTATAAGGGAATTGAAGGAGGAATGTAAGAGTTTAAATGCGAACATGATAGAATTGTAGAAGTCGTTGAGGAAATATGATGTAGAAATTGTTGTTCATATTAAAGAAGAAGAAGAAGTGGTTGACAAAGGGTAAGTTAAAGTTTCTGATCCAAACGAAGGAGTTCATATTGAGGAGGACCCAATGATAGAGGACGATGTCGAGTGGTTGAATGAAGAATCCGTTGCTGTCCTGAAAACAAAGAAAAGGATATAATAAGTTCTTTTGATCAATCTTTCATGAAGTTAAGGAATGAGATTATTGTTGTTGATATTGTTTGTGTTAACTTGTAGGGCAAGGCAACAACAGTAGCTACTGCAAAGGTTAGTGGCTAAGGAATAAGAGTAGGAATCACAACTCGAAACATGAATAAAGTCAGCCATTGAATGAAGAATGCTGTGTGACAATGTTTGGTTTAAGTAGGATTTGTTGTCCACAATAAATGATGTGTGTGTTTGATTACATTTATTATAGACAAATATGGATGAAATTCGAATGTTATTCAAACTAATTGTTTAGGGGTTGAATAATTAATGGGGTTTTCTAATAAAACTTATATATTTGAACGTGCAGTACTTATTTGTGTTATTAAGTAGATTAAGTATTGAACAACAAATGTGTAAGCATTGCAGATACTGACATACGTGCAAGTACCGGATGGAGTAGGCCAGTCAGTGAAAAACACTTGTGATTATATATGGAATACGCCATTGCGTGAATCGTAAGCAATCTGAATCTGAAAGTATTCTACAATGATGTTGTTCTGTTCAATATAAAATGTAAGTTTTTTGTATGGGTGCAGTGATGCAATTGCAGATTTTGGCCACTCATATTTGTCTGTAAGCGATGCAGATACGATACGACCTAGAAGTTGGGTGGGTTCAATGGTTAGTAGGTTTGACTATTCCTTTTAAGCATTTTGTAGCATATTTGAAGAAATTTAGTATGATAGTTGCTATATGTTTGTGGTTTAGGTTATAGATGTTGTTTGTTTTACCATTGTTGATAAAGATATAAGGAAGAAATCTAAAAGAAAGAGAGGGTACATCCCGTGTACATTGAGTGTAAGTTTAATATTAAAGAATCTTATGTCTATTATGAACAAGTGGATGTGGTTTTGTAAGGATACATGGTTAATAATAAATGATGTATTGTAGTCTTAGCTTCTGCAAGGGGTAAATGTTGGTAAAATTGCTGAGTATTGGCGTAGGGTTGGCAATCCGCATGGCTTGTTGATGGACTGTAAAGTGGTACGAAGAAGCATTAATAAATTAAACATCCCATGCACTTTCATGTCATCTGTATATTACAATGGAAACTGTTGCTTGTTTCAGCTCTTTATCCCCGTGAATGACAACAACACTCATTGGTTTATGTGTGTCGTCGATATTGATGCTGGTGTAGTGAAGCTACTGGACAGCTTGCCAAATACCCGAGCCAATGGTGCAAGAGCGTGTATGGCCGAGAGCCTGGTAATAATCGAGAACTACGAACTTTTATTCTTCCATTGTTTAAGATGTTACAGAGTATGTAAAAACAGAAAAATGTTTCTGCATGTAGACCAATAGTCTAAAAGAATGTTTAAAAGATAAGAAGTTTGTCCAAGTGTTTGGCTTACCATCAAGGCCATTGACCAATCTGCGTGTGATGGTGGAAAAAGTCAAACATCAGGATAATGGGTACAGAGTTGTTATATTCTAGTACTTTGTGTTAATTTTGATTAACAAATTGGGAAGGATTACTCGTGGTATTATGTTAACATGGATTTGTTTTCTAACAGAGATGATTGTGGTATGTTTTGCATCAAATGGATGCAGCTTTGGAATGATAAGCATATAGGGGAACTGGTAAGGGTTTAGGTTAATCTTCATTCAACTTTCTTTACTTTGGTCATCTATACTGGAAAAATGTTCTTTAATAAAAGTTTAATTTGTTTGTACTTGTCTTACTAGACCGTTGGAAAATGGGATCGGATGATTCTGTTGTACGAACTTATCAGTCATGATAAGAATAATTTGCGGAGGACTATCAATGTTGCTGTAAGTCAATGGTTTCATATGAAGGCAAAAGAACCAAAGGTTCCAAAACATGGCACTTTTCAGCGTCCGTAATGGTAAGGCTTTAGGAATGAATGCATTGTTTATTATGTATTTGAATGCATTAGGACGTGTTGTTCATTATTGTAATCTAATGCAATTTTGTTTGGTGAAGAACATGTTAGGGGAGGGGGCAGTGGTGAGTGGATGGCAATGGATTTTGACTTTTTGTTTCTGGCGTGGCATTGCGTAAAAGAACCCACTTTTTTATGGGTCGTAACCATGTTGGATGTATATGTACTGAAAACATTTTGTAGTTGACATGTGGTGCAAGCATAAATAGGTTAGGTAAGAGTAAACTGTACACATTTGGAATGTATATTATGCAATTTCAGGGCCATAATGTGGTAAAACGCTTGTACAGAAATTTTGCAATATATGATAAATTTCAGTGGATAAAAGTAGCATATGCACATGATTTCGTATGTCTGCAGAGGATATCTTTGGTTGTATGTACATGTATTTGAAGTATATTGGAGTGAGATAATTTTTAGGTTGTACTTACAGTGATTTGAATCATATATAAGTGAATTTGTATGTCTGAAGAGGATATACTCTGTACACGTTTGGAATCTGCATAACAGTAAATAATAAATTGTCATTTGGAAGCACGATGAATTTTTAGGTTGTACTTACAGTGATTTGAATCACAATTGCATTATGGTTGGGACATGTCTACGTCTGAACTTGTCCCCGTAGTACCCGTTGGAAGTTGAAGCTTCAGTCCCGGGCATGTGTTCTTATTATGTCCCTCCATTTTGCAAAATGAACATTGATTCCTCCGTTTTGTGGACGCATTAGGGTTTATTTTCTTCTTTCGTTTTGCGTCCTTCTTTTGCGGGTCTCGAACGCTGTGTTGGCTTACACTATGTGATGAGGAGTCATTGAAGGTTATGGACTGCTCAAATTGAGTAGTTAGTCGTAGTAACTCATCTTTTGTGGTTTTGAAACTTTCGTCTGTTTGAGACGCAAGGTAGCACAACCGCGATGAAAGTGAGCGTAGCGAAGCAAATTGAGACATTTGTCTTAATTCGGGACAGACTTCACTGTGAAGATAAGATGGAGCAGATACCTTAGCATTTTTTGTCCACCGCGGTAGTATTAAGCAATTTGGGATGTCGGAGAAGTCTTCCAACTTAAGAACGTGCAGTTGATGGCGACATGGAAGCTCGATCGTCTCAAATTTCCGACAACTGCATGTAATGTTATTTGTTGTGACATCAAGCACAACCTCATACATGGCTTCCGAATCCTTATACTGTGTCAAACGATACGTCCGCGCACCTTCAATCATAAGTGTCGGATGTAGAGCACGATACAATGTCTCATATTTGAGTTCCTTCTGAACTATTTCAAAGGATGCCCAGGTGAAGATGTCAGCTGCACTCCCTTCAAGGTCATGCAATTTGGTCATTGGGAAAGGCTTCGAGGAAGAATTTTTGTATTCTTCATTCAACTCATTTATGCGCATGTAATTTATTCCCTTGTCAATGGCGCGGACAACTTCAAGATATGTCTTCTTATGTTCAAGGATAATGTTGAGGGCGGAATTCATAGATTCGCAGCGTTGTGTGGAGCGAAGATTTGCGAAGAAATGTCCTGTGAGATATGCTTGTGCCCACATACCAACCGTGTGATCCTTCTCCACAACCCACTGATGCTGGTCCACGTTAAATTCTTTCATAACTGATTTCCACTGGCGATCGAATTCCTCAATTGTCCACCAAGAGGACATGCACCGTGTAAAGGCGGATGTAAATTTGGGATCACCTACGTTTTCCTGGGCATTTCGAGAAAGATGCCAGGAACATATGTGATGATGTGCACATGAGAACACTGTCTTGATAGCCCTGTGCATGGCCCTATCACCATCCGTGACGACTGAGACAGGAGCTTTGTTAGACATTGCCTGCAAGAACTCACTAAGTACCCACTCAAATGAGTCTGCAGTCTCGCCAGCTAAAATTGCCACACCGAAGACAATGGTTTGATGGTGGTGATTAACACCAACAATAGACATTATAGGCCGGCCATACATGTTACCCTTGTACGTTGTGTCAAATGCAATGACATCACCGAAGCATACGTAGTCGGACCTGGATGTTGAGTCGGACCAAAAAATATTATGCAATCCCCCTGATTGGTCAGTGTTGAATTGCATGTACAATCTTGTATCTTGATCTTTCTTGAAGTCAAAGTAAGCAAGAAGAGCATTGACATCACCGTCACGATATTCATCCGCCCTTGCTTTTTGAAGGGAGTTGTACAAGTCTTTCCGAATGAAACCAACATTGTGGAAATCACCCGACTGTTGCGTGAAATAATTCATTACTTCCGTCGTTCGCAGGCCAACACTTTTCAAAGCTTGTGCCTCAAGTACATCATCGTTACTAACTTCTCTACTCGACCGAAGATACGGTTGCATTATAGGTGGGCACAACGAGTGATTATGTTCACTATGACATACTGATATCTCCCACCTTGATTCTTCTCTGCACTTGACAATCACCTTTTCCTTGCAACCAATTCGTGTTATATCACGTGGCGCACGTTTCCAATCGGAGTCATGAACTTTCCGTCTGTGATGTCCTCCCTGTGAACAACAAAACTCTTGCGTATGTACATTTCCCATACCATCATGCCTAGTTGTTGCACGACTGACACTGAACTCGTTATTCTTCGCATATACTCGATAATAGTTCCATGTCTCGACACGAGAGTTAAACACCATACCAACCAAATTCTCGGAAGCACCAACTTCATTTGTTGTGCCCTCATCTGGTTCACCAATTTGAGCTTCTTCAACTCTTACACCAGCCATGTTTACACACGGAAGATGGAAAAAATCTCTACAACGATATGTTGTTTAATCCTTCCTTTCTTACTTCTGACGTTGAGCATGAAATAAGGAGAAGTAGTTGTGCAAAACCTTTAATATCAGCTGCCACTTTAAATTGCAATAACTTGACAGAGGGCTGGTAGGTAATACAATAAATGATATAGCTTCAAAGGGTTTCGATACAATTTTACGGAGGTTTTGATACCCCATTAAACATCCACTACAAATTGACGTATCTGCCAAAACAGCATCAAAACCAAGTTATTGGTTCCGAGCCCCCAAGATGAAGAATGAAATTGGCGTCTCTACCAAACCGACATCGAAACCTTATTCTCGGTTTCAACACCACATTGCGCACCTTCAAAAATAGCGTTATGCCAAACCAGCATCGAAACCTGAGAATTTTTAGGCTTTTTATTTTTTTGTTCTTCGATTATCGGCCATATTCGAAACCTGAGACCGTTCGTTTCTTCTTCTTTGATTGTTACACAAATTTTCAGATTTTCCTACCAAAAACTCATACATGGCTCCAAAAAGCAAACCCAGTAAAGGTAAACGAGGTCGGATTGAAACAGGTAGTTCTATCCGTTCAAGTGAACGAGAAGCGCCACAACCTCCAAATATTTTGAGCCATTGTTTTCGTGATCCCGCGTATCTTGAGCGATACCACAAAGTGTACGAGGCGAAGAAGATTAGGAAGGAGCGAACCATTGACTTGGATTTTTTGATGTCCTATGATTATCAATTCAAGTTTTGGCCTTTATTTGTGGAATGGGGTTGGATCAGATATCTCGATATTAAACCCCGTGTATATCAGAACCTGGTGAAGATCTTCTATGCAAATGCTACCCTTCAGCATGATGGCAGAACCCAACATTGTGTAGCTATCGAGTCCTATCTCATGGGAGTTGAATTTACAATCACTCCGGCAATTATTGCCCAACACCTTGGTGTGGAAGCTACTGGTGAAGAGCAAGAATTCGAGCCTGTCCCCTTGAAGTTCGATGATGACAACCCAACTCATCTTCATATCCATGAAAGGCTTCTGCATCTAATGACAACTTGGTTCTTTCAGCCATCAGGTGGACGATGCACTCGCATGCGTCATATTGATTATTGGTGGTTGCACCAATTTCGGTCGGAAAATAAACCCGATATAGCTACAATCATCTTCAGATCTATTGCGAAAATCATTAGCAACCCTTCAAGAGGCTCCCTCGTTTATGGATGTGTGCTAAGTCACATATTTGAATGTTTAGGGATCGACACCTCCATGGACCCTGAAATTCCGCTACCGAGTAAAATTGATGAAACAACAACTAAGAAGACGGAGTGGACGTTCATTCAGGGTGAATGAGTCCATAAAAGAGATGAAGATGAAGCAAGAATTGCCAGAGGAAGTGATGATGTACCCGATGCTCCACTCCCCGATAAAATTGACGTCGTGTACGACACACTAAAGAACTTGGATGCTTTTTTGCGCAGTAGTCTGGCAGAGGCTTATTCCCGATTTGAGAAACTAGAAGCTCGTGTTTATTCATTGGAACATGAACGGAATCAGCATGTATTTCGACCGACATCGCCTCAGGATGCAAATGATCCTGAAGATGGTTAGGCTAGTATGCATACTATATGGAGTTTCTTGTATTACATGAATAAACATTTGTTGAATTTGTTAGAATGCTTCATGAACATTGACTGACTCATTTGTTACACTACTGTCTATTTACACCTCCCTTGCATATCGTTTTGCATTCTGTTTAGTTTCATTGACAAGTTTAGGGTGTGTTCGTGCACGTAACATTGGATTGTTCTATACAGAGAATGTCACAGGTACCTCTGCTGAGGAGCAGCTTGATGCATATTCTGCACCAGCAGGGCATTATCAGGCATCTGGCCCAACAGAAAATGTCCCAGGTACTTCTGCAAAAGAGAACTATGATGCATATTCTGCAGCCGCAGTTCATGATCAGGCATCTGCTCCAGCAGAAGGCCATGCTCATATGCGTGCTTCTACGCCTCAAGTGACTCGCACTTACATGCGAAAGAAGCTTCATCACCATGGCATAACGCCAAGTAATGAAGTAGACTCTGAAATTTAGAGACCCAAGCGTCCTCCTCAAATGTATGACGACTAGTACAGGAACGTACCACCTACCATGGCGAATAAGAAGCTTCTTATTCTTGATTACAATGGCATGCTAGCCAGTGTTAGGAGAGACGGTATTCCTTTTGTGGCTCACTTTTAATACAACTGTTCAGAAATTATATTAGGAAATTTATGTTATTCAATTGCAGGTGTGGAACTCAGACCTGGTGCTTCTGAGTTTCTGTATTCTTGTTTTACTACCTATGAGGTTGCTATTTGGTCTTCAAGGACAAGGTAATGTGGACCTATGCCACCCCCCAATATCAATTGAATTACCTGATCCTTTAAGATAATTTGTTTTCTTACTTTATTTGTGCCTGAATTGTTCATCAATGCAGAGAAAACCTAGAGTGGGCACTTTGGAGAATTAACGATCTTAAACCAAGACTTGCCTTCATTTGGGTAACTTCAAAGTTTATTTTCGTTAAAGCATCTAAATAGAATTTGACAAATCTGTTGGACTTTATTTGAATATTGCAGGATCAAAGTCATTGCGAACAACATCCCTCCGATCCAAATATATTTACAAAAAATCTGAGGCGCGTGTGGGATAATATGCCTCAGTATAACGAAGGAAACACGATGTTGGTTGACGACTCCGAAGCTAAAATGATTAATAATTCGGTCAGTGAAGAACGCACCTATTTTGCTCTTACTTTCTGCAATATAGTCAATGAATCTGTAGAAAATAATAATGTTTTCGATTATGTTCATGTTTCAGGAGAACACCTACATATGTCCTAAATCCTACAAGGTAGAAGATGAGACAACTCATAACGCATTAGGTAAAACACCCTAAATCAAACATATTCATTATAAAAATGAAGCAATTTCTTAAACTAAAACCCTAATTATGTACTTTCACTTGATCATATAAATAGGTGGTTCCATTCGGGTATATTTACAAAACTTGGCCACAGCAGACAATGTACATGAGTACGTGAAGCATCATCCGTATTTGGATTAAATGCAGCTGAAAGCGTTCGTCAATTGAATTAACCAATTTTTCTCTGCTAATCTCCTCTGTATTATATGTTTGATCGTCTTTTGTATCTCTATAAATACAACATACAATGTTAAATATGTACAAATCTCATTGTCAAAAATTTTGTACTTATTATATGATAAATTTACAGGTTTGTACAAAAAACAACATCATGTACAAAGACTACGCATTTATGTACAAATCTCATTGTCAAAAATGTATAAACTGTTTAACAAAATGTCACACCAGCACCGAAACCCCATACGTCTGGGTTCGATGCCCCCTACAAAACATGTACACAAATATGCTTTTTCGTATGAAAATTGTGTATGTCAACATATTATTTTTCTCATAGCGTCTGCATTAACTTTTTTAACACAATGTCCAACAGGCACCGAAACCCCATAGGTCTGGTTTCGATGCCCCTGTATGAAAACATAGCACCGAAACCCCATAAGCCTGGGTTCGATGCCTCATACAGAACATGTACAAAAGTATGCTTTTTTCGCATGAAATTGTGTATGTCAACATATTATTTTTCTCCTACAAAAGGTATAAACTTTTTTAACACAATGTCACACTCGCACCGAAACCCCTTAGTTGTGGATTCGATACCCCCTACACATCATGTACAAAGACTAGGCATTTCTGTACATTTGTTACTACTATGTGTATACAGTACCAAAACCCCTTAAGAAGGTTTCGAAACCAGTAAAACGAATCTGTCTTTTCAGTGTTCTGTCTTTTCACTGTCATCACCTGTACCGTTTCGTGTTAACCAAAATTAAAGCTGGTTTCGATACCCCCCAGAACGAGTCAGCTTTTTCAGTTGTTGTCATCACCTGCTTCAATGAACAGACATCTCATGAGGCATTTTAAACCAAACAATTACATGAAAGGGCTAATATTTTATGTATAATCGCAAAACCTTATAAAGCTTGTACGAACAAGGTAGTAACTTTTTCTGCACTTCGAACAGGCACCGAAACCCCGTTGAGTTGGTTTCAATGCCCCTCTAAATGATGTACTTTGTATTTGGTTAACAATTTATGTATGTACACATTTCCTAACAATTAAATGACCCAACTTGAACCTTCGTGAAACTGTGTAATAAAGTCATGTATATACCGATTTCTTTTGCAAACTTGTACCAATCTGTGTACATTATGCTACTAATAAGTGTATATAGTTCCAAAACCCCTTCAGATGGTAACGAACCCAGTAAAAGGAATCTTGTTTTTTCAGTGTTCTGTCTTTTCACTATAATCACATGAACCGTTTCATCTTCCTCATCGTGTATACAGTTGGTTTCGAAACCAAGCAAAACGATTCAGCCTTTTCAGTTTTCTGTCTTTTCATTAATGAATGGGGTTCATGTTCATGTACCTCGTTCAATGAACAGACACACGGCGTGCCTTCTCTCTCAGTTTCCCTCCATAGACTTTTTCACTTTCCCTCCCAACTGAATTTCCCTATATATTAACAACTCTTCTCTATACTCTTTACAACATCAAAAATTCGCTATACTCATCTCAACCCTTCGCTCTATATTCACTTCTGAACCAAATACTTTTAACTTCCTTCCGTTAAAATGAGTTCAAGCAGATCTTCAAAAAACAATCATCACCAATTCTCAAAGAGGAAACTAGAATTTGAGTCAAACTCAAATAGTGAGGATGATTTATATTTCGATTCTGATGAGGATGATCAACCAAGCCATGACACTCTCAGAAGAAGCAAATGGTTCAGCAACTTTTTCCAGACCATCGCTACAATGCTGACAATCACTGACCCTTCTACAAGATGGCTTTGTCCAGCATGCCAAGGAGATCCTGGTGCCTCTCACAGGTTTAATGGCATTCAGTCCCTACTGACACATGCCAGAACGAAAGGTGGACCAAAGCTCAGACTCCATCGCCAACTTGTTGAGCTCTTGGATGAGGAATTGCTTAGAAGAGGTACTTCTGCTATTCCTCAGGGTCAAGCTTTTGGCCAATGGACTGCTTTGAGAGATGATCCGACTGCTGCTAATACTGTCTGCCCCCTGTCTGCAAACGAAGAGGTTGATGATCACCAAATACTATGGCCGCCCATGGTCATGATAATGAACACAAGGCTGGAAAAAGATGATGTTAGGAAGGTAGTTATTTAACAAATTTGAATTATGTTTTCAATATTATTACAATTGCTTCACTTCTAATCTCTTGCATTTTATGCTTCAGTGGACTGGTATGGGAAACCAAGAGCTTCAGAACTATTTCAGTTCCTATACTACTATTGCCAAGCCTCGCCATTCATACGGTCTAGAAGGCCATCGTGGGATGAGCCTTCTGATTTTTTAGAGCACGGCAACAGGTTATCTCGACGCTCAGCGTCTGCATAACCAATTTGCTGCCCAAGGTTTCGATAGAAAAGCTTGGAAACAATGTCAAGGCTTCTTGTATGGTCCAGGCACAGCGCGCCAACTTTATGGTTACATGCCTGCCAAAGAGGACATAGACTACTTCAACCGACATTCTCAAGGTTTTCTCTATCATCAGTTTCTTCTTTTATACAAGATGAACTTCTTCTCATACTAATGCATACATGTTTTGTTCATTAGGCAACAATAGGGTCAGATATGAGATCCGATCTTATGCAGAGATGGTTGGTCAGCACCAACGAGAGGTTGGTTCCAGTGCCATGGGTGGCAGAAGGCATGGAGGTCGTTTCCCGGGGCAGGGATGAGGACTGAGGAGGATTTATTATGTTACTTTTTTTAATGTCTAATGTATTTGAAAAACTTTGTTTGGAATGCATTTTATTTCTTTCCTAAATTTCTTCATCTTTAATTTTCATATGATCGTTCTCTGGTAAACCAAACCAAATGTTAATTTTCAACTCATAAAATTGAAGATCTTTAAATATTTTCGCGCTCAACCTGCACCGAAACCCTATATACGAGGTTTTGATGCTACATAAAAGACTAACTTTTGACCATTCTGCAAAACCAGAACCGAAACCACCTTTACGTGGTTTCGATGCCCTTATCATAACTTGTACGAAAGTATGTTTTTCGGTACGAATATCTGTATGTACTCATTTCCTTACAAACAAATTGGACATTTCGACGAACGAACCAGGGAAATATTGTGTAATAAAAAAAGTATACATACAGAGTTCTACCATTTTGTAATAAATAAGGTATATAACATTTCCTCATACCAATTTGTACCAATTTGTGTACATTGGGTACTATTACGTGTATATTCACAACTCCTTACAGAACTTTTACCAAAATATGCTTTACAGGTAAGAAGTTGTGTATGTACACATTTCCTACAAGTACATGAGCCATTTTCAACCTTCGTAACAATGTAATATATAAGGTATAGACCGTTTCCTCTTACACATTTGTTCCAATTCCTGTACAATTCGTCCTATTAAGAGTATATACACAAATCTTAACAAAACTTGTAAAAAATTATGCTTTTCGGGTAAGAATTTCTGTATGTACACATTTCCTTACAAGTAAAAGTCCATTTTCAACCTTCGTGAAACCGTGTAAAAGAAAAGGTATATACCTTTTCCTCTTACAAATTTGTACCAATTTCTGTATATTTGCTAGTAATATATGTATATACAAAGTTCCATACAAATATTGTACCAAATTATGCTTTTCGGGCAAGAATTTCTGTATGTACACATTTCCTTACAAGTAAAAGTCCATTTTCAACCTTCGTGAAACCGTGTAAAAGAAAAGGTATATACCTTTTCCTCTTACAAATTTGTACCAATTTCTGTATATTTGCTAGTAATATATGTATATACACAATTCCATACAAATATTGTACCAAATTATGCTTTTCGGGTAAGAATTTCTGTATGTACACATTTCCTTACAAGTAAAAGTCTATTTTCAACCTTCGTGAAACCGTGTAAAAGAAAAGGTATATACCTTTTCCTCTTACAAATTTGTAACAATTTCTGTATATTTGCTAGTAATATATGTATATACACAGTTCCATACAAATATTGTACCAAATTATACTTTTAGGTCAAAATTTGTGTATATACACATTTCTTACACGTACATAATCCATTCTAAAAATTCGTGCATGTGTTATAAAAGGGTATATACATTCTTCTATTACAAAATTGTACTAATTTGTGTACCGCTTCATGTAACAATTTGTGTACCGCTTTTTACAAGGTAAACAGTGCATCTTTTTAATAAAAAGGTATATACATTCTTCTATTACAATATTGTACCAATTTGTGTACCGCTTTTTACCCGGTAAACAGGTTTGCCGTTCTTTAACCTGTATTTAAAGGTTGTTCCCTAGAATCCCCTTTCTTCTTCAAGCCCTCTGATTTTAATGGGAAACAAAGAATATAAATCATCCTTCACACACCACACCAACTACTGATGATAATCTCCTTTTCTGAATATATACGGCTGATGACCTTCGACAAGTAAAAAGTTAGGTATATTCATAGTTAATCTTCATCTTCTAATTAAATTTGAATAATAAAAATATATATTTTGAATCAACTCGCATCACTCTCTTTTTTTCATCTAAACTGGAATAATTCATTTTTATATATGAGTATGAAAAACAATCATTTCCCCTCATTTTTCTTCTTTACCAAATAGATTTAAAAAATAAAAATCTTTAATTTGTGGGTAAATTAAGGGTGCTTTACACACTAGGGGTCCTTACTTTAGCCCGCCTATCAGAATGGTCCCCGAAGTTTCTATTTTGTTCAAATAAGTCACCCAACTTCTAATTCGTTTCAAATTAGCCCCTGGCTCAAATTTGGTTTCAAAACAAAATTCCCAAATTAAATTTAGATTTTAGAATTAGGGATTTCACTCTATTTAGGGTTTTTAATTTTTGGGGGGAAATCGGGGTGTTACACATCACCTTACATCGAAGCTGTAACGGCCCTTTATTCGTCGTTAGAGCTATTGATGCTTAAGGTGTGTTTTCTTACTGTGCTACATATGTTTTTACCTTGTGTGATTATTTATATGTATTATGACTTGTATGGTTGACATCATGTGCATACGATTTTCAAAACGTGTTTTAATTATGACTTATGGAATATTTGATTTATGAAACATCGGATTTACGGATCTATGATTTATGGACTATGATTTATGAAGTATGTTTACGAAATATCAGATTTAAAGAACTTTGTTTATGAAATTTGATTTCTAATCATCATATCATTGTATGAGCATGGGTTGGGATTTGTTCGGGGAAGTTTAGTGGTTTCACCCTTCGGGCTGAATTCCACTTCTGATTGGCGGTTGTAGTGAGGAGTTCTAGGGAACTTTCTTCTTGTCCGTTGTAGTTGGGTGCATTGCATTGCGCTTGTGATTTATGTGTTATGCTTTAAAGAATTTTAAGAAAATATTACTATGTTTTTACGATTATGATTTTCTTGCACTTTAGAGACACACTAAGCTCTTTAGCTTACTACCTTATAGTTTTCCTTTTTCAGATATCTTGGGCTCTAGGTAACTTGGTACTTGGAGGATTTCTTTATTTTATTGAATCTATTTTATCTTCAGTATGGATATACTTTACTTTCGCGAGTATTTTATTATTAAGATTATTTTGGGATTTTAATGTAATTTCGGATTTGAGACTTATTATTTTTACATGCGTTTTCAGACTTAAATTTGAATGCTTTATTTAAATTATATAATTATTATTTTAACGTTTGGTTTTTATAATTATTGAGATATTTTATATTATTATCAGAAATAATTTATTTTACGCTATTTTAATATATCATAATTTAAATTGGTTTCTTATAGGCCGGGTTTAGGGGGTTACACTCCTACACAACCAAAACTGGATATAATTGGATTCAGAAGAACAATAATGTTGAGAGGGGCTTGTCTTCCATATGAAAAGTTGTGCAGGCCATGAAAACTTTGCCTAAGATAAAAAATTTTATTTGGAGGATCTGTCACAATGCCTTACTTGTGGGAGAGAAGTTGCAGGCAGCTCAGTTAAGTTTTGGTATCTTTCCAATGTGTTCGAATGAGACTGAATCCCTTTTCCATGCCTGTAGAAACTGTTCTAAAGTGCAGGAAGCCTTTGATTTATGTGGTTTAAGGAGTCTAATCCCTATGGACCCTTTTGATAGTTGCAAACAATGGTTGGAAGCTTGCTTGGAGAAACTGGACAAAGAACTATTTACCTTCCTTGTTGTGCTTATATAGGACTTATAGAACAGAAGAAATACTCTAATTCAGAAATCTATGTTGCTTCCTATTAGAGTAGTGGTTGATTATGTGCAGCTACTTGTTACTGATTATCTGGCAGCCAATAATTTTACTATGGATCTGTTTACTTGTAACAGGTCAAAATAATAAAAATATCCCCTGAAGCAACTTTCAAAATCAAGCCTTTGTTCTAGATTCAGGTGCAGCTGCAACTGGAGTTGTTGCCAGAGATCACTATGACCTTATGATTGATGGTTATGCACAGACTCTCAGTGGTACCTTCATAGCTGAGATAGTTGAAGCCATGACATTTTTAGAAGGCATAAAGCTAACAGCTGTAAATGGCTGGTTGAATGTGATTATAAAAAGTGATTGTCTTGGTGTTATCAACAGGATGTTGTCTCTTGTCTAAGATCGCTCTATAGTTGTTATTGTTTTTAAGAAGCCAAATAGATTCTCGGAGCAAATATGAGGTTTGTGGTAGCCCATGTATGTAGGGATGCAAACAGGGTAGCTCATAGCTTAGTTCACTGAATTTTCAATTATAACAAACTTTTTTATTTTTCGTTCGATGTTTCAGACTGTTTTGTAAACTTTCTAGTTGATGATACTATTTTTGGCGGTTGAATGAATTAGTTTCATGATCTCAATATATATATATATAATTGAATGACTTGGACTGTATTTAACCCTTGAGAAAACGACGTCGTTCAGCGGGCGCGCCGTTTTGATGTCGTCCATCGGAGCAAAGCTATCAGCAAGTTCAAATTCTGAATAGAAGATTAGCTTTTCCACTTCAAAGCAAAGAAGAAATGATTTTGATCTCTGAAATACCAAAATCAGCCTTCCCGTTTCTCCAATTTTACACCACCATGCCCATCTCTCTTCCCTCCCACTCCATTCTCAACCTCAAAACCAGACTCCACCCTCCGCTCTATCTTACAACACTGAAACGGCACCGTTTTGGCTTTCCATCTCCCCTGCTTTCTCCTCCGAACAGAAATTACAATGCGGACTTCCGGCAACTTCTTCCCGGTAAACATTGCGGTCATTTGGGAGCCGTCCAGACACGTGGCGGCTGGTGGAGCCTCCGTGGTGTTGAAGCTTCGGAATCCTCGTCGGCGAATCCTGTTACTGTTTGGATTGCTCTTAAGCGAATGTGGAGTTTGATCGGAGACGATAATTGGATCGTTTTTCTCGCGCTCGGTGCTATGTCCATCGCTGCTGTTCGTACAATCGTAACTCAAATTGTTAAGTTTTGAAAGTTTATCTGTTTCTCAATTTAAAAAAGAAAAATTAAATGCCAGGTTTCGGAGATTTCGATGCCTAGGATATTGATGGCGTCGGTATTTTCTGCTAGCAACGGCGAGTCCGCAGCGTTTTTTAGAAGCTCGCGGATGTTGATTTTACTGTTCATTGTCTCAGGAATTTGCAGGTATTCTTTTATGTTTTTAACTTGTAAAAGTTATTAGCATCCGTTTATTTTAGTGATTTGTTTGTAATTTTGATTCTTTTTTAGCTTATTCTTATGTAAATTTCAGTGGCGTGCGAAGTGGCTGCTTTGCCGTCGCAAATACGATCTTGGTGAGAATTTTTTTACTTAAATTTATTAGTTTAAGTTTCTACTTTACTCTTGATTTTGAAAGAAACGGTGCACTGATAATTGTTAGTTTCCTATCATTCATTTTAGTTGTTTGCTAATGAAAATGATTAAAATCTGAGGAAAAAGTATTAACCAAATACGACCTTAGTTTTTGTCTTCTACTTTTGCTGGTGACTGTTTGCAGGTTAAGCGTCTTAGGCAAAGTTTGTATGCAGCTCTTGTTTTTCAGGTTCGCTATCTATTTGTTAATTGTTTGTAATACTTAGGGTTGTGAATTGTGATGTATACAAGTCTTCTATGTTGTCTCGACTCTTCCTTTTTCTTGAAGTACCAACTATCGACATCCAACACCCGTGCCCAACACATATCTATCTATGGGTATGGAATATGACCTTCCAAAGACCCTTCAAATGCATGGACAACTAGAAAAATTGAACTTATCCGTCTTGATGTAGGATATGGGTATCCATATCTGATACTCACACTCAAGTCCGAGTAATGTGGCAAGTTCGTATATTTGTTTAGTAAAATACTATCAGCTGCCGGTGCTTTTGATGTAGGATATATCCTTTTTTGACACGGAAACAGTTGGCAATTTGACAAGTAGGCTTGGATCAGATTGTCAGCGACTCTCTCATGTTATCGGGAACTATATTCATCTCATCATCCGCAATGTTATTCAGGTCTTTGTTTTTTTTTTCTATATTAGATTTCTTGTGAATGTTTGTTTCATGATAGAGTTTTATTACTTTTTCCTTTTGAATGTTTAGGGAACAGGTGCATTGATAAATTTACTGACTTTATCTTGGGCACTTACATTACCAACATTGATTATATGCTCTATTCTTGCTGTTATATTTTCCATTTACGTCCGGTCAGAATTCTCTCTCTTTTCACCTTAAATTAAGCAATTAAATTATCCTTTTTATCATATTTCAGAATCTGAGTGTATGGTAGATTGCTCTGCTCTACTGAAATAATGACTATCCAGTTTTATATGATTATATCTGTACTCATCATGCACATGCTGAATTGGTGTTGCTGATGGTTTTGTAGATACCAAAAGAGAGCTGCAAAGTTAATGCAAGACTTCAATGCATGTGCCAACAATGTAAAACATGAAACTTGTTTAGATTTCTCCCAGAGTTCTAAAAACCTGAATAACATTATAATATTATCAGTATCTTAATGTAGGTTGCACAAGAAACACTTTCTTTGATGAGAACTGTCCGGGCTTATGGAACAGAAGGAGAAGAATTTGGAAGGTAACATTCTCTCTAGAATTACTCCATAAGCATTCCAAACTTTATGGGTGTACTATTTCCTCTTTCATTGGAACTTCTTTGGAAGGCATAGAAGTTGACACCGAGGGCTTCCATGTCAGAAAATTGTTAATTTTTATTGTTGATTGCTTTTGATTTTAGGTACAAGTGGTGGCTAGATAAATTGGCATTCATAAGCATTCGAGAAAGTGCAGCTTATGGATTATGGAGTATGAGTTTTCTTACCCTTTACCGTTCGACACAGGTTATTTATTTACCATTTGACCCTTTACCTTTGCTTCTGGTTGTATGAACCCCACTGCAAATGATGAAATGTAGGAAGATGAAGCACAGTGACCAAAAAGGGTTCCTAATGTGAATGAAGATTTATTATACGACTTACTTTTATTTCAAAATGACATATTGCAGGTTCTTGCCGTGCTTTTAGGAGGAATATGCATCATGAATTCACATGCATCACCTGAACAAATTACTAAGTACATATTATACTGTGAGTGGTTGATTTATGCTACTTGGAGGGTGGTAGACAATTCATCATCACTGATGCAATCCATCGGAGCATGTGAAAAGGTTTTCCAATTAATGGATCTCTTGCCTGCTGAGCAATTCCATTCAGAAGGCAAGTATTTTATCTCTTTTTAGTGTGGTATACCGTTATCTTAGATATTTCTTAGAATAGCCAAGTTTTGTTTCATTTCGTTAGGTTTAGATTTCCGCTTATAACTTGCAGTTTGTCTCTGTACTCACTCTTGCCTCTTATTATAACTTGAATTAAGGATTCTATCTAATTTGAAATTGTTAAACAATTTGGAGAACTTTGCATCATGTTATCCATATCCATAGCATTTAACAGGAGAGAAAGTCTCTATCATTGTTCATAAGATGCTGAAAATGGAAAACATATCCTGATAGATGTGAATTTGTTACTGTTCCAATTTCTAGTAATTTGATCTGCTAATTCATTTATTATTCCGACCTTAATTCTAAATCTGTTGTTCTCGTTTGAACCAAGTTTTCTTTCAAATAATTAATTTTCTTTTAATTGTCCATGACACTGTTTCCAGGAGTGAAGCTGCAGACACTAATGGGGAATATACAGTTCGTGAATGTATCTTTTCACTATCCTTCAAGGATCACAGTATGCCTCATGTTCTTACAAAGTATCATATGGGAAATAGTAATTTTTATTTTGCTTCCTTGGTATGTGTTATAGTTGTCATTATCTTAACAATCATCCTTAAGGTTTTAAAAAGTTATTCATTTTACTGGGAAGGGATTCTAAAGGGAGCCATCCACCTTTAAGCAATTCAGCTATTGATAAAAAAAATCCCCGTAACTAAATTGGATCAATTTGGAGCACCTTTTCAATATTCTTACTTTGTTACCATTTCTTCATCCTGATTTTCTCTTTAGTGATTATGACGAGAAACTAGCTCTGGTCTTTGTTTTCGTACGTTTGAGCAGGTACCGATACTAGATCGTTTAAACCTTTCTATACAAGCCAATGAAGTGGTTGCAATTGTAAGAAATGCCATTGCACACTTGTTATCATAATTCCATTGGTGATACAAGTATTTGAGATTTTACTGATCATTCTTTAATGGACAAGGTTGGTTTAAGTGGTAGTGGAAAAAGCACATTAGTAAATCTCATGCTGCGTCTCTATCAACCGGTTACTGGTCAGGTTAGCTTTGTCCTTGTATATTATGTTTCTCCGTATTGTCATTACTTGCCAGTAGTTTGCTATGTGTTAGGAATTACATGCTAAGTGCCTCTAATGATCAAATTGCAGATATACGTGGATGGTATCCCACTCGAAGAGTTGGACATCAGGTGGCTGAGGGAAAATATTGGATTTGTTGGACAGGTTAGACTACATATTATCTTTTCCTTGTGGCATGCTTGAGTGTAGCTATGTGGAATATTCTAAATTTGTATTTCAGTCAGGACCCGGATTTGTTTAATATGGATGTCAAGTCCAACATTAAATATGGTTGCCCTAGAGATGTTAAAGAGGAAGATATAGAATGGGCTGCAAAGCAAGCCTATGTTCATGAATTTATTTCATCTCTTCCTCATGGTTATCAAACAATGGTGGACAATGATTTGCTCAGTGGGGGACAAAAGCAACGAATTGCTATTGCTAGGGCGATTCTCCGAGACCCTGCAGTTCTCGTCCTGGATGAAGCCACCAGTGCATTAGACGCGGAAAGCGAGCATTATCTCAAAGTAAGCACTTTAAATTCATTTTCCTAAAACGATAAAGTAAAACGAAATTTGTCAATGTTCGATGTGTAACAAATGCATTACCTTCTATTATCTTTAGGAGGTTCTTCATGCACTCAGAAACGAAAGTAGATCAAAAAGAGCTGTCATTCTCATAGCACATAGGTCAGGTGTTTTAGTGTTTTTTTTTCCAGCTTCGGTCATTTCGATTTCTAATTTTAGGTTTAATCATATTCGGGACATTGGAACTAACTCCGCAGGTTGTCTACCATTAAGACCGCTGACAAAATTGTTGTAATGGACGGTGGTCGAATTGTTGAGGCATGATCTTTTTTCTATGTTTTTTTCCCCCAAATGATCAGTCTCTTTTTGACTGAAATCAACCAGAACCTACTTATATATCTGCTTGCTTTATATGTGCTCAGATGGGTGACCACACTGAGCTTCTACACAAGGGTGGGTTGTACTTGCGATTAATCCGAGCCCAAGCAGAATCCACGGCTTGATATTCTAAAACCCTCGGAGCCGTTTGACTGTATTTCTCCGTTGCTGAGTCAAGGGTAGAGGTAAATGCAAACATCCATTATTATGGATTTGATTTTATAGATGTTCCTATGCAATCATGAAAATATGAGTTCATGCCATTAGCTTTTGTGAAGAAAGAGGTCATAATTTTATATTTTAAAATAAGAGGTACAGTCGTTGAATTTTTTAATTTTAACCATATTTTTTAATTTTATGAATTTAGTTTTGTATCTGTTTGATTTAAAAACTAAGTTCCAATTTTAAAACTATTAGGTAGCGTTTGGGATCTTGAATTTAAAAAAGTGTAAATTGAGTTTGAAACACTTAGAAATTGTTTCTCAAACTCACAAATTTATTTTGGATTTGATAAATCCATATTTTTATACTTTTTATCTATATATTATAATTGAATTTTAACTATATGATGATAGGTGGTGTTTGGTACGTATGAGAAATTGGTAATTAAAATCATGAGATTCATTCACTGACGTGGATACATGTAGTCCCCTAGTAGCATTAAAAAGTAATAGAAGATTTTTATTCTATTCGTGACTAGAGATATCGGGTATCTTTCATTGACAATTTGACATACTATAGCATATAAGAATCTCTCTTCATGATTTCCTCTGCACTGCAATTTATATACCAATGATTTAATCGTATTATTTAAAATGTTTTTAAATCAAGTAGACACAATATAACGAAAAATGTCCTAATAAATAATTACTTAATTATGTTAAAGGTTATTCAACAATGGGATAAGCTAATTAAACAATATTAGAGGTTTTATTCTGATTAATTATTAAAAACTATCTTGAATGCTTGACGTTTTTTACTTTTTTTTGGTCAGTTAGGTCCTTCGATCTTTATTTCACCTATATTGTTTGTTTGTGTTTGTTTGTTTTCATGTTGACATATTTCGTTTTAAAAAAATGTGATGTGATCAAATCACATTTTACCCTGTTGGGATTAGAATTTATATTTTTTGAACTTATAATTTTGTTTAATCTATTTTTAAAATTTTATAAAAACATTAAAATATAAGAAAATGCTAACCTTTTAGTTCTTATTAACTATGGGTTTTTTAAGTTTTTTTTTTTCATTTCTATTGATTTAAAAAAAAATTCAAATGTTTTTCTTATATTCTTTTCACGGGTAGAAAATGCAAGACTAAAATTTTTACAATACAAGACAAAAAATAGTCCGAAACAAGATAAAAAAATCTTTCATTATTTTTGTGAAAAAAGGAAAAGAATTATCAAATATAAATAATAAAATCATATATCTGCAAATCACGCAATAGATTTGTAAAAAAGCGGTAGTTAATAATCGAATCAACGTCGTGTGTCAAACAAAATAAATACCGAAAAAAGAAAAAAGGGATGAATGAAAAGTGCGAAACGGAGAGGATAGTTTTACGGTACAGCAGGCTACGGTGCGACACTAACTGAAAATATTATAAGATTTAAAATATAGAATTAAAAATATTATATTATTTGATAATATTTTCGGTACTTACAAAAACTTAAAATATTATCAGAAGTGATAAAAATTTCAATATTCGAAGTTAAAGTTTTGATACTTACCACCAACTGAAAATATTCTCAAACAGTGTAACATTTTCAGTTTCATGTTTCAAATTTTATACCATTTTCAGTGAGTACCACATTGTAGTCGCGTTGTAGCCTTATCGTATGTTAGACATGCCCGGATAAGGGATAACATGTCGCTCACAATGATAATTGAATAAAATTATTATTTAAGTATTTGAGAAAACGGCTTTTGGGTAAATTACAAATTTCATCACTCAACTATCTTCTCAATCTTATTTAGAGTTATATTTTGATACATAAGCTGTATAAAAAAAATCATAAGCTATAAAATTTAAAACCTAAATCTCTAGCCCTAACCCCTTAAAGCTTAAACCCTAAATGTTAAACTCTAAATTCTAACCATAAACGTTAAATTTCACACGCTAAACTCCTAAATCCTAAACTATAAAATTAAAAAGGTTATAAAATAAAATTTATGCAAATTTGTGTATCAAAATATTTATTTTTGTATTTATAATATCTTTTATGACATTTAATAAAATTCAGATGCTATTTAAAAAAAGTATTTTGTGAACTAAAAATATTATTATATTCTTTCGAGAATTTTTAATCAATGCTCTCAATTTCACAAGCTAAAATTTCGGGTAACAATATTCACAAGGCATAAAGTAAAAAAAATACATCCAACATTTCGTTGAATAGTAACTTTGGCTATGATTTTTTTAGTAATTTAATCCTCAATATTTTATTTTTGGTCAAAATAGCCTTTCTACGGATGAAAATTGTTAGAAAATTGACGAAAAACAGTTTGAAATGACTTGGCAGAATGAAAAGTCAGTAGAAAAAATTCTTTTATATTTTATATAATTTTATAAAATTATTTTAGATTGATGTAATGTTTTTTAAAGAACATATTTATTTATATGATATTGTCATGTCAACGTGCACTGCCATATAGGTTTATCTTGTCATTTCAAGCCATTTACAGTCAGTTGATTGGCAATTTTCATCCGCAAAGGGTCATTTTGACCCAAAATAAAACGTTAATGGTTGAATTGCTCCAAAAAAAGAATATGAGCCAAAATGATTATTCAGACAAACGTTGTAGCATTTTTTAACTTTATGCATATTCACAAATGTGATACTTACTTTTTTGTGCAACCTAATATCTATCTATTTTTTAAAAAAATATCGAAATTTGATTTATTGATCGATTAATTTAGATTAAATTTTATAGAGGTTCAGTACAAAATTGACTTTTTTAGTTCGATTTTCTCCATTCATAATCAAGATTCGAGTCACATGCCATGTTTAAGGGATCTAACTTTTTGTCTTGTTAAACCAACTAGTTATTGATGATATCTATTTTTTTGATAAATAATGAGAAGAGATCGACACAGGCCTCATTAAAAACCCTCCTAACCTAATGAGAGAAAAGAGTACCCATGTACGATCTGAACAAACCACAAAAAACGAAAGAAGACACCACAACTTAGGGACAATCGTCCCTCAAGAGATCAAAAATCTCAAACGGAACATTATTAAATACATATGCCTCAAAGCTAGACCGGTCCGCCAATTTCGCCATCGCGTCCACCACTCTATTAGCATCACGACAAACGTGTCGAAACTCTACCCCACCATGGAGCAACACAAGATTACGAATAGAATCAATCAAAGATGAAGACCTCGAGCAATGCGATATGCCGGATAACGTATGAAAAACATCTAAGTTATCCGTCTCCACCACAATACTCACCCCCATCAACCCCCAAAGCACACTTGAGGCCCTCAAACACCGCCCAAAGCTCTGCGTCAAACACCGAGCACTTGCCAATGAATTTTGTAAAACCCGTAATCCAATTACCTTGAAAATCTCGGACAACCCCTCCACACGATGCAGCACCATCAGAACCATTCCTCGCGCTGTCCACATTAAGCTTCACAAACCCCCTCCTTGGTGGACACCAACCACGCCCCCGTACCTGCTGCTGCACACCGCCATTCTGCGAGGTGTGAACGCAGGTTTGCTGCGCACGCTGCGCCCCAGCAGCCAAGCGCCTGCTACGTTCGATGATCCCTGCACCATAAGGAATAACGCTCCCAAACAGCTTTTCATTTCGAGTACGCCACAGGGTCCACAAAACACTCCCAAACAGCACACCCCAATCAGTTGTGTCCCTCGCAAAGCCAGCACCCGGCAACAGATTCTGCTTCAACCACTCTTTTAAAGGCAGCTCCAAAAACTTCACCAAACAATCTGGTTTTATCAGAGTTGCCCACGTCGAAACAGCCATAGAACAGCGGCGAAGAATGTGATCTATGTCTTCACAAGCCGCCCCACAAACCTCACATGTAGCTGAATCCGATAAATGACGTCGGGTCCTTTCATCATTTGTGAGAATACGACCCTTCCCGAGAAGCCAAAGAAACGCCTTTATACGCGGTAACCCTTTGAACGTGCGTATCGCCTTCCACAGCCCATCCTCCGCCTCGACAACATACTGTGATCGCACTTCGTAAGCAGACCGCACAGTGAAATGTCTTGTGCTGCTCCACTTCCACCCCGGCCAATCGGGGCCATTCACGGCTGTAGGTGGCCTAACCGCAGCTATGTGCTCGAACACATACACAGGTAAATCAGCTCGGAAAGCCTCCCAAGACCAATTCCCTCCACCATCAACCATACCCTTGACCGGTGTAGGGGCCAAATCCGCTAAATGTCGCGTGCAATGAGAACTAAGAGGACCAATATCCGCCAACCAATTATCTTTCCAAAAATCTACCGTCGCACCATCACCAATATTCCATACAATTCCTTCCCTAACATCATCCCAAACCGCACCTATCCCTCTCCAAAGAATCGAGCAATTGTTCCTAAAAATAGTAGTCGGAATACGGTCGTAACATTTATACTTCGCCCGCAAAAAACGTACCCAAAGCTGGTCCGGTTTCGCCACAATATTATAGGCCACCTTCATAAGAAAAGCGTCATTATGTGGTCCAAAAATTTAAACCCAAGACCACCCTTAGTAGTAGGCGATGCAACCTCCTCCCATTTAACAAGATGAACCGCCCGTTTCAACGTCGAATTACCCCAAATAAACGTACGTATAATTCCCTCAATTTTATCGCATACCCCCTTAGGAATCTTAGTTGTCTGCATGCAATATGAAGGAATCGCTGAAAGCACTGATTTCGCCAAAACGATACGCCCAGCAAACGATAAATATCTCGCCTTCCACCCATTTAAACGATCCCTGACCTTCTCAATCAAAAAGCCATATGTTTCATTAGTAACCCGCTGATGCAACATAGGCACCCCCAAGTATCTTCCCAAATTCTGAACTTTCATAAAACCACACACCCTACAAATCGAACTGCGGAGCGAGCTCGGAACATTCTTGGAAAAGAAAACATTCGTCTTTGCCACACTCACTTTCATTCCAGAAGCACTACAGAACTAAGCTAACACTGCATGAAGCACCCCAATCTGCTCAATCGAAGCCTCCGCAAACAAAACCATATCATCTGCAAACATGAGGTGAGAAATAGTCGGGCATTGTCTCGACACCCGAAAACCCTTCCATACCCCCTGTGACAACCTTTGCTCAATAAGATGACCAAGTCGCTCCATACAAAGAACAAAAAGATACGGCGATAATGGATCACCTTGCCTGATTCCCCTAGTCGGTCGAAACTGCTCCGTCTGCGCCCCGTTCCACAAAATACGTGTCGAAACAGAGGACACGCAACGCATAATCAACTCACGTATCTTCCTTGGTAACCCAATATCACAAAGCGTATACGCGATAAAGTTCCACTCAAGACGGTCATATGCCTTTTCCAGATCAATTTTTACCGCCATCCACCCCTTAGCACCTGTCTTGCGGCGCATAGAGTGAACCACCTCCTGGGCAATGATTATATTATCCGAAATAAGTCGTCCCAGAACGAAGCTCGTCTGATTATCCTTTACCCACTCAGGGATAAAAGGCTTAATTCTATTCACAATCACTTTAGTTACAATTTTGTACAGGACCTGGCAGAGGCTGATAGGCCTAAATTGCGACATATTCTCAGGCGATTGAACTTTCGGAATCAAAACCAACAAAGTATCATTTAAACTATCCGGAAAAGGGGCCCCCTCAAAAATATCATGCACCAAACGGCATACATCCGGCCCAACAATATCCCAGTTTCGCTGATAAAATAACGCCTGAAACCCATCCCTACCAGGGGCTTTAAACGCATCCATCTAGAAGACCGCCCTGCGAACCTTATCTACGGAAACAGGATTGTCAAATAAATCAATAGCAGAACTAGAAAGACCAGGGAATTTACCACGGATGGGAAACTGTGTCGCCTCCATATTACCGCTAGCGAAAAGACTGTTATAGAACTCAACAGCATGCCTCCGAAGCTCAGCCTGAGAGTCAAGCCACCAACCATTACCATCTCTCAACCGAGTAATCAAATTCCGCTTCCTTCGGCTAATCGTGGAGGCATGAAAATATTTGGTATTTCTATCGCCCTGCAAGAACCATCGACATCTCCACTTTTGGAACCAAAGGCTCTCCTCCTGCTCTAACACAATATCCAGCTCAGCCCGAAGAGATTTCTCTAACTCTACCAACGGTTCCGAATAATGACGCCTAAGAGCATGATCAATACCTCTTAGCCGTGCCAGCAGAATCCTCTTCCGCTTACCAATATTCCTAAACACCTCGACATTCCATTTTGTCACAGTAGTCTGAAGCCTAGCAATATTGTGAACAACCGAATCCATCGGACTCCAGCTACTCCTTAACAAGTTTGCAAACTCAGGATGGTCCTGCCAAGCTGCAATGAAGCGGAACGGTCTATCGTCATCAGCACCTGTATGAGTATCCCTATCAAGGATAAGCGAACAGTGATCGGACCCCAAACGGTCGAGGTGTAACACAAGGCTATGTGGAAAAAGGTTCTGCCAAGCTCCATTCACCAAACACCTATCGGGGCGTTTGAATAACCTCCCACGTCTCCAAGTAAAGTCGTCGCCTCTATAATCAACCTCAAACAAGCCTGCCGTAAAAACAAACTCCTGAAAAAGCGAGCTAACTCCAGATAACCCCGAACTGCTACCATAGCATTCCTCATCACGGAGAATGCAATTGAAATCCCCTCCTAGAACCCATGCCTGATTACCATTAGGGCGAAGACTGAGCAAATGATCCCACACTAATCTTCATGTTGCTGCCGTCGGAGAAGCGTAAACAGCCGTAAAGAAGACCCATTTATTGACGGACTCATCAAAGAATTTCCCATGCACAAATTGGTTAGCTACCACTAATATCTCAACCTGAACATCCTCACGCCAAATGACCCAAACACCCCCACTAAAGCTGCGACATTCCACACGAAAAGAATTCTCAAAACCCAGCCTGCGTATAACCCTATCCGCCTGAACATTACTAATCCTTGGCTCAACAAGACAAACAATCCTTGGATCATTCTTCCGCACAAAATTACGAAAATGACGGCGAAATTCCGGGCTCGCCGCACCCTGAACGTTCCAAAACATTAACTTAATCATTAAAAAATTACAAGGATAGGAAAAAGACCTTAGCATGACGGACCAACGTTCTCCTTGTCAACCCCCTCAACTGCCACCGCACTCTTTCCCGCTCCTACAACCAAGCTCGGACTCGCGGCTTTCGACTCCAAAGGAATCGCGGGAGTGGTGGAATCACCTCGTGTCGCTCCTGTTGCATTCAAAACAGTATGGTCATGCAAATCCTGCAGCTTACCCGAAAAAGATTGAACCCATTCCGCCAAAATCGGCTTTGCCGGTGTGCGCGTCGCATTACCCCGCTTTGACTGCTTAGAAGACTTTTTAAGCGCAGCCTTGACCGGCAAAAGGCTCTTCCCTCGGCTAGCATCCTTCAGCTCACCCCTCCCTTGGTCGAATCACCATCCGCGATAACGACCGCTCTATGAGTTCCGGTGGCAATGCTCAGCTTGTGAGCTTGTACTTGCACTTCCACGTTGGGTGTCATCGAGACCACATGCGTACCTTCACACTGTTTCGCTTTCAAGTTCGAAAGGTCCGCTAACGGACTTCACCCCACATTGGACGGCGCACCACTCTTCCTCATACCAGCCTTACCACTCCCCGCATCCTGCTCATGTGCTGCAATCTCCACCCCCTTGCCATGGGGCCGTTGCACAATCGTATCCCTATCCCTCACACCTTGAGCTCCCCTCCCGTCCTCTTGCTGCACCTCCTGCGGTACACCCCCTTGCACATCCGCACCAGCCTCCTTTGCGCTAACATCCTCACCTAGCACAACAAACCTTGAGCCTCTAGCCCCATGCGTGTTCTCCGCGTGTTTCTGCTGCTCCACAGCCTTTCGTGGCCTTCTCCTCTTTGCATCAACCACCATCCACGACCCATACATATTATCCGACGTTACCTCCGGTTCCAGCGTCCCCTCACTCGGTTGCTCAACAACCATACCTCCTTTGTCCGATTCAACATTACCATTCATTCCACATACATCCGACAAGTGCCCATATACACCACATTTGAAACAAATATGATGCAACCCTTCATACTCTAATTTTTCCGTGAAACCATCAATGCCAATACACGGTAACATCGGCTTATTAAGGTCCACCAACACTGCAAGTCTCGCAAACTTACCCCTCTCGGCTGTCGTCGTATTATAATCGATGCGCACAACAGTCCCTATAATGCTTCCAATTAGTTTGAATAACGCCTTGGTGTAGTACCGGTATGGAAGACCCGGTAGGCGTATCCAAACCATAACTTGCGAAGGATGCTTCTGAGATGTCGAGAAGGACCGCGACCACGGTTGCACAGTCAGATAGCTGCCGTATATCGTCCAAGGACCCGCCGATAACACCCTCGTATAATCCTCCACTAAGTCAAAATTCACAAGGAAATAGTTGTTGTCTAAATCCACGACTTGGTAATTACCCGCTGGTGCCCAAAGGCCAGGAATCCGAGAAACTAACGTCCGAAAACCAATGCTACGCCCAAGGAGGCGAACGATCACTGGCCGCTTCATAGTATCATCGATCGATGCATGTACCCGCTCTGAAAACCTAATTTCTGGATACGCTCCGCTGCGATCAATCGAAAAATTAGACTCCAGCACTTGTACCCTATCTGTAGCCACCCCAAGCTTATGTCGCCCCCCACCGTCGCTCGATCGCGACACCATGTCCGCATAAGACCCTTTGCGCAAACCCGATGAAGCTACCCCCATCTGAACGTCATCCGTAGCCACCCCTGGTGCCCTAGCAGCCGTCAAACCTTCCCCCACAACGCACCCAGTATCCATGCCATCCGACCCAGTCGTCTCCATAGGCACCGTTCGCTCAGCACACACTTCCTTCCCAACCTGACCGGTTTCCAAGCCACCCGGTGGAGGCAGGGCCACCACCAACGACAACCCTCCTCCCGGCGGCTGCCCCCTGAGAACGTAAAACCCCCTAAACTAGGATTGTCCCCATTAGGTCTCTCCCCGTCCGATAAAATAGGAGCCGTCATAATTTCCATATGATATCTATTTTTTTAATTACCCGTGTTCATGTATAAAGTTAAAGAATTCTCCATTTTATTGTTTGTTTTTGTTTCTTTTATCCGATTATTTCTAAGTTAAATAAAGTGATTTAAAAGCTAGATTCTTGTTTAAAGTTGGAAAAGTTTTTGCTAAAAAAGAGGAAAATGTTATATTATTTATATATATATATAGATTAATATCCTATATACTGAGGGTAGAAACTGGAAGTTTCCACAAGCGCCTTAGTTTTAGTTTTAGGATATAGGAAGTTAGTTTAGAGTATATGGTTTAGGAGTTATGTGTTTAGAATTTAGGGATAGTTGTTTTAATTTAAGGTTTAAAGTTATAATTTAGGGTTTATAGGTTAGAGTTTAGTTTTTAGAGTAATATGGTGATGATTTAAGTTTTAACCTATAAACCCTAAATTATAACCCTAAACCTTAAATTGAAAGAACTATCCCTAAATTCTAACCCCTTACACCTAAATCTCTAACCATATACTCTAAACTAACTAGATATACCCTACAACTAATTTGGTTAACATTACATATTGATTTATATATATATATATATATATATATATATATATATATATATATTTTTCTAATCACTCGGTTAACATTACATATTGATTTATATCAAACAAATTGAATTATTATCAAAGACATGTTTTAATATTTTAATAATACTTTATTATTAAAATTCTGAATTGAAAATATTTTAATAATTTGGTTAGATTAACTTACACAGCTTAAAACTCAAAAGTTTTATACGTTTTTTAATCATTGAATTTACTGATTTTAGTGGATGAGATTAAAGTTTTTAAATTGAAGATAATTCGATTTTATGTAAAAATCTTTTTATCACCAATTATTAATCTCTGAATTAATTTTTCAAATTTTATATTGTATCAACGGACCCTAACCGAAAGATTATTGCACATCTAAGCCAACCAAACTTATGCTTTTTTTCCTAAATGTTATAACAACGATTACACTAAGTGAAGTTGATGAGTAACTTTTTTTTTATTATAGTTAATTTAACCTCCTAATTTTTTAAAAAAAGAGAAAAATATCACATACATTTGTTATATATATATATTAGTCAGAATTAGGGTTGGGCAACAAAAACCGTTAAAATCAAAAATTAATTCGAATTGTAATGTTTGGATGATTTATTGTTAAACTTATTTTTATTTTTTTATTTAATAAGGATTAAATTTGTAAAAGAAATAAATTTTTAAGGTACTCAATTTATTCACAAAATTAACAGGTATTCAAACTTAAATATTTTTTAAGTCAAACTTTTAATCCCTAAATTTTTTCTAAGTGTTTTAGTACTCAATTTAACCAATTTGGTAACTGAGTATCGCTACGGCCTATGGCGTACCAGTACAAGTTTCGTTACTGGAAATCAAAATTGTGTATAATACCTTTAAAGAGTACATGTACGGCTATGCGCGTACTGGTACAAATTTTTGAAACTGTTTTCTAAATTGAGCTAGAGTACATGTACAACCTATGACGTATTGGTACGAGGTTAAGATTTTAAAATCTTTTTCATTAAATATTTTGATCGTTGCCTTGTCAGTTTTCTTGGAACCAGATTTTTAAAAACCAGTTAAGCGTACCGGTACACCTATACGAGTACTGATACGATATTTTAACCAAATGTTTTAAGAATTTCGGTGAGTAAAATGAGTACCGGTATGGTACGACATGTGCTGATATCTTTTGTAAAATTGTCACTTCGTACCGATACGCATGCTCACGTACCTGTACCCCTTTGTTGCAATGATTTTTTTTTCTTTTGGCAAATATCGATACGAGTGCTCGTGTACCCAAACAGTTAGAAAATTAATAAGGGGTATAAAATCAAGTTTCCAAAACTTCTGCAACAATATTCAACAAGTCTAAAGCTTTCAAGCACATATCCAATATCTTTGAGTTCAATTTGTCGAATCTTGTAAACTCACCAGAGAGTTCTTTATTGTAATCTTTTTATTTAAGTGTGAAGAGTTTTAGTGAACTTTCATTGTGCAAACAAAATGTCTAGTGGATTTTTCCTGATTTTGTTTATTTGTAATATTTTTTAGGAGAAACGGATCACTATACTTTGAGATATAAGTCTAAATTGTAAAGTTGTCTCCTTTAATAAAAAAAATGAAAAATAAATTTAGTGAATTTGTAAAAAATTTTAGTGTGGATAGTTAAGGTTGTTAGTGTAAACCTTATTGAGAAGGTTAAACCACTATTAATTTTTTGTATCATTTTATTGCTTTTGCAATTAGTTCCACTAAATTTTTTATATGCCAATTCACCCATTTTGATCATTTTTATTGATTGTTCAACCTAACATTTATGATCTATAAATTTGCAAACATTATTTATCTGAACCAAATCTAATTGATCAGAAATTAATTTTTACTATTCAATTTATAATTTATTTTTAAGGAATGTTTTAAAAAAAATTAAGGAATATTTATAAATTTTTTTAAAAAATTAACAATTATTGTTTAAAAGTCACATAATAGAGTTGTTTTACCAAAATAAAGTACAAATATTCAGAATCCAAAATTAATATAGAGAAAAAAAATAAAAAACCGAAATTCTACAAATAAAAAACTGATATAGTATTAAAAAAGTTTATTGAGAGATCCACTAATTAGCTTAGTGACTAAAGATAATTATCTTATCTTATCTTATATAAATTTAAATTTTAACATAAAAATATAATACCTTATTATTTAATATGTTAAATCGAACCGCACCATATACAACCTTAGTCAAACTTGGTCAAATTGAAGGGAAAAAAACAAGGGACGGTGACTCTACAGCAAAACGACGATCAGGTAAAGGCACTTTATGATTCAAACGACACAATAACCCGATACCAAGTTGTAAACCACGTGACAAGCACCATCCCTTTCTGATAAAATTCCCCTCCTTTTGCATTACCTCCAATCATCTCCCGCCACGTGCCCCACCGCTCCGCTCCCTCCAATTCCCCTCTTAAACCCTCTCTTCTTCTTCTTAGGGCTTTCTCCTTCTTCAATTTCCACTCACTGTAATATTTACTATGCGCAAACTTCCTTGGCTCTGGCTATAGCAAAAATTGTTGTTGTCAAAGATGACTCGCTTCATTCTTTTGCTTGTTTTCGCTGCTTCGTTTGCGGCGGTGACCGGAACGACGTCGCATTCGAGCTCCGGTCCTCATATAGCTGACGTCAACATACTTTTACCTCCGAAAATGACGAACCCCGTCGAATACCGGCTCCAAGGAAGTGACGGTTGTTTCAAATGGTGCTCTTCCGTACATTTTAAACAGAATACGTATATATCTTCGTATATAAATACGTATGACATTTCTATTTCGGTTTTTCCCCAGGTCGTGGGATCATCATGATATTTTATCAGTTCTGCCGGAGTATAATGTGACCAATCATTGCTCGACAAGTGCACGGCTGAGATCGATTGCGCCTTACTCGGGAAGAAAAGAGACTGCGGTTTATGCTAGGGACGTGAACACTGGAATCGTGATCCGGTGCAAGGTTTTCATCGATAATTTTGATAGAATTCAAATATTTCATAATTCTATAAAGCTTGATTTTGATGGGCTCGCTACTCTCCGAGTTCGTGCCTTTGATACTGAAGGTAATTTCAAAAACTAGAATCCGCACACAAATAGGCTAATATTCACTCCGTTTGATTGTTGCTGTTCTTAACTAAAGAAAACAATAAGGCCATTTGTACGCTAATTATGATTTTTTATAGCAACATTTTATGAACTAAATCCTAGTTAATAGAAAGCGAAAGTAGCGAAGACACAAAATTTTGGCATTATGTTATTTTTAGCTTAGTTAAAGAACGTTCATCCTTATTGTTTTACTTTCTTTTGGAGTATAATAGAAGGCATTATAGTGCAGACAACTAACAAAGTTAGCATTATGCTGTTTTTAGCTTATATTGAAGAGTATTGGCCCTTGTTGTTTTATTTTTTTGGTGTGTTTATATATTATGGTTTTATTTATATCACTTTTTACCTCTATTCCAGACAATGTGTTCTCGTCATTGGTGGGTTTACAATTCATGTGGAAGTTGATGCCTAAAACTAGTGGGTCGAGTCATCACCTTGCCCATGTTCCCTTGAAGGATTCTCCCTTAAGTGACTGTGGTGGACTGTGTGGTGATTTAGATATTCAGATACAACTTGAAGAAAAGGTAATTGTTTGGTACAGTTCCCATAGTGATAGTAATGAGTTTCCATGTAATCTTGCATTAAATTGAGGCTTATTCTGTAATATTTGCCGCAGGGCGTATTTTCAGATTTATTTGTTGTCAAAGGCATTCATATCGGCCATGAGAATGTTTCAGTACAGTTGCTTGAGCCACCGTTAGAGGGCATGGATGATAAGATTGTTCTAACTGTAGCAGAAGCCATGTCACTGTATCCACCATCACCTGTTTTCGTCCTTATTAATGCTACTCTTCGTTATAGTCTTAAAATTATCCGTGGGAATGTCCCTCAAGGTTTTCTTTTCTGAATCCCTTCATTAACACATTCTATTGATTGAATTAATGGTTATTTCTTTTTATTGCCAAGTTTATTTGGAGTGAACTGGTTATTTTTGGTGCATTGATTGATACTCTTAGGAAAAGGCTAAGTATCTATTGACCGGTATTTGCAGAGGTAACTCTTCCATCACCACATCATCGATGGTCTGTCTCAAACAGTTCAGTTGCTCAAGTGGACTCTACGATGGGTGCCATTCACGCATTAACTTTGGGTGAAACAACTGTCATTGTTGAAGATACTAGGGTTGATGGCCATAGTCAAATGTCATCTCTTAAGGTGGTTTTGCCAGATACCCTGTCTTTGTATATATCAGTATTATCTACTTCTGGTGACACAGTAGAAGGAATGAAACCCATTCCACCCATGGCACGCTGGTATGTTGTCTCTGGAAAACAATACCTCATTCAACTCAAGGTTTTTTCTCGGGGCCCGTATGCACAGGAAATCTACATTACAGAGGTACCTTATGGGTTATTTATTTTCTCCATTAGCAGTGATGTAGATGAGCTATGTTAACATCAAGAACGTTTTGGCCTGATGTGCTTGATGATTAGGTTCTCATACTTTTCTTGACAATACTTGAAGGGTCAATCATTTTTTAGGTTAATGATTTTGTTGTCACTCGGTTGTTAGCTCACTTGTGTAATTTAATACACACTAATTAGTTTCTCAGTACTTTCCTAGTTATTTTCAAATCAGATTCCTTTCCTTCATTGCAGAATGATGATATTGAGTTTTATGACAACCAATCTGGCTACTGGAAAATTGTCCCAGTGTTAGAGCCTACTGCATCGAGATACAGCTGGAGGAGTGCTAGAATTTTGGAAGCAACTTCAGAGGGACTGGGGAAATTGACAGCCTCTTTGGTTTACTATAATGGACATCATGATACCAAGGAGGTGAAATGTCATTTTACTTGCCCTTTTTTTCTTATAGTTTTACGAAATAAGATTATAGAAAGCATTGGTATTTTTTTCGGATTTATTGTTTGCCATTGATATCTTCTTCTTCTTTTTTCTCTTGGCGTTATCATTTAGGTTCTCAAGGTTGTACAAGAGGTTATTGTGTGTGATCAAGTAAGGTTTAGCTTGGAAAAAGTAAGTGGTGAATCTCAAATTATTCTCCTTCCTTGGGGCCCAGCAGTACATCAGGAGATGGAGCTAAAGGCTGCTGGAGGTTGGTAGCATTTTACTTGTTCAAGTCCAAGTTATAAAATTAATTTTTCAAGTTGTCACCTTTTAATGGGGTTCAGTGCTATCATAGGTTGTGCAAAAGCCTCAAGTGACTATAAATGGCTTTCTTCGGACACTACTGTTGTTTCGGTCACCGCATATGGAGTTGTCCAGGCAAAGAGGCCTGGTAAAGCTACAGTCAAGGTGGTGTCAAGTTTTGATTCATTCAATTATGATGAGGTAATAAATTTGTTCCTTTTACTGCTTTCTTTGTTCTTATGGTTACAAAAGATCCTAGTGTAACATAAAATTTATAAAGATCCCGTGGTAGATTTGGTGCTGTTGCTGCTTTTGTCATTCATGTTTATAATTCTAAAATATAGACTTGTTTGTTTTGTGCCCTTTAAAAGCTTCTAGTTTCACATGCTCCATTGTTTTTTGAAGCTACTTTCTGCTATTTTTGACAGGTCGTGATTGAAGTTTCAGTTCCATCCTATATGGTTATGTTACAAAACTTCCCTGTTGAGACTGTTGTGGGATCACATCTCCAAGCTGCTGTTACAATGAAAACATCAAACGGTTATGTCACATTCCAGAATCATTTGGAAACTTCTTTTCTTCCTTGCAAACATTCCTGTTGAAGTTGACTTTCCATTTGCAGGTGCCTACTTTTCTAGATGTGACGCATTTCATTCCTTTATAAAGTGGAAAGCTGGAAGTGAGTCTTTCATTGTTACCAATGGAACGGGGGAGGCACCAGTCCTTGAAAAGAAAGATAATTTGGAGTACCATGTACCAGTTGATGGTCCTCCATGTTCATGGACTTACATATATGCTTCTGCATCTGATCAAGCTATGCTGCATGCAACATTTTCAAAGGAATATCATCATTCTGGTCCCTCTTTTAGTGGGCCTATTGTTTTAAAAGCAACTTCCAGAATTGCATCATACAGACCTCTTACTCTGCATCAGGCAGGTGATGGGAACCCGTTTGGTGGTTACTGGGTTAATACAGCTGGATCCCAAGCTGCTAATCAACTAGAAGATCAGGAGAAGGTATATCTTGTTCCTGGAACACAATTAGATGTTATGCTTCAAGGAGGACCAGAAAGGTGGGACAAAGGTGTTGACTTTGTGGAAACAGTGGAGATTTTTGATGAAACACGTGCACATGGTAATGGGGTTCTTGTGGATCAGATTTCTAGCAGCCATGGCACTTTGTATAGACTTTTATGCCAAACACTGGGGACTTTTGTAAGCTTCTTTTCTGTTTCCTAGACAACCTTATATGTGTTCCAATTCAAGTCTATATTTTTGCCATTTCTTTCTCACAAATATGGTCCATCTACAGAATCATGATATATTTGCTTTCACTGGTTCCTAACTGTTCAGAGACTTGTTTTTAAACGTGGTAATTTGGTTGGAGATGATCATCCACTTCCCACATTAGTAGAAGCTTCATTGTCTCTTGCTTGCAGCCTGCCTTCCTCTATTGTGGTAATAGTGGATGAACCTGGTAAATTTTATTATTTTTTGTGTTGGACTGATGCCAAATATGACCTTCAATTTCTCCACTCCCCTTTTCCGCCTTTTAACCACTTGTGTGATTTTGGTTGATGTTACAGTTAATGATCGAGGTGTTATTCGGACTGCAATTCAAGCTGACCGTAGCCCAGGGCAAATTCAAGTCACCCCTGTTACTGTGGCAAATGGGAAAACTATTAGAGTGGCAGCTGTCAGCATTAGTACCAATGGAGAGCCGTTTGCTAACTCTTCTTCTCTGTGCTTAAAGTGGGAGCTAGGCGATTGTGACAGCCTGGCTTATTGGAACCATTCTTTTGATTCAGAGAACTACAATAAGTCTAGTTGGGAGAGGTTCCTGGTCCTGCAAAACGAACCGGGATTGGTACTGCCTGATGTTGATTTATTACTTTCTAGTTCTGTTTTTTCCGTTGTGTTTAGCAATATCTTCACCATGAGTTGACAGTAGAAAGCCATCAGGCGATTAAATGCTAAGGGAAGGGTAGGTTTAGCAAAGAATGAGTGCACTGAAACACAGTGAGGGTAACTGTGTTAATACTCTTTAAACTAAACAAGATACCACAGCTAAAAAAGTATAAGTATTATCTCTCTGCAATAATATCTTAAAGTTGTTAAGCTTGAAAAAACACATATGGGTTTAAATTGGCTTCAAGTAGAAGCTGGTGGTATAGATAAATACATTTTTGAAGCATTTAAGTATCTGATATTGGCTTCAGTTGATTAAGAATCAGGTTCGAGGCATCTTTCTTCCATATTAGGTCATACAATAACTAGAGAAGTAGGTGACTACCTAACTGCAGAGCTTGCATGTTCTTCTCATTCAGTTTTCCCATCCTATGTGTTTTACCCTCAATCTTCTCATTGTTGTATTTGTAATATATTTTTTTTGATAAGAAAAGGAAGGAGGCCTCGTTAAAATGTATTTGTAATATATCAATGGACATTGTTTACCACTGAATACTGATATGCAACATCTTTTCTATTTAAGAATTTTTATACTATTTAGATGGTTGACCTTGTATTTGTTTTTATTCCTTAACCATTCAATACTTAATGCAACTTTTTTCTTCTCATGATGTGTTAAGTTGGGATAAAATGATATTTCAATTGCTTTTTGTCTCAGTGTATTGTACGTGCCACTGTTACTGGATTCTTTGGTAGTTCCACAGTTGGTCGTTATTCTTCTGAATTGCCAGAAGATTCAGAGAATTTTCTTACAGATGCTGCACAGTTACAGGTTGGCTGTGAATAATCTACTCAAACGGCATAAAATTCATTAAATACTTTGTCTGCCAGTTTTCTGCTTTGCTTGCTCTCTTTGGTTCTTCCTTCCTTTGAAAAATGTTCTTTTTTTTTTTTGGGGGGGGGGGGGGGACCGGGGGAGTGACATGGTATAAAAGTTTATTCTAATATTCTTCCATGTCAATCTTTGCAGCTTGTTTCTACTCTAAGAGTTACTCCGGAGTTCAATTTGTTATATTTCAGTCCTGATGCTAAGGTAGAAATCTAGCACCATCTCCACTTTATTCATTTGGTGATTTCAATTGAATATGCATTAGTATTTTGAACAAGTTTGATGAAATTGATGTGGTATGCATTGCTTTTGAAGCTGATTCGATCATTCTATGGAGTTTGATGAATGAAGAACACAGATAACTTGTAAATAAACTTGTTTGCTTTATAGTTTAGTTCTCTAGCAAAATGGTGACGGTGGCTGCTTGGTTTCTCATTTTCTGGACATTACATTTTCGTAAATTTATTATTCGGTTGTAATAGTCTGTTGATATGGTCTACTTGCTAGTTGCTACATGAGGATGATGGTTTTGCATATCTTAATGACTAATGAATAGCTTGGATTGGAGTGACACCATGGTTCCCTTGCTAATTGCTACTTTTGGAATTTAAGAAATAATGTCTGGGGCAGTGCTTGCTCTTAAGGCCTTCAATAAGGGAGAAAAAGAATGGATAGCTGAGGCTTCAAACTGGCATCAACTTTTGTATAAAATAACTTTCATCTTTGCATGTCTTTTTGATAACAGGAAAAAAATGAATGGTAAAATCTGGGGGAATTATTGTAATACTACTGCTAATTTTAAGAATTTCATCCAGCCCGAGTGCCAGTATATCAGCCTCATTTTTGTTTTTCATACTAATCAGTCAAAAAATCTATTGCGCTACTAACAACATTTATGTAATTGTCATGACTCATTCTCAGACTATTAGGATGTGGTGTCTTGTTCAAGCTCCTCATTATTTGTTGATTATGCTGTTGCTTTTTAGTTGAATAGTAGGGCAAATTAGATTTTGGAGTAAAGTGTTATAACCATGTTTAGTGACTGTGATGTTTAATGGTACCTCGATGTGTAGAGGCTTTTGAGCAGCACATCTTCCATCTTTATGAGCCTAATTTATTTTCAAACCAACCCTGTTGGTTTAATTTTGTTTTCCAGCATAAGTACTCCGAATTTATTCTGTCTTCTGGGAATTTTGACATAATTTTGTACTATGTACTTAGGCAAACTTGTCAATTACTGGAGGGAGCTGTTTCTTGGAAGCTGTTGTGAATGATTCTCGAGTAGTTGAAGTTACTCAATCACCACCTGGTTTACAATGCTTACAACTGATGTTATCACCGAAAGGCCTGGGAACTGCCGTTGTGACAGTTTATGATATTGGGCTTACTCCTAATCTTGTGGCTTCTGTCGTGGTAATCTCTTACTCCGTTTTGAAAATGAAAATGCTTGTTACTTTCTTAAAAGTGAGTTTTGGCTCTCTTTGGCATGGTTGAAGGGAAGTTTGTAGGAAACCCCTATTATTCATGCATTGTGATTAGGTAATTTAGGGCATGACATTTTTTGGAAGACCAGAAGATTTCATAAAGATTCCCATAAATTACTACTCCCTTTGTTCCAATAAAGTTGTCACTTTTTTGTTTTAAAATCGTCACACCTAAATTGTCACATTGAAAAAATCAACAACTATTTGAACCTATATTTCCCCTTCTACCCTTTGTTTTAGTTTCCCAAAAAGCAAAAGTTAACCTTTCAAGGATAAAATTGTCATTTGAATTTTTTTTACACCACATCTCTTACCAAAATTTTTTCTTCCTAAAACTACGTGAAAAGGTAACATGTGACAGTTTAACCGAGACGGAGGGAGTACATGCTATGTTTTTGAAAGCTCTTATTTATTTCCTTCACGCCAGGAGTTATGCATTTTCCTACAAATGACACCTTCATGTTTGATATCTCATTACTCGTAATTTATTACTCTTGATGACATTTTAACAGGTCCAAGTTTCAGATATAGACTGGATTGAGATTATGTCTGGAGAAGAGATAAGCCTTATGGTGGGGTTTTCACTTTGCCATATACTTGATTGATACTTTTCCCCACGTTTCCAACTCGGTTTTGCACTTATTGACTTGAAATTTGATATCTGAAGGAAGGAAGTTCTAAGTCAATTGGTTTGATGGCTGGGGTTGATGATGGAAGCACTTTTGGCATTCCTCAGGTTCGAAATGATTTCCATTTATCATTCTCCTGAAGCTATATGTACCAGATAATCTTTTGCAGAGATATGTTTTAGACTAAATGCTTTTGGGAAGAATGCTTTGTATTTAGCCAAGCTAAGTGCAACCGAAGACTGGGCACATGCTTCCTTATGCATATCTTTGTGCTCCCATGTGTGAGATCTTTTTATAATGGCCTAATGGTTATCTTAGTCCTTAGAAGTACAAGATCTATACACAAACTATATTGACAATGTATCTCATAATACATTCTGTTGCTTAAAAAATAAATCTTCGCACATGCCAGTTTATCCTGTTTTCTAAAGGTTTCTGATGTCTCTATGCCCATGTATCCATCTATAACCCATGTTTTCACATTCTTTCTATTACCCTGATGGGTTCCTTTTTTGCAGTATGCTTACATGAATATCCATGTACATATTGAGGATGCTATAGTGGAACTTGTGGACAAGGATGATTTCTCAAGCCTTAGTGGTGGATATGTTAGCGCGCAGAATTTCAAAATCAGGGCAAAACATCTTGGCATCACAACTCTTTACGTAAGTCATTTATCCTCTTGAAAAATCTCTTATGTTATCATTTCCTTAGGACTTGTTGCTAGAGGTGAGCGTTCGATCGATTCGAGTCGAGTAAAAAAATTTTGAGTTGACGAGTCATATTTTACAACTCAAACTTTATTTGAAATCTTTTCGATTCGAGTCGAGTTTAAGAAATTCGAGTCGAGTCGAATTTTTGAGTTCCTATAAAAATTTAAATATAATTATTTATCATGTTATAGTAGGGTTTGATTCCAATTTAAACTCCTTTCTCTAATCATATAAGATATGCACATATATATTTTTTCACATGTGACAATATTTCTTCATATTTTTATATATCAATATGTATATATCATAAAAAATAGAGGGACTCGTCTCGAACTTAAAAATAAATCTACTAATTACTAAAAATTTCGAGTTGTTCGAGTTATTCGAATTTTCATTTTACAACTCAAACTTTATTTGAAATTTTTTCGAGTTATTCGAGTTTATGAAATTTCGAGTCGAGTCAAGACGAGTCGAGTATTTTTGCCTCGAATCGAGTCGAGTTATTCGATTTTTTCGAATCTAGTCGAGTTTTGCTCACCCCTACTTGTTGCGATTACTCAATCAAGAGTTTGCTTGCATAAAGTTCAAGATAGATATTGATAACAGGTCAGTGTTAGACGACATTTTGGACATGAAATATTGAGTCAAGCTATCAAGGTTGAAGTTTATGCTCCACCAACAATTCACCCACCAAGTATTTTCCTAGTACCAGGTGCCTCTTACTTGGTATGATGCACTATTCCTTTACTTTCTACATATACATCATGTTATTCGGTTAATAGTCCTTGTATCATGTTGAGCTTCATATCCTCTTCCCCTAAACTCCTCTTGGCACCCTCTTTTCCTACTTTTATTTGGAAATTTAATTATTCTTTTTCTTGTTTCTAACTATATCTAATAGCATGTGCATTTGTCATGCTTTTAGCTCACTATAAAAGGAGGTCCAGCCCTTGGCGCCTTCGTGCAATATACAAGTACAGATGATGCCATTGCAGCAGTGGACAAAACTTCAGGGAGATTGACTGCAAGTTCACCTGGAAACACTGTAAGATATGAGATATGATACGTAAATAGTTGTTTTGTTTATCTATACAAATGAAAATGGTTTATAACTTTTTAACTTTACCTTCATGAAGATTCTTGTTAATGATGCTAGAGTTTGTCAAGCACTTGTATATTTTCAAGTTGTGAATAAACTAGATACTCCAATTGATTGGATTTGTTTTTTTTGAGGGACCAATTGATTGGATTTGGTTTGTGATGAATGGGGACATTTTCTTGTGGCTGGATGCTATTGAATGTTTATACTAACATTTGCTAGAACGTTACTTTGCTGTAGATGCATTATGTTCTTATTCTTTGCAGTCTTTTCTTCCCACTCTCTCTATTTCACCAGACATAAATATTAGTGGGAAAATCTCATTTGGACTCATCAACTGTACTAAATGAGCTGAGTTCTCATCAGCTGCTCTTACAAGAGCATATATGTGGACAACTAATAAAGTCTTTGTCAGCTGTTCATGGCCATATTTATAGGGTTTAGCCAAAATGGATTCATTGTCATTCGACAGTGGCTTAAATTAGTTCTTTTGGTAAATTTTATCATCTAAAATTCTATTAAGGTTAAAACTTATTACCAGCTTGCTTTGTCACCGAAACAGTGAAATGCCAGCGTTTGGTTTTCCCTTAATGAGTTGTAACCATATGATAAGTTTTTAACTTAGATTTATTTTTTGCTGTTACCATCAGACTTTGATTGCCAAAGTTTATGGGAATGGTGATGATGTTATTTGTCAAGCATATAGCAGTGTTAAAGTGGGAATACCATCCTCAGCAGTATTGAATGTACAAAGTGAACAACTTGCTGTTGGCCATGAGACACCAATTTATCCTTTATTTTCAGAGGCAAGTGTGGAAATCCTGAAGAAATCTTAATCAACTACCTATTTTTTTCTTCTTCTGAATTTTGACAGATTTTTTATTTTCAGGGAGATCTGTTTTCTTTCTACGGGCTATGCAAAGATTACAAGTGGACTATAGAAAATGAAGAGGTTGAATCAACTGTTGCTTCCAATTGTGTTTGTGATGAATAATTTTTATGGATAATTGATTTATTAATTTTCCATATGTTTCAATTTTGTTGAATTTTTGCATAAAATATTGGCTTCATTTTGCTTTATAGGTGTTAACATTTGGGGTCCCACTGGTTGGCTCAGAGGCGGTTCAGCGCTTTAGTCATGTGAATAACGAAAAACTTAGTTTTATCAATGTCCTGTATGGAAGGTATACTTGTTTTAACAAAAAATACATCGTCTTTCTTTTATAGAAACTTTTTATTATTATTGCATCATCATGTTATTTATTTACTGCTTCATGTAACCAAAAGGTCTTTTGCCTGTGCACTTGAAATTGTTTTTCATTTTGGAAATTATGAGGGTGGCAAGCACATTGATGAATACGGTTGTTGTTTTTCCTACTTCTCACAAAATTGTTCATTGTGAGGTATCTTATATTAAAGCTTGCTGGTTTTGTGTGCTTGGGGTTGAGTAGTTTATACTGCATTTTATTTGTATGATGAATGATTTATGAATGCCATTTTTCACCAAATTTGTTTGGTTTTTAGAATTTATTAGGAAAATCTGAAGTTGATGTTTCTTTAAGTAAAGGTATTTGATTTAAGTTAAAGTTTCATCTGCAAGGTTAGGTATTCTTCTGAATGTCTCTTGGAATATAACTAAAGATTGAAATTAGAAGACACTCTTTTGAGTCCAAACTCTTAGAAAACTACTTTGGAATAGAAAGGATAATAATGAAAAATTCCTTTCTGCCTCTTTATAGTATTGAAACTTGGTCTTAGATATTGGAGATTAGTCTGGAGAATGATGATATCTAGATCAAATGAACAACAATGTTCAAGACCTAGATGATCTTGTAGCTAAATTCAGGAAAAAACAGAAGCATAGGGCTTTTATGGATTTTGACATGATTTGCAACATACAGGCACATGCTTGTAATGCTAAAGGCACATCCACTCAGCCTCAGTGACCCTTTAATTCAAATTCCTAATCTAGAAGTGAATATAAATCTATGCTGGCCAGTGGAATCTTTTCAAATGAGTAATTATCTCTCTTGTCCAGGTCCCCAGGTAGGACAAATATTGCAGTTTCATTTTCATGTGACTTTATTTCTTCCGGTTCACACTTAGAGGCAAGGACTTACAACGCGTCTCTCTCCCTATTGGTGGTGTCTGATCTTCCCCTGGCACTTGGAGCTCCAATTACATGGGTTCTTCCTCCCCATTATACCACATCCAGCATCTTGCCTTCATCAACAGAGTCACATGGGCAAAAAGATAGTCAGAGCCGCAAAGGAAGCATATTATATTCTTTGTTAAGAAACTGTGAGGAAGCGACAGAAGTTTCACGGCATGCTGTTTCTATTGATGGTGACAAAATAAAAACAGAAGAGAGCAATAATCTTGCTTGCATTCAAGCCAAAGATCGCATCAGTGGAAGAACTGAGATTGCTTCTTGTGTCCGGGTTGCTGAGGTATTTGTACAACCTTTTGCATCTCCTGCTCAATAACTGACATATGTAGCAATTAGTTAATATTCCTTTTCCATTATTATCTCGTTGACTATACTATATCACTGTCAGATATGTTTAAAATTTATGTGCTACCTACCAAGTCACATATTGATTTGATGTCCCATTATTCAAAAGGACTGTGTGTTAAATATGAGTGTTTCAACATTTACATAATAATCTTTTGGGAATATGATCTATATTCCTTTTAGGTGGAGCAAATAAGAATAACAAACAAGGAGTTTCCAGTCCATGCAATTGATCTCGCTGTTGGTGCAGAAATTGGACTTTCAATAAGCTATTATGATGCTCTAGGTAAGCTTGTTATGTTAAATTATTTCCTCTCTGTTACTTTTTAGATCCTAATTGATGTACTCTTACAATTTTGTATTTTCCCAGGACATCCCTTTTATGAGGCATCCAATGTTATTCTCCACTATGCTGAAACTAATTCTCCTGATGTAGTCTCTGTTAACAATACCCATGATACCAATATGATCCATCTGAAGGTCTGTTAATCTCTTGAAATTAAACCAAAAGTTAGGGTGGCTAATCAAGCAATTTCTATTCTATTTTACTTTACGATTTATCATATAGACTACATTGCAATTTAACCTCAAGTAATATGTTTAATCAAATGTTCTGCTTGAAGGCAATGCGACATGGCACAGCTCTTCTGCGAGTATCAATTGAAAATCGTCCACAGAAGTCGGATTATATGCTGGTACGTATTTCCTCAACACTAACTATATTTTGGTCAGAGGATCATTGCACAACATGCATCTGCATATGTTCATGTACGGTATATAACTTTGTTAGGCTGATATTACTTGACCTTTTTCTAAGCTTAAGGCCTTCTTCTGACATGCATTTTATTCAACTTCATTACTATTGCTGTTCGAAAAGCTTTCTACTTTGACCAAAACCTGTTCATTTGAGTGTGTGTGTGTGTGTGCATGTCAATATTTTTTCTTCAGATTATAAGCCTTAGCCTTCATTTCTTCAGATTTCAGTTGGTGCCCACGTGCAGCCCCAAAATCCAGTCATTCACCAGGGGAGTTCTATCAACTTCTGTGTAGTAGGTGGGTTTATGATGGAGTATCATTTCTAACAAAGGAACTTATCATGTTTCCTCAAAAACTCTATCTTTTTCATTGTGTTAGGCTCTGATGATCAAGCTTCAGGTCACTGGCATAGTGTCAATGAAAGTGTTATAGTTTTACACACTCGATCTGGACATGCAGAAGCAATTGGGGAGGGATCAACCCAAGGTACTATATAATCATTAATAATATCTTTAAATTTGTGTTAAATCTGCTGTGTTTTAGAACATTGATGTGAAATATTACATCATATTGCGATGCCATTCAATTGATTTAATGTTTGTTATTTTAAGTAGTTTATTTTGAAAGTTCCGATGTCAAGCTGCAAACAACAGTCACTGTTCTACCTGGAAGTACTCTTGTTGTGGATGCTCCAAAGGAGATGCTGACAAATGTTCCTTCTCCCTCTCAAGGATTTAGCTTTTCTGTGAAGTTCAGGTTTGTATATTAATTAGTGGTTCTAAGCGTGTTATGCCAACTTGCAACTTGACTCCCTATGGTTATTCTAAAATTTTAAGTGGTTAATAAGACCCCTTACGGCAAATCCACCTTATGAACATTATTACATTGTTAGAATTAGTACACTGTTCGAACGAATGTAAAATAATGTAAAATATAGATGTACCTGTAAATGTAATCCCTGTTTGTCCCCTGTTATTGCTTATTCTTCTGTACTACAAACTAAACCAGTGGATTTCTTAAGACTATAGATTGTAAAACGGAATATGTAATGTTTGAGTTCCCTTTTCTGAATTTCAATTTTCATTAATTTTAAAGAATATATAACAATTTTTGGAACTGGCAGACCATCTTCTGCATTAATTAACTATGTTGTGTATAAATTGTGGGATTGATGAGTAAGCAAAATTTTTAACCCTTACCATACACCAGTGACACAAATGACAAGATCAACGGCATAGGAAGCAGTAAAGGAGCTCCATATGACTGTAGGGTAGACCCTCCTTTTGTCGGGTATCTCTCTCTCTCTCTTATTCGAGTTTGAATGTTGATCTTGTATATGATAATTGTATTATTTGTAATGATATTTGTTCTCTGCAGCTATGCAAAGCCGTGGATGGATCTTGAGACTGGCAATTCATTTTGCCTATTTTTCCCTTACTCTCCAGAGCATTTGGTCCGCATCGCACCCAAGTTGAAGGAAATGAAACCTTATATTTATGTTTCCGTCAATGCTTCAATGAAAGAACACAGCCATGTTTCTCGATCTGCATCTGCACTTTTTGTCGGGGGATTTTCCATAGTGCAATTGGGAGAGGTAATTGACTGATGATTTATATTATTTATTCATTCAATAAGGTACACTTATCTTGAATTTGTGAATTCTTTTGTATGTGGCATACAATCGGTTTTTTTCCTGAAATCGGCATACGATCATTGAACTATTAGTATGGAGCTTATATTTTGAAATCGGCATACGATCATGGATTATTTTCTGAATGTTTTCTGTGCTTCAGGATACAACACAGTTGAATCTGACACCAGACTCTAACAAGACTATCATAACCATCTTGGGAAATACAGGTAAAATGACTCAGGCGCGCACACTGTCTGTTTCTTTGCATCTCCTTGCCTCCTTTACCTTTGCATCCCCGTGTGTTTTAAGTTACTTTATACGGACTGGGGAGTGGAAATGATGCAATTTCCCTTATACACCCCCTGAGACTTAGCAGCTGGAGGTTGTAAAATGAAAATGAGTTGTATTAAAGCAGTTAAATGTATCTGATTGAAGAAAGATATAATGGTTGGGGTGGTAAGGAAGAGGAAGTAGCAATTCTCTTATAAGAAAGCATTTTATGCTTTAGAAAATTATTAGGTACATATAAGGTTGGCCATTTAAAAAAAAGGAAGTAAATTACTGAAGCGTTGCAGGATTTACGAAAGGGTTCTTTGCAAGTCGATAAATGCTAGGAAGTGAAACCCCACAGCTAATTGATGGACAATTGCAAGTGCGAAGCATTCATGTCTGTCATTTTTCGGTTTTGATAATTAACCTTCTAGAAGTTCTGTTTTTATAACTTTTAGAAAAGGTCTGAAAGTTTCTCTTTTGTTGAGTCAACAACTGTATGCTAACCTCGCTGATGATAAGACTATTGTTTCTGCAATTCCATCTCCATCTCCATCTCCAGCTCCCTCTCCCACTTCTTACTCCCAGAATAATTTCTACTGATGCATTCCATAGTTCCATTTGTCAATCAAATATTATATTATGATCTTTGTAGATGTTGAAATCCACTGGCGTGGCCGAGATTTGTTAACGATTCATCCCATCCACGAAGAAGGATTTGGTGCTGGTCGCCGAGTGCAGTATGAGGTGAGACTGCTCATTCTTACTGAATAAAAAATTTGTCGGTCAACTGCGCTAGCCTAGTGATAAGGGTGGGTTGGGTTTTAGATTGGATAAAGCACAGTGTAACTTCTGAAACGGGCAATTTGTTGGCAGTAAAGCTATTTCCTAGTGGAAAACATATAATGCTTCAAAACCCTATAAGCTTTCCTGTAATTTGTAGACAAGTCCTAGGAGTTATATGGAATGAAATATTTGGTGGCAATGATGTTTTTAAACTGCAATCCTTTGATTTCTTGATCTTACTCTATCTGCAATTTCAGGTAAAAGTGTTAAGTGCCGAGCGATTCACGGACAAAATCGTTGTCACACTCCCATCCACCGGTCAGCTTAGCCTTGAATTTTGTTGTTATGAGTACAATGTCGAATACCTTCTCATCTATTCTTTCTTTTTTACTTCAGGTCAAAGAGCGGAATTGGATGTTAACTATGAACCAGATGAGAAACCTGAACCAAAAGCTACTATTAATCTCTTCTTTTGGGCAAAGGTTATGGGAAGTCTTGCTCTAACAGTAATCACAGTGATCGTCGGCTTCATATGTTTCTTCGACCGGCCTCTTGGATCATCCTGGCCACCATCCACTCCCCGGCCCACTTCAATTGTATCGGCACCAGTCACACCCGGCCGGAGAAGTCCCCTTCGTTTCGATGAACAATCTCCTCCACGAACACCGCAACCATTTGTGGATTATGTGAGAAGAACCATAGATGAAACTCCGTACTACCGGCGAGAAGGTCGGAGGTTCAATCCTCAGAACACGTACTAAATCTCTGTTATTGAATTGTATTGCTTAGAAGTTAGAACTTATTAGAATCTGGCGAAAAGTTTGCCAAATTTTGTTGTATCATGTATGCATGTATATACAGGCAAAACAGTGATCCTGGACAGGCACAGTAGAAGTAAAATTACTAAAAATTATTACTTGGGATTTAAATGCATGATCAAAAGCTTTTATACATGTTTTTATCAATCCACTTGCAATCATTTTTTATATATTATATTTTTTTATTTTTCTTGTATCTATACTATTTACTAAATTATTGACTGAGTTGATGTTATAAGTTGACACTAATTTGAATGAGAAATGACCAAAATATAGTTACAAATCAAATTCGGGTCTTTTAGGATTGAATATCATCATCTTTTTCATGAGATCACTCATTCGATCATTTTAAGACTAGATTTATTTAAATATTTGAATAAAGCAAGTAAAAATTATTACTCAAGAATCGAACGTATGATCGAAACTTTAATGTATATAAGCCTTTTACAACTTCACCTACAATCTCTTTATAATCAATTTTTACAATTATAGACTTTTTAACATAAAATGATTTATTTCTTATTCTTCTTGTATTTATACTATTTATTAAAAAAATCCAAAAGGTAATTCTTAAATTTAAATGAGAAGGAGAGGAGATTTAGACCTACGAATTATGGTATTTCCTTGATCCAAATGCATATTTGGTTCAAGATCATATCCAATAAAGCACTTAGCTATCACTTGTTACTGAATTATCATGTAAGCCAATGGTTTGACCGGACGAAATTTGGTGTCTATAAAAGTATATTTATTTTAAATTTAATGACATTTTTGTTAATATATTTCAGTTAAAAATGGAAATGCGTATGAAATACATTTTCACCTACGCATCAAATAAGATAAGAAAACTAATTTTCTTATTAATTATATTTTGGTAAATAATTTATTTAATAAATTTTACTTCTACAAACGTTATTTCACACGTGATTCATTATTGTACACACTGATAAATTAATTTGTTCCGTCAACGCGATTTTGGCATTGTTGTACATAACGAAGACCAAGATGAAGAAGAAATGACAATAATAATCTTGTTGAAGATAATTTAGTAAAAAAACTCGAGTACAACCAACGACCATTACATTATAGAACACATTCACAAAGACATCATCCATGATACAATATTCTTTTTTATCAAAATTATATTTTTTTTCATAGAAGTTTATAACAATATTCTTTTTATTGTCGGACATATTTATAATAATTTTAATACAACAAATTTATTAAAAAATAATATTTTACTCACATTAATACATTTTTTTGTTTTTTTTAATATTAACAACAATGCACATTTCGCAGCCTGTGTTTTACAAAAAAAATTAATTTTTATATTAAAAATATTTTCATAACGTGCTTTTTATGCATGGATAACAAGACGTGTTTTTGTTCTAATTGATCAAAATGAGTATTACTTTAGTAAATAATTTGATTTAAATGTAACTTTTGAAAATAATTTTATTTGAATGTGATTTTGTTAAATAATTTTAAAATGGATATTATGGGTAAAATGGCCGTTGCTGCTGTCGGTGGTTTCGATTTAAGGTTTTATTTTAATTTCAAATGCTTTCAAAAATTTCGAAACCACAAAACATCACATTTTTAGGGTTAAGCTTTCTTTCTTTCTTTCCCCGCTCTGCCGATGGACCCTCGACGCGGCGAACCCCTTCCCGACGCCGAAACCAACGATTTCAGATCCTCTGACCATCCCGAAGACGACAAGTCTCACCCCCACACCGGCGATGGCGCCAGCCCTGGGTAAATTTCTTTCCCCTTTTTCTGTTTGTTTCTTGAGATTTTTTGGGGGGGCAAATCTTGAAATTTTCGATTACCTATTGCTTAATGACATATATAAAACGTAAATTGACTGAAATCTAGATTGGCTCGTTCTTTTAGATTTACTCTGTTTCCTGAGAAAATGATAGAAAAAGTAAAGAGAAAACTTGAGCCTTTTTCCCTTTACCTTTTAGTTAATGACTTGGAAAATATATGCTAATTAAGTGAAATGAAAATACCCGTTTTTTCAACAACAAAAAAATAGTTTGGTTTTGTATGTCATTTTAAAATGATGAAAATGAAAGAAGAGGAATTAGGGTTCTTTTCTCTTTTGCTTTAGATTTATGTAGTATTATTTTGATATGTTTAGAGGTATTTGTTTCTTGGAAAGGTCACTTTTAGCATGAATACTTTGGAAGTGATTTATGATTTATATTCAATATTTGGAAATTTGCAGCAAAATTTTTGTAGGAGGTTTAGCGAGAGAGACAAGTTCTGGTTAGTTCTTTAGCTTGTTTGTTAGAGATTTTTCATAATCTTGTTGATTATTATAGCGAATTGCTTCGCCTGTAGTCTGTACCCATTCAGTTGTTTTTACGTACTTTATGCAGCACAATTTCTTGAGCATTTTGGTAAATATGGTGAAATTACGGATTCTGTGATAATGAAGGACCGGAAAACTGGACAGCCTCGTGGGTTCGGGTTTGTGACTTATGCAGAGCCTTCTGTGGTTGATAAAGTCATTGAGGACACTCATCTTATTAATGGAAAACAAGTAAGAATCAACTTTAGTCTCAATGTTAAGTTGATTGCTATGTTTCCTTACTGTAGTCCGGTGTATGCTGCGTCATTTTTTACTTGAGGTAGTGTTCCTTGACTCGACTTCTGGCATATTAGGTAGAGATTAAGAGAACAATACCAAAAGGAGCTGCCGGAAGTAAAGAATTCAAGACCAGGAAGATTTTTGTAGGTGGAATTCCTTCAGCTGTATCTGAAGGTGATACCGATCTTTTCCTTTCTTTAATGCATATAACATTGAAGCTTGAGCCCATTTGTCTGAAATGCCTTGATTCATTGTCGATATTTCTCGTAAATGTTTATCTATTTGGTGCAAATTGACAGATGAGTTCAAGGACTTCTTTACACAATATGGTGAAGTCAGAGAACACCAAATCATGCGAGATCATGCCACCAATCGTTCTCGTGGTTTTGGGTTTATCACTTTTGAAACAGAGCATGCGGTTGACAGTCTCTTGGAGAAGGGAAACAAGATTGACTTTGCCGGAACTCAGGTATGCGGATTGCCTGTTGAATTGATTTTATGTGAATACCGTCGAGTATCTTTTTTTTTTTTTTACTTTGAGCTGTTACCAACTGATGGGCGATGGCAGTTACATGAATGTGTACCATTTTGTTTTGATGAGTTGGTACTTTTATTCCTTAAAAATTGCTTCTTGAGATTCTCCATTATATTAGCAATAGTTCTTTTTAGTTTTTACCCGTGAGTTTGAGTAAGGTGAATTTAGAGTATATTATGTTATGGTTAATTCTGCAAACCCTAAAATGAATCTCATGATGTGTCCCTTTGCTGGTAGGTGGAGATAAAAAGGGCGGAGCCAAAGAAACCGAACCTTGCCCCACCTCCATCTAAGCGATACAATGATTCTAGGACTGCATATGGAGGCGGAATCGGAGATGGTTATGGTTATGGTAGATACGGAGGTGGTGGATTTGGTACTGGTGGTTATAATAGATCAAGTGGTGTTTATGGGGGTCGAGCTGGTGGTTATGGGGCATATGGGGGAGGTGATTTCGGTGGTTATGGAGGTTACGGTGGTGCTGGCAGTGGTGGTATAGGGCCTTATAGGGGAGATCCTTCCCTTGGATACTCAGGTCGTTATGGAGGAAATTTCAACAGAGGATACGACATGGGAAGTGGCTACGGAGGCCCTGGTGAGTTTTACGGGGGATATGGTGCTGGAGCTCCTGGTGGTGGCTACGGTAGTAGCTATGATTCTGGCCTTGGCGGCAGCTACGGTGGTGGTGGTGGTGCAGGTGGAAGTTCTTTGTATGGAAGTCGAGGGGGATATAGCGGTGCAGGTAGCGGTCGATACCATCCGTATGGGAGATAGGCGGCTGAGTGGGAAAAATCTCGGTTGAGAGGTTAAAACATGTTGTCTCAATTTGTACCATTGTAGCTCTTTTGTTATGTTGATGATTTCTTAGTTTAGATTCTCTGTTGTTTTTGAGTTCATTTTTCAGAATTTGAGATTTCCAACGTTCCAGGATTTGATCATCCACTTCAAATATAATTTGAAGCTCAACTGTGAGAGCTGAGTGGTATTCTCTCTTTTTGTACTCCTTTTATTGACATTAAAATGCAAACTTCACAAGCTATGAGATCAATTTCCAAATATATATGTCAAATATTTAATACACAAGCTTCCGTGTTTAAAATCAATATGTTTATATAAATTAAAGTTCATGATGTTTGTGTATCAAAGTACTTTTTAACCCAAATTATGGTACAAATGATTAGTTTTACTCGGAAAATGTAAAATTGACTTAACCGAATTTTCCGGTTTTAAAGAATTCTAAACTAAATAGAGTAAAAATTAAAGAAAATATATATTCTATTAATTCGGTCGATTAACCGACAAAACCGATCATGCATTTTTCTAATAAGAGCAGCTAACTACATCTATTAACAAAAAAGCAAGTATTAACAACATCAAGCATTTAATCAATATGATAACTACATTCTACTATAAAACAATAAGTTACTGTAAATTTTTTATACTAAAAAGGTGATATAACATTTACAGGAGAAGAACAAATAATTTATGAGAATAACAAAGAGTAAATTGATGAGATTTTTTTTAAATATAGAATGTTAAATTTATTGTATTGTTTTGAATTATAACCAAATTGATAAAATATATAAATTTTAGTGTCAACTTGGGATAAGGTGCCTAACTTAAGTATCAACTTAAAAAACATTTAATTACCAACTTGAGAGTTATACCTAGTACAATTACGAATTTAAAACTTAGTGTGGGTCGTGGGGTGGCGGGTGGGGGCTGGAGCCCCTCCTACCTATAAGGTAGGATTGTCGTTATTCGTTGAGTTCGATAATATTTGTGAAACTTAAATACGGTTACAATACGATATTCTTTTGTTTTTTATTATATATTTTTAATATCAAAATCCGATTCATTATCGATATATATATAGGGACGGAGCCAGGATTTGGGATTGTGGGACAAACTATAAATATTTGAAATTTGGGGAAATTTATAAATAAACTAATTTTTAAAAAAAAATTAAATAGGAGGATAAAAGTGAAAAAAAATTCTTTGGGGTGGGGGGCGATTGCCCCTCCCGAAGCCTTAATGGCTTCGTCTCTCTATATATAAAGCAGTCGTACAATAAAGTGAAAAAAAAAAATCTTTGGGGATTGGGGGCAATTGCCCCTCCCGAAGCCTTAAGGGCTTCGTCCCCCTCTCTCTCTCTATATATATATAAATAAAGCAGTCGTACAATAACCTTTCGGTGGAATGTGTAAAACAAATCAAAATCGGAAGAATCATAAGAAATTTTAAGGAAAGGCGGACTAATATACGACTAAGAAACGACGTTACCGGAAACATTACAAGATAAATAACAAAATAGGTAAAGCGCTACCGGATATGTTGATATGATATAATGTATCCGGTAGAAAACATGAAAAATATTATAAAAAATTGGTAATCGGCAAACTTAAGTTATCTGTAACCCCCTCGTCCCGGTCTGGCCGGATGACCGGTCCGAGTAGGCCACACGGGGAAAACCAAAGTGAAACCCGTTAAGGTTCCCCTCGGTTAGCAACCCTATTTTTTTCTTTAACTTAATCTTTTCTAAAGGCTCATTCGAATCCTATATGATCAAACAGCGGAAATAAAACACAGGAGATAAACATTCAAACCCCAAACAGCATTTAAACAGCCCAATTTTAAACCTTTAAACATGCCGTTTCGAAACACCCTTGAGGCGTATCGAAACGCCTTGACCAGGTCAACTGCCCCAGAGCCCATACAAGGGGCCGTATCGAAACGGAGGTCAACCGTTCCGAAACGCCCTCAACGGTCAACTTCTCGAGGTCAACGAGATTTTGACTGTTTCGAAACCCTTAAGCCCGTTTCGAAACGCTTTCATCTCGTCATTTTCTTAGATTTTCAGTGGCCAAAACGTTCCGAAACCCGTATCGGAACAGGGGCTCTCAGAGGCCAAACCGTATCGAAACGCGTTCCGATACGAGGTCCTTGAAACCTATCCGTTCCGAAACGGCCCAGCTCGTTTCGAAACGCGGGCTGTCTGCAACCTTTGAAAACTAGACTTAGGCGTTTATCCACAAGTCTAAAGGTCCCAAACGACCTCTAAAGGCACACAACACAAGCAAGTAAGGTCTAGAGGCATATATCATATATCAAGCATGCTCAAACACACACAAGGCATATGGTAAATCATTCATACATGGCAATTACACATTAGTAGCCTTTCATACAAGTCATGCTTGAAGACATTAAAAAGAATAATAGGCATCATACATCCCAAATAAATTTACATGCCATCAAAGCAATCTTAAACTTTCATAAGGCATACATCACACAAGTATTTGGCAAGATATATCATGTTTACAAACCAAGTCAACCATAGACATCCAAAACCATATGTGAGTCATACATAGCTCATTCAAAACACACACCCTTGCCACATTGCTAAGCTACTACATAATTATTAACCGTACTTGAGCAACAAAAACTTGGAAGCCCTTCTTGTCTTGCTCCGAGCTAACACCACGCTAATGATATGCATTGTTGAAAATGAGAGCGTAAGCTATAAACTTAGTGAGGATGCTCTAAAACTGAAAACATCAACAATGCAGGGTTCAAGCATGTATTCCCTAATTCTCATATCTAACATGCATAGGTAAATCCACAAGTAGACCTAGTTAGTCTTTTAAGAGTCATGTATGGCATCTCACATCATACTAAGCTCAAACATCACATATCAATGTCATACATTACAATTAATAGAACAAGTTCAATTGGCCACTATTAGGTTACCCGGATGTGCGGATTTAATCTCAACAATCACATCACCTCGGTGGGGCGGGATTCCACTCATCACCACATGCCCTACGGATGGGATTCCACTCATCATCCCGTAGAATATATATATGCTTCCGGTGGAATACTACATCATCGTACTCATCCTTGATGACTTAACGCCATCAAGGCCACATATGTTTTGACTCAATTTGTGTGCACACTAATCCTAATGATCGATCATTTACACCTGGTAAGTTAATTAGTGCCAATTTTCATTTACCACATCACATATCCATCGATCATAGCTCATCACATACACATATCACGGTACACATGTGCAAATCAACCCATATTTCACAAGAGCATAAATAGGCAAAGTACAAATAGCATTTAATGGAAATCATGAGCCAAGTTACCAATTTAATTCTACATAGAAATGGCCTACCAAGCACATTTCAACTCACACACTACACACACTCGAACCAAACTTTAAAACACATTTAAAGTCACCCACCACCCTTCCTTAGCAACCAAAGCAAGCCTCCTACAAGCCCGGATTCGATCCCGATGCCTCTTCAACGTCTCCTCTTGCTTCTAGCCAATCAAAACACATCCATTATTCCCATTCAATGCTAAAACTCAGTCAACATTCAACTCTTAAGCTCAAACCAACTTCAACAAATTTTCCAATCAAATTAATCCCCCAAAATGCCCATTTTCGTGCTCCTTCAAACCCTAGCTGAAAGTCTCATTTTCAGACATCCAAATGACACCCAAATGATCCCAAAACACCTTCCTAGCATACCTAAACCATCAGCCCTTCAATTTTACCCCAAAACTCACCAAAAATCAAGTTTTAGACACCTTAAAATTTGCCTCAAGAACCCATGTCGGGTTTTCACCCAAACCTAACCATTTTAACACATTTTAAGCATTTTAAGGTGGTTAAATCAAAACCCAACCTAACATTTCAAGACAAGATGAAAAACTCCATAAAAACCTTAACTTTCATTAAACCCTAACTTTTCAAAAGTGGGTAGTTTTAAAATCTATAACCATGTAGAGATAGAGGATGAAAAGGAGAGTTAGAAAATGTTATTACCTCTGAAAATGGCCTTGGAATGAAAATGGAATTTAATGGAATAATAACTTTTGTTTTTGGGAGAGTTTGAAAGGGGTTTGGGGTTTCCTACGTTGGAAGAGGGGAGTGGGGAGAGAAGATGATGGCTTTTACTTTTTGTTCTCTTTTAAAATTCTAAAAGTTGTCTAGCTTTTAAAACATTTGGGTTAAATCACCGCATTGGTCCCTCCTTTTTATTTTAAAACTCAATTAGATCCTAATTAAGGTTGGATAGATTGAAATTAATTTTACTGACTCGGACCACTAACCCGGCTAACTCCTAACCCCAAAACACGGGTGTTACAACTCTCTCCCACTTAAGGAATTTCGTCCCCGAAATTACCTGACTGAAAGAGATACGGAAACTGTCTTTCTATATCCTCCTTCCTCTCCCAAGTGGCCTCGTCCACACCTCGACGTTGCCACCGCACTTTTACTAACTCAATCGATCTACCCTGCAACACCTTACTGTCAGAAGCTAAGATCTCAACTGGCTCTTCCTCATAAGTCAAATCCGGATTCAATTCAATCTCCTCTACGGGCATAACATGTGATGGATCTTACCTATACTTACGGAGCATCGAAACATGAAATACATCGTGTATCTTCTCTAGCTCGGATGGCAAACGCAACTGATAAGAAACTGGACCTACCCTCTTCACAATCCCATACGGTCCTATGTACCTCAGACTCAACTTCCCATTTCGGCCAAATCTCATTACTTTCTTCCACGGAGAAACTTTCAAGAACACCTTCTCACCCACTGAGAACTCAACTTCCTTCCTCTTCAAGTCGGCATAGGACTTCTGCCTTTCCGAAGCAGCCTTCAAACGGTCACAAATCAATTTTACCTTGTCGGTTGTCCCCTTGAGCAAATCCGGCATAGGCAACAACTTATGTCCCACTTCGGCCCAAAAAACTGGAGTTCTACACTTTCGACCGTACAAGGCCTCATACGGAGCCATTTGGATACTCGACTGAAAGCTGTTATTGTAAGAAAACTCAACTAGAGGCAAGTGCTTCTCCCACGTAGCCTGAAAGTCAATGATGCAACAACGCAACATATCCTCTAAGATCTGAATAACTTTCTCTGACTGACCATCTGACTGAGGATGATAAGACGTGATGAAGTTCAAACGGGTACCCAGAGCTGTATGCAGACACTCCCAAAATCGAGATGTAAATCGCGGATCTCTATCTAACACAATGGACTTCGGCACACCATGCAGTCTAACAATCTCACTAATGTACAAATCGGCCAATCTATCTAAAGTGTAAGTAGTATTGACTGCCAAGAAGTGAGCACACTTCGTAAAACGAACCACAATAACCCACACTGAGTTCTTCTTTGTAGGAGTCAAAGGCAAACCCGAAACAAAATCCATGGTGATATTCTCCCATTTCCATTCCGAAATTCTTAACGACTGTAACAAACCTGAGGGAACCTGATGTTCCGCCTTCACCCTCTGACATACCAAACACTTACTCACAAAGTCGGTTACATCTCTCTTCAAGCCAACCCAAAAGTACTCATTCTTCAAATCACGATACATCTTCGTACTTCCTGGATGCATAGCAAATGGACTACTGTGGGCTTCAGTCAAGATCGTACGTCTCAAGTCACTGTCCTCTGGCACAACTATCCTATCTTTGAAACACAAAACCCCATCGGTACTGAAATTGTAGTCTGAAGATCTACCTTCGGCTATATCTTGCACGTGAGGTGCCAAGGATCTATCTAAGAGCTGCTTCTCTCTAATCAACTGACCTAGGGTTGGTCTAACCTGAAGCTCGGCTACCAAGCCACCATCTCCGGACAAGCTCAATCTAGCAAACATAGCTCTCAAATCCACGGCTATCTTCCTACTCAATGCATCAGCCACTACATTGGCCTTACCCGGATGGTACTCAATGGTAAGATCATTGTCTTTTAGCAACTCTAACCACCTACGATGTCTGAGATTCAAATCTTGCTGAGTCATAATGTATTTCAAACTCTTGTGATCGGTATACACTGTGCATTTCTCACCGTACAAATAGTGCCTCCAAATCTTCAGAGCAAACACAACTGCAACTAACTCTATGTCGTGGGTCGGATAGTTGCGCTCATGGGTCTTCAACTGTCTTGAGGCATAAGCCACTACTCTCTTGTCTTGCATAAGGACACACCCTAGCCCTACATAAGAAGCATCACTCTAAACTACATAGTCCTTCCCGGACTCAGGCTGAATCAAGATCGATGCTTGGGTCAAAGCTTCTTTCAATTTCTCGAAGGCTCTCTGTCTTGCACCTGTCCACTCAAACTGAACACTCTTCTGAAGCAACTATGTCAAAGGAGCGGCTAACTTAGAGAAACCTTATACGAATCTCCTATAGTATCCGGCTAAGCCTAGGAATCTACGTATCTCTGTTACAGACTTCGGTTGCTTCTATTCAACAATGGCTTCTATCTTCTTCAGATTAACTCTGATCCCATCGACTGACACTACGTTCCTAAGAAGACTACCTCTCGAATCCAGAATTCACACTTGCTCAACCTCGCATACAACTGATGATCTAGCAAAGTCTTCAAAACTAGTCTCAAGTGTCGGTCATGGTCTTCTTCAGTTCGCGAATACACCAAGATGTCATCTATAAACACAACTACAAACTGATCTAGATACTGATGAAAAATCCTGTTCATCATGTCCATGAAAGAAGCCGGTGCATTAGTCAACCCAAAAGGCATGACTAAAAACTCATAGTGACCATACCTAGTTCTAAAGGTCATATTCGGTACATCAACCTCTCTTACCTTTAGCTGGTAGTAACCCGATCTCAAGTCAATCTTCAAAAAGACTGATGCTCCTCTCAACTGGTCAAACAAGTCATCAATTCTAGGCAACGGATACTTATTCTTCACTGTCAACTGATTTAACTGTCTGTAATCTATACACATCCTCATGCTTCCATCTTTCTTCTTCACAAACAAAACTAGTGCACCCCAAGGTGAAGAACAAGGTCGAATGAAACCTCTATCTGTCAATTCTTGCAACTGAGTCTTCAACTATTTCAGTTCTTTCGGTGCCATGCAATACGGAGCAATCGAAACAGGAGCTGAATCAGAATAGGTCTCAATGGTGAACTCTACCTCTCTGTCCGGTGGTAACCCTGACAACTCTTCCGGAAACACACTAGGAAAGTCACATACTGTCCGGATGTCCTGAGGTCTAACCTCACTCATATTAGGGTTCATCACATATGCCAAGTATGCTTCACACCCCAACTCAACTAACCTCTTAGCCTCTAAGACTAAAACTACATTGGACAAGAACTTCACGTTCTCACCCACCACTACAATTTCATAGTCATCTGTGAGCCTCAAAGAAATCCTCTTAGTTTCAAAATCTATCCTAGCTCTATGCTCCGTGAGCCAGTCCATACCCAGAATTACATCAAAACCATAGAAAGGTAGCTCCATCATATCCACTGGAAACACATGTCCATGAACCATCAACGGACACCTTCTGTACATCTTTCTAACTACTACCGTGTCCCCAAAAGAACTAGTAACACTAACTCCTACCTCTAACATTTCACAAGGAAGATTCAAGGACTGTGCATGCTCACTCAATATGTAGGAATGTGTAGACCCAGAGTCAATCAAAGAAAGCAAACCCAAAGACTGTATCGAGAAGTTACCTGCGATCACATCGGTGTCATGCTGATCCCCACGCTGAGCGTAAACTCTGGCCTGACCTCCGCCCTCCGGCTGAACCGCAACTACATGTGCTATGTTCCTCTGGCCATCATTCCTCGGCTGGAAGTTACCTCTACCGCGCTCGCGGCCTCTCTGAAAGTCATTGGCTCTAGCAGGAGCCTGAGCTGGTGCCTGCCCCACCTGATGTGGACAGTCACGCCTAATATGATCCCTAGCTCCACAACTCCAACACGAGTAGAAATTTCCCCAACACTCCCCGGTGTGGTTCCTCCCGCAAGTAGCACATGTGGGCAACTTCCCACCAGCTCTCTGGCCCTGATGGCGCCTACCGTGGTTACCGTCACCACGCCTATGGTCGTAATGATGCATGTTGTCCCGATGCCTCTTGGCATCACCTCTATCAAAGTCACTGGACCTCTTACCCGAACTAGAACCACCAGAGCGTTTGGTCAAGCCCAAACTGTGCTCCAAGTCCTTGGCCCTCGCGACCAAGACATCAAAATCAGTGTAGTCTGAAGCTAGAGTGTACCTCTTGATCTCTTCATTCAGCCCATAGCGGAAACGGTTACATCGTTCCACTTCAGTAGGAACAAGCTCAGAAGCATACTTACTCAGTCTGACAAATCGGATCTCATAATCGGTCACAATCATACTCCCCTGAAGCAAAGCCATAAACTCCCTCTTCCACTCGTCGAGGTATCGCGGACCCAGATACTTCTTACGGAATGCTGACTCAAAGAAATCCCAAGTAATCTCGGCCTCATCCATACCCGTAGTAATGGTGACCCACCAAGTGTAGGCATCACCCTGAAGCAAGGACTCAACACATCCTAACTTGCGATCACCAGTACATCCCATCTGAGCGAGGATACGGACGGTCTTCTCAAACCACAACTCTGATCTCTCTGGAGTAGACCCTCTGAACTCTTCGGCCCCTAGACCACATAGTCTCTCTAAAGGCAAACCAGTGCCTCCCCCTGATGGTGTGCTGCTGCCTGACCCCCAGCTACTGCAGCCTGAAATGCCCCGGCTATCGCCTGAACCAAAGGAGCTAAGTCTATTCCGGCCGGTCCTTGGCCACCTTGGCCTCCCTGAGGTCCCTCTCCATTGGCCCCGGCCTCGCCTCCTACTCCGGGTGGAAGAGGTGGTGGTGGTGGAGGTGGTGGAGGTGCTCCAACTCCAACCTCAGGCTCTCCCACATGAGCCTCAACTCTAACTACCGGCTCAAGTCCTGGAGCCGCTAGCAAGATAATAACTACAACAAGAACAAATAAGGATTACGTTAGCCAAAGCAAGGGTCCAACAGTGCTCAAGTACTCCATTTTCAATAAAAATTCCTTTTAAATTAAGTAATAGTAGCAATGGGCACACACTCTATACCAGACGCAACAAGTCATGCTTCAAAATATCATCCGAACAGTCAAACATCTAGATTTCATGGCAAGCATATATCGATCAATGCAATTACTTAGCACATCAAGCTTACCTCACTTACCCGCCCGAGGTCTCGGTAACCTCAGGCTTTGATACCAACAAATGTAACCCCCTCGTCCAGGTCTGGCCGTATGACCGGTCCGAGTAGGCCACACGGGGAAAACCGAAGTGAAACCTGTTAAGGTTCCCCCTCGGTTAGCAACCCTATTTTTTTTCTTTAACTTAATCTTTTCTAAAGGCTCATTCGAATCCTATATGATCAAACATCGGAAATAAAACACAGGAGATAAACATTCAAACCCCAAACAACATTTAAACAGCCCAATTTTAAACCTTTAAACAGGCCGTTTCGAAACACCCTTGAGGCGTATCGAAACGCCTTGACCATGTCAACTGCCACAGAGCCCATACAAGGGGCCGTATCGAAACGAAGGTCAACCGTACCGAAACGCCCTCAACGGTCAACTTCTCGTGGTCAACGAGATTTTGACCGTTTCGAAACCCTTAAGCCCATTTCGAAACGCTTTCATCTCGTCATTTTCTCAGATTTCCAGTGGCCAAAATGTTCCAAAACCCGTATCGAAATAGGGGCTCTCAGAGGCCAAACCGTATCGAAACGCGTTCCGATACGGGGTCCTTGAAGCCTACCCGTTCCGAAACGGCCCAGCTCGTTTCGAAATGCGGGCTGTCTGCAACCTTTGAAAACCAGACTTAGGCGTTTTTCCACAAGTCTAAAGGTCCCAAACGACCTCTAAAGGCACACAACACAAGCAAGTAAGGTCTAGAGACATATATCCTATATCAAGCATGCTCAAACACACACAAGGCATATGGTAAATCATTCATACATGACAATTACACATTAGTAGCCTTTCATACAAGTCATGCTTGAAGACATTAAAAAGAACCAATAGGCATCATACATCCCAAATAAGTTTACATGCCATCAAAGCAATCTTAAACCTCCATAAGGCATACATCACACAAGCATTTGGCAAGATATATCATGTTTACAAACCAAGTCAACCATAGACATCCAAAACCATATGTGAGTCATACATAGCTCATTCAAAACACACTCCCTTGCCACATTGGTAAGCTACTACATAATTATTAACCGTACTTGAGCAACAAAAACTTGGAAGCTCTTCTTGCCTTGCTCCGAGCTAACACCACGCTAATGATCTACATTGTTGAAAATGAGAGCGTAAGCTATAAGCTTAGTAAGGATGCTCTAAAACCGAAAACATCAACAATGCAGGGTTCAAGCATGTATTCCCTAATTCTCATGTCTAACATGCATAGGTAAATCCACAAGTAGACCTAGCTAGTCTTTCAAGAGTCATGTATGGCATCTCACATCATACTAAGCTCAAACATCACATATCAATGTCACACATTACAATTAATAGAACAAGTTCAATTGGCCACTATTAGATTACCCGAATGTGCGTATTTAATCTCAACAATAACATTACATCGGTGGGATTACACTCATCACCGGACCTTGCATGGGCGGGATTCCACTCATCACCACATGCCCTACGGATGGGATTTCACTCATCATCCCGTAGAATATATATATATATATATATATATATATATATATATATATATATATATATATATATATATATATATATATATATATATATATATATATATATATATATATATATGCTTCCGGTGGAATACTACATCACCGTACTCCCCCTTGATGACTTAACGTCGTCAAGGTCACGTACGTTTTGACTCAATTTGTGTGCACACTAATCCTAATGATCGATCATTTACACCCGGTAAGTTAATTAGTGCCAATTTTCATTTACCATATCACATATCCATCGATCATATCTCATGCTCATCACATAGACATATCATGGTACACATGTGCAAATCAACCCATATTTCAATAGAGCATAAATAGGCAAAGTACAAATAGCATTTAATGGAAATCAAGAGCCAAGTTACCAATTTAATTCTACATAGAAATGGCCTACCAAGCACATTTCAACTCACACACTACACACACTCGAACCAAACTTTAAAACACATTTAAAGTCACTCACCACCCTTCCTTAGCAACCAAAGCAAGCCTCCTGCAAGCCCGGATTCGATCTCGATGCCTCTTCAACATCTCATCTTGATTATAGCCAATCAAAAACACATCCATTATTCCCATTCAATGCTAAAACTCAGGCAACGCTCAACTCTTAAGCTCAAACCAACTTCAACAATTTTTCCAATCAAATTAATCCCCCAAAATGCCCATTTTCGTGCTCCTTCAAACCCTAGCTGAAAATCTCATTTTCAAACATCCAAATGACACCCAAATGATCCCAAAACACCTTCCTAGCATACCTAAACCATCAGCCATTCAATGTTACCCCAAAACTCACCAAAAATCAAGTTTTAGACACCTTAAAATTTGCCTCAAGAACACATTTCGGGTTTTCACCCAAACCTAACCGTTTTAACATATTTTAAGCATTTTAAGGTGGTTAAATCAAAACCCAACCTAACATTTCAAGACAAGATGAAAAACTCCATAAAAACCTTAACTTTCATTAAACCCTAACTTTTCAAAAGTGGGTAGTTTTAAAATCTATAACCATGTAGAGATAGAGGATGAAAAGAAGAGTTAGAAAATGTTATTACCTCTGAAAATGGCCTTGGAATGAAGAAGGAATTTAATGGAATAGTAACTTTTGTTTTTGGGAGAGTTTGAAAGGGGTTTGGGGTTTCCCACGTTGGAAGAAGGGAATGGAGAGAGAAGATGATGGCTTTTACTTTTTGTTCTCTTTTAAAATTCTAAAATTTGTCTAGCTTTTAAAACATTTGGGTTAAATCACCGCATTGGTCCCTCCTTTTTATTTTAAAACTCAATTAGATCCTAATTAAGGTTGAATAGATTGAAATTAATTTTACTGACTCTGACCACTAACCCGGCTAACTCCTAACCCCAAAACACGGGTGTTACATTATCGGTAGGTATCGATACAAACATAACAAAATCGGTAAAATTACTTATTTTGTTGATAAGAGTATCAACATATTCAGTAGCGCCTAATTTGTTATTAAAGTTTAGCTGATGGGGGCTTGGAAAATCTCAGGATAACAAAATCGGTAAAATTACCTATTTTGTTGATAAGAGTATCAACATATTCGGTAGCGCCTAATTTGTTATTAAAGTTTAGCTGATGGGGCCTTGGAAAATCCCACGATAACAAAATTGGTAAAATTACCTATTTTGTTAATAAGAGTATCAACATATTCGGTAGCGCCTAATTTGTTTTTAAAGTTTAGCTGATGGGGCCTTGGAAAATCTCACGATAACAAAATTGGTAAAATTACCTATTTTATTGATAAGAGTATCAACATATTCAGTAGCGCCTAATTTGTTATTAAAGTTTAGCTGATAGGGCCTTGGAAAATCTCACGATAACAAAATCGGTAAAATTACTTATTTTATTGATAAGAGTATCAATATATTCGGTAGCACCTAATTTGTTATTATTTTATCGTTTACATTAATATTATAACTTTAAACATATCGGTTACTAAGGTAGCGAATAAGTATCGATACTCTATTACAAAAGTATCGATATTTTATTAAAAACATTGTAACTGGTTGAAATGTGGCTCGGAAGTATCCATACTTATATTAAAAGTATCGATACTTTCTAGCCATGTTTCAACTGGTTCCATAAAAAGTTTCGATACTTAAATTAAAAGTATGGATACGTAAATTAAAAGACATAACATTGCAAAATTAATGTAGTCAATAATGAAAACAGTAACATACTTAAATTAAAAGTATGAATACATAAATTAAAAGACATAACATTGCAAAATTGATGTAGTCAATAATGAAAACGGTAACATTGCAACCAGAAACATTGATGTAGTCAATAATGAAAACGGTAACATTGCAACCAGAAACATTGATTTTTTTGAAAAATATCGATAATTTTAATCACATCGGGAAAAAGTATCGACACTTTGTTTCCAGTAAGCTATGTCAATCCTTTTTTTCAAAAGTATCGATACTTTTTTTCGTAGAGGGAAGAAAGTATCGATATTTTCGAGCAAATTTGCTACCGGAAACATTGATTTTTTCTTCAAAAGTATCGATAATTTTATTCATAGCGTGAAAAAATTATCGACACTTTGTTTCCAGTAAGCTATGACAATCCTTTTTTTTCAAAAGTATCGATAATTTTTATCATAGTGGGAAGAAAGTATCGATATTTTCGAGCAAATTTGCTACCGGAAACATTGGTTTTTAAAAAAGTATCGATAATTTTAATCATAGTGAGAAAAAAGTATCGACACGTTGTTCCCAGTAAGCTATGACAATCCTTTATTTAAAAAGTATCGATAATTTTATTCATAGCGGGAAAAAAGTATCGACATTGTGTTTCCAGTAAGCTATGACAATCCATTTTTTTCAAAAGTATCGATAATTTTTATCATAGTGGGAAGAAAGAATTGATATTTTGATGCTAACATTTATAGTTTCATAACATTTATATTTTGTACCTATTCTATTGTATCGATTATGTCAAATTTGCCGGTTATGTCAAATTTACTTCTATTGTACCGATTCTTTTGTACATGATCTTACAAAAGTATCGACATCAAACAAATAATTTGGTAACGATTTACCGGTTACATGATATGTATTAATAATGTAGCCGGTTTAGCCTCTTTTTTATCGGTTATGTGTAAAACCTATGTTTGATTTTGATATAATTAAATCTTTAAGGATCAATTTAAAAAACTTAAAATTGTTTTTATAAGTCCCTTAATAAGTTTTAAATCACCAACTCTTTAAAACTGATTTGAAAAACTCAAACTCAAAATATTTTCTAAGTGTTCCAAGGCCAAACTATTGAAAAACGTCCAGGTGTATCGATACGCTTCCAGCCGTATCGATACCTTTTTATCAAAGTTAGCTACTGGAGGAACACGTATCGATACGTTCTTCACCTGTATCGATACGCCCCTTTGTAAAAGTCTAAAGAGTTTGAATGGCGTACCGATACGACAAACCCTCGTATCGATACGGACTTAATGAATTTTAAATTCAAGTCGGTTTAAATATTTTGACCGTTGGTGTCAGTTGGTTGGTAACCAAATTTTAAATTGGTCGTTGACCCGTATCGATACGCCAAACCCTCGTACCAATACGGAAATCGATAGTGAGCTAAGTTGAGAAAAAGGTATCGATACGGTAAACCCTCGTTTCGATACCCCGTACCGATACGCTTAGGTGCGTATTGATACCCCTTATTTATTGCACACAACGGCTCTTTCTTTTCTGAGACAGGTATCGATACGGCTCCCCGTGTACCGATACGGATAGCTGCAGAAGTGCATTTATGGTGGTAAGAGAGGGTTCCAACGGCTCCATTTATGTTCCCAACCACCCAAACGGCTAGAATTAATGGAGGAGGTATAAAATGAAGCTCTTTGAAGGTCAGCAACAACAATTCAACATTCAAGCATCATCAAAGCAAAAATCCAAACCCTTGAGCTATTAAAAGTCAAATTTTTTGTACCCAACTCTAGTGTGTTTCAAATTGTCAATTTGTATTGTGAGTTTGGGGTTGTTGAAATTGTAATTGGGTAGACAATTATCCTTTGAGAGGAAACATTTGAGTTTACCACAATCTTTCTTTGTAATTTGAGTGGATTAAGCTTGGGTAGAAAGCTTAATCGAAATTGTAAGGTTTCCTCCTCATCCAAGAAAAGGGGACGAATTCAAGTAGTGAATTGTTTGAAAATCCTTAGTGGGAACTAAGGTAGTGGATGTAGAGTTCATTTGGAGAACTTGAACTACTATAACCCCTTGTGTCATTTTTATTTTCAATCTTTCTCTTCACCAAAATTTTAATTGCCAATTCACCCCCCTCTTGGCCATTTGCAAGTGTTCGATCAACTCAACAATTGGTATCAGAGCTACACTCATTGGAAGGATTACAACCCTCTTGAGTCGATTCTAGGAGAGTTTGATCAACAACAAGTCAAGCAATGGCATCCACCTCCAACTATGAATCCCAATCCACCACCAAGCTACCATTCTTCAATGGGGATAACTATCCTTATTGGAAGAATAGGATGAGGCTATTCATCAAGTCTACCGACTATATGGTGTGGGATGTAGTTGAAGAAGGTCCATACATTCCCATGAAGAGAGATGGAGAAAGGCTCGTCCCAAAGGTCAAAGCCGAGATGACGGATGATGAAAGAATAAGGATGCAAGTGAATGACAAAGCTCTTCATGTAATATTTTGTGCACTTGGTCCGGATATCTACTCCAAGGTGTCTTCAATCGAAAATGCCAAGGAGGTTTGGGACACCCTCGAGAAAACATATGATGGAACTAGTGATGTCAAGGAGACAAAGATTGGGCTACTCAATCTAAGCTATGAGAACTTCAAGATGGATCCCGAAGAAAGTGTCTCCAAGATGTTTGATCGATTCTCGGTCATTGTCAATGGTTTGAAGGGTTTCGGTGAGATCATTCCTGAAGACAAACTAGTGAGAAAATTGTTGTACTTTCTTTCAGAGTCATGGGATGGCAAGAGAACGACCATTATTGAAGCTAGAGATTTGAAGACTCTCAAGCTTGATGCTCTTGTTGGATCTCTACCCACACATGAGATTATGAGGAAGGGAAGAGAACAAGAGAAGAAGATAGTGGAGAAGAAGGAAGTTGAGAAGAAGAAAGTGGGAATCGCACTAAAAGCTTCACATCAAGAAAGCGATTCTAGTGAGGATGAAGATGAGGAGATGGCTATGTTGGCCAAACGTTTTACTCGGTTCATGAAGTCAAATCGTGGAAGAAAATTCATTAGAAATGGAGACTTCAAGAGTAAAAGCAAGAAAGAGGAGAAGGACCAAATTACTTGTTATGAATGCAAGAAACCGGGTCACATCCGTTCCGAGTGTCCTCAATTGAAAAAGAAAAGCTTTGGGAAGAAGAACAAGCTCAAAGCACAAATAGCTACTTGGAGTGACGATGAGTCATCCGAGGAAGAGGAGGAAGTGGCCAATCTATGTCTCATGGCCATTGATGATGAACCTAAGGTAAACTCTAACTCATCCAATTTCAATTTTACTATTGATGAACTTCAAGATGCTTATAATGAATTGCAAGAAGTGTATGATGAGTTAGCAGGAAAATACAAAGAGTCCATTTTGAAAAACAAGAAAATCATTTCCGAGTTGAAAAATCAAAATGAGACATTTTCTAAAGCTAACTCCGAATTGGAAAAGAAGGTTTTGTTTTTAGTAAATCTTTCAAATGATCTTAAAACAAAAAATCTTGAACTTAAAAAACTTCTTTCCGATTTTCAAGATTATCAAACAAAGGAAGTGGATAATCTTAAAACATCTATTGCTATTGGGAAAAATAATTTTGAAAAAAGAAATCATTCTAAATCCCAATATGTAAAAAGAAAACCTTTTATACCTAAACAAAGAAATTTTAATAAGCAATCTAGAGGTCAAAGAGTTAGGAGTGTTTGGGTTCCTAAGGAACTCATTATTTCTAATGATATGAATACTATTGCTTCTTGGATTCCTAAGGGAACCAAAATGTTGAAGGCTAACACTCATGGACCCAAAATGATTTGGGTACCAAAAACCAAGGCCTAATTTCTTTTTATGTAGGGGGAGCATTGCTACAAGGCTAAAGCTTCAAGCAAAAATTCTTGGTACCTTGATAGTGGATGCTCAAGACACATGACCGGTGACAAGAGTCGATTTGTGGAACTAAAGCCAAAAGGTGGTGGAGTGGTAACTTTCGGTGACAAATCCAAAGGCCACATTGAAGGAATAGGATCCATTGGTAATCACTCTTCTATTTTCATTGAAAATGTTTTGTATGTCAACGGTCTTAAGCATAACTTGTTGAGTATTAGTCAATTGTGTGACAAGGGTTTTAATGTTATATTTGATAAAAGTGGTTGCAAAATTGTAAACATTAAAACAAATCAACTAATACTCATTGGTCATCGCATAGGGAACATTTACATGGTGCATCTAGAAGATATTCATTCATCACATACTTGCTTAGTTGCACATGATGAACATGACTCATGGCTTTGGCATAGAAAATTAGGACATGCTAGCATGAGTGTCTTAGAAAAATTAATTTCCCTTAATCTAGTTAGAGGTTTACCCAAACTTAAATTTTCAAATGATAAAATTTGTGATGCATGTTCAAAGGGTAAACAACATAGAAGTTATTTTAAATCCATAAATGATGTCTCTACTAGTAGATGTTTACAATTGATTCATATGGATCTTTTTGGGCCTATTAGAACAATGAGCTTGGGTGGAAAATCATATGCTTTTGTGCTTGTAGATGACTACTCTAGGTATACTTGGGTTCTATTCTTAAGTACAAAGGATGAGGCTTTAGAAAAATTCATCACATTTTCTAAAATAACTCAAAATGATCTTGAACTTAAGATTTCCTACATTAGAAGTGATCATGGAACCGAATTTCAAAATCTAGGTTTCGATGAGTTTTTAAATGAAAATGGGATTAGCCACAATTTTTCCGCACCTTGCACTCCTCAACAAAAATGGGGTAGTTGAGAGGAAAAAGCGAACTTTAGAAGAAATGGCTAGAATCATGCTTTGCGAAAATAATTTACCTAAATATTTTTGGGCGGAAGCCACAAATACCGCTTGCTACATTATAAATTGAGTAATGATTTGACCAATTTTGAAGAAAACACCTTATGAGATTTTAAAATCTAAGAAGCCTAACATTAGCTATTTTCACCCTTTTGGTTGCAAGTGTTTTGTTTTGAATAATGGTAAAGAAAACTTAGGTAAATTTGATGCTAAAAGTGATGAAGCTATTTTCTTAGGGTACTCTTTAAACTCTAAAGCCTATCGTGTATTTAATAAAAGAACTCTAGTTGTTGAAGAGTCAATACATGTTGTTTTCGATGATAACCTCCTTCTGAGGAAGGAATCTTGTGAGATGATGATGTAGGAATCATTGATTCCATTGATGGAGGACAAACGTCAAAGGTGGATGAGATTCCAACCAAAGATGAGGATTCACAAGATCCACCTCTTGAAGCCTTGAAGGACTTGACTCTTGAGGAAAGGGAGGTGTCTTACCCAAGGGAGTTAAACTATGTCAAAGGTGGTGAAATCTTGGGTGATCCATCCAAGGGTGTAACTACTAGATCTTCTCTCAAATTAATGAATCATGTTGCATTTCTTTCATGCATTGAGCCTAAAAATATTAAAGAAGCTTTAAAAGATGATTTTTGGATTTTGGCCATGCAAGAGGAATTAAATCAATTTGAGAGGAGTAAAGTGTGGACATTAGTTGAAAGACCTAATGATCAATCTACTATAGGAACAAAATGGGTTTTTAGGAATAAATTAGATGAATGTGGTAATATAGTGAGAAACAAGGCTAGGCTTGTTGCTCAAGGCTATACACAAGAAGGGGGAGTTGATTTTGATGATACTTATGCACCCGTAGCTAGAATGGAAGCTATTAGGATGTTGATTGCATTTGTATGTTACCATAATTTCAAGCTTTTTCAAATGGATGTGAAAAGTGTCTTTTTAAATGGTTTTATAAATGAAGAGGTGTATGTTGAACAACCACCGGGTTTTGAGGATTCAAAATTTCCAAACCATGTGTTTAAACTAACAAAAGCTCTCTATGGTTTAAAACAAGCTCCTAGAGCTTGGTATGAGAGACTTTCAAATTTCTTGATTGAAAAGGGTTTTGAAAAGGGAAAGGTGGATACAACACTCTTCATAAAAAGATATAACAATGACATCTTAGTAGTTCAAATTTATGTTGATGATATCATTTTTGGTTCTACTAATGAGTGTTATTGTAAAGAATTTTCTAAGCTAATGCAAGGTGAGTTCGAGATGAGCATGATGGGGGAGCTCTCATTCTTTTTGGGACTCCAAATCAAACAAAGGAAAGATGACACCTTCATAAATCAAGCTAAGTACGTGAATGATATGCTCAAAAAGTTTGGCTTGGAGAATGCAAAGCCTCAAGCCACTCCTATGAGTTCTTCCATAAAGCTTGACAAAGATGAATGAGGTAAGTGTGTTGATTCTAAGCTTTATAGATCCATGATAGGTTCTTTGCTTTACCTTACCGCAAGTAGACCGGATATCATGTTTAGTGTTTACTTGTGTGCTAGGTTTCAAGCTAGTCCTAGAGAATCACACTTAGTTGCCATTAAGAGAATTTTTAGATACCTTAGAGACACACCTACTTTAGGCCTTTGGTATCCTAAAGATTCTTCCTTTAGCCTTCATGCTTATTCGGATGCGGATTATGGGGGATGTAAGATAGATAGGAAAAGTACTTCCGGGACATGCCAATTCTTAGGTAGTATGCTCGTATCTTGGTTCTCTAAGAAACAAAATAGCGTAGCCTTATCTACCACCGAAGCGGAGTACATATCCTTAGGGAGTTGTTGTGCTCAAGTCCTTTGGATGAAGCAACAACTCTTAGATTATGGTGTTGAAGTAGAAACCATACCCATTAAGTGTGACAACACTAGTGCCATTTGTCTTACTAAGAATCCCATCCAACACTCTAGAACTAAACACATAGAAATTCGACATCATTTCATTAGAGATCATGTTTTGAAAAATGATGTTGTTATAGAATATGTTGATACCTTGAACCAATTAGCGGATATATTTACAAAACCTTTAGATAAAGAGTGTTTTTGGTCCCTTAGGAGAGAGTTAGGTCTAGCTAGCCTATCTTGACCTTTTAGGACCTCTTTGTGCTTAAAAATGTTTGATTTTGTGAAATTGCATGTTTATGTGTTGTAACTCTTGAAAATATCCATGCCTATAGTTAGGGGGAGCATGTTTCTATTAAAATATGCTTAGAACTATTCACTCATCATTTGCATACCTTTAGGAGATGTTAAATTCGAGCCTATGGTTGTTCTTTAGAACTAAAGATGCATTTCTGGGCATAGGGTATCGATACAGATCTACGCGTATCGATACGTGTTCTTCATTCAGATTCCCAGAATTCATTTTTGCTTAAACGGGTATCGATACGGTTAAACCCGTATCGATACGAGCTTCAAATCGTTTCGATACGGATCTCATCCGTTTTGATACGATTCTCCAACGGGCATTTTTAAGGAAATGACGTTTCTACCCCCGTATCGATACACCCTCAGGCGTATTGATACTCGATTGCGCAAACAGCTTTTAATTTGGCATTTAAAGTGTTCAACTTTTACCAAAATTAAAATTCTTCAAACCCTAAAAACCCTAGCCGTTTTTGCCAATAAAAGGGCTCTTCCTCCCTCATATTTTCACACCACAACTCAAAATCTAAAAGAGTTTTTCAATCAAGCAAAGCTTTAAGCTCCTTCTCATCACAATTGTGCTAGAATTTTCTTCAATTTCTCAAGTTTCTATCAAGGTAAAATTTTCTTTCTTTTTCTTTTTCAATTTTTTTTGTTTTGTTTTTGTTTTTATGATTCATATTTTTTTAACAAAACCTTTATTCTTTCAAAATTTCTTTTTTTTCAAAATTTTTTTTACCTTAGTTCTTACCCAAAATTGAAGAAATCTTTATGCATGATTTCTCTTTTAGATCATGGCACCAAAGGAATCGAGGAAGCGAACAAGGGTTTCTCAAACCGGTGAATCATCCACTCTTGGAGCGATTGCACGTCCGAACTACACTTCCATCTATGAACAATCCTTTGAAGGTCCCACGGGTCTAGCATATTTTCGTCAATTCGAGAATTACAAGATTCGTGCGGAATGGGTAATATCCATTCCCTTTCTCAACTCGGAGCGTTTTCAATTTGAATATCTTCCTTTGCTTCGACGTTGGAATTTCATGGATTTCCTATCTATTCCCGTTTTTTATTATCATCTTTTGGTTTTGATTTTCTACACTAATGCCAAATGTGTTTCTCGCAATGGGGAAGTTGTCGCTATTAGCTCTTATCTCATGGGAAAGAAAATCATCCTTGATGTCAAATCTATTTGTGAAGTTTTTAAATTAGAGGGTGAAGGCCTTGATGATGAGAATGCTTTGGGGCATGTTCTTAGTGGCTCCGTGACCGCCCTAAATGCTCAAGATCGGATCCTCCATTTGATGGTGTCTTGGTGGTTTCGTCCCTCCGGAGGAAAATATTCTACCATCCGTCAAGTGGATGATTTTTGGATCCGTTGCTTCCGTGAGCGAAAGCGCCCAAATCTTGCTCGAATCATGTTCGGGGAAATCGTCTATCTTATGCAAAATCGTCAAACCTCTCTCGTCACCTCCTTTACATATGGTACGACCTTAAGTTATTTCTTTGTGAAAAAGGATATTGATTGCTCTTTTGACTTCCCAACTCCCCTTACTGATCCCATTGATGAGCGATCTCTTGCACGGGGAAAGTTTCAATATTTTAATGGTGAATGGGTACGTCTTGCCGAGCTACCACTCGAGGTCGCCGCCGTATTTGAAGAACCTCAAGCTCCTCAAGCTCCACAACCCTCCATGGATGCTCTCATGACATACCTCAATGAGCAATTTACCGGGTTGCGCACGGACATGGGAAATCGTCTTAGCGCCCTTGAAACATCTTTTGATACAAGGATGACGAGCATGGAGAATCGCCTCACATCTCTTGAAAGCGGTCACAATTCTTTGAATATTTCCATCTCCGCTTTCCATGATGAGTGGCGCAATAGCATGAGGGACAATGATCCAATGGGAGTTGATGATGAAGATGATGAAGACAACGAAGATGATGCCTAGACGTTTCTTATTGCATCTCATGCATATCATTTAGGATTTTCTATTTTATGCATCTTTAATTTATGTTCTTAGGACTAAGTTTGCTTTATGTTTAAACCTATGCTTTGATTTTCTGTTTTTGTTTGGATTTTTAAGTTTGATGCTATGATTAATAATATTAATGTTGCTTATTTATACCTTTGCCTATGTTTATGCATTTATCTATTGTCTCAATATTTTTGATCTAACAAAAAAAGGGAGAGCAACTAGGCTCACAAAACTTCAAAAATTTTGATTTCAACTCAAAAGTTACCAAGCTTATATTAAGGGGGAGTTAACTTTGTAAAGTTTTTTAAAGTGTCAAAAATTTTAAGTTTTAGTTTTGTTATATCAAAAAGGGGGAGATTGTAAAACCTATGTTTGATTTTGATATAATTAAATCTTTAAGGATCAATTTGAAAAATTTAAAATTGTTTTTATAAGTCCCTTAATAAGTTTTAAATCACCAACTCTTTAAAACTGATTTGAAAAACTCAAACTCAAAATATTTTCTAAGTGTTCCAAGGCCAAACTATTGAAAAACGTCCAGGTGTATCGATACGCTTCCAGCCGTATCGATACCTTTTTATCAAAGTTGGCTACTGGAGGAACACGTATCGATACGTTCTTCACCTGTATCGATACGCCCTTTTGTAAAAGTCTAAAGAGTTTGAATGGCGTACCGATACGGAAAACCCTCGTATCGATACAGACTTAATGAATTTTAAATTCAAGTCGGTTTAAATATTTTGACCGTTGGTGTCAGTTGGTTGGTAACTAAATTTTAAATTGGTCGTTGACCCGTTTCGATACGCCAAACTCTCGTACCGATACAGAAATCGACAGTGAGCTAAGTTGAGAAAAAGGTATCGATACGGTAAACCCCCGTTTCGATACCCCGTGCCGATACGCTTACGTGCGTATCGATACCCCTTATTTATTGCACACAACGGATCTTTCTTTTCTGAGATAGGTATCGATACGGCTTCCCGTGTACCGATACGGATAGCTGCAGAAGTGCATTTATTGTGGTAAGAGAGGGTTCCAACGGCTCCATTTATGTTCCCAACCACCCAAACGGCTAGAATTAATGGAAGAGGTATAAAATGAAGCTCTTTTGAAGGTCAGCAACAACATTCAACATTCAAGCATCATCAAAGCAAAAATCCAAACCCTTGAGGTATTCCAAGTCAAATTTTTTTGTACCCAACTCTAGTGTGTTTCAAATTGTCAATTTGTATTATGAGTTTGGGTTGTTGAAATTGTAATTGGGTAGACAATTATCCTTTGAGAGGAAACATTTGAGTTTACCACAATCTTTCTTTGTATTTTGAGTGGATTAAGCTTTGGGTAGAAAGCTTAATCGAAATTGTAAGGTTTCCTCCTCACCCAAGAAAAGGGGACGAATTCAAGTAGTGAATTGTTTGAAAATCCTTAGTGGGAACTAAGGTAGTGGATGTAGAGTTCATTTGGAGAACTTGAACCACTATAACTCCTTGTGTTATTTTTATTTTCAATCTTTCTCTTCACCAAAATTTTAATTGCCAATTCACCCCCTCTTGGCCATTTGCAAGTGTTCGATCAACTCAACATTATGTCAAATTTGCTTCTATTGTACCGATTCTTTTGTACATGTTCTTACAAAAGTATCGACACCAAACAAACAATCCAGTAACGATTTACCGGTTACATTATATGTATTAATAATGTAACCGGTTTAGCCTTTTTTTACCGGTTATGTCAATTTTGCCTCTATTGTACCGATTCTTTTGTACATGTTCTTGCAAAAGTATCGACACCAAACAAACAATCCGGTAACGATTTACCGGTTACATTATATGTATTAATAATATAACCGGTTTGACCTTTTTTTTACCGATTATGTCAAATTTGCTTCTAAAGGATAGATACTTTTTATTAGTACTGTGGAAACAGAATCGATACTTGCGAGCCCTTTGTATCGATAAAATTGTATAACTAGTTACAAAAGTATCGATACATTGTGTCCAGAATGCTATGTCAATTAATTACAAAATATTGTGCACAAAGTATTGATTTTTTCAATACTTTTTTCAACCGGTTACATTGCTTTTAAAAAAGTATCAATACTTTTAAAAAAGTATAGATACTTTCGAAAGTATCAATACTTTTAAAAAAGTATAGATACTTTCGAAAGTATCAACAAAATAGGTTGTTGATATTCTTATCAACAAAATAAGTAATTTTACCGATTTTGTTATCTTTAACCGGTCACCTATTTAACCGGTCACACCGTATATTAGCCGTATATTAACCGCCTTACAGCAGAACTGCCCAAGAATCATTGCAATTGTAAAAGATTATTAATATGTTGCTAGAAAATGTAACATCCTTCTTTCTTTTATTTTTGTTTTTTTTTAAATTAAATTCACTAATTTTATTAAACGAGAAAATATCTAAAATTACAATAAAAATTTGCCAATGAGTAAACAAACACCTAAATCCAGACACAAACTCAGAAAACTAAATTAGCGGCTCTAGATCATAAGAGGACCATACAAGGAACATGTAAGAACCTAATCCAAAGACTCGAACAAAAGACGGATAGAAACATCCCCAAATCGATGGTGATGGATAAAACCATCAACAAACAACGTTGACAAATGCATATTACAGTGAACGTACGTTGACAATAAGGTCATTACCACGACTCAATCGCGAATAAACAGTATATGTAATCGTATATCCGATTCAAGGACCCGAGACAAGGAGTTCAACAGCATAATGAAATGAGTGCCATCTTGATCAATTGTGGCGTTGTCAGATCAAACCCTAATAGAAAACAAATAATAGAAAAACGTGTTAAAAACAAAACAAAAAACGTACCAAACGATAGAAGAAAATGTGTCATGAAGACAGATTTGTTGAATTAAAAAACTAAAATCCAAAAGAACGAAACAAACAAAACAAAATAAGTGACCGGCGGTCGACAAACAACCTTAAAGCTGTTGTCATCGCTCGTCTAAATTTAACCAAAATAAAAGAGTGGCGCTAGAAAAAAAAAAGTTAGGGCTGCCAAAAACAAGTTAATATTCCTTTCTTTTTATTCTTGAGACATAAATATTAGGAATATGATTATAGTTGACTTCTAATCAAACCCTAATACAAGAGATATTTGTATTAATATTAAGTTTTTTTAACTGAATTAGTGTTATCGGTTAATTAGCTGTTAATTCAGTTAAAAATTATAAAAATATATTTCTTATAAATAACAGTTAATATTGTTATAATTATATTTATGTCTTATGTTACTTTTATATAATCTTTAGGGTAAACTGCAGTGATAGTCCCTAAATTTTTAGGGCACTTTTATTACGGTCATTCTCGTCAACTTCCGTTAAAAAAGGCAGAAAGTCAAAAAAAAATGTAACCAAACATTTGACTGAATAGTCACTTTGGCTCCTACTTTTTTTAAATAATTTAACCATCAATGTTACATTTGGAGATAAAATGGTCTTTCTGTGAATGAAAACTATTAGTTAACTAACGGTAAACAACTTAAAATAACTTAGTAAAATGACACATTAATATAAAAAATAATTTATATTCTATATAACTTTATAAAAATATTTTTTGACTGGTGTGCCATTTTTTCAACTCAACATTTTTGTCTATATGACACTGCTATGTAGGTTTGTAATGTTATTTCGAGTCATTTACTGTTAGTTGACTAACAGTTTTCATCCGCAATAGGGTTATTTTGATCCAAAATAAAACATTTATGGGTTAAATTGCTTCAAAAAAAATAAGAGACAAAGTGACTATTTGATCAAACATTACGAGCATTTATTGACATTACACCTTAACAAAATTTGTTTGTCGCGTTAACTATTAAAAAAAATATTTGTCTTGGCTTCTTCCCCCCTCCTCCCATTTTCTTTTGTTTTCCTTCCCGTCAAACATGTTTTTCTTCTTTCTTTTTTTTCTTTCTCATCCTCCCTAATAAGCATCTTTTATGTCATATTGCCTTCGAAAAATCTAACGACTCTTCTCAATGGCCAAAGGCCATGTTTTATAAAGTCATGACTATAATAGAAGAGAAGGAAGATAAACATGTTTGGATGGAGAAAAAAAAGGGTGGGAAAAATATTTTAAAAAATTCAACGTGTTATATCAACATTTTAAAAGAAATTGACGATAGTGACTATAATAAAAACGAACTAAAAATTCAATGATAGTGTTGTAAGTTTTCAAAGTTTAAGATCTTTGTTTACACGTAGTGTTATTTTTTGTTTCTCTTTTCATCTTCGAATTTCTATCTAATTATTCGGGGCGTAATTCTGGGCGCGAAGAATAAAAAAGGGAGAGTTCCTTGCTTCATTTTAAAAAATGGTATTAGGATTTAATCTATTACACTGCCAAAAATCGAAGCGAAAAGAGAGGGATTCGAACCCTCGGTACGAATAAGTCCAGTGACTATAGTAAAAGCATTGTAAAAGTTCATGGACTATTTGTGTAGTCTACCTATTATGACTAAATTTCTCTTCCCCTCTCTTAGGTAGAAATTGTTTAAAAAAAATCACTTATTTAAGGATTGAAGTCACATTACATATGATTTATTAACAAATTTTTTTACAACAAATCCAACTATCGTTGTTGAATAAATTCTAAAAATATTTTTATGTAAAATATTTTCTTTTATCCATAACGCGAGTGTGACAAAATTTAATAAAATATAAAATTAACAATTGTTTATTTATTAATTTTAACAAATATTTTCTTTTAAAATATATTTATAAAGTAAAATGATAAATATAAGAATATTAAAAATTGATTTAGAATATCAAGAATTTTGACCAATTGATATTGATCGGTACTGAAATTTTAATTAAAATCTGAATCTATTAATATCGACAGATGAAAACGTTATACGTACAGATCAAGTTGGTAGAACTATAATGGACCGACCACTAGACCGGTTGAATTAGAAATTACTAGTGGACCGATCAGTCACACTAAATCGAAAATTAAACAAACCGTTGTGAATCGTTAAAAAATTACTCACTTAATTAATTGCATTTTTAATTTTTTATCTAATTATCATTAAACTGATTATTAAATTAATCATATCATTTAAGTTGGTTCTTGTAACATTTATTGTTTTAACTTACAATTTGATATAATATTTATACTACTAAATTCGTTTTTACTTATAAATAAAAAGATATTGATCGTTTAAACATGCTTGAATCTATATTTTTTGTATATTATATCAGCAACAAATCAACCGAACTAAACACAATTGACTAGTACCACATTAATGTTTTTGATAAGGCTTACGGTTTAATTTTGCCCTTATAGTATTCTAAGATTAGTAAAGTTGCCCCTCCTTTTTTATTTCATCAATTTAGCATTCGAACTCTTGAATTGTATCAATTTTATCTTTTGATTGTCGCTGACCGACATGACCATTAAATTATGTGCATGTGGTTGTTATTTTCTTCCACATTATTTGTTATCGTCAATTGTCTTACCATGTCGATGATGAATGGTCAATTCTGATGACATTTTGGAACTAATTGATTATTTTAAATTATAATTTTTTTTAAAAAATTACACGTCAATTGTATTGTCATGTCATCAAAATTAACTTGTCATCATCTTGTTGGAGGACGATAATTTATTAAAAATGATATATGAACTTGCTAATACAGACGTCTTAATTATTTAACTACATAATATCTGATATAATAAAGAGCGAACGATGATAACGGTTTTATAAATCAAACAATTAAAAAATAAGATTAATGCAACTTAAAATTTTAAAGGCTAAAATTGATGAAATTTTATAAATAATGAAATTAGTGATTTGAAATAACTAATGATAAAATTACCCCATAAACTTTTTTATAATCAATACAATCAATAACAGCCATTCTCACATTGGGCATTATGGGGAGTATAAATAATGGAAGGGGGGAGAGAATGATTGCATACGTTGCACACTGAAAATGATTGTTGTAACATGTTCTTGATTTCATGACAACAATGGGTCCCACCAATGTCTTCCCCAACCCACCTAATCATTACACGTGTCGGCATCAGGAATCGTGACCCAGACGACGGTTGGCATTGATCAAAACATCCCCCCCTTCTCCCTTTTTCCAACCCTCCCTAGGGACCGTCCAATTTCTAGAGAAATTCCATGTCCACCGTCGGATCTTCATAAATTTCTGTAATGGGACCCAATGCAAGATCTACCTTAAAACAAAAAAGATTTTGTCCCAATATTTATTTTTCATGACCATTAATCTTTGATTATATTAGCTTATTAATCCAAAGGCTTATTACAAAAATTAGTGATCAAATTATACTTTCTTTTAATAGGGGTAATAAGGCGAGTCGGGGATGATTTTTATTTCGTCCTCAACATTTGTGAATATGGTTTCGAGGAACTTGGATTAAACATTTTAAGGATATTTTGTCTTCATACTCATTCCTACAGATTTTGTTGTTTTTGGTTAATTCTCGTACCCAAAAAAAGTTAACAAAACTTAATACACTAAAACAAATAATGTACATTAAATTTCTAAAATTACAAACATAAATGATCAATTTAATTTTATCAACAACAAACAAACTATATCAAAACTATAAAAGCATGACTAAAATATTAACTATTAAAACATGACAGTTTTGCATTCCTTCAAAAGAAAAATATGTAACTAATAATCTGCAGTTCCAAATCATAATTCATTTGTTCTAAAATGAAATAGATTCGATAATCTTTCCAACCATGTAAATTATCTCTTCCAATTTTACTCGTTCGATTTTATGGCGATTTTTGAAATTGTTGTCATTGTTGTTTTTTTAAATAGTATGCAATATTTTCTTATGACATTTGCTCACTCAAAAATTAATAACTCCCCATATATAACTCAAAATCAATAATTGTTTGTTTTAAACGGAGCTAGACTTTCGTATGGTTTTAGAAATATAAGGCTCGCTTCCTTATGTATCATGTAGAATTTTTGGTGATTTTTTAAAGTTATTGTTAAAACTGTTCTTCTAAGAAATCTGCTGTCAAATTATTATGATCTTTCAACATTCATATATTCATATTTTTTTTAAAATACATATTAAAATTAATCATTGTGTATTTTAAATAAAACTAGACTGAATCACATTTACAACGATGTATAAACCACTTTTTAATTACTTCTATGAAATTTATGGATAATTTATAAATTTACTCTAGCTGGCCATACTCAGGTTGTGGGAGAATAGATTTTTGTTGAAAATGGAAACATTACTCTTATAGTCATCCAACTTTGTAAAGTATTAGGGATCCTTCTTGATATTTTGTAGGGATTCTCACGGTGATTTATACGGGTACGGTTCGGTTATCCTCATTGTTCGGGTATAGCAATCCTCATCCTCATCCCCATTTGATTTTTGGTGATAAAACTCCCCCCGTCCCCATTCATATGCATGAAGATTTCGATTTTTTCCCATACTCGTCGGTTCAAATTCTTATGATTTTCGATTATTCCTCACTCGATTGCCACCCCTATCTTTTAATTTTAAGTATCTAAACTATTTTTTTGGTAAAAATAAGTGTCTAACGTTTTATTTCGTTAATTTCAGGTGTATGACAGTTAACCATCGTTAAAAAATCTATTAACCAATTAAAATATGACACGTGACAGGTTTTAATTTTTAATTTCTTTTAATTAATTTTTAGAAAAACTTAAACTTTTTATATAAAAAAACTCAAATTGAATCCTATTTAAAATCTCAAATCAATTGTCGTTTATTGTTGTCTTCGTCACTCGTCAGAATGAAGTCCCCTCCTTTTGTTGCATGATTTGCACATTGTTCCTCACCTTTTCAGTCGTCGTTAGTCTATCGTCGTCTGAATAGAGATTTTGTGTTTAGCATTTAATTGGACTGTCGTTCGTTGATTTTTGATAGTGGAGGGATGTGGTAAACGGTCATGTGGGTCTTTCAATGGGAGTGATGGGCGGTGGCATGAAATACGACGGTGGTTGTGGTTGGATTTAGGATTTAAATTTTTTTGGTGTTAGAATTTTTAATTTTGAGGTTATTTTGTGAATTTTAGAAAATTTCGAGGGTTTTTTTATAAATGAAGTCAAAAATAAAAGAAGCTTAAAACGAAATAAAAAATAAAATAAAATTTTAGTTTTTTTTAAATAACGGTAGTTAATGGTCAAACACCTAAAATTAGTAAAATGAGACGTTAAGCATCTATTTTTACCAAAAAAATAGTTTAGACACTTAAAGTTAACAAAAGGTATAGTTTAGGCATTTATTTTGTATATTAAATCTAATCTGAATTAGATATTATAAAGGTTTATTATGAAAGTGATCTTTCCAAATACTCAATCTGTTCTATTGACAATATCATGATATGAACATCTTACCTTAATGGATGTAGTGCCTCATTTTGTTAGATCAACCAAAAAATTGTAAAAACATTTTTTTTATAATTCTACTCGAGTACGTGTTTGATTTTAAATCTAGATAAATTCACGTGCACCTGCAAACTAAGCTACTCGAGCTCGTATCACCTAAATGAAACATGTCACCCTTTATAAATAATAATACTTGTGAGATGGTAAGTATCTCTCCTATCTTAACTAGTGATATAGAGTTCGATTACTAATATGGGCATATAGTAACTTTAAAACTCGTGGCCAACATCTACTTCTCCATAACTATAGAATGCGGAAGATTAATTATTGAGCTCGCTTTAGTAGATACCTTGAGAAATAAACAACAATATGCAAATAAAATTATAAATAAAGCAACAAATATATTTCTACAATTACAACTAGGATAAGCTATTACAAAACACAATAACCGGAATATTTCCAAACATAGATAATTATATAAAATTAAAATTAATTTACAAATTCAATCAAAATTAAAATATGATTTTAAGATTTATTGTTTAATAAAAGTAATGTATTATGACTAGTTGATCAACTTTGGAATCTTTTTTATGAAATTTAGAAAATAAGGTGGGACTATAATAGACGACACACTAATAATGTTACACACCGCTAAACACTATTAATTTTTTAATAATTATATAATAAATATTAAATTCTTACGACTCAATATACAATTAATCATATTTCTATTGTTAAGTCCTCAAGATAAATTTCTCTGATTTCTTTGGATTGCATCTCTACTACTGCTTACAACGACTATAACGAAGAAAGAACAACCACAAACGAAGATTGCCCCATCTCTAAATAATTTTTTACCTTAAAATATGATTTATTGTATGTTAAATTCTTAAAAATTTTAATATCTATTATCAAATTATTAAATAAATTAATAATATATTATAGTGTATATATTAATAGCGTTCAACAATATGTATCCTCCGTTCTAAAATTTTTGTTAAGGTTACAATTATGATTACAAACAATACATTTGTATGCATACCTACAATCAAATCCATCATTATTTGACTATCTCCCCTAAAATTCCCAAAAAGCCCTCAAATCAGGTCCCACGCATGCCCTTACAAAAGGGCTACGGGCCCAGCGTGGACCGGTGGCCCCACATGTCTTAAGGTGTTTTATCAAAAGATTAGGCATGGATTTCCATTCTTTTAGTAAAGAGATTAGGTCAAATTTGAAAATACTATTATACCCCCACTGATTAATGGCGTTAATTACTACTTAATTAATGAGAGGATGCCCCTAAAATAGTTTGTGTTTATTATTATGTCACCCATGATATCATGACAGCTAGTCCATGTGCCAACATGTGAATAGTTGTCCTCTTTCCCCTAAATAAATTAAATTAAAATATAAATTTTAGTGAAATTTGCATGTGATTGATTACTATTAATTTTTTTACCTTCCGAGATTTAACGACTTTAAATTTTGAGAAACAAATTTATTATTAGCATCTAATTCTTACACCATCAATCTAGTTGTTCTGTCCAATTATTACATGATTCAGAAATTTAATTCTCAATATTTATATTCTTTTTTGTCAATTTTGTCTTTCTCCGTTAAATTTAATTACAACTTGTCGAGTTGAATTGTTTTTTTTAACAAAAATATTAACGAAACGTTAAGTTTTTATTAGTGTTAACATGACTTCCTGCATAGAAATTTATGAATACTGATAATTTTTTATTGTGTTAAAATATTATTATAATTCTTAAATTATTTCATGTCAGTTTAAAGTACATATGTATATTCGTATGGATTGTCATGTCAAAATAGTTTAAAATTTAATGTTAAAATAAACATTTTTATTAAGAAAAAAATATTTAACTCTTTGTAAAATATTAAATGTCAAATACAACTAAAAAGTAAATGTCAAATTAATAATAAAAACTATAAATTTTAAGGAAAAAGTTTGATTGTTATGACTAAAAAATCATTGTCACCTACAAACATAACATAATGAACATATAAAATTTTATAGAGAAATTATAAACTAAAACATTTAAAAATCTTTATTTTTATAATTTGTTATATTTAATTAAGTGTTTATTTTCAGTTATATCTAAATATGTATTTTCAAATATATAATTAATGTATCTCAATAGCTTATTTAGAGTATTTTATAAAAGATAAAGAGTTAAATGCTTTTTTATGTAAATTAAAGAATTTGCTCAGATCTAAAATTAAAAAATATGGACTTATCTAAATTAAAATATGACAAAAAGTATAAAATTTACATAAATATAGTCTCACGGAATGAGACGTTAGATTCTTTAAACAAGGTCAGAGGTTTAAATCATGACGTTGTAAATAATTTGAAATGAGAGAGTCATTCCCATAATTGACCTCAGCATGATTCAAACTAGTGTCAACTAATATCGATAATTAAATATATAAATATATATATTTATAATTTTATGTATTTTATTTTAATTTAAATTTAACTATGGATGAGTCTACCACGTGCGACGAACACCGATGAACACCACTAATGATGAACACCGATGAACACTATTAAATTAATTTAAAAAAATTTAAAATTTTAAGGACCCATAATACAATTAAAATTACTTTTAAAAATTCAATTAAATTATTTTTTATATATATTAAAATTTTATTTTTTTAATAAGGGTAAACTATATATTTAGTACCTCACCTATTTTCGTATTTCTATTGACCCCTCATTATTTAAATATTATTTTAATTTGACCATATTCTTTATAAAAAATAATTTAACCCTTAACCATCAACCTAAACCCTAAACTATTAAAACTTAAACCCTTAAACTCTTAAACATATACCCTAAACCATATACCATTAAAAATAATTTCACCATCATCGATTCAACCCTACTAGTAAATTAAATTAAAAACATCATATCTAAACATTTATTTTTCAAATAAGATAGGAAAATCATCAACATAAGCGAATTTCTATAAATTCTACCTATTTCTCTAAATTTATTTTAGTCTATTCTATTTTCCTAATAAAACACATATCCCTGATTTAGCCCGAAACCCTAATCAGACAAAGAAAAAAAACAATGATTAAAAATGAAAAATTTTATAATTTCATTTTTTTCCTTTAGCCATTGCCATTCATAGAACACCCATCAACGGAATATAGATTATTTCCCTATTATATTAAAAGTTTCGAAAATTTACTGTTCTTATTCTTATTGTCAGATTGTCTATTGTCGGATTGTTTTTCTTTTCGTTTGGGGATTCCCTCAATCCAAGAAAATGGAGAAGCCGACGGGGAAGAAGAGGTTTCAGGAAACATGCAAAAATATCATAGAAACGAACAAGCAAAAAAAGGGCTCCGCCGCCGATCGAGCTTCCGCCTATACCCTAAGTCATTTATTTTTAATAGTATATGGTTTAGGGTATAGGTTTAATAGTTTAAGGGTTTAAGTTTTAATAGTTTAGGATTTTAGGTTGATGATTAAGGGTTAAATTATTTTTTTATAAAGAATATGGTTAAATTAAAATAATATTTAAATAATGAGGGTTCAATAGAAATACCAAAATAGGTGAGGTACTAAATATATAGTTTACCCTTATTAAAAAAAATAAAATTTTAATATATATAAAAATAATTTAATTGAATTTTTAAAAGTAATTCTTAATTGTATTATGGGTCCTTAAAATTTTAAATCTTTATTAATTAATTTAATAGTGTTCATCGGTGTTAATCATTAGTGGTGTTCATCGGTGTTCGTCGCACGTTGTAGAATTTTCCTTTAACTATACATTTGATTTTTTTTCTGAGAAAGAATCTTATTCTTGACTACATTGATTGAAATTGAATTATTCTAATACCTTGTGATTGTGCTCAGATTTTGTTAAAATATATTAATGTTTTAAATATAGTAAACTATCTTATTTCTTTCAACATTAATTAATAATAATTTGATGCAGAAGTCCATTACTAAAATATAATTATTTTTCTGTACTTGTAAAAAAGTTAAATTAACTTTTAATCCCTATATATGACAATTTTCTTAATTTGATCCTTGAACTCTTTATTGTCCACATTAGTACATAAATTTGATAGTTCCCCCCCCCCCCCCCCCTCATTTTCAGTCTTTTGATGATGTGATATTAAGAGAATGTGGCACATATTACAATATCAGACCCACATATCTAAAAGTGACCACAAATTCAAGTTCATGGACTAATGTTGACAAAAAGAGTTAAAGGGACCAAATTGAGAAAAGTTATCAAATGTATGGGCTAAACGTTACTTTATCCCCTTTTAAATGGAGCTAAGTTGTTAATAGGGGTAAATATAACTTTGGTAACTATTTTTTTAATAGAAGCTGCTAGTTTTATTAAACGAGAAAATATCAAAATTACAACAACCGTTTACAATTATGTGAAACCTATGTTTGATTTTGATATAATTAAATCTTTAAGGATCATTTTGAAAAACTTAAAATTTTTTTATAAGTCTCTTAATAAGTTTTAAATCACCAACACCTTAAAACTGATTTGAAAAACTCAAACTCAAAATATTTTCTAAGTGTTCCAAGGCCAAACTATTGAAAAACGTCCAGGCGTATTGATACGCTTCCAGCCGTATCGATACCTTTTTTACAAAGTTGGCCACTGGAGGAACTCGTTTCGATACGCCCTTAACCGTATCGAAACATATTCAATCTGTATCGATACGCTCCTTTGTAAAAGTCTAAAAGAGTTTGAATGATGTACTAATACGACTTCACCCGTATCGATACGGTTTTAACGAATTTTTTTAATTCAGGTCGTTTTAAATATTTCGACCGTTGGTGTCAGTTGTTAGGTAACCAAATTTTAAATTGGTAGTTGACACGTATCGATACGATAAACCCTCGTATCGAAACGGAATCTTACAGTGAGCTAAGTCGAGAAAAAGGTATCAATACGGTCTTAGCCGTTTCGATACCCCGTATCGATACGCCTACGTGCGTTTCGATACCCCCCATTTATTATGTACAACAGCTCTTTCTTTTTTGAGACAGGTATCGATACGGCTCCCCGTGTACCGATACAGATAGCTGCAGAAATGTATTTATGGTGGTAAGAGAGGGTTCCAACGGCTCTATTCAATTCCCAACCACCCAAACAGCTAGAATTAATAGAGGAGATATAAATTGAAGTCCTTTAAAGGTCAGCAACAACTATTCAACCTACAAGCAACATCAAAGCAAAAATCCAAACCCTTGTGCTCTTCAAAGTCAAATTCTTGTACCCAACTCTAGTGTTTTCAATTGTTATTTTGTTTTGTGAGTTTGAGGCGATTGAAATTGTAATTGGGTAGACATTTATTCTTTGAGAGGAACTATTTGAGTTTACCAAAAACTTCTCTTTGTAAATTGAGTGAATTAAGCTTTGGGTAGAAAGCTTAATCGAATTTGTAAGGTTACCTCCTCATCCAAGAAAAAGGGAAGAATTCAAGTAGTGAATTGGTTGAAAATCCTTAATGGGAACTAAGGTAGTGGATGTAGAGTTCATTTGGAGAACTTGAACCACTCTAACTACTTGTGTCAATTTTTATTTTTCACTCATTCTTCCCACCAAAATTTTTATTGCCAATTCACCCCTCTTGGCCATTTGCAATTGTGTGATCAACTCAACAATTGGTATCAGAGCTACACTCATTGGAAGGATTACAACCCTCTTGAGTCGATTCTAGGAGAGTTTGATCAACAACTAGTCAAGCATTGGCATCCACCTCCAACTATGAGTCCCAATCGACCACCAAGCCACCATTCTTCAATGGGGATAACTACCTATATTGGAAGAATAGGATGAGGCTCTTCATCAAGTCTACCGAATACAATTGGTATCAGAGCTACACTCATTGGAAGGATTACAACCCTCTTGAGTCGATTCTAGGAGAGTTTGATCAACAACTAGTCAAGCATTGGCATCCACCTCCAACTATGAGTCCCAATCGACCACCAAGCCACCATTCTTCAATGGGGATAACTACCTATATTGGAAGAATAGGATGAGGCTCTTCATCAAGTCTACCGAATACATGGTGTGAGATGTGGTTGAAGAAGGTCCATACATTCCTATGAAGAGAGATGGAGAAAGACTTGTCCCAAAGGTAAAAGCCGAGATGACGGATGATGAAAGAAGAATGATGCAAGTGAATGACAAAGCTCTTCATGTGATATTTTGTGCACTTGGTCCGGATATCTACTCCAAGGTGTCTTCAATCGAAAATGCCAAGGAGGTTTGGGATACCCTCGAGACAACATATGAGGGAACTAGTGATGTCAAGAAGACAAAGATTGGGCTACTCAATCTAAGCTATAAAAATTTCAAGATGGATCCCGATGAAAGTGTCTCCAAGATGTTTGATCGATTCTCGGTCATTGTCAACGGATTGAAGGGGTTTGGCGAGATCATCCCCGAAGACAAACTAGTGAGAAAATTGTTGTACTCTCTTCCGGAGTCATGGGATGGCAAGAGAACGGCTATTATTGAAGCTAGAGATTTGAAGACTCTCAAGCTTGATGCTCTTGTTGGATCTCTACTTACCCATGAGATTATGAGGAAGGGAAGAGAAGAAGAGAAGAAAATAGTTGAGAAGAAGGATGTTGAGAAGAAGAAAGTGGGAATCACTCTAAAAGTTTCATATCAAGAAAGCGATTCAAGTGAAGATGAAGATGAGGAGATGGCCATGTTGGCCAAACGGTTTACTCGCTTCATGAAGTCAAATCGTGGAAGAAAATTTAGTAGAAAGGGAGACTTCAAGAGTAAGAGTAAGGAAGAGGAGAAGGACCAAATCACTTGCTATGAATGCAAAAAGTCGGGTCACATCCGTTCCGAATATCCTCAATTGAAGAGAAAGAGCTTTGGGAAGAAGAACAAGCTCAAAGCTCAAATAGCAACTTGGAGTGACGATGAGTCATACGAGGAAGAGGAGGAAGTGGCCAATCTATGTCTCATGTCCATTGATGATGAACCAAAGGTAAATTCGAACTTATCCAATTTTGATTTTACTTTTGATGAACTTCAAGATGCTTATGATGAATTGCAAGAGGTTTACGATGAGTTAGTAGGAAAATATAAAGAATCCATTTTGAAAAACAAGAAAATCATTTCCGATTTGAAAAATCAAAATGAGACATTTTCAAAAGCTAACTCCGAATTGGAAAAGAAAGTTTTGTTTTTAGTAAATCTTTCAAATGATCTTAAAACGAAAAATCTTGAACTTGAAAAACTCCTTTCCGATTTTCAAGATTATCATACAAAGGAAGTGGATAATCTTAAAACATCTATTGCTATTGGGAAAAAACAATTTTGAAAAAGGAAATCATTCTAAATCCCAATATGTAAAAAGAAAACTTTTTATTCCTAAACAAAGAAATTTTAATAAGCAATTTAGAGGTCAAAGAGTTAGGAGTGTTTGGGTTCCTAAGGAACTCATTATTTCTAATAATATGAATGCTATTGCTTCTTGGATTCCTAAAGGAACCAAAATTTTGAAGGCTAACACTCATGGACCCAAAATGATTTGGGTACCAAAAATCAAAACCTAATTTCTTTGTTTGTAGGGGGAGCATTGCTACAAGACTAAAGCTTCAAGCCAAAATTCTTGGTACCTTGATAGTGGATGCTCAAGTCATATGACCGGTGACAAGAGTAGATTTGTGGAACTAAAGCCAAAGAGTGGTGGAGTGGTAACTTTCGGTGACAACTCCAAAGGCCACATTGAAGGAATAGACTCCATTGGTAATCACTATTCTATTTTCATTGAAAATGTTTTGTATGTCAACTGTCTTAAACACAATTTATTGAGCATTAGTCAATTATGTGACAAGGGTTTTAATGTTTTATTTGATAAAAGTGGTTGCAAAATTGTAAACATTAAAACAAATCAACTAATGCTCATTGGTCATCGCATAGGGAACATATATATGGTGCATCTAGATGACATTCATTCATCTCATACATGCTTAGTTGCACATGATGAACATGACTCATGGCTTTGGCATAGAAAATTAGGACATGCTAGCATGAGTGTCTTAGAGAAATTAATTTCCCTTAATCTAGTTAGAGGTTTACCCAAACTTAAATTTTCTAATGATTAAATTTGTGATGCATGTTCAAAGGGTAAACAACATAGAACTTCATTTAAATCCATTAATGATGTCTCTACTAGTAGATGTTTACAATTGATTCATATGGATCTTTTTAGGCCTATTAGAACAATGAGCTTGGGTGGAAAATCATATGCTTTTGTGCTTGTAGATGACTATTCTAGGTTTACTTGGGTTCTATTCTTAAGTACAAAAGATGAGGCTTTAGAAAAATTCATCACATTTTCTAAAATAACTCAAAATGATCTTGAACTTAAAATTTTCTCACATTATAAGTGATCATGGAACCGAATTTCAAAATCTAGGTTTCGATGAGTTTTTAAATGAAAATGGGATTAGCCACAATTTTTCCGCACCTCGCACTCCTCAACAAAATGGGGTAGTTGAGAGGAAAAATCGAACTTTAGAAGAAATGCCTAGAACCATGCTTTGCGAAAATAATTTACCTAAATATTTTTGGGCGGAAGCCACAAATACCGCTTGCTATATTATAAATCGAGTAATGATTAGGCTGATTTTGAAGAAAACACCTTATGAGATTTTAAAATCTAAGAAGCCTAACATTAGCTATTTTCATCCTTTTGGTTGCAAGTGTTTTGTTTTGAATAATGGTAAAGAAAACTTAGGTAAATTTGATGTTAAAAGTGATGAAGCTATTTTCTTAGAGTACTCTTTAAACTCTAAAGCCTATCGTGTATTTAATAAAAGAACTCTAGTAGTTGAAGAGTCTATACATGTTGTTTTCGATGATAACCTCCTTCTGAGGAAGGAATCTTGTGATGATGATGATGTAGGAATCTTTGATGCCATTGATGAAGGACAAACGTCAAAGGTGGATGAGGTTCCAACTAAAGATGAGGATACACAAGATCCACCTCTTGAAGCCTTGAAGGACTTGGCTCTTGAGGAAAAGGAGGTGTCTTACCCAAGGGAGTTCAACTATGTCAAAGATGGTGAAATCTTGGGTGATCCATCCAAGGGGGTAACTACTAGATCCTCTCTCAAATTAATGAACCATGTTGCATTTCTTTCATGCATTGAGCCTAAAAATATTAAAGAAGCTTTAAAAGATGATTTTTGGATTTTTACCATGCAAGAGGAATTAAATCAATTTGAGAGAAGTAAAGTTTGGACATTAGTTGAAAGGCCTAATAATCAATCTACTATAGGAACAAAATGGGTATTTAGGAATAAATTAGATGAAAGTGGTAATATAGTGAGAAACAAGGCTAGGCTTGTTGCTCAAGGCTATACCCAAGAAGATGAAATTGATTTTGATGAGACATATTCACCCGTAGCTAGAATGGAAGCCATTAGGATGTTTCTTGCATTTGCATGTTATCATAATTTCAAGCTTTTTCAAATGGATGTGAAAAGTGCCTTTTTAAATGGTTTTATAAATGAAGAAGTGTGTGTTGAACAACCACCGGGTTTTGAGGATTCAAAATTTCCAAACCATGTGTTTAAACTTACAAAAGCTCTCTATGGTTTGAAACAAGCTCTTAGAGCTTGGCATGAGAGACTTTCAAATTTCTTAATTGAAAAGGGTTTTCAAAAGGAAAGGTGGATACCGCACTCTTCATAAAAAGATATAACAATGACATCTTAGTAGTACAAATCTATGTGGATGATATCATTTTTGGTTATACTAATGAGTGTTATTGTAAAGAATTTTCTAAGCTAATGCAAGGTGAGTTCGAGATGAGCATGATGGGGAGCTCTCATTCTTTTTGGGACTCCAAATCAATCAAAAGAAAGATGGCACCTTCATAAATCAAGCTAAGTACGTGAATGATATGCTCAAAAAGTTTGACTTGGAGAATGCAAAACCTCAAGCCACACCTATGAGTTCTTCCATAAAGCTTGACAAAGATGAATGAGGTAAGTGTGTTGATTCTAAGCTTTATAGATCCATGATAGGTTCTTTGCTTTACCTTACCGTAAGTAGACCGGATATTATGTTTAGTGTTTGCTTGTGTGCTAGGTTTTAAGCTAGTCCTAGAGAATCACACTTAGTTTCCATTAAGAGAATTTTTAGATACCTTAGAGACACACCTACCTTAGGCCTTTGGTATCCTAAAGATTCTTCCTTTATCCTTCATGCTTATTCGGATGCGGATTATGGGGGATGTAAGATAGATAGGAAAAGTACTTCTAGGACATGCCAATTCTTAGGTAGTATGCTCGTATCTTGGTTCTGTAAGAAACAAAATAGTGTAGCCTTATCTACCACCGAAGCGGAGTACATATCCTTAGGGAGTTGTTGTGCTCAAGTCTTTTGGATGAAGCAACAACTCTTAGATTATGGTGTTGAAATAGAAACCATACCCCTTAAGTGTGACAACGCTAGTGCCATTTGTCTCACTAAGAATCCCATCTAACACTCTAGAACTAAACAATAGAAACTCGACATCATTTCATTAGAGATCATATTTTGAAAAATGATGTTGTTATAGAATATGTTGACACCTTAAACCAATTAGCGGATATATTTACAAAACCTTTAGATAAAGAGCGCTTTTGGTCCCTTAGGAGAGAGTTAGGTCTAGCTAGCCTATCTTGACCTTTTAGGACCTCTTTGTGCTTAAAATTGCTTGATTTTGTGAGATTGCATGTTTGTGTGTTGTAACTCTTAAAAATGTCCATGCCTATAGCTATGGGGAGTATGATTCTATTCAAATATGCTTAGAACCGTTCATTCATCATTTGCATTCCTTTAGGAGGTGTTGAAATCGAGCCTATGGTTGTTCTTTTGGCCTAAAATGCATTTCTGGGCATAGGGTATCGATACGACCCTACGCTTATCGATACGAGTACTCTATTAGTTTCCCAGACTTCATTTTGCCTCAAACGGGTATCGATACGGTTAAACCTGTTTCGATACGAGCTTCAATCGTTTCGATACGGATTGCATCCGTTTCGATACAATTCTCCAACGGGTATTTTTATGGGAATTACACTTTTACCCCCGTATCGATACACCCTCAGGCGTATCGATACGCGATTGCGCAGACAGCTTTAAATTTGGCATTTAAAGTCTTTAACTTTTACCAAAACTAAAATTCTTCAAACCCTAAAAACCCTAGCCGTTTTTAGCCTATAAATAGGCTCTTCCTCCCTCATATTTTCACACCACAACTTAAAAATCTTAAAGAGGATTTCCATCAAGCAAAGCTCTAAGATCTTTCTCATCAAATTTGGTGCTAGATTTTTCTTCATTCCTCTCTAATCCCTATCAAGGTAAAACACTTTTTTTTCTTTTTTCAATTTTTTTTATGTATTTTGTTTTTATATCTATCTTTTTAACAAAATTTTGTTTTTTTAAACTTCTTCAAATTTTATTTTCCAATTTTTTTTACCTTGACTTTTGATTTCTAAATGACTTGAATGAAGGAATCTAAATGCATACACCTGTTTTTCTAGTTCATGGCACCCAAGGAATCTAGGAAGAGATCTCGTGTTACTCAAACCGGTGAATTATCTAATCCGGGAGAGGTTGCTCGTCTAAATTATACCCAAATCTATGAACATTCCTTTGAAACCCCCGGAGCTCTCACATATTTTCGTCAATTCGAAAACTACAAGATTCGTCCGGAAAAGGTAATATCTATTCATTTTCTTGACTCGGAGCGATTTAAATTTGAATATCTCCCTTTGCTTCAACGTTGGAATTTTATGGATTTTCTCTCTATTCCCATGTTTTATTTTCGTCTTTTGGTTTTGATCATTTACACTAATGCCAAATGTTGTGCAAATCGTAATGGGGTTATTACCGGAGTTAGTTCCTATCTAATGGGCAAGAAAATCCTCCTTGAAGTCAAGTCTATATGAGAAGTTTTTAATTTGGAGGATGAAGGCCTTGAAGATGAGAATGCTTTAGGCCATGTTCTTAGTGGCTCCGTCACCGCCCTAAATGCTCAAGACCGGATCCTCCATTTGATGGTCTCTTGGTGGTTTAGGCCTTCCGGAGGAAAATACTCTGCCATCCGTCAAGTGGATGACTTTTGGATCCGTTGCTTCCGTGAGAGAAAGCGTCCAAACCTTGCTCGAATCATGTTTGCAGAGATTGTCTATCTTGTGCAACATCGCCACACCTCTCTCGTCACCTCTTTCACCCATGGTACGACCCTAAGCTATTTCTTTTTGAAAAAGGATATTGATTGCTCGTTCGACTACCCAACTCCCCTCACCGATCCTATTGATGAACGCTCTCTTGCACGGGGTAAGTTCCATTATTTTAATGGAAGTTGGTTACGTCTTTCCGAGCTACCACTCGAGGCTGCGGCACAATTTGAAGAACCTCAAGGTGATCAAGCTCCTCCACCTCCTCCTCAACCTTCCATGGATGCTCTTATGACCTTCCTCAATGAGCAATTCACGGGGTTGCGCACGGAAATGGGGAATCGTCTTACCTCTCTTGAAACAAGCTTTGACACAAGGATGACGAACATGGAGAACCGTCTAACCTCTCTTGAAGGCGGTCATCACTCCTTGAATATTTCCCTCTCCGTCTTCCATGATGAGTGGCGTAATAGCATGAGGAATGATTCTCCAATTGTCGATGAAGAGGAAGATGATGAAGAAGGCGATGATGATGATGCCTAGTAGCTTCTCCTTGCATCTCATGCATATCATCTAGGATATTTCTATTTATGCACTTTTGGTTTATGTTCTTAGGACTAAGTTTGCTTCATTTTTAAACCTATGCTTTGATTTTATGTTTTGTTGGATTTTTCAGTTGATGTTATGCTTTATATTTTGAACTTAATGATATTTATGTTGCCTATTTATACATTTGCCTATGTTATGCACTTTACTATTGTCTCAATATTTTTGATATAACAAAAAGGGGGAGAGAAACTAGCTCACAAACACTTAAAATTTTGATTTTCAACTTAAAAGTTACCTAGTTCATATTAAGGGGGAGTCAATTTTGCAAAGTTTTTCAAAGAGTCAAAAATTTTAAGTTTTAGTTTTGTTATATCAAAAAGGGGGAGATTGTGAAACCTATGTTTGATTTTGATATAATTAAATCTTTAAGGATCAATTTGAAAAACTTAAAATTGTTTTTATAAGTCCCTTAATAAGTTTTAAATCACCAACACCTTAAAACTGATTTGAAAAACTCAAACTCAAAATATTTTCTAAGTGTTCCAAGGCCAAACTATTGAAAAACGTTCAGGCACATCGATACGCTTCCAGCCGTATCGATACCTTTTATACAAAGTTGGCCACTGGAGGAACTCGTTTCGATACGCCCTTAACCGTATCGAAACAGATTCAATCTGTATCGATACGCTCCTTTGTAAAAGTCTAAAAGAGTTTGAATGGTGTACCAATACGGCTTCACCCGTATCGATACGGTTTTAACGAATTTTTTTAATTTAGGTCGTTTTAAATATTTCGACCATTGGTGTCAGTTGTTAGGTAACCAAATTTTAAATTGGTAGTTGACCCGTATCGATACGGTAAACCCTCGTATCGAAACGGAATCTTACAGTGAGCTAAGTCGAGAAAAAGGTATCGATACGGTCTTAGCCGTTTTGATACCCCGTATCGATACGCCTACGTGCGTTTCGATACCCCCCATTTATTGTGTACAACGACTCTTTCTTTTTTGAGACAAGTATCGATACGGCTCCCCGTGTACCGATACAGATAGCTGTAGAAGTGCATTTATGGTGGTAAGAGAGGGTTCCAACGGCTCTATTCAATTCCCAACCACCCAAACGGCTAGAATTAATAGAGGAGATATAAATTGAAGTCCTTTGAAGGCCAGCAACAACTATTCAACCTACAAGCATCATCAAAGCAAAAATCCAAACCCTTGTGCTCTTCAAAGTCAAATTCTTGTACCCAACTCTAGTGTTTTCGATTGTTATTTTGTTTTGTGAGTTTGGGGTGATTGAAATTGTAATTGGGTAGACATTTATCCTTTGAGAGGAACTATTTGAGTTTACCAAAAACTTCTCTTTGTAAATTGAGTGAATTAAGCTTTGGGTAGAAAGCTTAATCGAATTTGTAAGGTTACCTCCTCATCCAAGAAAAGGGGAAGAATTCAAGTAGTGAATTGGTTGAAAATCCTTAGTGGAAACTAAGGTAGTGGATGTAGAGTTCATTTGGAGAACTTAAACCACTCTAACTACTTGTGTCAATTTTTATTTTTCACTCATTCTTCCCACCAAAATTTTTATTGTCAATTCACCCCCTCTTGGCCATTTGCAATTGTGTGATCAACTCAGCAAATTATTATTGTAAACTAAATACATAATTTGGACATTTTCCTAAAACTAGTCACTTTAGATCATACAAGAACCATATATGAAAAAGGTTAAAATTCTATCCAAAAGACTCGGTCGAAAAAATAGACACAAACAAATCTGACTGCATCGACAAACGAACCACAAAAGGAGATTAAGCTATTGAAAGACCACCGAGAACCGCAAATCAGAGCCGAGCGTCGTGAGAAACTATCCACGAGCACAAACCACGTATCCAAATTCAATTCGAGGGTCTAGAGTAAGGTCCAAAGTAATAATGTGTGTTACATATTTCAAAGTTATGTGTTCAGGGACGGAGCCACAACTCCAATGGAAGGGGCTGTGGCCCCCCGGGTAGGGGAAATTTTTTTTACCCTTTTATTCCTTATCTTTTTCCTTAAAAAATTGGGATAATTGTGAATTTGCCCCCCACCTTTCAAAATTTATGTTTTGCCCCCTTAACTTCAAATCCTAGCTCCGTCCTTGTATGTGTTACAAATTTAAGTATGAATAAGTGTAACTTAAAAAAAGTATCTAATTGCACCCAAAAAAATAAAAATTGGGTACCTGATTGCACAATTAAAAATGCTAGGTATCTAATTTTACTATTAAAAAAATTAGGTACCTAATTGACTAAAAAAAGTTGAGTATCATATTGCACATAAATACCTAAGTTAGGCACCAAAATGTATAATTACCCTTGATAATATTTTTTTTAATAAATTAGGTACCTAATTGACTAAAAGAAAATTGAGTATTATATTGCACATAAATCGACGAAATAGTATATGTTTATAGATATTTTTATCGCATAATAAAGTATTAATATTTTAATTTTTATTTTAGGGTTGACATGTCATTTTAAAAATTAATTTGAATTGTTAATAAATTTAATAAAAATAAATTATAATTAATTATCATTAATAAAATTAGTAACAAAAAGAGAAAGTATAAACCAATGTGCTGAAATTTGTTAATTTCAAAACCTTCATTCGATTGAAACAAAGCAAAAGCCGTCCAAAATCCTCGTTCTCCACGCTTCGAATCCTTTGGAGAATGAGTAAAATTCAGTATAGTCACTCCAAAAAGTTTTAGTTTAATTTTGAAAAATTATGTTTTGACCCCATAAAGAATTTTATTTGTTTTAACCCCTAAATCAAAAATCTGATTTCGCCTAAAAGTTTTCCAATTTTATATGTTTAAATAAGTTGATATTTGAATTTAACCGTTTATTTTTTTAATTTAGTACTTAATTTAAAAAAAAATCTTGAATTGACACCAAATAACAATGTAGTAGTTTAACGGTCATTCAAATTGTGACATGTGACACTTAATGATGTCAATATTTTAACTAGTTAATATTACGTCAACAACCTAAATCAATTCATGTATCAGTTTAAGATTATTTTTTTCTAATTTATATATCAAATTGATAAAAAGAAAGATGGTTGAGACAGCAAGGGAGTTTATATCAAAAAGTTGATTCCTCTAAATCAATTACTAGTTGATATAAGGAGATGAAATGTTAATTTTTTTAATAAATTTAAAAATTTGAATTTTAAAATTATAAATGAAACAAACTGAATAAAAAAATTATATCTCTAATAAATTTTTACCGTATATGATATAAATTATTCGATTAATAGATTAAATACGGTTTGCCAACCCAAAATTTAATCTTTATATGTTTCCACTTGCAACAATTATTTTATTTTATTTTTATAAAAACAAGAACAAAAAAAAAGGAAGCCAAGCAAAGCAACGACATAGAAGTAAAGCAAGGAACTTTATTTATTTATTTATCATATTTAATTTGGTTGATACTTGAGTTATTTTTGGGTGGCAACAATGAACAATCCAAAGATAAAGACAGCTTTAAAGCTTTGCTTGTTATGTTGGCCATGTTTTTTCTTGTTTAATCTTGTTCCATTAAACAATGGAAAAAACTAGAATTTTTATCATCATTTTCTTTTCTTTTCTTTCCTCTTTCTTGTTTGGATCGGATCTGGCATAGCTTAAGCACATTAACAAGGCAAAACCCAAAGCTGTATCACTTTCCTCTTCAAAAAAACACAGCTCTTTTTTGTTTTCTGGGTTTTCATTTCATGAAAGATTAAAGCTTTTGCTCTGTTGGTCAAGTTTTGTATGTGTTTTTTCATGCATTTTCTCAGTAACCATTGAAAAAAAGTGGAGTTTTGGTTTGGTGTTTGTTGAAATTCCTCAATGGAATCACTTGTGAATTCTTCTTCATCAAAGAATCAGAATCCAGGTTCTTCAACCTCCCATGTTGCTAATCTCAACAATGGTGTTCGGATCATTCGGCATCCAAATGGTTCCATAGGGTATCAAAAGCATTCAACAATGGCGAAACAATGCTATGATTCAAGCAAAGGGAAGTCCGAATCAATGTTGAAAAACAACGAGGTTCTTATTGCTAACCAGATGAAGAACTTGATGATGGAAACCAAATCTTCTTCATCCAAACATCCCATTGCCATGGATGACACTGTATCTCAATCAGAATCAAGCTTTTGTCAAAGCCCTTCAACTAATATGTCCAATGGCAAACCGAGTTTCACCAACACTGAACTCAGTGAAAGTGGGAGCTGCAGTGGTGAAGTGAGCAGGAAAACAAGCATTTACAGAGGGAGCACCGGGAGTGATTTCAGTGATGAGAGCAGTTCTAGTTGTTTAAGCACTGCCATTTACAAGCCCCACAAAGCTAATGATATAAGATGGGAAGCAATTCAAGCTGTGAGAACAAGGAAAGGGGATTTGGACTTTAAGCACTTTAGGGTGTTGAGGAGATTGGGATGTGGGGATATTGGTAGTGTTTATCTCTCTGAATTGACTGGCACCAGGACTTATTTTGCCATGAAAGTTATGGATAAAGCTCTTTTGGCAAGTAGAAAGAAGCTTCTTAGAGCTCAGACTGAGAGGGAGATTCTTCAATCTTTGGATCATCCATTTTTGCCAACTTTGTATTCTCATTTTGAGACTGAGAAGCTTTCTTGCTTGGTTATGGAGTTTTGCCCTGGTGGGGACTTACATGCTCTCAGGCAAAGACAACCCGGAAAGTACTTCTCAGAACAAGCTGCCAGGTTTGCCATTGCTCTTCTTATCATTTATTACCTAAGTTTCCATTGTTTGATTTCTAATTTAACTGCTGCTACATGTATTCAAGGTGATCCATTTCATGTTAACCTATGTTACTCGCTTGAAATAAGATTCGAGTGTGAGTATTGAACACAAGTACTTAAAAATAAAGAGTCCAAACAACAAAGCTATTTGCTCGTAATTCATATCCGAATCCATGCATTATCATCTCTAGTTGAGTACCATGGAATCCTGTATGTAAACACCTCTTTTGATAGTTCAAGATTTTAGATATTGATCATTGAACCTTTATATCCCTCCTCACTCTTGTTAACAAGGTCTTCTCTGTGTCGATTTGTGGATCCCTGATAGATGTCTTGTTAATTCAAGTATTCTCATTCTTGCAGTTTTGCAGTTCGAACTAACTTGTGTTCTTCGACATATCGGATGATAACATAGTCCGATATCAATGTATTGCAGTGAAGAAGATTGAAAGCCAAGTAGTTTACTACTAACTATTGTAATCTGCATTATTGTTTTATGCTTCTTTGCAGATTTTATGTGGCAGAGGTTCTCCTTGCTTTGGAGTATCTTCACATGCTTGGGATTATTTACAGAGACCTTAAGCCTGAGAATGTTTTGGTTAGAGAAGACGGCCACATAATGCTCTCAGATTTCGACCTCTCTCTTCGATGTGCTGTCTCCCCGACTCTTGTCAAACCTTCAAACTCGAACCAGGAATCGAAAAATTCGGCATACTGTGCTCAGCCTGCATGCATTGAACCAACTTGTGTGATGCAGCCTGATTGCATCCAACCTGCATGTTTTGGACCCCGGTTTTTTTCGAGCAAGGCAAAGAAAGACAAGAAGAGCAAAGTAAAGAACGAAACGAATCATCAAGTGAGTCCTCTCCCTGAGCTCATTGCAGAGCCTACCAATGCTCGATCGATGTCGTTCGTCGGCACTCACGAGTACTTGGCACCCGAGATCATTAAAGGTGAAGGCCACGGAAGTGCTGTAGATTGGTGGACATTCGGGATCTTTTTATACGAACTTTTGTTTGGTAAAACACCATTTAAAGGGTCTGGGAACCGAGCAACACTTTTCAATGTTGTTGGCCAGCCATTGAGATTTCCAGAGTATCCTAATGTGAGCTTTGCTGCTAGGGACTTGATCCGAGGTTTACTCGTAAAGGAACCGCAGCATCGGCTTGCGTATAGGCGCGGTGCTACTGAAATTAAACAACATCCATTCTTTCAGAGCGTAAACTGGGCACTCATTCGTTGCGCGAATCCACCCGAAGTGCCTAAGCAAGTGATGGTGGACTTTTCAGCCACCCGAACCGATATCCCGAAGGTACCTATGAACGATAAGGTTCCCGGTTTAGATGTGAAGCCTTCGGGTAACTATTTAGAGATCGATTTCTTTTGATTGTTGTGATGATTTTTCATTTCCCAGTTTTTATGGTGCTCCAATGGTACTCGTAAAGGTTTCATTCATGCAATGAAAGCTATATAAAAATTGTTAGTTCCTTTGGTGGCACATGTTGTAAACTTATCTTTGAACTTGAAGCTCCATGAACAGCACCAAGAACTGCAAATGAATAGAATTGACGAATTCATTTGCTGATCTTATCTTTTGTGGTTCAAAAGATTTCTTGCATTTTAAGTTTACTTATGGAGACGGATAGAGTGTAAATGAGACACTTGTGCTCCTAACTTATTCGGTTTTGATTTGAAAACAATCGGATCGGGTTTTGTTATTGTCAAATTGAGATCAAACTCACAAAGTTTGAGCCGTCCAGCAAGTTGAATCCATGTATTTTGATGTGTATTCTTGTGCAGACAAATCACTTGAATCCGAGTCACCTAGAGATAACAACATTCTTATTTTTATTGAAACTACTTGATGACTTCATTTTAATATTTAATTCAAATAGCTCTCAAACTTAATTCAACTTTCCTTTTTCTAGATAGAAATTATTCAAAAAGAAAATTGAGGCGTAAATGATTGAGCATGAGAAATTGAGAATCACACTCATTTTTCACTAGGTAAACAAGCCTCGTATAGCAAGTTCGAGCATTTGAGCTCCTGGGTCGGTCGGTCCAATTCAGCCTGAATAAAGTAAATAGTTTAAAATACAATTTATTTTAAATTAATTATTAAAATATATTATAAGTATTATGAAACTATATATATATATATATATATATATATATATATATATATATATATATATTATTTCGGATTAATATCCTATACACTGGCGGTGGAAAGTTTTTATTTCCACAAGCGCCTCAATTATAGGGTTTAGGGTTAGTGTTTAGGGTTTAGAGTTTAGGGGTTTTAGTCTAAAGGTTTAGAATTTAGGGTTCATGTTTAGAATTTAGGAATTAGGGTTAGAATTTAGGGTTTAGGGCTAGGGTTTGGTTTTAGGGTAATATGGGTGGGGATTTAGGTTTTAACCTATAAACCCTAAATTTTAACCCTAAACCCAAAATTCTATCATCAATCCCTAAATTCAAAACTACTACACTTATAACCCTAAATTTTAAACCCTAAACGAAGTCTCTAACCCCTAAAACTAAGGCGCTTGTGTAAAAAAGTTTCCACAAGCGCTTGTGTATAGAACAATTACCCTTTTATTTCAAACAAAATTGGGTATTATGTGTGCGTCGGGTCGGGCTTAGAAAAAGATTTTGTAATATTGTCTTAACCTACTTGAACTGACACATGAATGCTTCTAATATAAAATTAGAGTAACCTTTTAATACACAACTTGTGAATTTTCTCAGTGGTCTCTATTGAAAATGAAATATTATTATTATCAAGAGATTCGAGTTCGAGCAGCTTATCAGCAAAATATATATTATTAAATTGATAATAGAAAATGAACAAATACTACTATAAAATCACACTATATGCTAAAAAAAGTTTATACAACTTGTCTATTTCAACTCTAAAGTCTAATCCTAATCTAAACCTCATGTTATAAATTTAATCCCTAAAATTTAAATATATTCCTAAACTAAACCCTAAACTTAAAATTGATGAACTTATATAAACTAAAATTTTACATAGATTATGTATCAAAATATTTTTTATAAAATTAATAGACTAATATTTTATACACGTATAATTATTTTACACAATCCTGTATCACTCTAAATTCTAAACCATAAATCTTACAAACTAAACTTATAAACCTTAAATTTAATCTTTAATCCCTAAAACATAAAAGGTTGTGTACTCTTTAGACTATATAATATATATTCAATAATTTTTCATTTGTTAAATGTATTTTTAAAATAAAATAAAGGTTTTTATTTATAAATTATACAAAAATTTTAGGAATTATAAATTATACAGTTAACACAAGCACGATGTGATACAATATTTATTTATATGTCAATTATATGCGAATTTAATAACGTAACTTCTTTGATGTATTTAAAATTTTATATATTGTTGCCCTAATGTACAATTTATCCCCTAACGTTTACTTGTTTTTCCAATTTGATACTTAATATTTTCTTTCGGGCACATGTAACCCCCTAGACCGGCCTATGCAGAATGACCAAGTCTAGTAAGGCACATTAAAGTTTAAAACTCAAATGGAAAACATGTTTGCAAACTAAGCGTTAATTTCGGCAGCATAACGGCAGAACTTAGTGAAATCCATCAAGTTAACTAAACCTGTTTAATACGTCAAGCAGTAATACTTTTCAAAATCATTCACAACATAGACTTCATAAATAATATAAGCAGCCATGATTTCTTAAATAAACCCATCATATGATAGTTACAAAATAAGTATCAGTAAGCATAACAAAATACTTATGGTTTAATACCATACATAACAAAATATAGGCACATGTCACCCTGAAAATACAAACGGTGGATAGAAACATTACATTCAAAAAGAATACCAAATGTGTCGATCCTCCAAGTGTCGGCTACGGGGTGGCCTATCCAAAATATCTGAAAGGGGAAAGAATTGGGGGCGTGAGCTAGAAAGCTCAGTGTGTTCCAACCGTGCAAGTAAAACATGTACAACAACAATATAATATACATTTATAGTTCAAAAAATATAGAGTTCAAGTAACAGTACGGTTCGGTTTAATCTTTTCTCTACCCTCCAACCATACTCCAAGAGGCAGTTCCCCAAAACTGCATCAAAGGCATTAACCAGTGCCCATTGGGCATAGGTGCCAACCTAAGGGAATACCTTAGGAACGGTACGGTACGGTAGGAATTACCCTAGCCGAAGCATAGGAACCTGTAACGGTAAGGAATTACCAGCTGGATCACGGCTGAACCTGCGGTCACTTCATATTCTATCCCAAATACCCCAATATCAACCTATGTAATAGTTCGATTATCAATAACAACTACAATTTCGGTAAATGTAAAATAGACATGTATTTTCCATAAAGCGGTAATCAGTAAGCATATTGTTCAATCAAAACTATGATGTATCACACATATAATATAACCATACTTATTTTAGAAATCATATCATAATCATGCAAAAACACTTTATCAATCATGAGCATGTATTTAGCTTAATAACATACTTTCATCATGTAAAACAATATTAAAACGATTATATAGCACACAAGGAACACACCTCAAAAGATGAGATCGGTCAGAAGATCTATCGAGCATCAAGATCACACTCCGCTACAGTGCTGGAACCTAAATAGACAGGGATTTTGGTTACTAACAGATTTACACCTTAATCATAGTAAAATACTAAGCTTTCGGGTCGTACGAGTGACGATAGGATCACGAGGCGGTACAGATCGGGACGAGCTGGGCTGGGCGTCGGTACGGTCGAGAGATCCACGAGTACCTATTAGATCAGAAGATGAACATCAGTCCTCAATCATCAATTTCTCTTGAAAGGCATAACTTATACATATGCATGTTCGGGTTCAATGTCCAATTTAGAGGCTTTCAGGTTAGAATTTTGCGAAACGGGCTTCAAAATCAGACTCAGGACGTCGAAAAACATAAAATAGGAATTTTCGGGAAAAGTTGACTTTTTGGTCAAAGTCAACGCTGACGTCAGCGGTCAAAGTCAACGCTGACGTCATGCTGACGTCACTGGTCCAAGGCTGACTCGGCGAGTTGACTCGGCGAGTTGACTCAGTGGGTTGACTCGAACGAGTTGACTCACTGAGTTGACTCGGACGAGTTGACTCACTAAGTTGACTCGGTCAACGGGTCGGGTCAACGGGTCACCGGGTCGGGTCGGTCAACGGGTCGGGTCGGTCAACGGGTCTAACCGATTTGACCGGTTCAGACCGGTTCGGTCTACACGAACCGGCTCTTACCTTTAAAGAACCGAAGGTCGCCGGACGGTCACCGAAACATTGCCGGAAAAGCTCCTTTCGCGTCGATTCTGCCGGAAAAACTTAGATTTTTAGATAAGCAGCTTAACACACACGATTAAACACGAAAACGAAGCCGGAAATCGAAGAAATCTTACCTTTAAGCTTCGATATCACCGGAAAAATTCGTAACTCCGACCACACTCTTTCCGGCGCCGATAGGACGAAATATTTTAGGGGTTTTGCTCAGCTCAAGACGAGGAACCCAATGACGGTGGTGGTGTGGCGAAACGACGCCAACAACGGCCGTAATCGGCAGAAAACCGATCGACCTCAAACCCCGGGATTCGTCGAACGTTCAACGAGTGATTGCCGGCGATTGCGGCTACGGTTACTCGAGTGACCTTAGGGGTTTTGATCGGGACGTCAAGGTGGTTCGTATGGCGGTGGCGGTGGAGAGCACGGCGCGGCGGTGACGATGGACGGACGGTGGCCGGTTCGGTTAGGGAAGAAAAACAAAAGAACACGATAGGATGAGGGACGTTTCTGGAAATTTTGGGAAACAAATTGATCCCAATTAATTCACATTCATCAGGGTAGGTAGGATATTTTGATTTTAATATTATTTTATTTCCAAAAGATATGGTTTAAAAGAACTATGGGGGAAGATTAGAGCCAAGAGCTCACTTAGCTCAATGGCTGGGCACCCGGCTTAAATCCCTTGAGGTTGTGGGTTCGATTCCCACAACCCTCACTTCCTTTTTTTTAACATTATCCTTTATTTTATTTTATATTATTTTCTGGGTGTTACAATTCTCCCCCCCTAAAAAAAAAATTTCGGCCTCGAAATTTACCTGAGTGGAATAAGTGCGGAAACTGCTCTTCCATCGACTCCAGAGTCTCCCGGGTAGCTTCTTCAGGACCTCGATTACTCCACTGTACTTTGACCATTGGAATACGTCGATTCCTCAAAACTCTCTCGTCTTGATCCAAGATCTTAACAGGTTCCTCCTCATAAGACAAATTTGGTCTCAACTCCACATCCTGTACCTGAATAACATGGCTCGGATCTGGGTGGTACTGCCTCAACATAGATACATGGAACACATCATGAATACGGCTAAGCTGAGGAGGTAACTCAAGCTGATAAGCAACAGGCCCGACTCTTTTCCGAATACGGTACGGTCCGATAAATCTTGGACTCAATTTGCCTTTGCGCCCAAATCTCAGAACTTTCTTCCATGGAGACACCTTCAGAAAAACCTGATCACCAACTTCGAACTCAATGTCTTTCCTCCTCCGATCAGCATAGGACTTCTGTCTATCAAAAGCCTCTTTCAGACGGCTGCGGATCAATCTGACGGTCTCCTCGGTCTCTCGAATCAACTCAGGGCCCAAAGTCTTCTTCTCATACAAATCTGTCCAACAGATGGGAGTACGACACTTACGGCCATACAGAGCCTCATACGGTGCCATGCGGATGCTGGCCTGATAGCTGTTGTTGTATGCAAACTCAGCCAACGGCAAGAAATCCTCCCAACTACCACGGAAATCAATCACACATCCCCGTAACATGTCCTCAAGGATCTGAATTACCCTCTCCGATTGTCCATCTGTCTGCGGATGGAAGGATGTACTGAAGTTCAGACGGGTACCTAAGGCACTGTGCAAGGCCAACCAGAATCGAGAAGTGAACCTCGGATCCCGATCAGAGATGATAGATAAAGGTACCCCATGTAGTCTGACGATCTCAGAGATGTACAGTTTAGCCAGCTTCTCCAAAGAGTAGGTGACTCGAACTGGAATAAAATGAGCTGACTTGGTGAGTCGGTCAACAATCACCCAGACCGAATCCTTTTTAGAAGGTGTCAGAGGAAGCCCTGTAACGAAATCCATCGTGACACGTTCCCATTTCCACTCGGGGATCTTAATAGGCTGCAACAAACCAGAAGGATGCTGGTGTTCTGCCTTAACCTGCTGGCAAGTCAAACACCGAGATACATAATCTGAAATGTCCTTCTTCATACCTTCCCAACGATATCTCTGCCTCAGGTTTTGATACATCTTGTCTCCACCGGGATGCATAGCATAAGGGCTGTTATGAGCCTCACTAAGAATAGCCCGCTTCAACTCGGCATCATCTGGTACACAATAACGACCCTTGAAGCACAAGACTCCATCCTGATCAAAGGCATAGATAGAAGTAGATCCTTGTTCAACCTGCTGCATGACAGGGAGTAAGGAACTGTCTAATAGCTGTTTGGTCTTAATTTCCTCGGCCAATGTCGGTTTAACTTGCAGCTCGGCTAGTAAACTGCCATCACTGTATATACTCATCCTAGCAAACAAGGATCTCAAGTCCGATATGGCCTTACGACTCAAAGCATCAGCAACAACATTAGCCTTCCCTGGGTGGTACTCAATCACGCAATCGTAGTCCTTAAGAAGCTCAATCCAACGGCGTTGTCTCAGATTAAGCTCTCTCTGTGTAAGGATGTACTTTAGGCTCTTGTGATCTGTGTAGATATAACACTTCTCTCCGTAGAGATAGTGTCTCCAAATCTTCAGGGCAAAAACCACAGCGGCCAGCTCTAGATCATGGGTAGGATAATTACACTCGTGCGGTCTTAACTGACGAGACGCGTAAGCTATTACTCTGCCATCCTGCATCAAAACACATCCAAGCCCAGAGCGTGATGCATCACTATAAACTGCAAAATCCTTCCCAGATTCGGGCTGCGTCAAGACTGGAGCTTGTGTTAGAGCTGTCTTCAACTTCTCAAAACTATCCTGCTGAGCATCTGTCCAGATGAATGGAACATCCTTCCTCAACAGCTTCGTCAAGGGAGCGGCAATGATGGAAAAACCCTCGACGAAACGTCTGTAATACCCAGCTAAACCCAAGAAACTATGGATCTCGGAAACATTCTTGGGTTGCTTCCAACTCACAATGGCCTCTATCTTGCTCGGATCAACCTGAATACCCCGAGCCGATACCACATGCCCCAGAAATGTCACCTCGTTGAGCCAAAATTCACATTTGCTCAACTTGGCATACAATTTGTGCTCTCTAAGAGTCTACAGAACAATCCTCAAATGCTCAACATGTTCTGCTTCAGTCCGGGAGTAGACTAGGATGTCATCAATAAACACCACTACAAACTGATCCAAATAGGGCCGAAAGACACGGTTCATCAGATCCATAAAAGCGGCAGGAGCATTAGTCAGACCAAACGGCATCACTAAAAACTCGTAGTGCCCATATCTGGTGCGGATGGATGTCTTTGCTACATCAGACCCCTTTATCTTTAGCTGATAGTACCCGGAACGAAGATCAATCTTCGAGAAAACTGTGGCTCCTCGAAACTGATCAAACAAGTCATCGATCTTGGGTAGAGGATACTTGTTCTTTACTGTCAGCTTGTTCAGCTTACGGTAGTCAATACACAACCGAAGGGAACCATCCTTCTTTTTCACAAACAAGACCGGAGCTCCCCAAGGTGAAGAGTTAGGTCGGATGAAACCTCGGTCAATGAGCTCTTGCAACTGAATCTTCAGCTCTTTAAGTTCCTTTGGGGCCATACGGTAAGGGTTCATAGAGACTGGTGCAGATCCAGGATAAGTCTCAATTTCGAACTCAACATCTCTATCCGGAGGTAATCCAGGTAATTCCTCAGGAAAGACATCATGGAACTCGCTAACAGTGTGAATCTCGTCAATCTTTGACAAGGAACCCTTGGTATTCAAGAAACAGGCGATGAAAGTCTGATAGCCCTTTCGGATCATCATGTCGGCAGCCAAAGCAGATATCACATTGGACAGATACCCTCGGCGCTCACCCACAAGAACCACTGTACGATCGTCAGAAGTCTTCAAAACTGCTCTCTTGGACTCACAATCTAGATTAACACGGTGTTCCGTCAACCAATCCATGCCAAGAATCAAATCAAACTCTTCTAATGGTAGTTCCATAAGGTCAGCTAGAAAGATTTCCCCTTGCACCTCGAGGGGACATCGCCTGAAAACCTTATTTACAACAACAGACTGGCCCACTGGACTCATAACGGTAATTGTATTCTCGGTGGTCTCATCAGGAATCTGGAGGTCTCGGGACACGGATCTCGATACATAGGAATGGGTAGAACCATTGTCGAGCAATGCAAAATATGGAACAGAAAACATAGTAAATGTACCTGCAATGACGTCTGGCTCATCTCTGTCATCTCGACGTCTGGTGGCATAAACAAGTGCAGGCTGCCTAGCCTCAGTCATAGCTGGTCCCCCACTCTGATAAGATCGGCCTCTACTCTCAGATCTAACAGCAGACCCAGAAGCTCTACCCTGATTACGGCCTCTAGCCGGAGTCTGAACAGATGTCTGTGAACGAGCAGGTGTCTGAGTAAGGGCAGGAGTCTGAGTGGACACCCCAGTGGAAGGTGAACGCGGGCAATCCTTAAGGAAGTGATCCATAGACCCACACCGGAAGCAAGCACCAATCATCTTCCAACACTCTCCTCTGTGTTTCCTACCACAGTGCTCACATGCAGGCATAGATGAAAAACCCAAAGAATCACCTCGACTGGCAGCTGGGACAGAAGGCGCTAAAGGCCTAGAACTCGTATTACTCTTCTGAGAGTCAGCGGTGCGGGTTCTCTTATCTGGACGTCCGTAGGACTCACCCTAACTAGGTCTCCTAGATCGATCCCAATCTCGGCCTCGATCTCGACCCCGATCTCAGTCTCTATCCCTGCCACCCTGACTAGCTGCCAAAATCTCCATTTGTTCTGCAGTCTTAGCCCGATCTACTAAATTCTCAAATATCTCATCATGATGTGTAGCCACTCTGTCACGTATCCCAATACGGAGGCCCTCTGTGAACTTTTCGCATCTGTCCTTCTCGGTAGGAACCAAACCAGGACCATACTTTTGTAGCTCCAGAAACTGTATCTCGTACTCGGCCACTGTCATAGAACCCTGCACCAAGTCCTTGAATGCCTAACGTCTCTCCCTCAAGAACCGCTCGCCCAGATAACGGTTCCTAAAACACTCCTTAAAGAAATCCCATGTCAACCGATTAGAGGGAACGCTACTCATAATAGACTCCCACCAGGTGCGGGCATTCCCGCTCAGCATAGATACAGCACCCAAGTATTTCTTCGATGGCTCAAAACACATCTCTGTCATACGTCGCTCGATATCATACAACCACTCCTCAGCCTCAGTCGGTGCTCCACTAAGAGATCCAGAAAAAGTCTTGATCCCGTTAGCAAACAAAGTCTGGGAGATAGGGACTTCTGGAACGGCACCCGATGCTCTAACTACACCCTGAATCAGCTGAAGAAACTGTCTACTCAAACCCTCATCAGTAACCCTAGTCGTAGGCTCGGGCCCAGAAATCGTCGCTCCTCTAACCGGAGTAGCCACATCAACATCAGGAGCAGATGACGGAGCAGACGGGATAGATGTCGGAGCAGTCGGGGTGGTCGAAACTGAAGGACCACGAGGGGCAAAAGGCTCGGTAGAAGGTGGAGGATCTACGGGGGCAGGAGCATCAACACGAGCAGATGGAGCAATCACTGGATCGTCCATCGAGTCTGCAAATCTAACGGGTCGACCTCGCCTACGAGCGGGTCGTCGACCCCTGCTGGTGCTCATCGCAGAGAATCTCTACAAAGATAAAACTTAGGATCAGTTTATGACATCGGAGAATCGAACACAATTAAGCATGTAAAATTGGGTGACATGGCCTCTTTTCACAATACTTTGAAAAACGTTTTTAAAACAGTACATTATAAGGACTTTTCCACAGTCCGAGGGTTTAAAACCAAAAGCTCTGATACCAACTAAATGTAACCCCCTAGACCGGCCTATGCGGAATGACCAAGTCTAGTAAGGCACATTAAAGTTTAAAACTCAAATGGAAAACATGTTTGCAAACTAAGCGTTAATTTCGGCAGTATAACGGCAGAACTTAGTGAAATCCATCAAGTTAACTAAACTTGTTTAATACGTCAAGTAGTAATACTTTTCAAAATCATTCACAACATAGACTTCATAAATAATATAAGCAGCCATGATTTCTTAAATAAACCCATCATATGATAGTTACAAAATAAGTATCAGTAAGCATAACAAAATACTTATGGTTTAATACCATACATAACAAAATATAGGCACATGTCACCCTGAAAATACAAACGGTGGATAGAAACATTACATTCAAAAAGAATACCAAATGTTTCGATCCTCCAAGTGTCGGCTACGGGGTGGCCTATCCAAAATATCTGAAAGGGGAAAGAATTGGGGGCGTGAGCTAGAAAGCTCAGTGTGTTCCAACCGTGCAAGTAAAACATGTACAACAACAATATAATATACATTTATAGTTCAAAAAATATAGAGTTTAAGTAACAGTACGGTTCGGTTTAATCTTTTCTCTACCCTCCAACCATACTCCAAGAGGCAGTTCCCCAAAACTGCATCAAAGGCATTAACCAGTGCCCATTGGGCATAGGTGCCAACCTAAGGGAATACCTTAGGAACGGTACGGTACGGTAGGAATTACCCTAGCCGAAGCATAGGAACCTGTAACGGTAAGGAATTACCAGCTGGATCACGGCTGAACCTGCGGTCACTTCATATTCTATCCCAAATACCCCAATATCAACCTATGTAATAGTTCGATTATCAATAACAACTACAATTTCGGTAAATGTAAAATAGACATGTATTTTCCATAAAGCGGTAATCAGTAAGCATATTGTTCAATCAAAACTATGATGTATCACACATATAATATAACCATACTTATTTTAGAAATCATATCATAATCATGCAAAAACACTTTATCAATCATGAGCATGTATTTAGCTTAATAACATACTTTCATCATGTAAAACAATATTAAAACGATTATATAGCACACAAGGAACACACCTCAAAAGATGAGATCGGTCAGAAGATCTATCGAGCACCAAGATCACACTCCGCTACAGTGCTGGAACCTAAATAGACAGGGATTTTGGTTACTAACAGATTTACACCTTAATCATAGTAAAATACTAAGCTTTCGGGTCGTACGAGTGACGATAGGATCACGAGGCGGTACAGATCGGGACGAGCTGGGCTGGGCGTCGGTACGGTCGAGAGATCCACGAGTACCTATTAGATCAGAAGATGAACATCAGTCCTCAATCATCAATTTCTCTTGAAAGGCATAACTTATACATATGCATGTTCGGGTTCAATGTCCAATTTAGAGGCTTTCAGGTTAGAATTTTGCGAAACGGGCTTCAAAATCAGACTCAGGACGTCGAAAAACATAAAATAGGAATTTTCGGGAAAAGTTGACTTTTTGGTCAAAGTCAACGCTGACGTCAGCGGTCAAAGTCAACGCTGACGTCATGCTGACGTCACTGGTCCAAGGCTGACTCGGCGAGTTGACTCGGCGAGTTGACTCAGTGGGTTGACTCGAATGAGTTGACTCACTGAGTTGACTCGGACGAGTTGACTCACTAAGTTGACTCGGTCAACGGGTCGGGTCAACGGGTCACCGGGTCGGGTCGGTCAACGGGTCGGGTCGGTCAACGGGTCTAACCGATTTGACCGGTTCAGACCGGTTCGGTCTACACGAACCGGCTCTTACCTTTAAAGAACCGAAGGTCGCCGGACGGTCACCGGAACATTGCCGGAAAAGCTCCTTTCGCGTCGATTCTGCCGGAAAAACTTAGATTTTTAGATAAGCAGCTTAACACACACGATTAAACACGAAAACGAAGCCGGAAATCGAAGAAATCTTACCTTTAAGCTTCGATATCACCGGAAAAATTCGTAACTCCGACCACACTCTTTCCGGCGCCGATAGGACGAAATATTTTAGGGGTTTTGCTCAGCTCAAGACGAGGAACCCAATGACGGTGGTGGTGTGGCGAAACGACGCCAACAACGGCCGTAATCGGCAGAAAACCGATCGACCTCAAACCCCGGGATTCGTCGAACGTTCAACGAGTGATTGCCGGCGATTGCGGCTACGGTTACTCGAGTGACCTTAGGGGTTTTGATCGGGACGTCAAGGTGGTTCGTATGGCGGTGGCGGTGGAGAGCACGGCGCGGCGGTGACGATGGACGGACGGTGGCCGGTTCGGTTAGGGAAGAAAAACAAAAGAACACGATAGGATGAGGGACGTTTCTGGAAATTTTGGGAAACAAATTGATCCCAATTAATTCACATTCATCAGGGTAGGTAGGATATTTTGATTTTAATATTATTTTATTTCCAAAAGATATGGTTTAAAAGAACTATGGGGGAAGATTAGAGCCAAGAGCTCACTTAGCTCAATGGCTGGGCACCCGGCTTAAATCCCTTGAGGTTGTGGGTTCGATTCCCACAACCCTCACTTCCTTTTTTTTAACATTATCCTTTATTTTATTTTATATTATTTTCTGGGTGTTACAATTCTCCCCCCCTAAAAAAAAAATTTCGGCCTCGAAATTTACCTGAGTGGAATAAGTGCGGAAACTGCTCTTCCATCGACTCCAGAGTCTCCCGGGTAGCTTCTTCAGGACCTCGATTACTCCACTGTACTTTGACCATTGGAATACGTCGATTCCTCAAAACTCTCTCGTCTTGATCCAAGATCTTAACAGGTTCCTCCTCATAAGACAAATTTGGTCTCAACTCCACATCCTGTACCTGAATAACATGGCTCGGATCTGGGTGGTACTGCCTCAACATAGATACATGGAACACATCATGAATACGGCTAAGCTGAGGAGGTAACTCAAGCTGATAAGCAACAGGCCCGACTCTTTTCCGAATACGGTACGGTAGGGCACTCACTTAGCTCAATGGCTGGGCACCCGGCTTAAATCCCTTGAGGTTGTGGGTTCGATTCCCACAACCCTCACTTCCTTTTTTTTTAACATTATCCTTTATTTTATTTTATATTATTTTCTGGGTGTTACAGCACAAGTTTCTTCTAACGTTTCAACTGTCACTCATTTTACCCCATATCTGTTAAAGAGATGTTAACAAAAGTTTTCTAGCCAATGACATCGCGCCACATCAGCAATATTTGATCGGGTTAACCTGTCTGCTTTTATTGGAAAGGGTAAATGTCATGTAAAGTCTCTCGATTTTGTTTTTTTATTCAATTAGTCACTAAAAAAATCTATTTTTACTTAAAATTGACCCCTATTTGTTTCTAAATAATTTAGCCCAATACTTATTATTATTGATAATATCATTTATTTAAATGGTAGTATTTAGTACAATAATAATAATAATAATAATAATAATAATAAACCATCTATCTCCTCACGTAGAAAACGTGAACAAAAAACACGTAATTTTTATTAAATAAAAAATATTAAATAAAATATCTAATTAAATCCAATCTCTTAGTTTTTTTTTAATTTAGTCTCTGAAAAGACTATTTGTGTCTGATATTAACCCATATTTGTTTTTAAATTTTATAATTTAATAATATTCGTTATTATTGATCGTATTTTTTATTTTAGTATTAATATTTAATATAAAATTGAATAAAAATAAAAATATTATATTTAATATTATATTTATAAATTTAACATGCTTAAGTACTCAATAACATGTTAAAAAACAATTTTGATTAATTGTCAACAATTTTATGGTTTGTTAATAAAATGTTTGTATTATCATTTACAATTTTGATTAAGTGCGCCCTAATATTTGTTTCTAAATGTTTTTTCATGTTTTTTTACGTGAGTAAATAGATGGTTTATTAAATATAATAATATTATTGAATTTATTTTTTATTAAATACTAACATTTAAATAAATATTAATAATAATAATAATAATAAATATTGGGTTAAATTATACAATTTTGAAATAATAGGGGTCGTCTCTTCATAAAATAGGGCTCGGCCAAAAAAAAAATTTCCTCTTAATTCTCTTTTACCCTAAGGGTGCGTTTGGTTCACGGAATGTAAGATTACCTTTGGGAATAAGATTCCCGGAATTTAACATTACTTGACACATTACTGGGAATGTGACATTACTTTGTTTGGTTTATTGTGTAGGAATGTAAGATTACTGTGTTTGGCTGGAGGTATATAAGGTTATTTGGAAGTAAAATTTACTAAATTGTCCATATGTTATATTTTCTTTTTAACATGTTAAAGTTTCAATATTAACTTAAAAATACATGCACAAAAATTAATATAATTATTTTTGTTACACTATCTAAAATTTGTAAAATATATATATATATATTTATCATATTTAATATAATTATTATATTAACTATTCTTTAAAAGAACCCAACAAGTGGTCTCAGTGGAAAAATGGATGAAGTTCGTCCTAGAAGACTTGGGTTCAATCACTTTGTATATACTACCTTGTAATCACTTTTAGACTATTAAAAAATCATTTTATATTTACTTACCCTAGTTATCATCTATTAAAATATTTCGTAAATTTTTAGATGCTAGAAATTTAATATGTTCAAAATTTTAACTTTTTTATTACTTGTGACATGTCAAGCAGATTAAAGTAAATAATAAAATAAATCTAAAAGTTGTATAATACTGATAAAAATTTATATAATAAGTTTAACCTACTAAAATATTTTACAACGTCATAAACATAAAAATAAAACTAAAAACATCAACTCTAAACTTATTAATTTTTAAGCAATATGATATCGCAACATATTACTTATAAACATCATAAATATAATATTAATAAAAATACATTAAATATTTGTAACACCATTTAAATATTAAATTAATACTAAATAAAAATATTTAATTAATTTACACCACACATATTTAATCAACTAATTAAATTTTACAAAGGATCTATATGAACAAAATCTATTAACATAGGGGTAATATGGTCCAAAGGGGAAGGAATTGACAAATACCTAAGAAATTCAAGGGAATCATATTCCCACCCTTTAATGAAAAACTGCTATTGTTGGGAATGTAAAATTACCCCTTGGAGGGAATGCTCTCCAACCAAACGTGGGTATGTGATTCCGGAAAAGATCATTCCCCCAGGTAATGATCTTTTCCACGAACCAAACACCCCCTAATAGTCGCCCAACATTCTCTCCTCCAATTTTATAGCCGCCTCTTTTCTTTTGTTTCTTAGCCGGTGATCGGCTACCGGTTTTAATACTGGTTGCCGATCACCGGATTCATAGTTTTTATATTTTTGTTTTTGTTTTTTATATTTTTAATAAAAATCTCTGTCCTTGTGACACGTGTTTTTCTGTCCTTGTGACACGCTTTTTTTGTTATTTTTGTGGTTTGTTTCATCTCGTTTTTGGCATGATTTCAGCATACCTTAGCGTTCGTTTGGTGCTCTTACAGAGATCTTCGCGGCGCTAGTTTCTGATTTTGATTCTGTCGGTGTTCATAGAAAGATAGATCCCCTCTCGGTTGATGGTTGTTTGCCGATGTAATCAGACCTGGGTAGCGGAGCAATCTGCCTGATAGTTTGATTCGCTCACCACTCCTTTTTCACATCGTAAAGCGTCTCGTTTGGATAGAGACAAGGAGATTCAGGAAGACTTTTGGATTTTAACGGTATGCTAATATCTATGAAAATATTTATTTTCTTTGCATCTTTGGGTTGTTTGAGATTTTAGTGTACTAGATCTCATTATTCTCCATTTTGGATGCTTTGTATTTGAAATATTTTTATGGTTATTAATAAAATTCAGTTGTCATTGTCAAAAAAAAGAAATAATAGGGGTCATTTTTAGGTAAAAATAAACTTTTTAGTGACTAAATTAAACAAAAAAAACCTTGAAAGACTTGACGTGACATTTACCATTTTCAATAATATCAGGCGGGTTGACTCAATCAAATATCGTTGATGTGGCACGATGTCATTAGCTTAAAAAATTTGTTAACAACTCTTTAACGAAAATGGAGTAAAATAAGTACGATTAAAACTTTAGAGGGCACTTGTACCCGAAAAAAGATTAAGTACGAAATTGGGAAAACAAGAAAACATTAGAGGTTTAAACTGTGCATTAAGCCTATATTGTTTAGTGTATAAAAAGGCTTAATGACCCATCTGGCCATTGAAGTATATACAAAATATCAAATTGTCCTTAATTTTTTTTGACATTTTGCTCCTCGAACTAAAAATCGTGACCTCGTTTGGCCCCTCCGTCTAACGCCGTTACAAAAAAATTTCAACCAATCAGATTACGCCACATGGCTATTTTTTTAAAATTTATAATTAATATTGTAATTAACCGAAAATCAGTTATTAATAAAACAAATAATATTATAATAGTATAGCATTCAAAATAAAGTAGGTTTTTTCCCTAAGCCATATTCAATCAGATAGTCTTTCTCTTTTCACTTTCTTTCTATTTTGCTCTAAAAAATCATTGAAATCAGTTTGAATGTGTTTGAATCTTGTTGAATTTGAACAAAAGCAATCAACTCCCCTAAACCATAAGCATTTATTTCCTCTAAAATGGATTGTTTTGTCGGTAAACTCGTTCTCTGAAAATTGATTTCAAAATTACTAAATTGATTTTGGATATTGAAAATTTAATTTCAAAAATTTGGTGTTGCAAGCTTATTGTTTGAACCCTTAATTGTTTGTTGTAAACCTTAGATCGATTAGTTGGGAGAAGCTGAAAGGTAAGTTTGAACTGATATATTTGTTATGCTTTAGGTAGAAGACGATGTTTATATTGTGCATTAATTTATTGATTAATATTTAACGATGACAGAAATTTTAAAGTTGTGAAAAAAAGCTGGTAGAAGTTGAAGAAAAAGTCAATAGAAGGTACTTTTCATTCGTTTTCTTGACATAAATAATGCTTTTTTAATATTTTTAGATATTAGTTAAATATCGTTTACAATAGACACATGTGTGAGGCATATTGTATATTGTTCCAATTGCATGTGGACAAAATTTTTAATTTAACTAACAAAATAAAAATCTGTTTGTTTGATAATTGTTTAGGAAATATGGCTTAAATAGAACACACAATGGTACTTCATTTTAGGGGAATTTTCACTAGGAAATTTAAGTTTGATTATGTTGGGGGTAAAAATATTGTAAAAAAATTGATCTTGACTTTGTATGATATCTACACTTCTTGCATTTATTGAGGAAGTAAGGTTTCCAAGTAACAAAGTAGCTTATTTAGCTTACTTAAAACCAGATTTAAGCTTAGATGGAGGTTTGAGGAAGTTAAGTTCTGACAATAAAAGCTATATAGACTTGATTAAGCATTTGAATAGTATAGGAAAGATAAACATATATGCTTGTTATGGTGTTGAGGAGTGTAATGTTGGTGTCGAAGAGGTTGATATTACTGATGGTGGTGTTGTAGAGGTCGATATTAATGATGCTGGATTTAATGTTAAAAAAGTTGAGATTGATGTTGATGATAGGCCAGTTGTTACTCTTGGACGAACTGTTACTTTTGGGCCAAATGATGTTGCTAGTCCAAGTGATGCTGCTAAATAAATTAGTGTTTATGAGTCTACTAAGTTAGAGATAAATAATGTGGAGGCTGGTCAAAGGATATTAATGAAGATAGAGCATATGATGATAATGATGATGATGATGATGATGATGAAGAAATTGATGATGACAATGACTCATCATACAGTGCTTAAAAAGATTTTAAATAAAAAAATTATGGAGAGAAGTGTGGGTGACTGATAATGAAGATAAAAAGCTAACATAATTTTTTGAAAAAGTAAAAAAATTTAAAGAAAAAAGGTGTTGGAACTGTTGGGGATGAAAATCTGAGACAAAATTAAAATTGTGATATATTTCATAGTACTAAACAATGACAAGAAGACAATAGATAAGACATTAATTATCTAGCATCAGATGATGTTGGCACCTATTAAACAAATTCTGATGGTAAAGTTGTCTGTAAGAAAAGTAAAATTTTTTAGCCTAGATTTAAATTGTGTATAATTTTTTAAAGTAACATACAATTTAAGAAAGCTCTTAAGTCTTTTGTTGTAGCTCACAAATTTAACTACAAGTATACTAAGAATGAAAAAGATATGATTAGAGAAAAGTGTAAGAGTGTGGGGTGTCCTTTTATGATTTATCTTGGTAAGGGATTTGATAATGTTTACCAAATTAAGACATTAGTGAGCAAAAATTTACGTTCTGTCACATTCAAAAATAAAAGGGCAGGTTATAAATTTGTTGGAAAACATTTTGTTATGCCTAAGATAAGATTGAAAGACATGATGACACTTGGTAAGGGGGAGATCAAAGTTAAACTTACCAAGAACGTTTGTAGTAGAGCAAGGAAGTGAGCAATAAATCAAATTAAGGGGAGTATACAAAATTTTTTTTATTGTTTATATGATTATGTGTTTACATTGAGAGCAGCAAAACCCACAAGAAAATTTGACCTTATGGTTGAGAGACCAACCCCTACTGATAAGTTTATTTTTAGAAGGCTCTATGTTTGCTTTAGTAGTTTAAAGGAATGATTTATTAGATATTGTAGATTGATCTTGTGTCTTGATGGTTATTATTTGAAAGAGCAGTTGAAAGGTGAAATATTAGCTACTGTTGGTAGAGATGGCAATAACTATATATTTCCTATAGCATGAGTAGTTGTAGAGGTGGAGAACAGGGAGACTTAGGCTTAATTTTTATGAGTGCCAAAATTGATCTGCAATTAAGAAATGGTGATAAATTCACTGAAATAAGTGACATGCAAAAGGTATTTATGTTTCAGTTTTTATGATTCTTCGAAGTTATTTAAATTTTCATCTATTTACAACACTAAATGTATGAAATTTATATTGCAGTGACTGTTGGAAGAGATACCACTAGTATTACCCTATGTTGAGCATAGATTTTGTGCAAGACACATGTATGTATATTAGAAAAAAGATCACAAAGGTTTGGACATACAACAACTGTTCTGGACAAACTGTATGGCAACAAATGAGGCAGCATTTTGAAAGTGTACTTCAAAGATTCATGCTTTGAAAGAGGTTGTACATAAAGATTTAATAGTGAAAGATTTAGAATATTGGTCAAGGAAATTTTTGTACAACATATTCTAAATGTGACTATGTGGACAACAATTTTAATGAGGCATTTAATTCAGCAATACTTTCAGCAAGGTATAAATCAATAATCTCATTATTTAAGGACATAAGGCACTATGCCATAAATACAAATCTTGCACACAAATTTAGGTGTCAAAGTTGGGAGTCAATATGTTGTCCTAAAATTATAAAAATTGTTGAACAGAATAATCCAATAATTTTTTGTGTTATGTAATATGAAATGGTCAAAATGGCTATGAGGTATTATGTAATGAAATTTTTTTATTATGAATGTTAAGGGCTAGAATTGTCCCTGTAGATATTAGAATCTGACAGGTATTCTATTCACACATACAATATGTGTTATTTTGTTTAGGAATGAGTCAATTGAAACATATGTGGTTGAAGCATACAGAAAAGAAACATACAATTTTTTTTTGTATAATTATGCCTCACCAATTCTTCCTAGTGAGGATTACTGGACTAAAAAATAGACCTATTAAAATACTTTTAATTTTTTTAAAAAAAACTTAAACAAAAGAGAAAAGGAGAGGAAGGAGAAAGACCCCAAAAAAGCTCTCTAAGCATGAAAGTAAGATGAGTTGTGAATGTTGTGAATAATTTGGGCACAACATTAGAACATAGCCAAAAAAAAGTTTAGTGCATATTTTTTTTTATATTTTATGCTCATGTTTATTGTTATTAATTTGTTTTTATTTTTTAGAGAACTTAAACTCAAAACAATTTACCAATGGAGCCACCACCATCTTAAGTATCATCTCATATAATGTCAACTACTAATTCACTAATGGATCCACCACTATTTAAGACATCATCTCACACAAATGCCAACTATGCTATTGTTATCATATTCAGCACCAACTATTTTAAGTGCATCATCTAGAAGAACAACAACAAGGAAAAGACTTAAAGGTGCTTCATCAACAAGAGAAACAACAACAAGAAAAAGATCTACATGTGCTTCATCTAGGGGAACAACATGTAGTAGAATCATGAAAGGGTATGAAATTTACACTAACATGTCCAATGAAATGCAAATTCTTAATACAAGTTAGTTATTTATTAATATGTGTTATGTCTCACTTTTAATTAATTATGTATATTGTTTTATCTTTTTTGGTTTGGTAGACTAAGTCAGAGGACGTTGGGGACGCCCAATATAAAGTTTATGGACCAGCTTTATACTGCAACAGTGACACAACCTCCAACTCCATCTGCAACTACACCAGCACCATCCCATACTACACTAATGTCTCACCCTTTAGGTTTATCTCAAACTGCAACAATTTTAAACCTCCATCAACCTCAAAAATCCCTAAATTATCTATTAGGAGAAAAAATCAAAGATTAACTTTGTATGACTACTTATTTTGTTGTATTTTTACAAACTTTTTTGTGGTGCCTATCTGATATTATATAACTTAATGTCGTGTAATGGGAAAACTTTTTTGTGGGGCTTTGTTAAGTGCATTTGTCATGTATTTCGTTTTAATGAATCATGTCAGTTTTAAACTCTTTGTAATGAATGGTTATGAATAACAATATTATATTATCTTTGGCACTTATAGTCTTGCAATTCTATTTATGTATTTTTTTCAGTTACATAGTTATAAGGTAAGCACTTGTACAATGCATATTCATGTATTACAGTTATAACAATTTATACTTGTACACTTACAGTTATAAGCAAAACAACTTTTCAAATGTAAATTAGTCATTTAAACTAAATGGGACACAATAACTTTTTAAATGTAAATTAGCCATTCAAACTAAATCCAACATAAAACATCAATGGCAAACTAGAATATCAATGGCATTCAAACAAATTTCAAGGGCGTAGATCAATGCCATTCAAACCAACTTCAACACTAACTACACATTACTACATTATAGAAATAACCTAATCATAATATAAATTAGCCATGAAACAATTGATGTATCCTTGTAAAACATTGTTTCATTCTCAAATTTTGCCATTTTCATTTCACATTTTCTTAAATTTTTTTAGTTTTCATCATCTTCTTCTCCAACCTTCCCGCTTCATCGACCACTATCTTCTTCAATTAAGAATTTTCAATTCAAATATCTCTATTTTCTGACAATAGAATTTGAACTTTACTTCTCAAATCATCAACGCCCTCCATATCAATCCATTGAAAAAATCCACAACGATCCTACAAATGAGAAATAAAATAAAATTACAACATATTTCTTGTTATATATTCATCTCTCGACTAACACAAACTGAAAAATCGAAAATATTACCTCTTTCCCTTTGGCACAATCATAAATTTTTCTCCCTATGCTCTTAGGGACTGTTGAGGTGCAAATCAGTACTCTCAACCCACAATTGCATTCAACAATATTTTCTCGAGCTACTGTTTTTGACTCGCGGAAACATTTAAATAGGTTTGATTATTTATCGGATCATAAAAATCCACTTTTCGAAGATATATTCCCTTTCTTCGGGATCAAACATCAATTGCAATAATTTGATAAACGACTCATTGGAATAGATGTAGTTAAATAATACCCCTAGAAACGTATAAGAAGTTTTATCCTCGTACGACTCGAGAAAAAAATGATTAATTAAAAGTTATGTCTATGTATGGAATTAGAATGTCAAAAAAATTCATAAACCAACAAATCAATTAGAAATTTAAACCATTAAACCGTTTTTTTTTTTTCAAAAAAAAAAAGAGAAGAAAAAGCATTCATACTCTCATAACTCAAGTCAAATAACTCTCAAATGCTCAAAAAATCCTTAGGCATTCTTTTATTGAGTGGTCTCTATCCCTTTTTTTTGTTTGTCTTGCTTAGAATCTATTTCGATTCTTCATTTTAATCTAGTTGTTGAGAAAATTGAAAAGGGTATTTTTTTGTTCTAAGATCTTTTATCTTTTCCTTGAATCATTGGGTTTAGACATTACTTCGGCGATATTTAATCATTTTAAAAAATGGCAGCAACATGCCCTTTTTCTCTCTCCTTTTTTCTTTCTATCTTTCTATCAAAGAATCATATCAACGATTAATTCCAGCATGATACACTTTTGATCGAAAGAGTTTTACCAATTGCAACAATTTTCTTTTTGATTTGAAAATAGTTTGAATCGGAGCCTTTCGATTTCTATATCAAAAATAGACTTACGAAGGTGTTCCAACTTATTGATTTCCATTAACTAATCCTAGGTCCTTGCCCCTGAAAAATAGATGTTTCTCTTCGAGCTCCATCATGTACTATTTACATTACAACCCAACAAAAAGTCAGATTATTATAGAACAAAAGATGTCGAGCAAAAAGCACCTTCATTTCTAAATAATGAAAAGTGGTAGGTTTTCACATCCACAACCGATCATGTCCTTCAAGTCGCATGTTACTTTCTACCACATCGTTTCAAACGAAATTTTACCATAACATTCTTCTAGTTTGGAATATTTATTCAATTATGGAATCATGAATAGTCATAGGTTCAGTCGGTCTATAGTAATCTATACTTCTTCCTTCTATATAAATCAATTTTCTTCTATATGTTATATGAAATAAATATATAATTTAGGAAGAAAAAGCCTCAATAAGAATTCAAACTAACCCATATTGTATGAATGCAATATATATATATATATATATATATATATATATTAGAATAGAAAAGTTTAATACAACTTTTACCCCTTAAAGTATACACGATTTCCTAACTTGCCCCCTAAACTTCATTTTGCCCACCTTTCTCCTTAAACAATTCGTTGTTACCCATTTTGCCCCATTCCGTTAAAAAAATTTCGGCCAATAACATCCTGCCACGTCATCAACGGGTTGACTAAGTCAATCCATCTTATTTTATTTAAAGAGTAAATGACATGTCAAGTCTGTTAGGTTTGTTTTTTTGTTCAATTTAGTCACTGAAAGGTCTATTTTTACCTTAAATTGACACCTATTTGTTTCTAATTTTTATAATTTAGTCCATTATTTGTTATTATTAATAATATTATTTTATTAAAATGTTAATATTTAATAAAAATAAATAAAAAAAATATTTTAATACTAAATTAGTAATTTTTTAGATTCGAATTCCAATTAAATTCTAATCATTAATTCTAATTTCACTATATTTGAATTATAGTTTTTGAGTAAAATTCAAATTATATTCGAATTATGTTCGTATTATATTCGAATCATATTCAAATTATATTTGAATCATCTTCTAATTATATTCGAATTATTAATTCGAATTTTTCTATATTCAAAATATATTTTTTGAGCAAAATTCAAATTATATTAGAATTATATTTGAACCATGTCTATATTATATTCGAATCATATTAAAATTATTTTCGAAATATAGTTTGAATATGATATTTCGAATGTAATTTGAATATAATTTGAATATAATATGAACATGATTCGAATATAATTCTAATATAATTACATGTTTTTTGAACTATTATATTCGAATCATATTCAAATTATATTCGAATCATCTTTAACATGTAATTATATTCGTATCATGTTCGTATTATATTCAAATCATGCTCGTATTATATTCGAATCATATTTAGAATATAATTTGAATATGATTTGAATATAATACGAACATGATACGAATATAATTACATGTTAAACATGATACAAATATAATTACCTTTTAAACATGATTCGAATATAATTACATGTCAAACATGATTCAAATATAATTACCTGTTAAATATGATTAGAATATAATAGTTCAAAAAACATGTAATTATATTAGAATTATATTTGAATCATGTTCATATTATATTCGAATCATGTTCATATTACATTCGAAATATCATATTCAAATTATATTTCGAAAATAATTTTAATATGATTCAAATATAATGTGAACATAATACGAATATAATAACTTGTTAAACATGATTCGAATATAATTACATGTTAATCATGATTCGAATATACTATGAACATGATTCGAATATAATAATTGAAAAAACATGTAATTATATTAGAATTATATTTTGAATCATGTTCATATTATATTCGAATCATATTCCAATTACATTCGAAATATCATATTCAAATTATAATTCAAAAATAATTTGAATTTTGCTCAAAAAATATATTTCGAATATAGCAAAATTCGAATTAATAATTCGAATATAATTAGAAGATGATTCAAATATAACTTGAATATGATTAGAATATAATACCAACATGATTCGAATATAATTTAAATTTTAATCAAAAACTATAATTAAAATATAGTGATTAGAATTAATAATTAGAATTTAATTAGAATTCGAATATAAAAAATTACTAATTTAGTATTAAAATATTTATTTTTATTTATTTTTATTAAATATTAACATTTTAATAAAATAATATTATTAAAAAATACCAAATAATGAACTAAATTATAAAAATTAGAAACAAATAGGGGTCAATTTAAGGTAAAAATAGACTTTTCAGTGACTAAATTGAACAAAAAAACAAACCTGACAGACTTGACATGTAATTTACCCTTTAAATAAAGCCAGACGGATTGACTTAGTCAATCCGTTGATGACGTGGCATGATGTTATTGGCCGAAATTTTTTTAACGGAATGGGGAAAATGGGTAACGGCGAATTGTTTAAGGGGAAAAAGTGGGCAAAATGAAGTTTAGGGGGCAAGTTGAGAAATCGGGTATAATTTAGGGGGGAAAAGTTGTATTAAGCCTATAGTATATAATATTAGTAAAAAAAGAATATCATTAATAATAATAATAATATTACGAAAATAATAATATCACGAATATTATAAATAACACAAATAAACTAATTTTCTTGAATCTACCTTGCATCTTCAAATAACCCGATAGATCAAATAACTCGATAAAATAGATCCACCAATCTCGCAGTTTTTCGAGTGTTAATCTTAAGAAATCATTCAAAATCAAAAAGCAAGAATCACACTTTCTCTTCCACTTGACATGTAAAAAAATCTAATTCAAATAAAAGCATTTGTAGAGAGAAATCTGAGAAGGAAAACCTATGTTTAGTTTTAATAGAAGAAAAGATAGATGCCCTACTTTATTTTGAATATTATAATATTATTTATTTTATTAATAACCGATTTTCGGTTAACTACAATATTAGTTATAAATTCAAAAAAGGCCATATGGCGTAATCTGATTGGTTGAGATTTTTTTGTAACGACGTTAGACAGAGGGGTCAAACAAGGTCACAATTTTTAATTGGCTTAATACAACTTTTTCCCCCTAAACTATACCCGTTTTCCCAACTTGCCCCCTAAACTTCATTTTGCCCATTTTCCCCCTTAAACATTTCACTGTTACCCATATACCCCCCAAAAACTGACGTCGTTTAAAAAAAACATGACAACCAATCACAAGCCGCCACGTCGCCTCTTTTTTTTTTCTGATTTCTTATTTTCTAAATATTAAAGACAAAATACAGAAAATAAAAAAAGAAATTAATATAATAATAATAAAATAATAATTCCCCCCCCCTCCCGTGCGGTAAAATTAGTCAATCCCCCAAAATTAAAAGCACGTGTTGCTTACCTTGAACCCTAAATCCAAATTTAGTTCGATTCAAGGTTCGCCAATCGTTTGATTTGGGGAAAAATTGTAAATGTTGTTTTGAACTCGATTTAGGGTTCTTCAATTCGTTCGATTCTTCACCATCTTAACATTTGTTTTGTTTTGTAGGATACCCAATAATACAAAAGAAGCATGTCAACCGATAGTTCGAAATTTGTCGTTGAAGGAGATGTTCAATGTAACTGTGAGTTGAAAGCTCGAATTTGCACTTCTACTGTTCCGCGAAGCAAAGGTAGAAGATTCTATGGATGTCCTAAAGGCCGAGATGTAAGTTGTTGTTTTTTGGCAATGTTAAATTAATTTCTTTAGGTAGAAGATTCGGTTGACATATTGTGCTAAATGTTCAATGTGTGATTGGATGTTCAATGGATGTCCTAATGGTAGAAGATTCTACTGTTAGTTATATATTCAATGTAATTGTGAGTTCAATGGATGTCCTAAATGTAGAAGATTCTACTGTTAGTTATATGTTAGGTTAGAAATATTGTGCAAAATGTTTAATTTAATTTGTTGTGCATATTTTGTAGATTGGATGTAATTTCTTTAGGTGGCTTGACTATGATGATGCAACATTGAATGAATATGAAGACTTAAGGAATGAAGTTCATAAATTATTGGTGGAGAACAGGGAAATAAGAATTGAGAATGTAGAATTGAAGAAGATGGTCAATATTAATGAAGTTAGAAGATTGGAGAAAAAGTTAGAAAAGGTGAAAGAAAAATTCAAAGTTGAAACAAGCAAATTGAAGAATGATGCAATGTTCTACAAGAGTATTTTAATTGTTTCATGTTTCTGTTATGTTGTACTCAAGTTTTTCATTTAAAGTGAACTGATAATGGTAGGTTTAATGTTGTAGAAGACATGAATTCTATTGTTGTTATTTAATGTTATGTTATGTGAAGGATGAAATGTTATGGAAGATTGGTTTATGATATGTGACTGGTGAAATGTGAATGATGAATTGATGTTGTTTTGTTATGTAAATGGATTGTTATGTCAATGGTGAATTGTGTTTAAATTGAATGTTATGTTTTTCAACTGAAATTAATTAATGTTTACATAACATTGTGTTTAAAAAACTTATGTCAATGGAGTGTTAGTTTACATAACACATAAAATTGTGTTTAAAAATCTTATAAAATGAATTGATTTGAATAAGAAAATTAACATAACACATAAACTTGTATTACATAACACATATATTAGATGTTCACAAAATATCCCATATAAGGGCACAATAGTTGCATAACATTGTGTTGTACAAAATATCCCATATAAGGGCATAATGGTTTAATACAACTAAAGATCACAAAATAAAGCAGTCCCAATGCTTGCTTAAGCTTAAGTTGGCCTCCTTCTTGGGATTAACTTAGGAATTCTATTTTTGTTGTTAGTTAAAGCTGATGGTGCTGTAGACATAACTGCAGGGTGACTGGGTTGAGATTGTTGACTCAATGGTGTAGACTGAGCTGGAATTAGAGGTTCTGACATCCCTTGCACTTGAGATCTGGTGTTAGGCCTCCTTACCATCATTTGACTTGGTCTGCCAGGCTACAAAAAACATAGTAACATAAGATTAAAATATAGTCAAAATCTAATACATGATGAATAATATTTGATGCATCACTCACATTGAGAATTTGCATGCATGTTTTTTCATTTGTGTACAGTCCAATGCCTTGCATAATTGTCCTTCCCCTTGGTCCAAGTGATGTTTGACTTTGTCTTGTCCTTGTTGAAGTATCTGCTGGTTGTGAGGAATGAGTAGTTGGCAGTTGTGAGGTATTAGGGGCTGCTTGATAAGATGCAGACTCATGTGTTTGTTGAGACTGAAATTATAAAATCAGTTAGTAGGTAATAATTCATGAATTCAAAGAAGAAATTAAACTAAAATGCACTTATAACTTTGTTTTTTGAAGGACATGTTCTACTATTGTATCCAAGCACCCCACAAAATCTACATGTGCACTTGTTTCCTTTTTTAGAAAATTTGGTCCCCTTACTTGTTTCTCCTTCCTCTCTTCTTCTCTTTAATTTTGATCTTCCAGGGAGCTTCCTTTTCAAAGAGGGTTCAATTGTTCCCATTTTTGTGTCTTTCCAGAAAGCCTCACTAGGTATGGTTGGTAATGCATAATCATAAAGTGACTGGTATCTTTCCTTTTTGTATGCCTCATGAACATACCTCTCAAGTGGCTCACAATTGAACAGTATGACACATACAACATGTTGGCATGGAATACCAGTTAGATCTCAATATCTGCATGTGCATTTATGACCTTGTACATCAACAACATATGTTTGCCCACTATAGTAAACTTCATACCCATGTTTACCATTCCAAGTGACATGACAAAATGCAGAAGAGGCTTTGTGACTTTCAACTAACTTAGCAATTTTAGGGCATAAATGACCTTCTCATTTTTGACAATTGACTTTGTGTGCAAGATTTCTATTCATCACATAATGCCTAATGTCCTCAAATAAAGAGATGACAGATTTGTACCTTGCAGCAATGATTGCTGAGTTAAAAGCCTCCCCAAAATTGTTATCTACTGCATCACACTTTGAATGTGTTTTGAAAAATACTTTTGACCAATGTTTTAAATCTCTCTTCATTAAACTTGACATAGCATTGGGCTTCATAGTTTCTATCTTTGTAGACTGCTTCTGGAATTCTGCCATATTGGTTGCCTTGCAGCATGCCCAAAAAAGTTGTTGCATTTCACGTCCATTGTTCTCCTTCTTCCAATGTGCATATGTCTTGCACAAAATCTGTGCTCAACTTCTGGAATAACAACTTGAACTTCTTCCAAAAGCCCCTAAAATAGTTGAGAAAGTAGTTTAGATAAGCATGTTGTATAAACTATCTACAATTGTATTAAAAAAAATCAATTAAGAAAAAAATTACCTTATGCATGTCACTTAATATAGTAAACTTATCCCCCTCTCCTATTTGCAGATCACTTTTAATGTGTTCCAAAAACCAGGCCCAAGTTTCCCTATTTTCCACTTCCACCACAACCCATGTAACATGGAATATTTGGTTATTACCATCCCTACCTACAACAGCTATTATTTCACCCTTAAAGTCTCCTTTAAGATAACAACCATCCAAAGATAAAACTGGTCTACATTATCTCTTAAATCCTTCCTTCAAACCACCAAAACATACATACAGTCTTCTAAAAATAGGGTTAGAAGATGGGGTAGGTCTTTCAACAAAAAGGTCAAATGTACCATTTGGATCTGCTTCCCTCAATGTAAACACATAATCAAACAATTTACTAAACTCCTCATGCAATCTACCCTTAATTTTTTTAGTAGCCCAAATTCTAGCTCCGTGGCACACATTTTTGTTCAATTTCACTTTAACCTCCTCCTTAGCAAGCCTCATCATGTCCCTCAATTTCAAGTTAGGCAAAATCCTAAGTTTACTCAAGAAATGTTTCCCAATAAACTTGTAATTAGCCTTTTTGTTTTTAAAGGTTACAGAACATGAATGTTTGTTCACAAATGTTCTAACCCTATAAACCTCATCTTTTTCCCCAGAGATGCATATATTAGAAAAGGACACCCGACCCCCTTACATTTTGCTCTAGTCTTATCAAGATCATTTTTCAAATACCTATATCGAATCTATTTGTAACAGCATAAGCACCAAAAGCTTTCTTAAACTGTGTGGAGCTCTCAAATATCATACCCAACTCAATCCTAGGAACCTCACTAGTTTCATGGAAGAATTTTTTCTTACCTTTCTTAACATAAATCTCACCTTCAGAATCAGTTTCATAGCTGTCTGAATCATCTGATTCAATGTAATCAGTGTCACTGTCACTACTTTCATTTGCTATAGTGGTTGCCTCTTTCTCTTGAGAACTAGTGCCAGTGCTTCTAGGTTCTGCCCCTTGTTGCTCATCCTTCAAACTTCTCTTTTTAAATCTTTTCTTGTTCTAAAAAATCCTACTTATCTCTTCATCATCTTCATCAGTAAGCCATCCTTCATCTCTCAAATCTTCAGAATCACTATCTTCACTTTTTTCACTATCTTCACAGAAGCTGCTATCACTATCTCCCAACCCTAAAACATCCTTTTCTACTCCCCCAAGTTGGACATCATCATTGGCATCATTTGTATTTGTGGCAGGCCCATTAGCAGCAAGCCCACTAGCATTAATGCCATCATTTTCTCCCAGCATTACCTCATTAGCATCATTTTCTTCAACAATAGGCCCATCTTCATCACTACAAGCAGTTTCACCAAAATCCCCAACAATATATATGTGTATGCTTCCTTCTCTTGATAAATGGTTAATCAAATCCAAATAAGTGTTATTTTCACTACCTAAGACCCTCAAACCTCCATCCAAACTAAAACATGGTTCTAAATATGCTAAATATTCAATGTTATGTTTGGGAATTCCTACATTCTGAATAAAAGAAACAATAGTGGGGTAACATATGTAGTCAGGGTCGATCTTTTTTTCTACTTCTTTGCCCCCTACATAATCAAACTTAGGAAAATGACTAAATCTACCCCCAAAATGTATTACTAAAGACTGCTCTATCCATGCCATTTAACCTACAAAAATATCCAAAAACAGACCTATAATATCAACCAAATTAAACTAAAACAACAAAACAATTAAACCAAAACAGTAAATCATTAATTCTCTTTAACCAAAATAGCAAATCAATTAAACAGATAATTAAACAAATCAATTAAACAGTAAACCAAAACAAAACAACAATTTGATTCCAATATTAAACAACTCAATTAAACAAACCAACCAAAGCATCCCACAAGATCATTGAACAAATCAACTAACTGAACAATTAATTAACCAAAGCAATTAAACAATATTTTCCACAGTTATTGAAACTAAACAGTATAAGCCTTTCAACTAACTAAAAAATTTAATTTGCTACAACCACCACTAATTAAAATAAACATGGAAGGAGTAATTTCCTACAACAACCACTAATTTAACAGTAACCAAAGTAAAATAGTCAACTTTATTTTATTGCACCATGTGACTCTGCAAAATGACAATGCATTCATTTTCTTACATGTCAACTAAGAGCTCCTTAACACAACCTGCAAAAACGAAGCAAATAAAAACAAGGTTACTTCTCAACTCTGTAAGTAAAAAATTGAAATTTCAGAGCAAATGGTAACTGCAAATGGTAACTTACTTTTTCCTCTTTTTACGATTTAGGGATTCAACTCCACAGATTTCAGTCGTTGTTTGCTTCAGTACCGTTCAAATGAGAGGATAAAATTAAACGAATCCTAAAAACAAGGATTAATCAAACCTTAATCAAAGAAATTTGAATCGATACAAGCCCTAAATTCAAATCCGATTAACACTAAACAAAGAAATCGCAACAGATTCTAGCCCTAGAAGTCCAATCATCATTTTGTTCTGATGAAGAAAGAAGAAATCAGAATTTGGTTTCAGAATGCGTATGAGTTTAGAGAATGGGGTAGTTTTGGGGGGATTGACTAATTTTACCGCACGAGGGGGATTATTATTTTATTATTATTATATTAATTTCTTTTTTATTTTCTGTATTTTGTCTTTAATATTTAGAAAATAAGAAATCAGAAAAAAAAGAGGCGACGTGGCGACTTGTGATTGGTTGTCATGTTTTTTTAAACGGCGTCAGTTTTTGGAGGTATATGGGTAACAGTGAAATGTTTAAGGGAAAAAATGGATAAAATGAAGTTTAGGGGTAAGTTGGGAAAACGAGTATAGTTTAGGGGAAAAGTTGTATTAAGCCTTTTTAATTCAGGGAAAAATGTATAAAATATTTCTCTAGGAAGCAGTTTGATATTTTGTATATATTTCAGGAGCTAAATGGGTCATTAAGCCAAAAAAAAACTAGGTTTATATGTTTATTTTATTATGCCAGTTTAATTACGTAACTTCTTCTTTTTAATCAAAATTACGTAACTTCATTTAGGGTCCCTTTCACAAAATTAATTATAAAATGTTAATTTCCCTCTTAAATGGACAATTGACTAACATCTCCTGACCAGGTTACCGTCTATTACGAAAGAACATTTTGAATGTCCAACCATAAGTCCCCACGTCAGCAAACTTTGGGGGAAAAAAACGTGCAATAATAGAATTTTCACAACCCACGCACGCTTCAGTAGCACGTGCCGAGTCACCTAAGAGCTACGTGGGGCCTCATGATTGGGAGTCTGGGACCCACCCAACATGGCGTCAATAGACATCTTCCAATGCTCCGATACGATTTCCCCCCGAGTAACTCGGGCAGATCAACGGTGGTCCTCGGTTTTGACTTTTTACTCTTGTCTCGGTGGACCCCAGTAGCCTTTTGTTTTCTTATTAAAAATTAGGGTAAATATACATTTTGACACTTGAATTTTAGTTTCAAGGTTCAATTCGGTATTAGAGGTTTTTTTTTCCATTCTAATTAAGTACATGAATTTGGCTTTAAGATTTAGTTTGATGTGATCCAATCGGGTATCTAAACTTGATTTTTTCATTCAAATTGGTACCTCAATTTGGCTATTTGGTCCAAATCAGTAGTTACGATAAATAACTTATTTGAATTATAAAGTCAAGTTCAGGTACTAATTTAAATAAAAAAGTCAAGTTCAAATACTAATTTAAATAAAATAGTCAAGTTCAAATACCTAATGAACAAAAAAAATAGGCACTAAGTTGATTTTGAGCCAAATTCAAATACTTGATTGCAAAAAAAAAAAAACTTAAATATCAAATTGGACATTGAAGTGAAATTTAGGTAAAAAATGTATATTTATCGAAAAAAATATTAAAGGTAATTACTAAACCAGTAATAAAATTCAAGAAGAAAAAGTTACTATTAAAATTAATTTACAAAAATTCACTGTAAAGGAAAAATTTTAGGTCGATTATTTTTTACTACTCAACATGTTAAATATTTTTAATCATTTTGTTCGAGTATAATGTAACATATGTGTTTAGTTTACATTTTAGATAAACTCAAATATATTTGTAGACTAAATTACTCGAACTTGAGTAATTTAGATGAAACACACCACCCTTTACCATCGGTAGCCAAAGTTGGTACAAAGATTTTAGAGGCCCTGTGCGAATTAAAAAATTAGGCCCCTAACAATAATTTTAAAAAATAAATTTTAATAGTAGACCCCTAATAAAAAATATTTTAAAAATAAATTTTAAAAGTAGGCCATAAACAAATATTAAAAATTGTTATTTTAAGAGTATGCCTCTAATAACAAATGTTGGGGAAAATGAATCTATAATAATTAGACCCTAAATAACAAGTATTGAAAAATTGAATTTTAAGAGCAGGTCCCTAAAAAAATATCAAGAAAAATTTGGCACCAAATAATATGTATTGAAAAAATTGGTCTCTTAATAACAAATATTGAAAAAATGAATTTTAAGAGTAGTTCATAATAACAAAATATTGAGAAAATTGAGTCTCCAATAACAAGTATTGAAAAAATTGGACCCCAAATAACAAGTATTGAAAAAATGAATTTGAAGAGTATGTCCCTAATAATAAATATCAAGAAAAATTAGGCCTCAAATAACAAATATTGAAAAATAAGAATTTTAAGAGTAAGCCCATAATAACAAATATTGGGGGGAATTGAGTCTCTAATAACAAATATTGAAAAAAAATTGGACCCTAAATAATAATTATTGAAAAAAATTGGACCCCTAATACTAACTATTAGAAAAAAAATAAACTATAACTATTTAAGTAACATTTCTTAAAAAAAAAGAATGAAACTCTATTTAATATTATAACCAAATTATTATTTCGTTTACTTATTATTTATAGCTCAAAATTGAGGCCTCTTTAATACTATAATTAAATTTTAAAGTCATTTTTATTATAATTTTAAAGTAATAAAAATAAAAAAAAAAAAGCTCTAGGCAGTTGACCGGTTCAACCTGCCGGTCCGCCTCGCCGGTAGCAATACATCACATGGTCTCATGTTTTATAAAGAGTTGAATTTTGAGAATTTTATTTTCAAATTACTTTTTATAAGAAAAAACATTTTTAATGTTCAAATTACTTTCACGATCGAAAAATTCAATTGATGTGTCGAATTTACTGGACTTTTAATTATCGATTCATTTGATTGAATTTTTTTATTTTCATATCAATTCATTGAACCTGTCAGTTCAAAAAAAAAAAATCTACGAATGAAAGATTTAAAAAATAAAATTTTAATATCATTATTTTTATAATTATTTTTAATTTATATAATACTACTAGTCTAAATATTTTTTTAAAAAAAATATTGATCCAAACAAAACAATCATAAATGTTAATATTGTGAAATTGTACGTAATGTTTAGACCTAAAAGAATTTTAAAAAATGTAAACTAATAATAATCAAGAAAAAAAGATAAATAATAATTATAATATAATAAAAAATATTTTAATACACGTGTAAAATAAAAGCTGCTAAACTAACTGAATTAGTCTAAGTGGTAAGCAACTTAGTACTAAAATAAATTTCGAATTCGAAATTTTGTGTATACAAAAAAATTCCTATTGAAAAATTCATCCACCATAGTCAGATGTGTAAGGCGGATATGTACGAGAATAGAAAGTAAAATGACAAAAGATGCCCAATATTTTGCATGTTTTGTCATTTGGTACCTTATTCTTTTTTTGGTCCAAATATTCTCTCATGCCCTTCTTGGATGTAAACTGTCAGTCAACTGACGGTCAACAGCTGATATTAACTGGACTTGCCACGTGTTAAGATCTGCTGACATGTCAACATTATATTTGCCATATATCGTCATCAGATTCGGCCACGTGTCAGCATGATAGTCGATCACGTGTCACCATAAAGAAAGGTATAACATTTAAAAAAAATTGACGTGGCATCAACAGATCTTAACACATGAAAAGTCCAGTCAGTATCATCCGTTGACCATCAGTTGACTAACAGTTTTCATCTAATAGGGGCATATTTGGACCAAATTAAAACATTAAAGGTATTTAGATAAGAAAAAGAATAAGAGGTCAAATGAGAAAATATGCAAACTTTGGGGTCATCTTTCATCATTTTGCCAAAAAAGCCATCAACCTCGACCCGCGCGTATATCCACGCTCCATTTCCTTTGAAATCTCTCTTCACCCGCATCGCTCATCCTCCCGCTCTCTTGACCTACATATCCACGACATCGTATACTAGAATCCGCCATAACCGTCCTTCAAAACCTTGGCCTTTTGTTTCTTCCTCTTCTCCTATGGCAGATTCTAGCTACCTCTCCACTGTTTCCACCGAAGATGCGGCGAATTTCGGCTTCAACCGCGATGAGATGTACTCCACTAACCTTGCCGGCACCGTCAATCCCTACGATCGCCACTTGTTCCTCCGCCACAAGTCGTATACCGATTGGGCTTCCCGTGTCGAAGAGGACGGCCTCCCTAATCTTCTCTCCTCGGCTCTTAAATCTCGCAAAAACGACATCCCCGTCAAGGTGCGTTCCTGTCGTTTCGGTCAACTGTCGTTTGCTTTTGAGGTTTATAATTTTCAGTTAATCGTTGTTTTCTGTATTTTTTTTCTTCAATATAGACACTGTTGACGGTTATTGACGGAGCGGAATCTGACGGCGATGTGCTGATTTTCCCCGAAATGATCAAATACAAGTAAGCTTTCCTTTTTTTTTCGAACTAATTTCTTTCTAATTTTGTTAAAAATTCCTTTTACACGATCGGTTGCTGTAAAAAAAAGAGGAAAAATGGATTTGAGCTTTACATTTTGTAACTTATCGAGTATGAATCTGATTTTTTTCCTCATATGTTGACCGTCCATTAAAAATCTGCTTTATATATACATATGGAATTACTTTTTAAAAACATTTTTCATGTTTTCATCTAACGTAGATCGGGAAATTAACGTTTGCTATGGTTAATACTTGGTTTAATGGACATGTGTCAAAAACTCGAAGCTGATTGTGGAGTTAAATGTAATCATCCTTCTGTTTGTTTATTTGTTGGGTTGAGATTGCAGTTTTTGTTCTTTTGTTTGAAAAATTATGAGAGAATGTTAAGATTATGAGTCATGGGATTTTGTGTTGAGGCTCTTTTCTTATATTGATGGAAGGGGTTTGACGGATTCCGACGTGGATGGCTTTGTTGAGGATGTGCTTGTGAATGGCAAGGCATGGGCCTCTGGAACGCAGGAGACTTTGACTGGTTCATATATCTTCGTGTGTGCTCATGGCAATCGTGATAAGAGATGTGGTGTTTGTGGACCCGCTCTAATTCAAAAGCTGAACGAGGAGATCGAGTTGCGAGGATTGAAGGATCAAGTGTTTGTAAGTGCTTGCTCTCACATTGGAGGGCACAAGTATGCTGGGAACTTGATTATCTTCAGCCCCGATTCCGAGGGAAAGATCACGGGCAACTGGTAAGATCGGCATTGCTGTGTCATTATGCTTCTATGCTATTTAATAGATTGATAATATTGGGTCTTTTTCCTCAAACGGTTGCAGGTATGGCTATGTTACTCCTGATGATGTACCTGAATTACTGGAGCAGCAAATTGCGAAGGGAGAAATAATTGAACGCCTTTGGAGGTTTGTGTTTTTCTATCTATGCTGTGCTTTGGTTGGTCAAATTTGTAGTTTTCTGGTTGGTTCTATTTCAGGGTGCATTCATCATTTGAGACAGATTGACTACCTCCATCTTTTTTGTTAGAAGTTGACCATCAACTGTCACTACATACGTAAAATGCGGAGTATTTGAATCTATTCGGTATTTGCCGGAATATTTTATAGGCCACTGTTACTGCTGCTCTCATTGATTGTCTGAACTTGCTCACAAGAAATCCAACAGTATTTTATACATGTAACTGATCGTAGTTAGTTCTTAGCTTTATGTGCTAAAAAGATTTGGTACTCTGATCCCAAGGGCTGTGCATGATTTCATTTCCTTGTATCACACACTAATGAAAATTTTCCTTTTTGACTTTGTGCTCCTTATTTTTGCTAGAGTTTTAGTAAAACCATTCATGATACTATCGTTTACTATACAGAGTTGTTTTGCTGGTAGCCGTAGGAAGCTCCATGTTTATTGTGTGACTCATCACATATTCCCTACCAAGCTTTCAATTATTCCTTTCTATGTCAACACCTACAGGGGTCAAATGGGGGCTTCTACTGAAGGAGGCGAACAGAAGCTTCCAAATGGGACTGAAGCGAAGAAAAATGAGAAGCACGAAGAAACTACAGCTCAGAAAACAACGGAAAATGTGGGTGGTTGTTGTCAGGGTGCTAATGGGTTTACCTGTTGCATGACGGCTAGCTCAGAACCAAGTGATCAAAAGAGAAGTGAAGAACCGAGAGAAGTGCCTGGAAAGACTGGGATGTGCAAACTGACAAGCTGGGTAGAATCATGGGAGCAACGCGACGTTCTTACGGCAACGGCTGTGGTCGGAGCTGTTGCAACCGTTGCTGTGGCTTATAGCTATTATAGAAGGTCAGGCTGAAGGAATCCTTGTAGTGGAATGTTTTACTGTTTGCTTGTGTGTTCTATTACTATACCCTTGTTTTTTGGTCGCCGAGGTGGTAGTTAATTAAATAATCCTCCAAACCACAAACTTGTGTAGGGAGATTGATACAAATAGTGACTTTATACAATATGGGTAGTAAGAATTCCAAAATTTAGCAGCTATAGGGATGCATTTCAGTTGATGCGTTCAAGTTAAGATGCTGTTACACTATATGCAAAAGGATTTTGTGTGCTTCATCCCAATATAAAATGTTCTCAAATTGGTTTGAAACTATAATGTCTGGTATTGTTTTGTTCGGAAATAATTGTATAAGAAAGCCTTGTTTCTCTTACCGGAAGCTTCTATTTCAGTATTTTTCCGGTATAAGTCAGATATCCATCATAATCTGCTGTACAATCTCATGCTTTGATTGTTTACATGTCTGTCGAAGCATAATATGAGCAGCCCCTCAGAAGAAGTAACAGCTTTCGAGCCATATTCTTGGTAGTGGTGTGCATTCAGTCGGTTAATCAACGAGTTGAATTACTCAAAATTTATTAACGGAAATTTTTATCCTTTCAACCAACCGTTAACTGAACCGATTTTTTTTTTAAAAAAATTTAACCGAATAAAAAAAATTGGTTAGTTTGCCCAATTTTTGAATTAACCGAAACTTTTATAAAATTTTGGGTAAATTATGCAAATGGCCACTAAACTCTGCTAAAATGACCTTTTTTGTCACTAAACTTTCAGAAGCTACAAAACAATCATTAAACTTATTGAACTATTACTAAATGATCATTGACTCATTGCACGTTATAAATTATTAATAAATTTTAAAAAATTTAATGATTATTTCGGTTAATTAACCGGTTTCGAATTAATAATCGAATTTTAAGACCATTTAAAAAAAAGGATATTATCGCCGACAAGCGGTAGCCGGCACAGTGGTTGTTCATCGTTGTTCTTCATTCATGAAGAACACCAAGAATAAGAAGGGTTTTTGTTTTTTTATGTTTGATCCATTTGGATCTTTAAAGGAAAGAAAATAAGTGTTTACAAAAAAATGGGCTTTATACCCAAAACTTTTTAGGATATTTTTATTAATTAACCCCATTTTTCCACTATTTTATTTCGAAAATAAAATTTTAAAACCTCACAAATCAGTCACTATTTTCTTGGAAATAAATTTTGTTTCTTTATGATCATCTGTTTTAAATTAATTTTTTTAGAAAACTTTTTTCTTTTTCATAAAAATGAAAATGAAAACAAGAATAATAAAAACATCCTTTTTAATAATCAATTGTTTAAAACAAAAAAGTAATGAAAATGTCTTTTTAAAAACACATTAAACAATAATAATAATAATAATAATAATAATAATAATAATAATAATAATAATAAGAATAAAAATAATTCACTATTAAGCATTGACCCAATTTTTGGAAGAATATGCTCTTTTAAATATAAGTTAACCTTCAAACCCTTTTTTGAAAAATTTAATATTCAAAATTTTCTTCAATTATTTTTTATTTTTTTAATTTGTCTTGTCTCTTTCTTGTTTCTTTTGTTTAGTTTAGGTGACCTTGTTAAGTAGAATGGATAGGAAAAGAGAGACGGTACTCTCTGAGATTTTATTAATTTGACTGTAATATTCCAAAATAGGAACCAGCCCATTTATACAAACATTTAAGGCTGTGCTGAGTTGGCAAAGAGTGAACGGTAAACTAACAGAAACCTAACCGCCACTAACCAACTCTAACAACCTAATTCAAAGATACAAAGAAACTCAGATTTTCTAGAATATTCACTAATACTCTAATATTTCCCTTGCAACATCAAACTTGTAGATGCTTCTTCCAAGAAGAACCTGAAAACAAACAAAACAACAAAAAAGAAACACAAGAACACAAACCAACAAACAACAGAAAAACTGAAATTAAGAAACCATTGACACCACTGAAAGAGCATTCCTGTGACGTTGAAAAACAGATGCAGAGAGAGGCTTGGTCAAGACGTCTGCAACTTGTTCAAAAGCAGGCACCTCATTGACTTCAAGCTGACCAGCTGCAACTCTCTCCCTGACAAAGAACAGATCCAACTCAACATGCTTGAACTTAGAATGAAGAACTGGGTTGGCAGAAACAGCTACAACCCCTGAGTTATCACACCATAAAACTGGTTTCCCATCAACTGAAATTCCTAATTCACTCAACAAGGACTCAAGCCAAATGATCTCAGTAGTGGCACAAGCTACACTGCGATACTCTGCTTCAGCCGTGGAGCGAGATACAACAGATTGCTTCCTGGAACCCCAACCAATAGGATTATTCCCAAAATACAAGCAAAAACCAGTAGTAGACCTTCGATCATCACTATCTGATCCCCAATTAGCATCAGCAAAAGTCACAATGTTAAGACGAGAAGAGGGTCGAAATTGAAGACCAAAATCCAAGGTACCAAGAAGATAACGTAGGATCCTTTTAACCAATTGTAGGTGAGTATCTAAAGGAGACTGCAAAAATTGACATGCTTTGTTAACAGCAAAGGAAATTTCAGGACGAGTAAGGACCACATACTGCAAAGCTCCCACCAAACTCCTATATTCAGTAACATCATGAATAGGAGTACCTTCTTCACTAGATAGCTTACAACTACTTAACATAGGAGTAGGCAAATCCTTAGCCTGATCAAGACCACTTTTCTTTAGTAAATCAATAATGTATTTCCTTTGACTAAGAAACAAAGAATCTTCTTTTCGATAGACCTCAATGCCCAGAAAATAATGCAACTGACCCAAATCCTTTAAAGAGAAAGCTTGATCAAGACCATTAACAACTCCTTGAATTGCAACTTCATCACCCCCAGTTATAATAATATCGTCTACATATACTAGAACATAAAGAGAACTAGTAGAGCACTTTTTAACAAACAAAGAAGCATCTAATTTGGACAGAACAAAACCAGTAGATAGAAAATAACTCCTTAGCTTCTCAAACCAAGCATGAGGTGCCTGTTTCAGACCATACAAGGTTTTATTCAATTTGCAGACCAAATTTTGACTCTTATGACCTTGTTCATAACCAGGAGGTTGGACCATATAGACCTCTTCATGAAGGTCACCATTTAAAAACGCATTATTAATATCTACCTGCCTTAAAGACCAACCCTTAGTAACAGCAAGAGATAAAATAGTTCTAATTGTAACAGGTTTGACAACAGGACTAAAAACCTCATGATAATCAATCCCAGCTTTTTGGAGGTACCCTTTGGCTACCAACCTAGCCTTATACCTGCTAATAGACCCATCTGCATTTCTTTTTACCTTAAAAATCCATTTGCAATTTACAGCTCTTCGATTTGGTGGTAAAGGAACAAGAGTCCAAGTGTCATTTGCCAACAGAGCATCATATTCAGCCTGAGCTGCAGCTTTCCAATTCTCATTGCTCAAAGCTTCTTGTATAGTTCTTGGTTCAACAACATCATCAGTATTAAAAGAAGAACATAACTCAACTTGATAAACTTTAGGTTTTCGTATCCCATGTTTTGCACGAGTCATCATGGGATGAGAATTAACTATCCTGGAAGGAAAGTCACCTTCTTCATGAACTGGAGAAATAGCCTCCTCACCAAAAACAACTGCTAAAGGAACCACCAGATCAGTACCTGCTTCACCAGGGAATCCCTCTGAAGGAACTACCACATCATGTCCTTCAGAAGTAGGATAAACATCTTCAGCAGCTTCAGCAAAACCTTGTGCAGCAGCAGCTTCCTCAGATGTTACTGAGCACCCTATATTTTCAACATTACAGTCAGAATCTTCAATATTACACATATCATCTTGAAGACCATCAGCAGACATAACAGGGCTAGCACCAAAATCTCCTGAAAAACCACTATCAGCACTACAACCTGTAGCACCAAGAGAAGCATCTGTAGTATGAGAAAGTGGAACCTCATCACATGGATGATCTCCTGCACTAGCAGTTGGAGAGACAACAACACACTCTTGCTGAACTTGTACAGAACCACCTAGGTTACTAGTGTTCACCACATCACCAGACACATTAGAGGAAGTCACAGGAACACTAGGAACAACCCCAGGATGATAATGACCAGAACTGACTTCTTCTAACTGAACAAGCAAAGGAATAGATGTTTGCACTTTAGAGATTTCACTAGAGCCAGAAGTCATAGAAGAAAAAGGAAAGGAATCTTCATCAAAAACAACATGCCTTGAGATATACACCCTTCCATTTGCTGCAAGACACTTATACCCTTTATATTGAGAACTATAACCAAGGAAAGTGCATTCCTCTGACTTAAACTCTAACTTGTGATGATTAAAGGGTCTCACAAAAGGAAAACAAGAACAACCAAACACTTTCATACTAGAATAATCAGGTTTCTTGCTGTACAAAACTTCATAAGGAGACTTTCCTCCTAAAACACCAGTAGGGAGCCTATTTATCAAGAAAACTGAAGTAGTGAAAGCATGACTCCAATACTCTAAGGGCATGAAAGACTGAGCAAGAAGGGTCAAACCAGTTTCAACAAGATGCCTATGTTTCCTCTCTGCTGTTCCATTTTGCTCAGAGGTTTTAGGACAAGAAATCCTATGTTGAACACCCTTAGTTATCAACCAATTTCTAAGACTTTGATACTCACCACCACCATCTGTTTGAAAACTCTTAATTTGATAACCAAACTGAACCTCTACAAGTTTATAAAAATTGATAAAACAATCCATCACTCCAGACTTCCTTTTCAACAAATACAGCCAAGTAAATCTAGAGTGCACATCAATAAATGAGACATAAAACCGAAACCCAGCAGAAGACACATGTGCAGGACCCCAAACATCTGAAACAACTAATTCAAAAGGAGTATCATAGGTAGTCAAAGAAGCAGAAAAGGGTAATTTATGAGCTTTACCCTGTAAGCAGGCAGAACACACACTTAGAACTTTATTTGCATCAAAAGGAACATTACAAGACTGAAGAACATTCTTAAGAATTCTAGAAGAGGGGTGGCCAAGACGATTATGCCACAGTGTCATCACATTATTTAACTTGGTGACATTACAAGACTCAAACAAAACCTGGTGTGGAGAGGTTGAAGCAGAAACATGCAGCAACTTGTACAACCCTTCAGGTGTGAGGCTCCCCTCCAGTAGAATATCCTTGGTCTGAGCATCATTCACACAACATCTATCAGGATAAAACTCAAAAAACACATTATTCTCCCTGGCTAACTGAGAAACAGACAACAGGTTCTTCTTAATATCAGGAACATGCAAAAGATTTTGTAAAACAAGAGGTGTAGACTTAGTGAGAAGTAACCCTTGACCAACATGATGAATTGGAACCTTATTTCCATTACCCATATGTAAAGATTCAGAAGCAGAAACCACCTTACCTGTCTGAAGAGCAGAAACATCATTTGTAACATGATGAGACGCCCCTGAGTCAGGATACCAAGTTATGTCCCTTGAAACAGGCTGTCTAGCTGCAGGAGGAAACCCAGCAGTCATCACAGAAGATGGTTGAACAAGACCTGATGCAGAACCAAGAGCAACAGAAACAACAGACAAAGACCCTGAAGGAGAAACATGGCCATAAGAACCTTGCACAGAAAACCCAGGGCTGGCAGGAGAAAACGATTGTTGTAGACCAGAAGAACAACCACCAGAAGTAGCAGGAAACATCAAAGGAGAAGCTCCAGGATAAGAAACTCCAGGATACACAACAGACTAAAGTGAATTCACTGGAACATAGGAAGACTGAAACCCAGGCACGGAGGGAGACTGAGGTTGAAAAACATGACTGTAAGCTTGTAGAACTTATGTTTTGATATAATAATTGAAAAATGTTTTTGGACTAATTTGAAAAGAATTTAAAACTTGGTTTTAAGTCCAAACAACTTGAATTTATGTTTGAGGTATTTTAAGAGGTTTTTGGCAAAGATTTTTCATGATTTAAACAGCCAAACTTGTGTTTTCAAGTCACCAGTATCGATACGGTTGTACCCGTACCGATACCTTTTTGGCCCAGTTTGGCCACTGTCAAAACCCGTATCGATACGAGGGTTTAGCGTATCGATACGGACCGGGGTCGTTTCGATACGCCACGTCAGCGTACCGATCCCTGTTCAACTACCCCAACGGCTATTTCCCAACGACCATTTAAATGTGCACCCGTACCGATACGCCCGCAAGCGTATCGATACGCCTCAGCTGGCAAGAGCCCAACGGCTAGTTCCTATGAAGGCCGTATCGATACCGCTCCACGGGTATCGATACCCTATGCTGGCAAGAGCCCAACGGCTATTTCCTCAAGAAGGCCGTATCGATACCGTTTCACGTGTATCAATACTGGTAGCTGCAGAACAGCATTAATGAAGGGAAATAAAGTCCTCAACGGCTCCAATTCATCCCCAACGGTCCTAAACGGCTATAAACTCAATTGGGAGTATAAAAGGGACCTCCAAGCATCAAGAGAAGACTAATGCTTCAATTGTCAATCAACAAATGATCAAGAAATTGTCTTAGTGCTTTAAGTGTCAATTCTTGTATAGACAAACACTAGTGAGCCAAAATTGTCAAATTTGCTCAAGTGTTTTAGGTTTTGGGTGAGTGCTTAATTGTGCAAACAAACACCTATTAGAGGGTTTAAGTTTGCTTTCATTTGTGTTTTGATCAAGGCTTGGGTAGAAGCTTGATCGGTTGTAAGGGTTTCCTCCTAATCCTAGAAAAGGGGACGAATCAATTAGTGGATTGATTGTGAAATCCTTAGTGGGAAGCTAAGGTAGTGGATGTAGGTGCTTGTTAGAAGGCCGAACCACTATAAATCATTGTGTCTTTAATCTTTCTAGCTTCCTAAACCCTTCCACCCAAATATCCACCTCTCCACCACTTGGTGAGCATAATTGGTTGATCGAATCGAGCTCCACACAACCCAACAAAGCTTGAGCTGGAGAAGACACTCCTTTGTTTGAATAAGAAGCATTAGGTACAAAAGACTGCTGCCTCGAAACATCACTAGACTGAGCACCAACATCTGAATCAGAGGATAAGCCTTGATAACTAAGATCAAACCTGTAATAGCACTTCTGAACAACATGCCCAACGCGACCACACAGTTGGCACTGAGGCCTGTTATTATTGAAACGACCCCTGCCTCGACCTCTAAAACCATATCCACCACGCTGCACACAACTGAAATTAGAGTCATGAAAAGACTGATCCTGAACCACATCTGAGACATTCTGAACAGGACTACTGACTGGAACATGTGAACTGTGTTGGGCAACTGGAGAAGGAACTAAGTTACTTGTTCCTTGAGCAAGAACAGGACCTTGAGAGGCAACTTGTGGCCGAGCCAAACTAATCTGCACAGAACCTTGCTGACTAGACCGATGAGAAACCATATTAGCATGCATAGAAAGACTCTCTGTGAAGAAACTCTTCTGACGAGCTTCACAATCCAACAACATATCAGTGAGAGCTTCTAAAGAAAGAGATTCACGAGATGCAATAGCCAAGACAGACTCAAATTCAACAGACAAGCCAGCCAACACAACACTAACTTGTTCCCTTTCAGTAATCACACTACCAGAGGCATTAAGTGTATCACAGAGCAGCTTGATTTTGGCAAGAAACTCACTCACAGTCAAACTACCTTTCTTCTGAGAATGCAAACTGTGTCGCAAAGAAGAGATCTTAGCACTAGACCTAGCACCATACAACCTAGATATAGCACACCACACAGCTCGAGAAGGTGTAATACCAGTCAAATGAGGCAAAACATCAGTATGGACAGTGGACAGAAGCCAAGAAGTGAGCAGTTTATCTTGTTGATTAAAAACAACAAAATCAGGATTCTCAACAGATTGACCTGTTGCACTAACAATAAAACGACTAGGAGGAACCACCTCATCAGAAATATAGTCAAGTAAGCCATAACCATCAATTATCAAGAGAATTTGATGCTTCCACAATATATAAGTAGACTCAGTCAACTTAACAGTGTCATGTTTGGGAAACTGTTGAACAGCACTAACACGAAAGGTAACACGAGACTGATCACCAGCAAGAGGAGATGAAGATTGAGTGTTAGTAGTAGTTGTATTGTTTGTAGAATCAGAAGGTCCATGTTGAATTATTGGTTCTGGAGCCATCGAAAAGAGAGAAACAACAATACAAAGGCAGACTGAAGAAACAATATGGAGAAAGAACTTCGAAGAAGAAGAACACGAACAATCAAGAAACGGAATCACTCGATGAAACACACTGACTGAGGCATTTTCACAAACAGGTATCGGACATGAAACACAGAAGACAGAGATCCAAAAAAGAATACGATTCAAGCTACCGCAACGTTCCCTAGGATCTTCAAGAACAAATCCAGAGAATCTCAAACACAGGTCTAAAGAAATACAAACAGATCACTCATTTGCTCTCAACATAAACCGCGAACAAATATCCAGACGATCAAATTATATTTCTTAAGAATCTAACGACCAGTGCTTGACGCAAGAATCAGGTAAACAATCCAGAGAACAATCAGAAGAATCAATCAAGAAATTCAGATAAAGACTGAAGAGAAAACTCACAACCATAGAGGAACGAAGACAACACTTCTGAAATCGGAATTCTGAAGACGGAACTCTGGATGAAAACTTCTGAAATCTGCGATCACGGTAGTTACGAATCAGAGGAAGAAGAACAGAAATGAAGCAGCGGACAAAGAATCCCAGAACTTGGCGAATGATACCATGTTAAGTAGAATGGATAGGAAAAGAGAGACGGTACTCTCTGAGATTTTATTAATTTAACTGTAATATTCCAAAATAGGAACCAACCCATTTATACAAACATTTAAGGCTGTGCTGAGTTGGCAAAGAGTGAACGGTAAACTAACAGAAACCTAACCGCCACTAACCAACTCTAACAACCTAATTCAAAGATACAAAGAAACTCAGATTTTCTAGAATATTCACTAATACTCTAATAGACCCTAGGATTAGGGTCTTAAAAATCCTAGTTAAAGACCTTTTCTACTTAAATAAAACTTTCTTCACAATAAAAATCATAAAACACACGTAATTATACTTAACCCCAAATAGATTAAAAAAATAAACATTTCTTTAGGGTTAATAACCAACAATGTAAGATAATGAAATTCTAAACACAGTGAATATTTCTCTGATTGCTTCTTAAGAAAGTGAAATTTAATTAATGTAGCGTTTTACTAAATGAGAAAGACGGGTTAGCGCCAGAAGTGTTGGCGGTGATTGGAGTTAATTTTTTGAATAGTAAGACCGTTAAAATGAAGTTAAAGTTATAAACATACAATAATTTTAAGCTCTACGTGAATTTGTAAAATTCGATTATAAAATTTTTTGTAATCGAGTAGGTACCAATTTTTGGGCGTTGTGGGGTGCTAACCCTTCCCCACGCGTAATCGACTCCTGAACCCGTTTTTTGTATTTTCGCAGACTAAAACCGTTGTTTCAATAAATATTTTTTATTAAAATGACCCAATTTTAGGTGATCCAATCACACCTTTTAAAAGATTGGTGGCGACTCCGTTGATTTTGTTTTAAAAACATCAAAACACCTTGAGAAAGGGTTGCGACAGTTGGTTATTTAAAGAAAGAATGCTATAGCAATTCTAAGGGAGGTACCATAGTCAGGTTGAGACTATAAATTAAGTGCTCTAGGGAGGCAACCCTAATCTTTTTAATTCCTTTATTTGTGTTAGTTTAGAGTTAGTTGTGCATTAGTATTTTTAGATTTGATTGGTTTGTTAGTGTCATCATTTTTAGCAGAAATTAATAAGGGAAAGAAAAATTACAAAAAAAAACAAGGCATCTCAAGAAGCAACGACTTGAAGATTATGTAAGTAGGTCATCCAAAGGCACCCACAGTAACAAAGCAGACCATTGTTACCAGACCTGCCTCAGCAAGTGCACATGCCGCGACAATTCCCCATGACCAAGATTTCGCTCTAGAGAGAGTCTTATCCTACTTGCAGTGTACCTTTTCCTATGTTTCCTATCAAGTTACTTGCCACGGAAACCGAAGCTGGAAATTTTTGGCCAGCTGCGAGCAAAAAAATCGTGGAAACGCCTATACCAAACCAAGGTAAGGAACGAAACTCCAACTAACAATACATAGATCCCTTGTCACAAATTTTCAGATTCCGAATATACCACCTTTACACCATTGAAGTCTCCACCTCTGGCAACAAAATTAAAGTAAAGTTAAAGCGTCGCCAACCGAAGAGGTCGAGAAGTAGGATGAGCCGATTAAAAAAGGTTGAGAAAATTGAAAGTGACCCTGCATCAACTCCACCACCATCACCAAAGCGAGGCAACAAACGCCTTTAGAAAACTTCCCAATGAAAGATGCTAATTCGAGGTGATGACCTTACATATTAGTTATTTGCATTTTTTACTTTGTTTTATTAGTTTTACATGCATTGAGAACAATGATTCTCTCGAGTCTGGGGAGTTTTGTTTTTGTTTGTCTCATGGTCATTTGTATTCATTTTGTTGTCTCATGATAGTTTGTATATATTACTTGCCATGACAATTGCCTGATAAAACTATCAAAACCTGTTGTGATATCCTATGATGAGCTTTTCCATTACGCTTAGATGAAAAAACTTTAGATTTTAAGATTAGCATGGAGTTTTGCTTGAAATCTTGCTATGATGATGCTTATATTGACATTGTTGTGAGTTGTTGATTAAGGGAGACATAATAAACTATATGTTATTAAAATTGGGGAATGTGCTAGAGGTGCCTAACTGGCTCTAGCCATAATGAAATAAAATTTGAATTAAGAAAATTTCTTACTAGAGGTGCCTATCTGACTCTAGTTGTCATGCATTAAGAATCACTAGAGATGATTATCTGGCTCTAGTTGATTTATTTAAAAATAAATTTTTTTGCTAGAGGTGCCTAAAAAGTGACTCTAGCGGAATTAATTGCCCCAACAAGTAAATAATAAAACCTACAGTTTGCATGGAATCCTATTGATTAACTTGCACACAACTCCACGCACACATTTTCACTAGCATTGTGATTTAATTTGAGTAATTCTCTGTGTTGTCCAAATATCGAAAGGTAATCAATTCTTCGTGCCACAATTTTGAGGATTAAAGTCAGGTAGAGAGCATGTTTTGATGGTAAATGCCTTGGCAGAAAATTGTTAGTGTTTTGCATTGCTTGAGGACAAACAGTAGTTCGAGTTTGAAGTGTGTTAAGTGTGTAAAAGTACTATATGTTACACCATTTTACTTAGATTATTGTTCAAACTTAGGCTCGTTTAGTTGCATTAGTAGTAGTCTATGCATGAATTCGTAATATTTTCGTTTGTTGGGCTTAATTTCGTATTTTACTGTTTTTATGAAGAAATCGATGTTGTTTTGGTGTTTTTTTGTACAGGACGGATTGTCGTGGCAAGTAGGGACAAAAGTTGGAGGAATTGCCGAAGCTGATTGTCGCGACATATCTAGATAAATATAACATTATCCGTCTAGAACGTAGAGGACAAATTCCAAATTTAAAATTCAAATCAGTTAGAGATCAGATCCCATGAATTTTATGCGCATTCAAACTCCCCCTCATCTATTTAAGGGGATCACATCAACAACAAAGGGGGATCAACTTTTGGAGAGATCAGATCACAAGAATTTTCTTACACACTATTCTTCTTCATTTTTCTTTTGTGCGATCTATGTCTGGGATTAATTTCTTTTTACCTAGCCATGAACTAAATTAAATTAGTTGAGGTTATTAGGTTTTGTGGTGTGATAAACGATTGGATGGTTTTAGATTTTTTATTTCAATAAATTTTGAAGTTTATTCATTCTTGGATGTTTAATTTTTATCTTGAGAGAATTGGGAAAGAATCTTGAGACTTATTCATTATCTAAGCTCAAGAGAGTTAGATTCATGAAACGAGTGAACATAGTTACCATTTGAACTAATCGTTGGTGGGAACTAATCCGCCTTAAGAATAAGGATCAGATTTCAGCGGCTAAGAGAAGTGTAAGATCGGTTGTTTCTCACGCAAGATTAACGCATGGATGTATCACCAAGGCATGTGCAATCTACCAGTTTTTTTTGTTAAGGATAACACGAAGACGTTGAAGAACACTTCGACGAACTTTGAAGGAGGAAACCCAATTGCCACGACATTCATCCAGTCCAGTTGTCGTGGCATATATTGTGACCTAGTTACCACGACAATATATCCGGACTTAGTTGTCGTAGCAATTGAATTGCCTCAACAATCAATTGCCACGACAGTCCTTTAAGCAATTGCACCACTACTCATAACCTGACTTACTCTCTTAATCTGTTACACTACCCATTTATTTTACTTGCTTAGTTATTTTACTTGTTATTTATCACCACTTATCACTTTCAATATTATTCTTTTTTAGTGCAAGAAGCTAGAAATCAGAGTTTCACCAGTTCTTGTGGTGACGATCTTTACTATACTATAATTTGCGACGTGTTCATTTGCATCGTTTTCGTAGCACTTAAATCACACAACAAACATCGTGAGAAAACTATCCACGAATTCAAATCTCACATACAAATCTAATTTAAGGGTCCAAAGAAGGGACGATCAGTAGAGTAACAAATAAGTGTCATCTTGATAAGTCGATGCGACGTCAAATCAAACCTTGAGAGAGAAAAAAAAGTAAAAAGAGCAGTCAAATGACCGACAAAGAAAACTAAAAATATGACAAAAGACAGAAAAAAACGTTTCATAAAGATAAATAACGTACCATAAAAGAAGAGTTTATCCTTGTTAAAAATTAAGAAAACAAAGAAAAATTAAATATGAGAGATAAGAAAATAAAAAAACAATAAGTACCGGGATCAGCAAGCAATGCCAAAATTAATGTCGCTAGCAGCTAAAGAAAGATGAAGAAAAACTTGAGAAGCGGCGCTTGAGGAGAAAAAAAAAATACCTAAGTTAAGTTGACGGTGATAATTTTATATTTATTCTATCCAAAAAATAGTTTAAATACCTAAATAAAAAAATAAAATATTTTAAATACTTATTTTATATTTAAGCTTTTTTTTAATAATCACTATCACAAATCTTTTCACAAATTTATGTAGGAGCGTGTATTTTATAACATACATTTTATTCCAATAATTATGTGATGTGACTTGTGAGTTATTTTTTAAATATAAAATTTACTATGATATTATTATTTATTAGATTTTGTAGTATTTACGATGTGCATTACGTTGGTGAAACAATATATTTTCGAGAAAATATATAATTATTCAATAAATGATGTAAGTAGAACGTAAATTATTTTGGGTTCGATTCTTAAGTAATGTTTTTTAGTTCTTTTATTTAAATGATATAAAAGTATGAAAAGATAAAGAGATTTTTTAATTGGTTGAGTGATAAGAATACACATCTATTTTTATCTTGTGTTAGTTTAAATCTCGATATTTACCTTGAAAATTTAAAAATATTCCTATTATAACAAAAAAATCAATTATAATAATATTAATAGCTAATGATATAATTAGTTTTTAAATCATTCTTCATCTAAATTATTACTCACTAACTCGTTGACACCAACCTAAAAATTTAATTAATAATAATATATATAATATAATGGGTTTACAACAAACTTCTACTACTACTACTACTACTACTACTACTACTACTACTACTAATAATAATAATAATAATAATAATAATAATAATAATAATAATAATAATAATAATAATTTTATAAACAAACATGCATATTATCAAAAAAATTATATAAAGCCCTTTAATTTTACAAAAGTAATATATTTATGTAAACAAAATTAATCAATTATCAGTTGATTTAACAGAATGAAGTGTTAGGCCCACTATAATTTTATGTTTAATTAATTTATATTTAAAATAATTTTTTTATTATTCATGTACATATTTTTAATTTATATCGATAATTCATGGTCATATTCGCAAACATATTAAAAAAATACTCCTTCCGTCTCACTAAACTGTCACATATTGGTCAAAATTTGTTAACTTTGACTACAATTTATTTGAAATTTTTAAATAATTAAAATTTATAAAATATATATTTAAAAACTACTTGATTCAAAATTTTTAAAATATATTTTTTTATATTTTTATCAATAATAAATTTTAAATTATAAGAAGTCAAACTTAAAAAAGTTTGACTCAAATGTGACAGTTTAGTGTGATAGAAAGAGTATGTCCAACTGTCCGTATCACCTTGAAAGAACAAGTAGATGCCCCAAGTTCAATTAATGCAAAATTAAAATTTATAGTTATCAAAGATCAAACTTTGGTTGCCGGACAGAATCCATCTAGGTGTAAATTCTATAAATGCAAAATTAAGATTTGTAATTTTCAAAGATCAAATTAGATATCTTGAAAGAATTGTTTCAAGTTCTATAAATATAAAATTAAACTTTGTAGTTGTCAAAGATCAAAATTAAAAACAACAAATGTTGTGTGTATTGATAAGGCACATTGCACTTCTAAGGAGAGGACACGAGTTTAAATTTTAGAGATAACATTGTTAATAAGGGTATCCTCACACCCCAACACATGGACTGTAAAATGGACATTCATCATATAATAAAAAAATCAAAATTAAAGCTTACCGAATCATAAACCAGATTCGGATTACTTGAAGAAATCGGTTGAGACTCCAAATTTTTTAAGTACAAAATTATACTATACAGTTGTCAAAAATAAAACTCGAGTTACTTGCATGACAAGTAAGAATACTCACCATTATGCCTACTATTACGAATGTGTAAAAGTATTCAATCCAATTGATTCGACCCGGTCATTTTTTATTTTTGAATTGTATATCTAATCCATTTTTATTTTTTAGATCAGATACGGATTACAAATATTTCATGTTTCAGATAATTCGAAAATCTGAATTATCCGAAAATTTAAAATTTCACGAATATGAATCTTGTTACACTTAACAATTTGATGCATGTTATATCCGAAAAAACAAAATTTCCATAGACTGAATCTTGTTATATTTGAGAATTTGTTGCTTGTTATATTCTAAAATTTGAATTTTTATAGATATAACCATGAAATTCAAAAAAAAAAAACTTAAATCAAATTATACATTCGACTAATCGGATATTCGAATAATTGTATATCTGAATTTTTTCAAATCAAATATGGATCGTTGTTTTATCAATTTAAAATTTTGAAAATCCAACTTTTCGAATCGAAACCAATCTAATGTCTGAAAATGCACACCAGAAGCTACTATGTTATGTTGTTGGTTTTCTTTTCCTAGTAATCTGATATCTTTTTGGGAAATTATATGGGAGCGTGTATCTTATAACATACATTTTATTCCACTAATCATGTGGTTTGAGTTATTTATTTTTCAATTGTGGTGATATGAATGTAAGGAGTAGTCTTAATAATAAATGATAATATGTTTTATTTTGGTGACTCAAATTCGAACAACTTAATTTGTAGGTATTTGTAAATTTATTTATATTTAAAATAAGATATGAATATTATCTAGTACTCGAATAAAATGATAAAAAATATTGTGTTATTACCATTTTTTAGATTTTGTCAATGGGGAAATAAAAAAATTTGCGAAAAAATAAGTTGGGTGCATTAGTATAAAAAGTCAAAAACAGCATTATAATAATCCTTATATAAGTTGGGTGCATTAGTAAGGTACATTCTGTTCCTAAGGAGAAGGCGTAAGTTCAAACTTTGGAGACAACATTGTTGAGAGGGGCAGCCACGCACCCCGAAAATGGACAGTAAGATGGACATGCATATTACTAAAAAATAATCCTTATAATAATATTAAGGATGGGTTTACCACCTGATTAATAAAAATTAAAAAATATCAAAAGACTCAACATACAATTAATAATTAATTTAAATAAAATTTTAATTAAATTATATATATATATAATCTTTATTTTCAAATAATTAGATCAAATATCAACCATAGTCTGAAAATAAAAATTAAAAAATAGAATCTATATGAAAAATAAAATGTTGAGTCATTAAAGTTTTTAATATTTATTAAAATAGTGTTAAACGGTGTTGATCGCATGTTGTAGAATTTTCCTAATATTAATTACTATTTTAAAACAATGAGTTTTAATCATTTCACAGCTGAGTTAATACTCGGTTAATTTATGACATCAACTAAAAAACTTAATTAATAGTATAAATAATAAAATGGTTTACAACAAATCAAATTCACATTAAATCCAAAATAAATAGGTAGAAACAATTTTTTGGCAATAAGGTAGAAACAAATTTTAAATGCTTTAGTTACTTGCAATCCATTCCATATTATAATTTTTTGTAATTTAATCCAATTTAAACTTATATAATAGTGATAATAAACGAGAAATTATAGAGAATTAACTGTAAAATATAACATATTTTTTAATTTTGTTTATATAATTAAAAACAAAATTACCAACATTCATTTAAATGCAGCATCCAGCTGAAAACGAAGCATAAGATTCTTTTTTAACACTTAAGTCACTAACCGCGTAACCAACAGTGGAATTTCAATAGAAAAGAGTTAATTCTACAATATGTCCCTAAAGTTCAAAAATATTTTGATTGAGTTCTTAAATATTATTATCATATTAATCATGCCATTATATCAATTTAATCGCCAACTTAAATGTTAAATGTGACATAAAATATATTTAAAACACATTAATCGAATTTTAAATATGAAAACTAAGACAATAGAAGGACCTAATTTTACACAATGTTGATACTTTAAAGTTAATTTATTAATTTCAAGTGTTTCAACATAGTATAATGTAATTTTCCCCTTGAATTTGACAATTTGGTAACTTTTTTTGGTCCAAATTAGTCTTGAAACTTGGTAGCATTTCTCAAAATAGTACTCGAGTTTGAAATTTCAATCCTTTTGATAATGTGGTATTTTGAGATTATGCCATGTCATAACTAAAAAATATAAATTTATGTAATGATGTGGCACAATCTTAGTCTGTCACGTCATTAAAAGTACTTAAATTACAAATTAAAGTATCAAATTGAAAAGAATTACCAAATTCCAAAATTGATGTAGACAAAAAAAATCAAGTGTCAAAATGGCCAAATTTTAAGGTTTAGGGGCAAAATTTAAAATTAATCCTTTCAACTTTAACGTTCCAATTAGTAAGCTTGGGAAGCAAGTAGGAAATTGAATATAATTACAACAATGCCCTGAAGCTCGATTTTCGAAGCTGCCAAGTGGTTTAACATTCTTCAGACAAGAAACTCAAATTCGTGTCCGAACCAAGTGGTTCGGGTCCTGGTTTAGTCAACTATGGGCCCTACAAATAAAGACAAAACTTCACTCTTTTTGCTATTATGGGTGAAAAATACTTGTCAAGTTCTTCTATTATAGTAACTATATCAATTTAATTCCTCTAATATTAAATAGATCAATTTAATTCATTTATTATAGAGATTAATTTAAATTATTTGATCTATTATTAAATGGATCAATTGCAGTAGTAAAGCTTAATAACTATTTGGCCTATGAAGTATAGTGAAATTCTCACATCAGACTCTTTTATTATTTTTTGATCAGTTTGCTCCCTGGACATTCATTTACTTATCACGTTACTCTTTGATCACTTCCATTAGAGAAGGTTGACATGACTCAATGACATTCAACCACTAGTAATAAAAAAAATATTAGAAATCTAGAAAATTAGAAGTTCAAATAAAATCATAAAAAATCTTTAATAAAATCCAAACTTTATTAAAATGAACTCAAAACTTTTTAAGATTTCTTTTATATTTTTTTGAGTTTTTAGTAATTATTTTAGATATTTTTTTTACAATTTTTCGAAAAAGAACTTTTTAAGGGGTCAAACTGAACAAAAAATAATAAAAGGGTCAAAGTAAGAATTTCACTAAAACAAAAATAAAGATTAAACCTATAGGTACAAAGAATCAAATAATTCTATATTTTTACAAAGTTAACATTTACTACTTAAAAATATAAATTAATATTTTCACAACCTTTTGCAAATCGAATTTTTGTTGTTGTTTAAAGTTGAATTAATAATAATAATAATAATAATAATAATAATAATAATAATAATAATAATAATAATAATAATAATAATAATAATAATAATAATAATAATAATAATAATAATTTCAATGTCATTTTAAACGGTAGATGTAAAACATGTAAAAAATGATTTTATTTTAAAAATATAAATTAATATTTTCACAACCTTTTGCAAATGGATTTTTTTTGTTTAAAGTTGAATTAATAATAATGATAATGATTTCAATGTCATTTTAAACGGTAGATGTAAAACATGTAAAAAATGATTTTATTTTATTTAATTTTACTAATATGTGGGCAAATGGATTCATTTAATAATAGAGACTAATTTGAACCAGTCTCTGTAATAGAGGGACTAAATTGATACAATCCCTACAATACAGGACCTGACAAGTATTTTCACTACAGATTATGCCTTCCACCGAAGCTGAGGTTCAGTTTCCGAACCTCTCATATGAGTTCCAAAGCAAGTTTCCCGCTCACACACACTCTCTCTCGTTGGATTACTTAGCCGAGTGTAGAATAAAAGGCAAAGAAAGAGAGCTTAAATAGCTTCGCTTGCACTCTCTTCTGACTCCCTCTTCATCTTCCGTTTTTCTCTATTTTTTGTTAATGGCGAGGTAAGGTTTGAGAAATTAATGATAAAATATTCAAACAAATTAGTAAAATTTTACTAACTAATCTCCGATCATGAGATTAAAGCAATCGCTTTTGATATCGATTATGGTAGAGTTTACTGATTCTGGGTCCGATTTTTTTCCTGGATAAATTCATGGACTTCAACTAAAGAATCCCTTTTTTAAAGCTACGATTTTTCTTGAATAAAGCTCACTTTTTTCTGGGGTTTTGATGTTGAATTCATGGGTTACAATCTTTTTTTATTATTATTCTGTGTTGGGTCGTCGTTAAGGTTCGAACTTGCTCTCTTACTCTTACCATGAAAATCTTTTTTATTTTTCTTGATTTTATACCTTTTTTGGGGAGTTATCTATTTTGTGTAATGGGGTTTGGTTTTCAGTTTTTTTGTTCTTTATTTTCCTCTGATTTTGTTTGCAGGAGCTGGCTTGTTGATAGCAGAGCAATTGCAAAGAAAGTGAAAAATGCTTCATTGTCTTCTTCCATTACAATCACTGATTGTGGGGCAAATCGTGAATGCCCCAACTGTCATTACCGTATTGATAACAGTGATGTAAGTTTGGAATGTCGAGTTTTAAGGTTGTTTATGGTTTTCTTACATACATGTGGATGCCATCAATGATGTCTCTGGGGATATTCTTTTCTGTAGGTGTTTCCTAAATGGCCTGGTCTTCCAGTAGGAGTGAAGTTTGATCCGTCTGATGCAGAGCTTTTAGACCATTTAGCAGCTAAGTGTGGCGTCGGAGACTCGAAAGAACACCAATTTATCGATGAGTTTATCCCGACGCTCGACGGATGTGAAGGGATTTGCTACACTCATCCAGAAAATCTTCCTGGTAAACGTGTTTATGGATTCAATATATTTGTGTTTTACATTGCTGTCTTATGTAGGATGGATTGGATTCTGCGAATTAGATGATTATATTGAAGTAGGATTGTTGGTATTTCGCATTCAATGGAACACACTCTCGGTTCATGGTTTGGCAAATTCGGAGTTTACAATGATGTAGAGTTGATATTGTGGCTTGGTTTGGGTTCGATATCTTTGTTCTTTACATTGCTGTCAACTGTAGGATGAATTCGGTTCACCAAATTAGATGATTATGTTGAATATAGAATTGTCGGTATCATGCATTTGATGTTACTCGAAGCAAGTAGGCTACATACTCCTCAATTACATTATTCCTAAGGTGCTGTTCGTGGTTAATCTTGCATAATTTGGAGTTTACGATAATGGAAAACTGATATATTGCAGCTTGTTTTGGATTTTTCTTCAAAGTAGATGGTTATGTTGAAAATAGAATCGTTAGTATTATGCATTCGATGTTATTCAAAGATAGTACGTGACATACTCCTCGAATACATTGAGTTCTCGAGGTGCTATTCATGGTTAATCTTGGGAAATTCGGAGTTCTTGATGATAGAAAGTCATAATGCAAGCTTGATTTGGATTCAACCAGATGATAGATAGTGCATAAATTCGATTCTCATCACTTCATCTTGATTTTGTGCAGGTGCGAAGAAGGATGGAAGTAGTATCCACTTCTTTCATCGAACGATTAATGCGTATGCAACTGGTCAGCGCAAGCGCCGAAAAATCCACAATCAAGATAACACAAATGAGGAGCATGTTCGTTGGCATAAGACGGGAAAGACCAAACCTGTTGTAGAAAATGGAGTTCACAAGGGGTGGAAGAAGATCATGGTTCTGTACAAAAGTTCGAAGAAAGGATGCAAACCCGAAAAGTCGAATTGGGTAATGCATCAGTACCATCTGGGGGATGAAGAAGAAGAGCATGACGGGGAATATGTGGTTTCAAAGATTTCCTGTCAACAGCAGAAACAAACTGAGAAGAACGATGACAGCCCGATAACTGAAGAACCGGATAACTTGATGATTCGCACCAGTCCAAGGACCCCAAAAACAATTACTCCTAATCCACCTCGGCCATGTAAGTCGATGCTATATGATGACATTGAAGAAAATATGCACCAGGTATTTATCTATCTTTCTCGAACTTTTTATGATATACAGCTTTGATTGCCACACACACACACACATCATTGTGCATTGAAATGAGCCTCTTATTATCCGCTCGGATGAAACAAATTGTCGAAATTTTGTGTTGTTTTATAGTGTTTATAAGAACCGAATAACAAAATATCAAACCCTTGCCTCATAATAGACATGAAGTTAATCATGTTTTCTATAAATTGTAAACTATGATTTCGTTCATTTGATTCTCATCGAAGTTCATTTTGATGGATTAGGAAGCAAAATTTTCTGTAGAAGGATCTCATCTACCAAAGGATTCTGTTCATTGTGAGGATAATCCGGACTGTCAGGCATGGTTGGCCGGGGAATCTCAGGCTGGCGAAAACTCTGATTTCAATGGCTTGGATGATTTTCTGCTATGCAATGAGCTTTTGGATCCATCTTCTCTGCTAACAAGTTCAGTAAAGAACCGAGTATCAAATGCTGATGGTACTGATGAGATGAAAGGAAATAATGATGTAGCTTACGGAATTTCTGAGCTCGAGAACTTGGAGTTCGATACACCACCTGATGTACCACTAGCTGTAAGCTTCTTTTCCTACATCGTCTCTAAATTTCATCATGTAATTATCTCACATCAATTTTGCTGCAGGATCTACAATTTGGCTCTCAGGAAAGCATTCTTTCATGGTTAGACCGATTATGAAGAAGTAATATGATGCAGAATCTGCATCCCTATTGACAAAGTCCAAGTTTTGAGCTCGTCTATCGTCTCACCGAAGCTGTTTCCATGTCCAGCATTTCATAGGGCTAGACAATGTTTGTTTTGCTTTCGGGGACATAGTGAGTTTGTTCGATCTCGGTTTCTTCATTCAAGGCTGTTTGACTCTCGTTTCATCCCGCAGCTGCCAGTTCGAAGCTTGTATCCGTGAAGCGAAAAGTGTCCGGTTTCCAGTAAGTGCCTGCTGGTGGAGACAACATTCAAGGTCATGTTATCAAGAAAGATTTAAACGTTGTTTCTATGGAACCAACATACAGTCTTTCGCAAATAACATGGAATTCTAATATTTTTCGCTGCTACATTGTAAGAAACAGAAACATTTGGTCTTGTATTGCAACTGAAATTTGTAACGACATTATTAAAATCTCTGCTACTGTTTTGCATTTACAGTTGATGTCATGTAAGATATTTTAACTCCATTAGTGTGTGAAATGTTGAAGTTCCATTCTTGTCTTGTTTGAATGCACTCAATCTGTTCTGGAAGAGAATAATTATGTTAGGTGGTATTCAGATAAGAGAAAAACTTTGATACATAATCTGTGTAAGTTAAAGTTTACACATGCTTGTCAAATTTAGGGGTAGGGGTTAGAGTTAGTGTTTTAGGTTTTAGATTTTAAAGAAAAATTGTGTAAAAAAAATTATACGGGTTGTGTACCAAAATATAACCCTTCAGAACCAACAAGTGTTGGGTGAATTGGTAAGGCATATTGCACTCTAAAGAAGAGGACGCGAGTTCAAACTTTGAAGACACATTGTTGGAGAGGCAGTCTCACACTCCGAACATGAACCATAAGACGATCATGCATATTGCTAAAAAAAATATAAACCTAACTCTAAATTCTTACCACTATCACTAAATTCTAAACCCCTAAACCTTACATCTTAAACTAAGACCCTAAACCCTAAAATTAAGGCGCTTATTGAAACTTTCAGTTTTCAATATAAATCCATATTTAAATTCAGATATTTCAATAATCATTTGCATATAAATATTATTCCTCCTGTCTCACTTAATATATCTAGTATTAATTTTTTTTAAAAGTGAATTATTTTAACTTTGACCATAATTATTTTAAATATTTTGATTAATTAAATTTTATAGAATATATATATATATATATATATATTTAAACTACTTCATTGAAGGTTTTTAAAATATTTTTTTATATTTTTACTAATAATAAATTTTAAGTAATAACGAGTCAAAATTTAAAAAATAAACTAAACAAAGTTAATATTGAACATATTGTATGGGACATAGAGAATAATATTTTATATAAAGTAGCTGAATATTAAATTTATAGAACCTTTTAATCCTTTGAAGGCGAATTTTTGAATTCTCCTAGTGAAAAAGAGAGTCTTAATATCTTTAAGGAAATTTTGGTTCGAGTATGGCCGCACAACGTGTATGAGCAGAAGAAAATATATCGTTATGTAATCAAACTAAATTATTAAAAAAAGAAAGAAAAACCCTTTAAGCTCAAGAGCTGGTTTTGTAATGTTTTTGTAAAACAAAACCAATCATCTCACCTACTAAAAAATGTTTTTGCTTTATTTATTTATTTATTTGTCATTTTCTGTGAAAATTCATATTACCACGTTTTTTATTTCCTTGATTCTGAAATGATCCAGATGATTTAATAGGGATGGCAACCGGGGGTCAAGTTTTTGGCCGCTAACTCGACTCAAAATTTAAATCATTTGTCTCGTTTTCGATTCGACTCGATTCTAATTTATTATATCCTCAATCTGATTTGATCCGACATAATAAAAAACATAATTTAACTCCGACCCGACTTCGATATTTTAATAAAAAAATTGACTAAATCTGACCCGAAAAAAGTAATAAAAATATTAAATATAAAATATAAAAATATAATAAATATATATAAATATATCATGTCGGGTCGGAAAATTTTCACCATAAACCTGAATTCATCACAACCTGACTTTATTTCTCCAATAACCCGACTCAAACTTAATTTTTTAATAAATAAAAAAAAAACTACCTCTATCGAGTCGGGACCCAACGAAGACGGGTCAAATTACCATCCCTAATTCCAACCACTAAAATCAAAAGGCATTAATCCACTTCATATCAAGTGCGAATCTATGATTTCATCCCACCTCTCTCTAATTCTTTTATTGAAAAATAGAATTGGTAGATCTAGAGTGCGGCAGGTCTAAAATATGGCTAAAAGATGGTAACTTTTAAAATATGTTCAATAGATTTTTCAACATTTTAAATTGAACTTTTCGTGTTTTTTTTACAAGTTTCGATATTTAGTTTTTTTTTATAACTTTTAAGTTTTTGAACAACTATCGATACTTACAAAACAAGTTTCGATACTTGTTAAAAAAATAGAAAAAATTAACCTAAAATGTTATCAAAAAATCTAACATTTTAAAATTTTAAACAAATATCAAATTTTGCCGTATTTTAGCCACACCCTAAATCTATTGTATGTTAGACTCCCCCAAGAAAAATTGGAAGTAATATCATGCAACCTTGTGAATGGTTTTTTTTATCAGTTAAAGTGTAAAATTATGGACTCAATCCACAGCCACAAATACCACCTGGCCATTAATGCATGCATCACTCATTATCAACAAATCCAAACAATGTATAGAGAGGTTTGTATTTGATCGAATCAGGTGGAAAGATTCGACTTAGTTGAGTGTTTCACTATTATTTTATTATTCGAATTTTATTTAAACATTTTTAAAATTAAGATTATAAAATTTGAATCAAGTTGAATAAATATTTGTTTGTTTGTTTTTTTGAATAGTGAATAGAATATTTGTTAAAGTTTATGTTAAATTTAAGTATAATTATTTATAATGTTATTTAATAAATTAAATATCATCTAAAATTATAATATATTTGTGTTATTTTCTAATTTATAAAGTTATTTAATAAATTAAATATCATTTAAAATTATATAATATATTAATAATATTCTTAAAGAGGAGATGTTGTGAAAAAAGTTATAGATACAAAGAGTTAAAAGAAATTTATATCATATTTATAATTTCTTTTAAGGGTAAAATACACCTGCAACACGCCAAGTTTTTTTTTAAAAAAGGTTATGCAGTGAAGGGGGTTTGAATCCATGACCTTGATTGCTAAGGCCGAGAGATTAACCATTCGGCCTAAGTTTGGGCCCGAATATGATTTTTCCATGAATTGATATTATGCTCATTGGTGCGGTTGTAATAATAATAATAATAATAATAATAATAATAATAATAATAATAATAATAATAATAATAATAATAATAATAATAATAATAATAATAAAAGTTTGAACCAAATTTCATATCTGATAATTAATACCCTAAAATATTCAGACCCTTCATTCTCTCTCTCGACCCATCATCTTCTCCATCCACTCACTTTACCGTCTGCATTCCCGATCTATGGCCACCGCCGTGCCGTGGCGTGTACCGCCGCTACGATCTGAATCGTCGTCTTGTTATGGTTCCGTCTTTGGTCATCAATTGCAGTGGAACGTCACCGTTAGCTGTGTAGGTAGATCTGAAAGTTCGGCGAGAACCAAATCCCTCGCCCCCTATTTTCCTCCATTTCCTGTAACACCCGTGTTTTGGGGTTAGGAGTTAGTCGGGTTAGTGGTCCGAGTCGGTAAAATTAAATTAAATCTTTTTGGCCATGACATGAGTTAATTGAAATTTAATAAAAAGGGGAGGGACCAATGTGGTAATTTAACCCAAAAGTTTTAAAAAGGAAGACAACCTTTTTAGTTTCAAAAAGGAACAAAAAAGAGAGCTCATCTCTCTTTTCCTTCTTCTTCCACGTTGGGAGTTCTAAAACCCCTCCCCAAACCCTAAATTTACTATTCCATTGATTTCTCCCTCATTTCAAGGTCTTTTTCAAAAGTAAAGGTATATTCTTACTCTCCTCTTCATTTCCTATATATCTATGGTTATGGATTTTAAAACCATGAACTTTGGAAAATTAGGGCTTGATAAAAGTTTAAGTTTTTATTGGATTTTTCAATTGATTTCGATTTATTATGTTGGGTTTTGGTTTAATCTCATGAAAATACACATTATATGTTGAAATGGAGGATTTTGGGTGAAAATCCGAAATGGGTTTTTGAGACAATTTTTAAGGTGTCTAAAACTTGATTTTTGGTGGGTTTTAGGTTGAAATTAGAGGGCCGATGGGTTATGTATGTTAGGAAAGTATTTTGGAACCATTTAGATGTTATTTGGGTGTTTGAAAACATGATTTTCTGTTGGGTAAAGTAGGAGTACGAAAATGGGGATTTTGATGATTGTTTGGGTTGGAAATTGTTGGAGCTTGGCTTGCACTTATGGGTTGAAGTTGTGGCTGAAACTTAGATATCATTTGTGGGTATAAAATGTGTTGGAAACTTGGGTTTTGATCAAGGTTTATGGGCCACTCGAATTAGATAAAGTTGGGGTTTGGTCATGACTTGAAATATTGAGTTTGGTATTTGAATTGTATTCCGGGTTAGCTACTTTGATGTTTGAGTTGATTTGAGGTTGTTTTGCTTGTGTTGAGGTGATTAGAAGCGAGGTTTTGAGTTGGTGAAGCCTTGGGAACAAATCCGGAAATTGAAGACCATGGTTGCTTGGTATTTGAGCTTGGAGGTGGAGGTGAGTGGTTAATGTTTTTAAACTGGTTTTTAAGTGGTTGGTTCAAGCATGTGGACTAGGTTGGGCTTGGTAGACCCACCTAGAGTTAGGATTAGGGTGATAGCCTAATCCTAAGCTTTAGTTAAAGACATTGGATGAACTCTTTAATTGATGTTATGCCTCATGATGATTTATGTTATGACGATTATGTATAATGTGATATACATGCATGTTGGGGCATGACCTAATGCATTGTTATATGCATGTTGTTGAGACTTGATGCGATGCGTTGATATATGCACGTGGTTTGGTTTATGAATCGTGCATGATAGTGATCATGGTGAGTACGTGCTAAGCATGGAAGTTATGTTGAATTGATATTGTGAAAGGTTGTGGAATTTGATTAATATTGGCACTAGTATGCTTGGGTACAATGATCGATCATTAGGATGAGTGTGCACAAAAATTGAGTCAAAACGTACGTGGCCTTGGTGGCGTTAAGGCACCAAGGAGGAGTACGGTGATGTAATATTCCATCGGAAATTTATATATATATTCTACGTGATGATGAGTGGAATCCCATCCGTAGGGCATGTGGTGATGAGTGGAATCCCGCCCATGCAAGGACCGGTGATGAGTGTAATCCCACCGAGGTAATGTTGTTGTTGGAAATGCGTTCCAACATGTTATCCGCGTATTCGAGTCATAGCTAGGTGCCAATATGAGGTTGTATGTATATACCAATATGAGATTATACATATATGCTTATATGATACGAAATGTGACTCCCTTTATGAATCGATATGTGATGTGGTTAATGCATTGAGATATGTATCGTTGTAAGTTGAACTTATGAGATGTTGAGCATGACATAATGTTGATTATATGTTCATGCATCATGTTCATTTTGGCTTATGCGGATCGGAGGTAAGATCATGCATTTCATTATGGAAATTGCTCGTGCTTGGACCTTGCATTGTCGAAGGTTTGTTTTATGAGCTTACCCTCACTAAGCTTTTATGCTTACGCTCTCTTTTGTTCGACAATGCAAATCAATAGCTTGAGGGTGGCAAGGGCAAGGAAAGGTCTCCAAGTGTTGCTATTGGTTAGCTCAAAGTATGAACTTTAAATTGTAGATTGTAATAGTCAAGCAATGGGATAAGTGTTGTTGATTTGTGCTATTGTTGGTTGTTTAGGAGCATGTTTAGACTCCTTAGTTATGTTGTTTTGATTGGCTTGTTGATGCCGTGTTTGGATTGTAAACCATGTCTAAATTTCTTACCATGTGCGTTGGCCATGTGCCTTGTGAGAATGCCTAAGTGTATGGATGTCGAAGCATGAGACCTTAAGTGCTTGTTTGCCTTCTTTTGAATGAATGCATGAATTCCTTGGTTGATTGAGGTATGCTCATGTTGGGTGTCTTGTATGACTAGATTATGGTTAATAGATGTTGCATGAATGCTTGTTTGTGTCTAGGGAGGTCTTAAATCGCATCTAGGTTCGAGTCTTGTATGTTTTTGCTAAATTTGGGAGTCATGCAGTGCAGGGCGTATCGATACGCCTAAGGGCCGTATCGATACGGTCTTGCCTCCAGGACTCAAGTTTGGCTGGGCGTATCGATACGCGAGGGTGTATCAATACGGTTTTTGCTCACTGGAATTCTGAGATTTTGGTGAGTTAGTACCGTATCGGTACGGTGTGTTAGCGTATTGGTACGAGTTTATCTCGTTGACCACGAGATGTTGACTGAGAATGGCGTATCGATACGCTCAAGGGCTGTATCGATACGGTCTTCTTGTGTTGACTGTTGGGTGTTGACTTTGGTCAAGGCGTATCGATACCCTTGACAGGTGTATCGATACAGCCTGCTTAATTACAGAAAATAGGCTGTTTTAAAGGTGATGTCTTGAATGACCGTTTTTGTATTGCTCTTGTTTCCGCTGACGTGTTTCACATAGGATATGGTAATGCATTTAGACAAGATAAATAAAAGAAATTTTCTAGGGTTGCTAACCGAGGTGGGACCTTAACAGGTTTCGCGTCGGTTTTCCCTGTGTAGCCTACTCGAACCGGTCAGCCGACCAGACCGGGGCGAGGGGGTTACATTTGTTGGTATCAGAGCCTAAGGTTTCCGAGACCTTGGGTATGTAAGTGAGGTAAGTTAAGTTGTTGTGTTGAAATTGCACGGTGTTTGCTCGCCATGTAAGCATGCTGCTTGTTGTTCGAGTATGATGTGATGTGTGATTGTTTGATTGTGAATGTATGTCGTTTGATCATGCGTGTGCGTTGCTTGAAGCATGTTTAGTAGAGTCCCATTGCTTCTATTACATCGGAAAAAGAGATTTTAAGTGAGGGAATCATACTTGAGCTACTTGGACCCTTGCCTTGCTAACCTAATCTTGTATGTTTTATTGTTGTTGTTTATTTATTGCTTTTAGTAAGTTTGAGGTCAGTGTGTGGGCCGTGAATCGGTAAGTGGAGGTTGTGGTTTCTGAAATGTGGATGTTGTTGAAGAAGATCATTTCTATAGTTAGGGAAGTACGGATGTACCGGAGTGGAGGTACATTTAGTTTGTTTATGTCAGTATGTACGTGGGTTGATACCTGTTGATGAGGGACGACATGATTGATTTTGGTGTTAGTTGGTAAGAAGAAGTGAAGGCCTATGAGTGGGAGTCAGAGTGGTGTCGATGTTTTAGCCGATAAGCCCTTGGTACAGTATTAAGTTTGTTTCCTCCGGTTGATTCTGAGTCTGTACTTCTGTATGTTGTTAGCAAGTATGCAAGTTTGAATATGCCTGGTGAAGTGTTAGGGGTGGGTATGAGTATCTTAGTTCTTTTGACGAGATCAGGGTAATGGTCTCATGTGAGAAATCTGAAATTCAGAAATGCTAGTTAGTGATCGTTGGGGTTCAGCCTATGGTTTTAATACAAGACAGCCGATCAGTATCCGTGAGTGGGAATCGATTTGTGTGATTGAGCCAGAGTGCGTCTGAGTTGTCTTCCAGCAAGAAGAAGAGATGAAGTCGCCTCCGATATAGTCAAGCCGAGAAGGAGTCTTGAGTTTTGACTCTAGATTGTTTAGTAGTAGGATGTTCCGGGTCGTCAGGACCGATGTTGTAGAACATGTTCTAGTATAATTTTCTGCGAGTGATTAGAACTGCATTTTGAGGTTTCGAGATGCTCTAAGAACAGTCTAGAAGAGTCAGATTTTGTTGAAGAACCAGCCTGAAAATAAAAGGACCGAAGACTAGCAGCTGTGTACATGTGAAGTTGCAATTTCTGCGGATTCGTCCTTCTGTGTGTGAGCATGTAAGGAAGCTAGATATCTTTGTTGAGATTTTGGACTTAGGGACACATGTGACTAGACCTTTTGGGAGATAGTGGTGGCCAGAAAGATGTACGGAAGATGCTTGTTGGTGGTTCAGGGTTACGTGTTTCCAGTAGATGTGAAATATTTGTCTTTTACGGTTTCGATGTACCTTTTGACATGGTTTGGCCTGTAGAACACATAGCTAGGGTAAACTTTGAGATAAAGAGAGAGTTGCTTTGAAGTTGCAGATTTCTGTGAGACTGTAGTGGTAGGTGAGAATGTGAACTTCTTGTCGAATGTTGATCTAGCTTTAGAGGTTGAAGATTGATCGAGTTTAGTTGACAGGCTTGTCTAGCGAATGTGATGGATTTGATTTTTGAATGAAGATTAGACCAGAGAATGTTAGAATAGTTTGTGATTTTTCCTAGAAGTGTTTAGAAGAAATGCCCAGTTTGTCTCCTGACAGAGAAGAAGAGTTTATTATTGATACCGTCACTGAGATTGCTCCTGTTTTGATTTGCTCTGTATCTAATGGTTTCCGACAGAATTGAAAGTATTGAAGAATCAACTTCGAGATTTGTTAGACCTTAGATTTATTAGGCCTAGTACACCGTCTTAGAGTATGACAGTGCAATTGGTGAAGAAGAGAGAAGTCAATACGAGAATGTGTTTAGATTTCAGACATTTGAAACAATTGACAGTAAATGAGTAGTATCCGTTTCCGAGTGTCAGTGATTTGTTGATCAATTTGGATATGCTTCAGTCTTTTCGAAGAATAATTTGAGATCCAATTACTACCAGTTGAAAGTGAGAGAAGTTGATGTACCGAAGACAGCTTTCGAGGCAAGATGTGATCACTTTGAGTTCTGAGTTATGCCATTTTGTTTGACTAGTATGTTAGTTACTTTTATAAAGATGTCGAGCAGAATATTTCCTGAGCTCCTTGATCAGATTTTAGTAGTTCTCATAGATGATACATGGGTATATTCACGTACCGAAGAAGACCATGACAAGATTTGAAGTTAGTGTTGTAGATCCTATTAGAAAATCATTTGTATGCCAAGTTGAGCAAACGTGAACTCCGAGTTAATGAAGATGTTCTCCTAGGACATGTAGATCAGTCGAGTGTATTAGAGTAAATCCTATATAGGCAGAAGAAGACGTGAGTTGGAAGAAACCAAAGACAGTGACAAGTATCTATAGTTCCTAGGTCTAGCATTGTTACTTTCAGAGAATTATAAATAGTCTTTTGAAGATAGCTGCTCCTTTGACAAGTTGCTACAGAAGAATGTTTAGTTGTGTGGTTAAATGCGAGACAATGAGCCCTTGAGAAACTGAAAGAAACCTTGAAGATAACTTCGACCTTGAATCAACTTATATCAGAGAAGGAGTCTGTGAACCATAGTGATTCGTTACACGTAGGGTTAGGTTGTGTGCTTATGCAAGATAGAAGATTGTGGCCTATTTTTCGAGATAGTTGAGAAACCTTGAAAAGAATTATCCAACACTAGACATAAAGATAACTACAGTTGGGATTGCTTCGAAGACTTAGAGACAAAGCTTGTACAGTAAGAAATGCACAATGTATGCGCTTATCATCAGAACTTGAAATATTAGACGACTTAGGAAGGGTTGAAACTTGAACAACATAGGTTGTTAGAATTGTTTGAAGACCTTAATCTCAAGATTGAGTATCATCCGAAGAGAGCCTACGTAGTAACCGACGTTCCGAGTTGTATTTGTTGTTAGATTAGTAGTAGAGTTGCGAGATGTAATTGCCGAATTCAGTTTACTGAATGATAGTATTCTTGTGGCCGAGTTTCATGTTAAACCTACTTTGAGTCAGATACTTGAAGAGAAATAGTTGCAAGACAGGTTCTTGACACCTCACGTGCAAGACATAGTGGAAGGAAGACCGTCAGAATACATTTTTAGAGATGATAGAGTTTGTATTTTTAGAGACAAAATAGTTGTACCAATTGACATAGTGTTTTGAGACGTGTTGTTTTGGGCTGAAGGACACGGCAGTTTAATTCATATCGCATCTGAGTGGTACGAAGACGTATTGTGAGTTGAAGATGAGTACTTCTGGATTGAGTTGATGAATAATGTGGTTCAATATGAGAGTAAGTGTGTAAATTGCCAGCGTGTCGAGACCGAGCGTCAGTTTTCTTCTAGTTTGTTACATTCATGGAAGATTCTTAGTGAAAGTGAGCAATAGAGGTTCGGGATTTCTGCTAGATCTTTGAAGACGTCTGCATAGTGTTTGGTTATCTGTTGAAGTCAGATGATCAGTCAGAGGAAGTTATGAGTCAAGTTTTAAACAGTGCTGTTTGAGACTGTGAATCAGGCTAGTTTTGTTGTTTATTTGTTACGGTTACCACCAGAGTTAGAAAGAGGTTTGTGATGTGTTTCGTGTATCTGTGATTCAGAAATGTGAGTCAGATCTATCCTGTGCCATGTTTGTAGAAGAGATTGAGTCCAACTTAGAATCGACAAGCAATGGAGAACCAGTGGGGATCTTAGCATCAGATAGCTAGTGTTGTGTGGTAAGTTTACCGAGTTGAGGAGTATGTTGTGGCGGGAAGTGAAGTGCGGAGGAGCATGTTTCAGTGACTCTTCCTGTCCGATAAATTTCGGGGACGAAATTTCCTTAAGTGGGGTAGAGTTGTAACACCCGTGTTTTGGGGTTAGGAGTTAGTCGGGTTAGTGGTCTGAGTCGGTAAAATTAAATTAAATCTTTTTGGCCATGACATGAGTTAATTGAAATTTAATAAAAAGGGGAGGGACCAATGTGGTAATTTAACCCAAAAGTTTTAAAAAGGAAGACAACCTTTTTTAGTTTCAAAAAGGAACAAAAAAAGAGCTCATTTCCCTTTTCCTTCTTCTTCTACGTTGGGAGTTCTAAAACCCCTCCCAAACCCTAAATTTACTATTCCATTGATTTCTCCCTCATTTCAAGGTCTTTTTCAAAAGTAAAGGTATATTCTTACTCTCCTCTTCATTTCCTATCTATCCATGGTTATGGATTTTAAAACCATGAACTTTAGAAAATTAGGGCTTGATAAAAGTTTAAGTTTTTATTGGGTTTTTCAATTGATTTCGATTTATTATGTTGGGTTTTGGTTTAAACTCATGAAAATACACATTATATGTTGAAATGGAGGATTTTGGGTGAAAACCCGAAATAGGTTTTTGAGACAATTTTTAAGGTGTCTAAAACTTGATTTTTGGTGGGTTTTAGGTTGAAATTAGAGGGCTGATGGGTTATGTATGTTAGGAAAGTGTTTTGGAACCATTTAGATGTCATTTGGGTGTTTGAAAACATGATTTTCTGTTGGGTAAAGTAGGAGTACGAAAATGGGGATTTTGATGATTGTTTGGGTTGGAAATTGTTGGAGCTTGGCTTGCACTTATGGGTTGAAGTTGTGGCTGAAACTTAGCTATCATTTGTGGGTATAAAATGTGTTGGAAACTTGGGTTTTGATCAAGGTTTATGGGCCACTCGAATTAGATAAAGTTGGGGTTTGGTCATGACTTGAAATATTGAGTTTGGTATTTGAATTGTATTCCGGGTTAGCTACTTTGATGTTTGAGTTGATTTGAGGTTGTTTTGCTTGTGTTGAGGTGATTAGAAGCGATGTTTTAAGTTGGTGAAGCCTTGGGAAAAAATCCTGAAATTCAAGACCATGGTTGCTTGGTATTTGAGCTTGGAGGTGGAGGTGAGTGGTTAATGTTTTTAAACTGGTTTTAAGTGGTTGGTTCAAGCATGTGGACTAGGTTGGGCTTGGTAAATCCACCTAGAGTTAGGATTAGGGTGATAGCCTAATCCTAAGCTTTAGTTAGAGACATTGGATGAACTCTTTAATTGATGTTATGCCTCATGATGATTTGTGTTATGACGATTATGTATAATGTGATATACATGCATGTTGGGGCATGGCCTAATGCATTGTTATATGCATGTTGTTGAGACTTGATGCGATGCGTTGATATATGCACGTGGTTTGGTTTATGAATTGTGCATGATAGTGATCATGGTGAGTACGTGCTAAGCATGGAAGTTATGTTGAATTGATATTGTGAAAGGTTGTGGAATTTGATTAATATTGACACTAGTATGCTTGGGTACAATGATCGATCATTAGGATGAGTGTGCACACAAATTGAGTCAAAACGTACGTGGCCTTGGTGGCGTTAAGGCACCAAGGAGGAGTACGGTGATGTAATATTCCACCGGAAATTTATATATATATTCTACATGATGATGAGTGGAATCCCATCCGTAGGGCATGTGGTGATGAGTGGAATCCCGCCCATGCAAGGATCGGTGATGAGTGTAATCCCACCGAGGTAATGTTGTTGTTGGAAATGCGTTCCAACATGTTATCCGCGTATTCGAGTCATAGCTAGGTGGCAATACGAGGTTGTATGTATATACGAATATGAGATTATACATATATGCTTATATGATACGAAATGTGACTCCCTTTATGAATTGATATGTGATGTGGTTAATGCATTGAGATATGTATCGTTGTAAGTTGAACTAATGAGATGTTGAGCATGACATAATGTTGATTATATGTTCATGCATCATGTTCATTTTGGCTTATGCGGATCGGAGGTAAGATCATGCATTTCATTATGGAAATTGCTCATGCTTGGACCCTGCATTGTCGAAGGTTTATTTTATGATCTTACCCTCACTAAGCTTTTATGCTTACGCTATCTTTTGTTCGACAATGCAGATCAATAGCTTGAAGGTGGCAAGGGCAAGGAAAGGTCTCCAAGTGTTGCTATTGGTTAGCTCAAAGTATGAACTTTAAATTGTAGATTGTAATAGTCAAGCAATGACCAATACGGTAATAACTCACCAAAATCTCAGAATTCCTGTGAGCAAAAACTGTATCGATACACCCTCGTGTATCGATACGCCCAGTCAAACTTGAGTCCTGGAGGCAAGACCGTATCGATACGGCCCTTAGGCGTATCGATACGCCCTGCACTGCATGACTCCCAAATTCAGCAAAAACATACAAGACTCGAACCTAGATGTGATTTAAGACCTCCCTAGACACAAACAAGCATTCATGCAACATCTATTAACCATAATCTAGTCATACAAGACACCCAATATGAGCATACCTTAATCAACCAAGGAATTCATGCATTCATTCAAAAGAAGGCAAACAAGCACTTAAGGTCTCATGCTTCGACATCCATACACTTAGGCATTCTCACAAGGCACATGACCAACGCACATGGTAAGCAATTTAGACATGGTTTACAATCCAAACATGGCATCAACAAGCCAATCAAAACAACATAACTAAGGAGTCTAAACATGCTCCTAAACAACCAACAATAGCACAAATCAACAACACCTATCTCATTGCTTGACTATTACAATCTACAATTTAAAGTTCATACTTTGAGCTAACCAATAGCAACACTTGGAGACCTTTCCTTGCCCTTGCCACCCTCAAGCTATTGATCTGCATTGTCGAACAAAAGAGAGCGTAAGCATAAAAGCTTAGTGAGGGTAAGCTCATAAAGCTAACCATAATGAAATGCATGATCTTACCTCCGATCCGCATAAGCCAAAATGAACATGATGCATGAACATATAATCAACATTATGTCATGCTCAACATCTCATAAGTTCAACTTACAACGATACATATCTCAATGCATTAACCACATCACATATCGATTCATAAAGGGAGTCACATTTCGTATCATATAAGCATATATGTATAATCTCATATTGGTATATACATACAACCTCATATTGGCACCTAGCTATGACTCGAATACGCGGATAACATGTTGGAACGCATTTCCAAAAACAACATTACCTCAGTGGGATTACACTCATCACCGGTCCTTGCATGGGCGGGATTCCACTCATCACCACATGCTCTACGGATGGGATTCCACTCATCATCACGTAGAATATATATATAAATTTCTGGTGGAATATTACATCACCGTACTCCTCCTTGGTGCCTTAACGCCACCAAGGCCACGTACGTTTTGACTCAATTTGTGTGCACACTCATCCTAATGATCGATCATTGTACCCAAGCATACTAGTGCCAATATTAATCAAATTCCACAACCTTTCACAATATCAATTCAACATAACTTCCATGCTTAGCACGTACTCACCATGATCACTATCATGCACGATTCATAAACCAAACCACATGCATATATCAACGCATCGCATCAAGTCTCAACAACATGCATATAACAATGCATTAGACCATGCCCCAACATGCATGTATATCACATTATAACAACGACGTGGTGCACCGTTGGCCCAGGCGTGCTCATCGTGTGGAGGGGAGCAAAACCCCTTTGACCGATCATCGATCCAACACCGGTAGAGGCCACATCGGAGTCTCGCGCTTTTTGGCCATTTTTGTTACAATTCAGAATCAAGCTCCTTGGCGTCTCCGACGACATTTTCCGTTGATCGGTCGATGATCTGAAAATCTAAAGGTAAAACCCGGTCTAAACCGGCCCCAAACCGGTCTAAACCCACCGAATCAAACCGGTTTGAACCCCCCTGTAACCCCCGTAGCCCGGCCTAGACGGTTGACCCGAACTACGAAGATTACACGGGGAAAACCAAAGTCAACCCGAAAGTCAACCTTGATTAACGACCCTTTTTTTTGTTTTTAAACTTGTCTAGATGCACATTAACCTTACATGTGATCACACAAACACCATGCTCAAAGATCACAAACATCAGAGATAAAACAGGGACCCAATTGAACAAATTACAACTTTAGGGACCAAATTGTAATTTCTGAAAACTTTAAGGACTTAACCAGATTTTAAGTTACCAACTTGAAATTAGTCATGTTTCATGCTTCTGTGCCAAATTTCAGCTCAAACGGACATCCCGAACTCAAACAATTGCACAAACAAGATTCAGGACCAAAATGCAAACATTTTGAAACATTTAACCGCCCATGTCAGCCCCCAACGGTCACCCGTTCCGAAACAGGCCAAGGCCGTTCCGAAACACGGGCCGTTCCGCAACGCGTTCCGCAACGGGGGTCTGGCAGAATGCCTTCCGTTTCGGAACGGTGACACCCGTTTCGGACGCCTGGGTTTATGCAGGGCACCCGTTCCGAAACGGTGTTGCCTGTTCCGAAACGCCTAGCCCAGAATGTTGCATTTTGCTCATTCAAACACACAATTGATCATTTCAACATGCTCCAAAAGCCACCAAACTTTGCCAACATGCAATTCAACACAAAAGAGACATACTTGCATCAACAATTCAACATATGAACAACACATATGAAAAGCCCCAATTCTATAGGCATGCTTCCTACACAAGCAACCATTTAAGCACAAACCTTTCAAAGCAACCTCAATTAAGCCAATTCATGTTTCAACAACATTAACAACAGTATTTAAACATTCATGATCAACACATACGATCACCATAACAACAATCCGAGAGATTCTACCCCATTGCCCTTATTAACTATAGCTATTCACCGAGACATACATCTCCATTGGAGTCCACCTTGAATCCCTTGCTCCTTGCTGCCCAACACTTCAAGAATCTGCATTGATGGACAAAAAGGAGCGTAAGCACATAATGCTTAGTGAGGAATGCTCAAAACCAAAACACCATCAATGCAGCGGGTCTTTAAAACACTTTAAAACCAACCCGATTTGCTTTCCAAAACCATGTTTGAAAACTCTTTCAACATCAAGCTCAAATCATGCATAAAAACCATATGCAAAGCTTAGGATAAAACCATGGAAACATATCCTTTCCACAACATACCTTTCTTAAACTTGGAAACCACATCAAGCAAGAAACCATTTAAAACCATAGTTCAAACAAACCATTTCATGCATTTAACCAAGGCATTATAAAACCATAACATCATATTCACATGCCTTTAACAACAAGTCATACATGACTCCAATGCAACATAGGTAATCCATGCTCACATGCATCATCTATCAAATGATAACCAACACTTGTTCAACATACAAGTAACATGCTTTCACTAGCATCAAACACATTTCATGCAACCATGCATCATTTCAAGCAATCCCATGCTTCACATGCAACCATGCATCATTTCAAGCAATTCCATGCTTCACATGATCAAGAACATTATATTGGCTTCCAAGAGATCAACCATATTCACTTTCCAACTTATCGATTCGATCGGATACGCGGATTACAAGCGTGTCCCAACGCTTCCTACACACTACCCAATCCAAGGTCTTCCAAATGGGCAACAACCTCCATTTGACCTTAACAACCTAAGGTTCCCATGTATGGACTTTTAAACACCATACAACCTTAGCTTTTCCTCAAGGTTACCATGTATGGACTTTCAACCGCCATACACCCTTGACATGCACAAGGTCTTTTCCGTATGGACTTTCAACCACCATACAACCTTTGCATAACCGATTGGTAGTTGTAGACATCATCTAACGAGGTACGGGACATCACACACAAGATCCACACATGGACTTAAACACTGCCATTGTGATCTTAACAAGTACAAGGTTCTCACATAAGGACTTTTAACCACCTTATAACCTTTACTTAACCAAGGTCCTCGAATGGGCAACAACCTCCATTATGACCTTAACAACTTAGGTCCTCGAGTGGGCAACAACCTCCACTATGACCTCTTCTCGTTAGGAATACTTGAGGGGAGTCTAACCGGTCCACACTTGACCACTCCGCCTTCAAGGCGACTTTATTCACGGTGCACCCAATCCTATAGCCGGCTAATTATACCCGATCAACGAACCAAGAACCATTCACATCTCTTGCCAACATAACAATCTTACCATAATATCCAATGTTCCACATGCATAAACACAATACAAGGTCATCACATCATTAGCTCAATGATTCACATGCATACACATAATGCAAAACCATCACATCATTAGCTCAATGATTCACATGCATAAACAATATGCAAAAGGTACAATTATCATCATTAATCATCATCAACTCACTGTTTTTAAGCATCATACAAAGCCAATGAACAACATGCAACACTATGCATCAAAACCACATTTTCAATACATTAAACCAAGGATCTCCTACCTTGAGCATCCTTTTCAATTGACTTTTAAAACCAGCATTAAACCATGCTAAAACATGCTTACAAAACAGAATTAAACCATGCAATAACACATGCACATCAATCATCAACCACAATTGATTTTAAAACCAAATCATACACAATCCAAAAGCAAAAACCTCTTCACTTACTCTTGAGCTTAGCAAAGTTGTTTAGACTTAAACTAAGCCCCCAAAAACCTTCAAACCATGTTTCAAAAGCTGAAATCCCAACTTCACTCACCGATTACCAAACAAGCTAGCCAACAAGCTTCCCAGGCTTCCGAAACCTTCCGAAAACACCTCCAAGACTCAAGGATCAACCTCCCCTGTTTCAAGCACACAAAAACAGAACATTAATGCATCCATATGCATTAAAACACCAGCAACATCAACACAACTCGCTGCTCATCACAAAACTAGCAATTTGGCTACCAAACACAACCGAAATCATCTCCAAACACTTCCAAAACTTAACCCAGCCAAGATCCATCACTTCTAACCATTTTTATACATCAAATAACATGCAAAATGATCACAACCACGTCCTTATACCTCCAGGTATAACAGATCACCAATTACACCCCCAAAACAACCAAAAACTCAAGTCAAACTTAGGAAATTCAACCTATCCGGGATTGCATTGATTAAACCTCAACTTCTAATCATTTTAGCATTCATTTAACATCAATTTAACACCTCAAAACCCTGCTTTAACAGATCACACGAAAATTTCACCAAAATCCTCAAATCTTGCATTTTAGCCAAAAATCAAGATCTCAATTGAAAAACCTTTAATAAAACATGAATCAAGGATTGAGAACTTAGGAATTTCAGTAAAGAACTGATAGTTTAGAGGAGAAGGACGTTCTTACCTCCAAACTTGAATTTCTCCATTTTAGAGCCAAAATGCTTGATGAAACAATTTGCAAATTGAGAGGTTTTGATGATGAGATGATTAGGAATCAAATGAGAGTTGAAATGAGGGATTAAGAAGTCAAAATCAGAGAAAGAGACCTGAGGAAATCTTGTTTGGGTAGAGAGAAAATGAGAGAAAAGAGAATTTGAGAGAAAATGGAAAAATTAGTTAAGAATTGGTTAAAATGATTTCCCTCCTTCTCATAACCTTTAAAAATCAGATTTTAAACTTAAAATATCTTAGAAAAATCTGGAGAAATCCTTTTTGGAATAATAGCTCCTTAAAGATTCAAAGTTTCAATCCTTTATAAAACTGCCCCGCAACTTTCAAAAATTACATTTTGGTCACTAGCCAAAATGTCAACCTTCCGAACCTCATTTTCCAAAATTGATTTCACAGTTCACTTTTATATATTAAAATATGATTTTAGAATATTTTTCCATATTTTTAATGCAACCCGAACTAGGCTTTCCTAAATTCACTCTTATATATTCGATCAGCACTTTGACCGAACCGGTCAACGCCAAAACTTCTGAGCCCAAAACCGGGGCGTTACACCCCCAGATCGAACCAGTCCAATTGATAAACCTGTTCGACCCATCAAGCCATCAGAACCGGCCCAAACCTGAAAACATGTACCCAACCCGTGTCTGACCCGACCCGAACCCGTATCCTACCTGAGTCGATCTAACCTGACTCGTTGACCCGCACCCGATCCAATGATTGAGTTAACTAATCAAGTCAACATTTCGAGTCAACTCAGTGAGCCAACCCGTCCGAGTCAACTCAGTGAGTCAACCCAGTTGACCAGTGACGTCGGCGTTGACTTGACTGCTGACGTCAGCATTGACTTTGACCCAAAAAGTCAAATTTTCCGAAAACTCTTATATTATGTTTTTTGACGTCCTGAGTCTGATTTTGAAGCCCGTTTCACAAAATTCTGACCCGAGAACCTCCGAATCTGATCTTGAACCCGAACTTGTTTATATATTTATTTATTCAGTTAAGAGCTCTATGAATAATGACTGAAATGAGATATTGTGTGATTGAAGGTACTCACAATTCCTTGAATACGAATGGTTGCAGGACGTCAAATCCGGGTTCAAGAGTGTTCAAATGTCGTTCTAGGGTTGTCCGATATAGCAAGAATTCAAGTTATACATTACTACCTTCTGCATGCTTTTGTAACATGTTGGTATTCGGTTAATGTTTGCACGACCATGTTTGAGCATGTGATTATTTCTGCCTATGTCGATCATTTATGAGATAAAAATAATAATGGCCAAGACAAATATTCGAATAAGAGGTTTGATAAATTGAAAGGAATTTCAAGTTCAGTGCACGATTAATGAGTCGGTTAATCTTTAAGTCTGATTATCCTTTTGATTAAAAAGAAATGTCAAAATTCGATTGACGAATGACGAAAATACCCATATCTCTAAAAATAACTTATGATGTTATACTTGATCTGATAAGACATCTGATACACTTAAAAACCTCAGATTACTGAAATGTCGCGGTAACAAGACTTAAACCCTCGAGTTTCTAAAGTACTTGAGTTGCTAGAATTGTGAATAATTCGACGAAGATAAATTTACGGAAAAATATCCGTATGTATTTGGGGCGAAAAAGATTGAATTGATTGAAATGACTAAAGAGGATTGAGTATACTGATAAGGCTGAAATGGGTCCAATGACCCTAAAGACTGATATTTACTTCGGGCATTAATTGCCAATCGACCGATATATGGGATATATCCTCGAGGTCTGAAACGAATGAATAGATGGAAGAACCGAGAAACTCTGAATAGTTGAGACATTTTCGAGCATCGTAATGTCTGAAATACCCTCGAATACTAGAATGTCAGAGAATACTTCTAAGACATGGAATTAGAAATCCCAATAAAGACAAACAAATGTAATGGCTCCAAAAGTGGTAAAATACGACCCGTGTCAGTTGGTCGATTCAGATACTATGATGATAGTGTGAGAATAGCGTGTGAATGCACGTGCAATTTATTTGGAGAAAGTACATAGTTAATAGTAAGAGGGATCTGTTCTCCTAAGGCACATTCGATGTTTTGGAATGAGTTCAGGTACAATGCACATGTTTGAATACTTGGAAAATACCGCTCGAATATATGCTTGATTTCTGGTAATAAATTTAGTGGACGATTGATGAAGGCGAACTATTGTTGTTATGCTCTGTGGTTAGTTCTGAGAAATGAATGGTTGAAGTGTACCTATTCGGTGAGATATTAAACATTGTGTTAATGGGTTTCGATTAGTTCAAAGGGACTCGAAAACTTGATGAACAACTAGAATTCTTAAATTCTGTACATCACCGTTTATAACTTGTTGGTTCAAATTACCAGATTACCCCGAAGGTCAAAATGACCTTAATACCCTCATAGGCTGTAACATTTAATTTTGCTCGCGATATATCTAAAACCCCAATGATTCTGATGCATCAACTTCCGATGTTGATTGGATTCGTCTTATCGAACTCCCTTATTCGTAGGGACCTGTTCTGAAATCAGTCCAAAATTGTCATATGTCATCTTTCTGATATCTATCAAGTACCTCTGAAAAATGAATTAGGTTATAAAGCGCGTACCATGTATCTGTAAATACTTTCTGTTCTAAACCAAGACCATATGCTTAAAATTTAAAAGTATGACACTGTAATACAAAAGGAAAGCAATTCTCTAGTTTTTGACCTCTGATATGAAAAATATATCCGATACATGACATTGAATACGAAATAATAATAAAATAAATTTGACATCTGTTTTTTGGTATAAAAATAGATCTGATATCTATTTTCTGTAATACTGTCTTCTGAATATAAACTGAAATCATCTGGGGTATATTATCTGGGATATGAATAAAGATTTGTAGGCTCATCGTTGGTAAGTCCTTCTAGACCTAAGCTCCTACGCCCAATGGGCCTAGGGTAAAGCCTTTCTGTAAGCTCCTACGCCCAATGGGCCTAGGGTAAGCCTTTATGTAAGCTCCTACGCCCGACGGGCCTAGGGTAAGTCTTTCTGGATACTATTTTGGGTTTCTACATATTGGCGTATGATTGGAGAGTAGTTAAGTAAATTAATAAAACTTTCTGGCTTCTTCTGAAATATACCTCACTAAATTAATGTATCAAAGTTGAACTCTCAGTAAACTTACAATTCGCGGTAGTTTGTATTACTGAGCTTTTAGCATCTCCTGGTAGTTTGTATTACTAAGCTTTTCGAAGCTTGCATTGTTTTTACCATCATAGGTTAAAATATCGACCTTGTTGCAGCTATCCATGTCAGTATGAGAGTTTCTTCGGCTTACTCGCGGAGTATGGTATTTGTGTAATTATGGGACATGTATGTCACGTATTGATTTATATTCGAGTCTGAAATTTATATTAATAACTTGTGTCATAGTTTTGTTTCATTTTCTGAAATTTTTTTGAAATTCTATTTTAATTCAAAACTTGATTTAAAATTTTTAAATGGTTTAGCAATTGTTTATTTGAAATTTTAATGTGGGTCGCTCCGGTGACCCTAATGTGACTTCCTAGGATCCATATTAATGCATAGGCGGGTCTAGAGGGTTACATTTAGTGGTATTAGAGCTTAGAGTTGCGTCATTTTGGGTAGATCGGCCGATCGTCTGTCATAGGGTGTCTGGTCTATGCATACCCCTAAATTATAACCGTACTCCACCAAGCTGGAATTCTGATGTCGAATCCTTTCCTGTAATAAGTGCATTTAACCATTTTGCTCATAATAGCTCAATCTGCACTAGCAAGAAGTGTCTATGAAGTTTGTCCGTGATTTAAATTAAATTGATGGATTTGAATCTTGATAAAAGAACCCGAGATGAATTATGCATATGAAATTGAAGATCTGAATCAGATTAAGAATAAATGTTTGATCATATGAGGTAACCGATATAAGATTACATGTAAAGCTATCCGGTGAGAATAATTATGTTTGAGAATACTCTGAGAGAAATTTGATAAAAGTAATATGAATTTATAAGAAAGGTATTTGTGAATGTGACGAAGTGTAAATTATGCGGTGACTCTGTTATACACGAAAGAAAAAGTTGTTTGAGTATTATGCTGAAGGTAAGTGATAGTTGTTCAAAACCTTGGTTATGTTTGATCGGCTTGAAGAAAGATATTTTTGGAAAAAATGGCACACTATATCGTCATATATATCCTACTGATTGAAATATGATATTTACATTTTGATTTTGGAAGGCCCTATTGGAGGCCTAGGGTACTAGCTTGAGTTGCAGTTACTATGTATCCTTAAATTGATCGGTCAACCGAGTAGAGTAATTCAAATTCTAGAGGAGATATCTCAGGGTCGTATGATTGATTTAGTGGTACTTGGGGATGTTTCTTATCCTTACTGAGACTGTTTATAATAAAAGATGTAAGACAAGTTTTCGCTTGACAGCGTATGAAGTTTGGTATGGTTTAGAATACCGAATTCTGATAAGTTAGTATGAGGTGTAAGACGAGATGTTTTGGGCCCATGTTAGTCTAAATGATTGAGGGCGCTACCAGATTGATCTATGACCGTCTGAGAAAGCCCTGAAGAAATAAGCATGCTCTGATGGATAAGTTTCAGTACAAGAATGGATGAAAGAGCAGTTTCTGCATTCCTCTGACTCTGGTAAATTTCGAGGACGAAATTTCTTTTAAGAAGGAGAGAGTTGTAACACCCTAAGTTTTTTTAAAAAAGAGGTTATGCAGCCAAGAGGGTTTAAACCCGTGACCTTGACTGCCAAGGCTGAGAGCTTAACCATTTGGGCTGAGCTTGTGTCTGAATATGATTTTTCCATGAATTGATATTATGCTCTTTGGTGAGGTTGTACCGAAATAATAATAATAATAACAAAAGTTTGAACCAAATTCCATATCTGATAATTAATACCCCAAAATACCCAGACCCTTCATTCTCTCTCTCTCTCGATCCCTCATCTTCTCCATCCACTCACTTCACTGTCTGCATTCCCGATCTCTAGCCACTGCCGTGCCGTGGCGTGCACCGCCGCTACGATCTGAATCGTCGTCTTGTTCTTGTTTCGTCTTTGGTCATCAATCGATCTGAAAGTTCGGCAAGAACCAAATCCCTCGCCCTCTATTTTCCTCCATTTCCAGCCACCTCTGTCAACGGCAGGGCGTGTCGTCGGCCTAGGTGTGCTCATCGTGTGGAGGGGAGAAAAACCCCCTTGACCGATCATCGATCCAACACCGGTAGAGGCCACATCGGAGTCTCGTGCTTTTCGGCCATTATTGTTACAGTTCAGAATTGAGCTCCTTGGCGTTTTCGACGACATTTTCCGTTGATCGGCCAGCGATCTAAAAATCTAAAGGTAAAACTCGGTCTAAACCAGCCCCAAACCGGTTTAAACCTACGAATAAAACCAGTTTGAACCCCCCAGATCGAACCAGTCCAATTGATAAATCGATCCGACTTATCAAGCTATCAGAACCGGCCCAAACCTGAAAACCCGTACCCGACTCGAACCCGTATCTGACCCGAATCGATCCAACCCGACTCGTTGACCCATACTCGACCCAATGACTGAGTTAACTCATCGAGTCAACCTTCTGAGTCAACTCAGTGAGACAACCTGTCTGAGTCAACTCAGTGAGTCAACTCGCCCGAGTTGACTCAGCTGAGTCAACCCAGTTGACCAGTGACGTCAGCGTTGACTTTGGCCCAAAAAGTTAAATTTTCCGAAAACTCATATTTTATGTTTTTCGACGTCCTGAGTCTAATTTTGAAGCTCGTTTTGTAAAATTATGACCCGAAAGCCTCCGAATCTGACCTTGAACCTGAGCTTGTTTATGTATTTATTTATTCAATTAAGAGCTCTATGAATAAGGACTGAAATGGGATATTGTGTGATTGAAGGTGCTCACAATTCCTTGAATACGAATGGTGAAGGGACGTCAAATCCGGGTTCAAGGGTGTTCGAATGTCGTTTGAGGGCCATCCGATATAGCAAGAATTCTAGGTAATTCATTACTACATTCGACATGCTTTTCTAACATGTTGGTATTCGGTTAATGTTTGCACGACCATGTTTGAGCATGTGAATATTTCCGCCTATGTCGATCATTTATGAGATAAAAATAATAATGGCTAAGACAAATATTTGAATAAGAGGTTTGATAAATCGAAAGGACTTTCGAGTTCAATGCACGATTAATGAGTCAGTTAATCTTTATGTCTGATTATACTTTTGATTAAAAAGAAATGTCAAAATTCGATTAACGAATGATGAAAATACCCATATCTATAAAAATAACTCATGAAGTTTAAAAATAATAAAAATATATGAGTCAATATTTGAATGTAAAAACGAAATATTGAGAAAGGGAATTTTAATTATAGTATCATTTTAATTAGAAAAATACTTTTTTTAATATAGGGGGTATTTTCTTGTATTTCATTTATATATAGTACATTTATATCGTAACAAATTCCTACTTGTGTATCCCTCGTTTTATCTATTTTGGCCATACAATTATAAAGTTTAAAAATAATAAAAATAAACCTTAATTGCAACACACGTTTCCAAACTATGATATTCATTCTAAATTGGTCATCAATCTCTTAAATATTTCAATTTTATCTGCAAAATATGATTGTCGTTTTAATTTGGTCCCAAACTTTTAAATATTCTAAATTTATCCCTAAATTATTAGCATATACTAATCATGTCTCATGTTAATGAAATAGTTATAAAATTTGGTAAGTGTCATGTAAACACTAACGTGCATTATATAATAATATAACGTGGCTTGGAAATGAAATTGAAACGTTTAGAAGTTTAGAGACTAATTTGGAATGGAGGTCATAATTTAGGAATGAAATTGGAATGTTCAAAAGTTGAGACTAATTTGTACTTCACCGGACACAATCAAACTTTGCATGCTTGCTAACACATAACGGAAGTACAGATTCAAGATCAACCAGAGGGAACAAACTCAAAATTGTGTCAATGGTTTATCTACTATAACATCGATACTACTCTGAACCTCACTCAAAGGTCTTCACTTCCTTTTTACCAACTAATACCAGAATCGATCTCATCACCCCTCACCAACAAGAATCAACCCACATACACACTGACTTAAACAAACAAATTGTACCTCAACTCTGGTACAACCATACTCCCCTAACTATAGCAAAGAACTTCCTCAATATCATTCACATTTTCAGAAACCACAACTTCTACTTACCGATTCACGGCCCACGCCTTGGCCTCAAACTTACATAAAAGCAATAAATAAACAACATCGACAAATTAACATACAAACAGGGTTAGCAAAGGAAAAGGTCCAAGTGGCTCAAGTATGATTCCCTCACTTAAAATCTCTTTTTCCGTTGTAATAGAAGCAATGGGGTTCTACTCAACATGCCTCAAGCAACATATACACACGGTCGCACAAACATACATCAAGCATACTCGACTGACAAGCAACATGCTTACATGGCAAGCAAACATCGTGCAATTCAATATAAGAACTTAACTTACCTCACTTACCTGCCCAAGGTCTCGGAAACCTTAGGCTCTGATACCAACAAATGTAACCCCCTCGTCTCGGCCTGGTCGACTGACCGGTCTGAGTAGGCTACACGGGGAAAACCGATGTGAAACCCGTTAAGGTCCCACCTCGGTTAGCAACCCTAGAAAAACTTTTCATTATTATTATCCTTTCTAGAGGCATTATTGAATCCTATGTGAGAAAGGCAACAGCGGAAGGACATACGAGATAAAACATCCAAACAGCTCATCAAACAAACCATTTTTAATCCTTTACAGCATGCCATATCGGAACGCCCTTAGGGTGTTTCGATACGCCTTGACTTGGTCAACTGGTCAAGGTCAACGTGATGAGTCCGTTTCAAAACAGGGGTGACCCGTAACGAAACGATCTCAACAGTAAACATCTCGTGGTCAACGAGATAAAGGCCGTTCCGAAACGCCAAAGCCCGTTCCGATACATTAATTTATCGTCAAAATCTCAGATTTCCAGTAGCAAAATCGTATCGGAACGGCCCCCTAGCGTACCGAAACGCCTGGCCCGAAACAAAGGGACCGTATCAAAACGGGACCAACCGTTTCGAAATGCCCTCTGTCTGCAGATTGGTTTTAGCTGGTTTTTGGTACAAGGCTGTCCCAAAAGCACCACTAAGACCCCACACAACACACAAGCATAAGATCTAGATATAGGACAACCTATACGAGCATGCTTAACACACATCGAACATATAGAAACCATACATTAAAGGAACCAACATCATCAACATGTGAATCATACATAGCATTGAAGGTTCATGCATCACAAGACCAACACTTGAGCATTAAAGATAGGCATCCAACGCAAGGTCATACATTCACCACAAGGGAGCATACATAGCCTTTAAGGTTACATACCTTAGCCAACAAAACATATAAGCATTCAAGACATGCAACATAAACAAGGTTTACAATTCAAACAAAGCATCCAAAAGCCAAACTAATTCAACATACATCAAGGCTCAAATCAACAACACTTATCCCATTGCTTGACTATTACCATCTACAATTTAAAGATCATACATTGAGCTAACCAAAAGCAACACTTGGAGACCTTTCCTTGCCTTTGCCACCCACAAGCTACCGATCTGCATTGTCGAACAAAAAGGAGCGTAAGCATAAAAGCTTAGTGAGGGTAAGCTCATAAAACAAACCTTCGACAATGCAGGGTCCAAGCACGAGTAACTACCATGATGAGATACATGATCTTACCTTCGATCCACGAGAGCCAAATTAAACATGATGCATGAACTGTAACCCCCTTAGCCCAGCCTAGACGGTTGACCCGAACTACGAAGATTACACGGGGAAAACCAAAGTCAACCCGAAAGTCAACCTTGATTAACGACCCTTTTTTCCTTTTTAACTTGTCTAGATGCACATTAATCCTAAGCGTACTCTTGAGAAACACATACTTGAAAAGCACATCGATCGGATTACATTAAGGGACTCAATTGCACAAATCACAAGTACTAGGGACCAAAATGTAAATTCTGGAAAGATGGATAACTTAACTGTTTTTAAGGTTACCAATACTTAATTATTCACGTTACATGCATCTCTGTCAAATTTCACTTTAATCGGACATCTCAAACTCATACAATTACAGATACAAATTTCAGGACTAAAACGTAAAGCTTACAAACCTCAAAACCATTCAAATCAGTGCCCAAAGGTCACCTGTTTCGAAACGGGGTTGACCGTTTCGAAACTCGGGTTCGTTCCGAGACCTGTTTCGGAACAGGGCCTGGCAGTAGCCAAAACGTTTCGGAACGACCTCTACCCGTTTCGATACTCGAAGGCCATTACAGACCCCCGTTTCAAAACGCTATTGCCCGTTCCGATACGGATTGCCCAGAAAGTGCAGAATTTGCTGGTTTAACATACGTTTAACCACTCAAACACATCCTAATGACCTCCTAATCATGCCAACAAGTCAACATACATATTAGGTGCATGTTTGCATCATCAAAATACATTCATGACATCAATTAGGAAAGTCCACAAGTCTAAAGGCATGCATCCTAATAACCAAGCCACACAATCATCAAAGCATCAAAACAAGCACTCAAATGGCCAATTACAAGTTCAAAACATTTAAAGCATCAAGCCACAACTAGGGAGTCCAAAACATCTCCCAAAACACAACCTAGGTTCCCATTGCCAAATACCACAAACTAATAATGTTGTGAAAAAGTCACCATACATGAGCTTAGCTTTCCCTTGGATTCTTAGCCTCCTTGCTGCCCTCAAAACACTTCAATTCTCTGCATTATTGGTTCAAGAAAGAGAGCGTAAGCACATTTGCTTAGTGAGGAATGCTCTAAAGAAACAACACAATAATGCATTTATATAAAACACCTTTCATAAGGCCTTTTTACACTTAAACATCATTTCTCATGCAACAATGCATACACAACAAGCATCTCATGCTTCATTAACATCAACATGTCATATTGGCTTCCAAGTGATAAACCATAACCCTTTTCAACATAAAACACAATCGGATACGCGGATTACAAGCGTTGTCCCATACGCTTCATACACACTACCGAACACTCAAGGTGGAGTTTACCGGTACAATCACAACCCCTCAACACCCGTGATGGAGTTTAATGCTACAATCACAACCCCTCCACATCACTCATCGGTAGTTATATAACATCACTAACGAGAACACGGGACACACAACACAAGATCCACACATGGCCTTTTAACCACCATTATGATCTTAACCATCTCGTTAGTGTACTTGGATGGAGTTTACGGTACAATTACAACCCCTCAACATCCAAGGCGACTTTATTCACGGTGCACCCAATCCTATAGCCAGCTAACTATATCCGATTCAAGTACTTTAAAAACCAACACATCACTTGCCAATATACATCATTTATCATCAACAATCCACTGTTTTAAAGCATTAATAAAAGCCATTAAACCATCATGCATCACTATGCATCAAAACCACATTTATCAATATCAAACCAAGGATCTCTTACCTTGAGCATCCTTCAACACATGGCTTTCAAAACTAGAATTAGTCATGCTAAAACATGCTTTCAAAATAGAATTTAAACATGCAAATTAAATACATTGCAACCAACCATCTCATGGTTCATCAAAGAGAGAGTTTTCCCGAAAACTTACTCTTGAGCTTAGTTAAGTTGATTAGACTTAACCTAAGCTCCCAAACCTTCAAACATTCGAAACAAAGCTGAAAATCCAACTCCACTCACCAATTCTGTTTTGCAAGCTTGCCGAAACGCCGATCAAGCCTCCGGATCAACACCACAAGGATCCGAAGATGTCTCCCCTATTTTAAACACATCAAAGTAGAGGATGAATGCATCATCATGCATTAAAATCTTCAGCCATTACACCTAAACTCGCTGCTCTCATCAAATCTAACATTTCGGCTACCAAACACAACTGAAATCACTTCCAAACTCTTCAAAACATTACCCAGCCAAGATCCATCACTTCTAAACATTCTTAAACATCAATTAACATCCAAAAAGAACCTAAACTCGTCTCTATTCCTCCAGCTATAACAGAACACCAAGATCACCCAAAAACCACCATTTTCATAAGCAAAAACTTAGGAAATTCAACCTATTCGAGATTGCATTGATTAAACCTCAATTACACATCATTAAACATCCAAAATACATTAAAAAGTCATCTCAAAACAGAGCTTAAACAATCACCACGAATTTCTTCAAGATTTGTTCCAAACCTTGAGTTTTAAGCCAAAATCAAGATCACAACATTAAAACCTTTTATAAAACTTAATTTAAGGATTGAGAACTTGGGAATTTCAGTAAAGAACTGAGTATTTAGAGGAGAAGAACATCCTTACCTCTAAATGTAGATTTCTCCTTGATTAGAGCCAAAATCCTTGAAAATCCAATAAGCAAATCAAGAGGTTTTGATGTAGAAAGGATTAGGAATCAATTGATGATTGAAACCTCATCTTTTAGTGTGAAAATCAGAAGAAATGTTGCTGTAGAAATGTGTTTGGCTGAGGGAATTTTGAGAGAAAATGAGATGAGAAAGTTTTTAAGAAAGTTATGAAAAGCTAAAATATGGTTTCCCTCTCTTCCTTTAATTAATTAAACATTAATAAAATCATTAAATCTAAGAAAAATCTGGAGAAATCCTTCCTTGGGTAAATTAGCCCCTTAAAGATTCAAAGTTTCAATCCTTACAAAACAGTCACCACTGAACTTTTCAAAAATTACATTTTAGTCACTATTTCGAAATGTTGCACTTCCAAACCTTATTTTGTAAAATTGATTTCACCACCCTCTTATATATATATATATATATATTAAAAGAGGATTTTTAGATATTTTTCCATATTTTTAATGCATCCCGAACTAGGCTTTCCCTAAAACCACCTTTTACACTCGAACCAAAAATCAGACCAGTCTGGTTCGGACCCTAAACTTCCAAGCCCAAAATTGGGGTGTTACATGAACATATATTCAACATTATGCCATGCTCAACAACTCATAGGCTCAACATACAATGTTACATAACCCAATGTATTAACCACATCATATGTCGATGCATAAAGGGAGGTACATTTCATATCATATAGGCATATATATAATCTCGCATTGGCATATACATACAATCTCATATTGGCACCTAGCTATGACTCGAATACGCGGATAACATGTTGGAACGCATTTCCAACATAACCACTACCTGCGGTGGGATTACACTCATCACCGGTTCTCGCCGAGGGGATTTCACTCATCCTCACGCCCCGTCGATGTGATTCCACTCATCACCGACTATTATATAAACATTTCCAGTGGAATATTACATCACCGTACTCCTCCTTGGTGCCTTAACGCCACCAAGGCCACGCTCGACTTTGACTCTCGTGTGCACACTCATCCTAATGATCGATCATTGTACCCAAGCATACTAGTGCCAATATTAATCAAATTCCATAACCTTTCACAACATCAACTCAACATAACTTCCATGCTTAGCACGTACTCACCGTGATCACAATCATGAACAATTCATAATCCAAACAACATGCATAACAATGCATCAAACCATGCCTCAACCACATGTATAATACAATATACATAATTACCATAAGCACAATAAACAAGAGTCATAATGAGCAAATTAGGAGTTCAACCAAAAGCTTCCTAAGCTAAGCTTGAGATTAGGCTACCACTCTAATCTCAAATCTAGGTGGGTGTACCACGCCCAACCTAGGTCCACATGCTTGAACCAATATTTAAAACCATTTAAAAACAATAACCACTCACCGACCACTCCATTAGCACAAGCCGACAAGCCAACCAAGCATCCAAGTTTCTAGATCCGAGCTCGAAGCTTCCCCATTGATTTCCCTTGCTTCTAACCATTCAAAAACAATATATTAACCTCAAAATCAGCCACAAACCCAAAGTTTAACACCAACACACAAATCCACTACAATTCTACAATTCAAAGCCAAATTCATTCTTCAAATTCTCATTTCCGTACTTCCACAAAGACCCATAAAAAATCAGCAATGTAGTCATCCAAAGCACTCTTAAACATGTCCAAAACACTACCCAACCATAGTATAACCATCAACCCCCAATTTCCAACATCAAACACACCCACAACTAACCCTAAAACCCTTCCAAGAACACTTCAAAACCCAAATCCGAAAATCCATTTAAAATAATGTAAAAATCTAGTATGTTGGACCTCTTGGGTTACTATTAACTTATCTATTAACAAAGAATCAAAAGCTCAAGCAATGGATGGTAAAGTTGGCATCTTTGTTTTTCAAAACCCAAAAACACAAAACTTTAAATAATGAATTTCAATGAAAACTAAAGGTATGGGAAGAAAGAGGAAGTTGAGGACAACAAGAATTTGTTGTTACCTTTGCAAGAGCTCCAAAAATGAAGGCAAGATTTGATGGAAAGCAAAATGGGAGAAGGGGGAGGAGTTCACGTCTAAAAGAAAGAAAGAGGGAAGAAGGTGGTAAAATGGGGTTTTGTTTTTGTTTTAATTTATTGGGCTATTTCAAAAATCTCTCAATATTACAACTTTGCCATTAATGAGATGACAATCTCATTTATTCTAAAATTTTAATCCAACATAAAATGCTTGTTTCGAATATATGAAGCCCAAAATAATATTTTATTATTTTAAATTCTAAAACCGAAACTGGGCCATTATTTTAATATTATTTTCTCCCGGCCCTCAAACCCATGTGTTACATTCGAGGCCTTATGTATGCATGAAATCTATGTTAGGAGACTCACCCATCAAAGCTAGGTGTGTGGCACGAGTCGAACTGGAGATAATAATTATAATGACATGATACTAATTGGTTTCAACTTAAATGGCTTTCTATAACCATATACTATATACATATATATATTTCTTCATTTTTTTCATATGTGATATACATATAGCAGGTAAAGTTGAAGAACTCAACTCAAAACTTGAAACTAGTTCACTAATTACTAAAATTTTTGAGTTATTCTAGTCATATTTTATAACTCAAACTTTATTTGAACCTTTTCAAATCGAGTTGAGTTTATAAAATTACAATTTGAATCAAGTCGAGCCAATTTTTTTTACATGGAATCAAATTTTGCTCATCCAGGCTTAAACAAGAACGAGGGGGGCAAGTTGGGTCAGAAGATCGGCCGTCAAAGAAAAACAAAGGGTGGGAGTAACAGTTTTTGTGGATTTCGTAAGCAAAAGGGTTCATGTTTCAGCGTTAAGGGAGGTGTTCTCAACATATGGAAGAGTGGTAGATGCTTATATTGCCTACAACAATCCAGGGCGAAAACTTAGGAGGTATACCTTCGCGTTCATTAGGTTTGAATCCTTGAGGGAAGCAAGCAAAGCCATAGAACAGGCTGACTATAGAAGAATAGACGGGTACAATATTAGAGTATTCATGGGTCGCTCCCAAAATATGGTGGATGTAGATCCAGAAGGCAAAAATCAGATAACAAAGATACAAGAAGAGAAGATAAATATAGACCTAAGCAGACTTACGGACGATAGGTCGTATGCGGAAGTTCTGCAGGAAAAACCAGTAAAAAAGAAAGAAACAAGGGAGGAAAGGCAACCGATGGGAACTTGCATCAAGGATCAACCAAATCTGAAGCAGCCAAATTTCCAACCTTTCTACTTCTACATTCCAGAGAAGGACAATAGTTGGATAAAGAGATGCTTGGTAGGGCATGTAAAACGTATGTACGATGGGAATTTTGTGGAACAAATCCTAAACTCAAAGAGTTTCAGAGTTAGAACTAGTCCTTGGTCCGGTTATTACGTTATTATCCACTTCAAAGAGGAGGAGCAAGTCCAAATCTTCTGGGACCTTAAGGACACCATCCTTAGAGCATGGTTTGAAGATATAGACATGTTGGAACACTTCCGATCAGATCATAAACTCAAAGTGTGGGTGTCGATGAAGAACTTTCTGATAGAGGCGTGGCATGAAAACGTGTTTATAGCAATGAGGAATAAATGGGGAAATTTGATAAAAGTTGATGAGGAAACTACCTCAAAGAAAAAATTTCAGGTAGTTAGGCTACTCATTGGAGTAAGTCAGCCATCGAACATCCTTCTGTCATTCATTATGACTGTCAACGGCAACAGACACTGCATCTCCACGTCAGTTGCTGAGTATGAAGATGATAGAAGCTGGATCGATGCAGATGGCCATGTTGAGCAACCCTCAGAGAATCTAGAAGGTTCTATGGAGAAAGATGATAGTGGTTGTGTCAAGTTTTTTTATAAGACCGAGAGTCCTATGACGGCCATAGCAGTTCCCAAAACGCGAGAAATAATGAAGAATAAATTAGAGGCTGGAAGTGGAGCAGTAAATGAGAAGCACATGCAAATAGGAGGCGATATGAAATCTCAAGAAGATTACGGTGGAAGAGAGTCGCAGTCTGGAAACTCCTTTTTCACTGGAAGAAATTCGGTCAGTCTTATTATCCATCGACGGTAGCAGGGCGCCGGGCCCAGGCAGATTCAATTTGGCGTTTATCAAGCAATTTTGGAACAAGTTAAAGGATGTCATCTTAGACTTTTTCAAGCTATTTTTAAAGGTAAAATCCAAGACCGCTCTGTCAATCACTCATTCATTGTATTAATTCCCAAGACTAAAAATCTAGAGAAAATGGAAGACTACATACCTATAAGTTTGATCGGAAGATCTATAAACTATCGGCAAAGGTTCTAGCCTCAAGATTGAAGTCAGTGAGCCTTTTAATTATAAGTGAATCCCAATTCGCGTTCTGTCTGGAAAGACAGATTCTTGACTGTGTACTTATATCCAACGAGGTTATTGACTATATCAAAAGGCGCGGTCTGAGTTGTCTACTCTTCAAAGCCGATTTCAGGAAAGTATATGACACGATCGACTGGGATTTTTTGTTGTTTATGATGAAGCAGATGGGATTTGGCTCTAAGTGGTGTCAATGGATTAGGAAATGTATCACATCGGCCAGGATCTCAGTATTGGTTAACGGCTCTCCAACAAATTCTTTTGCAATTCACAGGGGCCTTCGGCAAGGCTGCTCCCTTTCTATGATGTTTTTAACTTGGTTGCGGAGGTTCTTAGCTTGTTGTTGAACAAAGCAAAGGCACAGGGGCTCTTTCATAGAGTGAGAACTGGAAATAGCGACACGGAGATTTCTAATATGTATTTCGTTGACGATCTTATCCTTTTTTGCAGGTCCAGTGAAACGAAAATAAGAAATGTCATTCACATTCTAAAAGGGTTCCAATTGACCTCGGGTTTAGAATTAAACCTATCGAAATCAAGATTGATGTGTGTGAATATGGAGAGTGTGATTGTGGATGGATGGGCAACAAGTATCAAATGCAAAAAGGAAAATCTTCCAAGCACCTATTTGGGTCTTCTTTTAGGTCAGCCGAAGAATAGTGGGGAAATATGGAAGCCAGTGATTCAAAAAGTAAAGTCTAAGCTTAAAGGGTGGAAATCTAATTCACTTTCCTTTGCCTGTAGAGTGACCTTGGTTAAAGCAGTTATTTCAAACTTGCCAATGTACTATATTTCAATTTTCAGGCTACCATCAAAAGTGAATAAGGAGCTATCAAGAGTGATTGCAAAGTTCTTGTGGAATTCGCTCGAAAATAAAGCTATTCACTGGTTTAAGTGGGAAAACTTGTGCCAACCGAGGGAGTTATGTGGACTGGGGCTGGTGGATTTCAGTCAAAAGAATGAAGGGATATTGGCAAAATAGATTTGGCGTTACGGCACCGAAACTAACAGTCTCTAGCGTAGGGTAATTCATGCAAAGTATGAAGGCAATTCTCAAGCTTTATTGCCGAAAAACACTGGATCATCAGCAAAGTGTTATATTTGGAAAGGTATATCAGGATCATTAGTGTCTGCGGATAACAGATTGATGGAGAACATTAGATTTATTGTTGGGAATGGGAATAAAATTCAGTTATGGGATGACATTTGGATCGGTGAAGAGCCTCTAAAACTAAAATTTCCCAGAATATAAGTCCTAGCTTGCAAGAAAAATGGCGCTATAGCTGAGTTCGGTAAAGTTGAAGAAGGTAATTGGCACTGGAATATACAGTTAAGAAGACGTTTGTTCGATTGGGAAAATGAAATTTGGCTTTCGTTTACTGACTGGATCAGCAACTTCAAATCGAATGGCTCGGTGAAAGATAGTATCATGTGGAAAGCTAGTTCTAATGGAATGTATTCTATAAAATCCTGGGTGGAATCCTCTTATTCATCATTGGGAAGCAGAAATGAAGGATGGGATCTCATTTGGTCAAAACTTGTTCCTCCAAAGGTGTCAATGTTCGTATGGAGAGCTGCCCATGACAGAATTCCAACAAAACTCAACTTAAGCAAGCGAGGTATGTCCCATATCCAATCTTTATCTTGTTTGTTTTGCGAGAAAGAAACTGAAACAACAGATCATGTCTTCTGTATGTGTGACACAATCTGGAAAATATGGCAATCATGGTGTTCTTTGTGGAAGGTTCAATTAATTTTTCCAGGCAAGGTAAAGGATTTAATTAAATCGTGGTTCTCTGCTTCGCCAAATAAATTAAACTTGGAAGTTTGGCAGATGGGTTTCTTTGCTATTTCTTGGCCGTGTTGGCTTTATCGAAATGAAAATGGTGTTTCGAAATATCAAGCTGGATTCTAGCCAGCTATTTGAACTCTGTACTTTGAGATTGGCATGGTGGTGCAAAGGAAGATGGCCGGATATAACAAGACCGGTGTGTGAGCTGTCTCTTCATCCTAGAGCTTTTGAAGCGGTTAAATCCAGAAGAGTTAGTGCTGATATCGCATCATGGTCACCTCCAGCTGTTGGGGATCTAAAGTTCAACATTGACGGAGCCGTTAAGGGCAACTTTGGTCTAGCCGGGGTGGGAGGTATCTTGCGTGACGATAAGGGAGCGTGCTTAGCAGCTTTCTCTAAACCAGTAGAGTGTATGGATCCCTCGACTGCAGAGCTAATGGCCTTAAAGGAAGCAATATTAATTTTCAAGAATACAAAATGAGCAAAATCCCATCCTCTGATCGTGGAGACGAATAGCAGGCTGTTGGTCGATTGGTGTCGTAATCCCATTAGCGCCCCTACAGTGTTCAAGGACTTGGTGCTAGAGTGTTTAGAACTATGCAAGTAGTTTTCCTCGAGCATCGTGTTCACTTCCAGAGAACATAATCAATGTGCTGATCTCATGGCTAAGAAAGGAATCGGTAGAAGATTGAATTATGTAGAGGTTTGGAATGAATTGTAAGGGTGATGGTTTTTTAATAAGATGTTGTTAAAGTTGATACGGTGCACACTTTTTTCCTCCAACTAGGATTAACGAGATTTTTTAATGAGGCTCGTATCATTATTTTTTTCGAAGATAATAAAAATATCCTCTTTCAAAAAAAACTTTGTATAATAGTCACACACAGTGAATTTTAAATCCATAATAAATATGAATTAACAACCAATACTTATATATAATGAAACTCGAAGCTAAACACTTATGTTTCTAATAACCATCAAAAAGAATTATATATATTTTTTTAAGAAAGGCTTCTTTTTAGGAAATGGCAGTAGTTTTTTTTTCTCAATATAGTTTATAAGGTATTTTTTAAGGATAATTGTTTGGAACATTGTTAACATGAAGAAATTTTCACACCCTTAAAATAATGAAAATTGTCTTATTTAATTTTATTTTGATTTTTTAAATATGTGAAAAAAGACTTTTTAGACCATTTTAAAGAGTGTTTGTGGAAATTGGTTTATGGTAACGCCAAATGTGGAGGGGTCATCCGGGATCACACTGAGAATTAGCTGTTGGGATTTTGCAAGTATTTAGGTATTTGTTCAATCCTTGAGGCTAGAGGTGGCAAATTGACTCGAGACTCAAACCGATTTTACCCGACTTAAAAATCTGATTGAAATATATTGATCTCCCACTAAACCGACTTTGACTCGACCCGAAAATACCCGACTTGAAATTAATCGACTCGAAAATCAACCGAATTGATGTGACCCGATCTGGACTGATATCCGATCCGAAAATCAATCGAACTGATGTGACCCGATCCGGACTAATACCTAACCCAAACTATACCAAAACCGAACTTAACTCGAACTGAAATGACCCGAACCAAACCCAATCCGAATGACCCGTTTGCCACCTCTACTTGAGGCGGAGTTATGGGGTGTTTACTGAAATGTGTGGGAAGCCAGTTATAGACAAGTTGAGGTAGAATTGGACTCCAAGGAGGTTGTTGGTTTAGTTACAGTCTGTTCATGTTGGCCATGATAGGCTTTCCATCCTCTTGCATATCAAAGAGCTGTTAGACCGTCGATGGAAGGTTCGTTTTCAGCATATTCCTAGGGTTGCAACCAGGTTGCAGATCATATGGCCAAGCTCGCAAGACGTTCTGATTTAGAGGTGCATTGTCTCCGTTATCCGCCGGATGTGGTTGGTCCGTTGCTGCAGATAGATGGTTGGTTCGGTGTGTAATTGTTGTTGAAATTGTTTTGTTTTCTTTGTGTTTCTTGAACAGGTTTATCCCGTTGTTTATTTTTTAGGTATATTAGTTTATATTCTTTTCTTCTTTTTAGGTATATGGAGGTTTTTAATGAGGTACCTGCTAATATTTCCTGTGCATGATTCTCAGTTATGCAATCATACCTTTTACCTTTAAGAGTTTGTGGAAACATTTTTCATTCATATTGCACTAAAAAAATATGTATAGCATATATTAAATTATGCCACATTTAAGATGAGAATATTTATAAAAAAATATTCAATTAACGATTATAGATGACGGTGAGTAAAATTAGACTTATTTTGAAAATTTTAAATTTTTCGACTAGACGTAAAAAATAAACTCGTATTGACTTCACATGTAATTAGTGGATCGATTTTTAAATTCGAGTTGAGTCCCTTAATTCTGTTTAATACATTTTACATATGAAAAAAATGAAGATATATACGTGTGTATGTAATATATATGGTTGTAGAAAGTACTTTAAATTGGAACTGATTAGTAATAAAACTTTATACATGTTTATTTAAACATAAACTCGAATAACTAGACTTGACTCGAGTCGAATATTATAAACTCGACTTGAAAAAAAATTAAATGAAGTTTGATTTATAAAATAGGACTAGACAACTCGACTAACTCAAAAAAAAATACTCGACTCGATTGATTGCTCACTCTAATTACAAATGAAATGATAAATAATTTTATATAAATTTATTAATCTTGTGTTTAAAAAATTTTATAAGGTAAGATTAAACGTGTATAATTCTCGTCAATGAAATCATACCTTTCAAAAAAAACGAAAAGTTTTCCTAAAAATGGCCTTTAGCATTGAGATCGGTAAGAATGACGTAAAATTGTCTTTTGAATGAAATCGATGCAAACAAAAAGGGATAGTTATGTTATTAATGCTTTCATAGTGGCCAATATATTTCATAACCAATTTTTGAGATCATCCAAAATTAATAGGAGAATCCAATAGTGGTCTTAGTGAAAAAGAGGATGATGTTCATCCTAGGTAATTCAAGTTAGAACAAATTTGTTTGTAATGTGTGTGCCTTATAAAAAGGTTAAGAAAAGTATAAACAAATACTACTTTCTAATCACCTTAAGATTATTAAAAAATAATAATAACATTTTTATAACCATTGATATTTTCGAATCGTGTACTGCAGAAGTCTATTATGAGGACAACTTTCTAACCTATTTTTTTTCATTCACAATGTCCTTATTTAAATAATTAACATTACTTAAGAGACCAAGCGTTTTATCTCGCCAAACCAACTAATACTAATAATATTTTATGCAGTATTAAAGTGCATTTTTTGTATGCTCTAAGTTCTAACCCTATGGTACGCCATAAATTACATTATTTCTCAAATGGCCATTATTACATTTTTTATCTCTTTTCATTTAACTTTTGCTTATGACCAAGTACATTTGGCTGGTTAGTTAAGCTGCTCATTTTTGTTCCTCATATTCTCTTTGGTCATGAGTTGTAGACCTACTAAGAGTACCCATTTCCTCCCTTAGAGTCCCTCTTCCCCTTCTTTCTATGTAGATTTAAAATTAGAATTAAAATTTATTAAAATTTTTTTGCTTATCATAGAAACCTATCATACATTAATTTCTTTTATTGAATTTGGTGTCACAAGTCATATGGTATTAGTTCAGTTAAGTAAAATGTTAAAATACCTTCAAAAATTAATAAAAATAATTAAATATATCATAATATTAAATTATTGACTAAATTTGATGCCAATAGCAAAGTAATAATGTTTCCATAAGAAAAATACTAAAACATCTTTAAAAATTAAGAAAATCAATTATATTATAGGGTAATTATTCCATGCACAAACTCTTGTGTGATAACTTTGTTTATACAAGCGCCTTAGTTTTAGGGTTTTAAGTGTAGTAGTTTTGATTTTATGAGCTATTGATAGAATTTTGAGTATAGAGTTAAAATTTAGGGTTTATAGGTTAAAACCAGAATTCTTAACCATATTACCCTAAAACCTAAGTTCTAACCCTAAACTTAAATTTCCAACCATAAACTCTAATTTCTAAATCACTACACTAAAAACCCTAAACCTTACAATTGAGGCGCTTGTGAAAACAAAAAAATTTCACGGCTTGTGTATGAGATAATAATTTGTATATTAAATTGAAAAAGTGATCTAATAGTATTTAAACCAACCTAATCATTATTATAAAAAGAACCCAACCTAAACATAAAATCAGGTCAAAAGAAACAACTCGCTCTTTCCTGATCGCCTCACGCTATTTTTTTTCTTTTATCTAAAAAAATATTTAAAATAATTAATATCGTATCACCTTTTTGTTATTATTTAAAAGGAAAATTTTAGAACGGCCGACCATATTGCTGAACACCACTCACGCAATATACCGTTGAACATCATTAATTTTAGTGACTTTTAAATAATTATTAAAAATCTCAGAGGCTCCGTAACACCCGTGTTTTGGGGTTAGGAGTTAGTCGGGTTAGTGGTCTGAGTCGGTAAAAATTAAATTAAATCAAATTGGCTTATGCTTGACCTAATTGGGTTTTAAATAATAAAGGAGGGACCATTTTGGTGATTTAGCCAATTAAAAAGGAAGACAACTTTTTCAAATCAAAAAGCAAGGAAAAAGTTCTCATCTATTCCCCACTTTCTTCCTTCAACGTGAAGCCATCTTAAACCCTCCCCAAACCCCAAAAATTACTATTCCATTAAATTCCTTCTTCATTCCAAGGTTATTTTCAAAGGTAAACACATTTTTAGACTCTCCTCTTCATCCTCTATCCATACATGGTTGTAGATTTTAAAACTACCAACTTTTGAAATGTTAGGGTTTGATGAAAATTTAGGGTTTTACTTAGTTTTTCAATTGGTTTTAAATTATCAAGTTGGGTTTTAGTTTATTCACCTTAAAATACATATAATATGTTAAAATGGTTAGGTTTGGGTGAAAACCCGAAATGGGTTCTTGAGGCAAATTTTAATGTGTCAAAAACTTGATTTTTGGTGAGTTTTAGGTGAAATTGGAGGGCTGATGGTTTAAGTAGGTTAGGAGGGTGTTTTGGGACCATTTGGGTGTTTGAAAATGGGATTTTCAGCTGGGTTTTGAAGGAGCACGAAAATGGGTATTTTGAGTGGTTATTTGGATTTGGAAATTTGTTGAAGTTGGCTTGTGCTTATGAAGTAAGATGATGGCTGAGTTTTAGCATTGATTTGTGAAGTAATGGATGTGTTTTGTTTGGCTAGAAGCAAGAGAAGACATTGGTGGAGCATCGGGATCGAAACCGGGCTTGTAGGAGGCTTGCTTTGGTTGCTAAGGAAGGGTGGTGAGTGACTTTAAACATGTTTTAAAGTTTGGTTCAAGTGTGTGTGGTGTGTGTGGAATGTGCTTGGTAGGCCTTTCCAAAGTGAGAGTTAAATTGGTAGCTTAACTCCTTGAATCTTGGTGTGCTATTCATGTCATTGTCTATGTGTTATTGTGATGTGTGGATTGACATGTATATGTATACCTTGACATATGTATATGATGAGCATGTGATGTAAATGGTGGATATGTGATGTGATAAATGAAATTGATACTAATTAACTTACCGGGTGTAAATGATCGATCATTAGGATTAGTGTGCACACAAATTGAGTCAAAACGTACGTGGCCTTGATGGCGTTGAGTCATCAAGGAGGAGTACGGTGATGTAATATTCCACCAGAAATTTATATATATTCTACGGGATGATGAGTGGAATCCCATCCGTAGGGCATGTGGTGATGAGTGGAATCCTGCCCATGCAAGGTCCGGTGATGAGTGTAATCCCACCGAGGTAATGTGATTGTTGAGATTAAATCCGCACATCCGGGTAAACTAATAGTGGCCAATTGGACTGTTCTTATAATTGTGATATGTGATGTTGATATTTGATGTTTGAGCTTAGTATGATGCGAGATGCCATATTATGACTCTTGAAAGACTAGCTAGGTCTACTTGTTGATTTGCCTATGTATGTTGTATGTGAGATTTAAGGATTTCATGCTTGAACCTTGCATTGTTGTTGTTTTCGATTTTAGAGCATCCTCACTAAGCTTATAGCTTACGCTCTCATTTTCAACAATGCAGATCATTAGTGTTGTGCTAGCTTGGAGCAAGGCAAGAAGGGTTTTCCAAGTTTTTTGTGGCTCAAGTACGGTTAACGATTATGTAGTAGCTTAGCAATGTGGCAAGAGTATGTGTTTTGAATGAGCTATGTATGACTCACATATATGTTTGATGTTATAACTTGATTTGGATTGTAAGTGTGACACCCGTGTCTTGGGCCTAGGAGTTAGCCGGGTTGTTGTTCGAGTCAAATAAAAATCAAATTAAAATAAACCAACTTTGAATAATGACCTATTTGAATCTTAATAAAGAGGGAGGGACCAAAGTTGCGATTTACCCACATTTTAAATAAAGGAAGACAACTTTTATGGAAAAGTTGTCATCTTTCTCCTCATTTTCCCCTTTCCTAATTTCAAAACCCTCTCCCCCATTTCAAACTCTCCTAAAACCCTAATTACTATTCCATTGATTTTGCCACTTGATTTCAACACCAAATTAAAAGGTAATTATATTTTCTTAACCTCCTCTCTATTCTCTACTTGTCCATTGTTGTAAATTTCAAAAATAGTGAGTTTTGGGAATTAGGGTTCATGTGGAAATTTGGGGTTTTGATGGGGTTTTTCAATTTGTTTTGAGAAATTGTTTTGGGGTTATGTTTAATCATAATGAAATATGCAACATATCTTAATTTGGTAGATTTTGGATGAATTTTCGTAGTGGGTCTTTAGGGCAAATTTTAGGGTATGAAAACTTGAGTTTTTGAGAGGTTTAGTGTTGGAATTGAAGGGCTGATGGTCTACCTATGTTAGGAGGGTGATTTGGGATGTTTTGGAAGTCATTTGGGTGTTTGGAAATGGGTATTTCAGTCCTTGGTTGTGGGAGTCCGAAAATTGGGTTTTTGGAGATGTTATGTGGTTTGGAAAATTGAGGAAATTGGGTTGTGTTTTGCAAAGTAGATTGATGGTTGAATTAGCATTGAATTGAGAAGTAATGTATGTGTTTTGTTTGACTAGAAGCAAGAGGATACGTAGAAGAGGCTTTGGGACCGAATTCGGGAAGTTGAAGGTGATTGCTTGCTTGGTCGTCGAGCTTGGAAGCTTAGGTGAGTGGTTAATTGTTTTAACGGTTTTAAATTGGTTGGTTCGAGTATATAGACTAGGTTGGGCTTGGTAGACCCACCTAGAGTTAGGATTAGGGTGGTAGCCTAATCCTAAACTTAATCTAGAGCCCTTGGTTGAACTCATTATATGGTTGTGTATGTCTCGTATAGATTGTGATATGAATGTCTATGTATATTGCTTTATACATGTGGAATGAGATTGGACTTATGATGCTTGAGACATGCATAATGATGATTGTTGGTGAGTACGTGCTAAGCACAAGGTTAATGAAGTGAGTAAATATTGGCACTAGTAAACTTGGATACAAATGATCGATCATTAGGATGTTAGTGTGTACACATGAGTCTAAAGTCGCGCGTGGCCTTGGTGGCATTGAGTCACCAAGGAGGAGTACGGGTTCGCCCGGAATTGTATTTAAATATAGTCGGTGATGAGTGGAATCCCATCGACGGGGCGCGAGGATGAGTGGAATCCCCTCCGCGAGACCGGTGATGAGTGGAATCCCACCGTGAGGTAATGTGGTTGTTGGATATGAGTTTCCAACATGTCTATCCGCGTATTCGGGTCTTAACTAGGTGCCAATGTTGTTTGATGTGTATATCAAAATGTTGAGGTTTATGATCTTTGATGGATGCTTGTGTGTGCTTACATGTATTATGAAGTTAAGCTTATGATCATGGCATTTATATGTTATATTGCTCATGCATCTTTACTTCATGGCTCTTGTGGACCTTTGGTATGATTGCGTTACCTTGGCTAGATCATGCTCGGACCCTGCAATGTTGAGGTTTGTTTTTAGAGCTTACCCTCACTAAGCATCTTTGCTTATGCTCTCCTTGTTCAACATTGCAGATCCTTAGTTCGTGGGTTGCTCGGGCAAGTGGAGGGCCTCCAAGTGTGGTTTTTGGCTTGAGTTCATCAAGTATGGATTTTAATGTTAAACATGTAATGGTTTGAGCAATGGGACATGTATGGTTTTGGTTGAATAGTTGTTGGTTGTTAGGAGCATGTATAGACTCCCTTATGTCTTGCTTTTGCATGGTTGTGTTGCCATGGTGAATGTTAACTCATGCCTAATTGCTTACTTGAATGTTAGCCTTATGCCTTAAGAGTTCATATATGTGTTTGAGTGATGTTTGAATGAATGCATGTTTGTGGGATGTTGCCTTAGTATTAGACATGTTTAAATCTTGTTAAAGCATGATAGTAATGTTGGTATGTCTTGGGTTTATTTGGTTTGGTGTTATGATGTGTTTTGGTGATGTTTTGGGGCACCTTTGTGCCTCAAAACAGCAAAATCGTGTCTGCAGACAGGGGGTGTTTCGGAACGGGTCCCCCTGTTCCGGAACGGTCCCTGTATAAATGGCCTGCCGTTTCGAAACGGATGAGGGTCGTTTCGGAACATTTTGGCTACTGGAATTTTGAGAAATTGGCGAGATGAAGCCGTTCCGAAACGGGCCTTTGAAGTTTCGAAACGGTCAAATCTCGTTGACCACGAGATATTGACCGTCAAGGTCGTTCCGATACGGGTCTCCCCTGTTTCGGAACGGTCACCTTATGGTTGACCCAGGGCCGTTGACTTAGTCAAGGCGTTTCGGAACACCCTGAGGGCGTTTCGAAACGGCCTGCTGTAATGGAATAAAATGGGCTGTTTATGTCTTGTTTGGTCGGAGAATGTTTCTTTGTTTGAAATCTTCCGCTGTTGTGCTTCACATAGGAATTAAATATGCATCTAGATAAGATTGAAGTTAAAAGAAATTTTCTGGGTCGTTAACCGAGGGGAAGCCTTAACGGGTTTCGCTTCGGTTTTCCCCGTGTGGCCCACTCGGACCGGTCATCCGACCAGACCGGGACGAGGGGGTTACAGTAAGCATGCTATGTCTGGCCAAATGCTTGTGCGATGTATGCCTTATGGATGTTTAAGTTTACTTTTGATGGCATGTAAACCTTTTGAGATGAATTGTGCCTTTGGCTTTTTGATGTCTTCATGCATGCCTTTTATGAAATGTGGTTAATGTGTAATTGCCATGTATGAATGATTCACCATATGCCTTGTGTTTGTTTGAGCATGTTTGACATAGGATGTATGCCTCTAAACCTTGTTTGCTTGTGTGGTGTGCCTCTAGAGGTTGTTTGGGACCTTTAGGCTTGTGGAAAAACGCCTAAGTCTGGTCTTCAAAGGTTGCAGACAGCCCGCGTTTCGAAACGAGCTGGGCCGTTTCGGAACGGGTTAGGCTTCAGGGACCCCGTATCGGAACGTGTTTCGATACGGTTTGGCCACTGTGAGCCCCTGTTCTGATACGGGTTTCGAAACGTTTTGGCTACTGGAATTCTGAGAAAATGACGAGATGAAAGCGTTTTGAAACGGGTCTAAAGGTTTCGAAACAGTCAAAATCTCGTTGACCACGAGAAGTTGACCGTTGAGGGTGTTTCGGAACGGTTGACCTCCGTTTCGATACGGCCTCCCTTTATGGCTTGGGGCAGTTGACCTGGTCAAGGGCGTTTCGAAACGCCTCAATGGTGTTTCGAAATGGCCTGTCAAATGAAGTAAAATTGGGCTGTTTAAATGTTGTTTTGGGTTCGAATGTTTACCTTCTACATTTTATTCTGCTGTTTGATCACATAGGGTTTAAATGAGCCTTTAGAGAAGATTGAATTAAAAGAAAAAAAATTAGGGTTGCTAACCAAGTGGGAACCTTAACGGGTTTCACTTCGGTTTTCCCCGTGTGGCCTACTCGGACCGGTCATCCGGCCAGATCGGGACGAGGGGGTTACATTTGTTGGTATCAGAGCCTGAGGTTACCGAGACCTCGGCCAGGTAAGTGAGGTAAGCTCGATATATCAAGTGATTGTGTTGTTTGATGCATGCCTTGCCATGAATTCTTATTATTTGATGATTTGCATGATGTTTTGAAGCATGAGTTGTTGTGTTGGTGTAGAGTGAGTGCCCATTGCCACTATTACTTAATTTAAAAGAGATTTTATAGTAAAGGGAGTACTTGAGCACTGTTGGACCCTTGCTTTGGCTAACGTAATTCTTATTTGTTTGTTGTTGTAGTTATTATCTTGCTAGCTATACCATGAGACCACGTGGGAGGCCTAGGATAGTTCGACCGGAACCACGGGCAGAGGCTCCGTGAGTGGAGCCAGTAGTTAGAGCTGAGGCTCAAGTGGGAGAGCCTGTGGTTGGAGTTGGAGCTCCTCCACCACCACCACCTCCTCCACCAGGAGCAGGAGGCGAGGCTGGAGCCGAAGGAGAGGGACCCCAAGGTGGCCAAGGATTGGCCGCAATAGACTTAGCTCCTTTGGTTCAGGCGATAGCCGGGGCATTTCAGGCTGCAATAGCTGGGGGTCAGGCAACAGCACATCATCAGTGAGAGGGCACTAGTTTGCCTTTAGAGAGACTTCGTGGTTTAGGGGCCGAAGAGTTCAGAGGTTCTACTCCAGAGAGGTCAGAGTTATGGCTTGAGAAGACTGTCCGTATCCTCGCTCAGATGGGATGTACTGGTGAGTGCAAGTTAGGATGTGTTGAGTCCCTGCTTTAGGGTGATGCCTACACCTGGTGGGTCATCATTACTTCGGGTATAGATGAGGCCGAGATTACTTGGGAGTCCTTTGAGTCAGCATTCCGTAAGAAGTATTTGGGTCTGCGATACCTCGATGAGAGGAAGAGAAAGTTCATGGCTTTGCTTCAGGGGAGTATGACTGTAACAGACTATTAGATTCGATTTGTCAAACTGAGTCAGTATGCATCTGAGCTTGTTCTTACTGAGGTGGAACGATGTAACCGTTTCCGTTATGGGCTGAATGAGGAGATCAAGAGGTATACTCTAGCTTCAGACTACACTGATTTTGATGTCTTGGTCGCGAGGGCCAAGGACTTGGAGCATAGCTTGGGCTTGACCAAGCGATCTGGTGGTACTAGTTCGGGTAAGAGGTCCAGTGATTATGATAGAGGTGATGCCAAGAGGCCTCAGGATAACAGACACCATTATGATCATAGACGTGGTGGCGGTAACCACGGTAGAGGCCAACAAGGCCAAAGGACTGGTGGGAAATTGCCCACATGTGCTACTTGCGGGAGGAACCACACCAGTGAGTGTTGGGGAAATTTCCACTCGTGTTGGAGTTGCGGGGCTAGAGATCATATCATACGTGACTGTCCACATCAGGTGGGACAAGCACCAGTTCAGGCTCCTGCTAGGGCCAATGACTTTCAGAGAGGCCGCGGGCGCGGTGGAGGTAACTTCCAGCCGAGGAATGATGGCCAGAGAAATATAACACATGTAGTTGCAGTCCAGCCGGAGGGCGGAGGACAGGCCAGGGTTTACGCTCAGCGTGGAGATCAGCATGACACCGATGTGATCGCAGGTAACTTCTCGATACAGTCTTTGGGTTTGCTTTCTTTGATTGACTCTAGGTCTACACATTCCTACATATTGAGTGAGCATGCACAGTCGTTGAATTTGCCTTGTGAAATGTTAGAGGTAGGAGTTAGTGTTACTAGTTCTTTTGGGGACACGGTAGTGGTTAGAAAAATGTACAGAAGGTGTTCGTTGATGGTTCAGGGACACATGTTTCCAGTGGATATGATGGAGCTTCCTTTCTATCGTATTGATGTAATTTTGGGTATGGATTGGCTCACGGAGCATAGAGATAGGATAGACTTTGAAACTAAGAGGATTTCTTTGAGGCTCTCAGATGATTATGAGATCGTAGTGGTGGGTGAGAACGTGAAGTTCTTGTCCAATGTGATTTCAGTTTTAGAGGCTAAGAGGTTAGTTGAGTTGGGGTGTGAGGCATACTTGGCATATGTGATGAACCCTAACATGAGTGAGGTTAGACCTCAGGACATCCGGACAGTGTGCGACTTTCCTAGTGTGTTTCCGGAAGAGTTGCCAGGGTTACAGTCGGATAGAGAGGTAGAGTTTTCCATTGAGACTTATTCTGATTCAGCTCATGTTTTGATTGCTCCGTATCGCATGGCACCGAAAGAACTGAAAGAGTTGAAGACTCAGTTGCAAGAGTTGACAGATAGAGGCTTCATTCGACCTAGTTCTTCACCTTGAGGTGCACTAGTTTTGTTTGTGAAGAAGAAAGATGGAAGCATGAGAATGTGTATAGATTAAAGACAGTTGAATCAGTTGACAGTGAAGAATAAATATTCGTTGCCTTGAATTGATGACTTGTTTGATCAGTTGAGATGAGCATCGGTCATTTCGAAGATTGACTTGAGATCGGGTTACTACCAGCTAAATGTAAGAGAGGTTGATGTGCCGAAGACGGCCTTTAGGACTAGGTATGGTCACTACGAGTTTTTAGTCATGCCTTTTGGGTTGACTAATGCACCTGCTGCTTTCATGGATATGATGAATAGGATTTTTCATTAGTACCTAGATCAGTTTGTAGTTGTGTTTATAGATGTCATCTTGGTGTATTCGTGAACTGAAGAGGACCATGACCGACACTTGAGACTAGTTTTGAAAACTTTGCTAGATCATCAGTTGTATGTGAAGTTGAGAAAGTGCGAATTCTGGATCTGAGAGGTAGTCTTCTTAGGACATGTAGTGTCAGCTGATGGGATTAGAGTTGATCCGAAGAAGATTGAGGCCATTGTTGAATGGAAGCAACCGAAGTCTGTAACAGAGGTACGTAGCTTCCTAGGCTTAGCTGGATACTATAGAAGATTCGTAGAGGGTTTCTCTAAGTTAGCCGCTCTATTGACACAGTTGCTTCAGAAGAGTGTTCAGTTTGAGTGGACAGATGCAAGACAAAGAGTCTTTGGGAAATTGAAAGAAGCTTTGACCCAAGCACCGATCTTGATTCAGCCAGAGTCCGGGAAGGACTATGTAGTTTACAGTGATTCTTCTTATGTAGGCCTAGGATGTGTTCTTATGCAAGACAAGAGAGTGGTGGCTTATGCCTCAAGACAGTTGAAGACTCACGAGCGCAACTATCCGACCCATGACATAGAGTTAGCTGCAGTTGTGTTTGCTCTGAAGATCTGGAGGCACTATTTGTACGGTGAGAAATGCACAGTATACACCGATCACAAGAGTTTGAAATACATTATGACCCAGCGAGATTTGAATCTCATTCGGCATAGGTGGTTAGAGTTGCTGAAGGACTATGATCTTACCATTGAGTACCATCCGGGTAAGGCCAATGTAGTGGCCGATGCATTGAGTAAATAGCTGTGGACTTGAGAGCCATGTTTGCTAGGTTGAGCTTGTCCGGAGATGGTGGCTTGGCAGCCGAGTTTCAGATTAGACCTACTCTAGGTCAGTTGATTAGAGAGAAACAACTCTTAGATAGATCTTTGGCACCTCACATGCAAGATATAGCCGAAGGTAGATCTTCAGACTACAGTTTCAGTACCGATGGGGTTTTGTGTTTCAAAAATAGGATAGTTGTGCCAGAGGACAGTGACTTGAGATGTACGATCTTGACAGAAGCCCACAGTAGTCCGTTTGCTATGCATCCTGGCAGTACGAAGATGTACCGTGATTTGAAGAATGAGTACTTTTGGGTTGGCTTGAAGAGAGATGTAGCCGACTTTATGAGTAAATGTTTAGTGTGTTAGAGGGTGAAGGCGGAACATCAGGTTCCCTCAGGTTTGTTGCAACCGTTGAGAATTCCAGAATGGAAATGGGAGAACATCACCATGGATTTCGTTTCAGGTTTGCCTTTGACTCCTACGAAGAAGAACTCAGTTTGGGTGATAGTGGATCGTTTTACGAAGTGTGCTCACTTCTTGGCAGTTAACACTACTTACACTTTAGATAGATTGGCCGATTTGTACATTGGTGAGATTGTTAGACTGCATGGTGTGCCGAAGTCTATTGTGTCAGATAGAGATCCGCGGTTTACATCTCGATTTTGGGAGTGTCTGCATACAGCTTTGGGTACCCGTTTAAACTTTAGCACGTCTTATCATCCTCAGTCAGATGGTCAGTCAGAGAGGGTTATACAGATCTTAGAGGATATGTTGCATTGTTGCATCATTGACTTTCAGGGTACGTGGGAAAAACACTTGCCTCTAGTTGAGTTTGCTTACAATAATAGCTTTCAGTCGAGTATTCAGATGGCTCCGTATGAGGCATTGTATGGTCGGAAGTGTAGAACTTCAGTTTGTTGGGCCGAAGTGGGACAGAAGTTGTTACCTATGCCGGATTTGCTCAAGGGGACAACTGACAAGGTAAAATTGATTTGCGATCGATTGAAGACTTCTTCGGATAGGCAGAAGTCCTATGTCGACTTGAAGAGGAGGGAAGTTGAGTTCTTAGTGGGTGAGAAGGTGTTCTTGAAGGTGTCTCCGTGGAAGAAAGTAATGAGATTTGGCTGAAAAGGGAAGTTGAGTCCGAGGTACATAGGATCGTATGAGATTGTGAAGAGGGTTGGCCCGGTTGCTTATCAGTTGCGTTTTCCATCCGAGCTAGAGAAGATACATGATGTATTCCATGTTTCGATGCTCCGTAAGTATAGGTCTGATCCGTCACATGTTATGCCTGTAGAGGAGATTGAACTAAATCCGGATTTGACATATGAGGAAGAACCAGTGGAGATCTTAGCTTTTGACAGTAAGGTGTTGCGGGGTAGATCGACTGAGTTAGTAAAAGTGCGGTGGCAACGTCGAGGTGTGGACGAGGCCACATGGGAAAGGAAGGAGGGTATGGAAAGACAGTTTTCGTATCTCTTTCAGTCAGGTAATTTCGGGGACGAGATTCCTTAAGTGGGAGAGAGTTGTAACACTCGTGTTTTGGGGTTATGAGTTAGTCGGGTTAGTGGTCTAAGTCGGTAAAAATTAAATTAAATCAAATTGGCTTATGCTTGACCTAATTGGGTTTTAAATAATAAAGGAGGGACCATTTTGGTGATTTAGCCAATTAAAAAGGAAGACAACTTTTTCAAATCAAAAAGCAAGGAGAAAGCTCTCATCTTTTCCCCACTTTCTTCCCCCAACGTGAAGCCATCTTAAACCCTCCCCAAACCCCAAAAATTACTATTCCATTAAATTCCTTCTTCATTCCAAGGTCATTTTCAAAGGTAAACATATTTTTAGACTCTCCTCTTCATCCTCAATCCATACATGGTTGTAGATTTTAAAACTACCAACTTTTGAAATGTTAGGGTTTGATGAAAGTTTGGGTTTTTACTTAGTTTTTCAATTGGTTTTAAATTATCAAGTTGGGTTTTAGTTTATTCACCTTAAAATACATATAATATGTTAAAATGGTTAGGTTTGGGTGAAAACCCGGAATGAGTTCTTGAGGCAAATTTTAATGTGTAAAAAACTTGATTTTTTGTGAGTTTTAAGGTGAAATTGGAGAGCTGATGGTTTAAGTAGGTTAGGAGGGTGTTTTGGGACCATTTGGGTGTCATTTGGGTGTTTGAAAATGGGATTTTCAGCTGGGTTTTGAAGGAGCACGAAAATGGGTATTTTGAGTGGATATTTGGATTTGGAAATTTGTTGAAGTTGGCTTGTGCTTATGAAGTAAGATGATGGCTGAGTTTTAGCATTGATTTGTGAAGTAATGGATGTGTTTTGTTTGGCTAGAAGCAAGAGGAGACATTGGTGGAGCATCGGGATCGAATCCGAGCTTGTAGGAGGCTTGCTTTGGTTGCTAAGGAAGTGTGGTGAGTGACTTTAAACATGTTTTAAAGTTTGGTTCAAGTGTGTGTGGTGTGTGTGGAATGTGCTTGGTAGGCCTTTCCAAAGTGAGAGTTAAATTGGTAGCTTAACTCCTTGAATCTTAATGTGTTATTCATGTCATTGTCTATGTGTTATTGTGATGTGTGGATTGACATGTATATGTATACATTGACATATGTATATGATGAGCATGTGATGTAAATGGTGGATATGTGATGTGATAAATGAAATTGGCACTAATTAACTTACCGGGTGTTAATAATCGATCATTAGGATTAGTGTGCACATAAATTGAGTCAAAACGTACGTGGCCTTGATGTCGTTGAGTCATCAAGGAGGAGTACGGTGATGTAATATTCCACCGGAAATTTATATATATTCTACGGGATGATGAATGGAATCTCATCCGTAGGGCATGTGGTGATGAGTGGAATCCCGCCCATGCAAGGTCCGGTGATGAGTGTAATCCCACCGAGGTAATGTGATTGTTGAGATTAAATCCGCACATCTGGGTAAACTAATAGTGGCCAATTGGATTGTTCTTATAATTGTGATATGTGATGTTGATATTTGATGTTTGAGCTTAGTATGATGCGAGATGTCATATTATGACTCTTGAAAGACTAGCTAGGTCTACTTGTTGATTTGCCTATGTATGTTGTATGTGAGATTTAAGGATTTCATGCTTGAACCCTGCATTGTTGATATTTTCGATTTTAGAGCATCCTCACTAAGCTTATAGCTTACGCTCTCATTTTCAACAATGCAGATCATTAGTGTGGTGTTAGCTCGGAGCAAGGCAAGAAGGGCTTTCCAAGTTTTTTGTGGCTCAAGTACGGTTAACGATTATGTAGTAGCTTAGCAATGTGGCAAGAGTGTGTGTTTTTAATGAGCTATGTATGACTCATATTTATGTTTGATGTTATAACTTGATTTGGATTGTAAGCATGCTATGTCTGGCCAAATGCTTATGCGATGTATGCCTTATGGATGTTTAAGTTTACTTTTGATGGCATGTAAACCTTTTGAGATGAATTGTGCCTTTGGCTTTTTGATGTTTTCATGCATGCCTTTTATGAAATGTGGTTAATGTGTAATTGCCATGTATGAATGATTCACCATATGCCTTGTGTTTGTTTGAGCATGTTTGACATAGGATGTATGCCTCTAGACCTTGTTTGCTTGTGTGGTGTGCCTCTAGAGGTTGTTTGGGACCTTTAGGCTTGTGGAAAAACGCCTAAGGCTGGTCTTCAAAGGTTGCAGACAACCCGCGTTTCGAAACGAGCTGGGTCGTTTCGGAACGGATTAGGCTTCAGGGACCTCGTATCGGAACGTGTTTCGATACGGTTTGGCCACTGTGAGCCCCTGTTCTGATACGGGTTTCGGAACGTTTTGGTTACTGGAATTCTGAGAAAATGACGAGATGAAAGCGTTTCGAAACGGGTCTAAAGGTTTCGAAATGGTCAAAATCTCGTTGACCACGAGAAGTTGACCGTTGAGGGTGTTTCGGAACGGTTGACCTCCGTTTCGATACGGCCTCCCTGTATGGCTTGGGGCAGTTGACCTGGTCAAGGGCGTTTCGAAATGCCTCAATGGTGTTTCGAAACGGCCTGTCAAATAAAGTAAAATTGGGTTGTTTAAATGTTGTTTTGGGTTCGAATGTTTACCTTCTGCATTTTATTCCGATGTTTGATCACGTAGGGTTTAAATGAGCCTTTAGAGAAGATTGAATTAAAAGAAAAAAATTAGGGTTGCTAACCGAGGGGGAACCTTAACGGGTTTCACTTTGGTTTTCCTCGTGTGGCCTACTCGGACCGGTCATCCAGCCAGACCGGGACGAGGGGGTTACAGGCTCGACATGTAATTAAACATATTTCAAAATAAAATTAGAAGAATTATTTCATGAACCATTCTCACCACCACATTCATGGTCTTAACTAATTAAATAAAATTACATTATATTTATTTTCTACATAATATTTTTATAAATAAAAATTTATAAATCATCGTCTTCTTCCTCATAGTCATGCCTCATATATTTATTCTAACATGTTAATGAATGAAATCATTAAAAAATAGCATAAAAACTTAACACACTAATCAATAGAAATAAAAACAAAATAATTAATTCTAATATGTTAATTCTAGAAAAAAAATATGAAGCATGAGGAAGAAGACGATAATTTGTAAAATTTAATTTATAAAAAGTATTATGTGGAAAATAAATATAATGTGATTTTATTTAATTGGATAAAACCATGGATGAGGTGGTGAGAATGGTTTATGAAATAATTTCTTCTAATTTTATTTTGAAATGTGTTTAATTACAAGTCGAGCTTTCGAGATTTTCAATAATAATTTAAAATTCGTTTAAAATTAATGATGTTCAACGGTATATTGCGTTAGTGATGTTCAGACTACAGCGGTGTGCGTCGCCCTTTCAACTATGAATTATGTTAAAATATTAAACTCTTGGATAACAAGCAATCACATTCGAGTCCACCTCACATGAACCATATGTACGCTTTCTCTAAATTTATTTTGATTAAATAAAATAATTATAATTATTATTTAAATCGTAGTTAAATAACTCCTACCATTTGAACCCATAAATACGTCTAAAACAATGGCGGTATAGCATTAGCAATTTAGCATGCATTGTTCTAGGCAGCTTCCTAGAAAATTCAGCCGATAAATAACAAAACATTTTTAATTTTTTTTTCGAGGCTAAGAAGAAATAAAAACAAAAAATAAAATCATATATTTCCAAATCTTCCTTTTTGGAAGGTTTGATAGTGAGGGAAAAGGATGCTTCCCCCTCAATCCCATGTTTTCTTTTCCTAAATTATACAATACAATATAATAATTTTAATATAATAAATGATAATTGATATAACTATAGATATATGATTTATTTGTAGACTAATTTAGACTGGGAAGTCTATTATGAGAGACACTCTTATCACAATTCGTTTAGTTTACAATGTCAAAACTTGAACTCATGATTAAGTAACATATCATCCCACTAAATCAAGTGGTAGTTAATAAATATTAATTTAATTAATTACTATTATATATAATATATAAAAAATAATCTTAACTAAGAAATCAAAGTCTTGATGTTATCAAATTTGTTTGATTTATTGCATTGTCGGGGAAAATTGGACTACGATCTTCGATAATTAAAACATTGTTATAAACTCCATCATTGTTAAAGTTACAAGAAAATAGTAATAATGAGGTTTTAAATCATAATTTAATAAACACATTAATTAAGTTTGAATTGTTTTTAACATCTAATTTTTGTTGTCTTTTAAATGCGGAGTTGATAATTACAACATTTTCTAATTCTAAAGCAACATGGGTTTAAAACTCATATCAAATTTGTCGATTCAATAGATTAAATCAGAAATGTATTAATTAATTTGATGAATTAATTATATAAATTGAATCGAAAAAATCATAGAATCAATCGAAACCGATCAAAACTGAGAGATTTATCCAGATAATTTAATGACATTAAAAGATTTCAATTAACTTCCAAATAAGTGTTTTGGTCGTTAATTCCATTGAGATAATTTGAAATTTTTTCTCACCTTAAGTCATCAAATTGAAATTATTTCGAATCTGCTAAAAATCTTACTAATATCCACTTGTTTTGGAAGTGTTCATATTGTCGTCTTTGACATCTCTTAACTTTTATTAGTCTCATTGGACGTGCATGGAAGTTACCTATTGTTTTCAAACAAAGCTTTCCCCTATCCGAACACAAAGAGTGGTTTCAGTAGAAAAAAATATATTTATTTTAAGTTAGTGTGGTTGGAACAATTTTGTTTGAAGGGCTTCCGACTAAAAGACAAAACAAATATGGTAAAAAGATGATTTTCATGTTCCTTCTGAATATTCCGGAGTTGCTAACCCTAATGTTGAAAACCCTAGTATTCCTTCATACAACAACTCTGGCGGACAACCGCCGAGAGAGATGGCTCTGGTGGTGGTTCCCCCATTTTTAGAGCGTCCTGGTTCTCCGGTTCTTGAGGAGATTCAAAGAGAGTCGAAGAAGACAAAGGAGATTAGTGAGTCGTCCCATACTACCATGATTCTGTCGTAGTTCTAATGGAGGGTATTGAAGATTCCCAGGGCACAACCGACATGATTGCAGCCAATCAAAGTGGTCAGAAAGAGATTCAAATGCCCTCGTCTGATATGGTGAACGTGTCACATTCCAAAAACTAGCCTAATCGAAATTAGGTTCCGGTGACCGAAATTTTGTAACGGGCATACATGGAACGATGTAATCCAATGATCTTTGTAACCAATTTTGAAGTAATGAAAGTTAGTTGGAATTAAATTGAGTTATAGGACCTCTTTATAAAGAATTAAAGGCCAAAAATGTTGAAATGAAGCTAAGCGTATCGATACGGTTGGACTTGTATCGATATAGTTTCGAAGAAAGCGTTTCGATACAACAAGACCTGTTTCGATACCTAACAATATTATCGATGTGAGTCCCCTGTTTCAAATATGTTTTAAAGCTACTAGACCCTCAAGTGAAGGAAAGCTCCTTATTGGTTAAAAGGAGAGGTGGGTAATTATTAAAAACATAATTCCCACATGTTGCATAAATGGAGAAGCCCTTCACCATTATTTTACTCCACCGAAACTCAAACTTAAGCAAGCACCACCATTGTCTTTCACCTTAGAATCAAGCACACACCTCCATCCTTGAATCCTTTAAACTCAAGCTTTCTTCTATTCGAAAACTCCATCACATAATCCTCGGTTAGGTAAGGAGAAACCCTCTTTCAATAATTGAATTTCATGAACAATTAGAGTTTAATTTCAAATCGAAATTCTAAGCTTTATCTTTGATTAAGTATCGTATATTAGTTATATTGATTTTTTGTGCTTATTCCTAGCTCAAGTATTAGAGGAAATCAATCCGTCGTCTCCAATCAAGCCTAAGAAAAAAGGAATCGAAATCCAGAAATCCTAAAAGCTTTCGTGCTCTAGGTGAGCGTAGTTGTGTCAAGGGGTAGGCTAGGTGCCTTCCCGTTGCATTTATTTTTATGATTATGTCTTGTATTTTGTTAAAGGCTCAAGTAGAACAGCCATACATGGATTCGAATGGTAAGATTGGTAAGTCCTTTGAATTGCTTTGATATGTCTATAAGCATACATGTGATAATTGAATTATGTGACTTATGGAATTTGATATGAATATGATATGTGAAATGGAGCTAAGGCTTGTTTTGTCATCCGATATGATATGATCCGAAAGGTATGAAATGTGATGAAATATGTAACCTTGGACACTTGTGAACTTTGGATACAATTGGCATGTCATAGGGTTATTTGAGCTCGCTAAGTAAGGGATTTGGCTACGGCTAGGGGTGTTGAAACGATTAATTAGATCGGTGGCCGAACCGAATTACCCAAAACTTAATTAACCGAAAATTTTAAATCTTTAATTGTTAACCGAACCAAACTTTTCCCGAAAAAATTAACCGAATCGAAAAAATTTCGGTTAATTCGGTCGGTTTTTGAATTAACCAGAATTTATCAATTTTTCCCTAATCAAAATTATTACACAATGAAAATTCTTGGAAATACTTTTTAGTTCACAAAGATAATTTGTATTTAATTTAAACAATATCTAAACATAGATAAAAACATTAGAATTTTAGATTAAACATTAGATTTTTCATTTGGGTTAGAAGTGGGTTTTATAATTTTAATGGGCATGGGATTAATATGAATAATATATTTAATTATTTTTTATATTTCGAGTAATTTGGTTAATTAACCTATTTCGAACCGAATTAACCGATAACTGAACTTTGAAAAGTTCTTTAACCGTTCACCGGCTGAAAAAAGTTCGGTGGCCGACCGTATAACCGAACTAATTCGGTTTAATCGGTTAATTCGATTTAACCGACCGTTTGAACACCCCTAGCTACGACCTTTATGTGGTGAGATAAGGATGGATTGTGTAAGGGACTTATCCGGAGCTACGACTCAAGGCTACGACCTATTTTTCGATATGTGTGGTGTACAGGAGAATCCGTGTATCCATCGGTTACTATATCCAATGAAATGAACTGTGACTATGATATGTATCTTGTATACAAAATTGTGTTATTTGAATTGAGCATGAGATACAAGTATCATTTGTGTACTAATTATATCATTTAAGCATGTTACCATGATGTTTATATCATTAATCATTTATTCGCATTTGTTATAACTACCTCACTAGTCTATGTAAACCTAACATCCGTGTGTCTCATGCATTTCAGGACTTAAAGAGTTTCGACCTTCGATCATGTTGTTACGGTTGCTAGTCACTCCTACAAATCATATGTATTCTTATCTTTTGCTTCAAACTCATAGTAAGGTGGCATAGGGTTTAAATGAGCCATGTTTGACTATTTTGATATATGTGTATTGGCCAAAGTATGACTATGTGATGTATGGAAAATATGGTATGTTTGTGAAAAGTTTTAACTAGCTAAAAGGGCTTAAAAAGTGTTAAAGGTGAAAACTAGGTAAATGGATTTGAAACGCTCTAAAATTTGACGTGCTATTAGAAATATAGTTTTTAGACTTGCTGGTAAAATTTGGTAATGTTTAGACAACATTTGATTGGTTAATTTGGCTAAAAATTAGCTAAAATCTGTCATTACAGGTCAGACGTATCGATGCGGGTGATGGTGTATCGATACGACCTTGCATTTTTTGGACATGTTAGAACAGAGCGTATCGATACACCAAGGGGGTGTACCGAAACGTGAATTGGAAAAATGGTCTGGATAATTAATTGGATCGATACACCACCCTTAGGGTGTATCGAAACAGTCAACCTTGGTCAACGCGTATCGATACGGGCATAGCTGTATCGATACCGGTATGTTGGGGAAAGTCAATTTTGGTCAACCTGTATCGATACGGGTGATGACGTATCGATACAGAGTTTGGTAGAATCGAACATAGGCTTAAAACATGTGTACATGTATCGATACAACCTAAAGCGTATCGATACAGAGATTGCTAAAACTGTTAAAAAGGGGTTAAGACTTAGTTATAAAATGGTCACTAAGAATTGTAGGCATTAATTGGATAGGTAACGACCTCAGTTAGTAACGAAACTCCTCCAGCTTGTTTTTGGTAAGTTTAATTGTGTATGGGTGATAAGAATTTCATATAAGGACTTGTAATTTGTAAAATTTATGATTTAGTCCCTAAGTTCGAAAAAGATTAAAATTGACCCCTAAATGAGATAATAATCAATAATTAGGTTCGCTAAGTCTTAAAAGAGAGTAATAGAACTTCCGAATAAGTTTCTAGATTCTGATAAAACTTTCAACCTTCGGATATGCTTTCCCATAGCACTCTCAAACCTGGTTCTCTACCAAGCCGAGAAGGGGGTGTTACAGAACGGGGCAAAAGATTCCTATGGGGCTATAGTTTCTAAATCGACAATAGGGGAAGCACATATCATACCATACCTATGGTGACTGACAATAGTGAAGTTTCTGAGTCTAATTATACCATCGACCGGAGTGGCTCTTTTCCAAAAATAAGTTTCTGAGAGGGTTCATGAGTTGATTGATTCGAATATGCGGAAGGCTATGATCGTACAGCTCTTTGGCCACTCAATTGGATACAAGACACTCCTGGCACGTATTCTAGGCTTTTGGCATCCTTTTGGAAATTTTCAGGTAGTTTATCTTGATAATAATTACCTTTTAGTTAACTTTGATTCTACAGATAACTGTACAAAGGTTTTGACTGGAGGGCCATAGACGTTGTTTGAAAGTTACTTGACCGTTCAGCCCTGGTAGATCGAGGACCTCTTCAACAACGAAGAAGCATCTGTCGCAAGTTATTGTGTGGATATGTTTGTCCGGTCTCTCATATCGATATTACACGAAGGCACTTTTCAGATTGATAGCTACGATTGTTGGGAGAGTTATCAAAATTGACTACAACACCATTGCTGGGGAGAGAGGAAAGTTTGCTCTTCTAGTGGTGCTTGTGGATTTGAACAAACCTTTACTTCCGTGCATTGGGATAGATGGCTTTGTGCAGAAACTGGAATATGAGAGGCTACATTAAATATGTTTTAAGTGTGGCGTGTATTGTCATACTCAAGAACTTTGGTGTCCCATTGACATTGGAAACTAATAAGTCAACTGAGAAGTTGCCACAAATTCAGGAAGGGGACGTTGTGGAATCGGGCAACAATGTTGACACTATATATGACCCTCTAGATGGTGGTAGATATTCGCAGGCGGAGACCATAAAAAGAAGTTGTTTCAAAGGGAGCAGAAACTTGATCTATGAAGGAGGGTTCTCAGTTTCATGTGCTAGATAATGCTAATATAGATGAACCTAGAAATGGTAGTAACACCACGCAACGGATAGGTACATAAACCATCTATTGAAAAGGGTAATCATCAGGCTTTGTTTATAATTGAAGGCAAACAAGGTTCTTAGCATAGTGTTCGGGGTCGAGGTGATGATGGATCTAGTCGGGGAGGTTTTTCGGTTAAGGTTGCAAACAAGAACAACTTGAAAGTTACTAAGAGGCCTAATTATCATGTTCTTCCAAAGCATGTACTAACCGAGTGGGTGCAATCTTTCTCGGGACAGCTTGGGAAAATGAAACCACCGGATAGTGTGGCTCCAGTGGCTAGTTCTCATGATGGGTTGGAAGAACAAGTAGTCACCATGGTTGCATCTAATCAACACATGGTCGAGGATGATATGGCCGCTTCTACACTAGTCGACATTGTGATTTCAGGAAATGAGAATTTTACTCCCAATCTGCAAGGCTTTGGTTTTCGTTCTTCTTTTTTTTGAGCTAATAATCCACAGGTTGTTGCATTGATAGAACCTCGAATTAATGGTTGTTCGGTGGATAGAGTACTTCAGCATTTTGGTTTTTCTAATTCCATGTGGAATCCAGGGGCTTTAGTGGTGGTATTTAGGTCATGTCGAGTTTCCCATTATGATTTCTTGGTTGATTTAGAGCAACAGTTGAAGGCTGAGCTCGATGTTGGGATGGAGCAAAAAGAAATCCTTTTGTCACGCCTCACCAGGTCGCACCGAAGAAATCCGAGGGGCACACCCGCCAGGGTGCACCGAGAAGCATTGAGATGCCCCACCTAGGTGCGCTACGCGCGCCCGAGGAGCCCCACCCAGGTGCTCACGAACCAACAAAGGCAAAATGAGAAGCCTTGAGCATTTTAAGACCAAGGATGATCCAAGGAATGATCTAGAACGGCCTAGTGAGCTCCAAACAAATCCGAGGGGTTCCAGAACGTTCCACACTCATCTAGGCTCACCCGGAGGAACCTAGAAGACTCGGGAGTGATCGAGAAGGCTCGGGACAACTCCGGACATCTCCGGAATATTCTAGAATACCTTAGAATATGATAGAGCTTTTAGATCATTTAGGATATAACTAGATATGTATAGAACTATCTAGAGATATCTAGGTTTAGAAGATATTTTTGGAGGCAAGATCCTAACCGTTGGATTAAATAAATCTCCACCGTCCATTGAGGAGGTTGGAGACTATAAATAGGTTAGCCTAGCTCATTTGCAACTCACTTAAGAGTTGTATACTCAAAGCATCCTTGTAAAGCTTTTGTTGTTTAATACAAGGTTCTTTCCTTGTAAACTCTCTTGCTCCTTGTGTTTTGCCATAGCGTTGCGAGATTAAGGCTTGCTAACATCGTGCCAAGAGTGTTAGCGCCGCACGGATTGAGCTTGAAGAAATAAGTTCGTGACACTTTGGTACCAAAAGGCAAGGTGCAAGTGGGTTTTACAGGGGGTAAAAATACAAAATATTTCCATGCTTCAACGATTAGTAGAAGGAAAGCTAATTTGATTAAAGTGCTAAGAATAAGTGTTAGGCGGTGGTCTTCTGACTAATCCGAGTTGAAGGCACATGCCATCGAATTTTACAAAAAAAAATGTTCACTACCTCCAATGTTGATGCCTCGGCATACTCCATTCGAGGCCAATTTCCTCGGCTAAGTGAAGACATTGTTCGAACATTGGCTAATCTGGTTACTGGTGAGGAAATTAAAAGGGATGTATTTCAAATGAATCCACTAAAAGCGCTATAGGTCGATGGGTTGCATGCTGCTTTCTACCAACAGAATTGAAGTACTGTGGGTAGCAATGTTTGTCAGTTTGTTCGACGAATATTTGAGGGGGAATTGTTTCCAGCATCTCTGAACCAAACTCTCTTGATTCTAACCCCGAAAGTTAAATCTCCTGAATCAATGAACCGATTCCGGCCGATTAGTCTTTGCCAAGTCTTGTACAAGGTAACTTCTAAGGTTATCGTGAATCGCATTAAGCCTTTTATTCCGGATTGGGTTGCAGATAACCAGACGAGTTTTGTCTTGGGGAGATTGATATTGGAAAACATTATTATCGCCCTAGAATTCGTCCATTGTGTGCGGTGGAAAACGGTGGACAAAGGATGGATAACAATAAAGCTCGACTTAGAAAATGCATATGATCAACTTGAATAGCCTTTTGTTGCATATACTTCGAGAGATATTGGCTTCCAGAGTAATCTCCGAGACTTGATTCTTCGTTGTGTCTCTATTGTGTCTACTTGGATTTTGTGAAATGACTCCTTAATTGATGTCTTCATGCCTACACGGGATATCCGATAAGGCGATCCACTTTCCCCATACATTTTTGTTTTATGTATGGAACGGCTTGAGCAAGTTATTAAGCAAAGAGTTGATAGTGGACATTGAAAGGGTTTTCGCCTTTCTAAACGATGTCATATTATTTCACACTTGACATTTGCCGATGATATAGTGCTTTTTGTTGAGGCTTCTATGGATCAGTTGGAGGTGATCCGTAGTGTTCTTATTAATTTCTATCATGCTTCCGGTCTAAAGGTGAGCGTCCAAAAAACTAATGTGTTCTTTTCGAAGAATATACCGGATCTAGTGTGTCATTCCTTATGTGATACATTTGGGTTTGTTGAAGTCCACGACTTGGAGAAATATTTAGGAGTTTCTATGCTGCATCAACGGGTTAAAAAAGAAACTTATTCTTATATGATCCATAAGATTCAACATCGGCTAACATAGTGAAATGCGAGGTATTGATCATTTGCTGGGAGAATCACTTTTGCTAAATCAGTATTATCGGCCATCTTGTATTATTCCATGCAGACAACTCAGATTACAAAAGGTATTTGTGATAAAATTGAGTAGTTAATCCGTAGCTTTATTTGGGGTCATTCCTCGGATTCGAAAAGGGTTCATCTTGTTAGATGGGAGGATATGTGTCAGCCAATGGTTGTTGGCGGTCTTGGCTTTAAACATCTTGTTATTTAGAATGACGCCTTCCTCATAAAATTGGTCTATAATCTTGTCGTAAAACCAGACCAGCTTTGGGTCAGGTTTCTACGTGCATAGTACAAGTGTTTTGATTTTCTCCCAACATCATTGGATCGCATCAATAGTTCCTTTCTTTGGCGCTGGTTGTGTTCGGTTTGGTCTGATGTTCGAGATGGCATTATATGAAATATTGATAATAGGGAATGAGTCGACTTTTGGAGGGATCATTAGGTTTGTGACATTGGCCCGCTTGAGGTTGTGATGGTTGGTTCGCCACCCTTACCAGGTTTTACTCTGATGAGTACGATGGTAAGTTCTGATGGTGGTTGGGCATGTTATATGTTTCACCGCTTTTCTCACAAGTTCTTGATCATATAGGTGCCATTAAGCTGCCTTGCTTGTCTAATGTGCCGGATGCACCGGGTTTTCTGTCAAGTCGGCTTATGAGCTATGCCTAATAGGAATAAAATTCGTCTGCCCCTTTTTGGTGCCCCTACATATGCCCCAACACTAAAAAACACTATAAAATTAAAATCTAAGCCCTAACCCTAAATTCTAAATCCTAAACCCTACACACTATACCCTAAAAAATACACCCTACCCTAAATTCTCTAAACCCTAACCATAACCCCTAACCTAAAACCATAAACCCTAAACCCTAAAATTAATTTTGAGCGTGGGGGCATATGTAGGGGCACCGAAAAGGGGTAGGGGATTTCCATCCGCCTAATAGGAGTGTGCAAAAAAAATCCGTTTATTCGTTGATCTGCTCCAAAATTTTGGATATCCGATTTGTTTTTTATTTTTCAGATAATTCGGATCGTATATTCAAAAATTTTGGATTGGATATCCAAAAAATTTTAATTGGATACGGATAGTTATTTTACATTCGGATCGGATAATCTATATCCGAAAATTTAAATTTTTTTATAGATATGAATCTTGTTATATTCAATATTTTTACTTGTTATATATAAAAAATTTAAAATTTCATAGATACAAATCTTGTTATATTCAATAATTTGTTGATTGTTATATTTGAAAACCTAAAATTTTCATGGATAAGACCGCAAAAGTAAAAAAAAAATATTAAATTAAGTCATAAATTCAGATATCTGAATATCCGATCCGAAATTTTAAATATCTGAAAATCGGATATCCAATTTTTTCGGATTGGATACGGATCGCATCGGATATCCGAAATGCACACCTGTAATGCCTACACGCAACGAGATTTGGTGTTGGGTTGCAGTCGGAGACACGTCGAGCTTGGGCTAAGGTTGAGCTACAGCGTGCGTTGCCAACTGGTTCATGACCTCCACGCACTGTTGTAGTTTTGAAGCTTAAAGGAACATTTTTGATGTGGGGGTGTTGCTAGAGACTCGAATGGCTTATGGATTGAGTGTTTCTCTAAGTATATTGGCAAATGCTCCGCATTGGAAGCTGAATTTTAGGTTGTGTATGAAGATTTGCAGTATGCCATGCGTTTGAATGCTATGGCCGTTGTGATGGAATCCAATACTCTTATGTTTTTCGTGCTTTACAAAATCCTCACTGTTTGTTTCTATTCAAACTTTGTTGCAAAGCGATCGGCAAATTGAAATACAACATGTCTTCTGGGAAGGTAACTGAGTTGATGCAATGGCAAAATTATATTCAAGGGATAGTTTTGTACCCTCCTGATGAGGTTTTAGATATTCTGCATGATGATTATAGTTATTAATGTGTTAGTTTTTTGTCATGACGATGTCGAGTTTATCTCAGGTTTTATTTCTGTAATACTATTATAGGTACTTTTTCTCCCAATTAGACTTAAGGAGGTTTTAACGAGGCCTATAGTAGTATCCCCTTCCTTATTTATATAAAAAAACAAAACAAATATTATCTTAAACCACACTATCCCCTAAACCAATAATATTAGAAAAATAATGTGGATAATTCAAAACTATCCCCTAAGAGATTAGACACTGAGAATTGTCCATGGATAAAATTGTAACGTATATTGGTTGTGAAACTATTTGCATTCTAAACACATGTTTTAATAAATATAAATTTTTTAAGTTTAAACCTTTTTGAATCAATGAAAAAAATATATAAATAACTGAAATTAATACTAGAAAATAAAAAGACTTTTATGGTAAAAAAAAGAACAATAATTTCACTCTTTCTTTGTTTTTTTTCTGTTAACTTCATTTTTATTTCTTCTTTGAATCCAATATTGTTAGAATTTTTTTTATGTAGTTAACTTTTTTTTGTTTTCACAATTTCCTTCTATTTTTCTCCCTGCACTTTCCCCTTCACTTCCGTTCTAAACCAATCTTAAAATCATCACAACCGTTCGTTTTCTTTTCATCTTCGATCTCCACCCTTCGATTTCTAATCAACCTCTCTCATTCGCCACATTACCCAAACGACGCAATAATTACAACCTACAGCATGTAAACGAAAGTTATAAACTTATTCAAATTTTCAAGAATTAATCTTACTTTGAAGATGAAGATGAAGGTGAAGAATTAGTGTTTTTCTAAGATGTTGCTTTAATGGGTTAATTAAATTTTAGTAATTCTTTCCTTGAATTCAATTTTTTATGAATTTTCATTTTTAGAAAATTTTTAGATACTAGGGTTCTTTACTTTGGGCATTTTTATAAACTTGATTGAGATTTAAATGCTGGGGAAGGAGATTGCATCGTATACCTAATTTCTCAAAAATTCTCTTCAACTCAAGGACCACTTCAGTTCAACGCCTTTTTTTGTTCCAAAATGATGTTGGGACTTAACCCATTTTTCTTTCTTTGGCAACGATATTTTTTTTTCGAAGACGGCGCATGTGACGGTATTATAGTCTCGACGTATTGAAGTTTGGTTTGGGGAAACCTTTTAGGTGAGATGGGGATGAAGGCGGTGCTGGAGATGAATGGTCGTGTGTTCTTTATTTTTGAGTTTGTTTTCGGAAAAAGGTGGATAAAGCCTCATTGTTTTTGTCTAGTTTTTTTAGACTTTAAGGGTTTAATTGTGAATAACACGATGAACATGTTGTTGGTGTTCATGGCTTTCCTGAGTTTTGAATATTGAAATGAAGAAAACAAAGGTTATAAGTTGAGAAAAATAAAAATTGAAATAATTCTTTAATTAATTGATTTGTCAGGATATGTATTTTTATATTTTTAAAGTTTAAAGATAAAATTGAAAAGTAATGAAACCTTAAGGACTAGTTTTACAACTATTCAAAACAAAAGATAAAATTAAGACTAAATTAATTGAATGTATAAATATGGAGGGTTAAATGTGCTATTATACAAAATTTTGTAAATGTCACGTCACCCATATATCGGCACTTAACGGAAATTAGCGTTCGAGTGACCATAAGTTTACACAACTAAAATGTAAGTAACCATAACGATCGGATTTAAAAATCACTGACAAAAAATGTAAAAACCCTAAACATAAATAATCATCCCAATAATTTACCCTAAAAATAATAATTAGCAAATAAATCTAAGATATTATATCAACAACTAGTTGGTCTATTGGGATGAGACACTAAACCCCTTAAGCAAGGTCAGTTATTCGAATTCTAGCGTTGTGAATGAAAAATAACTGTGTTGAGAGGGCCGCCGCCATAACTAGTCTATGAATCAAAAACAAATGGTTAAACCATTAAAGTATCTAAGATATTATATATTTTATTAATATTTTGTTTTTTCCGTTCAATCATAAAATATTAAAAGTTGTGTATTAAATTTGGTGCGTTAATTATGTGTTTCATAATTATTACATTAGTTTTTTCATTTAATAAATGTATCGTTTTCAGTATAATGGGTAAAGTACACTGATACTCACTAAATTATAAAAAAATGTTTGTTTTGTTCATTAACCTTTCAGAAGTTATAAAATAATCATTAAATTTATCAAACTGTTACAAAATGGTCAGTAGACGTTATAGAATAATGTAAGAATTCGATTAATCTAGTGATCATTTTGTAAAAAATTAATCAAATTTAAAGACCATTTTATAATAGTTTGATTAATTTAATAACCATTTTATAGTCTCTCAAAGGTCGGTTACCAAAATGATATATTTTCATATTTTTTTTCAAGATTATTAAAGTAAGCATCACGGTTTATGGACCCAATATGAGGTAAACCGAAGACAAACATTGAGGCTTTTGAAGGTTACTTTTTAAATAGCAGATTTGGGGCTTGAATTTATGGGATCTTTTCTTTTTCTTTGAATTGGCCCAAACTTATTTATGGACCCAATATGAAGTCCAAGATGAACGCTTTATTCATTTAGGTCAAATTGGTGATTTTATTTTATAAATGTTTGCTTTGTATTATCTAAGAAAGCAGCGAGTTGTTACAATAAATATAGGATTAATATCCTATACACAGGCGGTGTAAACTGAAAGTTTCCACAAGCGCATTAGTTTTATGGTATATGGAATTAGTTTGAGGTTTAGGGGTTTAGGTGTAGGGGGTTAGAATTTAGGGTAGTTGTTTCAATTTAAGGTTTAGGGTTATAATTTAGGGTTTATAGGTTAGGGTTAGTTTTTAGGGTAATATGGTGAGGATTTAGGTTTTAACATACAAATCCTAAATTATAACCCTAAATCTTAAATTGAAACAACTATCCCTAAATTCTAACCCCCTACACCTAAACCCCTAAACCCCATACCCTAAACTAACTCCATATACCCTAAAACTAAGGCGCTTGTGGAAACTTTCAGTTTCCACCGCCTGTGTATAGTATATTTATCCATAAATATAACCAAATGACATGATTTTCTGCAATTAAAGGAGTCCCCATTCTGTACATAATATAAATTATATCTCAAATATAATTGACAAGATCAATTATTATTCGAGTAGCCCCACGAAATTATCTAATATTTCTTTTTTTTAGACAATATAAATGTAAGCGCACCATGCAATCTTAAGAATATACACAATAAAAATTTTGCCTTTCAATTTATTAATCGTGCAAAAAGCTCTTCCTCCTGTTTTATAATCCTCTTTTCAAATTTAGTTTGATCTCTTTACTATGCTAAAATTTAGAAGTTAGTACGTATTTTTTTAACATAATTTGATCAGCTAAATTTGGTTTTGGTCTCTCTATTATGCAAAATTTTAAAATATTGATGTTGATTTATCTTAAAAATATATTAATTATGCTAACATGACTTTTTTTTATAAAAAAATATGTTTTAAGAAAATTTTCGCATCACGAATTTAGCCAAAATAGTTACGGTATAAAATATTTGAACTAGCTAGTGATATTATAAAAGTAGAAGACCAAATATGTCAAAGTAAAGTGAACAGATTGAATCCAAAGTTTATGTATATTAGAGGGACTAAAATCAAAATTTGACTGTTCATTTATTACGCACACGAATTCCAATTGAATGACTTTCGAGAAGGATTTTATTATGGATGAGCATTCAATCGAGTCGAGTAAAAAAATTTCGAGTTATTCGAGTTGACGCGTCATATTTTTCAAGTCAAACTTTATTTGATTTTTTTAAGTCGAGTTCGAGTTCCTATACAAATTTAATTGCAATTATTTATCATGTTATAATACAGTTTGATTCCAATTTAAACGACTTTATCTGATCATATAAGATATGCATGTATATTTCTTCATATTTTTTATATATCAAAATATATATATATATATGTACAAAAATTGAGGGACACGACTTAAACTTAAAAATAACTCACTAATTACTAAAAATTTCGAGTTATTCGAATTTCCATTTTACAACTCAAATTTTACTTAAAATTTTTTTCGAGTCGAGTCGAGTTTATAAAATTTTGAGTCGAGTCAAGACGAGTAGAGTTAAAAATTTTAGTTTTTTCGAGTCGAGTTTTGTTCACCCCTAGATCTTATGACAGTGATGGCACAAATTTAAATGGCATTTTTATATGAAAACTCCAATTTTAATATTTATTTAGAGAAATGACCCATACCTAACTTTATTTTAAAAAATAACCCTAAATTGGCCACGTAGAAAGATATTGTGTTCTTCACAAAACGATTATAGACATCGCTTTCTACAGGAAGTGAGGTTCGTCCGACGTGGAAAGGCTTTTCAGATAACTCAATTTAAAATTAAGGATAAAGACCTCGCGTTCTGCACATAGCGAGGTCCCCGAGAAATTAAAGAGGCGGATAAATTTATCGCATGATTTAAAAAATTATATTTAAAAAAAAGATGATTATAGTTAAAAAATAAAATTTTTAAAAGATCGTGATTATTAGGAATTGATTGGTAGGATTGAATAAATAATTTAAAAAGATCCTAAATTTGTTAAAGATCCTACTTTTTCAAAGATCCTAATTTTTTAATGATCCTAATTAAATATTTGTTAAAATTTAAAATTCGTACTATTAGTATAAAATAAATAAATATTAGAAAAAAATAAAAATTGAATATCCTAATTAAATATCTTACTGATCTTAATTGAATATCATAATAGAAATCCTTAATGATCTTAATTGAATATCATATTCAAAGAAATAAGGAAAAAATCTGGAAAAAAGAAAATTTAATTTCGAAAATCCTAAGAACTCACTCTTTATAGAAAGCGAGGTCCTTTCTGACAGGTTGGAATTGATTCAAACTGAAAAGCTGCGTCTTTTCAACAGACCTCGCGTTTTGCAAAGCGCGAGGTCCATTGACATCGCTTTGGAAGGGGTGCGAGGACTCTTATAAATAAGGGCTCATTCTCTCCAAATTTTCTCACATCTCATCTTCATTTTTCTTCTTCTTTATCTACTATTCGATATTATTTTTAAAGAGTTCGAATATTTGATATTATGGCGGGGTTACTGAGACTGGATCACAGACATGTAACACCCCTAATTTAATAAGGCAAAAAAACAAAAATAAAGAAAAAAAATAGAAATAGTGCAGCTACAAGGGTTTAAACTCGTGACCTACGCTTGGTGGATCTAAGCTTTAACCATTTGGGCTAAGGTCTCCTTTTGGTTATATCATACAACCACAAATATTTGAATTATATTCTGTCAACCTAATTCAATAATATTTACAAGTCAGACTCTTCACCTACCGTTTGGGGGAAAACCAATCGAATCAAAAAAAGAAGAGTGAGAGTCTGGGAATTTTCAAGTCTCCCACATCGTTCACCGGCCCGATCTGCCTCACCGCCGGCCGGTGGCGTGCACCGCCCCCATCGTTGTGCTCGCCGTCGAGTCCCGAGCCAAACGCCCTTAGCCACTCGCGCAGCTGCCGTCCCGATCGTCGACAATCGTGCTTCATCGGTTCGTCAAACCTAGGGTTAAGGACCCTCTCGGTTTTTCGAGGATTTCGGCCGCCGTGGGCGTCCGTTTGCTAAGCCGTCGCCACCGCTAGACTCGACGTTCCAAGCCGAGCAAAACCTATATCACCGATCGTCGAACGACCACCGTTAGACCGTCGTCGGAGCCACGACAATTTCGAATGTTCACCGTCAGTTTTGGTAAGTCCGATGAGCTCTGACCTAAATTTTTGGGTTCCCAGTTAAAATAGGTTAGATTTAAGGCCGTTTTTGGTGTTGTCTGGCGTGTTTTCCGACCAGGAAAGGCCGCGCGTGGGCTTCACGCGCCGTCCAAGGCGATTTCCGGCCGCCTTGGACGGTGGTTGTTGAGCCGATCGACTCAGACCCGGTCTAACCTTGAACCGAGCCGCCCGAATTGGTTCAAACAAACCGGCCCAAGTCCAATAAATGACCCGACCCGTTGACCGACCCGACCCATTGACCCGTACTCGACCCGTTGACAGAGTCAACTTAGTGAGTCAACTCGCTCGAGTCAACCCAGTGAGTCAACTTGCCTGAGTCAACCCAGTGAGTCAACTCACCGAGTCAGCCGTTGGACCAGTGACGTCAGCATGACGTCAGTGTTGACTTTGACCAAAAAGTCAACTTTTCCTGAAAAGTCCTATTTTATGTTTTTTAGACGTCCTGAGTCCGATTTTAATGCCCGTTTTGCGAAATTCTAACCTGAAAGCCTCCGAATTGGACTTTGAACCCGAGAATGCATGTGTTTAGTTTTTTTTAATTTAAGAGTTATGTGATCAAATTAAGGATTGATTATGGATTATATTTAATTGAAGGTATTCGTGTGTCTTCGTATCCGAGAAGTAAAGGACGTTGAATTCGGGTTCGAGTTTGATCGAATGGAGTACCACGGTCGACCTATATAGCAAGGATTCAAGGTAATACATTGCTACCTCTTGTATGCCTCGTGAACATGTTAGTATTCGGTTAATGCATGCACACGTATGATGATGAGTACCGTTAATTCTACTTAAGTCTAACCGGATATGAAAATGTGCGACGTTATAGATAAGTTTGGAATAATCGAATGAGAAAGATGATAAATCAAAGAATCTGGAATCCAACAAATAATTAACGAGGCGATCAATCTCCAAACCCGATTAATAATGTTAATTTGTCAAACGATAGAAATATTGGAGTATATAATTATGAAAGTGCCCTCGATGTGAAAATGACAGAAATAGCACTGATGATGAAAGCGGTGCTGAAACCTACATTAAATCCGGTAAAACAATTGATTCATCTAAAATTCTTGAATTACTTAGAGAGATGTGATAATAAGACTTAAACATTCAAGAAAGATAAGCACTCGAATTTAGCGTAAATCCTAAATAAACCTCTGAAGATAATTTTGCGGGGGAAACTCTTTATATGTTCAGATCAATCAACTATTAGAAAATACATAATTGCTATTAATGGCTGAATCGAGTAAAAGAATTGAAAATACCGATACAATCGAGTCATCAAATGACCAAAATGTGCTTGGGCATTGGAATTTCTTAATTTACAGAGATGATGGGTCTATCCTCGTGTTTTGGAAATAATGGATGGTTGGAAAATGGTCGAAAGGACCAAAATAACCGAAAGAATTGAAAATACCGACATGTACGAATTGGCTAAAAGAGACTAAGATGCCACCGGGCACCCAAAACTACCGAATTAACCATTTTTACAAGATATAAACTAGTGATTAAGATGATTAGGTGTTTCAAAAGGCCCGAAAGAACGTGAACGACTGTTCTTTAAATAATTGGGATGCCCTCTTGACTGAGATAAGTTAAAGCTTCGAAGTCTTGAACTTTTGATCGCACGCAAGTGATTGCAATATTCAAATGGGTTGAAGTTTGGGTTAAGTATGTCAATCATTTCTTAATACCCAAATTGGCATAAATGCATGTTCAACCCCTCGAGGCATGTTTCGAGATAATGTGACGGCGATTCATACAGATGTATAACACAGTCATAATTAAATAGTGAACACAAGGAAAGTGCACCGATTTGAATGCATGGAAAGTAATGTATTGGTGAGATGAGTATAGTGGAATGGTCTTTGAAGCCTAGTAAACCGTCGGAAATCTTCAGCGCGACAAACCATTGACCTATCCCCTCGGGATCAAATTATGGAACTGCCTCAGAGTGTTAAATGACCAAAATGCCCTTATTGGCCAAATGATCAGAACAATCTTGACATATTTGAGATCCCAACCGAACGTATCGTATCAATTTTCGAATGCTTGGTCGGAGACTTTGATTACGAGGCCCCCTTGAGATAGGGACATCGTTTCTGAAATCGGTTTAGAATTGTCAAAAGTTCAGTGTTTCATCTCTCCTTGTAAATACCAAGTATCTCTAAGAAATAAATGGTTCCTTTTAGTGTGTTCCAAGTGCACATAAATATCCTACCGTCCTGAACCCAAGGCTGTCTTTTGATACGAAATATGGATTTTACCAAACCAAAATATACCTATGTATCTGAACTAGAAAAAAAAAGAGAAAAAGAAAAGAAAATAAAAATTTATATGCTCGCTAGTTATCGTTTTATCGAAAACTACAGTTTAATTTATGTTCACTGTTATTACTGATTAATACTGATTGCTACCGAATATTGTTATTATCGATCATTACCGACTACTACCGATTACTTTTGTCACTACATAGACCGTTATCGGGATATTCGGGATAGAGTATGAAGTTACCGTAGGTTCAGCCCTGATCAGGCTGGTAATTCCTTACCGTTTCAGGTTCCTATGCTTCGACTAGGGTAATTCCTTACCGTACCTAAGGTATCCCCTTAGGCTGGCACCTACGCCCAATGGGCCTAGGTTAATGCCCGTTATAGTTGCAGTTCTGGGGAACTGCATACCGGAGTTTGGTTGGAGGGTAGAAAGAAAATCTGAAATGAACCTTATCGCTAACATTATATAACCGTGAAATAACATGCATCACACCGTTACTTAATATGTGTTAACTTTGCACTGTTGGAACACACATTAAGCCCCTGATTCAACTATCGTAATCCATATCTTGTCTAACTCTTTGGTCTATATGTTCCTAGTATGATACTCATTGATTGAATAAAGAACAATTATATTATCTTCATGCATACCGCTTCATTGGAATATCTGATCGTATCTTTGGAGCCTATTGTTGCCCGAAACATCATGATAGTGTTATGCCTACCACATACCTACATGTTACTTATAGCATCCATTGGTAGTTCTGTATTACTGAGCTTTTCGAAGCTCACGTTGTTTTTACCGTCGCAGGTTAAAAAGAAATCTAACATGACTCGATGATCGACATCAGTGTTTGGTGTTCTCTCGGTGTTACTTTTGGAGTACGGTACCGTCATAGTTAGCGGGCATGCATGTCACTATTGTTTCATGATAGTGTCTGTAAAATATTTTTTTGAAATTTTTGTTATATGTTTAAATAAGTTTTTAAAAGAGTATTTTCAACAAAAGTTACCGTTATAATTTAATATGTGTTTTTTAGAGGAAATGTTTTATGTGGATTTTTACGGTGGGTCGCTCTTGTGACCCTAATGTGACTTCCTAGGATCCGCGAAACGCATAGGCGGGTCTAGGGGGTTACAAGACATGTGTTCGACTTTTGGCGGACAAATACGGAGGTAAAATATTTTTTATTTAGTTAATTACTTTTTATTAATTGTTATTTTTTTATTTAGTTATTTATTAATTTTAAAATTTAATTTGAAGCATTATGAACGCGTGTTGACTTATTACCTCAACTGTATCACAACACCACCGCATCCAAATATTGTTCCGTATTTGGAACAAGTCGGTTTTTGCCATGTTTGCACTATAATTGGCGGTACGAAGTTGCAATGTCTGTTGATAAATGCGTTGCTAGAAAGGTGGAGGCCGAAGACTCACACATTTCATCTTCTGTGTGGTGAGGCTACTATTACGTTGCAAGATGTTGCATTGCATCTTGGTCTGCCTGTTGACAGCGAGATTATAACCGGTGTTGCCGAAGAAGATTGGCCCGTCGTGTGTGCTGATTTGCTCGGAATCCAGCCGGATAAGTTGAATGGTGAAAAAAAAATATAACTTTTTTGGACAATAATTTTATATCCATACCCCCGAATGCCGATGAAGAAACAAAAAAAGTTAATATAATTTTTATTATTTAAGATTATTTATTTTGATATTTTATTTAATTGAAAATAATTTTATATCAGTATTTATTATTTTTTTGCAACGGTTTGCTCGTGCCCACATTCTATGAGTTATCGGGGATCTTGATGCTAGACAAATCCCGCAACAAAGTGCATTTAATGTGGTTGCCTCATCTATGCAGTTTTGAGGAATATTGAAATAAGAGTTGGGGAGCGGTAGTTAGGGCTGGCAATTACCAATGGATGGTGGCTCACCCGACTCACTCGATTATTTGATCCTTAGACTTTTTTAAGCTTTTGTTTATTATTTAGAAATGAAAATTTTGTTTATGTAGGTTTTGTTGTATGTAAGATTATTTGAAAATTTAGAACTTTAATAATAGTTGACTTTAATGTATTAAATATTAGGGTAAACTACATAAATAACCACCATACTATTGGAAATTTTGCGATTTGACCACCTTACTTTTTTTGAATTAATTAAACCACCATACTATTAAATTGGATGCAATTTGACCACCAGCCGTTAGAGGTTAACGGTAGGGTGACGTGGTAGTTAAAATAATAGAGGTAAAATTACACATTTGGTCCTTACTATTTACACATTCTTTTAATTTGGTCCTAATTTTAATTTAATAAAATAAATTAATTATTTAATTAGGTTGTGACACGTGTCACCACCTTATTGGAGGACTTTTTAATTATTTATATTTGATTTATTAATTTTATTTTTCTCCTCCAATCATTTGGTGACACGTGTCACTAGATTAAAGGAAGAAAATAAAAGTAAAAACCTCCTTACCTTTACCAGGATTTGAACCAAGGTTCCCCAAGTTAGGTTGATGTGTGTTTACCACTAAGCCAAGTACATCTTTATGTTAAGTATTACACAATTTAATATATATCTTAATTCGGTTTAGATGCGGGCATAACTGAAAGCGTCATTTATAATAGGCATTGCTCAATATAAAATTTGATAAAAGGAATCAGGATTTAAGTACCTTACAGCTCTCTCTTTATTTCATGATTGAGAATCAAACCATGGAGCATGTTTTTTTACTGTTCAGCAACTATATAAAAAATTCCAACCAAGACGTGATACTTTGTAACTTAATATGATCTTGTTAAAAGCTTGCAGTAACTTTCTGTTGCACTTTTGGCAATTGGCAAACAAATGGAAACCCAATTGATTGTGACTCTAAACATTATTTGGGTTTCTAAAAGAGTTATAAAATTATTGAAGAAGCAGTGGTTGAATTTCTTACTCAACTCCCTCCGGAACTTTATTGAGAAATTGAAAGAGGGATTTTGACTTTCGATAGAAACCAAATATTGGTCAAAACGCAGAGTTTAAGCAAAAGAATTTTATTATATTCAACTTACTGTTTACAATATACTAACATACATTATATACTATTAAAGAAAGTAAACCTTTATTATTAACTAATCCTAGCCGTAAATAAACTAATCCTAACAAACTATGAACAGAATACAACTAATCTTAATAGCACCCCTCAAGTTGGAGCATACAAATTTTGAATGCCCAACTTGATTACAGATTCCCTGAATAAAGTTGGCTGAAGTGTCTTTGTGAAACAGTCAGCAAGCTGGTTTTGTGTGGAAACTGATAACAATCGAATAAGGCCCTGTTGTATCTTCTCTCGCACCAGGTGACAATCTATTTCAATATGTTTTGTACGCTCATGGTAGACAGGGTTTTCTGCAATTTTCACAGCAGACAAATTGTCACAATAGAGATTAGTTGGATGTAAAGAAATTTGCAAATCAGCCAAAAGATAAGTGATCCACTGTATTTCACAAGTAACAGCAGCCAATGCCCTATACTCAGCTTCACTGGAAGACCTGGATACAGTTTGTTGCTTCTTTGATTTCCAAGAAATTAAAGAAGAACCTAAGAATACACAAAACCCAGTAGTTGACTTCCTCGAATCAGGGCATGAAGCCCAGTCCGAATCAGAAAAAGCACTAAGCTTGAGATTACTGTCAGCTGGAAAAAATAGACCTTGTCCTGGTGTACCTTTCAAGTACCTTAAGACCCTATGAGCAGCTGTTAAATGAATATCAGTAGGCATAGATAAATACTGTGATAACTGCTGAACAACATAAGTAATATCTGGCCTAGTGTTTGTAAGGTAAACTAGTTTACCAATCAACCTTCTATAGGGAGTAATATCAGAGAGTAAAATGCCATCATCTTTAGACAATTTACAATTTAAAGGAGTGGACACAGGTTTTGAATCCAAAAAACCTGTTTCTTCAAGTAATTCTAATGTATATTTTCTTTGACATAAGTTTATACCTTGAGAAGACCTAGCAACTTCAATCCCAAGAAAGAATTTAAGATCTCCTAGGTCTTTAATCTTAAAAGTCTCATGTAGAAAAGTTTTGATTTCATTCATAGACTCAGAACTAGGACCAGCAAGCACAATATCATCCACATAAACAGCTAAAGCAAGAAAATTATCATCACTCCCTTTTAAAAATAAAGAACTGTCAGAGGATGCTTGTTTAAAACCTTGACTGAGCAAAGCAAGAGTAAGTCTCTCATTCCACAGCCCACTTGCTTGTTTTAACCCATAAAGACTTCTTTTCAGTTTACAAACCAAACCAGGATGAGGAGTAGAAAAACCAGGTGGTGGTTGCATGTAAACTTCCTCACTAAGAAAACCATGTAAAAAGGCATTATTAACATCCAATTGTTGTAATTTCCAGTTTTTAGCAGCAGCAACAGCTATCAAAGTTCTAATGGTAGTTATTTTTGCAACTGGACTGAAAGTATTAATGAAATCTAACCCTGGCTGTTGATTGTACCCTTTTGCAACTAATCTAGCTTTATACCTCTCTAATGAACCATCAGATTTAAGTTTAGTTTTGTAAACCCATTTACAGCCTATTGCTTGCTTTCCTGGTGGTAAAGGCACTAATTCCCATGTCTTATTGTTTTCTAGAGCAGCAATTTCCTCAGACATAGCATTTTTCCAACATTCATGTTTAACAGCATTCTTATATGAACTAGGTTCTTTTAAAACCTCAGCAGCATTTATATAAGAATGATAAGGAACAGAGATATTAGAATAAGATATTACCTGATTAATTGAATGAGGAGAGGTTCTAGATGGTTTTGTCTGAGGCAGATTGACTTGGAAATCCTTGAACTTGCTAGGCAACTTAGCAGTTCTAGAAGGTCTCTGATGTTGGACAGAAGTAGGAGCAAAAGGTATGGAACCAGTAGAAATAACAGGTGGATTGTCAGATTGATTGTTAGAATGTAAATCAGAAGATTGTTCAAGTTCTTCAGAAGCAGCAGAAACAGTATTAGTGGGAGTAAACTCATTTTGATTTGAAGTGGAACCAGTAAGATTAGCATCAGAATTTAAAGAAGGAACATTCTTGTTACTTAAAAAATCATCAAGAAAAATGTTTTCATTAGAATTTGGAAGAATGATTTCATAGGAAGACTGACTTTTCTTAAAAGGAAAATGAATTTCAGAAAAAACAACATCTCTTGAAACCAAAACTTGTTTTGTTTCTAAATCATACAATCTGAAACCCTTAATGTTTTGAGGATATCCAAGAAATAAACATTTTATTGCTCTAGGATGTAACTTAGTCTTAGGTTTAGGTAAAACAGCAGCATATGCTAGACACCCAAAGATTTTAATGTGTTCTAGTTTAGGTTCTTTTTGAAAAAGAACTTCAAAAGGTGTCTTATTAGATAAAATGGGAGTAGGCGTTCTATTTATCAAAAACACAGAATGTAGAACACAGTCAAGCCAAAAATTTAAAGGTAAGTTAGCCTGAATTTTTAAAGATCTAGCCACAACAAGAATGTGTTGATGCTTCCTCTCAACAGTACTATTCTGTTGAGGAGTGTAAGTGCATGAATTTTGATGAACAATTCTCTTAGTTTTATAAAAATCAATCATATTGAACTCATGAGCATTATCAGTTCTTATACACTTGATTTTAGCAACAAATTGATAAAAAACAGTAATGTGATTTCTAACTTCAGCTTTATTTCTCATGGAAAACACCCAAACAAACCTACTCTTATCTTCAACCACAGTCAAAAAATATGTATGCCCATACAAACTCTTTACAGGGAAAGGACCCCATACATCCATGTGTACTAAATCAAATAACCTATCTGAATTAGAAGTACTAACAGGAAATGAGAGTCTTTTGTGTTTAGCTAAACGACATACATCACAATGAGAGCAAAAGGAATTAGGAATTTCACTATGCAACTTTGAAAAAGGCTTCATCCTAGCAGGGGAAGGGTGCCCTAGTCTAATATGCCATAAATCTGAATGTACTAAAGAACATACAACATATTTTGAAACCTGGTCAGCAAAAGTTGAATACAGAACATATAAGCCTTGGACACAATCAGCTGTACCAATCATCTTCATATTGAGTACATCCTGTAAACAGCACCCAGTAGAAGAAAAAGTTAGAGAAATATCTTTATTCTCAACTAATTTGGAAACAGAAATCAGATTGAACTTGAAAGCAGGAATATGCAATACTCCATATAAAGTCAAAGATTTATTAACTTGCACAGTACCAACATGTTCAACCTTTACTAATATATTATTTGGTAACCTAACAAACTTATTACACACAACATGATATTCAGAAAACAAATCTAAAGAATGAATTACATGATCTGTAGCCCCTGAATCTACAATCCAGGAAATAGAAGAGTTTAAAGATGCAATAACCATACCTGAGTCTTCTTGAGAAACAGATGCAAAGGTGGAAGAAAGCATGTTAACAGCAGGTTCTTTTACATCAACAGATGCATTCTTGGACTGAAGCAAGGCCAACAGACCCTCATATTGTTGTTTGGTAAAGGAAACAGATCTAATTTCATCCTTATCACAATGCTCAGAATTGGATATCAGATTCTCAGTATTAGAAGCAACCTGATTAACCCTACCATTCTGATTCCTAGAACGAAAACCAGGTGGGAATCCATGCTTACGATAGCACTTATCAACTACATGACCATATATCCCACAATAAGTGCATAGGGGCCTTTTATTTCCTAAAAGAGGCTTCTTATTACCAGAATACCTAGTTTCTCCCTTAGCACCAGATTGATCCCCAGTTTTAAAAGCTTTATCAGTCAACAGGATATTGGATTCAGTAGAATTAACAGTAGCATTAACGGACCTCTCATGTTGAATCACAATGGAAAAAACCTCATTAATCGAAGGCAAGGGCTTAACCATTAAAATTTGGGACTTTTGTACTGAAAAATTTTCATTCAGACCTCTCAAGAATCTAAGCAAGAAATCCTGATTTCTATACTTCAGGGATGAACAATCACAAGAAACTAACGGACGTAGATTGCAAATCTCAGCCCAGACAGTTTTGAGTTGAGTAAAATATGTGTTGATAGAGAGTGTACCTTGCTGTAAGGAGTAAAACTCCTGAAGTAAATCGGAAATTCGGAGTAAATCTCCTTGATTGAACCGATCGAATAGGTCAGACCATAACTCAAAAGCGTTGTCGGTCCAGATAACGCTCTGAGCGATTTCTTGATTCAAAGCTCTTTGAATCCAAGAAAGAACCAAGTTATTACACTTGATCCACGCGGAATGCTTCGGATCTTTTGGCCGTGGTTGTTTAATCGAACCATCCACGAACCCTAGCTTATTCTTTGAAATAAGCGAGATCTTCATCGAACGCGCCCACGCATGGTAGTTGCCGCCGTTCAACAAAGAAGAGGTGAGCACCAACGCCGGATTTTCATTCGGATGAATGTAATATGCGTCGGATGGATCATCGTTCTTGAAGCTGTTACCCTCAGTAGAAGAACTCTTGAAATCAACTGATACCATATTGAGAAATTAAAAGAGGGATTTTGACTTTCGATAGAAACCAAATATTGGTCAAAACGCATAGTTTAAGCAAAAGAATTTTATTATATTCAACTTACTGTTTACAATATACTAACATACATTATATACTATTAAAGAAAGTAAACCTTTATTATTAACTAATCCTAGCTGTAAATAAACTAATCCTAACAAACTATGAACATAATATAACTAATCTTAATAAACTTTCCCAGGATTATTGTCCTTAAAGTCAACAAGTTGAGCAAACAAGTACGCTTCAGCTAGTGAAAAAAGCGTATCAATCTGGCTCATCAAAAGAATCTCGAATGAGTGTATTCCCATAGGTTCCAACTTTATCTTCCTTGGACAACTCTCTGAACCCATGGTATGCTACTCAAACAATAATTTTAAAATTGTGAGGGATAAAAATGCTGACAGTTATAATTTTAATAAAATTATGGTTTAAAGGCATGTTTGGCCCCTAAAGTATACACAATATCGAATTGTCTCCTAAAATATTTTTGGGACGTTTTGCCCCCTGAACTAAAAAGTCTTACCCCGTTTGGCCCCTTTATCTAACACTGTTAAAAAAATTCACGGGCCAACTAAAACATACCATGTGTCATTTTATTAACAAAAATATAAACTGACTTAAATTAAAGGGGTAAATTACATATTAGATATGAAGATTTTATATTTTGTTCATTTTAGTCCCAATTGTTCATCTACTTCCCCGAGTCTGTTATGTCTTCTACTGTCATAGCTCCTTTTTCAAGCTTTGACACCGCGACCTTAGCTAGCTTCTAAGGTGGTAATTCGGTATTTTACTAAGCCTAAAATTATTTAAAACTCTACAACATAAAAATGTTGATAATTATAGTTTTAAAATATTTAAAATTGTATACGATAAAAATACTGATAATCATTGTTTTAATAAGAAAATTGTACAAGATAAAAATAGTGATAATAAACATAACATATTCATATAATAAAATATGTTCAATTAAATTAAATTATTGAATTTATATAAAAATCTGGAATAAATTAAATTAGCTAAAATAACTGTCAATAATTATTTTAAATATATTATTAAAAAATATTATATATATCTGTAACACCCGGGTTTGGGGGTCGAGTGAAAATACTAATTTATTAATGGTTCGAGTTTCGGTTCCAAATTACAAATAATAAAATAATTGTTTGGGCCTCGGGTTTTAAGACAACAAAATTTAGTTGGACTATTTTTAAAATAAACCCAAAAAGCCAAGGGTGTCATCCCTTGTAGTTATCTTAATTCATTAAGGGCATTTGGGTCTTTAGCCCTTTTAATTTCAAACAAACCTAAAATAATGCTTGAGTCATCTTCTTCCCCTCACTCTACTATTCACACCAACGTTAAAAGACCCCCTCTCCTTAGGTTACTATTTCATCAAATGTCTTGCTCGTTTTGAAGAATTTCACAAAGGTAAACACGTTTTTGACTTACCCTTGTTATTCCCTACAAGTTAATACCATTTGTTTTCATTTTTAGACATGATTTGAGATTGGAGGTTTGAAGGATTTTGGATTAAAAATGTTGTCTTTGGGGTCTTTAACTTGAGCTTTCTATTTGTTTAAGTCATATGAGTTGCCTACAACCAAAAGGGTCCAACAAAACCGATTTTTACAACGTTTTATGGAATTTTCGGATTTCGGTGAAAATGAGGTTTTTGGGAGGTTTTAAGTTGGGTTTTGGGGGTTTTTGAGGTGGAATCTTGAGGGCTGATGGTTAGGCTATATGTGAGTGATGTTTTGGAGGCTTTAGGGAGTAATTTGAGGGTTGAAATCAATGGTTTTGAAGGGTGCTTAAGGCTGCTCGGATTTTGGAAGTTTGAGCTTGTTTTCAATGGAAAAATTGATGTATTGTACTTGGTATGTAATCCGGGTTGGTTATATTAGAACATGGACTGATTTGGGGTTATTTGCTTGGTGTTGGAATGTTTAGAAACAAGAAATTTGGTTGGTGAAGCTTCGGGGACAAATCCGGGGATTTCGGAGTCTTGAGCTTGGTCTTCGATCTTCTCTTGGGTAGCAACGGTGAGTAGAATTATTGGTTTTTACATTGTGCCTGATATGGATTCTTTGGGGGTTTGGGTAGAACCTTGAGAGGTCACCTAAACCCGTGTGTAAGCCTTTCTACTCTCATGTTGTTGTGATATATTGATTGTGGATGCGTTGTGATCATTTGAATGCATTTTAAGTTGTTAATGTTGTAGTCGTGTTGAGTTCGTGCCTCACGTGATGATGGTCTAAACTACGGTGATGTGTAGTCCCACCGATAGTGACTAGTAGGGTAGTACTTTGATGTGTAGTCCCATTGGAAATCCACTAGTCGAAACGGTGATGTGTAGTCCCACCGTAAGTGTATGTTGGTTGTGCTTGTGCAAACCAAATGTTGTGGTTGAGATAGACCCTCGTGCATCCATTGCTTTCTTGCATATAAATCGTATTTTGGAAAACCGCATGTTGTGAATTGTAGAGCCTCTCTCACTAAGCTAGATTGCTTATGCTCTTTTTGTTTCCAACGTGCAAATCGTTAGAGTTCGGGAGGCGAGCGGGCGAGGGAGAAGCTTTTGGAGTTCTCAAGCAAGTTTAAGTATGGTTTGCTTTTGTAATAATGTCTAGACAATGGGGTGTAGAGTGTTAGGAGTTGGGGTCAAACTCCTTAGGAGGTTATGCTTGAAATTGTTAAACTCATGTTGTGTTATGCTTTTGCTTCTTGGATTATGTCCTATGTTTCTTATGTGGTTTATTTGCATATGCCTAAACTTGTATGATGTTGGCCTATGTATGCCTTATGCTTGACTACATTGTGAATGGTGTCTTGTGCTTGCTAAACATGCTTCTTTGTGAAATTGTATGGAGTCTTGTTTGTATGTTTCGGTTAGATTAAATGCCTCTCATGCTAAGTCTCAATTGTGGTTTGATGCATGTATGCTTGTTTACGCTTAGGAGTGCCCAAAAGTGCATCTAGAATCGTATGTGAAGTTACCAAGTAGTGAAATGAGGAGTTGCAGAGCAGGGGTATCGATACGGTTAGACCCGTATCGATACGGCCTTCTTATTCCAGGCCTTTCGTTTCGATACGCGGGGAGACGTATCGATACCATTTTGGACACTGGAGCTACTGTCCAACTTGGTATCGATACCGGTCTCAGGTGTATCGATACCATTTTGGTCACTGAAGTCACTGTCCAAACTTGGTATCGATACCGGTCTTTGGCGTATCGGTACGGTCATCTTAGCGTTGACTGCGAGAAGTCAACCTTTGGGGAGGGTATCGATACACTCCTTGGGTGTATCGATACGGTCTTCACAGGCTGACATTAACTTTTTGACCTAGTCAAGGTGTATCGATACACCCCTTAGATGTATCGATACCGCCTGCAGTTAAGTTAAAAATTGGGCTGTTAAATGTTGTTCGGGTTCGTTTGATTGTCTCAGGTGTGTCGCTCCGCATATTTGATCACTTAGGACTTTAATACTCCTCTAGACAAGATTAAATTAAAAAGAAAAAAATAGGGTTGCTGATCGAAGGGGAGCCTTAACGGGTTTCACTTCGGTTTTCCCCGTGTAGCCCACTTGGACCGGTCATCCGGCCAGACCGGGACGAGAGGGTTACATTTATTGGTATCAGAGCCTGAGGTTTCCGAGACCTCGGGCAGGTAAGTGAGGTAAGTTAAGGTATTATGAGTGTTTTGCCATGCATGTCTAAATTTTGTTTTAGCACGGTGTATGTATGCATGCTATGGTGACCTTGCTGTTGTCTGAGGGTTGGTTTGAGTCCCCATTGTTAGGCATTGTTGTCAAAATAAAAAGGGAAAATTGTTTTGGTTTAAAGAGCTTGAGAACCGGAGTCCTTTGTCCCTTGCTAACCTAACGTTTCTTTGTTGTTGTGTGTTTGTTGTTTTAGATTACTTTAATTGCTATGGTGAGACCGAGGGGGACGGCCTAGGGCGGGTGACCAGGCACCCGAGAATGCGCCTCCTGCTCTTAATGCTCCCGGTGGTAATGGGGGGAATGTCGGAGGTGATGGTAATGGGCCTCAGGCTGAGGCTAATGTGGGAGGTAATGGGGCTCAAGTGGGCCAAGGTCAGGCAGGCCCAGATGTGGCTCATTTAATTCAGACTATAGCCGGAGCTTTTCAGACAGCTTTGGCTGGTATGCAAGCTGTAGCACCACCTCAGGGTGCGGGGACAGGATTACCCCTAGAGAGGCTTCGTAATTTGGGGGCAGTTGAGTTTCGTGGATTGTCTCCGGAGGGTTCGGAAGGGTGGCTTGAGAGCACTACTCGCATCTTGGGCCAGATAGAGTGTTGGGATGCCCGTAAGTTGGGATGCATTGTCTCATTGCTTCAGGGAGACGCTTATACTTGGTGGACCACTGCTATTTCTGGTATGGCTGAGACAGATATCACATGGGAGTTTTTCAGGAATGCTTTTAAGAGGAAGTACCTCGGAGTTTGGTACTTAGATGAAAAGAAAAGAGAGTTCATGGCTTTGGTTCAAGGCAATAGGACCGTGTCCGAGTATGAGATTCAGTTTGTGAGGTTGAGCCAGTACGCGCCAGAGTTGATTCCGGATGAGAAGGAGCGATGTGAGCGTTTCAGATATGGGTTGACCACTGATGTGAAGACCTACATGTTGGCCGCCGACTACACTGAGTTCGATGTCTTGGTTTCTAGGGCCAGGGATGTAGAGCAGAACCTGAGCTCTAGAGCACGTGCTGGTGGGTCTAACTCCGGGAAGAGACATGCGAACTGGGATAGAGATCATGCCAAGAGGCATAGGGATAAGAGGTACCAGCCGGATACGAGGCCTAGGGGTGGTAACCATGGTCAGGGCCGTTAGGGTCAAGGGGCCGTTGGGCACATTCCGGAGTGCACTAGGTGTGGGAGACGCCACCCAGGTGAGTGCATGGGTATGTTTGGGGCGTGTTGGAACTGTAGCTCCCGAAACCATTTGAGGCGTTATTGTCCACACCCAGTTAGGGGAGGACCGGCACCAGCGAGGGGTTCTGAGCATCAGAGAGGTCGTGGGCGCGGCCATGGGAACTTCCAGCCGAGGAATGAGGGTCAGAGGAACTTGGCTCATGTGGTAGCAGTCCAGCCCGAGGGAGGAGGACCGGCTAGAGTGTATGCTCAGCGTGAGGCTGGGAATGACACTGATGTCATTGCAGGTAATTTCACATTACAGTCTTTGAGTTTGCTTTATCTAATAGATTCGGGGTCAACGCATTCGTATATTCTGGGTGAGCATGCAAAGTCATTAGGACTACCTTGCGATTGGCTAGAGGTAGGTGTAAATGTCACTAGCTCTTTTGGTGATACAGTGGTAGTTAGGAAAGTGTATAGGAGGTGTCCTTTGATGATTCAGGGCCACGTATTTCCGATCGACATGATGGAGCTACCCTTTTATGGTTTTGATGTGATCTTGGGCATGGATTGGCTTGTAGAGCATAGAGCTAGGGTTGACTTCGAGACTAAGAGCGTCTCTTTGAGGCTTACTGACGACCTTGAGGTTGTGGTAGTTGGGGAGAATGTCAAGTTTTTGTCCAACGTGGTTTCGGCTTTGGAAGCTCAGAGGTTGTTGAGTTCAGGGTGTTAGGCTTACTTGGCTTACGTAATGAACCTGAATATGAGTGAGGTGAGACCTCAGGACATCAGGGCTGTGTGTGACTTTCGAGTGTTTTTCCGGAAGAACTACCAGGCTTGCCTCCAGATATAGCAGTTGAGTTTGCTATTGAGACTTATTCTGACTCTGCACCGGTGTCGATTGCTCCGTATATGATGGCACCGAAAGAGTTGAAAGAGTTGAAGACACAGCTTCAGGAGTTGACTGACAGAGGCTTTATTAGACCTAGTGTTTCCCCGTGGGGTGCTCCGGTTTTGTTTGTGAAAAAGAAGGATGGTAGCATGAGAATGTGCATAGACTATAGACAGTTGAATAAGGTGACGGTGAAAAACAAATATCCCTTGCCAAGGATAGATGACTTGCTAGACCAGTTGAGGGGTGCTTCCGTGTTTTCAAAGATTGACTTGAGGTCTGGGTATTACCAGTTAAAGGTAAAGGATGTGGACGTACCAAAGACAGCTTTTCGTACACGATACGGACATTATGAGTTTTTGGTGATGCCTTTTGGGTTGACCAATGCTCCAACAGCCTTCATGGATATTATGAACCGCGTGTTTCATAAGTTCTTGGACAGGTTTGTGGTAGTGTTCATTGATGACATCCTAGTGTACTCTAGGACCAAAGAGGAGCACGATGAACACTTAAGGTTAGTGCTTCAGACCCTACTTGAGAATCAGTTGTATGCCAAGCTAAGTAAGTGTGAGTTTTGGATTAGAGAGGTGGTCTTCCTAGGTCACGTGATCTCAGCTAGTGGGATTAGTGTAGATCCCAAGAAGATTGAAGCCATTGTGAATTGGAAGCAACCGAAATCAGTGACAGAAATCCGCAGTTTCCTAGGTTTGGCGGGATACTATAGGAGGTTTGTTGAGGGGTTCTCAAGAATAGCGGCTCCGTTGACTAAGTTGCTACAGAAAAGTGTTCCGTACGAATGGTCAGCTGCAAGACAAGAAGCGTTTGAGAAATTGAAGAAAGCTTTGACCGAAGCTCCCATTTTGATTCAGCCCGAGTCGGGGAGAGAGTTTGTGATTTTCAGTGATGCATCTTACGTGGGGCTAGGTTGTGTGCTTATGCAAGAAGGTAAGGTAGTGACATATGCTTCCCGACAGTTGAAGGTTCATGAGAAGAATTACCCCACACATGACATAGAGTTGGTTGCAGTGGTGTTCGCGTTGAAAATTTGGAGACACCATCTTTATGGTGAGAAGTGCACTGTGTACACCGACCACAAGAGTTTGAAATATTTGATGTCCCAAAGGGAGTTGAATCTTAGGCAACGAAGGTGGTTAAAGCTCCTTAAAGATTATGACCTTACCATAGAGTATCATCCGGGCAAGGCAAATGTGGTGGCCGATGCCTTGAGTAGGAAGGTGGCCGTTGAGTTGCGAGCAATGTTTGCAAGGTTGAGTGTGTCTACAGATAGTGGGTTAGTGGCTGAGCTTCAAGTTAAGCCATCATTGATTCAGTTGATCCGAGAGAAGCAGTTGCGAGATGAGTCCTTGGCACCTCACATGCAAGACATAGCCGAAGATAGGCCTACTGAGTATTGTTTTGGAGAGAATGGGATCCTATGTTTCAAGGATAGGATAGTGGTTCCGGAGGATACCGAGTTGAGGCGTACGATCTTGAGTGAGGCTCACAATAGCCCTTTTGCTATGCATCCAGGTAGCACGAAGATGTATCGAGGATTGAAGGAAGAGTATTATTGGGTTGGTTTGAAAAAGGATGTAGCCGAGTTCGTAAGTAGATGCATGGTTTGTCAGAGAGTCAAGGCTGAGCACCAATTTCCCTCAGGGTTGTTGCAACCGTTGAAAATTCCGGAGTGGAAGTGGGAGCGTATCACTATGGACTTTGTGTCAGGACTTCCGTTGACTCATTGGAAGAAAAATTCAGTGTGGGTGATCGTAGATAGATTCACCAAGTGTGCTCATTTCATACCGGTTCATACTACCTATACATTAGACAAGTTGGCCGAATTGTATATTCGTGAGATTGTGAGACTACATGGGGTACCGAAGTCGATTGTGTCAGATCGAGATCCGAGATTTACCTCTAGATTTTGGGAGTGTCTGCATCGAGCTTTGGGCACATGGTTGAACTTCAGCACTTTGTATCATCCGCAGTCAGATGGGCAGTCTGAGAGGGTGATTCAGATATTGGAGGATATGTTGAGGTGTTGTATCATTGACTTCCAAGGGACGTGGGAGAAACACTTACCATTAGTGGAGTTTGCGTATAACAACAACTTTCAGTCGAGCATCCAGATGGCTCCCTATGAGGCCTTGTATGGTAGGAAGTGTAGGACCCCGAATTACTTAAGGGAACCACCGAGAAGGTGAAATTGATATGTGATCGCTTGAAAGCGGCTTCAGATCGGCAAAAGTCCTATGCCGATTTAAAAAGGAAGGAGGTGGAATACTCCGTGGTGGATAAAGTGTTTTTGAAAGTCTCACCATGGAAGAAGGTGATGAGGTTTGGAAGGAAAGGCAAGTTGAGCCCAAGGTACATAGGGCCTTATGAGATAGTTGAGAGAATTGGTCCGGTTGCGTATAGATTGAGACTCCCAGTTGAGCTAGAGAAGATTCATGATGTATTCCATGTGTCGATGCTTAGGAGATATAGATCGGATCCGTCCCATGTTATGCCAGTGGAAGACATAGAGTTAAATCCGGACTTATCTTACAACGAGGAACCAGTTGAGATACTTGCTTCTGATAGCAAGGTATTGCGTGGCAAGACTATAGAGTTGGTCAAGGTCTTATGGAGACATAGAGGTGTGGAGGAAGCCACGTGGGAGAGGAAAGCTGACATGCTTGAGCAGTTTCCGTATTTGTTTCCGCTAGGTAATTTCGGGGACGAAATTCCTTAAGTGGGGGAGAGTTGTAACACCCGGGTTCGGGGGTCGGGTGAAAATAGTAATTTATTAATGGTTCGGGTTTCAGTTCCAAATTACAAATAATAAAATAATTGTTTGGGCCTCGGGTTTTAAGACAACAAAATTTAGTTGGACCATTTTTAAAATAAACCCAAAAAGCCAAGGGTGTCATCCCTTGTAGTTATCTTAATTCATTAAGGGCATTTGGGTCTTTAGCCCTTTTAATTTCAAACAAACCTAAAATAATGCTTGAGTCATCTTCTTCCCCTCACTCTACTATTCACACCAACGTTAAAAGACCCCCTCTCCTTAGGTTACTATTTCATCAAATGTCTTGCTCGTTTTGAAGAATTTCGCAAAGGTAAACACGTTTTTGACTTACCCTTGTTATTCCCTACAAGTTAATACCATTTGTTTTCATTTTTAGACATGTTTTGAGATTGGAGGTTTGAAGGATTTTGGATTAAAAATGTTGTCTTTGGGGTATTTAACTTGAGCTTTCTATTTGTTTAAGTCATATGAGTTGCCTACAACCAAAAGGGTCCAACAAAACCGATTTTTACAACGTTTTATGGAATTTTCGGATTTGGGTGAAAATGAGGTTTTTGGGAGGTTTTAAGTTGGGTTTTGGGGGTTTTTGAGGTGGAATCTTGAGGGCTGATGGTTAGGCTATATGTGAGTGATGTTTTGGAGGCTTTAGGGAGTAATTTGAGGGTTGAAATCAATGGTTTTGAAGGGTGCTTAAGGGCTGCTCGGATTTTGAAAGTTTGAGCTTTTTTTCAATGGAAAAATTGATGTATTGTACTTGGTATGTAATCCGGGTTGGTTATATTAGAACATGAAATGATTTGGGGTTATTTGCTTGGTGTTGGAATGTTTAGAAACAAGAAATTTGGTTGGTGAAGCTTCGGGGACAAATCCGGGGATTTCGGAGTCTTGAGCTTGGTCTTCGATCTTCTCTTGGGTAGCAACGGTGAGTAGAATTATTGGTTTTTACATTGTGCCTGATATGGGTTCTTTGGGGGTTTGGGTAGAACCTTGAGAGGTCACCTAAACCCGTGTGTAAGCCTTTCTACTCTCATGTTGTTGTGATATATTGATTGTGGATGTGTTGTGATCATTTGAATGCATTTTAAGTTGTTAATGTTGTAGTCGTGTTGAGTTCGTGCCTCACGTGATGGTGGTCTAAACTACGGTGATGTGTAGTCCCACCGGTAGTGACTAGTAGGGTAGTACTTTGATGTGTAGTCCCATTGGAAATCCACTAGTCGAAACGATGATGTGTAGTCCCACCGTAAGTGTATGTTGGTTGTGCTTGTGCAAACCAAATGTTGTGGTTGAGATAGACCCTCGTGCATCCATTGCTTTCTTGCATATAAATCGTATTTTGGAAAACTGCATGTTGTGAATTGTAGAGCCTCTCTCACTAAGCTAGATTGCTTATGCTCTTTTTGTTTCCAACGTGCAGATCGTTAGAGTTCGGGAGGCGAGCGGGCGAGGGAGGAGCTTTTGGAGTTCTCAAGCAAGTTTAAGTATGGTTTGCTTTTGTAATAATGTCTAGACAATGGGGTGTAGAGTGTTAGGAGTTGGGGTCAAACTCCTTAGGCGGTTATGCTTAAAATTGTTAAACTCATGTTGTGTTATGCTTTTGCTTCTTGGATTATGTCTTATGTTTCTTATGTGGTTTATTTGCATATGCCTAAACTTGTATGATGTTGGCCTATGTATGCCTTATGCTTGACTACATTGTGAATGATGTCTTGTGCTTGCTAAACATGCTTCTTTGTGAAATTGTATGGAGCCTTGTTTGTATGTTTCCGTTAGATTAAATGTCTCCCATGCTAAGTCTCAATTGTGGTTTGATGCATGTATGCTTGTTTACGCTTAGGAGTGCCCAAAAGTGCATCTAGAATCGTATGTGAAGTTACCAAGTAGTGAAATGAGGAGTTGCAGAGCAGGGGTATCGATACGGTTAGACCCGTATCGATACGGCCTTCTTATTCCAGGCCTTTCGTTTCGATACGCGGGGAGACGTATCGATACCATTTTGGACACTGGAGCTACTGTCCAACTTGGTATCGATACCGGTCTCAGGTGTATCGATACCATTTTGGTCACTGAAGTCACTGTCCAAACTTGGTATCGATACCGGTCTTTGGCGTATCGGTACGGTCATCTTAGCGTTGATTGCGAGAAGTCAACCTTTGGGGAGGGTATCGATACACTCCTTGGGTGTATCGATACGGTCTTCACAGGCTGACATTAACTTTTTGACCTAGTCAAGGTGTATCGATACACCCCTTAGGTGTATCGATACCGCCTGCAGTTAAGTTAAAAATTGGGCTGTTAAATGTTGTTCGGGTTCGTTTGATTGTCTCAGGTGTGTCGCTCCACATATTTGATCACTTAAGACTTTAATACTCCTCTAGACAAGATTAAATTAAAAAGAAAAAAATAGGGTTGCTGACCGAAGGGGAGCCTTAACGGGTTTCACTTCGGTTTTCCCTATGTAGCCCACTTGGACCGGGCATCATATTTATCCTAAGAGATCCGAGCTCAAATCGCTTTGTCTGCAATATGTATGATAATAAACATAACATATCCATATAATAAAGGGAAAACTACACCGGTGGTCCTCAAACTATTACCGTTTTCCTATTTTAGTCCCAAAACTATTTTTTCGGCAAAATTGTCCCTTCTGTTACATAGTTCTCCTGTTTTGGTCCCGACGTTAAATAGCTAACAGTTTTGCTGACGCCTAATCATGTGGTGCCACGTGGCATTACACTATTGGTTGAAAAAAATCCCCCAAAACCCTCAAAAGCTACATTTGGTGCTGCTGGGATTCAAACCCAAGACCTCCAACACAAAAGACATGCACGTGAACCACTTGTGCTATGTAACAGAAGAGATGATTTTGCTGAAAAAAATAGTTTTGGGACCAAAATAGGAAAACGGTAATAATTTGATAACCACCGATGTAGTTTTTCCTATAATAAAATATATTTAGTAAAATTAAATTATTGAATTTATATAAAAATCTTGAATAAATTAAAGGCGACTGCGGAGACTGAGGCGACTGCGGTGACTGAGGCGACTGCGGTGACTGAGGCGACTGCGGTGACTGCGGCGACTGCGGCGGAGACATCGGCGAAGGCGACGACGACCGCAATGACAGCGGTGACAATAATGACAACGGAAGAATCGGCGATAAAAGTGATGACAGAGGCGGCGGTGACACCCGCATTAGAGGCGACGACAATAATAACAGTTGAGAATGGAGTGCGTGATATACATGCCTCGAGTTTTGATGCCTATGCCCAAGGGCGTTTTGAAGGCGGTTGTTTGGCCTTTGATACGGCGCGTGATTCCCGAGCCCAACGTTTTGACGGCGGTTGTTTGGCCTTGAAGACCGTGCGTGATTCCCAAATCCGACGTTTTGATGGCGGTTGTTTTTCCCTTGAAATGGTTCGTGATTCCCAAATTCGGTGTTTTGATGGGCGCCGTATGGCAGACCTTGTTGTGACGGCTGTTGCCCCCGATTATCCGACATGGAATAACCTATCGGCTTTCGTGATTCTAACCCTCGCTGTTGGGGGAATGCTAGAAGTAAATTGGCTTAATGTTATTGACCGGATCTCATACAGAACTAAAACTGGATATAAATAATGTTGAATCTCGATGGGATAAATCGGATAAAACCTTGATATCGAATCGTCTATAATTTCAAATATATTTATTAAAAGGTTTAATAATGTATTTTTAATCTTTGTTTTTTGAATAGATATATTTTTAATCTTAAACTGTTGTTAGGATAAGAAAAACATATTTTTAAATTAAATATATAATGATCTTAATTGTATGGCTGAAAATGGTGATAAATGTGTGAAAATATGCTGAAACAATAATTTTAAAATTGTGTTGGATAAAAATACCGACAGTTATAATTAAATAAAAATATTTAGAACTCTACAGGATAAAAATGTTGATAATTATAGTTTTAATACTGTACACGATAACCATTCAAAAAAATATTGTACACGATAACCATTCAAAAAAATATTCATAATAAACATAACATATTCATATGATAAAATATGTTAAATTAAATTATAATCTTGAATAAATTAAATTTACTAAAATAACTGTTGACAATTATTAAGAATCATTCACCATGACTTACCATATAAATTATAATAACACAAATAATTCTCATTAATATTATTTAATTAATTTTTTTGTTCAATTGTTGAATATACATTTATAAATACAATGGTAATAATAAATAGGAAAATTCTATAACGTGCGACGAACACCGCTGAACACAACTAATGACGAACACCATTAAATTAATTAATAAAGATTTAAAATTTCAAGGACCCATTATACAATTAATAATTATTTTAAAAATTCAATTAAATTATTTTTTATATATATTAAAATTTTATTTTTTAATAAGTGTAAACTATATATTTAATACCTTAAACCCTTAAACTCTTAACCCTCAACCTAAAACCCTAAACTATTAAACTTTAAACCCTTAAACTCTTAAACATGTATCCTAAACCATAAGCCCTTAAAAATAATTTCACCATCATCGATTCGATTCAATTCAATTCAATTGCCGGCCATCATCAATCAATTTGTTTTGGTTTTTTTTTAATTCAATTTAAATTATTTTTTTAAATACACTTCACTTATTTTTTTAATTCGAATTAGAAACTTAAAAATAGTGAGCTCCTGTAAAATGGAATCTTGAAAACTTGCTAAGCATCAGTATAGTGAAAAATAGTCTTGAAAACTCAATTTTCATATTTCTCTGGAACTGTATCCTAAACCATAAGCCCTTAAAAATAATACGATCAAACTCAACTAATTTTAATAGCAGTGATAGGGTAAATGTATTTATCCATGAACCTAAACCCTAAGCTGAGAGATCACTGGATTTTGTTACTCGCATATCAATGAACTCCACTGTCACTCCAAAAGCCTTTGCCATGGCTTCAATTGTAACACTCTTGTAGGACTCCAGAAACTGGGAATAAACTATAGTTCTAATTCTAATTCCAATTCCAATTTTAGTTCTAATTCGAATTAAAAATATAAGTAAAGTGAATTTTAAAAAAAAAAGCAATTTAAATTGAATTAAAAAAACCAAAACAAATTGATTGATGATGGCCGTCAATTCAATTCAATTGAATTGAATCGATGATGGTGAAATTATTTTTAAGGATATATGACTTAGGGTATATGTTTAAGAATTTAAGGGTTTAAGGTTTAATAGTTTATGGTTTTAGGTTGAGGGTTAAGGGTTAAATTATTTTTTTATAAAGAATAGGGTCAAATTGAAATAATATTTAAATAATGAGGGTTCAATAGAAATACGGAAATAGGTGAGGTACTAAATATATAGTTTACCCTTATTAAAACAATAAAATTTAATATATATAAAAAATAATTGAATTGAATTTTTTAAAGTAATTATTAATTATTTGATGGGTCCTTGAAATTTTAAATCTTTATTAATTAATTTAATGGTGTTCGACTGTGTTCAGCATTAGTGGTGTTCAGCGGTGTTCGTCGCACATGGTAAATTCATCCTAATAAATAATCCAAAAACAAAAAATGGTAGTGATAAACCCAAAAGGAACTGAACCACCGACAACATCATTATAGATAAGGTGTTCAAATTTGAGTATGCGATTCCTCGAGTATCATGTGCACCGATTCCGCTTCCGGTCCTGACTATCATGTACCTATAAATTAGATACCGGATACCATGTTCCTGTTCAATCTTTGCCCGAAACAACAATAACCATCTAATCATACATAATTTACAACAAGATAAAATTTCGTTAGGGGTAGGTCTGTTGTGCGACAGGTTAAAATACGGTTACTGCACGACGACACTCGTTTTTTCCAATCATAGGTTATCAGGCAATTCAAACAGGTTTTGGTTCATATTTTCAGTTGGCTAATGAAGTGTTTGACCCTTAAACTGGTTTTTTCTAACATTTTAGGTGCCAAGTTAATTGTTTCCCTTTGAACTTAGAATGTGAATAAGGTCGTAACATTTTAGGTTCCCTATCCACTGAAACTCCTTTTTGGTAACATTGTAGGTGGCGAATGAAATTGTTTTACTCTACTTAAAATGTTTAATATCTCGCTAATAATTTAGGTTCCCCAACGCCAAATTGATTGTAGGTGCCGATCACGAAACTGAATTCAATACACATTTTAGATTCAAATTGAAACCTAGATAACATTTTAGGTGCCATCTCGGAACTGAATTTTATAAACATTTTAGGGTCCGAACGAAAAACTGATTTCTGTCAACATTTTGGATTCAAAAGGCAAAACTGAATTTCGTTCACATTATAGGTCACGAACCCCAAACTCTTTGCCTATAACTTTTGAAGTGCTGGACCCAAAACTAATTTTTCTATAACATTTTAAGTGTCGAACTCTAAACTAAATTTCATTAACATTTAACGGTCCAAACCCCAAACTAAGTACCAGCAACATTTTATGTATCAAGCCACAAATTGAATATCAGTAACATTTTAGGTACTGAACCCCAAAGTGATTATCAGTAACATTTTAGGTGCGAACTCCTAATGTTACCCTTAAAAATCTTCTATAAATATTCCTACACTACCATATTGTGCAAGGATTGTTTATTAAAAATTATTATGGCAAGATTTTCTGCAATCGTTTTCTTTTTATAAACATACCTCTACACTTCATTTAACAGTAATATTAAGAAGAATGGTTTGTTTGAGTTGATTTCCGCGGAGGTTAGCGGATTAACAAGGAAGAAATTGGCTTCATTGGAAGCCAAAATCCTCGTCGATGAGCTCGACCATGAAGCTCACTATATGCTACATATATGTAATGCAAGCAACCTTCGTAAGATATTTAGGAGATATAACCATGTAGGGGATACCAACATCGAGTTGTATGTAAAATTTGATGAAGGTGTTAGTTCATCAAGAATCTCAGGAGGTTCCCCTCCTTCTGTAGACGCTGACATTGTTTGTGTACGTAATTCCAAAGACAACATAAGAAAGAACAAATAATTGAGGAATTGAACGTCAAATCTGATATATGACAGACTACGACAACACGAAAACAAACTCTTCTTCAGTTCATTTTAACTGAAGTAAGGAAGCTTAGTAGCAATGAAGCATGCATCTAATTTCATATCGTGCTTTCTAATATAATTTTTGTTTGTGTTGGTGATCATATTTCTCTTGGTTCCTCGAACAAATGTTCAAATGTAATGGGAGTTGTGAACCAGCTTAACCAGAGTTGAGTATATCGTTAAACATGTTCGACATCATTTTAGTAGCGAAAAGTATTGATAATATACTTTCTGTTTTGATATTATTGAATATGAACGTCAAATCTTACATTTCGAAACTCTCAATTAAGTATGAACATGTAACTATAAATGAACGTGAACATTGTAGACGAATAATATCGAAACTGTACAGGAGTTGGTACATTTTAAATGTATGAGTATCATTTTAGTTATGTTACAACTAAGATTCCTGACAAGAGAACACGTATCAGGGTCATACATCAGAGAATTCTGATAACAACGCATAAGATATTCCTGACAGGAGTTGACGACAATGGCTTATATTTGATGTTAAGGAACTTTGTTAGTTTCAAAACGTTTTCTGGAAACTGTTTGTGGCAAAGGTAAGTTGGATGGTTTTCTCATTGTAGATGAAATTTTTTATCATGGCGTCATACAAGATGAGTGATGTGATCATGCTCAAGCACCTACTGTTGTTCATCATCCTTTTATCTTATCTCACAAAGATGAAAAACAAGGGAGTTTTTACTTACTCTTCACATTCTTATATGCTTTATGATATACATGTTATGATAGGAATGATGATAATTTATTTTAGTCCTATTAAGGCATGTTACCTAAGTTACATGCCATATTATAACCACATCTTTATATTATATTTATATTTAGCTTTAATAGCTTACACATCTATAAGTTATGCTTTATTTACTTTATAAGTATGTTTGCATATACTTTTATATAATTTTCAGCTTATACAAATCTAATTCTATTGTTTACTTGACTTATATAGGGGCATGGGTGAAGGACACATTTTATAGCAACTCGGTTTAGCTCAAGAACGATCAATTCAACTCAGATTAGCTCGTGGAGTCTTAAGGCAACTCAAGGACCTAGAGAAGCATGCAAAGAAAGCTCACAAGCTTAAAGGACTATGTAGAACTAATGTTTTGATATAATAATTGAAAAATGTTTTGGACTGATTTAAAAAGTATTTTAAACATTTACAAAGTCAAAACAACTTGAAATTATGTTTAAGGAAGTTTTTATAAAGGGTTTTTATGTTTTTCAAAGCCAAACTTCACAAAACTGTCCAGGTGTTTCGAAACACCTTAGGGCGTTTCGAAACAGGGGATTCCAGTGGCAAAATCGTTTCGATACTTGTATCGAAACGGGCTTTCCTTGGACAGGATTTTTGCCCAGCGTTTCGAAACGGGCTAGGCCGTTTCGATACACCTACGTGGCATTGACCACAACGGTCATAAACCCCAACGGCTCTTTCCCAACCAACTTTCAAATGCAGGCGTTTCGATACGGGCCTTTAGCATTTCGATACACGTTTCGAAACGACAAGGGGGTGTTCCGAAACGGGTGCCCTGACAGACTGCAACGGCTCTTTCTACATTGAGAGTGTTTCAAAATGGCTTCGAGCGTTTCGAAACGGGGAGCTGCAGAACTGCATTTATGGTGGGAATTAAAGTCCTCAACGGCTCCAATTTGATCCCAACGGCTAGTAACGGCTACAAACTCATTTGGGAGTATAAAAGGGACCTCCAAGCATCAAGAGAAGGCTAATACTCATATTGTCAAACATCAAATGATCAAAAAGTGTCTTAGTGCTTAAATTGTCAATTCTTGTATAGACAAACACTAGTGAGCCTAAATTGTCAAATTTGCTCAAGTGTTTTAGGTTTTGGGTGAGTGCTTAATTATGCAAACAAACATCTATTAGAGGATTTTAAGTTTGCTTTATTTATCTCTTTGTAAAGAGGGTTTCAATCAAGGCTTTGGGTAGAAAGCTTGATTGGTTGTAAGGGTTTCCTCCTAAGCCTAGAAAAGGGGACGAATCAATAGTGGATTGATTGAGAAATCCTTAGTGGGAAGCTAAGGTAGTGGATGTAGACCTTGGTTAGAAGGTTGAACCTCTATAAATCATTGTGTCATTTATTCTTTTAGCTTCCACAACCCTTCCACCCAAAAATCCACCTCTACACCACTTGGTGAGCAACATCGGTTGAACGAATCGAGCCCCTAAAATCTCAACAGACTAGCTCACCTAGCTAAAGGCAGCTCGTAAAAGCTCAATTCAGCTTAAAGATTGAGCTAGCTCCTTCAGCTAGCTAGCTCAGCTCGATCCAGCCCACACCAAGCTCAACCAGCTCATTTCAGCTCCACCTACATATCATAGCTCCCCACCTCAAAGGTCATATCCCTTCCTAAGGAACATGCCCCTAGCCAGGAGGGAAAAAATGGGCGGCAAACACCCTTGGAGGGAAGATTTGGCGCCAAAACGAAGAGTTCCAACTCAAAGGCCATCACTTTTCATTGGGCAGATTTGTCACCAAAATGTAAGTCAGATTGTTTTTCATTTTCGAGTAGGATCCAAGCATAACTAAGTTGTAAAGTCTTCATGAAACTTATTCCCATATCTCTTAGCTTTCCAAATCATATTAAATCGTGTCAATCCGATATCAGTAGCTTGAGATATGTCCAAATTACCGAAGGGAGTACAGGTTGGAATTTCATACGAGAAAATACAACTTTTCACTCAAATGCTTCATTCAAAGGTCATGACCCTTTCACCATGTAAGGCCTTTTCGGCCATGCCCTTTCATCCCTATAAATAGAGTTGTAATCTTCATTTGTAAACACACCTCATTAATATCAATGCATATTTTCTTTGTGAGATCATTCTCTTTATCTTGTTCTTTTTAGAACTTTATCGACTTATCAAGCTTTACTTGTGGAATCATCCCTTTTTCATTCAATACTTGTGGTTCCTATCTCCTTAAAGATAGTGGGTCCAAGTCCTTGTTACCACCCCTTAAAGAAACAATATAAGGTTCAGTTTTATGCTCATTATAGCCTAGGTTCTTCCATGAGTTTTTCTTTAAGATACTATCACCATCTTCCATCCTTTCCATCACTAATCCTTTCACTAAAATTTTGATGGTCCTTCTATCATTCTTCCGCACCTTAAATACCATCTTACCAAGCCCTTCTGTTCGAGTCTATCTTGTTTGCAGGTTCCTTGCTTTCTTCCTAGATCCAACACTCAAAGGGCTTACTTCAACATCATCTCGACAAGGTGTGACCATTCATAGAAGCCCCTTCTCTTCCCTTATATCAATGAGTATTCAAAATAGACTTTTAAAACATCATATTATTTTTCAGGTTATTTCTTTTTGACTTGAAAGTTGTCGTACAACCTTGTTACTTCATCCATATGCAATTTGGTTGTAATTTCCTTTTTTCAACAAAGAAGGGTGGTACCTGATTTCTCAATTATTCAAAATCGATTGAATATCCATCATTGTGCATCAATTTAAAAAAAGCACAACGACACTACAAATTTGCAAAATAACGCCTTTGATCGAAACACTGAAATAGTAACACTTATTACTTAGCATCTCGGGGCCATAAAATCTCTTGCCTTTGCGCCATGTACTTGAAGTGCAAACTTGTGATTGCAATACACAATAACATGGAACAATGTTTCCTTCAGCATGTGATTAAGAACTTCTAGAGTTCTAGTACACATCGTTGAGGAAAAACTGAAACAGTTGACGTTGCACTGTACAGAGATGGAAGTGGAGAGAAGCATAAGAATAATATATAATTGTGGGTATTAAAATAAGTTAAAAAGCAATTCAAGTTTATATTTTCATAAATGTAAGTGGAATAAAATAATTCGCCCATAAAAAATCCGGATGAAATTCCAAGGAATATTAACAAGTTCAAAAACTCATGATAATAAAGGATAATCCAAAAAAAGCTTGCGCGTGGGTACCAAAATCTTGACGAAGGGAGATCATTTCCTTGCGAATTTCAGCAAACTGAGAATCAACATGCTTAGAAAGCTCATCAAACTGAGAATTAGCATGGTTTTGAAGCTGCGCGAATTGTGAATCAGTATGGTTACGAAGGTCAGCTAATTGCAAATCAAAATAGTCATGATGATTAACAATGTACTTAAGCAGTGACTTCATCGTAACATCCTCTGGAATTGTAGAAGAAACTTGTTCGACAGACAAATGGGAACCTTTTCCTCATTTTCTGCATTGGTTGCATCATTTTTATGTCTATAAATCCAACATTTTTATTTTTCGTCAAAATGGTATTCGCATTTATAGGATGAATGTTCATCAATCTTTTCCTTTAAAGTGATAGGGGGTCCAAAGAAAAATTGACGTCATTTTTGTGAAAGATTTGTGCAAGGACACAAGAATGTGGAAGAGAGGTTGAGGCCCGATGACCCTTAGTGACAAAGGAACATATCTGGAGGAAAATGATTTTGGCAATGTTAGGAGCAACCTCAGCTTGATATTGGTTAAGCCACCAATTATCAATTGCTCGGATTGTTCCCGCCTTCCCATAGGATGGTAAAAAAACCATGACACAATAAGGTAAAAGATTCTCTCTTCTAAAAGAAGTATTTTTGGGGCTATACCCTTTGAAATTTTTAATAGATTCGATATCAGTTTCATCGTAAGGGGCTTTATTTTCAATACCAAATCATCTGCAATTGAATGGGGGTGATAGAGAGTTCCTTATGCATAACATAAGAGTTAATGCCAATGATCTCAAATGATTTTGAGGCTTTTTCAGTTGTGGCATTACTGTAAAAGACGTGTACAAGTCTTTCACAAACATGAGGTTGGATGTCATGAAAAGTATTTCAATCCCATTTCTTGAAAGTTTACTACATTTTAAAGTTGAAGGTTTCGTTCAGAAGGAAATTCATGGCCACAACACGTTATTTACAAATTTGTCTAGCATAGAAATGTTTATAATATTTGGTCTTTGTATTGTTGTTTCTAAAACATTAATCATCAAAAGATGGTATGGGGCCATCGGTTCATTGACGTTTCATTGGTTGCTGCATGGTTCATTGGGATTTGTGTTTAGAGATCCTGTAAGAAATAAAGCAATTGTTTGGAAGTCGATCAACATTAGAAACTTAAGAATTCGACCAACCCCATCAATGAATAATATATGAGAATAAAAGAAAATTCAGAGGAACTAGAGAGTTCAAAGCTAAGGCATGGAAAGTAAATGAAAACCAATGGATTATATGAACCAAATATTCAAGAGCAATTATCATCCATGGAACGTAAATGAAAACCAAAGAAGAACCAAACTAAAGAAGGAGGGATTCCAGAAATATACCTTTGCGTGCTTCTAATAGTCTCTTAGTGAACTAGGTTTAGGGTTCTTGTAAAAAATAAAAAAAATCATGAAATCTAAAAAAACCCATCAATAGAAGCAACAATTTCTTCAAAATCAACGATCAACCATGAAAAGTAAATGAAAACAAAAAAAAACATAGGTATTGAAAAACATGGGGTTTCAGGAAATACCTTCTAATCCTGTAGATTGCAATTAAAAAGGAAGGGGTGTTTAGAAGGAATAACAGGTGAAAGAAAAAAGTGAAAAAGTCTCAATTTAAAGTTCGTGAAGAGAAGGAAAGGGGGAATCCCAATCGTTTCGCTCTACTGAGTGAGAAAGGCATTAATTTTCTTTTGAGGGTTACCTTCCAGCTTTGCTATATATAATTCACGTTAAGTAGCGGAACTGAGGCATAAATCGCGTAACTTTTAATCAAAAATGAAGAAGGAACAAAAAGCAAAAAGGTTATACGAGTTTAGTTTGTAAGTGAAAATGTTATAATTTAAACTTCAAATATTTTTAAGGCGTCCAAACCTTGACACAAGTTCCGATACTTTGATAGCAAATAATTCAACATGTGACATTTAATAAATATCGAAACTAAATAAAAAACATACAATTTAACTACATTGTCTTGCATTTTTAATTTGATCTCTAAATCTAATGGTGCCGAAACTTGGTTGCACGATTTAGAAGTCTCATTTCGTTAGTAGTGTTTTATACTTAATAAGGATTATCATAAACGTTGTTAGGTGTGCGATTAGTCGATTACGTTGTTTGGTTTAATTCATGGGAATGTAGGATTAAAATCTAAATCACAGACTTTAAAAACTAAACCCTAAATGCAAAATTATAACCAAAAACTGTAAATTCTATATTGAGCATTGTTTCATATTGGAATAATTAGATTTTTTATATTGTTTAATAATGTTTGCTAAAGCTCATTGGCATCAAAATATTGATTAAAAAGTTTAAGAAATCATCGCATCGTTCACCGCTTTGTTTACGATAACGCTTTTCGACCCGGTTCTCTACCAGGCCAGGAAGGAGATGTTACAAGTTTAAAAATTTATCACAGCGTTCACTGCTTTGTTTACCAATAACGCTTTTCGACTCGGTTCTCTAGCAGGCCAAGAATGAGGTGTTACAATTTTATAGATTATTAAGTGATTATTTATTAAGTAAGAAAGATTGAGTTAAACACTTGGATTATTTGATAACCTATAACCAAGCTGCTTGAAATTTGCAGCAAGTAATTTGAAAATTTTCGGTTTGTCACTTGGATGAACCGATTTTTGATTTTGAATGAGTTTGAAAAATAATGGAGTCGCCACCAGTCACTTAGTTTAGGTAGATCGGACACTGTAAAACTAGAAAATAGTTTGAAATGGCTTCAGGAGTTGATTACGTGTGAGGAAAAATTATCACATCCATCATGCCCAAAATCAGTACCACATCATATGTTACTTTTATCGATAGAAAATACTAAAATTTAGATTGAATTTTATTAAATGTTTTTAATCGAATACAAACTTTAATTAAGTGAACTTTAACATTTGGTGAGTTTGAATTAATTAGTCCTTTAACCAATAAGGGTCACTATACATTCAGACAATAAATTAAATCGGTATTGAATAAAACTGCATGTGGAAGTTAATGAGCCTCATTAAATCTCAAGTTGGGTCCAAAAATGATTTCGACAACGGTAATATGTTGAAGTGTTGTTATCACTTGCCGATACAAGGTTACATCAGGGTAAGGATGAGGATAATTGTGGTGTAGTGACCATCGGTGGGTGCAAGAGCTGCATCAACCATCTTAGTCTTCTCAAGAAGCTCATACATATGTTTCTTCTGAATTAGAATTATCACTTGATCAACGTGTTGTACAAACATATCAATAAACAAATCTAATTTGTCTAAATCTTTTAGAGAGAATACAAAATTTATTTCCTTCATTATTGTTTCTATTTCAGTTGGATTATCACCGGTACACACTACGTCATCTACATAAATCATGACATATATTTTGCTTCCATTTAGCTCTCGAAAATAAAGTGAGACATTAGCTAAAAATCTGTAAATTTAAGATTACTGACTAAATGTGCCCGAAATTTCTCAAAAAATAAATAAAAGCACCCATAATTTTATAATAATAATAATAATAATAATAATAATAATAATAATAATAATAATAATAATAATAATAATAATAATAATAATAATAATAAATGTTATGGTAGGACAAAGTTTGAACAAAGATAATGAAGAAATAAAAAAAAACCTAAAAGGTTAATAGTTAGGGATTAATATAAAGTTAATGTCGTTATCAATGATGAATAATATAAGAAAACAAAGGAAAATAGTTGCAAAGAAAAGAAGAGCTCTACGTTTTAAAAAAAGAGCTTTAAAATAGTTTTTAAGTTCGTGTTAGAGATAAAGGCTCTGTTTGACAATTAGCGGATAGCCGTTAGCTGATAGCGGATAGCTAATAGCTAATAGCATTAGTTGATTTGACCAGCCGATTACATTAACTGATTATATAGAAGTGTTTGGTAAAATTAACTAATAGCGGATAGCTGTTTGATTATTTGAACAAACAAAATGACATATAAGGACATGATTATATTCAATACTTGTTTGAATAATTTATTAATTATCAATATTTTTCATAGGTTAATATTAATTAGATAATGAAAATTAATATTTTAATATCATTACTAAGTGTATATAAAGTATGTATACATTAATTCTTTATTTGTGAAATTACTTTTTAATATGATTTTAATAATTATTAAATTTAGATATATATATATATATATATATATGTTAATTTTTTATTTATGAAATTATATTTTGAATATAATTTTCTTAATTATTAAATTTATGTGTATATATTAATTTCTTATTTATTTTTTTAATTTTATTAGTTTTTTAAATTTATGTTATTTAAAAATTATAATTATCAAGGACAAAAGAGTCTTTACAAGTCTTTTATTCAAACCTCTAACTCAAAAAGCTCCTTTTAAGAGCTTTTTCAAAATGAGAGGTTTCACCTCAATCCGCTATTATAATCCGCTATTTACAAAACATCTAAATTAGCGGATTTGATTGGTCAAACCTCTAAAATGCTTCAAACCTATATTTTTAGCTCAAAAAGTTGTTTACCAAATATGGCCAAAAATTATCCGTTCATATTTTAAAAACAATTTATAAAAATAATTAAAAACTTATTGTAAATCACATATTTCACATTGTTTTTAAAATTCAAACCATAAATTTATCAATATCATTGTACTTATTATTAATGTAAAATAAAATTTACATAGATGCGTAAAACTCATTCAATTTTACACAATTCTTTAAGTTTTGCACGTTTTTTGGATTGTTGTAAAGGTAAAATATATGATTGAGATTAGGGGGAACGAGAAATTTTTCTCTTAATGGGTCTAGAACCCACAAGCTAGGCGAAAAGATGTCAACTAGAAACTTTTAACCACTTGTTTAAGAGATTGTTGATTGTGTGAAGAGATTCTTTTACATACCAATTTAAAAGAGAAAAAAATATATTATTGACTACATTCTTGAATTTTTAGATTCACCACTAATATTATTATTATCATTGTTACCATACATTATAATAATGATCTAATTACACTAGTGTAAATTAAAGTGAGTCTTACACATCTCTATATCTTTTTCTATCATCGATGTTTTTATAATACAATTGTTGAATTATTCACGTAGATTATACCTGTCTTTTTTTTAATAGTCTAAAGATGATTACAAGGTAATATTTATTTATACATATTCTTAACCCTTTGACAATGTACATACAACTTGTAGACAAATCGATTTGAACTTGTGTATGTTTTTCACTTGGACACTAGTTGGGTTGATAATAATTATTGTTATTATGTATATAGTGTTTCACATTTTAAAATACACATTTGGATAATAAATAAAGGCAGAAATTTGGAAATGTCCACCTCTTGATGGCCACGCAACTCCATTGACGGACTTGATCCCCAAGAAACGCAAACTTTTATTATTTGCCTTAATGGACCAAAGAAAACGTTACAGATGGATGTTGTTTTGGCTAGGGGTGTGAAAAACTGCCCGACCTGGTAACCTGCCTGAAACCCGATCGAGTCAGAACCTGGTTTAACCCGAGAATTTAAAGACCGAACCCGACCTGCACCCGACCGAAACGAACCCGAACCCGAATTTGACCTGTAACTGTAGAAACCGAACCCGAACTGCACCCGACCGAAGTGAACCCGAACCCGAAATTGACCTGTTACTGTAGTAACCGAACCCGACCTGCACCCGACCGAAACGAACCCGAACCTGAGACTAACCTGCCAGATAACCGATTTAACCCGACCTGTTTGGACCCGACCTGAAATGAACCCGACCTGTTTTGAACCCGACCTGTTTTGAACCCGACCTGTTTTGAACCCGACCTGTTTTGAACCCGACCTGTTTTGAACCCGACCTGTTTTGAACCTGAACTGTTATTGACCTGAACTGTTACTGACCTGAACTGTTCTTGACCTGAACTGATATTGACCTGAACTGTTATTGACCTGAACTGTTATTGACCTTAACTGATATTGACCTGAACTGATATTGACCTGAACTGATATTAACCTGAACTAATACTATTATTTGATTTGCTAATAATAATAATTATCTGACATTTAAAGAAGTTATATTTAATGAATATAAAATAATGTCAAGTATTGAAAAATTATAAAATTAATAATAATTTCAAGTATTGATAAATTACTAACTTAACTTCAATTAAAAGATAAATTGAATTAATAATAATTCTAAGTATTAATAAATTGTATTTCTAATTAACTTGACTATTATTTTAAAATAACTTCAAAGATAAACTATTATACTTAATTAACTTAAGTGGAATGAATAACTATTATTAAATTAAAATTTTATACTTAATCAAATTAAGTTAAATGAGTAAAAATTATTAAATTAAATCTATATTCTTAATTAAAATAAGATGACTTAAATTTTTTATTATAAGAATAAATTAATGCTAAATAATTAACTTACATTCATTTTAATTGAAATTAAGTTAGTTATTAAATTAACTTAACTTAAGATTAAAAATAAATTTAATTAACTTGCATTCATTTTAAGTTAAGTTAGTTATTAAATTAACTTAACATGCATTCTGATAAAGTACTTAATTACATAAGTTGAATGAATAACCATTATGAAATATTTTTTTATACTTAACTAAAATTAGTTTGAAGTTATTAAACTAAATATGTATACTAAATTAATATAAGATAATCAGTTTTTTCTAAGTCAATTAAGTATGTAAACTGATTAACTTAAATGACTTAATTATGTTAACTTGCTTAAAATATAATAAAACATTAACTTCGGATGGAATCACGGATACTTCTAAAAAACAGAATAAGGTAAAACTTACAAACTGAAACTTACAAACTTGCATTCTGATAAAGTACTTTATTGAATAATACAAGAAGTTTAAACTTACAAACTGAAACTTACAACAAACTGAAACTTACAAACTAAATAATCTTTACAAACTAAAACTTCAACTTTAACATTACAAAATTTACAAAACTACAAAAGTTTAAACTCTAAGCTCTCAGATCTTATAACAAAGTTTTACAAACTTTGCTACCAGAATTATCATCATCGAGCTTTGAAGGGCAACCAAGTTTAAATTATGGGCAACTTAACTTTTAAAGCTAAGTCACCAACATAATTAAAACTAGGAAAACCAGCAACCAGCAACAAACTGCAACAATCAATTAAAATCATTAGAAACATTAACAGACTGAAATAAAGCAAACCAAGCATATATAACTAAACAGAAACATACATACATTCATTCATATATAACCAAACATAAAACAGAAGCATACATACACAATACATAGTGAACAACTAAACAAAAACATACATGCATACATGCATATATAACAAAACAAAAAACAAAAGCATACATACACATTACATAATGAACAACTAAACATAAACATACATTCATATAACCAAACATAAAACAGAAGCATACATACACGTTACATACTGAGCAACTTAACAGAAACATACATACATGCATACATGCATATATAATCAAACATAAAACAGAAGCAGACATACACATTACATAGTGAACAACTAAACAGAAACATACAAACATACATGCCTATACAACCAAACATAAAACAGAAGCAAACATACATACATCAATGAGAAATATAAAATTAAAAAAAAAAGACAGTGAATAAGAACAACTTACCAAACATCTCCAGCTTTCAACAAATCAGAAACATACCTACCATATCCATAGCTTCCTTGTTCTCAGAGGTCCCTACAAAAAAAAAGAACTAATCAGTTATGAAATAAAAAAAACAAAAAAAAATAAGTTAAACAAATCAGAAACTTACTCTGCACTAGGATCTTCATCAACTGCACAATCTTTCATAACAGAAAGATATTCCTCATCCTCTTCCTCGGGCTCAAACCCATACAACCAATTACGGGTTGTCACAAATATCTCAACATTTTTAGGAAGGAGTTTAGCCCTTAGCTTATTTAAAATCCTACCACCAGTGCTAAAAGATGATTCAGAAGCAACTGAAGTGATGGGAATGGCTAAGATATCTCTAGCCATGAGAGAAAGTACAGGGAAAGACACAGATTGGGCTTTCCAATAATCCAAAATATCAAAGTCTGAATCATCAGCATGAGGGAGAAGGGGCAAACTAATAAAAGAGTCAACATCTGACTTCCCACTCCTTGAAGCAGCTAGATTAGCATCAAAGTTCTAGAAAGAAAAAAACAAGTCAGTAATTGAAACTAAAATAATAAAATAAAGGAAACTGAAATAACAAAAAAAACTAACCTGAAAAAGGTTAGACTTCTTAAATGTTCGAGGCCGACCAGTGGAGGACTCGGTTGTACTTAGAGAGGAGTTACTTCGAACAGAAGATCCAGAATTGCAAAGGACAGATTTTGAATAATAAACATACATGTTTACAAATTCATTGTAAACAATACTTACCCTTCTCTCAACCTCATCCTCAACATAAAGGACAGAATACAACTCTTTCAGGAGTTGTAATTTATATCTTGGATCAAGCAAAACAGCAAAGGACAAAATGGTCGAGTGCTCAGACCAATACTTCTCATACAACTCAAGCATAGGTCCAGCCATTGCAGAGATGGCCTCACAAGGATCATTGTGAGCATCATACAACAGTTTCTCAATGGCAACCACATTAGCCAAAAAAAAGGTTAGAAGTAGGATACTTAGAACCAGAAAACAGTGTAGTAATCTCAAAAAAAGGCTCCAGAAAATCACAGATCAATTGGGAAGTTTCCCACTCAGAATCAGCAATTACATCTAAATCATTTTCCCTATTAACAAACAAGTTTATGGCTACTTTAGCATCAATGGCCCTACAAAGCATTAGATATGTAGAATTCCATCTAGTAGGGACATCTAGGATTAATTTACCAGAAAAAGAAGAACCACAGTCTTTAACAGCAGAGTCAAAGTTACAAAGTCTAGCATCAGAAGAATCAATGAACTTAACAATTTCACGCAACTTAAGAACAGAAGAGTCAATTACCTTCAAACCTCTTTGAACAATTAAGTTCAAAATATGGGCAGCACACCTTACATGAAAGAACTTACCACCGCAAGGTAGGGGAGAAATAGCATTCAAGTCATCCTTAAGCCTCTTCACCATTCGATCATTGGCAGAAGCATTATCAACAGTAATGGTAAAGGCTTTTTTCTCAAGACCCCATTCACATAACATTTTTTTCACAAACTTATATATAGACTCACCATCATGTGGAGGGGGGAAACGCCTAAAATTCAGTATTTTAGACTGAAGTTTCCAGTTATTATCAACATAATTAGCAGTCAAAGCAAAATAAGAACGTGAAGTGCAAGCAGACCATCCATCACATGTAAAGCAGATACGACTAGGAATAGAACTCATAGAATCAATGAGCAATTTTTTATGTTTTTCATGCTTTAACATGCAATGTTTAGTAATGGTATACCTAGAAATATGCTTAACATTAGGATTCAAATACTGATGCAGAACCCTAAGTTTTTCATGCTCAACAATACTTAAAGCATAACCATGACAGAGAACAGCTTCAGCAAACAGTTCACAATATTTTTTTTTGATCAAAAACAGATGCAGAACTACTAGTAACATTTTTAGCAAGAAAATCTTTATAGGCTTGGCATTTATCAGTATGTCTTTTAGGTGTAGAAGTACCAACATAAGAATAAGAAACATGCAAACATATATCAAAACTCTAACATGCAAACATATATCAAAACTCTAACATGCAAACATATAAACAAACCAGAAAAAACAGAAGCATAAATCGAGACTGTAACATGCAAACATATATACAAAGCAGAAAAAATACATGCAAACATAAATACAAATCAGAAAGAGAAGAAACATGCAAACATATAAATGAAAACATATATACAAATCAAGACAAAAACATGCAAACAAAAATAAGACAGAAACATTTAAAAAATAATTAAAAGAGGAAGAGAAGAAACCCTAAACCCAAACGCAGATGTGGAAGAAGACTCTTGAAGAACCTAGAAACGATCATGAGATCAAAGCACAAGAGAGTTAGTAAAATGAAATTTAAAAAACTAAATAATTAAATGAAATATGAAAGGGTTTTGTACTTACCGAGAGAGAGAGAAGAAGACAACGAACAGTCTGGACAGTGGAATGAGAAGGGTCAGAGTGGATCTGAAGAGGTTTAGGGTTTGCAGATTAGGGTTTAGGGTTACAGGATTAGGGAATAAGGTTTGGTGTTTGAGGATCAGGGGTAATAGTTTAAGGTTTCAGGATTGGGGTATAAGGTTTGGGGTTTGTGGATCAGGGGTAAGGGTTTAGGGTTTCTGGATAAGGGGTAAGGGTTTAGGGTTTCTGGATAAGGGTTTAGGGTAAAACAGAATTGAATTGGGGATTAGGGTTTGAAGGATTGAAAAGATGGAAATGGAAGAACATAGGGTTGTTCTTGAGAAAAAATTAGGTTTTGATCGAGAACAAACAGATGGAGAGTGGGCTAAGGTGTTTGTATAAGATCTGGAGAGGGGAAATTGGATGAACAAGGAAGAACTTTGAAAAAAAAGATGTTTTGATCGAGAATAAACAGGTTTTTGGTGTGTAACACCCGTGTTTTGGGCCTAGGAGTTAACCGAGTATAATTCGAGTCAAATTAAATTTAATTAAAATAATTCAACTTCTAGTGATGACCTAATTGAGCTTAAATAAAAGGGGAGGGACCAAAGATGTAATTTAACCCTAAAGAATTTAAAAGGATGACACTTTTTGTATAATTAAAAAAAAAGTTGTCTTCACACTCTCCACTCCCCCATTCCCACGTGAAAACCCAAACCCCATCTTCAAAACCCTCCCAAGTTCCAAGTTACTATTTCATTGATTTGCAACTCAATTTCAAGACCATTTTCAAAGGTAATTATGTTTTCTAACTCTCCTCTTCAACCCCTATCTAACCATGGTCTTGGATTTCAAAAATAGTAGGTTTTGAAAATTAGGGTTCATATAAAATTTGGGGTTTTTGATGGGGCTTTTTAATTCGTTTTGTTAAATTAAGTTGGGGGTTTGTTTAAGCATGATAAAATACACCATATACTTTAATTTGGTTGAATTTTGATAGAAATTCGTAGAGATGTCTAAAGGCTAGATTTAAGATGTCAAAAATTGGGTTTTGGTAGGTTTAAGGGTGAAATTGATGGGCTGTTGGTTTACCTATGGTATGAGAGTGTTTTGGGATGGTTTGGAAGCCATTTGGATGTTGGGAAATTGATTTTTCAGCAAGTTCTTAGGGGAGCACGAAAATTGGGTTTTTAGGAGATTGTGTGATTTGAGAAATGGAAGAATTTGGGTTGTGATTGCAAAGTGGGTTGAAGGTTGAATTAGCATTGAATTGGGAAGTAATATATGTGTTTTTGTTTGACTAGAAGCAAGAGGAAACGCGGAAGAGACTTTGGGACCGAATCCGGGTGCGTAGGAGGATTGTTCGATTTGCTAAGGAAGGACGATGAGTGGTCTAAACTTGTTCTAAAGTTGGTTCGAGCATGAGTAGTGTGTGTGTGTGCAAGTGTGCTTGGTAGGCCACTTCCTTTTAATCCAAGTAGCTAACTTAGTCTAATTTCCTTAAATGCTATGTGCTTGATAACTATGCTCAAATGCTTGTGATTAGATGGTGCATGTATATGTATATCATGATGTGGATATATGTGTTGAGCATGAATGTGTTGATGATATGTGGTTGGTGATACATGTTGTGGTTATAATAATTGGCACTAAAAATTACCGGTTGTAAATGATCGATCATTAGGATAGTGTGCACACAAATTGAGTCAAAACGTACGTGGCCTTGATGGCGTTAAGTCATCAGGGAGGAGTACGGTGATGTAGCATTCCACCGGAAGCTTATTATATTTCTACGGGATGATGAGTGGAATCCCATCCGTAGGGCATGTGGCGATGAGTGGAATCCCGCACATGCAAGGTCCGGTGATGAGTGGAATCCCACCGAGGTAAAGTGTTGTCGAGGTTTTAATCCGCACAATCGGGGTAATTAAAGTGGCCAATTAAACTTGTTTAAGTAATGTGATATATGATGGTGATATGTGGTTTTGATATATGGTATTGCATGATGTTATAATGATGCTTAATCTTGCTAGGATTGAGAGACCATATTTGCCACTCGAAAGACTAGCTAAGTCTACTTGGTTATGTGCAATGCTTGATATGTAGGAGTTTAGGATTACATGCTTGAGCCCTGCATTGTTGTTGTTTTTCGTTTTAGAGCACCCTCACTAAGCTTATAGCTTACGCTCTCAATGTTCAACAATGCAGATCATTAGCGTGGTGTTAGCTCGAGGCAAGGCAAGAAGGGCATCCAAGTTTGTAGCTCAAGTATGGTTACCGATTTTGTAATAGCTAGCAATGTGGCAAGTGTCTTTGTATGAGCATGTGTGACTCATTTGATGGATGTTGATTTTGGTTTGATTATGGATTGTATGCATGTAATGCCTTGATGATGGTTGATGTGTATGATGGCATGCTTTAGGGTGTTTAGGTTGCCTTATGTATGGATGCAAACCTCTTGAGTTTGACTTGTGCTTTTAAGACCATTTGAGCCTTCAAGTATGCTTATTAATGCCTATATCGCTCATTAAATTGAATGCTATGTATGATTGCTTAAATCCATGTTTGATTGACTCCCTTGACTTAAATATGCATGCTTTATGGTTGGCTTGCCTTAGGGATTGATGATAGTGTGTTGGTTGAAGGGTTAGAGGGATTTAGGGGCCTCCTTGTGCTCTAAATCAGCTCAAACCTGCAGTTTCGTAGCTGGGGTATCGATACCGTTGATCTGGTATCGATACTACCCTGTGGTTTTAGGCTTCGTGTATCGATACTCGAGGGGGAGTATCGATACCTTTTTGGCCACTGGTGCTACTGTCGATTTCGGTATCGATACTCCTCTCAAGGGTATCGATACCGTTGTCTTGGTTTTTGACCGGGGAAAGTCAACTTTGGGGGAGGGTATCGATACCCTCATTTGGGGTATCGATACTGCCTCCTCAGGTTGACCAAACCTTGTTGACCTAGTCACAGGGGTATCGATACCCCTCTTGAGGGTATCGATACCGCCTGCAGTGTAACATTAAAAATGGGCTTTTAAGTGCTAGTCTGGGTTCGTTTGATTTCTTCGTAAATTTTGTTCCGCTGTATGATCACTTAGGATGTAATTCTCATCTAGACAATATTAAAATGAAAAAAAAATAGGGTTGCTAACCGAGGGAGAGTTCCTTAGGGAGTTTTCACTCGGTTTTCCCCGTGTAGCTCACTCGGACCGGTCATCCGGCCAGACCGGGACGAGGGGGTTACATTTGTTGGTATCAGAGCCTGAGGTTACCGAGACCTCGGGCAGGTAAGTGAGGTAAGATTAATGTGTTAAATGCTTGTGTTGTTCGATGCATGATTTTCCATGAATCCTTGATGATTGATTGATCGTATGATGTTTTGAATGCATGAATGGTCGTGTCTCGTGTGAGTGTGTGCCCATTGCTACTACTACTTAATTAAAAAGGATTTTTGAAAGAGGAATACTTGAGCACTATTGGACCCTTGCTTTGGCTAACGTAATCCTATTTGTTACTTGTTGTAGTTTATACCTTGCTAGTTGAACCATGAGACCACGTGGGAGGCCTAGGATGGTTCGACCGGAACCACGGGCAGAGGCTCCGAGAGTTGAGCCAGTTGTGAGAGTTGAGGCTCAAGTGGGAGAGCCAGTGGTTGGAGTTGGAGCTCCTCCACCACCTCCACCACCACCACCTCCTCCACCGGGAGTGGGAGGCGAGGCCGGGCCCGAAGGAATGGGACCACAAGGAGGCCAAGGTGGCCAGGGTGGCCAAGGACCGGCCGGAATTGACTTAGCTCCGTTGGTTCAGGCAATAGCCGGAGCGTTCCAGGCTGCAGTTGCTGGGGGTCAGGCAGCTCATCATCAGGGTGAGGGCACCGGGTTGCCATTAGAGAGACTTCGGGGCCTTGGGGCCGAAGAGTTTAGAGGTGCTACTCCGGAGAGGTCAGAGATGTGGTTAGAGAAGACCGTCCGTATCCTTGCTCAGATGGGGTGTACTGGTGATCGTAAGTTGGGTTGTGTTGAGTCCTTGCTTCAGGGTGATGCCTACACCTGGTGGGTCACCGTTACTTCGGGGATGGATGAGGCCGAGATCACTTGGGAGTTCTTTGAGACAGCTTTCCGGAAGAAGTATTTGGGTCCGCGATACCTCGATGAGAGGAAGAGAGAGTTTATGGCATTGTCTCAGGGGAGTATGTCTGTGACTGATTACGAGATTCGATTTGTCAGGCTGAGTCAGTATGCACCTGAGCTTGTACCTACTGAGGTGGAGCGTTGTAACCGCTTCCGATATGGGCTGAATGAGGAGATCAAGACTTATACTCTAGCTTCTGATTACTTTGATTTTGATGTCTTGGTCTCGAGGGCCAAGGACTTGGAGCACAGTTTGAGTTTGACCCGGCGGTCAGGCGGATCTAGTTCAGGTAAGAGGTCCGGCAACTTTGATAGAGGAGATGCCAAGAGGCATCGGGACAACCGGCATCAGTTTGATCATAGGCGTGGTGGCAGTAACCACGGTAGGGGCCACCAGGGCCAGAGAGCTGGTGGGAAGTTGCCCACATGTGCTTCCTGCGGGAGGAACCACACCGGTGAGTGTTGGGGAAATTATCACTCTTGTTGGAGTTGTGGTGCTAGAGACCACATTAGGCGTGACTGTCCACATCAGGTGGGACAGGCACCAGCTCAGGCTCCTGCTAGAGCCAATGACTTTCAGAGAGGCCGCGGGCGCGGTAGAGGTAATTTCCAGCCGAGGAACGATGGTCAGAGGAACTTAGCACATGTAGTCGCAGTCCAGCCGGAGGGCGGAGGACAGGCTAGGGTTTACGCTCAGCGCGGGGAGCAGCATGACACCGATGTGATCGCAGGTAATTTCTCGATACAGTCTTTGGGTTTGCTTTCTTTGATTGACTCTGGGTCTACACATTCCTACATATTGAGTGAGCATGCACAGTCTTTGAATTTGCCTTGTGAGTTGTTAGAGGTAGGAGTTAGTGTTACTAGTTCCTTTGGGGACACGGTGGTGGTTAGGAAGATGTACCGAAGGTGTCCGTTGATGGTTCAGGGGCATGTGTTTCCAGTGGATATGATGGAACTTCCCTTCTATGGTTTTGATGTGATTCTGGGTATGGATTGGCTCACGGAACATAGAGCTAGGATAGATTTTGAAACTAAGCGGATTTCTTTGAAGCTCACAGATGATTATGAGATTGTTGTTGTGGGTGAGAATGTGAAGTTCTTATCCAATGTGGTTTCAGTGTTAGAGGCCAAGAAATTAGTTGAGTTAGGGTGTGAAGCATACTTAGCGTATGTGATGAACCCTAACATGAGTGAGGTTAGACCTCAGGACATCCGGACAGTATGTGACTTTCCTAGTGTGTTTCCGGAAGAATTGCCAGGGTTACCACCGGACAGAGAGGTAGAGTTCAGCATTGAGACTTATTCTGATTCAGCTCCTGTTTCGATTGCTCCGTATCGTATGGCACCGAAAGAATTGAAAGAGTTGAAGACTCAGTTGCAAGAATTGACAGATAGAGGTTTTATTAGGCCTAGTTCTTCACCTTGGGGTGCACCTGTGTTGTTTGTGAAGAAGAAAGATGGGAGTATGAGAATGTGCATAGATTACAGACAGTTAAATCAGTTGACAGTGAAGAACAAATATCCGTTGCCTAGAATTGATGACTTGTTTGATCAGTTGAGGGGAGCATCGGTCTTTTCGAAGATTGATTTGAGATCAGGTTACTACCAGCTAAAGGTTAGGGAGGTTGATGTACCGAAGACGGCCTTTAGGACTAGGTATGGACACTATGAGTTTTTAGTCATGCCATTTGGGTTGACTAATGCACCGGCGGCTTTCATGGACATGATGAATAGGATTTTTCATCAGTATCTAGATCAGTTTGTGGTTGTATTTATTGATGACATTTTGGTGTACTCGCGAACTGAAGAAGACCATGACCGACATTTGAGACTTGTTTTGAAGACTTTGCTAGATCATCAGTTGTATGCGAAGCTCAGCAAGTGTGAGTTCTGGATACGAGAGGTAGTCTTCTTAGGACATGTAGTATCAGCTGAAGGCATTAGAGTTGATCCGAAGAAGATTGAAGCCATTGTTGAGTGGAAGCAACCGAAGTCAGTGACAGAAGTACGTAGCTTCCTAGGCTTAGCCGGACACTATAGAAGATTTGTGGAAGGTTTCTCTAAATTAGCCGCTCCGTTGACACAGCTACTTCAGAAGAGTGTTCAGTTTGAGTGGACAGATGCAAGACAGAGAGCCTTTGAAAAATTGAAAGAAGCTTTGACCCAAGCTCCGATCTTGATTCAGCCTGAGTCCGGGAAGGACTATGTGATTTATAGTGATGCCTCGTATGTAGGGTTAGGATGTGTTCTGATGCAAGACCGAAGAGTAGTGGCTTATGCCTCAAGACAGTTGAAGACACATGAACGCAATTATCCGACCCATGACATAGAGTTAGCTGCAGTTGTGTTTGCTCTGAAGATTTGGAGGCACTATTTGTATGGTGAGAAATGCACAGTATACACCGACCACAAGAGTTTGAAGTACATTATGACTCAGCGAGATTTGAATCTCAGACAGCGTAGATGGTTAGAGTTGCTAAAGGACTATGATCTTACTATTGAGTACCATCCGGGTAAGGCCAATGTAGTGGCCGATGCATTGAGTAGGAAGGTGGCCGTGGACTTGAGGGCCATGTTTGCTAGATTGAGTTTGTCCGGAGATGGTGGCTTAGTAGCCGAGCTTCAAGTTAGACCTACTCTAGGTCAGATGATTCGAGAGAAACAGCTCTTAGATAGATCTTTGGCACCTCACGTGCAAGATATAGCCGAAGGTAGATCTTCAGACTACAGTTTCAGTTCCGATGGGGTCTTATGTTTCAAGGACAGAATAGTTGTGCCTGAAGACAGTGATTTGAGACGGACGATCTTGACTGAAGCTCACAGTAGCCCGTTTGCTATGCATCCTGGAAGTACGAAGATGTACCGTGATTTGAAGAATGAGTACTTTTGGGTTGGCTTGAAGAGAGATGTAGCCGACTTTGTGAGTAAGTGCTTAGTGTGTCAGAGGGTGAAGGCGGAACATCAGGTTCCCTCAGGGTTGTTACAGCCGTTGAGAATTCCGGAATGGAAATGGGAGAACATCACCATGGATTTTGTTTCGGGTTTGCCTTTGACACCTACGAAGAAGAACTCAGTTTGGGTGATAGTGGATCGTTTTACGAAGTGTGCCCACTTCTTGGCAGTCAACACTACTTACACCTTAGATAGATTGGCCGATTTGTACATTGGTGAGATTGTGAGGTTACATGGTGTGCCGAAGTCCATTGTGTCAGATAGAGATCCACGGTTTACTTCGAGATTTTGGGAGTGTCTGCATACAGCTTTGGGTACCCGTTTGAACTTCAGCACTTCTTATCATCCTCAGTCAGATGCTCAGTCAGAGAGGGTTATTCAGATCTTAGAGGATATGTTGCGATGTTGTATCATTGACTTTCAGGGTACTTGGGAGAAGCATCTGCCTCTAGTGGAGTTTGCGTACAACAACAGTTTTCAGTCGAGCATTCAGATGGCTCCGTATGAGGCCTTGTATGGTCGAAAGTGTAGAACTCCAGTGTGTTGGGCCGAGGTAGGACAGAAACTGTTACCTATGCCGGATTTGCTCAAGGGGACAACCGACAAGGTAAAATTGATTTGTGATCGTCTGAAGGCTGCTTCGGATAGGCAGAAGTCCTATGCCGATTTGAAGAGGAATGAGGTTGAGTTCGCAGTGGGTGAGAAGGTGTTCTTGAAAGTGTCTCCGTGGAAGAAAGTGATGAGATTTGGCCGAAAGGGGAAGTTGAGTCCGAGGTACATAGGGCCGTATGAGATTGTGAAGAGAGTTGGTCCGGTTGCTTATCAGTTGCGTTTGCCATCCGAGTTAGAGAAGATACACGATGTGTTCCATGTATCCATGCTTCGTAAGTATAGGTCCGATCCATCACATGTTATGCCCGTAGAAGAAATTGAATTGAATCCAGATTTAACTTATGAAGAAGAGCCAGTGGAGATCTTAGCTTCAGACAATAAGGTGTTGAAGGGTAGATCAATTGAGCTAGTAAAGGTGCGGTGGCAACGTAGAGGTGTGGACGAGGCCACTTGGGAGAGGAAGGAGGATATGGAAAAGCAGTTTCCGTATCTCTTTCAGTCAGGTAATTTCGGGGACGAAATTCCTTAAGTGGGAGAGAGTTGTAACACCCGTGTTTTGGGCCTAGGAGTTAACCGAGTATAATTCGAGTCAAATTAAATTTAATTAAAATAATTCAACTTCTAGTGATGACCTAATTGAGCTTAAATAAAAGGGGAGGGACCAAAGATGTAATTTAACCCTAAAGAATTTAAAAGGATGACACTTTTTGTATAATTAAAAAAAAAGTTGTCTTCACACTCTCCACTCCCCCATTCCCACGTGAAAACCCAAACCTCATCTTCAAAACCCTCCCAAGTTCCAAGTTACTATTTCATTGATTTGCAACTCAATTTCAAGACCATTTTCAAAGGTAATTATGTTTTCTAACTCTCCTCTTCAACCCCTATCTAACCATGGTCTTGGATTTCAAAAATAGTAGGTTTTGAAAATTAGGGTTCATATAAAATTTGGGGTTTTTGATGGGGCTTTTTAATTCGTTTTGTTAAATTAAGTTGGGGGTTTGTTTAAGCATGATAAAATACACCATATACTTTAATTTGGTTGAATTTTGATAGAAATTCGTAGAGATGTCTAAAGGCTAGATTTAAGATGTCAAAAATTGGGTTTTGGTAGGTTTAAGGGTGAAATTGATGGGCTGTTGGTTTACCTATGGTATGAGAGTGTTTTGGGATGGTTTGGAAGCCATTTGGATGTTGGGAAATTGATTTTTCAGCAAGTTCTTAGGGGAGCACGAAAATTGGGTTTTTAGGAGATTGTGTGATTTGAGAAATGGAAGAATTTGGGTTGTGATTGCAAAGTGGGTTGAAGGTTGAATTAGCATTGAATTGGGAAGTAATATATGTGTTTTTGTTTGACTAGAAGCAAGAGGAAACGCGGAAGAGACTTTGGGACCGAATCCGGGTGCGTAGGAGGATTGTTCGATTTGCTAAGGAAGGACGGTGAGTGGTCTAAACTTGTTCTAAAGTTGGTTCGAGCATGAGTAGTGTGTGTGTGTGCAAGTGTGCTTGGTAGGCCACTTCCTTTTAATCCAAGTAGCTAACTTAGTCTAATTTCCTTAAATGCTATGTGCTTGATAACTATGCTCAAATGCTTGTGATTAGATGGTGCATGTATATGTATATCATGATGTGGATATATGTGTTGAGCATGAATGTGTTGATGATATGTGGTTGGTGATACATGTTGTGGTTATAATAATTGGCACTAAAAATTACCGGTTGTAAATGATCGATCATTAGGATAGTGTGCACACAAATTGAGTCAAAACGTACGTGGCCTTGATGGCGTTAAGTCATCAGGGAGGAGTACGGTGATGTAGCATTCCACCGGAAGCTTATTATATTTCTACGGGATGATGAGTGGAATCCCATCCGTAGGGCATGTGGCGATGAGTGGAATCCCGCACATGCAAGGTCCGGTGATGAGTGGAATCCCACCGAGGTAAAGTGTTGTCGAGGTTTTAATCCGCACAATCGGGGTAATTAAAGTGGCCAATTAAACTTGTTTAAGTAATGTGATATATGATGGTGATATGTGGTTTTGATATATGGTATTGCATGATGTTATAATGATGCTTAATCTTGCTAGGATTGAGAGACCATATTTGCCACTCGAAAGACTAGCTAAGTCTACTTGGTTATGTGCAATGCTTGATATGTAGGAGTTTAGGATTACATGCTTGAGCCCTGCATTGTTGTTGTTTTTCGTTTTAGAGCACCCTCACTAAGCTTATAGCTTACGCTCTCAATGTTCAACAATGCAGATAATTAGCGTGGTGTTAGCTCGAGGCAAGGCAAGAAGGGCATCCAAGTTTGTAGCTCAAGTATGGTTACCGATTTTGTAATAGCTAGCAATGTGGCAAGTGTCTTTGTATGAGCATGTGTGACTCATTTGATGGATGTTGATTTTGGTTTGATTATGGATTGTATGCATGTAATGCCTTGATGATGGTTGATGTGTATGATGGCATGCTTTAGGGTGTTTAGGTTGCCTTATGTATGGATGCAAACCTCTTGAGTTTGACTTGTGCTTTTAAGACCATTTGAGCCTTCAAGTATGCTTATTAATGCCTATATCGCTCATTAAATTGAATGTTATGTATGATTGCTTAAATCCATGTTTGATTGACTCCCTTGACTTAAATATGCATGCTTTATGGTTGGCTTGCCTTAGGGATTGATGATAGTGTGTTGGTTGAAGGGTTAGAGGGATTTAGGGGCCTCCTTGTGCTCTAAATCAGCTCAAACCTGCAGTTTCGTAGCTGGGGTATCGATACCGTTGATCTGGTATCGATACTACCCTGTGGTTTTAGGCTTCGTGTATCGATACTCGAGGGGGAGTATCGATACCTTTTTGGCCACTGGTGCTACTGTCGATTTCGGTATCGATACTCCTCTCAAGGGTATCGATACCGTTGTCTTGGTTTTTGACCGGGGAAAGTCAACTTTGGGGGAGGGTATCGATACCCTCATTTGGGGTATCGATACTGCCTCCTCAGGTTGACCAAACCTTGTTGACCTAGTCACAGGGGTATCGATACCCCTCTTGAGGGTATCGATACCGCCTGCAGTGTAACATTAAAAATGGGCTTTTAAGTGCTAGTCTGGGTTCGTTTGATTTCTTCGTAAATTTTGTTCCGCTGTATGATCACTTAGGATGTAATTCTCATCTAGACAATATTAAAATGAAAAAAAATAGGGTTGCTAACCGAGGGAGAGTTCCTTAGGGAGTTTTCACTCGGTTTTCCCCGTGTAGCTCACTCGGACCGGTCATCCGGCCAGACCGGGACGAGGGGGTTACATGGTGGGCTAAGGTGTTTGTATAGGATCTGGAGAGGGGAAAGTGGAAGAACAGGGAAGAACTTGGTAAAAAACCAAGAGTTTGATCGAAAAAGAATGAAACTTTCTGGGAATTTTGTGTTTTTAGAGGAGAGAGAAGATGAGAGGATATTTTGGCAGAGTAACCGTAGGGAAAAAAGTGTAAAATGAAGGGGGGGTGAAGGTCTATTTATAGAGTGAGTTCGGGTCAAAAGATCCGCGCGTCATTATACGGGTCACGCGGGTCTTGCTCCGCAAGCACTCTTAGTTTCAATTCTTTAATTTTAATCCTTTTTTATTTGAAATTGAGCTAATAATTTTGTTTTCATTTCAATTTCGTCATTAATGCAGTTTTAAGCTTTAGTGTATGGATTTAATTTAGGGTTTGGGGTTATAGTTTAGGGTTTTTCTTTATATATTATTAAATTTTATATTTTAGTTTTAAGGTTTAGATTTGTGTAATTATTTTTAGTTTTAGGGTTAGTCTTTGAATTAAGATTTGGGGTTTAGGGTTTAGGGTTTTAGGTTTATTTTAATTAATTTTTAGGTTTAATATTTCATTTAATTAATTTAGGGTTTTTGGTTTATTTTAATTAATTTAGGGTTTAGGGTTTAATAAACCCTATACCTAAACCCTAAATCTTAAACCCTAAAATACTAAAAACCCTAAACCCTAAGCCCTAATCATGAATCCCTAAAAATAAAAACCCTAAACATGTAAGTTGTGGTTTAGGGTTTATTTTAATTAATTTATGGTTTATGATTTAATAAACCCTAAATCTTAAACCCTAATCCTAAACTCTAAACAATAACCACTACCCTCTAAACCATAAAACCCTAGATCGAGTGTTTAGTGGTTAGGGTTAATTACTTATGCTTTAGGGTTTAATGCTTAGGGTTTAGAATTAGACATTAGGGGTTTAAACCCTAAACCCTAATCTTTAATCAAAGAACCATAGTCCCTAATCCTAAACCCTAAACAATAACCACTACCCTCTAAACCATAAAACCCTAATATTTAATCTATAGCTCATAGTCCGTAATCCTAGATCGAGGGTTTAGTGGTTAGGGTTAATTACTCATGCTTTAGGGTTTAATGCTTAGGGTTTAGAATTAGACATTAGGGCTTTAAACATTAAACCCTAATATTTAATCAATAAACCATAGTCCCTAACCCTAAACCCTAAACAATAACCACTACCCTCTAAACCATAAAACCCTAATATTTAATCTATAACTCATAGTCCGTAATCTTAGATCGAGGGTTTAGTGGTTAGGGTTAATTACTCATGCTTTAGGGTTTAATGCTTAGGGTTTAGAATTAGACATTAGGGGTTTAAACCCTAAACCCTAATCTTTAATCAATGAACCATAGTCCCTAATCCTAAACCCTAAACAATAACCACTACCCTCTAAACCATAAAACCCTAATATTTAATCTATAGCTCATAGTCCGTAATCCTAGATCGAGGGTTTAGTGGTTAGGGTTAATTACTCATGCTTTAGGGTTTAATGCTTAGGGTTTAGAATTAGACATTAGGGCTTTAAACATTAAACCCTAATATTTAATCAATGAACCATAGTCCCTAACCCTAAACCCTAAACAATAACCACTACCCTCTAAACCATAAAACCCTAATATTTAATCTATAACTCATAGTCCGTAATCCTAGATCGAGGGTTTAGTGGTTAGGGTTAATTACTCATGCTTTAGGGTTTAATGCTTAGGGTTTAGAATTAGACATTAGGGGTTTAAACCCTAAACCCTAATCTTTAATCAATGAACCATAGTCCCTAATCCTAAACCCTAAACAATAACCACTACCCTCTAAACCATAAAACCCTAATATTTAATCTATAGCTCATAGTCCGTAATCTTAGATCGAGGGTTTAGTGGTTAGGGTTAATTACTCATGCTTTAGGGTTTAATGCTTAGGGTTTAGAATTAGACATTAGGGCTTTAAACATTAAACCCTAATATTTAATCAATGAACCATAGTCCCTAACCCTAAACCCTAAACAATAACCACTACCCTCTAAACCATAAAACCCTAATATTTAATTTATAACTCATAGTCCGTAATCCTAGATCGAGGGTTTAGTGGTTAGGGTTAATTACTCATGCTTTAGGGTTTAATGCTTAGGGTTTAGAATTAGACATTAGGGGTTTAAACCCTAAACCCTAATCTTTAATCAATGAACCATAGTCCCTAATCCTAAACCCTAAACAATAACCACTACCCTCTAAACCATAAAACCCTAATATTTAATCTATAGCTCATAGTCCGTAATCCTAGATCGAGGGTTTAGTGGTTAGGGTTAATTACTCATGCTTTAGGGTTTAATGCTTAGGGTTTAGAATTAGACATTAGGGCTTTAAACATTAAACCCTAATATTTAATCAATGAACCATAGTCCCTAACCCTAAACCCTAAACAATAACCACTACCCTCTAAACCATAAAACCCTAATATTTAATCTATAACTCATAGTCCGTAATCCTAGATCGAGGGTTTAGTGGTTAGGGTTAATTACTCATGCTTTAGGGTTTAATGCTTAGGGTTTAGAATTAGACATTAGGGGTTTAAACCCTAAACCCTAATCTTTAATCAATGAACCATAGTCCCTAATCCTAAACCCTAAACAATAACCACTACCCTCTAAACCATAAAACCCTAATATTTAATCTATAGCTCATAGTCCGTAATCTTAGATCGAGGGTTTAGTGGTTAGGGTTAATTACTCATGCTTTAGGGTTTAATGCTTAGGGTTTAGAATTAGACATTAGGGCTTTAAACATTAAACCCTAATATTTAATCAATGAACCATAGTCCCTAACCCTAAACCCTAAACAATAACCACTACCCTCTAAACCATAAAACCCTAATATTTAATTTATAACTCATAGTCCGTAATCCTAGATCGAGGGTTTAGTGGTTAGGGTTAATTACTCATGCTTTAGGGTTTAATGCTTAGGGTTTAGAATTAGACATTAGGGGTTTAAACCCTAAACCCTAATCTTTAATCAATGAACCATAGTCCCTAATCCTAAACCCTAAACAATAACCACTACCCTCTAAACCATAAAACCCTAATATTTAATCTATAGCTCATAGTCCGTAATCCTAGATCGAGGGTTTAGTGGTTAGGGTTAATTACTCATGCTTTAGGGTTTAATGCTTAGGGTTTAGAATTAGACATTAGGGCTTTAAACATTAAACCCTAATATTTAATCAATGAACCATAGTCCCTAACCCTAAACCCTAAACAATAACCACTACCCTCTAAACCATAAAACCCTAATATTTAATCTATAATTCATAGTCCGTAATCCTAGATCGAGGGTTTAGTGGTTAGGGTTAATTACTCATGCTTTAGGGTTTAATGCTTAGGGTTTAGAATTAGACATTAGGGGTTTAAACCCTAAACCCTAATCTTTAATCAATGAACCATAGTCCCTAATCCTAAACCCTAAACAATAACCACTACCCTCTAAACCATAAAACCCTAATATTTAATCTATAGCTCATAGTCCGTAATCCTAGATCGAGGGTTTAGTGGTTAGGGTTAATTACTCATGCTTTAGGGTTTAATGCTTAGGGTTTAGAATTAGACATTAGGGCTTTAAACATTAAACCTAATATTTAATCAATGAACCATAGTCCCTAACCCTAAACCCTAAACAATAACCACTACCCTCTAAACCATAAAACCCTAATATTTAATCTATAACTCATAGTCCGTAATCCTAGATCGAGGGTTTAGTGGTTAGGGTTAATTACTCATGCTTTAGGGTTTAATGCTTAGGGTTTAGAATTAGACATTAGGGGTTTAAACCCTAAACCCTAATCTTTAATCAATGAACCATAGTCCCTAATCCTAAACCCTAAACCATATACATTTAATTACAAATAATAATAATAATAATAATAATAATAATAGTAATAATAATAATAATATTAGTACATAGTAATAATAATAATAATAATAATAATAATAACTAATAATAATAATAAAAACTAATAATAATAATAATAAGCATAGTAAATATATAATAATAATAATTGTATTTAAGTATATAATAATAATAATAATAAACCCTAAACCCTAACCACTAAACCCTAAAACATAAACGCTAAAAACAAAAACTATTAATCCATCAATATATATATTACATATACCTATGTATGTATCATTTTATGAATAGTAAACCCTAAACCCTAAACCCTAAACCCTAATCTTAAACCCTAAAAACCATAATCCATCAATATATATATAATTAATGTAGGCATGTTTGTATTAATTTAAGACCATTAAACCCTAAACCCTAAACCCTAAAAACCATAATCCATCAATATATATATAATTAATGTAGGCATATTTGTATTAATTTAAGATTAGTAAACACTAAACACTAGGGGTGTTCATTGTCGGATATCGGATCGGATCCGATCCGGTTTTTTCGGATATCCGGGTTTTCGGATCGGCAATATAGTGATCCGTATCCGATCCGGAAAAAATCGGATATCCGGTTTTTCGGATACCGGATAATCGGATCGGATATTCGGATATCCGATTATCCGAACATATAATTTGATTCAACTATTTTTTCAAATTTGAAGATCGTATTTTTGAAAATTTCGGAATTTCGAATATAACAAACAACAAATTGCTAAATATAACAAGATTCACATCTATAAAAAAATTCAATTTTTTAAATTTTCGGATATAACATGCATAAAATTGTTAAATATAACAAGATTAATATTTAAAAATATTAGATATTCGGATTTTCGGGTTTTCGGATAATCCGAAACTTGAAATATTGCGATCCGTATCCGATCCGAAAAATCTATAATCGGATCGGATATCCGATCCGAAAATAAAAATCGGATCGGATATCCGAATTTTCGGATCGGATCAACGGATAATCGGATCGGATCGATCGGATCGGATATTTTTGAACACCCCTACTAAACACTAAACACTATACCCTAAACCCTAAACCCTAAACCCTAAAAACCATAATCTATCAATATATATATATATAATTAATGTAGACATGTTTGTATTAATTTAAGACCATTAAACCCTACACCGTGAACCCTAAACCCTAAACCCTAAACCCTAAAAACCATAACCCATCAATATATATATAATTAATGTAGGCATGTTTGTATTAATTTAAGATTAGTAAACCATAAACCCTAAACCTTAAACCCTAAACCCTAAACCATAATCCATCAATATATATATAATTAATGTAGACATGTTTGTATTAATTTAAGACCATTAAACCCTAAACACTGAACCCTAAACCCTAAACCCTAAACCATAAACACTAAAAACCATAATCCATCAATATAAATATAATTAATGTAGGCATGTTTGTATTAATTTAAGACCATTAAACCCTAAACCCTAATCCCCAAACCCTAATCCCCAAACCCTAAAAACCATAATCCATCAATATATATAATTAATGTAGGCATGTTTGTATTAATTTAAGATCATTAAACCCTAAACCCTAACCCTAAACCCTAAACCCTAAACCCTAAAAACCATAATCCATCAATATATATATATATAATTAATGTAGGCATGTTTGTATTAATTTAAGATTAGTAAACACTAAACACTAAACACTAAACCCTAAACCCTAAACCCTAAAAACCATAATCCATCAATATATATATAATTAATGTAGGCATGTTTGTATTAATTTAAGATCAATAAACCCTAAACCCTAAACCCTAAACCCTAAACCCTAAACCCTAAACCATAAAAATAAATCCAATAGTACCAACTATATATATATACATATATATATATATATATCACATATACGTAATCCCCTAAACCCTAAACCATAAAAAAAATCATAATCCGTCAATATATATAATACACATAACACAATAAACCATAAACCCGAAGGAACCCGACCTGAAATGAACCCGACCTGAAACGAAACCGACCTGAAATGAACCCGACCTGAAACAAAACCGACCTGAAAAGAACCCGACCTGAAACGAAACCGACCTGAAACGAACCCGACCTGAAACGAAACCGACCTGAAATGAACCCGACCTGAAACGAAACCGACCTGAAATGAACCCGACCTGAAACGAAACCGACCTGAAATGAACCCGACCTGAAACGAAACCGACCTGAAATGAACCCGACCTGAAACGAACCCGACCTGAAATCAGCCTGTCAATTAACCGTTTTGACCCGACCTGAAATGAACCGACCTGAAATGAACCCGACCTGAAATGAACCCGACCCGAGATGAACCCGACCTGAATTGAACTCGACCTGAAATGAACCCGACCCGAAATGAACCCGAACCCGAACCGAATCGAGTCAAAACAAAAAATGACCCGAAATGACCTGTAACCGATTTGACCCGACCTGACAGAGCCCGACCTGAAACCCAACTGTTGACCTGTTTTTACATCCCTAGTTTTGGCTGTGCGGGCAGACGAGGCACATCAACGTGATGTTAACCACTTTGCGTCTGATATACATTATTAGGGAAGCTCCTGCTCCCCATGGTTATCACTGAAAACCGGTATTGCCCTACATTCCTTTTTCTTCAGTCAGTGCTACTTCTTTTATTAATTTAAGACAGGTAAATCAATAAGAACCATTTTGTGAGTAACAGCAAAACTTTCTTAATTTCTCAGCGGGTTCAAATTAATCAGGACTGTTATTTTCTTTATACAAAATGCAGTGATTATACATGTATAGATGTTTTGGAAGACATTTGTGATGGAGAAAATTATGTTAATGTTATGATATTCATAAAATAAAATAATATCCTTACAAGTATATTCAATTCTCATATAATTTAAAAGACCAATAGAATAGTTTGAAGAGTGGGGTTGTCTGAGCTATGCATTCAAGTGGTGAAGTCAAGTTCTGTTACATTTTTGGGTTTTGGGGATGAACAAAAAATGGCTTCTAAATCTTTGTACAGTCCTTTTGATTTTGACTTAGGCTTGAACTCTGAATGGGAATCTACCGATGAGCTCCCACTCCTTTTTGTCTACTCGAAGGATCAGTTGGAGCATTGCTTCCATCTTTACTAAAGCTAGCCTTCGCCATTTCCCTTAGTTGCTTCGGCCACAGTCTCTCCAATGTCTCTGAAGTGCTCTTGTTGCTATTACCAGGAAAACCTGTCGTTTCCATGCATCGAAATACTGGGAATTTGCTTTCAAAGCTTTTCATAAGTTTCCGAGGGATGAAATATAGGAGAAATCCAATTGAAGCTATTTTTAAACCTGTGAAGAAAGAGTTCTCAGCAGTGTCTAGTTGCTTTTTAAACCTGTGAAGAAAGAGTTCTCAGCAGTGTCTAGTTGCTTTGTTTGTTCATACAAAGCATACGCTTCACCAATCATTTGTGCCATGAACCCGACTAGGAATAATATAAGCATGAAGATCCCGATTGTAGTCGAAGATTCCTTCTTCAATAGAACAAGACAAGTAGCAAACATGCCCACTTCACAGCAAAGAGAGATAATTTCAACCAACTGTACCTTTTTCTTGATGAAAGGCTTCTTAAGAACAAGGAAGAATAGCTGAAAAGTGGTTATGCATAGCAAGACAATTATTGGAGTCTTAGACCAGCTGTTATCCTACCATAACTCCCAGTGTAACTCTTTTCATAGATTCTAACATGGTATAGTATATTCCGAGTATTCCGAACAACTTCTGAATAAAAGGTGCTTCAGCATCCTCTGTTTCATCATCTGAAGGAATGATACGGTCACCTGGCCTGCTGCTATCCCAGATATTTGTGAAACCATATATTTTGGAGGACCTCTTAAATCTTCGAATAGGGGGCCTAACATGGTTAGATAAATAGAGATGGCTTCAATTTTCCAAGTCCACTGCCCTCTTTTACCCGGACCAAGAGTAACTCGGATGAGCTCTTGGTACCAGTGAAATTGCTGGCCTTCTTGGTGGACTTCCTTGTACAAAAGCAGCTTTCCAAATGTAATTCCAACCGACAGCAGAACAAAAGCCACAACACCCAGAAACAGAATGCCAACTACAACTCCTGATGGTGTTCCTCCTTTAATCATAAAAGTTAACAAAATGAGTGACTGAGTAACCTACCAATATGTAAACAAAACCAGTGCAAACCGGTGCTGCTTCCTACAGGATTCGATATTAGGAAACAATGATTTCTAGATACAGGATTCTCCAGGTCAGTATCAAAGGAAAATAGAAATTTCTCAAGATATAATGCCACAATGCAGAAAGATGAAATAGACACTATTATGGACCCTTGAAGTCGACATGCAGTAAAGGATACGAAACATATACCTCCAATGATTTGATAAGTCTGCGAGACATATACCTCGTCTCAGCTGTTTTTACCTACAAGAGTCAAAAGGTATAAGGTGCAGTGTTTATTTGATCCCAACCATATCTCTCTTTCAATCAACTTGAATCTAATTCAGCCCTTCGCATATAGATATATCTGTTACAGTAATGTATTGCAATGATTCAATAAAAAAAATTCTGCATGACCCTAAGATAACTCTTGAGTGGAAGTTTAAATGAATTTCCAGTGGAAATGCTGCAGAATAAAACAATTCAAAAGTTCCTTGTTAACAAGGTCAAGAAATGCCTAAAAGAAAACCACCAGAAATTTAAATGAATTTCCAGTGGAAATGCTGCAGAATAAAACAATTCAAAAGGTTTTTGTTTTACGAGTAATAATCAGTCTATTAGTCCCCACTAGTGAGCATCCTAAACTGTGGGTCCATGAGGAAGTTATAATACCAAAATTTAAGACACACACAGAGATATTAATATAGTTTCCAAGGCCAATAGATAAATGTTTGTAATAATGATGATGCAGTAATTTGTGTGGTTCTTGCAATCCTTCTGAATTTCTGGGACTGCAAATTGTCACACCCCGCCAAAGTGCACCAGGACCGACCGAGGAATGCCTTCTAGGTGCACTCGGGCCAATCAAGGCAAAATGAAGTGCCTTGGGCGTTTTAAGGCAAAGGATGATCCAAGGAAGGATCTAGAACGGCCCAGAGATGCCCACAACCATCATGAAACGTCCCCACATGAATCTAGGAGGTTCCAGGAGATCCTACACAAGTCTAGAACGACCCGAGAGGCTCTCCAAAGGTCCAGAGACACCTAGAACGCCTTGGAAGATTCTAGAAGACTCTAGAAGATTCTTGAAGATTCCAGAACATTCTAGAAGAACCTGGAACATGCTAGAAGCATCTAGAACATTCTAGAAGGATCTAGAATGTTATAGAAGATCCTAGAAGACTATGGAAGAATCGGGACTACTCTAGAGATGTCTGGAACATTCTAGAAACCTATAGAAATGTGTAGATCTATAGGAGTTATCTAGAATACTTTAGGTCCTTAGAGATATATGTAGAATCCTATAGAAATCTCTAGAATAGTTTAGATCTCTTAAATATTTTAGGAGGCAAAATTGTAGCTGTTGGATCAAATAGATCCTAATCGTCCGTTGAGGAGGTGGATGCCTATAAATAGGGCCACATCTCTCATTTGTAGCGCTTTAGCCATTTTGAGGACCTATTTCAAACACTTAGAACTCATCTCGGTATTGAATTAAAGTAGAAAACTGTCAAATTACATAGAAATGCAAATGTTTTATCATGTCTAATTCTTCTATGCAAGAAATATAGTTAAACAGAAAGATCACATGTAAGGTTAATGACATAATCATGATTACAAAACCTACTGCAATAGCTAAGGTGGGATTTATATGTATTGGAAATTGTCAACAATATTGAGGTACATTAGAAGAATAATAAGCCAAGTCCCAACCAATGTTCATATTTACAAACATGAGAAAAATTTTCCAATATATCATTCACTCCAACAAAGAGCAAAAAAAGAGGAATGGTCATGCCAATTCCCAACAAATGTTCATATTTACAAAAGAAGAGTAAAACCTTTCAAATTGTGGATGGTTCATTACAAACAGAAATTGATACAAATCTATGTATTATGCAACTTCTGTCGTTTCTTTTCTGGCTGCCCATTAGAGTAGCTAGCAGACACCTTTCGCTTCTCACCCATCCCTGAAACATTAACAACACACCTAATGAAATATTTCAAGCTAAATAATAAATATTAATAGGTTTATAAACCTTGACAGTAAAAATACCTTCAGATTTGGCCGCCGGATTGTGATTGTGACAAAATCTTTCACCCAAGTTGCTAAATACAAGAAGCCAATATTTCGTAGTTTATTGGCAAAACTGCCAGTAATGAACTCCTTGGTTTCTGCACACCTTCAGAATTCGTATCTTCTTGTGTTTCTGCGCAGTGCAGCGGCGGAACTTCCTGGTCTTCGACCAACGCCCCCTCTTTCACTTTTTGACGATCAAAGCCTTGGAAGAAATTAGGCCGCTTACGCAGATTCGCGGCGGGATGCACAGGCTGCTGCGGGGGCTGCGGCGGCTGCGGGGGATCTAAGTATGGATGAGCTTGATTAAGCAGTCCCCCATCAACAAAAAAGACGACATTTTTGTTGATGGGGAGCGTGATAGTATACTTATGAGTTTGTGCCATATAGTTGTTTATGAGTTTTCGTATGCATTGAACTATCATAAATGTTAAATATAAATAGGCGAAAAGACACTAAGATGTATGATTCGGATACCCGCTTGTTTATGAATTATGGGCTTGACGGCCTGTTTAGCCCTCAATTATACACCAAATAAGATGAAGCAACACCTTCTTTTCTTTTAATACCTAATAAAATGTTGTAAATTTTCATTTTCCCTTTCTCTTATTTCTTCTTCGTCTACTTTGTAGAATCATCATAAATAAGCTTACATTTCTTTTTCTATAAATATCAAATAAAATGTTGTGTTATTCAAATTGCATATATGAGTTTTAAATATAAATAATTTGTTTATATTATATATAAAATGTTGTGTTCTTTTCACCGTGATTTTAATTAATAAGTTAATAATTTGTTAAAGAAAAATAGATCATAAGAGACTCTCAAGTGAAAAAGTTTTGAAATTGTTCTTAATAACATAAATTCATTAGAATTAAAAAAAACAACTTCATTCACTTTATGTGGACAATTCTAAAAATAACAGCTTAAGAGCCAACTAAATACATGCCTTACTTTTTAAGCCGTTGGATGGAGCCGAATTAATAATAAGCGTTAGATTAAAGAAAAAAATAAAAGGTAACCCAGTTAACAGGTTGCCATAGGGTAAAAACCCAAGTAAATAAGCAGCATCAGGGCAGAGAGCGGCATTTTGCATTTTGAAGCTTTCAGCATGAGAGATCTCGGGATTTTTAATTTTTGAAGTTATTTTCGAAGGAAGTAAGCTATCGGATAAGAATCTTGTTGTTAGCAATATATGAAACCGTAAATTTTGCTTAGTTCGGTACTGAAACTACATGAGTAAGGAAAATATTGTTTTTTCTAAGGTTTTGAAAGAAGTAATAGTTTGGGATTATGTGTGAATGATTTAGGGTGATGAGTATGTTATTTTGGGTGAAAATAGTATTAAAATTTCGGCACTGAAAATACATGATTAACGAAAGGAATGTTTTTTCTAGGGTTTTAAAAGAAATTATGGTTTGAGATCCTTTGTGAAGGATTTAGGGTGATAGGTATGTTACTTTTGGGTAAAATAGTGTTTATTTGCATTTCTAACAAATAAAAATTATGTAAAGATCATATTTAAAAAATAATTTTTAGAATGAATTTATCGATTAGACGAACATAATAATTAAATCTAGTTTACCGATTGAGCTTGAATTCATTATTCCTAGATTTCTGGAGAAAATGTTCCTTATCGTTGGTGTAACACCCTGAAATTTTGCTCCAAATTAAAACCTAAATTCTAAAATCCCTAAATCAAAAACCCTAAAATTTGGGGATTTATAATTTGAAAACCCTAATTTAAGTAAAGGACTGAATCAACTAGACTCAGAATTTGGGGTTTAATTTTATAATTTGGTGACCATTTTGAATTAAAGGTGAAGCTTTGTGGTCACTTTGTAAACCCTAAGTGAATTTGATGGCCTCTTTTGTGATTTACCCATTTAATAGGGTAATTTAAACCCATTAGCCTTTTCAGCTTCAATTTGGAAACTCGACAGCCGCTCTCCTTCTCCCTCTCTCTCGACATCTCCCTCTCCTCTAACCATTTCGGTCCGGCGAAGCTCCGTTTAGCCTCCGTCGCCGTCTGTGGCTGGCACGACCACCACCACCGTGGCCGTCATCGACCCGCGATCAATCCCCACCCACCAGACCAACCTTATCGGTCGTCGTTTGGTCAGAAACGGTAGAAAACCGTTCGGTTTCCCCTGCTCCGTCCACCTCTGCCATCCGCGCCACCATCGTCGGAATCGTTTTTGGGTCGCATGCAACCCCCAATCGTCGTGCTTTCCTTGTCGGCCGCTCATTCCGTTTTTCTTCCGCTGAAAGACTCGTTTTGTGTGGGTGAGTGTGGGTAAGATTTAAACTTATGTTTTGGTTTTAAATCAATGATTTTAGGTTATGAGTTGTGTTTTGATTCGAATTTTGGTTGTGTTGTGGTCGGAAATGATCATTTTTGTGTCATTGGAGGTACTACCGTCGTCGTCCTTACCAATCTGTGCCGTTGTCGTCGCCGGTTAGTTCTGTTGCCGATGTCGTTCGTGGAGCTAGTCGTCGCCGGTGAAGGTTCTGTAAACCCTAGCCTTAGTTAGAGAAATGTGTTTTGGGAGTGGGTTGTGCATGTTTTGGTTAAGTCCGACATGACCCTTGTGTGTGAGCTCAGTAAGAGAATGGGAGCCCGATCTGTGAGGGCTCAAAGCTGAGTGGACCAGACCTATGATTTGAACTGAACCAAACTTGTTATCTCACCGAATCGAACTTGTGATCTAAATGGAATCAAACCATGACTCGAACCGGATCGAGAGTTAATCAGACCAATTATGTGAACCGAACTAGATTTGACTCTTTGACCCATTTGACAAGTTTGACCGAATTGGACTGTGACTTGTTTGACCGAGTTGACCCTTTGACCTTTGACTAAGTTTGATCGTTGACCAGTTTGACCAGAGTTGATTATTGACCTTTGAACTAGTTTGACTTTTGACCGTTAACCAATAGTTGACTTTTTCGGACATCCTAAAATGTATGATTCGGATACCCACGTGTTTATGATTCGGATACCCACGTGTTTATGAATTATGGGCTTGACGGTCTGTTTAGCCCTCAAGTATAGCTTATTTGGTTGAAAAACTTTTTTTAATAATTATATAGGTTTTTGGCTCCCTCCCAGAATTATTTGGAAAAATGACTCTCAAACATGCCACGTAGTGGAACCTTGCGTTCTCTGAGAAGCGAGACGTGAACTCGCGTTCTGCAGAGCGCGTTCCATCTACGTGGCATCGTTGTTTAAAATAACAAATTTTCAAGAACTGTAGAACACGAGGTCCCCGAGAATTTGAAAAGGCGGTTGAATGTATCGCACAAAAATCGCGTTATGCAGAACACGAGTTTTGTGCGAATTTGGGTTGAAAAACAAGGGTGGGTAGGCCTGTTCGAGCCCAATTTCGGGCTTAGAAATCGTATATTTTTAGCGAACATCGAGTTTGGGTTCGTAGTACTGGAAATTCTCTATCGTATGACACTAACACAGTCAATTTCCGTCCATTCTAAACTGGCTTAAAATGGCTTCCAAAACCCTATTCTATCATTCTTTTTAAATGAAATTGCCTTTGGACAAAGGTCGATAGGCATGTTCGAGCAGAATTCCAGGCGTATAAATCGTATATTTTTAGCAAACATCGAGTGTGGGTTTGTAGTACTGGATATTCTCTATTATATGGCACCAACACGGTTAAATTCCGTCCATTCTACACTAACTTAAATTCGTTTCGAAAACGCTATCCTAACATATTTTTTTGAATGATTGATAGTATAAGATGACCTATTTTATAAAACGAATTAGACAGATTTTATTGATCGATAGTTATGGGCAAACTCGTGTAAACAAATTACAATGATTTAATTAAGACGAGGGGCCTAGCGATTAGGACACTTGGTCCTTGAGTGTCCAGGATTTTTACATATACTACAATGTTTCTTTTGTCCGGTTTTTTCTCGATGTTCGACCATATCCTCGGCACAGTGTATTCGTGTAGACCGTGGACGTCCTTTGTCTCTTACTAGTGCTGGATCTGGGCGTATGGTCGGTTCAGTGTCAACGGCATTCGGATCAACCTCATTTCTGATTGGAAGAAACTCTTTTTGGTAAACCTTAAATATCGTTTGGAGTAAGTATACCGGATCAACCAGTTGCATGTAGTCTATCTGTTGGTTTGCGCAAGCAGCAATGGCGTGTGCGCATGGGTATTTGAATGTTTGCAATATTCCACACTCACAGGTTATTGCTCTGAGATCTACCACGTACGCGTTGTGCTGAATGCCTTCCAACCGCCTGGAAAATTCTGAAACACAGAACTTGTGTCCTTCTCGCGAGAAGAGAGTTGCAGTCATATGTCTTGATTGGTGCACTTGAGTTTGCAGTTTTGTGAGGAAATCCGGATGGACTATGTGTCCACCTGCCATGTACTCAGTTGCTTGCCTTCCCAAGGTTGCAAATAGGGTATCCAAACGATAGTAGGTCGCTTTGACAATGGAAGTGATAGGCAACTGCCACACTCCCTTCAGTGATTAGTTCACTGCCTCAGTCAAGTTCGTTGTCATTTGACCACATCGTTTACCCCCGTCATACAATCGAAGCCATTTTTCCATCGGGATTTTTTCAAGGTAGTCCGCGCCGAATTTGTTTCTCGCTCTCAGTTCCTCGAACACCTCCTCCACCTCTTGTACGTAGTGTGAGTTGCCTAAGGGATGACAATTGAATAGTTATGGGTGAACAACACATACAAAGAGGTCGTAAATGAAAGCGAGCAGCAACTAATATAGTAAATGAAAATGACATAAAGGACGTACCCATTCTGAGCACCATTTCACGTTCACCACAGTCCTTGAACTGCAAGTAGTTTGCGGCTATGTGCCGTAGGCAGAAACGGTGGTAAATGTATGGAGGCTGCCAATACTCACCCAAACGTTCTAGCGCCCCCAAGAGCGCTGTGCCTCTGTCAGAAATAACACATATCTCATCGTCCCTTGCCCGTATTACAGGATCAAAGACATATCTTTGTAGGTTCTGAAGGAAGAACATCCAAGACTCCATATCCTTTTCGAGACGATTGCGAATGCAATAGGAACGCATTTTCGATTGACGTCTTGTGTAATAGCTAGAAGTAGGGTCTGTGTATATTTTCCATACAACCATGTGCCATTGATTTGGACCATCAGTTTGTAGTGCTTGAATGCATTGATGCACTGCGGGAAAGTCCAAAATAACCGGCGGAATTGAGAAACACCTCAAACGACATGATCATTTTCGTATGCCGGAACTGTATCAAGTTTGACAACCATTCCAGGGATGTGTTTCTGCAGCATATTTAGCCACGAGCGCAACTCTTTGTAAGAATCATCCCATCGGCCAAACAGTTGTTCTATAGCCCGTTTCTTTGCATACCATGCTTTCCAATATTCAAGACGGTAGCCGGTGACACCTTCAGCTGCAGCTTGACATGTGGGGACCGACACCTTGAGATTTTCTTTGACCAGTGGCATAAAGATGTCGGCGAGGAACTTTGCATCGAGGTTCTTGTGATCCTAGCTTAGGCTACCAACGGTGCATGTATGGGGCCCTAGAAGTTTTGTTATTCTCCAACGGTCACCTGCCTTCTTCAATTGTGATACACAGATTTTCCATTTACAGCCGTGATCCTTTTGGGTGCAGTGCGCCTTGTAGTATTTCGGTTGAGTTTTCTTCACTGTCGTCTCAACAGTCTGGCGAATGTTGTACTGCTTAATTCCTTCCACTGCCATTTCTTTGTCAAGAACATCATACCAATGGCCAGTTCACCATTAGAACGGTTGAGTCTGCCATCAATTGTTTGGTCATGCGAAAATTCAGGAACGTCCATGGCATCCATATCAACCATTGTGAAGTAGGATGGTGGTTGGTACATAGAAATAGGTGCCGCTGATACAGGAAAGTTGGTTGATGTCTGCTATTCTTCGAAATATGCTGGTGGAACGGTCAAGTCTTCTGGTGGAACGATCAAGTCTTCTGGTTCTTCATAGAATGGCCCCTGCTCGTCGCCGTCGGGCCCGAGTTCTCTAATTGGTTCTTCTTCAGAAGCATCCCTCAGGAGCTGATATAGTACAACATCGTCGATCGCTACCCTTGGAGACGAGCATGGTGGTCAACGATCACGAGATCGCTCACGAACCGCATTTCCAAGACCAAAATCAAGAGCACCAAAAGAAGAATGTCACCCCATAGATGGTTGAACGCACTCCGTGCTAGGGACATGCGTTGAGTGTCGTCCATATGAGGAATCATTGAAGGGGTTGAATGCTTCATGGTCGTGTGTAATGTAAGAAGACGACGCTCCCTCCCTTCCAAAACTATACAGATTGTATGGAGCGTACGTTGTATTTCTTAGTGTATCGAATTCATCGTTTGGGGGTTGGTTCAGGTCGAACCCGATACTAGCTACGCACGAATGTCTTGGCACAACAGATGATGATGCACCGAACTCGTTGTCTTGGCACAGTAGGTTAAAATCATTTCTTAGACTTGTGGTTAGGCTATCAATGTTGGCATTCGAATCGAAGTCAAAATTCGCCCGACTCCAACTTAGTATTTTGATAGCAGGATTAGAATCGGAAAACGATACAGCTCTAGGGGCCCGCCCAATGAATACTCGAAGTGGGTAGCCAGCATCAGCTCCACATTAGAACTGTCCGCAATTGTACATACAGAGTACGTTAACGGATCCATAGATATTGGCACCTGATACTTCAAGTCGGACAAATGGTGGTTTTGGAAATACAGGACATTGCTCTCCAGTTCCTTAACCAACTTCTTGTACGATAATCTCATCGGAATCTTTAGCGTTACTGGATCTTTGCACTGAAAACCGACACCGAGTTCGAGATCGAAGTTTATCTGCCCATCGTAGTATACTAGAGTAGTAACTCCTCCTTGTTTCGCCATTTGAATATAAGTTCAAAGACTTGTGAAATTTTAAAACTTGAAAATTTTTGATGACTTGTTTTGTCTATTCAAACATATATTTAGGGTTTATGGTTATGCTTCATATAAGGGGACACTTATGGCTTATTATTGGCACCGAAAATCTCGGAGAATCCGGGTGTGTAAGGAAAATTATTGTACTTGGAGTCAGCTTTGTGAAACTCGCGTTCTACAGAACGTGATATCCTTGAGGTTCCATGACCTCGCGTTATATATAACGCGAGTTTCATTAAAACACACGTTCTATAGAACGCGGAGTCCCTTTCTCTCTGAGGAGGCAAAGATTCCGTCAGAGTTAATAATACTCGTACTGTGTACTTGTGTTATGTTTGAATAATTGAGTACATGTTTGAATAATTGAGACAATTGGAGACTAGTAATGTAATTTGTTCGAGTCATTTAACGATAAATGGAACGTGTTGAGAAAATATAATTGAATACAAATTCTACATAACACGAGGTCCCTTGAACATTCATAAAGGATGAAAAAAGACGTAATATAACATAATTCGATGATGATTTAAGAAGTTTATGTTTAGTTCTTCGATCAGTTGTTGTTTTCTTTGTCTACGCCTGTACATAAAAAGCTGCAGCTCGTCGGCAGCTGCATCAATATCCGGTGAAGACAAAGCTTGTTCATTGGTCGGAGCAGGTTGTATGGGTGCAGACGTACTACCTTCGTCGGCGTTGACCTCATCAAACTTAACATTTAAATCGACGTATTTAGCTCCAACGGAATTGAGCTGGTCATATATGTTACGAACGTTTGTTTCGTTTGCTGACGATGTTGGGATTCGACATTCCAAGGAAGAAATTTGTTTGTCGGTGCGTTTACTAACCTCGCTTGATGTCAATTGTAATAAATCTTTAAGTGACATTTTGCTGGTGATTGTTGATTCGAAATAAGTACCGAGAAAATAAAATGTTGCGTGAAATTTTGCAATAGGAGGAGCAAAGATTAGCATTGGGTATTTTGGGAGAAATAGGAATGAGTAAATGATGGTGGAATTGGTGGGTATTTATAGTAAAGGAAAAACACCACATAATTAAATTTAATTCGAATGAAAAATTTATTTCGCATTTTATTTAACAAAACTTTCAACAAGCCTTCATATAGATATGTCAATCTGTCGATACAATATGTGCATACAAGAACGTTCTTCATGAGCGATAATCATCATCTTCTCAAATGGTACCAGCTTTGACCTGCATCAGCAAATGTAATCGGCACTGTATCTGCAACATGGTCGATCTGAAACCGCCCTCGATTCCTTCACTTTGGACTTTTTGCAGATGGTGAGGGCAAGCGGCGAACTTCAAAAAAGAGTCGCCAAGAGTCTCTAGAAAAGTCCAAATAAAAACTTTTTAGGGACTTCTTGGCGGTAAATGGTAGACGGCCACACGCTCCCGAATATTGCGATATGTCGGTAAGTATTCTTCAATCAACGTAACATGCGGGGGTCTGAACCCAGCGGAACACAAAATCATGACACAACTCCAACTATCATGAACCTAGCGGAACAAAAAATACTTAAACAACTCTAACTTCATAAACCCAGCAAAACACAAAATCATAAAAGAACTTCATTGGTTACGAAAATCCATCGGCGTGCAAATATATAGACCAACCTCGCTTTCTATATAAAGCGATTTTGATAGTGAACTCGCGTTCTGTATAACGCGAGTTCCAAAGAAACTCGCTTCCTACAAAACGCGAGTTTGCCACGTCAGCATATCCACCTCCATCTATAAATAGCCAACTCTTGGGGAAGGAAGGACCACCCACCCATCAATTGTAAATTTTTTTGATTGCAGCTACTATTAGCAACATATCGCGTATTTGGGAAGTTTATTTTCAAACTAATTTCCCAGATATTGCGATATGTTGTTATTTGTAGTTGCATATATACGTCCTCTTGGGTTAGCTATGCGTAATTTTTTCATCGCTCTTGATCGACATCAACAAATCGCAATATCCGAGAAACCCGGGAATTCAGAAGATAAGCACGGGTTTTACCAAAAGTTAAATACGGCTTTTTTAGGTACCCTATAATACGCTGAAAGGTCAGGTTGCTTGTCATTACGAACAAATATCATCACGAATTCCACCTTTATGATGATCATCACCGTCAGAACAATTTGAGAATGTTTTAAGAAATGTTGGGTTCGATGTAACTACGATTTTATATATTCAATTGTTATGATCTTATCAATTTCGTTCAATTGTAAAAAAATATTGGGTTCGGTGTAACTACGACTTTATACATTCAATTGTTATGAAATACTCAAATTCGTTCAATTGTAAAAAATATTATTATTTTTAATGAATAATAATAATAATATTGTATTTTAATACTAATATAAACTATTATTACTAATAATAATCTATTTACTAATAATACTAATAATAATAATAATAATAATAACATATTACATTTATTTAATAATAATAATAAATATATTTATTAGAATATTAAATGACTTTCCCGCGCGAAAAATCATCTTTTAAAAATCCCACGACCTCGCGTCCTGTAGAAAGCGAGTTCTTTAAAAACTCACGTTATGCACAACGCGAGGTCTCTTCTGCCCGTTCAGTTCACACGTCTGTTGTGTGACACGTCTTCTCAATGAACCTCGCGTCCTGTGGAACGCGAGGTCTTAAGAATATCGCGTTTCCCAGAACGCGAGGCTCATTAACCTCGCTTCCCAAAGGACGCGAGTACCTCTATAAATTGGTAGCCCTACCTCGTATCAACCACGCACAAAACGCGATTTCTTCTCTGTTTTTTACTATACTTACTTAATTTTCTTTCAATACAATGGCGGGCTTACGAAACGACGCGAAACACTGCTCTAACTATTTCAGGACAACACCAGAGGTATTATTTTTTAATTTTTTTATTTTACACGCGTTACCAACTATTTAATTTTTTGTTATTTTATTTTTGAAGGGATACGAACGCCGATTAATTTGTTACCTTAGCCTTATCAACCACGCACCTCCTCATGAGATTATGACGTGGGTTGATCGAGCTGATTTTGGCCACGTAGCGAGGATCTTAGCAGGTGTGAAGTGTAACCCATCGTTGATTAGCGTGCTAATAGAACGATGGAGGTCAGAGACGCACACTTTTCATTTCCCATGTGGCGAGGCAACAATAACGCTACAGGATGTTGCCCACCATCTGGGGTTGCCTACGGACGACAACCTTATTATGGGTGTAGCGTTGGGTAATTGGCCAGATGTATTTGCTCAACTAATGGGAGTGACACCCCTAGTGGATGCGTGGGACGGTGGGAAAATAGCCTTATCTTATTTGGAGACTGGATTTAAAAACCCTCCCTCCATGCGAATGACGAAACACTCCAGGTATTTTTTTTTCATTTTTTCACTAATTTATATATTTTTAATATATTTCACTTTTTAGATATTTAATTTTTTAATATCCATATTTCTTGCTTTTTCTTTACTATTAAATTTTTTTATTTATTATTTTCACAGTGGTTTGCGCGTGCCCACATCTTGCGCATTATCGGCGGGATATTAATGCCATACAAATCTCGCACCAAGGTGCACGTGATGTGACTTTATCATCTTATCAATTTCGATGAAGCTAGACGAAAATATTGGGGAGCAGCTGTCTTGGCCTTTCTTTTTAGAGAGCTCTGCAAAAACGTCGACCAAGATAGAGCAGCAGTTGGAGGATGTTGTTTACTCCTTCAGTCTTGGGCTTGGTTTCAAATGCCTTTTTTAAGCCCGCGGCCTAGACAACCCGCCCCCTACTTATTTCCGCTTCTTTGGAGGTACTATTCAATTTATTATATTTATTTTATTTTTAAATTATTATATTTAACATTTTTTTTTATTTTCCATTAATGATAGGTGGAGCGAAACACTGAGCCACCAGGGCCTGCCGAAAAACCAACAAGACTATATGCTTGTTATCGATAAGATGACACACGATCAGGTAATTTGAAAATTCATTTGAATTTTTTCATACTTTTCTTTCCAATAATATTTCATATAACCGTTAGAAATGTTATAATTTTTTTAGTTCGTGTGGATGCCCTACGCTTCTGAGGTGATTCAACAGATTACTCCACCTGAGATTCTGGGTCAGCAGCACGTATGACTTGCCCGAGTGCCGCTGATCAACTATGAAATTGTTGTGTGACATCCTACGGATCGGGTTCTCCGAAAGTTCTGGTACGTCCAAGGGGTTCCACAAGAGGAACCACCAAATTTGGACGAATTCCACCAACTGACGCGCTAGGGGAAGACGGAGATTGACTGGGCCCATTACCACACTGATTGGATTCAGTGTTGGGATGACCGATTTACCAGTTGCCCACGCATCCTCCGACCCATTGTGGATTGGGCCGATTCGGTCACTTTCGATTACTTTTAGTGGTATGGGTTCTATGTGAAGCAACATATCCTTACTCCCGAGGAGCGCGAGCGACAACTTCTTGAGGCTCCCCGAAACCGCCCACGCCCCACAAGTTGAGCGAGATAGAGCCAGTCGAGGCAGCGCGGTCCGAGACCGCGAACTGACACTGCAGGGGCCTCATCTTCTACCACATCATTTCAGAATTTGAGCGGTCATTCGACTTTCCAGCAGATGAGGCCTCCACCCGACTTCGGCTTCTCTGATGCCTACCGTCCCTATATGCTGATGAGTGGTCCTCCACTAATCGATATTCCACCGTTGGCATCTCAGTTTGACAATAGCATTGTCCTGCAAACGCCGCCAGGTAGCTTGTTTTACTCCCTGCCCGGGCCCAGCACAGATCCGCGTATCGCAGATGATGATGAGGATGCAGCACAGCTTGTTCGGAGGAATCCAAATCGGGATTGTCGTCCACCCGACTGCGGAACGGGTGGACATAGACATCATTAGCCTTTTTTTCTAATGCATATGTACTTATGTTTCTAATATATTTATTCGAGACATTTGGTTTTTTTAAATACCGTATTTTAATTTTCTTTATCTATTATAATTAAACTTTTTAATGTTTATTTAATTTCAGTTTTATTACTTTTATGCGATTACTAAACCGAAATTATCAATTGTTCTTCAAAGGCAATTTCATTCAAAAAAATGATGATAGCATAGGGTTTTGGAAGCCATTTTAAGCCAGTTTAGAATGGACGGAAATTGACCGTATTGGTGTCATACGATAGAGAATTTCTAGTACTACGAACCCAAACTCGATATTCGCTAAAAATATACGATTTATAAGCCCAAAATTGGGCTCGAACAAGCCTACCCACCCTTGTTTTTCAACCTAAATTCGTACAGAACTCACGTTCTGCATAATGCGATTTCTGTGGGATATATTCAGCCGCCTTTTCAAATTCTCGGGGACCTCACGTTCTGTAGAACGCGAGTTCCTGAAAAACTGTTATTTCAAACAACGATACCACGTAGATGGAACGCGCGCTCTGCAGAACGCGAGTTCGCGTCTCGCTTCCCAGAGAACGCGAAGTTCCATTACGTGACAAGTTTGGGGGTCATTTTTTCAAATAATTCTAGGAGGGAGCCAAAAACCTATATAATTATTAAAAAAGAATTTTTCACCCAAATAAGCCCTCAAGTATACGCCAAATAAAATGAAGCAACACCTTATTCCCTTTTAATACCCAATAAAGTGTTGTAAATTTTCATTCTCCCATTTCTCTTATTTCTTCTTCATCTACTTTATAAAATCATCATGAATACGCTTACATTTTTTTTCTATAAATATCAAATAAAATGTTGTGTTCCTCAATTTGTATATATGAGTTTTAAATATAAATATTTTGCTTATATTATGTATAAAATGTTGTGTTCTTTTCTCCATGATTTTAATTAATAAGTTAATAATTAGTTAAGGAAAAATAGATCATAAGAGACTCTCAAGTGGAAAAGTTTTAAAATTTCTTTTAATAACCTAAATTCATTAGAATTAAAAAAAAAAACTCATTCACTTTATATGGACAATTCTAAAAAAACAACTTCTTAAGAGCCAACTAAATACAGGCCTTGTTTTTTAAGCCGTTTGGATGGACCCGAATTAATAATAAACGTTAGATTAAAAAAGAAAAAAAAGGGCAGAGAGCGGCATTTTGCATTATGAAGCTTTCAGCATGAGAGATCTCGGGATTTTTAATTTTTGAAGTTGATTTCGAAGGAAGTAAGCTATCGGGTAAGAATCTTGTTGTTAGCAATATATGAAACTGTAAATTTTTCTTAGTTCGGTACTGAAACTACATGAGTAAGGAAAATAATGTTTTTTTCTAGGGTTTTGAAAGAAGTAATAGTTTGGGATTATGTGTGAATGATTTAGGGTGATGAGTATGTTATTTTGGGTGAAAATAGTATTAAAATTTCGGTACTGCAAATACATGATTAACGAAAGGAAGGTTTTTTTTTTCTAGGGTTTTAAAAGAAATTATGGTTTGAGATTCTTTGTAAAGGATTTAGGGTAATAGGTATGTTACTTCTGGGTGAAAATAGTGTTTATTTGCATTTTCTAACAAATAAAAATTATGTAAAGATCAAATTTAAAAAATCATTTTTAGAATGAATTTATCGATTAGACGAACATAATAATTAAATCTAGTTTACCGATTGAGCTTGAATTCATTATTCCTAGATTTCTGGAGAAAATGTTCCTTACCGTTGGGGTTTTGCTTTTGCTTTTGTTTTTTATTTTTTAGAGCCAAAATTACACCAGGGACAATGTTGATTCGGTTGGCTGAGAGGTCTATGGGGAAGAGAGTTGTTTTCTTACAACAGCTCACTTATGGGCTCCTATTGGTAACTGGTTAGTTTTTCTTTCACTTCTTTACTTTCATTTCCTTGTAATTTCGTTTGTTTAAAATATTTAATAACAAATATTTTGATAAATGTGATCAGTGATTGTAAATGTTATTGTAAAGGAATTGCAGTTCATAATTAACATATGAATTATGATTTATGTTATTCAAATATAAGTTGAACGTATGAAAATATTGTTAAAACCTTTGTTATATGTTTCAATGTGTAATAAAACTACTAGTTATTGATTTAATGTTGTCATAACAAACCCATTTAACATTCAATATGCTAGAGATCGAGTAATGTCATCTTAATGGAGGTTTACTTGATGCTTTTATTTGCATTATATTTGATTTCTGGATATAATATATTTTCCCTCTTTTTAAGCTCTATTCAGCGTATAGTTCCTTTCTTGGCTTTGTTATTTTTTATTTTGTTTCAAAATTTGATTTTGATCTATCTTTTTGGCTTAGCAAAAGAGGGTAAATTCTAGGTCTTGTTTGATTTTCTGAGTTCTGATTCCAAGTTTCAATCTTTCATTCATTTTTAGCAGAATCTGCTTGTTTTCTAGCAGATTCAAAGGGTTTGCTTTTGAAGGATATTTTGAATCAAGTCGGTGCCAAGAGTATTTAAAGTTTGATTATGAAATATACAACTTAATAGGGTTTCGGTTAGCCTTGGTGGCGGGGGTTTTGGTCATTGATGAAATGAAAAAGAATCCTTCAAGTTCTTCTGATGCTGCTGAAAATAGCTTTACTTTGTGTTTCATTGACTTCTAGCTTAGATTACAGTAAGATTGGAGAAGAATCACTTTTTAACCAATTAGTAGATCCAACAACTAGGGAGATTGATGAGAATCCGGTAAAATAGATTGCGTTGCTTCTTTGATCTTGAGTCTTGATTTGCTTTAGTGATTGTTTGTGTTTTCATTAATGTTCATTGGCTTGAATTAATTTTCTTGAACACTATTGTTTTATGGCCTGAAAGCAATTATAGATTTGTTTATTAGTCTTGTATTATTCGGTAGAAATGGTTGATAGTATGTTTAATGGAACTTTGAGGAATATATAGGGACCTTACACAAACATTCAGTTCGTGTATAAAGATGTGGGAATATGTGGGAGTATTGTGCACCGATGTATCAAAATATTTGTTGGAATTAGAGAGTTTTCAGGATATCAAGGCATGTATATATGGATAGTGTTTACCTATGTTAGAATCGAGGATTATTAGTTGATACGGGTGTTTGTCTAGCATGAGTTTGTTCCTTTCTTTCAAAGGTTTTTAATGTATTTAAAGGGTTCTTAGAGTGTCATTCTCCCGTACTCGTGTCCTGACAGATATAAATGTCGGGTATGGGTACAGGGTAAAGGACAAATGATGAGTCGGATCAACTTTGGTGTATACTTAACTTTTAAGAACCAAAAAGTGGCATTAGGTGCACTCTGATTTGTCTTGAAATGTGATGTTTATTTATGTTTTAAAACTTATATCATTCGCTGATGACAATAGCGTGTATATTGCAACAATACATTTTTAAAAATGGACATTCGATAGTGTCCATCATTGATCAAAAGGTTCAAAGTTGCTGATGAGATTACTTTGGGTACCTGGTAATTTTCAGTGTCAATAGTATAAATATCAAGATGCTTTTGCTTCCATAGGTTTAGGAACTAGGAAATAAACCCACTTTCTCTTTGATGCAACATTGTTTAAAATTATTCAATTGTTTACATGTAGGCTGAGTTGTTATGGATTAGTTGCAAACAAGATTTGAACGATTTAAATGTAGCTTTTGAAGATATGAAGGAGACACCTAGTGCAACCAATGATACTACTATAAAAAAGTAACTTACTTGAGAGAGAAAGCACTCAAAAATTGATTAGTTGTTGATCCGAGATATTTTTTTCTTTCATTTCAGGTTCTCCTCAATAAAGAAGAGAGGTTAGGTCATCAATCATTTGGAAATGAATCAAGCCTACATAAAATGCCCCCAACTAATGGGAATGTTTGTATTCAATCAAATGTCCAACAATTCTTCTGATATATCAGGCAATACTAAACCATTGTTTAGGAATTAAAGTTTGTTTCTCTACTTTGGACTGATTTTAGTTTGCTGGTTCACTACTTGTAATGTCAATTTTTTGTTTCTTCATATTCAGTTTTGGATGATTTTCTATTTAATTTTGTGTTTGGAAATGAATGTTGAGTTTTTTCATTATAAAAGTTGAGATCGCTATTTGGCAATAATACTAAGCTATGGTTTTATGGTCAGTAATAAGACATATGACTACATGCTCTGCAAGCGCTTCAGCTGTAATATAATCAGTTGACAAATATACTGAGCATACAAAATTTTTATCAACCAGTATATCTACCTATGTAATATAGATTCATCACAAATCTAACATATAAAATTAATATATCAAATCCAACAACATAACTTAGACATCATTAAATATCCTATATTGTCCAAGTTCAATCCTTTGTAAACTTACATCGGTGTAAGTTCTACTAAACTACAACTAACTATGGTTAACTTACACCAATACAAGTTTTACTAAACTACAACTAACTACAATATAGTACTTATTTTTGAACTTCAAGCTTATGGCAATGGAATACATTATAAATTATAGTACACGAAAGTTAAATAGGAAAATATATTAAAAACCATTCATTGTTCAAAGTAATGTAAACTTACTTGTTAGGTTGGAAGTCGTCTAAGTTGAACTCTTTTGGTTTTGGTGATCTCGTGTAAGGATTTCAGTACTTGCCGTTTTTCTTACGACATTTGTAAGGATTTATGTATACTTTGTAGTAATTTTTGTACCTACCAAAATTCTTACAGTTTTTGTAATAAAATAGGTTTTCCCATAGGAAATTATGCATGTACACAAATGTTTACCCTAAGTTGAGCTCCTTTAGGCTTTGGTGATCTCGTGCAAGGATTTCGGTACCTACCGTTTTTCCTACAACTTTTGTAAGTATACAAATCCTTACACTAATTTACCCTTTTAAAAAGCTATTTTTCAATTTAAAAAGGCTATTTTTCAATTATGTTTTCTCGTAGAAAATTGTGTATGTACACAAATCCTTACACTAAGTTGAGCCCCTTTGGGCCTTGGTGAAATTTTGTAAGAAATTCGGTACTTATCGTTTTTCTTACAACTTATGTAAGGACTTGTGTATACTTTATAGTAATTTGTGTACATACACAAATCCTTACATTTCTTGTACCAAATTATGTTTTCTCTTAAGAAATTGTGTATGCACACAAATTCTTACACTAAGTTCAGCCCCTTTGGTCCTTGGTGAAATTTTGTATGAAATTCGGTACATACTGTTTTTCTTACAACTTGTGTAAGGATTTGTGTACACTTTGTAGTAATTTGTGCACATACATAAATCCTTACATTTCTTGTACCAAATTATGTTTTCTCATAAGAAATTGTGTATGTACACAAATCCTTACACTAAGTTGATCCCCTTTGGCCCTTGGTGAAATTTTGTAAGAAATTCGATAAATATCCATTTAGGGTTTGCACGTTATGCAACTATGTGAGGGGTTGTTATGGTTTTAAAACCGATTGGGTGGCTTCGAAAAGCAATTGCCAACCATGTTTCGATACTGAAAGTGAGGGTTTCGAAACCACTACTTACACTAAGTATAAATTTTGCTTAAACTCATATGCTGTAAGGAAATTCGGTACATACCATTTTTCTTAAAAACCTTATGGTAAATCCGATACACTTCGTAGTAAAATGTGTACATACACATCAAACTAGGGGTTTCGAAACCCCAATTATGGTTTTGGAACCATTTGGCAGTGTGCCATTTGTTTACCTAGGAGGTATTGTAGAGCATTTTGGGTGTTCTCTATTTATGAGTGCAAGGGCACACTCTTGTCAAGTTATAGTATAAAAGTTATCGTCTCCCACAGGGATTGGAGTAGTTACTATGAGTGTTTTCCTACACAAGGAAATAGTAATTTGCACAATTAAATTTCTGAATATTGAAAACATAAAAATAAAACACAAGTAATTTAAGATAGAAAGGAGAGAGAGATAAGGTCGATAGATTGGGTAAGGTAATTGTAGCTCAGTAGTGTGTAGATTGCGTTGTAAAGCTTAAGTGTGTTTTGCGCTGCCACGATCTGCTGCCTTGGCGGGTAATGGCGGATTGAGGCGGCGACAACTTTCGCTGCCACAACGGAACTCTGCGCTTGCAACTTTCGCTGTCTCGGCAGGTGAGATGGAGAGAAGTCCCGGTGGCAAGTCTGTCAGATACTCCAAGTTTGGTAGATCAATTATGAAGTGATCATTCCTATGTCTAGACAAGGATTCTGTCACCACGTGATGTAGGCAATACCTAGCAATCTCAATGTAAACCTAACACAGGCAGTCGATGTTTGGTTACTCCTTTTAGCCGCTGAAATTCTAACTAATGTCTAAGCCGAATTAGTCAACACCTCAGCATGATGAGACCATGCTTAATTCTTTCGTGAGTTTGACACTGTCGTGCCCGACAAATGGATTTCTTCAACTGGACTTTTGGAACTAACTGAAGAAGTGAAGAACATGAATTAAGAAAACTTGAGAGTATTTTATTGAAAACACAACTTAAACTATTACAACCGTTTCTCACAACTACTTTACATACAAAAACCTAAACCCGATTGGAGAGTTAGCCTAGGAATATCTCCCCAACGTAATCTATGCCCCTATACCCTTACAAGCATGGGTATATATAGGGCTTGGCCTAAGTTTGAGTCCTTCTTGGAGTAGAAGTCCTTAAAGTAACTTTACATTAAATGTTGACTCCTTTTTGACTTGAATGTTGTCTCTTTGGATGCTGCCTTCTCCAGCAAGTAAAGATAAGTCACTTTACTTATCAATCTTCCATCAGCTCTTCAGGCCGCTACAAGCTTCAGAAAACTGCAAGACTAGGCTCATTGGACTCAGGAAATTGTCCTCTACATAGCTACATCACCTGAAAATGAAAACTAAACTAAAACAATATCTTTTCTTAACCAAACATAGAATATTCAATAAAAGCATGGTAAAAGAGCAAATACTGTTATTATGCATGCAATGCGCCTAAATATGCCTACATGAGCTTAAGAACATCAATAATAAGGGCTGGAATGTGTACAAAATATAGAACTTATGGACACTCTACACACCGCCAAACCCGAACTATTGCTTGTCCTCAAGCAATGCAACCTAACTAGTAAACCTTGCCCCTTTTGCACAAAAATTAACAAAAACTTAGCCTTTAACTTGATTTCTTACCTCAAGGCCATGACACCTATTATATGTTAGTGATAAGGAATGGTGTTGTGTGTAAAATAGTCTATCGCAATGTAGTGGAAGTGTACACGTCGCAAGTAATAAAGTGATACGGAGTATCGGATATCGTCTCTACAAGGACTAGAAATATCTCTATCATTAGATTGACGCACAAGAAAGAAAATAAGTTTAATAGAATGTTTGAAGTAATCTTGAGAAATAACTAAAGTAACATATAAAGAAATCAGATTGAGAAAATAGGCTGGAATTGATTTGCTCAATAGTGCAGGTGTTGCACTGTTCAGAAGGCTTTCTGTTGCGTTTGTCGTCGTGCCTGTCGCGGCATAGGTCTGTTGATGTTGCGACAGCGATCAACAACTATGTACTTCAAGTTTGGCAAGAATCCCTGGAGTGACTTGTCATATCCCTAGATCCAAGTCTGTCGATGAACACGTCTTGGATGATACCTCCCGACGTGAATCAAAGGATGAACACCGATGTTTGTGAATTCTTTATTAGCCACTGAACCTCGTCCTATCCCTAGGCCCGAGATAGTTCAACCATAAACTAGAGAACCTGTACTCACTCCTTTCGTATACTTAACTCTCCTGATATTAAGTAAATAGATAATCTTACAATGCTCTCTCAATACTCTTGCAAGATGTTGAGACTAGAATGAATAAACTTGAAGTTTTATTGATTTAAACAGAAACAATGCCTAAGCAACAGTACAATCCTTACAACTACTTTACAAGATCAACCCTTAGCCCTTAGAAAGGTTTAGAACATGATGGAGAAAGAGAAACAACTAGGGTTTTGGGGGAAGAGGGCTAGGAGCTAGATATCCCTTGCCTAGTCAAATTACAAGCATATATAGGCCTTGGGGCCAAGTTCTCTAATATGTCAAGAATACAAGTTTAAATTAAAGTACAATTCTATTAAAGACTAAATCTTCTGAGTAGATGTCTTTAATTCATCCTCTTTTCTTGCTTTGACTTTATTCCTCGAACTTTGGACCCGACCTTCTTTCTGCTACAGGGCTCAGAAAAATATGGGAGTAGTCCACGACAGACCGACTTAAAATCCTCTATATGTCGAGCTCCATTTTTCTTTTCCTCCTCAATGTTCCACTATCGTCATTGCTGCCACGGAAGATGTCACAACAAGCGGTGTTCTACGTCCTTCCGCTCATGCTCTGCAACTTGCCTCTGCTTCTTTTGCTACCCTGGATGCTGCCGCGGCATATACCTGCAAAAAGTAACCGAAATCAGCAACATCTATGCAGTTTTATCTAAATGTGATGTGTATGAAAAAATCTATCCTAAAATGCAACTAATTATGCTTGAGTGCAGCAAAAATATGGGTAAATGAGGGATAAAATATATAACTTTTATGCACTCAACAAATGGAATGAAAATAGATTATAATTTAATTTTCTTAGTGCTGGTGTAGTGCAGGTCTGTGTCCATGCTAAACATGTTGAGTATACTAAGTAAACAAAGAATGCTAAAAATAATTAAATTTCGAAAAAGGATATGAGTAGCTGCCTTGGCAGCACAGTTAAGCACTTCTTTTCTTCTTTTTCTGATCATGGCTTTAAGGGCTTTAGCTCATCACAACTATTCTCCGGGTCTGAAGCTAAGATAGGTGCACACTACGAAACTCTGAACCCTTTAAATAGAGTCATTCCGTGAAGGCTTTCATTCACTCTTGCTATTTTGTCCCTCACTTCAAATTATTTCAGATACTTGGACTTTGATAGCAGCGGAGTGTCCTTGCTCATGATCCTTCCTAGAGCCTGTTTCGGGCACCTCAAGGGTATTAAACATCCTTCCTAGAGCCTGTTTCGGGCACCTCTAGGATATTAAACATCCTTCCTAGAGCCTGTTTCGGGCACCTCTAGGGTATTAAACATCTTTGTGCTGCCGTAGCGGCAAACCTGTATCCAATTAAGAAATTTTCATAAAATAAAGCAAGCAGTGTTAACTTAGAACACAAGCAAAACTAAGCACTTATCAGACAATGTAAGAATAATTGGCATAAAGAAAAAAAATTTCTAAGTATTTTTCATGCTTCTTCCCTTGGTTAAGTTAGATTTTAAGTGTGATGCGAAAATAAGTAATCGGCTAGCTATTATAGGCACAAGTTTTTGAGCTAAATCTTTCTATTTTATTAAGTGCTAGGGCATAATTTACATATGCTGCTAAATGCAACTCAAGAAAACAAAAAAAACAATGAGGACTAACCCCCCAAACTCAAGGTTGGCATTGTCCTCAATGCCTTGCACAAAATAAAAATAAAAACAAAAAAAATTAAGCATAAAAAGAAAAAGAAAAACAGAAAATTAAAAGAAAACATAAAAAGAAAGAAAAAGAAAAGAAAAATGGTGCTATAAACTAGGGGAGTTCCCCTTCGTTTCTTCTACTGCATCGGAGGAGGATTCTGAGGAGGCGGGGAGGACGAGGCGGCGTGTGGCGGAAGGTTTGGCGGCTGGGCTTTTCTTCTGGCCACGTGGCGGCTGGATGCGGCTGGGAGTGGGTCATTTGGATGGTGCTTCTGGCTCAGTTTCAGACCCTCCACCTTAAGGCTCGGCCACAACATCGGGCCGCTTCCTTTTTCGTGCTGCCTCGACCGGCTCGTCATCGAAGGAGTCAGATATCTCCATGTCTGAGTCCTCGACTTCTTTGGCAGCTGCCTCTTTCGCTGTTGGGGATGCGGCAGTAATCTCCTCCTCTTTTTCAAAATCATATGAGAAGGTGAGGTTGTACGACTGGATAGGAGTGGGCGAAGTCCTTCTCTTAGGGCAGATGTGCGGCCCCTCGCTGTCGGCGGCGACTGGAGTGGCAACTGGTCTAGGTGTTATCTGGGTTGGCTTAGATGCTACTAAATTCGACGGAAAGGCTGGAAACTGTGGGCCGGTGTCGTGGTATTTTTCCAGCAAGTAGGCCACAAAAGCCTCTTGCACCTCCGCGGTGTATCTCGTGAAGATTACCTGCTTGTGCTCAATTCTTTGGCAGCTCTCCACAAGGCTTCACATCAGGGGAATCACGGTGGAGGGAAGGGCAGCATCAGTACTGCCCGCTGCGGCTGGGGTGGCGGCAGGTTGGGACGGTGGCTGGGCGGTTGTCAGCGTTTCCGGATCTGGCTCCTGCATCATTTGGAGGTGCGCTTTCCTTGTCCACCCTTCCTTGGCGGCAATGATGGTATCTTTAGGGTACACCGACACACGGAAGTTGGCGCATAGGCATGTGATGAGCGCAGGGATGACGAGGGGTCCCTTGGAGTTGGGTTTGGCTGCGTGGGCATATATTTCTTCAAGAATGACTTCTCCAACATTAATTGACCGCCCCTTCATTATGCTGTGGATTAGGGCCAGCCGCGGCCTGTTGACTGTCGAACCATGCGAAGTGGGCATCAGGCGGCGCTGGACGAAGTTACTCCAAAGAATGGTTTCCGGCAGCAGATCACGGTAGTTGACTGAACCGTTATTTTTTCCGGTTAGCCATTTGGCATTAAGCCTACAGTTTTCTCGTTTGATTCTCTCGTAACCTGCTGTCGTTAAACCCGAACTCCATTCTCTGTGCGGATTCCCTTTGATGTCTATCCCATAAAATATGTTTATTGTTGCCGCTGTGAGCTTGACACCTTCACCGCGAACGTAGACAAAAGGATTTCCTAGGGTAGGTTTGTGGGCATAAAACTCTCGCACTAGATTGGTGTTTATCTCTTCTGGGTGTCGTACGAAAATGTGCCATCCTGGTGTGTGGACCCTTTCGAATACGGTGGGCTCAAGGTCAAGATCCCCATCTTGCCTTGTGTATTGGAAGTTGTTGCGTGTAAAAGTGTCTATCGCAATGTAGTACAAGTGTACACGACGCAAGTAGTAAAGTGATACGGAAGTATCAAATATCGTCTCCACAAGGACTGGGCTAATAGCTTCACCTTGGCTTACTACACGAGAGGAAAAAGAATAGTTTAAATTGTTGTCGCGAAAATAATAAAGAGAAGTGGAAAATAAGATTAAAATAATCAAGATAGAGAGAATGGGCTGGTATTGAATTGCTCAGTAGTGTAGGTATTGCAAAGTCTGGGAATATCTGTTCTTTCGTCGTCCCTGTCGCGACAGCACCTATCGCGACAGCGGTCTGTTGTTAGTCGCGGCAGCGATCACACAACTCTGTACTTCAAGCTTGGCAAGAATCCCTGTGATGCCTTGGCCTATCCCAAGGTCCAAGTCTGTCGATGAACACGTCTTTGATGATACCTCCCGGCGTGAATCGAAGGATGAACACCGATGTTGTTGAATTCTTCCTTAGCCACTTAACCTCGTCCTATCCCTAGTCCGAGATATTTCAACCATAAACTGGAGAACCCGCACTTATTCCTTTTGTATACTTAACTCTCCCGATATTAAGTAAATAGATAATCTCACAATGCTCTCCCGATACTCTTGCAAGATGTTGAAAACCAGAATAAGCAAACTTGAAGTTTATTTTATTGAACAGAAAATTCCTAAAACAAATGCAATCCTTGCAACTACTTTACAAATCAACCCGTGGCCCTAAGGGAAGTTTAGAACATGTTGAGAAGAAGAAAACGGCTAGGGTTTTGGGAAGAAGGCTAGAGATGAAGATGATGTCCTCTCCTAGGTCGAATTACATGCCTTTATATAGGCCTTGGGTTCAAGTTTTCTAATTTGGCAAGAATACAAGTTTAAATTAAAGTGCAACTCTATTAAAGACTAAATCTTTAGAGCATAAGTCTTTAATTCGTCATTCCTTCTTGCTTAGAGTTTCTTCTTTGAACTTCGGGCTTGGCCTTCATTCTGATCTAGGGCTTGGAAAAATATAAGGGTGCTCTACGACAGATGGGCTTAATTTTCTCTTTCTGTCAAGGCCCACTTTGCTTCTTCTCCTCAATACTACTGTCGTCCTTGGCTGCCACGGCAGGGGCCGTGGCAGCATCGTCCTCATCGTCTACACATCCAGTTCCAGCTCTGCTGCGTCACTACCCAGCGTCTGCTTCTCCATCTGCTACAGCAGCTACCTGCAAAAGCAACCAATTTCAGTAGAATCTGTGCCATTTAATATATTTGTGATGTATAACTGAAATCTAACCTAAATGCAATGAATTATGCTTGAATGCAGTAGAAATATGGGTTAAATAGGGGTAAATAATAGAACTTTTACACACTCAACACACCCCCAAACTCAAGTTTTTGCTTGCCCTCAAGCAATTCAGACTTTAAAAAAGAAGAACAATATTTTTGTTTGGTTTAAAACAATGAACTTTCCCTTACCTACCCTTCATTCCCTATTGTGAGCAACACCTTGTCGAATAATTCAGGATTCATCCGAAACATTGCTATAACTCTCGTGCAATATGTGCATGCTTGTGAACAATTATATGCCAAGACTCCCTTAGTTTACTAGAATAGCTAAGCCTTTAACTTGAATTTTTATGCCAAATTTCATCTTTTTGGAGGCAATTCATAGGCTCCTTTAGTTTTTGTTCAGACTTGATTTTATTTTCTCAAGCTTAAGTTTGACTTGAGCCGGTTTCGGGCACCTATAGGTGCATTGAGTCTATTTTTCTTAACTTCTTTTCCTAGAGCCAATGTTAGGCACCTCTAGGGGCAACTCAAGTGCTAAGCTTCCTATTCTAGTTTACTAGTAGAGTTCTAGGCAGTATAACAATCACAATTGGTGTTTAAGTTTCAGAACTATAGTAAGGCTCTAAACTACTCCTAAAACTATACTAAAGGCACTGCCACGACAGAGGCTGTCACGGCAGGTAAGTTCAGTTCAAGACTTAAGCCAAAAATTTCATCAATTTTTTAGCAAAAATAAACTAAGTAAAAGACAATTTTTAAACTTAATAAGACACCATTAATGGAAAGATGCCACCCCCAAACTCGAGGGTTGCATTACCCTCAATGCAAATGACAAATGAGATAAACAAAATGCATCACAAAATAAAAAAAGCAGACAACAAAATAAGATAAGAAACTTAAATTTTAGGTGTTGTCGTCACTGTTGCTGTTGCTGCTGCTGAGCTGGACCTACCGACGGGCAGTGACCTTCTTGGCTGGTGCTGGCTGGCGGATGGGAGAGGCGGAGGTATTCTTTGTTTTTGCCTCCCTTGGAGGTTGAATACAGGTAGGGGAGATATGAGGAGGTTTCTCCACTACCTGAACCTCGAAGCTGCTGTTGCTGTCGCTACTCCCGCTATCTTCTTTTCCTTTGTCGGCTGCCGTTTTCTGCTGCTTTTCTGGTGTGAATTCATTGGAAAAATTCCTCTTGACAGAGGGTTCGCCATCAGATTCCTCCCAAATTGAGGAAGATGAGAAACCTGCTATAAAGGCGTCGAGTTCAGCCGAAGGCATCTTTCTCTTAGTTCCTCGGGCAGAGGTGTCGGCTGTGCGGCTGCCACCTGCAGCTGTTGTGGTAGGGGTCGGTGTGGACGCGACATATGGCGTTTTGGGCGTGGCAGAAGATGTAGGGGTGTGTTCAGGGGCGATGGCAGCAAAGTACTGATTGGGAAAAGTAGGGAACACAACATCGGGGAAATTTAAAGAAGTATGGATGAAATGTACCGTGGCAGTGGTGAAGTCTCGGATGAAACTCATGAGGCCGAGCTATCGTTCCTCCATTTTTTGTATGGCAGCAAGGATCTGGGAGGAGGTGTCGGCCGGTGGTGCTGCTGCTGTAGGCTGCCTGGGTTCTGTGGCAGGAGGCTCGGTGTCGGTGGGTTTTGTCGGCTCTGCTGCTGTGGCAGTAAGGTCGAAAGACGATAGAGGTGTGGAAGCAGTGAGTTCCATCAGGCTTAGGATATTTCTGTCGGTCCAGCCTTTCCCTTGAACTCGTAAATCTTCAGCTGCCTCCGGTACTTGGTGGCCGCGGCAAAGGGCGTTGATGAGATATGGGTAGAAGAGTGGTCTGGATGATCGATATGCGCATTCCAATATGCCCTCTCGGACATATCTGCCAACGTTAATCGGCCTCTCATATAATAAAGAATGGATGAGGGCTAACCTGGGTTGGTCTACTGTTGTATTGTGAGAGGAGGGCATAATCCGCTTTTTGATGAAAGCGTTCCAAAGCTTGGCCTCGGGGGTGAGCTGGACTCTTTTTACTGTCCTTGGGTTTTTCGGATCCATGTTCCACTCTGTACCCTCGTCTGTGAGCTCTGCCATCACAGCATCATAGTCGGCAAGCCCGAGACTCTCCAGAAATTGTTGATGACCATCTTCGTTTCTGCCCACAAAGAACCCGTAGAGTGTGTGAATGTACTCGGGCTCGAAGGACACCTCTTTCCCTCTTAATGTGACTGCTGTCGCGTTCCTGCTGCTGATGGCAGCATAAAAGTCCCGGACGAGAGTCACGTTCATCTCTTCAGGTTACTCCGCGAATATCTGCCACTGCAGGGCTCTAATTTTTCTGGCTATGAATGGCTGCAGCCCCAGGTTCCCCGTCTTGGAAGTGTAAATAAAACCTTTCTCCTCCCACATGTCTCGGATCTGGAAGGATCATGGAGTTGATGCTACCGGGGCAGATCCTGAGGCAGCACTTCGGCGAGTGTTTCTAGAAGACATGTTGCAAGAATTGTGTAAGAAAATGAAAGCAAGTAAATTTTTTAGAGAAAACAAGTAGAAGGAGTAGAAGTAAGTGAAAAATAAATAGTAAAACGGGGTTTATATGGGGGAGAGTTTGCTGCCCGTTGGAGTTGTAACAGTAGGCGCGAATAACGAGGCCAACTATTACGCGGTTGACGTGTCTGTCACGTGTTTCTGTGTCTGCTGCGCGTCTGTTACGCGTTTGCGTTTCTGTAGTGACAGCGTGTCGACAGGCTGGATTTTCCGTGTCTGTCGCGGCAGCTGTAACGACAGGCTCCAAAAGTTGGGCTTTTTGGGCTGATGGAAAGATAGTGGGCTGAATTCACTTCTCCTTTTCTTCTTGTTTCCTTTATTTCCTAAAAATAATAAAAATGAAAACATTATTTCCTAAAAAATAAAATAAACCTAATTACCTAATATATAAATAATAAATAATAAAAATAAAAATAAACATAAAACTTAGGTTAAATTAGGGATGCTAGGTGGGGCATCTCCTAAGGTAACCAATTCCTGCATTCTTGGGGCTTTAGTCCCCTGATAATGCTTCAGTCGTTGTCCATTAACTTTGAATTGGTGCCCGTCTTTTAAAGATCTGATCGTGATGGCACCTTGGGGAAAAACCTGCACCACTTGGAATGGGCCAGACCATCTAGATTTCAGCTTCCCTGAGAAGAGTTTCAACCTAGAGTTAAATAACAACACAAGCTGCCCTGGGCAGAACTGTCGTGGCAGCAACTTCTTTTCATTTCACTTCTTAGTCTTGTCCTTGTAAATTCTTGCGTTGTCATAGGCCATTGTTCGAATTTCTTCAATTTCGTTCAGATTAAGTAGCCTTTTCTGCCCTGCTTTTTCCAAGTCCATATTAACTGCCTTGATGGCCCAGTATGCTCTGTGCTCAATCTCAACAGGTAAATGGCATGTTTTCCCATAAATCAGCTGATAGAGGACATTCCCAATGGAGTTCTGAACGCTGTCATGTAAGCCTATAATGCATCGTTGAGGTGTAGAGACCAGTCCTTCTGAGTTGGCTTAACCATCTTTTCAAGAATGTTCTTAACCTCTCTGTTGGATATTTCAGCCTGTCCATTGGTTTGAGGGTGGTATGATGTTGCAATCCGATGTTTGACACCATACTTTTTGAAGGCAACAGCTATAACCTTATTGTCAAAATGCCTCCATTCATCACTGATGATCACCTTAGGGATGCCGAATTTGGAAAAAATGTTTTTATGCAAAAACCTCTGAACCGTCTTGACATCGTTTTTCTGAGTAGCGATCGCTTCAACACATTTGGACACATAGTCCACTGCCAAGAGGATATATAAGTTCCCACATGAAGTTGGGAATGGTCCCATAAAATCTATCCCCCAAACGTCGAAGATCTCAACTTCAAGAATATTTTGCAGTGGCATCTCGTGTCTCCTTGAGATGTTTCCAGTCCGTTGACACTTGTCACAGTTCTTGTAGAATGTTTGGGCATCCTTGTACAATGACGGCTAATAAAATCCCGACTGGAAAACCTTGGCAGCAATTTTGTTACCTCCTAAGTGTCCTCCATACTGTGAAGCATGACAGTGATGTAGTATAGCTTCTTGCTCATCATGTGGTACACATCTCCTTATAACCTGATCTGCACATATTTTGAAAAGAAGAGGTTCGTCCCAATAATAATGCTTAACATCATTTTGGAACCTCTTCCTAGTTTGATAATTAAGGTCATGAGGAGTTATTCCGCTAACTAAATAATTAATGAAATCAACATACCATGGGAGTTCAGAAAACTTACCTGCCGTCATGGCTGTCGCGGCAGTGCTTGTGGCAGCAAACATCTGCTCATCAGGGAAGGTCTCCAATATGTGTGTCTCGTCTACCGGGAGACTTTTTCTCTTCTTTATCCGTGACAAGTGATCTGCAACTTGATTCTCTGTCCCCTTTTTGTCCTTGATTTCAAGGTCGAACTCTTGCAGTAGCAGAATCCAACGTATCAGTCTAGGCTTTGCCTTCTTTTTGGTGAACATATACTTCAATGCAGACTGGTCTGTGTGGACTATGACCTTCGTTCCAAGTATATAAGAACGGAACTTGTCAATAGAGAATACCATAGCTAATAGTTCATTCTCTGTGGTAGTGTAGTTCACTTGGGCGTTGTTCAATGTTTTGCTAACATAGTATATGACATGAAATAGCTCGTCTTTCCTCTGCCCAAGTGCTGCCCCGACAGCATAGTCACTAGCATCACACATAATCTCGAATGGCAGTTTCCAATCTGGTGGCTGTACTATTGGGGCTATTACCAGCTTTTCTTTCAGAACCTTGAATGCCTTAGTACATTCAGCGTTGAAGTTAAAGGGATGGTTCTTCTCCAGAAGATGACATAAGGGCTTGGTTATCTTCGAAAAGTTCGCGATAAACCTCTGATAAAAACCAGCATGTCCTAAGAAACTTCTGATTCCCTTGACTGTGGTGGGTGGTGGCAGCTTTTCGATTACCTCGATCTTAGCTCTGTCGACTTCTATGTCGCGGCAGCTAATTTTATGGCCAAGGACTATCCCTTCATCCACCATGAAGTGACACTTTTTCCAGTTCAATAGCAAGTTTGCCTTTTCACATCTTTCGAGCACCTTTTGTAGGTTGCCTAGGCAGCTTTCAAAGTTGTCTCCAAAGACTGAAAAATCATCCATAAATATTTCTAGGAAATCCTCCACCATATCGGAGAATATTGCCATCATGCACCTTTGAAAGGTGGCTGGTGCATTACAAAGTCCAAATGACATTCCCCGAAAAGCATAAGTGTCGTATGGGCATGTGAACATTGTCTTTTCTTGATCTTCTAGTGCGATGGCTATTTGATTATAACCTGAGTAACCATCAAGAAAACAATAGTAAGGCTTACCCACTAATCTATCAAGCATTTGATCAATAAAGGGTAAGGGGAAGTGGTCCTTCCGGGTAGCTTTGTTAAGCTTCCGGTAGTCCATACAAACCCTCCAACCGGTCACAGTCCTGGTTGAGATTAGCTCGTTTTTTTCGTTTGTTACCACGATTATTCCTCCTTTCTTGGGAACGCATTGCACCGGGCTCACCCATTTGCTATCCGAGATGGCATAGATTATTCCAGCATCTAGCCATTTTATGATCTCCTTATGAACCACCTCTCGCATAGCATCGTTCAGACGTCTTTGTGCATCAATGGTTGGCTTATGATCATCCTCTAAGAGGATTTTATGCATGCATAGTGCCGGACTGATTCCTTGGATATCAGCTATCGTCCATCCAATAGCCTTCTTGTGCTGCTGCAACATCCCTATTAGTTGTTGTTCTTGTTCCTGCATCAACTTGGAAGAGATGATTACGGGCAGCGTTTCATTTAAACCAAGGAAAATATATTTTAGCTGCCCTGGCAAGGGCTTAAGATCTAGAACAGGGGGCTCAACAATTGATGGATTTTGAATTATATGGTTATCCGAGGTATATTTTAAGGGCTCGAATAACGTACCTGGACGAGTGCATATCCAATTTACCTCCTCTTGATCTTCAGTATTAGATGTATCAGATTTTGAGGAGCTACTGTCGTCGGTTCTGTTGTGACAGTCTTCTAAATGGCTACTGAGGCAGTGGCCAATTTTGATGTCATGGCAGCCCAACCTGATGCAGGGTTGGTCAAGGTTAACTTCAGTGATAGCCTTGCATTCTTCTTCTGCATCAGTATGTTTCATTGCTTGGAGAACATTCAGCTTGATTTCTTGATCGTTCACTCTCATGGTGAGTTCTCCTTTTTCCACATCAATCAGTGATCTTCCTGTGGCTAAGAAGGGTCGCCCCAGGATGATTGGTGCGTTTTCATCTGCTTCATAATCTAAGACAAGAAAGTCAGCAGGAAAAATAAATTTATCCACCCTTACTAGAATATCTTCAATTTTTCCTTCTGGATGAACGTAAGAGCGGTCTGCCACCTGCAGTAATACTGTTGTGAGCTGAGCTTTTCCAATACCTAATTTCTGAAAAACATATTTGGGCATTAAATTTATACTAGCACTAAGATCACAAAGTGCCTTACCCACAAATTTGTCTCCGATTATGCATGGTATGATGAAGCTCCCATGATCCTTCTTCTTCTGGGGTGGATGCTTGTGCAGAATACTCATGCATCCTTCTGTCATCTTAACCGTTTCAAATTCCCCAAGTCTGGATTTCTTCGACATGGCATCCGTGAGAAATTTGGCATAACCAGACATCTCCTTTATGGCATCTAACAACGGAATGTTGATATGGACCTACTTAAAAATATCATAAATTTTCTTAAGCTGGGATTCCTGTTTCAATTTCTGTAACCGCTGAGGGAAAGGAGGTGGAGGACGATAATCAGCAATATGTCCTTCCCACTGCATTCAGATCTGAGGAGGTTTTGGTTCATCATATTTCTCCTCTGTCCCTTTCGCTGTCGTGACAGGCTCATCGGCAGCAGGCTGTTTGTTGCCTGTCGGGGCAGCTTCCTCGACAGTTGACTCCAAGGCTGGTTTCTTAACTAATTCAGCTTCCTTCTTTGGCCCTGGTAATTTCTTCCCACTCCTAGTAGTGATGGCTTTGCACTGCTCATGTGTGGGTTGTCTAGCGTTTTCAGTATCGCTAGGAAATCCTCCATTCTGCCTCGATTTAATATGTTGGGAAATCTGACCCATTTGTGTCTCCAATGATTTCAAAGTAGCTTCATGACTGGTCATCCGCATCTCTGATTTATCCATGAATGTTTCCGTCTTTTTGACAAAGTGTCTATCGCAATGTAGTGCAAGTGTACACGACGCAAGTAGTAAAGTGATACGGAAGTATCGGATATCGTCTCCACAGGGACTGGGCTAACAACTTCACCTTGGAATTGAATTTCTCAGTAGTGTAGGTATTGCAAAGTCTGGGAATATCGGTTCTGTCGTCGCCCCTGTCGCGGTAGCACCTATCGCGTCAGCGGTTTGTTGTTAGTCGCGGTAGCGATCACACAACTCTGTACTTCAAGCTTGGCAAGAATCCTTATGATGCCTTGGCCTATCCCTAGGTCCAAGTCTGTCGATGAACACGTCTTTGATGATACCTCCCGGCGTGAATCAAAGGATGAACACCGATGTTGTTGAATTCTTCCTTAGCCACTTAACCTCGTCCTATCCCTAAGTCCGAGATAGTTCAACCATAAACTGGAGAACCCACACTTATTCCTTTCATATACTTAATTCTCCCGATATTAAGTAAATAGATAATCTCACAATGCTCTCCAAATACTCTTGCAAGATGTTGAAAACCAGAATAAGCAAACTTGAAGTTTATTTTATTGAACAGAAAATTCCTAAAACAAATGCAATCATTGCAACTACTTTACAAATCAACCCAAGGCCCTAGGGGAAGTTTAGAACACGTTGAGAAGGAGAAAACGGCTAGGGTTTTGGGAAGAAGGCTAGAGATGAAGATGATGTCCTCTCCTAGGTCGAATTACATGCTTTTATATAGGCCTTGGGTTCAAGTTTTCTAATTTGGCAAGAATACAAGTTTAAATTAAAGTGCAACACTATCAAAGACTAAATCTTCAGAGCATAAGTCTTTAATTCGTCCTTCCTTCTTGCTTGGAGTTTCTTCCTTGAATTTTGGGCTTGGCCTTCATTCTAATCTAGGGCTTGGAAAAATATAAGGGTGATCTACGACAGATGGGCTTAATTTTCTCTTTCTGTCGAGGCCCACTTTGCTTCTTCTCCTCAATACTGCTGTCGTCCTTGGCTGCCACGGCAGGGGCCATGGCAGCATCGTCTGCACATCCAGTTCCAGCCCTGCTGCATCACTGCCCAGCGTCTGCTTCTCCATCTGCTACAGCAACTACCTGCAAAAGCAACCAATTTCAGTAGAAACTGTGCCATTTAATATATTTGTGATGTATAACTGAAATCTAACCTAAATGCAATGAATTTTGCTTGAATGCAGCAGAAATATTGGTTAAATAGGGGGTAAATAATAGAACTTTTACACATTCAACAGAAGCCTATCTCTTCCCGAAGTTGTCGCTCGGTGAAGTACTACCGGTTGGTAGCCGCTACATCAGGGCTTAAGAACCTTTGGAAGGTTGGCTTGGAGGAAGAGGTGGTGGGTTTTGATGTTGTCATGGTTGTGAGAACGACTGTGTTTCCTAAAGAAAAAGAAAGAAATTGCAAGAAAAGAAAACAAATAAAATCTTGAAAGCAAAGATGACAAGAAGAATTGAGAGCAAAAAAGAGAGCAAAGTGAAGGATAAGGAGAGAATAGTTGGCCTTATATAGCCGCTTCTCTCCGCTAACTTGGCGGGCACGCTGCTAACAGGCGACAATGATTGCGGTGCATCAAACAGGATTCCAGCTGTTACACAGATAGTCGTTCCACTAGCTGTTGCAAATGTAGATGTTGCGGCTAGCCGTTATGAAGCCGCTAGCAGTTATGGTAATCTGCCATGGGCCGCCTTGGCCGCTAGGTTGGGCTTCTCCTTTATTCTTTTATCCTTCTTGGTCTTGCCTTCATTCCTAACCTGAAATAAATTAAATGCAAAAATTAAAAAAAATTAAAAATAGTTGAAAATTAAATCTATTCCTAATGCATAAAAATAAATTGAAATTAAAAATAAAAATTATGTTGGGTTGCACATTTCCCAAACATAACCACTTTTTGAGGGTTTTGTGTTTGGATTTTCGTCCAAGTATTCCCCTCCTCAGGTGGGTGTTGACTGCCATCTTTACCGCCCTGGCGGGACATACACCAAAGATAAACAAGAGGCAATTTTTTTTGAAAAATAAAATAAACATAAATTTAAGTGCAAAAACTAAAAGTAAAAGTGCAGAAATTCAAATGCAGTTGCTCTTGCCAATCCCCGGCAACGACGCCAAAAACTTGTAGAGCATTTTGGGAGTTCTCTATTTATGAGCGCAAGTGCACACTCTTGTCAATTATAGTATAAAAGATATTGTCTCCCACATGGATTGGAGCAGCTACTATGAGTGTTTTCCTGCACAAGGAAATAGTAATTTGCACAATTAAATTTATGATTATTGAAAACATAAAAATAAAACACAAGTAATTTAAGATAGAAAGGAGAGAGAGATAAGGTTGATAGATTGGGCTAGGTCCGCTCGTATTCGGATCCTATGCTTCGGCTAGGTCCGCCCGTATTCGGATCCTAAGCTTCGGCTAGTTCCGCCCATTTTCAGATCCTAGGCTTCGGCCAGGTCCACCCGTTTTCGGTTCCTATGCTTCGGCAAGGACCGCCTGTATTCTAAGGTATATCCTTAGGATGGTACCCACGCCCAATGAGCTCGGGTTAATGCATGTACATGATACCGCACTGGGGAACTATACTGGAGTATGGTTGGAGGGTAAATAATGAATTAAAAATGAACTTTACTGTTACTTGAAATAAATGTATTTAAAATAATAATGTTTACTGCAATGTTACATTTCATGCATTAACGTTGCACTGTTGGAACACACTAGACTCTAAACTTTCTGTTTCCATCTCCGTATGTTACCAGCCTATATAATTCCCGTCTAATTCTTGATGTTTGAATAAAGAACAAATATCGTCATTCTCGAGTATGATGCAACCTCGAAATAGTATAACATAAATGAAGACTGTTACTGCGTGGAACATCATGAAAATGTTATGCCTACCATTTATCTGCATGATCTTATAGCATCTTTTGGTAGTTTTGTATTACTGGACTTTTCCAAGCTCACGTTGTTTTTACCATCGCAGGTTAAAAGAAAATATCATGGTATAATGGTTGACAGCAGTGTTCGGAGTTGTCTCGACATTGCCTTGGAGTATGGTACGGTATAGTTAGTGGGCATGTATGTCATGTATTGTTTTATGACAGTGTCTGTAAAACACCTTTTGAAAATTTCTATTATGTGTTTAAATGATATCCCGAAATGGTATTTTAAACAGAAGTTGGTTTTACAATTTAATAAGTGTTTAAAAAAATGTTTTTATGCGTATTTTTACTGTGGGTCGCTCTTGTGACCCTAATGTGACTTTCTAGGATCCATTGTAATGCATAGGCGGGTCTAGGGGGTTACACAAACCGAGGGACAAGTGCTAGAGAGCACCAAAGTGGAGCCATTCCACGACTCCGCCATCATCACTTGCTTTGAGTATCAACAAGGCGTAGTGAAGCCACCCGACAAGGACTTTGTGTCCGAGGTAAGAAAGCCATGTTTTCATGAAAACTTATGTCTAACTTGCTTTGGTTTTGTCCACAGGCCGCCGATGCAATCGAGCGAGGGACCGAGTCGAGCCAAGGAGCAAGTAGGTGAGATAGCCTACAAGGTGGAGTTGCCACCGGAAAGCCGAGTAGAACATGCTTGCATACCCGAGCCGTGGTACGGAGAGTGGTGTTATATGATCCACACATGGAGTGGAACGAGCCAAGCACAAAGCAAGGCAAGTGTCTCCTATGAGAAGGAGGAACCAACCATCGAGACGGGCCAAGCGTCAAGGCACAGAGGCCTTGTACTTTGGACGGATCATCCCAAAGCCGAGGGTGATCATAAACTTGCCAAGGAGTGGCAACCGTTCGAGGACGAGACGGATCGAGCGCCAAGGCATGAAAGCCTTGCCATTTGCACGAGAGTTCCCTTAGTCAAGCGGGAACGAGATGAGAAGACGAGGTCGTTCGAGGACAAGTCGACCGAGACTCATCAAGGCCTATCGACAAGGGCATCGATAGATTTAGTGGGGGAGAATGTCACAGACCCACTTTTCGCGACCGGGCCAGCCGCACCCATAGGTGCTAACCTTAGCGCACCACGTCCTTCACCCGACCGAGGGACACGAGTTGTTGCCAACAGCACGTACCAAGGGGCCATGCAAAACGCCCTTGGTGGTGTCCGCGCCCAAGAGAACCGAGCTGGGCCAGTTCCAGCGCACCATGGGGCCTTGCCAAGCACCCCATGTGCTGCCCACGAGACTTAGACCCGAGGGAGCCCATCACACGCACCCGAGGGGGCCTTGCCATGCACCCTCCATGCCACCCAAGCCATGGAGCCCGAGCCCGCACCCGACGTGCACGCCAATGAGGCCGAGTCTGCACCCGATGTGCACACCTAGGGTCCTAGGGGATGCCCATCCGAGTTTCCCACACCTCTAGGGCCCGATTGAGCACCTATCATGCTAAGGAGAGGGTTTTGGACACAAGATCTGGGCCATACCAAGCCCAATCCGCCCAAGCATCAAGACTCAAGCCAATGTGTCATTCCTTGACCAACACACATGGAAAGTTGTCCACCATGGAGCCATTCTTGGGGAAAGTCTTCTATGCCACCCAAGTTATGATGTCATAGCCTTGTAATATAGGAAACTAGGCATTTGTGTGACAAGCTTTCCATAGTTAGAAGATTCTCTTTGTAAGACTCATCCATAGTCATTGGATCGAGTCATTCGTAGCCGTTAGATCGAGGGGGCCAAGGCTATAAATAGAGCCTTCCTCCACCCTTTGTAATCACTCCACATTTTCTACATTTTCATCTTTCTTTGCTTATTAATAAGAGAAGGCATCGAGTACTCTTTTCTCCTCGTCTAGGCTTAGGAGGAGTTTTTAACGAGACTCTTTGCTTATAAAATCCCTTTGTCTCCCTTATTTTGCCTTGCCTAGCCAACACCATCTTTTTCCAAAGCTTCTGCACATCAAGTTCTAAGCGCCTCAACTTAGATATTCGAAGGCTGACTTAGTCATCGACTTAAGATCGACGACTAAGGTCGCACGGGTTGGCGAGTCAGAACCTAACCCCGTGAATTAGACTCGCCCAAGAAGAATAGGAAGTGATATCATGCAACCTTGTGAATGGTTGGTTTATAGTTGCAGTTAAAGTGTAAAATGATGGACTCAATCCACAACCACAAATACCAGCTGGCCATTAATGCATGCATCACTCATTATCAACAAATCCAAACAATGTATAGAGAGGTTTGTATTTGATCGAACCAGGTGGAAAGATTCGAGTTAGTTGAGTGTTTTACTATTATTTTATCATTCTAATTTTATTTAAACATTTTTAAAATTAAATTTATAAAATTCGAATCAAATTGAATAGATGTTTGTGTGAAAAAAGTTGATACAAAGAGTTAAAAGAAATTTATACTATATTTATAATATTCTTTTAAGGGTAAAGTACACCTGTAACACCCTGAGTTTTTTTTTAAAAACGAGGTTATGCAATCAAGGGGGTTTGAACCTATGACCTTGACTGCTAAGGTTGAGAGCGTAACCATTTAAACTAAGATTGTGCCTGAATATGATTTTTCCATAAATTGATATTATGCTCATTGGTGCGGTTGTACTGAAAATAATAATAATAACAACAAAAAAAGTTTGAACCAAATTCCATATATGATAATTAATACCCAAAATATCCAGACCCTTCATTCTCTCTCTCGACCCCTCATCTTCTACATCTACTCACTTCACCGTCTGCAATCCCAATCTTTGGCTACTGCCGTGCCGTGGCGTGTACCGCCGCTACGATCTGAATCGCCGTCATGTTCTATATTTGGTCATCAATTGCGGTGGAACGTCACCGTTCGCCATGTAGGTAGATGTGAAAGTTCAGCGAGAACCAAATCCCCTGCCCTCTATTTTCCTCCATTTCCAGCCACCTCCGTCAACGGCAAGGCGTGTCATCGGCCCAGGCGTGCTCATCGTGTGGAGGGGAGCAAAATCCTCTTGATCGATCATCGATCTAACACCGGTATAGGCCACATCAGAGTCTCGCGCTTTTTGGCCATTTTTGTTACAGTTTAGAATCGAGCGATCTGATAATCTGAAAATGGCCAAAAAGTGCGAGACTCCGATGTGGCCTATACCGGTGTTAGATCGATGATCGATCAAGAGGATTTTGCTCCCCTCCACACGATGAGCACGCCTGGGCCGACGACACGCCTTGCCGTTGACGGAGGTGGCTGGAAATGGAGGAAAATAGAGGGTAGGGGATTTGGTTCTCGCTGAACTTTCACATCTACCTACATGGCGAACGGTGACGTTCCACCGAAAACGAAAAACCTGATCTGAAAATATGAAAATGGCGTGTACCGACGTTTTTCGTTGATCAGTCGGCGATCTGAAAATCTAAAGGTAAAACCTGGTCTAAACCGACCACAAACCGGTCTAAACCCACCGAATCAAACCGGTTTGAACCCCCTAGATTAAATCAGTCCAATTGATAAACCGGTCCGACCCATCAAGCCATCAGAACTTGCCCAAACCTGAAAAATCCGTACCCGGCCTGAGTCTGACCCAACCCGAACCCGAACCCGACCTGAATTGATCCAACCTGACTGGTTGACTCGTACCCGACCCAATGACCGAGTCAACCTTTTGAGTCAACTCAGTGAGCCAACCTGTCTAAGTCAACTCAGTGAGTCAACCCAGTTGACCAGTGACGTTGGCGTTGACTTGACCACTGATGTAAGCGTTGACTTTCACCCAAAAAGTTTAGAATCGAGCTCATTGGCATCTCCAGCGACATTTTTCGTTGATCGGCCGACGATCTAAAAATCTAAAGGTAAAACCCAGTCTAAACCGTCCATAAACCGGTCTAAACCCACTGAATCAAACCGGTTTGAACCCCCTAGATCAAATCAGTCCAATTGATAAATCGGTCCGACCCATCAAGCAATCAAAACTGGCCCAAACCTTAAAATTCGTACCCGACCCGTGTCTGACCCGACCTGAACCCGTATCCGACCTGAATTGATCCAACTCGACTCATTGACCCGTACCCGACCCAATGACCGAGTCAACCTTTTGAGTCAACTCAGTAAGCCAACCCGTCTGAGTCAACCCAATTGACCAGTGACGTCGGCGTTGACTTGACCGCTGATGTAAACGTTGACTTTGACCCAAAAAGTCAAATTTTCTTAAAACTCCTATTTTATGTTTTTCGACGTCCTCAGTCCGATTTTGAAGCTCGTTTCGCAAAATTCTGACCTAAAAGCCTCCAAATCTGACCTTGAACCCGAACTTGTTTATGTATTATTTATTCAGTTAAGAGCTCTATGTATAAGGATAGAAATGGGTTATTGTGTGATTGAAGGAACTCACAATTCCTTGAATAAGAATGGTGGAGGGACGTCAAATCCGGGTTCAAGAGTGTTCGAATGTTGTTCGAGGGCCGTTCGATATAGCAAGAATTCAAGGTAATACATTAATACATTCTACATGTTTTTCTATCATGTTGGTATTCAATTAATGTTTGCACGACCATGTTTGAGCATGTGATTATTTCTGCTTATGTCGATCATTTATGAGATAAAAATAATAATAGCCAAGACAAATATTCGAATAAGAGGTTTGATAGATCGAAAGGACTTCCGAGTTCAGTGCACGATTAATGAGTCAGTTAATCTTTAAGTCTGATTATACTTTTGATTAAAAAGAAATGTCAAAATTTGATTAACGAATGATGAAAATGCCCCTATCTATAAAAATAACTCATGAAGTTATACTTGATCCGATAAGACATCTAATACACTTGAAAACCTCATATTACTGAAATGTCGCGGTAACAAGACTTAAACCCTCGAGTTTGTAAAGTACTTGAGTTGCTAGAATTCTGAATAATTCGACGAAGATAAATTTACGGAAAACTATTTGTATGTATGAATTGAGCAATGGGGCGAAAAAATTGAATTGATCGAAATGATTAAAAATGATTGAATATACTGATAAGGCTGAAATGGGTCACAATGACCCTAAAGACTGATATTTACTTCGGGCATTAATTGTCAATCGACAGACATATGAGATATATCCTCAAAGTTTGAAACGAATGAATAGATGGAAGAACTGAGAACCTCTGAATAATTGAAACATTTTCGAGCATCGTAATGTCTGAAATACCCTCGAATACTAGAAGGTCGGAGAATACTTCTAAGACATGGAATTAGAAATCCCAATAAAGACAAACAAATGTAATGACTCAAAAAGTGGTAAAATACGACCTGTGTCAGTTGGTCGATTCAGATACTATGATGATAGTGGGAGAATACCGTGTGAATGCACGCACAATTTATTTGGAGAAAGTACATAGTTAATAGTAAGAGGGATATGTTCTCCTAAGGCACATTCGATGTTTTGGAATGAGTTCAGGTACAATACACATGTTTGAGTACTTGGAAAATACCACTCAAATATATGCTTGATTTCTGGTAATAAGTTCAGTGGACGATTGGTGAAGGCGAACTATTGTTGTTATGCTCTGTGGTCAGTTCTGAGAAATGAATGGTTGAAGTGTACCTATCCGGTGAGATATTAAACATTGTGTTAATGGGTTTCGATTAGTTCAAATGGACTCAGAAACTTGATGAACAACTAGAATTCTTAAATTATGTACATCACCATTTGTACCTTGTTGGTTCAAATTACCAGATTACCCCGAAGGTCAAAATGACCTTAATACCCTCGTAGGTTGTAACATTTAATTTTGCTCACGATATATCTAAAATCCCAATGATTCTGATGCATCAACTTCCGATGTTGATTCGATCCATCTTATCGAACTCCCTTATTCGTAGGGACCTCATTCTGAAATTAGTCCAAAATTGTCAAATGTCATCTTTCTGATATCTATCAAGTACCTTTGAAAAATGAATTGGGTTATAAAGCGCGTACCATGTATCTGTAAATACTTTCTGTTCTAAACCAAGACCATATGCTTAAAATTTAAAAGTATGACACTGTAACACGAAAGGAAAACAATTCTCTAGTTTCTGACCTTTGATATGAAAAATATATCTGATACATGACATTGAATACGAAATAATAATAAAATAAACTTGACATCTATCTTCTGGTATAAAAATAAATATGATATATATTTTCTGTAATAATGTCTTCTGAATATAAACTGAAATCATCTGGGTATATTATCTGGGATATGAATGAAGATCTGTAGGCTCAGCGTTGGTAAGTCCTTTTGGACCTGAGCTCCTACGCCCAATGGGCCTAGGGTAAGCCTTTCTGTAAGCTCTTACGCCTGACGGGCTTAGGGAAAGTCTTTATAGATACTATTTTGATTTTTTGTATATTGGCGTATGGTTGGAGGGTAGTTAAGTAAATTAATAAAACTTTCTGACTTCTTCTGAAACATACCCTACTAAATTAATGTATCAAATTTGAACTCTCAGTAAAATTACAACTCGCACTTAATGAACCATTTTGAACTCCTTAATCCAACTTCTGAAATCTGAATCTCTTTTGAATCTCCGGCTTTAGACTCATCTCTCAAGGTTCGAGAGATCAAATAAAGAACAACTTTGTTACCTTCTAATATAATGCTTCACTGAATTATCGAATCGTAATTTGAGCTTACCGTTGCCCAGTTTTTCATGACAATGTAAAGCTTTCCATATACCTACTTGTGCTTTTAGCATCTCCTGGTAGTTTGTATTACTGAGCTTTTCGAAGCTCACGTTGTTTTTAGCATCACATGTTAAAATATCGACCTTGTTGTAGCTATCCATGTCGGTATGAGAGTTTCTTCGGCTTGCTCGTGGAGTATGGTATCTGTGTAATTAGGGGGTATGTGTGTCACGTTTTGATTTATATTCAAGTCTGAAATTTGTATTAATAACTTGTCATAGTTTTGTTTCATTTTCCGAATTTTTTTTGAAATTGTATTTTAATTCAAAACTTGATTTAAAATTTTAATTGGTTTAGCAATTTTTTATTTGAAATTTTAACGTGGGTCGCTCCGGTGACCCTAATATGACTCCTAGGATCCGTATTAACGCATAGGCGGGTCTAGGGGGTTACAACACCAGTGGTCACCAAATTTTTAGGGCGCATTCATTTTAGTCACCAAATTTTTAAAAGTTTCATTGGGATCACCCAACTTTTAATCCGCTTTCATTTTGATCCCTCCCATTAACTTCCGTTAAAAACGCTGACGTGGCACTAGGGTTGTAAATGAACTGAACGTTCAGTGAACTGTTCATGAACCGTTCGGCGGGAAGTTCATTTATGTTCGTTCATTTAATAAACCAACGAACATGAACAAGATTTTTTGTTCATTTATTTAAATGAACGAACATGAACAAAGGGCTTGTTCGTTCTTTTATGTTCGTGAACGTTCGATAATATATTCGTTTATGTTCGGTTATGTTCATTTATTTACGTTCGTTTATGTTCGTTTATTTACGTTCATTTATGTTCGTTCATTTAAGTTCATTTATGTTCGTTTATGTTCGTTCATTCATATTAATTGGATTATGAGTTGTAAGGAGTTTGGTTTAATGAAAAACCTTGCTCTTTGTAGAAGTTTCTATGTATTTTGTGGTTTAATGAAAGAATTAAAGTTTGTGAACAATCTTGTTTAGTGTATGGATTAAGGATTGTTTATGGTTAAACACAAAAGTAACTGTTTATGGTTTTAGAGTTTGGATGTTCAATATGCATATTTATGAATGGATTAAGGATTGTGAACAATCTTGTTTAATGGAACATAAACAATATTGGTTAAACACAAAAGTAATTGTTTATGAACTAATTTACACCTGTGTAAGATAGTGTTGATTGTTTAGTAAATTAAAGAACTGATTTACACCGGTGTAAGATAGTGTTGATTGTTTAGTAAATTAAAGAACTGATTTACACCAGTGTAAAACAGTGTTGATTGTTTAGTAAATAAAACGCTTATTTATATCCTTCGTGTTCCAACTGTCGACTCGATCCGGGTGCGGAGATCTCCCGATAAGGGCGAGTGATTGTTGTTGCTTCTTCATCGGTCAATGACGGATTTTGTCGGTCAAAGGGTTGGATTGGTTAAATTTTGAGGTTTGAGGGTGACATTGAGTGCAAAAAAACATTAAGGGTTTAATTGATTTTTTTTAAAAAGTTTAGGGGCCTTTGGTACCCTTAAGCCTTTTTTTTAATACTTTAATAAAACGCTGCGTTTTAAGTCCACCCAAACTAAACCTTTGAATCCCTAATTTCCTCTTTGTCGTCTCCTTCGCCTCTCAATCTTCTCCATCGCCTCTAAATCATCTCAATCACCGGCGATTGAAGGTTTCTTGTCTACACCGACACCGGCATCGGGACTAACATTTCTCCATTGTCGTCGCCGATAATCTAGGTCAGTGTATATGTCGTTTGTCTTCTATGTGCTTTTCCCCTTTCTTTAGTCTATTTTCTACTTTTCAAAACATTTACACTCAACAAAATTCCCCTCAAATCTCTATTTCCAGGGCCGTCAATAGCGTCGGTGTTCCTCCCTCTTTGACAACGACAATATTCAGGTAAAATAGCGTTGGTGTTCCTACAGATTTTGACATTACCTTTGTTTTTTTGTTTTTTTTAGTTAGCTTTGCTGTTGATTTTTTTCAGATTATTGAAAACAAAAGGAAAATTAAATTTGCAACTCAAAACTAGTTAGGTACATCTTTGGATAAGAATGCCTGATGGGGACCAGTTTTGAGTTGTCAGATTATCGTTTGCAAATTAAAATTTTCTGTTGGATTGTTGTTTGCAAATACTTTTATCATTACAATATTCAAGTAATATTTCACAGACAACTCAAAAGTCAAAACTGGTTAGGCAAATATGATAAAATGTGAATAGTTGTTGTGGTGTGAAGGTTTAATTTTCTTTTCTCAATCGCCTCTGAAGTTTGATTTTCTTTTCTAATTAGTGGAGGTTTCTTCGGATTTTGCAGGCCTGAGTCATTGGTAATCGACATTGATTTTAACTTCACGGCAGATTCATAGGTAAGTGATTTTCTTTTTGCATACTCTTCTATTTTTATTGGTAATTGTAATTTTTTCTGCATTTTGAAACTTAGACTACTATCTCTAATATTATGAAAACCATATGCAGCTGTGTCTTGATGACTTTGTATTCGCTAGGTTTCTGTATTAGCTGAAGTAATGTTATGCTTGACTACTATCTACTATCTCTAATTTTTTTTATTAATGCTAACATTTACTCATTGTTAAATCAGAACCACAGATGTTTGATGTCTCTTGCAGTGGTCTATCTCCTTTTAACGACGATCAATATTTAGATAGCTATTCACCATTTGAATTAAGTGCTCAACAATTCGACCATGGAAGATACAAAAAATCCTGAAGCTATTCGAATTATAGCCGATGACAAAGAAGTTGATGCAACGTTTACAGCTGTTAGTGCTGGTGCTGAGCAAGTTGATGCAGCCAACAATGAAGAATCTACTCCATTCACTAAAAGGAAGAGAAAGAAGACTTCGGGAGTTTGGTAATATTTTCACTTGGTTAAATTGCCTAATGGAACTGAAGTGTGTGAGTGCAACCATTGTGGAGAAAAAATTAAGAAAATGAAAGATGGAACTACCACACTGTTGCATAGGCATATTGGTGATTGCCCAAAGATGAAAACGGTTAACAAAGGTCAGTTAAATTTAAAAGTGGTGCCTGAAAAATCGGATTCTTCATCTATGATTCAAAATTGGAAGTTTGACAATGCAAGGATGAGAGAGGTTATTTCCCACGTGATCATGGTTCACGAGTTACCTTTTAATTTTGTGGAGTATGAACTATTCAATGTGGTAATGAAAGAAGCAAATCCGGGATTTAACAAGATTTCATGTGCATCTATTAGACAAGATTGTACTTCCAGTTATGAGATTGGAAAGAAAAGAGTTCAAAAACTGTTAAACACTGTCAAGCGCGTGAGCATCACTACAGATATGTGGACATCGAGTCAAAATATCACTTACATGGTAGTTACATGTCATTTTATTGATTCTGATTTCAAGCTCCACAAATGTATACTGAGTTTTGTTAATGTGCCTCCACCATATTCTGGAGTTTGTATCTACGATTCTCTTTTCAAGTGTCTAAAAGAGTGGAACATTGAGACAAAGGTGGCTACTTTGACATTGGACAATGCTAAGACTAATGATGTGGTGGCTAGGAAATTGATGGAAAATTTGAATCTTCAGAAGAAACTTGTTGTTGGTGGAAAATTGTTTCATGTGCGATGTTGTGCACATATTCTTAATTTGTTAGTCCAGGAAGGTCTTGGAGAAATTGAAGACATAATTCGTAATGTCCGTGAGAGTGTGAAACATGTGAATGCTTCTCCAAGTCGGTTGCATGTCTTTAATGAACTAGCCAAACAACTTTCAATCTCAAAGAATTATTTGATCTTAGATGTTACTGCTCGATGGAATGCTACATATGCTATGTTGTCTACTGCTTTGGAGTTCAAAGAAGTGTTTGTGAATTATGCCAATCGAGAGCCTACATACAATACTTTGCCAAGCGAAGAAGATTGGAAAAAAGTTGAAGAGGTTTGCTCATTTTTAGCACTTTTTCATGAAGCCACAAAAATCATTTCAGGTATTACTTGATTCTTTATTATTGGTACTTTAATACAAGTTATTTTCCTTGCAAGATTTACTAATATTTTTATATATAATATAGGTTCCGAATACCCTACCTTCAATTTATTTCTTAGTGAATTGTTTGGGATAAAAGAAGCATTGGATGTAGTAATTTTGGAGGGAAGTGATTACATGATAGCTATGGCTACTAAGATGAAGAAAAAGTTTGACAAGTATTGGGGCACTTGCAATTTGTTGATTTCGATTGGCGCCGTTTTAGATCCAAGGTATTAAATTAAATTGTTTGAATTTTTTTAATGTCTTTATTTATTTATTTAAGTTCAATGGTGTCATTTTTTTAATCAGGTATAAAATAAAATTGCTTGAGTTTTCTTTCAATGCAATTTATTCACATGACGACGCTCCAAAACAAATGCAATAGTTCGAGATACTTTATATGAGTTGTACCAAGAGTACGTCGAGGCTCATAAAGCAGCAAATATTGTTTTATCTACTGATGAGAGTCAAGGTGCTAGTGTTTGTGGTACTTTTAAGAGTGATATTAACTCTTTAACTAGTCGATTTGGTAAAGGTATCAAAACTGACACAGCTAAGTATAATCAACATATTAGAAGTGTCGATCTTTTTGCTACTGTAAAGTCAGAATTTGACACTTATTTGGAAGAAGGAGTTTATATTGGTGAGCCTGGCGTATATTTTGATGCCTTAGGGTGGTGGAAGGATAATAATCTTAAGTTTAGGATTTTGTCCAAAATGACTGCTGATATCCTAGCAATTCCAGTCATCACTGTTGCTTCTGAATATGCTTTTAGTGCTGGTGGAAGGGTTATTGATCCACATCGTTTCTCTTTAGGAACTAAGATGATAGATATGCTTATTTTTGGAGCTGATTGGTATCGTTAATACTATGAGTTGGAGAAAAAGAAAAGCAAGGTATTTTTACTTTTTAAAATTTAATATATTTAGTTTTACAATGACTAATGTTTTTTTGTTTTTTGATTTGTTGTAGCAAAATGAAGATATTGTATCTGTTGAGCTTCCTTGAGGAATGTGGATAAGTGGGTTGGTATACTTTTGCTAATTTAGTATACTTTTCAACTTTTGTTATAATTTCTTTAATGTAATATAATTTCATTTGTTTGGTTTTGATCAGGACGGATAATGAATTGAAGATTGACAGATTGTTCATGAATACAAGTTGAAGACTGTTTTGAAGGTTATTGAAGACGATTGGATTTTAAAAAGATTGTTTTGTGTAACATGTTTACTTTAAGACTTTATTTTTGAACTTGCATGTTTTCGTCGTACTCGAAAACTTTAACTTTGAAGATTATTGTAGACTATTTATGTTTATGCATGTTTTTGTCATATTTGAAGACTTTAACTTTGAAGTTGCAGCTTATATTAATGAATTTTATGTTCGTTTATGTTCATTTATGTTCGTTTATGTTCGTTTGTGTTCATTTATGTTCGTTTATCATTTTAACGAACGAACATGAACGAACACGAACAAACTACATTCCTTAACGAACGAACATGAACAAGAAATTTTGTGTTCGTTTATGTTCGTGTTCGTTCATTTGTTCAGTTAAAGTTAAACGAACGAACATGAACACACCCTCGTTCGTGTTCGTTCGGTTCGTTTACAGCTCTACGTGGCACGCTATCTTCTTCTTCAACCTCTTTCTTTTCATTTCCTTGTTTTTTCTTGCTATGTTTCCCTTGTTACAAGTTTTTAAGCAGCAACAACATTGATTCTAATGCCTTTTCAAACTTTGAATTTCTCCTAATTCTAACCAAATTTCTAATTTCTTCTTGTTCGCTCATTGTATGTTATTGATTTACAGTTTCACCATTTTACACTATCGTCTCCAACTTAGCGTGCAGAGTTTTTGTTTCTTAATTTTTCAAGCAAGAAAAAATTAAGTTCGGGTGTCAACAAACCAATAGTTGTACCTATATCGACAAACCATTAAGAAAAGCAAAATTAAAGAAAGTAGAAACAAACATGTTTCTTGTAAATTTTGTACAAAAATAAAATGAATTTGAAAATAACCACTAAAGTTTTATTTAAAAGTGTTTCATCATACAAAACAACCATGATCTCCCCTTTCTTCCCTCTCTTTCTAGGCTATTTTTCTAACCATTCTATTAACTACTTATTTCATTAAAACTTAGATAACAAACAATGAGAGAACTAGGACATACTTATTGTTGGGATTTGGTTGGAATTAGGAGAAATTTGATTTATAGTACCACAATTCACAAAATTACGTCGGACACTATTGGTTTACAGTTCCACTATCTTGTAACCTAGATAACGTTGTCGTTGTTTAGGAGCCAGTAACAAAGAAAACAAAGCAAGAAAAAATAGGGAAAAGAAAAGAAAGAGGTTGAAGAAGAAGATAATGTGCCACGTCAGCATTTTTAACGGAAGTTAATGGGAGGGACCAAAATGAAAGCGGACTAAAAGTTGGGTGACCCTAATAAAACTTTTAAAAGTTTGGTGACCAAAATAAATGCGTCCTAAAAATTTGGTGATCACCGATGTACTTTATCCTTCTTTTAAAGATGAAATTTATTGTCAAAAAGAGAATTCAAGTTCTGGAATTCTACCGTTAAATTTATATTTATAATATTCTTTTAAAGAAAGAATTTATTTGCAAAAAGAGAATTGTAGTTCTATAGGTATTCTACCTGAAAATAAAGAACAATTTGAAGAAACAATAAAATCAATTACCATATCATAAACAATCAAATTATTTGGGTAAAAATTAATACAATGTTTTAATTTTCGGGTCTTCAATTATTCAACCTTTACAAATTTTTACAAATTTAAACTCAACCTCAAAATTTGAGTTGACTCAAATAACTAAAAAAACAAAATTTTTTAGTCGAATTAAGTTTTGCACACACGCACACGCACACGCACACACACAGAGTTAGAATCAACTTACACTGCGTAAAACTCAATTACTTTTACACAGTTTTGAGACCGTTGAACGATGGTAATTAATGGCTCAGATTATTTCCTTATCTTTTTTCCAAGTGATAATATTCACATTTTTTATGTTAATCTCATTCATCGATTTCACTAATCCAATGGCTATGAATTAATGTAAAACTCAATGAGTTTTACATCATGTAACTTGATCCTATCCCTATATATATATATATATATATATCCTTTTATATCATGTAAAACTTGAAAATTTTACATTGTTATTTTCACAACAATATATAATCCACGACCATTGGATGGGTTTAGAAGTAGGATATGTGAAGATTATCATTTGGGGGAAAAGTAAGGAATTAATCTCATCCACCCGTTTAATAGCCATGAATTAGTATAAAACTAGTTACGTTTTACATAGTGTAAGTGGATCCTAACCTTAATATATAGGAGTGTTCACTGTTCGGTTAAAATCAAATTAACTGACCCAAACCAAAATTTTGATCGGTTAATTAGATGCTAGATCAGTTAACGATTAATTTTTTGACAGTTCGATTATCGGTTAATTCAGTTCGAAATAGATTAATTAACCAAATTAAATATAATATATATTAAACATATATATATATATATAAAGCAAAAATTAACCCAATACATATATAACCAAAAATTTCGGTGCTCCATGGTTATTCTTAATTCGAAAATTAACTGAATTAACTAAACAAAGTTTGGTTCGGTTAATTTTTTTTATAAAAAATTCGGTTCAATTAACGGTTAAAGGGTTAAAATTTTCGGTTAATAATATTAAAGTAATTCGGTTCGGTCGGTTAACCAAATTAAACACGCCTAGTAATATAACCCTTACTCTAACACCAGTGAGTGTGTGTAAGCAATAGGAAAAAGATAGGGACAGTGAACTTGGAAATGATGGATAATTCAAAATCATGATCAATGGAAGAACCAAAAGCAGTGCAGTAGAATGATATAAATTCAACCAAGTTGAAGTCAGTACTACTCTGTGATATATGAAGAAATGAAGCAATAAAAACAAAAGTTCCCATCAAGCAAAAATCTGGGAAATTCTCTTTCTATTCATTTATGCAATCCTGGGAAATATGTCATACCATTAGGAGCTTGTTAAAGCTTTCGAAAACCGATAAATCTAGCTCTCTCGGATTCAGAAACCGGGTATGCCCCCATAATAGAAGAAAATCGACTTCAACAAGGACAATGAAGTTTCCCCATTCAATCACAGATTCCATATGCCTAGATTTTTGTTGGATAAATGGTATGATTCTACCAAATTACCCATGCTACACCAATAGCCATCAAATTGTCAAAAGCAGCCCTTTTCCGGTACCGACAAAACTTGTAATCGAAGACTTTTATAGCACACTGTTCTTCTAGACTCAGCCACGTTCTCTCATGCAGTTACCAGGTAAAAGATAATTGTATTTCTCCGCATTATTCAACAAATACGCAGGAAGATGGACCGCTGAATACGAGTGAGGGATAGGTCCCATCTTCCCAATTATCTCCTTGAATGTGTATTCTTCGGGAATCATGTCAAATAGGTTATCCCCTCTGCATATTACATCCTGAATCCTCTTGGGGTTCAAGAAGTGAGCGAATCTCACTCGATCGGTGTGGCTGTAAGCTTTCATCTTGAATATGAAGTCGCTAATATACCGAAAGCAAAAGCTACAATGCCACCCGGCATCTGCTAAGAGGAGATCAGATTGACGAAAATGAGCATATCTGGTTTTCCTTGTCTTGTACCTGTGAACCGAGGCTCTCCAGCTTTTGTTGTCTATGAGATACTCGAAAGAATACAAATAGTTTCTCATCTGAAGATGAAGTATAGGTGGTATATCATCACACCATCTCAATAGATTGATTGTATGTGCACTCGGGATCTCATCCACATCAGACATTATCAATAAATCATCATCTTCTATACCTGCAAGTCTGAGAAGCTGGTCCAATGCAACTCTCTGATATGCCTCCTCGACAAAAGGATTTTCACCCTTCTTGAATCTCCCACCAATGGTCCCATATGTCAAGCGAGGCTCGATAAACTTAAATTGCTCTCTGTTGCTAGCAAACATCAATGGTTTCGGTAAGCTGGTAAAAGTTGAGTTGGACTCAAGAAGCACAAATTGCGTAATATACGGATACAATTCATTCCAACGAACCGTGAGCATGTCCATTTCATTGCTGAACAACACTGCGTCAAAGACTCGTCGAGGGTAATCACGAACTTTCCACCCGTGAAGATGGCAGAGAGTATCCATTGTGACACTGTGATGATAATAGTGAGGGAGTACGGTAAAAGTTTTAGGCGGTGCTTCCCATAGTGGTCTTAGGAAATAAGTGATTTTCTGTCCGTGCAAATATAGGCCGAAGATAGATGGTGGGATGACCACAAACAGGAAAATGTAAGTCCTGATATCGGACCCCCGCAACATACACCGCAATCTCGATATCGTCAACGCCACACGGGACGCCTGCTGCGGATTAGAAAATGAAAAACCTTAAAAGATATCCAGGTTAAACACAAAACTAAAGCATTCTACAATCTTCATCCAATATGATATAAAACATACACAAGAATTGCATCTTATTCCCATAGAACACCAATTATGCCTACTTTACACATCAGAAACATATATGTATATGTATATGTATATGTATATAGATATATACATGTATGTATGCATGTCAATGTTCAAAAATTTGAATGAAACTCCATGATGAGATATTAAAGCATGAATTTTCCATTGTCAATTTTCATCCTATTCCTTGCAAATACATTATCAGTCAATCACTTCAAGGAAACAAAGAGGGGAAATATTAATCCCCTAAAAGAGATTTTCCCAATTTTTTTTCAAATAATCTCAAACAACCACCAAATAAGGATCATCATCAATCCAGAAATCAAAACCAAACAGGAAACATTTTCCCCAGAAAATATGGTAGATAAAACAGAGCAAGTAAATTAACAAATTCAAGGGAAAAAACAGTGAAACGCTAATTAATCAATGAACGAAAAAAAAAACAAAAACTAGAGGAATGATGATAAGAAGAAAAGGAATTACCTGTCCACAAGCGTCGCCGCAAACATCATCAGTTTTCTTGAAATCATTGTACCCATCAGACATGACTGGAAAACCCTCACAAAGATAATAACTTTCCAATCACTAAACTGTTTATATATAAAAAAGAAATTGCTTCTTTTGAGAATCTTCAAGTTTCCCAGAATTCAGATCAAAGTCGTTTACATCAAAAAGGTCGATTTTTGAAGGGGAGAAAATCTAGAAAAACGAAAACCCAGTAAAGTTTTAGCAATGGTTTTTCTAACAAGCTGTTTCCTCTTCATCTTCCTCGTAACGCCAATTATAGCCGTTTGATGGTTTTTCCTTCTTTAACCAACAGAGATGAATTTATTTATAACCCACCGGAACCTCCACAAACCAAAAATAAATAAACAAATGATAATGTCATTTTTATTAGTTTTTTTAATCATTTAATTTTTGAAAAATTATGTTTCGGCTACTTATGTTGTTATTAGTTGTTGTTTGATTTTCTTTTAATTTTATAATAAATCAATAATATAAGTGACTGAAATGTAACTTTTGAAAGTTGGGTGGCTTACATAAAAAAGACATCCATTGTATTTTACATAAATAAACTGTGATTAAAACAGCTATATAATATTAGTAAAGTTTGGATATTTTTAATTTTCTCTCTTATCTATTAATTTTCTTTTATATCTGAAATTTTCGATTAGCCATTTGATTAATATAGAAAAAAAAAATATACGAGTCAATATTTGAATGTAAAAACGAAATATTGAGAAAGGGAATTTTAATTATAGTATCATTTTAATTAGAAAAAATACTTTTTTAATATAGGGGGTATTTTCTTGTATTTCATTTATATATAGTACATTTATATCATAACAAATTCCTACTTGTGTATCCCTTGTTTTATCTATTTTGGCCATACAATTATAAAGTTTAAAAATAATAAAAATAAACCTTAATTGCACCACACGTTTTCAAACTATGATACTCATTCTAAATTGGTCATCAATCTCTTAAATATTTCAATTTTATCTTCAAAATATGATTGTCGTTTTAATTTGGTCCCAAACTTTTAAATATTTTAAATTTATCCCTAAATTATTAGCATATACTAATCATGTCTCATGTTAATGAAATAGTTATAAAATTTGCTAAGTGTCATGTAAACACTAACGTGCATTATATAATAATATAATGTGGCTTGGAAATGAAATTGAAACATTTAGAAGTTTAGAGACTAATTTGGAATAGAGGTTATAATTTAGGAATGAAATTGGAATGTTCAAAAGTTTGGGGACCAATTTAGAATTGAAGCCATAGTTTTGTGGATGAAATTAGAATATTCAAAAGTTTAGAGACAATTTTAAAATAAGGGTTATAGTTTGAGGATATGTGGTGCAATTAACTCTAAAGTTAATAAATACTAAAATTCTTGATAAAAATGGGTGAAATTTATAGTTAAATTTAATTGTAATACCCGAATTCTGCCCGGTCCGTTCATATATAATTTTTCTTATAAATAAATAGATAGATATAATGAATAAATAATAAATACTAAATAATTAAATATAAATAAATCATATTCTAAACCAGATATATTAAATAGTCCATATTCAATACATATAACAGTCTCAAATATTCATATATACAAGCTCATTTTTAATAGGCTTAAATGAAAAATAGGTGCTCAAAGTATATTTTTTTAATTTTAGGTACTTAAAATAATTTTTTTATAAAATAGGTGGTCAAAGTTTCAAAAGTTACAATTTTAGGTGCATGACCGTTAGTGGGTGTTAACAAAGTATTAACCAATCAATTCTTGACACGTGGCATGTTTATTTTATTTAAAAAAATTAAAAACATAACACATTTTTTTTTCAATTTTTTAAAAATTCCCGAGTTTTTCAATTTTTACAAAATAGTCCCCAAATCCCTAAAATCTCCCAAACCCAAACCCTCAAATTGCCGCCACTTCTGCCACCGGTCGCCGCCCCTAAGCCTACCCCTTTGGTCGTCGGACCTATCCGATCGTTTTCCCTATTACGGCGTCGACGAAAATAACGAACGGCATGGCAATCGAACGTCGATTTCGGGTTCGACGTTCGGCAGCCACGTCGTTCGTCGTTTCTAGTGATGTCGTGATGAGGGAAACGATTGGCTAGGTCCGGTGACCAAAGGGGTATGCTTAGGGGCGGCGGCGGAAGCGGTGGCAATTTGGGGTTTGGGTTTGTGAGATTTTTGGGATTTAGGGACTATTTTGTAAAAAGTTGTAAAATTTTGGGAATTTTTGAAAAAGTGAAGAAAAAATTGTTTTTAGTTTTTAATTTTGGAAAAAAATAAAATAAACATACCACGTGTCAAGCATTGGTTGATTAACAAATTTTTAACACCCACTAACGGTCATGCACCTAAAATTGTAACTTTTGAAACTTCAGGCACCTAAAATTATAACGGTTGAAACTTTGGGCACCTATTTTTACAAAAAAATACTTTAGGCACTTAAATTTAAAAAAAAAAGTATACTTTAGGCACCTATTTTTCATTTAAGCCTTTTCAATACAAAGCCCCAACCCCATTTTACAGCTCATATATTACTCTGTAGAACTAATGTTTTGATATAATAATTAAAAAATGTTTTGAACTAGTTTGAAAAGAATTCAAAATTATTTCTAAAGTCCAAATAACTTGAAACTACGTTTAGGGGATGTTTTCAAAGGGTTTTACATGTTTTCAAAAACCAAACTACACAAAACCATCCAGGTGTTTCGAAACACCCTTAGGTGTTTCGATACGGTGTCTTCCAGTGTCAAAAACGTTTCGATACGGGTATCGAAACGAGTCTTTTCTGGATGATATTTCTGCCCAGCGTTTCGATACGGGCTATGCCGTTTCGATACGCCTACATGGCATCGACCACAACGGTCATAAACCCCAACGGCTATTTTCCAACTAACATTTAAATGCAGAGCGTTTTGATACGGTGCCTAGCGTTTCGATACGGGCGTTTCGATACGACCCATGGCGTTTCAGTACGGATGCTCGTCAGACTACAACAGCTCTTTTTACTTGAAGAACGTATCGAAACGAGTTCGAGCGTTTCAATACAGGTAGCAGCAGAACTGCATTTATGGTGGGAAATAAAGTCCTCAACGACTCCAATTCAACCCCAACAACTAGTAACGGCTATAAACTCATTAAAGAGTATAAAAGGGACATCCAAGCATCAAGATATGATAAATGCTTCAACTGTCAATCAACAAATGATCAAAAAGTGTCTTTGTACTTAAATTGTCAATTCCTTGTATAGACAAACACTAGTGAGCCAAAATTGTCAAATTTACTCAAGTGTTTTAGGTTTTGGATGAGTGCAAATTGTGCAAACAAATACCTATTAGAGGGATTTAAGTTTGCTTATCTTTTCTCTTTGTAAAGAGGGTTTGATCAAGGCTTTGGGTAGAAAGCTTGATCGATGTATAAGGGTTTCCTCCTAAGCCTAGAAAAGGGGACGAATCAATAGTGAATTGATTGGAAATCCTTAGTGGGAAGCTAAGGTAGTGGATGTAGACCTTGGTTAGAAGGTTGAACCACTCTAAAATCATTGTGTCATGTACATTTTAGCTTCCACACCACATCCACCCAAAATTCCACCTCTCCACCACTTGGTGAGCAAGATCGGTTGAAGGAATCGAGCACCCTAAAACTCAACAATTGCTATCAGAGCTTGGCTCAATCGAAGAGGATTAACATCCTATTGAGAAGATCCGGCAAGCTCGATCATCGTTTCACACAACCGGCTCAATGGCGCAATCCATCGACAAATCGCCATTCTTCGACGGAACCTACTATGCCCATTGGAAGATAAAGATGAAGTTTTTCATTAAGTCAAGAGACTACAAGCTATGGGACATAGTTGAAGATGGTTCGTTCGTGTCTCAATGAAGTAAAGCGGAGTGGAGTGCCGACGATCGCAAGAAGATGGAGCTAAATTGCAAAGCCTTGCACATCATCTTTTGTGCATTTGGCCCAACCATCAATGAGAAGATGTCTTCTTGTGAGAGTGCCAAGGTGGTATGGGACAAGCTTGAAGTCACATACGAGGGAACCGATGAAGTTAAGGAGACCAAGATTGGGCTCCTCACCTTAGAGGATGAGAACTTCAAGATTGATCCGGAAGAGAACATCGAGAAGATGTTTGATAGGTTCTCCATTATCACCAATGGTCTCAAAGGCTACGGAGAAGCCATCCCGGAGGAAAAACTTGTCCGAAAGCTCATCTACTCACTTCTCGAGTCTTAGGACTCAAAGAGGACTGCCATCATCGAAGCCAAGAACTTAAGACCTTGAAGCTTGATGAACTCATGGGGTCACTCATCACTCATCAAATCATGAAGAAAAACAAAGAAAATGAGAAGAAGAGGGAAGAAATTAGAGCTATGGGGGAGAAGAAGATTCAAGCAATTGCAATTATAACTTTCAGGACTAAAATGTAAAGCACGCATAATCTGTGTCCAACGGTCACCCGTTTCGAAACACTGACACCCGTATAGAAACACCCGTGTCGTACGCCCGTATCAAAACGATGTTGACCGTTTCGATGCGCGGGTATGTTCCGAAACCAGTTCCGAAACAGGCACTTCCAGTAGCCAAAGTGTTTCGAAACACTTCTAGCCATTTCGAAATGCCCAAGCCATTTCAAGCCCCCATTTCGAAACAGCCAAGGGTGTTTCGATACACCCTGCCCAGAAACAACAAAATTCTAGTTTTTCACTTTAAAACACCCTCAAACACACTTTAAATCATTCCAAAACATATCACCAACATGATAAGCATTATAACTACCAAATTACATCAAAGACTAGATACAAACCAAACATTAGGCACACCAATTCATTCCTCACATCCAACACATGATCTTGCTTTTAGACAAAGAGCATAACATATCGACTTATGAAGAAGAAGATTCAAATATGGCAAAGCGATCAACAAAAAGGTTCAAACCATAAACCGAACATGGTCAACATACACAATCTCATTACACAACAACATAAAAGACTCTCCCCCCATTGCCTTTATTATCTATAGCTATAAACCAAGACATACTTCTCAAGTGGAGCTCTTCTTGAATCCCTTGCTTCTTGCTGTCCCAACTTCAAATATCTGCATTGATGGACAAAAAGGAGCACAAGCACATAATGCTTAGTGAGGAATGCTCAAAACCAAAACACCATCAATGCAGCGAATCATAAAACCTTCTTTAAATGTAGATACAATTCAATAAACCAAAGCATTGTTTGAAAACCTCCTTTGAAACAACATTGCTTTAAATCATGCATTGCTCAACATGAAAACCAACCTTTTACTTTGAAATGCTAAACAACTCACCCCAAACCACATTCTTGCAAATACTATCATTTAAACCTTTCCATCATGAACACTTTATGCAAAGCTTAATTCAATTTCCTTGGAAATCACTTCCACTTCACACCATACTTTTCTCATGCTTAAAGATCATTTCAAAGCAAAATGCCTTTTAAAAAACAAATGTTCCTTCTATCTATCTCATGCAATCAACAAGTGCAAAACACATGAACTACAAAAGCAACATTTGCATTATGTGCCTTTTTAAAACAAGCATTCACAAGACTTCAATGCACTTATGAGATTCTATGCACATATGCACCATTCACAATAGAAGATATACTTTTTCTCATGCTTAACAAGTATCATATGCATTCTTGTATCATTTACATATTTCCCATGCAACCTTGCATTATTTTCAAGCATCTCTTGCTTCATTACATTCAACCACATTATATAGGCTTTCAAGTGATGTTCACAACCATTTCAACACAAGACACAATCGGATACGCGGGTTACAAGCGTTGTCCCACACGCTTCATACACACTACCGGCTTAACAAGGTGGAGTTTATCGGTACAATCACAACCCCTCAACACCCGTGATGGAGTTTAACGGTACAATCACAACCCCTCAACATCACTCATCGGTAGTTGTATAACCCACTAGCGAGAGCCGGGACACACCACAAGGCTTACACATGGGAGCTAGCTCAACCATTGTAATCACCTTAACCAAGCTCACACACGGGAGCAATCCTCTACCGTTGTGACGCTTAACCAAGTCCACCCACGAGAGTTATCCTCCATCGTGGTGACACCAATTTCCTCAATCGCTAGGGTACTTGGATAGAGTTTACGGTACAATCACAACCCCTCAACATCCAAGGCGACTTTACTTACGGTGCACCCAATCCTATAGCCGGCTAACTATATCCGATTCAAGTACTTTAAAACCATCTCATCACTTGCCAATATACATCAATACCATCATCAATTCACTGTTTTAAAGCATTAATCAAAGTCACTTATCATCATGCATCTCCATGCATCATAACCATATTAATAACATGTCAAACCAAGGATCTCTTACCTTGAGCATCCTTCAATACATGACTTTCAAAACCAGCATTAATCAAGCTAAAACATGCTTTAAAACCATGCTCAAACAACAAATTAAACCATATTGTCAAATCAAACACATCAAAACCCATTTTGATAGTTTCCAAAACAATAATAGCACAATTGAGAGAGAATTCCACTTTACTTACTTCCGAACTTAAATCGGCATTTCAAGCCTAAATTTAAGTTCCCAAACCTCTTTTCAAAACCATTCCAAAGCTGGAAAACATGATCTCACTCACCGATACACAAAACTATGCTAGCCAACAAGCATCCGAAACTTCCAACGCCACCTCTATTGCTTCCGGATCAATCTCCCATGTTTTAAACACATAACAACAGAGGATTAATGCATCACCATGCATTAAAATCACCAGCAACACAACCCAACTCGCTGCTCTACCCAAAAACCTCATTTCGGCTACCAAAAACAACCGAAATCACCTCCAAACTCTCCCAAAACAAAGCCCAGCCAAGATCTATCAATTCTAACCTTTTATAAACATCACTTAACATAAAAAAGCAACATAAACATGACCTTATACCTCCAGCAACAGCAGATCACCAAATTCACCTAAAAACCACCATTCTAGCAAGCAAAACTTAGGAAAACAAACCTATTCAGGATTTGATTGATAAAACCTCATTTGTAACATCAATTAACATCCAGAATACATTAGAAAGCAACCTCAAAATAGAGCCTAACCAAGATCCACGAAAATCCTCAAGATTTCTTCCAAAATCTTGAGTTTTAAGCCAAAATCTTGTTTCCAACATTAAAACCATTCACAAAACTTTAATAAAGGATTGACAACTTGTGAATTTCAGTAAAGAACTGAGTATTTAGAGGATAAGAACAAGCTTACCTCTAAATGATGATTTCTCCTTGATTTGGGCAAGTTTTCATGAAAATTAAATGTAGAAATCAAGTGGATTTGATGGGGAATTGATTAAGAATCAAAGAGGAATTGAAATCTCATCAAATGAAGTGTAAAATCAAAGTAAATTTTCTGGAGAAAATGTGTTTGATTGAAAGGAATTGGAGAGAAAATGAAGAGAGAGAAAATTTGTGAAAAGTAGTTATGAATAGTCAAAGTTAGTTTCTCATTTAATTAAACCTCATTTCATTTAATTAAAACATTAATAAAATTACCCAAATTAAGGAAAAATCTGGAGAAAACATTTTGGGTAAATTAGCTCCTTAAAGATTCGAAGTTTCAATCCTTTACAAAACAGTCACTATTTCACCTTTGCAAAAAACTGCGATTTGGTCACTACACCGAAATGTAGTATTTCCAAACTTCATTTTGTAAAATTGACTTGATCATTCTCTTTTATATAATAAATGAGGATTTTTAGATATTTTCCAATATTTTTAAAGTATCCCGAACTAGTTGTTCCCTAAAACCTCCTTTTATATTGGAACCGTTTCTCAGACCGGTCCGATTCAGACCCTAAACATCTAAGCCCAAATTTGGGGTGTTACATTTTCTCTTTGTAAAGAGGGTTTGATCAAGGCTTTGGGTAGAAAGCTTGATCGGTGTATAAGGGTTTCCTCCTAAGCCTAGAAAAGGGGACGAATCAATAGTGGATTGATTGGAAATCCTTAGTGGGAAGCTAAGGTAGTGGATGTAGACCTTGGTTAGAAGGTTGAACCACTCTAAAATCATTGTGTCATTTACATTTTAGCTTCCATACCACATCCACCCAAAATTCCACCTCTCCATCACTTGGTGAGCAAGATCAGTTGAAGAAATCGAGCACCCTAAAACTCAACAATTGGTATTAGAGCTTGACTCAATTGAAGATGATTAACATCCTATTGAGAAGATCCAGTAAGCTCGATCATCATTTCACACAACCGGCTCAATGGCACAATCCATCGACAAACCGCCCTTCTTCGACGGAACCTACTATGCCCATTGGAAGATAAAGATGAAGTTTTTCATTAAGTCAAGAGACTACAAGCTATGGGACATGGTTAAAGATGGTCCGTTCGTGCCTCAACTATGTAAAGCGGACTAGAGTGCCGACGATCGCAAGAAGATAGAGCTAAATTGCAAAGCCTTGCACATCCTCTTTTGTGCATTTGGCCTGTAACACCCCAATTTTGGGCTTGGAAGTTTAGGGTCTGAACCGGATCGGTCTGATTTTCAGTTCGAATATAAAAGGTGGTTTTAGGGAAAGCCTAGTTCGGGATGCTTTAAAAATATGGAAAAAATATCTAAAAATCCTCTTTTAATATATATAAGAGAGTGGTGAAATCAATTTTACAAAATAAGGTTTGGAAGTGCAATATTTCGAAATAGTGACTAAAATGTAATTTTTGAAAAGTTTAGTGGTGGCTGTTTTGTAAGGATTGAAACTTTGAATCTTTAAGGAGCTAATTTACCCAAGAAAGGATTTCTACAGATTTTTCTTAGATTTTAATGATTTAATTAATGTTTAATTAATTAAAGGAAAAAGTGGAAAAACCAATTTTGAGATTTCATAACTAACTTTTGTTAAAACTTTCTCATCTCATTTTCTCTCAAAATTCCCTCAGCCAAACACAATTCTACAGCAACATTTCTTTTGATTTTCACACCAAATGATGAGGTTTCAATCATCAATTGATTCCTAATCCTTTCTACATCAAATCCTATTGTTTTGCTTATTGGATTTTCAAGAAAATTGGCTCTAATCAAGGAGAAATCTACATTTAGAGGTAAGGATGTTCTTCTCCTCTAAATACTCAGTTCTTTACTGAAATTCCCAAGTTCTCAATCCTTATATTAAGTTTTATAAAAGGTTTTAGTGTTGTGATCTTGATTTTGGCTTAAAACTCAAGATTTGGAAGAAATCTTGAAGAAATTCGTGTTAATTGTTTGGGCTCTATTTTGAGATGGATTTTAAATGTATTTTGGATGTTTAATGATGTGTAATTGAGGTTTGATCAATGCAATCCCGAATAGGTTGAATTTCCTAAGTTTTTGCCTATGAAAATGGTGGTTTTGGGGTGATCTAGGTGTTCTGTTATAGCTGGAGGTATAAGGACGAGTTTAGGTTCTTTTTAAATGTTAATTGATGTTTAGGAATGTTTAGAAGTGATGGATCTTGGCTGGGTAATGTTGCGGAAGAGTTTGGAAATGATTTCGGTTGTGTTTGGTAGCCGAAATGTTAGTTTTGGTGAGAGCAGCGAGTTTAGGTGTAATGGCTGAAGATTTAAATGCATGATGATGCGTTAATACTCTGCTTTGATGTGTTTAAAACAGGGGAGGCATCTTCGGATACTTGTGGTGTTGATCCGGAGGCTTGATCGGCGTTTTGCCAAGCTTGCGAAACGGAATTGGTGAGTGAAGTTGGGATTTCCAGTTTTGTAATGAATGTTTGAAGGTTTGGGAGCTTAGTTTAAGTCTAAGCAACTTAACTAAGCTCAAGAGTAAGTTTTCGGGAAAACTCTTTCTCTTGGATGAACCATGAGATGGTTGGATGCATTGTAGTTAATTTGCATGTTTAAATTCTGTTTTGAAAGCATGTTTTAGCATGATTAATGCTGGTTTTGAAAGCCATGTGTTGAAGGATGCTAAAGGTAAGAGATCCTTGGTTTGATATTAGTAAATGTGGTTTTGATGCATAGTGATGCATGATGGTTTAATGGCTTTGATTAATGCTTTAAAACAGTAGATTATTGATGATAAATGATGTATATTGGCAAGTGATGTGTGGTTTTAAAGTACTTGAATCGGATATAGTTAGCCGGCTATAGGATTGGGTGCACCGTGAATAAAGTCTCCTTGGATGTTGAGGGGTTGTAATTGTACCGTAAACTCCATCCAAGTACACTAACGAGATGGTTAAGATCACAATGGTGGTTAAAAGTCCATGTGTGGATCTTGTGTTGTGTGTCTCGTGTTCTCGTTAGTGATGTTATACAACTAACGATGAGTGATGTGGAGGGGTTGTGATTGTACCGTTAAACTCCATCACGGGTGTTGAGGGGTTGTGATTGTACCGGTAAACTCCACCTTGTGTGTTCGGTAGTGTGTATGAAGCGTATGGGACAACGCTTGTAATCCGCGTATCCGATTGTGTTTTATGTTGTAAACGGGTATGGTTTATCACTTGGAAGCCAATATGACATGTTGATGTTAATGAAGCATGAGATGCTTGATGTGTATGCAATGTTGCATGAGAAATAATGTAATGTGTTAAAAGGCTTTGTGAAAAGTGTTTTATAAAATGCATTATTGTGTTGTTTCTTTAGAGCATGCCTCACTAAGCATTTGTGCTTACGCTCTCTCTCTTGAACCAATAATGCAGATAATTGAGGTGTTTGAGGGCAACAAGGAGGCTAAGAATCCAAGGGAAAGCTAAGCTCATGTATGGTGATTTTTTCACAACATTATTAGTTTTTGATATTTGGCAATGGGAACCTAGGTTGTGTTTTGGGAGATGTTTTGGACTCCCCAATTGTGGCATGATGCCTTTGATGTTTTGGATTTGTAAATGGCCATTGTGATGTTTGTTTTGGTGTTTTGATGGTTGGTTGGTTTTGGATATTAGGATGCATGCCTATAGGCTTGAGGATTTCCTTGATTGATGCCATGAATATGTTTTGATGTTGCAAACATGTACCTTAATTGCATGATGACATGTTGGCATGATTAGGAAGTCATTAGGGTGTGTTTGAGTGGTTAAATGTATGTTAAACCAGCAAATTCTGCACTTTATGGGCAATCCGTATCGGAACGGGCACTAGCGTTTCGAAACGGGGGCCTGTAATGGCCTTCGTGTATCGAAACGGGTAGAGGCCGTTCCGAAACGTTTTGGCCACTGCCAGGCCCTATTTTGATACAGGTCTCGAAACGAACTCGCGTTTCAGAACGGTCAACCCCGTTCCGAAACAGATGACCATTGGGCACTGATTTGAATGGTTTGAAGGTTTGAAGGTTTGCAAGCTTTACGTTTTGGTCCTAAAAATCGTTTTTGCAATTGCTTGAGTTTGTGATGTCCGTTTAAGATGAAATTTGTCAGGGAAGCATGTAATATGATTAATTTGATATTGGTAACTTAAAAATCAGTTAAGTCCTCCATCTTTCCAGAATTTACAATTTGGTCCCTAACTTTTGTATGTTGTGTAATTGAGTCCCTTATCGCTTTTCGATCGTTGTGCTTTTCAAGTATGATTTTCTCAAGGGTACGCTTAGGATTAATGTGCATCTAGACAAGTTTAAAAAGAAAAAAAGGGTCGTTAATCAAGGTTGACTTTCAGGTTGACTTTGGTTTTCCCCGTGTATTCTTCGTAGTTCGGGTCAACCGTCTAGGCCGGGCTAAGGGGGTTACATTTGGTGGTATCAGAGCTGAGTTCTCGTGTAAATGGGAATGGTTATGTGGGTGAAGTATGTGTGATTGCATGATATGCCTTTTAAATGAAAGTATGATGTGTGAATTGTAAGTATGTTGCGATTGTGATGTTATGCTGTGTTGAAGCATGTTAGAGGAACCCATTGCCATATCAAAACTAATGAAAGGAATTGTTTTTATTTGGAAATGAGCTTGAGTACTTGGATTTCTTACCTTGCTGAGCCTAATTATGTTTATTGCATTGTGTCATTGCATTGTTTTAGTGAATGAGACCTCGTAGAGAGACAAGGATTAATACGCGAGCTATGGCTCAGAACGAGAATGAGAACAATGCTAATAATGTTGTGAATATACCTCCTCCTCCTGGTGGTGGACCACCCGGCGGTGGTGGTGCTGGAAGAGAGAATGTTGGTGTTGGTGCTGGTGCTGGGGTTGCTGGACCTGAGGCTGTGCAAGGGCAAGCTGCTCCTGACATGACAGTGTTGATACATGCTATTGTCGGAGCCTTTCAGGCGGCAGTAGCTGGAGCTCACGGAGCTGGGCATCAGGGTGATGCAAATGCGAGATTACCTTTGGAACGTTTGCGCGGTCTGGGAGGGACTGAGTTTAGAGGTTTGTCTGCTGAGGGTTCTGAATCTTGGTTGGAAAGTACCAAGAGGATATTGGGACAAATGAACTGCAATAATGTGCAGAAGTTAGGATGTGTGGTATCGCTGTTACATGATGATGCGTATACCTGGTGGACGACCACTGTCTCCGGAATGGAGGAAGTTGATGTGACTTGGACGTTCTTTCTGAACGCATTCAAGCGAAAGTATCTAGGTGTGCGATACCTGGATGAAAAGAAAAGAGAATTCATGTCTCTTACACAAGGTAGTATGACGGTGGTTGAGTACGAGATCCAGTTTGTCCGTCTCAGTCAGTACGCACCTGAGCTTATCCCTGATGAGTGGGAGAGGTGTGAGCGTTTCCGATATGGCTTGGTGACGGATGTAAAGACCTTTATGCTTGCTAATGAGTACACTGATTTTGATGTGCTGTGTTGAGTGGATCGAAAGATCGATATAAACCAAGAGTGGGGTGAATTGGATTTTTAAAGACTTTGTGGTGGAAATTGCAAAATAAAAATAATAGACAAGGGATTTTAGAGTGGTTCAAGTTCCAAATGAACTTTACATCCACTACCTTAGCTTCACTAAGGATTTGCAACAATTCCACTAATTGCTCTTCCCCTTTTCTAGGCTAAGGAGGCAACCCTTACAATTTCGGTTGATTTTTCTACCCAAAAATCAACCCAATCCTCACTCAAGTGAACAAAGAAATTTGTTGGCTAATAAGGTATCTCTCAATACAAATGATAGCCCAATTACAAGCACTCAACCCAATTGAACAAGATATGAATGAAAATTACAATTGGGGTTTCTAGACAAATAGGAATTTTGGCACAATTGCTTGGATTTGTGAATAGGTGTTTTCTTGAAGATCAATAGTTGTTGTTGATGCTTTTAGATGTGTCTTTTATACCTCCTCATTGATTTCTAGCCGTTTGGGTGGTTGGGAACATAAATTGAGCCATTGAAACCCTCTCTTACCACCATAAATGCACTTCTGCAGCTACCAGTATCGGTACGCGGGAAGGTGTATCGGTACCTGTCTCAGAAAAGAAAGAGCCGTTGTGTGCAATAAATAAGGGGTATCGATACGCACGTAAGTGTATCGGTACGGGGTATCGAAACGGTAAGGGCCGTATCGATACCTTTTTCTGAACTTAGCTCACTGTCGAAATCCGTATCGGTACAAGGGTTAGGCGTATCGATACGGGTCAACAACCTTTTAAAGTTTGGTTACCAACCAACTGACACCAACGGTCATATTTTTAAACCGACTTAATATTTAAAAATTATAAAGCCCGTATCGATACGAGGGTTAGCCGTATCGGTACGCTATTCAAACTCTTTGAATTTTAACACAAGGGCGTATCGATACGAGGGTTTAGGGTATCGATACGTGTTCCGACAGTAACCAAGTTTGGCAAAAAGGTATCGATACGCTTGGAGGTGTATCGATACTCCTGAACGATTTTCAATGGTTTTGCCTTGGAACACTTAGAAAATATTTTGAGTTTGAGTTTTACAAATCAGTTTTAAAGTGTTGGTGTTTTAAAAACTTATTAAGGGACTTATAAAAACAATTTTAAGTTTTACAAATTGATCCTTAAAGATCTAATTATATTAAAATCAAACATAGGTTTTACATGCTGGTTAGTAGGGCGAAGGACATTGAGCAGAACTTGAGTTTGTCTTCCAGGAGTGCTGGTTCTGGCTCGTGCAAGAAAGATGCTGAGTATAGTTCCGGTGGTGGACGGAACAAGAGAGGATGAGATATGAGGTATCAGTCTTCTGCTAGGCGTGGTAGTGGAGGGCATGGTGCGCCTGTTCATGGAGACAGGGCGAGAGCTGATCAGAACACGTGTTGGGCGTGTGAATCGCGTGGTCATTTGAGGCGTGATTGTCCTCGGGCAGCGAGAGAGGTGCAGGCTCATGTGGCAGTGACTGGTATTTCGTGTTGGAATTGTGGTTCGGCAGACCACATGAGGAGGGAGTGTCCTTTGTTGGCCGGTGGTGGTCAGGGACGTGCTCCTGGAGTTGTTGCACCACAGAGAGGTCGTGGGCGCGGCCGTGGTAACTTCCAGCGCAGAGATAATGGTGGGAGGAATGTGGCACATGTGGTGGCTGTCCAACCTGAGGGTGGAGGCCAGGCTCGAGTTTATGCTCAGCGAGAGGGGAGGAATGACACGGATGTGATCGCAGGTACCTTCACTTTGCAATCCTTGTCATTACTTTCCTTGATTGATTCTGGATCTACACACTCATACATATTGCGTGAACATGCTCAATTGCTTGGTTTACCTGTTGAGTCTTTGGATGTTGGTATGCGTGTAACTAGTTCCTTTGGTGAGACCGTTGTGACACGGAAGTTATATAGAAGATGTCCCTTGGTTGTGCAAAATCATGTTTTTCATGTTGATCTCATGGAATTGCCATTATATGGTTTTGATGTAATCCTTGGTATGGATTGGCTTGTTGAACATCAGGCTGTGGTGGATTTTGAGAACAAGCGAGTTTCGCTGAAGCTTGCGGATGATTATGAGGTAGTGGTGGTTGGTGAGAATGTGAAGTTTCTTGCCAATGTGGTGTCTACATTGGAAGCGAGCCGGATGTTGAGGCAAGGTTGTGAAGCCTACCTAGCCTTTGTGATGAATCCTAGCTCTAAGGAGTTGCGAGTGCAAGATATCAGGATTGTGCGAGAGTTTCCTGGTGTGTTTCCAGAGGAGTTACCTGGATTGCCTCCTAATCGAGAAGTGGAGTTTGGGATTGAGCTGTATGAAAACACAACTCCAGTGTCCATTACTCCTTATCGAATGGAACCTAAGGAGTTGAAGGAGCTGAAGATGCAACTTCAGGAGTTGCTTGATCGTGGTTTCATTCGGCCGAGTGTGTCACCTTGGGGTGCACCGGTCTTGTTTGTGAAGAAAAAGGATGGCACTATGAGAATGTGCATCGATTACCGTCAGCTGAACAAGATGACTATCAAGAATCGGTATCCATTGCCGAGGATTGATGATCTTTTTGATCAATTTCGGGGAGCGGCTGTGTTCTCTAAGATTGACTTAAGGTCAGGGTATTACCAGCTCAAGGTGAAGGATGTGGATGTGCCAAAGACAGCCTTTAGAACGAGGTATGGGCATTATGAGTTCCTTGTGATGTCGTTTGGTTTGACGAATGCTCTTGCAACTTTTATGGACATGATGAATAGAGTGTTCCATGAATATTTGGACAAGTTTGTTGTGGTGTTCATTGATGATATCCTTGTGTACTCTCGTACTGAGGAGGAGCATGAGGGGCATTTGAGGATTGTGTTGCAGGCTTTGTTGGAGAATCAGCTTTATGCTAAGTTAAGCAAGTGTGAGTTCTGGCTCAGGGAAGTTGTGTTCCTGGGTCATGTGGTTTCTGCTAAGGGGATTCGTGTTGATCCTCAGAAGATTGAGGCAGTGATGAATTGGAAGCCTCCTAAGTCTGTTCATGAAGTCCGTAGTTTCCTTGGTTTGGCAGGATACTACCGGAGGTTCGTGGATGGATTTTCGAAAATTGCTGCACCTTTGACAAAGTTGTTGCATAAGGATGTCAAGTATGAGTGGACGGAAGCGAGACAGCAGGCTTTTGAAAAGCTGAAGGCAGCTTTGACGCAAGCTCCTATCTTGGTTCAACCTGAATCAGGGAAAGAGTTTGTGGTGTATAGTGATGCATCCTACGTTGGTTTGGGTTGTGTGTTGATGCAAGAGGGTAAGGTGGTGGCTTATGCATCGCGACAGTTGAAGTTGCATGAGCGCAATTATCCTACGCATGACATTGAGTTAGCTGCGGTGGTTTTTGCTTTGAAAATTTAGAGACATTACCTGTATGGTGAGAAGTGTATGGTGTACACGGATCACAAGAGTTTGAAGTATCTGATGTCTCAGAAAGAGTTGAATCTTAGGCAACGACGTTGGGTGGATTTGCTTAAAGATTACGATCTGACGATCGAGTACCATCCGGGAAAAGCTAATGTTGTAGCGGATGCCTTGAGTAGGAAGGTGGCAGTGGAGTTGAGGGCTATGTTTGCCAGCTTGAGCATTTTGCGAGATGGCGGTCTTGTGGCTGAATTGCAAGTGAAACCATCCTTGGTTCAGTTGATAAAGGATAAGCAGTTGTTGGATGATTCCTTGGTGCCACATGTTCAGGATATTGCTGAGGATAGGCCATCGGATTTCTGCTTTAATGATGATGGAGTTTTATGTTTTGGGAGTCGGATAGTAGTGCCCAATGATGCTGAGTTGAGGCGTGCTATTCTGACTGAAGCTCATAGTAGTCCTTTTGCTATGCACCCTGGTAGTACAAAGATGTATCGTGATCTTAAGGATGAGTACTATTGGGTGGGATTAAAGAAAGATGTTGTTGAGTATGTGAGTAAGTGCATGGTTTGTCAGCGAGTTAAGGCTGAGCATCAGTTTCCTTCTGGGTTGTTGCAACCGTTGAGGATTCCTGAGTGGAAGTGGGAAAGGATTACCATGGACTTTGTGTTTGGTTTGCCTTTGTCGCCTTCGAAGAAGAATTCGGTGTGGGTGATTGTGGATCGCCTCACGAAGTGTGCGCATTTCTTACCTGTGCATACTACGTACACTTTGGACAAGCTTGCAGAGTTGTACATTGCTGAGATTGTGCGGCTGCATGGTGTGCCAAAGTCGATCGTGTCGGATAGAGATCCGAGGTTTACATCGCGTTTCTGGGAGTGTTTACATCAAGCTTTGGGTACACGGCTGAATTTCAGTACTTCTTATCATCCACAGTCGGATGGACAGTCTAAGCGTGTTATCCAAGTGCTGGAGGATATGTTGAGGTGCTGTGTGATTGAGTTTCAAGGCTCTTGGGAGAAGCATTTGCCTTTGGTGAAGTTTGCTTATAACAATAGCTACCATGCAAGTATTCAAATGGCACCTTATGAAGCCTTGTACGGGAGGAAATGCAGAACTCCTCTTTGTTGGGCTGAAACAGGTCAGAAGTTGGTTTCAATGCCAGCTTTGTTGAAAGGAACCACCGAGAAGGTGAAGCTCATTTGTGAGCGATTGAAGGAAGCTTCTGATCGACAGAAGTCTTACGCGGATTTGAAGCGTAAGGAGATTGAGTATGCAGTGGGTGACCGTGTGTTTTTGAAGGTTTCGCCTTGGAAGAAGGTGATGAGGTTTGGTCGAAAGGGTAAGTTGAGCCCTAGGTACATTGGACCATATGAGGTGATTGAGCGTGTGGGTCCTGTTGCGTACAATTTGAGGTTGCCGCAAGAGTTGGAAAAGATTCATGATGTGTTTCATGTCTCTATGCTTCGGAGGTATAGATCGGATCCTTCGCATGTTATGCATGTAGAGGAAGTGGAGTTGAATCCAGATTTGACCTATGATGAAGAGCCGGTGGAAATTATGGATTCAGATAGTAAAATTCTTCGAGGCAAGACCATTGATTTGGTAAAGGTGTTGTGGAAACATTGTGGTGTCGAGGAAGCCACGTGGGAAAGGAAGGATGACATGAAGAAGCAGTTTCTGTATCTCTTTCCTCCAGGTAAATTTCGAGGACGAAATTTCTTAAGGGGGGAGAGTTGTAACACCCCAATTTTGGGCTTGGAAGTTTAGGGTCTGAATCAGACCGGTCTAATTTCCGGTTCGAATATAAAAGGTGATTTTAGGGAAAGCCTAGTTCGGGATGCTTTAAAAATATGGAAAAATATCTAAAAATTCTCTTTTAATATATATATAAGAGAGTGGTGAAATCAATTTTACAAAATACGGTTTGGAAGTGCAACATTTTGAAATAGTGACTAAAATGTAATTTTTGAAAAGTTCAGTGGTGACTGTTTTGTAAGGATTGAAACTTTGAATCTTTAAGGAGCTAATTTACCCAAGAAAGGATTTCACCAGATTTTTCTTAGATTTTAATGACTTAATTAATGTTTAATTAATTAAAGGAAAAGTGGAAAAACCAATTTTGAGATTTCATAACTAACTTTTGTTAAAACTTTCTCATCTCATTTTCTCTCAAAATTTCCTCAGCCAAACACATTTCTACAGCAACATTTCTTTTGATTTTCACACTAAATGATGAGGTTTCAATCATCAATTGATTCCTAATCCTTTCTACATCAAATCCTATTGTTTTGCTTATTGGATTTTCAAGAAAATTGGCTCTAATCAAGGAGAAATCTACATTTAGAGGTAAAGATGTTCTTCTCCTCTAAATACTCAATTCTTTACTGAAATTCCCAAGTTCTCAATCCTTAAATTAAGTTTTATAAAGGTTTTAGTGTTGTGATCTTGATTTTGGCTTAAAACTCAAGATTTGGAAGAAATCTTGAAGAAATTCGTGTTGATTGTTTGGGCTCTATTTTGAGATGGATTTTAAATGTATTTTGGATGTTTAATGATGTGTAATTGAGGTTTGATCAACACAATCCCGAATAGGTTGAATTTCCTAAGTTTTTGCCTATGAAAATGGTGGTTTTTGGGGTGATCTTGGTGTTCTGTTATAGCTGGAGGTATAAGGACGAGTTTAGGTTCTTTTTGGATGTTAATTGATCTTTAGGAATGCTTAGAAGTGATGGATCTTGGCTGGGTAATGTTGTAGAAGAGTTTGGAAGTGATTTCGATTGTGTTTGGTAGCCGAAATGTTAGTTTTGGTGAGAGCAACGAGTTTAGGTGTAATGGCTGAAGATTTCAATGCATGATGATGCATTAATCCTCTGCTTTGATGTGTTTAAAACAGGGGAGGCATCTTCGGATACTTGTGGTGTTGATCCGGAGGCTTGATCGGCGTTTCGCCAAGCTTGCGAAACGGAATTGGTGAGTGAAGTTGGGATTTCCAGTTTTGTAATGAATGTTTGAAGGTTTGGGAGCTTAGTTTAAGTCTAAGCAACTTAACTAAGCTCAAGAGTAAGTTTTCGGGAAAACTCTTTCTCTTGGATGAACCATGAGATGGTTGGATGCATTGTAGTTAATTTGCATGTTTAAATTCTGTTTTGAAAGCATGTTTTAGCATGATTAATGCTGGTTTTGAAAGCCATGTGTTGAAGGATGCTCAAGGTAAGAGATCCTTGGTTTGATATTAGTAAATGTGGTTTTGATGCATAGTGATGCACGATGGTTTAATGGCTTTGATTAATGCTTTAAAACAGTGGATTATTGATGATAAATGATGTATATTGGCAAGTGATGTGTGGTTTTAAAGTACTTGAATCGGATATAGTTAGCCGGCTATAGGATTGGGTGCACCGTGAATAAAGTCGCCTTGGATGTTGAGGGGTTGTAATTGTACCGTAAACTCCATCCAAGTACACTAACGAGATGGTTAAGATCACAATGGTGGTTAAAAGTCCATGTGTGGATCTTGTGTTGTGTGTCCCGTGTTCTCGTTAGTGATGTTATACAACTACCGATGAGTGATGTGGAGGGGTTGTGATTGTACCGTTAAACTCCATCATGGGTGTTGAGGGGTTGTGATTGTACCGGTAAACTCCACCTTGTGTGTTCGGTAGTGTGTATGAAGCGTATGGGACAACGCTTGTAATCCGCGTATCCGATTGTGTTTTATGTTGTAAACGGGTATGGTTTATCACTTGGAAGCCAATATGACATGTTGATGTTAATGAAGCATGAGATGCTTGATGTGTATGCAATGTTGCATGAGAAACAATGTTAATGTGTTAAAAGGCTTTGTGAAAAGTGTTTTATAAAATGCATTATTGTGTTGTCTCTTTAGAGCATGCCTCACTAAGCATTTGTGCTTACGCTCTCTCTCTTGAACCAATAATGCAGATAATTGAGGTGTTTGAGGGCAACAAGGAGGCTAAGAATCCAAGGGAAAGCTAAGCTCATGTATGGTGACTTTTTCACAACATTATTAGTTTTTGATATTTGGCAATGGGAACCTAGGTTGTGTTTTGGGAGATGTTTTGGACTCCCCAATTGTGGCATGATGCCTTTGATGTTTTGGATTTGTAAATGGCCATTGTGATGTTTCTTTTGGTGTTTTGATGGTTGGTTGGTTTTGGATATTAGGATGCATGCCTATAGGCTTGAGGATTTCCTTGATTGATGCCATGAATATGTTTTGATGTTGCAAACATGTACCTTAATTGCATGATGACATGTTGGCATGATTAGGAAGTCATTAGGGTGTGTTTGAGTGGTTAAATGTATGTTAAACCAGCAAATTCTGCACTTTCTGGGCAATCCGTATCGGAACGGGCACTAGCGTTTCGAAACGGGGGCCTGTAATGGCCTTCGTGTATCGAAACGGGTAGAGGTCGTCCCGAAACGTTTTGGCCACTGCCAGCCCCTATTTCGTTACAGGTCTCGGAACGAACCCGCGTTTCGGAACGGTCAACCCCGTTCCGAAACAGATGACCGTTGGGCACTGATTTGAATGGTTTTAAGGTTTGCAAGCTTTACGTTTTGGTCCTGAAAATCGTTTTTGCAATTGCTTGAGTTTGTGATGTCCGTTTAAGGTGAAATTTGTCAGGGAAGCATGTAATATGATTAATTTGATATTGGTAACTTAAAAATCAGTTAAATCCTCCATCTTTCTTGAATTTACAATTTGGTCCTTAACTTTTGTATGTTCTGTAATTGAGTCCCTTATCGCTTTTCGATCGCTGTGCTTTTCAAGTATGATTTTCTCAAGGGTACGCTTAGGAATAATGTGCATCTAGACAAGTTTAAAAAGAAAAAAGGGTCGTTAATCAAGGTTGACTTTCGAGTTGACTTTGGTTTTCCTCGTGTAATCTTCGTAGTTCGGGTCAACCGTCTAGGCCGGGCTAAGGGGGTTACATGGCCCAACCATCTATGAGAAGATGTCTTCTTGTGAGAGAGCAAAGGAGGTATAGAACAAGCTTGAAGTCACATACGAGGGAACCGATGAAGTTAAGGAGACCATAATTGGGCTCCTCATCTTAGAGTATGAGAACTTCAAGATGGATCCGAAAGAGAACATCGAGAAGATTTTTGATAGGTTCTCCACTATCACCAATGGTCTCAAAGGCTATGGAGAAGCCATCTCGCAGGAAAAACTTGTCCGTAAGCTCATCTACTCACTTCCCAAGTCTTGGGACTAAAAGAGGACCGCCATCATCGAAGCCAAGAACTTAAAGACTTTGAAACTTGATGAACTCATGAGGTCACTCCTCACTCATCAAATCATGAAGAAAAACAAATAAGATGAGAAGAAGAGGGAAGAAATTAGAGCTATGGGGAGAAGAAGATCAAAGGGCTTGGCATCAACACAAATGTCATTGCTCTCAAGTCCTCCACTTGTCATCATGTAGATTCTAGTGAGGAGGAAAGTGAAGATGAAGAGATGACCTATCTCTTCAACAAATTTGCCCGGTTCATGAAAAGCGAAATGGAAAATTCCAAGCATGAATCGAGGAAGAAGATGAAGAATTCCCACAAGTCCAACAAGAGGGGATCATCTTCAAAGCAAGCATATGTGGCCACATGGAGCGATGAAGACTCCACCGATGATGAAGTAGCCCACCTATGCTTGATGGCCCTCAATGAGGGGGAGGTAACTTCTAACTCATCTATTTCAAATTCATATACATTTGATGAGTTGCAAGATGCCTATGATGATTTGCTTTTGGAATTCAAGGCATCATTTTCCAAAAACAAAAAGTTGATTTCAAAAATAAAAATTGAAAATGATTTGCTTTCCAAAACAAATCTTGAACTTGAAGCAAAATTAAAAGATTTTGAACAAAAATGTTTTGATTTACAAAATTTTCTTCTGAAAGTTCAAAAAGAAAAAGATTTGATTTCCAAAGAGCTAGAAAAGAAAAACAATTTTGGAAAATCAAATTTTTATGTAAGACAATCTAGTGCCCCTAGATTTGTAAAAGGAAAATGTTTTAGAAGTATTTGGGTCCCAAAAGGACTTATTACTTCAATTAAAAAGGATGAAATTAAAAAATGGATTCCTAAGGGGACTGAAGTTTGTGCTACTAACGTTTATGGATCCAAAGTAATTTGGATACCAAAAATCACTTGATTGTCTTTTGCTAGGTGTGATGGAGAATGATCAACAAGTCCAATTAATGAGGGGGAGCTCCATGCACACAAAGGAAGAACACTTGAAGAAGGAAGGCTTCACATCCTCCCTTGGGTTCAAGTGTTGGTAAAAATCTAGTTGTTTTTGTTTTTTATTTGATTTATTTTTTCATTTAATTCAACTAGATGATCATATATGTTTGACTAACACTTTATTGATGTTTTGAGTAAGAGGGAGCCATTTTAAAACCAAATTCTTATTTTTTGTCATTTTTTACCTCTATTGTTATTTTGAGCTTAAAAGTATTTTGAATTCTTTTTGATATAACAAAAAGAGGGAGAAATGTGGTTAGAAAAATTGGATTTTCAAATGAATAAGGGGGAGCTTTATTTGATTTCACATCTTTAATCTCTTATTAAAATTTTTAATCTTAAAAGGGGAGAATCCCAAACAATTTTTCAAGTTGGTTTTATTATATCAAAAGGGGGAGATTGTAGAACTAATGTTTTGATATAATAATTGAAAAATGTTTTGGACTAGTTTGAAAAGAATTCAAAATTATTTCTAAAGTCCAAATAACTTGAAACTATGTTTAGGGGATGTTTTCAAATGATTTTACATGTTTTCAAAAGCTAAACTACACAAAACCATCAAGGTGTTTCGAAACACCCTTAGGTGTTTCGATACGGTGTCTTCAAGTGTCAAAAACGTTTCGATATGGGTATCGAAACGAGTCTTTTCTGGATGAGATTTCTGCCCAGCTTTTCGATACGGGCTATGCAGTTTCGATATGCCTACGTGGCATCGACCACAACGGTCATAAACCCCAACGGCTATTTTCCAACTAACATTTAATGTAAAGTGTTTCGATACAGGCATTTCGATACGACCCATGGCGTTTCGGTACGGATGCTCGTCAGACTGCAACGACTCTTTCTACTTGAAGAGCATATCGAAACGGGTTCGAGCGTTTCAATACGGGTAGCAATAGAACCGCATTTATTGTGGGAAATAAAGTCCTCAATGGCTCCAATTCAACCCCAACGGCTAGTAACGGCTATAAACTCATTAAGGAGTATAAAAGAGACCTCCAAGCATAAATATATGGTAAAATGCTTCAATTGTCAATCAACAAATGATCAAAAAGTGTCTTTATATTTAAATTGTCAATTCCTTGTATAGACAAACACTAGTGAGCCAAAATTGTCAAATTTGCTCAAGTGTTTTAGGTTTTAGGTGAGTGCAAATTGTGCAAATAAATACCTATTAGAGGGATTTAAGTTTGCTTATATTTTCTCTTTGTAAAGAGGGTTTGATCAAGGCTTTGGGTAGAAAGCTTGATCGGTGTATAAGGGTTTCCTCATAAGCCTAGAAAAGGGGACGAATCAATAGTGGATTGATTGGAAATCCTTAGTGGGAAGCCAAGGTAGTGGATGTCGACCTTGGTTAGAAGGTTGAACCACTCTAAAATCATTGTGTCATTTACATTTTAGCTTCCACACCACATCCACCAAAAATTCCACCTCTCCACCACTTGGATGCATTGTAGTTAATTTGCATGTTTAAATTCTGTTTTGAAAGCATGTTTTAGCATGATTAATGCTGGTTTTGAAAGCCATGTGTTGAAGGATGCTCAAGGTAAGAGATCCTTGGTTTGATATTAGTAAATGTGGTTTTGATGCATAGTGATGCACGATGGTTTAATGGCTTTGATTAATGCTTTAAAACAGTGGATTATTGATGATAAATGATGTATATTGGCAAGTGATGTGTGGTTTTAAAGTACTTGAATCGGATATAGTTAGCCGGCTATAGGATTGGGTGCACCGTGAATAAAGTCGCCTTGGATGTTGAGGGGTTGTAATTGTACCGTAAACTCCATCCAAGTACACTAACGAGATGGTTAAGATCACAATGGTGGTTAAAAGTCCATGTGTGGATCTTGTGTTGTGTGTCCCGTGTTCTCGTTAGTGATGTTATACAACTACCGATGAGTGATGTGGAGGGGTTGTGATTGTACCGTTAAACTCCATCATGGGTGTTGAGGGGTTGTGATTGTACCGGTAAACTCCACCTTGTGTGTTCGGTAGTGTGTATGAAGCGTATGGGACAACGCTTGTAATCCGCGTATCCGATTGTGTTTTATGTTGTAAACGGGTATGGTTTATCACTTGGAAGCCAATATGACATGTTGATGTTAATGAAGCATGAGATGCTTGATGTGTATGCAATGTTGCATGAGAAACAATGTTAATGTGTTAAAAGGCTTTGTGAAAAGTGTTTTATAAAATGCATTATTGTGTTGTCTCTTTAGAGCATGCCTCACTAAGCATTTGTGCTTACGCTCTCTCTCTTGAACCAATAATGCAGATAATTGAGGTGTTTGAGGGCAACAAGGAGGCTAAGAATCCAAGGGAAAGCTAAGCTCATGTATGGTGACTTTTTCACAACATTATTAGTTTTTGATATTTGGCAATGGGAACCTAGGTTGTGTTTTGGGAGATGTTTTGGACTCCCCAATTGTGGCATGATGCCTTTGATGTTTTGGATTTGTAAATGGCCATTGTGATGTTTCTTTTGGTGTTTTGATGGTTGGTTGGTTTTGGATATTAGGATGCATGCCTATAGGCTTGAGGATTTCCTTGATTGATGCCATGAATATGTTTTGATGTTGCAAACATGTACCTTAATTGCATGATGACATGTTGGCATGATTAGGAAGTCATTAGGGTGTGTTTGAGTGGTTAAATGTATGTTAAACCAGCAAATTCTGCACTTTCTGGGCAATCCGTATCGGAACGGGCACTAGCGTTTCGAAACGGGGGCCTGTAATGGCCTTCGTGTATCGAAACGGGTAGAGGTCGTCCCGAAACGTTTTGGCCACTGCCAGCCCCTATTTCGTTACAGGTCTCGGAACGAACCCGCGTTTCGGAACGGTCAACCCCGTTCCGAAACAGATGACCGTTGGGCACTGATTTGAATGGTTTTAAGGTTTGCAAGCTTTACGTTTTGGTCCTGAAAATCGTTTTTGCAATTGCTTGAGTTTGTGATGTCCGTTTAAGGTGAAATTTGTCAGGGAAGCATGTAATATGATTAATTTGATATTGGTAACTTAAAAATCAGTTAAATCCTCCATCTTTCTTGAATTTACAATTTGGTCCTTAACTTTTGTATGTTCTGTAATTGAGTCCCTTATCGCTTTTCGATCGCTGTGCTTTTCAAGTATGATTTTCTCAAGGGTACGCTTAGGAATAATGTGCATCTAGACAAGTTTAAAAAGAAAAAAGGGTCGTTAATCAAGGTTGACTTTCGAGTTGACTTTGGTTTTCCTCGTGTAATCTTCGTAGTTCGGGTCAACCGTCTAGGCCGGGCTAAGGGGGTTACATGGCCCAACCATCTATGAGAAGATGTCTTCTTGTGAGAGAGCAAAGGAGGTATAGAACAAGCTTGAAGTCACATACGAGGGAACCGATGAAGTTAAGGAGACCATAATTGGGCTCCTCATCTTAGAGTATGAGAACTTCAAGATGGATCCGAAAGAGAACATCGAGAAGATTTTTGATAGGTTCTCCACTATCACCAATGGTCTCAAAGGCTATGGAGAAGCCATCTCGCAGGAAAAACTTGTCCGTAAGCTCATCTACTCACTTCCCAAGTCTTGGGACTAAAAGAGGACCGCCATCATCGAAGCCAAGAACTTAAAGACTTTGAAACTTGATGAACTCATGAGGTCACTCCTCACTCATCAAATCATGAAGAAAAACAAATAAGATGAGAAGAAGAGGGAAGAAATTAGAGCTATGGGGAGAAGAAGATCAAAGGGCTTGGCATCAACACAAATGTCATTGCTCTCAAGTCCTCCACTTGTCATCATGTAGATTCTAGTGAGGAGGAAAGTGAAGATGAAGAGATGACCTATCTCTTCAACAAATTTGCCCGGTTCATGAAAAGCGAAATGGAAAATTCCAAGCATGAATCGAGGAAGAAGATGAAGAATTCCCACAAGTCCAACAAGAGGGGATCATCTTCAAAGCAAGCATATGTGGCCACATGGAGCGATGAAGACTCCACCGATGATGAAGTAGCCCACCTATGCTTGATGGCCCTCAATGAGGGGGAGGTAACTTCTAACTCATCTATTTCAAATTCATATACATTTGATGAGTTGCAAGATGCCTATGATGATTTGCTTTTGGAATTCAAGGCATCATTTTCCAAAAACAAAAAGTTGATTTCAAAAATAAAAATTGAAAATGATTTGCTTTCCAAAACAAATCTTGAACTTGAAGCAAAATTAAAATATTTTGAACAAAAATGTTTTGATTTACAAAATTTGCTTATTAAAGTTCAAAAAGAAAAAGATTTGATTTCCAAAGAGCTAGAAAAGAAAAACAATTTTGGAAAATCAAATTTTTATGAAAGACAATCTAGTGCCCCTAGATTTGTAAAAGGAAAATGTTTTAGAAGTATTTGGGTCCCAAAAGGACTTAGTACTTCAATTAAAAAGGATGAAATTAAAAAATGAATTCCTAAGGGGACTAAAGTTTGTGCTACTAACGTTTATGGATCCAAAGCAATTTGGATACCAAAAATCACTTGATTGTCTTTTGCTAGGTGTGATGGAGAATGATCAACAAGTTCAATTAATGAGGGGAGCTCCATGCACACAAAGGAAGAACACTTGAAGAAGGAAGACTTCACATCCTCCCTTGGGTTCAAGTGTTGGTAAAAATCTAGTTGTTTTTGTTTTTTTATTTGATTTACTTTTTCATTTAATTCAACTAGATGATCATATATGTTTGACTAACACTTTATTGATGTTTTGAGTAAGGGGGAGCCATTTTAAAACCAAATTCTTATTTTTTGTCATTTTTTACCTCTATTGTTATTTTGAGCTTAAAAGTATTTTGAATTCATTTTGATATAACAAAAGGGGGAGAAATGTGGTTTGAAAAATTGGATTTTCAAATGAATAAGGGGGAGCTTTATTTGATTTCACATATTTAATCTCTTATTCAAAATTTTAAACTTAAAGGGGGAGAATCCCAAACAAAATTTCAAGTTGGTTTTATTATATCAAAAAGGGGGAGATTGTAGAACTAATGTTTTGATATAATAATTGAAAAATATTTTGGACTAATTTGAAAAGAATTCAAAATTATTTCTATAGTCCAAATAACTTGAAACTATGTTTAGGGGATGTTTTCAAAGGCTATTACACGTTTTCAAAAGCCAAACTACACAAAACCATCTAGGTGTTTCGAAACACCCTTAGGTGTTTCAATACGGTGTCTTCTAGTGTTAAAAACGTTTCGATACGGGTATCGAAACGAGTTTTTTCTAGATGAGATTTCTTCCAGCGTTTCGATACGAGCTATGCCGTTTCGATACGCCTACGTGGCATCGACCATAACGGTCATAAACCCCAACGACTATTTTCCAACTAAAATTCAAATGTAGAGCATTTCGATATGGTGCCTAGCGTTTCGATACGGCCCATGGCGTTTCGGTACGGATGCTCGTCAGACTGCAACGACTCTTTCTACTTGAAGAGCGTATCGAAACGGGTTCGAGTTTTTCGATACAGGTAGCAGCAGAACTGCATTTATGGTGGGAAATAAAGTCCTCAACGGCTCCAATTCAACCCCAACGGCTAGTAACAACTATAAACTCATTAGGGGGTATAAAAGGGACCTCCAATCATCAAGATATGGTAAATGCTTCAATTGTCAATCAACAAATGATCAAAAAGTGTCTTTGTATTTAAATTGTCAATTCCTTGTATAGACAAACACTAGTGAGCCAAAATTGTCAAATTTGCTCAAGTGTTTTAGGTTTTGGGTGAGTGCAAATTGTGCAAACAAATACCTATTAGAGGGATTTAAGTTTGCTTATCTTTTCTCTTTGTAAAGAGGGTTTGATCAAGGCTTTGGGTAGAAAACTTGATCGGTGTATAAGGGTATCCTCCTAAGCCTAGAAAAGGGGACGAATCAATAGTGGATTGATCGGAAATCCTTAGTGGGAAGTTAAGGTAGTGGATGTAGACCTTGGTTAGAAGGTTGAACCACTCTAAAATCATTGTGTCATTTACATTTTAGCTTCCACCCCACATCCACCAAAAATTCCACCTCTCCACCACTTGGTGAGCAAGATCGGTTGAAGGAATCGAGCACCCTAAAACTCAACATACTCTTTTGGGTAAAATAACCCAATAAACACATTTTTGAGTTTTCCCGCCTAATCTTGTCCACGTGGAAGCTTCTAATTTGTCCAAACAATAAGACGCAGATCACAGTTTTCTCTCTACTAAGCTATCAACGACTGGCTGTTGACGTCATCCATATGACGTCAACCTGATGTCACTCCCACTATCTCCTATAATTACGGAGAAAGAAAATTTATTGTACAATAATGAGCTAATAATTACAACATTAAAAATCTAAGAAATGAAAAGAGAGAAGAAGCTTTACCGAGAGCTGAAAGGACGCCGAGAACTTGATCGGAAGCCAGAGACTTCACCGGAGCTGCTGTTTAGAGCCGTCGGAATGTAAAGCTCTTTTCGATATTTCATTTTCTGCAAACGAAAACACAATATGTTGGTATATAGCCGATAAAAAACAGTATAGAAATAAGCTAGGGTGGTCGGAGCTTATCTATGGTCGCCGGAGTGTTTAGGGCAACACTGGTCGGAGTCAAACAGGGGGTATTTGGGTAGATTTAGAGGAGAAGACGGGTGATCCTGTCGAATCGGGTAAATTTAGGCGATTTAAAGTTCAAGATTGATTTTTTTGAGAAAGTTAGGGTTCTAGCACGACGACCGAAAATTACTTCATGATCGTTGAAATGAGGTCAGGGATGACTAGAGGGTAAATGGTTATGGCCATCGTCACCTGCGACAGCTGGAAGTCGACTCCCGACGGCTAGTGAACTGGTCGAAAATGATCAGGGGTGGCTAAGGAGGATTGAGGGACGGTGCAAGTGGTGGCCTATGACCGGAATCTTTGGTGTTCATCCTTTTCTAAAGGAAAGAGGATGAACACTACAAAAAATAAGGGTTTTTGATCTTTGAAAAACATGAAAGTGAGGGAAGTTTGGTGTTTATGGAGATTAAATGGAAAAAACGAGATGCATTTGGTGTTTAAGATGGATCAAAACGAAAAAAGTGGATGAATTTGGGATGACTTTTGAGAAGAACATGTGGGTTTGATCGAGTGGGGGTTGGTTTTCTGGGTTAAAGTTGTTAGAGTTGAGAGGATTTTTGAGGGGAGAGATGGTGGAGGGAGAGAGTGAAAATGGGTTTATGTCCGAGTTAAACTCTGTTTGGGATATTTATAGCCGAGTAAGAACGACGCCGTTTTGGTGAGCAATTTTATAAGGTACCGATAACGGGCATTCGTGGGGTGCTAACCCTTCCCCACATGTAACAGACTCCCGAACATAAACTTTGAAAGAACGAATCTCTAGTTGTTTTTTTATGGAGTTCAGTCTACTAAAGTGATCGGTGGCAACTCCCAAATGTTTTTAAAATTAAATAAAAAGGAAAAATCCAATTTTCAAGATTATTCAATTTCAAAAATTAAATTTAAAAGGAAGAAACCTACTTTTTCAAGATTAATTAATTTCAAAATTGAATTAAAAGGTAAAACCCTAATTTTTAAAAATTAACTGCCAGAGTTATTTTCACCCGATTAAAAATGGTTTCGACATTAATTTTTCACTTTTTGGGGCGATATTTTAATTTTCATAAAAAATATTTAATTTAATTAAAATTTATTTTTATAACCAAAGAGGTTGGTCCAAGTGATAAGCAGCTTGGTATCGCTTGAGCAAGTCTTAAGTTCGAGGCCTTATGTATGCAGGAAATCTATGTCAGGAGACTCACCCATCAAAGCCAGGTGTGTGGCACGAGTCGAACTGGAGACTAATTATAATGAGATGATATTAATTGGTTTTAATTTAAACGGCTTTCTATAACCATATACTATATATATATATATATATATATATATATATATATATATATTTCTTCATTTTTTTCATATGTGATGTGTAACCCCCTAGACCCGCCTATGCGTTACGACGAATCCTAGGAAGTTACATTAGGGTCACAAGAGCGACCCACAGTAAAAGTACACATAAAACATTTTTTTGCTCAAACACTTATTAAACCGTAAAATCAACTTCTTTTGTTTAAAATACCATTTCAGGAAGTCATTTAAACACATAACAAAAATTTCAGAAAGTGTTTTACAGACACTATCATAAAAAAATACAAGACATACATGCCCACTAAATATACAGTATCGTACTCCAGAGGCAACGCCGAGAGAACTCCGAACACTGATGCCAAACATTATACCATGACATATTCTTTTAACCTGTGATGGTAAAAACAACATGAGCTTGGAAAAGCTCAGTAATACAGAACTATCAAAAGATGCTATAAGCTCATGCAGATATATGGTAGGCATAACATTTTCATGATGTTCCAAGTAGTAACAGTCTTCATTTCTTTTCCGTTATTTCAGGGTAACGTTATACTTGAGAATAACGATACTTGTTCTTTATTCAATCATCGAGTAACAAACGAGAATTATACAAACTGATAGATTACAAAGATGGAAACAAAAAGTTTAGTATCTAGTGTCTTCCAATAAGTACAGATCAAACATGCATAAATACATACCACTCATATCATAAGAACACATAACAATTCAATGTAAATGTTCAAGTACATACAAGGGTTTACTAGTAACTACCCTCCAACCTTACTCTAAAAATATGCAGTCCCCAAGAACTGTATTCATAAGGACTTACCCTAGGCTCGATGAGCATAGGTGCCACCTAAGGGGCTGCCTTAGGTCTATAAGGATTTACCCATGCTAAAGCATCAGAACCTACCCAAGGGGAGACCTTAAGTTCATAAGGATTTACCAGCTTGATCAGGGCTGTACCAACAGAGACTTCATAATATAACCCAACAGTATACCCCAGATAACAATCGGTATTCAAATTTCAGATATGGGTAACATAATACATATGGCAGACATATTCCATTCGAGGCATAAGAAACAGAAGTTCATGCTCTTTATACACATATATGGGCATAGCATTAAGTAGACAATATCAGCATTCATCATGCAAACAGAGTGTACCATCCTAGGTCAAGCTAACAGATTATACTATTACTTACATCAGGCAGACATACAATATTATCACAGATCAAATAACCACATAGCACAATCATATACCAAGTATATAGATCAAGCGGACTTACAACGAGTAGGTAGAAAATGTTATTATATGTCCAATTCATCATTTCATCAAGCATATCATCGTTCATAATTAAGTCATTAGATTGTTCACTAACATGTAATAATCATACAACACATTCAACTGAATGTAGCACACATGGAACACACTAGGTGGAGCAATTTGTTTCTTGGAGATACTTGGCATTTACAGAAGGGAACATGTTAAAATTTTGACAATTTGAACGAATTTCATAAACAAGGCCCCTATTAAAAGGGGGTTCGTACCAACAGTTTAAACCAGATATTCAGGAGTTGATACATAAAGATCTTTGAGGGTTTAGATAAATCATGAGTAATTTAGTCATTTAAGCCTACACGAGAATTATGGTCATTTTATCATACATGGGTGATTTGGTAATTTATACCAACGAGGCATAAACAGTCGCTCGAGGAAATTCTATTTACTCATCAGGTTTTCAGCCAAGCATTCATAGATTTCTATGTTAAGATATTTCACGATATCGGATACATTTATGGATATTTGATTACTTTAGCAAATGAGGGCATTTTTTGTCATTTAAGTATTAGGGGTGATTTTGTAATTTAGCCCAATAATGATAAAATAATGATTTACAATACTTAAGATTTTCTAAAGTTTTTTTAGCCTTCAAACTATCCGAACTAACATATCCCGACCTTGTAGTACTAACCGACCCTTCAAATGCATCTAGCTATATCATATATCTGAACGATTGATTTCATATTTCACCACATGACTTGTCACGGAGTAGTCGAACTTATATTCTGTGCGGAAAAACTTCCAACCTTATATTAACATAAGGAGTGATTAACGTACGTGGGTCAAGCTTCAACCCTTAGGGGCATTTCAGTCATTTTCAACTTTATTTGCATTTCCGGAATTTTATCAGAGGCAATTTATTTATTCCAATCAAAGGGGTATTTCAGTCATTTTGAAGCTCGTGATATCCATCATTCTTGTCAATTGAACCATATATAATATTCCAATCATTTAAGTACTCGTGGGTGTTTCGGCCATTCACGAAATTTCGGTACCTCCAGCCACTTCATTCAATTTCAGAACTCAAAGGTTTATCCATCGTTCCAATTAATTTGCAAACCTCGGTGTCTGATGATACTTCAGCCTTTTTGGTCAACACAATCCTTCCGATTAATTTAACCATAACAATATTTCTAATATTTTTTTGTCGTTTCCCGTAAATCTATATTCGAAAATTCATTCCAAAATCAAAGAACCCTAACATCTTTCAATCTCGAAGGTTTAAATCTTGTTACCATAACTTTCCAAGTAGTTCGAGGTTTTCAGATTAATTAGGTTGTTTTACCATATCTAGTGTAGGCTTCTATATCGCTTCCAATTCCAAGGGTATTTTAGTCATTCTCATACCTTAAGGGGCATTTTCATAATTTCATATCCAAATATTCTTCACATTTAATCATTTGACACTAATAATCGGATTTGGAGATTAGCTACCTTAGTAATTACTTATTGAACTCCAGATCCTTCTAACTTATTGATCTTCTCATTCGAGCATTGCAATCTTATCTAGATTATCATACTCATTTTCATATCCGATTTGACTTGAGCAGAATTAACAGTACTCATCATCATTTTTATGCATGCATTAACAAATATCAGCATGTTCGTAAAGCATACAAGAGGTAGTAATGTATTACCTTAACTCTGAGCTATATCGGTCGATTCATGAAACCCCATTTGATTGCACTCGAACTCAAATTCAACGTCCATCAACAATTCGTATTCAAGGAGCTATGAGTACCTTCAATTACACAAATTCACATTTCAGTCCTTACTCACAATACTCCTAATTGAATAATTAACACATATAGAAGTTTGAGTTCAAGGTTAGATTCAAAGGCTTTTGATCAGAATTTTGCGAAACGAGCTTCAAAAACGGACTCAAGACGTCGAAAAACATAAGATAGGGCTTTTTCGGAAAATTTTGACTTTTTGGTCATAGTCAACGCTGACGTCAGCAGGTCAACGCTGACGTCAGCATGTCAACAGTCAACAGGGTCAGAGTCAACGCTGACGTTAGCAGGTCAATGGGTAGAGGTCAACTGAGTTGACTCGACTGACTCACTGTGCTGACTCGAGCTGAGTTGACTCAGACTGACTCAACGGGTTGACTCGGTTTAGACCGGTTCGGGTTGAATGGGTCAGCCAGTTCAGATTGGTTCTTACCCCAAAGCTCAGAATAGACGGACAGTCGCCAGTAAAGTTGCTGGAGTTGCCGAAATCAATGTTTTTCACCTAAAAATAAATGGGTAGGCGATTACACGATTTTTCCCAACTACACACAATCAAAATTCCACCAGAATTAGACCGGAACTCACCAAATAAACATAACGATGTCATAATCCGAGAAGCTCTGTTAGGAGTCTTACCGGCGTCGATCAGACGCGAAACCTTAAGGGTTTTGGTTCATCGATGAGCCTTCAACCGACTCTCCATGGTGAAAGACGACCTCATCGCGCGAGTGGCTCATGGGATCGGGTCTAGGATACGACGGCGAGCACGTTGCTGGTGGCCGTGCACGCCATCGGCCGGCGGTGGGGCTGATCGCGCAAGGGTGGTCGGAAGATGAGGAGTCTCAAAATATCTAGATCCATCTGATATTTTTTCAGTTCCAGGGTGGTTGCATTCAATATGGTAGATAGGGCTAATTCAGACTTTTATTTTTTCTATTTTATTTTTGAGGTAATATAGCATATCTTAATATTAAGGTCGAGTAAACAGAGCCCAAAGATTACTTTAGCTTGATTGGTTAGGGCATTGGTTCTCCACTCAAGGGGTAATTGGTTCAAATCCCATTGATAATATTTTTCTCTTTTTCTTTCTTTCTTCTCCCTTTTTTTTTGCATCAATTATTATTTTGTGGGTGTTACATGATGTACATAGACCAGGCAAAGTTTAAGAACTCAACTCAAAACTTGAAACTAGTTCACTAATTACTAAAAATTTTGAGTTATTATAGTCATATTTTATAACTCAAACTTTATTTGAACTTTTTTCAAATCGAGTTGAGTTTATAAAATTACTATTTGAATTAAGTTGAGCCAATTTTTTTTACTTGGAATCAAATTTTGCTCATCCAGACTTAAACAAGAATAACTTTGTATAATAGTCACGCAAAGTGAAATTTAAATCCATAATAAATATTAATTAACAATAAATACTTATATATAATGAAACTCGAAGCTAAACACTTATGTTTCTAATAACCATCAACAAGAATTATATTTTTTTAAAGAAAGGCTTCTTTTTAGGAAATGGCACTTGTTTTTTTCTCAATATAGTTTATAAGGTATTTTTTAAGGATAATTGTTTGGAACATTGTTAACATGAAGAAATTTTCACACCCTTAAAATAATGAAAATTGTTTTATTTAATTTTATTTTGATTTTTTAAATATGTAAAAAAAGACTTCTTAGACCATTTCAAAAAGTGTTTGTGGAAATTGGCTTATGGTAACGCCACATGTGGAGGGGTCATCCGGGATCACACTGAGAATTAATTGTTGGGATTTTGCAAGTATTTAGGTATTTGTTCAATTCTTGAGGCGGAGTTATGGGGTGTTTACATTGGTCTGTAGAATGCGCGAGAAGACGGGTTATAAACAAGTTGAGGTGGAATTGTACTCCATGGAGGTTGTTGGTTTATTACAGTCTATTTATGTTGGCCTTGTCAGGCTTTCCATCCTCTTGCATATCAAAGAGCTGTTAAATCGTTGATGAAAGGTTCGTTTTCAGCATATGCCTAGGGGCTGCAACCAGGTTGCAGATCATATGGCCAAGCTCGCAAGTCGTTCTGATTTAGAGGTGCATTGTATCTGTTATTCGTCGGATGTGGTTGGTCCGTTGCTACGGATAGATGGTTGGTTCGGTGTGTAATTGTTGTTGAAATTGTTTTGTTTTCTTTGTGTTTCTTAAACAGGGTTATTCTATTGTTTATTTTTTAGGTATATCAGGTGTACTATTTTCTTCTTTTTAGGTATACAGAGATTTTTAATAAGGTATATGGCAATACTTCTCGTGCATGATCCTCAGTTATGCAATCATACCTTTTACCTTTAAGAGTGTTTGTGGAAACATTTTTCATTGATATTGCACTAAAAATATTTATAGTACTTCTTTAGCTGAAACCATTGCATCTTTCTCAAAGGTTGCTGATGTATGGAACTCCAGTGTTTTCGGGTACATAGGGGCAAAAAAATGGCCTATTATGGCACGACTTAGAGGGTCGCAGAAGGCCCTTGAATGTCGTCACTCAAGCTTCCTTGTTCAACTAGAACATGATCTTCTGATTGAGCTCGAACAACTTCTTGATCAAGAGGAACTTTTGTGGAGACAAAAGTCACATTTGAATTGGATTTCTAGTGGTGATCGTAACACAACATACTTTCATAGAAAAGCCAAGCTTCGCAAGTCTCGCAATAGAGTAAGTTGATTAAAAATTTCGGATGGTTCATGGTGTGACGATGAAGATGTATTCAAGGATGAAGCATCCAAATATTTTAAGGGCCTTTATTCTGACGCTAATCCATCAGTTGGTAGGTATTCTGTTTCCGGTTGTTTCCCTCGTATTGGAAATCATATTTTGGAACCTCTAATTACAATCCCATCTATGGAAGAAATTCGTGACGCTTTAATGGATATGTCTCCTCTTAAAGCTCCAGGTTCTGATGGCCTACATGCTGACTTTTTTCAGAAACAGTGGTCGGTTGTTGGACATGATGTTTGTCGAGCCATTCAATTATTTTTTCAAGAGGGTGAGCTTGAGTCATCGCTTAGCCGTACAACAATTGTTCTTATTTCTAAGGTCGATGTACCACATTCTTTTGCAGATTTTCGACCAATTGGTCTTTGCTTGGTAATCCAGAAGCTCATCTCCAAGGTTATTGTCTAACGTTTACGTCATATCATGCCTTTGCTTGTTCAACCAACTCAGACAAGTTTTATAGTGGGTCGGTCAATCACTAAAAATATAATCTTAAATCAAGAGATAGTTCATTCAATGAGGTTAAAAAAACACAGTAGGGTTGGCTCGTAGTCAAAGTTGATTTAGAAAAGGCTTTTGATCGCGTAAGATGGGAGTTTATCCGAGAGACACTCTTTGATGTAGGTTTTCCACCACTTTTTATTCAACTTATAATGCGCTGTGTTTCAGCTTCTTCTCTCCAAGTTCAGTGGAATGGCTCGCTCTCTAAGGCCTTTTCTCCCGAACATGGAGTTAGACAAGGAGACCCGCTTTCTCCTTACTTGTTTGTCCTAACTATGGAACGATTGGGTCATGCCATTCGAAATGTGATAAGTTCCGGAGATTGGGTGCCTTTTCAGATGGCTCGTCATGGCATTCCGTTCTCACACCTCTTTTTTGCAAATGACCTTATCTTTTATGCTAAGGCCACTATTGAACAAGCTACAGTTATATCATCTATCTTGTTTGAGTTTGGTTATTTCTCTGGTCACAAGGTTAATGCACATAAAACGCGGGTTTACTTCACCCCCAATATTGATCCTGTTATCCGACAAGATGTTAGTGCGTCTCTCGGATATCAGGAAACCATGGATTTGGGTGTTTATTTAGGTGTACCAGTTCTCCATCATCGAATTCGTTGTGCGGATTTTGAGTTCATCATCGAAAGAATGCTGCAGAAGCTGAATGGGTGGGCTGGTATATCCCTTTCGTTGGCTAGTCACATCACTTTAGCCAAATCTGTATTGGCGGCCATTCCAGCGTATTTCATGAAAACTACAAAGTTACCGGTGAGTATTTGTTCGGAAATTGATAAGCTTGTGCGTGGTTTTATCTGGGGTTCTACAGCAGCTTCTCGAAAGCCTTCTTTAGTTCATTGGGAAGCTATTTCTCAGCCTCTATTTCGTGGTGGCCTTGACATTTCACGTGCAAGGGATCGGAACGAGGCTTTTATGCAAAAGCTTGCCTTTACATTGGCTTATCGACCGACAGGGGTGTTGACCTTGAGGAAAAAGTATCGCATGTTGTTTATTTGTCCGTTGTCAATTTCATGCCATGCTTGCTCGCCTCTGTGGCGCACAATATCAAATGCGTGGGACTTGGTAAGGGAAAGAAATTTCTGACTTGTGGGCGATGGTGAGCTTGCTCATATGTGGAATGATAATTGGGTTCCGAGTTTGGGACCTTTGCTTCCTTATATTCATTTTTTTCATCAGGCGTGAATCAACTGGGTTTTAAGGATTTTATTACTCAAGAAGGCCAATGGGATTTTGCAAGGTTTGAGTCTATATTCCCGAGAGAAATTATATCTCACATTGCAGGTGTTTTTCCTCCGGCTTTGGGGGCTGGTCGTGATCATATAGCTTGGAATGGTACCGGCTCAGGTGTCTTTTCTCTAGCTTCGGCGTATGAGTTTTTAGTGGGAAATACTTGGAGCGATAAAGATATTAAATGGAGTCGCATCTAGTCTTTGTCGGTTTCGCAACGCGTTCGAACATTTTTATGGCTTGCTCTTAGAGAGCGTTTGATGACTAATGATGAGCGGATGCATCGTGGTCTTACTAGTGATTCATTTTGCCCATGTTGTGGTTGCTGCCGGGAGACTGTCATTCATATTCTCCGGGACTGCCCTCCAATTAGATCTCTTTGGCAGCACCTTATATCGCGTGATAACTTATTGGTTTTCTTTGATCTACCCCTTGATCGTTGGATTATTAATAATGTTTATTTTACAGGCTCTATGGGTGTTGTTGAACAACCATGGAATTATTTTTCCCCCTAATTTCTTTGGCAAGTCTGGAGAAGGCGTTGTGATTTTGTGTTTACTGGATCGTGCATGTCTTTGCCTGATATGTATAGGCTAAGTCTAGCTTGGTCATCTCACTTTGCTGATTCAAGTAAGGGGAGCTTCATCGTGGAGTTAGGCAAATGAAGACAGTGAAATGGCAACCTCCATTAGCGGGTGGCTTTGCTCTCAATACAGATGCATCGGTTGCATCACTTTCAAGCTATGATTTTGCTGGTGGAGTTATCCGTGGACAATCTGGTGATTGGGTGGTTGGATATCACAAACTTGTTGGAATCATTTCGCCTTTTCATGCCGAGCTTTGGAGCATTCTCATTGGCCTCCAAGTTGCTTGGTCGCAAGGGATTGAGAGGTTGCAAGTTCAATCAGACTGTGCTCATGCCCTGCGTCTATTACAGGATGTTTCAATGGATTGTGACTCATTGCCTCTAATTCAAGCTATTAATTCACTTCGTGGTCGTGGATGAGATGTTGATTTCCAATGGATTCCTCGCGAATGCAATATGGTGGCGGATGGCATGTCTAAGTTGTCTTTTTTCTTGCATCATGAGCTTTCACTATTTACTTCAGCACCAGAAATGGTTCAGTCGTTGCTGGATCGAGATTCTAATGATCATCCTTATCGAAGATATGCTCAGCTATAATTTCTAAGCTCTTAGTTTATGCCACATTTAAGATGAGAATATTTTATAAAAAAATATCCAATTAACAATTATAGATAACGGTGAGTAAAATTAAACTCCACTTGAAAAATCTGAATTTTTTGACTCGACGCAAAAAAGTAAACTCGTATTGACTCGACATGTAATTAGTGGATCAATTTTTAAGTTTGAGTTAAGCCCCTCAATTCTGTCTAATACATTTTACATATGAAAAAAATGAAGATATATACGTGTGTGTGTGTGTGTATGTAATATATATGGTTGTAGAAAATACTTTAAATTTGAACTGATTAGTAACATAACTTTATACATGTTTATTTAAACAAAAACTCGAACAACTAGACTTGACTCGAGTCGAATTTCATAAACTCAACTTGAATTTTTTTAAAATAAAGTTTGAATTATAAAATAGGACTAGACAACTCGACTAACTCAAAAAAAATTACTCGACTCGATCGATTGCTCACCCTAATTACAAATGAAATGATAAATAATTTTATATAATTATTAATCTTGTTTAAACAATTTTATAAGGTAAGATTAAACGTGTATAATTCTCGTCTATGAAATCACACCTTTCAAAAAAAAACGAAAAGTTTTCCTAAAAGTGGCCTTTAACATTGAGATCGGTAAGAATGATGTAAAATTGCCTTTTGAATGAAATCGATGCAAACAAAAAGGGATAGTTATGTTATTAATGCTTTCATAGTGGCCAATATATTTCATAACCAATTTTTGAGATTATTCAAAATTAATAGGAGAATTTAACGAGTGGTCTCAGTGAAAAAGAGGATGATGTTCATCATAAGTAATTCAAGTTGGAACAAATTTGTCAATAATATGTGTGTCTTATAAAAAGGTTAAGAAAAATATAAACAAATACTAATTTCTAATCACTTTAAGATTATTAAAAAATAATAATAACATTTTTATAACCATTGATATTTTCGAATCGTGTACTACATAGGTCTATTATGAGGACAACTTTCTAACCTAATTTTTTTCATACACAATGTCCTTATTTAAAATTTTGGCATTGCTTAAGAGACCAAGCGTTTTATCTCGCAAAAGCAACTAATACTAATAATATTTTATGCAGTATTGAAGTGTCATTTTTGCTTATGACCAAACACATTTGGTCTGTTAGTCAAGTTCTAACCCTATGGTATGCCATAAATTGCATTATTTCTCAAATGGCCATTACTACATTTTTATTTCTTTTCATTCAACTTTTGCTTATGACCAAACACATTTGGCCGGTTAGTCAAGTTGTTCATCTTTGTTTCTCATATTTCCTTAGGTCATGAGTTGTAGACTCACTAGGAACACCCATTCTTTCCCCTAAAGTCCCCTTCTCCTTCTCTCTAAGTAGGTTTAAGATTAAAATTAAGACTTATTAAAAAACTTTTGCTTATCATAGAAACCTATCATAACATTAATTTGTTTTATTGAATTTGGTGTCACAAATCATAGGGTATTAGTTCAGTTAAGGAAAATGTTAAAATACCTTCAAAAATTAATAAAATTAATTAAATATATCATAATATTAAATTATTGACTAAATTTGATGCCAATAGTAAAGTAATAATGTTTCCATAAGAAAAATACTAAAACATCTTTAAAAATTAAGAAAATCAATTATATTATAGGCTACTTATTCCATGCACAAGCTCTTGTGGTAATTTTGTTTATACAATCGCCTTAGTTTTAAGGTTTTAAGTGTAATAGTTTTGATTTTATGGGCTATTGATAAAATTTTGAGTTTAGGATTAAAATTTAGGGTTTATAGGTTAAAACCAAAACCCCTAACCATATTACCATAAAACCTAAATTCTAACCCTAAACCTAAAATTTTAACCATGAACCCTAATTTCTAAATCCCTACACTAAAAACTCTAAACTCTACAATTGAGGCGCTTGAAAAAATAAAATAAAAAAATTCACCGTCTGTATATGGAATGATCCTTATATTAAATAGAAAAAGTGATCTAATAGTATTTAAACCAACCTAATCATTATTATAAACAAAACAACCTAAACATAAAATCAGGTCAAAAGAAACAACTCGCTCTTTCCTCGCCTCACGCTATTTTTTTCTTTTATCTAAAAAATATTTAAAATAATTAATATCATATCACCTTTTTATTATTATTTAAAAGGAAAATTTTAGAACGGACGATCATACTGCTGAACATCACTAATGCAATATACAGTTGAACATTATTAATTTTAGTGATTTTTAAAAAATTATTAAAAATCTCAAAGGCTCGACATGTAATTAAACATATTTCTAAATAAAATTAGAAGAAATTATTTCATATGAATCATTCTCACCACCTCATTCACGGTCTTAGCTAATTAAATAAAATCACATTATATTTATTTTCCACTTAATATTTTTATAAATTAATATTTACAAATTATCGTCTTCTTCCTCATAGTCACGCCTCATATATTTATTCTAACATGTTAATGAATGAAATCGTTAAAAAATACCATAAAAACTTAACACACTAATCAACAGGAATAAAAATAAAATAATTAATTCTAATATGTTAATCCTAGAAAAAAAAATGAGGCATGAGGAAGAAGACGATGATTTGTAAAATTTAATTTATAAAAAAATATTATGTGAAAAATAAATATAATGTGGTTTTATTTAATTGGGTAAAACCATAGATGAGGTGGTGAGAATGGTTCGTAGGATAATTTCTTATAATTTTATTTTGAAATATGTTTAATTACAAGTCGAGCCTTCGAAATTTTGAATAATTATTTAAAAGTCATAAAAAATTAATGATGTTCAACGGTGTATTGCATTAGTGATATTCAAGCTTCAGCGGTGTGCGTCGCCCGTTCTAGACTCATCCAATTTAAAAACTATTATTTTTACGTTAGATTTTAGTATTACTTATTTAATTAATTCACGACAAGACAATTAAGTTCATAATGCAAAAGTTTGTGAAATTAGGTGTTTGTATTTTATTAACTACCATTTCAATTATGAATTATGTTAAAATATTAAACTCTTGGATAATAAGCACTCACATTCGAGTCCACCTCACATAAACCATAAGTACGCTTTCTCTAAATTTATTTTAATTAAATAAAATAATTATAATTATTATTTAAAGAATCTAACATTTTATCACTAATCGTAGTTAAATAACTCCTACCATTTGAACCCATGTATACGTCTAAAACAATGGCGGTATAGCATTAGCAATTTAGCATGCATTGTTCTAGGTAGCTTCCTAGAAAATTCAGCCGATAAATAACAAAACATTTTTTAAATTTATTTTTCGAGACTAAGAAGAAATAAAAACAAAAAATAAAATCATATATTTCCAAATCTTCCTTTTTGGAAGGTTTGATAGTGAGGGAAAAGGATGCTTCCCCCTCAATCCCATGGTTTCTTTTCCTAAATTACACAATATAATATAATAATTTTAGGCTTAAACGTCAGATAAGTGTTCAAACTATACTTTTTTTTTCAGTTAGGTGCCTAACGTTTGTTTCGGGCCACTTAGGTGCCTAACGTTTTATTCCGTAACCCATTTTAGGTTTTAGACGTGACGGACGTTAAAATTTTCCGTTAAGGGACACATGGCATGTTTTTAGATTTTTTAATATTAAAAATAATAAAAAAATAAAATAAATTAATAAAATCCCTTAAACCCATCTTTTTCCCCCATCAAACCACCCCTCCCCCTTCCCCTGTTCTTCTTCCCTCTCCTCTCCACCGTTGAACCACATTTCCTTTTGTCACATTCCTGCCCCGATAACTTCTTCCCTTGTTTGATTGTTTGTTTGATTTTTAACAAATCTATATGAATTTCTTATCATCTTGACTATCTTAATTTTTTGTTCTTGGGTGAAAATAGATTTTAAGCATGTGATAACTGGTGATTATTATTATTATTTCGAGTAAAGATGGAGAGATTGGTGCATGTCTAGACAAAGATAAACTGAAACAACTTTTTTTTATTGCAGATGGAATAAACATATTACCAAGAGACGTGGAGGATTTGCCGAAGTGTTCCGTGGACATGAAATTTGAGATATAGCTGGTTTGAGCGCATTCTCGGAATGAACAGCGGCATGCAGGGACGGACCCAAGACTTTAGATTAGGGGGGGCGAACCTATAAATTTCTAGGGGGAGCGAACTTATAAAAATTTAGGGGACAAAAATAGATTTTTAATAGAAAATACATAGAAAAATTCTAAAATTTTTCTAAATCATATATGATTTTCAAAATTTTAGGGGGGCGGTTGCCCCCCTCAGCACCCCTCGGTCCATCCCTGGCGGCATGTCTTGGATGTGGAATGTGGTAATATCATGGTCTTTTCCTTTCGTTTCAAAAACGAGAAGCGACGTTCAGGGAATATGTAGGCAGAGAGTTTTTGGGGTTTTCTGACTAGTGTAACATAGAAGTAACATGGTTTTATATGGATTGAGGGCATTGAACTGGAATTTACATTGTCTAGCATCAATGGCTTTTGCCTTTCTTTCTATTCCCTGTATTTATGTACCCTCCAAGTTGCATCAGAAGTAGCATTTTTTTAATAAAAGTCTCACAAAGACCAAAAAACAAACAACAATAAAGGAACACAAAAGACTGAGAAACAAAATTGAAACAGGTTGCTTCATCTCCTCAACTATGCACTCAGACGCTACAGTAAACCAGGTAATTAGGAACAGAGAGGAGAGAAAAATTCATAAAAACGATCTGGAATGATGTTCCAAACAACGTCTGTCAAATTGAACATGCATGTCATATTTTAATTGGGGGAAGGAAATGAGGAACTCTAGAAGAACAGGGGAAGGGGAGGGATAGTTTGATGGGGAAGAAGATGGGTTTAAGGGATTTTATTAATTTATTTTATTTTTTTTTTATTTTTAATATCAGAAAATTTAAAAACATGTCACGTGTCTTTTAACGGAAAATTTTAACGTCCGTCACGGCTAAAACCTAAAATGGGTTACGGAATGAAACGTTAGGCACCTAAATGGCCCGAAACAAACGTTAGGCACCTAACTGGAAAAAAGGGTATAGTTTGGGCACCTATCTGACGTTTAAGCCATAATTTTAATATGATAAATGATAATTAATATAATTATAGATATATAATTTATTGGTCGACTAATTCAGATAGAGATGTCCATTATGAGAGACTCTCTCCACAAAATTCGTCTAGTTTACAATGTCAAAATTTGAACTCATGATCTTACTTAAGAAATTTAACATATCATCCCACTAAACCAAATGGTAGTTAATAAATATTAATTTAATTTAATTATTATATATATAATATATAACATAATCTTAACTATAATCTTGATGTTATCAAATTTGTTTGATTTATTGCATTGTCGAGGACAATTTGGTGGATTACTTACGATCTTCGATAATTAAAAGTTAAAACATTGTTATAAACTCCATCATTGTTAAATAGTAAAAATGAGGTTTTAAATCATAATTTAATAAACACATTAGTTAAGTTTGAATTGTTTTTAACATCTAATTTTTGTTGTCTTTTAAATGTGGAGTTGATAATTACAACATATTCTGATTCTAAAACAACATGGGTTTAAAACTCATATCAAATTTTTCGATTCAATAGATTAAATCAGATCGTATCAATTTGACAACTCAATTATATAAATTGAATCAAAAAAATCATAGAATCAATTGAAACCGAGAGAGTTAGTTTGTTGATCGAATCTGTTAAAACCTTACTAATATCCACTTGTTTTGGAAGTGTTCATATTGTTGTCTTTCACATCTCTAACTTTTATTAGGCTCATTGGACGTGCATGGAAGTTAACTATTGTTTTCAAACAAAGCTTTCCCCTATCCGAACACAAAGAGTGGTTTGGGTAGAAAATTATATTTATTTTAAGTTATTATGGTTGCAACAATTTTGTTTGAAGGGCTTCCAAATAAAAAACAAAACAAATATGGTAAAAAGATGATTTTCACGTTCCCTCTGAATATCTCGGAGTCTGCTAACCCTGATGTTAAAAACCCTAGTATTCCTTCGTACAACAACTCTAGCGGACAACCGCCGAGAGAGATGGCTCTGGTGGTGGTTCCTCCATTTTTAGAGCGTTCTGGTTCTTCGGTTCTTGAGGAGATTCAAAGAGAGTCGAAGAAGAAAAAGGAGATTAGTGAGTCGTCCCATACTACCATGATTCTGTCGTAGTTCTAATGGAGAGTATTGAAGATTCCCAGGGCACAACCGACATGATTGCAGCCAATCACAGTGGTCAGAAAGAGATTCAAACGCCCTCGTCTGATATGGTGAACGTGTCATATCCCGAAGACTAGCCTAATCGAAATTAGGTTACGGTGACCGAAATTTTGTAACGGACATACTTGGAACGATGTAATCGAATGATCTTTGTAACCAAATTTGAAGTAATGAAAGTTAGTTGGACTTAAATTGAGTTATAGGACCTCTTTGTAAAGAATTAAAGGCCAAAAATGTTGAAATGAAGCTAAGCGTATCGATGTAGTTAGATCTGTACCGATATAGTTTCGAAGCAGGCGTTTCGATACAGCAAGACATGTTTCGATACGGCCTAACGGTATTAACTACCTTACCTATTTTAGTCTAGTCATATCAATACAACTAAGAGTGTATCGATACGGGTCCCTTTTTTCAAATATGTTTTAATGCTAGTAAACCCTCATGTGAAGGAAAGCTTCTTATTGGTTAAAAGGAGAGTTGGGTAATTATTAAAAACATAATTCCCACATGTTGCATAAGGAGAAGCCCTTCATCATTGTTTTACTCCACTGAAACCCAAACTTAAGCAAGCACCACCATTGTCTTCCACCTTAGAATCAAGCACACATCTCCATCCTTGAATTCTTTAAGCTCAAGCTTTCTTATATTCGAAAACTCCATCGCATAACCCTCGATTGGGTAAAGAGAAACCCTCTTTCAATAATTGAATTCCATAAACAATTAGAGTTTAATTTCAAATCAAAATTCTAAGCCTAATCTTTGATTAAGTATTGTATATTGGTTATAATGATTCTTTGTGCTTATTCCTAGATCAAGTAATGGAGGAAATCAATCTATCATCTCCAATCAAGCCTAAGGAAAAAGGAATCAAAATCCGAGAATCCTAAAAGCTTTCGTGCTCTAGGTGAGCATAGTTGTGTCAAGGGGTAGGCTAGGTGGCTTCCCGTTGCATTTGTTTTTTTTTTTTTGTGATTATGTCTTGTATTTTGTTAAAGGCTCAAGTAGAGCAACCGTACATGGATTCGATGGTAAGATTGGTAAGTGCTTTGAATTGCTTTGATATGTATATAAGCATACATGTGATAATTGAATTATGTGACTTATGGAATTTGATATGAATATGATATATGAAATGGAGCTAAGGTTCATTTTGTCATCCGATATGATATGATCCGAAAGGTATGAACTGTTGTGAAATATGTATTCTTGGACACTTGTGGACTTTGGATACAATTAGCATGCCATAGGGTTATTTGAGCTCGCTAAGTAAGGGATTTGGCTACGGCCTTTATGTGGCGAGATAAGGATGAATTGTGTAAGGGACTTATCTGGAGCTACGGCTCAAGGCTACGGCCCATTTTTCGATATGTACGGTGTACAGGTGAATTCGTGTATCCATCGGTTACTATGTCATTTGAAATGAACTGTGACTATGATATGTATCTTGTATACAAAAATGTGTAATTGAATTGAGCATCAGATACAACTATCATTTGTGTACTAATTATATCATTTAAGCATGTTAACATGATGTTTATATCATTAATCATTTATTCGCATTTTTTATAACTACCTCACTAGGCTATGTAAGCTTAATATTCGCGTGTCTCATACATTTCAGGATCTTAAAGAGTTCCGGCCTTCGATCGTGTTGTTGCGGTTGCAAGTCACCCCAACAAATCATATGCATGTTTATCTTTTGCTTCAAACTCCTAGTAAGGTGGCATAGGGTTTAAATGAGCCATGTTTGACCATTTTGATATATGTGTATTGGCCTAAGGATGACTATGTGATGTATGGAAAATATGGTATGTTTGTGAAAAATTTTAACTAGCTAAAAGGGCTTAAAAAGTGTTAAAGGTGAAAACTAAGTAAATGGATTTTAAACGCTCTAAAATTTGACGTGCTATTAGAAATATAGTTTTTAGACTTGCTGGTAAAATTTGGTAATGTTTAGACAACGTTTGATTGGTTATTTTAGCTAAAAACCAGCTAAAATCTGTCATTATAAGTCAGACGCATCGATACGGATGATGGCGTATCGATACGGCCTTGCATTTTTTGGACATGTTAGAACAGAGCGTATCGATACACCAAGGGGGTGTATCGAAAAAAATTGGCATAATGGTCTAGAAAATTAATTGGATTGATACGACCCTTAGGGTGTATCGAAACAATCAACCTTGGTCAACGCGTATTGATACGTGTATAGCTGTATCAATATATGTTTGTTGGTGAAAGTCAAATTTTGTCAACCTGTATCGATATGGGTGATGGCGTATCGATAGGCAGAATTGAACATAGGCTTAAAACTCGTGTACCTGTATCGATACGGCCTAAAGTGTATCGATACATGGATTGCTAAAACTGTTAAAAAGGGGTTAAGACTTAGTTATAAAATGGTCACTAAGATATGTAGGAATTAATTGGATAAGTAAATAACCTCGGTTAGTAACGAAACTCCTCCGGCTAGTTTATGGTAAGTTTAATTGTGTATGGGCAATAAGAATTTATGATAAGGACTTGTAATTTGTAAGATTTACGATTTAGTCTTTAAGTTTGAAAAAGTTTAAAATTGACCCATAAATGAGCTAGTAATCGATAATTAGGTTTGCTAAGTCTTAAAAGAGAGTAATAGAACTTCCGAATAAGTTTCTAGATTCTGATAAAACTCTCGACCTTCGAATATGCTTTTCGGTAGCACTCTCTGAACTGATTCTCTACCAGGCCGGGAAGAGGTGTTACAGAACGGGGCAAAAGATTCCTATGCGGCTATAGTTTCTAAATCGACAATAGGGGAAGCACATCATACCATATATATGGTGACCGACAATATTAAAGTTCTTGAGTCTAATTATGCGGTTCATGAGTTGATTGATTCGAATATGTAGATGGTTATGATCGTACGGCTCTTTGGCCGCTCAATTGGATACAAGACACTCCTGGCATGTATTCCAGGCCTCTGGCATCCTGTTGGAAATTTTCAAGTAGTTGATCTTGATAATAATTACCTTTTAGTTAACTTTGATTCTACAGATGACTGTACGAAGGTTTTAACATGAGGGCCATAGACGTTGTTTGGAAGTTACTTAACCGTTCAGCCCTGGACGATCGAGGACCTTTTCAACAACGAAGAAGCATCTGTCGCAAGTTATTGTGTGGATATGTTTGCCCGGTCTCCCATATCGATATTATACAAAGGCACTTTTCCGATTGATAGCTACGATTGTTGGGAGAGTTATCAAAATTGACTACAACACCATTGCTGGGGAGAGAGGAAAGTTTGCTCGGCTAGTGGTGCTTGTGGATTTGAACAAACCTTTTACTTCCGTGCATTGGGATAGATGGCTTTGTGCAGAAACTGAAATATGAGGGGCTGCATCAAATCTGTTTTAAGTGTGGCGTGTATGGCCATACTCAAGAACTTTGTGGTGTCCCATTGACATTGGAAACTAATAAGTCAACCTAATTATTGGCTTCTACTTGGAATCATGCTGATTCGATGAACTTGAACATTGCTCGTTTCACACACGCTGTCATGAGTTGGAACAAGGAGTTTTTTGGTCATATTGGCATGCAGAAGAAGAAGCTTTTGGCATGTCTCAAAGGGATTCGAAAGGGGTTCATTTTGTTAGATGGGAAGGATGTGTGTCAGCCAATGGTTGTTAGCGGTCTTGGCTTTAAACAACTTGTTATTCAGAATGACGCCTTCCTCATAAAATTGGTCTATAATCTTGTCGTAAAACCATACCATCTTTGGGTCCGGTTTCTATGTGCATAATACAAGTGTTCTGATTTTCTTCTAACATTATTGGATCGCATCAATAGTTCTTCCTTTCTTTGGCGTTGTCTGTGTTCAATTTGATCTGATGTTCGGGATGGCATTATATGAAATATTGATAATAAGGAAGGAGTCGACTTTTGGAGGGATCATTGGGTTCGTGACATTGACCCGCTTGAGGTTGTGATGGTTGGTTCGATCATCTGTGGATTGTATGGTATGTGGTGCAGTTATGGAAGACCTCGATCATCTGTTACGTCAATGTTCTGTAGCGAAGCTACTTTGGAGCTCTTTGATTCGAGAGAATATGCAAGACGAGTTCTTTTCGCTTTCGATCACTGATTGGGTACGAATGAATTTACAAAATCCAACGCATTTTTTAGTTTTTGAGCTTGATTTGGACATTCTTTTTTGTGCTATGCTATGAAATTTATGGTTGTTTTGTAATAGGAAAATGTTTGATGCGGAAAACATGCAACAAGATTTGGTGTTGGGCTGCAGTAAGAGACACGTCGAGCTTGGGCTAAGGTTGAGCTACAACGTACGTTGCCAACTGGTTCATGACTGTTACAAAACTATAAAAGAAGAGATTTAAGATAGAAAAATGATAGAAAAGATTTAGGGTTCATCAGATTGAACCAAGGAAGAAGACGAAGGGAAAGAAAGAGAAAAGAATAAAAGAATGAAAAGAATTTTATTAATCAGATAAAATCCAACTTAGCTTTACAATGAGGATGGGCCTGATATTTATAGTCAGCCCAAACCTTAACAGATCTTCAACAAACCCATAACAACATTATAACAGATCTATAACAAACAATAGCCCATTCTAGAAGAACCCATTCTTCTAGACTACTCTATCATTTTCCTCGTTTTCTTCTTTTCCTGAATCTCAGATTTAGACATCACACCCAGTCTATTGCGCATTGTTCCAAACTCAGAAGGAGGAATGGCCTTCGTTAAGATTCTGCAATTTGCTCAGAAGATGGCAAATGATTAACAAGCAATCTCCCAGCTAGCACCTTCTCTCTGACAAAGTGCAAGTCGATTTCAACATGCTTAATGCGAGCATGATGAGTAGGATTGGCAGTCATAGATACATCGGAGGAATTATCACACCAGACCACTGGTTTCCCAACACAATGAATGCCTATTTCATGCAGCAGTTGTTCAACCCATATGAGTTCAGATACAGAGTTAGCCACACTCCTGTATTCGGCTTCAGATGAAGACCGAGAAACAACAGCTTGTTTCTTTGAGCACCATGCAACAAGGTTTGAACCAAGAAAGATGCAGTAGCCAGAGGTGGACCGTCGATCATCAAGAGATGACGCCCAATCAGCATCGACATAACAGACAAGTTGAAGATTCTGAGTTGACTGAAAATACAACCCATATTCAAGAGTCCCACTAAGATAGCGCAGTATACGTTTGACAGCTCACCAGTGAACAAGTAGGGGATTGTTCATATGCTGACTAACACGGTTCACAGCAAAGGCAATATTCGGCCTTGTGAGGCATACATACTGCAGGCACCGATAATACTGCGAAAAAGATGACCATCAGCAAACACCTGGTCATCAAAGGATCCTTCTTTAGTTGTTACTGTCATAAGAGTGGGAGTAGAAGTACAACCAAGCATATCAGCTTTACTAAGGAGATCATATACATACTTCTTCTAACTGAGTAATAAGCCTCCATGACTCTGCAGTATTTCCATGCCCAGAAAACAACCAGGTTCCCCCATATCTTTGAGAGAGAAGACATCATTAATTCTAGACACTACTTCATCAACTTCAGAAGAAACACTCCCAGTAATGATTATGTCATCTACATAAACCATTAGTAACAAGGAGGAGTGAGTGTCATTCTTGATAAACAATGAGGAATCAGATTTGGATGAAACAAATCCTAGACCAGCAACCAAGAACTGCTTCAGAGTGTCAAACCAAGCTCGAGGTGCTTGCTTAAGACCATACAGGGCTTTCTTTAATCGACAAACCAACTTTTCTCCATTAGGACCATGCTGAACAAATCCAGGGGGCTGGGACATATAAATTTCCTCAGTTAAATGGCCATTGAGGAATGCATTATTAATGTCAAGTTGTCGAACAGGCCAATTCTTAAGAACTAATGTAGCCAACACAATTCTGATGGTTGAGGCTTTGACAATATGACTATAAGTCTCTTTGAAGTCACATCCAATGCACTGAGAAAACCCCTTTGCAACTAACCGAGCTTTGAGCCTATCGACTATCCCATCAAGTTTCCTTTTAATTCTAAACAACCACTTGCAACCAACTGGTGTTCTATCGAATGGTAAGGGCTGCAAATCCCACGTACCATTGTTCAACAAGGCATTGTACTCAGCATACACAACCTCTCTCCAACCAGGATGGGACAAAGCCTTGAAGACATCAACAGGTTCTGTGTCTTCAATATGAGTGTGAAACACTTTAGGCTTCAAAATTCCAGCTTTGCTTCTAGTAACCATAGGATGATCATTTTGTACACTAAGTACAGGGGCAGATGGAAGTGAAGTAGTAGTGGCAGGTGGAAGTGAAGTAGTGGCAGATGGAAGTGAAGTGGTAGTGGATGGAAGTGAAATGGTAGTGGATGGAAGTGAAATAGTAGTGGATGAAACTGAAGTGGTAGTGGATGGAAGTGTAGTAGAAATAGATGGAGGAGATGAAAACTGAGAAGAATTTGGCAAAGGTATAACAGATGAGGTGGGTGAAAATTGAGAAGGAGACAAGGAAGTATGTAACATAGAAAAGGAAGAGGAAAGAGGATATGAGGAAGGAGAACATGAAGTGGGTGACAGAATAGTATTAGTATGAGGGGTGGAAGTATGAGAAGATGAAGAAGATGTATGAGACAAACTTTCTGAAGAAACAGAATTAAAATCAGTAACAGGATTATTTGTAGAAGGAGAATAAGTACTAGGAGAAGTAGGGCGGAGAAGAGTAGTAGAAGTAGGAATATGAACAGTAGGAGACATGTTATTACTCTGTGAAGGTGAAACATTATTAGAGAAGGTATTATTATGAGTGTTATGAGTAGAAATAACATGATTATTAGAAGAAGAGTGATTAAGTAAAGCTTTATTAGTATTAATAGTAGTATGAGTAGTATGAGGAGTAATGTTATGTAGAGGTGAACCAGTAGTAGTGGTATTATTATTATTATCCAGAGGAATAGCAGAGATAGATACATTATTAAAAATGGAATTATTTGGTATAGTGATACTATTAGTAGAAACATGAGACTCACCACTCTGCAAAGCAGAAACATCAGACACACTAACAGAACTACCAGTAGACAACACCCCAGGGAAAGGAAGCTGTTTATGAGACCTAGTAGGACCAACTGTGGAAGATGACTCAACTGGATTACTAGAAAAGGACTTGAGAAAGGAGGGATAAGAAGACAGAACAGATTTATCCAGAAAGGTTTTGTCACTCAACATGGATTTATCTTTGTATGGAAAAAAGACTCATCAAACCTGACATATCTAGAAATATAGATCCTACCACCTAACTCAAGACACTTGTACCCTTTATGAGAAGGAGAGTACCCAAGAAAGACACAAGGGGCAGACCTAAATTGCATTTTATTTTTGTTAAAAGGTCTCAGACAAGGATAACACAGGCACCCAAACACCCTAAGAAAAGAATAGTTAGGGGACTGTTGAAACACTTTAGCATAAGGAGATTCACCAGATAAAGGAACAGAAGGCAGTCTATTAATAAGGTAAACAGCAGTAGCAAAAGCATCACACTAGAAAGTAAGAGGAAGGGAGGCCTGAGCCAATAAAGAAAGACCTACCTCGACAATTTGCCTATGCTTACGCTCCACACGACCATTCTGTTCCAAAGTGTGAGGACAGGACACACGATGAACAACACCTTGACTAAGCAGAAAAGGCTTGAGAGCAGTGAACTCACCACCTCCATCAGTCTGAAGCATCTTTAATTTAACCCCTAGCTGTCTTTCTGCCTGAAAGAAAAATTGAACAAAAGCAGACTTAACATCAGATTTAAGCTTAAGAAAATAAAGCCAAGTAAAACGAGTATAAGCATCAGTGAATGCCACATAATATCTAAAGGAATTAGAAGACACATGTGCAGGACCCCAAACATCAGCAAAAACAAGTTCAAGAGGTTGAGAATAAACAGTGGTGGAAGCAGTAAATGGTAGCTTGTGAAATTTCCCTAGTTGACATGCTTGACAAAGAGAATCTTTATTTGATTTAGAAACAGACAGATTACAAGTTTTAAGAGCAGTACAAAGAACTTCCTTGCTTGGATGACCAAGCCTACAATGCCATAGATCAAAATTAGAAAAGGAAGACACCCTATGCACATTATTAGCAACAGTAGACAAACAAGTCTTATGAGCAGAAGCAAAAGAATCAGAATGCAGCTGATAAAAACCATCCTTCTCAATGCCCTTGTGAAGAACAGTGCCAGAAGCAAGATCTTTAATGTGGCAGAATGATGGAAATAACTCAACAGAAACATTGTTATCCTGTGTAAACTTGGAGACAAAAAGTAAATTTTTAGTAATAGAAGGCACATATAAAACATTCTTAAGAGCAAAATCCTTAGATGCAGACAGAATGCAGGGAATGAACATCATTAGTAATGTGATGTGAGGCACCTGAGTCAGGAAACCAAGAATTATCCTCAAGAACAGTAGGAGATGCAATATGAGCCTGAGCATTAATAGTTGGGAAAGAGTGAGAAACAAAGGATGAAATAGTAATAGCAAAGGAAGTATTGTGGGCCTGTGGCATTCCAACGGTGTAGTTAACAGCAGAAGGTTGAGGTTTGTTACCAACAAAAACAGTAGAAGGAGAAGGTAACACAGAAGGATAACTCAGTGAAGGAACAGTAGTAGAATGAACTAAAGGAGAATACACCATGTGAGGGTAACTGGATCCAACAGAAACAGATGGAGGTTGAGCAGAAGAATAAGTAACATTTCTGTCCCCAGTACCCTGACTCCTATGAGAGGACTCATTCTTGAAGTTCATATCATACCGAAAGTAGCACCTTTCCACTATGTGCCCAAAACGACCACAAAGTTGACATTGAGGCCTGTTGTTCAAATTATTAAATCTACCCCGACCCCTGCCCCTGGAACTATCATAGTTAGAGCTGTATCTGTAAGAGTCAGTTTGATCAGACCCAGAGGAAGCAGAATAATCAACAGTAGGAGGGGAGGAGGTAACCACATTAGCCACAGGAGTCTCATTAACAGAACTAACAACATTAGGAGGAGAAGACACATGAGGAACAACGGACTTAGGAGTAGCAACAATATGATTAACACAGGCAGAAATAGAGGACAGAGAATTAGATTGCCTAGCATCAGCATCTAGTAACAATGTACTAGTAGCCTCAACAGAAGATGCAGCACTACCAGCAGTGAGAACAGTGATTACAGACTCAAACTCAAAGGGAAGACCATTCAGAATGGCTGTTACATGTTCTTGCTCAGAGATAACCTCACCACAGTTAGCCAAATTGTCTCTAACAGACTTAACCTTCAACAAATACTCCTTCATACTAAGATCTCCTTTCTTTTGGGTATGTAATAACCTCCTAAAGTACAGGAGCTTAGAAGTAGTTTTTCCACTATAAATTCTATGCAAAGTGTTCTAAATAGAGGAGGTTGTATTCATTCCAATTAACTGAGGTAATACACCCTCACTCACTGTGGACAGTAACCAAGTGGCAAGGGCACCATCTTGCTCTTCATAGGCTTCAAACTCAGGGTTAATCATAACCACATTATTCCTATTTATATACTCAGGGGGTGGTGTGACCTTACTGTCCACATATCTAAGCAATCGATGAGTTTTAATTGTCAAGTATACTTGCTGGTGCCAAAGAAGATAATTGTTGTCATCAAGAACAACATTTATCTTCTTGGTAGAGAAAAAAGGCCTAGAATTATCAGAGGCAGTATTAGACACAACATTTCCACTATCTGAAGGACTTCCAGAAGCCACATCACCAGTAGAATTTTCAGGAGCAGTCATGATGAAGAAAACAAAAGCAACACAAAGAAACCAGATCTCAGACACAGGGCAAAACAACGTACAGCCAAACAGAAGAGCAACGCAGATTTCAAACCAAATAAGCACAGAGATATCAGATTTAAGATGAACAACAACAAATATCAGCAGATCCAAGATGAAACAACAGCAGATGTAATCAAAACCACAACATCAATAAATACCATCAGATTCGAGACGATCAATACCAAACAGCAGCAGATCTGAGAAATACACACATAGAACCACAACAATAACTATCATCAACACCAGCATATGCAGAAGAAACCACAGATTGCAACCTCAGATCCAGATTTCATCAAAGAGATGAAGATTTCATTAGATCTTAACAGATCCCAACAACAACGATAACAGATCCAAATCTAAGCAGAACGCAGCATCAACAACAACAGATTCAGACATCATACTCTCACCAAAATCACATTAGATATAAGCACACAAGGAATCAACGCAAAGAAGAACATGTGGCGGGAGAAAATATAGAAAGATCTCACCAAAGAAAGCGAAGACGAGCAAATCTCAGATCGAGATTAGAACCACAGCATTGCAGTCCAATAGTCACAGCACAGCACACCAGAACCACCGCGCAACCGTCGCGAATAGCCGCTAGCAGAAGCAACGAACCGTCTGACCAAAACTGATCACAGAAAATGGCAGAAATCTCCAAATTGACGCCATAAAAGGCTCTGATACCATGTTACAAAACTATAAAAGAAGAGATAGAAAACTGATAGAAAAGATTTAGGGTTCATCAGATTGAACCAAGGAAGAAGACGAAGGGAAAGAAAGAGAAAAGAATGAAAAGAATTTTATTAATCAGATAAAATCCAACTTGGCTTTACAATGAGGATGGGCCTGATATTTATAGTCAGCCCAAACCTTAACAGATCTTCAACAAACCCATAACAACATTATAACAGATCTATAACAAACAATAGCCCATTCTAGAAGAACCCATTCTTCTAGACTACTTTATCAATGACCTCCACGCACAGCGTGGTGTCTCCCATCTGTTGGAGTTTTAAAGCTTAATGTTGATGGCGCAAGGAACATTTTCGATGGGGGGCCTCATGTAGGGGTGTAGCTAGAGACTCGAATGGCTTATGGATTGAGTGTTTCTATAAGTATATTGGCAAATGCTTCGCATTGGAAGCTGAATTTGGGGCTGTGTATTAAGGTTTGCATTATGCCATGCGTTTGAATGCTATGGCCGTTGTGATGGAATTCGATAGCCTTGATGTTGTTCGTGCTTTGCAAAATCCTAAGGGGAGGGATCTCCATTCCTCACTGTTTGTTCCTATTCAAACTTTGTTGCAAAGTCATCGGCAAATTGAAATACGGCATGTCTTCTGAAAATGCAATTGTATAGTTGATGCAATGGCAAAATTATATTCGAGGGATAGTTTTGCGCCGCGGCTTTTTTTGTACCCTCCTGATGAGGTTTTAGATATTCTACATGATGATTATAGTTATTAGTGTATTAATTTTTTGTCATGACGATGTCCAATTTATCTCGGGTTTTATTTCTGTAATACTATCATAGGTACTTTTTCTTTCAATTAGATTTAAGGAATTTTAACGAGGCCTATAATAGTATTCCCTTCCTTATTTATATATATAAAAAATAAAACAAATATTATCCTAAACCACATTATAAATACTAAAAAAACTTTCCCAATTCCAACCATAAATGATATTAGAAAAATAATAGGGATAATTCAAAACTATCCCCGAGATTAGACACTGAGAATTGTCCATGGATAAAATTGTAACGTATGTTGTGAAACTATTTGCATTCTAAACACATGTTTTAATAAATATAATTTTTTTAAGTTTTATACATGTTTTGAATCAAGGAAAAAAAGTATATAAATAACTGAAATTAATGCTAGAAAATAAAAAGACTTTTATGGTAAAAAAATTATTTCACTCATTCATTTAGTCTTAGACAACAGTCTAAATAATACAAAACTAATTTAATTTTACATAATTATTTAACTCTACATAAATAGTATATTGTTTGGTATCCTTTAATAATAATAATAATAATAATAATAATAATAATAATAACAATAATAATAAAGGTAAACTACTACAATGGTCACTTATGTTTAGGGTTTGAATACTTTATTTTTAAATTCGACCGTTATGGTCACTTACATTTTCGTTGTGTAAATTTATTGTCACTCGAACACTAATTTTCGTTAAGTGCCATTAGATGGGCGATGTGGCAGTTACAAATTTTTGTATAATAGTACATTTAACCCTCCATATTTACACATTCAATCAATTTAATCCTAATTTAAAATAAATCATTAATTTTAGCCTCATTATTTAAAAATTCTTTCAATTTGATTTTTTTTATGTTATAAATAATTTAATATTTTTTCTCTAACCGGACGATGACACGTGTCATACTCTAGTTTAAAGAAAATAAATTACAAAAGTTAGGTTTATGGGGAATTGAACCTAGGTATGAGTGTATAACACAAAAGTGCTTAACCACTAGGCTAAAATCTATAACTTAAGACAATTAGCAACAAATTATACAAATTTTCAGCTTCTTTCTCTACAACTCTTTATTTGTTCTCTTCTGATAACTTTCTTTTTGTTTTTTCTTTGAATCCAGTATTGTTAGGATTCCTTTTTATGTAGTTGATTTTTTTTACAACTTCCTTCTCATTTTTCTCCATGCACTTTCCCCTTCACTTTCGTTTTAAACCAATCTTAAAATCATCACAATCGTTCGTTTTTTTCATCTTCGATCCCCACCCTTCGATTTCTGATCAGCCTCTCTCATTCGCCACATTACCCAAACGACGCAATAATTACAGCTTACCACATGTAAACGAAAGTTATAAACTTATTCAAATTTTTAGAAATTAATCTTACCTTAAAGTTGAAGATAAAGGTGAAGAATTAGTGTTTTTCTAAGACGTTGTTTTAATGGGTTAATTAAATTTTAGTAATTCTTTCCTTGAATTCATTTTTTTATCAATTTTCGTTTTTAGAAATTTTTTAGATACTAGGGTTCTCTACTTTGGGCATTTTTTATAGACTTGATTGAGATTTAAATGGTGGGGAAGGAGATTGCATCGTACACACAATTCCTCAAAAATTCTCTTCAACTCAAGGACTAGTTCAGTTTAGCGCCTATTTTTTTTGTTCCAAAATGATGTTGGGACCTAACCCACTTTTCTTTTTTTAGTAACGATATTTTATTCGAAGACGACACATGTGACGATAATTATAGTCTCGACGTATTGAAGTTAGGTTTGGGGAAACCTTTTAGGTGAAATGGGGATGAAGGCGATGCTGGAAATGAATGGTCGTGTGTTCTTTATTTTTGAGTTTATTTTCTGGAAAAGGTGGATAACGACTCATCATTTTTGTCTATTTTTTTAGACTTTAAGGGTTCAATTATGAAAAACACGATGAACATGTTATTGGTGTTTATGGCTTTTCTCAGTTTTGAATATTGAAATGAAGAAAACAAAGGCTATAAGTTGAGAAAAATAAAATAAAAATTAAAATAATTCTTTAATTAATTGATTGGTCAGAATATGTATTTTTATATTTTTAAAGTTTAAAGATGAAATTGAAAAGTAATGAAACATTAAAGGACTAATTTTACAACTATTCAAAACCAAAAGATAAAATTATGAATAAATTAATTGAATGTGTAAATATGGGGGGTTAAATTTGTTATTATACAAAATTTTGTAACTGCCACGTCACCCATCTATCAGCACTTAACGGAAATTAGCGTTCGAGTGACCATAAGTTTATAGAACGAAAACGTAAGTGATCATAACGATCGAATTTAAAAATCAGTGACTAAAAATATATATAAACCCTAAACAAGGTCAATTGTTGGAATTCTAACATTATGAATGAAAAATAATTGTGTTTTGAGGGCCGCCGTCATAACTAGTCGACCAATAAGTCAAAAACTAATAGTTAAACCATAAAAATATCTAAGATATTATATATATTTTAATATTTTGTTTTTTCCGTTCAATCATAAAATATTAAAAGTCGTGTATTAAATTTGGTGCGTTAATTATGTCTGTTTCATAATTATTACATTATTTTTTCATTTAATAAATGTAGGGTAAACTACAATGAAGGTCAGTTAATTATGAGTAAGGTTACATTTGTGTCACCTAATTATTAAAAGTTACATTTAAGTCACTCAATTTTGGGTAAGGTTACATTTGGATCACCCAATTATTAAAGGATACATTTGGGTCACTCATTTATGGGTAAAGTTACGTTTGGGTCACCCTTCATATTTAAAAAAGTACATCAATTTAGTCATTTTTCTTCCAAATCACGTGAATATCCTCGTTAACAATAGAGTACTTCATTTGAAATCATTAATTAATATAATACACAAATTGATATACTTTTTTTAATATGAAGGGTGAGCCAAATGTAAGCTTACCCATAATTGAGTGATCTAAATGTAACCTTATCCATAATTGAGTGACCCAAATGTAACTTTTAATAATTGAGTGATTCAAATGTAATCGTACCCATAATTGAGTGACATCTGTTGTTGTTTACCCATAAATGTATCACTTTCAGTATAATGGGTAAAGTACATTGATACTCACTAAACTATAAAAATGATTGTTTTGTCCATTGACCTTTCAAAAGTTATAAAATAGTCATTAAATTTATCAAACTATTATAAAATGGTCACTATACGTTATAGAATAATGTAAGAATTCGATTAATCTAGTGATCATTTTGTAAAAATTTAATCAAATATAAAGACCATTTTATAATAGTTTGATTAATTTAATAACCATTTTATAGTCTCTGAAAGATCAGTGACCAAAATGATATATTTTCATATTTTTTTTTCAAGATTATTAAAGTATGCATCACGGTTTATAGACCCAATATGAGGTAAACCGAAGACAAACATTGAGGCTTTTGAAGGTTACTTTTTAAATAGCCGATTTGGGGCTTGAATTTATGGGATATTTTCTTTTTCTTTGAATTGGCCCAAACTTATTTATGGACCCAATATGAAGTCCAAGATGAACGCTTTATTCATTTAGGTCAAATTGCTAATTTTATTTTATAAATGTTTGCTTTGTATTATTTAAGAAAGCATCGAGTTGTTACAATAAACATAATTAAGGGAGTTCCCATTCTGTACACAATTGTGTGTTGACTCTATCAGTTCAATATAAATATATCTCCCTCGAAACTATCAAATGTTCCTTTCTTTTTAGACAATATAGATGTAAGCGCACCGTGCAATCTTGAAAATGTACATAATGAGAGTTTTGCCTTTCAATTTACCAATGGTGCGAAAAGCTCTTCCTCCCGTTTTATAATCCTCTTTTCAAATTTGGTTTGATCTCTTTACTATGCTAAAATTTAGAAGTTAGTACGTATTTTTTAACATAATTTGATCATCTAAATTTGATTTTGGTCTCTCTTTTAAGCAAAATTTTAAAATATTGATGTTGATTTATCTCAAAAATATATTAATTATGCTAACATGACCTTTTTTTTATAGAAAATATGTTTTAAGATAATTTTCGCATCACGAATTTAGCCAAAATAGTCACGGTATAAAATATTTGAACTAGCTAGTGATATTATAAAAGTAGAAGACCTAATATGTCAAAGTAAAGTGAACAGACTGAATCCAAAAGCTTATGTATATTAGAGGGACTAAAATCAAAATTTGACCGTTCATTTATTACGCACATGAATTACAATTGAATGACTTTCGAGAAGGATCCTTATTAGGGTGAGCGTTCGATCGAGTCGAGTCAAAAAATTTCGAGTTATTTGAGTTGACGCCTCATATTTTTCAACTCAAACTTTGTTTGAAATTTTTTCGATTTGAGTTCGAGTCGCGTACAAATCGAGTCGAAAATTTCAATTTTTTTAGTCAAGTTTTGCTCACCCCTAGATCCTAAGACAGTGATCGACACAAATTTAAATGACATTTTTATATGAAAACCCCAATTTTAATATTTGTTTAGAGAAATAACCCATTCCCAATTTTATTTTAAAAAATGACCCCTAAATCGGACACATAAGAAGATTTTGTGTTTTACAAAAAGTGATTATAGACCTTGCTTTCTATAGGAAGTGAGGTCTGTCCGACGTGGAAGAGCTTTTCAGATAACCCAATTTAAAATTATGGATAAAGGTTTCGCATTCTGCACATAGCGAAGTCCCAAGAAATTAAAGAGGCTGCTAAATTTATCGCGGAATTTAAAAAATCATATTTTAAAAAAGATGATTATATTTAAAAAATAAAAAATAGTTTTTTTAAAAGATTATGATTATTAGGAATTGATGGGTAGGATTGAATAAATAATTTAAAAGATCCTAAATTGGTTAAAGATCCTACTTTTTTTAAAGATCTTAATTTTTAATGATTCTAATTAAATATTAGTTAAAGTTTAAAATTCGTACTATTAGTATATAATAAATAAATATTAGGAAAAAAATAAAAATTGGATATCTTAATTAAAAATAGAATTTGACTTAAATATTACATTTGGTTTCTTTTATTCCAAAAGTAGAGTACCTCTCAAATTATTTCCCAAACTAGTGATGTGTACTATTCAAAAAGTGAAAACCTTTGGAGAACACCCTGACTTTGAACAGTATTTTCAAAAAAATATTTAAATATTGAAGTCGGGTGGATTACAATCCGACTTCAAACAATGTTTTGAACAAGTGGCGTGCATGGGTAGGTAGATTTCAATGTTAAGGTTTAAAAATAATCCCTATAATTTTTTCTAAGTGTTTTCAAGCTAAATTTGTAGATTTTGCCTAGGCGTTTCGATACGGCTAAGGCTTGTTTCGAAATGTTTTGCTATTGGAATTTTCATATCGAATAGGTCTCGAAACGACCTCAACTCATTTCGATGCGACCTTCATCTGGGCAAGTCAAACTTTGACATTGTTTCGAAACAACAGTTATTCGATACGGGGGTTAAAATTTTTCAAATTGGGCATTTAATGTTTTCGATCGTTGCTTGTCAGAACCAAATTTTTAAAGGTAAATTACTCGTTTCGATACGGCCTAGCGTGGTCTCGAAACGTTTTGCTGCTAGAATTTTAAGAGCTTAATCGTTTCGATAAAGGTCTCGAAACGTTCCCCTATTGTTTCGAAACGATTTCAAACGTTTCGATACGCCTCTTTAATGCACATAACGACTCTTTCTTTTTTAGTCGTGTTTCAAAACAGGTAGGTGTCATTTCGATACGGGTAGTTGCAGGACTGCAGTTATAGTGGGAAGATGAAGTCTCAACGGCTATAATTATGATGTCAACCACCCAAACGGCTAGAAATTAATGAGAAGGTATAAAAGGAAGCATTTTAAGCACGGGCAACAACTATTAAACCTAAAAGCAATATCCAAGCAAATCATTCCAAACCCTTGTGCTAGATAGTCATATCTTATACCTAATTTTGTAATTTTTCATTGTATATCTTTATTTCACAAATTGGGTGTGTGATTGAGTGTAAATTGGACAAATTTATATTTTGAGAGATATTTTTATTGCCTTGTATTCCTTTGTTCTTGTGAGGGTCTCAAGATCAATCTTTGGGGTAGAAAGATTGATCTTTGTAAAAGGTTTCCTCCTAGGCCTAGAAAAGGAGAAGATTTCAATAGTGAAATTGGTTGAAAATCCTTAGTGGTGACTAAGGTAGTGGATGTAGAGCTTGTTCTAAGCTTGAATCACTCTAAATCCTCTTGTCCTTCAATTTCTCATTTTTCCAATTTCATCCAAAACTTTTAAATTCCAATTCACCCCCTCTCGGCAATTTTCATTCGATCAATCCACTCAACAATAACTTAATAGAATATGATAGAACAAAAATGAGTAGCTTGGTCAACTGACCAAATGTGCTTGCTCTATAATAATAAATTTTAAATTATAAGAAGACAAAGTTATAAAAAATTGACAAAAAAATGTTAATATGTAATAATTTAGCAAGACATATGAAGTGTTACGAAAAAGTTGACTTTAAATACATAAGTGACTCGATCAAAATTTCAAAATTAATTTGTTTAAACTAAATCATAAAAAAACGAAAACAAAAAAACCTCAACATTTGTTTTTTTTTTCAATTGTGCTCTTATTTGTTTTGGCAATTTAAATCTTATATTTTTTTAAGTACATCTTTTTTTATGGTTAACTGATAATTAATGGTAAAAAAATTTTATTGATGTGGCATGACAATATTAAAGACATAATTAAAAAACAAAAAAAAATGTTAAGGGCTTTTTTAATGTTATTCCTTTACCTGGCTCTTGATTTTAATTTTATATTATCTTTAAATAAAACAATTAAAAATCACCCAATGTATAATTTTTATATAAAATATTTTACTAGTCTAGTTATCATCGCTCATTGAATAATGTTTTATATACAATTTGTTTATTACTATAGTTGTCATCACTCGTTGAATATTTTTTATATAAAACATTTTCACAATATGAGTGAAACAAAATCTATTATTTATTAATATTAAACTCGTGTATAACTCATTACGTGATAACCGAGTTTAATAATATAACGATATTAAAAATAAAAATATGTATTATCAAGATAAATTAAAATAAAAATATTGAAATATGAATCATAATTTTCTTATTTATAATCTCATAGTTCTTTTAATTTATTTTTTATTTTAATTACATTTTTCATATTTTATAATCATTCAACACGTGACAGTTTTAGTGGGACAGAAAGAGTAATACTATAAAATGAACTTAATCGTTCAAAATAAAATTATGAATCAAGAATAAAAAGATATATTAGTAAAAAAACTTTACACCTATAAATTAAAAGGTAATAACATTTAAACATGTTTGAACTCACGTAGTTTTACATATTGTATTAACAATTACTAACTAAGTTAAAACTCAATCGGTTATATTAAAAATATTTAAAGAAGTCAACCTAAGCTATCTATTTAGTTAATAGTGAGAATTCCTAAGATCGTAAATTAACTAAATAACATGCAAAATAAGAAATTTTTGCTGGTTACAAAACAACACTAATTTGTATCGACTAACAGTTTAGTCCAAAGGATTGAGATTTTGAGTTCTTTAAATAAAATTACGTGTTCGAATCTTGATATTGTGAATGTAACAATAAAGATCAAAAAGTGTTGGATGCATACTACATAACTCTTTAATTGGAATTAAGGAGATGAACTTTTCAAGGGAAATGTATCACATGATTCATGTATGTTAAATTTTAGGCTAAAGTGTTACTTTTGCCCCTGAGTTCGACCCAAAAATGTAATTTCGCCCATCGTCGAAAAGTGCATTCAATGTGGCCCTCCAGTCCATGAAATCGATCAAATTGGCCCTTTGACCGACGTTGACCGTTACGGTGCTGACGTGGTAGTTAACGGTGATGACGTGGCAGTCCATGATGCTGACGTGGTGGTCAACGATGCTGACGTGGCAGTACACGTGGGATGATGACGTGGCAGGAGGGGCTGAATTGATTATTTTAACCGAATTCAAGCGCATAATTGATTTTTTTTCCTGAGTTTAGGGGCAAAATTAAAAGTTCGATAACTTATTTAATCTTTAATCTAAAAAAATAAAAACTATTAATATTTAAATAATATTTAAATATTCATAAAATATTAAAAAAATAAAAACATCATAATGAATTAAATATAAGTAAAAACATTAAAGTTATAAATATAAAAAATTAAAAAATATTTATAAACCATTAGAGAATCTTTCGATTGTTACTCGTTATGCTACGCGTACTAATGTTTCTTGAACATATTTTCAATTGAGACATCCTTGTATTAAAGTATTAATAAAGCCAAAATTCTCTTTCATTTCTGTACATCAAATATTAATGAGCATCAATTTGATGTAAAAAAACGGGAAAAAAATTAAATTCTATTGTTACTCTAGTACAATGTTGACTCCACTAAAAAAAATCTAACGAATAGTAATACTCAAAATGACGAAGTCGAATTTTTTCGATAAAAGTGTTTAATTTTTTAATAATTTATAAAAAAAATTATTAAGTTTTTAGATTAAATTTTATCTTTTTTAATTCATAATATATTTTAATTTTTTATATAATTTTTATATTCAGTAATTTTTAGAATATTTTATTTATTTTTATTAACTTTATGAATTTTTATAAAATAAATTGAAGAATATTTTGATCTTTTGTAAGAGTCTTCACTTTGTTTTTTTTTAAATATTTTCACTTAATAAATTTATTTATCTAGTTTTAATATTTTAAAATTTTAATAATTTCATAAATTCTTATTTTTCAACTTAAATATTAAATAAGTTATCGAACTTTTAATTAAAATCAATTATGCCCCTAAACTCAGGAAAAAAATTAATTATGCCCTCGAATTCAGTTAAAATAATCAATTCAGCCCCTCCTGCCACGTCATCATCCCACGTGTACTGCCACGTCAGCATCGTTGACCGCCACGTTAGCATCATGGATTGCCACGTCATCACCGTTAACTGCTACGTCAGCACCGTAACGGTCAACGTCGGCCAAAGGGTCAATTTGATCGATTTCATGAACTGGAGGGCCACATCGAGTGCACTTTTCGGCGAGGGGTGAAATTGCATTTTTGGGTCTAACTCAGGGGCAAAAGTACCCCTTTAGCCTAAATTTTAGATACATTCATTAATTTTATTTTACATATCAATGTCTATTTTAAATTCACAAACAGGGAAAGGAACATTCCATTGAGAGTCCTTTTTCTCAATATAAGATTTTGAATAATGAGTCTATGTACAATCCAATCCAAATTAGTCAACGAATAAATTAAATATAAATGGTTATATAAAAATATATTGATAATTTTTTTGAATATGCTAGTGTGAGTATAAAGTAGTATCTGCTCAATTTTCTTAGCGTTTAATGAAGCACATACCGTGCACACATGATGATCGAACTCGGATCACTTAGATGAAATACATCATCATTTACCACTAGGACCACTCCACGAGTTCATTAATAATTTTTTAGTTAAATATATTTTTATAATTTTGTATTTGACAATATAGAAATTAAAATAATAAATTTACATCTACATAATTATTTTCAAATAATTCAAAATTTATATATTTGTTAAATAAATATTAAATTTTAATTTTTTTTGATAAGAAAATTTTAATTTTATTAAAATAAACAAATAATTGTTTAGCTAAATTTATAATAATTTTGGTGGTAATAATCATAATTATTAGCTTAGTTTAATGGTTAAACATAAGTTCTCTTATGCAAGAGGACTTTAGCTTGATACACCATGAACTATAATTCTATTTTTGTTTAATTTTGAGGTGGTAAAATAGATTAAGTTAAAATTTTATTTTGGTGGAATCATCCCTACTTCTGTACCTAGTTCATTGGGTAAAAATTATGTCATCTTCTATGCCCACACTAAAAATTACTTAAAAATTAAAATTTAAACTCTAACCTTAATTTTCACATCATAAATCTTAAACCTTACACCCTATAAAAATGCACCATACTTCAAATTTCCTAAACCCTAACCACAACCCCTAACCTTAAACTCTAAACCCTAAATCCATTATTTTAAAGTAAAAACGTAAAAAAAGGCATGGTAAGAGACAAACGATTTTCATCCAGCTCAATGGCTAAGCATTGAACTTTTTATAAAGGGGCATAGACAGAGGTATATGGGAGGTGAGAAAAACTCAGACCCTCTAATTTTTTTACCATTTATATATATATATGAATGATTATAAATTTATTTTTACTTTTAAAATATTTATATTTATCTTCTCAATCTCAATTTCGAATCTGTTCTCGATAAAAACGTCAGGTTGTGAAAAATAAATAAAGAAAAGTCATATATAATAGCAACAAACATAACAATATATATGATTTTGTAAAAAAAATAATTCAACGACTAAAACAGAAACACGAGAACAAATTATCTACTACTTTTTGGGTTGTTGTGGCAAACGTTCGTTAGAAGGAAAACGATCGTTGGTCAAAAATTAATTTTTTTAACTGCCACCAAACGCACGTTTATACGTTAAAAATGGTAGACAAATGCTCGTTGAGACGAAACCGATGAACATTTGGTGAAATAAACAAAGGGTTAACTACTGGAATAATCACTTATGTTTCCCCCCAGTACAGAGTTAGTCACCGATTTTGAAAAACGAACAGTAAAGTCACTTATGTTTTCACGGTGTAAATATTTGATCACTCTATCGTTTGGGGCCGTTAGACGTTAACGAAAATTCGATCTGGCAGCTGAAAAAAATAAAAATCTTTCCACGTTTATTTCACGTAGGCTGTCTATTTGACTTCTAAAAATGATTGACTAAAGTCATTTGTAAATTTTAATTAAGTCTAAAGGGTTAGAGGGTTAAACGCCGTGATAATTTTAGGGTTTCTTCTTTGGGGAAAAAAGGCTTTGGGGAAATCCAATCGATTGAGGTTTTATGGGTCATTTTCTAGTGAAAAAATATAATCCAAGTGATTGTAGAACTCATTTTCTAGGAAAAATCGAAAGGGGTTGTTAACTATTCATTGTCTGAAAAAGAAAATTTTGAAGAACGCTTCGCAAAAGAGTAAGTCTTTGTTTTAATCTATTTTTTATTAAATTCAATCTAAGATTATACAGTAGATTTTGATCTACTATTTATGTTTTCGTTGGTTTGTGTTGCAGAAATATCTAGAGTTAGTTTTGTTTGTTCATTATTTTCGGTTTAAGTTTAGGGTTTCGATGTTGAACCTTATTTTGATCATCTATTTCTGTTTTGGTTGCTTTGTATTATAGGTAAACTCAAATCACTCACGATGATTGGAGGGAAGCTTCGCCAGCAGGGAGATTATGCAGTGGAGTATTGTAAGTATTCCAGATTCAGCTTAGGGTTTAAGAATATTTTGCTTTGTGTTGATTGAAACCACTGTCTTGAAAATGCATGTATGTATGATTGCTTTGTGTTGAAAAGGAATATTTTACATGTTTGACTGAATCCATTGAATATTTTGCTTTGACCTTTATTATTCAATTTGAGTTGAAATTTTTTTGTTTATGTTTGACTGAATCCACTGTTTTAAAGTTTGTGGACTAAATCCAAAGTAGTTTTGCATGTCAATTAAAATATTGTTTATGTGGTCCATTGTGATAAATTTATTCTGTAATGTATGTGGTCCAATGTGTTGAACTTCAGAATAAAACTTAAGAATAAAGACACTTTTGTTTGTTAGCTTATAAAGACACTAACTCTAACTTTAGAATAAAATATTATAAAACAATAATGACTCTACATTATAAAATATTATAAAACACTAACTCTAACTTTAGAATAAAACATTATAAGACAGTAAAATATACACTTGAGAAAAATATAATGATACTCTACATTATAAAACATTATAAAAACACTAACTCTAACTTTAGAATAAAATATTATAAGACAGTAAAATATACACTTTATAGAAGAGACTATATACTAAAACATTAAACATTATAATGTACTAAGACAATAAAATATACATTAAATAAAAGAGACAGTAAACATTAAATATTAAACTGATACTCTACAATAAACTCTATACTAAAACAATAAACTCTACAGTAAACTCTATAAAACATTAAACTGATACTCTAAAAATTTACAGTAATGTTTTTTTTTTAACTTAAAGTTAGAAGACAACAATAAACTCTATAAAACATTAAACATTAAACATTAAATTGATACTCTAAAAATTTATAGTAATGATTTTTATACTTTTAAACTTAAAGTTATAGAATTATGAACAAAAACTGATTACTTTTATTTGTATACTTTATAGCTTCTAATTCAAGTAGATTCACTTGTGTCATTTATAAGGGTGGAGAGTTTATATTTTCAAAAATAATGAAATACAACTCATCAGATATAGCATATTTTGATCATGTTGGTTGTGACACTTTTTTCATGTTAAATGTATGTGGCATGATTGATAGGTTAGGCTTAAAGGGTTCTTATAGTTTGTACTGGAGAGTCTCAGGTGCTGTTTTAAATAGAACATATGTTATGTCATTGGGAACTGACTCTGATTGTATGGCATTAGTCAATAGCCTACCTAGAAATAAATACATTCATGTATATCTTCAGGAAAAAAAGAATATTGGTGATGATGAAGTAGAAGTTGAGGATGAAGTAGAAGCTGATGAAGAAGAGGAGAAAAATGTAAAAAAAAAATTGAGGTTAGTGATACTGAATATGGGTTTGATGATGGACCGCGGCAAGATAATATAGGAATAGGAATTAAAGTTCAAAGACAAATGGATGATTTTGGACCTGATGTGTTAAGAAGAATCCTGAGTTTGAATCTGACAGTGACAAATCTGATGAAATTTTAAGTGATTGTGATTCAAATTTAGATGGACCTAGGTATAGTGAGTTTAATGCTGAAACTGACATGGTTAACCCTAAATTTGTTAAAAGTTTAATCTTCTCTGATAGAAAAGTTTTGAAAGAAGCAATAAAACACTATAAGAGAGTCAATATGGTCCAAGTTAAGCTTCAAAAAAATGATGTCAAAAGGATTCAAGCTGTGTGTCAGAGCAGCTGTCCATGGAAGTTGTGGGCAGTTCCAATAAATCTCAAAGACATTACAGATCAGACTTGGCAGATAAAAATATTAATTGACACTCATAAATATTCTAAGGTAACCAAAAATAGAAATATCAGATCACCTTGAATGGCAAAGTATTACAAAGAAAAATTCATGGTTGATATTAATTACCCAGTAAAATCACTTCGAAGTGATGTATATGAAGATTTTGTTACTTGGGTGTCACGTGTTACTTGTAGTAGGGCAAGAAATTTGACAATTGAAATGATTGAAGAAAATTACAAAGGACAATATGCAAAGATTTATGAGTACTTACTGGAGTTAAGGACTACAAATCCTGGAACAACTACTATTTGTCATTTTGAGAGTAAATTATTTCAAAGAATGTATGTCTGTCTGCAAGCTTGCAAAAATGGTTTCGTGGCAGGATGTAGGAGGATTATTTGTGTGGATGGTTGTTACTTAAAAGGCTATTTTCAAGGGTACTTACTGGCAGCAGTAAGTATAGATGCAAATGATCAGATCTACCCTATAGCATATGCAGCAGTGGAGAGTGAAAATTATTCATTTTGGGCATAGTTTTTGGACATACTCAAGACTGACTTAGAGATTAATGACTTTTGTAATATTTGTTTCATGAATGATAAACAAAAGTTAACCCTCCAGCTTTTATCTATTTTAATCTATTGTTTCTAAGAGTTTTATTAACTCTTATCTATTGTTTCTAATGTAGGGACTTGTGGATGCTATAGATGATATTTTTCCTAATGCAAATGTTAGAAACTGTGTGAGGCATATATATAACAATTTCAAGGAGGTTCACAAAGGAAAAGCTCTTAAAGATGATGTTTGGAAGACTGCTCGAGCTACTTACTTGCGAGAGTTTGAAGATGCAATGGGGCAGTTGAAAGCCCTTTCTGATGCTGCCTATAATTGGATGCAGGAGTTGAACCCTGCTCAATGGTCCAGATCACACTTTAATACCAGAACTAAGTGTGATATGCTCCTCAACAACCTCTGTGAGTCTTTCAATAAGGTAACATTGTCATTTTGAATTAGTTAAATACTTCAGACATTTACTTTATTTGATTGATTATTAACATTATTTTTTTATTTCTCTTATGTAGTCAATTTTAGAGGCTCGAGATAAGTCAAAATAATAATAATAAATTGTTAGCAAAAAGGAGAAAGCTGAAAAGTGGTCAGGTCTACTATGAGAAAAAATTCAAAAAAAATTGGACATCATTATTTAACAATTACACATGTTTTCTCTTAATTGTTTACTTACTTTTATTTACTTACTTTTGTTTTTACTAATTATCTACTAATTGTGTAAATGACTTATTTCATGTGCTGAACCACACGTGCTGGCGGAGAAAAGTATCAAGTTCATGCTGGCTTTGGGCACCAGCTGACTTTGGGCACCAGCATGCTCTAGATCTTGTGCAACATACATGTTCATGCAAAAAATGAGACCTCACTAGCATCTCTTGTGTCCATGCAGTCTCAGCCATTCAAGAAACCAATAGAAGCATTGAAGGTTATGCAAATGTGTGCTACAATAAGAGCACTCAAATTGTCATTTACTCCAACATAATTTCACCCGTGAAATGTATTGTTTGTCCCTAACTTATTAATTTCTTCAACTATTTTTTCCAGCTTATGTGATTTATTGTTTTTTTTTAATTTTTAAACAGATCTTGAACAATGGGCTCCAGTATCAGACATGAAACTCATATTGCCACCAACTATTAGGAGGCCACCAGGAAGGCCAAGTAAAAAGAAAAAAAAGGGAAGCTGATGAAGTTAGCAAACCTATGTTGACCAAGAAGGGGCAACAAGCCAACTGCGCCAAATGTGGTAAGCCTGGTCACAACAAACAGACCTGTAAAAGTGAGATTGGTGCAAACCAGCCTATAAGAAGACCCACTTTATTCAACCAACCACAACCTCATCCTTCATCATCCCACCAACAACAGCAACCTAGAAGCCATCCTTCATCATCAACCATCAATAGCCACTTCGAAAGCAAAAATTACCAACAAGAAAATCTTTGGCTCTACCAAAAACTATTAGATGGATGCCTAATGAGCCTTCAAGTCAAAAATCAACTATCTTTAACCCTCCAAATCAAGAATCACAAGCTTCAACTAGGGACTGGAACTGTACAACTGAAGCTGACTTATTTTGTGAATGACCTAATTTTATGACTCTTTTTTGTGATGTTCATTGTAATGTCATTTATTTTGTGAACTATGTTGAATCTGTCTAGGTATTTCCTTTAGTGATGTCTAGGGAAATCTTACAAATTATTTTTGTTGAATTAGGCCATTATTTTTGTAGCTAATTTTATGATTTATCAGCTTACAAACTACTTTTTGTTAATCTATATTAAACAAAAGTTTGTTTACTTGGTTTGTTAAATTTTTTATGTAACATGAATACAAAATGCTTACGATTTTTATTGAACAAAATGCTTATAATTTCTATTGAACTCTTAAAAACATTGCTTCAAGAAGCTTCAGTTACATTAAAAATTATAAATAAAAGATCACAATAACTATCTTGCCTTAACAATACTTCAAAACCCACATTACATTACTTCAACATTGAGCAAAATGCTTACAATTTCATAAACCCTAATAATACTTCAACATCCACTCATCACACAAATTACTTTACTTCAAAAATCACACAATCATCACACACATAACCATCCAACATATTCCCTCTAGGAATCTTGCCCTCTCCATTTTCTTTACTTTATTTAAGAGCCCAGAAATGATCATCCTTGCACAACCCTTCCCATTCTCATAATTTTTACACCCGAAAAATCTCTTACCTGAGTTTTCATCGGTCCAAGAAGTGACCAGATTAACTGGTTGTCTACAACGACAAATTCACTCTTTGCTTTTATCTTCTTCTTCAACTTCTTCTTTCTCTTTCTCTTTTCTTTTTCTATAAAGTAATTTTTAAGGTTAATAAAAGGGAGATAGTCATTTTGGGGGCATCTTTATGTTAATAATTTAACCTAAACCTATGTGGAATAAACGTGGTAAGATTTTTATTTTTCTCAGCTGCTATATCGGATTGCTGTTAACGTCTAACGGCTCCAAACGGTAGAGTGACTAAATATTTACACCCCGAAAACGTAAGTGACTTTACTTGTCGTTTTTTAAAATCAATGACTAACTCTGTATTGAGGAAAACATAAGTGACTATCCCAATAATTAACCCGGTAAATATTTGTTTGAACTAAACTGAAAAATAAAGGACAAACCGGCGTTAAGCAAAAACGGGGATAGTTTACCCTCATGACGTGACACCACGTCGTTACATGGAATCAAAAGATAAGAACAAGCGTTAAAAGAAAGGTATTTGGGGTGGAAGCCCAGTTGAGATCCAACTGCAAGTGGAGCCCACGTGTCAGCACGTAATGCATAAAACCAAATACAATAAGAAAGCGCTCAAAGCTGCCTGCTTTGTTTGTTTTTGGTTGGTGCTGGCAGTGCATGCGAAAAAAATGGATCAAAAGATGAACTCTTACTCAACCGGGGAAGCCGTGATTGAACGCAAATCCTACGCCCGCGTTGGACTGCTTGGGAACCCTAGCGATGTTTACTTTGGCAAAACAATCTCTTTTAGCCTTGGGAATTTCTGGGCTTCCGTTAGATTGGAGCCTTCTCATCATCTTCTCATCAAGCCTCATCCCATCCATGATCTTGTTCAGTTTGATTCCCCTGATCACCTCGTAATCTCTTTCTCTTCTTCCAATCTTCTCATCTTTCCTCTTTTTTTAATGATTTCTTTGTTGGGTGTTTATATTTTTTTAAAAGGACCTGATAAGTTGGTTCTTTTATTTTTGGTAGATTTGAATGTCAATGTTTTGGTTATACAAGCATTTTCAGGGTAATTCAGAGGATACCCAGATTGAGTTTTTTTGGGTTTTGAGTGGATTGACTTTTTTGAGTTTTGATCTGGTGCTCTAATTGTTCAAGATGGATATGGTTAATGAAAGTAATTTATTCAGGGGATTGAGCATGGATTATATATGAAAATCTCCTTGGTTACCATGTGTTTGATAAAATGTTTGGAATTGGTTGTGCAGTTTAGTATGAATCTCAAATATGCATGCTTGTCTTTCATTGCTTGATAAGGTGTTTGGTAGTTTGGGATTTTTTATGCTGATGTGAATCTCAAGATATGTATGTTTGTATGCATGTATGTATGGTAGTCTTTTATGTGTTATTTTTAATCTGACAAATTATTGAGATGCTTATTTTAATTTCAATATATGAATCACAATGAATGTATGTGTATGCATGCATCCATGCATGTATGTATGCTAGTTTTTTGTGTTATCTTTAATTTGACAAGTTATTGAGATGCTTATTTTAATTTCAATATATGAATTGCAATAAATGTATGTGTATGCATGCATGTGTGCTTGTCTTTTATGTGTTATCTTTACTCTGACAAATTATTGAATGTAAACCACATGCTTTTGCTTTGTTCTTTTTGAGATGCTTTTAAGTAATGGAATAAAATTCATTTTCACCTTGATTTATGTCTGGTTCCACTAGCATTCATAGGCATTGAGCTCTACATTTCCTATCAGACATGAACGAGCTAAAACAAGCCTTTGTTTTGCTTGCAGTTTAGTCGGTTGCAGAGCGAAGGTTACTATGGAGGCGTGCGGCTGCTTATGTCAATTTGTAAACTCTTCTACAAGCATTGTAAGGATAACAACATATATCTCCGACCAGGGAACTTCACCCTATCGTATGACACTAATATCCCTCGCCAGGTAGCTCTCAGAATAGCAATACGAGAAATTTCTATACTATTTAGATTGAACTCGTAATGTTGTTTTAATTACGTAGTATATATCATTGATCGACGTTATCGGTTTGTCACTTGTTTTTCTCATTCATTGTAGTTATTCTAACAGAAATATATATATATGCAGTTTCGATTGTTCAATTCCTTTTTGATCTCTGTGTGTAATGTTCTTGTGTTATTCTTACATCAATGTATGGCTTACACTTCACTATTTTTCAGACCGGACTTTCAGGGTCAAGCGCTATCGTATCTGCTACCCTTAACTGCCTTCTTGATTTTTACAATGTCCGACATTTGATTAAAGTACAAGTCAGACCCAACCTTATCCTTAGTGCAGAGAAAGAGCTCGGAATTGTTGCTGGCCTTCAGGATAGAGTGGCACAAGTCTATGGAGGCCTCGTCCACATGGTATGTCATCTTTTATGTAAACTATGTCAATAAATTTCTGTATACGTTGTGATTTATACCGCACACTGATTCGTCTTGGTTCTAGATGAATTAGCACTTACGATTTGAGGGGCTTCCCTGTAATTGTACTCTGCCTGCTGCAGGATTTTAGCAAGGAACACATGGATAAGTTGGGACATGGCATCTATACACCCATGGATATTAGTCTTCTACCGCCTCTCCACCTCATATACGCCGAGAATCCAAGTGATTCGGGAAAGGTTAGCATTACGGCATTTTCTTACTCATTTTTATGTTCTACCTGGTTTTTATATACTTTCTGCCATAATAAATACGATTTTTAAATCGGACATGCAATGTTTTTTTAACCTTTCCAAGGAGCTGTTCTGCGTTTACTACCGAATTCGCAAAATGAGTGTATATTGATTCAAATGCAGGTACATAGCACCGTGCGACAGAGGTGGCTTGACGGTGATGAATTTATTATATCAACAATGAAAGAGGTTGCAGATATAGCAGCAGAAGGGCAGAGTGTAATACTCCAAAAGAATTACCAAAAGCTTGCAGAACTCATGAATCGTAACTTCGACCTCCGAAGGTAAAGATGTCTTTGCATTTCACGAGCAGTAACATCAATTATACTCTTGTCTTACAATTCTCCATTTAAATTCTTATTACTCGAGTAATTAAAGATGGAAAAGAACTCCATGTTTTTGTCTAAATGCTGTTATTATGTGGATCTTATGCAGGCGCATGTTTGGGGACAAATGCTTGGGTGCTTTAAACATAGAAATGGTGGAGGTGGCTCGGAGGGTCGGTGCTGCTTCGAAATTCACCGGGAGTGGAGGAGCTGTGGTTGTGTTCTGTCCAGATGGGCCGTCTCAAGTGAAGCGCCTTGAAGATGAATGTCGAAAAGCTGGATTTATCATTCAACCTATACAAGTTGTTCCTTCGTATTTAAATGATGTCGATCTCCAGACATTGTCGAAGTAGGAGATATTTATACCGCGTCACAGCTGAAAGAATGTTTTCTGGATTGTTTTGTCTGGATTTGTTGAGCTTTTCATAGAATAACTCGAATGAAGACTCTGACATGAAATATACAAGAATGAAGATGTATTGTTCTCTACATCGTTGGCTCTATTCTTTAGTTCTAATCTTTGTTATAGGTAAAATGGCTGAAACAACTCACACAACATTTATGTGCAACCTTATCAATTTTATATAAGATTTATTTTTTCTTTTCGATGTAGGAGATATTAATGTTCTCGTATTTCCGCTAGTTAGGCATGTGACCGTATAAATGACTCAAAAATTTAAAGAATTTTATATAATTTATCAAAACTGGATCTTCAAATTAATTTTTTAAAATGGGTAAACTACAATGATACCTAATGTTTAGGGTAAACTTTTTTCACTGATTTTAAAAATTAAAGTATATGCTCACCTACGTTATCGACATGTAAATTTTTGCTCACTGTAACGTTATTTACAGTTAAAAATTAACGGGAAATTGAAGTGGCACATTAAAAAATAGAAGAAATTTCATCTGGATATTTCACGTATAATAGGACTCAAAAAAATTTAAAAAAAATAATTATTATAAAATCTATGGATGTTTCCCTTTTCTTTCTTTAACCCTAAAACGTTTAAGAAGGCTAAATCTTTTCTTTTGTCGCTGATGAAGATGGAAGCAGAAGGTGAAGCACCCATTTGTGATTACAGTTAACCAACGAAGCTAGTCACTGCTTGGACTAAGGATAACTAAGGTAGAAGATTTTTTGGGTGTCAAAAATATGAGAAATGAAGGGCTCGCGGCTGTAATTTTTTGCTTGGTATGATACACCAGTCAACCCGCGTGGAAGAATTGTCATTGTTGGGCTTTTAAACAAACGGAAGAAGATGAAGAGAGCAAGATTCATAGAACGAATTTGTTGGTCATGTTTGGTAGTTCTGTGTGTGATGATTACATGAATTTTGAAATAATGTAAGGAGAAATTAAAGTTCGTGAAAATTTAGGCGTTTTTTTTATATGAACACAAGTGTGTGATGCTGGTGGAAATTTAAAGGGTTTGTTTTTGTATGAACAAAAGCTAATTGTGTGATGGTGGTAAAAATTTAAGTTATTTAAGGTATTATACTTGTTATGATGGTGGTAAAAATTCAATTGTTAAATTAGACTTTAAGCATTTTACATTTATTTGTTCAGTGGTAATCTAATACAGATTCATTACATGAGAAGAAGATACATGTTAAGGTAAATTTTCGTTGATGTTTTAAAGCATAAAAACATGTAAACTGATTGAATATATAGTTTATAATATATGTTTACAAAATAAGTTTGTAAACAACATTCAAAGTAATGGCATAATTCTTAGACAAATGCATCACAGTTTAAAAGAAGAAATATGTGAAAGGTAAAATTTCATTGAATTTTAAAAGATATAGCAACACAATAGTCATCAAAAAATTAGGTCATTCACAAAATATACAATTGTGCAGCTTCAATCTCTAGTTAAAAGCTTGTGATTCTTAAGTTAGAGGGTCAAAAACAGTTGATTGCTGGCTTGAAGGCTCGTTATGCATCCATCTAACAGTATTTGGTAGAGTTGTCGGTTGTTATCTCCTTATTCGGAATTTTTGCCTTCGAGGTGGTTGTTGGTGGGATGATTCAGCTTGATGTTGGTTGGATGCAGGATGCTGATTTGCACGAGACTGAGATGATGAGCTGGTTGTTGGTTGGATGCAGAATGCTGATTTACACAAGGATGGGATGAGGAAGTTTGTTGTTGGTTGGATGAAGGATGTTGATTTGCACAAGACTAGGATAAGGATGACTTAGTAGGGTTTTTCACAGGTTGGTTTGCACCAACCACACCTCTACAGGTTCGCCTGTTGTGACCACTTTTACCACATTTGGTACATTTGGCCACTTGTCCCCTCTTACTCAGCTTAGGATTATTAACTTCATCAGCTTTTTTTTCCTCTTTTTAGTTGGCCTTCCTAGTGGCCTTTTAATAGCTGGTAGCAGTATTGGCTCCATGTCAATTATTGGAGTCCACTATTCAAAACCTGTATACAAATAAAAAAACAACTATAAATTATATATATCGAAAAAATTAGTATTTCAAGAAAATTACTAAATGAGAGACAATACCTTTTACTGAAAAAAAAAACTATATTAGAGTATATGACAATTTGAGTACTCTTGAAGTAGAACTCATTCACATAAGTTTCAGGTCTTTTATTGTTATCAAGAATGACTGAGATTGCATGAATATAAGGGATGCCAGTGAGGTCTCATTTTCTGCATGAGCATGAATTCTGCACAAGGTCCACAACATGCTGGTGCCCAGGACCATATTGAACTTGATGGCTTTCTCCACTAGCACGTGTGGCCCAACACTTGAATGCAATACCAAAAAAATAAGTAAATAAAACCATATCAAAATTTATTATTAAGTAAATAAAATTAAGTCGTGCAATTTCAATTAAGAACCTGTATGCTTGTTCAGTAATGATCTCTATTTTTTTAATTTTGGCATACAATGGACCTAGCCACTTTTCAGCTTCCTCCATTTTGCTAACAATCTTTTTTATGAGTATTTTTAATAATCTCTATCATTGTTAGAATCAATTTATCTCGAGCCTCTAAAATGACCTACATCAGAGAAGTTAAGATGATATTAGTAATTAATTAACTTTAAAATGTATTAAGTTGTTGACTAACTTTAAAAATGATAATTTTTACCTTGTTGAATGACTCACAAAGATTATTGAGGAGCATATCACACTTGACACTAGAAAAAAAGTGAGATATTGACCATTGAGAAGGGTCAAACTTTTTAACCCAATCATAGGCAACAGCAAAAAAGTCCTTTAATTGGTCCATTGCAGCTTCAAACTCTCGTAAATAAGTAGCCCGAGTAGCCTTCCAAACAACATCTTTAAAAGTTTTTCTTTTGTGAAGCTCCTTAAAATTATTGTACATGTGTTTTACACATTTCATGTTCCCTGCATTAGAGAATACATCATCGATTGCCTCCACAAGTTCCTACAATACAGAAATAAATAAATAGAAGTCAGCTCTGAGATTGTCCAAAAACCAACATTAGACAAATGTTGCAGGAATAAAAGTCACTTCTGAGATAGTACCTTCTGTTTATCAGACATTAAACAATTGTTGCAACAATTGTTGATCTCCAAATTAGTTTTAAGAATGTCCAAAAACCATAACCAAGATGCATAATTTTCACTCTCCACTGCTGCATATGCTATCATGTACATGCCATCATTTGCATCTATGCCTATTGTTGTTAGCAAGTATCCTCCAAAATAACATTTTAGGTAACAACCATCTAACCTAATTATCCTCCTACACCCTGTCATGAAACCTGTCGCATCCCAAAAATCGGTCTAGTCGAAATTAAGTTCCGGTAACCGAATATTTTATACCGATTGAATAATTTATTTGATTTTATTTGAACCAACAAATATTATTCGGGTTAATTTATAATAATTTATTATTATTATTATTATTATTATTATTATTATTATTATTATTAAAAATAATAAGGACTTTCCTTCATTTTGAAGGAATTGCATCAAGCAATTCCACGCATCAAAGTTCAGCAGGCCACTCGGCCAAATTTTATGGGTGTGGCAAATTGCCACAAAACGTGGCAATTCACCAAGGGATTTTAATCCCAAGCAAGCCACGACTTCCCCAAATTCAAGGGGATATGGCCGGTTTATGCATGTATAAATAGGGGTGATTGGCGCATTTGGTAAGAAAAAATATATAACAGGATTTAGTGAAGGAAAGATAGAAAAATACTTAGGATCAAGATGCACAATTTTCACTCTTCACTGCTGTATATGCTATCAGGTACATGCCATCATTTGCATCTATGCCCATTGTTGTTAGCAAGTACCCTCCAAAATAACCTTTTATTGTTAGCAAGTACCCTCCAAAATAACCTTTTAGGTAACAACCATCTAATCTATTTATGCTCTTACACCCTGTCATGAAACCACTTTTGCTAGCTTGGAGACAAACATACATCCTCTGAAATAATCTACAATCCATATGACAAATAGTAGTTGTTCCAGGGTTTGTAGTCCTCAACTCAAGTAGGTATTCATAAATTCTTGCATATTGTCCTTTATAATTCCCTTCAATCATTCCAATTGCCAAATTTCTAGCCCTAGTAGAGGTAACACGAGACGTCTAAGTAACAAATTTCTCATAAACATCTTTTCGAAGTGTACTCACAGGGTAATTAATGTCAATCATGAATTTCCCTATGTAATATTTTGTCATCTAACGTGATCTAATATTTTTATTATTGATTACCTTAAAGCAACTATGAGAATCAACCAAAGTTTTAATCTGCCAAATTAAATCCTTTTTGTCCTTGAAATTTATTGGGGCCGCCCACAATTTTCATGGACATGTATCCTTACATGTAACACCCATGTTTTGGGTCTAGGAGTTAACCGGGTTATAGTTTGAGTCAAATAAAATTTAATTAAAATAATTCAACTTTAAATAATGACCTAATTGAGCTTTAATAAGAAGGGAGGGACCTATTTTGCGATTTGACCCAAAACTTTCAAAAGCTAGACCACTTTATGGGAAAAGTTGTCTTCCATTTTCCCATTTACCCTTTTTCACGTTGGAAACCGTATCCCCTCTCCAAACCCTCTTTTTCATTCAAGTTACTATTCCATTCATTTTCTTCTTCAATCCAAGGTGTTTCTCAAAGGTAATTGTGTTTTCTAAACCTCCTCTTTATCCTCTATCTATCCATAGTCTTAGATTTCAAAAATATGTGGTTTTGGAAATTAGGGTTTATATTAAAGTTTGGGTTTTTAAGGGGGTTTTCCAATTTGTTTTGATAAATTGAGTTGGGGCTTTAGCTAATCATGTTAAAACGTGTAACATATATCAATTTGGTTGAATTTGGATAAAAAGTCGTAGTGGGTCCTTAGGGCAAATTTTAAGGTATTAAAATTTGGGTTTTTGGTGAGTTTTAGGTTGAAAACTAAGGGCTGATGGCTAGGGTATGTTAGGAGGGTGATTTGGGATGTTTTGAAGGTCATTTGGGTGTTTGGAAATGGGTGTTTCAGCCAAGGGTTGTTGGAGTACGAATTTGGGTTATTTGGGGATTTATCTTGGTTGGAAAATTGTGGATGGAGTTGGTTTGAATGCAAGGTTATGTGATTATTGAATGTTAGCATTGATTTTGGTTATCGGTTGTGTTTTTGGTTGGCTAGAAGCAAGAGGAATCGTTGAAGGAGCTTTGGGACCGAATCTGGGTTCGTAGGAGGATTGGTTCGAATTGCTAAGGAAGGGCGGTGAGTGGTCTTAACTTGTTTTAAAGTTTGGTTCGAGCATGAGTAGTGTGTGTGTGTAAAGTGTGCTTGGTAGGTCACTTCCTTATAATCCAAGTAGTTAATTTAGTCTTGTTTTCCGTAAATGCCAATGTGCTTAATGACTATGCTCTTGTACTTGTGATTATTTGGTGCATGTATATATATCATGATGTGGATATATGAGATGAGCATGAGTGTGGTTGATGATATGTGATTAATGATGATAATTGGCACTAAAATAATTATCGGTTGTAAATGATCGATCATTAGGATAGTGTGCACACAAATTGAGTCAAAACGTACGTGGCCTTGATGGCGTTAAGTCATCAAGGAGGAGTACGGTGGTGTAACATTCCACCGGAAGCTTTTATTTATTTCTACGGGATGATGAGTGGAATCCCATCCGTAGGACATGTGGCGATGAGTGGAATCCCGCACATGCAAGGTCCGATGATGAGTGAAATCCCACCGAGGTAAAGTGTTGTTGAGGTTTAAATCCGCACAATCGGGGTAATTAAAGTGGCCAATTAAACTTGTTCATGTATTGTGATATATGATGGTGATATATGGTTGTGTTATACGTGTTGCTACATGATGTTGATATTGATGTTTAAGCTTGTTAGGATTGATAGACCATATATGCCACTTGAAAGACTAGCTAGGTCTACTTGATTATATGCCTATGCTTGATGTGTGCAAAGCTAGGATTAACATGCTTGAACCCTGCATTGTTGATGTTTTTCGTTTTAGAGCACCCTCACTAAGCTTATAGCTTACGCTCTCAATGTTCAACAATGCAGATCATTAGTGTGGTGTTAGCTCGAGGCAAGGCAAGAAGGGCTTTCCAAGTTGTTGCTCAAGTATGGTTAGTTTTGTAGTAGTTAAGCAATGTGGCAATAGGGTGTGTTTGTATGAGCTTGTATGACTCATTACATATGATGATATTTTGATTTGATTATGGATTGTAAGCATGTAAATCTATGGTGAATGTTGGCGTGAATGATGGCATGCTTTAGAATTTCTAGGTTGCCTTGTGTATGAGTGCAAACCTCTTTTGATTGACTTGTGGCTTTATGATCATTTGAGCTTTTAAGTATGCACAATATGGCCTAAATCGCTCTCTCATTTGAATGTTATGTATAAAAGCCTTAATTCATGTATGGTTGCTTCCCTTGGCTAAATTATGTGTGCTTACATGTTGGTATATGCTTAGGTGAGTCGAGAAATGCATTTAGAGTCGTTTTGGGGTCGTTTAAGTTGAAATCTGAGGAATTGCAGTGCAGGGCGTATCGATACACCTCAGGGCGTATCGATACGGACATGCCCAAAAGCCAGAAACTTTGCCTGGCGTACCGATACCCTAAGGGTATTGGTACCCTCCAAACTTACTGTAATTTGGAAATTTGAGTGAGAGTAGGGCGTACCGATACGGGGCTCCCGAGTATCGGTACGGGTCTACTCTGTTGACCAAGAAGGGTTGACCGAGAAGGGCGTATCGATACGCTCAAGGGCTGTATCGATACGGACTCCTCGGGGTTGACTTAGACAGGGCGTATCGATACCCCTAGCTAGGGTATCGATACGGTATGCCTTAAAAGTTTAAAAATGGACTGTTATGCATGGCCGTGATTCGAACGTGTTTTCCTTCGTATGTTTTCCGCTGTTGTGAATCACATAGGACCTAATATTCATCTAGGCAAGATTAATATAAAAAAAATAGGGTTGCTAACCAAGGAGGAATCCTTTGGGTTTCGCTTCGGTTTTCCCCGTGTGGCCCACTCGGACCGGTCATCCAGCCAGACCGAGACGAGGGGGTTACATTACAAACAGCTTGAACCCTCCTAGGATCATTAACCTTAAGCTTAACTTGGACCCTATCCACCCTCACATAATGCTTTATTGCTTCCTTTAGCACCTTTCTATCTAAAAAGACTAAACCCTTACTAAATTTAGGGTTGATCATGTCAGTTTCTATATTGAACTCACTAAATCTAGGGCGATCAGAATCAAAATCATGCCTACTATGAAGTTTATCATATCTATCACTATTTGGTTCTGACTCAGAGTTTATCTTAACATCATCAGGCCCAAAATCATCCATTTGCCTTTGAACCCTAATTATTATATCTTCATGCTGCAATCCCTCTTCATCACATCCAAATTTTGTATCACTAACCTCAAATTGTTCTACATTTTTCTCTTCCTCATTCTCTTCTTCATTCTCTTCCTTTTCCTCTTCTTCAACTTCTACTTCATCTTCACTATCAATTTCAGCAGTCTGTTGTTCCTGAAGATAAATATGAATGTATCTATTCTTAGGAAGGTTGTTAACTAAGATCAAGCAATTAGAATCTCTTTCTAATGGCCTAATGGAAGCTTTAGATAAAGCAGCACCCAGGACTCTCCAATGTAACTTCAAAGGACCCTCTAAACCTAGTTTTTCAACCGTGCCACACAATTGCAATATGGAAAATGTTTCACAGTACACATAGTTAAAATACTTTACAGATAAGGATGTGTATTTCACTCTGGTTGAAAAGATAAACTCCCCACCATAATGAATACCACAACTGACGTTGTTTGAATCAGAAGCTATAAAGTATATAAATAACATTCATTAGCAACTTCAAAGGGCCCTCTAAACCTAGTACTTTAAGTAATTTAAATAATATTAAGTTCTTATTGTTTTTTAAGTAATTAACATTTATTGATTTTTAAATTACTTTAAGTAATTTTAGTATTTTTTTTAGTAATTTAGTACTTTAAGTGAGTCATTATCCTTTAAGTGTCACCGTTTTTTAAGTTCTTTAAGTAATTTGAAGATTTTAAGTACTTCTTTTAATTCACATTTACTATAAAGTTCTTATTGTTTTAAGTACTTTAAGTATTTAAGTGTTGTTTTAGTATAAAGTTCCTATTGTTTTAGTATAACATTTATAATTAATTCACAATTACTATAAAGTTTTTATAGTTTAAGTAATTCACTACTTTAAGTGATTTATTATAATACTTGAATTACTGTTTTTAAGTACTTTAAGTATTATGAACATTTTTAAGTGTTGTTTTAGTATAAGGTTCCTAATGCATTTAATTATTATAAAGTACCTAATGTTTTAGTATAACATTTACCATTAAGTTGATTCTTTTTGTTTAGTATAACATTGTTATAAAATTACTATAAAGCTGTTATAATGTACCTACTGTTTTAATGTCAATTTACTAAAAGCACCAACGCATACCAGACTTTAAGGATCACTTATCAAACAACCACATACCATACTCGGTATACTAAACAAAACATCAATTCACAGTTTGTTTTTAACATACCAGACAAAGCACCAACACATTGGACCACATAAAGAAATAATATTATAACAAGGGTCCACATCAATAGTTTATTCACGTTTAGTGCTTCAAAAAGTTTCATGTGCATACAAACAACAGTGAAGAATTAAAACACACATTGTCAAACATGTGCAAAACCATGTACAAACATTTTGCTAACTATAACATGGCACCAACAAAAGTATATGACACTTATAATACAGAGCTGCATTATCCTCTTTTTCACGAAGCCTCGGCCCAAGCATTTTGCTAACTCCAGTTGTACAAAACTTAGAACACAATTTATCAAAAACAAAAATACGGTGGTCAAAATATAACTAAACATATAAACCCCGGTAACGTTTCAAAACCCTAATCAACAATCCCTTTCTATTTCGAGTACCCATTTACCCTTTAAATGAAAGAACATCAAAATGGAAGAAACTCAAAGTCAAATATAAAAATTAAATCGAAATATAAACCTCCAGTACCCCGTAGAACATCGTAAGCCCTAATCAACAATCTCTTTCTATTTCGCCCAAAATCGCAAGAATTTTGGGCAACAATACAGAATTTTTTCCAAAGAAAATCCTTTATTTTTCAACCCTAATCAACAATCTCTTTCTCTCAAAACCTTTTCTTTTTTCTCTAGAGTAAGAACATGACCTCTGATTAACCCTCCATAATTAGATAGTTCACCCTAATTTTATTTTATTAATATAATAATTATTTTTTAAAATTTTTTTGGGTCCTATTACACCTGGAGTATCCAAGTAGAATCTCTTCTATTTTTTAACGTGCCACCTCAACTTCCCGTTAAGTTTTAACGGCAAATAACGTTCTAGTGAACAAAAGTTTACATGTCGATAACGTAGGTGAGCAGATACTTCAAGTTTTAAAATCAATGAGGAAAAGTGTACATACCCTAAACATAAGGTAGCATTGCAGCAGTTTACCCTTTTAAAATATTTGTTAACTTGGTGCGTGCTTGATAAATTAAATTTTAAATGAAAAATAAAATCTTCCTTTCTTTAAACTGTGTACAACCGCTCTTATGGCTATCTTTGGGTTTCACTTGAAATATTCTTTTAATATTGGATCAAACATCGTCTGCATCAAACCTTGGTAAATTATATAGATCATCACTAAATTTTACCTTTAAATTTATTTTGTCAATGAAGTTTTAAAATATTTAATTTACCCATCGAAGTTTACATATTATTTATTTTTATCATTCTTCCGTTTTTTCAATAACAACCAATTGAAGTGATTTATTTTTGGATGAGTCTACCACGTGCGACGAACACCGCTGAACACCACTAATGATGAACATCGTTGAACATCATTAAATTAATTAATAAAGATTTAAAATTTCAAGGACCCATCATATAATTAATAATTATTTTAAAAAATTCAACTAAATTATATATATATATATATATATTAAAATTTTATTTTTTTACTAAGGGTAAATTATATATTTAATAGTCACCTATTTTCGTACTTTTATTGAACACTTATTATTTAAATATTATTTTAATTTGACCTTATTCTTTATAAAAAATAATTTAACCCTTAACCCTCAACTTAAAACATTAAACTATTAAACAGTAAACCCTTAAACTCTTAAACCTATACCCTAAATTATATACCCTTAAAAATAATTTTACCATCACGGATTCAATTCATCGATAATGAGTGAACTGTAATTCGCAAACTATGGTGTTAGTTTTTTGAAGAAAACAGGTGGTGTTGCGTGTGAAACTACAATATGTTCTTTACATAGCAAAGCTCTTTTCGAAAATAAAAAAGTCTAAATAAAGAATTAATACAATCAAATAAGTGAAGGAAAACCACGAATCGTTCTGTCCTCAATAATTATTTAAAATTGAAACAAACAAAATTATTAAACCTTTTTTATTTACTATTGCGCCTGATAAGTTTGGCTCCACTTTATAATTTCAAATGTTTTGATCATTTTTTGTGTAGTTCCACATCGTTTGGTCTAAATCTTTAGAGTGTTCTTGACCAATATATATGAGCATTTGGAGGTGGTGCTTTTTGTTTTTGACATGTAGTATGTTTTTAGGAAGAAATTTCATTTAAATGAATATGGTAGGGTAATGGGACTTGATTCCTGAAGATGATGTTAACCCCAGATATTTGTAATTGTGTTAAATTTGGAATGGGAGCAGAAACCTACCCAAAATTGGTTTGGCCCTTTGTTTTGTTTGGATTTACATGTAGATTTTATGAACATGTGTCATGGTTTTTATGAAATAAATAATATTATGGGAGAATTTTTGATGTAGATGGCTTTGGTTAGATTTGAAAATAAAATAATAAAAAAGGAGTGGATCAGAAATTGCAATGATAATGACAGATTTGAAGAGTTAGCTGGAGACAGACGTCGCAAAATGAATGAATACGACAATTATTGGCGAATCCAGTGAAAATTTAAGAGTATATAGTTTAGGATATAGGTTTAAGAGTTTAAGGTTTAATAGTTTAGGGTTTTAGGTTGAGGGTTAAGAGTTAAATTATATTTTATAAAGAATATGGTTAAATTAAAATAATATTTAAATATTTAGGCTTCAATAAAAATACAGAAATAGGTGAGGTACTAAATATATAGTTTACCTTTATTAAAAAAAATAAAATTTTAATATATATAAAAATAATTTAATTAAATTTTTTAAAATAATTATTAATTGTATGATAGATCCTTGTTTTAAAATTTTATTAATTAATTTAATGATATTCAGCGGTATTTAATATTAGTGGTGTTTAGCGGTATTCGTCGCACGTTGTAGTATTTCCCTTTATTTTTATTAATATTTAGTGATATTTAATTATGATATGGATTTAAAATAAAAAATAACAACCCTCAACTTCTATTTCCAAACCTTCAAGGCTCCAAATCCCCCAAATCTTGAGTGACATCTTTATACCCTAAAATGGGGACCTACCTCAGTAGCTTAATTTACCTTTTCATTTCTTCTCTGTTTCTCAAAATTTCTCTTCATATTTTGATTTTCTTTCGAGTCTCTGAAGCAAGAGAACCCCAAATAATCATGAACTCAAGGCCTTCAACTTCTTCCAGAAACTCTCACCATACGCTGTCGTTTCTATGGTTATTATCAATGAATAATTAAAGAAAAACGAAGAATACAAAAAAATATTTGCAGCGAAATTTTCTCCTAAATATTGTTTTAAGATTTTTTTTTCTTCAAAATATGATACTAGCCAAAATAATTTAAAAAATATAGCAACAGCTACAGTACTAAAAAGTTGGATTCAAGTAAATCCGACTATAAACAATGTTCACCAAAATGATTTTAAATATTTGAGTTCGGCTTTAATCAAACAATATATTAGACTATATATTTGTGTTCTAAGTTGGTGATGTGAAATCATTGAGTGGATATTAATTAAATGAATATTTTCTGTGATTTATTTTTTAGATATGTTGTCTGTTTTGTAATCGTCATTATTTTTTAATTTATTCTTATTTAAAATCTTAGATTTGTCTCAAGACATGAGTTTTCTTGTTTTTAATGGCAAAATAAATTGATATTGGAGTGTTAATGACAAATTAAAAAACGTAATGTGTTTTGCTTATTTTTGTTGAATTTGAAAAATCCCGTTAAAACTACAGTTTTTAACTGAACCGAACCATAAAATTCAATTTTTGATATTTTAATTTTTTTACCATTCTATTTCAGTTTTCTTTTTTAAAAACTCTGCAAATTGCGATTCGGTTCATATTTTATTAAAAAATCAAACCAATCTGAATACACCCCTAATCATAGTGATTTGAAAAGAAGCATCGTTGGTAACCATTGAAATTTGAGAAGAAAATGTCACTTTTGACCTTTCTTTAACGTTTTTTACGCGGATTTTGAATTTTTAAAATATTAAAAAATATGTTACTTTGATTTTAAGATAAAAAATTATTCTAAAAGGCCATGGTACTTGCGAGTCTATTTATTGTAAAGAATCTCTCATGCGCTGACTGTGGGGAAAATAATTAAAAAGATTCAATGTTGGGCCTCAAAAAAGTTTTCGTTTGCGGGTTTCAAGCAGTTTTGCTCAGTGTGCAGAACTTTTATGCTGCCTTCGAAGGTTTACACAGGGGAAGTTCTGCGGCACGGCCGCTTAATATAAGGCTAATATACGACGTTATCGGAAACATCATAAAATATACCGGAAATATCATAAAATATATCGGAAACATAGATACTTTCGAAAAAGTATGGATACTTTCGAAATTAACATATCCAAAAGTATCGATACTTTCGAAATCAACATATCCGGTATACCTTATCATGTTTCCGGTATATTTTATGATGTTTCCGGCATATTTTATGATGTTTCCGGTAACGCCGTATATTAGCCTTATATTAGGCGGCCGCATGCTAAAAAACTCCTTTACACAGTAGAAGAAACATGATTTAAGTATCCCAAGTAAAGGACTCCAGAAAATGTTCAAAATATAGTAAATCTGTTGCTTATCAGTTCACTTGGCAAGTTAAGAATGAAAATCAGCACCCACTTTTTCATGAACCTCATAGTTCGAGTTCGACTATAGAAACAATCAATAAAACAGCTCATTTATTATTTTTTTTACTTTGCGAAATTCCAGAAGACATATAGAATAAGATAATGTGCCAATATTATATTTCCACCTAAATAATAAAACCTAAATGAAGATACATTTCGAGAAGAACTTCCAAAATTCTATCCATCAGAACTTCCTAAAAGTAATATCAACAGCACAATTCTAATTTTATTTGGAAAAAAAATTAGATTGACATAGTTAGCTAGCTTAACATTCTTAACCGATATCCGCAGGCAAGTAGTGGAAATAAATAAATAAATAAAGGCAGATCTCCGTAATTTTTGAATTTAACTTTTTAATATTTTAAAGTGTTAGGTATATATAGGCACCGAAAAGGAGCAGAAAATTTTTATCTCATAATTTATACAAAACAGTCAAAAGTGAACAAAAAATAAATACGATTACTAGATCCAAAACATATATCCGAACTAAAAAAATTGTTCAGAAATGTCACCGTTTATCCTTTCTTTTGTCAACTCGTTTCCAAGGAAACCGAACAAAATTCAACCAAAGAAGAATAATTATAGATATATATAGAGAGAGAGAGAGTTACAGTGAAAGGATTGGAGAGCAGCCAAATCTGGGTGAAGGAGGATTATATGACATTATATTTGGAATTGGAGGATGATGGTGAAGGAGATGATAATAGTGAAGGATTAAATTGAAGTAATTTTAAAATATTAAAGTTTAATTTTTTAAAATTAGGACTAAATTATAACATTATGTAAAAATTGAGGTTACTTTGAAAGTTTGCCATTAAAAGTTAACAAGGTTTAACGTTTTAGTTACCATTTTGTTACAAAACATAAAGTTTAATTGTCATTTTATAACATTTGACCTAACTCAGGGCGGTCACAACCTATAATCAAGCTTCGTGTGAAATATCTCAGTCAAAATATCAAAACTAATGTAATTCCCCCTATGAGAGATTTACGATCCATACCTTAAAAACTTGTTGACGAAGATATATCAAATATTATTCTCAGAACAATTATAAAATCTATCAGTATTGCTTTCAAATCCATCCCAAAATAGTAAGTAATAGTTTAGTAACATGTGGTTACAAAATAGGTGATATGAAAGCATAAAGTGTTTAGTTATAAACTAAAGCCAACATCCGGCAAAAATCAAAAGATGTGTCGTATCAAAATATAGGCATAAATTACCCAAATACAGACAGTTCGGAAGATAAGAACATTACAATAGACTAAATGCTAAATGTGTCGATCCTCCAGTTGTCGGGTCTGAAAGGGTAGCCTATCATAAGTATCTGAAAGGGGAGAAGAGAAGGGCAAAAGCTAGGGAGCTCAAACAATAAGTGCAGACAATAAGTGCAGATCAAACAAGCATGAATACATGTCAATCGTATCATAAGAACACATAATAGTTTAATACAAATGCTCGAGTGCATACAAAGGGTTTACTACTAACTACCCTCCAACATTACACCATTATGCAGCCCCCTAGAACTACATCCATAGGACTTACCTTAGGCCCGATGGGCATAGGTGCTACCTAAGGGGGCTGCCTTAGGTTCATAAGGATTTACCCGTGCTAAAGCATCGGAACCTACTCAAGGGGAGACCTTGAGTCCATAAGGATTTACCAGTTGGATCAGGGCTGTACCGATAGAGACTTCATAATATAACCCAATAGTATACCCCATATAATAATCGGTATTTAGATTCCAGACATGAGTAACAGAATACAGATGACAAACAAATTCTATTTAGAGTATCAGAAACGGAGGATTCATGCTTTTGACAAATAAATGGACATACCATTGAGCAGAGTAGACAATATCATCATTCATCATGCAAACAGAGTGTACCATCATAGATTAAGCTAATAGATTACACTACCGATTATATCAGTCAGATAAACAGACAGACAGACAGACAATATTATCAAAGATCAAGCAACCACATAGCACAATTACATATCATGTATATAGATCGAGCGAACATACAACGAGTAGGCCGAGTATGATATCATCTATCTAGTTCATCATTTCATCAAGTATATTATCGTTCATAATTAAATTATTAGATTATTTATTAATGTGTAATAATCCTACAACGCATACAACTGAATGTAGCACACATGGAACAGACCTCAAAAGCTTGTCAGAGAGGGGTCTAACGGACACCTGCCTCAGTCCGCTCGAATATAGGGTCAGATCCTAAATCATGAAAGAGTAACGGTCATAAAGTAAATTAAGTGTTAAACTTGTTCTTATACACAAAGTTTAAATTCATACTGATATTCACTGAAGCGTGAGGGTGAGCGAATCGAGAGAATCTAGGCTGAGCTGAAGAGTGGTCACATGCGTCTCGAGTACCTTTACACCATTAATACACTATTTTAGTCACTTATTCGTTTTACTATTATCTAAATTAAATAATTAAGTACATATGCATGATTTGGGTTTAAGGTCAGATTCAGGGGTCTTCGGGTTGATATTTTGTAAAACAGACTTCAAAATCGGACTCAAGACGTCGAAAAACATGAAATAGGGCTTTTTCGAAAATTTTAACTTTTGGGTCCAAGTCAACGCTGACGTCAGCATGATGTCATCGGACAAGGGCGGGTTAACTCACTGAGTCAACTCGGGCGAGTTGACTTACTAAGTTGACTCAACGAGTTGACACAGTCTCGGGTCGGGTTAAAGACGGGTCGGGTTGGACCGGTTCAGTTCGAGATACTTGGGCCAAGTCATAGGCTGACCGGTTCAGACCGGTTCGCTTACCCAAATTGAAACAACCATTGGACGGCCACCGGAATAGCCGTCGGAGATGCCCAAAAGTCGTGATTCTGTCGAAAAACATAGATCGTCAATCACAGTTTCAGCCCATACAATAATAACGCGAAACAAGCCAGAAAATCCAACAAAAATTACCTATCACGCACTCAAACGGCTAAAAAACGACGAGGCTCTGACGAGGCCTTGCCGGTGTCGGACGGAGGATCAGATAACTGGGTTTTACTCGACTCAGGACGAGGAGCTTGCTCGTGGAGGCGGCACAGAGAACGGACGGGAGGAACGACCGGAATCGAAGCTAGAACCCTAAAATTTCTGACGAAGCTTCGAATGGTGATTCACGATGATCGGAGAAGGCAGACGGCGCAGGGAGATGAGGGTTTTGGTCGGGGATCGACGGGGAACGCCTCGGCACCGGCGGTGAGCACCACGGCGCGGCGGTGGAGACAAATCGGGCGGCCGGACGATTTTGGGAGAAAGTTTTAGAACCTTCTAGGTTCTCACAGTTCTCGAACAATCAAAATAATTGAAGGTAAGGGAGAAGTCAGATTTTATTATCTTAATTATCAGACGCAACTTAAAATTAAGTTGGTGTAAAACTAGTCTAAGAGCAATCCTTGGCTCAATGGCTAAAACGTTGGATGGTGAGGGTTGAGGTTGTGAGTTTGAGCCTTCACGCCCTCTCCTTCATTTATCTTTTTTTATTATTATTATTTTTAGCCGGGTGTTACAGTTTAACATTTCAGTTACCATTTTGTTACAAAACACAAAGTTTAATTGTCATTTTATAACATTTGAAAGTTTTGTTACCGTTTTATTTTTTTAACAAAGTTCTACCCAAAATGGCTCAGTAGCCATTTGTGAACTTTACCCACATTTTTTTTTTGAATAAGTGTGATGTATATTTATCCAAGGGAGCAAAGGACTGTTACCATGTACAAAATAGTTTCTTTACAAACTAGAAACAGAAACTACCCTAAGTTCCAAGTTATACAAAGGGTGACATTGGCCGTAAGGGATCTATCTATACTTTTGTGTTGCAATCGTATGCTGACAATATCTTTAATGAATGATACAATATCTGTACTGAATTAGGAACTCTCTTTAAAGTGACGAGCAATTTGTTCCAGTCATATACTATTGATAAAATCATTCCAGGAGAGCTTGAGAATTGTAAAGAGAAGAGACTTGCCTTTGAGTTTAGAAGTGGCCCATGCAAGCTCGCCATATCAGTCCAAAGAAGACCGAAAAATATCACAAAGCTGTAAAATGCGCATCCAAACATTCTTGGAGAATAGGCACTCGAAGAAGAGATGATCTTGTGACTCAGCATTCGAACCACATAGTAGACAAGCATTAGCTACGGGTAGTCTCATTTTCTCTCATGTTTAAAATTCCGTAGATTGTTTTATAAGAAAAAATGAAAAAAAATGTTTTTTTAATTTATAAAAGTTGATATTTTTATTGTATATTGCTCAGTGTTCAGTAACCTGTTTTTGTTGAAGTATATTATATTTTATTTATTAATTAGAGATGTATTACATTCTTAAAGTAAATGTTGAGATTCAAACCTATAATAATGAGATAATATAAGCATTTTGATCACTCGATCAATTACTGGATCTCAAATTTTATTATGTCATTAAGGTTTATTTATCGATAACTATTTTACTTATCGACATATTAATGAGAATCAGAGACGAAATTATGTGTTAGTTAGAAGGGGCTCTTAAACTTTAGTATAATTGTATTTTTATTTTTTTTTAATTTAAATATTTATTAAACAAAATATATATATATATATATATATATATATATTTAATTTTTAAATTTAAAGACTTGATAAATTATTATGCCTCCATATAAATTATTGTGACTCTCAATATTAAATGTTGTTTTTAGATTAAAGGACTAGAATCATTGAATGCATTTATGTCAAAAAAAAATATTAGAATCATTGAATGCATGATTCAAAACATTGTAATTTGTATGATACAGATTCAAAATAGAAGAAAACTTTATCTACCCACTAGGTAGATTACCCAGCTGATATGGCAGATTGAGTGGAAGATAATAAATTATGTGTTTATTATTTTTATATAAATAATCATAAAAGACATTAAATGAATCATTCAAACACATTCAATTTTAATGTACTATTTATTTCTCTTGATCTTTTACATGATTTTAATGTTATAATATAAATATAATCATATAAATGATAAATTTCAACATGTTAAGATGAATTTTTTAACTCGTGATATTTGTTAAACACTTAGATTTTAATCATCATCATGATTTTAGTATTTTAAATATTTATTTTTCTTTAGAAATTTTTTAACTCGAGATATTTGTTAAATACTAAGATTTTAATCAACATCATGATTTTAGTATTTTTAAATTTATATTTTTCTTTATACATTGTTCAATTTACTAAACGACATTAGATTTGTCTTTTCTCTTGAATTTAAAATTTTTAATTGCTTTTTCAGCTCTTCAATAACCCAACAAACAATTATTCTAAAGGCTTGTTCAAACTACTTTTTTAACTTTATATGTCTAAACTATTTTTGGTTTTTTATTTATTTTTGGATATTTTAAAAAATATTTTTTGGTAAAAATATGCTACTAAAGTTTCATTTCGTTGATTTTTTTATAGAAGTTGGTGACCTCGTTATAACCCCCTTCATATCAGTCTTTCCACATATAGCGTAAAGATCAACAACGGAAGGAGGAAAAGAGTGTCACATACATTTTATTATAAATCAGCCAATGATATAGTCACTTACAATCCATACAAAATCCTCCCCTCTGAAACCTAATTCGTACATACCCCACTTTGAAAAATCTAAGCAGTGACCACTACTTATTGCCTTAACCAATTCCTCTCTTGGCAAGGGTGTCGGCTTCAACATTAATGGCCCTATTGATTTTCCTGAAAATACAGAAACTCACCTTGCTCATCCTTATAATCCTCCGAACCAGTTCACCAAAGACCTTTGGGCAAGACGCAAGATTTGAGATCCAATTCAGTGCAACAACGATGTCGCATTCCACTATTAACCGAGACTTGGAAGTGAACCCATTATTTAGGACCAAAGTGAGGCCATGTTTAATCGCGAGCAACTCCGCCAGTATCGGGGGACCCGACCCTACTGCCTCAGAAAATGACAGTAGCACCTCTCTTTTATTATTGCGCACCACTCCGCCGATTCCTCCCGCACTCCCATCGCCTCTCATGGCACCATCAGTATTAAGTTTCAGGAAGCCTGGGGGAGGCGGTGTCCATGTTGTAGAACTATTTCCTTTTTGTCTTCCTTGTCCGACGAGATCTGCAATTAACGGGTCAACTATAATATCCTCCGTTGACACCAACGCTTCCGGGAAGTTGGCTTTAAACCATGTCGCGATTCTGTATTTTACAAGAAAATAAATCTGCATCAAATCAAGCTTAGTATCATGAAAAACCAATTCATTCCTTGTCAACCATATAGACCATATGATGGCTACTGAAATGAAAGGCCAACATGAGGCCTTGGAGGACGATGGTCGAAGCTCTTGCCACCCCTGAATGACAGCCGTGAAACCCTTGGGAATTGCCCACTCGACTTTCTAGTAAGATACCAATTCCGACCACAGTCTCCACGCAACCTTACAATGCAAGAAAAGGTACTGAGTTGTTTCTGGACATTCTTTCCATATAGGGCATAGAATATCCCCACTTGCAATCACGCCTCTGCTCCTAAGCTTCGTTCTTACATCGATTTTACTCTGAGTCACTTGCCAAAGGAACATCTCTACCCTTGGAAGAATTTTGCCCGTCCAAATCAATTTCTTCCACTCAAAATTCGAGCTGACATCGATCAGTGAACAAGCGTATCCTGATTTTGCCGTGTACGAACCCTCTCTCGAACCCAACCACATCAAACAATCATGCGAAAAGCCTTCAGTCTTCAAGGTAGAGATGTACTCTAAAAGGTTATTCCACTGTCCTTCTTCCCAATCAAATAAACGCCTTCTAAGAGGAATTGCCCAATTCCATATCCCATTCTGATTTGTGCCGAAATCACTCACACTCCCTTGTTTATTGCACGACAGTGCGAAAATCCTGGGAAATAGAACCTGTAGCGAGGTCTCGCCAATCCAAATATCCAACCAAAAGCGAATAAGCTTCTCATCTCCTATTTGAAATCGCAATTTGCTCCGAAAAGATTCACCGAAATTGTCTGACTGGTGGAATGATTTTTTAATCCCTTGCCAAATCCAGGAATCGAATCTGTGACGAGAAGGCTCCGGCAGAAATAGCTTAGGATCAGAATTTGATTTATTAACTATCAATTTCCGCCATTCACTCTCTCTTTCATTTGTATATTTCCACACCCACATCCCAATAAGTGCCCTGTTTTGAGTAGCTATATCTCGAATGCCTAAGCCTCCCGCCTCATAAGGTAAACAAATCGTCCTCCAATTGACCCAATGCACTTTCTTCTTATTGTCCACTTCGCCCCATAGAAAGTTTGCCATCAAGCTATTGATTTTACAAGAAACATCATAAGGTAGTCGAAATAAAGATAAATAATAATTGGGAAGAGAAGACAACACCGATTTAATCAACACCAATCTCCCACTTATGGACAAATTTTTCCCTTTCCAATTCGCCAAGTGTTTATGTAATTTTTCAATAACTGGTTCCCAAAGGGATGAGGAATTTCTCCTCGCCCCCAGCGACAATTCTAGATACTCAGATGGGAATTTACCTTTTGAGCAGCCTGCTTTATTTGCCCACATACTCAAAGTTTCCTCTTCGGTATTGATGCCAAACAATCTGCACTTCGCTAAATTTAACTGTAATATTGAAGCGATTTCAAAAATTCTTAACACTCACTTAACATTCATAATTTCCCTCTCCGAGGCTCCACAAAAAATCACAAGGTCATCTGCAAACTGCAAATGTGATAACTCATATTTGTTCTCCCCTCTCCCTATACTAAATCCACTGAACAAACCACAACTCGACGCCTTCTCGATCATTAGGTGTAACGCTTCTCCCACGATGTTAAAGAGAAGTGGTGATAAATAACACCCTTGACGCAAACTCTTGCTAGTGAGAAACACGGTGTCGGGGCTCCATTTACCAAAACTGAAATGGTCGCTATCGAGATACATCTCATAATCCAATTACACCATAAATCTCCAAAGCCCATTTCCTTCATTATACGGATCAAAAAGTGCCAGTCAACAGTGTCATAGGCTCTTCTGAAATCGATCTTGAAAATAGCTCCCTTCAGTCCTGCTTTTGACATAAAATCAATTCTTTCATTCGCTATAAATGAGCAGTCTAAAATCTGTCTCCCCGGTATGAACGCAAACTGGGAATTACTGATTATTTCATCCATGCAGTCCTTCAAACGTCTGGCAAGAACTTTCGACAAGATTTTATAGATCCCACCTACCAGGCTAATTGGTCTGAAATCTTCAATACTTCCCGCCCCTGCTTCTTCGGAATCAAAGTAATAAAAGAATGATTAATCCCTCTTTCCAAACTCCTACCATGATAAAAATCGGCAAAAACTTTCAGTAGATCGCCTTTAATAATCTCCCACTGTTTTTTTGAAAAAACTCATAGTGAACCCGTCAGGCCCAGGGGCCTTGGAACTATCCATCGAATCAATGGCACTCCAAACCTCATCTCCGCGGAACGACCTTTCTAACCAACTCCTTTGTGCGATAGAAATTTTTTTGAAGACCAGTGATAATGTCATATCCCAAAAACCGGTCTAGTCGGAATTAAGTTCCGGTGACCGAGTATTTTATATCGATTGTATAATTTATTCGGTTTTATCTGAACCAATAAATATTTTTCGGGTTAATTTATGATAGTTTATTATTATTGTTGTTATAATTATTATTATTATTATTATTATTAAATAAATAAATAAAGGGGTGGGACCCACGACCAAATCCTTCACATTGAAGGAATTTGGCGTGCAAATCCCACGTTAAGGGGACACTCGGCAAATGCCAAATAAATGTGGCAATTGTTGCCACACGTGGACAACACAAGGGTTATGTCCCTTTTTAGGGCATGCCACGACACCATTGGAAAATCAATGGGAGCCGGTTCATACAAGTATAAAAGGGGAAGGATATGCGCATAGTACACATGAAAAATTAAGGAAGAATGTTAACTGTGGCAACGAAAATAATAATGAAAAAGATATTAAAAATTATATTAGTTTCGATGGAAGCAAGATCAAAGCATGGTTGCTGAATTTCAGTCTGGCAATGGGACCAAGGGGAATTAAGTTCGGCTTAGTAACTCGTGGGACCTCGGTAGACAGGTGAGTGTAGATGCATTTGTTTCGGGTGACACGGTGTCATTCCGATATTTGTTTCTATGATCTGATATGTGAGTGTAGTAGCGTCTCGAGTTTGGAAAGGGCCTACTCGAATATGTTGTTACATTTATTAGTACTAACCTTTGAGTTAGAAACTTTACGTCATCGATCGTATGTTGGTAAGTGTACGGTAAGCATTGCATTGATTCCATGATTCATAGTATGTATATAGTTGTTATGAAAATCATTGAAAGCATTGTCATGTGATAAGTATGACATGAATCATTGATATTGTTTATTGATATGAAATATTGTTGTGAATCATGAACAATGAACCTTGGATTCGAAGTGTTGGATACAATTGGCATGCCATAGAATTCATGAGCTCATTGGTAAGGGTATTGGGCTTCGGCCATTGGTGCGGAGGAGGGAAGTGTTGTGTGTTGGTCAATTGGTACGGAGGAGGGATTATGACACGACCATTATTGTTGGTGATGTGGTGGAATTCGCGTATCCAAATACTGTTGAATCGGTCCAAGGGAAAATATTGATTATTGATATTGCTTTTGTTATGATTGGATAACATGTCTTTCATTTATATTATGTATATAGATTGCTTATGTGAAATGTGCCATTAAATATGCCATTGAAGTATGCTGCATTGCATAACATGCTCATTCATTGTTATTGGCTACCTCACTTAGACTATATAAGTCTAATGCATTTATTTGCATAACATTTCAGGTTAAGGAAAGTAACGGATCGAGATCAGGATTAGTTGGAAGATTGGCAAGTCACTACAAGTAAAGAGTAATGTGTTTTGTCCTTATGAACTCCTAGTATGGTGGCAAAGTAGTTAAACTAATTATATTAGTCTTGTGGCCCTACTATAGTGTATATGTTGCCTATGTTTTGTATAAGGTTTTAAAGCTATAATGACTTTTGAGTTAGTAATAAAATTTACATATTTGGCACTAAAATATTGATTAAAAGTTTAAGATTTATGTCATCGATTTCCGTTTTGTTTTCGGTAGCGCTCTCCGGCCCGGTTCTCTACCAGGCCGGGAAGGGGTGTTACATTTGGGTAGCACTCTCCGACCCGGTTCTCTACCAGGCCGGGAAGGGGGTGTTACAGATAATTCGTCCACTTCTAGTGTATTCTTCAAATTGTAGGCTTTAGAGAAATAATCATAAATGCCATTCTTTACTACAGCAGGTTCAGAAACAAGCTCACCATCAATATTTAAGGAAGTGAAAGCATTGCCACGCCTTTTATTGAAGGCAAAGATATGAAAAAACTTTGTGTTCCGATCTCCCTCCTTAAACCACTTTAATCGTGAGTTTTGAAGCCAAATCCATTCCTTTCTTCTCTAAAGAATCCATAGTTCCTTTCTCATCAAATTCAATTTTTTCCATGCATCTGTAAGGGCCGATCCACTCTGAATTTCAGATTCAACTAACGAGATTTTTTCTTCCAACTATGGGATTGCTTTCCTCTTGCTTAGAACTTCCTCCACCGATCATTTTTTGATTGTTGACTTTGTTCCCTTCAATAGACTAAAAAGAACCATTCTCCTGTTATTTGCCTTTTGTTGACTAAATGACTCTGCCATCAACTCATCAAAGCCATCAATATTCAGTAGATAATTAAAAAATTTAAAAGGCTTCGGCCCCCAATTACCTCCTACATCTTCTAGAAGAATCCCATTGTGATCCAAATAGATTTAGGCAGTAGAACCTGACTCAAATTGTGAAAGGTAGAAAGAAAAATGGAATCCAATAAGAACCTGTCGAGGCGAACATGTGTGGGAATTTCCCTGTTATTGGTCCATGTAAAAGTCCCCCCTTTAACGGCAAGTCTACCAAACTTGCATCTTGAATTAATGATTTAAACAATTCCACAATTGTCATGTTCAAAGCTGATCCACTCTTCTCTTCTCTGCTAATACATGCGTTGAAATCTCCCCCCAAGCACCAGGCCACACAATGATGATTCATGAAATCTAACAGTTCTCTGAAGAATCACTGTTTTTCTACATCATTGGACGAACCATAAATATTAACCATACCACAATTAATTTGACTTCCTTGAAATTTACCCATGATCGCTACAAATCTGGGAAAAATATAGGTACTCGAAATAGTGAAGAACTCCTTATCCCATACGCTAATCAATCCTCCAGCAGACCCGTTCGAAGGAGAAAATGCATTCCCAAATTTCTGTCTACAACCTATACTCCTGAGGATTGAAGGAGTAAACCTAGGTAATTTCATTTCTTGAAGAAACAAAATCTTTGGCTTCTTGGTTATTACCAGATTTCTCACTGCACAACACTTCTCTTTTTTACCCAACCCTCTAATATTCCAAGAAATTAAGGACAATTCCATAAAATAGAACGAATTACCCAAACCAATCAACAATAGGCAAATTCCTTACCTCGAAGAGGCTTCAATTTCCCTCACCTTCTCTACCAACGCTTCTTTTCCTCTATTGAAAGATATACCCAGAATCTTACTGACACCCCATACCGCAAGGGCCTCCTCGATGTAGTTTAGATGAACCGAATCATGCGAAGACCCATACCCATCAGACTTGGAACCTTTCTTCGAATTCTCCAATGATTCTCTAATCTGACTCCTGATTGCTTTCCTGTGAGATGTATTGTAGAACTCTCCATTCCTTCCCACCGACACTGAAATTTTTAATTTAGGAAGAGAATGGACAGACACATTTCTCTCAATCGTCGAACTTACCACGACTCCTTCAGAGGATGAATCATTGTCTTGACCACGAGCTTCTCCCATACTATCTGGATGAAATTTGATTCAATATTAAGGTACCCACAGATTAACTCCTTTTCCAAAGAATCCTCCACTACCAGATTACTGAACTCATTTTTCACGTGACTTACTTCCCGGCCTAACCTTACAACAAGGCCAAGTGATTGCTTCCTAAGGTCCTTAGACTGATTGGGCTCCTCTTGGCCCACACTTGGATAGGAGGAAAGAAGCTGATGGACTAGCAGTAGATGTGGAAAGCCGTCTACCTTGATCTTCTCTTCAATAAATTCAAACCAAAACTTTAGTTCCTCCTACTTATCTTTCCATGCTTCATTCTTTTCCTCCAACGATTTGAAGGTCATGATACAAGCATTATGAGCTAAACCCCATTTGGCCAATTTAACATGTATGCCATCACTTGCTAAAGCTTTCTTAACAAAATTTCTCTCATAGTCTATCTTCATTATTCCAATAATGAAATTATTAATCCAATTTGTTTCTTCAATGGGGATGTTGTAGTCTATTTCATTGCTGCACCAATTCCTCTATGACATATCGTTCCAAGGTTGCTTCCACTCATTAGGATCTGCTCCGTCGTTCCAAGTTTGCTTCTTCTTCTTAGAATCTACTCCATCCTTGGCCAATAAGACCTCTTTGTATGATCTTCCATCTCTTTTCTTTGACGCCATGAATCCTAACTCCCTTACCACTCTTTCACTCGATGACGACTTACCAAAGGTTCTGGATTTCCCTATATTACTGGCATTCTGATTCTTCACTCCTCTCCCAAATTTTGCTTGTGACACTGTAACTAACCGACCATCGATTTTGGTGTTGTTGATCATTTCTATCATTGTTTCCAAATCCCCGTTGCTCACCAAATGAATGAAAGAAAAGATATTGTTCTTGTATCTGGGTTTCCGATTATTATAAGGAATAAAAACTTTCTTCACTTTTCCGTAATGGCTGAAAAGCTCCCATAACGCACCTCTCGAAACCCTCCTGCTCAGATTGTCAACAAACGCCAGTACGCCACCCATCCTTCCTTACCTGAAACCAGCAGAGATGATCTTTCGTTGATTTTAAGTGATTGACCGCTAATGACCATTCAAAAAATTTGTTATCCAATCAAAACATGACATGTGGCATGTTTTTTATTTTTTTTCAACAAATAAAAAAAATATTTTAAAAATATCCCAAAATAGTCCCAAACCACTAACACTAAACCTCCAAAAGTGTCGCCATTGCCATCGTCAATAACCTCGTCGAACCTGACTACTGTCTTCGTCGGACGTCGTCGTCCATTTCCTCTAATAACCTATCGCCCGTAATCAATAGGAGACATGTCAATCGAGCCTTGAACAACAAACACGAGAAGTTTTAACCGAACGACATCCGATTAACACACTTACTGACGATGGGTGGTTAGGGGATACATTTTCAGTTAAAAAAAGAAAATAAAAAATAAATATTGCGTGTCTAAATATGACTGGGTGATACATTTTTTTAACAACACAACCTTAAAAATGTAATTGATTGAAATTTTAGGCATCTAGAATTAACAAAAAGAAACGTTAGACAATAGTTTTATCAAAAAAATATTTTATGCACCTAAAGTTAAAAAATGTATAGTTTAGTCACTTATTTGTATATTAGAGGAGAATTTGTGTGTTGAAAAATATATTGATATAAGTATTATTCTTTATTTTCTGTTGATTTTTTTATATATACATTTGCCGAAAATATATATTTGCAATGAATTACATGACATTAGGAGCGCTAATGACATTAGGTATTAAATTAGAATAAAATTAGAGGACAATTTGTGTGTTAAAAAATAAAAGTATTATTCTTTATTTTCTGTTGGTTTTATTTTTTATTTTTGGAATAATTAAAATTTCAACCATGTTTAGCTATTTGGTTTAATAACATTTATGTATGATAAAAAATGTATTAATTGCATTGCATTTATCGTCTTGAAAATTTTTTATTAATAAAAAAACGTTAATTACTTTGTATCACCTAATCAAGTTTTTAAAACACATTTTAATTTTTTTTCTTCACTCATATTTATTAAAATTACTATATCATATGTCATTTCAACTGATAAATTACCCAGTAGGTAGATGTAACATTTCCCTTAATGAGAAATCCCAACACAATTTCACCCAAAATTCAAAGTTTTGAAACCCTAATAATTTCCAAAATTCACATCAACAAGTCTTTGTCAATGGAGAATGTTTCTGCCACTTTCAAACTATCACTTCCATTATCAAGTGGATTGGATTTTTTTTAATAATTACGAATATTTATGAATTTATTTATATATATACCCCCAAAAAATATACTTTTACAAAAGCAACCATCGAAAAAAATCCACTTTTTTTCATTTCCATGAGTTATTTATCAATATTTTATCCAAGAAAGGTACCCAGATCCTCCATTGATGCTCTGCAAGTCTGCCTACTTCAATTAGAGGTATTCTAATTTCTCTTCTAGATTTGACCCACTTTCAATTTATTTGTTCACTTTAGATCTTGAAAACGTGCTGTTTTTCTCTTTTCTCTTTAGTATTAAGCAACTATCAGCCGCCAAGATTAATGGGTATCTTCCAGAATTCATGCTTTTTTTTCTGATATGAAAGCGTTTTGTTGACTGCAGCCACCATTTTACTTTCCTTTGAAGTGAATTTAAGTTTTGTCTTTGCTGGCTAATAATAATTGTTTTTTACTAATAATATATATGACATGTTCTTAATTTTTTAAGCCATTTCGATGGAGACTTAGAGTAATATAAGTTCCAAGGAAGTAATTTATTGGATATATATATATATATAATATGTAATATACTTAGCAAGGAAGGCTTTTCTTTGGTATTTTAAGATTAGTGAAGGAGAAGCTTACGTTTCTGAATTGGTCTCTTTGTGTTTTAGGTAAAGGAGGAGAATTTGGTGTTTCTAGGAAAGTCTAAATAGTAGATATCGTTTCAATCTTTGATTTTCTTGCTTCTTTATGTATATATTGAATGCTTGCTTTGGTGGGTTTTCCATTTTTATCTGTTTGGTGGCTTCTTTATATGTGTGTGCTTGTTTTTGTTTTGATATTGATTGGTTTGGATTGATATTGCGTGCCGTATCGATATAGTTGAGAAAGGAGAAGAGGGTTTTGTAAAAGATTTCAGGAAGTTTCTTTGGTGATTTCATTCCTTAATTGTGATTCTCTGATTGCTTCTTGTTTGTGTATATTACATCAGGCTTTTAAGTTCTGGTATTCTGGTACTTGGGCCGGAATTTTCTATTTCGATTCATTTGAGGACGAAGGAATCGGTTTTCGTTAGGAATTGGGAATTTCCATAGATATTTGAGTTGATGGGGGGCAGTAGTTCAAAGGAGGGGGAATATCCTTCGAATTCATCTTCATGGGATTCTGGTAATGACAATCCTCAGTCGTCGTATGGTCAAGGAAGCCCAAATTATGTGCCACAGTATAGCTATGCCTCCCCTCAGTATTATCCACCTTTGCAACCGGAACCACAATATTATCAACCTTCACAACCGGAACCGCAGTATTATCCATCTTCACAAAACCGTGGCAGTGATAAAAAGACGCTAGACAGGAGGTATTCGAGAATTGCAGACGATTACAACTCCTTAGATCAGGTTAATATCTACATTGGTTTCATTTTTAGACGTTTCTATATATGTTTATGCATTATCCTTATCCTATATAATGATTTGGTAATTGTTGCTTAATCGATGATTACAGGTGACAGAGGCTCTTGCTAATGCCGGTCTTGAATCTTCCAATCTCATTGTCGGTATTGATTTCACGAAGAGCAACGAGTGGACAGGTTAAGATCTACTATCTTAATTTCCAGTAGTAATGTATGCTGTTAGCCATACTAGAATCTGCTGAATCGAGCCTGTTTTTGTAGGGAAAAGATCATTCAATAGAAAAAGCTTGCACCATATTGGAAATAGTTTAAATCCTTATGAACAGGCGATATCAATCATTGGGAAAACCTTAGCTGCCTTTGATGAGGACAATTTAATTCCTTGCTTTGGATTTGGTGATGGTACGTGTTTAATTTGTTTTCCATATGAGAATTCTTATTTACTTAAATGCAGATGCTAAGAATTACTCGTGTTTGTTTGCAGCATCAACACACGATCAAGATGTCTTCAGTTTCTACCTGGACGACCGATTTTGTAATGGATTCGAGGAAGTCTTAAGCCGCTATAGAGAAATTGTGCCACATCTACGACTTGCAGGTTTACCTATTCTCCTGTTTTTCCATCCATATTCAGAGTTACCTCTTGTTACATATCCGATCAAGTAATTACTACAATTTCTTTCCAGGACCTACATCATTTGCTCCTATCATTGAAATGGCAATGACCATTGTTGAGCAGAGTGGTGGCCAGTATCACGTGTTAGTGATAATAGCTGATGGTCAGGTATTTTTCTCTGTGTGGGTTTACATCACTTATTTTTTAGACTTTCTTGAAATAAAAGACGGGCAGATAGTAAACTTGTGTGAGCCTTGAGGGTTGGCACGAGAATAATAAAAATAAAACATGCTGTCGTGGTTCGGTATGATTTGTTATAGTTTCATATAAGGTTAATATTACTACCACTGATGGTTGTTTCAGGTAACTAGAAGTGTTGATACTCAACATGGCCAACTAAGTCCGCAAGAGCAGAAAACTGTTGATGCCATAGTGCAAGCAAGGTGAAGTTGTGAACATGATGTAACCTGTTTTATCCTTTTTCTTTTTCGATGCAACCCTTCTCTTTCTTACTTGTTCCTCAAATTTCAGCAAGCTTCCTCTGTCCATTATATTGGTTGGTGTTGGAGACGGACCTTGGGATATGATGAAGGAGTTTGACGATAAGATTCCTGCTCGAGCATTCGATAATTTTCAGGTAAACTCTGAGTTGCATGCAAGATGTTTCATGTTTGATATTACCTGTCTTTTGTTCCAATGATATTATCATGATGCTTCAGTTACTACGGTTTTTCTCCTTGTTCTTCTTTTCTCTAGTTTGTGAATTTCACGGAGATTATGTTGAAGAATACATCCCCATCCCGGAAGGAGACAGAATTTGCTCTAGCCGCACTAATGGAGATTCCTTCACAATACAAAGCAACCATTGAGCTTAATATTCTGGGGTAATGATTCGTTCCACGATGTCCGTTTTAAAGGTTTATGTATTACCCTTTTATGACTTAAGTTTGATGATGATTTTTGATTTATTTTGCAGTGGTCGAAAGGGAAATGTTCCCCAGAGAGTTCCCTTACCTCCTCCTACATACGGTGTAGCTTCTTTTGACAGCTCAAAACCATCCCATTCTACCAGTCTCCAATATGGTTCACCATCTTTCAACAGCTCAAAACCGTCCCATTCTACCAGTTTCCCACCAAGCGTCCCGCCTTATCCGGAAGATAGCAATTCCATCAGCTCAGCTCCCCCAGCCCCGAGTTCTACTTATGATAGCCAGGTATGAAAATTTTAACATTTATATCTTCTATTAACAATAAATGTCCTTAGCATTCAACTTTTGATCCGAAATCCTAAAGGAGCAAATACTTAAGATTGTAAATTGCATCTTGCTTTGAACAGCTCTGTGCCATTTGCCTTAGTAACTCGAAAGACATGGCATTCGGTTGCGGCCATCAGGTAAACATCTCGAAACACTTATTCTCGTCGGTTCTTGGTGTTGATCATCGACGATGATGCTGACATAATACAACCCTTTTTCCTTTTTGTTCTCTCAGACCTGTGAAGAATGTGCGAAGGACCTCCAAACGTGTCCGATATGCCGAAGTCCGATCCAAACCAAAATAAAGCTCTACTTCTGAACTTTAAAAAAGAAAACAGTGTTTACCCATCATTTATGGTTGATTTGTTATTGAGAAAATGCAAATAATGATAGGTTAGCGGGAGTCAATTGGTGGTCCCAATCAGCATTTTTGTACATTCTCTTTTGGTGTGAATTCTTTGTACATTTTCTGATATTTGATTATTTCATTTGTTCTTCCTTGCACTTGTGCTCTTGTTATGCTCCTACATGAAAAGATTTGTTCATGGGTCGGGTTGTGGTTGGACCGATTCTCGAACAGACCGTCCGGTTTATGGACCGTCTAAGAAAACTTGGCTGAAGCTGAAAGAATGTTTAATTAGAGATTAAATAAAAATCAAATTTGGTTCGGTTCACTTTTTAATATATGAATTGGAAATCGAATGGATTCTTTTGTTAATAATGTTCTAGGAGTATCTTTTAATCATTAACTAAGATTATGTAGGGATTAAAGCTTGAATCCGATTGTTGAATTAAGTATTTATTTATAGGGACAATGTCATTAATTACCTTAATGTTGGGCTAAATAGTTATTTTATTCATATTTTTTGAAGTATTTTACGTTTTGTTTTGAGTCAAAATAATCCTTATGTGAATGAAAACTGCGACGATAAACAACTTGAAATGATTTAACAAAATAACACGTTATCACAAAAAAATATTTTATACAATTTTATAAAATTATTGATGTATCATTATGTAAAGTCAACATATTTATTTATATGATACTTCTTTGTCAGCGTGCCCTGTCATATAGGTTTGTCACGTCATTTAATGTTAGTTGATTAACAGTTTTCATTCACAAAAGATTATTTTAACCCAAAATAAAACGCTCATAGTTAGGGGTGAGCGTTCGATCGAGTCGAGTCAAAAAAATTCGAGTTATTCGAGTTGACGATTCATATTTTACAACTCAAACTTTATTTGAAATTTTTTCGATTCGAGTCGAGTTTAAGAAATTCGAGTCGAGTTTTCGAGTTCTTATAAAAATTTAACTGTAATTATTTATCATATTATAGTAGGGTTTGATTCCAATTTAAACTCCTTTCTCTAATCATATAAGATATGCACATATATATTTTCACATGTGACAATATTTCTTAATATTTTTATATATCATTATGTATATATCATAAAAAATAGAGGGACTCGTCTCGAACTTAAAAATAAATACACTAATTACTAAAAATTTCAAGTTATTCGAGTTATTCGAATTTCCATTTTACAACTCAAACTTTATTTAAATTTTTTTCGAGTTATTCTAGTTTATGAAATTTCGAGTAAAGTATTTTTGCCTCGAGTCGAGTCGAGTTATTTGATTTTTTCGAGTCGAGTCGAGTTTTGCTCACCCCTACTCATAGTTAATATTTTTCAAAAGAAGAATATAGACGAAAATGACTATTCAGTCAAACGTTAGGGACAATTTTTGACATCAAACCTTATTTATAAGATTATGGTTAAACTATTAAATGAGCTCTGAACTTTTATTGTCCCAAATTAACCCTTAGACTTTGATTAGTATTTAAATGGAATTAATACTTATTTCAAATGACATATTGATTTATATTAGAGAATTCAGATTCAAAATTAAAGATGACATTATTGAGAGTGAAAATTATAAAGATTATTAATTGTAAAAAAAGCAGATACAAAAGATTATAAAAAGATGGACTCCATTTGTATTACCAATTATCACCATTTGCGATGAAAACTATTACCAATTGTTTAGTTTAATGTTACGTATTTATTTGACAATTTTAGTCCTTTTAATTTCCAGTCAATTTATGTTAATTGCAAACTTGATAGATACAGAAAACTAATAATTTTTTAGTTCTCTGTATTTATAATTTTTTAATCTGACCATTAAAAAGATGTAAAAGTAGAGTGATTAAGAAATTTTATTGTTCAATTAATGGTATTTTTTTGTTATTTTAAATATGAAGTGTTAAATTGATAAAAAAAAATTATAAACACAGGGACTGACAAAATTATTTTATAATTGACATATCAACAATTGGAATGGCCTTATTAAAAAAATAATTTTCTTCCAAATAAAGAAATAGAACAAGGACTCAATTTCGTTAGAGAAAGTAAAAGGACTAAATTTTAAATTAGGTAAATTACGTGAATCATCATTAAGTTTTACTCTCAAACTGATTTCAGTCACTAAAGTTTCAAAACGTTCAATTTACTCACCGAATTTTCAAAACGTTCAATCTATATTTCAATAGAAACTCGAGTCCCACATGCAATTTACTAACGCAATTTACTCACTAAAGCTTTTGAAGAAACTCGAGTCCCACATGCAAATCAAGCCACCCGAAGACGGTTTCTTCAAAAGCGAGACGGTTTCTACTTACCCGAGAGCCACTGCGTTAGTGGGCGTGATCTCAGAGTGGAATCTAAGATGTCTAATAATAAATGTATATGGGCCAAACAATCATGGTGAGAGAAGGGGGTTTTTTGAAGAAATTTCAGGGATTATCACGGTTCATAATCTGCCGGTACTCATTGGAGGCGACTTTAATGCAGTTCTAAGAGATGATGAAAAAACGGGTGAGGGTTCTCGGGATGGATCGGTTAGCTTGATGGCCAAATTTATGCAGGATAATAGCCTTATTGATTTGCCACTATCGGGTGGACCATTTACGTGGTGTCGCAGTGGTCAGAAGCCAGCTGCTAGCAGATTAGATAGGTTTGTTATGTCGCCGGAAGTATTGCTATGCTTCAACACATGTGAGCAGAAAACCCTCCCCCGAAGTCTTTCAGATCATAAGCCTGTGCTGCTTGTTGATGCAGTTAGGGGAAGTGGAAACCGGCCTTTCAAATGGTTTAACCATTGGGGGGATGACGCCGATTATGTAAAATTCATCGAGGACAAATGTGCGGGCGATATTGGCAAAGGTGCGGTGAGGATCTTGAAACAGGCCAAGCAGGCTTCGAAAGATTGGGCAATGAAGCACAAGGCTATCCCAACGACCGTGATGGAAAAGAACATCGAGGCGCTGGAGGATGAATTGGTTCGTGATCAGCATAACTCCAGACTGGCAAATGAGATCCAAGCCTTAAGGTCAGATCTGTGGAAGAAATATAGAGTCGAAGAACGCGAGTGGCTTCAGAAATCAAGGCTGAGGTGGTTTACCGAAGGAGATAGAAATACCAAATTTTTTCATCTATCCGCTTCGTTGAGGAACAAAGGCAACAAGATAGAGAGAGTTCGTGTAGGGGATTGTTATCATGATGGTGATGCGGCAGTGTCTGAAGCGTTTCTCAAGTACTTTAGCAAGGCATACAATAAGTGTGATACCCGACCTTTAAAGTGCTTTAATTTAAACTTCAAGCAGCTCAGCAGTGAGGCGGCTAGAAATTTAGAAGCACCCTTTTCCGAGTATGAAGTCTGGGCAGCAATCAGGGATGCGGATGGAAACCGGGCACCTGGACCGGACGGGTTCAATCTAAATTTCTATAAGAAATTTTGGAACATTCTAAAAGGTGATGTGATGACAATGCTAAATTCGCTGCACAAAGGTAAAAAACTTGATAGCATTGTGAATCATTCTTTTATTACCTTGATTCCCAAAAAGGAGTGTCCCGAAGTGGTTGAGGATTTCAGGCCAATTTCGCTAGTGAGAAGCCTGTATAAGATCGTCGCACGCGTTCTTTCTAAAAGACTCTCTAAATGTATACAAGAAGTAGTTGGGGAAGTGCAATTTGCGTTTACTGCAGGTAAGCAAGCTGCAGATTGTGCGTTGTTAGCTAATGAATTATTGGAGGAGGTGACAAGGAAGAAATCCGAAGCTATTATATTTAAAGCTGATTTCTAGAAGGCGTATGACTCTGTAGACTGGCAGTTTCTGGACTTAGTGATGAAGAGCATGGGATTCGGGGATAAATGGCGATTCTGGATTAATCAATGTGTGTCGACTGCATCGATTTCCATCCTGATTAATGGAAAGCCTACAAGAAAGTTCAGCATTAAGAGAGGCCTAAGGCAAGGATGCCCCCTCTCACCCCTCCTATTTAATCTGATAGGGGAAGCGTTGAGTCAGTCATTGAAGAAAGCGGAAGAGGCCGGGCTGATCAAGGGGATTGATGTGGGATGTAACAGACTGTCGGTAACCCACCTTCAGTTCGCTGATGATTTGGTGGTTTTTCTTGAAGCTAAGGAGGAGTATGTTCGCAATACCAAGAGGGTACTCAGAGCTTTTGAATTGGCAGCGGGTTTAAGGCTGAATATGTCTAAAACCAAGCTGTTCGGTGTTGGTTTGGGGAACGACCGTGTGCAGTCTTGGGCAGATTTGATTCACTGTGGGCATGATGTTTTACCATCGACGTACCTGGGGCTCCCGCTAGGCACCACTAGGAATTGTGTTTCGATATGGAATCCAGTAGTTGAAAAAGTGCAGAAGCGATTAGGCAATTGGAAAGGTAAATTGCTATCCTTTGGTGGAAGACTTACTCTCTTGAAATCGGTTCTTGTGAGTCTTCCCGTGTATTACCTATCCTTGTTTAGAATGCCCAAAACAGTGGCTGCTAAACTGAACAGCATTATGGCGCAATTCCTGTGGGGATGGCCAAAGGAGAAATCGATACATTGGGTAAAATGGAGTGATTGTTGTAAGCCGAAGTGTATGGGAGGGCTGGGCATCGTTGACATTGAAATAAAAAATAGGTCCCTGTTAAATAAATGGATATGGAGGTTTAGTAGTGAGGTTAATCAATTGTGGAGGAGAATTATCAGTGAGAAGTATGATTATAATGAATTAACTCCATTGCCGCGTTCAGTATCGAGAAGAGGCGGCTCATGGATATGGAGAGAAATATTGCAGCCTCTATCAAGTTCGGAAGATCCTTTGACAAAAAACTTCTGGTGGAAGTTGGGTGATGGGAAGAGCATCGACTTTTGGGAGGACGTTTGGGCTAAAGATAAGTCCCTGAAGTGCTATTTTCCAAGAATTTTCCTACTGGCAGTTAAAAAAAATGGGGAAAGTTGCAGATTTCGGTACCCAGTCGATAATGGTTGGGAATGGCGGGTGGAGATTAAGAGACCGTTATTTGCGTGGGAATGGGAAATGTGGGAGGATTTTTTGAATACTCTTAACAGTGTGCCTAGCTCTTCCACTTCAGCCGACAAACTAGTTTGGAGAGGCTCGCCTACTGGGACCTATACGGCTAAATCTTTTTGTGAGCTTGCGTCGAGGCGTGAGAAGTGCAGGGACAGATTATGGGAGGGCGTATGGGCTAATATCGCTCCACCTAAAGTGGAGTTCTTTATGTGGAGAACGACTCTTGGAAGAACCCCAACGTTCTCAGCCCTTGCCAAAAGAGGTATTGCATCGTGTCTTAATAAAAAATGTGTATTTTGCTTGAAGGAAAGTGAAACTGTTGATCACCTATTTTGTGAGTGCTATGATATATGGCTAATTTGGCAAAAGTGGTGGAGGCTCTGGAAAATGAATCTAATAATTCCTAAGAGTTTTAGATCCCTGGTACAGCTGTGGAATGAACAAAAGCTTATGAAGGGGAAGAAACCAATTTGGAAGATGGCGTTGTTCGGAATATCATGGACGATATGGCTGTGTAGGAACGAAAGAGTGTTTAATAATAAGTTCCTAAATTCTGATCAAATCTTCGATCTAGCCTTGGTTCGAATTGGGCACTGGGCGCAAGGTAAATGTCCTAAATCGATCATTTCGATAGCCGACTTCATAAGGATGCCATCCGAAGCCACGGTACAAGAGCGTACCTGGAATGCTAATATCCGAACGCAAGGTTCCTAGAATTGACGGTGCAAAGTCTATCCAGAAGTTGTAGATATATACACCTTGGTGCCTTTTGGTGCCGGGTGTTGAGTGGTGCTGCGCTTCTCTCTAAGTCATTTATGTTCCTATGCTTTTGTGTTTCAATCGGAAAACCGGGAACTCTATGGAGTTGCAGACGCAGGTAGTATCGGCTGTGTTGGCTGCCAATGGGGGCGGAGCTACTGAGTTTGCAGAGCTGCAGTTGACCTCCCCTGGAATGTAGCATGGAGGCAGAGTGTGGGAGTAGATAAAATTTTTTAGTGAGTAAACTGCAATGGTCTGTAAAAGTCATTTCAGAGATTAACATTGAGTGGTGTATGTATTGTGGGGTCGATGTTAATGACCAGCCGGGTATATTTGCCTGGTATCTTACACTCATGTTAGAATCTGCTGGGTTGTAATAAACTCAAAGGCACTCTTTTCCCCTATTTAGGATTTAGAGGGGTTTTTAATGAGGCCTTACCTTTCAAAAAAAAAAAAAGAATCTCTACCATCTTTTCCAGGGTCATCTTTCTCAGTTCCATAGGACCATTTGGAATGGCCTTACCAGCTACCATTTGGATGGGCTAGGAGCTGATGAGATTGATAGTGAAATCAAGGCCATGGTTGTGGCTCAAAAGGGTTCCTATCAAGAAGAGATTTAGGGTTAAGGTTCCAAGCTTGAGGAGGTTTTTGAAGAAGAAAGCAAAGCTCGTGAGCAATGATGGATGCATGCAGCTTTCTAGGGGAACAACTGTATCTCCATTTTTTTCGAAAACATATTTAAAGTAAAGTAAATTTTTTCCTTATTTTTTTTAATTTATTGTTTAAAGGTAAAAAAATGCATACTCATTTAAAAAATTATTTTAAACCACTATTCTTGAATTTCTAAATCTTTTACGGGAACTATACGTTCATTCAAGTGAATCCTACAACCATGGAATGTTGCTTTGGAAAAGCCTGTGAAGAGTTTGCTTTAAAAGGCTTGCCTCCATCTAGGTATTCTCACTGTAGGATTGCTTGATGTTTAGGGTTTAAAATTGTCTTCTCTGATCACGTCAAAATATATAAATTTTGAAAATTTCTCTATGTAAATTTTATTAGCTTACCGAAATTGATGTGATTTTGTCAAAATACAAATACCTACAATATATTTTACTCGTACTTGGTTCTTAACTTCATATTCCATTAAAGATACGCGTGATGAAATATAAGTTTAGAGAAGTTTGTCAAGTTCCTATACTAATACGGGCCAAAGAGATAAAATTTAAAGAATGATCAAATTTGGAGAATAATGTTGATAACAAATTAGGGATAAGGTGGTTTCAGTGGAAAAGTGAATGATATTCATACTAAGAGACCCGAATTCAAATCGTTGTTTGTACATTGTCAAAGGTTTAGTTCCGCATAGCAACTTCTCTGATTTTTGACATTTTTGTCGTTGTTATTCAGAAAACAGAGGTAATTTATTTTTTATAATCATTATGATTCATTAGTTGACTAGTTCAAACGGAATACTACATGATTCATTATAAGTAGTGTTGTAAAAACAAGTCAGGACCTGAAAACCTGCCTGAAACCTGCTCGAGTCAGAACCTGATTTTACCCGAGAATTCGATGATCCGAACCCGAACTGTAACTGACTGTTGATGACCCGAACCCGAGTTGAACCTGTTACTGTAGCAACCGAACCCGATCTGCGTCCGACTGAAAACGACCCGAACCCGAATCTGACCTGTTAATTTTGACCTGAAACCCGACCTGCATCCGACTGAAACAAACCCGAACCCAAGACCGACCTGGCAAATTACCTGATATTATCCGACTGAATAGACCCGATATCCGATTTTACCCGACCTGTTAATGGACCCGACCTGTTTTAAACTTGAACTGTTGTTGACCTGAACTAATGTAGACCTGGCTAAAAATGTTAAATAATTTAAAGTGTAAATTGTTCATTATAAACTTAATAATTTTTTAGTAGATTATGTTAATTTCATTACTTAGAAAATTTTTATCTTCCATTATACTTAGAAATTTGTCTTAATTTGTAACTACATTATGTATAATAAAATTATATACTTAGAAATTTGTTTAAGTATAAAAATATATATTATGTATGATAAATAGTATACTTAAAAGATTTCATAATTTTTACTAAGTATATAATATATTAGTAAAATATAGATAATATAATATAATATAATAAACTTATTATGCTTTATTATATAATATATATTATGTTAACTTTATTATGTTCATAAACTTTATTATGTTCATAAAATTAAAATAAATACAAAATATAAGTCAGTGTTATGTTTAACATAAAGTTAATGTTATTATACTTATATAACATATGAAACAATTGTCTTTCAATTATATAATGTATTTTAGATGGGCCCCTAAAACCTATAATGTATAAATAATATATATATATATATATATATATATATATATATATATATATATATAAACTTATAAGTTATAAGTTATATAATGTATTTATAATATAATAATTAATAATTAGTAATAGTTTGGGCCTTGGGCTTTTGTGCACATATCCCACCACCCATTTATTTGAGATGGCCCCTAAAACCTATAATGTATATATATATATATATATATATATATATATATATATATATATATATATATATATAAACTTATAAGTTATATAATGTATTTATAATATAATAATAAATAATAATTAGTAATAGTTTGGGCCTTGGGCCTTTGGGCTCATATCCCACCACCCATTTATTTAAGATGGGCCCCTAAAATCTATAATGTATAAATATATATATATATATATATATATATAAACTTATAACTTCTAATTTATATAATGTATTTATAATATAATAATTAATAATAATTAACAATTAATAATTAATAATAGTTTGGGCCTTGGGCATTAGGCCTTTGGGCTAATATCCCACCACCCATTTATTTGAGATGGCCCCCTAAAACCTATAATGTATAAATATAATATATATATATATATATATATATATATATATATATATATAAACTTATAATTTATAGTTTATATAATGTATTTATAATATAATAATTAATAATAAATAATAATTAGTAATAGTATGGGTCTTGGGCCTTTGGGCTCATATTCCACCACCCATTTATTTAAGATGAGCCCCTAAAACCTATAATGTATAAATATAATATATATATATATATATATAAACTTATAACTTATAAGTTATAAGTTATATAATGTATTTATAATATAATAATTAATAATAAATAATAATTAGTAATAGTTTGGGCATTGGGCCTTTGGGCTCATATCCCACCACCCATTTATTTGAGATGGGCCCCTAAAACCTATAATGTATAAATAATATATATATATATAAACTTATAACTTATAATTTATATAATTTATTTATAATATAATAATTAATAATTAGTAATTGATTGGGCCTTGGGCCTTTGGGCTCATATCCCACCACCCATTTATTTTAGATGGGCCCTAAAATGTATAAATATTATATATATATATATATATATATATAAACTTATAACTTATAATTTATATAATAATTAATAATAAATATTAATTAGTAATAGCTTGGGCCTTGGGCCTTTGGGCTCTTATCCCACCACACATTTATTTTAGATGGGCCCCTAAAACCTATAATGTATAAATATAATATATATATATATATATATATAACTTATAACTTATAATTTATATAATAATTAATAATAAATATTAATTAGTAATAGTTTGGGCCTTGGGCCTTTGGGCTCTTATCCCACCACCCATTTATTTTAGATGGGCCCCTAAAACCTATAATGTAGAAATAATATATATATATATATATATATATATACTTATAACTTATAATTTATATAATAGTTAATAATAAATATTAATTAGTAATAGTTTGGGCATTGGGCCTTTGGGATCTTATCTCACCACCCATTTATTTTAGATGGGCCCCTAAAACCTATAATGTATAAATATAATATATATATATATATATATATATATATATATATATATATATATAAACTTATAACTTATAATTTATATAATAATTAATAATAAATAATAATTAGTAATAGTTTAGGCCTTGGGCCTTTAGGCTTATATCCCACCACCCATTTATTTTAGATGGTCCCCTAAAACCTATAATGTATAATATATATATATATATATATATATATATATATATATATATATATATATATATATAAACTTATAACTTATATAATGTATTTATAATATAATAATCAATAATAAATAATAATTAGTAATAGTTTGGGCCTTTGGGCTCATATCCCACCACTCATTTATTTGAGATGGGCCCCTAAAACCTATAATATATAAATATAATACACACACACACACACACATATATATATATATATATATATATATATAAACTTATAAGTTATAAGTTATATAATGTATCTATAATATAATAATTAATAATAAATAATAATTAGTAATACTTTGGACCTTTGAGCTCATATCCCACCACTTATTTATTTGAGATGGATTCCTAAAACCTATAATGTATAAATATAATATATATATATATAAAGTTATAACTTATAAGTTATATAATGTATTTATAATATAATAATTAATAATAAATAATAATTAGTAATAGTTTGGGCCTTGGGCCTTTGAGCTCATATCCCACCACCCATTTATTTAAGATGGGCCCTAAAACCTGTAATGTATAAATATAATATATATATATGTATGTATATATATTATATAAACTTATAACTTATAAGTTAGATAATATATTTATAATATAATAATGAATAATGAATAATAATTAGTAATAGTTTGGGCATCGGGCCTTTGGGCTCATATCCCACCACCCATTTATTTGAGATGAGCCCCTAAAACCTATAATATATATATATATATATATATATACATATATATATAAACTTATAAGTTATAAGTTATATATTGTATTTATAATATAATAATTAATAATAAATAATAATTAGTAATAGTTTGGGCCTTGGGCCTTTTGGCTCATATCCCACCACCCATTTATTTTAGATAGGCCCTAAAACCTATAATGTATAAATATAATATATATATATATATATATATATATATATATATATAAACTTATAACTTATAAGTTATATAATGTATTTATAATATAATACTTAATAATAAATAATAATTAGTAATAGTTTAGGCTTTGGGCCTTTGGTCTCATATCCCACCACCCATTTATAATAATAAATAATATTAATAATAAATAATAAATATTAATTGTTGGGCTTTGGACTAAATATTTTAGATGGGCTAAATATAATAATTATTAATTGTTGGGCTTTGGGCTAAAAATTTTAGATGGGCTAAATATTTTGTAGCCCTTTGAATTTTAGATGTGCTAAATATTTTGTGGCCCTTTAAATTTTAGATGTTTTTCATTTATGTCCTTTAAGTTTTAGTTCAATTCAATTTATGTATTTAAATACATATATAAATACATATATTTATATATATATATATACATATATTTTATATGTATATTTATGTCTTTATATACATATATATACACACACACACATATATATATATGTACATTATATATTATACATTAACATACATATATTTGTATAATATGTATTCATTATTATGTATGATATGTTATATGTATAATGTATTAATAATTTAATATATACATATGTTTGTATAGTATATATATATATATATATATACATGTATGTTGTTAGTATCATAGTATGTATTATGTATATACATATACATGTATTTATGTATAATACATTATATATACATAAATGCATACATGTTTGTATAATATATAATTATATATTGTAATTTATATATATGTGAATACATAAAAATACATATATATATATATACACACAATCACATATATTTATACTTATAAAGTTATTATAATAATTAATAAGTTATATTATATTATAATAATTAATAAATAATTTTAAATTATAATATATATGGGCGAGAAAATTTATTTTGAAACCACCCAATTCCCAAATTGAATTTCAATTTGGGGTAAATTATAAATAAAGCCCTTTATATTATATAAGTTTTTATTCAAGTCCTTTAAGTTTTAATTCAATTCAATTGAGTCCTTAAAACTTTATTTTTACTTCAAATTAACTCTTATTTATTATTTTTTCACTATAGTTCATAAAACTTTGTTTTTATTCAAAATTGAGCCTATTATAGTCCATAAAACTTTATTTTAGTCCAAATTAGCTCTTATTTATTATTTTTTTCACTATAGTCCATAAAACTTTGTTTTTATTCAAATTGTTCATTTCTGGTGAACCTGAATTAACGCGACCTGAAATGAACCCGACGACCTAAAATTACCCGACCTGAAATGAACCCGACCTGAAATGAAACCGACCTGAAATGAACCCGAACTGAAATGAACCCGACCTAAAATTTACCCGACCTGCAATTTACCTGCCAATTAACTGATTTTACCCGACCTGTTTTTACCCGATCTGCAACGAGTTTGACCTGAAATGGACCCGACCTGAAAATTGACCCGACCTGAAATGGACCCGACCTGCAAATTACCCGACTGCAATGGACCCGCACCCGACACGAGTCGAGTCAAATTTTGTTTTTTTACCTGAAATGATCTGTATCCAATTTTACCCGACCTGACAGAACCCGACCTGAAACCTGTCCGATTACCTGTTTTTACATCCCTAATTATAAGGACCCTCTCAATCTAATCTTTTTATTTCATTGTCTTCATTTATCTAGGTGATGTGAAGAACAAGCAATAGTTTATAAACATAAAATATGGTACAACCATAAACAAAATACCACATATATAAGTTATTTACATTCCCCTTAAAAATATCCAAAGTAACACAAAACTAAATGTTCAACCTATTGCCACCTCCTCAGAGTTAAACTAGAGGAAATACAAAACATACTTTTAACTTCAAGTGACCTTGCCTTGCCTCTTCCACTCGGTCTAGCAATCAACCGAACATGTAAGGATAATAGAGTGAGTTATTAGCATGGTAATCTCATAACATTAATCATTAAGATGTAAAGAATACATATCAAATTAATTTAATTCCATTTTGGATCTATTTGACCCAAGTAAGTCTCCAAAAGACCTTCCTCAATTATTTACCACATTCATATAATTATTAACTCATAGTTTTTCATAGCAACATGCTTATTCTAAGCTTACTTCAGAAGTAAGTATAACATACAGACATCTTGAGATGAAAATTTCATTAACAAGCAACTCCTTGGAGTTGAACCACTAACATAGATAAATTTTACTTAACATTTAAATCACTACAGACAAGCTTACTTGAAATTCATAGCCTTGATTAGTTTGATGCCTAAAAGTACAATCACAATTAATATATCATCAGACAATGGTAGTATTGCTATTGAAACATACATTTCTTTTTAAAATAATCAGGGTACCATATTACCTAACATGGGACCTTAGTACAATAACAAGCTGAGCTCAGAAACACTATTGGCATGTCAATTCAGGCTAGGCTAACTAATCAAGGCTCGTTTATTCTTAGTTTAGCAAATACTTATCAGAAGAGCTACATACTTTAGTATTAGGCAATTCAATCATACACACCACATGCTACTTAAACATTTCAAGCAAACAGTACAAGCATTGTACAAGCACGTATCTTACGTACATGGCCGTTTTACTTACCAAGCTTAGCATCTTCAAGAAAACATAGGCATTTAAGCCTTGCAACAATTTAACAACTAACTATTTAAACAGACTTTGGTTGAAGTTAAACACAGATAACCCACAGAATCTCCAAGCTACTCTTGTGTATGGATCACTACTCTCTTTTTCCTTTGGTCCTCTTACTCATTCTTCTTATTGTCTAAGAAATACAAAAATTTGATCATACATTAGTATCAATTTAGAGGCAAAACAGTTCATATATTAAGCCAAACAATCCCTAATCTTTATATTTCTCAAGTATGATTTCTTTTAGCTCAAGCTGCCTTTAACATGCAGACTGCACTATGTTCAGTTTAACTTCCATATTTTTTAGTCTACATATCCAATTTTTGAACCATATACACCGTTGGAAAGCTAACTTAACTAAATTTCTCACCATATATTCCTTACATTTAAATCCTTTGCCAATTAATACAGTTTTTATCTTAAAGACATGCCAATTGCATTACTGGACATTTTGCACTGTCCATGAGTTTTTATTTCCAGAATTCATTCTACAGCCCAGAACTCAGTTCTGTTTGTTCCTAATGAAAGTAGACATGATAAGGTTTAATTCATATAAATTTCAGTCTTAAATTCGATTCATGAAATTTATGGTGAATTTTTAAAGTTACTGTCCAGAACATAATTTTTTGGGCAGATTACACTAAGTTAAGCTTCTAGCTCTACAATTCATTTAAACAAGATTCTAACATGATAATTTAACTTATATACAAATTTCCACTTGTTTAAGTCAATCCATTTCACTTATCAATGTGATTAAAATAGAGCATTAGTGATCAATAGATTCGATCACTCTAACAAGGCAACCTTTCATTCAATTTCCTACAACAAACTTATTCTTTCCAACAACCAGCACATATACACATATGAACCATAACCATCACCTAATTTCCAGCAATGAATTCTACATTTTACATGTACACTAATTCAATTCTGGTCACTAATCTCATAATTTAACCAATTGAACCTAATATCAATCAATTCAACCAAAATTTCACAACAATAAGTTCATGTATGCATTCATTTCATTCGAACAACAATAACACCACATAGTCACTAATTCGAATATTCAAATTGAAGGATAAAACAGATTGTTACCATCTCAAGTGAGATATCAACTCAATTTAGTCCCTAACCAAGGACAATTCTAGAGATTCAAGCTTTTTCACACTTGAATTCTCTCCTTTCTCTCTCTCTCACTCTTTTAGTCGATTTTTAGGAGATGAGGAAGATGAAGCTTCTTCTCTAGTGTGGCCGGTTAGGCCTTGTTTTGGTGACAAGTGGATAATCAACTATCTAATTTCATTTTATCATGCATCCATTGAACTTGTCATAGTGTTTAAAGTGGTCCTTTTAATTTTGTAAGCCTAGATGTTAATTATAACATTGTAGTCCTTAATCAATTGCTATTTATTTTCTTTTGATTCGGCTTTCTAACTTGTTGGCTACGCATTTTGGTCCTTAGTTAATTTCTATTCAATTAAGGCATGGTTTAACTATTTAGAAATTCTACATAGTGGTAACAAATCTAGGTCCGATTTAGGGGTGTTACATTGTATATTATAATCCATCACCGTATATATCCATGTTTCAAATAATGTTTGTAATCTTCAACTCAAAATTTTTAATCTTTTAAAAAATCTCGAAAATTTGAAAATTTTACAAAACAGACCTCAAATCCCTAAAATTACTCAAACCCAAACCCTCAAATCGTCGCCGCTTCTGTCGTCGATCTCTGCCTCTGACCACACCCATTTGGTCGTCGGAGCATGTCGATCATTTCCCTATTATAGGCATATTTTATCAGTATCTTATTATAATTTATACGTGAATGGGGACAAATAAAAGTTCAGAGTGGCCACAAAAAAATTCATAAAATTTTAGAGTGGGCACCATCAATAAAATAAATAACTGATAGAAGAAAAATCAAATTTTAGGGTGGGCACAGTGTGGATCAGTCACTATATATATAATATTTATTATTGTTATGAAAAAATAACCCTATTATAGATTTGATAAATTGAAAGACAAAACTCTCATTGTGCACATTCTCAAGATTGCATGGTGCGCTTACATCTATGTTGTCTAGAAAGAAAGCAACATTAGGCGGTTTTGAAGGACTACTCGAACAATAGATGATCTTGGCAATTGTATTCGAGATATAATAGATAGAATTGATAGAGTGAACATACAATTGTGTACAAAATGGGGACTCCTTTAATTTGACAGCGTTCATCTTGGACTTCATATTGGGTCCATAAATAAGTTTGGGTCAATTCAAAGAAAAAGAAAATATCCCATAAATTCAAGCCCCAAATCGGTTATTTAAAAAGTAACCTTCAAAAGCCTCAATGTTTGTCTTCGGTTTACCTCATATTGGGTCCATAAACCGTGATGCATACTTTAATAATCTTGAAAAAAATGAAAATATATCATTTTGGTCACTGACCTTTCAGAGACTATAAAATGATTATCAAATTAATCAAACTATTATAAAATGGTCTTTAAATTTGATTAAATTTTTACAAAATGATTACTAGATTAATCGAATTCTTACATTATTCTATAACGTCTAGTGACCATTTTGTAATAGTTTGATAAATTTAATGACTATTTTATAACTTCTGAAAGGTCAATGAACAAAACAATTATTTTTCAAAGTTTAATGAGTACCAATGTACTTTACCCATTATACTAAAAATGATATTTTTTTGAATATTTGGTGTGATTACAAGGTAATATATAATCAATTTTTTTAGCCCTTTAAGGGCACACACACCGTGCACACATGGTGCTCGAACCCGAGTCACCTAGATGAAATACATCATCCTTTACCACTGAGACTATTCCACGAGTTAAAAAAATGATACATCTATTAAATATAAAATAATGTAATAATCATGGAACAATGTTTTTTACGACTAAAACTTAGATACCCTTCAAATAAAATTGTTCAAACCATGATAATAAAAGAATATTTTTTTTTTACTGAAATCACCCATTAAGTTTGGATACGGGAAAGCTTTGTTTGAAAACAATAGGTAACTTCCATGCACGTCCAATAATCCTAATAAAAGTAAGAGATGCCAAAGACGACAATATGAACACTTCCACAACAAGTGGATAATTGCTGGAAAATATAAAATAGAAAAGGGTTAAAATGATGATGATGTCAATGTAAAATTAGTAAGATTTTTAACCAGATATGTCTTTTCTTTAAAAAATAGGAATATTTTTAACATATTTAATTAATAAAGTAAAAGAAAATTTTACGTTCGACGAATACTATTAATGATGAGCACTATTGAGCACCATTAAATTAATTTATAAAGATTAAAAATTTAAAAAATTTAACGTATAATTATAAATTATTTAAACATATAATTATAAATTATTTAAAATAAAAAATTAATTAAATTATTTTCCATATATATATAATATTTTTAATTTTTTAAAATAATTGGATCAAATACCCACCTTTGTCAACTTAAAAATAAAAACCCCTAAACCTAAAACCATAAACTCTAATATCAGACATGGAACCATAAACTATAAACCTAAAACCATAAACTATAAACCTAAAACCATAAACCCTAACCTAAAACACTAAACCCTAAATCATAAACATAAAACCCTAAACCCTAAACCATAAACATGAAACCTTAAACCATAAACCCTAAACCTCAAAGTCTAAAGCCAATGTTCGAATTTAGGGTTTTGGTTTTTGGTTTAGTGTTTCATGTTTATGGTTTATGGTTTATGATTTAGGTTTTGGGTTCAATATTTATAGTTTAGTGTTTAAGGTTTATGGTTATTTATTTTTAAAATTGACTAATGTTGACAAATTATTTAAAAAATTAAAAATATTATATATGGAAAATATTTAATTAATAGTTTATTTTAAATAATTTATAATTATATGTTTAAGTAATTTATAATTATACGTTGAGTCTTTTAAATTTTAATATTTATAGATTAATTTAATGGTGTTCAGCGATGATCATCGTTAGATTTAGTGGTACTCACTTATCGAACGTGACGGACTCATCCTAAAATAAATAATTTCAATTTGATGACTTAATGTGAGAATTTTTTTCAAATCACCCCATTGGAATTAACGACCAAAACACTTATTTGGAAATTAATTGGAATCTTTGAATGTCATTAACTTATATAACTGAATCGTCAAATTGATACATGTCTGATTTAATCGATTGAATCGACAAATTTGATATGAATCAGAATATGTTATAAGGAAAATTCTACAACGTGCGACGAATATTGATGAACACCACTAACGATGAACACCGATGAACACTATTAAATTAATTAATAAAGATTTAAAATTTCAAGGACCTATCATATAATTAATAATTATTTTAAAAATTCAATTAAATTATTTTATATATATATATATATATATATTAAAATTTTATTTTTTTAATAAGGGTAAACTATATATTTAGTACCCCACTTATTTTTGTATTTCTATTGAACCCTCATTATTTAAATATTATTTCAATTTGACTTTATTCTTTATAAAAATTAATTTAACCCTTAACCTAAAACCCTAAACTATTAAACCTTAAACCCTTAAACTCTTAAACATATACCCTAAACCATATATCATTAAAAATAATTTCACCATCATCGATTCAATTCAATTCAGTTTAAAATGTTCAATAAAATGCCGACAACAGAAACAATACCCTAAGAAAATCCAATTGATCATCAAAAGCTTGAAAATGGAGTAGAGAAGCAAGTCATCAGGCCCGGAACCAGTCCTAAACCCAGCCCCGGTCAGACCGTCACCGTTCACTGCACCGGCTACGGGAAGAATGAGAATTTGTCATATAAATTCTGGAGTACAAAGGATCCTGGGCAGCAACCATTTTCTTTTCAAATTGGGAAGGGCTCTGTTATAAAAGGGTGGGATGAAGGTGTGTTGGGAATGCAAGTGGGAGAAGTTGCTTGTCTTCGGTGCTAGGTTTCTTCTCTGGTCATAGTCGCTTACAGATGGCAGGACTTTAATCTCCAATTGAATTGAATTAAATCGATGATGGTGAAATTATTTTTAATGGTATATAGTTTAGGGTGTATGTTTAAGAGTTTAAGGGTTTAAGTTTTAATAGTTTAGGGTTTTAGGTCAAGGATTAAATTATTTTTTATAAAGAATAAAGTCAAATTGAAATAATATTTAAATAATGAGGGTTCAATAGAAATACGGAAATAAGTGAGATACTAAATATATAGTTTACCTTTATTAAAAAAATAAAATTTTAATATATATATAAAATAATTTAATTAAAATTTTAAAATAATTATTAATTGTATGATGGGTCCTTGAAATTTTAAATCTTTATTAATTAATTTAATGATGTTCATCGGTGTTCATCGTTAGTGGTGTTCATCAATATTCGTCACACGTGGTAGACTCATCCTATGTTATAATTATCGAACTCCACATTTGAATGACAACAAAAATTAGATGTTAAAAACAATTCAAACTCAATTAACGTGTTTATTAAATTATGGTTTAAAACCTCATTATTACTATTTTTCTTGTAACTTTAACAATGATGGAGTTTATAACAATGTTTTAATTATCGAAGATCGTAGTCCACCAAATTTTCCTCGACAATGCAATAAATCAAACAAATTTGATAACAACAAGACTTTGATTTCTTAGTTAAGATTATGTTATGTATTATATAGGCTTAAACCAAAAACAGCCCCAAACAATGTCTTTTTTTTTAGTAACTAAATTATGGTTTAGACAAAATAAGCTTCTAAACTATTATTTTTTCACTTTAAGTCTCTAAACTATTTTTTGGTCAAAATAAGTACCTAAACTATGTCATTTTTCTTCTTTAGTCCCTAAACTATCTATTGATTAATTTTTTTTGTGATGTGTCAACACCTTATTAATCGAAATAATTTTCTTTTTACTTAAATAACTATCAGACTTAAAGTGACAAAAATGATAGTTTAAGGGCTTATTTTGCCCAAACTATAGTTTAGGTACTTAAAATAGAAAAGGTCAAAGTTTGAGGGCTGCCTTTTGGTTTAAACCTTATATATATAATAATTAAATTAAATTAATATTTATTAACTAACACTTAGTTTAGTGTGATGATATGTTAAATTCCTTAAATAAGATCAAGAGTTCAAGTCCTGACATTGTGAACGAAACAAATTGTTCTGAGAGAGTCTTTCATAATGAACTTCTATAGTACTCGATTTGAATTAGTCAATCAATAAATCATTAACTATAGTTATATCAATTATCATTTATGGTATTAAAGTTATTATATTATATTGTATAATTTAGGGAAAAGAAAACATGGGATTGAGGTGGAAGCATCCTTTTTCCCTCACTATCAAACCTTCCAAAAAGGAAGATTTGGAAATATATGATTTTATTTTTTTATTTCTTCTACACCTTGAAAAATAAATTTTAAAAATGTTTTGTTATTTATCGACTGAATTTTCTAGGAAGCTACCTACTAAATTGCTAATGCTATACCGCCATTGTTTTAGACATATTTATGGGTTCAAACGGTAGGAATTGTTTAACTAAGATTCTAGCAAGATGAATCTTTAGATTCTTTAAATAATAATTATAATTATTTTATTTAATCAGAATAAATTTAGAGAAAGCATACATATGATTAATGTAAGGTGGACTCGAATGTGAGTATGGATGGACTTAGAGGGAGACTGGAAAGAGCGCCTTCTAGACATTTAAAATTTGTATATGATTTAGAAATTTTTTAATTTTTTTATATTTTCTATTAAAATCTATCTTCGGCTCTGCTAACAATTTATAAATTCACCCCTAACATAAAATCATGTATACGCCCGTCCCTGAATGTGAGTGATTGTTATCCAAGAGTTTAATATTTTAACATAATTCAGAGATGAAATGATAGTTAATAAAATACAAAGACCTAAATTCGCAAACTTTTGAATTATGAACTTATTTGTTCGTGAATTAATTAAATAATTAATACTAAAATCGAACGTAAATAAAAAAAATAAAAAGAATAGTTTTTAAACAAATAAATAATAATAAAGTGATACAATATCAATCTTAAAGCAATTAGAAAGTAGTATTTGTTAATTTTGGATGATATCAAAAATTGGTTGCGGAATATATTGGCCACTATGAAAGCATTAATAACATAACTATCCCTTTTTGTTTGAATCGATTTCATTCAAAAGGCAATTTTACATCATTCTCACCGATCACATGCTAAAGGCCATTTTTAGGAAAACTTTTTGTCTTTAAATTCCTTTTGTTTATTATTATTTTCCACGTAAAGTAATATGGAAAAAGCAATGCACGTTTAATCTTACCTTGTAAAATTGTTTAAACACAAGGTTAATAAATTTATGTACAAATTATTTATCATTTCACCTGTAATTAGGGGTGAGTAATCGATCGACTCGAGTTGTCTAGTTCTATTTTATAACTCAAAATTTATTTGATTTTTTTTTCAATACGAGTCGAGTTTATAAAATTTGATTCAAGTCAAGTCTAGTTATTCGAGTTTCTGTTCAAATTTAATTGTAAACATGTATAAAGTTATGATACTAATTCCAATTTAAACGATTTTTTATAACAATATATAATACATACACACATGCATATATCTTCATTTTTTTCACATGTGAAATGTATCAAACAAAACTGAGGAACTCGAACTTGAAAATCGATCCACTAATTACTATACATTTTGAGTTATTCGAATTTCTATTTTATAAATCAAACTTTAATTGAAAATTTTCGAGTCGAGTCAAGTTTATGAAATTACATGTCAAGTTAATACGAGTTGACTTTTTTTGTCGAATCGGGTCAAAAAATTTGATTTTTCAAATTGAGTCCAGTTTTACTCACCGTTAATTATATATTTTTTATAAAATATTCCCATCTTAAATGTAGCATAATTTAATATATATTATAAATAAATTATTATTTAGTGCAATATCAATGAAAAATGTTTCCACAAACACTCTTGAAATGGTCTAAGAAGTCTTTTTTTATATATTTAAAAAATCAAAATTAAATTAAATATCACACTTGTCATTATTTGAAGGGTGTGAAAATATTTTCATATTAATTATAATTCTTAAAAAATTATAATTCTTGTTGATGGTTATTAGAAGGCTTAAAAATTAAATATCCACCACTGATTCAACCACCACCGGCCACCCTTGCCTTCGTCGGCCCCCACTGCTGAAACCCCCATCATCTCACCGTCGAAAATCAGCGAATGAGCCAGTGATTGCTTCGTCGACGTATATCCAAAAATGAAAAGAAGAGACCGATTGAGCTTCTAATCGACGACTAAAGGGTGGGGGATGTTGAACGGTGAGGTACCCGACGCTTGGGTGGTGACCGGTGAACCGCGGGTGTGTGGGGGATGCTAGACGGCAAGGGAGATGTGATTTGAGGGCTTGATTGAAAAAAATTAAAACTTTAGGGTTTTAAGAAGTTTATAATTTTAAGGAAATTCAGAAATTAAATAAATAGATAAAATAGGCCACGTGGCATGTTTTTATTGGATAACAAAATTTTTTTAACAACCATTGACTGAAAAACCCAATCTGAGTTACGGAATGAAACGTTAGGCACTAAAGTGACTCGAAAAAAAACGTCAGGCACCAAACTGAAAAAACAGCTATAGATTGGGCACCTTTTTGACTTTTAAGCCATTATTAGAAACATACGTGTTTAGCTTCGAGTTTCATTATATTAATATAAATATTGATTGTTAATTCATATTTATTATGGATTTAAATTTCACTGTATACGACTATTATACAAAGTGATTTTTGAAAGGAGAGTAATTTTATTGCTGGATCATGGGATCCCGATATTGTAACACCCCAATTTTGGGCTTAGAAGTTTTGGGTTCGGACCGGTTCGGTCGGAGTGCAGTTCGAATATATAAAGGTGAATTTAGGAAAGCCTAGTTCGGGTTGCATTAAAAATATGGAAAAATGTCTTAAAATCCTCTTTTATTATATATGAGAGTGTGGTGAAATCAATTTTACAAATTAAGGTTTGGAAGTGTGACATTTTGGGTTAGTGACCAAAATGTAATTTTCGAAAACTGTGAGACTGTTTTAAAAAGGATTGAAACTTTGAATCTTTAAGGAGCTATTTACCCAATGGGAGTTTCTCCAGATTTTTCTAAAATATTAAATGATTAATTAATGATTTTAAAGTAAGGAAAAAAGAGAGGGAAGATATTTTCCTAAGTTTCCAACTAACTTTTCCACATTTTTCATTTTCATTTTCTCTCATCTTCTCTCTCAAACCAAACACATTTCTCCAGAGCTTTTCCCTCTGATTTTGTCATCTAAATAACTCATTTCAATCCTCTTTTGATCACCAATTATCTCTTCAACAAAACCTTTGCAATTGCTAAGTGGATTTTCAAGAATTTAGTTCCAAAAAGGGAGAAAACTCAAGTTTGGAGGTAAGAACGTCCTTCTCCTCTAAACTCTCAGTTCTTTACTGAAATTCCCAAGTTCTCAATCCTTAATTTATGTTTTATAAAGGGTTTTATAGATGTGTTCTTGAATCTTGGCTTTTAAATGCAAGATTTGGTTGATTTTTGATAAAATTCGTATGATCTGTTTGAGCAGTGATTTGATGTGTCTTTTTGATGTTAAATGAATGTTAAATTGATGAGAAATTGAGGTTTAATCAATGCAATCCCGGATAGGTTGATTTTCCTAAGTTTAGCTTGAGTTCTTGGTTGTTTTTGGAGTGATCTTGTTGATCTGTTATAGCTGGAGGTATAAGGGCGTGGTTAGATCCTTTTTGGATGTTAATTGATGTTTAAGGATGTTTAGATTTGATGGATCTTGGCTGGGTAGTGTTGTGGAGTTGTTTGGATGCATTTTCGGTTGTGTTTGGTAGCCGAAAATGGAGTATGGATGAGAGCAGCGAGTTTAGGTGCTTTCATTGAAGATATTAATGCATGATGATGCATTAATCCTCTGCTTTGATGTGTTTAAAACAGGGGAGTCATCTTTGGATCCTAGTGGTGGTGATCCGGAAGCTTGATTGGTGTTTCGGCAAGTGGCGAAACGAAATCGGTGAGTGGATTTTGGTTTTCAGCTTTGAAACCAATGTTTTGAAGGTTTGGGAGCTTAGTTTAAGTCTAAACAACTTTGCTAAGCTCAAGAGTAAGTTTTCGGAAAACTCTCTTGCTAAGGAACCATGAGATGGTTGGGTGCAATGTGATTGTTTGCATGTTTTAAATTCTGTTTTGAAAGCATAATTAAGCATGTTTGTTGCTTATTTTATAAGCCATGTGTTGAAGGATGCTCAAGGTAAGGGATCCTTGTTTTGTACATTTGTTAAAATATGGTTTTGATGCATAATGATGCATGATGATTAATGGCTTTGTTAAATGCTTTAAAATAGTGGAATATTGATGATAAATGATGCATATTGGCAAGTGATGTTTTGAAAAAGGTTAAGAACACTATGGTGGTTAAAAGTCCATAGGTGGTTCTTGTTTAAGAACAACATGGTGGTTAAAAGTCCATGGTTGGTTCTTGTTTAAGGTCACTAAGGTGGTTAAAAGTCCTTAGGTGAGCCTTGTAAGGTCACAAAGGTGGTTAAAAGTCCTTGTGTGAGCCTTGTGGATTCTAAGAACTTCATGGTGGTTAAAAGTCCATGAGAGATTCTTGTTAAGGTCACTAAGGTGGTTAAAAGTCCTTGAGTGAGCCTTGTATATTGAAGAACACTATGGTGGTTAAAAGTCCATAGGTGATTCTTGTTAAGGACACAAAGGTGGTTAAAAGTCCTTGTGTGGTCCTTGTGAATTATAAGATCACAATGGTGTTTAAAAGTCCATGTGTGAGTCTTATGTGATCGCGTTTTGAAAAGACTATGATTATCACTTGAGGCCAATATGACATGTTATGAAAATGAAGCATGAATTGCTTGTTTTAAATGCTTATGTGCATGTACAAATGATGTTGACTTAAGGTTTACAAAGGTGTTTTATAAATGCATTATTGTGTGGTTTTAAATGAGCATTCCTCACTAAGCTATTTGCTTACGCTCTCTCTTTTCTTAAACCAATAATGCAGAGCATTGAAGTGCATTTGGGGCAGCAAGGAATCCAAGCATCCAAGTGAAGGTTTTAAGCTCATGTATGGTGAATATTTTCTCAAAACTATTAGCTTTTGGGTATTTGGCAATGGGGGACCTATGTTGATGTTTTGGGAGATGTTTGGACTCTCTAAGTTGGATTTATGTTGTTAATAATGTTTGAGCTTGTAATTGGCCTTTGTGAGTTGGTTTTGGTATGATGATGCTTGAATGGCTTTATAAGTAGGAAGCATGCCTATTGAATTGGGGATTTTCATGATTGATGCCATGTTGATGATTGGTTGATGCAATTATGTTCCTTGTATGTTGTATGACTTGCTGGTATAATTTGGTTGCTTTTGGAGCATGTTTGATGGGTCAATTAAGTGCTAAACCAGCTAATTTTCTGCAATCTGGGCAGCCTGTTTCGGAACAGGTGCTACCGCATCGGAACGGGGGCCTGAAATGGCCTGAGCGTTCCGAAACGGAAGGAACTGTTCCGGAACGGTTTGGCCTCTGCCAGGCCCTGTTTCGGAACCAATTGCGGAACGGTCCCGCGTTTCGGAACAGGTCTTCCCTGTTCCGAAACACTCGACCGTTGGGCACTGAAATTGTTGGTTAAATGTTTTGTAACCTTTGCGTTTTGGTCCTGAATGTTGTTTATGCAATTGAATGAGTTTGTGATGTCCATCTGAGCTGAAATTTGACAGAGAAGCATGAAAGATGATTAATTTCAAGTTGGTAATTTTAAATTGGGTTAAGTCCTTATAATTTTCAGATTTTACATTTTGGTCCCTAAAGTTGTAATTTGTGCAATTGAGTCCCTGAATGTTCTCTGATTGTTATGATGTTTGAATACGATGATCGTGTGAACATACCTAGGGTTAATGTGCATCTAGACAAGTTTTAAAAGAAAAAAAGGGTCGTTAATCAAGGTTGACTTTCGGGTTGACTTTGGTTTTCCCCGTGTAAACTTCTTAATTCGGGTCAACCGTCTAGGCCGGGTTAAGGGGGTTACAGATATAGACCTCATTAGAGATACTTCATGAGGCCAACCAGCTCAAAGAAACATCCAAGCTCGCAATATAGAAATACTATCACTAGACGTACATTAGAGCTTAACTCAGACAAACATGTACCCACTCATGCCACTAGACTGTCACAACATGCTTGTAGCACCCTTAACTACTTTCACTACCCAGAATGGACTTCAATAGACAAGCAAACACGCTTTGCGTCACTTGACGGAATTGGAGGAAAGAAAAATCGAAAAATGCTCCCCGAACTGCTATCTGGTACTTTAAAATATCTTGTTGAGCTAATAGGTGAGCCGCACCAATGTTGTTGAGTTGTGAGGAGCTCGATTCGTTCAACCGATATGGCTCACCAAGTGGTGGAGAGGTGGATTTTTGGGTGGAGGTGGTGTGGAAGCTAAAATGATAAGTGACACAATGATTTATAGTGGTTCAACCTTCTAACCAAGGTCTACATCCACTACCTTAGCTCCCCACTAAGGATTTCCAATCAGTCCAGTATTGATTCGTCCCCTTTTTTAGGCTTAGGAGGCAACCCTTATACACCGATCAAGCTTTCTACCCAAAGCCTTGATCATACCCTCTTTTACAAAGAGATAAACAAAGCAAACACAAATCCCTCTAATAGGTGTTTGTTTGCACAATTAAAGCACTCACCTAAAACCTAAAACACTTGAGCAAATTTGACAATTTTGGTTCACTAGTGTTTGTCTATACAATAAATGACAATTTAAGCTCTAAGACAATTTTTGATCATTTGTTGATTGACAATATGAGCATTAGCCTTTACTTGATGCTTGAAGGTCTCTTTATACTCCTTGATGAGTTTATAGCCGTTACTAGTCATTGGGGATGAATTGGAGCCGTTGAGGACTTTAATTCCCACCATAAATGCAGTTCTGCAGCTCACCGTTTCGAAACGCTCGAACCCGTTTTGAAACACCCTTTAAGTAAGAAGAGCCGTTGCAGTCTGACAAGGCACCCGTTTCGGAACGCCCCTGGCCGTTTCGGAACACGTATCGAAACGCCTAGATCCGTATCGAAACGCCCTGCATTTAAATGTTAGTTGGGAAATAGCCGTTGGGGTTTATGAATGTTGTGGTCGAAGCCACGTAGGCGTATCGAAACGGCATAGCCCGTTTCGAAACGCTAGGCAAAAAATCTCATCCAGGGAATGCCCGTTTCGATACCCGTATCGAAACGTTTTAGCTACTGGAATCCCTCGTATCGAAACACCTAAGGGTGTTTCGAAACACCTGGATGGTTTTGTGTAGTTTGGCTTATGAAAACATGTAAAACTCTTTTGAAAACATCCCTAAACATAATTTCAAGTTATTTGGACTTTGGAAATTGTTTTAAATACTTTTTAAATCAGTCCAAAACATTTTTCAATTATTATATCAAAACATTAGTTCTACAATCTCCCCCTTTTTGATATAATAAAACTATCTTGAAAAATTGTTTGGGATTCTCCCCCTTTAACTTTAAAAATGTGAATAAGAGATTAAAGATTTGAAATCAAGTAAAGCTCTCCTTATTCGTTTGAAAATTCAATTTTTCAAATCATTCTCCCCCTTTTTGTTATATCAAAAAGAATTTAAACATTAAATTCAGAATAACAATAGAGGTAAAAATTGACAAAATTAAGAATTTGGTTTTAAGATGGCTCCCCCATACTCAAAGCATCAATTAAAATGTCAGTCCAACATATATGATCATCTAGTTGGATTAAATAAAAAATAAAACAAATAAATGCAAAAACAACTAGATTTTTACCAACACTTGAACCCAAAGGGAGGATGTGAAGCCTTCCTTCTTCAAGTGTTCTTCCTTGTGTGCATGGAGCTCCCCCTCAATGTTTGACTTGTTGAACATCTCCATCACACTTAGCAAAAGACAATCAAGTAATTTTTGGTATCCAAATTACTTTGGATCCATGAACATTAGTAACACAAATTTTAGTCCCATTTGGAATCCATTTTTCAATGTCATCCTTTTTTAATTGAAGTGGTTAGTCCTTTTGGGACCCCAAACACTTCTAAAACATTTTCCTTTTACAAATCTAGGGACAGTAGATTGTCTTACGTAATAATTTGATTTTCCAAAATTGTTTTTCTTTTCAAGCTCTTTGGAAATCAAATCTTTTTCTTCTTAGACTTTTTGAAGCAAATTTTGTAAATTAAAACATTTTAATTCAAACTCTTCGAGTTTTTCTTCAAGTTCAATTTGGTTTAGAAATCAAATCATTTTGAATTTTTAACTTTGAAATCAATTTATTGTTTTTCAAAATGTGATTTTTAAACTCTAAAACCAAATCATCATAGACATCTTGTAATTCATCAAAAGAGTAAGAACATGAAGTAGATGAATTAGAAGTTACCCTTGAATCTTCTTCGATGGCCATAAGGCAAAGGTTGGCTTGTTCATCGTCGGTAGAGTCCTCATTACTCCAAGTAGCCACATGTGCCTTCTTCTTATGGCTTAAAGTGCTTGCCCTCTCCTTTTTCTTGGATTCTCGTTCAAGCTCTCTCAAAGCTTTCTTCATGAACGGGACACACTTCTTGAAGAGATGAACTATCTCTTCTTTTTCATCCTCCTCTTCACTTGAGTAAACATGATGGCAAGTGGAGGATTTGAGAGCCACGACACTTGCATTGATGCCTAGCCCTTTGATTTTCTTCTCTCCCATAGCTCTAATTTCTTCCCTCTTCTTCTCATATTCCTTGTTCTTCTTCATGATTTGATGAGTAAGGAGTGACCCCATGAGTTCATCAAGCTTCAAAGTCTTCAAATTCTTTGCTTCGATGATGGCGGTCCTCTTTGAGTCCCATGACTCGGGAAGTGAGTAGATGAGCTTTCGAACAAGCTTTTCTTCCGGGATGGCTTCTCCATAGCCTTTGAGACCATTGGTGATAGTGGAGAACCTATCAAACATCTTCTCAATGTTCTCTTCCGGATCCATTTTGAAGTTCTCATACTCTAAGGTTAGAAGCCCAATCTTGGTCTCCTTGACTTCATCGGTTCCTTCGTATTTGACTTCAAGCTTGTCCCATACCTCCTTGGCACTCTCACAAGAAGACATCTTCTCATAGATGGTTGGGCCAAAAGCACAAAACAAGATGCTTCTTGTGATCTTCGGCACTCCACTCCGCTTTGCTTTTTTAAGGCACGAACGGACCATCTTCAACTATATCCCATAACCTATAATCTCTAGATTTGATGAAGAACTTCATCTTTGTCTTCCAATGGGCATAGTGGGTTCTGTCAAAGAAAGGCGGTTTGTCGATTGATTGTGCCATTTGAGCCGGTTGATGAAAAAGTGTTGGGTTGTGTGGAGCTCGATTCGATCAACCAATTATGCTCACCAAGTGGTGGAGAGGAGGATATTTGGGTGGAAGGGTTAAGGAAGCTAAAAAGAATATGGACACAAAGATTTATAGTGGTTCGGCCTTCTAACAAGCACCTACATCCACTACCTTAGCTTCCCACTAAGGATTTCACAATCAATCCACTAATTGATTCGTCCCCTTTTCTAGGATTAGGAGGAAACCCTTACAACCGATCAAGCTTCTACCCAAGCCTTGATCAAAACCCTCTTTACAAAGAGAAATAAGAAAGCAAACTTAAACCCTCTAATAGGTGTTTGTTTGCACTTTTAAGCACTCACCCAAAACCTAAAACACTTGAGCAAATTTAACAATTTTGGCTCACTAGTGTTTGTCTATACAAGAATTGACAATTTAAGTGCTAAGACATTTCTTGATCATTTGTTGATTGACAATTGAAGCATTAGTCTTCTCTTGATGCTTGGAGGTCCCTTTTATACTCCCAATTGAGTTTATAGCCGTTTAGGACCGTTGGGGATGAATTGGAGCCGTTGAGGACTTTATTTCCCTTCATAAATGCTGTTCTGCAGCTACCAGTATCGATACCCGTGGAACGGTATCGATACGGCCTTCATGAAGAAATAGCCGTTGGGCTTTTGCCAGCACAGGGGTATCGATACACGTAGAACGGTATCGATACGGCCTTCATAGGAACTAGCCGTTGAGCTCTTGCCAGCTGAGGCGTATCGATACGCTTGAGGGCGTATCGGTACGGGTCCATATTTGAATAGCCGTTGGGAAATAGCCGTTGGGGTAGTTGAACAGGGATCGGTACGCTGACGTGGCGTATCGAAACGACCCCGGTCCGTATCGATACGCTAAACCCCCGTATCGATACGGGTTTTGACAGTGGCCAAACTGGGCCAAAAAGGTATCGATACGGGTACAACCGTATCGATACTGGTGACTTGAAAACACAAGTTTGGCTGTTTAAAACATGAAAAATCTTTGCCAAAAACCTCTTAAAATACCTCAAACATAAATTCAAGTTGTTTGGACTTAAAATCAAGTTTTAAATTCTTTTCAAATTAGTCCAAAACATTTTTCAATTATTATATCAAAACATAAGTTCTACAAAAAGTTATCGAGTTTTTCGGATCTTCTCAATAGGATGTGAATCCCCTTCGATTGAGCCAAGCTCTGATACCAATTGTTGAGTTGTGAGGAGCTCGATTCGTTCAACCGATATGGCTCACCAAGTGGCAGAGAGGTGGATTTTTGGGTGGAGGTGGTGTGAAAGCTAAAATGATAAGTGACACAATGATTTATAGTGGTTCAACCTTCTAACCAAGGTCTACATCCACTACCTTAGCTCCCCACTAAGGATTTCCAATCAATCCACTATTGATTCGTCCCCCTTTTTAGGCTAATGAGGTAACCCTTATACACCGATCAAGCTTTCTATCCAAAGCCTTGATCAAACCCTCTTTTTCAAAGAGATAAACAAAGCAAACACAAATCCCTCTAATAGGTGTTTGTTTTCACAATTAAAGCACTCACCCAAAACCTAAAACACTTGAGCAAATTTGACAATTTTGGCTCACTAGTGTTTGTCTATACAATAAATGACAATTTAAGCTCCAAGACAATTCTTGATCATTTGTTGATTGACAATATGAGCATTAGCCTTTACTTAATGCTTGAAGGTCCCTTTTATACTCCTTGATGAGTTTATAGCCGTTACTAGCCGTTAGGGATGAATTGGAGCCGTTGAGGACTTTAATTCCCACCATAAATGCAGTTCTACAGCTCACCATTTCGAAACGCTCGAACCCGTTTCGAAACACCTTTTAAGTAGAAAGTGCCGTTGCAGTCCGACAAGGCACCCGTTTCGGAACGCCCCTAGCCATTTCGAAACACGTATCGAAACGCTCTGCATTTAAATGTTAGTTGGGAAATAGCCGTTGTGGTCGAAGCCACGTAGACGTATCGAAACGACATAGTCCGTTTCGAAACGCTGAGCAAAAAATCTCATCCAGGGAATGCCCATTTCGATACCCGTATCGAAACTTTTTAGCTACTGGAATCCCTCGCATCGAATCACTTAAGGGTGTTTTGAAACACCTGGACGGTTTTGTGTAGTTTGGCTTATGAAAACATGTAAAACTCTTTTGAAAACATCTCTAAACATAATTTCAAGTTATTTGGACTTTGGAAATTGTTTTAAATACTTTTTAAATCAATCCAAAACATTTTTCAATTATTATATCAAAATATTAGTTCTACAAATGCCTTCTCTAAACTCAAAACATATACTCAAATCATTCTGTAAGCAGAAAGAGTTACATCTCATGGATAATTGTGTAAAACTAGCTGGGGAACTAGTGGGGTTTTTTATCCAATTTATATCTAGTTGACTACTCGATTCAATATACGTTTTGTACTTTTTGAACCAACGGGAAGAAGAGAGCACCTGACAAGCTTCATGGATGGCAACCAACTTAGCTCCCGTGGGATTCGATAAGCTAATAGATTTGGAGAAGCGAATCATCATATTCCAACAATGATCTTGGAGTATTTCCCCAATCCCCGCCTCACCAAAACTCTCTTTTACCTCTGCATCCGTGTTAAATTTGAGGCAATCAGCTTTAGGAGCTGACCAAGAGCCAATAATAGGCCTACGACCAGACCTCGTCTGGAGTGAAACCATGGTAGTGCACCAGACGAATGCATTAATAGACACTACAGAATCATGCCATAGACTTTTGCACCAGTGCCCAATCCATAGCAGAGCCAAATCAATTAGGCGACCCGGTTCGCAAAGGATATTATTAAAGATTACTTTGTTACGGTAGAGCTAAATTGACCAAATTATTCCAAAAAAACTACATGCCGAAGAGGTTTTAGAGAGTGTTTTACCTCTAAATTTTCCCACTCCAATATAAAAAGTATCAAGGAGCTCGGGATCACGATGTGTACGTTCCAAAACCTACACCATGCCTGCCATATCTGCCACGAAAACCGCACAATGACAAAACAAATGGTTAGTAGATTCCAGAGCCTTCGCACAAAGCACACAAAAATCTGGTCGTTCGAGCAAATCCCTCACTTATTGAGTTCAGTTTTAGTGGGAATTTTTTCTTGGACAACCCTTCAAAGAAAAAACTCCACTTTAGGAGTGGCAAGGTTTGACCAAATCCATTTCCACAACTTATCGTGATGTATTCCTTCAGTCGAAACTGATTCACATAGTAGCTTAGCCTGGTAGAACCCCAATGCAGACCCGGACCATCTCAAACAGTCTGTGGTAGCTGAATTTTTAAACGCGTCATCAATACAAATCAGAATCTTTCCCAAGCATCGATCTCCCAATCGAACAACCTTCTACGTAAAGCAATATTCCATTCCCATTTACCATTCAATTTGTTACCAAAGTAGTAACCTTACCCTTCTTTTGTATAGCCAAAGCAAATATACGAGGAAACACAATTTTGAGCGAGCTATTTCCAGCCCATGAATCATCCCAGAAGTTAATAAATCTCCCATCGCCAAGCGTATAATGCAAATTCTTTGTAAATAAGTCATCGGGTGTAGAAAGTGGTTGGATTATGTTCTTCCACATCTAAGACGCATTGCCGTTTCTCAGGATTGTAAGCAGTAAACTTTTCGGATCAACACCAAGTTTCGCATCAATGAATCGTCTCCATAAACTATTGTTCTCATGACCGTACCTCTATACTCATTTGTTTAATAGAGAACGATTCCGCAGCTTAAAATCAAAGAAACTAAGGTTACCAAACTCTTTGGGTCTACAAATGTCTTGCCACTTTACCTAGTGGATGGATCAGTTAGAAGAAGAACCCCACAAGAACCTTGTTGTCAACTTGTTGAATGTGTTTGATATCGAAACAGGCATCTGAAAAAGGGACATAAAATAAGTTGGCAAGTGTTGCATGTAAATAGTGCTACACAATTGTGCAAGTATACACGTCGTAAGTAATAAAGTGATATGAGTATCGAGTATCGTCTCCACAGGGATTGGTTTTGGCCACTTTGCTTAAGTTATCGCACTGTAAAAGTAAAAACAAAATTGATAGTGATGAGATGAGTTGAATTAATCAAATAAAAATAAAAGAGCAAGTAAATAAAGAGATTTGAAGTCGAATGAGATATAGTAGGCAAGTTATGTTGCGTCGTAGTGTGGAAACCAATTGGAAAAGTCTCAGTTCTGTATGCAATCGAACACCGAACTGCCTCGACAGTGGCTAACTTGCTGCCGCGATAGAGAGGAATTAAGTAACTGCCTCAGCAACCCCTTCCCTGGGCAGTCAACAATCTTCAAGGTTCAGCAAAGCGTCCTTCAGTGGCTTCTCCTTATCCCTAAGTCGAAACATTGTTGATGTGCAGGCCTTGATAATACTTTCCAGCGTGAACAAATAGTGAACACCAACCAATCTTACGCTTCTCTTAGCTGTTGAAACTCGAACTTATCCCTAAGCTGAGTTATTCTTCACCGTTTGGGCGAACACCATGCTTATTCGTTTCGTGAGTCCAACTCTCCCGATATTAGACAAATATATGCAATCACAATATCCTCTCCCGATTCAATTGCAAGTAAAAGATAAACACCAAGAATAAACAAACCTTGAACTAAAATTGTATAAACAAAACTTAAACAAAATCCAAGCGTTTTCTCACAGCCACAAACCCAAAATAACCCAAGCCAAACAAGTTAGTTCATGGCGGGGTTCAAAAGATATACAAAGAATAATCCCTAAACATGAATCTAACCGAAATAAAGAGGAAGAAGAAGATGTCAAACAACCCCCTTTGAATATCCCTCAATCGAACTCGCTTGCACTTGGTGGCTAAGCCTTGTATTTATAGAAGACGGCTAGGCCAAAGTCTTTCTTGAGGAGGAAGTTAAGTTAGAATTATATACATTAAAAGAAAAGATCTTTTTTTAAGTATTAAATCATCATTCCTTAAAAACGTCTTATTTGCGTGGAATCCTCTCTTGACCTTCCTTTGGCGTTTTCATGCTCTTCCCGTAGTCCGATCCACATGCAAAGTACATAGAAAAATCAAGCTTTTCATGCTTTTCAAATCGCATACCACTTTGCATATTTTCTCCCTTGTCAACTTTGTCTGGTCATTCCCGCGGCGACAATGGCTTGGCTATTATCTCAGCAATTAACCTATATGCACCAAAACAACCTCCACCAGTATCTTTTTCCACCAAAACAAATCCAAACATGAACTCAAGCATAACTATGAAGGAAACAATGAAAACATGCATGGATGACTAAAAGTGCAATTAATATGAGCCTAAATCTAGCAATAATATGAGTAAAAAAGTAATAAAAATAGTACTTTTGAACACTTAACAACAAGCAAGTTAGAACTGATTTTATGAGAGTCAGACATCCAGTGAAAGACAATAACTTCCCTTTTCACTCATCGAGCCAATATTGGACTTTATCAACAATTTGTTGCCATAAAGCCAACGAATTACAAGGATAGCCAATTGGAAGGCCAAGATATTTTGTCGGTAAAACATCCACCCCACATTTCGCTGATGCAGCCCAATTTTCCAACACGGTGCCTTCAACATTTTATCCCAAACAGTTTGGTTTTTCTCATATTTAGCTTTAGCCTTGAAGCCACTTCGAATATTCGCAACACTTTTTTTGTATTGCGGACATTGCCTTCCTTAGCCTCTAGAAAAAGTACGAGATTGTATGCAAACTGTAAGTGCGAGACTGTTAGCCCTTCAAACTCGACCACGATCCCTTCAAGGAGTCTTATATCAATTGCTTTACTAATTAAAACATTGAGAGCTTCACCGATCAGATTAAATAGTAACGGGGAGAAGGGACATCATTGACGTAATCCCCTAGAGATCTTGAATCTGTTTGAAGGCACGCTGTTGATAAGAACAGAAATACTCGTTGTAGAAATGCACAAACGAATCCAATGTCGCCATTTGAGACCGAACCCCATCAAATTTAGCACAAAGTCTAAAAAGGACCAATCTATTGTGTCGTAGGCCTTTTTGAGATCTGCTTTAATCATTATGGCTTTGCGGTTGTTTCGCTTCAGGTAGTCAAACAGTTCATTAGCGATGAGTGTGCAATCAGTAATCTGTTTCCCTGAAGTTAAGGCAAATTGAGTTTCTCTAACCACCTCGTTGATGCACCCCACCAGCCTTTTAGATAGAACAAGAGCTAGAATCTTGTACAAGCTTCCCACAAGGCTGATGGGTCTATAATCCTTCACTCTTTCAGGAGCTGAAGTTTTCAGCATCAGAGAAATAAATGAGTGATTAATAGACTCATCCGATATATTTCCTTCGAAGAATTGATCGAAAAAATTCAACACTTCCTTTTTAACAGTTGGCCAATTTTTTTTTAAAAAATCCAAGTTGTTTGGATGAGTAAAAATTGACTCCATGAGAAAAAAAGGCTCGATTTGATTTAAACTATAGTTTTATAAACTCAACTTGATTTAAAAAAGTAGAAATAAAGTTTGAGTTATAAAATATGACTTGAATAGCTAAAACTTTTTAGTAATTAGTAGATCGCTTTTCAAGTTTGAGTCAAGTTCCTCAATTTTGTTTGATCTATATGTATAACATATGAAAAAAATATGAAGAAGTGTGTATATATATATATATAATATGATTATAGAAAGTCGTTTAAATTGAAACCAATTAGTATCATGTAATTATAATTATTGTCTCCAGATCGACTCCCGTTACACACCTGACTTTGATGGGTGAGTCTCCTAACAAGGATTTTCTGCATACATATCGAACTCGAGACATGCTCAAGCGATAGCAAGCTACTTACCACTTGGATCAACCTCGTTGGTTATAAAAATAATTTTTAATTAAATTATTTTTTTATGAAAATTAAATATCCGCACAGAAAGTGAAAAATTAAATTTAACTATACAATTAATTCTATACAAAATTAAATTTCACTCATTTTCAACAAGAATTCTAGTATTTATTAATTTTAGAGTTAATTGTACCACATATCCTCAAACTATAACACCATTTTAAATTGGTCTCTAAACTTTTGAATATTCTAATTTCATTCATAAACTATGGCTCTCATTCTAAGTTGATCCCCAAACTTTTAAACGTTTCAATTTCATCTCCAAGCCACATTATTTTATTACATATTACACATCACTGTTCACATGACACTTAGCAATTTTCATAACTATTTTATTAACCTGGGACATGATTAATACATGCTGATAATTTGAGGATGAAATTAAAATATTCAAAATTTTGAGGAACCAAATTAGAACGATAATCATATTTTGAAGGATATAATTAAAATGTTTAAGAGAAATCAATTTCAAATGAGGACCATAATTTAAAAATACATGGTGCAATTAACACTCAATTATATTATTTTTAAACTTTATAATTGTATGGCCAAAATAGATAAAACAAGGGATACACAAGTGGGAATTTGTTATGATATAAATGTACTATATATAAATGAAATACAAGAAAATACCCATATATTAAAAAGTATTTTTTTAATTAAAATGATACTATAAATAAAATTCCCTTTCTCAATATTTCGCTTTTACATTCAAATATTTACTCATATTTTTTTCTATAATAATCAAATGGCTAATCGAAAAATTCAGATGTAAAAAAAAAGATAAGAGAGAGTTAAAAATATCCAAAGTTTACTAATATTATATAGTTGTTTTAATCACAGTTTATTTATGTAAAATACAATGGATGCCATTTTTTTATTTAAGTCATCTAACTTTCAAAAGTTACGTTTCAGTCACTTATATTATTGATTTATTATAAAATTAAAAGAAAATAATAGATGTTGATTGTCGATCACCGGTATTCAATATTTCTCTCGCTTTTATTTTTCATGTTATTTTTTAGTTTTTTTATTTTAATAAAAATTTCTGCTCTTGTAGAACGCTTTTCTTTTGTCTTTGTGGCACGTTTTCTTTATTTTTGTGATTTCGTTTCATCTGTCGTTTTGGCATGATTTCAACATATCTTAGTGGTCCTCTGGTGCTCGCACATAGATCTTCACGATGCTAGTTTTTTATTATGATTTTGTCGGTGGTCATAGAAAGATAGATCCCCACTCGATTGATGGTTGTTTGCCGATGTAATCAATCTTGGGTAACGGATCAATCTACCTGATAGTTTGACTTGCTCACCACTTCTTTCTCATCCCGTAATGCGTCTCATTTTGACCGAGATAAAAAAATTCTTGAAGGCTTCTAAATTTTGACGGTATACAAATTTCTATAAAAATATTTACTTTTATTTGCACTTTTAAGTTTTTTATAAGATTTTGGCGGACTGATCCTCATTCTAAATGTATTATATTTATAACATCTTCTATAATTTTTTAATAAAATTCATTTACCATTGTAAAAAAATAACTAATCGAAACATTTTTTTTATAATTGAATGATTTACCAAAAAAAAAAACTAATAGAAATGACATTATCGTTTGTTTATTTATTTTTGGTATGTGGAGGTTCCGGTGGGTTATAAATAAATTCATCTCTGTTGGTGAAAGAAGGAAAAACCATCAAACGGCTATAATTGGCGTTACGAGGAAGATGAAGAGGAAACAACTTGTTAGAAAAACCATTGCTAAAACTTTACTGGGTTTTCGTTTTTCTAGATTTTCTCCCCTTCAAAAATCGACCTTTTTGATGTAAACGACTTTGATCTGAATTCTGGGAAACTTGAAGATTCTCAAAAGAAGCAATTTCTTTTTTATATATAAACAGTTTAGTGATTGGAAAGTTATTATCTTTGTGAGGGTTTTCCAGTCATGTCTGATGGGTACAATGATTTCAAGAAAACTGATGATGTTTGCGGCGACGCTTGTGGACAGGTAATTCCTTTTCTTCTTATCATCATTCCTCTAGTTTTTGTTTTTTTTTCGTTCATTGATTAATTAGCGTTTCACTGTTTTTTCCCTTGAATTTGTTAATTTACTTGCTCTGTTTTATCTACCATATTTTCTGGGGAAAATGTTTCCTGTTTGGTTTTGATTTCTGGATTGATGATGATCCTTATTTGGTGGTTGTTTGAGATTATTTGAAAAAAAATTGGGAAAATCTCTTTTAGGGGATTAATATTTCCCCTCTTTGTTTCCTTGAAGTGATTGACTGATAATGTATTTGCAAGGAATAGGATGAAAATTGACAATGGAAAATTCATGCTTTAATATCTCATCATGGAGTTTCATTCAAATTTTTGAACATTGACATGCATACATACATGTATATATCTATATACATATACATATACATATACATATATGTTTCTGATGTGTAAAGTAGGCATAATTGGTGTTCTATGGGAATAAGATGCAATTCTTGTGTATGTTTTATATCATATTGGATGAAGATTGTAGAATGCTTTAGTTTTGTGTTTAACCTGGATATCTTTTAAGGTTTTTCATTTTCTAATCCGCAGCAGGCGTCCCGTGTGGCGTTGACGATATCGAGATTGCGGTGTATGTTGCGGGGGTCCGATATCAGGACTTACATTTTCCTGTTTGTGGTCATCCCACCATCTATCTTCGGCCTATATTTGCACGGACAGAAAATCACTTATTTCCTAAGACCACTATGGGAATCACCTCCTAAACCTTTTACCATACTCCCTCACTATTATCATGAGAATGTCACAATGGATACTCTCTGCCATCTTCACGGGTGGAAAGTTCGCGATTACCCTCGACGAGTCTTTGATGCAGTGTTGTTCAGCAATGAAATAGACATGCTCACTGTCCGTTGGAAGGAATTGTATCCGTATATTACGCAATTTGTGCTTCTTGAGTCCAACTCAACTTTTACTAGCTTACCGAAACCATTGATGTTTGCTAGCCACAGAGAGCAATTTAAGTTTATCGAGCCTCGTTTGACATATGGGACCATTGGTGGGAGATTCAAGAAGGGTGAAAATCCTTTTGTCGAGGAGGCATATCAGAGAGTTGTTTTGGACCAGCTTCTCAGACTTGCAGGTATAGAAGATGATGATTTATTGATAATGTCCGATGTGGATGAGATCCCCAGTGCGCATACGATCAATCTATTGAGATGGTGCGATGACATACCACCTATACTTCATCTTCAGATGAGAAACTATTTGTATTCTTTTGAGTATCTCATAGATTACAAAAGCTGGAGAGCCTCGGTTCACAGGTACAAGTCAAGGAAAACCAGATATGCTCATTTTCGTCAATCTGATTTCCTCTTAGCAGATGCCGGGTGGCATTGTAGCTTTTGCTTTCGGTATATTAGCGACTTCATATTCAAGATGAAAGCTTACAGCCACACCGACCGAGTGAGATTCACTCACTTCTTGAACCCCAAGAGGATTCAGGATGTAATATGCAGAGGGGATAACCTATTTGACATGATTCCCGAAGAATACACATTCAAAGAGATAATTGGGAAGATGGGACCTATCCCCCACTCGTATTCAGCGGTTCATCTTCCTGCGTATTTGTTGAATAGTGCGGAGAAATACAAATATCTTTTACCTGGTAACTGCGTGAGAGAACGTGGCTGAGTCTAGAAGAACAATGTGCTGTAAAAGTATTCGATTACAAGTTTTGTCGGTGCCGGAAAGGGGCAGCTTTTGACAATTTGATGGCTATTGGTGTAGCATTGGTAGAATCATACCATTTATCCAACAAAAATCTAGGCACATGGAATCTGTGATTGTAAGGGGAAACTTCATTGTCCTTGTTGAAGTCGATTTTCTTCTATTATGGAGGCATATCCAGTCTCTGAATCCGAGAGCTAGATTTATCGGTTTTTCGAAAGCTTTAAAAAGCTCCTAATGGTATGACATATTTCCCAGGATTGCATAAATGAATAGAAAGAGAATTTCCCAGATTTTCCCTTGATGGGAACTTTTGTTTTTATTGCTTCATTTCTTCATATATTACATAGTAGTACTGACATCATCTTGGTTAGAGTAAGGGTTATATTACTCTAAAACCAAATGAATTTTACACACCTGTTTAGTGAATCTATATTTGTACTTTCCATAAGCGTCTCAAATTTGAGTTCTAGGGACTTAGTTTAGAGTTTAGAGGTTTAGAATTTAGGGTTTGTAGTTAGAATTTAGGGTTAAATTTTAGGCTAGTATGTTAGAGATTTAAGTTTTAACTTATAAACCCTAAATTTTAACTATAAACTCCATTATAATCACAACCCCTAAATTTTATACACGTAAATCTAAGCTCTTGAGTCTCTAAGCCCTAGATTGAGTTTTTAAACCTTAAAAGGCATTTGTACCGTCAGTACATGGTATAATTAGCCTCTCTCTATATATATGGGTCATGATTCACTTTACATTTTATAAAACTTAATTATTTATTTTCATGTAATGATTCAAAAAATATGTAAATTTTTAAATTTTACATGGTGTAAGAAGATCTTATATATATATATGTATGTGTGTAGAGGTGCGAGAAAAACTCGATTCAACAAAAAAAAATGTGTTTCTTTTTAATTTTGAGTTATTTGAGTAAACTAGAATTTTGGTGGTGTTGTAAAGTTTGAATAACCAAAACATAAAATTAACTCTTGTATTGGTTTTTAGCTAAATATTTTGATTGTTTGTGATATGGTTTTTGATTATTTGAGTAATTTGATTGTATTTGTTTTAAGTCTATTTTAAATTATAGTTTAACATGCTTTAGTGGAAAACTGGATGATATTCATTCAAGGAGATATGAGTTTAAATCATGCTGTCTATAAAAGTGTATGTATATTGTCAAAAGTGAATAATATATGTTATGAATATACTCTCAATCACCCTACTGCAACTGTTAGTGCTGGAACTCATGACCTTTAGGAACAACAACCATTCCCTTAATCACTAAGGCAAGTTGGTTCATGCAACTTAACTCATGTTTTATAAATATAATTATAAAAGAATAGATGATAAAATAATAATCAAACACTCAACTAACTCGATTTTTTCCACCTGATTCGATCAAATACAAACCTCTCTAGACATTGCTTGGATTTGTTGATAATGAGTGAATGGCCAAGTGTTATTTGTGGCTGTGGATTGAATCCTTCTCTTACACTTTAACTGCAACCATTCACAAGGTCCCATGATATTACATGACATCTTTTTTTTCTTTCAATAAAAGAATATGAAGTGGATTTATGCTTTTTGGTTTTAGTGGTTCGAATTGGGATCCCATTAATTCTTCTGGGTCATTTCAGAATCAAGGAAATAAAAAACGTGGTAATGTGAATTTTCACAGAAAATGACAAATAAACATAAAATAAAGTAAAAACATTTTTTCTTAGGTGGGATTATTGGTTTTGTTTTAAAAAAACATTACAAAATCAGCTCTGGTATTTAAGGGTTTTTTTATTATTGAAAAATGGGATATCACCCCATACCTCGTTAAAAATTTTTTTAAATTTAAATAGGAAAAAATACACATGGCGATATGTACAAAATCTCCTATTATAACGCAGTTTTCACACTAAGTGGCAGCATAACCCTGCCTGCTCTATCAACCTAATTATCCTCTTCTTTATTATTTGTGTTTTTATTTACTCTTCGATCTCAACCAATCACTCACTTGTGTTTTTACTTTACCATTGTGTAGGAGCTAAAGAACGAGACAAGCTGTCCAATCCTCGTGGGATTCGACATCTTATATACTATAACTTGACAGGAGTGTGTGTAACGCCCCGGTTTTGGGCTTAGTAGTTTTGGGCGTTGACCGGTTTGGTCAAAGTGTTGTTCGAATCTAAAGAGGTGAATTTAGGAAAGCCTAGTTCGAGTTGCATTAAAAATATGGAAAAATGTTCTAAAATCATCTTTTAATATAATTAAGTGATCTGTGAAATCAATTTTGGAAAATAAGTTTCGGAAGGGTGACATTTTGGCTAGTGACCAAAATGTAATTTTCGCAAGTTTGGTGGCTGTTTTATAAAGGGTTGAAACTTTGAATCTTTAAGGAGCTATTTACCCAAAGGGAGTTTCTCCAGATTTTTCTAAGATATTTTAAGTCTAAAATCTGATTTTAAAGGATATTAAAAGTGGAGGGAAAGCCATCTGGCTATTTTTGGATTTTATAACCAACTTTTCCTAATTTTCTTTCTCTCATTTTCTCTCAACCCAAACACTTCTTTTCCAGAGAATTGGATCTGATTTCTTCACCTAAATCCCTCCTTTCAACTCTCATTTGATTCCTAATCAACATATCTTCAAAACCTCTTCAATTGCTACTTGTTTCAACAAGGATTTTGATTCCAAAAAGAGGAGAAACTCAAGTTTGGAGGTAAGAACGTCCTTCTCCTCTAAACTATCAGTTCTTTACTGAAATTCCTAAGTTTTCAATCCTAAATTGATGTTTAATTAAAGGTTTTTAAGTGGTGAAATGGATCTTGGCTTATAATGCAAGATTTGATGATTTTTCATGATTTTCGTTAGATCTGATTAATCTGTGATTTGAGATGTGTATTTGATGTTAAATGAACTCTAAATTGATAAGGAATTGAGTTTTGATTGATGCAATCCCGGATAGGTTGAGTTTCCTAAGTTTAGCTTGTGTTTCAAGGTTGTTTTTGAGGTGATCTTGGTGATCTGATGTTGCTGGAGGTATAAGGATGTTAATAGGTTGTTTTTAGATGTTATATGATGTTTATGGAAGTGTGGTTTTGCTGGTTTATGGCTGGGCTTTGCTTAGAAGTGGTTTGGATGCATTTTCGGTTGTGTTTGGTGGCCGAAAATGGAGGTTGAATGAGAGCAGCGAGTTTAGGTGCTTTCATTGAAGCAATTGATGCATGATGATGCATTAATCCTCTGCTTTGATATGTTGAAACAGGGGAGGCATCTTTGGATCCAAGAGTTGTTGATCCGGAAGCTTGATTTGGTGCTTTGGCTTGAAGCAAAGTGGAAATCGGTGAGTGAAGTTGGGTTTTCAGATTTTAAAACCAAGGTTTGAAGGTTTTGGGAGCTTAGTCTAAGTCTAAACAACTTTGCTAAGCTCAAGTGTAAGTTTTCGGAATTTCTCTCTAGTGGTGGCCATGATTTTGTTGTGATGCAAAATGGTTATTTGCATGTTTTAATTACTGTTTTGAAAGCATGTTTTAGCATGGTTTTTGCTGATGTTGTAAGCCATATGTTGAAGGTAACTCTAGGTAGGAGTTCCTTGATTTTATACATTGAAATAATGTGGTTTGATGCTTTGAAATGCATGTTGAATATGGCTTGGTTTAATGCTTTAAAACAGTGGATTATATGATGAAAAAGATGTATATTGGCAAGTGATGTTTTGAAAATGTTAAGGTCACTAAGGTGGTTAAAAGTCCTTGAGTGAGCCTTGTATTCTTAAGATCATCAAGGTGGTTAAAAGTCCTTGGATGATTCTTGTTGCGGACACTAAGGTGGTTAAAAGTCCTTAGGTGATCCTTTCCATGGTGTTTAAAAGTCCATGGGGCCAAGGTGTTTAAAAGTCCTTGGGGCCAAGGTGTTTAAAAGTCCTTGGGGTGATTCAAGCTATGAACACAAAGGTGGTTAAAAGTCCTTGTGTGGTCCTCATTCATGGTGTTTAAAAGTCCATGGCCAAGGTGTTTAAAAGTCCTTGGGGCCAAGGTGTTTAAAAGTCCTTGGGAAGTTGATGAACTTGTTTTAAAGAAATGGAATTTATCACTTGAGCCAATATGCCATGTTATGTTTATGTTGAAGCATGAGATTGCTTGTTTAAAGTATGCTTTTGAGCATGTGCAAAGGTTGATTTTAAGCATGTTTATAAATGATTTTAATTGCATTATTGAATGGTTTTTAAGAGCATTCCTCGCTAAGCTTTTGCTTACGCTCTCTCGTTTTCTTAATTCAATAATGCAGAGCATTAGAGAACCTTGAGGGGCAGCAAGGAGGGCAAGCATTTAAGTTCAAGTAAAGCTCAATGTATGGAATGTTTTATAAGCACTTTTTAGCTTTTGGGTAATTTGGCAATGGGGGACCAATGTGTATGTTTTGGGAGGTGTTTGGAACTCCCTAAGTATGTTGAATGTTGTTATGAATGCTGGATTTTGTGTTGGATCACTATATGCTTGTTGTGGAAGTTTGTGCTTGAATAGCTAGCTTGTGTAGGAAGCATGCCTATAGAATTGGGGCTTTTTGCATATGATGTTGATTTGATGAATTGTTGATGCAAGTATGTCCTATATATGTTGAATTGCATGCTGGTAAAGTTTGGTAGCATTTGGAGCATGTTTGAATGATCAATTGCATGTTTTGGAATGCATTTGGAGCAATTTTGAGCAGGGCGTATCGGAACAGTGTGCACCGTTTCGGAACGGGTGCCTTGATTGAACCTAGGCGTCCGAAACGGTATACACCGTTTCGAAACGGTTTGGTCTCTGCCAGACCCCCGTTGCGATACCCGTTGCGGAACGGCCCGTGTTTCGAAACGGGGTCAACCTGTTTCGGAACGGTCGACCGTTGGGGGCTGACATTGGCAGTTATATGTTTTGAATTGTTTGCGTTTTGGTCCTGAATCTTGTTTGTTCAATTGTATGAGTTTGGGATGTCCTTTTGAGCTGAAATTTCACAGAGAAGCATGAAACCTGACTAATTTCAAGTTGGTAAGATTAATTTGGGTTAAGTCCTTTTAATTATCAGAAATTACAATTTAGTCCCTAAAGTTGTAATTTGTTCAATTGGGTCCCTGTTTGATCTCTGATGTTTGTGATCTTTGAGTATGATGTTTGTGTAATCACTATTAGGGTTAATGTGCATCTAGATAAGAATAAAAAGAAAAAAAAGGGTCGTTAATCAAGGTTGACTTTCGGGTTGACTTTGGTTTTCTCCGTGTGACTTTCTTAATTCGGGTCAACCGTCTAGGCCGGGTTAAGGGGGTTACAGTGTGCACCTGCACTCTTACAAAAAGAGAACACCTACACGCCCTATAAGTTTTTGGCGCCGTTGCCGGGGATTGGTAACAACGAATTTCGTTTTTCAATTTATGCACCCTTTTACTTTTTCTTTTATTTTTATTTTTAATCGGAAAAAAAAATTACCGTGTCCTTTGCAAGTGTATGACCAGGGCTAACCCTAACGGAAACTTCATTATTTACGACGATCTTGAGCGTGAAACTAGACGAATCAAGAGGGAGCTCAGGGAAGCCTTAAAGAACAAAGATAAGGGCAAAGCAAAGGAGGGGACCATGGCAAACGAGGACCCCCCAGTTGATGCCATCAATGGCAGGGGTGGGCAGCAAGATTTTCTGCCCAGAGGACCACAAGTACAGCAGAGGCAGGATCCCCCTAATCCACCCCAAGTGCGGACAACTAGGGACTACCTTGAACATGACTTTCAAAGGTTCGAGCCAATAGTGACGGAACCAGAGATAGGGGCAGATCATTTTGAACTGAAGCCCGTCATGTTCAACATGCTAAACACACTAGGACACTTCGGAGGGACTGCCACAGAAGATGCTCGGTAGCATATACGATGATTCCTGGAAATTTTCCGAGCATTCAAGATTCATGAGGTACATCGGGACATATTGCGGCTGAGGCTATTTCTCTATTCACTGAGGGATAGGGCGAAACAGTGGTTGAATAACCAGACAGCCGGATCTTTCACTTCATGGGCAGAGCTCTACAAGGACTTTCTAGACCGGTTCAGCCCATCCAACGTCACCGATAGGCTTCGGAATGAGATCACAACCTTTAGACAAGGGGATGACGAGCCGATGTATGAGGCATGGGAGCGGTACCAACAAATGCTGAACAACTGTCCATTTCACGGTTTACCGGCTTGGACTCAGGTATCTATATTTTACAATGGGGTTAACTACCCAAATCGAATGTTGATAGATGCCTCGGTTAATGGGATCATCCTAGACAGACCTCTAGAGGAAGCACTACGGCTTCTCAACATAGCAGCTAAAAACGATTACAAATACCCGACAGCCCGCCGAGGCGGCCAGATACTATAAATGAGGTGGAAGCCTCCAAATCTGTTAATACCTGCCTCGACACTCTGACGGAGCTGGTGATGAAGGTCCATGAAGTAAAAGCTGTTGAGCCCTTCTATGGCGAATGTGGGGCCAACCATGATTCCTCTGAATGCACATCATCTGCAAACTACATGGGAGGATATAAGAGGAATAGTAGGCCAGCCCAGAACACATACAATCCTAACTGGAGAATCCATCCCAACTTCTCCTGGAGCAACCCAAAGACAGTAGCAAATCCACAACAGCTACAGGGAGGCTACCAACAGAATCAGTCCGACAGCAGACTCAGCAGCCACAACACAATAATTCACTAGAAGCAACTCTGAATAACTTTATGAAACAAACTGGAGAATTTATTGTTTATACAAATAAATTTATTGAAAAAACTGAGTCTTTTATGGACAGAACGAGGATGAAGATGAACAACCAGGAGACTACTATTAAGAACCTGGAGACCCAATTTAGGAAGTTCACCGAAATCTACCACAGCCGGACCATGGGCGCGTCATCCAGCAGCCCGCTAGAAGCAGCCAAGCCCGCTTTTGAGCATTGCAATGCCATAACTACAAGAAATGGGAAGCAACTGGATGAACCTAGGATGGTAGAACAACTAGGAACTCAGTCGGAACAGACAAGTAAACCTGCCCCAGCAATACCAATATTAGCTGCCCCAGCAGCAACACCGACTCTAGCCGCCCCAGCAGCAGAACATAAAACCAGCCCTGACAAGGATGATCCTCCCCGAACTAAGCCCCCAAGCAAGGAGAAAATAGAGGACATCCGCCCGCCGGCTCCATTCCCCCAAAAGCTCAAACAACAACAACATGAGCACCAATTCAGAAAATTCTTAGATATTCTGGAAACAGGTGCATATTAACATATTGGTGATAGAAGTTATACAAAGCATGCCCAACTACGCCAAGTACCTCAGAGATATAGTTTCTAAGAAGAGACAGATAGGGGAATTCGAGACGGTGGCTGTCACTTAAGAAAGCATGGCTATGCTGCATAACAAGCTGTCGCCCAAGCAGACAAATCCATACAGCTTTGGTATACCATGCAGGCTGGGCAGCAAGCACGAGACCAGAGCCCTATGTGACTTGGGAGCCAGTATAAACCTGATGCCTAAGGCAGTCTTCGACAAACTAGGTATTGGCCCTGCCAAACCAACCTCCGTAATGCTTAAACTTGTCGATCATTCGTTCGTGCAACCAAAGGGAAATATTGAAGACATACTGGTCAAAGTTGGCAGTCTAATTCTCCCTGCTGATTTCCTCATCTTGGATTGTGAGGCCGATGAGAAAGCCCTCATAATTCTTGGGCGACCCTTCTTGGTCACGTGCAGAACGCTGATAGATGTGGAGCTCGGGGAGCTTACAATGAGGGTAGAGGACCAAAGCATAAGGATGAATGTGCTACAACCCTCAGAGGAAGGAAAGGAATACCCGAATGAGAGAGCTGTCAAGATAAGTGTGGAAACAGGACAAGGCAGCAGCTGCCGCGACCGACCTAGGGGCAGATTGAAGGACCTTCTTATGCAACACCTGAAAGAACAAGAGGACCCCCCAAGAGAGGAGAAGAAGCTAAACCACTTTAGGAAGTGGTTATGTCTGGGAGATGCACCCAAATGCACTCCCAACATAACTTAACTTTTATTTTAATTTTATTATTTTTATTTTTATGCATTAGGATTAGAGTTTATTTTGTTTTAGGATTAGATTAATTTTCAGCATTTTATTTATCAGCAGTCATTTAATTATTTCTTTTTTTATTTTTTATTTTAGGATCAAGAATAAAAGAGCATAATTACAAAGGAAGACAAGCAAAAAGCCCGCCAACCATCTTGCCGAGTCAGCAGCCAGCGCAGCAAAGTGTAACGGCTAGTTGGCCGCCAATGGCTCCGAAAATAACGGGCAGAAAAAAACTGTAATGTGCACAAGAAAATCGGACCGTTGATCATTTAATGCCACCCCGACACTTCTCGGCAGCTTCTATATAAACCACTCACTCATTTCATTTTAATTTACTTCCATCTTTTTGCTAGCTTCTATCTTATTCTTCTGCTCTCTCATAATATTTCCTTGCTATTTTCAGTTAGAATACAATCGTTCACATGGCTTCAACATCTACAGTAGGTTTTGCTTCAAGGCAGACGAGGAGAGATATAAAGCAAAATTCTCCAAGCAGGCCGTCTGGGAGGAACAAGGCTTCCATTACACGAAGCAAACAGGAGACCGTGGTCTTGAGCCCGCCTTGTTCCAAACCATCCACTACAAGGGATGGGAGATGTTCGCTCAGTAGCCTGGCATAGCAAACATCACTATAGTCAAGGAATTTTACTCCTATTAGCTCTGCCCAGACAAGCCATTCGTCTATATCCGCGAGGAGGCGGTCAAGCTCAACCCTGCTATCATCAACATCTATTATGGCCTTGATATGAACGACAACCAGCATGAGGAATTGAGGCAGTCACTGACGGCTACCCACTATGAGGAGATCAAGGCCAGAATCTGCAAGCTCAACACTTCAGGGTTAGGGGGCAAACATGTGAGATCTGTCCAGCGCTTCCACCTGCTGCCTGAAGCTATGTTGTGGAACACATTTGTGATAAGGCGCCTGCTGCCCACATCTCACAACTCAATAGTTGACCGGCCGCGGCTAGCCTTAATTCACAGTATCCTGATGAACCGTCTAATCAACGTGGGGGAAATCATCTGCTCAGAAATATACAACTGCTTCAAGAAGAAGAAGAGCAAGTTGTACTTCCCGTCCCTCATCACAGGTCTCTGCACTAATTCCCAAGTCTCGGCAGAGCCCAAAGATGAGTTTACAACTGCTAATGAGGGCTGGAACAAAAAGGTCCGCATTCAGATGATGCAGGATGCAGAGAAAGAACCAGCCACACCCAGTCAGCCCTTCGCCACACAGTTTGAAATGCCAGCCGCCCCCGGAAGTACTGATGCTGCCCCAGACAGAGAAGTCCTCCCGCTGCTCCACACACTCCTCGAACACACAAAACGGATAGAGCACCAACATTTGGCCTTCATGAACTACGTGGGGGAGGCCCAAGAAGCCCTTGTGGCTTACTTCCTACAGAAATTCCCTGGTGATGTGCCCACCATGCCACCCTTTCTTGATGAGCTTGCAGCAGCAGCAAGAGCACGAAGAACTTCACCAGCCGCCACTGCCCACCAGACAGACCATCAGATGCTCTCTCCTATGCATTCTCCGTACCACTCAGCTGCCACCCCATCAAACACAGTGGCAGACTCCCCTGAGAGGCACCAGCTGAATCTCTCCCCAGCCTACACAACTAATACAATAGCAGACTCCTCCTCATCAGAGAAGATTAAGCAGCCGCTGCCAGAACCAGAAACAACAGTAGTAGCGGCAACAACAGCCATCCCAATGGCATTCATCCCTCCGGCAGCACCCATAGAGGAAGGGACAATGAAGAGGAAGTGGGTAATAATATCATAAGAACCTGTGGACCTCGAGACCGAGTCAAAAGGAAGCGATGAATCTCCCGCCGCTCCCCCTGCCGAGCCTCTAGAAGATCCACAGCATACGCCAAAGAGGATCCAGCCGCCGCGGAAAGCAAAGACCTCACCCGCCAGAACCGCCGCCAAGGCATATCTGCCAACCGCCGCTTCATCGTCCGAACATCCTCCACTTCCCCAGCTAACTAGAATCCAGCCTCCTCTCAACCCTCAACAAACTTTTAACTTATTTTCTTTTATTTTATTTTTATTTCATGTTTTCTTTTTTATCTTTAACATGTATATTTTCTTATTTTTTGTTTTGTGCATTGAGGGCAATGCCCATCACGAGTTTGGGGGGGATAGCTCTCGCATCATTTGTAGGCATTCTTAGTTGCATTTAGATTTCATTGTACTTTCCTTAGTAATAATCAGAAAAGAAAAGTTTGTTATGACTTGTGCCTATGATAGGATAGCCGATTACCTTATTTTCGCACCTAATTAAAAATTAAACTTAATCTTGGGAAAAAGCATGAAATGTGACTTAGAATTTTTTCTTTTTGCCTGAAAATGTTAAACATCTCTGTTACTTGCTGAATGTGTTAGAATATTTGATAAACATTGCCTGCTTGTTTTCTTTGCAAAATTCTAACGATAATTGCAGGTAGCCGCCGAGGCAGGCAAAAGAAATAGAAGAATGTTGAACTACCAAGGCAACAAAATCAAAAACAAAGAAAAGTGTTGTGTTACCCTAGAGGTGCCCGCAACAGGCTCTAGGAAGAATCATGTGCGAGGACACTCTGCTGCTATCAAAGTCCATGAATCTGAAAGCCTAAAAGTGACAGACAAATTAGCATGAGTGAATGAAAGCCTTCACGAGATGACTCTACTCTAAGGGTTCGGGGTTCTGTAGTTTGCTTCTATCTAAACGTCAGACCTGGAAGAGTAGTTGTGATAAGCTGAAGCCCTCACTACCTTGATTAAAAATAATAATGTGCTGAAACTGTGTTGCCTCAGTAGCAACCTTTAAATTACAACAATATCTTTATTTAAATCTTTTATTCTGCGTATTCAGCTTGTTTACAAATTTGCAAACATCACATAGGCATTAGGAATTTAATTCTGAGTTATTTTCTTGCTTATTTCCCTTCCTTAAGTTATATGTATATAGGTGCCACGACCTTGAGGCAGAAAATCAGGTTAAAAACAAGTTTTTCCTTCTGACTATTATTAGAGCAAGTACTTTAGGTTGCATTGCTTGAGGACAAGTAATAGTTCGAGTTTGGAGGTGTGTAAAGTGTCCAAAAGTCCTATATTTCATGCACTTTTCAACTCTTATTATTACTATTTTAAGCTCATTTTAGGCATAATTAGGCTCATGCATAGCATTCTACAGTATTTCATTGTTCTACCTTGCTTTTATAACTTATCATTTATTTGGTGAACATGAGATACTGTTTTAGTGTATTCTTGCTTGTAGGAACTAACAACTGAACGAGGGAACCAAGGAGTGGAGGACACAACGCTAAGGAGCAAACCTAGGAGCTGTACTAAAGCAGTTCCAGCTGAAGACAAGTTGTTGCCGAGCACCTGCTGAGTAGAGTTGTCGCCGACCTTGCTGCCCTCGGCAGCTAACTATGGAAGTTGGAAGAACCGGAGTGCGATATGTAGAGCTAAGACTCCTAAGTCTATCGCCGGTGGTCATGTGATTTTCTGACGTCTGTAGGAGCGGTTAGGGCTGCCGAAGTGAAATTCCCAAGCTTACTTGCGGGCTAAGGAAAACGAGGAAGAGTCCATATTCCAAGCAAAGAAGCTAGCATTTAAAGCTACATTAAAGAAGAGAAGCTACTTTAGAGGACTTCTACTTTAAGGAGGACTTAAACTAGTTTTGAGTCTATAAATACCCATTGTACTTCTAGTTTAAATCATCCTAGGTTTTCTATAGACTTTACTTGTGCTCTTCTCTGCCGCCATGTTCTAAATCCCCATTGGGTTAGGGTTATGTTGTAAATAGAGTGAAACGATTGTTTTAGGTTTTTGAGTTATTTCTTCAATAAAATATTCCAAGTTTACTTAATCCATTGTTCTTCATTCTTTCAATCTTTCTACATCAGTCGGTTGAGAGAATCTATTTGTCGAGCATAAAAGTGCAAGGCTCACGAAAGGGTTAAGTACAGTCACAACAGGAGGCGTGACTAACTTGGTTCCACACTAGTCCAAAGTTTTAGCGGCTAAAAGGGATCACTAACCGAGTTGATTGATTTGGTTCCACACTAGTCCTCAAGTTATCAATCTCGAGCATCTTAACTTATAAATAGGAGGGATCACTGTGACTATCCTGCCGAACTTGGAGTATCTGCCAGACTTGCCGCTAGGACGTCTTTCCATTCCACATGCCGAGACAGTACACACCCCTGCAGTGGCAGCGACCTGCTGCGGCCGCGTGATAGGATCGTAGTTTGCCGCCCGCCGTACCCGCCGAGGCAACATATCGTGGCAGCAAAGGATAACTCATACCTATTACAATACAGTTTTCACACTAAGTGGCAGCATAACCCTTCATGCTCTATCAACCTGATTCTCATCTTCTTTATTATTTGTGTTTTTATTTACTCTTCGATCTCAACCAATCACTCATTTGTATTTTTACTTTACCATTGTGTAGGAGCTAAAGAACGAGACAAGCTTCCAATCCTCGTAGGATTAGACATCTTATATACTATAACTTGACAGGAGTGTGCACTTGCGCTCTTACAAAAAGGGAACACCTACACGCCCTACAATACAATAATATTCGAATCAGATTCCGATGTTCACAATTTCATAAAATACTAAGTACAAATAAATGTAAGTAGTAAAATAGTCTTTCGGGTTCGAATTTGGGAAAACTGGTAGTGGATTTGGAATCAGAACGTCAAAAAACGTAAAGGTGACTTTGACTAAAAAAGTCAACACCGAAAACTCAACGACGGCGGTGACATCATTAAGGTCAACGCCGACGTCATGCACCAATGTCAGCGATGATGTCACTCGGTTCGGTTTAGATAATGGGTCTGACGGTTCAGTTTACCCAGTACGATTCAACTAACTCGGTTCGGTCCACTAGGTTGGTTTGGTTCGGCTTAGTGAGCCAGTTTGGTCTACAGATTCGGTTTGTGTATTTCTCTTTTGGGCTCCAAAACATTTGGGTCAAACCCAAATTTCCACATAACACACACAACCCAGCCCAATCTCACATCCCTTTCTTTGCAACAGAACCCTAGGGTTTATCACCCTCGACAGCGCAGCGTCGGCGGCCACTCTCCGGTGACCATAATGATCGATTTACCAACAAGACACAAGGGAGAAGATGGTTCAAAACACGGTGAACCCCAAAGATAACAAACCCTATGGAAATACTTACCCTAAAATCCACACTCGAACGAAGAAACAAAGGGGAACGACGGAGTAAGGAATTCAAAGGGTGTTTGGATAATTTTCGAGCGAACGAACGGTAACGAGGGATATCGGACAAGTGGTTTAGGGTCTGGCGAAGATGAGGAGTCGAATGATGAATGGTCGGCGTTAAGGGCTTCGCTGGAGCTCGATCGAAGAACTCGATGGGTTGAGGGTTGGTTAACGTGATGAGAGGTTGAGAGAGATAGAGGGTGGTTGCAAGTGGGAACCGAAAAGTCTGTTTAGGGGTGATAAGTATGATTCTAAACCATACAAAATGGGTAAATTACAAAACAATGATCACAAAAGTAGCCCGTTTTACAAATTGGCCCTAGAGATTCTGAATTTCTCAATTATGCCACTAAAATCAATTAAGAATTTCGATTTTAAATTCGCAAAATTTAGGTTTAAGAATTAAGGATTTAAGAAATCTAGGGTTTTAAATTTGGGGTGTTACAACCCTTCCCTCCTTAAATGAAATTTCAGCCTCGAAATTTACCTGGATCAAAGAGATGCGGATATTGGGCTCTAACAACGGCCTTGGGCTCCTATTATCCTCATCATGATTACGCCACAAAACCTTGACCATCATAATGGTCTTCCTCCTGAGAACCTTCTTATCCTGAGCAAGAATCTCAACAAGCTCCTCCTCAAAACGCAAGTCAGGACGGATCTCAATTTCCTTCAAAGGAATAATATGAGACGGATCAGCATGATAGCGTCTCAACACAGAGATGTGGAAGTCATCATGAATACGCTAAAGCTCTGGTGGTAATTTAAGCTGATAGCCAACTGGTCCAACTCAACGAATAATCTGATAAGGGCCAATAAAGCGAGGACTCAGTTTGCCTTTTCGACCAAAATGAAGTACCTTCCTCTACGGAGATACTTTCAAGAAAACCTCATCTCACACATCATACTCAATATCTCGACGTGTCAAATCAGCATAAGACTTCTATCTATCGAAAACAGCCTAAAGCCGATCCCGAATCAATCTGATAGACTGCTCAGCCTCATGAACAATATCAGGTCCCAACAATCTGTGCTCAAGCTCATTCCAACCAATATGTGTATGACAATTACGCCATACAGAGCCTCATACGGTGCCGTCTTGATACTGGTGTGATAACTGTTATTGTAGGCAAACTCTGCAAGCGGTAAGAAATCCTCCCAACTGCCTCTGTAATCAAGAACACAACCCCTCAACATATCCTCAAGAATCTGAATCACGCGCTCAGACTGACCATCAGTCTTCGGATGATAAGATGTACTGAAGTTCAACCGAGTACCTAGAGCGGTATGAAGAGAATCCCAAAATTTCCTTATAAACTTCGGATCTCTGTTAGAAATAATAGACAACGGTACCCCATAAAGTCGAACTATCTCGGAAATATAAACCCAATCCAACTTGCTCAAAGAATAGTCTACTCGGACAAGAATGAAGTGCGCGGACTTAATCAAACGATCAACAATAACCTAGATGGAGTCCTTCTTTGACAGAGTCAAAGGAAGTCAACTAACAAAGTCCATCGTCACACGCTCCCACTTCCACTGAGGAATCTCAATGCTGAAGTAACCCAGATGGACGCTGATGCTCTGCCTTGACCTTCTAGCAGGTCAAACACTTCGATACAAATTCGACAACATCACGCTTGAGACCTTTCCACCAATACCTCTCATGAAGATTCTTACACATCTTGTCCCCACCATGATGCATAGAATAAGAACTGTCATGGACCTCACAGAGAATAACATGTTTCAACCCACAATTCCTAAGAATGCAATACCGACCTCAGAAACACATAACACAATCTTGATCGATAGAAAAATCCTGAGATGTACCATCTTCAACCTCTCTCATACGGTGCATCAAAAATGAATAACTAGGCTGTTCAGCTCGAATATCAGAAATCAGAGTAGGAATAACCCGAAGTTCTGCCAAAAGACTTTCATCATCATACAAACTCATCTGGGCAAACAGAGCTCTCAAATCTAAAATGGCGTTACGACTCAAGGTGTCGGCAACGACATTAGCCTTGCCTGGATGATACTCAATCTCACAGTCATAGTCCTTGAGAAGTTCTAACCAACGTCTCTATCTCAGATTAAGTTCTTTCTGGGTAAGAAGATATTCCAGACTCTTATGGTTTGTGTAGATATAACACTTCTCTCCGTAGAGATAGTGTCTCTAGTTTTTTAGAGCAAAAATCAAGACAACAAGCTCAAGATCATGTGTAGGATAGTTACACTCATACAGTTTCAATTGTCGGGACGCATAAGCCACTACATTCCCATCCTACATCAGAACACATTCCAATCCGGTGCAAGAAGCATCACTATAAACGGTATAAGCCTTACCAAGCTCAAGTTGGATCAAAATCGGTGCTTCAGTCAACACGGTCTTAAGCTTCTCAAAACTAGACTGCTGGGCCTCAGTCCAGACAAAGGGAACACCCTTTCTCAGAAGCTTAGTCAACGTAGCTGCAATAGTAGATAAACCCTCAACAAACCTCCGATAATAGCCAGTTAAACCCAAGAAGCTTCGAATCTCAAGAACATTCTTAGGATGTTTCCAGCTCATAATAGCATCAATTTTCTTCGGATCAACCTGAATACCCTCGGCATAAACTATATGCCCCAAAAACATAACCTCTGAAAGCCAAAATTCACACTTGCTGAATTTTGCGTATAACTGTTTCTCTTGCAGAGTCTGTAATACAATCCGGAGGTGTTCCTCATGTTCAGCCTCAGATTTGGAATATACCATAATATCATCTATAAATACCATAACAAACTGGTCAAGATAGGGTTGAAACACCATGTTCATCATGTCCATAAACGCGACAAGGGTGTTAGTCAATCCGAAAGGCATTACAAGAAACTCGTAATAATCGTAGCGTGTCTGAAAAGTTGTTTTGAACACATCAGAATCCTTAACCTTGAGTTGGCAGTAACCAGATCTCAGGTCTATCTTAGAAAATATCATAGCTCCATGGAACTAATCAAAGAGATCATCAATGCGAGGAAGGGGATACTTGTTCTTGATCGTCAGCTTGTTCAGCTTCCGATAATCGATACATAGTCGAAGTGTCCCATCCTTCTTCTTAACAAACAGAACATGAGCTCCCTAAGGTGAAACACTAGGTCGAATGAAACTCCGATCTAGAAATTCTTGCAACTGAATTTTCAACTCTTCGATGAAGCTCCTCGGACACGAACAAAAGTTTACTAATCTGAATATGAAAATAATTCGAAGCCTAAGCTTTACGGGCTCAGTGGTACACAACTAATCTACCATACTTCTAGAAACTCATAAATATAAGCATGCAATTCAAATGTATACATAGAAGCATGACATGAGTATCGAATATTCAAATCACAAATAAACACAATCTACATAAACAAATCACTTGCATATCAAATTTGTCAAACTTGTCAAATTGCACATGTGCTCAAATATCGGGTATCAGGATAGCCCCGCGCCACTCATGGCCACTAGTCAAATAATCTTGGGTGTTCGAAGTGTTTTCCCGAGCGCCACTCATGGTCGCTAGTTAGATTAGAGACCGAAGGCATCACACATATAATCACAAATATCCAATCAAATATATAATCACACATATCCCACAATGACATTCAAATCTCATACTAGTTTCTACTTAAAAGAGTGTGTATTATGCTTGATCGAATATCTTAGTCATTTATAATCGTGGAAATATGACATCTTGCACTACCTTTAAAGAAAAATTCATAACTAATAATTTACAGATCCAAATAATGTTTCATTTGTTCTAAAAAAATAGACTCGACAATCTTTTCAACCATATAAATTTCACCTCCTAATTTAACTCATATGATTTATGGTGTATTTTTTAAGTCAAACTCACTGATGTTTTTGGAGACAAACTGATGCCTTCATTCTGATCTTTGATCAATCAAAAACTAATATCTCCTAATATATAGCTTGAAATCCAGCACCGTTTGTTTTAAATGAAACTAGACTTTCGCATAGTTATGAATATATAAGGTTTACTTTCTGATTTATCTTGTGAAATTTATGGTGATTTTTCAAAGTTACTGCCTAAACAGTTCTGTAAAAATTCTGCTTCCAGATTTTCTGACCTTCCAACACTAAAAAATTCATATATTTTAAAATACAGATTAAAAACAATCGCCGTTTGTTATAAACGAAACTAGACAAACTCACAGTTTTAAATGTGTGTAGATCACATCCTAATTATTTTTAAAAAAATTATGGAGGATTTTCAAACACACTGCTCGTACACAATTCGTTTCTGGGAAGATTTAGTAACTTAAACTTTTAGTCTCATTTAATCATCCAAACATGATTTTTACCCAAAGACATACAACATGCATACACCATCACACAAGCATTATATTTATGACTTAACAAGAAGTATAGGAGAGTTAGAGGGTACCACCTTGATGGATGAACACAAACAAAGCTTCTTGCCTAGCTCCCCACCATCTTTTCCTTTAGCTTTAGCTTTAGAATGTTCACCACCCTCTTGAACTAACCAAGAAAACATAATAATATTTATGGGAGGAAAAACTACAATTTAAACTGAAAAAGAAGAAAAAATAAATGCATAATGAAACTTTCTTGAATCTAAATTTTCTTCAACCCCAAGCTTCCACCTTCATCCATTTATCTTGCCGTGTAAAACTTAGATTCACACTTAACACGTACCTTCTTCAAGCTTATAAGAGAAGATGAAAACGAAAATCAATCAGATGATGACATGTGTCATTACCCATTTGGATTAATTTACTCAAATTTTAATTTATTTTATCTAATATTTGATATATTTGGTAATGTGGAGGCTTGAACCTGTAATCTATTACAATTTTTCTCACATGTTCACTATTTTTTATTTTTTAGAGAATAATCTAATCATCTTTCTGATAAATATTATATTAAAATATTCATAAAAATACTTAAATAAAAATATTTTAATCACTTACTCCATAATTAAAAAAATATTTACCTACTATAAAGTTTTAACACATGACAAAACACACAAGCTTCATAATATTTTAAAGTTTAAAGTTTCAAAATTTTGCAACACATAATATTATAGCAATAAACCATCAAAATTTGATGAATTTAGAAATAGAGTTTAAAATTAAAAATGGCTGCGTATTGTATCTATTAGTTGGTTTTTTAAAGTTATTTTATATTTTAAATATATATATATATATATATAATTTAATGTCGGTTAACCATTAGTCAAAATTCGTAACTGTAACCATAACCATTAACCATTATTTTTAGCGGTTCGGTTAACCGAAACCGTTTAACTTTAACAGTTTGGTTAATTAATCTATAAAATGTAATGGTTATACCGGTTAACGTGGAACCCCCTCGTCCCGGTCTGGCCGGATGACCGGTCCGAGTAGGCCACACGGGGAAAACCGAAGCGAAACCCGTTAAGGTTCCCCTCGGTTAGCAACCCTAAAAATTTTCTTTAATTTAATCTTTTCTAAAGGCTCATTTAAATCCTATGTGAACACATCAACGGAAGAATTTGAGGAAAACAATCATCTGGACACAAAACAGCAATTACACAGTCCATTTTTAATCCATTAGACAGGCCGTTTCGAAACACCATTGAGGCGTATCGAAATGCCTTGACCTGGTCAACTACCCCAAGCCCATACGAGGAGGCCGTATCGGAACGGAAGTCAACCGTTCCGAAACACCCTCAACGGTCAACTTCTCGTGGTCAACGAGATATTGACCGTTTCGAAACCCTTAGACCCGTTTCGAAACGCTTTCATCTCGGCAATTTCTCAGATTTCCAGTAGCCAAAGTGTTCCGATACTCGTTTCGGAACAGGGGTTCACAGTGGCCAAACCGTATCGAAACGAGTTCCGATACGGGGTCCCTAAAGCCTTACCCGTTCCGAAACGCCTCAGCCTATTTCGAAACACGGGCTGTCTGCAACCTTTGAAGACCAGATTTAAGCATATCTCAACAACTCTAAAGGTCTCGAACGACCCCAAGAAGCATTTAACACAAGCATACATGAACTAGTGGCATGGATCCTATATCAAACATGCTCAAACACACAAGGCATAAAATAAACATCCATTCATGGAATTTACAAAGGACAACCTTTCATACAAGGGCATGCTTGAAGACTTAAAAGCCAAAGGCACAATTCATCTCAATAAGGTTTACATACTACTCAAAAGCAACTTAGACATTCGTAAGGCATGCCATGACACAAGCATTTGACAAGACATAACATGTTTACAAACAAAGTCAAATCATAATCATCCAACACATATATGAGTCATACATCGCTCATACAAAACACACTCTTGCCACATTGCTAAACTACTACATAATTGTTAAACCGTACTTGAGCAACAAAAACTTGGAAAGCCCCTTTCGCCTTGCTCCGAGCTAACACCACGCTAATGATCTGCATTGTTGAAAATGAGAGCGTAAGCTAGAAGCTTAGTGAGGATGCTCTAAAATCGAAAACATCAACAATGCAGGGTCCAAACATGCAAATCTTAATATCACATACGACATACATAGATAAACCATGAGTCAACTTAGCTAGTCTTTCGAGAGTCATAATATGGCATCTCACATCATACTAAGCTCAACATCATACATCAACACCATAACATCATAATTATAAGAACGCGTTCAATTGGCCACTATTAGTTTACCCGGATGTGCGGATTTAACCTCAACAACAACATTACCTCGGTGGGATTACACTCATCACCGGACCTTGCATGGGCGGGATTCCACTCATCACCGCATGCCCTACGGATGGGATTCCACTCATCATCCCGTAGAATATTTATAAATTTCTGGTGAAATATTACATCACTGTACTCCTCCTTGATGACTCAACGCCATCAAGACCAAGTACGTTTTGACTCAATTTGTGTGCACACTAATCTTAATGATCGATCATTTACACCCGGTAAGTTAATTAGTGCCAATTTTATTCACCACATCACATATCCACCATTTAAACCACATACTCATCACATAAATATGTCAAGGTACACATATTCATATCAAACCACATTTCACAAGAGCAAATAGGCAAAGGCACAACATTAATCAATAGAAATTAAGGAGTTAAGTTACCAATTTAACTCCCACATGGGAAAGGCCTACCAAGCACATTCCAACACATACACTACACACACTTGAACCAACTTTAATACATATTTAAAGTCACTCACCACCCTTCCTTAGCAACCAAAGCAAGCCTCCTATATGCCCGGATTTGATCTCGTTGTTTCTCCAATATCTCCTCTCGTTTCTAGCCAAACAAAAACACATCCATTACTCACAATCAATGCTAGAACTCAGTCACCAACCCAACCCTTAAGTACAAGCCAAACTTCAACAAATTCCAATCCAAATAATTACCCACAATGTCCATTTTCGTGCTCCCTTAGAACCTAGTTGAAAAACAAGTTTTCCAACACCCAAATGACACCCAAATGGTCCCAAAACACCTTCCTAACATCCCTAAACCATCAGCCCTTCAAATTAATCCTAAAACTCACCAAAACCCAAATTTTAGACACTTCAAACATGGCTACAATGACCCATTTCGGGTTTTCACCCAAACTCACTCATGTTAACATATTAGGTGTATTTTAAGGTGACCAAACCAAAACCCAACTTAATATTTCAAAATAAATTGGAAAACTAAATAAAAACTCAAACTTTCATTAAACCCTAAATTTCCAAAAGTTGATAGTTTCAAAATCTACAACCATGTAAAGGTAGAGGATGAAGAGGAGAGTGAGAAAATACAATTACTTTTGAAAAAGACCTTGAGATGAAGAAGTAATCTAATAGAATAGTGATTTTGGGTTTGGGGAGGGGTTTTGAATGGGTTTCCACGTTGGGAGCAAAAAGGGAGGATAAGACCACTTTTTTTTGTTCTTTTTAATTTCAAAAGTTGTCTACCTTTTTAAATCACTTTGGGTTAAATCACCAAATTGGTCTCTCCTTATTATTTAAAACTCATTTAGCTCAATCCAGGGTCAAATTGATTGAAACTAATTTTACTGACTCGGACCAACTAACCCGACTAACTCTTAACCCTAAAACACGGGTGTTACATAACGGTTACAGTTAATTATGCACACCCTTAAAAATATTCCATAAATTATTAGTTTTTTAGGGTTTAATTAGCTTAGGGTTAATATTAGACTCGTCTAGCTAATAATTAGATCACTAATTGAATTTTTATAATTTGGGCCGTTTTAGGTTAGGATTTTAGCGGGCCTAGGATTTTAATTTGCAAACTCTTCCTTGTCATGCATTTTAATCGTCATTCATATGACCTTTAATATTTTGACATGTTAAGTAATTAACTTAAACCCTAAAAAGGGAGGTATTTATTAATTCCAACATTTGTGTCGCAACAGTCTTGGCTTAATGGATGTTGACCAAATATTTGAATTAATCTTTATCATTCTGAGGTAAATGTGAATTAAAGATTGACAATGTTATAATATCATGCCTAAATGCTTGCATCATGCATAAAGGTGACGTACGGAAATCGAACCATAAATTAACACGGCAGTCAGGCTTATATGATGTCGGTTTAATCTATGGTCTGATGTATCGTCATCCTTATTAATTAAATGTTTGATTAATTTGAATCCACCAATTTGACAAAGCCCGTTCAATTAAGGTCAATTTTCAATTAAGATCACCTAATTAAATTCAATTCAAATTTCAACAATTTCCTTCGATTAAAAGCAACAAATATTTTGGTACCGATTTTCGAGCGTGATGGGGTGCTAACCCTTCCCCACACGTAACTAACTCTCAAACCCTTTCAAAGCGAATCTCTAGTTTTATGGTGTTCGGCCTACCTAAGTGGCCAGTGACAACTCCAAAAATTTTATTATTTTCAAAAACGCGAATTTTTCAAAAGAAATCCCCAAAATTTATTCTTTATGAAAAGCGAAGGGAACACTAAGTAGTGTTTCAAAAAAAAAAAACCTCGCTATATATCCATCAAGACTTCAAGTTTAAATTCCTGGATAAACAATACTCTGGCTTTACTGGTTAAAATCAATCTACGCAGTGAGGCCCTCTTCTCAACTTTACTTGGCCTCTTACGTAGAGTGACTAAGAAATTTTATTGTTCAATTAATGGTGTTTTTTGTTATTTTAAATATTAAGTGTCAAATTGATAAAAGAAATTATAAACACAGGGACTGAAAAATTATTTTATAATAGAAAGATCAACAATTAACGATAAAATTGAATAAAATCTAAGAACCAAAAATTTCAAATAAAGAACAGAACAAGGACTCAATTTCATTAGAGAAAGTAAAAAGACTTAAATTTTAAATTGAGTAAATTACGTAAATCATTACTAAACTTTATTCTCAAATCGATTTTAGTCACTAAAGTTTCAAAACGTTCAATTTACTCACTGAAGTTTCAAAACCAACCAACCATCTATATTTCAATGGAAATATTACCACTCTTCTTTAGAATCTTTACAATCTTTTTCAGGGTCATCTTTCTCAGTTTCATAGGACCATTTGGAATGGCCTTATCAGCTACCATTTGGATGGGCTAGGAGCTGATGAGATTGACAGTGAAACCAAGGCCATGGTTGTGGCTCAAAAGGGTTCCTATCAAGAAGAGATTTAGGGTTAAGGTTCCAAGCTTGAGGAGGTTTTTGAAGAAGAAAGTGAAGCTCGTGAGCAATAACGGATGCATGCAGTTTTTTAGGGGAACAATTGCATCTCTATTTTTCCGAGTATGTACTTAAATTAAAGTTTTTCTTAATATTTTTAATTTATTGTTTAAGGTAAAAGTGCATACTCATTTGAAGAAGAAAAATTATTTTAAACCACCATTCTTGAATTTTTAGATCTGTCATTTCTAGATCTTTTTCGGAAACTATACGTTCATTCAAGTGAATCCTACAACCATAGAATGGTGCTTTGGAAAATCCTGTGAAGAGTCTGCTTTAAAAAGGCTTGCCTCCATCTAGGTTTTTTCTCTCTAGAATTGCTTGATTTTTAGGGTTTAAAATTGTCTCCTCTGATCACGTCAAAATATGTAAATTTTGGAAATTTCTCTATGTAAATTTTATTAGTATACCGAAAATTATGTAGTTTTGTCAAAATACAAATATCGACAATATATTATACTCGTATTTGGTTCTTAACTTTATATTCCATTAGAGACTAGTACGTGTGATGAAATATAAGTTTAGAGATTAAGTTGAGAGAAGTTTGTCAAGTTCCAATACTAATACAGGTTAAAGAGATAAAATTAAAAGAATGATCAAATTTGGAGAATAATGTGAAGAAAAAAATTAGGGATCAAGGTGGTTTTAGTGAAAAAGTAAATGATGTTTATTTTAGGACACCTAAATTCAAATCGTTGTCTATGCATTGTCAAATGCTTATTGCCACATAACAACTTCTTTGATTTTTGATATTTTTGTCGTTGCTGTTCAGAGAACAGGCGTAACTTCTTTTATAATCATTGTAATTCATTGATTAATTAGTTCGAATGGAATACTATATGATTCATTATAGGACCCTCCCAATCTATTTTTTTTTCGTTTCATTGTCTTCCTTTGTCTAGGTGGTGTGAAGAACAAGCAAGGGTTTATAAATGTAAAATATGGCACTCCATGACTAAGTAGTTGTAGACTGACAAATTTGATTCGAGACCCGAATCGGTTCACTCGACTCGAGATGCAAAATCGACCCAAACATGTTGACCTAAATTTGATTCAAAACTTGAAATAAAACGAATCAAAATTTACCCCAATTTTAATTTAACCGAAAATAGACCCGAACCGATTTTAAACCGAACCGAATAGACCCAAACCAATTTTCAACCGAACTAAATAGACCCGAACTGATTTTACCCGAACTGAAAATAACTCGAACCGAAGAAAAAATATTAAAATAAAAAATGAGATATGAACTGCCGCACAACTCAACAAAAAACCAAATATACGAGCTGTATAAAGCCATATATGGGGTGTAAAAACATAACTCAACCTGAAAACCCGATTGAAACGATCGATCTCCCATTAACCCGAAATTAACCCAAACCGATATAAACAAATTGAAAGTTAATCGACCCGAAAATCAACTGAATCGACCCGATACTCAACCCGAAAATCAACTGAATCGACCCGATACTCGACCCGAAAATCAACCGAATCGACCCGAAATCACCATGAACCCGAACTTAAACAAAATGTAATCAAACTCAAAATAACCTGAATCAAAATGATCTAAACCGAACCGAATGACCCGTTTGTCACGTCTAGTTGTAACGACTTGACTATGTTCTTATGTGTTGGCCATATGTTGGGTTTTAAGCACCCATCAACCACATGATCCAACATTCTTCAATGTATCAATATACATGTTTTGACGATTGACCGCGGATTAACTGGTAGCCGAAAATCATGCTCGGAGTGTTTTTCTTAACAGTTTTCCACTATAGTCTAAACTAAAAGCTTGACTCCATCGAGGTTGGATCCAAGTTGTGTTAATATTCTCAGTAAACATCGAGCATAAAAAAAAAAGGCAAGGGTGCAGAAAGTGGAAAATGTAATGGGATGACATTAGTTCATATTTTACAGTGCAAATGAGTCGGAATAAATTGTAAGCGAGGCACAATGCGGACAAATGAGTTCATACTTCATAGTTCATAGTTCAGTATAAGGAAAAGACATAGTTCTATACATCGGATGTTCTTACCGAGTTTGACAACACCTTCAAGGAGATATTCATCAAAGCAATGCGATGAAGAAATACTCCAGAAAGGATCGGATACAGGCAATAGATTGTTTCCATTTGTATTAACCACAACAACCACCACTTTGAGCAACGGCTCCATCTCTTGAACCAGACGGCCCTTGTGCACGCCCGTAGCCGAGCTTGATGCCAGATGACTGCAATAGTTTCAAAGAGAAGGGGCTTAGGTAAGACATACTTCATGAAAAAAATAACAAAGCGGAGTCGGACTCTCGATTAATGAAAGATGCTTAATGGTTCAAACCGGATTTAATCAAGTTCATCAGCCTTCCTATATAAAAGTCGGATGATGGAAATCAAACTTTGGAATTAGGGTTGTCAAATTATGACTCGATTATTACCTCATTGGATGCATCGAAGACTCCTTCCTGAATGTTCTGAAGAATCTTGGCAGCAGTCTTTATGAAGGCCTACTCCGTATTTTAGTTAAAGATGTTCATTAAAACGAATAAATATTGCATTATAAATTCTAATTAAAGAGATAGTGCCAGATGTAAACAGTATGATGAGCCACATATGGGGTCCTTACCTCCTCGACATTTTGAGCTGTTCTCGCGGATGCTTCCAAGAACAAAAGCCCATTTTCCTTTGCAAACTGTTCGCCCTCTTCTTTGCTAACAGCTCTCCGGTGAGAAAGATCGGACTTGTTTCCTATCAGCGTGATTGTCATGTTGGGATTTGCATGTTGACGTGCATCTTCCAACCAGCTTGCCAAATGATTAAACGTCTCTCTCCTGGTCAAGTGTACAGATTTGCAGTTCAGTGAAGAAAGTTCGAATCTTCCAGAACCAGAATTGAAAAAGAAAACAAGTTTACGTATATGAGCCGTATAAGTCATGATAACAGAATAGAACAATAGGTCTCAGCTTTTTAACCAAGAGTGATATTTCACCTCTACCAAACCCATTATTTCTGTTACTCAGAAACGAGGTGTGAATATCGGAGGATACTCAAAGGGTGATATCCCCCCCCCCCCCCCATTCCTATGTAAGGATGTGCATTGGACCAAGATACTTCGAATAAATAAAAAGTCCTAGCCAGTGTTTAAAAAGGCGCTAAGGCGAGGCGAGGCGAGAGTGAAACGCCTAATTGGGTCTAGGCGAGGCGACTTCAATGAGGCGCAGCAAGGCGCGCCTAAGGCGCAAAAGGCGCAGAAAGGCGCCGCCTGTTCACTTTTTTTGTTCTTTTGGGCTTTTTTTTTAAATTTTTTTTTTATTTTTTACATACTAACTTGGGCCAAAAGTGAGACCACACAAAAATAACATTAATCAAATGAAACTTAAATTAATTTGGTTGAGTTAATGTGTAATTTGAACTTAAAGCATAACACACTATATATATAAAAACTAATTAAATTGGATCAAATTTAAATTCAAATGAATTTGGTTGAGTTTTAAAAATTGAACTAAATTTAATTGAGTTTAGGGGTTTTAGTGTAGGGGTTTAGAATTTAGGGTTAGAATTTAGAGGTTAGGGTTAAGGTTAGAAATTAGGGTTTAGGTTTTAGGATAATATAGTTAGTGATTTAGATTTTAACCTACAAACCTTAAATTTTAACCTTAAATTCTAAATTCTATCAACAACCCATAAATTCAAAACTACTAAACTTAAACCCCTAAACCCTAAATGAACTTAATGCAATGTCATGTGCATTTATACATTCTCCTTGATTTTTCATGTTGAAGTTGAACATTTCAAAGAATCTCATTATTCTTATTACCCAAAATTTTATTGAATGTAAAGAATTTTCAAGTGATGTTTTATGTAACTTGTATATCTTTTATTTTTAAAATGTGCGCCTTACTTCAATAAGGCGTGCGCCTCTCGCCTCTCGCCTTGCGCCTCGGATATAAAACCCCTATCGCCTTAGTGCGCCTTTTGCCTTTTTTAACACTGGTCCTAGCAACATATCATTATTTAAACAATCTTGCAATCGCAACCTTGTTTAACTATTTCACCAATCTCCACTAGCTTGCAAATAACAACATACAATTCTACAGCTAAAGATGATCGTCTCGGACCTGGTTATATCGTAGACCAGAAGAGCTCCAGCCGCTCCTCTATAGTAAGATCTGGTGATGGACCTGAAAGATTCTTGCCCGGCCTGAAATATAAGCAAACAAAAGCTTTCGTTTAGATCGTAAGCAATAGTACAAAAATTGACCAGACAACCAACAAAATACCCATAATTGAGATGAAATAAGCCATCAAAAGAATTAAAAAGCAACGCTTCAAGATAATCTCGGTATTTATGAAAGAATAGTTCCTTTTAAACAATAGAACAACTACTGAATGCAATCTATATCACCAATTTCAGATAAAAAAAATTATTCAAGGACTAACTTGCAATTTTCCATACAAGATTACTAAGACTTATCCTCCGTTCACTCTCACAAATCCGACAATTCTCGGACCGTAAACCAACATCATACCAATCAAACAAAAAAAATACTACTAAATTTCCCCATGATAAAATGAATTACAATTCACAAGCTCCCACATATGAACTCTGTCTGCATCCAACAAAATACCTATAATTGAGATCAAATAAGTCATCAAATGCATTAATAAGCCTACATTTTGTTCGTTATACATTCCTTGAGTACGGGGGCAGGCTAGGAATTTTACTTAGGGGGGAGAAATAAATCATAAATTTTGAAGGGGCCGAAGCTAAAATTTGTGTTAAAAGGCTTAAATTGAATTATTAGTTCTTGGGACAATCTAAAAGTGAATATTTTCAGTTCAACCTAGGGTTATGAAAAGGCTTAAATTGAATGTTCACTTTTTAGGAGGAATAAAAAGTAATTTACCATTTAACCAATGGACGAGGGCCCTGGCTTTGCCCCTGTTCGAGTAGGAAGCAATTGACAAAAATAATAATAATAATAATAACTCTCCGAGATAATCTCGTTATTTCATAAAAGAAGTAAGAGATACTCTAAAACAACCGAACAACTACCAAACCGTCTATATCACCGATATCCGAGACAAAAGATTCATTCAAAGACTAACTTATACTTTTCCTTACAAGATTACTAAGTTCAAAAGCTTTCAATTATCCTCTGCCCACTCTCACAAATCCGACGATTCTCGGACCATACTCCATACAAATCAAACAAAAAACAATACCTCATTTCCCCTCATACAATGAATTTCAATTCACAAACTCCTAACTATGAACTCTTACAACCCGACAGCCAAAACTCCATTACTGTAACATTTAATACCCTAAAAATAGATAATTTAGAAATAAAAGTGAAGATTCTCTACAGACACCCTAATCTTCCCAAGTCCTAAATCTGCGTTTGGGCTTGTCTACCTAAATTAAGTAATTCAAACCCCAAAAGCTAAAAGAAATAAAAATTTGAACACCCTTTTCAGCAAATAACCAAACAAAATGTACCAAAAGGGATTAAAAAAGAAGATTTTTACAGTATCCCAGATTTGAAGCTTGATGGGTCTGCCATCAATGGTGACCATCCGAGCACCAAATTCAACACCGATGGTTAAATCGTGAACCGGTTGGAATCTCTTGTCGGTAAACTGCAAGAGCAAACATGATTTTCCCACGCCTGCATAAAACCCAAATAAACCCCATAAAAAATAAGAACATTTTTCTTTTAAAAAAAAATGGAATTTCAAACAGAGAATAGGGTATACCAGTGTCACCGATGATGATGTACTTGAAAAGATAATCGTAAGACATGGTTTTCTCTACTACGTCGTCGTTTTCAAAGCTTCTTTGCTTTCTCAATGGAAAAGGCTTGAGTTTGGGGGAGGAGAGAGATATGGTGGCGTTAGATTCACCGAGAAGTAATCTGTTCTGTCCTAAGCCCTTTCTTACTTTTGAAGGTTTTGGTTTGGTCGGAATTGAGAGCTTTCTTAGCATTGTCTTTAATTGAGGGGTAAACTATATAAATGGTCATTGACGTTTGAGTAAATTTTTGTTTTCAGCAATAAAGTTTGATAAGTTACGTTTTAATCCTCATCGAAACCCTCCCATGTTTTTTGTTCAGCTTTCAATATCAAGAACGGTTTTTCATCAGTCAAATAATGGTACTCAGATCTCGACAAATCGAAATCATCCTCTTGAATGGGACCACAATTTGGAAGCCAGTTTAACCCTCCAACCTTACACCAATATGCAGTCTTCTAGAACTGCATCTATAGGGACATACCCTAGGCTTGATGGGCATAGGTGCCACCTAAGGGGCTGCCTTAGGTCCATAAGGATTTACTCGTGCTAAAGCATCAGAACCTACCCAATGGAGACCTTGAGTCCATAAAAATTTACCAGTTGGATCAGGGTTGTACCTGTAGAAACTTCATAACATAACCCAACAGTATACCACAAATAGTAATCGGTGTTCAGATTCCAGACATGAGTAACAGAATACATGTGACAGACATATTCTATTCAAAGTATCAGAAACGGAAGATTCATGCTTTTGACAGATAAATGGGCATATCATTGAGCAGAGCAGGCATTTTCATCATTCATCATACAAACAGATTGTACCATCATAGGTCAAGCTAACAGATCATACTATCAAATTCATCAAACAGCCAGGCAATACCATTATAGATCAAGCAATCACATACCAAGTATACAGATTGAGCAGATATACATCAGATAGGCAGAGAATGTCATCATATATCCAGTTCATCATTTCATCTCATTTTCTAACATAGTGATGCAATCTCAATAACAATTGAACATTCATCAAACATAGCATTGTTCATGATTAAATCGTTAGATTGTTTACTAATATGTAATCATTATACACTTCATTCAATAGAATATATCACACATGGAACATACTAGATAGATCAATTTTATTTCTCAGGGATACTTGATATTTACGGGATGAGACACATTGAACTTTTGGTAATTTAAACGAATTTAAAAAATGAGGTCCCTATTAAATAAGATTTGTACCTTCGGCTTAAATCAAACATTTCAAGAATTTATACATTAGATTTTTTGAATTCAGATATATCGTGAATGATTCAATCATTTAAGCCCACGAGGGCATTATGGTCATTTCGACGCTCATGAGCATTTTGGTAAATTATACCAGCAATGAATAAATAGAGATTCGCATAACTCGGGAATTCTGTTTGGTCATCAGTTTTTCTAACAAGGAATTCGAGAATTTCTGTATCAAGATCATTCAGGTTATCGGATATTTCAAGGGATGCTCTAACCATTTTGGCCAACGGGACATTTTAGATATTTGACTAGCATGAAAATTTTATAATATAACACAATCATAATAGAATGACGATTGTAATGCTTAGGGGCTCCAACGGTTTATCAAGCCTCTAAAATTCATTTAAAGCAGCATATCCCAACCTGTTAGTATTCACCAACATTCAAATGTGAGCAATTTGCATGTATCATGACTTGACAGTGACTGTATCATATGTATGATCGGTCGCCCTCATACTTCACTATAAGGCTTAGCTTTGAGTGATCAAACATATAATCCATGCGCATCTTCCTACCTTTCATTGACATCATGAGTGATGAACATACATGAGTGTGCTTCCTAACACTTAGGGGCACTTTAGCCCTTAAAGTCTTATTAGAAATCCCAAATTTTCATCAAATACATAGCTGCCTATTTAACTCAAGAAGGCATTTCAGTCATTTTGGAAATTGGGATAAATCCACCCTTTTTGTCAATTTTACTATTTAACACCTCCATCGTTTACATGCTCAGTAGAAATTAAGTCGTTCTAATCCCTTCGACCCTTATAGACAGTTTACTCATTTTAGAGCTTAAAGGTATGATTGTCATTCTGATTAATTAAGAATTTTGGTGCTCGAAAGCACTACAGTCTTTTTGGTCATTGCGATCATTCCAATTAATTCATTCATTACTTTCGTAAGGATCAGCTCAGGAATACAATGATATTTCCAGTAAATTCACCTTCATGTGTTATACTTTCATGTGTTATACAAAGCTCAGGGGGGGGGAATCCAAGTTTCTTTTAGTATCACACGCAATTGGATAATGTTGCCGAAGACTTTTCCCATAGAACATACATCTTAGGTAGGGTAATTTTTCAATCAGGTCGAATGCAGATTCTGGGTCACTTCCTTTATCAGGGGCAGCTTAGTCATTCTTATACCTCAAGGGCATTTCTATAATCTCATATCCAATATCCCTTACTCCATATACTGGGCATTGATTCTTAGGCACTATTGATCGAGTTGCGGATTTAACTGTATTATTTATTACTATTAGAACTTTCGATACTTCTGGTCTATTAATATTCTTATTCGAATATTCTGGTTTTAATAGTTTCCATACTTATTTCTCGTATCTGATTCGGCTTAAGAAGAGTTTACAATACACTTCATCATAAGCATGCATGCGTTAACCGGATATCAACATGTTCATAAAGCATACAAGGGGTAGTATTGTATTACCTTAACTCTGAGCTATATCAGACGATTCATGAGACCCCATTTGATTGCACTCGAACTCGAATTCGACATTCATCAACAATTCGTATTCAAGGAGCTATGAGTACCTTTAATTACACAAATTCACATTTCAGTCCTTACTCACAGGACTCCTAATTAAATAATTAGAACATAAAGAAGTTCGAGTTCAAGGCCAGATTCGGAGGCTTTTGAATTAGTATTTTGCGAAACAAGCTTCAAAAACAGACTCATGACGTCAAAAAACATAAAACAGGAGTTTTCGGAAAAGTTGACTTTTTGGTCAACAGTCAAAGTCAACATTGACGTCAGCAGGTCAACAGTCAACATGGTCAGAGTCAATGATGATGTCAGCAGGTTAACGCTGATGTCAGCATGTCAACGCTAACGTCAACAGGTCAACGGGCAGAGGTCAACCGAGTTGACTCGACTAACTCACTGTGCTGACTCGAGTTGAGTTGACTCAGTGGCTAACTCGGACTGAGTTGACTCGGCAGACGAGTTGGGCGTCAGGTTCGAGTCAGACACGGGTCGGGTCGGGTACGGGTTGGGTCAGACTCGGGTTGGACTCAGACCGGGTTGGACGGTTTAGTGTGGTTCGAATCCTTAGACCAAAATTAAACCGATCACTTACCCTAAAGCATATCGATCGTCAGACGGTCGCTGGAGTAGTCGTCGGATATGCCTTTTTGCGTCGAATCTGCCAGAAAAAGGTGTTTATCAGGCGTATAACGAAACCCATTCATCAAAAACATAAAATAAGCCGGAACCTTACCGGATTTAACCAAAACAGAGAAAAGATGGTCAAAAACGGCATAGCTCCGATAGAGGCTTCGCCGGTGTCGATTGGATAAGAAACCTTAGGAGTTTTGCGCGTCTCCCCTCGACGAACACGGTTGAGGCAACAACGCTCGTAACCGACGACGTACGTGGCCGAAATCGACGAGAAACATGTTTAGGTTTTCGACGGTGCTGAGTTTGTGATTCGATGGCAGAGGCACGACGGAATGGCGCGTAACGGCCAGGGGTAGGCTTGGACGAACGGGGGGAAGCCTTTGACGCTGGCGGTGAAGACCACGGCACAACGGTGACCAGAAACAAGGATGGTTGAAGTTTGGTACGATGAAATGAAAGGGTGAAGAAGAAAGGGGATCAGGTTTTCAAATCAAAAGTAATGGGTAGGTGAGAGTGCAGATAAAATTAAATGTGGTTCGAACTTATTTTAATTAAGGTTAAAAACAGAGTTTGATAACCCTTGATTGAGATGAGCCCTTGGCTCAAAGGCTGGCACACTAAATGGTGAGGGGTGAGGTTGTGGGTTCGAGCCTCCACCCCCCTTCATCATTTCTTATTTTTCATTTCTTTTTTTTACATCAGGGTGTTACAATTCTCCCCCCTTAAGAAATTTCGTCCTCGAAATTTACCAAAGTTGGATCAACACAGAAACTATTATTCCATTTATTCACCTACTGAAACTTGCCCATTAGAGTATGCTTGTTCCTCGTGTCTCACATACGGTCACAGATCAATCTCGCAATGTCCTTAGTCACTCGGAGTAACCTTAAACCCAAATTCATCCCAACATATATCTCAGACTTGTTTATCAGAATACGATAATTGCACCCATACGAAACCTTGTACGGTGCCAAGCAAACACTTGTCTCGTATCTTTTATTTTAAACAGACTCGGTCGGGGATAGAAATCCTTCACTGCTATTACAGAAGTCACTCATATGACCCATTGTGTATTTTCTAGAATAGGCATAACTCTTACAGATTAACTAATGGTTTGAGGATGAACGGTTATAACTGTAGTTTAGATAAGTATTCAAGGCCTCCAAAGGGGGTATTCCAGAATCTCAGTGTAAACATCATATTTCAATCAGTAGAATGCACATGACGGTACACCATGCCCTTTTTTAAATGTCTTTCTTCAATCCGGTCAAACATAACCATGATTTTAAACGGATGTCATTTACCTTCAACGTAATATTCAGGCAGCGGTTTCTTTCATGTATAAAAGAGTCACCACATAATATATATTGTCATCAATCTCACGAACACATCTATTTTAAATTCATAACACATTTATAAATTTTCATCAGAATACTCTTTAATACAATCATTATCACCGAGCTACCTTATATGAAATCTTACATTGATTCCCTCATATGATCAAACATTTATTCTCAATCTGAACCGGTTCTTTAATTCCACGTGCATTAACCATCTTATGTTCCCCTTTTCTTCAAGTCCAAAACAACCAAGAAAATCTAAATTACAAACGAATGATACATGCATTCATTGCTAGTACAGATCGAGCTACAGCGGACAGAAAACTTAGATTCAGCTAGTTTAGAGAAATGATTCGACATCAGAGTCTCGGCTTGGTGGAGTACGGTCAGGATCTAGGGGCATGCACATACCAGACACCCTATGACAGACAACCGGCCAATCTACCCAGAAAGACGCTACTCTAAACTCCGATACCACTAAATATAACCCCCCTAGACCCGCCTATGCGTTACAACGAATCCTAGGAAGTCACATTAAGGTCACCGAAGCGACCCAAGTTAAAACTTCAAATAACAAATTGCTAATCGTTAAACTCATAGATCAAATTGAATTAAAACACAATTTTCAGAAATTATTCAGACAGTAAAACAAAACCATGATACATGTTGCGAAAACAAGTTTCAGACTCATATATATAACACAAGACGTGACACACATGCCCACTAGTTACACAGATACCATACTCCACGAGCAAGCCGAAGAAACTCCCATACCGACGTTGATAGTTGCAACATGTCTGATCTTTTGCCCTGATATGGTAAAAACAACATGAGCTTGGGAAAAGCTCAGTAATACAAAACTACCAAAAATATGCTATAAGCACATGCATATATATGGTAGGCATGATGTCATGATATTCCATGCAGCAACAGACTCCATGCGACTCGATATCTCAATATAGCGTATATGAGGGAAACAAGATTTGTTCTGAATTCAATCGCTAGGTATCAAATGAGAGCTTAACATTCAGAGAGTTAGTAGGGTGGTGAATTGAGTGTATTGAATCAAGAAGCCTAGTGTCTTCCAATGAGTGCAGATCAACATGCATAAGTACATATCATTCATATCATACGAACACATAACAATTCAATGCAAATGTTCAAGTTCATACAAGGGTTTACTAGTAAGTACCCTCTAAACTTACACCAATATGCAGTCCCCCAGAACTGCATCCATAGGGACTTACCCTAGGCTTGATGGGCATAGGTGCCACCTAAGGGGCTGCCTTAGGTCCATAAGGATTTACCCGTTCTAAAGCATCAGAACCTACCCAAGGGGAGACCTTGAGTCCATAAGGATTTACCAGCTGGATCAGGGCTGCACCTGTAGAAACTTCATAACATAACCAAACAATATAACCTAGCTAGTAATCGGTGTTCAGATTCCAGCCATGAGTAACAGAGTACATGTGACCTACATATTCTATTCAGAGTATCAAAAACGGAAGATTCATGCTTTTGACAGATAAACGGGCTTACCATTGAGCAGAGCATACATTTTCATCATTCATCATGCAAATAGATTGTACCATCATAGGTCAAGCTAACAGAACATACTATCAAATTCATCTGACAGCCAGACAATACCATTACAGATCAAGCAATCACATACCAAGTATACAAATTGAGCAGATATACATCAGGTAGGCAGAGAATGTCATCATATGTCCAGTTCATCATTTCATCTCATTTTCTAACATAGTGATGCAATCTCAATAACAATTGAACATTCATCAAACATAGCATTGTTCATGATTAAATCGTTAGATTGTTTACTAATATGTAATCATTATACAATTCATTCAATAGAATATATCACACATGGAACACACTATATAGATCAATTTTATTTCTCAGGGATACTTGATATTTACGGGATGAGACACATTGAACTTTTGGCAATTTAAACGAATTTCAAAAACGAGGCCCCTATTAAATAGGATTCGTACCTTCGGCTCAAATCAAACATTTCAAGAGTTTATACATTAGACTCTTTGAATTCAGATATATCGTGAATGATTCAATCATTTAAGCCCATGAGGGTATTATGGTCATTTCAATGCTCATGCGCATTTTGGTAAATTATACCAGTAATGAATAAACAAAGATTCGCAGAACTCGGGAATTTTGTTTGTTCATTATTTTTCTAACAAGGCATTCGAGAATTTCTATATCAAGATCATTCAGGTTATCAGATATTTCCAGGGATGCTCCAACCATTTTGGCCAACGGGACATTTTAGATATTTGACTCGCATGGAAATTTTATAATATAACACAATCATAACAGAATGACGATTGTAATGCTTAGGGGCTCCAAAGGTTTATCAAGACTCTAAAATTCGTTTAAGCAACATATCCCAACCTGTTAGTATTCACCAACATTCAAATGTGAGCAATTTGCATGTATCATGACTTGACATTGACTGTATCATATGTATGATCGGTCGCCCTCATACTTCACTATAAGGCTTAGCTTTGAGTAATCAAACACATAATTCATGCGCATCTTCCTACCTTACATTGACATTATGAGTGATGAACATACATGAGTGTGCTTCCTAACACTTAGGGGCACTTTAGCCCTTATAGTCTTATTAGAAATCCCAAAATTTCATCAAATGCAAAGCTGCCTATTTAACTCAAGAGGGCATTTCAGTCATTTTGGAAATTGGGATAAATCCACCTTTTTTGTCAATTTTACTATTTAACACCTCCATTATTTACATAGTCGGTAGAAATTATGTCATTTTGATCCCTTCAACCCTTACAAATGGTTTACTCATTTTAGAGCTTAAAGGTAAAATTATCATTCTGATTAATTAAGAATTTCGGTGCTCGAAAGCACTACAGTCTCTTTAGTCATTACGATCATTCCAATTAATTCATTAATTACTATCGTGAGGATCAACTCAATAATACAACGATATTTCCAGTAAATTCACCTTCATGTGTTATACTTTCATGTGTTATACAGAGCTCGGGGGAAAATCCAAGTTTCTTTTAGTATCACACGCATTTGAATAATGATGCCGAAGTCTTTTCCAATAGAACATACATCTTAGGTAGGGTAATTTTTCAATCAGGTCGAATGCAGATTTCGGGTCACTTCCTTTATCAAGGGCAGCTTAGTCATTCTTATACCTTAAGGGCATTTCTGTAAACTCATATCCAATATCCCTTACTCCATATACTGGGCATTGATTCTTAGGCACTATTGCTCGAGTTGCGGATTTAACTATATTATTTATTACTATTAGAACTTTCGATACTTCTGGTCTATTAATATTCTTATTCGAATATTCTGGTTTTAATAGTTTCCATACTTATTTCTCGTATCTGATTCGGCTTAAGAAGAGTTTACAATACACTTCATCATAAGCATGCATGCGTTAACCGGATATCAACATGTTCATAAAGCATACAAGGGGTAGTATTGTATTACCTTAACTCTGAGCTATATCACTCAATTCAGACCCCATTTGATTGCACTTGAACTCGAATTCGACATTCATCAACAATTCGTATTCAAGGAGCTATGAGTACCTTCAATTACACAAATTCACATTTCAGTCCTTACTCACAGTACTCCTAATTAAATAATTAACACATAAAGAAGTTCGAGTTCAAGGCCAGATTCGGAGGCTTTCGAATCAGAATATTGCAAAACGAGCTTTAAAAACGGACTCAAGACGTCGAAAAACATAAAATAGGAGTTTTCAGAAAAGTTGACTTTTTGGTCAACGGTCAGAGTCAACGCTGACGTCAACATGTCAACGGTCAACAGGGTCTGAGTCAACCCTGATGTCAGCAGGTCAATGCTGACGTCAGCAGGTCAACGGGTAGAGGTCAACTGAGTTGACTCGACTGACTCACTGTGCTGACTCGGACTGAGTTGACTCGGCAGAGAGTTGGGCGTCGGGTTCGGGTCGGACACGGGTCGGGTCGAGTTCGGGTTGGGTCAGACTCGGGTTGGACTCATACTGGGTTGGACCGGTTCGGACCGGGTTGGATGGTTTAGTCTGGTTCAAATCCTGACCGAAATTAAACCGATCACTCACCCTAAAGCATATCGATCGTCGGAAGGTCGCTGGAGTAGTCACCGAAGACACCTTTTTGCGTCGAATCTGCCAAAAAAAAAAGGTGTTTATCAGGCCTATAACGAAGCCCATTCATTAAAAACATAAAACAAGCCGGAACCTTACCGGATTTAACCAAAATAGAGAAGAGATGGTCAAAAACGTCGTAGCTCCGATGGAGGCTTTGTCGGCGTCGATCGGACAAGAAACCTTAGGGGTTTTGCGTGTCTCCCCTCGACGAACATGGCTGAGGCAACGACGCTCGTAACCGGCGACGTACGTGGCCGGAATCGACGAGAAACATGCTTAGGTTTTCGGCGGTGCTGAGTTTGTGATTCGACGGCAGAGGCATAACGGAACGGCACGTAACATCCAGGGGTAGGCTCGGACGAATGAGGGGAAGCCTTTGACGCCGACGGTGAAGACCACGACGCAACGGTGATCGAAAACGAGGATCGTTGAAGTTTGGTACAGTGAAACGAAGGGGTGAAGAAGAAAGGGGATCGGGTTTTCAAATCGAAAGTAATGGGTAGGTGAGAGATCAGATAAAATTAAATGGGGTTTGAACTTATTTTAATTAAGGTTAAAAACAGGGTTTGTAACCCTTGATTGAGATGAGCCCTTGGCTCAAAGGTTGGCACACTGAATGGTGTGGGGTGAAGTTGCAGGTTCGAGCCTCCACACCCTCCCCTTCATCATTTCTTATTTTTCATTTCTTTTTTTTTCATTTCTTTTTTTACATCAGGGTGTTACACACTAAGTCAATTGTGAAACCAACTTTAATTTACATTACTTGATCTCGACACAAACAAAATCATCTTCCTCTTTTTGTGTCATTTTCTATGCCTCGATATTAAAAAAAATTAAATTACACGCCCTAACACTAAATTCTAAATCATAAACCTTAAATCTTACACTCTAAAAAGTACACCATGCACCTAATCCCATAAACCCTAAATATTAACTCTAACCTTAAACCTAATATTTTAAGGTGGGACATAAATAAGTACAAAAGATTTCTATTCTCTCAACCCTCTATTTCTATTCTCTCAACTATCTATTTCTAGCCTAACTCTAACTTCATTTGTTGTTTTGTGAATCATGTTGTTTTCATCCATTTTATGTCTCCATCTGATAAGAAAACACACATCATGCATTTATATCAAATTCCACATGCATTTATATCAAATTTCACATGCATTTGAATATATACATTTTTTTCTTATGAATTAAAAATAAGAAAATTACATTGCTGATCTCCAACTATTTCTAAAAACGAGAGGTATTGCGTGTGAACTATATTACTAAATTTATCCAACACCAACATCTCACGGATAAGGTGCACAATATATATTACTAAATTTATCCAACACCAACATATTCAATTTCTTCACGTGTGGAATAGTCATTGAGTACACAATCCTTCTCCAACTATGTCAATTTAACATGCAGGCTGTCTACCGCCTCTATAGTCGACACCTTCCTCAAGTACTTATCTCTTCGATAAATACCGTATTATAAGAGGGTCTCAAGATTTATTTAGTTAATTTTGTGAACAAAATACAAGTATAAATAATTTAATAATCTATAAGTTAATTATTAACCATCATTTTTAGCAGTTTGGTTAACTAAAATTGTTTAATCTTAATTGTTCTATTAATTAACCTGTAAAATACAATAATTACATCGATTACTAGTTACAATTAAACATGGACACCCCTAATTTAAGTCGTTGATTTATATGATATCGTTTCTGTTTAAATCTTTTGTTCTGGAATTTGATCATAACATTACTGGTGTCATGGTTCCCTATTCTCTATTTTCTGCTGTTATTCTGAAGATTATTGTTTATATTCAATGAATTACCTTTACCGGTATGTTTCCTTTAATTTCTTATGTACTTATCTTTTCAGCAGATCATGTTGTCATTCTTGTTATTGCTTTTTGAAGTTTGATATCGGTGGGGTTTTGAACAGGTGCGAGAAGAGCGACCGCACAAAACCCCGAGAAAAGAGGGGCCCCAAAATAAGTTAAAATTAAATGTTTGTAGGGAAAACAAAAGATTTGGTCTAATAAATTATAAGAAAAAATAATAAAAAATATGACTTTAAGGAGGGACCACAATATTTTTTTTATTAACATAAAAAATTTTAAAAAATTATATATCTTTTAAATTATAAATTAAAGGATTTAGTTTTAATAAACTGCACATCACCTCGTAAACTTTTGAACTAGCCCTGTTTGATACTTACATGATTTGTGCAGTTATGTAATAAATTTTGTTTGGGCATTCCTATTACTAGGCAATGTGCTTTATAGCAAGTCAAAATGTTATCTAAAGTTAAATGGTTCTGATGTATTTCAGTAGAGGTTGGATGGAACCAATGACCAACGCAGGAGTGCGTTAGAGGGGTGAATTTATAAAATTTTAAGGAGCAAAAATAGATTTTTAATAAAAAATACATAAAAAATTTTAAAAATTTCTAAATCATACACGAATTTTAAATTTTCAAGAAACAGCTACCCCTCTAAACCCTCGGTCCATACATGGATGGACCTTTGCTAAGTATAAAAATTATAATATTTTGGTGTGTATGCATGTCCTTGCTCATATATACTTAATGCATCTATAATGTCTGGTGGTCTATTTACAACTTCTTACGCTTCTCATCTTATTGGAAAAGAACATAATACATGTTTATTGATAAAACATGATACTTACCTGATGGGAATTTTGGTAAGAAGTACCTTAGTTTAACGTAATTGTACATGCATGTTTGAGTGTTAAAATGTCTAAATAAGTGACTCTTACCACCAATTTTGCCTAGAATTCTCATGTGTTGTAGCTTACTTAATATGCTGGAAATAAAGCTACAAATTGTAATAAAAACAGTAGCTAACAGAGGTACACAACAGTAGTGTTGATGCCTAAATGATGAGACACTAGACAATGGGTGGAGAGGAAGATCAAGGTGGTTGACGACGAATTTAGGCAGTTCACCTCTATAGATTTGGGGCGGAGAGTCGCAGACAGTGTGGTGGTTGGAGCTGAAGAGAGAAAGAGAAGATGGGAGAAGAGAGGGGGTGGCATTCCCCTGATCGTGATGTGTTCTCAGCTTGCTTTCTTCTTTGGTTGCGTGAGTATTTAACTATTTATAGCCTTTGAAACTGTTAATGATTGAATGATGTCAGACGTAGTGACAGCCTATGGATGGTGTAACACCCTTGACTCGGATGTCATATTTAGGCCTCAAGCCCAACTCGCTACCTTAAAATTTCCAACCTGGTTTAGGCCAACCACAACCATTTTCATAAAATCCATTAAGTTTAAATGTTTCAATCTTAAAAGCGGCAGACGCTCAGACGACCCTTTGTCTATTTCGCTCGTTTGCTTTTGAAGCGGCGTTCATTGAGATAATTCCTTTATGCACACTTCTTAAAAGTGGTGGACGCTCAGATGACCCTTTTTCTATTTGGCTCGCTTGCTTTGGAAGCGACGATCGTTTAGCTGATTCCTTTATGCACGCTTCTTAAAAGCAGCAGACGCTCAGACGACCCCTCGCCTATTTAGCTCGCTTGCTTTGGAAGCTGTAATCGTTGAGTTGATTCCTTTATGCACGCTTCTTAAAAGCGGAAAACGCTCAGACCACCCTTTGTCTATTTAGCTCTCTTTCTTTGGAAGCGACGATCGTTGAGCTGATTCTGTAACCCCCTCATCCCGGTCTAGCCGACAGGCCGGTCTGAATGGGTTACACGGGGAAAATCGAAGCGAAACCCGCTAAGGCCTCACTCCGATTAGCAACCATATTTTTTCATTTAATTATCTTATCTAGATATCACATTAAATCCTATGGGCGAAGGCGATAGCGGAAAACGATAACAAACGGTCCAAACGGGACACAAAGAAACTTAAATTTACCAAGTGACATATTAGTCCAATATCATGTGTACGAAGCGAAAGCATTCACAAACGACACATAAGAACTCATAAGGAAGCATACAAACATTCAGGACTAAAACACAACGTTCAAGGACCTTTGAAGATGCCAAAAGCCAATTTATTTGCATGCGTTTCAGAACAGGCTTGCCCGTTCCGATACGCAGGCTCCAGTTTAAAAGCAAGACCAAGTCGTTCCGATATGGTCCACTTTGTTCCGGAATGGGGGTCCTCAGTAACAAAATGTATCGGAACAAGTTCCGAAACGGGGGTTCACAGTCTCGAAACGTATCGAAACGAGTTCCGAAATGGGGGCTCACAGTGTCAAATCATATCGAAACGACACCACCCCTGTTCCGATACGAGTATCCCTAGAGCTACACTCGTTTCGAAATCCTCTTGAGCATTTCAAAACACTTGCACCCAGATTGGCCCAAAAACATACTTGGACACTTCCAAAGGTTTCCAAACGTGTCCAAAATCATCAAAACCATAAAGCAACATATCATGCATACGTTCTAGATGCAAGGAATCATAATCACATCATTCGACATGCATTTAAGCAATAATTTAGATTTCAAGCTCTAAGCTCACAAGAACACTTAGATATAAAAACATTAACATACCAAAACACCAAGCAATTCATACATGGCAACATTAGACCTCAGCATAACATAGCATCACCATTTTAAACATGGTTGAACATAAACAAACCATAGTAAAGGAGTTTGGACACCAACTCCATAACATACAAAACTAGCATTCCCATTGTCTAAGCCTTTTTACACAACGTAAACCATACTTTGAGCTTAACGAGAACTCCAAGAGTTTTCTCGCTTGCCCACTTGCCTCCCGAAGCCTCTAACGATCTACATTGTTGAAGAAAAGAGAACGTAAGCTAGGAGCTTAGTGAGCGGAGCTCTAAAACACAACAATAATGCAGTTTTTAAAATGTAAACATAGATCTAAGCAAACCCATTTAAGGAAAGATGTAGTGAATCACAATCATCACAATACAAGGTATGCACATGCATAACCCAAAACTCGGTGGGACTACACATCATCGTTCAACTAGTAGTTTTCCGATGGGGCTACACATCATCGTACTTTTCTACTAGACACTACCGGTGGGACTACACATTACCGTAGTAACGACAACCATCACATGAGGCTCGACACCAATAATGACTACACAACAACATTAAACGAAGAGTAAAAGCAATCTAAAAACATCATCACATCACACATATCACGAGAACCAAAAATCAACCAACAAACGAGATTAGATGAACTTACTCTTGGGTCTAGGTTAGTCTCTAAGACTCCACCCAAACCCCAAACCTTCATTGAACATAAATAAGAATCCAAAATAGTATCCACTCACCGATGAACCCATACGGAAGCCGAAACACCAATCTCAAGCCTTCGTAGCACCTGGTACGCACCCGAACCCGATTCCTCTATTTAAAGCAATCCAAATCATACTATTAGGACACTAATACACTTGTAAACCAGTAGCAACCTGGAAACTCACTCTTGCAACCAAAACACATCAATTCGAATCCAAATTTCATCCAAACTTCACCATTTTCGTTCTAAACAAACCCCACACTGAAATCATCCATTCCAACCATCAAAACACATCCAGAAACATCTAGAAACACCCCCATCATTAAAGGAACCACCAGCCATGTTTTCAACCTAAAACCAACCCCAAAACCCAACCTTTTCAACCTAAAAATCTCATTTTTATACCTATTTCGGGATTTCAACAAACCTCACCAATTTAACATATGATACACTTAAGAGCTTGATTATAACATATATTAACTTCACAAATCAAAACCCAATGAAAAACCATCAAAGCTTTCACCTTTTCCTTAAAATTTGAATACTTGAAGAACTTCAAAAATGGTGTTTTTGAAAAACTAAAACCATAGAAACGTTAAGGATGATGAGGAGAAGTCAAAAATGCATTTACTTTGATGAAACCTCTTGAAATCGTTAAAGGGGGAGATGGAATAGTGTTTGGGGTTTAGGGAGGTTGTGTCGTGATTTTTGGTTTGAAGGGGAGGAAGAAGATAACTTCAAAAAATATTTCTTTGTACTTAAAATCTCATCTTCTATTTTCATTAATGGCATTTTCGTAAATAAAAGCAACTTTTATAAAATCATCATTTTAAATCCCAATTAACCCGAACTAATCTTAGATCAAAATCGATAAACTTCTGGGCCCTAAACTGGGGCGTTACAGATTCCTTTATGCATGCTTCTTAAAAGTGGCAGACGCTCAAACCATTCTTAAAAGCAAGCAAGCAAGAACTGAATAAAAATATTAGTAGAAGAGATATTTTCAGCAATCAAAATGGTCGCATAGAGTGTGTCGTAGAATGTATATAATGATAAAAATGGAAACAAAATGCATATTGAACAATATGAGTTATATCATACCTTTGTGTGTTTGGTGTGTCTTTGTTTTGTAACAAGTTTTTGATCTTCAACGTCTTCGCTATCGTGCTTAGCTGCTGAATAGTTCGTAAGAGGGCTGCGAGGGTTCCTTACATCCCTCATCTAACCTTCCTACCCCTTATGCTTCTACTCTTCTCCATATCACTTGTGGCGCCCTCGGCTTTATATCTCTCATCCGAACCTCTACATGCCATTGGGTTTCCTTATTTGTCGTAGTTTGTCGTTCTTCTCCTCCGATCGATGGGTTGTAGCCTTGTGATTTGTTTTTATTACATGCATGTTGGCTGATCGGCTATCTTCGGCTGGAAGGGGGCTTCATTTTCCCCTTCGTCCCCATTTTCCTATCTTCGTTTATTCTTTTATACATATCCCAACTGAGAGAGCATCCGACCAGAGATCTGAAGGTCCACGCTCACCGCACTAATTTTTTATCGTCAAAATGATCAGGGGTCGGAGATAGTGGATCGATGGTGGTCGAGATGGCCGTTCTGGGTTAGAGATTATGTACTACTCTTGTTTTTAGAAGGAGATGGTGTCAGGAATGGAAGACCCCCGGTTCCTCTTGGTTGTATGCCCATTTCTATATCACTTGGACATGTGTCAAGATGGGGCTATTGTGGTGCGTTGATTGGACTAGTTATGACTAGACGTCCTAGGTTCTCTTTGGCATCTGTGATGGGTACATGTACTGTCATGTGACCAACAGATGAGGTGCGATGTTGTTTGCGGTTCTGTCTGTTCGCCACAAATTTTAGAGGGTGTTCGTACAGTTCACAGTCGATTTTATACATTATAGTCTCCCTATGTTATTATGCTCATCTTCGAACGTCCTTTATATTATATCGTCCATGGTCTTACTCACTCTGGTTTCGATACGTGGCGGCATGTGTTTACTGGTGCTTACAAAATCCAAAATAGAGTTACAATACAAACACAGGGTCTTACAAATGCATGGCCTAATATAATCTAAGTACTATACTCAAACACAAGTCGATGCTGAATTCCTACTCCGATGGTGCTCCAACAATGCACGCCAACCTACTAACTTGCGAACAGAAACAACAATTTCGAACGCTGAGCTAACGAAGTTCAATGGATACACTTCCATTCAACCATGCTTCATGCAAATTATAAATATGAGCATGTAGCTAAAGATGATAACATGGCAATATAACAACATATGGTGCTACCTTTAGCTGCCTAAACACATAGCAAACAATAAGGATGCATCAATCTCACATAGCACATATGCATCACACCAAACAAATCTGGAGTGAGACCGCTGTCACATGGGCTCAAGAACATACATTCGGAGTGAGGCCCGATGTCACACAGCCTCGGGAACGTACACTCGTACTCGGAATCTCTTATCGAGTATCATCGGATGAGGCTCGGTGTTATACAACCTCGGGAACATACATCTGGAATCTCATCTCATGGTGTTGCAACACGCTCTCACTGGGTATCCGAATCCCATCAACCAATGTGACACAACCACACAAGTGCCCTTACTTGGCATGTAACAACACATGATCCACTAAGGATCCCTATGATTGTTATTACAAACAAGTCACTTGTTACCTCCACAAATTATTATTTTTCATGCCTATTTTGATATGCTTTTGCTTGTTTTCAGGTACATTTAGTTGCATTAATTTGTTAAGATCATGCATTTTCATCAAGGAGTTAGAAGGTTGCCTATGCCAGAGTGAAGGGTTGTTTTGTGTCTATTTTGCAGGTTTGATATAAGATTTGGAAAAGGAATGGACACAAGGAAAGCAACACATTTAGGAATGCCAAGGTGAATGACAAGAGTTGTGGGCACAAAGGGACCAGTGGTGTGCCAAGCACTTGTTGGCAGAGAGATGTCAGTGATGCCATGCCAAGAGATGATGAACCCCCAAAAAATAGGAAAGGATTAGGCTCCTAAAAGATCACAATTGGATCAACTTCCGAAAAAAATAGATAAGATGGTGCCAAGTGAAGTTGGCAACGTTGTGCCAAGCTTGGATTCCAAGGCAGCATCGACATGATGAAGTCAGCCCTAGCCTGGTAAGCTATCACTCTGAGCTGATAAGATGTCAAAATGATCAGGTAGAGCTCTATCTCTTATCCCTTGATCATTTCAAATTCAAATACAAAGGCTTATCTCATCCTTTCCCACTCATGCCTATATAAAGACTAACCGATCAAGCATGGAAGAGAGAGAGAGAGACGAGGAGAATGATCGGGTGAAGACCTAGAATGACCAGAGTACGGTGTTGGAGTGACCAGTGAGTGACGGCCGGCTGTACCAAGGAAGGGTGGTTTAACCTCTTGTCCGAGACCCTGACGTCGAGGGCTGCATCGAGAGACCCCTCTGCTTATTCCCTTGGAACAAGTTGTTTATCATTAGTTGTTTTATGACGATGTTTTTGAAAACGATTATGGTTGTTGTTGAGTGTGTAAAAGTTCTATTATTTACCCCTCATTTAACCCATATTTCTGCTGCATTCAAGCATAATTCATTGCATTTAGGCTAGTTTACAGTTAAACATCACAAATATATTAAATGACACAGTTTCTACTGAAATTGGTTGCTTTTGCAGGTTACTGCTGTAGCAGATGAAGAGGCAGGCGTTAGGCAGTGAAGCAGAAGAGCTGGAACTGGACGAGCAGTCAAGGAGGACGATGCTGCCATGGTTGCCACCGTGACAGCATGGGACAACAGCAGTTTTAAGGAGAAGAAGCAAAGTGGACCTTGACAGAAAGAGAAAATTAAGCTCATCTGTCGTGGAATATCGCCATATTTTTCCAAGCCCTAGATCAGAAGGAATGCCAAGCCCAAAGTTCAATGAGAGAAAATCCCAAGCAAGAAGGAGGACGAGTTAAAGATATACTCTCTGAAGATTTAGTCTTTATTAGAGTTGTACTTTAATTTAAACTTGTATTCTTGCTATATTAGAAAACTTGGACCCAAAGCCTATATAAAGGCATGTAATTCGACCTAGGGAGGGACATCACCTATCTCTAGTCTTCTTCCAAAAACCCTAGTTGTTTTCATTCTCTCAACATGTTCTAAATTCCCCTTAGGGCCACGGGTTGATTTGTAAAGTAGTTGCAAGGGTTGCTTTTGCTTTAGGAATTTTCAGTTCAATAAAATAAACTTCAAGTTCTCTTATTCTGGTTATTAACATCTTGCAAGAGTATCGGGAGAGCATTGCGAGGTTATCTATTTACTTAATATCGAGAGAGTTAAGTATATGAAAGGAATAAGTGTGAGTTCTCTAGTTTATAGTTGAACTATCTCGGACCTAGGGATAGGACGAGGTTAAGTGGCTAAAGAAGAATTCAACAACATCGGTGTTCATCCTTCGATTCACGTCGGGAGGTATCATCAAAGACGTGTTCATCGACAGACTTGGGCCTAGGGATAGGCTAAAGCACAATAGGGATTCTTGCCAAACTTGAAGTACGGAGTTGTGTGTTCGATGTCGCGACAAGCAACAGACTGCCGCTGCGACAGGTGCTGCCGCGACGGGGAAGATGACAGAACTGATTCTCCTAGACTTAGCAATACCTACACTACTGAGCAATTCAATACCAGCCCATTCTCTCTATCTTGATTTCTCTACTCTTATTTTATAGTATTCTTTATTATTATCGTGACAAACTCATAAATCATTTTTTTACTTTTGTGCAGTAATTCAAGGTGAAGCTATTAGCCCAGTCCCTATGGAGACGATATCCGATACTTCCGTATCACTTTACTACTTGCGTCGTGTACACTTGCACTACAATTGCGATAGACACTTTTACACGCAATAGTTGTGTTGGTTAACCACCTCACCCGGAACTAATTTTCATAGTTGGTGGGGGATGTTTTGGATTGAATATTGGCTTTATGCCTTAGTTTCTTTATAATAATTCTGTTTTTGGAAGAAAAAAAATCTATTTGGCATACTCTAATTTTTCCTAAACACTCTGTCAAGCGAGAGCTGGCACAGTATGCCTATTGCCTCCCAATATCTTAATAGACTTTGGTAGGTGATGATTAAGTTGTTGAATACTTGGGAGAGAAGCTTCGAGAGAAGTTGTTCAAGTAGATGAACTTACTTCAGAAGTGAAATCTACCCTCTCGGAGTATAGATTGGTTTTAATCAAATTGGTTTAAGAAAAACATACACTATATAGATATAAGGGTTTTTACTTGGCCAATTTAAGGCAATGACCATTGAGAGAGGCTTTGCTAATGTTGAATCTGCTCGGCAAACAATGCCAAGATAGTTTTGCCAATAAAAGTTGGCATGAGCCATGTTGAATCTATGCATTCCCTGCCAACAATCATCACTCAAATAGAAACACATTCATTGCCAACAATTTACTTCATTTTATTTTTCTTTTCTTTAGTTTCAAAACAACTTTCAAAACAAACATCTTTTCTTCCAAAGCAAGTAACAATTAAACAATCGAATTCAAGTCAATTTCTGTAGGATCAATAACTCAGCTTACCAAGCTTTATTAATTGTACACATCTTCTACAGAGTCTACATCACCCAACATTTACCAAGTTATTATTCATTATGCTCGTATATGAGGGTTAAATCTCAATTTTTCAGTTTTACTATTTATTTTACCACATTGGAAGCCTATTGGGCCATAGTTCACAAATTATAAGCCCGTCAAAATCAAATTGTAATTATTTAGGCTGATTTCCCAATTGGTATCGATATTGACCCATGTGTACTGATACGGTACCCCATTATGTACCGATACAAAATGAGCTCAGTGGATTTCATTTGCCTTACGTGTACCGGTACGGGTCGACCCGTACTGATACCCCTTTAAAAGGTGTACCAGCACAGGTTGAACACCGTACCGGTAACCCCTTCATAATTCATCCAATGAAAAAATGTTCTTAAAACCCAGAACATTGGGTATCGGTACTGCCTCCCTACATACCGATATCGAAACCCAAAAATGGCTTTCTAGGCTCGGGAAGTCACTTCCCAAGCCCCCAAAACTCAACCATTCACCCCATAACTCGATTCTACATCTTATGGGAGTTACTTATATGCTTCATTCATTGTTATGTATTATATTCTGATTTTACACATCAAACATAAAGTTATTTCAGGACGGTACAAGATCGAGATTAGAAATAGTTGAGAGAAATTCAGAACCTGCTTGAGAAAGCAGACTTTGCTATGAAGCCCAAAGACACCGAATTGAATGGTATAAAATGGTATAAAGTTGATCATACTAGTTTGTCATTGGCATTGGGGCCTCATGAGCATTTGTTTGGCATGCAAGGAAGGCTTCCAAGAACACTCTCGGTCCAAGGCACAGCCGCGGGATCAAGAGCGTTTCAAACGATGGTGCAGGTGAATTCGAAATGTCGTTACGCTCGGCTTTCTGTACCTAAATCAAAGGCTGTGAAGGCTTGTATACCAATTGTTTCACAGAAGAGAGTAGAATGGTTTGTATCTCTAGGCAAGGTGATAAAACGCCTATGATATATGTTCTCTTGACATGAATGATCAGATGGTGGTATTAAACAATAGAACTGAAAGTTTTATTAGATTAAAGGGTGGTATTTAGACAATAACAATGAAACTTGCTTAAGTTAATACTTAAAAAATTTGTATGAGAATTTAAAAATTCTAGGAGGTGTGACTGTAACCCCTAAACCCGGCCTAGTAGAAATAGCGGAATTTAGGAAGTTACGTTTGAAAATTTTACCCTCAAGAAACTAATTCGAATTATGATATATTAAAATAGCGTAAAATAAATTATTTTCGATAATAATATAAAATATCTCAATAATTATAAAACTCGAACGTTGAAATAATAACCATATAATTTAAATAAAACATTCAAATTTAAGTCTGAAAACGCATGTAAAAATAATAAGTCTCAAATCCGAAATCACATTAAAATCCCAAAATAATCTTAATAATAAAATACTACCGAAAGTAAAGTATATACATATTCAAGATAAAATAGATTCGAATAAAATAAAGAGATCCTCCGAGTACCAAGTCACCTAGAGTTCAAAGATATATGTAAGAGGAAACTATGGGGGAGTAAGCTAAAGAGCTTAGTGTGTCTCTAAAGTGCAAGAAAAACCATAATCATAAACATAGTATTATTTTCTTAAAATCCTTTTAAAAACATGATATAATATCACAAGCGTAATGCAATGCAACCAACTACGTCCGCCAAAAATGAGGAAGGTTCTCATAACCTCCTCCCTACGTCTGCCAATCCGAAATAGAATTCAGCCCGAAGGGTGAAACCACTGAACTTCCTCCGTACAAATCCCAACCCATGCTCATACATACATGATTAAAAATCAAATTTCATAAACAAAGTTCCATAAATTCGATATTTCATAAACATACTTCATAAATCATAGTCCATAAATCACTAAATTATAGTTCCGTAAATCTGATGTTCCATAAATCAAATATTTTATAAATCATAATTAAATCACATTATGAAATCATATATGCGTGACGTCAACCATACAAAACATAATAAATATAGATAATCACATAAGGGGTAAAACACCAACACATAAAAAATAATAACATATAATTTATCTATAGCACCGGAAGAAAACACACCGGTGAGATTCTGGTGAGGTTCCAGTGAGTTTGTCTTTGCTCGTTTCTCTCCTCTATCTAAGAGTCTCTTCGTTGTCTTTCGTGTGTGTTTCTTGCTCTATGTTGTGTCTGTGTCGCGAGTTGTTATGCCTTCCTCTTTTGATCTGAGTTCCGACCATAGCGAGACTAATTCGACAACGAAATCCAGCAAGCCTTTCACGAACAAGAAAGTCAATGTCCTCCTTGACGAGTCCAATTTTTTGGTTTGGAAACAGCAAATTATGTTCACCGTTCGTAGTCACCGACTTGAGGGTTTTCTTATTTGTTTTCGCAAGGCTCCATCCGCCACGGTGCGTCAAGCAGATGGGTCGGAGGTTACAAATGATGCCTATGAAGATTTTGTCGTTCAAGATTCTACGCTTGCATCGTGGCTTCTGTCCACCATGAGTCCTCACCTTCTGACTCACTTTGTGGGAGCTGAAACGTCGGCTGAGATTTGGTCCCTTCTCACTAACTACTATAGCAGCCACTCCACCACAACAATAATGAGCCTTCACTTCAAACTCCGATTTGTTCGCAAGGGTGATTTGAGTATGAGGGCATATATTGAAAAGGTTAAAGAGATTTGTGGTGCTCTCGCATCCTGTGGAAGCCCGGTTTCCAAGACAGCAGATTGCCACTATTCTCAGTGGTCTTCTGGAAAAATACAAACCGTTCGTAGCCGTAATAACTGCTACTCGTGAGTCGTTGTCTGTTGATACGGTTGCCACCATTCTCACTGATGCTGAAGCTCAACAAGGCATTTTTTATCAAGATCAGTCAAGTTCTATGAGTGCTCACACTGTTCATTTGTCCTCCAACTCTTCTGGTGTTCCGGATCGTTTAAGTGGAAACTCATCTCAGCGGCCCTATCGTCAACAGAGTTAGACTGGTCGTGGCCGTACTCAGAACAAGTTTCAGTGTCAGCTATGCGAGAAGATGGGACATCTGGCTGATCGTTGCTTCAAACGATTTGATCAAAATTTTGTTGGAGTTTCAGCCAGTTTGTATAAATCACATGGGAATTCTGTGGAAGGCTCTACAGCTACCAATCTGTGTTCTCTTGATGATGCAGTTTCTTCTGGTTGTTGTAACACCCCTAAAAATATATGCTTATATTTAAAGTTAAGTGAAAAAAATGAAAATGAATGAATGAATGAAATAATATGGAGAAATGTGGCCAATGTGTATTGAACCTGCAACCCCTGCTTGGTGAGCCCAAGCCGTAACCAGTTAGGCTAAGGCTCTTACTAGTTCTGAAATGCTCAAAGTTAATTTTAAACCGTACCTGGTTTTCTATTTTAAGATTTAAATGACAAACTGATAAAACCCAACTACTCAATCTGACTCATTTAATGTTGTTCTCAAAATATCTGACTCTCAACCTCCCATCGACCCAAATCTGGACACTGCCTGACCTCGCCCACCGCAACGCCGTGAGCGTCACCGCCGGCGGCAAACAAAGCACCGTCGCATCTGGGTTAAGCTCTGGCCACCACGCGTCATAGTTCACCGCCGTCTACCGTGAAAGTGGCGATAAAGGTTCGGCGAGAACCCTCACCTCGCATCATTGTTTTCGTCCGATTCCAGCCGCCTCAGCCGTCCGTTCGTGATACCACCGCCAGATCCGGGCACCCGACGTGACGATGAACAAAACCCAATCAGCCGATCATTTATCTGACGCCGGGAAGGGCTTCATCGGAGCTTCGTTGATTTCGGCCTCCTCGGTTTTATTTAAGGTAAAATCCGGTAAGATTCCGGCTTGATTTTGTGTTTTAACGAATGGGTTATTTTGGTGAGCTGACGGACTTTCAAAATCCGGCAGAACCGAGCATTTTGGGGCGTTCCGGCGACATTCCGGCGAGCTCTTTAGGGTAAGTAAACCGGGTTCAACCCGGTCTAAACTGGTCCAAACCGGTTTGGCCCAAACCCAGTCAACCCGTCCGACCCGTCCCGTCCGACCGACCCGTCCGACCCGTCAACCCGAGTCAACTCGTTTGAGTCAGCCGAGTCAACTCGTCCGAGTCAGCCCGAGTCAAATCAGTTGACCTTGTTGTCTGCTGACGTCATGTTGACGTCAGCATTGACTTTGACCCTATTGACCGTTGACCTGCTGACGTCGGTGTTGACTTGCTAATATCAGCGTTGACTTTGACTGTTGACCAAATAGTCAAATTTTTAGAAAACTTATATTTTATGTTTTTTGACATCCTGAGTTCGTTTTTGAAGCCTGTTTTGAAAAATTCTGACCCGAAGGCCTCCGAATCTGACCTTGAACCCGAAAGTGTTTGTGTGTCTATTTTCGTTAAGAGCTCTTTGGATAAGGACTGAAATGTGAATCTATGTTGTTGAAGGTATCAAAGTATCCTTGAAATTGAGATGTTGAGAGCCGTCAAATCTTGGGATCAAGTGCGATCGAGTGAGGTGTCATGAGTCAACCGTTGTCGCTCGGAACTAAGGTAATACACTACTACCCCTTGTATGCTTTATGTACATGTTGATATCTGGTTAAAGCATGCATGCTTATGATGAGTGTTTTGTGAACTCTGCTTATGCTGAATTCGATACGAAAAATAAGTATGAAAGCCAGTAAGATCAAAATACTCGGATAAGAATATTAATATACCAGGAGTGTCGAAAATGCTAATAATAATACAGTTAAATCTGAAACTCTATCAATGGTGTCTAAGAACTAATGTTCAGAATGCGGAGTATGAGATGTTGGATATGAAATTACGAAAATGCCCTTGGAGCATTAGTATGACTAAACTACCCCTCTGATAAAGTAAATGACCTAAAATCTGCATTCGATCTGATCATGCAATTTACACCACCCAAGATGTATGTTTTAATGGAAAGACTTCGGCATCATTATGCAATACGTGTGATACAAACTTGAATAATCCCTCTAACTCTGTATAACACATGAATGAGAATTCCCTGGAAGTATTGTTGAAATCCTAAGTCGATCCTTATGACAATAATGCGTGAATTAAATGAGAATGTTCGTAATGACCATAAAGACGAGAATGCCCTCGAGCACCGAAATGTCTGATTAATTTGAATGACGTTATACCCTCAAGTTCTGTAATGAATGAATCGTCTGTAAAGGGGCGGAGAGTTAGGATGACTTAATCTCGTTTGAGTACGTGAATGATGAAGGTACCAAATGGTAATTCGGAAAGAAATGGTAAGTATTGTCAAGTTGGGTTATGCTGAATTAAACAATTTTTGGAAGTATGATAAATTGTTAGAGCCCCTGAGAACTATAATTTTCGTTCTGATATGATTGTGCCATAGTATAAAATTTGTCATGACAGCCAAATAACTAAAAGGCCATGATAGTCTAAATAATCGGAACATCACTGAAAATATCTGATAACTTAAAAGACTTTAATTTAGAAATTCTTGATTGTCCGGTTAGAAAACTAATGAGCAAATATGATACCCGAGTTCTGCGAATCATTGTTTTCAATGTTGGTATAATTACTAGAATGTCTACGAACATCGAAATGACCATAATGCCCTTATATGCTTAAAGAACTAAAGTACCCATAATATATCTGAACTTTCTAAGATCTTGATGTATCACCTCCTGAATATCTGGGTTAAATCGTTAGTATGAACCCCTTTTTATTAGGGGCCACGTTTCAGAAACCCGTTCAAGTTGTCAAGAGTTCAATATGTCTCATCCCATAAATGTCAAGCATCTCCAAGAAATGATCTGTCCCACCTAGTGTGTTCCATGTATGATATATTCTGTTGAATGGATTGTACAATTATTTAATAATGAATAACATTATGTTTGATGAACATTTCAGTTGTTATTGAGATTGCATCATTATGTTAGAAAATGAGATAAAATGATGAATTTGATATATGATAACATTCTCTGCCTACCCGATATATGTTTGATCAATCTGTATACTTGGTATGTGATCGTTTGGTCTGTGATGGTATTGTCTGACTGTTTGATGAATTTGTTAGCATGATCTGTTAGTTTGACCTAGGATGAGATAATCTGTTTGCATGATGAATGCTGAAAATGTCTGCTCTGCTCAATAGTATGCCCATTTATCTGTCAAAAGCATGAACTTCTGTTTCTGATACTCTGAATAGAATAGGTCTGTTACATGTATTATGTTACTCATGTCTGGAATCTGAACACCGATTACTGTCTAGGGTATACTATTGGGTTATGTTATGAAGTGTCTGCAGGTACAGCCCTGATCCAGCTGGTAAACCCTTCTGTTAAGCTCCTACACCCATGGGCCTAGGGTAAGTCTTTCTGGACCTAAGGCATTCCCTTAGGTAGGCTCCTACGCCTCAGGCCTAGGGTAAGACCTTCTGCATGCAGTTCTGGGGGGACTGCATTTTTGGTGTAAGGTTGGAGGGTAGTTCTTGTAAACTTCTGTATGAACATTTAACGTTTGCATTTAATCTGTTATGTGCTTATATGATGTGATGTTAAGTACTTATGTATGTTGATTTGCAACTTATTAAAACACACTCTAGGCTTCGTGGTTTAACTTCTCCAACCCGCCACTCTGTTGATTCTCTGAACAATAAGCTCTCTGTTAATACTCAGTAACTTAGAAAGAACAAACCTTGTAGTCCCCAAGAATAGTGCTTCACTAAATTAGCGAAACATAAATGGAGACAAGTATTGCTTGGAACATCATAAAAATGTTATGCCTACCATATGTCTGTATGAGCTTATAGCATCTTTTGGTAGTTCTGTATTACTGAGCTTTTCCAAGCTCACGTTATTCTTATCATCGCAGGTTAAAATATTATAGCATGGTATAATGGTTGACATCAGTGTTCGGAGTTCCCTCGGCGTTGCCTCTGGAGTACGGTATTGTATAGTTAGTGGGCATGTATGTCATGTATTGTTTCATGTCAGTGTCTGTAAAATGCTTTCTGAAATTTTGTTATGTGTTTAAATGATTTCCGAATTTTTTTTTATTTTAAACAGAAGTTGATTTTACAGTTTAATAAGTGTTTCGAGAAAAAAAATGTGTTCATGTGTATTTTTCACTGTGGGTCGCTCTTGTGACCCCAATGTGACTTCCTAGGATCTGTTGTAACGCATAGGCGGGTCTAGGGGGTTACAGTTGCAGTAGTGCATCATCTGGCTCTCCTGATTCTTGTCGATCTGGCTGTCCACAGTGTCACCATGTTTCATCACCAAGTTCGCCTGGTACTACTGGTGCGTGGTTTGTTGACATAGGAGCCACTCACCATGTGACGCCTGATATGTCCAATGTACACTCTGGCACTGATTTCACTAGTCCAGGTAAGCTCATCGTTGGTGATGGTAAGGGGCTCAATATTACTAAAATTGGTAACTTTGTTGTTCATTCTGCCTCTCGTGACTTACTGCTTTATAATCTTTTGTTGGTACCTCAAATTACTAAAAATCTCATGTTTGTTTCGAAGTGTGCTAGAGATAATGGAGTCTTTTTTTAGTTTCATGCTTGATTTTGTGTGGTTCGTGATGAGCGTTCTGGTGAAGAGCTACTGCGTGGTTCTAAAATTGATGGGTTATACTCTTTTCACACTTCTTTTCCTTCTGTTCATAATGTTGAAGTTTCTTCGAATCAAAATAAATAGTGCGTATATTGTTTGGCATCGTAGATTAGGTCATCCTAATCATGCTTCTTTGCTTAAAGTGTTGAAGGATTGTAATGTCTCTGAGGTTAATAAAACTGACTGTTTTGATATTTGTGATGCCTGCCAACTTGGGAAGAGTCATAAATTACCCTTCTCTGATTCTAGTATTGTTTATAAGACATCGTTCCATTTGATTTTTACTGATTTATGGGGTCCTGCTCACATAAAGTCAGGGGGTTTTGCATATTATGTTGCCTTTGCCGATGCGTGCACTCGTCATACTTGGGTGTATCTATTAAAAGATAAATCACAAGCTGTTGCAGCTTTCAAATTGTTCTCTAAGTTTGTCCTCACCCAGTTTGGTGCCGAGATTAAGGAGGTTCAAAGCAATTTGGGGTGGTGAGTTCCGTAGTCTCTCGTGTTTGTTAGCTGAGTCTGGCATTCGACATCGTGTGACCTGCCCACACACATCTGAACAAAACGGAGTGGTTGAACGTAAGCATCGGCACGTTCTTGAGACTGCACTAACCTTGCTTGGACAAGCCTCCATGCCTCTGAAATTTTGGTCGTACGATGTTATGACTGTTATGCATTTGATCAATCGTCTTCCCACTCGTGTCTTTAATAGTGTCAGTCCTTACAAGAAACTACACAATAGCAAACCTGATTATGTCTTTCTTCGAGTCTTTGGGTGCAGGTGCTATCCCCATCTTCGACCATTTCAAAACCACAAACTTGAGTTTCGGAGTCAGTCTTGCACCTTCCTTGGTTATAGTGTGGAACATAAGGGTTATCAGTGTTTAACCCCTCAAGGGAAAATCATTCTTTCAAGACATGTATTTGATGGGTCTTTATTCCCTTTGCAGAAACATCCACACTAGACTCCTCCTATGCTTCTTCTCCTGTGGTGTTTGAATCCCCTGCCTTGTGTGTTCCTACTGTTGCACCTTGTGCTCAGTCTTGTGGTCGTGTTTCTACTTCTATTGAACCAGTGTCTAGTCCTTTGCCCTTCACATCAGCTGGTGTTGATTCTGCTGTTGTTTATCATGCGATCTTTACAACTCATGTTGTTGGGCCTACTGATCAATCATCTCCTGCAGTGAGTCCCTTGATATCAGCTGATTCATCACCTTCTGGTGAGAGTCCACCTGTTCAAATTAGTGAGGCTGCTGCTCAGTCCTCTACTCTTGAAGTTCCCACTGACAATGTTGCCCTATATGTATCTTCTGTTGATGTTGTCTGTGATCATTCATTTGATGATTCTGCACCTAATGCCCATCCCATGATCACTAGGAGCAAGCGAGGCATTTTTAAGCCAAATATTTTTTCTGCTGCTTTGAGTGAGGAGTTTGTTCATGTGTCTATTGATCAAGCTTTGCAGTCCCCTGCTTGGAAAGAGGTTGTCTTAGCTGAGTACAACGCCTTAGTTGCGAATGGAACGTGGACCCTTGTTTCGTTACCAGAAGGAAGACGCCCAGTTGAATGTAAGTGGCTCTTTCGTGTTAAGCACAATTCGGATGGCTCGGTCTCACAATATAAAGCTCGACTTGTAGCTAAAGGTTTCTTTCAAGTGCTGGGATAGGACTTTGGTGATACGTTTAGTCTAGTGGTTTGCTTTTTCACTTTGAATATCTTGCTATCGTTGGTTGTGACAAACAAGTGGAAACTCCGTCAAGCGGATATCAACAACGACTTCTTGAATGGTGGTCTCGATGAAGAGGTGTTTATGGTGCAACCACCAGGTTTCGAACAGTTTGCTAGTGATGGCTCACCTCTTGTTTGCTTCTTAAAGAAGGCTTTGTACGGGTTGCGACAAGCCCCTCGTAACTGGTACACCAAGTTACGTGACTTTCTTGTCACTCTCGGGTTCAAGGAATCAACAGCTGACACGTCCTTATTTGTTCAGAGTTTGGATGGTGTTTTCATGTATTTGCTTGTATACGTGGATGACATCATCATCATTGGGTCCTCTGATTCCAGTATTGAAGATGTCATCTGTCAACTTCACTCTCAGTTTTCGCTCAAGGATTTGGGTGAACTTTCGTTCTTCCTGGGTATAGCAGCCTATCGTACTAAGCACACATTGGATCTAAGCCAAAAGAAATACCTTCTAGAGTTGCTTGACAAGACTAAAATGAGGCAGGCTAAGCCATCTCCCACTCCGATGGTCTCTTCAAGCAAGCTGGTTCAGGATGCAGGCAGTCCCATTGCCGACCCGTATTTTTATCGTAGCACAGTTGGTGCCTTGCTATACCTATGCCATACTCGACCCGACATTGCTTTTAGTGTTCATCGTGTTGCACAGTTTATGCATAAAACCTTGCGAAGATCATTTGGCTGCTGTCAAGCAAATTCTACGATACTTGGTTGGAACTCTTGACTATGGGCTGGTCTTTATTGCTTCAGATTTGGGTGTTGGCCATGTTGTTGCATTTGCTGATGCTGATTGGGGCAGCAATCTTGATGATCGACGTTCAACGACTGGCTACTGTGTCAATATTGATAATTGTTTGGTGGCTTGGAGATCCAAGAAACAAAAATCAGTGTCTCGTTCAACCTCCGAGGTAGAATATCGAAGCATTGTTGATGTGGTGTCCGAAGTGATGTGGGTTCGTACCATCTTGACTGATCTGGGTGTTACAATTGCTGCACCCCCAATTGTTTGGAGTGACAACACCAGTGCTGTTACCCTGTCCGCAAATCTTATTTTTCATTCACGCTCCAAGCATGTTGAACTTGACGTGCACTTTGTCCGGGAAAAAGTGGTTGATCGACAAGTGCAAATTAACTATGTGCCTGCTGAACATCAAGTTGTCGATGGTCTCACCAAACTTTTGTCTAAAGCGTATTTTCAGTCTTTTCGCCAGAAGATGTGTGTTCACAGCTCTAAGTTTATTTTGTAGAAGGTGTGGTCGAACTGTTCTCGCGATAAGAGGGGGGAAGAAGCAGGGGGAATGTTGGTTGTTTAAAAGAATGTGGGCTATGGTTGTTAAAGTTGGTGGGCTGGTGTCAAAATCAATTTGAATATGTTTGACCCGTTGATGCTATAACAGACTGATTGGGCTGATAATCACTTTCTGTAATACCTTTGGGCTATATTAAGTGGGTGACCCGACCCTGGCCATTCAAGCTGAATCCGGCCAACATTCTCAATTTCTTTTACTTTTCTCTTTTATCCAAAATGTGTAAATCGATTAGGGTTTCGTTCTCTTCTTTTCACTGTTAAATCAACACATGCGTAGCATAGACATCATTGTTTCCAACATATTAAACAACTTGAAACAAGAACTAGAACACGTTGGCATTGGCAAGACTTTTTTTGTTTTTTGAGTAAATGATGAAAGCAGCTTCTATGAACTTGAACCGTAAGATCTTTTAGTCGTGTAATTGGTGCAATTCAAATGTAACGGGTGGAGTCCTCTAACAGGGATAACTTTGGTTTCTTCTCGCTATATTCAACTATGGCCGATGGTGGAAGATGACCGATACAGATTTCATGCACGGTCGAAAAGAGAGGAAACAACTCTAGCCATCCACGATGGCTTAAAACTTCGTAGACCTCTCTTGCCGTTGATACACCCTACGTACAATAAACGAATATCATAGGTTAATTCGGAATCAAGAAACTAGGTATTGAGAATATAATCAATTTTGTGTGAAGCTATCGATTTATGTATTCCGGTAATGTTAAACATGTTAGTGTGTGAGATTCACTTGGCTTGTTTTAAGTTTTACCTGTAATTTCTGGCCTTGCAGCATCTCAGCTTCAAGCTCATCGAAAGATCTGTATACGATAAATGTTATGGTCAGAATTTCCGTTTTATAATGTCGAACACTTGTTCACCAAATCATTAAGGCCAACCTTTTCCCTCCATTCCTAGCAAATGCCTCGGCGACTTTCCGGTTTCTTCCCCCCACTACGACAAACAGCATAGTTTTAGAATCGAAGTGGATTATTTATCTCAAGCAGAAGGTCTAAAGATACATGTTTTCTTACAGCATGTTGTGATGACATCGGCAACTCCGCAGCTCTCAAAGAAGGTACTATCCCTAACGGAAGAAAATAACAGTTTGGAGAAAGCTTTCATCTCTCTTAGACCGATTCTCATTATCGCAGCCTTATGAATTTCATAGTAACAGTGAGAAATGCAGCCGGGGAAAGTTAAGAACTATATAAAAGAAAGAGGGGGGAAACACCATGTATACTAACCTTCGTGTTATTTCCCATGTCAAGTCCGTCCACGAAACCTGTAAGATTACAGATTAGGAACGCTTTTAATTCGTAAGCTTACGTAGAAGGATGAAAACAAGATGTTACAGCATTACATACCGGCTGCAATGGCCACGATATTCTTCAAAGTTCCACATAGTTCAACCCCTTCCACATCTTGGACCTGTTTGTTCAAGGAAATAGAAGGCCAAAGTATTTCTTAAAAACTTAATTGCATTACAATCTGTTCTTTCTGCTCTCTACTGATTCAACGAATCGTTGCAACAGTTCTACCATTAAGATTTACGGATATATCTATACTAGACTATCCAATCCATAAATCCGATACTAATCGAAACTCGAAAGAAAATGCATATCAATGTTACTCACAGGAGTGACCATGAAATAAGGGGTACCGAATAATTTAACCCATTGTTCAGCAATCTCCCGATTGTGTCGGTAACCAACCGTTGCTTCACTGAACTTCTCCACAGCAATCTATAGGCTCAATCAATCAACATGCGAGAAATCGAATGGCAAAATGACAATCGAATTTGTACATGAACTTCTCATGTAAATCGATAGATTACCTCATTTGCAATATTTGCCCCCATTAGAACCGAACAATTGATGCCGAGCTGCTCGGATATAAGATTGGAGATCATGCAAGGGCCTTCCATTTTGACCTCCATTCCTTTAATAAGAGAAATAGCCTCAACATCTCCCCTTACTTTACCAACAAGCCTCTTGCATATACCCTCCATGAATTGATGAGGGGTGACAAAGACCAACATGTTTGCATCTTTAACTGCAGAATTTCGATTTCGACCCGAAAACAAAGAGACCATCTATCACTTAATGCAAACACTCAAGATATCCAAATCAACCGAAAAAAGGGGAAACCGATACCTGCATTGTCGAGGTCGGGATCCGCAACAACGTTTTTACCAAGCCTAATACCCGGGAGATATTTAACATTTTCCTAGTGAAAGAAAACCAGGTCCAGTTAGGTGAAATCTACAAAGCAAATAAACAAATGAATTGCAAATGAATGTTCTCAAGTGCTCACATTAGTTTTGTTAATAACATCAGTAAGCTTCTCACCAGTTTGCAATGTCTCCTCAAACACCCACATCCTCACTTCATCTAAATTTTCCATTACAACAACGTGAAATCAAATCCCAAATCCAAAACCTTAAAAGTTCAAACTTTTCATCACTTCCACCATATGAATTTCACAATTCAACATAAAAGAGAAATGGAAATCAAAAAGAAAGTGAAGGGAAGACAAATACCATGAAAAGAGTTGAGCTTGAGAGTGTTGGAAGCAATGAGCTTAGCAGCAACACTGCCCCAATTGCCACTACCAACAACAGTGACCTTGGATTTAAAGTCAACACCTTGGACATCATTCCCTGTGCTGTAAGATGTAGCAGTTTCAGTTTCACCTTCTTGCTGTGGGGCTGACACGTTTTCAAAGGCGGGAGCCATAGAAAGGAAAGTGGAGAAACAAGAGGAAGAAATGAAAGACAAGTTAGAAAAGAGAGATGAAGAAGGAGAAGAAGAATATAAGGGGAAACGGAAGCGCATGAGGGCGGAGATGAAAGACACGTTTTCGTTACAAACTATGAAACAATGTTATCTTTTGTTGAAATCCGGCGATCTACTCTATGTTCCTGTGCTTTCTCTACAAGTGGAAACTACTCTGATTTTGGACCTTACTTTGCAACGTAATTTTTGTACTGCCATGGCTGCTTCGGCCATTTATCAATGAAGAGACGGAAACCTGTCAAGGCTAAGACATAAAGAGCGAGGAAGGGGTTATGGTCTGATCTGATGAACCAAAAACCCCCCATGGAACTTGGTTTGGGTCCATTTTTCCTTACATGTTCAGAATAGGCAACTGAGAGGCCCATTTTCATGTGGCTCAATATATTTTAGCCCAACATACTCTCAATATTTTCATGATATTTCTTATTTGGTTAAAATATGTTCTAAATCCTTGTACTCTTTTGCCTCGTTTAGTACAACATATGTGAAAAAAATGTATTGTATTAAATAACACATGTACTATAAAAATTGGGTGAAGTTGGTTTATTACTATATCAAGGTGTTTGGTTGGTGAAATTTGAGATAAAATTAAAAGATAAATGTTATGTATGAATTTACTCTTTTACCCTTAAAATTCTAATTTTATATTTTCTCCTTATTTTGTCATTGATTATTATATTTCCTTTGGGTTTAGAGGTTAGTGGTTAGGGTTTAGAAGTTTAGTGTTTATATCTTATGGTGTATAGTTTGTGATTTGGGGTTTATGGTAGAGTTTAAAGTTTTGGGCTTTGGGTTTTGGTTTACAGTATATGGTTTGATGTTCATATTTTAGGGTTAGGGTACCCCAATTTTGCGGATACCCCAATTTTACGGGTACCCGGTTCTTATGGGCCGGGTCACGGGCCGACTTTTAGGTACCCGAACATTTCGAGTACCTGAACTTTAGGGTACCTAAAAATCCAGGTACCCGGATATGAACACCCCTACTTTGGGGTACTTATCTCGAGCCTCCTCTTGGATTGTCCGCTTCAAAGTGTACTCTCGAATTTTCACTTTAAACCATTTCTTTCTTTTTTTTTTTCTTCTTTTCTTTCTTTTTTCTTTTTTCTCTTCTCTTCTCTTTTTTTTCTTCTTCTTCTTTTTTCTTTTTTCTTTTTTCTTTTTTTCTCTTCTTTTTTTCTTTTTTTCTTTTCTCTCTTTTTTTGGGCGCTCGTCTTAGGGTTTTCATCGAATTTGACTTCGCATAGTGCCCCCTTTTTGGGGGTTTTCATCAATTTTTTCTTAGGGTCTTCTAATTGCCCGAGCTCTAGCTCGTGAATGTAACTCGACATCAATGTCTGCCTGTGGACAAGCTGCACTTAAAAGGGTTAAATCATAGTAATACTAAGAAATCTTTTGCCTATTATAATCCCTACATCAACTTACTCGTAAGACACTTTTGGGTAAGAGATAAGAAAAGATATCGCAATAGGATTTTATTAACAATAATTTTTTAAGAGCCTTGAGATAATTTGAAAGGCATGGCAAACATGAAAGAATAGAACAAGAAAAAAACAAAAATTCAAATCAGGGCTCCGAGCATCAGTCGCATAAATGGCCGAGAACTTGTTGACCAAGCTAGATATTTTCTTGAGGTTCCTCGCACTATATCGAAAGTTTTGATTTCGGGGTACCAAACTTTGTGACTTGTTTGAGCTACTCTTTCTAGGGCATCTCCCCCGTCTTCCTCCTTCTTCTTCTTTTTATACTTATTTCCATGTTATTTAAACATATTAATTCTACTGACTTCCCGTCCTTCGGTGTCGCTTCTTGCATTCGTTACACCTCTTCTTTGGTTCTATCGGGCCCTTGTTCTTCTTCCCCCTTTGGGGTACTTATCTCAATCCTCCTTTTGGATTGTCTGCTTCAAAGTGCCCTCTCGGGTTTTCACTTTGAACCCTTTCTTTTTTCTTTTCTCTTCTTTTCATTCTTTTTTCTTTTGTTTTTTTTTCTTCTCTTTTTTTCTTTTTTTCTCTTCTTTTTTTACGCATCTTTTGGGGGTATTCGCCTAGGGTACCCCTTCTTAAGGAGTGTCCTTCTAAATCTCCACTTCTCCTCATACATAATACTTCTTTACTGCGTCTGAATTCACCAGGTGCTTTAGCTCATTTCCATCCATCTCTGTTAAAATTAATGTTCCACCAGAGAAGGCCCTTTTGAAAACATACGAGCCTTCCCAATTAGGCATCCATTTTCCCCGAGAGTCCTTCTGAGTAAGCAGGATCCTTTTAAGTACTAGGTCTCTGACACGCGTCGTATAGTGTCAAAAATAAAACCTTAAACTCAAATAAATAAGATTTAAAATAATATAGCGAGAGTAAGGGTCGATCAGCAGGGAATAGGAACTCTAACACCTTTCGTTCTGATTTAGACCAATAACCTGTAGAAAATAAAGGGGGGATTTTAGAGAAGTGATTTGAATGAGAAAAATAATAAGAACGTAAAAATAAATATTGAAAATAAATTATAGATTAAAATAGCCTCAAGCCACGCTTTGCCACGACATCTTCGATCACTGAAGTTGATTTTTCTTCGACTTTTCTACAGGTTACAGTCTACAAGGCCCAACCCTTGTAACTTACTTCTCGTTGGTAAATTCGACTACCAGGGCAATCCTTGAAGTCAAACTTTAGTGAATTAGCTACGGCAATCGATGCTAACTCAAACCTGAGTTAGTGCTGGAGAAGCCCGTGCTCGGATAATCGTCTCGATGAGAATTGTTTCCGATTTTGATTCCCCTTAGTGGACCGCCACTAAGTTTGTTCTTAGGGAGTTGAATTGGCTACAAGCTTTTCCTCGTCCCCAACGATGGATCTAAACCACTTCAACCCGATGCACGCTCTCGGAATGAAACAATTGTGATGCCTAAAGATTAGGCTGATTGCCTAATCAATTTTACAGAGAATCTAAAAAGGAGTTGTTGAAGGATTGAAGTATTTTCCTAATCTCACGAGGTTTTTCGGGTTTGGCGTTGCTTTTGGCTAAAGGGAATTTAGTTAAGCATGGTTGGTGAAATAACCATACTTAATTAAACAAAGAAAAAAAAGGAGAAAAATGAAATGGAAAAATGGAGAACTCTTTATTAATCTCAACGAAGAAGAGAACAATGGAATGATTGATTATTTAATTAACCCCCAAAGTGGGGTATTTATAGTAGTTGAAAACCCTAAAAACCTAAGATGATAAATCCTAAATTTAAATAAAATTACATAAGATAAATATCCAAGTTTTGAAATTTAAAATAAAAATCCGGATGATAAGCTATCTTGATAAGTTATCTGAGTTGCTGACGTCATCTTCTAGAAGGTGCTGACGTGGCGCCCAGTCAGCATTCATGCCCTGGTTCATGCCCATGAATCTGCCCACGACTCCAGTATTTTCTGCAGCATTCCAACTTATTTCCAGCATTACGTAACCTGCATGAAAACAACATAAAAACAGCCCAATTAAGTCCTTCAAACATATATTCGATCAAAATAAAGACTAAAAACATAACCAAAATAAATACTTACCAGTCCCCTTCCCGAAATATTTTTGGGCGAACCTTTTTATCGTGGGCCCGCACCATCCTCTTTTGGTACATCTGACTGTGGCAAATGGCTTTCAGTCTCTTCTCCTCAATGAGATTCAATTGGTCAAACCGCGTTTGTATCCACTCGACATCTTCCAATTTTACTTCGTTCAAGATCCGAAGTGACGGGATTTCTACCTCAATAGGTAGAATCGCTTCTGTGTCGTAAACCAAAGAGTAAGGCGTGGCTACTGTGGACGTACGTATTGACGTTTGGTTGGCGAAAAGGGCAAATGGCAATTTCTCATGCCAGTTTCTAAAGGTGTCAGTCGTCTTCGATACGATTTTCTTGATGTTCTTGTTTGCCGCTTCTATTACTCCATTCATCTTGGGACGGTAAATGGTGGAATTGTGGTGGATGGTTTTGAATTGCTCACACACCTCATCCATCATTTTGTTGTTCAAGTTAGAAGCGTTTTTGGTGATGATTCTTTTTGGTAAACCATATCGGCAAATGATTTCTTTCTTTAAGAACTTGCAAACAGTTGCCCTTGTAATGTTGGCGTAGGAGGCTGCCTTTACCCACTTAGTGAAGTAATCAATGGCCATGAGGATAAAGTGATGTCCATTAGAGGCTTTTGGATGAATTTGACCGATGACATCCATGCCCCAAACAGCGAAAGGCCATGGCAAATTCATAGTGTGCAGCGGTAATGGCGGAGAGTGGACCTTATCGGTATATACCTGACATTTGTGGCACTTCTTCGCATAATCGATACAGTCTCCTTCATTGGTCGACCAAAAATACCAATATCTCATAATTTTGTGAGCCATCGAGAAACCATTAGCGTGGGTCCCGCACAATCCATCGTATACCTCAGCCAAGATATTCTTAGCTTCCCGAGCATCGACGCATCTTAGTAGTACCTGATCTCTTCCTCTTTTGTATATGACCTCCCCATCTAATATGTATCCCATTTCCATTCTCCTAATGGTCCTTCTGTCATTTTCATTGGCCTCTTAGGGATAGGTTTCGAACTTGATATATTGGAGGATATCAAAGTACTAAGGGTTTCCATCCGCCTCCTCTTCCAAGGCGTAGCAGTGAGCTGGTATGTAGAAGGTCTGCATTTTGATCGTTCTCATTTCTGCTTCGGTGCTTGCTTTAAACATGGAGGCCAAAGTTGCCAAGGCGTTTGCCATCTGATTGTCTTCTCTCGGGAGGTAAGCAAAGCTTATCTTCTCAAAGTTTTGGATTAGTTCTTGTATCATATCATAATACTTGACCAATTATGAATCTCTGGTTTCCCATTCTTTTCAGAGTTGAAAGATTACCAAAGACGAATCTCCAAAGACTTGAAGCGGCCTGACTTTTCTTTCGATGGCTGCATGTAACCTCATAACACATGCCTCATATTCGGCTACATTATTGGTGCAAAAGAACTCTAATCGACTTGTAAAGGGGTAGTAGACGTTTTCTGGCGAGATTAACATTGCTCCTATTCCATGACCTAGGGCATTGGAGGCGCCATCAAAATAGAGTTTCCATGATCCGTCTTCTAGGGTATCCTCCTCTCTCATGGTTGTATACATTACGTCTTCATTGGGGAATTTGAAATTCAAGGGTCCGTAGTCCTCTGAGGCCCGGTTGGCTAGAAAATCGGCTATTGCACTTCCCTTTATCGCCTTCTGACCCACATACACAATATCGTATTCGGACAATAGCATTTGCCAACGAGTCATCTTTCCGGTCAGAGTTAGTGGTATGGTACAACATATACTACCGGAGCCTCTTGGTAGCCCACACCAAGGCACAACATAACTTCTGGATGGGCGGATATCGGGTCTCATAATCGGTGTACTTCTTTCTTAAATAGTAGATGGCCTTCTCCTTCCTCCCGGACTCATCATGTTGCCCTAACACACAACCCATTGAATTCTCAAACACCGTCATGTATAGAACTAGAGGTCTTCCTAGTGTCGGGGCCACTAAGATTGGTGCCTTAGTTAAGTAATCCTTGATCTTATCTAGAGCTTCTTGGCACTGCTCATCCTATATTCTGAGATTGTTTTTCTGGAGTAATCTAAAAACGGGGTCGCATTTGTCGGTTAACTGGGAAATAAACTGAGATATATAATTCAATCTTCCTAAGAACCCTCGGACTTTCTTTTGTGTTTGAGGTGGGGGAAGATTTTTGATGGCCCTGACTTTGTCTGGGTCGATCTCGATCCTCTTTCGGCTGACCATGAAACCTAAGAGTTTTCCGGACATGGGGGCAAATGTGCACTTGGCTGGGTTGAGTTTTAGCTGATATTTCCTCAATCTTTGAAAAAGCTTCCTTAGATTCAGGATGTGCCCCTCCTCAGTTTGGGACTTAGCTACCATATCATCTACATACACCTCGATCTCTTTGTGCATCATGTCGTGGAAGAAGGTTACCATAGCTCTTTGATACGTGGCCCCGGCGTTCTTTAACCCAGATGGCATTACCTTGTAGCAATATGTCCCCCACATGGTTACAAAAGTGTTATTTTCCATATCCTTGGGATGCATTTTTATTTGGTTGTACCCCGAGAAACCATCCATGAACGAGAACCACGAGTGCCCTATGGTGTTATCCACTAGAGTATCGATGTGCGGCAACGGAAAGTTGTCTTTAGGGCTTGCCCTATTGAGATCTCTATAATCAACACACATACGAACCTTCCCGTCTTTTTTTCGGAACAAGGACTATATTGGCCACCCATTCGGGATACTTGGCGACTTGAAGAAAACCTGCCGCATATTGCTTCTTTACCTCTTCTCTAATCTTTAACAACATGTCTGCCCTCATCCGTCGTAATTTTTGTTGAATTGGCCTACACTCAGTCTTTATTGGCAATTTGTGTACCATAATATATGTGTCCAATCCCGGCATGTCTTGGTAAGTCCAAGCGAAGACATCCTTGAACTCTAGAAGCAACTCGATCAACTCACGCCTATTCTTGGACGATAACGTGGTGCCAATCTTTACTTCTCTCCTCTCTTCGTCGGTCCCTAGATCAATAATCTCTAATTCTTCTTGATGGGGTAGGATTTGCTTCTCTTCACTTTCCATTAATCTAAGCAATTCATCCGAGACCTCAAAATCTACATCCTCCTCCCCCTCATCAATTTCAACAGAGTACAAGGGCTGCCCAAAATCTATCTTGGCCATAGGTTCAAGATCATTCACATGACTGACCTCGGAGGTCCTGAAACAATGTTTAAAAAGAACATGTAGAACTAATGTTTTCATATATTAATAATTGAAAAATGTCTTGGACTAATTTGAAAAGAATTCAAAACTATTTCTAAAGCCCAAATAACTTGAAACTATGTTTAGGGGATGTTTTTCAAAGGTTTTTACATGTTTTCAAAGCCAAACTAAACAAAACCTTCCAGTGTCAAAACATTTTGAAACAGGTTTCGAAACGAGTCTTTTCTGGATGAGGATTTTGCCAAACATTTCGATACGGGTTATGCCGTTTCGATACACCTACGTGGCATCGACCACAACGGTCATAAACTCCCAACGGCTATTTCCCCACTAACATTTAAATGTAGATCGTTTCGATACAGGGAAAGGCATTTCGATACGGGTGTTTCGAAACGGCCAAGAGCGTTTCGATGCGAGTGCTACATCAGACTGCAACGGCTCTTTCTACTTGAAGAGCGTATCGAAACGGGTTCGAGCGTTTCGATACGGGTAGCTGCAGAACTGCATTTATGGTGGGAAATTATGTCTCCAACGGCTCCAATTCATCCCAATGGCTAGTAACGGCTACGAACTCAAAGAGGAGTATAAAAGGGACCTCCAAGCATCAAGTAATGGTTAATGCTTCAATTGTCAATCAACAAATGATCAAAAAATGTCTTTGTACTTAAATTGTCATTTCTTTGTATAGACAAACACTAGTTAGCCAAAATTGTTAAATTTGCTCAAGTGTTTTAGGTTTTGGGTGAGAGCTTAATTGTGCAAACAAACACCTATTAGAGGGATTTGTGTTTGCTTATCTTTTCTCTTGTAATGAGGGTTTGATCAAGGCTTTGGGTAGAAAGCTTGATCGGTGTATAAGGGTTTCCTCCTAAGCCTAGAAAAGGGGACGAATAAATCGTTGATTGATTGGAAATCCTTAGTGGGAAGCTAAGGTAGTGGATGTAGACCTTGGTTAGAAGGTTGAACCACTATAAATCATTGTGTCATTTATCTTTTTAGCTTCCACACCACATCCACCCAAAATTCCACTTCTCCACAACTTAGCGAGCAAGAACGATTGAAGGAATCGAGCACCTCAAAACTCAACAGAACATATATTGGGAAGTGAAATAATACTATTATTGTAAAATGAATAAATAAGTAATGAAAGAATGCAATGAATGAGATGTTTTCCATTTGAGAAAACATTGGGAAGCGTCTCTTTCATTAAATAAGTTGAAGCAGAAGCCCTTTATAAAAGATCCCTATTGCTCACGGGCAAAAGTAGATAGGGTTGGTTCTGAGCATTACTTTGATTCTGACCTAAAAACTAAAGGAAGATCCACACTGGTCCAATTATCAAGTGTCTCCCCTGGGAGGCAGGGACAAATCCTGGCTAAGAGCTGGTTGTTTTGTCCATCCTCCACCATGACATTGATGTCCATTTCCTCTAATGCCTCGCTGAGCTCTTCTTCCTTACTGAGTCGGGCAACCTCTCGATTGTTCTCATATATCTTCTGTTCCACAGTGACTATCCCACCAGACGAGAAGATTTCTTTCATATCGGTATAAGTTATGGGCTCCTACGGGATGTCCGCGCCTTTGAGCCTGGCCTTCCTTTGATCTTCTCTCTTCTTCCATTCTTGCTTCCTTTGCTGAAAGTTGGGCTTGAAGCCTAGCCAAAACTTGTTTTGCTTGTTAATGACGTTATTCACGCGCAAGCACCCCTGAAGATTATTCCCGATACCTCTTACTTTCTTGGTTCCCCACCCTAGAGTTTCTCGGACTGTCATCTTGGTGCAGTTGGACAGTCGATAGCGTGGGATCTTACTTCCTTCCGCCACAAAAGTGGTGCTCGCAAATTCTAAGGCTCTAAAGGAACACTCTAAGGCCTCTTCGTCTGTCTGTATGTAAGGGCATCAGTGGTTATAGAAGCAATGATATCTTGCTCGGCTTCTACGCTCACCAACTTCCCATCAATGACAAACTTAACTTTTTGATGTAGTGACGAGGGTACAACACCCGCCGAGTGAATCCAAGGCCTACCCAACAAACAATTATAGGTTGGCCGGATGTCCATCACCATAAAGTCAACCACGTACTCGGTTGGTCCAATCATTAACGGCACTTCGACCTTTCCTATTACTTCTCTTTGAGTCCCGTCAAAAGCTCTAACGGAGTTGTGACAAGGCTTTATGTTATAACTGTCAATAGGCAACCTTTGTAGGGTGGCCATTGGTAACACATTCAAAGCTGATCTGTTATCGATAAGCACACCTGGTAGAATATGCCCCTTACAGTGGGTAGTGATGTTTAAAGCCTTGGTTGACCCCATGCCCCCATCTGGGATCTCGTCATCACTGAAGGTAATGTAATTATCGACGTCGATGTGTCCCACTGATATGTCGTCTAGGACAAAGGTTTGGCTTAACACCTTTAGTAATGCATTCTGGTGCTTTTTTGAGCTTAAAAGTAACTCGAGTATCGAGATTCGTGCTTGTTGTTTCCAGTGTTGCTCGACGATGCTATACTCACTGTGCTTCAAAAATTTTAGGAATTATTGAGCTTGTGTTTTCGTGACTGGTTGATGGATCTTTGGCGGTGGATCTTCTCCAAAGATCTTCTCAGGTTCGCCCCCAACCTCCTTTTCTTTTTGCCTTGGTTCTTCCGTAGCTTTAGATGTTTCCGGCGAATAGCATCTACCACTTCTTGTGAAATTCTCCACCTCATTTACCTCTTCGGAGTCCTACTCTGTTGGCTCTTCTTGCACCGGCTCTTTCCCTTTGGACAACTCCTCGCCCTCTTGCGGCTTGGGAACCTCCGGTACGGAGATATGCGCGGTATAGTTCCATGAGATCTTTCGGGTATCCTTAAAAGGAAACGATGTCGGCACTGTTATCACAATCTTGGGGGCGCCTTAGTACTTACCACTTGAGGTGATTCTCCTTCTTTCGGCTAGATTGAGATCCTAAACGGTCTTTCAACTTCATACGGAACCTTAGGGCTATCTGACGTGCAGACTTCCCACTTTTTCTTTCCGTCGAATTTTTCAAAGAAAATGATCTCCTTATTGTCCATCATCTTCATAACCCGTTGCTTAAAATCTTCGCAACTCTGGATGTCATGTCCCTCCTCTTGGTGATACTCACAGTAAGGGCCACAACCCTTTTGCACAATCACCATGCCTCGATCAATTTGGCATGCCATATACAATTTCTGGAAAACCCACCTTAATGGGAATTTGATATCAGACACACTTCATTTCTCTCTCCTAGTATACTCCTCTTCAATAGCATTAACACCCCGGCCCACATGGTTTCGTAGTGGGTTGGTGGCCGCATTCAGCTCATCTAATTGCAACACCCCTATCTAGATTAGGTTTTGCATGAACTTCTTGAACGCGATGCAATTTTCTATCGTGTGCCCTGGAACGCCAACATGATATTCGCAATTCACCTTACCATCGTACCACGCGGGAAAAGGTGGTTCAAATGGAGAGATATAATGGGGCCTGACCAAATCGGCCTTGTGCAACTGCGAGTGTAACTCGGCATATGATACTGGTAGGGGAGTAAATGACATCTTCTCACTTTCCTTCCTTGGCGGCCTCGACTCTTTGTTGTTATGGCCTTGCCCACCTCCGATCGTGTTTTTTGGTTGGGAGATGGTAAAGTTCTTTGGGGTATTATAAGTCCCCACGACATTTACCTCACTATCGTTCCTCTTGTAATTCCTTCGAGAGTTCTCTCCACTGTCAATCCTCTTACTTTTTTAGCCACTTCGATGGATTCGCCGGTTCTTACCATATCTGTAAAATTTTGACTGGTGTTGTTGTAAAGTGTCCACAAGTCCTATATTTCATGCACATTCCACCTCTTACTATTACTATTTTTAAGCTCATTTTAGGCATAAGTAGGTTCATACATAGCATTGTACAATATTTCTTTGTTTTACTTTACCTTGTGCATGGACTACAAAACGAACCAAGCTAACCAATCCTCGTGGGATTCGACATCGTATATACTATAACTTGGTAGGAGTGTGCACTTGCACTCTCACAAAAAGGGAACACCTACATGCCCTACAAGTTTTTGGCGCCGTTGTCGGGGATTGGTAATAGCGAACTTCGTTTTTCAATTTCTGCACCTTTTATTTACTTTGTATTTTATCTCTATTTTTAATCGGAAAAAAAAAATTACAGTATCCTTTGCGAGTGTATGCCCAGGGCAAACCCTAAAGGAAATCTCCTCTTTTACGATGATCTCGAACGACAGACAAGAGCAATTAAGAAGGAACTCAGGGAAGTCCTGAAGAGAAACAAAGAAGACAAGGGAAAAGCGAGGGTAAACATGGTAAATGAGGACCCACAAAATGATGCCGCGAACGGCAGGGGCGAAAAGCACGACTTGCCGCTTAGAAGTCTGCAAGATCATCCACGGAAGGATCCCCCACATCCTCCCAGGCCGCCCCAAATTTGAACAACTAGGGATTATCTAGAACATGACTTCTAAGGGTTCGAACCAATAGTGACAGAACCTGATATAGGGGTGGACCATTTTGAGCTAAAGCCTGTCATGTTCAACATGATAAATACACTAGGGCACTTTGGAGGGACTGCCACAAAAGATGTACGACAGCATTTACAAGGATTCCTAGACATTTGCAGAGCATTTAAAATACATGGAGTCCACCAGGATGTATTACGGTTGAGGTTATTTCCCTATTCACTGAGGGATAGGGCTAAACAATGGTTGAATAGTCAGTCGGGTCTTTCAACACATGGACGGAGCTCTGAAAAGATTTTCTAGACCGCTTCAGCCCATCCAACGTCACTGATAGGTTGTGAAATGAGATCAAAGCCTTTAGACAAGGGGGTGAAGAGCTGATGTACGAGGCATGGGAGCGGTACCAACAGATGCTGAATAACTGCCTGCTACAGGTCTTCTAGCTTGGACACAGGTATCCATATTCTACAATGGGGTTAACTACCCAACTCTGATGATGATAGATGTCTCGCCCAATGGGATCATTCTCGATAGATCCCTAGAGGAAGCACTGCGGCTCTTGAACCAAGCCGCTAAAAATGACTACAAGTACCCAACAGCCCGCCGAGGTGGCACTAGGTGACCAACCACCGCAAATGAGGTGGAAGCCTCTGAATCTGTTAACGCCCACCTAGATACACTAACGGAGCTTGTAATGAAGATTGTGCAACCCCCTGGGAAGGTCTAAAAAGTAAAGGCTGTGGAGTCGTTCTGTGGTGAAGGTGGGGGCAACCACGATTCCTATGTCTGTGTCGTATCCGCCAATTATATGGGAGGATATAAGAGGAAAAACATACATGCTCAGAATACCTACAACCCAGGATGGAAGAACCATCCTAACTACTCTTGGAGCAACCCTAGAATTGTTGCAAACCCATCACAGCAACGGGGGGATTATCAACAAAACATGCCACGACAGTTGCCACCACAGCAACATGACACAAACACTTCCTCTTTAGAATCTACCTTGCATACTTTCATGTCCCGTACTAATGATTTCATTTTTAATACAAATAAGTTCATTGATAAAACCGAATCTTTCATGTACAGGACAGAAAGCAGGATGAACAACCAAGAGGCAGCTATAAAAAATCTGGAGACGCAGTTCGGGAAATTTGCTCAGATCATCAGTACTAGGCCAATGGGTGGATTACCTAGTGACACTGAAATAGCAAAAGGATAATCACATGAAAAGTGCAAGGTTGTAACAACCAGAAGCGGGATAACATTATAGGACCCATCCATGGCTGCTACAAGAGAAACATCACATGTCGAACCAGTTCGACCCGTCGAAAACTCTACTACGACAGCACCAGAACATGAATCAGCAAATAACATTGGGAATGAACGGACAGATCCTGAACCAACCACCACTCTCCAAAATAGGGTGCCCATCAAAGAAAAAAATGTCAACCTTGTACCTCCACCACCATTTCCCAAAAGACTAAAAAAACATAAACAAGAGATGCAATATAGAAGGTTTTTGGACGTTCTAAAGCAAGTCAAATCAACCTTCCACTGATAGAGTTGATTGAACAAATGCCCAACTATGGCAAGTTCTTAAAAGATATGGTATCCAAGAGAACAAGGATTAGGGAATTTGAAATAGTAGCGGTAACAGAAGGATGCATGGCTATGCTGCACAATAAAGCACCGCCCAAACAGAAAGATCCATGCAACTTTATAATCCCCTGCGAAATAGGCAGCAACCACTTCGTACAAGCATTATGTGACTTAGGGGCGAGCATAAACTTAATGCCAAAATCTGTTTTCCAAAAACTATGAATAGGAGACACTCGCCCAACAACGGTGATGCTTTAGTTGGCTGACAGAACATATGTACAACCGGAAGGAAAAATGTAGGACATCCTGGTACAGATGGATAAATTTATTTTTCCTACCGATTTTCTATTACTGGACTGTGAAGCAGATGAAAAAGCACTAATAATCTTGGGATAGCCTTTCCTTGCTACGGGCAGAACACTGATCGATGTGGAAAAAGGCGAACTTATGATGAGGATAGACGATAAACAAGTGAAACTGAACGTTTTCCAATCCATGAGATAGGCTGAAGATCCGGAAGAATGCCAGCTACTGGATGCCATCTCAGAGTTCAACCTTGAAGTCAACAGACCCTACCTATAGCAAGACTGCCCAGGCAGCAACTTCGGCAGCTGCCTCGGCAGCCATTTAGAGAACTGCCTAGAAGATGAACAATGTGATGAGTGGATGGAGCAGGAAACGGAAGAACGAGAAGAGGCATAATGGGTAAAAAATAGACCAGGTAAGTACTTTGAACCTCTAAATTACACAGAAAAGGGGGCAAGATGTTCAGACCATCCACCAAACAACCTCTCACTCTTGAGTTAAAAGCCCTACCTGCACAGCTTAAATATGTTTTCCTGGGACCTAATAATACACTGTCAGTAATCATTTATTCGAAGTTGCAGCCTACATAGGAACAACAATTGACTGCGCTACTGCGACAACATAAGAATGCAATAGGCTGGACCATTGCAGATATAAAGGGAATCAACACTGCCATTTGCATGCATAAAATCCAGGTTGAGCATGACCAAAAACCAATTGTAGATGCCCATAGGAGATTAAATGAGGTCATGAGAGAAGTTGTCAAAAAGGAAAACATCAAGTGGTTAGATGCTGGTATCAAATATCCAATTTCTGACAGCGAATGGGTAAGCCCGATACAATGTGTACCAAAGAAAGGTGGCATAATTGTGGTAAGCAACGATAATAACGAATTAATACCAACTCGAACAGTAACGGGTTGGCGAATATGCATGGATTACCGCAAGTTAAATAAAGCAACAAAAAAATATCATTTCCCATTACCTTTTATTGATCAAATGCTTGACCGCCTTGATGGCAAACCGTTATATTGCTTTTTGGATGGATATTCAGGTTACAACCAAATCGCCATCGCATTGGAAGACTAGGCCAAAACAACCTTCACTTGCCCATATGGCATCTATGCTTTTCGAAGAATGCTAATCGGTTTGTGCAATGCCTCGACCACATTCTAGGGATGCATGATGGCCATCTTCTCCGACATGATAGAAGATTTCATAGAAATCTTCATGGACAACTTCTCTGTCTTCGGCAATAGCTTCGACAGCTGCCTCGACAACCTTGAAAAAGTGATGACCAGATGTGAGGAAACAGACCTTGTGCTTAACTGGGAAAAATGTCACTTTATGGTCGACGAAGGCATAGTCTTGGGGCATAAAATTTCCGCATAGGGAATAAAAGTGGACAAAGCCAAGATTGAAGTAATAACCAACTTGCAACCGTCAATCGCTGCCAAGGGCAATCGAAGTTTTTTGGGACACACGGGTTTCTATCGAAGATTCATTGAATATTTTTCTAAAATTTCTAAATCGCTGTGTACTTTGCTGGAACAGGACAAACCATTCATCTTCGACGAGGCATGCCAGGAGGCATTCAAAACCTTAAAGGAAAAGCTAGTCACAGCACCTGTTGTAGTTCCCCCTGACTGGAGTCAACCCTTCAAACTCATGTGTGATGCTAGCAACACTGCCTTCGGTGCCGCCCTAGGACGACGCAGAGATAAGATCTTTCACGTTAAATACTATGCCAATAAAACACTAAATCCTGCCCAGACCAACTACACCACTACAAAGAAAGAACTGCTGGTAGTAGTATTCGCCTTTGATAAGTTTCGACCCTACCTGATTGGCACAAAGGTGATAATTCACATAGACTATTCTGCCTTAAGGTACATGTTCACAAAGAAAGACGCAAAGCCCCACCTAATCCGGTGGATAATACTGCTGCAAGAGTTTGACGTAGAAATTCGAGACAAAAAGGGCACAGAAAATCAAGTGGCAAACCATCTCTCTCGGCTTGAGAATAGACAAGAGAAAACCACCCACAACAAAATTCAAGATGAATTCCCTGACGAACAACTACTACTAGCCTCTGCCCTAGAAGCTGAAGGACTATTACCTGCCGCCCACGCAGAAGTCGCGGCAGCAACATCAATAGACACACCCTGGTACGCGGATATTGTAAATTATTTAGTATCTGGTGTTTTGCCTTATGAACTTAACTTTTAAGGGAAGAAACGATTCCAACATGATGCTAAGCATTATTTTTGGGACGAGCCTTTCTTGTTTAAAAACTGTGCAGACCAGGTTATCAGACGGTGTGTTCCAGAGGATGAACAACATGCCATACTCTCACAATGCCACGCAGCACCGTATGGATGCAATTTCGGAGGACATCGCATAACAGCAAAAGTGCTGCAATCATGGTTCTTTTGGCCGACACTGCATAAAGACACACAAGCATTCTAGAAACAATGTGACAGCTGCCAAAGGACAGGAAACATATCAAGAAGAAATGAAATGCCCCTTCAAACAATCCTGGAGGTCGAGTTATTCGATGTTTGGGGGATATATTTTATGGGACCATTCCCATATTCGTGTGGAAACATGTATATCCTTTTAGCAGTTGATTATGTTTCTAAGTGGGTAGAAGCCATTGCCACCACTTACAATGATGCAAAGACCGTTCATAGGTTCCTACGAAAGAACATCTTCACAAGGTTCGGAGTACCAAGAGCAATCATTAGTGATGAAGGCACCTATTTCGATAACAGATTAATTGCGAAGGTACTCCAGAAAGTGGGGGTCAAGCAAAAGATTATCGCGGCCTATCATCCACAAACAAATGGGCAGGCAGAAATTTCAAACATAGAAGTCAAGACCATCTTGGAGAAAGTTGTAAACCTTAATAGAAAAGATTGGTCATTGAAACTAGACGATGCTCTTTGAGCATATCGAACAGCATACAAAACACCACTAGGAATGTCTCCATATCGTCTAGTATACAGAAAGGTCTACCATCTCCCTGTCAAAATAGAACACAAGGCGTATTGGGCAGTCAAGGCTATTAACATGGACTGGAAACAGGCTGGGGAAAAGAGACTACTAAATCTGACAAAAATGGAAGAATTCCAGCGGGAGGCATACGAGAACGCCAAGCTGTAAAAGGAAAATATCAAAAAATGGCAGGACAGTAAGATCCTGCATCGACAGTTCCTGCCAGGGTAGCAAGTACTGCTGTTCAATTCCCGCCTCATACTGTTTCCTGGGAAGCTAAAATCCATGTGGTCAGGACCCTACGAAATAGTCCAAGCCTTCCCACATGGCGTTGTGACGATAAACTTCATAAATGGAGGGACAGGGTTCAAGGTTAATGGGCAGCGACTAAAGCACTACATAGGGGACTCTGCCATAAAAGAACATGAAGTATTCTCATTAGGGGATGACCACCCCACTGTGACATAACCTTCTATTGTCCTCTATTTACTGTTTTAGTAGGAGTAGTTTTAGGATTTGGTTTCATTTGTTTTAGTTTTCTCTTTATTCCCGTCTCACAATTAATTCTAAAGGTCCAAACCCAACAACCGCAAAGTACGAGGCATTTATGTCAAGCCCGCTGTTGTAACCTGCTAATAACAACAACCTAAGTCTTCTTCCCTTTTTTCTCTCTTTTATTTATTTATTTTTCATGTTTGTGCATTGAGGGCAATGTCCATCTCGAGTTTGGGGGGATAGCTCTTGCATCTTTTATCTAGGCATACTTGGTTGCATTGTACCTGCCTTAGTAATAATCGAAAAAGAATAATTTGTTATGACTTGTGCCTATGATAGGATAGCTGATTAATTTATTTTCGCACCTAATAAAAACTAAACTTAAACTTGGGAAAAGCATGAAAGATGACTTAGAATTTTTTTTTGCCTAAAATTGTCAAACACCTCTGTTACTTGCTGAATGTGTTAGAATATTTGATGAACATTTCCTGTTTGTTTTTAGAATTCTTTGCAAAATTCTAACAATGATTACAGGTAGCCGCCGAGGCAGGTTAAAGAAACAAAAAAATACAGCACTACCACGGGAGTAGAATCAAAAACAAGGAATAGTGTTGTTTTACCCTAGAAGTGCCCACAACAGGCTCCAGGAAGAATCATGTGCGAGGACACTCCGCTGCTATAAAAGTCCATGAATCTGAAAGCCTTAAAGTGATAGACAAATTAGCATGAGTGAACGAAAGCCTTCACGGGATGACTCTACTCCAAGGATTCGGGGTTTTGTAGTTTGATCCTATCTAAACTTCAAACCTATAAGAGTATTTGTGATAAGTTGAAGCCCTCATTGCCATGATTGAAAGTAATATGCTTAATTGTGCTGCCTCGGCAGCAACCTTTAAATCACAGCAGAATCTTTGTTTAATCATTTATTTTGCATATTCAGCCTGTTTACAGACATGCACACACCACACTAGCATGAGAAATTTAATTTTGAGTTATTTTCTTGCTTATTTCTCTTCACTAATTTAATATAGGTGCCACAACCTTGAGGCATAAAATCAAGTTAAAAACAAGTTCTTCTTTCTGATTATTATTAGAGCAAGTATTTTAGGTTGCATTGCTTGAGGACAAGCAATAGTTCGAGTTTGGGGTGTGTAAAGTGTCCACAAATCCTATTTTCATGCACATTCCACCTCTTATTATTACTGCTTTTAAGCTCATTTTAGGCATAAGTAGGTTCATACATAGCATTGTACATTATTTCTTTGTTTTACGTTGCTTTTATAACTTATCGTTTAATTGGTAAACAAGAGATACTATTTTAGTGTGTTTTTGTATTTAGGTACTAAAGGCTGAAAGAGGGTACTGAGGAGCTGAAAATGCAATGTTGAGACAAAAAACCTAGGAGCTGTACTGATGCAGCTCCAGCAGAAGACGGTTGTTGTCGAGTAATGTTGTTGCCGACCTTGCTGCCCACGACAGCTGATTATGGAGTTGGAGAACTGGAGTGCGATCTGTAAAGCTAAAAATCATGAGTCTATCGCCACCATCCACCTGATTTTTCGACGTTTGTAGTAGCAGCCAGAGCCGCCAAAGTGAGACCACAAGGTTACTTACGGGCTAAGGAAAACGAGATAAAGTCCACATTCAAAGCAAATAAGTCAGAGTTTAAAGTCACATTAAATGTGGAAAGCTACTTTTGATGAATTCTAGTTTATGGACGACTTAGCCTAGTTATTTGTCTATAAATACATTGTACTCCTAGTTCAGATCATCTTAGGTTTTCTATAGACATAGCTAGCATTCTCTGCCACCGACATGTTCTAAACTTCATTTGGGTTAGGGTTATGTTGTAAATTAGCTGTGAAACGGTTGTAATAGGTTTTGAGTTGTTTTTCAATAAAATATTCCAAGTTTTCTTAATCTATGCACTTCATTCTTTCAATTAGTCCTAACCGTCAGTTGAGAGAATCCATTTAGGGGGTACGAAAGTGTCAACTTCACGAAAGAGTTAAGCACGGTCACAACGTGCTGAGGCGTGACTAACTTGGTTCCAAAAGTTCACAAGTTTTAGTGGCTAAAAGGGATCACCAACCGAGTTGACTAGCCTGTGTTAGGTTTACGCTGAGATTGCTAGGTATTGCCTACGTCGCGCTAGCTTTCGAGCATCCTTGCCTAGAAATAGGAAGGATCACTGTCGACTATCCCGCCGAACTTGGAATATCTGCCAGACTTGCCGCCAAGACTTATTTTTGTTCCACCTGCCGAGACAGCGAAAGTTGCAGGGGCAGTGACCCACTGTGGCTGCATGACAGGGTCGTAGCTGCCACCCGCCATACCCGCCGATGCAGCATATCGTAGCAGTGCAAAACAACTTAGCCTTTTACAACGCAATTTCACACTAAGTGACGGCATAACCTTGCATGCTTTATCAACCTAAATCACTTTTTTAATCATTTGTGCTTTACTTTACTTTACTCTTCAATCCAACAATCACTTTACTTGTGTTTTTACTTTACCTTGTGCAGGGACTACAAAACGAACCAAGCTGACCAATCCTCATGGGATTCGGCATCTTATATACTATAACTTGGTAGGAGTGTGCACTTGCGCTCTCACAAAAAAGGAACACCTACACGCCCTACAGTTGTTTATCAAACGATCAAACAAGGCGCCTTCAAAGTGTTTACAAACATGGGTGTAACTTTGTATTCAGGGATTAGTGGCTGAATTTGAGCGGCCACATCACGCCACCTCTGAGCATACTGGCGTAAAATCTCATTCGATCTTTGTTCCATACCTTCCAACATGATTCGATTAGGGGTCATGTCCGTTACGTGCTTGTATTTTTCCACAAAGGCCCTTGAGAGGTCATTCCCCGATTTAATGTTGACCTGACTGAGCTGAGTGTACAACCGGGTTGCCGAACCTGTTAAGCTATCCTGAAAGTAGTGAATGAGTAATTTTTCATCCTTTATGAAAGCTGCCATCTTTCGGAAATACATAGTGATATGGGCAGAAGGGCAAGTTGTCCCACATACTTGTCGAAGTCGAGAACCTTAAACTTTGGCGGTATTACCAAATCCGCAACAAGACTTAAATCACTAGCATCATTTCCTTGTTCATCTATCCCTTGTAGTGCCTTAAACTTTTCCTCAAAAAACAAAATCTTTCTTCGTATTTCCTCTCCATTTTGGCTCTAATTCGTTCTTCCACCTCGTTCATCACGCTTAGGTCTGATACTTCATTTTCGGGGCCTTCCCCTACTTCCACTGACTGATTGGCTGAGGAGCCCACATGGCAGTTGGAAGGTGCACCCGTAGGTTGATTAGCGGGTGTTCCTCCGAGATTGATGTGCACTCTCTTCCCGGTTGCCGATGCTCCCAGCTGGATATGTGATGTAGTCTCTTTTACCCCCCTTCTCATTTGAACTGTCTCCCGATCTTCCCTCTTTGCTGGATTTCTTTGCAAGCAACTCGGTCATCTGGGCGATAATGGTGGTTTGTGATTGGGCGATCTGGTCCTTAATATTTTGTTCGATTCTATCCAATCGACCCTCGAGGTCTTTTTGACTTTGTTCAACCACGACCATCCTTTCTTCCATTGCTCACGACTGAGAACGGGTGGCGTACGAACGCGGAATGGTTGTAGATTGAGATTCTACCACTGTAATAATATTTTTTCAACATTAATTTATTATTATTTGATTGACTAATGCATGTTATGTTATGAGATGGTGCATGAAATGGGTTAGTGTCAGATAAACACGGTTAATATGATAAGAGAAATAAATCAAGCATGAAACAAGCAACCGTATTTATCCTGTCTAATACACCTAGGTTATTCGTATGGCTCTAATGGGGTGGGTCTTTTATGTTCGCTACATGCAATTTTGGTACTAGGAGGTACTCGAATTGTCCTTGTTGTTCCATACTAAGGGTAGCAAAGTCCCCGATCATCACCCATTATAGGCTCATCTCAACCGAGTTCAATTCGAGGGGACCCTTTAGCTATATCCGTACGGAGAAACGATATTCCCACGAAGATATAGGGTATTCGAGCCTCGAAGGTACATACTAGGCCCATACGGAAGAACGATATCCCCACGAAAGCACTAGCGTTTCCCCCCACATCGACAAACAGGTTTATATGTCCAATTTTAAATGTGTTTGAAATAAACTCACTTTTATAAACAAATATCGATTGAATTTATCACTTTAATTCGCAACTTTCAATATTAATTAAGCGGTACAGTTTTTTTGGCTTGACTCTCCTTTTTTGAAAACAAAATTTTTTGTCCCCAACGGAGTCGTCATGCTGTAGCGACGTTTTTTTAAAAACATCGAGTGGTATCACTACCCCTTGCTTCGGTGTCACTTAGAAGAATCAAGTTTTAATTCAAAATGAATTTTTAAAAGAAATTGATTAAACTAGAGTCGACGCCGGCAATTTTAAAAGGTAGACCGGACACCGAAGTTAAAACCAGAGATTTTAAAAAGGTTCGGGAGTCGGTTACACGCGAGGAAGGATGAGCACCCCCGTCATGCCCAAAATTGGTACCAAAATTATTACCGCTTAATTATTATTAAACTTTGCGAATTAAAGTGATGAATCGTATCGAAATTTGGTTATACGGGTGAGTAGATTTTAAAAGTCTTAATATTCGAGAATAAACGTCCGAACCACCACCATTACGACTGGTACTGGCCTTCTTCATTCCCGAATAAAAAGACATCCCATTTCATTTTATATTCCGGATGCAACTTATGAGAGTACATAAACGAGACATAAAATTGTACGAATAATCAAACAAAATATAGAAAATGAAAAAAAAAAACATAAAAAGGCAAGTACGAATATGATATGTTTTGGCATAAACACCCTTAACTAACATGATAACATATTTTAAAAAGGACGAACATGGAAATATAATGTGAAGGCATATATACTAATATGATAGAAAATGCTAAAAATAAGAGTGCACTTACTAACCATTGTCACATACTACATGATTCCGAAATAAAGAAAATCACAAGAAAATTGGGCAACCAAGAATGCACATTCATATCACATTACCAAGATAACCACATTATTCCAATGTATGTTGATCATAACAAGTAAATGAATAAATAAAAGGAAGACACATAATAAATTAAAACATGATAATGCATGTGAGCAATTTGGTATTTGTTTTTTATTTGAAAATTTGCAATTTGGGACCAAAACGTAATAGACGTTAAATCTTGGGGTTGGAAACGAGTTGAAACTAAAATAAAATCAAAGACACGAAAAGGGACGAAATTGATAAAATTCTCAAATTCAGTGGCCAAAACATCGGGTTTTTTTAAAGGTCTGGAAAATCAATTCGAAAATATAGACGTGCTTAAGACGAAATATACCCCAAATTTTTAGAAAACAAATCGACGGGTAGAGGGGTGAAAATGAATGGTTTCGAAAACATAGAAGAGCTTGAGATGCGATTTGAAAAGAACAAAATGGCTCGGATGGGGATTTCAAAAAGGCAGAATGGCACGAGAGGGATTAACCTTATTTTGAAATGTTAAAATCAGAGAAATGCCCAAAAATTTGTCTCCTTTGGGTAAACACGGATCTTTTGAAAAACCAGAGGGCAAATCCCCTTTTCCCAAAACAACCAGAAGCCCTAACCCTTCCTCTTGGCCTTTCCGTTCGGCGGATGCCCATCATCGATGTCGGCAACGTTTCTCCGACCTCTTCAAAGAAAAACAAGCTTTCTCCTTTTTTCAAAACCGAAAGTGAAAACCTTTTTCATTTGTTGTTGTTTTTTTAGGGTCGTTCGCGTGCTTTCCTTTCATCGACTCACCACACGCGACCTTTGCACGGTTGGAGGCATATCGTCGATGAGAGGACAACATTGAAACGAGAGATAAAGCGAGACGGCTCCCCGAAAATGAGACGCCGAAAAAGGTAAAAAAAACGAAACCTTTGGCTCTTTCTTTTTCTTTCTTATGCATGAAATTTCTAAAAACGAAGAAGGAACTACCTCTGAAATTGCTTCTATTGCTCAAGTTCGAAATCACCCTTTTTCTCTCTAGGGTTACACTTTGTTTCTTGGTTTTCTTTTATACCGGGATTACATTAAAGTAAAACAAATCTAAAAGTGAATTCTCTCTTTTTTGTCTCTGATCTCTACCTTTGTCTAGTTGACCTTAGGGGTTTTTTGTCCTTGAATTGCATTTGGTATTCTAACTGTCGTGTTTTTTCTTAGTGCATGTCGGTCTTGCCGAAACGGGAAAGGAGTGTGGTGATGGCAGAGAGCGTGGGCGCGCGACGGGAGCAGATGGGTCAGACTGGCCTCGGCACGCGCGCGTGGATAAGTCAAAGGGTCATGCGTTGGGGGCGTGACGATCTAGGACCGTTAGATGATGTGAGATCCAACGACCACGATGAAGACGGTGCCATATGGGAGACAGGACGCTAAGGTTTCAATCCGAGACGAAATCTGGACCGCCAGATCTAAAACAGATCTGACGGCTACAAGCAAGTACGGCGCGTCTTGGTCGTAACCCTTGCTAGGGCTTTGCTCGAGACTGGATTTGGACCGTCAGATCGCATCTCAATCTGACGGTTGTGGGCTTGCGATGTGAGATTGAACCATGGGGCTTCTAGGGTTTCATCCAGGATCCAATTTGGGCCGTCCGTTGGTATTCGATCTGACGGCTGGGGATGAAACGCGGCGCCTAGCCTGATGTTAACCCTTGTTAGGTTTTTTGGAGGGCTCGATCTGGACCGTTAGATCGCCACCAGATCTAACGGCCTTTGACTGGCTGCGCAAGAGAAAAAGAATATTAGGGTTTTTCATGTAGGCTAAGGGTTATTGTATTATTCGGGCTTAACATATTATTATTATTATTGGGCTTTTGGTGTATGTGGACTGTTATTAATGAAATTTGGGCTCTCTTTATTCATTCTTTCATTTATTTTATTTTAGTATTAGTAATGATAGTCATAATAATAATGATAAAGACTAACAATAAAACAATAATAACCATAATAATCAATGATGAAAATGTTACGACATATGATATAATAATATAAAGATATAATGTTTAGGGATTTTCTAACTTAATAATAACAATATGGTAATACTAGTAATAGTATAATAATATTTTGGTTTTTCTTTTTAATTGAAAAATAGTAAATATACATATATATGTATATATCATTTTTCTTCTTCTTCCTTTTTTTCTCTTTTCTCTTTTTTTAAACAATAATAAAAAGCTCATCTTATTAAGCCCAACGTTAAAAATAAAATTTGAAACAATTTTATTAAGCCCGGACAAAAATTAGTGATTACAAACCGGAGTGAACCACATTACTGTAGCCGATGGTAAAAATGGAAGACTTCATATTCAACAAGAGAGCCTTGGCCGGGAAGGTCTAAAATTAGGTTAAAATTAGGCGCATTTTTTTGTAGCTACATAAATTCTTACCATTTTGGTAAGAATTTGTGTAGGATGGATAAGAAATTGTGTAACTACATAATTATTGTGTAACTACAAAAATTCTTATTATTTGTGTAACTACTTAATTATTGTGTAACTACAAAATTATAATGTAACTACACAAATTCTTCTATGATAACTTAAGCTCTTACCATTTGTGTAAGAATGTGTGTAGATTGTGTTGATCGTAAAGAATTGTGTAACTACATAAATCTTTATCATTTTTATAAAAAATTGTGTAACTCGCGCCTAATTTTAGCTTAATGGTAAGAGTGTCTAACCCTAGATGCTCCCGCCTTGGCCCAAGCCATAGTCAATTCCCAGTTAACACCAAACTATGTATATCTATATGTATATATATGTGTATATGTATGTGTATGTGTATGTATATTTATATGTATATATATATATATATTAAGAGTGAGTATTTAATCAAGTCTAATAAAAATAATTAATGATTGTCGATCGATAATTAACATCTAAAATAATTGTAGATCGTCGACTAACTAAAATTAAAAAAAATAGCTGGCTGCGTTCTTTGATTATTTTGAAAGAAAAACTAGAGTAGATTATTTTGAAAGGAAAAGTAATGTATAATTTTTTTTGACGGATAATGTATGCATATGATAATAATATTAATATCTGTTCAAAATTGGCACTTGTACCTTTTCTCATTAATTATTTGTTTGAATGTGTTAAAAGCCCCATAACTTTTGGGGGGAAATTATTTTTTTAATATTTTTACACTGGATTAAGTTTATATGCTCTGAAATTTAATTAATTTGTCAGTTTGACCAATTTAGTATTAAATCTAATATTTTTCAAAATTAGTACTTCGTATTGAATGGGTACAAAAAACTTAAAGTCAAACGAGCTAAATTTTTTTGACAATTAATAACTTTAGAAAAATGACACTTTAAAATAATTTGAATTTTGTAATACTATTTTTTAACCAAAATAATTTGAAATACTAAAAAATTTAACTAAAGGTCCACAACCATCTTTTACTCTATTTTTATAGATATTATTTTTAATTTTTGCTTGAGTTTGACCGTTTCAAGTTATATGTGGGGATCAAGTGAGTTTGTGTACATTAAATTTTTTTTCTACCAAACTTTTATGCTATTTAAAAAGAAAATTTTAGACCTAAGTGGGGTCAACCCCACTAAAGAATAAGTAAATTTGCTCCTGCCTAGAGGAGAGGAGAAGATGACTCTAAAGAAAGGAATAAGTGCTCTTATTGAGTCTAGAAGTCATGACCTAATGGAACATGAGAAAATAAAAATGAACAACTTGATCAACCGATCAAATATGTTTACTGGGTAATATATATTTTTTATATCAATTAGTTTGACATGTCTGTCATGTTCTCCCCAAGTGACATTTTAAAAATTATTAATTATTAATAAATTCTTTAAAAAATAAAATTGCAATGATCTTTTATAAATTTTCCTTTAAAATATATATATGTAAATTTCACGCGACAACAGTAATGTGTTACATAAGACTAATAGCTCAAAAAGACTGTTGAAATTGAATGGTTAAAATTAATAAAAATATTTAATTAATTTAATTTTTCGATCCGAATACTTAATTGATTTAAACGTAGTTATTTTTAGACCAAGAAACACATGAATTCCGAGATCTGATAATAATGTTGGAAGAGAAAGGCAGTCCACCGACACTTTATGGTATGGAGGTTCAATCTAATTTAATAATGTTTGAAAACAAAGGCCCTTTTCTCTGACACTTTGCCCTTTCACTATGCCACTTGACTGGGTAATTTTAAATCAATATCTTTTTTATTATTTAATCGATAGAATGACATACATTTAAGATTATTTGGAAAAATAACGATTAAATAGTGCACGTTAGGCGAACTCGTTTTTTATAAGATGAGAATTTGAAATTAGCTTTTAACAAAACGTGAGTTTCGTGTTGAATAAGTTGGTAAGAAAGAAAAAAATAATTTATCGCGTTTTTTAACATAGAACTAGCTTTTTGTAAGACGTAAATTTACTTTACGTAGACTGACATGGGTCATTTTTCTAAATAATCTTAGATGAGGTCGTTTTTTAATTAATTAAACAAAAATGTATATTCATTTAAAATTGCCACTTGAGTGGTATAACCCTGTAGTCAACTGTGTTTTAGTTTAATTGGTGTTGTGGTGTTCCAACTTATAATGCATAAAAAGATACATGTCAATCACAGTGGCAGATTTGGTAGAACAATTTGAAGGACCTGATTATGATTTTTAAAAATTTAGAAATTTAAACTAAAATTTTCCAAAAAAAAATTATCTTAATGAGAATTTACAAAAATAAATAAAAGGAGACTTAATTACAAATATTCAAAGAAATTGATACTTAATAAGAATTTTAATTTTTTTTGAAGGGGCCAAATTAAAATATTTAAAATTTTGATGAGTCAAATAATAATTATATCAAATCTGGGGAGCCAAGGCTCTCTTTAGCTCCCATTGAAGTTCGCCTATGATGTGAGATGTTTTTATACGTATAATATCTTTTGAATTTAAGAATTTAAAAGAATATGAAATATATATGGTCCAACAAATATTGGATAATATACAAATTTTAATAAGTATATTTTTTAGTTTATGTCCATTTTATAGTTATATTCGAGATTCATAATTCTTTCTCACAACAATATCATCTTGGAAATTTGAATAAAATTTAATAATTATTGAGTGTAAAGGTAAGATATATTAATTTAAAACTAAATGGCGCATAGTAAATTCCGTTCGAACTGATTTTGGAAAAAAAACCTGATATGAAAAAAGACAAATACTACGTCATATTAATTAATGAGTAAAGTACACCCAAAGTCACTTAACTATAGGTTTTATAATAAATATGTCATTTTTCTTCTAAAAGTTACAAACAAACCATCTAATTAATATATTGTTACAAACATGTCTCTCCGATTGCAAACATGTCAATCTTTTGGTATAATAACATTTCTAGTATGCAAAACCTATACAATTTATTAATATTGTCCTAATTTGAAATAATTTAATCTTTCATAATTAAAAAATCTATCAATCTAGTCTTTTTGTGATATTGTAAAAGCAAGTGAGCCTATTAGATCAAATCAATAGTTCGATAAATATATTATGTCATAAAGCAAAAACAAGTTACTGTTAAATTGTTATTATACAAGGAAATTAATATAACATTTCTGAGATAAGAACAAGTAATTTATGAGAATAATAAAGATTAAAATGATTAAACTTTCAAATATTAAGAGATAAATTTATTGAATTATTTTTGAATTAGGATCAAATTGATAGTCTATAAGTTTTAGAGACTAAAAATGTTATTATACCGTGTTGTATTAGAAGAAAAGTGACTCGTTTGTAACTATATGTTCATTGAGTGACTTGTTTGTAATAATTTTTAATTAAGTGATATATTTCTAAGTAAAATGACTTATTTGTAATATCTTTTTAATTGAATGATGTGTTTATAAAATTTAGAATAAAAAATAATATGTTTATTACTAAATAATTAATTGACTTTAGATGTAGTTTATTCCTTGGTTAATCACATTGAATGTTGACAAAGTGCAATAAAATAACAAGAAAAATGAGAAAGATTCTTGAAAAGATTTTGGTAAGGAGTCCAATTTGGAGGTTTGCACAAGTGTTCAACCTGCAGGCTGCCAAAAAGTGTTAATATAAAAAACTTTTTGGGACCCCAACTATGCACTTTCTCGTGCCCCTTTTTGTTCATTGGCTACTTGGTTTTTCACTATTTACTACATGCCCTAATGCAATTTTTTTATTAACCAGAGATAATTATATTCTTAAGGTAAATATTAGAGTTTAAACTTATATAAGATACAGTAATATGAGTATTTTTAGTAGATCTCAAATGCAATCATTTATCAAAAAATAGGATCTAAATGTTCAATTAAATATCTAAGTTTTCAGTAATCACTCACATAAGAATTTATATTTTTAAAACAATGGCTAAACTACACCAAATACCAATAAATTTTAAGTTTAGTATAAATTATATTACTGAATTAAAAATCGATAGTATTTTGGTATTGAAATTTAGTAATCAATACTATTTTACCACAGAAATTTAGTTTAGAGTTCAATTATACCACTGAAATTTTTATTTGAATAATCTTAATGTGATTACAATGTAATATCTATTTATATTTTGATACTGAACTTTAGTAATCAATACTATTTTACGCACACATACCTTGCAAACAAAGCTGCTTGAACTCGAATCTCCTATGATTAATATTATTATCTTTTCCACTGAGACCACTCGTTGAATTCAAAAACATTAGATTTTTATTTAAGCATGTTTAAAATGGTTAAACACATATTCGACTATTTTTTAAATAACTTTTTTATTTAAATATATTTAAATCCGTTAAGTCATCATTGAATTGTTTTGAAATATTAACATCAAAGAGTGAAAAAGATAAAAGATGATGTCTTTGGGGGTTGGTTTTTGTTTCATTACCATACACTCATGAAAGTGTAAAGATTAAAGAATTTCTTGGTTTTGATTTTGACTTTTGAAGTTGACATGAAAGCTTTAGTCACTAACCCTCTTTTCCAACAACTTCACTCATTGGTTATAATTATCTTTATCACAATATTATAATTATTTAATTATGTTTACAATTATTGTACATATTGTTTAGGGGTCAATTGAACTAAATAGAATTTTTAAGGAGTTAGTATGATTTGTTTGAGTATGAGGTCAACAATATTTATATTGTAGTGGTATGATAATTCTCGTACCTCAAAGTCTACTTTGACCCACTATATAAAAATCCTGACTCCGCCATTTATTGTAGGTAACATGTTCCACAATCATTTATGGTTTAAATCTTCATATTTTGGTATATCTATGATTTTTGATTCATTAATCGACTAATTCGAATCAGTTATTGTAGAGATTTATTATAGACATGATCTTTCAATTTATTTTATTTCATTCACATTGTTAAAATTTAATTTTTGAACCTTATTCACAGAACCTAATATCTTATTTCGCTATATTAACTAATAACCGATGGGTTTAAACCTCATTTGATTATAATACATCTACTCATCTAGAATTGTCCATGGGCCAACCTAGCATATTTGGTCCGGCCTTTGGACAAAATGTCTTTCACTTCAATGGAATCCAAATTAAATAATAGTTTTTTTGTTTAATTTAATTATAAAATATTTTTATTACTATTTATAATATATGAATTATAAAATCTTATTTGATATGATGATTAATTATTTATATCCATGATATAAAAACTTCAATACAATTATTTGTAAGAGTTGCGGTTAGTAGGATTTAACTTTAATTTTTGATTTTAACATATAATTATATTATAACTCGAACTCGAACTATATTAAAAAGATTTGTTTAGGGGCGGAGGGTTTTAGGGCTGGAGGAGCCTTGACACCCCTAATATTCAGGAAAATTTGAGGTATACTCCTTAATTTTTTTTTAAATTTAATTAGTCGCCTTTAAAATTATTAGAATTTCTCATAAATTCTAAACTTTTTTTTAATATTTTTAATTAATCCCTCTCAAAATGTTAAATTTTTTCATTAAGTCTCTTATATTTTTAAAAATTTTAATTAGACCTCCAATTTTTTAAAATGTTCTTAATAGGTCCTCAAAATTTTGAAGAATTAATTAAATCTCTAAAAATTTTGATTAGGCTCCCTCAAACTATCTCACCAAGATCTGTTATTGATTTTGACACGTCAAATATGAAAAAAAATTTGATACACAAATTTGTTAAATTTAGAGTTTAATGTATTATTTTAGGGTTTAAATTATAATATTTTTTTATACTCAGACTCAATATCAAAATATAACCCTTTTTTGGATCCGAATATCAAAATATAACCCTTAACCTATTCATATTATATTATATTAATTTTATTTCATTATTATTTTATTATATATTTATGATATTCTAATGATTTATACATATAATCTTATCTTTCTCCATTAAGCAAAAATCAAAGATTTCCATGTGTTGGACCAATTGCCATGCCCCCAAACCCCAACCCTATCTAGAGAAGCGAAATCCAGATAACAACACAATCTACTTATCCACCCAATCATCTTCTTCCACGTGGAAATAAAGTGCCACCCCAATCAGCCGATCACCCTCACTGTAATTTTCCCACACTTAAAGCCCTTTCCCCAGACTCTTTTCTTTCCCATCTGCAAAGATCCCATCTTTTTCTTCTTTCCCTCCCATTATTTTCTCTCCATCCAAACACAACTATGTGCAACAAAAACAACAGTACCAGACGAAGTAAAAGAAAACCAAAGTCCCGTAGCTTTTCTCTGAAACATTCTCGGAAAACCCGAAGTAAAACAAGGAAACCAAAGTACCTTAGCCTCCATCGCCTTGAAGAAAACATACCTCAAATGTCATTACCGAACAACGACGACGATGACAAAGAAATTACAGACAAACAGCTTAATCTTTTCCCACTTCACCCGGAAAATTTAGTTGAAGATCGAGACACACAGTACGATAATGTTTCTTTGCTTTTCAACACGACGGAGGAGGACGGCGATCATGCTGTTACACTCAACGGTCTCTTAGACAGTGAAGGTAGTGAAAATTATATGAATGGAACGGCGACGGCGACGACGACGGCGACGGTGACGTCGGAAGAGAACCCTTTGTCGCCTTCTTTGACTTACGGGCGCTACAGTTGCGATGATCGTACGAGGTTGTCGCTTGTACGGACGGCCATGAAAGGGAAGAAGGAGAGGGATGAGAGTGAGGAGAGATGGGTGGTTTATTCCGAGGTGGTGGAGAAGAAGGAGATGGAAGAGGTGAGTAGCGGCGACGGTGGTTGTGACGGCGGTGCATGGTGGAGTGAGAGGAGGAAGACGAAAAAGTTGTTGGCTTTGAAGCTTGATTACGAGGAGATAATGAATGCTTGGTCTGATAAGGGTCCCCTTTACATTGAAGGGGAGTCCCCTCAAACTGTCCCTCACTTGCATGAAGCCTCTGCCAATGTAAGATCTTAACCCCTACTTCTTAATTTTCCTTGTATGTATTAAGATGGATTATTAAAAAAACTAATATTAATTGAGTATAAGATAATATATGTGTTCAATTTTAAATTCGCATAAATTCAAACAATTGTTCAGATCGAATTATCTAGATAAAACACTCTATCTTTTATCATTGAGACTGCTCTATTGGTTCATTCCCTATTATTTTAATGAAAGAGGATCTTATTTTAGTGTTAAATGTGTATGAAATAAGCATATGGGGAAAGGCTGATCCCAATCCCATGCTTGTTTTGTTTGTATATGGGGGGTGGGTGATGATAAGCTCAGTGTGATGAAAAATATGCTTTCACTTTCTGCTTTTTTTTATGGGGCCCAATGGACCTTTTTAAGCCAGCTTGAATTTTGGCCCACCTTAGTTCCATTTTGTTTGTTGGTCGATATTTAAAGTATTATTATATGATAAACTACCAGGTGATCTAGTGATATGACACGTTAGGTTTCTTAAGTCATAAGAAGTTCGAATTCTAACGTTGTGGATGAAGCAAATTGAGTTAGGAGGGTTACCCTTATAATGAGCCTCTATCGTATCCGATTCGGATTAGTTAGCTAATGAGTTGGATATCAATTTTATACCAAAAAATTATTATTATGTAATTTTTAGTTACCATATTATTATATTGGAATATTATTTGATACATAGTACGTGTAAAATGTGGACAATACAATCTTGCCTATTTCAATGTTATATGTTTTAAACTTTAGGGTTTTAAGCTATAGGATTTAAGATTCAAAGTTTATGATTCGAAAGTTTTGGATTGAGATATGTAAAGTTGTGCAGTTTAAAATTTACATAATTTGTGTATCAAATGATATCCTCATTAAAAAATAAATTTGTGAAAATAAGTTGTTCATGATCTCTACCCTTTATAGCATATCAAGCCATTGATAATATGTACCCTAAAAAATATCCATCGGAATTCACTACAAAAATGAAAGAAGGAAGATTTCTCTCATTAATCACATGCAATCCAATGTACTAAACAAATACTAATGCTTGTAATGATTGATTTTGATAGTAATTACTATTCTCATTGAAACTAAATTAATTATACAATTCAATACTTGCAATAACCGATTCTGATCGTGACAGATTCTAGCCGATGGTTTCGGAAGTGCTTCGAACGTGTGGACGGTGCCGGAGATGGCGAGTAGTTTGAAGAACAAGGCAGAAAATGATGGGAAGGAGGATTGGAAGAAGGGGCATAGAGAAGCAAGTGTGTTGAGATACAAAGAGAAGAGGCAGAATAGGCTTTTTTCTAAGCGTGTTCGTTATGAAGTCAGAAAACTCAATGCTGAAAAGCGCCCTAGATTCAAGGTATATTAACCTCAATCTTTTTACTATATTCAAATTCCGAATTTAATTTCTCGACTTTAATTTGACATAATTTGATCATTCTACTCAAAAAATATAATCAAATGAAACTTTTAGGGGTAAATATAAATAGTAATAAAATGGAGGTCAATGTTTAACTGTTAAGCCATCGATTTAAAAATTTGACATCCTACATTATAAAAATTTAAAAATCAAATCATGTCAAAGTAAACAGACGAGATTTAAAATGTCAACATAGTAAAGGGACTAAATCAAGAATTAGACCCTTGGATTATGGTTGAGGTATTTGATTTCCGACTTCCGTTAATTCTATATAATTTCATATACAATGACAATGACATTCTAGATTAAACATTTTTGTCCAAACTTCGAGTTTCGACAAAATGATCGGATCCTTGAACAAGTTTAATCGAGACGAACACGACTTTATTGTTTTTTGTTTGTTCGTATAGGGCCGATTCGTGAAGAGAGATTGAGAAAAGCGAAGATGAGCTCGGTTCTCGGAATAATGGTGGTTCTGGACAGACGAAATTACTCGTTATCATATTACAATATCAGTGAGGGGTTGAATGTGAGGTATAGTTTATATATCTGATACTTGTAAATATGAAGGCTGCTGTCATTTGGAACCCACCAGCTAACTTTGTTTCCCTATTTCTGCCTTGATACATGATTTAAATTATATATATGTTCAAAGAATGTAAAAATGATTTCAATCATGGATCAATCTTACCACAATAATTTCAAGGGTAAAGCCAGCTAATTTCGAGTTATTTTAATATTTGCAATATTTTTCTTCTTCTTCTTCTTTTTTCCATACCCTAAATTTTTTAATGGAGCATGGTAAAGCTCTAAGACAGGTGCAAATACTTTTTCCGGAAATTAAACATGATGTTAGATTTAAGGCTTTTAAATTATAAAAAGTTTGGAATCCGTAAGTAGTTTCACGAAAAAAAGACGTTATTTTTAGATGATTCGAATTTGAGCTCTAAGACAAGTGCTAATATCTTTTCTGCAAATTAAACATGATATTAGAGTTAGAATTTTAAATTATAAAAAGTTTAGAATTTATCAAGTGGTTCCTGTGAAAAAATGAATATACACTATGTGTATATTACAAAAATTAATGAACATATAATATTTTATAATCACATCATACAACTAAAAAACAAAAGATTCTAATAAATTTTTATATTTTGATTCTTCTTTACTTTTTGAATCCAGAATAGTCGGTGATAATTAGTAGATACTTGTAAGGATGCTGTTATTTCTTTTGGATGAATAACATATTCATGTATAATTTTTTATTTTAATTTAATCGAAAATAAAACTAAGAAACCTATAGAATTTTCCACCAAGCCATAAGCAATTAATGGGAGAATTCTAATGTAAGGCGGACTAATATACGGTTAAGAAACGGTGTTATCGAAAACATTATAAGATAAATAACAAAATAGGTAAAGCGCTACCCGATATATTGATGAAAAAAAAGTAAAAAAATGAGAAAATTGCATTTTGCAAGTTGTTGGAATATCTAAGATGAACCAAAATGCTCTTTATTTATAAGCTAAAATAAGAAAATAAAATCGTCTATTTGCAAAATATGGAATCAAAACAACTTTAATTTATTGTCTAAAATGGCCACAAAAGGTTTAATTCCAGCAATTAAAACCGTTTGTTAAATCTGCTATGAAGGCCAAGCGATTTTTTTATTGTTGGATGTTCGTTAACGATTTATTTATCGGTTTTGAATGACGAGATTATAGGGTTTTCATTCGTGGGGATTCGACGAAGGTAAGGGTGGTTAGTGGTGATTGGACCTGTGGTGGGAGGAGAGTAATTTAAGGATTTAGGGTTTGAGATTAGTGTTTTTAGAAAAACTAAAGATTTTAAGTTTTTTTTTTATAAATTTATTTTTTTATTAAAAAAATAAAAATTAAAGAAAATATCAAAAGTATGTCATATATTGTATTTTTATTAGATAACGAAATATTTTAATGACAATTATAAAAAAGCCTAATTTGAATTAGAGAATAAACACCAATTGCTATTTGAGATAACAAAAAGAGATATGGTATTTATTTTTAAACGTATCGTGACACTATATCATTTTTATCTTGTTCATCTTTTGTGTGGATATTTTTAGCGTAAAAAATTGTGTTTGCAGATTTTTCTTTACTAGTGTTTGAAATTAGGTTAAACTACATAAATGACCATCATACTATGTGTTCAGTCGCGATTTGACTATTATATTTTTTTCCGAAGTAATTAGATCACTACACTATTAAAATTAACTTAATGTGACCACCCGCTGTTAAAAAATTTAACGGAGGGAGTGACGTGACAGTTAATAAAAATTTGTATAATTACACATTTGATCCTCGTTACTTACATATTTTTATCAATTTGGTGGTAATTTTTATTTAATAAAATTAATTAATTAATTAATTGTTGGAGGATGGAAATAAATGAAAGCAAACTGGCTCTAGGGGGAATTAAACCTAGGTGCATTTAGAGTTATTGGCATTGCTTTGCCACTAGGCCAAAGCAATTTTTGAGATATAAAATGCAAATATTTAATATATGTCATAGTTGATTGTTTATGCAGGATAAAGCAAATAAATATGGATTAATAAGATTCGAATATGACACACTTATAATGCATTAAAACATCTAAAGTAATGAAATAAATCTAATACTTAATTTAAAGTTAACAACATTTTGTATATATTTTAAATTGTAGTTAGTGTGATTTAAAATAAAAATAATTTTAAGAATTTTGTATTTTTAAACTAAATTTAATATATTTTTCTTTTTCGCATTTATTTTTATAATTTCACATATATAATCGTTGAATTGATTTTTTAACTTAATTAATAATTTTAATATTTATTAAAAATTTAATTTAATTACTATATATATATGAAATTATATTATAAATTTAAGATTATATTAAATTCATTTAGTGAATTCAAACTCACGAACATAATTCAAATAAATTGATATCATTTTAAAATATAATTTAAAACATATACAAAGCGTTATTAATTTTAATTTAATTATTAGATTTATTTATTGAATTATATGTTTTATGCATTATAAGTGTGTTATGTTCGAATCTCGTTGATCCACATTTATTTACTTTTCCCTGACATAAACAACTAACTATGACATATATTAAATATTTGCATTTTGTACATCAAAAATGGCTTTGACCTAGTGGTAAAGTTATGCCAATAACTCCAATCATGCTTAGGTTCAATTCCCCCAAAATGAGAATAAATTTATTAAATATTTATATAAATAGTAAAGTCATAGTTATATAATTTTTTACTAACTGCCATGTCAGAGGTTTTTATCTTGACCAACCATCAAACGTCTCCTAGAACTATAAGTTATCATTTGGCTAGCCACATTATGCCTCGCCACCTCTAGCACATCTAATGATGTTAAAACTCCAGCAACAATACTCGAGGCCTCCAAAGTCGGCACAAAAGAAACACCTGCACAACTGGTGGTGAAAGAAACAGCAGCTGTTGCGCTCACTGAGGAAACTACAATGGTTTTAGGAGTCAACCAGCTTAGAAAACTTATCTGTTCGCTAGCAGGGGCCTGCGAAGACTCCTCCTCTGGGGCCTTCAAAAGTGACACCTTTGGAAAATTCGGCGAGTCCACTAGTTCACCCTCAATAGTTCGTAAGGAGGCTACCATTCTTGCGAATAAAAAACATAAGTTAAACAAGCTATCATCACAAATAAAGGAAAACAATCACAATTTAGGACAAAACACAAATATTAGTATATCAAATTACCTCAAAAAATGCATAGCGAATCGCCACTTGTGTCCATGCGCCTTTTTGTTACGCGTTCCAAGTTAATAGAGCCACTTTCTTCTCCCAAAGCATATAGAATAGGAGAAGGTGAAGATACCCGTTTTCCCCCTTGCTACTGCCAGCTATTGTAGCTTCCCTACCGCAACTAGAACTAGAAGGGGAAACATTAATAGCACATCTAGGCGCAGTAAGAACGATTTCTCCCTAATTCCACATGGAGGAGCATTTTCTACCCAATATTTCCATGTGCGAGTGTGAACGCCGACACGAGTAGAAAAAAAATCTTCGGTTCCACTTCGCAGTCTAAAAGAATTCTCACCACGCGATCTTGACCCCTTTACCATAAGGCCAAGCCTTTGCGTGTATAGGTACATTTTCCAAAGATCCCTCAGGAAAGGTATTGAAATCCTTGTCATCCCAACCATTCAGACTTTTCTCATCCAAATAGTACACCCATACATTCCTAAAAGTGCATACCATCTCAAATCACAACAGAGGACCACTTTCTAACCTCTCAAGAAGTCTTACCTCACTAGATGTTAATTTAGTCAAGTCTGGCAACGTTCGCCGGTTTACGCCAAATGATGGGAAAAGGAAAGCCTCTGACTTTACACTCAACCTTAATATATTTATGCCTATCTAAGCGAAGATTGCTGGCGTAGTTACTCATTGCCGGCATCCTCCCATTACGAAGACCAATTGACACAAAACCTTTCACATTCTTATCATTACCCACAATCACATTATAGAAATAACAAAAAATAGCAACAAAGGGTTCATCCCCATGGAATTTTCAATTTAGAAAATATAAGTCATTAAGGTCTACCAACTCATACCAATTAACTGGCCTGGGGCTACATTGAACCAATTCAGCCACTCCACGAAAAAAGTGTGAAGTGGTAAATGAAACCCAGCTTTGAAAGCAAATAGGGGGATGCAACACCACGATTTACCTTCATCAGAGCACATACTCAAGCGGTGCGCCCCCTGGCAATCTAAATTGATAGCGGAAATGATTCATCATGAGAAGACCCCTACACTCCAAAGATTTACTCATATTATCAAACCTGGTACAACATTCGTATTTATCACTGATTACACAGACGAATTAGCCTTTGAAGCAATAAATTAAAAGAAAACCTAGAAAATGCCTATTTATAGCCAAAACCTATATCTTCCTCCACACGCTTCGATAATAAAGAGGTTTCTACTATGACGTTTCACATTCAACTGTCTATTCTTGAACAAAACTGACTAGTTCATTAAAAGGACAAATTACATGAAATTTCATATACACCACATTACATTCAAAACTTTCAAAATTTCCCATAGAAACTCTCGCCTGTGTAAACCCCCGAAATTTCCTAATTTCGCCAAGGTCTCTTTATAACCTTCCCGCACCAAGGGGAAAATTGTTAGTTTCTGTAAACACCCACCGCCACGTGTTTGGGGATAACAACCCGAGAACGGCGATTCGCCCCTGCAAAGGCAAACAGACAGGAGCAGCCCACAAGCTGCGAAGTTACCTGGGTAAACAACATCCGAAAACCATGTGTCAGTGTGAGCGGGCACTATTGATGACTATGTAAACCTACAACGTCGAATCATAGTCAATCTCATCATAACGCCACGACTCTCTTGCCATGACACTTGCCCGGATAATATAAAACATATATGCAACTGAGACCAAGGCTAGGATGCGAGAGACGAGAAGGACCCAAAACTAGATGGGGTTAGGACACTCCATCGGAGAATCCAGAGCAACCTCCAAAGTCATCACCGGACCACTGTCTTCAAGTCTTGTTAACTTTATCAGTCAACAAGACTAAAAATTATTTTTATACCAAGCCACGAATCCATTTTCGTTAAAACTTAATGATCGATAACCAAAATATAAAATATATGTAACATTAGTGACGGTTTTTCCAATAACATAATTTGGTGATCAAAATAAAATAGCAGTAATAGTTGAGTGACTACTATTTAATTAACCCCCTAATTTTTTAGGGTAAATTTCATAGATTATTAAATTATTCACCTAATTTTAATTTGACCATTAAATTATTTTTTGTTAATTATGTCATTAAATTATTAAAATGTTTTCGACCAAGTCATTGTCCGTTAACAGAATTTCTGACGTAACAGTTAAGAAAATTTGTATAATTACAAATTTACTCATCATTACTTACATATTATATCAATTTGATTATAATTTTCATTTCATTCAATAAATTTAATTATCAAAACAGATGGTGACATGTCATCTGATTGATGGAAAATAAATGAAACAAGAATGACTAGGAGTGAAGATAGAATGGGGTTGGCAAGGGCTCGACCCCTACGGTTCACCCATGTGACGTTTTTTAATTTGATCCATGCATAATTTTAAATAAGTGTAATTTATTTTATTTGTTTTGATGTCATAAAATGGTTTGTGTCTTAATAATAGAGTGGGTATGTGAAAGTAGGTTTGATTTACTTGATTTACTTGAAAGTAGGTTTGATGTCAATAGTTCAAATATTATTTGTGACACTTTTAGGCATTTTTGTTTTTTTATTCTCGGCTCTGTTAATTTTTTGATATATAACTTCGTCTTTGAGAATGAATTAGGAGGGTTCTTGAACCTGGACATGTTATGGGGAAGCAAACATCTAATCCTTCAACAAAGTTTCATATTTGATTTATAGTTTATGATATTATATATATATATATATTAAATTGCAATTAATGCAAAAAATAAAGGAAATAAAAGTGACAAAGAGAATACTCAAAGCTAAACTTTTGAGAGGGTAAGGCACATCTAAACCACCAAACTACATCAACAGTTAGTTTATAATAGATAATAATAAGATTACATTAGCTGTTAAATGAATTTAGTTAATAGTTAGCTATTATTTAGGAAACTATCTTAGTTAAAGAAGTATTTTCTTTATTTGTATAAAAGACCATTTGTTTTCTCATTTTAACTAATTCAATAATAATAAAACTTTCCCTTACCCTCTCATTTTTTCATTCTCTCAAATCCCTAATTCCCCTTTTACGCTTTCTCAATCTCCTAAACCAAAATCTAACATGGTATCGGTCGACACAATCGATTCCCGTTCCTCTGAATCCCGTCGAGGCTTCCGCAACGATGATCCATCAGATCCCTACTATATACATCCCAACGAAAACCCTTCGCTCATTCTTACTTTCGCTCTCTTGAATGGCAGCAACTATCATGCCTGGGCACGATCCATGAGAATGACGCTGATTTCCAAAAACAAATTCCAATTTGTTGATGGAATAATCAAAGAACCTAAAGAAGAGAACATGCGTTATCAAGATTGGGTGAAGTGCAACAACTTGGTGTTATCTTGGTTGCAGCATGCAATTAATCGAGAAATTGCGCAAGGCATAATTTGGATCGACACGACGTATGAGCTTTGGGCTGATCTTTCCGACCGATTCAAGCAAGGTGACTTGCTTCACGTTTCTGATTTACTTCAAGATTTTTACAATCTTCAGCAAGGTAATCTTTATGTGACTACCTTTCACACTCATTTGAAGGTTATTTGGAACGAGACATGTAAACTTCGGCCTCTTTCTTCATGTGAATGTCTTGCTGTCAAGTATCGTAAACACAATTTTATTCTCAGACTTCTTAGTGGTCTAAATGATAAGTTTTCAATCCCTATGTCTCATATATTGATGATGAAACCCTTATCGTCCATTAATGAAATATTATCTATCATTTTTCAGCATGAGCGTACTGTTAACTCTACTGTTCTTAGTGACTCTAATTTTCTGCTAGTTGATAGGCATAATGGTAAGAAAGAGGATCAAAATTTTGGTAGATTTGATAATAGGGGATCAAGAAAATTTAACACCAGTGGGAATCGAAGACCTTTGTGTACATATTGTGGTCTATATGGGCATTCTGTTGAGAAATGTTACAAAAAGCATGGTTATCCCCTTGGTTATAAATATAGACCACAATCTAAGTCCAATTTGGTTGGCAATTCTATTCTTGATGAACATTCTGCTTTTGATCCTTCTTTCAAAGAAGAAGTTACTTTTGTTACCTTTACTAAGGAACAATATGCTAGTTTGATTAATCTTTTGCAAGAAAAGAATAATTCTCTGCTCTAAAGGATGTTTCTTCTCAGAGTTTCATTCTTACTGTCAATATGCCTTCTTCTAATTTTGATTCTACTCCCATTGAAGAACAAGGTATTATTCTTACTTGTTCTATTTCTGATTCTAGTAATACTCCTTGGATAGTAGATTCTGGAGCTACTGCTCATATTGTGAATTCTATACATTTTTAAGGAGTACTCTGTTATTGATAATAAGTATGTTAAACTTCCTAATGGGAAATTGGTTAAAATTCTACACATAGGTACTGTGCACCTTTCACAAAATTTAATTCTGTATAATGTTCTTCATATTCCCTTTTTTGGGCTTAATTTAGTCTCAGATTCTCTTTTAACTAAAGAAATTTTTATTTCTTTAATTTTCTCATATAATTGTTGTTTTATATAGGATATCAATCATTGGAGGACGATTGGTATAGCTAGAAAGAGGCATGGTTTGTATCAACTTGAAGTTTCAGATTTGGAAAACAGCTTTGGTACTGTCTGTAATGTTGATAATTTTTCTTTCTAATTCTGTTTCTTCTAGTTCTTTTCAAGTTTGGCATGCAAGGTTAGGACATCCTTTAGGTCCAAGAATGAAACAGTTTGTCAAATTGCATAATAAAATTTCTTTTAGTGATTCTTCCACTTGTGATGTTTGTAGTCTAGCTAAGCATAAAAGGCTGCCTTTTCTTTCTAGTATATTTGTTTCTAAGTCTATCTTTGATCTCATTCATCTTGATGTATCAAGACCTTTCCCAACTGAAAGCATATATGGACATACATATTTTCTTACTGTTGTTGATGACAAAAGTAGGTTTGAGTGGATTTTTCCTATGAAGTTTAAATATAAGGTTAGGGATCTTATAATAAAATTTTATAATCTTGTTCAAACTCAGTTTTCTAAACAAATAAAATACATTCGAACTGATAATGCAAAATAGTTCAATATGGCTGAGTTTTTTTAGTTCTAAAGGCAGAATTCACCAAACCTCTTGTACTCATACTCCTAAACAAAACAGTGTAGTTGAAAGAAAACATCAACACTTACTCACTGTTGCAAGTGCTTTAAGAATTCAAGCTCATTTACCTCTTTCTTTATGGATTGATTGTTTGTTACATTCTGCATTTTTAATAAATATTACTCCTACTCCTATATTGCATAATTAAACCTCTTTTGAGGTTTTATTTCAAAGCAAACATGTTTTGGACAATTTAAAAATATTTGGTTGTCTTGCATATTCTTCTATTTTACCTAAAGCAAAAACCAAAATGCATCCAAAAGCATCAAAGTGCATTTTTCTTGGATATCCTAAATATACCAAAGGCTATAAGTTGTTTGACTTAAGTTCTAAAACTGTTTTTATTTTAAGAGATGTTACTTTTTCTAAAAATATTTTTCCTTTTTAAAATTTCAGTTCTATTTTCACAGACATTGTTTTACCTACACATAACAATAACCCTGCTTTAGAAGAAGCAATCCCCGCATAATTTATTTTTCCTTCTGATAATACAATCCTTTTTGAATCTACTGCACAGAATTCTAATGATTTTAATAATAATGATTCCAATAATACTTCAGATTATCATATTCAAACTGATGCATCTTTTAATACTTCTAATGATACATCCTTCCAAAATATTCATTCTTCTCCTATACACAACAATAATATATCTGCTTCTATTTCTGCTCATGATGTTACTCAGCAGCCTTCTAGTTCAGTTCCCTCCATAGCAAGGCCATCAAGAACTGTTAAGCTACCTTAGAAGTTCAGTGATTATCAAGTTACCTTGCCAAAGTCAAGATCAACACCTCATACAGTTGCTCAGGTGATATCCTATCAATATATCTCTCATTCATATCAGTCTTTTATTGACTTTGTTGATACTTTAGTAGAACTTAAAACTTACAAACAGACTATATTACATGATTGTTGGAAAACTACTATGAATGATGAAATCACAGCTTTAAAAAACAATCATACTTGGGATTTAGTTCCCCTTCCTCATGGTAAAAACATTATTGGATGTAAATGTGTTTTTTGAACTAAACTTAAATCTGATGGTACTCTTGATAGATATAAAGCTAGGTTAGTAGCCAAAAGCTATACTCAACAATCTTGTGTTGATTTTCTTAGTACTCTTAGCCCAATAGCTAAAATTACTACTATTAGAACTTTAATGGCTGTAGTAGCTTTTCAAAATTGGTTTTTACATCAGCTGGATATAAAAAATGCTTTCCTTCATGTTTTTTTACAAGAAGAGGTTTACATGGATCTGTCACCTGGGTTTTCTAGTCCAAAATTTGGTTTAGTTTGTAAACTTAATAAAAGCTTATATGGTCTTAAACAAGCTAGTAGACAGTGGAATGAAAGGCTTACAGTTGCTTTGGCTAGTCAAGATTTTAAACAAGCTGTTTCTGATTCCAGTCTGTTTACTAGAGGTGAAGGTTATCAATTTCTTGCATTAGATGTCTATGTTGATGATATTATTCTTACTGGACCAAATTTGCATTAAATAAATTCTATTAAGACTTTTCTTCATAATACTTTTAAAATAAAAGATCTAGGAGATTTAAAATATTTCTTAGGTCTTGAGGTTGTAAGATCAAATAAATGCATAAATCTCTGCCAAAGAAAATATACCTTGAAACTGTTAAAAGATTCTGGTTTTCTAGGTTCTAAGCATGCCTCGACACCTATTGTTCTTAAGAAAAGACTCTCTCATTCTGATGGTGAACCCTTAACTGATATTACTTGTTATCGAAGACTCATAGGGAAGCTTTTATACCTCACTAATACTCGGCCTGGCATAGCCTTTGTTGTGCAACAATTGTCTCAATTTTTGTCTGCTCCTACAACTGACCATATGGTTGTTGCTCATAGAATACTTAGGTATCTTAAAGGTACTCCTGGTCAAGGGTTATTCTTCCCTGCTAACAATCAATTAAAATTGCATGCTTTTTCTGACTCTGACTGAGCTTCTTGTCCAGATACAAGAAAATCTACTACTGATTTTTGTGTTTTTCTAGGGTCTGCACTAGTTTCCAGGAAATCAAAGAAGCAACAGACTATATCTCAGTCCTCTGGTGAGGCTGAATATCAAGCCCTTGCTGCTGTCACCTGTGAAATCCAATGGCTACATTTTCTACTCTCTGATTTACAATTGAAAATTTCTTCCACAAATCTATTTTGTGATAATTTGTCTGCCATTAAACTTGCAGAAAATTTAGTACATCATGAACAAACCAAACATATTGAAATTGATTGCCACCTGATTCGAGAAAAAATTCAACAAAGACTCATCAAACTGTTACCTGTTAATACTCACAATCAGTTAGCCGATTGCTTCACCAAAGCTCTCTCCAATGCTGCTATTTACAAGTTGGGCATACAAAACTTGTATGCTCCAACTTAATGGGGGCTATTAAGATTACGTTAGCTAGTTAGTTAATAGTTAGCTATTATTTAGGAAACTATCTTAGTTAAATAAGTATTTTCTTTATTTATATAAAAGACCATTTGTATTCTCATTTTTAACTGATTCAATAATAATAAAACTTTCCCTTATCCTCTCGTCTTTTCATTCTCTCAAATCCCTAATTCCCCTTTTACGCTTTCTCAATCTCCTAAACTAAAATCTAACAGATAATACATATGAAAAGTATTTTGGTACACTAGTTTGTCTAAATTTTAGAGTTTAGAGATTAAAGGTGTGGTTTAGAGTTTAGAGGTTTATATTGTAGGGTGTGGAATTTAAGATTTATGGTTAGAATTTAGAGTTTAGGGTTTAGATTTTAGGGTGTTAGAGTTAGGGATTTAGATATTAGATTTTATAGCTTAAATACGAAGAGTTGTGTAATTTTTTTTACACAGTTTGTGTATCAAAATATAACCCTATATATATATAGGAAAAATCTTTGATACACATGTCGTGTAAACTTTAGTTTATACGTGCCTTTTAGTTATAGGAGTTAGGTTTTTAGTTTATGGTTTAAAGTTTAGGGGTTTAGATTGTAGGGTTTAGAATTTAAGGTTAGTGTTTAGAATTTAGGGTATATGGTTTAAAGTTTAGGGATTTGTTTATAGGGTTAGGGTTAGAAATTTAGGATGCCTAATACATAGACAGTGTAAAGTTTTTTTTACAGAAGCATGCCTAATCCAAGGCTAAAGTCTAAAATTGAAATCCCTAACCTTAAGCCCCTAAATACTAAACCCTAAATATTAAACCATAAGTTCCAACCATAAACCTTGAATTTTATACCCTAAACTAACCCCTAAACTAAACCTTAAAGTTTCCACCGCCAGTGTATGAGATAATAATCTATATAGGACATATATAAAGGAAAATTTTTAAGGAGAAAAAAAGAGAGGAATGTTTCATCTCATGTATCCATTTAACTCATCCAATAACCATGAATAAGTGTAAATTTAATTGAGTTTTACAAAGTATAAGTGGATCATATTCCATATATATATATATAATTGCAGTTAACACAAGATTTAGAATAAGAACAAATTTGCACGAACCAACTTGCCTCAGTGGTTGAGGGAATGATTGTTGTTCCTAGAGCTCATAGGTTCGAGCACCAACAGTTGCAACAGGGTTATTGAGCATGCATTGTCAAATGGTTGTGAGTGTAATCATCTTAGCTTAAAAAAAAAGAATGAATTTAAGTTTTTTCTTTTAATTTTTTAAACAAACCAAAAATTTCTTGTATTCTAAGTTTGAAATACGTAATTTGGGGAGTTAAGGTTACTAACACTGATTTTTTTTTTAAATCAATCTCACTATATTGAGAATTTTTTTAAGGAATTTGATAGGTTTAACGTGATCTTTGTGTGAACTCTTTGTGGTTCTAGCATACTTAAGGAAGTACTGTTTTTCAAGTTTAGTGTGTTAAGATAATTGATGATATTATTTTCTTATTGAATTATATTCGGCTTGATATTGCATATGTACCGAGTAAAGTAAGTATATATATAATCCTGGTAATTAACAATAAAATGCTCTTAGACGCAGAGGCGGACCGTAGTAATAGCCAGTGGGAGCCTTGGCCCCCTCAAAATCTGGCAAATTAGTTTTTAGCCCTTTGAAAGTTTAAAATTTTTTAATTTGGCCCATTCAAATAATCTAAAATTTATTATTATATTTCATTTTTTTTGAATATTTTAACTAAATCCCACCTAAATTTTTTAAAATTTATCATAAGGCTAAAAAATTTTAAATTTTTTTGTTTAAACTCCTAAATTTTAAACAAAATTTTAAATTAAATCTATCAAATATTTTAAAATTTTAATTTAAGCATTTAATTTTTTTAAAAATTTTAAATAGGCCCTCTCAACTTGTGTTACCAAGATCCGCCCCTGCTTAGACGTCTACCTAAGAATCTTAAAGGTAAAATGGACCGAAAATTGAAATTTATTGGTTACCATGCAACCTTAGAAGCAGCGGACGGCTAGGGAAGAGGAAAATTTATGTTTTTAGGGTTTATAAAATAAAATAATATTATTCTAATATTAAAATTTTAATTTTATTAACATTAGAAAACATAAAAATAGTTAAATTCAGTTTAAAATATATGTAATTGACCGTTGATCCTCCTATGATTTTAATAATAATTTAAAAGTCACGGTGTGTAATGGTGTGTTTCCGGTTCTAGACTCATCTTTTAATTTTTTTCCAGAAACATTATTTAAGGTGTATGACAACTTTAAGTTTATGATTGTGACTGTTTTGTAATCTAAGTATTTATTGGGAGAATATTTAGAGAATAAATATGCGAGGATATATATAAATTGCATAACTCAACATTATTTATTGAGTGAACCATTTAAAATCTTTAAATTTAGAGGGGTAATAATATATATTATATGTTTTTAGGGGATTAAAATACAATTTTACTATTATTTCAACTTATTTTTATTTTCATTTTAAAAAGTTTTGGGCTATATAGTATATGAGGAACACCTACAATTAGTGTGGAGTTAGATTGAGGTTAACGTGTCTCTTGTATTATGAATGTACATGAAATTTATCTTTGAGCGAAATTTCACATACGTAAAATCGTTCATCGATTCAAATTACGTTAACAAATTTTCTTATTTTCTTCCTCACTCTTTATTTCTCCAGTTCTTTTCCCAGTTGCAACTGAACCACAACACTGCTATGTGACATTCACACGAGAAATTATATCATAGGCTTGGTTCGCCACGTCATCTATAGTCTTAACTAATAAAAAGCATCTATTTCATTAAAATTTTTCATATCATCATTTTACCAAATGAATCTACAATCGGTAAAAAGTGTTTTTTATTTAATTTACAGTAAATTTGAGTGAAAATTCACTCGGTAAAAAAAATAAAATAGAAAAATTTAATAAAATATATATTTTTTATTGGTTGAGACCATAAATAACGTGACGAGCCAAGTCTATGGTATAATTTCTCCATTTACACCAACAAATATCTCTTTCCTCCAACTGTTCAGTCAGTCTTTGAAACAGATTTCTTGTAAGAAAAGAAATTTGTCTTTGCTTATGATTAATTAAGTTATTAAGTTGTCCACTATGGATGGAGAATGATTTTAGTAGATTGATATTCCTAATTTTTGGTTTATATTTACAAACGAAAAAGTGGTCTAGAACTTTAGTAGAAATTGTATGATTTGAAATTGAAACCTTCTATGGTTTGAATAAAGATACGAATGGTTTCAATAATGACATATTTCATTATGTATTTTATTATTAAAAAATATGTTTGATACTTATTTAAATTCATTATTGCAAATTTCAACATTCAATTATTAAGTATAATTATAGGTTTTGTTATCCATTTTAAGATTTATATTTTTATTTGAACACAACTAGTAGTCTCAATTCATTCGAAGAGATTCGAGTTTAAACAACTTTATCCGTAAAGTGTATATCTTCTAGATACAACCTTGTAATCATATTAACACCGTTAAAAAATAAATAATTTTATTTGAAACAGGTGTCGTTTACTTGAAACCTTTCCAAACTTGGTTCAAGTGAGAGAAAGACAAAAATCTTGTCTTTTTCTTGGTGTCCCCTTCAATGCTTAACACTAAAAAATCAAACCAACCATCATTGCCGCCCACTCCTTATAATAAGCGTTTGGTCGGATCTTATTATTTGAAAAAGTAAATCATTGCCGTTCAGTCCCTTCAATAATGCAGTCTCACACTTAAAATAATTTGCAAGCAGAAAAAAAAAGGACAATAGCACAAGGAATAGTGTGAAAATAAGGCCATAGAAATTAAGGCAAAAAGAGAAGTAGAGGATGCTCTTTTAGTCTTGTAAGAGTAAGTATTGGAATCTCTTTCACTTTGATCAAACTGTCTCTTTGGATGTCGGAAACAACTCTTCTGCTCCTGATTTTTTGCATCAATTGTCTGGTTTTTCAGTATTTTATTTGTTACCAAAATCTTTAAATGTTTTGCTTGGATGTAGGTGTTTGAGTATAATTGTCTGGTTTATTGCATATACTTGGTTCGTCGGAGAAACATGGCAGCCGTGCGATTGATATCGACAAGTACAGTCCGTGCGGCAAATAACAAGGCATCCGATGGGAGGATTGAGCTAAATCCCTGGGATCTTCGATACCTTCAAATAGGGTATATCCAAAAGGGTCTTGTTTTCGCCATGCCTATGCACGACAAGGACACGCTGATCCACCACTTAAAAGCCTCTCTCTCGAACGCCCTACAGCACTTCCCACTGCTGGCGGGTCGGCTTGCGACAACCCAGCACGAAGATGATGACACCATTTCCTTTTTCGTAGACTGCAACGATGCCGGCGCTTTGTATATACACGCTGCAGCCGATGGAGTAACCGTTTCCGACATCATTAATCCTGTTTATGTTCCGTCTGTTGTTCACTCGTGTTTCCCGCTGAATGGGCTTCGTGACTACAAGGGTATCACCAACCCTTTACTTGGGGTACAAGTAACAGATCTTGTGGATGGTATGTTTATCGGTTGCAGCATGAATCATGTTGTGGCGGATGGTACGTCGTTTTGGCATTTCCTTAATTCATGGTCTGAAATTTCTAGAGGTTCGGTTAACTTATCCAAGCCCCCTGTTTTCCAACGTTGGTTTCCTGATGGCATAGATTTCCCCATTCGGATTCCACGGTCTTGTATCGATGTCAACCAATGCAATGACGACTTTGTTCTACCGTCTACACGAGAAAGGATTTTCCATTTCTCAAAGGAAGCCATTGCAAAACTCAAAGCAAAGGCTAACGCCGAGATCGGCACCGACAAGATCTCCTCTCTTCAAGCTCTGTTGTCTCATATTTTGCGATCCGTTATCAGCAACCGAAGCTTTGACACGAATGAAGAGATCAAATACCGCATTGTGGTCGGTGCTAGACAAAGGTGTCCGGAGCTTCCTGACAACTATTTCGGGAATGCAATTATCGGCACCTTTGTAACTATGAAACCAAAGGAGCTAATGGAACAAGGAATTGGCGAGCCGGCTTTGCGAATGAATAGAGCAATTGCCACAATGACCGGAGAAAGTTTTAGAAAGTTCTTAGAGTGTTGGGCAGCAAGGCCGAATTTGGTAACTCTGAGCAGTGACGACTCTCTGATCACAAGTAGTTCCCCTCGATTCGATATGTATGGAAATGATTTTGGATGGGGAAAGCCGATTGCTGTAAGAAGCGGATCGTCGAACAAGTTTGGAGGAAAGCTCACATTATTTTGTGGAGCAGAAGCAGGAAGTATTGATGTTGAAGTCTGCCTTTTTCCAGAGACATTGGAGGCCATTGCAAATGATGAAGAATTCATGGATACAGTCACCAATTAGCCATTTCGTGAGTCGTGTTGTAAGATACTGTTAAGAAATCAACAACTTCTCTAATGTTTTAGAAAGCTACATTTGTTTAGCACATTTAGAGAGCTCAACCGACCTAAGTATTCTAGATAGATCCACTGCTATAGTATATATAATAATATTATATAGAAAATATCTAGTGCCTAAACCGACCTAATGATATTATAAATAGGTTGTGCATTTGTGAAAGTGTGAATGTGTGTGTGCAAAGTGGAGAGTGTGGCGTGAGATTGAGTGAAAGGTGAGTGTGGTGTGAGGAAGTGTAGGTGTGAGTAACGTGAGTTGAGAGAGTGAGTGTTAGTGTAGGTAAGTGTTGTAATATTTTTGAGTATTAATAAAAGTGTTGTTTTCCTTTGTAATTGGAAATTTTTCGGGTAAGCCTTAATTCATGTATTTTCTTAGTGCACTTGAATTGGTTACTAATGGTCGGCTATGCCGCCTAAGTTATATGGTCGGCTCTGCCGCCTGAATAATATATAGTTGGTTCTACCGCCTAATTGGTATATGGTCGGCACTGCCGCCTAAGTTGTGCTCTAAGAAATAAGAAGATAAAAAGACTAACCGACTCAGAGAGTTGGTATAGTGTTAGTGGTCAGTCTTAGGTCCTCCATAGTGGGTGTGTTGGGTCCGTCGAGTTTTCAACATATACAAATTAAGTACAATGTTTACATTTCGTGATGCTTTGGAAATGAAAATAAAAATCTTACGACACTTTTAATTGGAATTAATGAATTGCTTTATGCCTTAATTAATGAGTTAATACAGATTATTGAAATAATTAATAAAGATGATTAATGTACACTTCCATAATATATTAATAAGTTGGTAAACTTAAATGAGTGGCTTGATAATTAATAGAAACTATAGAGTTTGGTAATCATGTCAATGTTGTGTGTTGTATGGACACTTGGTTGGTCGAGTCACCTTTGATTGATGGGATTCGAATACCCAGAGACGTGTTGCAACACCATGGTTAGAGATGCTGAATGTACGTTCTCTAGGCTGTGTGACACCGAGCCTCATTCGATGATACTCGAGGAGAGATGTCGAGTATGAGTGTGCGTTTCTAGGGTTGTGTGACTCTGGGTCTCACTCAGAGTGTACATTCCCGAGACTGTGTGACACTGGACCTCACTCTAGGTTTGTGGTTATGACTTTGTGTGTTTTTACTCAGAGTATGAATGGGACTTGTGTGCCACGTATGATGTTTTCCATGATGAGAACATGTATTTAGGAGACTTGTGTTAGCACTTAGCACCATGTACGTATTTATTTATCTCTTCTTTTTGCTCGTACTAGCTTGCATGCTTATGTTTATGATTAACATGAAATATAATAGAGTAGATGTGTACCACTGAGCTTTGTAAGCTCAACGCTCAAAATCGTTGTTTCCGTGCATAGGTTGATCGTCAGATCTTGGGATCGAGGAGCACTATCATTACGTAATTCTAGCATGTGGTGATTCCTAGAGTACAATACTTGTGTTTAGTGGGTTGTGTATTCATAAGACCTTACGTGGTGGAGTCTATAATTCTTTTTTTTTGAACTTGTATTAATCAAGTCGAATGTTCAAATGTTTTAAATTCAATTGGAGCTCATTTGTAACGTTTTGATTATTTATCTATATTTTCAACTGTTGCTTTAAATGTTTTTGGGAAATATTTTGCTGGGCTGGACCAAGTTTAAGAAATTTTATGGTAACAATTTAGACTTAAGGCCCAAGTGTGACATTCGGGTTTAAGGTATTTGTTGGTAAGATCAATCAATTCGATTTGGTCAAGAGGTGGTGAATTGACAATTTAAAAATAGGAGAGAGGCAAATGGAAAGATAAAAATTGAGACCCAATAATTTATAATGGTTCAACCTTCTAACAATGTCTGCATCCACTACCTTAGCTTTCCACTAAGGATTTCCAACAAATTCACTAAGAATTTCTTCCCCTTTTCTAGGCTTAGGAAACAACCCTTACACAATCAAAGCTTTCTACCCAAAGATTTGATCAAGCTCACTCTTTTACAAGAAATTTTTTGCAAACAAAAAATATCCTCTCAAAGGTGTTTGTTTGCCCAATACAAGTTCACTCAAAACCCAAAACTTGAATAAAATGAATACAATCGAAGACCAGTCAAGTGGGTTACAAGATTTGACTATAATAAGCTCAAAGATGTTGGATTTGTGCTTGAATGCTTAAAACTTGTTCAATTGTTGTTGTTGTAGCTTTGGATACATGAATTTATACCCCTCATTGATTTCTAACCATTTTGGTAGTTGAGATCATAAATATAGCCGTTGGAAGCTATTTTTCTTCGCAATAAATGCAATATGCCTACCCTCGGTATCGGTACACGAGCTATCGTATCAGTACCTGCCATAAGAAGAAAGAGCCATTGTACAAAGAGGTATTGATAAGCGTGAGGGCGTATCGGTACGAAGAGTGTATTTTACAAAGGCGTATCGATACGAAAATAACGTATTAGTACAAATTTTGTTCACTGAAATTTGAAGTGTAACACCCCTACCCAGTGTAGGAGATAAACCGGCTTAGGACGGTTACCAGACAGACATACTAACATCTTGGTAAACTTAATACCACAACTAAACATGCTTTCAAAAGACAGTAATTTAAAACTCTTAAATTACTCATAGGTCTAACCTCGACCTAAAATCATGAACCATAAAAAATACACACATTGAACAAAATATTTCAACCACTATTTATATCATGTCCATATATTTTATGTACATCAGATCACCAATTGTTATTACAATTCTGCTATCACATAAAATTTTCTTTTCATTCCGACACATTATTAATCTTAGATCGATTACGAACTTGCATACCTCTAATCATTTCTAAGGCATATCGGTAAGTGTTTAAGATCGTAAGGATAACAGAAAATCATTTTTAATGATCTTTCAGATTACAAGTAGCATTATTTAACTTTCAGTCTTATTATCCAAGATTACCATCTAGCATCACACATCACAACCAACATGTAACCATGGTAACAAGCATTCGAATAACATGACCAACCTAGCTTAACCAACAAGCAATCATGAGGCATAAAATACCAATTACAAGAAGCTGATAGATACGATCAAATACTAAAATCAAGGTTACTTCAAAGCTCTAACCAATTATATCCAATTACAAATAACTTTCACATAGTAATAACATATACATATTCGTTGACATACCGCCAATCGCTTATTTTAAAGGTCAATTTAATTATATGAACTACACTACCTTTTAGGGTTTAACGCATGAATATAGATACATATTTATGCATATCAGCCCACGCACACTCATGACAACAAGGTGGTCTAACAACTTAACACACATAGAGATATTTAAACAATCATACGAACATGCTAACTATTATAACTTATACCGCAAACAACTATAAAAATAATTAGAGGCCCATTAGAAAGCTTGAATACTTTTAAAGCTCATAAACATATGTAACCAAAATGGAATCTAAATGCTCTATGCATACTTAATAACTATGTGCCGCCACCTAGGAGTTCTAAAGGTATTAATTCAAATCATACATATAGTTCCTTGTAAACGACTATAGAATTAAGGTGAGTAAATACTCAATTTCATTCATCAAAGGTTGGTTGCATAGAGTACACCAGGTACTCTTTTATACACAGGGAAATCTACACGATAATCCCGCCAAAACTAACAGCTTAATATGAAAACCCTAACCACCTTGAATTGGTTATAACAGAAAGCTGATGACTCAGCATTTCCTCTGGATTCTTCTAATATTTCCCCTGCTTCTTCAACCTTCTCTTAAGCAAGGAAGCTCACGAACACACAGCTGGGAGCGAAATTCTTCAAAGCTGGCAATGGAGATCGCCTTGGTAAAGATGTCAGCCACCTGAGCGGATGCTGGTACGTAATTGACTTGGAGTGCATGTGCTATGGCTTTCTCACGAATGAAAAATAGGTCAAGGTCCACGTGTTTTGTCTTCGCATGTAGAACCGGATTGGCTGCCATAGCCACAACGCTCGTGTTGTCGCTCCAAATGGTAGGAGATTGAGACAACTTCGCATTCATATCGTTTAGAATGGCTTGGAACCAAAGAACATCAACAGCAACATCATCAAGACTACGAAATTCCGCCTCTACAGTGGACCTGGATACCGAACGTTGCTTGCGAGAGCTCCATGATAGTAAGTGTGGACCTAGGAATGTGCAGTGACCTGAAATAGATCGTCGATCATCTGGGTTACTGTCCCAATTTGCGTCGGTAAATGAGTGAATGGCCAAATGAGGACGAGCATGGGAAGAGAACCAGAGAGCAAGGTCGAGAGTACCCCTAAGATAACGTAGTATACGTTTGACTGCCATCCAATGCAACACAGTAGGCCGCTGCATGAATTGTGCCACCTTATTAACTGAGAAGTCAATGTTTGGGCGTGTGTGACATACGTACTGTAAGGAGCCTACAATGCTGCGAAATTCAGAGGCCCTCTCGACTGGAGCAGTGTCGTCTTTGTGAAGTTTAGTGGTGGAAACCATCGGAGTAGGAACAGTGGTAGTCTCACGCATATCAGATTTCACTAATAATTCAGTGATATACTTCTTCTGTGACAAGAAGAGGCCAGCCTGAGTGCGAATGACCTTAATTCCAAGAAAAAAATTCAACTCACCAAGATCTTTTAATAAGAACTTGTGATTCAATTTGTGCACAACAGTGGAAACATGAGTAGAAGAGGAGCCTGTGATTAAGATGTCATCGACATAGACCACCACATACGTGGTTGTGGTGTCACTAGCATATACAAACAAAGAAGTATCAGCATTGGAGGAACGAAACTACAGCTCTTGAAGAAAGCATTTCAGCTTGTCAAACCAATTTCGTGGTGCTTGTCGAAGTCCATAGAGGGCTTTCTTAAGCTTACAAACAAGCTTGGTACCATCATCTGCCATGAATTGGAAACCCTCGGGCTGAACCATGTAAACATCCTCAGTGAGATCCCCTTTAAGGAAAGCATTATTAACATCTACTTGTTGAATGTTCCAATCGTGTGAGACAGCTAGGGACATCAAGATATTCACAGTAGAGGCCTTCACAACCGAGCTGAAAGTTTCCCTGAAGTCACACCCTGCAAGTTGAGAATAACCCTTCGCGACTAGCCGTGCTTTATACCGTTCAATGGTACCATCAACATTGCGTTTAATTTTAAACAACCATTTACAGCCAATGGCACGTCGATCACTAGGCAAGGGCACCAGATCCCACGTGTCATTATCAAGTAAGGCTTGATATTCAACATTAACTGCAGCACTCCAATCAAGGCTTTGCATGGCAGCATGCACGTCCACAACTATATCATCAAACTGTAAGTGGTAGGCTTTAGGCTTGAACACACCAACCTTGTTCCTTGTCACCATGTGATGTCGATTAGGAGGAGAGCCAGGTTGCACCACTTGTGTGGTTGTGGGAAGCTCATGAGATAAATCAGATGGTTGTAGAGGACTGGGAGGCACATCATTGTGATCAGGGGCAACAATATTCTCAGAGATAGTATCAACCACCTCAGGTAGAGAATCAGCAGACAAAGGATCAAGCTGAGGGGAAGCCATAGGGGACATAGGAGACTCAGTAGAAGCTGGAGGATCAGTCGTGACTTGCTCAGAATCGGGAATGGGATGAGAGTCTACTGAAGAAGTATCCACAGAACCAATAGGAGGAATTGAATTTGGTATAATGTGCAAGACATGAGAGACCACGTCAGAGGAGGAAGGCAATGAACCAGGGTCAGGAGATTGAAAAAGAAACATTGTCTCGTGGAAAACAACATTTCGAGAAACAAAAATTCTGCCAGTGGACTGATCAAGACACCAATATCCTCGATGTAGAGGTGAGTAACCAAGGAACACACATGCGCGAGATTTGAAATCAAGTTTGTGAGAATTGAAGGGACGTAGGTGAGGGTAACAAAGACATCCAAATACCTTGAGAAATCGATAATCAGGATCCTTATGATATAACACTTGAAAGGGTGATCGATCACCAAGAGTCTTAGAGGGCATTCTGTTAATTAGGTACACTGCACTCAAGGTAGCATACGACCAATAACAAAGAGGAAGAGAGGCATGTGCTAGCAATGTAAGTGATGTTTCAACAATGTGCCGATACTTCCTCTCAACCACACCATTTTGAGAGGAAGTGCGAGGGCAAGTAACCCTGAGCTGAACCCCTAACTGAGCCAGCAAAGTATGCATGAAACGAAATTCACCACCACCATCCACTTGGACAACCATTAAATTCAAACCAAACTGATTCTTTATTAATGTATAAAACTGTCTAAAGGCATTACAAGCATCTAACTTCTTCTTGAGTAAAAACAACCAAGTATTGCGAGAAAACAAATCAATACAGGACATATAGTAAAGGTATCCATCAGAGGCTACTGAAGATGGACCCCAAATGTCAATTTCTATTAACTGAAATGGCGAGCTATAAACTGTATCTTTGGGAGGTACTAACTTCTTATTAAGTGCAAGACTCACAATGTCAGCAGATGGGTGGCCCAACCTATTGTGCCAAAGCAGTAATCAGTTGAGGAAGATTAAGAACAAGCAACCATATGCATACTTTGCTGAGGAAACTCATACAAGCCATCATTATGTACCCCACTCAGCAACATTGCCCCTGTACGCTCATCCTTAAGGCAACAAGAAGATGCATGGAATTAAAAAAACGTCATTATCAGTGGCAATTTTTGAAACAGACATTAAATTTCGCGTTATGTCAGGAACAAGAAGTAACTGGTCAAGAAGTAAAGATCGAGATATAGTGGTCACCACACCTTGACCAACATGAGAGATGGCAAGGGAAGAACCATCCCTAATGTGAACCTTACCTTGACCAGCATAGGTTTGTCCCGACTGAAGCTGAGATTTGTCACTGGTGACATGGTGCGTGGCTCCGGAGTCAGGATACCAAACATTGGTTTTAGCTACAAGGGTGTTGACTTGAGGGTTATCAACAGAAGAGGTAGGACTTGTATCAGTGGCAATGTAAGGAGAGTAGCGAGTCTCTGGCTCAGCATGGGAACAACAACAGTTGTGAGCTTCAGCACTAGGTTTCACTGGCCATTGGTAGCTCTGATTGAAACGATACCAACAACGATCCACCAAATGCCCCAGCTTCCCACAAATTTGGCATTGAAATCTAGGTCTACCCTTGAATCTACCACCATTTCCAGCATTAGATCCAGAACGCCCACCACGAGCAGGGGACCATTAGTGTAGGAAGCATCCTGTCAAGAGTTTTGATCGAGAGTGGTGTTGTTAATGCCTACGGATAGTCTCAGAGGATCTTCAAGGTGTGTCTCAGCATCAATTAGCAAGGAGACCGCCCCATCAAACGTATAGGGCACTTTGCTAGCAGTTATGACGGCCACAACCGACTCAAACTCGGAAGGCATGCCAATAAGAATGGTGGCCACCTGTTCGATCTCAGAAATGGGGCTACCACAGACTGCCAACCGATCGCATATTTCCTTCACTTGAGCAGTATACACATTTATAGACATAGATCCCTTCTTGAGAGATCGTAAACGAACATGAAGATGCATGACTCGTGTGGTAGAGAGCTTAGAATATCGAAGAACAAGCGTTTTCCAAATAGAAGAGGAAGATTCAGAACCCACAAGATGAGGAAGGAGTGAAGTGCTAACCGTAGATAGAAGCCAAGAGGCTAAGGAGTTATCCTGCTTGAAGAAGTGTTGATAAACATGGTTAGGTGTTTTGCTGCCATTAGCCGCCACCAGAAATTTTGCCGGAGGAGTATACTCATCATCAAGATAATGCTCAAGACCTTGTCCTCGAACCATGAGAAGAACCTATTGACGCCATATAAGAAAATTTGTATCATCAAGCTTAACACTGATTTGCTTGTTAAAAAAACCTTGAGAGGAGGATTCATCAGCAACCGTAGGATCGAGAGTAATGGCAGAGGCATTATCAGTTGGCATGATGCGCATGGGAAGAAAGGAGGGAAACGAAAATGAATCAAGGGAGATGGCCCAGAATCGGAAAAGCGAATGATAATATGTAAACTACTATTCCTTGTGATCACGTACAGGCTCAGGAGAAAACTGAAGGCACATTTACCATGAAATGTAACGATGAGATAGAGTAAGCAATCGCTTAGTGAGGTATCTTAAAGCTAAATAAAAGTATGAAACCCATATCTATCCCTTTCACCAAAGTTTATTAATCATATAAAAAAATTCTAAGCTTGGACAAGAGAATTAGCCGTTTTAGGACAAGCCATTCGAACCGACGTTCACTTACATACAAGAGTATTCATCTAGGGTATTCACATACATATAATACTCGGACAAAAAGTATACGAATCCCCAACCAACTTTCGCCAAACAAAAAGGTACTCATCGTACCGGTCAATCCCTCCTACTGTCGCCAAGTGACCATAAAACTTCACTCTTACTGTCGTCAAAGAAGGATCGTAGTCTACCCCAAACATGAACTCTATGGGCCCTTTGGCATGCCAACTATACCTATGACTAACTCGAAATCAAGGCTTTTCAATTATTTCATATCTCATTTGAATCAAAGTTGAGCTTAGCTCCTTATTCAGAAAATCAGATAACATATCATAATGCTTGACTTATCAAGCCCATATAAAAATATGACTCTCAAAATGGCATAGCCCCAAGGTTATTTAATCAAAGAGCATATCTTAATTATTATTAGAGGTAAGCATTGCTTCAAATTCATACAATTACAACCATGTTTGTATCTTACCATAGTAAACACAATCATAGTTCATATGATCAAGCACATATTGTTCTTATAATTAAAAGAGCAAAGCTTATAGTTCTACATATTAGGCATATATTCATTTCCATATGAGTTTCTCTATTAAATTCCCATCATTTTTGAATGGTAGTGTAGCGTAGCAAAGATTTCTATCAAGCTTATACAAGTAAGAATTATTTTCATCAAAAGCATGTCATCAGGTTCAAGCATAGCACCTCACATGTTCCTTACCAACTAAGTACTTACCTTGCTTCTCCTTTGAGCTCATTTTAAGCATAGATTACATTGAAATACAAGTAAGGTAAATAAAAAACGAATAACATGCTCTAGATATCTTCAGTCTATCCCGAAACTTTAAACTACACTCACAGATAATTTCAAGCTACTTATGTTCGCAAATCATGACCCCTTTTTATTTATCCACTATTTTCCCCTCGTTAGTCTTTAATCCTCCAATTTCCTCTTGGTTTATGGGTAACAAAAGGTGCAAAGACGCATTAGAAAAGATTCTAACATTCATTCCTTTGTACACTACACAAATTTACATGTACATCTACCAATTCATATAAAATAGATCACTAGCATAAACATGCACATTTAAACACATCAAAACAGTCCATCAAACACTCAAATCTATGTAAAACAGTCCTATTATTCTCATAATTTCCAAAACAGTCCACAACCATTGCGAATACTCAAAAACAGTCTTTAAACTTATCAATTGATCCCAACACATTCATGAAGCAATTCCCCTGTTTTTAATCTACATAAAGCAGTCCAAAAATTTCATTATACATACAAAACATTCCGGAATCTTATTTGTATAATTACATATACAACTCAACTAGTCCAACATGCTTTCGATGTGTTCCAAATAGTCCCTAACATACATTTACACATTCAAAACACTTTATTTTCATTGGCATCCATTTACATACTCATCAAGCAGCCCCCTAGCATTTATTTCAATGCAAATCAGTCCCTTAACATTCATAATTTCACAAATATAATCACAAAATAGTTTACACAATGGCATACACGGTTAATTACACTTTTAACAGCCCTCGTGCTTCTATTTATACACAAAACAGTTCTAAAGCCTAATAAAACAGTCCTCCCCTGTTTTTAATTTATTGAATCAGCCCCCTTAACTATTTTAAAATTCTGCTTTTCAAGCTTCAAAACAGTCCTTAATTATAAAACAGTCCATAAAACTGCTTTCAACCAATGTTTACACAATTGACATAGCCCCAACCGAAAGTTCATTATAATTCAAGTATTAAGATTTCAAAATCAATTTATCTAACACTTTGGTTATCAAACAAAACCACAATCACTTCTTCGGTTCATTTCTAACTTCATTCGGATGCTCCTAAACATGACATCCATGATCTTTTCACAAAGCCACATTTAGATCATCATTCAAAGCACCCAATTGCATATTATGAATTTATTCACCATACTATCTAGCATGTACATGAATCATGGGTGGCTATTGGAAATCAATCAAGCTAAAATTTTAATTAGAAGTTAGAGAAGAGTATCATCACCTTATCTTCCAAGCAAAACTGGTTCTATGCCTAGGAATTCAACAAGGTTGGAGAAAGCTTGCAAAAATTCTCAAAATTCTCTCTCTCACAAAGCATGGAGTTCGGTTTGGTGGACGAAGAAGATAAGGGAAGTCTCAAACCAAGTGGCCGAGACCCATCCCTCTTGCTTTTCTCCAAGATTGCCATGTGTGCAAGACCATTTCCATTTTTTTTTATCATGCAATCTTCTTATTTTACTTGCTATTCATTTTAATCCCTTACACATAAAAGCATTTCTCTCTCTCATTTTCTCATTTTAGTCCTAAGTTATTAATTTAACAATCATGCTACAAAGATGGATAAATTAACTCAGAGATCGGAATAGTAACATTCTTATAAGCCTAGTTTTAGGGTATTACAATTCTCATCCACTCAAAGAAAATTTGTCCTCGAATTTTTCCTAAGTGAGCAAATGAGCAGTCCAAATTTTTTTAAACAAAATAATATTAATATACTTTAATTTTTTATAATAATTAAAAAAATTTACTATATTAAATAATGGGCCCATAAATTTTTATAATAATTAAAAAGGCTGTTAAATAAAATAATGGGGCTCATTATTAAATCTCTATATCAATTAATAATAATTTTGTTTCCTAAAAAATACTAATTAAAAATTTTCTTTCCAAAAAAAATAATATTAATTAACAGATTAAACTTTTGACTTTCTAAATTCTCACAATCAATTCATTAAATCACTTTTCCAATTTCCCATATCAACGTTAATTTTCTCAACGTTATTTTTTTCTTTTAATACTAAATTTCCCAATTTCTCAATCTCCTAATTTCCTATCAATTCTTCAAACATATTTTTTAATTTATAAATCTCTCAATCTCTTCTCTTTTATAGTTTCATATTCTACAATTAATCTGAAAATTCAATTTCTCACAAACGCAAACACAATCACAAATACAATTACCTAATACCTATCATCAATTGTGGTGCTTGAATCTTATTGAAGTTTGTTCTTAAGATTTTAGGTAAGAATTAAGATCATGTTTTCAATATTTTTTTCTTCTTATTTTTATATTTTTTCAAATTCTAAGTAAGATTATTCTTTTATATTTGTTTAATAAATTTTGGGTATGAATATGCAGATTCTCCGTCTTCATTCGTTGGTTCAACTCCAATTCAATTTCAGATTCAAACATAACTTTGAAGGTAAAATTCTTGTTGAGATTTGTTTTTTATGAGAGTTAATTTTTTATTGATTTTTTTAAACAAACTCATCTCGATTCTCGTTTACCTTATTTTTAATAATTTTTGTTGTATTGCCCAATTTCTATAATAAAAATTAAATTTAAAATTTTTATCACCGATATTAAATGTATTAGATAATATTTAACAAAACTTCAATAATTAATTTATATAACCTAACCTAATAAATAATACTAAATTTAGTTTAAAAAAAAAGCAGGGTTTTCGTTTTCATTGTTTGCTGTACTATGGGATGAAACTCAGTCGCATTGTTGGTTTGATCCAACATGTTATATGGTTGTGGATTTTCATTGTTTGCTGTACAATTTGAGGTTTTCGCTTTCTGGAGCTATAGACAAATCTGTTGAAATTTATAGTGTTAAGTTACTATAGTTGTTTGGATTATGATTTTTACTGATTATCAATTATTATGCTCTTATTTGTCTAAAAAAGGCAGGGACATGATTAGCCCCACAAAGGGAAATATTTGATGGGAATCTTTTGTTTTCTCCTCAGTTTAACGTGTAGGGTTGTTGAGTATTCTAAACTTTTGATTGAATTAATTTTTTTAAAAATTAATTACTGTTTGTTTCCTATTCAGATTTTGGGAACAAATTAATCTTTTTTTTTTCAAATTAATTATTGTTTGATGTAAAATTTAAATGCTTATTTTTTTCACGTGTTTACAGTTGCTATTGTTTTAGAGTTCAGTCATTGCGGAGTTGCGGATTTGGTGTATAAATATTTCGATCGAGGATCTTTCCATTTTCACAGGTGCTATTGTTCTTTTTTATATTAATTGCATTGTCATATAATGTCGCCTAAAAAACATTTATCTGGTAGTGAAAAAGAAAAAAAAGAAAACAAAGACATGAGTTAATAGAATCACAAAAGGGAGCACTTGATAAATTCTTTAAAAATAGAGTATGAGAGCCTTCTAATGAAAATTTAAATGATGTTATTGTAAATTTAAATGATCTAGATAGTTCTCCAAATCATACTATTGTGGGTGCTACTAATGCAAATGATCATGATAATGTCCTAAATCATATCAATAATGATGCTTCTAATTTAAATGAGCATAATCAAGCCGAAAATGAGTCTAATGTTGAAGATTTTGAAATTGATCAACACTTAATCCCTCCTTTGAACATTTATGATCCTAGAAATTGGGGTAATCTTGATAATAAGTCTAGAGATATTTTAGTTGAAAATGGACCTATAAGAGATTTGAATTTGAAATTTCCCTTAGCAATAATTCTAGGCATTTTTCGTATGCCTATTTTTCTAGAAAGTTGAGTAATGGAGAAATTAGCGATAGAAAATGGTTGGTATATTCTAAACACGTGGACAAAGTTTATTGTTTTTGTTGTAAATTGTTTACAAAGCAAAACAACAAAACTTGTTTAGCAAATGATGGATGAAATGATTGGAAGCATCTTAGTGAAAGACTCGAACAACATGAAAATAACATTGAGCATATGACTAACATGAATGTTTGGAGTGAATTACGAGTGAGATTAAAAACTAATCAAACACTTGATAAAGATTTGCAATTAGGAATTTTAAAGGAGAAAGAACGTTGGAGACAAGTTTTAATAAGAATAATAAGTGTTGTAAAATGTCTTGCTAAACATAATTTAGCTTTTCGAGGATGTAGTGAGAAACTTTACGATGAGAGTAATGAAAATTTTTTGGGGTTAATTGAAATGATTGCTGAATTTGATTTGACAATGCAAGACCATCTTAAACGTATTCAAGATGAAAATATTCATTATCATTATCTTGGTCATAAAATTCAAAATGAATTAATCTCTCTTTTGGCTCATAGTATTAGAACTTCTATTCTAAAAATAATACAAAAGGCAAAGTATTTCTCTGTTATTCTTGATTGTACACCTGATGTAAGTCATCAAGAACAAATGACTCTAATAGTGCGATGCGTAAATATGACAAGCAACAAAATAAAAATAGAAGAATTTTTTTAGAGTTCTTGAAAGTGGACGATACATCTGGATTGGGGCTTTTTAATGAATTAGAAAATGCATTGCAGTCTCTTGAGTTAAATGTTGCTGATGTGAGGGCCAAGGATATGATCATGGTTCTAACATGAAAGGAAAACACCAAGGTGTTCAAAAGAGATTGCTTGAAATAAATCCTAGAGCTTATGCCATGTGCTTGTCACAATCTTAATCTTTCTCTTTCTAATATGGCACATTCTTGTGTTAAAGCTATTTCATTTTTTGGGATTGTGCAACGTATATATTCATTTTTTGCAAGTTCTACTAAAAGGTGGAAAATTTTATGTGATAATGTTCCAGAAACTGTAAAATCTTTATCTGATACTCGATGGGAAAGTCGAATTAAAAGTGTCAAAGCTATTAAATGTCATGCTCCTAAAATAAGGTTAGCTTTGTTACAATTATATGAATCTTGTGGTAATGATGCTAAAGCAAAAAGTGAAGCAGAAAGTTTGACTAATGCCCTTCAAAATTTTGATTTCTTACATGGAATGGTTATTTGGTGACAAGTCTTCGTTTAACCGGTCAAAAATAAATGAATAAATTAACCTCTTTCAATAAATAATAATATAAAGAAATTAAATAGATATAGGGAAAGATGGTCGATCCGCAGGGAGATTAGCTGGACTGATTGACTGAAGACTACTTTAATTATTACTTCCAGGAATATCTGCAAAATAAGTAAATAAAATGGGGGAAGTGATATGATATTGGATGAAAATGAAATAGCAAGATTTAAATGCGAAGGTAAAAAGATTAAGAAAAACCAAGTATGTGAAATAGCCTCGAACCAGTTCCTTCAATTCTTTCGGTCACTGAAATAGATTTTTATTTCAGGGATCATGTCGGTTACAGTCTACGAGGCCCAACCCGTCGTAACTTGTTTCTCTCTCGAGTAACCAATCCTCCCAAATCTATATTCGAAAGATGGTTCTTAAATAATTAAACCACGTCTACCGCCGTTAAAATATTTAAAATGAAAGCAGGAAAAACCCGACTCAGAAATTGTCTAAAAAGAATCGCTTCTAATTTTATCTTTCCTTAGCGGACCGCCGCTAAGAGTGTTCATAGGAAGTCAAAATTGCCACAGGCCGATCCTTCCTCCCAAATGTATTTTTAAGCAATTTCAGACCAACGTGCCCTTTTTGATTTGAAAAACGGTTAAAAACTTTTAGTAAGGCCGATTGCCAAACTATCTAAGCAGAAATATAAAAACGATATCCCAAAAGAATTTAAGCAAAGTTCAATTCTCACGAATTGAATTGACTTGGCTGGTTCTTGGCTTAAAAGATTTAGCTAAGCATGATATTGATTATCATACTTAACTTGATTTTAGAAAAGTAATTAAATAGCATAAAATAAATGAAACAAGAAAATAAAGGAAAAAAAACTTGGATTAAAACTGAAAATGTTTACAAAGATAAAAATACTCAAAGCTAGAAGATGATCTTAAGCCTTCACCAAAGGTTGGTATTTATAGGCTTAGATTACAAGGATAAGAGATAAGAAAATCAAAATAACAATTCAAATTCAAATGTTTTTAAAATTCAAAATAAAACCAAACGGATAAAACTGATAATCTGATCGGATCTTCTCTCGGAACATTCTAGGATCTTCTAGAGGTTGCCACGTCATTGCCACGTCACTACCACGTCAGACGCGTCGTGCCTGGTGTCGTGCCCATGATGCCAATCATGACAGAATTATAATAAAAACTGCAGAAATGTCCCATTTTCACTGCTATTTCCAGAATTGGATCCATGCACAAAATATAATAAAAACAACATGTATTAAGCAGCAAGAAGTCGTAATAACTAGAAAAATAGCAAATGAAATATGTCACATTTGAGAACTCATCAAATTCCCCCTCACTTGTCTCATACTTGTCCTCAAGTATGTCCGAAAAAGCATGAACCAAAGAATGCATTTCTCAAGCCATCACAAGCATCAAACATAATCATAAGAGTTCTGGCGCAAAAGGAGTATCATGAAAGAAACATAATCAAACCAAATGGATGCAAGCAAAGAACAGTCCTTATCTCTTCCAATTACCTATCAAGCATTAATCAAATTTTAACTAGTCTTAATCCTCACCAAGATACACTCAAAAGCACTCAAAGTGTTTAAAGGTAAATGTGAAGCAAAAACACTCTAAGTCATGCATGAACAAAGGTTTCCATAGGCTTGTAACAAGTTCAATTCTCCACTACTTATTAGAATCAAGGTGCAAAAATCATTAGGTCTTTTATTCAAGGTGTAATGTGGGTTTAGAAAAGGGTAGAAAGATGGAAAGAAAATAAACAAAGGAAGATGATCAATGCAAGATATAATAAACAGTGAAGACAAAAGAGAAGCTTAAAAGTGGGCAAGCAAACAAATTTTTCCTTCCCTTTTTTTCTTTTTTCGAAACTGTTTTTTTTTCTCAAAGCAATTGCTTCCTTTTATTCTGTTTTTCTCTTTTTTTCCTTTTTTTTTATTTTAGAGGAAAAATTCTGCCCTTATTTGAAAAGTATCTCCTTTATGTCTAATAAAGATTCTAGCATTTGATCAATTGAAATGGTTAAGTCAAAGAAATAGGATGTAAGGCTAACAAAGGCTCATTAGGCGATGAGAAAGGGTAAATTAAAATGAAAGGGATGGAAGAGGTTAAAGCCTAATGCCTAAATCATTTTAAAGCACCTCGTTCTTAATGTAGTCTCAAATCGTAAGCAAGCCACAAGTTCTAGATTCCTAAAATTCAAGATGACACTCTCAAGAATAAGAAATGAGCATAATATGAAGAATGCATGCTCAAGGCTCAAAGTCTCACAAAATTAGGCTAAGTTTGATTAAGCTAGGCGAGAAATCAAATTAACACAATCAAGAGAAATTAAAAGAGATGTCAAACTGCAGATTATCCATATCCTTTTATTATCAAAATGCTATAATTCAATCATACCTAAGCACAAGAACAAGTACAACATGCTGGACAGCAAGTAATGGCAAGAACAAAAAATTCATCTCAAGGTTTAATCCAAATCAAAACATAAAGCAAACAAGCAAGACAAGTGGTTTTTCTACCCTTCCCCTCACTTAAATGAATTGCCCCAATTCAAATGAAAACCACAAAAGTGTAAGGCAGAGAAAGTACTCCCCGTGGGTATTGATTGTAACGATGGTGATGGTGATCGTTGGGGAGGCGGACGGCAGACGGAGCTTGTCCAGCAGTGTTGTTGGAGAGCTGCGAACGGTGGATGATGGTTGGGGGTGAAGGTGGAGGTGCGGTTGAAGCCGTAGGAATGGGGGCTTGCTGTCATCGACCATCGCGGCGAGGAGGAGGTGTGGGGCATGGTGAAGTCAATGCGGCTGAGTGAAACAAGGGGTTGTGTTGTTGTTTTAGGGTTTTGGTATTTCACGGGAAAGAAAGAAAGAAAAGGGTAAAAGAGGGAAAAAAACCAAGGGTGTAAAGGGCATGGGCTAAAGTGCACTGGCTCCATTGGGTGTGCTAAAATGCACCAGTTTTAATGAAATGGTGCACTTCAGCATTGGATCGCAGATTGCTTGCTGTGATTGATAAAACCCTGCAGAAATTATTAAGGTAATTAGAAAAAGAAAGATAAAGGAAAATAAATAAAATAAATAATTAAAAAAAAGGAAAATTAAAATTAACGAAAATGAAAAGAATGGGTTGCCTCCCATTTAGCGCTTTGTTTAACGTCGTTTAGCTCGACGACCTTTGCTAAATTTTTAGTTCTTCAGAAGAAAGGTCTTCAAATAAATGGTGATGTCCATCCCTTGTCGTTTTAACGCCTTCCTTCATCATTTTATTTGTGCGCAAAACAACAACTAAGCTTCTACCTCCTTCCCGATGCGACAACTTACTCGAAATGATGATTGACAAAGTTTGGTTGTCGCCTAAAAATATATAATTAAATAGCTCTAACTTCGGCTTTGGTTCCTGCAAAATTGAGGGAAAATGTTTAGATCGAGTTGGAATTAATCGAAAATCAGAAAGGGAAGAAAGAGTTGAAATGATTTCACCTATATTTTCATCGTCGAGATCCGCGAATTCCCTACAAAAGTCATAACACAAATCAGTTTCGATCAAATCATCAGCTAACGGATCTATAATATCAACGGAATTTAAACTTGCGATCAAATCAGGATACTTCATAGCTTTATACATATCAAATTTAACTACTCCCCCATCAAATTCCATAGTTAAGATGCCGTCGCGGACATCAATCTTTGTATGCACGGTTGATAGGAAAGGTCGGCCAAGCTAGATTTCGGATCTGTTATTGCTGCGATCATTTTCCATGTCAATAATATAAAAATCAGCAGGGAAAATAAGATTTTTTACCTGTACCAACACGTTTTCTAGTACTCCCTCGGGGTAGATGACTGATCGATCGGCTAATTGAACTGTCACTCGCGTTTCTTTCAATGGTTCAGTCGAAATTTTGTTGTAAACGCTTAACGACATGACGTTGATAGATGCGCCTAAATCGCACATCGCTCTTTTCATCCCAACATTCCCAATTTTACAGGGAACCGCAAACATACCTTGGTCTTTGTACTTTGGCGGCAACGGCTTTTGAAAGATGGCCGAAATATTTTCACCAAGGTTAACTTTTTCATTTCCGGATAGTCGCCTTCGATTTGTGCATAAGTCCTTCAGAAACCTTGCGTATTTAGGCACTTTTCGAATAACATCAAGAAGTGGAATATTAATTTCCACCTTCTTGAATATATCCAAAATTTCATTCTCTTCCTCCTTTTTGTCTCGTTTCGCCAATCTACCTGGAAAAGGAGGAACATGTTCGTAAGTAGAAACATAAATTTTAGATTTGGCATTACCTGCGGTGGGAGGAGACTTGTCATTCTGGTCTTCCAAAGAGTTTCCCGGTTCGTCGGATTTTCGCTCATCTTGCTTGGGCGGTTTAGGCGTTATCACTGTTTCAATACGCAAAGTTATCGCACTAACGTTTTCCCTTGGGTTGGTTTGGGATGGTAACTTTCCCTGGGATTCTAGACGGCTAACGGCTTGAGCTAGTTGGCTTATTTGTTTGTCGATTTGCTAGAGATGGGATTGTGTTTGGGTTTGGAATTTTTCCTGCGAAACTGCCGATCTCTCAACAATAGACTCAAGCGAGGATTTTTGGGGTGCTTGGTTTTGGTGGGGAAGTTGTTGCCTAGGTTGGTAATTCGGGTTCTGATTACCGTAGCTCAAGTTTGGGTGATCTCTCCAACCGGGATTGAACGTATTGCTATATGGGTTATAGGGTCTTTGGAGAGGTCCGGGAAAGTTGTGTACGGCGTTAACTTGGGCACCAGATGTATCTCGCAACAATGGGCATAAGTCGGTTGCGTGATCTGGCATAGTGCATATTCCACACACCTTAGCAGCTCTTATCCCCCCTGAAACAAGAGAATGCACAATATTAGTCAAATTGTCTATCTTATTCACTAATGAAATTGTACTTACTATTTGAACCCGTCGGCTGGGTTCACTTGTAGAACCAAATTGCTGTGAATTCGCCGCCATCGTAGATATCAGATTTCGAGCATTTTCGGGGGTCAAGTTGACAAGCGCTCCACCGCTTGCTGCATCTATCATTTTCTTATCCATCGGCAACATTCTTTCATAGAAATATTGAAGGAGCGTTTGCTCGGATAAGTTATGTTGTGGACAACTCGCGCACAACTTTTTGAATCTTTCCCAATAATCGTATAAGGACTCGTCATGCGTTTGTTGGATACCCAAAATGCTTCGCCTAAGTTCAGTCGCTTTCGCTGCAAGAAAATACCTGTCAAGGAAAACACGAGAAAGATCAGCCCATGTATTAATCGAATTCGGAGGTAAATAAAATAACCATTCTTTAGCCATTCCGGGTAAAGAAAAAGGAAATGCCCTTAGTTTTATCTGATCCTCCGAAACTCCTTGCGGTTTCATGCTGCTGCACACCATGTGAAATTCGGCAAGGTGTTTATGTGGGCTTTTAGTAGAGATGCCATTAAAGGTGGGTAATAGGTGAATTAGGCCCGTTTTGAGTTGGAAAGGGGTATCGCCGTGAGGAAATGTGATACAAAAGGGGTTGTTGTTCAGCGGGGGCGGCGTTGAGCTGTCTAATGGTTTGGTTAGCCATAAGGTTAGGTGTAGGTATACATATCTGACTTGTGCTTTCTCAGTTTGGTCGTGTGGTGGTTCAGATATGGATTCCGAATGGGATTGTTTTTGGTTTTGCTTTTGTACTTTCTTTCGTCTGACAGTTTCACCGTGGTTCTTACGAGCGCTTGCTTCGATTTCCGGGTTGTATGGAGCAAGATTACCCGGATTCCTCCTGGTCATAAAAAAAATCAGTCAAAAAGTGCCGAAAGTAAATCTCCCCGGCAACGGCGCCAATTTTGACAAGTCGTCGTTTAACCTGTCAAAAATAAATGAATAAATTAACCTCTTTCAATAAATAATAATATAAAGAAATTAAATAGATATAGGGAAAGAGGGTCGATCCGCAGGGAGATTAGCTGGACTGATTGACTGAAGACTACTTTAATTATTACTTCTAGGAATATCTACAAAATAAGTAAATAAAATAAGGGGAAGTGATATGATATTGGATGAAAATGAAATAGCAAGATTTAAATACGAAGGTAAAAAGATTAATAAAAACCAAGTATGTGAAATAGCCTCGAACCAGTTCCTTCAATTCTTTCGATCACTGAAATAGATTTTTATTTCGGGGATCATGTCGGTTACAGTCTACGAGGCCCAACCCGTCGTAACTTGTTTCTCTCTCGAGTAACCAATCCTCCCAAGTCTATCTTCGAAAGATGGTTCTTAAATAATTCAACCACGTCTACCGACGTTAAAATATTTAGAATGAAAGCAGGAAAAACCCGACTCAGAAATTGTCTAAAAAGAATCGCTTCTGATTTTATCTTTCCTTAGCGGACCGCCGCTAAGAGTGTTCATAGGAAGTCGAAATTGCCACAGGCCGATCCTTCCTTCCAACTGTGTTTTTAAGCGATTTCAGACCAACATGCCCTTTTTGATTTGAAAAACGGTTAAAAACTTTTAGTAATGCCGATTGCCAAACTATCTAAGCAGAAAGATAAAAATGATTTCCCAAAAGAATTTAAGCAAAGTTCAATTCTCACGAATTGACTTGGCTGGTTCTTGGCATAAAAGATTTAGCTAAGCATGATATTGATTATCATACTTAACTTGATTTTAGAAAAGTAATTAAATAGCATAAAATAAATGAAACAAGAAAATAAAGGAAAAGAACTTGGATTAAAACTGAATATGTTTACAAAGATAAAAATACTCAAAGCTAGAAGATGATCTTAAGCCTTCACCAAAGGTTGGTATTTATAGGCTTAGATTACAAGGATAAGAGATAAGAAAATCAAAATAACAATTCAAATTCAAATGTTTTTAAAATTCAAAATAAAACCAAACGGATAAAACTGATAATCTGATCGCATCTTCTCTCGGAACATTACAGGATCTTCTAGAGGTTGCCACGTCATTGCCACGTCAGACGCGTCATACCTGGTGTCATGCCCATGATGCCAGTCATGACAGAATTATAATAAAAACTGCAGAAATGTCCCCTTTTCACTGCTATTTCCAGAATTGGATCCCTGCACAAAATATAACAAAAACTATAACCCCCTCGTCCCGGTCTGGCCGGATGACCGGTCCGAGTAGGCCACACGGGGAAAACCAAAGTGAAACCCATTAAAGTTCCCCTCGGTTAGCAACCCTAATTTTTTTCCTTGAAATTAGTCTTCACTAAATGCTCATTCGAATACTATATGATCAAACAGCGAAATAAAATACAGGAGATAAACACTCGAACCCAAAACATCATTTAATCAGCCCAATTTTAATCTTTTAAGCAGGTCGTTTCGAAACACCCTTAAGGCATATCGAAACGCCCTTGACCAGGTCAACTGTCCCAAGCCTTACGAAGGGGCCGTATCGAAACGGAGGTCAACTGTTCCGAAAAACCCTCAACGGTCAACTTCTCGTGGTCAACGAGATTTTGACCGTTTTGAAACCCTTAGACCCGTTTCGAAACGCTTTCATCTCGTCATTTTCTCAGAATTCCAGTAGCCAAAACGTTCCGATACGCGTTTCGGAACAGGGGTTTCCCCGGCCAAACCGTATCGAAACGCGTTTCGATACGGGGTCCCTGAAGCCTTACCCGTTCCGAAACGTCCCAGCCCGTTTCGAAACGCGGGCTATCTGCAACCTTTGAAAACCAGACTTAGGCGAATTTTAACAAGTCTAAAGGTCCCATAGGACCCCTAAAGGCACACAACACAGGCAAACAAGGTCTAGAGGCATACATCCTATGTCAAGCCTGTTCAAACACACACAAGACATATGGTGAATCATTCATACATGGCAATTACACATTAACAAACATTTCACAAAAGACATGCTTAAGGACGTTAATGGTCAAAAGGCACCATTCATCTCATATAGGTTTACATACAATCAAAGCAATCTTAAACATCCAAAAGGCATACATCACACAAGCATTTGGCAAGATATATCATGTTTACAATCCTAGTCAAAACATAGACATCAACCACATATAGGAGTCATACATAGCTCATACAAAAACTCACTCTTGCCACATTGCTAAACTACTACATTAATTGTTAAACCATACTTGAGAAACAAAAACTTGAAAAACCCTTCTTGCCTTGCTCCGAGCTAACACCACCCTAATGATCTGCATTGTTGAAAATGAGAGCGTAAGCTATAAGCTTAGTGAGGATGCTCTAAAATCGAAAACATCAACAATGCAGGGATCAAGCATGTATTCCCTAATTCTCATATATAACATGCATAGGTAAAACCACAAGTAGACCTAGATAGTCTTTCAAGAGTCATGTATGGCATCTCACATTATACTAAGCTCAAACATCAATATCAACATCAAACATTTCAATTAATAGGACAAGTTCATTGGCCACTATTAGATTATCCGGATGTGCGGATTTAATCTCAACAATCACATTACCTCGGTGGGATTACACTCATCACCGGACCTTGCATGGGCGGGATTCCACTCATCACCACATACCCTACGGATGGGATTCCACTCATCATCTCGTAGAATATATATAAATTTCCGGTGGAATGTTACATCACCGTACTCCTCCTTGATGACTCAACGCCATCAAGGCCACGTACGTTTTGAATCAATTTGTGTGCACACTAATCCTAATGATCGATCATTTACACCCGGTAAGTTAATTAGTGCCAATTTTCATTTATCACATCACATATCCATCAATCATATCTCATGCTAGAACACTACACACACTTGAACCAAACTTTAAAACACATTTAAAGTCACTCACCACCCTTCCTTAGCAACCAAAGCAAGCCTCCTACAAGCCCAGATTCGATCGCAATGCTTCTCCAACGCTTCCTCTTGCTTCTAGCCAAACAAAACACATCCATTACTTCATAATTCAATGCTAAAACTCAGCCATCATCTCACCCCATAAACACAAGCCAACTTCAATAATTTCCAATCCAAATAACCACCCAAAATATCCATTTTCGTGCTCCTTCAATACCTAGCTGAAAATTCCATTTTCAAACATCCAAATGACACCCAAATGATCCCAAAACATCCTCCTAACATACATAAACCATCAGCCCTTCAATTTCACCTTTAAACTCACCTAAAATCAAGTTCTAGACACTTTAAAATTTGCCTCAAGAACCCATTTCGGGTTTTCACCCAAACCTAACCATTTTAACATATTTTAAGTATCTTAAGGTGGTTAACTCAAAACCCAACCTAACATTTCAAGACAAGATGAAAAACTCCATAAAAACCTTAACTCTCATTAAACCCTAACTTTTCAAAAGTGGGTAGTTTTAAAATCTATAACCATGAATAGATAGGAAATGAAGAGGAGAGTGAGAAAATGTTATTACCGTTGAAAATGGCCTTGAGATAAGTTGGAAATCAATGGAATAATGTTTAAGACAAGGGGAGGGGTTTGAGAGCTATTTCACGTTGGGTGTAAAAATGGGGGGGGGGAGAAGACCATTTTATTTTATTTTTTGTTCTCTTTAACTTTTAAAAGTTGTCTAGCTTTTTAAAACATTTGGGTTAAATTACCCATTTGGTCCCTCCTAGTTAATTAAAACTCAATTAACCCAAGCCATGGTAAAAAAAGATTAAATTTAATTTTACCGACTCGGACCACTAACCCGACTAACTCCTAACCCCAAAACACGGGTGTTACAACTCTCTCCCACTTAAGGAATTTCGTCCCCGAAATTACCTGACTGAAAGAGATACGGAAACTGCCTTTCCATATCATCCTTCCTCTCCCAAGTGGCCTCGTCCACACCTCGACGTTGCCACCTCACCTTTACTAACTCAATCGATCTACCCCGTAACACCTTACTGTCAGAAGCTAAGATCTCAACTGGCTCTTCCTCATAAGTCAAATCCGGATTCAATTCAATCTCCTCTATGGGCATAACATGTGATGGATCGGACCTATACTTACGGAGCATCGAAACATGGAATACATCGTGTATCTTCTCTAGCTCGGATGGCAAACGCAACTGATAAGCAACCAGACCAACCCTCTTCACAATCTCATACGGTCCTATGTACCTCGGACTCAACTTCCCTTTTCGGCCAAATCTCATCACTTTCTTCCACGAAGACACCTACAAGAATACCTTCTCACCCACTGAGAACACAACTTTCTTCCTCTTCAAATCGGCATAGGATTTCTGCCTATCCGAAGCACCCTTCAATCGATCACAAATCAATTTTACCTTGTCAGTTGTCCCCTTGAGCAAATCCGGCATAGGCAACAACTTCTGTCCCACTTCGGCCCAACAAACTGGAGTCCTACACTTTCGGCCATACAAGGCCTCATACGGAGCCATCTGAATGCTCGAGTGGAAGCTATTATTGTAAGCAAACTCAACTAGAGGCAAGTGCTTCTCCCACGTACCCTGAAACTCAATGATGCAACAACGCAACATATCCTCTAAGATCAGAATAACTCTCTCTGACTGACCATCTGACTGAGGATGATAAGACGTGCTGAAGTTCAAACGGGTACCCAAAGCTGTATGCAAACACTCTCAAAATCGAGATGTGAACCGTGGATCTCTATCTGACACAATAGACTTCGGCACACCATGCAGTCTAACAATCTCACCAATGTACAAGTCGGCCAATCTATCTAAGGTGTAAGTAGTATTAACTGCCAAGAAGTGATAACACTTCGTGAAACGATCCACAATAACTCACACTGAGTTCTTCTTCGTAGGAGTCAAAGGTAAACCCGAAACAAAATCCATGGTGATGTTCTCCCATTTCCATTCCGGAATCCTCAACGGATGTAACAAACCCGAGGGAACCTGATGTTCCACCTTCACTCTCTGACACACTAAACACTTACTTACAAAGTCAGATACATCTCTCTTCAAGCCAACCCAAAAGTACTCGTTCTTCAAATCATGGTACATCTTCGTACTTCCAGGATGCATAGCAAACGGACTACTGTGGGCTTCAGTCAAGATCGTACGTCTTAAGTCACTGTCCTCTGGCCCAACTATCCTATCTTTGAAACACAAAACCCCATCAGTACTGAAGATGTAGTCTGAAAGTCTACCTTCGGCTATATCTTGCACGTGAGGTGCCAAAGATCTATCTAAGAGCTGCTTCTCTCTAATCAACTGACCTAAAGTAGGTCGAACCTGAAGCTCGGCTACCAAGCCACCATCTCCAGACAAGCTCAATCTAGCAAACATGGCTCTCAAATCCACGGCTACCTTTCTACTCAATGCATCAGCCACTACATTGGCCTTACCCGGATGGTACTCAATGGTAAGATCATAGTCTTTTAGCAACTCTAACCACCTACGTTGTCTGAGATTCAAATCTCGCTAAGTCATAATGTACTTCAAACTCTTGTGATCGGTGTACACTGTGCATTTCTCACCGTACAAATAGTGTCTCCAAATCTTCAGAGCAAATACAACTGCAGCTAACTCTATGTCATGGGTCGGATAGTTGCGCTCATGAGTCTTCAACTGTCTTGAGGCATAAGCCACTACTCTCTTTTTTTGCATAAGAACACAACCTAGCCCTACATAAGAAGCATCACTGTAAACTACATAGTCCTTCCCGGACTCTGGCTGAATCAAGATCGATGCTTGGGTCAAAGCTTCTTTCAATTTCTCAAAGGCTCTCTGTCTTGCATCTGTCCACTCAAACGGAACACTCTTTTGAAGCAACTGTGTCAATGGAGCGGCTAACTTAGAGAAACCTTCTACGAATCTCCTATAGTATCCAGCTAAGCCTAGGAAGCTACGTACCTCTGTTACAGACTTCGGTTGCTTCCATTCAACAATGGCCTCAATCTTCTTCGGATTAACTCTAATCCCATCAACTGACACTACATGTCCTAAAAAGACTACCTCTCGGATCCAGAATTCACACTTGCTCAACTTCGCATACAACTAATGATCTAGCAAGGTCTTCAACACTAGTCTCAAGTGTCGGTCATGGTCTTCTTCAGTTCGCGAATACACCAAGATGTCATCTATAAACACAACCACAAACTGATCTAGGTACTGATGAAAAATCCTATTCATCATATCCATGAAAGCAGCAGGTGCATTAGTCAACCCAAAAGGCATGACTAAAAACTCATAGTGACCATACCTAGTCCTAAAGGTCGTCTTCGGTACATCAACCTCTCTTACCTTTAGCTGGTAGTAGCCTGATCTCAAGTCAATCTTCGAAAAGACTGATGCTCCCCTCAACTGGTCAAACAAATCATCAATTCTGGGCAACAGATATTTATTCTTCACTGTTAACTGATTCAACTGTCTGTAATCTATACACATTCTCATGCTTCCATCTTTCTTCTTCACAAACAAAACTGGTGCACCCCAAGGTGAAGAACTAGGTCGAATGAAGCCTCTATCTGTCAACTCTTGCAACTGAGTCTTCAACTCTTTCAGTTATTTCGGTGCCATGCGATACGGAGCAATCGAAACATGAGCTGAATCAGAATAAGTCTCAATGGTGAACTCCACCTCTCTATCCGGTGGTAACCCTGGCAACTCTTCCGGAAACACACTAGGAAAGTCACATACTGTCCGGATACCCTGAGGTTTAACCTCACTCAAGTTAGGGTTCATCACATATGCCAAGTATGCTTCACATCCCAACTCAACTAACTTCTTAGCCTCTAAAACTGAAACTACATTGGACAAGAACTTCACATTCTCACCCACCACTACGATCTCATAATCATCTGTGAGCCTCAAAGAAATCCTCTTAGTTTCAAAATCTATCATAGCTCTATGCTCTGTGAGCCAGTCCATACCCAGAATTACATCAAAACCATAGAAAGGAAGCTCCATCATATCCACTGGAAACACATGTCCCTGAACCATCAACACACACCTTCTGTACATCTTTCTAACTACTAAAGTGTCCCCAAAGAAACTAGTAACACTAACTCCTACCTCTAACATTTCACACGGCAAATTCAAAGACTGTCCATGCTCACTCAATATGTAGGAATGTGTAGACCCGGAGTCAATCAAAGAAAGCAAACCCAAAGACCGTATCGAGAAGTTACCTGCGATCACATCAGTGTCATGTTGATCCCTGCGCTGAGCGTAAACTCTGGCCTGACCTCCGCCCTCCGGCTGAACTGCAAGTACATGTGCTATGTTCCTCTGACCATCGTTCCTCGGCTGGAAGTTACCTCTATCGCGCCCGCGGCCTCTCTGAAAGTCATTTGCTCTAGCTCCACAACTCCAACACGAGTGGAAATTTCCCCAACACTCACCGATGTGGTTCCTCCCGCAAGTAGCACATGTGGGTAACTTCCCCCCAGCTCTCTGGCCCTGTTGGCCACTACCGTGGTTACCGCCACCACGCCTATGATCATAGCGATGCCTGTTGTCCCGATGCCTCTTGGCATCACCTCTATCATAGTCACTGGACCTCTTACCCGAACTAGAACCACCAGATCATTTGGTCAAGCCCAAACTATGCTCTAAGTCCTTGGCCCTCGCGACCAAAACATCAAAACCAGTGTAGTCTGAAGCTAGAGTGTACCTCTTGATCTCTTCATTCAGCCCATAACGGAATCGGTTACATCGTTCCAACTCAGTAGGAACAAGCTCAGAAGCATACTGACTCAGTCTGACAAATCGGATCTCATAATCGGTCACGGTCATACTCCCCTAAAGCAAAGCCATAAACTCCCTCTTCCTCTCATCGAGGTATCGCGGACCCAGATACTTCTTGCGGAATGCTGACACAAAGAACTCCCAAGTAATCTCGGTCTCATCCATACTCGTAGTAATGGTGACCCACCAAGTGTAGGCATCACCCTAAAGTAAGGACTCAACACATCCTAACTTGCTCTCACCAGCACATCCCATCTGAGCGAGGATACAGACAGTCTTCTCAAACCACAACTCTGATCTCTCTGGGGTAGACCCTCTGAACTCTTCGGCCCCTAGACCACGGAGCCTCTCTAATGGCAACCCAGTGCCCTCTCTCTGATGATGTGCCGCTGCCTGACCCCCATCTACTGCAGCCTGAAATGTCCCGGCTATCTCCTGAACCAAAGGAGCTAAGTCTATTCCGGTCGGTCCTTGGCCACCTTGGCCTCCCTGAGGTCCCTCTCCTTCGGCCCCGACCTCGCCTCCTACTCCAGGTGGAGGAGGTGGTGGTGGTGGAGGTGGTAAAGGAGCTCCAACTCCAACCACAAGCTCTCCCAATTGATCCTCAACTCTAACTACTGGCTCAACTCCTGGAGCCGCTGCCCGTGGTTCCGGTCGAACCATCCTAAGCCTCCCACGTAGTCTCATGGTACAGCTAGCAAGGTAATAACTACAACAACAAACAAATAGGGATTACGTTAGCCAAAGCAAGGGTCCAATAGTGCTCAATTACTCCCTTTACAATAAAATCTTTTTAAATTAAGTAATAGTAGCAATGGGCACACACTCTACACCAGACGCAACAACTCATGCTTCAAAACATCATACGAACAGTCAAATATTAAGAATTCATGGCAAGGCATGCATCGAACAATACAATCATTCAACATATCAAGCTTACCTCACTTACCTAACCGAGGTCTCGGTAACCTCAGGCTCTGATACCAACAAATGTAACCCCCTCGTCCCGGTCTGGCCGGATGACCGGTCCGAGTAGGCCACACGGGGAAAACCGAAGTGAAACCCGTTAAGGTTCCCCCTCGGTTAGCAACCCTAATTTTTTTTTCTTTAAATTAATCTTCACTAAATGCTCATTCGAATCCTATATGATCAAACAGTGGAATAAAATACAGGAGATAAACATTCGAACCCAAAACAACATTTAATCAGCCCAATTTTAATCTTTTAAGCAGGTCGTTTCGAAACACCCTTAAGGCGTATCGAAACGCCCTTGACCAGGTCAACTGCCCCAAGCCTTACGAAGGGGTCGTATCGAAACGGATGTCAACCGTTCCGAAACACCCTCAACGGTCAACTTCTCGTGGTGAACGAGATTTTGACCGTTTCGAAACCCTTAGACCCGTTTCGAAACGCTTTCATCTCGTCATTTTCTCAGAATTCCAATAGCCAAAACGTTCCGATACGCGTTTCGGAACAGGGGTTTCACTGGCCAAACCGTATCGGAACGCGTTACCCGTTCTGAAACGACCCAGCCCGTTTCGAAACGCGGGCTGTCTGCAACCTTTGAAAACCAGACTTAGGCGAATTTTAACAAGTCTAAAGGTCCCATAGGACCCCTAAAGGCACACAACACAGGCAAACAAGGTCTAGAGGCATACATCATATGCCAAGCCTGTTCAAACACACACAAGGCATATGGTGAATCATTCATACATGACAATTACACATTAACAAACATTTCACAAAAGACATGCTTAAGGACGTTAATGGTCAAAAGTCACCATTCATCTCATATTACATGCCATCAAAGCAATCTTAAACATCCAAAAGGCATACATCACACAAGCATTTGGCAAGATATATCATGTTTACAATCCAAGTCAAAACATAGACATCAACCACATATAGGAGTCATACATAGCTCATACAAAAACTCACTCTTGCCGCATTGCTAAACTACTACATTAATTGTTAAACCATACTTGAGCAACAAAAACTTGGAAAGCCCTTCTTGCCTTGCTCCGAGCTAACACCACGCTAATGATCTGCATTGTTGAAAATGAGAGTGTAAGCTATAAGCTTAGTGAGGATGCTCTAAAATCGAAAACATCAATAATGAAGGGTTCAAGCATGTATTCCCTAATTCTCATATATAACATGCATAGTTAAAACCACAAGTAGACCTAGCTAGTCTTTCAAGAGTCATGTATGGCATCTCACATCATACTAAGCTCAAACATCAATATCAACATCAAACATTTCAATTAATAGGACTAGTTCATTGGCCAGTATTAGATTACCCGGATGTGCGGATTTAATCTCAACAATCACATCACCTCGGTGGGATTACACTCATCACCGGACCTTGCATGGGCGGGATTCCACTTATCACCACATGCCCTACGGATGAGATTCCACTCATCATCCCGTAGAATATATATAAATTTCCGGTGGAATGTTACATCACCGTACTCCTCCTTGATGACTCAATGCCATCAAGGCCACGTACGTTTTGACTCAATCTGTGTGCACACTAATCCTAATGATCGATCATTTACACCCGGTAAGTTAATTAGTGCCAATTTTCATTTACCACATCACATATCCATCAATCATATCTCATGCTCATCACATACACATATCATGATACACATGTGCAAATCAACCCACATTTCACAAGAGTAAAATAGACAAAGCACAATAGCATTTAATGGAAAATCAAAGAGCTAAGTTACCAATTTAACTCCATATAGAAATGGCCTACCAAGCACATTTCAACTCAAACACTACACACACTTGAACCAAACTTTAAAACACGTTTAAAGTCACTCACCACCCTTCCTTAGCAACCAAAGCAAGCCTCCTACAAGCCCAGATTCGATCCCAATGCTTCTCCAACGCTTCCTCTTGCTTCTAGCCAAATAAAACACATCCATTACTTCATAATTCAATGCTAAAACTCAGCCATCATCTCACCCCATAAACACAAGCCAACTTCAATAATTTCCAATCCAAATAACCACCCAAAATACCCATTTTCGTGCTCCTTCAATACCTAGCTGAAAATTCCATTTTCAAACATCCAAATGACACCCAAATGATCCCAAAACATCCTCCTAACATACATAAACCATCAGCCCTTCAATTTCACCTTTAAACTCACCCAAAATCAAGTTCTAGACACTTTAAAATTTGCCTCAAGAACCCATTTCGGGTTTTAACCCAAACCTAACCATTTTAACATATTTTAAGTATCTTAAGGTGGTTAACTCAAAACCCAACCTAACATTTCAAGACAATATGAAAAACTCCATAAAAACCTTAACTCTCATTAAACCCTAACTTTTCAAAAGTGGGTAGTTTTAAAATCTATAACCATGAATAGATAGGAAATGAAGAGGAGAGCGAGAAAATGTTATTACTGTTGAAAATGGCCTTGAGATGAAGTTGGAAATCAATGGAATAGTGTTTAAGACCATTTTATTTTTTTTGTTCTCTTTAACTTTTAAAAGTTGTCTAGCTTTTTAAAACATTTGGGTTAAATTACCCATTTGGTCCCTCCTAGTTAATTAAAACTCAATTAACCCAAGCCATGGTCAAAAAGATTAAATTTAATTTTACCGACTCGGACCACTAACCCGACTAACTCCTAACCCCAAAATACGGGTGTTACAAAAACAACATGTATTAAGCAGCAAGAAGTCCTAATAACTAGAAACCTAATAACTAGAAAATTGCAAATGAAATATGTTGTAACCCCCTCGTCTCGGTCTGGTCGGACGACCGGTCCGAGTGGGCCACACGGGGAAAACCGAAGCGAAACCCGTTAAGGTCCCACCTCGGTTAGCAACCCTAGAAAAAATTTCTTTTATTTATCTTGTCTAAAAGTCCATTTAAGTCCTATGTGATCAAACAACGGAATAAAATACATGAGACAAACATTCGATCCCAAACCAGCAATTAAACAGCCCACTTTTAATATTTTAAACAGGCCGTTTCGAAACACCCTTGAGGCGTATCGAAACGCCTTGACCAGGTCAACTGTCCCAGAGCCTCTACAAGGGGCCGTATCGAAACGGTGGTCAACCGTTCCGAAACGCCCTCAACGGTCAACTTCTCGTGGTCAACGAGATTTTGACCGTTTCGAAACCCTTATACCCGTTCCGATACACCTTCATCTCGTGAATTTCTCAGAATTCCAGTAGCCAAAACGTTCCGAAACGCGTATCAGAACAGGGGTTTCAAAGGCCATACCGTATCGAAACGCGTTCCGATACGGGGTCCCTGAAGCCTTACCCGTTCCGAAACGACCCAGCCCGTTTCGAAAAGCGGGCTGTCTGTAGCCTTTTGAAATTCAGATTTAAGGGTATTTCAACAAGTATGAAGGTCCCATAGGACCCCTAAAGGCACACAAAACCATCAAACAAAGTCTAGAGGCATACATCCTAGATTTAACATACTCAAACACATACAAGCATGGATTTAGACAATCTTTCGTACATAGCAAATTACACATTAAGAGCCTTTCATACAAGCATGCTTGAAGACATTAAAAGAGAACCAATAAGCATCATACATATCAAATAAGTTTACATGTCATTCAAGCAACTTAAGCATTCATAAGCCATCCATCATACAAACATTTGGCAAGATATAACATACTTACAAACCAAGTCAACCATAGACATATATCAAACTCAAACCAACAATACCTATCCCATTGCTTTACTATTACAATCTTTAAATTTAAACATCATACTTGAGCTAACCGTAAGCAACACTTGGAGGCCTTTCCTTGCCCCTTGCCACCCTCAAGCTATTAATCTGCATTGTCGAACAAAAGAGAGCGTAAGCATAAAAGCTTAGTGAGGGTAAGCTCTTTAAAAACAAACCTCGACAATGCAGGGTCCAAGCACGAGCTACAACCAAGATAAAATGCATGATCTTACCTCCGATCCACGCGAGCCATAAATATAGATGATGCATGAACATATATTCAATATCATGTCATGCTCAACATGTTTAAATCCACAACATATGAAATCACATATATTAAACCATGTTAGCAACGCCTCCCAAAACACATTGGCTCACAATTAACCACATATTGGCAACATAAACTACAATCTGTATTGGCACCTAGCTATGACTCGAATACGCGGATAACCGTTGGAACTCACATCCAACAACTCAACCATTACCTGACGGTGGGATTCCACTCATCACCGTTCACGCGGAGGGGATTCCACTCATCCTCACGCCCCGTCGATGGGATTCCACTCATCACCGACTAATATAAATACAATTTCCGGGCGAACCCGTACTCCTCCTTGGTGACTCAACGCCACCAAGGCCACGCGCGACTTTCGACTCATGTGTACACACTAACATCCTAATGATCGATCATTTGTACCCAAGCATACTAGTGCCAAATACTACACATTTCATTAATCATTCATAATATCAATTCATAACACTTCCGTGCTTAGCACGTACTCACCATGATCCTCGGATCATGAAACCACCTCATAATATCATTTCACATGCCAACACCACATGTACATCATTAACAACCATATTACATTATATTTTACACATGTGTATAACCATATCATATCTATCATCAACATGCATATAACAATGCATCAAACATGCCTCAACATACATGTATACAACATATACTTAATCAACATCATCGCAATTTAACATGGGGCATATACAACCATTAAAAGTGCAACCAAGGTCTCTAATCAAAGCTTGGGATTAGGCTACCACTCTAATCCCAACTCTAGGTGGGTTTACCAAGCCCATCCTAGGTTCACATGCTTGAACCAAATACTCAAAACCATTTGAAAATATTTAACCACTCACCTAAGCTTCCAAGCTCCAAGCTCAACTACCAAGCAAGCATCACCTTCAAGTTTCCGGATTTCTTCCCGAAGCTCCTCCAACGCAAACTCTCGCTTCTAAACAACCTCAATACAATTCAAATAATCCTCAAATCAGCCCAACATCAAAATATCAACCCGGAATACAAATTCAAATATCAAACCCAACATTTCAAGTCATGACCAAACCCCATACTTAGCAATTTCGGACAGCCCTAATACCTCTTCCAAAAACCTTGTTTCCAACATCCATTGCACCCACAAATGATCCCAAATCAATCCCTAACCATAGTACTACCATTGGGCTATCAAACCCCACCTTAAACAACCCCCAAAACTCACCCAAAACCCTCCAAAACACTATTTTCGTACTAATATTTTACCCAGCAGAAAATCATGTTTTTAAACACCCAAATGACATCTAAATGGTCCCAAATCATCCCCTTAGCATACACATACCATCAGCCCTCTAATTACACCCTAAAACCCACCAAAAATCAACTTTTTGACACCTTAAAAATGGGTCCAAGAACCCACTTCGGAAATTCATCAAAATTCAACCAAATTAACATATAATGTGTATTTCAACTTGATTAAACAAAGCCCCAACTCAATTTAACAAAACAAGATGAAAACCCCATAAAACTCAAACTTTAAAATCAAACCCTAATTCCCAAAAGTTCATATTTTTAAAATCTAAGACCATGTATGAATAGGAAATGAAGAGGAGGTTTAGAAAATGATTTTACCTTTAAAAACGCCCTTGAATTGATGAAGAAATTGATGGAAATACGAATTAGGGATTTGGGAGGGTTTGTTAGGGTTTCCATGGTGAAGAAAGGAAAATGAGGAAGATGACTACACCTTTTTTTTTGTTCTCTTTAACTTTCAAAAAGTGGTCTAGCTTTTTAAAACATTTAGGTTAATTCACCGCATTGGTCCCTCCTTTTTATTTTAAAACCCAATTAGCCCAAGTTAAGGTCAAACTGATTAAATTTTAATTTTACCGACTCGGACCACTAACCCGACTAACTCCTAGCCCCACAACACGGGTGTTACAACTCTCCCCCACTTAAGGAAATTTCGTCCCCGAAATTTATCGATCACGGAGGGCCACTGAAACATGCACCTCCACACATTCCTCTCTCTCCACAACATACTAACCAACTCGAAAGACTTACCACGCGACACTTGCTATCTTACACTATGATCTCAATTGATTCTTCAGGGCGTGCCAATTTCAAACTCAACTAAATCTCTTCAACAAATATAACACGGAACAGATCTGACTCACATTTCTGAATCATAGATGCACGTAACACATCTCAAACCCCTTTCTAACTCTGGTGGTAACCGCAACAGATAACAACAAAACTAGCCCGATTCACAAACTCATACAATACTGCTTGAACACTTGACTCATAACTTTCCCTGACTGATCCTCTGTCTTCATCAATTAACCAAACACTATGCAGACGTCTTCAAAATTATTCTAGTTGAAATCTCGAATCACTATTACTCGCTCCCATTATGAACCTTCCACGGATGTAACAAATAGAAGAAAACTGAAGCTCGGTCTTGACACGCTGGCAATTTACACACTTACTCTCATACTGAACCACATTATTCATCAACCCAATCCCGAAACACTCGCCTTCAACCCACAATGCGTCTTCATACAACTCAGATGCAATACAAATGAACTACCGTGTGCTTCGGCCAAAACAATACATCTCAAAGCACTAGATCAATCGGTACAACTATTCTGTCTCCGAAATGCAAAACTCTATCATCTCTGAAACTGCACTCTGAAGGTCTTCTTCCCGCTATGTCTTGCACGTGGGGTGCCAAGAATCTGTCTTGCAACTGTTTCTCTTCAAACATTCTGACTCAAAAGTAGTCTCAACCCGAAACTAGGCCACCAAACTACTATCATTTGATAAACAGAATTCGGCAAACACGACTCGCAACTCAACTACCAATCTAACAACAATTACACTCGGAACATCGGTCACTACGTTGACTGTCTTCGGATGGTACTCAATCTTGATATTACAGTCTTCAAGCAGTTCTAACACTTATGATGTCCAAGTTTCAACCCTTCCTAAGTTGTCTAACAATCTCAGGTTCTGATAATATATACATACACATTGTGCATTTCTTACTATACAAGCTTTGTCTCTAAGTCTTCGAAGAAAACACAACCGTAATTAACTCTGTGTCTCATACCAGATAACTCTTCTCACGGTCTTTCAACTAACTCGATGAACAAGTCACAATCTTCCGTCTTGCATAAGCACACAACCTAACCCTACATGTAATGCATTACTATGGTTCACAAATTCTTCATCTGATATAGGCTGAATCAAGGTCGAAGTTCTCTTCAAGGTTTCTTTCAGTTTCTCAAGGCTCACTGTCTCGCATCTAACCACACAACTGAACATTCTTCTGTAGCAATCTATCAATGGAGCAACTATCTTCAAACACTATTTACAATTCTCTAAGAGTAACAAGGCTAGACCTAGGAACTATAGATATCTGTCACAGTCTTCAATTTCTTCCAACTCGTATCTTCTTTGGCCTACTAAGGATTTACTCTAGCACACTCAGCTGGTCTACATGTCCTAGGAGGACATCTTCGTTAACTCGGAGTTCACGTTGGCTCAACTTGGCATACAACTGAGTCTCTAATAGAATCTACAATACTAACTCTAAAGCTTGTCATGGTCTTCTTCGGTACTTGAATATACTCAGGTATCATCTATGAGGACTACTACAAACTGATCAGGAAGCTTAGGAAGATATTCTGTTAAACATCTCTATAAAAGTAACCAACACACTAGTCCAACAAAACAGCATAACTCGGAACTCAAAACGGTCACATCTTGCCTCAAAAGTTGTCTTCGGTAAATTTTTTCTCACTTTCAACTGGTAGTAAACGGATCTCAAATTAATCTTCGAAAGACTGAAACACACACTACTGACCAACTAATCACTGAAATTCAGAAACGGATGTTAGTCATTCACTGTCACTTGTTTCCACTATCTGAAATCTAAACACATCCTCGTACTGTCACTCTCCCATCTTCACAAATTACACTGTAGAACTTTGAGATGATGCACTAGGCCTAATGAGTCTAAGGTCTAACAAATCTCGAAGTTGATTCCTCAACATTCTCAATTCTTCCGGAAATCATAAGATATGGAGCAATCAAAACAGGAGTAAACTCGAAGACGGTCTCAATATCAAACTCTTCCTCTCTAGACAAGAGATAAGCCGACAATTCTTCCAAACACTTCTAGGAAAAGAAAACACAAACTATCCTAACATTATGCGGTCTAGTCTTCATTCAAAATCAATTTCATCACAATTACTAAGCAAGCCTGTCAACTAAACTCAATCAATCTTTGACCTCTAAATCTGGATCAACATTCAACAAGAAGTTCACCTTCTCACCTACCACTATAGTCACACATAAATCTTGTAACTTCAAGTCAACTCTTTCTTTGTCTCAACGTATACACTAACTATTTGCTCTTCAAGCCGAGCCTTGGAAAAAGGCACACCAAAACTGTAGGAAGACAATCACTTCACATCTACTAGAAACTAGTAACTCTGAACCACCAACAAACATCTTCTGTACATCTTTCTGATCACTACTATCTCCCAAAAGGTCTAGTCACATGCGTCCCTACGTCTAAAATCTCAATAGAGATACGTCAAAATTCTTGCACGCTCACACAAACGGACGATTCTGCAAAAATTGTAACTTCACAAGTACCCAACTGATAGTCTTCGGTCCTCTTGTTTTCAGACTGATTCTTCAACAAAATCCGACTCTTCTAGACTATTCGTAGAGCATTTCAAAACTTCAAAAAAACGCAGTTCTGGCCACACACAGACAACCATACTGGAAAACCACCCAGACGCACACTGGCCCCAAACACACAAATCGGTTCCCATTCACGGATACTGATCGGCTGTCTTGCATCGAAATCATAGGCTGAACCCCAACGGTCACCACTAACACTTCTGAAATTCAGATTACTCACACGAGACCCCTACCTAGATCTCGCCAAAAGAACTAAGGGACTCATACCTACCTCATCGAGCACATTCAAACTTGCATGCTTGTTAACAACATACGAAAGTACGAACTCAGAACCAATCAGAAGAGACAAACTCAAAACTGTACCAAGGGCTTATCCACTATAACATAGATACCACCTGACTCCCACTCATAGGTCTTCACTTCTTTTCACCAACTAATACCAGAATCGGTCTCGTCATCTCCCACCAACAAGAATCAACTCACGTGCACGCGGACTCGAGCAAACAAATTGTTCCTCAACTCCGGTACAACTATACTCCCCTAACTAAGATGATGGACTCCCTCAACATCGTCCACCTTTTTAGAACTACAACTTCTACTTACCGAAAAACAATTAATTCAACAGCAACATCAACAATAAAACATACAAGATTGGGTTAGCAAGGCAAGGCTTCCAAGTGGCTCAAGTATGTTTCCCTCACTTAAAATCTCTTTTTCGATGTAATAGTAGCAATGGGACTCTAATAAACATGTTTCAAACAAATCAGCACACCTACATGCTCAACCAAGCATATAACAAGGCATACTTGCTAAACAAGCAAACAAATGCGTACGATCAAACAACATGCATTCTCAATCAAACAATCACACATCACAGCATACACGGGTAACGAGCAACATGCTTTGAAACAAACAATCAACATACTTGTCATACAAGCAATCATACTTGCAAAGCAAGCAAACACCGTGCATATCAATTCCAACTTAAACTTACCTCACTTACCTGCCCAAGGTCTCGGTAACCTTAGGCTCTGATACCAACAAATGTAACCCCCTCGTCTCGGTCTGGTCGGACGACCGGTCCGAGTGGGCCACACGGGGAAAACTGAAGCGAAACCCGTTAAGGTCCCACCTCGGTTAGCAACCCTAGAAAAAATTTCTTTTATTTATCTTGTCTAAAAGTCCATTTAAGTCCTATGTGATCAAACAACGGAATAAAATACATGAGACAAACATTCGATCCCAAACCAGCAATTAAACAGCCCACTTTTAATATTTTAAACAGGTCGTTTCGAAACACCCTTGAGGCGTATCGAAACGCCTTGACCAGGTCAACTGTCCCAGAGCCTCTACAAGAGGCCGTATCGAAACGGTGGTCAACCGTTCCGAAACGCCCTCAATGGTCAACTTCTCGTGGTCAACGAGATTTTGACCGTTTCGAAACCCCTATACCCGTTTCGATACACCTTCATCTCGTGAATTTCTCAGAATTCCAGTAGCCAAAACGTTCCGAAACGCGTATCGGAACAGGGGTTTCAAAGGCCATACCGTATCGAAATGCGTTCCGATACGGGGTCCCTGAAGCCTTACCCGTTCCGAAACGACCCAGCCCGTTTCGAAACGCGGGCTGTCTGCAGCCTTTTGAAATTCAGATTTAAGGGTATTTCAACAAGTATGAAGGTCTCATAGGACCCCTAAAGGCACACAAAACCATCAAACAAAGTCTAGAGGCATACATCCTAGATTTAACATACTCAAACACATACAAGCATGGATTTAGACAATCTTTCGTACATAGCAAATTACACATTAAGAGCCTTTCATACAAGCATGCTTGAAGACATTAAAAGAGAACCAATAAGCATCATACATATCAAATAAGTTTACATGTCATTCAAGCAATTTAAGCATTCATAAGCCATCCATCATACAAACATTTGGCAAGATATAACATACTTACAAACCAAGTCAACCATAGACATACATCAAACTCAAACCAACAATACCTATCCCATTGCTTTACTATTACAATCTTTAAATTTAAACATCATACTTGAGCTAACCGTAAGCAACACTTGGAGGCCTTTCCTTGCCCCTTGCCACCCTCAAGCTATTGATCTGCATTGTCGAACAAAAGAGAGCGTAAGCATAAAAGCTTAGTGAGGGTAAGCTCTTTAAAAACAAACCTCGACAATGCAGGGTCCAAGCACGAGCTACAACCAAGATAAAATGCATGATCTTACCTCCGATCCACGCGAGCCATAAATATAGATGATGCATGAACATATATTCAATATCATGTCATGCTCAACATGTTTAAATCCACAACATATGAAATCACATATATTAAACCATGTTAGCAACGCCTCCCAAAACACATTGGCTCACAATTAACCACATATTGGCAACATAAACTACAATCTGTATTGGCACCTAGCTATGACTCGAATACGCGGATAACCGTTGGAACTCACATCCAACAACTCAACCATTACCTGACGGTGGGATTCCACTCATCACCGTTCACGCGGAGGGGATTCCACTCATCCTCACGCCCCGTCGATGGGATTCCACTCATCACCGACTAATATAAATACAATTTCCGGGCGAACCCGTACTCCTCCTTGGTGACTCAACGCCACCAAGGCCACGCGCGACTTTCGACTCATGTGTACACACTAACATCCTAATGATCGATCATTTGTACCCAAGCATACTAGTGCCAAATACTACACATTTCATTAATCATTCATAATATCAATTCATAACACTTCCGTGCTTAGCACGTACTCACCATGATCCTCGGATCATGAAACCACCTCATAATATCATTTCACATGCCAACACCACATGTACATCATTAACAACCATATTACATTATATTTTACACATGTGTATAACCATATCATATCTATCATCAACATGCATATAACAATGCATCAAACATGCCTCAACATACATGTATACAACATATACTTAATCAACACCATCGCAATTTAACATGGGGCATATACAACCATTAAAAGTGCAACCAAGGTCTCTAATCAAAGCTTGGGATTAGGCTACCACTCTAATCCCAACTCTAGGTGGGTTTACCAAGCCCATCCTAGGTTCACATGCTTGAACCAAATACTCAAAACCATTTGAAAATATTTAACCACTCACCTAAGCTTCCAAGCTCCAAGCTCAACTACCAAGCAAGCATCACCTTCAAGTTTCCGGATTTCTTCCCGAAGCTCCTCCAACGCAAACTCTCGCTTCTAAACAACCTCAATACAATTCAAATAATCCTCAAATCAGCCCAACATCAAAATATCAACCCGGAATACAAATTCAAATATCAAACCCAACATTTCAAGTCATGACCAAACCCCATACTTAGCAATTTCGGACAGCCCTAATACCTCTTCCAAAAACCTTGTTTCCAACATCCATTGCACCCACAAATGATCCCAAATCAATCCCTAACCATAGTACTACCATTGGGCTATCAAACCCCACCTTAAACAACCCCCAAAACTCACCCAAAACCCTCCAAAACACTATTTTCGTACTAATATTTTACCCAGCAGAAAATCATGTTTTTAAACACCCAAATGACATCTAAATGGTCCCAAATCATCCCCTTAGCATACACATACCATCAGCCCTCTAATTACACCCTAAAACCCACCAAAAATCAACTTTTTGACACCTTAAAAATGGGTCCAAGAACCCACTTCGGAAATTCATCAAAATTCAACCAAATTAACATATAATGTGTATTTCAACTTGATTAAACAAAGCCCGAACTCAATTTAACAAAACAAGATGAAAACCCCATAAAAACTCAAACTTTAAAATCAAACCCTAATTCCCAAAAGTTCATATTTTTAAAATCTAAGACCATGTATGAATAGGAAATGAAGAGGAGGTTTAGAAAATGATTTTACCTTTAAAAACGCCCTTGAATTGATGAAGAAATTGATGGAAATACGAATTAGGGATTTGGGAGGGTTTGTTAGGGTTTCCATGGTGAAGAAAGGAAAATGAGGAAGATGACTACACCTTTTTTTTTGTTCTCTTTAACTTTCAAAAAGTGGTCTAGCTTTTTAAAACATTTAGGTTAATTCACCGCATTGGTCCCTCCTTTTTATTTTAAAACCCAATTAGCCCAAGTTAAGGTCAAATTGATTAAATTTTAATTTTACCGACTCGGACCACTAACCCGACTAACTCCTAGCCCCACAACACGGGTGTTACATATGTCACATTTGAGAACTCATCATTTGGTATGATATTTTATTTGCTATCAACATGGTGAGTAAGAAATTGCAATCTAAATCAATGTACATTGATACTACCATAAAGGAGTTGCAAGGTGTACATATTTTGAAAATTATAGGAATGAGGGATTTGAAGCAAGTATAAATATTGCCAAAAGTCTTGCCTTGGATATGAACATAGAGCCAACCTTTTCAATTAAGCTTCGTGTTTTTAGAAAAAAAAAACAATTTGGTGAGAATAATTATGATGAAGAAATACAATATCCAGAAGAGTCTTTTAGAGTTAATTATTTTGTTGTTGTTGTTGATATGGCGATTGCTTCTTTAAAAGATAGATTTGAACAATTAAAATTTTTTAAAAATTATTTTGGATTTTTAATTGATTCTACAAGGTTGAAGTCATTAGATGATAATAAATTAAGAGAATGTTGTGATAATTTTAAGATTATTTTTCTCATAATAATTTGTCGGATGTTGATGCAGATGATTTTTTTTCTGAAACGAAAGTGTTGCAAATGACTTTACCAAATGGGTTCATGTCGGCGCTTGAAATTCTTGAGTTTGCTAAAGCTGCAGATTGTTATCCTAATGTTTCAATTGCTTATCGAATCTTATTAACAATGTCGGTGACAGTAGCATCCGCGGAACGAAGTTTTTCAAAGTTAAAATTATTGAAAAATTACTTGAGGTCAACAATGTCACAAGAAAGATTGAATGGGCTAGCTATGTTATGTATCGAGAAAAATATGTTGGAAAGCATTGATGTTGACACTATCATCAATGATTTTGCATCAAGAAATGCTCGAAGACAATGTTTTTTTATAAGTATTTGTATGCTTAAATATATTTTTGATATTTTTAAGATCGTAATGAATTATTATTTGTTTAATTTAATAAATAGAAATTTTATATTACGGATATTTTAATTTTTTTAAATTAGGAGCTCATTTTTTTTTTAATTTCGCCCCGAGCCAAAAAATAGTCAGGACCGGCCTTGCAAATGAGGATAAAGCTCTTATATCATTGTCTTAGATTTCGTAGATGTCTCAATGAGGGCAGATCATATAAGGAAATGAGTTGACTCAGAATCAAACAAGACATATATTTGAATACGATTCAATCGTACTCACGAGGGTATAAGTTTCAATATTAAGCTAACTTATCAAAGTTCTTGATTGTGCAACAAAAGGATAAACATGAGGAGTTTGAGAATTTTACTATTCTGGGTTCATTCATACACTTCTTTGCCCTCTATGGAGGAGCCGGTCGGGCTCTCTATATCCCGACCCTGACACGTCTCAAACGTTTCTAAGGGCTAACAACGCATAAACGAGAGTTTTATCAAACGTAGATCACAAGTACTTATCAATTTTAACTTTTAGGTAGCACAATAACGTATGATGATGCAACGAGTTTCGGTTTAGTCCGAGAATCGACTAAACCTATGCTTTGATACCAATAAATGTAACACCCCTATCCGGTCTAGGAGATAAATCGGCTTAGGATGTGTTATCAGACAAACATACTAACATCTTGGTAAACTTAATACCACAACTAAACATGTTTTCAAAAGACAAAGTAATTTAAAACTCTTAAATTAATCATAGGTCTAACCTCGACCTAAAATCATGAACCATAAAAAAATACACACATTGAACAAAATATTTCAACCACTTATTTATAGCATGTCCTTATATTTTATGTACATCAGATCACCAATTGTTATTACAATTCTGCTATCACCTAAGATTTTCTTTTCATTCCTACATATTATTAATCTTAGATCGATTACAAACTTGCATACCTCTAACCATTTCTAAGGCATACCGGTCAGTGTTTAAGATCGTCAGGATAACAAAAAATCAATGTTTAATTATCTTTCAGATTTCAAGTATTTCAATCTTATTATCCAAGATTACCATCTAGCATCACACATCAGAACCAACATGTAACCATGGTAACAAGCATTTGAATAACATGACTAACCTAGCTTAACCAACAAGCAATCATGAGGCATAAAAGACCAATTACAAGAAGATGATAGATACGATCAAATACTAAAATCAAGGTTACTTCAAAGCTCTAACCAATTATATCCAATTACAAATAACTTTCACATAGTAATAACATATACATATTCGTTGACATACCGCCAATCGCTTATTTTAAAGGTCAATTTAATTATATGAACTACACTACCTTTTAGGGTTTAACGCATGAATATAGATACATATTTATGCATATCAGCCCACGCACACTCATGACAACAAGGTGGTCTAACAACTTAACACACATAGAGATATTTAAACAATCATACGAACATGCTAACTATTATAACTTATACCGCAAACAACTATAAAAATAATTAGAGGCCCATTAGAAAGCTTGAATACTTTTAAAGCTCATAAACATATGTAACCAAAATGGAATCTAAATGCTCTATGCATACTTAATAACTATGTGCCGCCACCTAGGAGTTCTAAAGGTATTAATTCAAATCATACATATAGTTCCTTGTAAACGACTATAGAATTAAGGTGAGTAAATACTCAATTTCATTCATCAAAGGTTGGTTGCATAGAGTACACCAGGTACTCTTTTATACACAGGGAAATCTACACGATAATCCCGCCAAAACTAACAGCTTAATATGAAAACCCTAACCACCTTGAATTGGTTATAACAGAAAGCTGATGACTCAGCATTTCCTCTGGATTCTTCTAATATTTCCCCTGCTTCTTCAACCTTCTCTTAAGCAAGGAAGCTCACGAACACACAGCTGGGAGCGAAATTCTTCAAAGCTGGCAATGGAGATCGCCTTGGTAAAGATGTCAGCCACCTGAGCGGATGCTGGTACGTAATTGACTTGGAGTGCATGTGCTATGGCTTTCTCACGAATGAAAAATAGGTCAAGGTCCACGTGTTTTGTCTTCGCATGTAGAACCGGATTGGCTGCCATAGCCACAACGCTCGTGTTGTCGCTCCAAATGGTAGGAGATTGAGACAACTTCGCATTCATATCGTTTAGAATGGCTTGGAACCAAAGAACATCAACAGCAACATCATCAAGACTACGAAATTCCGCCTCTACAGTGGACCTGGATACCGAACGTTGCTTGCGAGAGCTCCATGATAGTAAGTGTGGACCTAGGAATGTGCAGTGACCTGAAATAGATCGTCGATCATCTGGGTTACTGTCCCAATTTGCGTCGGTAAATGAGTGAATGGCCAAATGAGGACGAGCATGGGAAGAGAACCAGAGAGCAAGGTCGAGAGTACCCCTAAGATAACGTAGTATACGTTTGACTGCCATCCAATGCAACACAGTAGGCCGCTGCATGAATTGTGCCACCTTATTAACTGAGAAGTCAATGTTTGGGCGTGTGTGACATACGTACTGTAAGGAGCCTACAATGCTGCGAAATTCAGAGGCCCTCTCGACTGGAGCAGTGTCGTCTTTGTGAAGTTTAGTGGTGGAAACCATAGGAGTAGGAACAGTGGTAGTCTCACGCATATCAGATTTCACTAATAATTCAGTGATATACTTCTTCTGTGACAAGAAGAGGCCAGCCTGAGTGCGAATGACCTTAATTCCAAGAAAAAAATTCAACTCACCAAGATCTTTTAATAAGAACTTGTGATTCAATTTGTGCACAACAGTGGAAACATGAGTAGAAGAGGAGCCTGTGATTAAGATGTCATCGACATAGACCACCACATACGTGGTTGTGGTGTCACTAGCATATACAAACAAAGAAGTATCAGCATTGGAGGAACGAAACTACAGCTCTTGAAGAAAGCATTTCAGCTTGTCAAACCAATTTCGTGGTGCTTGTCGAAGTCCATAGAGGGCTTTCTTAAGCTTACAAACAAGCTTGGTACCATCATCTGCCATGAATTGGAAACCCTCGGGCTGAACCATGTAAACATCCTCAGTGAGATCCCCTTTAAGGAAAGCATTATTAACATCTACTTGTTGAATGTTCCAATCGTGTGAGACAGCTAGGGACATCAAGATATTCACAGTAGAGGCCTTCACAACCGAGCTGAAAGTTTCCCTGAAGTCACACCCTGCAAGTTGAGAATAACCCTTCGCGACTAGCCGTGCTTTATACCGTTCAATGGTACCATCAACATTGCGTTTAATTTTAAACAACCATTTACAGCCAATGGCACGTCGATCACTAGGCAAGGGCACCAGATCCCACGTGTCATTATCAAGTAAGGCTTGATATTCAACATTAACTGCAGCACTCCAATCAAGGCTTTGCATGGCAGCATGCACGTCCACAACTATATCATCAAACTGTAAGTGGTAGGCTTTAGGCTTGAACACACCAACCTTGTTCCTTGTCACCATGTGATGTCGATTAGGAGGAGAGCCAGGTTGCACCACTTGTGTGGTTGTGGGAAGCTCATGAGATAAATCAGATGGTTGTAGAGGACTGGGAGGCACATCATTGTGATCAGGGGCAACAATATTCTCAGAGATAGTATCAACCACCTCAGGTAGAGAATCAGCAGACAAAGGATCAAGCTGAGGGGAAGCCATAGGGGACATAGGAGACTCAGTAGAAGCTGGAGGATCAGTCGTGACTTGCTCAGAATCGGGAATGGGATGAGAGTCTACTGAAGAAGTATCCACAGAACCAATAGGAGGAATTGAATTTGGTATAATGTGCAAGACATGAGAGACCACGTCAGAGGAGGAAGGCAATGAACCAGGGTCAGGAGATTGAAAAAGAAACATTGTCTCGTGGAAAACAACATTTCGAGAAACAAAAATTCTGCCAGTGGACTGATCAAGACACCAATATCCTCGATGTAGAGGTGAGTAACCAAGGAACACACATGCGCGAGATTTGAAATCAAGTTTGTGAGAATTGAAGGGACGTAGGTGAGGGTAACAAAGACATCCAAATACCTTGAGAAATCGATAATCAGGATCCTTATGATATAACACTTGAAAGGGTGATCGATCACCAAGAGTCTTAGAGGGCATTCTGTTAATTAGGTACACTGCACTCAAGGTAGCATACGACCAATAACAAAGAGGAAGAGAGGCATGTGCTAGCAATGTAAGTGATGTTTCAACAATGTGCCGATACTTCCTCTCAACCACACCATTTTGAGAGGAAGTGCGAGGGCAAGTAACCCTGAGCTGAACCCCTAACTGAGCCAGCAAAGTATGCATGAAACGAAATTCACCACCACCATCCACTTGGACAACCATTAAATTCAAACCAAACTGATTCTTTATTAATGTATAAAACTGTCTAAAGGCATTACAAGCATCTAACTTCTTCTTGAGTAAAAACAACCAAGTATTGCGAGAAAACAAATCAATACAGGACATATAGTAAAGGTATCCATCAGAGGCTACTGAAGATGGACCCCAAATGTCAATTTCTATTAACTGAAATGGCGAGCTATAAACTGTATCTTTGGGAGGTACTAACTTCTTATTAAGTGCAAGACTCACAATGTCAGCAGATGGGTGGCCCAACCTATTGTGCCAAAGCAGTAATCAGTTGAGGAAGATTAAGAACAAGCAACCATATGCATACTTTGCTGAGGAAACTCATACAAGCCATCATTATGTACCCCACTCAGCAACATTGCCCCTGTACGCTCATCCTTAAGGCAACAAGAAGATGCATGGAATTAAAAAAACGTCATTATCAGTGGCAATTTTTGAAACAGACATTAAATTTCGCGTTATGTCAGGAACAAGAAGTAACTGGTCAAGAAGTAAAGATCGAGATATAGTGGTCACCACACCTTGACCAACATGAGAGATGGCAAGGGAAGAACCATCCCTAATGTGAACCTTACCTTGACCAGCATAGGTTTGTCCCGACTGAAGCTGAGATTTGTCACTGGTGACATGGTGCGTGGCTCCGGAGTCAGGATACCAAACATTGGTTTTAGCTACAAGGGTGTTGACTTGAGGGTTATCAACAGAAGAGGTAGGACTTGTATCAGTGGCAATGTAAGGAGAGTAGCGAGTCTCTGGCTCAGCATGGGAACAACAACAGTTGTGAGCTTCAGCACTAGGTTTCACTGGCCATTGGTAGCTCTGATTGAAACGATACCAACAACGATCCACCAAATGCCCCAGCTTCCCACAAATTTGGCATTGAAATCTAGGTCTACCCTTGAATCTACCACCATTTCCAGCATTAGATCCAGAACGCCCACCACGAGCAGGGGACCATTAGTGTAGGAAGCATCCTGTCAAGAGTTTTGATCGAGAGTGGTGTTGTTAATGCCTACGGATAGTCTCAGAGGATCTTCAAGGTGTGTCTCAGCATCAATTAGCAAGGAGACCGCCCCATCAAACGTATAGGGCACTTTGCTAGCAGTTATGACGGCCACAACCGACTCAAACTCGGAAGGCATGCCAATAAGAATGGTGGCCACCTGTTCGATCTCAGAAATGGGGCTACCACAGACTGCCAACCGATCGCATATTTCCTTCACTTGAGCAGTATACACATTTATAGACATAGATCCCTTCTTGAGAGATCGTAAACGAACATGAAGATGCATGACTCGTGTGGTAGAGAGCTTAGAATATCGAAGAACAAGCGTTTTCCAAATAGAAGAGGAAGATTCAGAACCCACAAGATGAGGAAGGAGTGAAGTGCTAACCGTAGATAGAAGCCAAGAGGCTAAGGAGTTATCCTGCTTGAAGAAGTGTTGATAAACATGGTTAGGTGTTTTGCTGCCATTAGCCGCCACCAGAAATTTTGCCGGAGGAGTATACTCATCATCAAGATAATGCTCAAGACCTTGTCCTCGAACCATGAGAAGAACCTATTGACGCCATATAAGAAAATTTGTATCATCAAGCTTAACACTGATTTGCTTGTTAAAAAAACCTTGAGAGGAGGATTCATCAGCAACCGTAGGATCGAGAGTAATGGCAGAGGCATTATCAGTTGGCATGATGCGCATGGGAAGAAAGGAGGGAAACGAAAATGAATCAAGGGAGATGGCCCAGAATCGGAAAAGCGAATGATAATATGTAAACTACTATTCCTTGTGATCACGTACAGGCTCAGGAGAAAACTGAAGGCACATTTACCATGAAATGTAACGATGAGATAGAGTAAGCAATCGCTTAGTGAGGTATCTTAAAGCTAAATAAAAGTATGAAACCCATATCTATCCCTTTCACCAAAGTTTATTAATCATATAAAAAAATTCTAAGCTTGGACAAGAGAATTAGCCGTTTTAGGACAAGCCATTCGAACCGACGTTCACTTACATACAAGAGTATTCATCTAGGGTATTCACATACATATAATACTCGGACAAAAAGTATACGAATCCCCAACCAACTTTCGCCAAACAAAAAGGTACTCATCGTACCGGTCAATCCCTCCTACTGTCGCCAAGTGACCATAAAACTTCACTCTTACTGTCGTCAAAGAAGGATCGTAGTCTACCCCAAACATGAACTCTATGGGCCCTTTGGCATGCCAACTATACCTATGACTAACTCGAAATCAAGGCTTTTCAATTATTTCATATCTCATTTGAATCAAAGTTGAGCTTAGCTCCTTATTCAGAAAATCAGATAACATATCATAATGCTTGACTTATCAAGCCCATATAAAAATATGACTCTCAAAATGGCATAGCCCCAAGGTTATTTAATCAAAGAGCATATCTTAATTATTATTAGAGGTAAGCATTGCTTCAAATTCATACAATTACAACCATGTTTGTATCTTACCATAGTAAACACAATCATAGTTCATATGATCAAGCACATATTGTTCTTATAATTAAAAGAGCAAAGCTTATAGTTCTACATATTAGGCATATATTCATTTCCATATGAGTTTCTCTATTAAATTCCCATCATTTTTGAATGGTAGTGTAGCGTAGCAAAGATTTCTATCAAGCTTATACAAGTAAGAATTATTTTCATCAAAAGCATGTCATCAGGTTCAAGCATAGCACCTCACATGTTCCTTACCAACTAAGTACTTACCTTGCTTCTCCTTTGAGCTCATTTTAAGCATAGATTACATTGAAATACAAGTAAGGTAAATAAAAAACGAATAACATGCTCTAGATATCTTCAGTCTATCCCGAAACTTTAAACTACACTCACAGATAATTTCAAGCTACTTATGTTCGCAAATCATGACCCCTTTTTATTTATCCACTATTTTCCCCTCGTTAGTCTTTAATCCTCCAATTTCCTCTTGGTTTATGGGTAACAAAAGGTGCAAAGACGCATTAGAAAAGATTCTAACATTCATTCCTTTGTACACTACACAAATTTACATGTACATCTACCAATTCATATAAAATAGATCACTAGCATAAACATGCACATTTAAACACATCAAAACAGTCCATCAAACACTCAAATCTATGTAAAACAGTCCTATTATTCTCATAATTTCCAAAACAGTCCACAACCATTGCGAATACTCAAAAACAGTCTTTAAACTTATCAATTGATCCCAACACATTCATGAAGCAATTCCCCTGTTTTTAATCTACATAAAGCAGTCCAAAAATTTCATTATACATACAAAACATTCCGGAATCTTATTTGTATAATTACATATACAACTCAACTAGTCCAACATGCTTTCGATGTGTTCCAAATAGTCCCTAACATACATTTACACATTCAAAACACTTTATTTTCATTGGCATCCATTTACATACTCATCAAGCAGCCCCCTAGCATTTATTTCAATGCAAATCAGTCCCTTAACATTCATAATTTCACAAATATAATCACAAAATAGTTTACACAATGGCATACACGGTTAATTACACTTTTAACAGCCCTCGTGCTTCTATTTATACACAAAACAGTTCTAAAGCCTAATAAAACAGTCCTCCCCTGTTTTTAATTTATTGAATCAGCCCCCTTAACTATTTTAAAATTCTGCTTTTCAAGCTTCAAAACAGTCCTTAATTATAAAACAGTCCATAAAACTGCTTTCAACCAATGTTTACACAATTGACATAGCCCCAACCGAAAGTTCATTATAATTCAAGTATTAAGATTTCAAAATCAATTTATCTAACACTTTGGTTATCAAACAAAACCACAATCACTTCTTCGGTTCATTTCTAACTTCATTCGGATGCTCCTAAACATGACATCCATGATCTTTTCACAAAGCCACATTTAGATCATCATTCAAAGCACCCAATTGCATATTATGAATTTATTCACCATACTATCTAGCATGTACATGAATCATGGGTGGCTATTGGAAATCAATCAAGCTAAAATTTTAATTAGAAGTTAGAGAAGAGTATCATCACCTTATCTTCCAAGCAAAACTGGTTCTATGCCTAGGAATTCAACAAGGTTGGAGAAAGCTTGCAAAAATTCTCAAAATTCTCTCTCTCACAAAGCATGGAGTTCGGTTTGGTGGACGAAGAAGATAAGGGAAGTCTCAAACCAAGTGGCCGAGACCCATCCCTCTTGCTTTTCTCCAAGATTGCCATGTGTGCAAGACCATTTCCATTTTTTTTTATCATGCAATCTTCTTATTTTACTTGCTATTCATTTTAATCCCTTACACATAAAAGCATTTCTCTCTCTCATTTTCTCATTTTAGTCCTAAGTTATTAATTTAACAATCATGCTACAAAGATGGATAAATTAACTCAGAGATCGGAATAGTAACATTCTTATAAGCCTAGTTTTAGGGTATTACAATTCTCATCCACTCAAAGAAAATTTGTCCTCGAATTTTTCCTAAGTGAGCAAATGAGCAGTCCAAATTTTTTTAAACAAAATAATATTAATATACTTTAATTTTTTATAATAATTAAAAAAATTTACTATATTAAATAATGGGCCCATAAATTTTTATAATAATTAAAAAGGCTGTTAAATAAAATAATGGGGCTCATTATTAAATCTCTATATCAATTAATAATAATTTTGTTTCCTAAAAAATACTAATTAAAAATTTTCTTTCCAAAAAAAATAATATTAATTAACAGATTAAACTTTTGACTTTCTAAATTCTCACAATCAATTCATTAAATCACTTTTCCAATTTCCCATATCAACGTTAATTTTCTCAACGTTATTTTTTTCTTTTAATACTAAATTTCCCAATTTCTCAATCTCCTAATTTCCTATCAATTCTTCAAACATATTTTTTAATTTATAAATCTCTCAATCTCTTCTCTTTTATAGTTTCATATTCTACAATTAATCTGAAAATTCAATTTCTCACAAACGCAAACACAATCACAAATACAATTACCTAATACCTATCATCAATTGTGGTGCTTGAATCTTATTGAAGTTTGTTCTTAAGATTTTAGGTAAGAATTAAGATCATGTTTTCAATATTTTTTTCTTCTTATTTTTATATTTTTTCAAATTCTAAGTAAGATTATTCTTTTATATTTGTTTAATAAATTTTGGGTATGAATATGCAGATTCTCCGTCTTCATTCGTTGGTTCAACTCCAATTCAATTTCAGATTCAAACATAACTTTGAAGGTAAAATTCTTGTTGAGATTTGTTTTTTATGAGAGTTAATTTTTTATTGATTTTTTTAAACAAACTCATCTCGATTCTCGTTTACCTTATTTTTAATAATTTTTGTTGTATTGCCCAATTTCTATAATAAAAATTAAATTTAAAATTTTTATCACCGATATTAAATGTATTAGATAATATTTAACAAAACTTCAATAATTAATTTATATAACCTAACCTAATAAATAATACTAAATTTAGTTTAAAAAAAAAGCAGGGTTTTCGTTTTCATTGTTTGCTGTACTATGGGATGAAACTCAGTCGCATTGTTGGTTTGATCCAACATGTTATATGGTTGTGGATTTTCATTGTTTGCTGTACAATTTGAGGTTTTCGCTTTCTGGAGCTATAGACAAATCTGTTGAAATTTATAGTGTTAAGTTACTATAGTTGTTTGGATTATGATTTTTACTGATTATCAATTATTATGCTCTTATTTGTCTAAAAAAAGGCAGGGACATGATTAGCCCCACAAAGGGAAATATTTGATGGGAATCTTTTGTTTTCTCCTCAGTTTAACGTGTAGGGTTGTTGAGTATTCTAAACTTTTGATTGAATTAATTTTTTTAAAAATTAATTACTGTTTGTTTCCTATTCAGATTTTGGGAACAAATTAATCTTTTTTTTTTCAAATTAATTATTGTTTGATGTAAAATTTAAATGCTTATTTTTTTCACGTGTTTACAGTTGCTATTGTTTTAGAGTTCAGTCATTGCGGAGTTGCGGATTTGGTGTATAAATATTTCGATCGAGGATCTTTCCATTTTCACAGGTGCTATTGTTCTTTTTTATATTAATTGCATTGTCATATAATGTCGCCTAAAAAACATTTATCTGGTAGTGAAAAAGAAAAAAAAGAAAACAAAGACATGAGTTAATAGAATCACAAAAGGGAGCACTTGATAAATTCTTTAAAAATAGAGTATGAGAGCCTTCTAATGAAAATTTAAATGATGTTATTGTAAATTTAAATGATCTAGATAGTTCTCCAAATCATACTATTGTGGGTGCTACTAATGCAAATGATCATGATAATGTCCTAAATCATATCAATAATGATGCTTCTAATTTAAATGAGCATAATCAAGCCCAAAATGAGTCTAATGTTGAAGATTTTGAAATTGATCAACACTTAATCCCTCCTTTGAACATTTATGATCCTAGAAATTGGGGTAATCTTGATAATAAGTCTAGAGATATTTTAGTTGAAAATGGACCTATAAGAGATTTGAATTTGAAATTTCCCTTAGCAATAATTCTAGGCATTTTTCGTATGCCTATTTTTCTAGAAAGTTGAGTAATGGAGAAATTAGCGATAGAAAATGGTTGGTATATTCTAAACACGTGGACAAAGTTTATTGTTTTTGTTGTAAATTGTTTACAAAGCAAAACAACAAAACTTGTTTAGCAAATGATGGATGAAATGATTGGAAGCATCTTAGTGAAAGACTCGAACAACATGAAAATAACATTGAGCATATGACTAACATGAATGTTTGGAGTGAATTACGAGTGAGATTAAAAACTAATCAAACACTTGATAAAGATTTGCAATTAGGAATTTTAAAGGAGAAAGAACGTTGGAGACAAGTTTTAATAAGAATAATAAGTGTTGTAAAATGTCTTGCTAAACATAATTTAGCTTTTCGAGGATGTAGTGAGAAACTTTACGATGAGAGTAATGAAAATTTTTTGGGGTTAATTGAAATGATTGCTGAATTTGATTTGACAATGCAAGACCATCTTAAACGTATTCAAGATGAAAATATTCATTATCATTATCTTGGTCATAAAATTCAAAATGAATTAATCTCTCTTTTGGCTCATAGTATTAGAACTTCTATTCTAAAAATAATACAAAAGGCAAAGTATTTCTCTGTTATTCTTGATTGTACACCTGATGTAAGTCATCAAGAACAAATGACTCTAATAGTGCGATGCGTAAATATGACAAGCAACAAAATAAAAATAGAAGAATTTTTTTAGAGTTCTTGAAAGTGGACGATACATCTGGATTGGGGCTTTTTAATGAATTAGAAAATGCATTGCAGTCTCTTGAGTTAAATGTTGCTGATGTGAGGGCCAAGGATATGATCATGGTTCTAACATGAAAGGAAAACACCAAGGTGTTCAAAAGAGATTGCTTGAAATAAATCCTAGAGCTTATGCCATGTGCTTGTCACAATCTTAATCTTTCTCTTTCTAATATGGCACATTCTTGTGTTAAAGCTATTTCATTTTTTGGGATTGTGCAACGTATATATTCATTTTTTGCAAGTTCTACTAAAAGGTGGAAAATTTTATGTGATAATGTTCCAGAAACTGTAAAATCTTTATCTGATACTCGATGGGAAAGTCGAATTAAAAGTGTCAAAGCTATTAAATGTCATGCTCCTAAAATAAGGTTAGCTTTGTTACAATTATATGAATCTTGTGGTAATGATGCTAAAGCAAAAAGTGAAGCAGAAAGTTTGACTAATGCCCTTCAAAATTTTGATTTCTTACATGGAATGGTTATTTGGTGACAAGTCTTCGTTTAATCGGTCAAAAATAAATGAATAAATTAACCTCTTTCAATAAATAATAATATAAAGAAATTAAATAGATATAGGGAAAGATGGTCGATCCGCAGGGAGATTAGCTGGACTGATTGACTGAAGACTACTTTAATTATTACTTCCAGGAATATCTGCAAAATAAGTAAATAAAATGGGGGAAGTGATATGATATTGGATGAAAATGAAATAGCAAGATTTAAATGCGAAGGTAAAAAGATTAAGAAAAACCAAGTATGTGAAATAGCCTCGAACCAGTTCCTTCAATTCTTTCGGTCACTGAAATAGATTTTTATTTCAGGGATCATGTCGGTTACAGTCTACGAGGCCCAACCCGTCGTAACTTGTTTCTCTCTCGAGTAACCAATCCTCCCAAATCTATATTCGAAAGATGGTTCTTAAATAATTAAACCACGTCTACCGCCGTTAAAATATTTAAAATGAAAGCAGGAAAAACCCGACTCAGAAATTGTCTAAAAAGAATCGCTTCTAATTTTATCTTTCCTTAGCGGACCGCCGCTAAGAGTGTTCATAGGAAGTCAAAATTGCCACAGGCCGATCCTTCCTCCCAAATGTATTTTTAAGCAATTTCAGACCAACGTGCCCTTTTTGATTTGAAAAACGGTTAAAAACTTTTAGTAAGGCCGATTGCCAAACTATCTAAGCAGAAATATAAAAACGATATCCCAAAAGAATTTAAGCAAAGTTCAATTCTCACGAATTGAATTGACTTGGCTGGTTCTTGGCTTAAAAGATTTAGCTAAGCATGATATTGATTATCATACTTAACTTGATTTTAGAAAAGTAATTAAATAGCATAAAATAAATGAAACAAGAAAATAAAGGAAAAAAAACTTGGATTAAAACTGAAAATGTTTACAAAGATAAAAATACTCAAAGCTAGAAGATGATCTTAAGCCTTCACCAAAGGTTGGTATTTATAGGCTTAGATTACAAGGATAAGAGATAAGAAAATCAAAATAACAATTCAAATTCAAATGTTTTTAAAATTCAAAATAAAACCAAACAGATAAAACTGATAATCTGATCGGATCTTCTCTCGGAACATTCTAGGATCTTCTAGAGGTTGCCACGTCATTGCCACGTCACTACCACGTCAGACGCGTCGTGCCTGGTGTCGTGCCCATGATGCCAATCATGACAGAATTATAATAAAAACTGCAGAAATGTCCCATTTTCACTGCTATTTCCAGAATTGGATCCATGCACAAAATATAATAAAAACAACATGTATTAAGCAGCAAGAAGTCGTAATAACTAGAAAAATAGCAAATGAAATATGTCACATTTGAGAACTCATCAAATTCCCCCTCACTTGTCTCATACTTGTCCTCAAGTATGTCCGAAAAAGCATGAACCAAAGAATGCATTTCTCAAGCCATCACAAGCATCAAACATAATCATAAGAGTTCTGGCGCAAAAGGAGTATCATGAAAGAAACATAATCAAACCAAATGGATGCAAGCAAAGAACAGTCCTTATCTCTTCCAATTACCTATCAAGCATTAATCAAATTTTAACTAGTCTTAATCCTCACCAAGATACACTCAAAAGCACTCAAAGTGTTTAAAGGTAAATGTGAAGCAAAAACACTCTAAGTCATGCATGAACAAAGGTTTCCATAGGCTTGTAACAAGTTCAATTCTCCACTACTTATTAGAATCAAGGTGCAAAAATCATTAGGTCTTTTATTCAAGGTGTAATGTGGGTTTAGAAAAGGGTAGAAAGATGGAAAGAAAATAAACAAAGGAAGATGATCAATGCAAGATATAATAAACAGTGAAGACAAAAGAGAAGCTTAAAAGTGGGCAAGCAAACAAATTTTTCCTTCCCTTTTTTTCTTTTTTCGAAACTGTTTTTTTTTCTCAAAGCAATTGCTTCCTTTTATTCTGTTTTTCTCTTTTTTTTCCTTTTTTTTTTTATTTTAGAGGAAAAATTCTGCCCTTATTTGAAAAGTATCTCCTTTATGTCTAATAAAGATTCTAGCATTTGATCAATTGAAATGGTTAAGTCAAAGAAATAGGATGTAAGGCTAACAAAGGCTCATTAGGCGATGAGAAAGGGTAAATTAAAATGAAAGGGATGGAAGAGGTTAAAGCCTAATGCCTAAATCATTTTAAAGCACCTCGTTCTTAATGTAGTCTCAAATCGTAAGCAAGCCACAAGTTCTAGATTCCTAAAATTCAAGATGACACTCTCAAGAATAAGAAATGAGCATAATATGAAGAATGCATGCTCAAGGCTCAAAGTCTCACAAAATTAGGCTAAGTTTGATTAAGCTAGGCGAGAAATCAAATTAACACAATCAAGAGAAATTAAAAGAGATGTCAAACTGCAGATTATCCATATCCTTTTATTATCAAAATGCTATAATTCAATCATACCTAAGCACAAGAACAAGTACAACATGCTGGACAGCAAGTAATGGCAAGAACAAAAAATTCATCTCAAGGTTTAATCCAAATCAAAACATAAAGCAAACAAGCAAGACAAGTGGTTTTTCTACCCTTCCCCTCACTTAAATGAATTGCCCCAATTCAAATGAAAACCACAAAAGTGTAAGGCAGAGAAAGTACTCCCCGTGGGTATTGATTGTAACGATGGTGATGGTGATCGTTGGGGAGGCGGACGGCAGACGGAGCTTGTCCAGCAGTGTTGTTGGAGAGCTGCGAACGGTGGATGATGGTTGGGGGTGAAGGTGGAGGTGCGGTTGAAGCCGTAGGAATGGGGGCTTGCTGTCATCGACCATCGCGGCGAGGAGGAGGTGTGGGGCATGGTGAAGTCAATGCGGCTGAGTGAAACAAGGGGTTGTGTTGTTGTTTTAGGGTTTTGGTATTTCACGGGAAAGAAAGAAAGAAAAGGGGAAAAGAGGGAAAAAAACCAAGGGTGTAAAGGGCATGGGCTAAAGTGCACTGGCTCCATTGGGTGTGCTAAAATGCACCAGTTTTAATGAAATGGTGCACTTCAGCATTGGATCGCAGATTGCTTGCTGTGATTGATAAAACCCTGCAGAAATTATTAAGGTAATTAGAAAAAGAAAGATAAAGGAAAATAAATAAAATAAATAATTAAAAAAAAGGAAAATTAAAATTAACGAAAATGAAAAGAATGGGTTGCCTCCCATTTAGCGCTTTGTTTAACGTCGTTTAGCTCGACGACCTTTGCTAAATTTTTAGTTCTTCAGAAGAAAGGTCTTCAAATAAATGGTGATGTCCATCCCTTGTCGTTTTAACGCCTTCCTTCATCATTTTATTTGTGCGCAAAACAACAACTAAGCTTCTACCTCCTTCCCGATGCGACAACTTACTCGAAATGATGATTGACAAAGTTTGGTTGTCGCCTAAAAATATATAATTAAATAGCTCTAACTTCGGCTTTGGTTCCTGCAAAATTGAGGGAAAATGTTTAGATCGAGTTGGAATTAATCGAAAATCAGAAAGGGAAGAAAGAGTTGAAATGATTTCACCTATATTTTCATCGTCGAGATCCGCGAATTCCCTACAAAAGTCATAACACAAATCAGTTTCGATCAAATCATCAGCTAACGGATCTATAATATCAACGGAATTTAAACTTGCGATCAAATCAGGATACTTCATAGCTTTATACATATCAAATTTAACTACTCCCCCATCAAATTCCATAGTTAAGATGCCGTCGCGGACATCAATCTTTGTATGCACGGTTGATAGGAAAGGTCGGCCAAGCTAGATTTCGGATCTGTTATTGCTGCGATCATTTTCCATGTCAATAATATAAAAATCAGCAGGGAAAATAAGATTTTTTACCTGTACCAACACGTTTTCTAGTACTCCCTCGGGGTAGATGACTGATCGATCGGCTAATTGAACTGTCACTCGCGTTTCTTTCAATGGTTCAGTCGAAATTTTGTTGTAAACGCTTAACGACATGACGTTGATAGATGCGCCTAAATCGCACATCGCTCTTTTCATCCCAACATTCCCAATTTTACAGGGAACCGCAAACATACCTTGGTCTTTGTACTTTGGCGGCAACGGCTTTTGAAAGATGGCCGAAATATTTTCACCAAGGTTAACTTTTTCATTTCCGGATAGTCGCCTTCGATTTGTGCATAAGTCCTTCAGAAACCTTGCGTATTTAGGCACTTTTCGAATAACATCAAGAAGTGGAATATTAATTTCCACCTTCTTGAATATATCCAAAATTTCATTCTCTTCCTCCTTTTTGTCTCGTTTCGCCAATCTACCTGGAAAAGGAGGAACATGTTCGTAAGTAGAAACATAAATTTTAGATTTGGCATTACCTGCGGTGGGAGGAGACTTGTCATTCTGGTCTTCCAAAGAGTTTCCCGGTTCGTCGGATTTTCGCTCATCTTGCTTGGGCGGTTTAGGCGTTATCACTGTTTCAATACGCAAAGTTATCGCACTAACGTTTTCCCTTGGGTTGGTTTGGGATGGTAACTTTCCCTGGGATTCTAGACGGCTAACGGCTTGAGCTAGTTGGCTTATTTGTTTGTCGATTTGCTAGAGATGGGATTGTGTTTGGGTTTGGAATTTTTCCTGCGAAACTGCCGATCTCTCAACAATAGACTCAAGCGAGGATTTTTGGGGTGCTTGGTTTTGGTGGGGAAGTTGTTGCCTAGGTTGGTAATTCGGGTTCTGATTACCGTAGCTCAAGTTTGGGTGATCTCTCCAACCGGGATTGAACGTATTGCTATATGGGTTATAGGGTCTTTGGAGAGGTCCGGGAAAGTTGTGTACGGCGTTAACTTGGGCACCAGATGTATCTCGCAGCAATGGGCATAAGTCGGTTGCGTGATCTGGCATAGTGCATATTCCACACACCTTAGCAGCTCTTATCCCCCCTGAAACAAGAGAATGCACAATATTAGTCAAATTGTCTATCTTATTCACTAATGAAATTGTACTTACTATTTGAACCCGTCGGCTGGGTTCACTTGTAGAACCAAATTGCTGTGAATTCGCCGCCATCGTAGATATCAGATTTCGAGCATTTTCGGGGGTCAAGTTGACAAGCGCTCCACCGCTTGCTGCATCTATCATTTTCTTATCCATCGGCAACATTCTTTCATAGAAATATTGAAGGAGCGTTTGCTCGGATAAGTTATGTTGTGGACAACTCGCGCACAACTTTTTGAATCTTTCCCAATAATCGTATAAGGACTCGTCATGCGTTTGTTGGATACCCAAAATGCTTCGCCTAAGTTCAGTCGCTTTCGCTGCAAGAAAATACCTGTCAAGGAAAACACGAGAAAGATCAGCCCATGTATTAATCGAATTCGGAGGTAAATAAAATAACCATTCTTTAGCCATTCCGGGTAAAGAAAAAGGAAATGCCCTTAGTTTTATCTGATCCTCCGAAACTCCTTGCGGTTTCATGCTGCTGCACACCATGTGAAATTCGGCAAGGTGTTTATGTGGGCTTTTAGTAGAGATGCCATTAAAGGTGGGTAATAGGTGAATTAGGCCCGTTTTGAGTTGGAAAGGGGTATCGCCGTGAGGAAATGTGATACAAAAGGGGTTGTTGTTCAGCGGGGGCGGCGTTGAGCTGTCTAATGGTTTGGTTAGCCATAAGGTTAGGTGTAGGTATACATATCTGACTTGTGCTTTCTCAGTTTGGTCGTGTGGTGGTTCAGATATGGATTCCGAATGGGATTGTTTTTGGTTTTGCTTTTGTACTTTCTTTCGTCTGACAGTTTCACCGTGGTTCTTACGAGCGCTTGCTTCGATTTCCGGGTTGTATGGAGCAAGATTACCCGGATTCCTCCTGGTCATAAAAAAAATCAGTCAAAAAGTGCCGAAAGTAAATCTCCCCGGCAACGGCGCCAATTTTGACAAGTCGTCGTTTAACCTGTCAAAAATAAATGAATAAATTAACCTCTTTCAATAAATAATAATATAAAGAAATTAAATAGATATAGGGAAAGAGGGTCGATCCGCAGGGAGATTAGCTGGACTGATTGACTGAAGACTACTTTAATTATTACTTCTAGGAATATCTACAAAATAAGTAAATAAAATAAGGGGAAGTGATATGATATTGGATGAAAATGAAATAGCAAGATTTAAATACGAAGGTAAAAATATTAATAAAAACCAAGTATGTGAAATAGCCTCGAACCAGTTCCTTCAATTCTTTCGATCACTGAAATAGATTTTTATTTCTGGGATCATGTCGGTTACAGTCTACGAGGCCCAACCCGTCGTAACTTGTTTCTCTCTCGAGTAACCAATCCTCCCAAGTCTATCTTCGAAAGATGGTTCTTAAATAATTCAACCACGTCTACCGACGTTAAAATATTTAGAATGAAAGCAGGAAAAACCCGACTCAGAAATTGTCTAAAAAGAATCGCTTCTGATTTTATCTTTCCTTAGCGGACCGCCGCTAAGAGTGTTCATAGGAAGTCGAAATTGCCACAGGCCGATCCTTCCTTCCAACTGTGTTTTTAAGCGATTTCAGACCAACATGCCCTTTTTGATTTGAAAAACGGTTAAAAACTTTTAGTAATGCCGATTGCCAAACTATCTAAGCAGAAAGATAAAAATGATTTCCCAAAAGAATTTAAGCAAAGTTCAATTCTCACGAATTGACTTGGCTGGTTCTTGGCATAAAAGATTTAGCTAAGCATGATATTGATTATCATACTTAACTTGATTTTAGAAAAGTAATTAAATAGCATAAAATAAATGAAACAAGAAAATAAAGGAAAAGAACTTGGATTAAAACTGAATATGTTTACAAAGATAAAAATACTCAAAGCTAGAAGATGATCTTAAGCCTTCACCAAAGGTTGGTATTTATAGGCTTAGATTACAAGGATAAGAGATAAGAAAATCAAAATAACAATTCAAATTCAAATGTTTTTAAAATTCAAAATAAAACCAAACGGATAAAACTGATAATCTGATCGCATCTTCTCTCGGAACATTACAGGATCTTCTAGAGGTTGCCACGTCATTGCCACGTCAGACGCGTCATACCTGGTGTCATGCCCATGATGCCAGTCATGACAGAATTATAATAAAAACTGCAGAAATGTCCCCTTTTCACTGCTATTTCCAGAATTGGATCCCTGCACAAAATATAACAAAAACTATAACCCCCTCGTCCCGGTCTGGCCGGATGACCGGTCCGAGTAGGCCACACGGGGAAAACCAAAGTGAAACCCATTAAAGTTCCCCTCGGTTAGCAACCCTAATTTTTTTCCTTGAAATTAGTCTTCACTAAATGCTCATTCGAATACTATATGATCAAACAGCGAAATAAAATACAGGAGATAAACACTCGAACCCAAAACATCATTTAATCAGCCCAATTTTAATCTTTTAAGCAGGTCGTTTCGAAACACCCTTAAGGCATATCGAAACGCCCTTGACCAGGTCAACTGTCCCAAGCCTTACGAAGGGGCCGTATCGAAACGGAGGTCAACTGTTCCGAAAAACCCTCAACGGTCAACTTCTCGTGGTCAACGAGATTTTGACCGTTTTGAAACCCTTAGACCCGTTTCGAAACGCTTTCATCTCGTCATTTTCTCAGAATTCCAGTAGCCAAAACGTTCCGATACGCGTTTCGGAACAGGGGTTTCCCCGGCCAAACCGTATCGAAACGCGTTTCGATACGGGGTCCCTGAAGCCTTACCCGTTCCGAAACGTCCCAGCCCGTTTCGAAACGCGGGCTATCTGCAACCTTTGAAAACCAGACTTAGGCGAATTTTAACAAGTCTAAAGGTCCCATAGGACCCCTAAAGGCACACAACACAGGCAAACAAGGTCTAGAGGCATACATCCTATGTCAAGCCTGTTCAAACACACACAAGACATATGGTGAATCATTCATACATGGCAATTACACATTAACAAACATTTCACAAAAGACATGCTTAAGGACGTTAATGGTCAAAAGGCACCATTCATCTCATATAGGTTTACATACAATCAAAGCAATCTTAAACATCCAAAAGGCATACATCACACAAGCATTTGGCAAGATATATCATGTTTACAATCCTAGTCAAAACATAGACATCAACCACATATAGGAGTCATACATAGCTCATACAAAAACTCACTCTTGCCACATTGCTAAACTACTACATTAATTGTTAAACCATACTTGAGCAACAAAAACTTGAAAAACCCTTCTTGCCTTGCTCCGAGCTAACACCACCCTAATGATCTGCATTGTTGAAAATGAGAGCGTAAGCTATAAGCTTAGTGAGGATGCTCTAAAATCGAAAACATCAACAATGCAGGGATCAAGCATGTATTCCCTAATTCTCATATATAACATGCATAGATAAAACCACAAGTAGACCTAGATAGTCTTTCAAGAGTCATGTATGGCATCTCACATTATACTAAGCTCAAACATCAATATCAACATCAAACATTTCAATTAATAGGACAAGTTCATTGGCCACTATTAGATTATCCGGATGTGCGGATTTAATCTCAACAATCACATTACCTCGGTGGGATTACACTCATCACCGGACCTTGCATGGGCGGGATTCCACTCATCACCACATACCCTACGGATGGGATTCCACTCATCATCCCGTAGAATATATATAAATTTCCGGTGGAATGTTACATCACCGTACTCCTCCTTGATGACTCAACGCCATCAAGGCCACGTACGTTTTGAATCAATTTGTGTGCACACTAATCCTAATGATCGATCATTTACACCCGGTAAGTTAATTAGTGCCAATTTTCATTTATCACATCACATATCCATCAATCATATCTCATGCTAGAACACTACACACACTTGAACCAAACTTTAAAACACATTTAAAGTCACTCACCACCCTTCCTTAGCAACCAAAGCAAGCCTCCTACAAGCCCAGATTCGATCGCAATGCTTCTCCAACGCTTCCTCTTGCTTCTAGCCAAACAAAACACATCCATTACTTCATAATTCAATGCTAAAACTCAGCCATCATCTCACCCCATAAACACAAGCCAACTTCAATAATTTCCAATCCAAATAACCACCCAAAATATCCATTTTCGTGCTCCTTCAATACCTAGCTGAAAATTCCATTTTCAAACATCCAAATGACACCCAAATGATCCCAAAACATCCTCCTAACATACATAAACCATCAGCCCTTCAATTTCACCTTTAAACTCACCTAAAATCAAGTTCTAGACACTTTAAAATTTGCCTCAAGAACCCATTTCGGGTTTTCACCCAAACCTAACCATTTTAACATATTTTAAGTATCTTAAGGTGGTTAACTCAAAACCCAACCTAACATTTCAAGACAAGATGAAAAACTCCATAAAAACCTTAACTCTCATTAAACCCTAACTTTTCAAAAGTGGGTAGTTTTAAAATCTATAACCATGAATAGATAGGAAATGAAGAGGAGAGTGAGAAAATGTTATTACCGTTGAAAATGGCCTTGAGATAAGTTGGAAATCAATGGAATAATGTTTAAGACAAGGGGAGGGGTTTGAGAGCTATTTCACGTTGGGTGTAAAAATGGGGGGGGGGAGAAGACCATTTTATTTTATTTTTTGTTCTCTTTAACTTTTAAAAGTTGTCTAGCTTTTTAAAACATTTGGGTTAAATTACCCATTTGGTCCCTCCTAGTTAATTAAAACTCAATTAACCCAAGCCATGGTAAAAAAAGATTAAATTTAATTTTACCGACTCGGACCACTAACCCGACTAACTCCTAACCCCAAAACACGGGTGTTACAACTCTCTCCCACTTAAGGAATTTCGTCCCCGAAATTACCTGACTGAAAGAGATACGGAAACTGCCTTTCCATATCATCCTTCCTCTCCCAAGTGGCCTCGTCCACACCTCGACGTTGCCACCTCACCTTTACTAACTCAATCGATCTACCCCGTAACACCTTACTGTCAGAAGCTAAGATCTCAACTGGCTCTTCCTCATAAGTCAAATCCGGATTCAATTCAATCTCCTCTATGGGCATAACATGTGATGGATCGGACCTATACTTACGGAGCATCGAAACATGGAATACATCGTGTATCTTCTCTAGCTCGGATGGCAAACGCAACTGATAAGCAACCAGACCAACCCTCTTCACAATCTCATACGGTCCTATGTACCTCAGACTCAACTTCCCTTTTCGGCCAAATCTCATCACTTTCTTCCACGGAGACACCTACAAGAATACCTTCTCACCCACTGAGAACACAACTTTCTTCCTCTTCAAATCGGCATAGGATTTCTGCCTATCCGAAGCACCCTTCAATCGATCACAAATCAATTTTACCTTGTCAGTTGTCCCCTTGAGCAAATCCGGCATAGGCAACAACTTCTGTCCCACTTCGGCCCAACAAACTGGAGTCCTACACTTTCGGCCATACAAGGCCTCATACGGAGCCATCTGAATGCTCGAGTGGAAGCTATTATTGTAAGCAAACTCAACTAGAGGCAAGTGCTTCTCCCACGTACCCTGAAACTCAATGATGCAACAACGCAACATATCCTCTAAGATCAGAATAACTCTCTCTGACTGACCATCTGACTGAGGATGATAAGACGTGCTGAAGTTCAAACGGGTACCCAAAGCTGTATGCAAACACTCTCAAAATCGAGATGTGAACCGTGGATCTCTATCTGACACAATAGACTTCGGCACACCATGCAGTCTAACAATCTCACCAATGTACAAGTCGGCCAATCTATCTAAGGTGTAAGTAGTATTAACTGCCAAGAAGTGATAACACTTCGTGAAACGATCCACAATAACTCACACTGAGTTCTTCTTCGTAGGAGTCAAAGGTAAACCCGAAACAAAATCCATGGTGATGTTCTCCCATTTCCATTCCGGAATCCTCAACGGATGTAACAAACCCGAGGGAACCTGATGTTCCACCTTCACTCTCTGACACACTAAACACTTACTTACAAAGTCGGATACATCTCTCTTCAAGCCAACCCAAAAGTACTCGTTCTTCAAATCATGGTACATCTTCGTACTTCCAGGATGCATAGCAAACGGACTACTGTGGGCTTCAGTCAAGATCGTACGTCTTAAGTCACTGTCCTCTGGCCCAACTATCCTATCTTTGAAACACAAAACCCCATCAGTACTGAAGATGTAGTCTGAAAGTCTACCTTCGGCTATATCTTGCACGTGAGGTGCCAAAGATCTATCTAAGAGCTGCTTCTCTCTAATCAACTGACCTAAAGTAGGTCGAACCTGAAGCTCGGCTACCAAGCCACCATCTCCAGACAAGCTCAATCTAGCAAACATGGCTCTCAAATCCACGGCTACCTTTCTACTCAATGCATCAGCCACTACATTGGCCTTACCCGGATGGTACTCAATGGTAAGATCATAGTCTTTTAGCAACTCTAACCACCTACGTTGTCTGAGATTCAAATCTCGCTAAGTCATAATGTACTTCAAACTCTTGTGATCGGTGTACACTGTGCATTTCTCACCGTACAAATAGTGTCTCCAAATCTTCAGAGCAAATACAACTGCAGCTAACTCTATGTCATGGGTCGGATAGTTGCGCTCATGAGTCTTCAACTGTCTTGAGGCATAAGCCACTACTCTCTTTTTTTGCATAAGAACACAACCTAGCCCTACATAAGAAGCATCACTGTAAACTACATAGTCCTTCCCGGACTCTGGCTGAATCAAGATCGATGCTTGGGTCAAAGCTTCTTTCAATTTCTCAAAGGCTCTCTGTCTTGCATCTGTCCACTCAAACGGAACACTCTTTTGAAGCAACTGTGTCAATGGAGCGGCTAACTTAGAGAAACCTTCTACGAATCTCCTATAGTATCCAGCTAAGCCTAGGAAGCTACGTACCTCTGTTACAGACTTCGGTTGCTTCCATTCAACAATGGCCTCAATCTTCTTCGGATTAACTCTAATCCCATCAACTGACACTACATGTCCTAAAAAGACTACCTCTCGGATCCAGAATTCACACTTGCTCAACTTCGCATACAACTGATGATCTAGCAAGGTCTTCAACACTAGTCTCAAGTGTCGGTCATGGTCTTCTTCAGTTCGCGAATACACCAAGATGTCATCTATAAACACAACCACAAACTGATCTAGGTACTGATGAAAAATCCTATTCATCATATCCATGAAAGCAGCAGGTGCATTAGTCAACCCAAAAGGCATGACTAAAAACTCATAGTGACCATACCTAGTCCTAAAGGTCGTCTTCGGTACATCAACCTCTCTTACCTTTAGCTGGTAGTAGCCTGATCTCAAGTCAATCTTCGAAAAGACTGATGCTCCCCTCAACTGGTCAAACAAATCATCAATTCTGGGCAACAGATATTTATTCTTCACTGTTAACTGATTCAACTGTCTGTAATCTATACACATTCTCATGCTTCCATCTTTCTTCTTCACAAACAAAACTGGTGCACCCCAAGGTGAAGAACTAGGTCGAATGAAGCCTCTATCTGTCAACTCTTGCAACTGAGTCTTCAACTCTTTCAGTTATTTCGGTGCCATGCGATACGGAGCAATCGAAACATGAGCTGAATCAGAATAAGTCTCAATGGTGAACTCCACCTCTCTATCCGGTGGTAACCCTGGCAACTCTTCCGGAAACACACTAGGAAAGTCACATACTGTCCGGATACCCTGAGGTTTAACCTCACTCAAGTTAGGGTTCATCACATATGCCAAGTATGCTTCACATCCCAACTCAACTAACTTCTTAGCCTCTAAAACTGAAACTACATTGGACAAGAACTTCACATTCTCACCCACCACTACGATCTCATAATCATCTGTGAGCCTCAAAGAAATCCTCTTAGTTTCAAAATCTATCATAGCTCTATGCTCTGTGAGCCAGTCCATACCCAGAATTACATCAAAACCATAGAAAGGAAGCTCCATCATATCCACTGGAAACACATGTCCCTGAACCATCAACACACACCTTCTGTACATCTTTCTAACTACTAAAGTGTCCCCAAAGAAACTAGTAACACTAACTCCTACCTCTAACATTTCACACGGCAAATTCAAAGACTGTCCATGCTCACTCAATATGTAGGAATGTGTAGACCCGGAGTCAATCAAAGAAAGCAAACCCAAAGACCGTATCGAGAAGTTACCTGCGATCACATCAGTGTCATGTTGATCCCTGCGCTGAGCGTAAACTCTGGCCTGACCTCCGCCCTCCGGCTGAACTGCAAGTACATGTGCTATGTTCCTCTGACCATCGTTCCTCGGCTGGAAGTTACCTCTATCGCGCCCGCGGCCTCTCTGAAAGTCATTTGCTCTAGCTCCACAACTCCAACACGAGTGGAAATTTCCCCAACACTCACCGATGTGGTTCCTCCCGCAAGTAGCACATGTGGGTAACTTCCCCCCAGCTCTCTGGCCCTGTTGGCCACTACCGTGGTTACCGCCACCACGCCTATGATCATAGCGATGCCTGTTGTCCCGATGCCTCTTGGCATCACCTCTATCATAGTCACTGGACCTCTTACCCGAACTAGAACCACCAGATCATTTGGTCAAGCCCAAACTATGCTCTAAGTCCTTGGCCCTCGCGACCAAAACATCAAAACCAGTGTAGTCTGAAGCTAGAGTGTACCTCTTGATCTCTTCATTCAGCCCATAACGGAATCGGTTACATCGTTCCAACTCAGTAGGAACAAGCTCAGAAGCATACTGACTCAGTCTGACAAATCGGATCTCATAATCGGTCACGGTCATACTCCCCTAAAGCAAAGCCATAAACTCCCTCTTCCTCTCATCGAGGTATCGCGGACCCAGATACTTCTTGCGGAATGCTGACACAAAGAACTCCCAAGTAATCTCGGTCTCATCCATACTCGTAGTAATGGTGACCCACCAAGTGTAGGCATCACCCTAAAGTAAGGACTCAACACATCCTAACTTGCTCTCACCAGCACATCCCATCTGAGCGAGGATACAGACAGTCTTCTCAAACCACAACTCTGATCTCTCTGGGGTAGACCCTCTGAACTCTTCGGCCCCTAGACCACGGAGCCTCTCTAATGGCAACCCAGTGCCCTCTCTCTGATGATGTGCCGCTGCCTGACCCCCATCTACTGCAGCCTGAAATGTCCCGGCTATCTCCTGAACCAAAGGAGCTAAGTCTATTCCGGTCGGTCCTTGGCCACCTTGGCCTCCCTGAGGTCCCTCTCCTTCGGCCCCGACCTCGCCTCCTACTCCAGGTGGAGGAGGTGGTGGTGGTGGAGGTGGTAAAGGAGCTCCAACTCCAACCACAAGCTCTCCCAATTGATCCTCAACTCTAACTACTGGCTCAACTCCTGGAGCCGCTGCCCGTGGTTCCGGTCGAACCATCCTAAGCCTCCCACGTAGTCTCATGGTACAGCTAGCAAGGTAATAACTACAACAACAAACAAATAGGGATTACGTTAGCCAAAGCAAGGGTCCAATAGTGCTCAATTACTCCCTTTACAATAAAATCTTTTTAAATTAAGTAATAGTAGCAATGGGCACACACTCTACACCAGACGCAACAACTCATGCTTCAAAACATCATACGAACAGTCAAATATTAAGAATTCATGGCAAGGCATGCATCGAACAATACAATCATTCAACATATCAAGCTTACCTCACTTACCTAACCGAGGTCTCGGTAACCTCAGGCTCTGATACCAACAAATGTAACCCCCTCGTCCCGGTCTGGCCGGATGACCAGTCCGAGTAGGCCACACGGGGAAAACCGAAGTGAAACCCGTTAAGGTTCCCCCTCGGTTAGCAACCCTAATTTTTTTTTCTTTAAATTAATCTTCACTAAATGCTCATTCGAATCCTATATGATCAAACAGTGGAATAAAATACAGGAGATAAACATTCGAACCCAAAACAACATTTAATCAGCCCAATTTTAATCTTTTAAGCAGGTCGTTTCGAAACACCCTTAAGGCGTATCGAAACGCCCTTGACCAGGTCAACTGCCCCAAGCCTTACGAAGGGGTCGTATCGAAACGGATGTCAACCGTTCCGAAACACCCTCAACGGTCAACTTCTCGTGGTGAACGAGATTTTGACCGTTTCGAAACCCTTAGACCCGTTTCGAAACGCTTTCATCTCGTCATTTTCTCAGAATTCCAATAGCCAAAACGTTCCGATACGCGTTTCGGAACAGGGGTTTCACTGGCCAAACCGTATCGGAACGCGTTACCCGTTCTGAAACGACCCAGCCCGTTTCGAAACGCGGGCTGTCTGCAACCTTTGAAAACCAGACTTAGGCGAATTTTAACAAGTCTAAAGGTCCCATAGGACCCCTAAAGGCACACAACACAGGCAAACAAGGTCTAGAGGCATACATCATATGCCAAGCCTGTTCAAACACACACAAGGCATATGGTGAATCATTCATACATGACAATTACACATTAACAAACATTTCACAAAAGACATGCTTAAGGACGTTAATGGTCAAAAGTCACCATTCATCTCATATTACATGCCATCAAAGCAATCTTAAACATCCAAAAGGCATACATCACACAAGCATTTGGCAAGATATATCATGTTTACAATCCAAGTCAAAACATAGACATCAACCACATATAGGAGTCATACATAGCTCATACAAAAACTCACTCTTGCCGCATTGCTAAACTACTACATTAATTGTTAAACCATACTTGAGCAACAAAAACTTGGAAAGCCCTTCTTGCCTTGCTCCGAGCTAACACCACGCTAATGATCTGCATTGTTGAAAATGAGAGTGTAAGCTATAAGCTTAGTGAGGATGCTCTAAAATCGAAAACATCAATAATGAAGGGTTCAAGCATGTATTCCCTAATTCTCATATATAACATGCATAGTTAAAACCACAAGTAGACCTAGCTAGTCTTTCAAGAGTCATGTATGGCATCTCACATCATACTAAGCTCAAACATCAATATCAACATCAAACATTTCAATTAATAGGACTAGTTCATTGGCCAGTATTAGATTACCCGGATGTGCGGATTTAATCTCAACAATCACATCACCTCGGTGGGATTACACTCATCACCGGACCTTGCATGGGCGGGATTCCACTTATCACCACATGCCCTACGGATGAGATTCCACTCATCATCCCGTAGAATATATATAAATTTCCGGTGGAATGTTACATCACCGTACTCCTCCTTGATGACTCAATGCCATCAAGGCCACGTACGTTTTGACTCAATCTGTGTGCACACTAATCCTAATGATCGATCATTTACACCCGGTAAGTTAATTAGTGCCAATTTTCATTTACCACATCACATATCCATCAATCATATCTCATGCTCATCACATACACATATCATGATACACATGTGCAAATCAACCCACATTTCACAAGAGTAAAATAGACAAAGCACAATAGCATTTAATGGAAAATCAAAGAGCTAAGTTACCAATTTAACTCCATATAGAAATGGCCTACCAAGCACATTTCAACTCAAACACTACACACACTTGAACCAAACTTTAAAACACGTTTAAAGTCACTCACCACCCTTCCTTAGCAACCAAAGCAAGCCTCCTACAAGCCCAGATTCGATCCCAATGCTTCTCCAACGCTTCCTCTTGCTTCTAGCCAAATAAAACACATCCATTACTTCATAATTCAATGCTAAAACTCAGCCATCATCTCACCCCATAAACACAAGCCAACTTCAATAATTTCCAATCCAAATAACCACCCAAAATACCCATTTTCGTGCTCCTTCAATACCTAGCTGAAAATTCCATTTTCAAACATCCAAATGACACCCAAATGATCCCAAAACATCCTCCTAACATACATAAACCATCAGCCCTTCAATTTCACCTTTAAACTCACCCAAAATCAAGTTCTAGACACTTTAAAATTTGCCTCAAGAACCCATTTCGGGTTTTAACCCAAACCTAACCATTTTAACATATTTTAAGTATCTTAAGGTGGTTAACTCAAAACCCAACCTAACATTTCAAGACAATATGAAAAACTCCATAAAAACCTTAACTCTCATTAAACCCTAACTTTTCAAAAGTGGGTAGTTTTAAAATCTATAACCATGAATAGATAGGAAATGAAGAGGAGAGCGAGAAAATGTTATTACTGTTGAAAATGGCCTTGAGATGAAGTTGGAAATCAATGGAATAGTGTTTAAGACCATTTTATTTTTTTTGTTCTCTTTAACTTTTAAAAGTTGTCTAGCTTTTTAAAACATTTGGGTTAAATTACCCATTTGGTCCCTCCTAGTTAATTAAAACTCAATTAACCCAAGCCATGGTCAAAAAGATTAAATTTAATTTTACCGACTCGGACCACTAACCCGACTAACTCCTAACCCCAAAATACGGGTGTTACAAAAACAACATGTATTAAGCAGCAAGAAGTCCTAATAACTAGAAACCTAATAACTAGAAAATTGCAAATGAAATATGTTGTAACCCCCTCGTCTCGGTCTGGTCGGACGACCGGTCCGAGTGGGCCACACGGGGAAAACCGAAGCGAAACCCGTTAAGGTCCCACCTCGGTTAGCAACCCTAGAAAAAATTTCTTTTATTTATCTTGTCTAAAAGTCCATTTAAGTCCTATGTGATCAAACAACGGAATAAAATACATGAGACAAACATTCGATCCCAAACCAGCAATTAAACAGCCCACTTTTAATATTTTAAACAGGCCGTTTCGAAACACCCTTGAGGCGTATCGAAACGCCTTGACCAGGTCAACTGTCCCAGAGCCTCTACAAGGGGCCGTATCGAAACGGTGGTCAACCGTTCCGAAACGCCCTCAACGGTCAACTTCTCGTGGTCAACGAGATTTTGACCGTTTCGAAACCCTTATACCCGTTCCGATACACCTTCATCTCGTGAATTTCTCAGAATTCCAGTAGCCAAAACGTTCCGAAACGCGTATCAGAACAGGGGTTTCAAAGGCCATACCGTATCGAAACGCGTTCCGATACGGGGTCCCTGAAGCCTTACCCGTTCCGAAACGACCCAGCCCGTTTCGAAAAGCGGGCTGTCTGTAGCCTTTTGAAATTCAGATTTAAGGGTATTTCAACAAGTATGAAGGTCCCATAGGACCCCTAAAGGCACACAAAACCATCAAACAAAGTCTAGAGGCATACATCCTAGATTTAACATACTCAAACACATACAAGCATGGATTTAGACAATCTTTCGTACATAGCAAATTACACATTAAGAGCCTTTCATACAAGCATGCTTGAAGACATTAAAAGAGAACCAATAAGCATCATACATATCAAATAAGTTTACATGTCATTCAAGCAACTTAAGCATTCATAAGCCATCCATCATACAAACATTTGGCAAGATATAACATACTTACAAACCAAGTCAACCATAGACATATATCAAACTCAAACCAACAATACCTATCCCATTGCTTTACTATTACAATCTTTAAATTTAAACATCATACTTGAGCTAACCGTAAGCAACACTTGGAGGCCTTTCCTTGCCCCTTGCCACCCTCAAGCTATTAATCTGCATTGTCGAACAAAAGAGAGCGTAAGCATAAAAGCTTAGTGAGGGTAAGCTCTTTAAAAACAAACCTCGACAATGCAGGGTCCAAGCACGAGCTACAACCAAGATAAAATGCATGATCTTACCTCCGATCCACGCGAGCCATAAATATAGATGATGCATGAACATATATTCAATATCATGTCATGCTCAACATGTTTAAATCCACAACATATGAAATCACATATATTAAACCATGTTAGCAACGCCTCCCAAAACACATTGGCTCACAATTAACCACATATTGGCAACATAAACTACAATCTGTATTGGCACCTAGCTATGACTCGAATACGCGGATAACCGTTGGAACTCACATCCAACAACTCAACCATTACCTGACGGTGGGATTCCACTCATCACCGTTCACGCGGAGGGGATTCCACTCATCCTCACGCCCCGTCGATGGGATTCCACTCATCACCGACTAATATAAATACAATTTCCGGGCGAACCCGTACTCCTCCTTGGTGACTCAACGCCACCAAGGCCACGCGCGACTTTCGACTCATGTGTACACACTAACATCCTAATGATCGATCATTTGTACCCAAGCATACTAGTGCCAAATACTACACATTTCATTAATCATTCATAATATCAATTCATAACACTTCCGTGCTTAGCACGTACTCACCATGATCCTCGGATCATGAAACCACCTCATAATATCATTTCACATGCCAACACCACATGTACATCATTAACAACCATATTACATTATATTTTACACATGTGTATAACCATATCATATCTATCATCAACATGCATATAACAATGCATCAAACATGCCTCAACATACATGTATACAACATATACTTAATCAACATCATCGCAATTTAACATGGGGCATATACAACCATTAAAAGTGCAACCAAGGTCTCTAATCAAAGCTTGGGATTAGGCTACCACTCTAATCCCAACTCTAGGTGGGTTTACCAAGCCCATCCTAGGTTCACATGCTTGAACCAAATACTCAAAACCATTTGAAAATATTTAACCACTCACCTAAGCTTCCAAGCTCCAAGCTCAACTACCAAGCAAGCATCACCTTCAAGTTTCCGGATTTCTTCCCGAAGCTCCTCCAACGCAAACTCTCGCTTCTAAACAACCTCAATACAATTCAAATAATCCTCAAATCAGCCCAACATCAAAATATCAACCCGGAATACAAATTCAAATATCAAACCCAACATTTCAAGTCATGACCAAACCCCATACTTAGCAATTTCGGACAGCCCTAATACCTCTTCCAAAAACCTTGTTTCCAACATCCATTGCACCCACAAATGATCCCAAATCAATCCCTAACCATAGTACTACCATTGGGCTATCAAACCCCACCTTAAACAACCCCCAAAACTCACCCAAAACCCTCCAAAACACTATTTTCGTACTAATATTTTACCCAGCAGAAAATCATGTTTTTAAACACCCAAATGACATCTAAATGGTCCCAAATCATCCCCTTAGCATACACATACCATCAGCCCTCTAATTACACCCTAAAACCCACCAAAAATCAACTTTTTGACACCTTAAAAATGGGTCCAAGAACCCACTTCGGAAATTCATCAAAATTCAACCAAATTAACATATAATGTGTATTTCAACTTGATTAAACAAAGCCCCAACTCAATTTAACAAAACAAGATGAAAACCCCATAAAACTCAAACTTTAAAATCAAACCCTAATTCCCAAAAGTTCATATTTTTAAAATCTAAGACCATGTATGAATAGGAAATGAAGAGGAGGTTTAGAAAATGATTTTACCTTTAAAAACGCCCTTGAATTGATGAAGAAATTGATGGAAATACGAATTAGGGATTTGGGAGGGTTTGTTAGGGTTTCCATGGTGAAGAAAGGAAAATGAGGAAGATGACTACACCTTTTTTTTGTTCTCTTTAACTTTCAAAAAGTGGTCTAGCTTTTTAAAACATTTAGGTTAATTCACCGCATTGGTCCCTCCTTTTTATTTTAAAACCCAATTAGCCCAAGTTAAGGTCAAACTGATTAAATTTTAATTTTACCGACTCGGACCACTAACCCGACTAACTCCTAGCCCCACAACACGGGTGTTACAACTCTCCCCCACTTAAGGAAATTTCGTCCCCGAAATTTATCGATCACGGAGGGCCACTGAAACATGCACCTCCACACATTCCTCTCTCTCCACAACATACTAACCAACTCGAAAGACTTACCACGCGACACTTGCTATCTTACACTATGATCTCAATTGATTCTTCAGGGCGTGCCAATTTCAAACTCAACTAAATCTCTTCAACAAATATAACACGGAACAGATCTGACTCACATTTCTGAATCATAGATGCACGTAACACATCTCAAACCCCTTTCTAACTCTGGTGGTAACCGCAACAGATAACAACAAAACTAGCCCGATTCACAAACTCATACAATACTGCTTGAACACTTGACTCATAACTTTCCCTGACTGATCCTCTGTCTTCATCAATTAACCAAACACTATGCAGACGTCTTCAAAATTATTCTAGTTGAAATCTCGAATCACTATTACTCGCTCCCATTATGAACCTTCCACGGATGTAACAAATAGAAGAAAACTGAAGCTCGGTCTTGACACGCTGGCAATTTACACACTTACTCTCATACTGAACCACATTATTCATCAACCCAATCCCGAAACACTCGCCTTCAACCCACAATGCGTCTTCATACAACTCAGATGCAATACAAATGAACTACCGTGTGCTTCGGCCAAAACAATACATCTCAAAGCACTAGATCAATCGGTACAACTATTCTGTCTCCGAAATGCAAAACTCTATCATCTCTGAAACTGCACTCTGAAGGTCTTCTTCCCGCTATGTCTTGCACGTGGGGTGCCAAGAATCTGTCTTGCAACTGTTTCTCTTCAAACATTCTGACTCAAAAGTAGTCTCAACCCGAAACTAGGCCACCAAACTACTATCATTTGATAAACAGAATTCGGCAAACACGACTCGCAACTCAACTACCAATCTAACAACAATTACACTCGGAACATCGGTCACTACGTTGACTGTCTTCGGATGGTACTCAATCTTGATATTACAGTCTTCAAGCAGTTCTAACACTTATGATGTCCAAGTTTCAACCCTTCCTAAGTTGTCTAACAATCTCAGGTTCTGATAATATATACATACACATTGTGCATTTCTTACTATACAAGCTTTGTCTCTAAGTCTTCGAAGAAAACACAACCGTAATTAACTCTGTGTCTCATACCAGATAACTCTTCTCACGGTCTTTCAACTAACTCGATGAACAAGTCACAATCTTCCGTCTTGCATAAGCACACAACCTAACCCTACATGTAATGCATTACTATGGTTCACAAATTCTTCATCTGATATAGGCTGAATCAAGGTCGAAGTTCTCTTCAAGGTTTCTTTCAGTTTCTCAAGGCTCACTGTCTCGCATCTAACCACACAACTGAACATTCTTCTGTAGCAATCTATCAATGGAGCAACTATCTTCAAACACTATTTACAATTCTCTAAGAGTAACAAGGCTAGACCTAGGAACTATAGATATCTGTCACAGTCTTCAATTTCTTCCAACTCGTATCTTCTTTGGCCTACTAAGGATTTACTCTAGCACACTCAGCTGGTCTACATGTCCTAGGAGGACATCTTCGTTAACTCGGAGTTCACGTTGGCTCAACTTGGCATACAACTGAGTCTCTAATAGAATCTACAATACTAACTCTAAAGCTTGTCATGGTCTTCTTCGGTACTTGAATATACTCAGGTATCATCTATGAGGACTACTACAAACTGATCAGGAAGCTTAGGAAGATATTCTGTTAAACATCTCTATAAAAGTAACCAACACACTAGTCCAACAAAACAGCATAACTCGGAACTCAAAACGGTCACATCTTGCCTCAAAAGTTGTCTTCGGTAAATTTTTTCTCACTTTCAACTGGTAGTAAACGGATCTCAAATTAATCTTCGAAAGACTGAAACACACACTACTGACCAACTAATCACTGAAATTCAGAAACGGATGTTAGTCATTCACTGTCACTTGTTTCCACTATCTGAAATCTAAACACATCCTCGTACTGTCACTCTCCCATCTTCACAAATTACACTGTAGAACTTTGAGATGATGCACTAGGCCTAATGAGTCTAAGGTCTAACAAATCTCGAAGTTGATTCCTCAACATTCTCAATTCTTCCGGAAATCATAAGATATGGAGCAATCAAAACAGGAGTAAACTCGAAGACGGTCTCAATATCAAACTCTTCCTCTCTAGACAAGAGATAAGCCGACAATTCTTCCAAACACTTCTAGGAAAAGAAAACACAAACTATCCTAACATTATGCGGTCTAGTCTTCATTCAAAATCAATTTCATCACAATTACTAAGCAAGCCTGTCAACTAAACTCAATCAATCTTTGACCTCTAAATCTGGATCAACATTCAACAAGAAGTTCACCTTCTCACCTACCACTATAGTCACACATAAATCTTGTAACTTCAAGTCAACTCTTTCTTTGTCTCAACGTATACACTAACTATTTGCTCTTCAAGCCGAGCCTTGGAAAAAGGCACACCAAAACTGTAGGAAGACAATCACTTCACATCTACTAGAAACTAGTAACTCTGAACCACCAACAAACATCTTCTGTACATCTTTCTGATCACTACTATCTCCCAAAAGGTCTAGTCACATGCGTCCCTACGTCTAAAATCTCAATAGAGATACGTCAAAATTCTTGCACGCTCACACAAACGGACGATTCTGCAAAAATTGTAACTTCACAAGTACCCAACTGATAGTCTTCGGTCCTCTTGTTTTCAGACTGATTCTTCAACAAAATCCGACTCTTCTAGACTATTCGTAGAGCATTTCAAAACTTCAAAAAAACGCAGTTCTGGCCACACACAGACAACCATACTGGAAAACCACCCAGACGCACACTGGCCCCAAACACACAAATCGGTTCCCATTCACGGATACTGATCGGCTGTCTTGCATCGAAATCATAGGCTGAACCCCAACGGTCACCACTAACACTTCTGAAATTCAGATTACTCACACGAGACCCCTACCTAGATCTCGCCAAAAGAACTAAGGGACTCATACCTACCTCATCGAGCACATTCAAACTTGCATGCTTGTTAACAACATACGAAAGTACGAACTCAGAACCAATCAGAAGAGACAAACTCAAAACTGTACCAAGGGCTTATCCACTATAACATAGATACCACCTGACTCCCACTCATAGGTCTTCACTTCTTTTCACCAACTAATACCAGAATCGGTCTCGTCATCTCCCACCAACAAGAATCAACTCACGTGCACGCGGACTCGAGCAAACAAATTGTTCCTCAACTCCGGTACAACTATACTCCCCTAACTAAGATGATGGACTCCCTCAACATCGTCCACCTTTTTAGAACTACAACTTCTACTTACCGAAAAACAATTAATTCAACAGCAACATCAACAATAAAACATACAAGATTGGGTTAGCAAGGCAAGGCTTCCAAGTGGCTCAAGTATGTTTCCCTCACTTAAAATCTCTTTTTCGATGTAATAGTAGCAATGGGACTCTAATAAACATGTTTCAAACAAATCAGCACACCTACATGCTCAACCAAGCATATAACAAGGCATACTTGCTAAACAAGCAAACAAATGCGTACGATCAAACAACATGCATTCTCAATCAAACAATCACACATCACAGCATACACGGGTAACGAGCAACATGCTTTGAAACAAACAATCAACATACTTGTCATACAAGCAATCATACTTGCAAAGCAAGCAAACACCGTGCATATCAATTCCAACTTAAACTTACCTCACTTACCTGCCCAAGGTCTCGGTAACCTTAGGCTCTGATACCAACAAATGTAACCCCCTCGTCTCGGTCTGGTCGGACGACCGGTCCGAGTGGGCCACACGGGGAAAACTGAAGCGAAACCCGTTAAGGTCCCACCTCGGTTAGCAACCCTAGAAAAAATTTCTTTTATTTATCTTGTCTAAAAGTCCATTTAAGTCCTATGTGATCAAACAACGGAATAAAATACATGAGACAAACATTCGATCCCAAACCAGCAATTAAACAGCCCACTTTTAATATTTTAAACAGGTCGTTTCGAAACACCCTTGAGGCGTATCGAAACGCCTTGACCAGGTCAACTGTCCCAGAGCCTCTACAAGAGGCCGTATCGAAACGGTGGTCAACCGTTCCGAAACGCCCTCAACGGTCAACTTCTCGTGGTCAACGAGATTTTGACCGTTTCGAAACCCCTATACCCGTTTCGATACACCTTCATCTCGTGAATTTCTCAGAATTCCAGTAGCCAAAACGTTCCGAAACGCGTATCGGAACAGGGGTTTCAAAGGCCATACCGTATCGAAATGCGTTCCGATACGGGGTCCCTGAAGCCTTACCCGTTCCGAAACGACCCAGCCCGTTTCGAAACGCGGGCTGTCTGCAGCCTTTTGAAATTCAGATTTAAGGGTATTTCAACAAGTATGAAGGTCTCATAGGACCCCTAAAGGCACACAAAACCATCAAACAAAGTCTAGAGGCATACATCCTAGATTTAACATACTCAAACACATACAAGCATGGATTTAGACAATCTTTCGTACATAGCAAATTACACATTAAGAGCCTTTCATACAAGCATGCTTGAAGACATTAAAAGAGAACCAATAAGCATCATACATATCAAATAAGTTTACATGTCATTCAAGCAATTTAAGCATTCATAAGCCATCCATCATACAAACATTTGGCAAGATATAACATACTTACAAACCAAGTCAACCATAGACATACATCAAACTCAAACCAACAATACCTATCCCATTGCTTTACTATTACAATCTTTAAATTTAAACATCATACTTGAGCTAACCGTAAGCAACACTTGGAGGCCTTTCCTTGCCCCTTGCCACCCTCAAGCTATTGATCTGCATTGTCGAACAAAAGAGAGCGTAAGCATAAAAGCTTAGTGAGGGTAAGCTCTTTAAAAACAAACCTCGACAATGCAGGGTCCAAGCACGAGCTACAACCAAGATAAAATGCATGATCTTACCTCCGATCCACGCGAGCCATAAATATAGATGATGCATGAACATATATTCAATATCATGTCATGCTCAACATGTTTAAATCCACAACATATGAAATCACATATATTAAACCATGTTAGCAACGCCTCCCAAAACACATTGGCTCACAATTAACCACATATTGGCAACATAAACTACAATCTGTATTGGCACCTAGCTATGACTCGAATACGCGGATAACCGTTGGAACTCACATCCAACAACTCAACCATTACCTGACGGTGGGATTCCACTCATCACCGTTCACGCGGAGGGGATTCCACTCATCCTCACGCCCCGTCGATGGGATTCCACTCATCACCGACTAATATAAATACAATTTCCGGGCGAACCCGTACTCCTCCTTGGTGACTCAACGCCACCAAGGCCACGCGCGACTTTCGACTCATGTGTACACACTAACATCCTAATGATCGATCATTTGTACCCAAGCATACTAGTGCCAAATACTACACATTTCATTAATCATTCATAATATCAATTCATAACACTTCCGTGCTTAGCACGTACTCACCATGATCCTCGGATCATGAAACCACCTCATAATATCATTTCACATGCCAACACCACATGTACATCATTAACAACCATATTACATTATATTTTACACATGTGTATAACCATATCATATCTATCATCAACATGCATATAACAATGCATCAAACATGCCTCAACATACATGTATACAACATATACTTAATCAACACCATCGCAATTTAACATGGGGCATATACAACCATTAAAAGTGCAACCAAGGTCTCTAATCAAAGCTTGGGATTAGGCTACCACTCTAATCCCAACTCTAGGTGGGTTTACCAAGCCCATCCTAGGTTCACATGCTTGAACCAAATACTCAAAACCATTTGAAAATATTTAACCACTCACCTAAGCTTCCAAGCTCCAAGCTCAACTACCAAGCAAGCATCACCTTCAAGTTTCTGGATTTCTTCCCGAAGCTCCTCCAACGCAAACTCTCGCTTCTAAACAACCTCAATACAATTCAAATAATCCTCAAATCAGCCCAACATCAAAATATCAACCCGGAATACAAATTCAAATATCAAACCCAACATTTCAAGTCATGACCAAACCCCATACTTAGCAATTTCGGACAGCCCTAATACCTCTTCCAAAAACCTTGTTTCCAACATCCATTGCACCCACAAATGATCCCAAATCAATCCCTAACCATAGTACTACCATTGGGCTATCAAACCCCACCTTAAACAACCCCCAAAACTCACCCAAAACCCTCCAAAACACTATTTTCGTACTAATATTTTACCCAGCAGAAAATCATGTTTTTAAACACCCAAATGACATCTAAATGGTCCCAAATCATCCCCTTAGCATACACATACCATCAGCCCTCTAATTACACCCTAAAACCCACCAAAAATCAACTTTTTGACACCTTAAAAATGGGTCCAAGAACCCACTTCGGAAATTCATCAAAATTCAACCAAATTAACATATAATGTGTATTTCAACTTGATTAAACAAAGCCCCAACTCAATTTAACAAAACAAGATGAAAACCCCATAAAAACTCAAACTTTAAAATCAAACCCTAATTCCCAAAAGTTCATATTTTTAAAATCTAAGACCATGTATGAATAGGAAATGAAGAGGAGGTTTAGAAAATGATTTTACCTTTAAAAACGCCCTTGAATTGATGAAGAAATTGATGGAAATACGAATTAGGGATTTGGGAGGGTTTGTTAGGGTTTCCATGGTGAAGAAAGGAAAATGAGGAAGATGACTACACCTTTTTTTTTTGTTCTCTTTAACTTTCAAAAAGTGGTCTAGCTTTTTAAAACATTTAGGTTAATTCACCGCATTGGTCCCTCCTTTTTATTTTAAAACCCAATTAGCCCAAGTTAAGGTCAAATTGATTAAATTTTAATTTTACCGACTCGGACCACTAACCCGACTAACTCCTAGCCCCACAACACGGGTGTTACATATGTCACATTTGAGAACTCATCATTTGGTATGATATTTTATTTGCTATCAACATGGTGAGTAAGAAATTGCAATCTAAATCAATGTACATTGATACTACCATAAAGGAGTTGCAAGGTGTACATATTTTGAAAATTATAGGAATGAGGGATTTGAAGCAAGTATAAATATTGCCAAAAGTCTTGCCTTGGATATGAACATAGAGCCAACCTTTTCAATTAAGCTTCGTGTTTTTAGAAAAAAAAACAATTTGGTGAGAATAATTATGATGAAGAAATACAATATCCAGAAGAGTCTTTTAGAGTTAATTATTTTGTTGTTGTTGTTGATATGGCGATTGCTTCTTTAAAAGATAGATTTGAACAATTAAAATTTTTTAAAAATTATTTTGGATTTTTAATTGATTCTACAAGGTTGAAGTCATTAGATGATAATAAATTAAGAGAATGTTGTGATAATTTTAAGATTATTTTTCTCATAATAATTTGTCGGATGTTGATGCAGATGATTTTTTTTCTGAAACGAAAGTGTTGCAAATGACTTTACCAAATGGGTTCATGTCGGCGCTTGAAATTCTTGAGTTTGCTAAAGCTGCAGATTGTTATCCTAATGTTTCAATTGCTTATCGAATCTTATTAACAATGTCGGTGACAGTAGCATCCGCGGAACGAAGTTTTTCAAAGTTAAAATTATTGAAAAATTACTTGAGGTCAACAATGTCACAAGAAAGATTGAATGGGCTAGCTATGTTATGTATCGAGAAAAATATGTTGGAAAGCATTGATGTTGACACTATCATCAATGATTTTGCATCAAGAAATGCTCGAAGACAATGTTTTTTTATAAGTATTTGTATGCTTAAATATATTTTTGATATTTTTAAGATCGTAATGAATTATTATTTGTTTAATTTAATAAATAGAAATTTTATATTACGGATATTTTAATTTTTTTAAATTAGGAGCTCATTTTTTTTTTAATTTCGCCCCGAGCCAAAAAATAGTCAGGACCGGCCTTGCAAATGAGGATAAAGCTCTTATATCATTGTCTTAGATTTCGTAGATGTCTCAATGAGGGCAGATCATATAAGGAAATGAGTTGACTCAGAATCAAACAAGACATATATTTGAATACGATTCAATCGTACTCACGAGGGTATAAGTTTCAATATTAAGCTAACTTATCAAAGTTCTTGATTGTGCAACAAAAGGATAAACATGAGGAGTTTGAGAATTTTACTATTCTGGGTTCATTCATACACTTCTTTGCCCTCTATGGAGGAGCCGGTCGGGCTCTCGATATCCCGACCCTGACACGTCTCAAACGTTTCTAAGGGCTAACAACGCATAAACGAGAGTTTTATCAAACGTAGATCACAAGTACTTATCAATTTTAACTTTTAGGTAGCACAATAACGTATGATGATGCAACGAGTTTCGGTTTAGTCCGAGAATCGACTAAACCTATGCTTTGATACCAATAAATGTAACACCCCTATCCGGTCTAGGAGATAAATCGGCTTAGGATGTGTTATCAGACAAACATACTAACATCTTGGTAAACTTAATACCACAACTAAACATGTTTTCAAAAGACAAAGTAATTTAAAACTCTTAAATTAATCATAGGTCTAACCTCGACCTAAAATCATGAACCATAAAAAAATACACACATTGAACAAAATATTTCAACCACTTATTTATAGCATGTCCTTATATTTTATGTACATCAGATCACCAATTGTTATTACAATTCTGCTATCACCTAAGATTTTCTTTTCATTCCTACACATTATTAATCTTAGATCGATTACAAACTTGCATACCTCTAACCATTTCTAAGGCATACCGGTCAGTGTTTAAGATCGTCAGGATAACAAAAAATCAATGTTTAATTATCTTTCAGATTTCAAGTATTTCAATCTTATTATCCAAGATTACCATCTAGCATCACACATCAGAACCAACATGTAACCATGGTAACAAGCATTTGAATAACATGACTAACCTAGCTTAACCAACAAGCAATCATGAGGCATAAAAGACCAATTACAAGAAGATGATAGATACGATCAAATACTAAAATCGAGGTTACTTCAAAGCACTAACCAATTATATCCAGTTACAAATAACTTTCACATAGCAATACCATATACATATTCATTGACATACCACCAATTGCTTATTTTAACTGTCAATCTAATTATATGAACTACACTACCTTTTTAGGGTTTAACGCATGAATATGGATACATATTTATGCATATCAGCCCACACACACTCATGACAACAAGGTGGTCTAACAACTTAACACACATAGAGATATTTCAACAATCATACGAACATGCTAACTATTATAACTCATACCACAAACAACTATAAAAATAGTTAGAGGCCCATTACAAAGCTTGAATACTTTTAAAGCTCATAAACATATGTAACCAAAATGGAATCCAAATCCTCGATGCATACTTAATAATTGTGTGCCACCACCTAAGAGTTCTAAAGGTATTAATTCGAATCATACATATGGATCCTTGTGATCACGTACAGGCTCAGGAGAAAACCGAAGTCACATTTACCATGAAATGTAATGAGCAATCGCTTAGTGAGGTAGCTTAAAGCTAAATAAAAGTATGAAACCCATATCTATCTCTTTCACCACAGTCTATTAATCATATAAAAAAATTCTAAGCTTGGACAAGAGAATTAGCCGTTTTAGGACAAGCCATTCGAACCGACGTTCACTTACATACAAGAGTATTCATCTAGGGTATTCACATACATATAATACTCGGACAAAAAGTATACGAATCCCCAACCAACTGTCGCCAAACAAAAAGGTACTCGTCGTACCGGCCAATCCCTCCTACTATCGCCAAGTGACCGTAAAACTTCCCTCCTACTGTCGTCAAAGGACCGTAGTCCACACCAAACACGAACTCTATGGACTCTTTGGCATGCCAACTATACCTATGACTGACTAGAAACCAAGGCTTTTCAATTATTTCATATCTCATTTGAATCAGAGTTGAGCTTAGCTCCCTATTCATAAAATCAGATAACAAATCACAATGCTTGACTTATCAAGCCCATATACAAATATGACTCTCAAAATGAGCATAGCCCCAGGGTTATTTAATCAAAGAGCATATCTTAATTTTTATCAGAGGTGAGCATAGCTTCGAATTCATACAATTACAACCATGTTTGTATCTTACCATAGTAAACACAATCATAGTTCATATGATCACATAGCTAAACTTAGCACTTATAACATCAAGCACATATGTTCTTATAATTAAAAGAGCAAAGCTTATAGTTCTTCATATTAGGCATATATTCACTTCCATATGAGTTTCTCTATTAAATTCCCATCGTTTTCGAATGATAGCGTAGCATAGCAAAGGTTTCTATCAAGCTTATACAAGTAAGAATTATTTTTATCAAAAGCATGTCATCAGATTCAAGCATAGTACCTCACATGATCCTTACAAACTAAGTACTTACCTTGCTTCTCCTTTGAGCTCATTTTAAGCACAGCTTAAATTAAAATACAAGGAAGGTAAAACAAAAACGAATAACATGCTCGAGATAGTTTAAGTCTATTCCGAGACTTTAAACTACACTTACAGATGATTCTAAGCTACTTATGTTCGCGAATTACGACCCCTTTTTATTTATCCACTGTTTGTCCCTCGTCAGTCCTTAATCCTCCAATTTTCTCTTGGTCTATGGGTAACAAAAGGTGCAAAGAAGCATTAGAAAAGATTCTAACATCCATTCCTTTGTACACTACACAATTTTACATGTACATCTACCAATTCATATAAAATAGATCACTTGCATAAACATGCACATTTAAACACATCAAAACAGTCCATCAAACATTCAATTTCTTTTTTTTTAAAAACAGTCCAATTATTCTCATAATGTCCAAAACAGTCTACAACCATCGTGAATACTCAAAAACAGTCTTTAAACGTATCAACTGGTCCCTGCACATTCTTGAAGCAATTCCCCTGTTTTTAATCTACTTAAAGCAGTCCACAAATTTCATTATACATACAAAACAGTCCCGAATCTTATTTGTATAATTACATATACAACTCAACTAGTCCGGCATGATTTCAATGTGTTCCAAACAGTCCCTAACATACATTTACACATTCAAAACACTTTATTTTCATTGGCATCCATTTACATACTCATCAAGCAGCCCCCTAGCATTTATTTCAATGCAAATCAGTCCCTTAACATTCATAATTTCACAAATATAATCATAAAATAGTTTACACAATGGCATACACGGTTAATTACACTTTTAACAGCCCTCATGCTTCTATTTATACACAAAACAGTTCTAAAGCCTAATAAAACATTCCTCCCCTGTTTTTAATTTATCTAATCAGCCCCCTTAACTATTTTAAAATTATACTTTTCAAGCTTCAATTCAGTCCTTAATTATAAAACAGTCCATAAAATAGCTTTCAACCAAAGTTTACGCAATTGACATAGCCCCAACCGAAAGTTCATTATAATTCAAGTATTAAGATTTCAAAATCAATTTATCTAACACTTTGGTTATCAAACAAAACCACAATCACTTCTTCGGTTCATTTCTAACTTCATTCGGATGCTCCTAAACATGATATCCATGATCTTTTCACAAAGCCACATTTAGATCATCATTCAAAGCACCTAACTACATATTATTAATTTATTCACCATACACAAGCATACTTGTTATTCATTTTAATCCCTTACACATAAAGCATTCTTTTCTCTCATTTTCTCATTTTAGTTCTAAGTTATTAATTTAACAATCATGCTACAAAGATGGCTAAATTAACTCAGAGAGATCGGAATAGTAACATTCTTCTAAGCCTAGTTTTAAGGTATTACATTACATGAAGAAAAAGTCCATGTAAAATTGCATCGGTACGCCTAAGGGGCATATCGGTACGGTGTAACCAATTTTCAAAGTTTGGTGATTTCAACAACTGACAAGGTAACAATCAAAAATTAATTATAAAGATTTTGAAAATCTCAACACCCCGTATCGGTACGCTAAGACCCGTACCGATATTCATAGCCTAAACAAATTTCCAGGTTGAAGGGTGTATCGATACGGGCACACCCATATCGGAACCTTTTAGCTATTAAGTGAAAACCAGTTCCAGTAACTAAAAACTGTATTGATACAACCAAGGGCGTATCGATACTCCTGGGCAATTTTAGCTATTTTGAGTAACAAAATACTTAGAAAACTTTTGGGTTTTATATTTTAACTTATAAATAGTTTTAAGTTGGAATTCTTGTCATTTTGTGAAACTTTTTGAATACTTAAAAATTTATCCAAGTTTACAATTTGGTCTTTAAACTTTTTGTTATATCAAAATCAAATACTAGTTTTACAGTATTACAACTTAGGTTTTAGGGTAATATGGTTAGGGAATTTAGGTTTTAACATATAAACCCTAAATTATAACCAGACCCTCTAAATTTAAAACTCCTATACTTAAACCCCTAAACATTAAGCCTACATAAAGTCTCTAAACCCTAAAATTGAGATGTTTGTTGAATTTTTTTTTATTTCTACCGCATGTGAAAAGAATAATTTCCCTCTTTTTATGTGGTGTAGGTTTTTTAATTAGTTGGACAGCTTCATCGAAATTTTTTGCAATTATTTATTTTGTTAGATATATTATTTAAAGTGTATGAGAGCCTTTGTCATAGCATTTCCAAGAGAAGGGGAAGAAGTTGAAGAAAGTGATGTTCCAGCCAGGGGCTCAACCAACCCAGATGAGTCAGTAACCAACGGATTGGAAAAACGACGTGGAACGCGTAAAAGGACAGATTTTGTCTGCACTTGAGTGAGACTCATATATAAATAATTGGAATTGTTCCGTGTTTTTTTTTCCTCATGAATCGTTTAATGAATTCCTTGTGAACCTCAATTTCTATTCTCATTCTCTTACTGTAATTCTGATGTTCATTATTATATCGTGACAATTTGGTGCTTTCATTGAGAGAGTTTCGAATTCGAAAATGGCGAACAACTCAAACGCAATTAAAATTCTGCAGGAAGCATCTACACAACAAGCTCAAATCTTTTGCGCAGATTACCGATCCTTGAACGCTGTTACCACAAAAGATAAGTTTCCCATCCCAACAGCAGATGAGTTATTTGATGAATTCGGTAGCTCTCGGTTCTTTTCTAAATTGGATCTTTTGGCAGGCTAGCACCATACTAGAGTGAAGGAAAAAGATGTGTATAAAACAACCTTCAGTACGTATGAGGGTCATTACGAGTTTCTTGTAATTCCATTCGGTTTGACCAATACCCCTCCACTTTCCAAGCTACGATGAATGAGATGTTTCGGCTATTTTTACGAAATTTCATGCTGATATTCTTGGACGACATATTGGTGTACAATAGGAATTAGGTAGAGCATGTCGAACATCTTTGTTGGAAACCTGATGGACACAACACACCCACTATGGAGGACCTAAGACTGACCACTAACACAAATATATTTTTCACTTGCACACATTCACTCTTCTCACTCACGTCACTCTCACTCAACTTGCATACACTCTCACCAGCACGCACACTCCACTTATTTCTATCTTTCAACACTCAAATGACAAAGCCTATATATAGGCAAGCTATGTCGGTTTACATGGCTTGATATTTTACATAATTATAATAATATAATACTATATAATGGGGGATACTTCTAGAACATAAGTGTGTCTAATATTATAATAATACTATATGAGAGTCCTTTGAAATTCTCTAGAAAGATGGAGAAGGATAGAGAAGTCGGTGACTTCTTAACACTCCCCCTCAACGACTTCTCTCTATAAATGATTTGCAGATCATATCGAGTGCTTTTTTGAATTTCTTGAACTTTGGTTTACTTACACTCTTTGTCAATGTGTCTGCGACTTGTTCATCTGTCTTTGTCGATATCATCTTGATCTTTCCTTCAACGATCTCCTTGGCGAACATTTGTAAGTCATCATAGAAAGACTCCTTGTCGGGATAGTCGAAGATCGACATTAGCAGTTTGGAGAATTCTTTTGCCCAGTCCCATTTCTCTACATTCTTGGGATAGAATTGACGTTGTAGCTCCTTTTTGAATTCCTCTCAGATATCAATGGTGCAAATTTCCTTCTTCATTTTTCCATGCTTACGCCACAACCATAGAAACACAATATCTTTCAAATAAAGTAATGCATGGTCGATCTTCCTAGTATCCTCCATAGTGTTTGTAGCTTGGATGCATTGTTCCAAGCTCCAGAGAAAGTCATCTACATCCTTCGCGTTCTCATCCCCTTCATAAGACTTGGGTTTAGAAACTTCTACTCTCGAATAAGTTGGAATTAGGATGGATGAGGTAGCTCCCCCTTCTTGAGCTAGCACCTTCCTAAGAAACACCATCTCTTCCTTCATATCTTCCAATTCCTCACGTACCATCTTAAGCTCTTCCTTTAGAGTTTTGTTCTCTTCTTTGAGGATAACGATTTCACTAGAAAAAGTCTCACAATATTGTGAACACTTGCATGTAGCCTCATTTAGGACTCTTGACATTTCTTCTCGAAGCTCGTCGACTTTCACTTGGCTTGGACGAAGCTCTTCAGATGTAGGCACTACAGCAAAATAGGTTTTTAGCGGCGTTTTTTAGCGTCGCGAAAAATATTCCCAGCGGTTAAAAAAGCGCCGCGAGAAGTGCCGCTTAAACCAGCGCCGCAACAGTTCGCGACGTTTCTTAGCAAAAAACGCCGCAAAAGGGGCAATACCTTTAAACACAAACGCCGCGAAAAATTGTTCTTTAGTGGCGTTTGTAAACACAAACGCCGCGAAAAACTGTTCTTTAATGGCGTTTGTAAGTACAAACGCCGCGAAAAGGGCAAGACCTTTAGAGGCGTTTGTTTTTACAAACGCCGCGAGTAGCAACATGCTTCCAAAAAAAATTCAAATTCAAATTCAAATAAAAATAATACTAATATTATATAATAATCAATCAACCATGGCATCTTACTTTAATCTATTTACAAATGTTGCACCAAGTTAATTTATGGTTCTGAAAAAAATTTACGAGACAATCTCGTTGAAAGTACGGATGTGTCTCGATCTGGTTTACAACATGCTTCACTTTAGAGTAAGCTAGGCAATCTATGGTTAAAATGATGTCATAGTTGCTGCAAACACAAATTTTGTAGCAGTAGAACCGAGAAGCCCAAGAAGCAGCTCAAGTCCTGCATGAAAATAGAGCACAATCAACTTCTCAAAGCAATATGCTAATTCAAGTTGTTGTTTATGAATGATTTGGGGATAACAAATTTCTTGGCCTAACAGAAGAAATATATATTCTTAAGGTGCACGAAAGGAGAGATAGAGTGAGAGATAAATACTAACTAATGTTTGAATGCATGCTACATGAAAAACAATCAAAACTATTGAGATAAAACATGGGAAACAATTCAATCATCTAATTTGTTACTCTCATGCTTTAACCTATGAAAGCAACAACAAGAAAAATCCTAAACTACGCACAATCTTTCAACTCAAAACTTGTAATTTCTCTCTTTTCCTAGATAAAAAAACACAAGTGTGCCTCAATGATATAGCATGAAAAGCTTCGGAGAGCTCATACATGCTAGACACATTTTCCAGAGACACATCCTTCAAATCCAAACATAGAAATAATCAGATGCAAATTCTCAATTTTAAAGCAGCAAAAGGATTCCAAAGATCTACAAGCATCCTTTTTAGCTTAAATAGAGTTTGCAAATTTTAACAATAAAATAAGACCCCGGTTACACGTGAAAAACTTAAACAAACAGAATGTTAAAACAATGCAAAACGGAACACACCCGATAACCACCATCAAACATTGCACGAAATGCATCTGAAGAAGCAAGAAGGCAGATTATGTGAGCATAGAACCGTCTACCTGGAAGAGAATAAAGAAGGATCTTAATTAAAACAGTTGTATTTCACCCATCACATGTTTCTCTATAGCAAGTATCGCAGCTTTAAGCAAGAAGATCACATAACAACCTTCAACAAGGAAAGTAACATGCAAACAACACATGAACACAAAATTGTGGTTTGAACACATCCATACAAATTCAATTGGTGCACCAAGCATATTAGTCATGAGATCCAATTGGTGCACCACATTTTCCCCAGGAAATAATGGCTTTCCTATAAGCATTTCAGCAAATATGCATCCTATGCTCCATATAATTCCTCCTTAATAAAGCATAATTTTGACTTAAAATAATTTACTTACATGCCTTAATCCGCATGAAGGGTAAACTTACAAGTAGATGATATTGATATAAATTGTCTTTTCCATTCACATGCTTTTCATTTGGCAACTACCATAACCATTGCAAAAACCTAACTAAACCAAAACAAAAATCAGTATGAAGCACATTAGGTAGGCAACATCTCACCAAAAGTGAAAGACTAACCACACCAGCTATATTGTTTCGGATCTATTTTTCTACCTACTGGAAATATGTTTTTATCGCCTTGTCTGTCTTTTATGATCGAGCTCATCTAAATCGAACCCTTAGTTGAATTTTTAACTCAAAAACATAGTTTGTGAAAGTTGAGTGAACGAGTGGGTTGATAGAAGTTTTCTTAGGGTGTTTATTTATTTCATATACTCTAATTTGATCAAGTTTAGTCATTGTACTGAATCTATAGCTTTCACATAATACTAGTATTTACAAGAAACTTTAACAACTACCAAGAGAGTACACCGAAGCATATTCTATAATATTATTGACTTGTATAGTTGTCAAAGTTAGCCAAAACCTTGAAGGTTTGGTCACTTTCATGATAACTTGACCAAAAAAGACAAAGAGGGAAGCACAAAAGCTAAAAGCCAAGAAATTTGAAACATTGAAAGATTACCTTGCTCCATCGGCCCAGACCTTGTTGTTTGGATAAACTTCAACGTTGTGTATTTAATGCCACTCATACATAGCAAAGTAGAAGAAATTAAGTTTTATCTCATCACAACATAACTCATTGTTCAACCTAAAAAGTCCAACAAGCTACCAACACTGCTTATTCAGAAACATGCCACGCAAGGAAAAACAGAAAACAAAAAGGCTCTATACAATGCAAGGATGAAATTTCCCCTATGTTGATGAGTGATGCAACAGTGGAAGAGGATATTTGTAATGTGAAAAACCAAAGTTGAAAACTTCTAATTTCTCAACTCAGGTGTCAACTGTAACGCTATGTTTAGCTGTTGAACTTCTGTTCTGGTGCAAAACTTGCTGATCTCTGCATCATCCAGTGAAGACATTTCAAAAAAATGAACACTTCATCAATAAAAGATTTGTAATCATTAAAAGAGTGAGAACTAATTGTGAACTGACCCCAACTAACGTTACAAAATTGCAGACTGCACATTTTACAGATCTTGCTCCATACTGGTACATTAGCAACATCATGCAATTCCCACAATTTTGTCTAAGAAATTTGTATCTTAGACCTTGACAATTATTCATCAGAACACATAACCCAGTAAAAACTCTCAGGAATTACACCAGTAACAACACTGCTATCTAAATGTTGGAACAAAGTAAGGTTGGGGCATATCAACACTAGAAATTTCACACTCATCGTTATGATTTCAGCCATCTCTGTAAATGAAAATGGTAGACAAAACAGACCAAATCACATGGCATTTAGAGTCATCTAAGGAACAAAAACAAAAGTCATAGTCCTATACCTACTTTTTATTTAAATTTCATTCATGAAATTTTATACTTTGGAAAAGAATTTTGAAGTGTCAGATTATTTGGGAACAAACCTGGAAAACACTTGCTTGCTGGTGCAACGGTGAGCCAAACGGCGATGTTTGCTTGCTGCTACGACGGCGAGGTGAAGATCGCCTGCTTATGGTGAGACGGCGAGGCGAGCACTTGGTCGACGAGGGTGAGTAGCACGATGAGGAGGGAGCAGTAGATGATAGGGATTTTTTAATTTACACGATGGAATTAGGGAAACGCGGAGTTTTAATTTTCTTTTCCTATTGCAGCGTTTTCATTAAAAACGCCACCAAAAGGGACTTATTACGGTGTTTTACACAAAACCGCCACTAAAACAAACTATTTGCAGCGTTTATACCACCAAACGCTGCTAATTCTTTTACTATAGCGGCATTTTGTTTTAAAACGCCGGTAAATGTTCCATTTTGTGGCATTTGGATCCAAAACGCCGACATTAGTTAAATATTAGCGGCGTTTGTTAAAAAAACGCCACGAGAAGCGCCGTTGTAGAACGAATCTAGTGTAGTGAGGTTGATGTACAACCGTCTTCCAGGGCCTTTTGATCTGATGCTTGCTCTTCACTTTCTTTATTATCTTCTGAAAGTTCTTCTAGGTCATGAGATTTTGGAAAAACGACGTGGAACGCGTAAAAGGACAGATTTTGTCTGCACTTGAGTGAGGCTCATATATAAATAATTGGAATTGTTCCGTGTTTTTTTTCTCATGAATCGTTTAATGAATTCCTTGTTAACCTCAATTTCTATTCTCATTCTCTTATTGTAATTCTGATGTTCATTATTATATCGTGACAATTTGGTGCTTTCATTGAGAGAGTTCCGAATTCGAAAATGGCGAACAACTCAAACGCAATTAAAATTCTGCAGGAAGCATCCACACAACAAGGTCAAATCTTTTGCGCAGATTACCGATCCTTGAACGCTATTACCACAAAATATAAGTTTCCCATCCCAACAACAGATGAGTTGTTTGATGAATTCGGTAGCTCTCGGTTCTTTTCTAAATTGGATCTTTTGGCAGGCTAGCACCATACTTGAGTGAAGGAAAAGGATGTGTATAAAACAACCTTCAGTACATATGAGGGTCATTACGAGTTTCTTGTAATTCCATTCAGTTTGACCAATGCCCCTCCACTTTCCAAGCTACGATGAATGAGATGTTTCGGCCATTTTTACGAAATTTCATGTTGATATTCTTGGACGACATATTGGTGTATAATAGGAATTAGGGAGAGCATGTCGAACATCTTTATTAGAAACCTGAAGGACACAACACACCCACTATGGAGGACCTAAGACTGACCACTAACACAAATATATTTTTCACTTGCACACACTCACTCTTCTCACTCACGTCACTCTCACTCAACTTGCACACACTCTCACCAGCACACACACTCCACTTATTTCTATCTTTCAACTTGCAAATGACAAAGCCTATATATAGGCAAGCTATGTTGGTTTACATAGCTTGATATTTTACATAATTATAATAATATAATACTATATAATGGGGGATATTTCTAGAACATAAGTGTGCCTAATATTATAATAATACTATATGAGAGTCCGTTGGAATTCTCTAGAAAGATGGAGAAGGATAGAGAAGTCGGTGACTTCTTAACAATCTTCGACAAGTGTTACAAGTGCAGAGAGATAATGGGTTTGTAGCCAAGAGGTCTAAGTGTACACTTGGACAAGAGAAGGTTGAGTACCTGGGTCACATTGTTACGCAAGAAGGCTTGATGATGGATCCAAGCAAGATACAAGCTATACAAGAATGGCCAGTTCAGAAATCAGTCAAGGATATTCGTGGATTCCAAGGAATAGCTGGGTATTACCGTAAGTTCATACGCGGCTTCGCCAATTGTGCAGCACCCTTGACAGATTTGCTTCGAAAAGGGGAAGAGTCCGAGTGGACAGAGGCATCCCAAGATGCAATTGAGCAGCTTAAGAGGAGTTTAATCTCAGGTCATGTTCTTTGACTAGGGATGTAAAAACAGGTCAACAGTTGGGTTTCAGGTCGGGCTCTGTCAGTTTGGGTTAAATCGGTTACAGGTCATTTCAGGTCGTTTTTTATTTTGACTCGATTCGGTTTGGGTTCGGGTTCATTTCAGGTCGGGTTCATTTCAGGCCGGGTTCAATTCAGGTCGGATTCATTTCAGGTCGGGCCAAAACGGTTAATTGACGGATTAATTTCGGTTCGGGTTGATTTCAGTTCGGTTTCCTTTCAGGTCGGGTTCATTTCAGGTCGGTTTCGTTTCAGGTCGGGTTCATTTCAGGTCGGTTTCATTTCAGGTCGGGTTCATTTCAGTTCGGGTAATTTTAGGCCGGTTTCCTTTCAGGTCGGGTTCATTCGGGTTTAGGGTTTATAGTGTAGGGATTAGGATTTAACATACATAATATTAATACATTATACGTACATATATATAGGAATCATGGTTTAATGTTTTAGGGGTTTAGGGTTTAGGGTTTATACATTGGTACATACGTACATATATACTTACGTACATTATACATATGTTTATATGGTTTAGGGTTTAGGGTTCATGGTTTGGGGGTTTAGGGTTACACATTCCTACATACATACATACATTATACACACATAGCACAAAAAGGAATTAGGGTTATAGTTTAGGGTTTAAGATTTAGGGTTTATACATACATAAATACATTTTACATACATATATAATACACTAATATATTATATATATATTCTAAAATGAAACCCTAATCAAAACCTAAACCCATTACCCTAATTTGAAACAATAAACTAAAACAAAACTCTAAAACCATAAAAAGAAACCCTAAACGTTAGACCCATGAAAAGAAACCATAAACACATAACATGAAAACCCAAAATAAAGTCAATAAAAATAAACCCCTAATCCCTAAGCACTAAACCATAAAGGTGAGCTTACTTCACTAATAATGAAACCAAAACTCCAAACCCTAATTCAAAACACTAAAGTAAAACAAAAATCCTAAACCCATAAAAAGAAACCCTAAACCCATAAAAAGAAAACCCAAAATAAAAGCAATTAAAAGTAAACCTTTAAACCCTAACAACAAACCCTAAACATTAAACCCTAAAGGTAAGCTTAGTTCACTAATAATAAACCCTAAACCTTAATTCAAAACACCAAACTAAAACAAAACCCTAAACTAATAAAAAGAAACCCTAAACTAAAACCAATAAAATCAAAACCATAAATCAAAACACTAAACACTAAGCCATGAACCTTAAGCCCTAAACCCTAAAGATAAGCTTAGTTCACTAAAAATAAAACCTTTATTCGAAACACTAACCTTAAACCCTAAACATGTGAACCCTAAACCTAAAAATTAAATACTAAACCATAAAACCCTAAACAATTAAAACAAAACCCTAATTTAAAACCATAAACCATAAAACAAAACACTAAATAAAATCCTTAAATCCTAAAAACAAAACATATTAACAATAAATTATAAATCCTAAACTCTAGATTAAAACCTTAAACCCTAAACATGAAACCCTAAATCAAAACCTCAAATTTTAAATCTAAAAAATAAATCACTAAATTAAACCCTAAACCCTAAAATTGAAACCCTAGTAAAAACAAGAATACTTGAACATAACCCTAACCCCTAAAAATGAAATATTTAAAATTAAACATTGAAAAGAAAAACCTTAAATTATAACCACAAACCCTAAATTAAACTCAACCCTAAACCCTAAAACTGAAATAATAACTAAATTGAAAATAAAACAAAATTGCCAGCTCAATTTCAAAGAAAAAAGGACCAAAATGAAAGAACCCAAACAAAGGAGGACCTAAAGGGTGAATAACCCTTACACCTAAAAGAGCGGGCATATTCCCTCCATGCTTTCAATCAAGCGGGAACTTTAAAAAAAAAATTTAGCTCCCATTTGAATCAATCGCCCCATTTGAATCAATCACCCATATTTTATTAAAATATTATTTATTATTAATTTATTCATATTATTTATTGTTAACTTAAAAGATTATTTTTATTATTTTTAATTAAAGTTATCTTTTAATTAAAGATAATTTATTATTACTTGATATTTATTCATTCAATTTATCTTTTAATTAAAGTTAAGTTAGTTAATTTATTAATACTTATATTATTACTAAATATAAAAAATTACTTATTATTTTTAATTAATTTTAAAATTTTAAATTCATTAAATATAACTTCTTCAAATGTCAGATAATTATCATTATCAACAAATCAAATAACAATATCAGTTCAAGTCAATATCAGTTCAGGTCAATATCAATTCAGGTCAAGAACAGTTCAGGTCAAGAACAGTTCCGGTCAAGAACAAGTCGGGTTCAAAACAGGTCGGGTTCAAAACAGGTCGGTTTCAAAACAGGTCGGGTCCAAACAGGTCGGGTTAAATCGGTTATCTGGCAGGTCAGTCTCGGGTTCGGGTTCGTTTCGGTCGGGTGTAGTTCGGGTTCGGTTTCTACAGTAACAGGTCAATTTCGGGTTCGGGTTCACTTCGGTCGGGTACAGTTCGGGTTCGGTTTCTACAGTAACAGGTCAAATTCGAGTTCGGGTTCGTTTCGGTCGGGTGCAAATCGGGTTCGGTCATTGAATTCTCGGGTCAAACTAGGTTCTAACTCGATCGGGTTTCAGGCAGGTTACCAGGTCGGGTCAATTTTTCACACCCCTATCTTTGACTACCTTGTTTCGACAAGGAGTTTTTGATTGAGACTGACGCATCTGGCGTGGGTATTGGTGCCGTATTGACGCAAGAGAATCAACCGTTAGCTTACTGTAATTGAAGAAAGTGATGTTCCAGCCAGGGGCTCAACCAGCACAGACGAGTCAGTAACCAACAGATTGGAAAAACGACGTGGAATGCATGAAAGGAGGTCACCCAAATATTTAATAGATTTTGTCTGCACTTGAGAAGTGAGGCTCATATATAAATAATTACAATTGTATCCATGTTTTTTTCTCATGAACCGTTTAATGAATTCCTTAACCTCAATTTCTATTCTTATTCTCTTACTGTAATTCTGCTGTTCACTAGCATATCACGACAGCCTTGAGTTCATAGCTTCGTGACTATTTGTAATCTAAGTATTCATCGGAGAATATTTTTTTTAATATGAGTATGCAAGTTTTATTATTAAAGGAAAAGTTTAAGATGAAAGGTTACAATGTAGGTAAACAGACATGATCCAGACATATTTTTAAAAACACGAAAACTAACGTCTCTAGATCATAAATAAGACCAAAGAAAAGATAATAAAACATAATTCAACGACTCACCAAAGCTCGACGATAAAGGTAAAAACCATCAACAAACAACATTAAAAAAATGTATATTACAGGATTGGAGCACGTTGACAACATGTTTATTATCACAACTCAATCGCGAACAAGAGCGTTGACTAAACTTGCATCTAGATCCACTTCGAGGGTCTAAAACATGGAGATCAACAGGATAATGTCACCAAAACAGGAAGATCAACAGGATAATCAAAAGAGCGTCATCTTAATCAGTTGTGGCGACGTCAAATCCAACCCTAACAGAAAAACAAACAACAGAAAAGCGTGTCAAGAGGAAGAAAAGTGTGCTAAGAAATAAAAAATGCATACCAAAAGATACAAAAAAGCGTGTCATAAAGAAAATTTATTAAATTAAAAAACTAAAATTAAAAAACGGACTAAATAAATAAAAGGAGGGTGATCGACGGTCGACAACTAACACTAAAACTGGTGTCGCCGTCTGCCATAATATTAGAGAAGAAGCAAAAATGTGACCGCGGCAGCAAAATGTAAAGAAAACCTAGAAAAAACCTAAGCAACACTCAGTTTTTCCCAACTATTTTTTTATATTAAAATGAGGATATACAACAACATGTCTCGTTAAAAACTATTTCTTTTATATAGATGTCAATATTATTTTGTATAAAATTTATATATCATCGGAGAATATTTAAGGGGAGATTTGTGAGGCTATTCTTTTATATAAATGTCAATATTATTTTAAGTTGGTGAGAAAACAATTACATTGAAAGTATAATAATATGTATAATATTTTAAGCCAATTAAAAATTAATTTAAATTTTAAGTTGGTTAAAAATTAAGTAATAATATGTATAATATTTTAAGTTAATTAAAAATTACTATATATCACATTTATGTATATTGTATATGTTATATATATTATGTATATAATCTGTAATATATGTATATTGTATGTATTATGTATATGGTATTTATATTATGTATATGTATATGTATATATATTATGAATATAATCTGTATAATGTATATGGTAATATATGTTATATATAATATGTAATACATAATTATGTATTATGTATATGTATATGTTATATATATATATATATATATATATATATATATATATATATATATTATATTTATATATATGTTATATATATATATTCTATATATGTATGTATCATGATTCATGGATCATGTATGTGTATGTGTATGTGTATGTATATAATATGTATGTGTATGTGTATATATACTAATATATATATATATATATATATATATATATATATATATATATATATATATATATATATACTTATGTGTGTATGTATGTATTTGTGTATTATGTGTCATGTGTGTATATATATAATATCATATGTATATTTATGAACTTTTTTGATTCATTAAGTCATGGATGTCGGGTCAATATCAGTTCAGGTCAACAATAGTTCGGGTTCAAAATAGGTCGGGTCAATTAAAAGGTCGGGTTCAAAATAGGCGGGGTTCATAACAGGTCGGTAAAATCAGATCTCGGGTCGATTCAGTCGGGTAATATCAGGTAATTTGCCAGGTCGGTCTCAGGTTCAGGTTTGTTTAAGTCGGATGCAGGTCGGGTTTCAGGTCAAAATTAACAGGTCAAATTCGGGTCCGGGTCGTTTTCAGTCGGACGCAAATCAGGTTCGGTTGCTACAGTAACAGGCTCAACTCGGGTTCAGATCATCAAATTCTCAGGTTAAATCAAGTTCTGACTCGAACAAGTTTCAGGAAAGTTTTCACGTTCTGGCTTGTTTTTACATCCGTACTCAGCCCTATAAATAATCAAATTCCACGAACAGGGGAACCAAAGCCTTGACGACTGCGGAGAAGAACTAAGGGAGCGTTAATTACATGATTTTTTATTTTCTTTTATATTTAAATTATTTTTTATTTAATAATAATAAAAATATAATTTCATTTTTATTTTATATTTAATAATAATAAAATATGTCATGTCATTTCAAAATATTAATAAAATAATTTAGAGTGGCCAAAAAATTCAATGTATAAAGTTCAGTTATTAAATTAAAATTTTTTATAGTTGAGTGAGCAAAATAAGAGTGTGAAGATAGTTGGGTGATAATTTGTGTAACTTACCCATAAACAAATAAAGAGTGATATGTAATTAAAGATCAAATAATTAAGAAACCATTTGAGATCATATAATTGAGTTTGACGAGGAATCTTTACCTAATTCAAAGAAACCTTTGTAGCATACATGCTTTTGAATGTTTAGCCAATGTTGTTAATGTTAGTTGTGTTTTACTATTATAAATATGTGTTTTAAATATTTTCGAACCAAACTTGAAATAAAAGTGAAATTAATTATTGTGAAAGCATGGGGGAAAAGGGGACCATAATTCAAATAATTATCCTATATATATATAATGTTGTTAATATTGTACGTGCTTTCATGAATTGCTTTGCAGCTTTATATCTATATATGTATAAGAGTGAATTCAATTTATCTTTCAAAAATAAAAGAGAGAGAGCGAGAGTGAATTCAATTATTGAGAAAGCATGGGGAAAAGAAATTTTGAGGATCACAAATCTAACCGCCAATTTATCCATCATCCACACATTGTAGCCTCAATTCTAAACATTTTGTTCCAGTGTTTCTTCGCATGGAAAGTACTCGATGCAGACAACAAGGTCATGGGAATTCTTAGTGTGTGTCGCCCGTTTTAGAATTTTCGGTAATTACAAGATGATATCAGTTCAATTTTTTAGTCCTTTAATAACGCACACACATCGTGCACACATATGTTCGAATCCAGGTCACTTGGATGAAATACATCATCTTTTACTACTGAGACCACTCAATGGATTTGTATCACATGTTTTTTAAATAATAAATTAATTAAGTGATATGTGTGATGTCTTTTAAGTCAATCCACATGTCACATTATAAGTCATCCACGTAGGATAGTTTTCTATAACTATTCACAATTCTTAGCTGCATATAATTGACCAGAAGTCATGCTTTTACAAATATTACACTCCAGTGGTTAGAAATATTCAATGGTATGAGCTGAGTGGTCCCTGGATTCATAGAAAACAATACAAGAGAGGGAAATTGGCATTGATGAACAATGCCTGGCTGGATTCCATTTCTCCGTCGCTTTTGAGCATGTATATATGAGGTTCACCATCCCTCGGCTTAGAGCATGTTTGAGCAAATAGTAGCAGCATCAAGATGGAAACAGATTGTGATGTTTCTTGGTTACAACCCGGATCGACCTTCCATTCCCAAAGAGATTAATATCTTCATTTTCTCAGCTATAAAACTTGTACTACTTCCTTGTTCATCTCGAATCAGATGAGATCGTAAGGTGCAGAGACAAGGTACATTATCTTACTGTTCATATACATCTTTGTAAAACCTTTCTTTCCTTGGATTCTTCTAATTTTTATTTCTACTGTCAACTTCCGTGTGTTATTCAGGGTAACCAGGGAGTTGTTTTCCAGGCTGCCAGTGATTTATCGAACAAGTTCGATCGGTTGCTCTCATCTGATTCGAGACGAGTACAAGTGAGAAAAGAAGATATTAATCTGTTTAGGCATGAAAGCTCGATCCGGGTCGTAATCAAGAAACATCACAATCTGTTTCCCTCTCGATGCTGCGACTATTTGCTCAATTTCCCCCACCCCACCCTCTCTTGTATTGTTTTGTTTTCCAGCAACTGGAGTGTGTTATACTTATAATGGTAAAAGCATGACTTCTGGTAAATTATATGCAACAACTGGAATTAAAAATGTTTATCATTTGGAGTAAAAGTTTTAAAATTTTTAATGACATTAACACTGTTAAATTACTTATGAACAAGTCTCATTTAAGCACTAAATGATTCAAATATAATTACAACACAATTATTACACATCTAATCGATTGAAGTTGTAAAATATTAAATTACGAAAATTACAAAAAAATATATTAACAAATTCAATAATTTCAAATAATAAATCATCCAACAAAAACAGCATTACTATACTATAATCATAAAAAAGAATTTATAATATTTAGGGCAAACTAAATAAATGGTCCTCTGATTATAGGGCACTTTTTTTGTCGAGTCTTCCAACTATGAAAACTTATAAAATGATCACAACTTAAAAAGAAAAAACAAGTTGGTTTGTAATTATTAAAAAGGCATAAAAGCCACACACAAAATACACCTAACGTTTCACTGAATAGTTATTTTGGCTCCTATTCTTTTTTTTGAACTAATTTAATCCCCAATGTTTCATTTTGGGTCAAAATAGTCCCTCTGTGGATGAAAAAATGTTAGTTAACTGGCGATAAACAACTTGACAGAATGACGCGTCAAAAGAAAAAAAATATTTTATATTTTATACAATTTTATATAAATATTTTTTGACTGGTGTGTCATTATGTAAAGTCGGCATATTTGTCTGTATAACATTGCTATCACGGTGTGCAGTACCATGTAGGTTTGTCACGTCATTTCAAGATGTTTATCATCAGCTGACTAATAGTTTTCATCTGCAAAGGGGTCATTTGACCTAAAATAAAACGTTGAGAGTTAAATTGGTTCAAAAAAATATGAACCAAAATGACTATCTAGTCAAACATTAAAGGCGACTTTTAGCATTATGCGTTGTTAAAAAATTATCGATGACATATTAGTTAATAAAAAATGGACAAAATAAAATATTTAACTCTCAACTTCTACACTTTATTTAATTTAATTACAATTCTAAAAATTAACTGTATTCTATCAATTTAATCCTTATTACACATTTTCTTCCGATTTTTTTACCCAAATTGTCGGTCTAAATTTCAACCACAGCTTCTTAAAAGAAAAGGTAAATCATCTCAAAACTCAAAGCAAAAGCTAACGCTGAAATCAGCACCGACAAGATCTCCCATCTTCAAGCTCTGTTCTCTCATATTTGGCGATCGATCTGTTATGTACAGACCAAATACTGCATCCTAGTGGGTGCTAGACAAAGGTGCCGGGACTTACCGGGAATGCATTTTTGGACACCCTGTAATTATGTGTAATACTCGAATTTTGTTCTGGTATAAATATATAATTTTTTTCTTAAAAAAATAAAGATAAATAAATAAAAAATATACAGTACATAAATAAATCCAACAATAAAATTTTCAGCATTTTACTGAATATATTGAAGATTGTTTTCACCATTAATAAAGATAATTATGGACGTGATCAAGGCTCATAAAAGAAGATTTAATTTCCCTCCAAACTACTATTCTACAAGAAGGACTAGGGGTGAGCGTTCGAGTGAGTCGAGTCGAGTAAAAAAATTTCGAGTTATTCGAGTTGACGCGCCATATTTTACGACTTGAACTTAATTTGAAATTTTTTCGATCCGAGTCGAGTTTATGAAATTCGAGTCGAGTTCGAGTCGAGTCGAATTTTCGAGTTTCTATACAAATTTAATTGTAATTATTTACCACGCTATAGTATAATTTGATTCCAATTTAAACGACTTTCTCTATTCATATAAGATATGCATATGTATATATATATATATATATATATCTTCATATTATTGTTCACATGCATAAGTAAGATTTGTAATGTTATTTAATAAAAAATATCATCTAAACTTCTAAAATATATTTATAATATTATTTTTAAATAAGGAACTTTTGAGGATAAAGTACTGATGGAGCTATAAATGAGTCAATGAATTGATGTAAAGAAAAAAATTACAAAAAATTCAATTGAATGATCAAATTGAATAAAATATAAAGTTAAAGGGCTAAATTAAAAAAAAGAATAAATTTGTTAAAAATATGAATTGAAGTTATATATAGATATTATATAGTGTTAGTGAATCATGTGGTTTAATTTTGGTAAAAAAAATAGACTTAAAACGAAAGAAAAATTAAAGAAATGAGAAATATTCAAAGTTGAGGGGCTAAATTACAAAAGTAGGAAATTTAATTTAAAAATATGAATTGAAGCTAAATAGGTATTCTAGTTTCTACATTGGTTTAGGAGCATGTGGTTCAATTTTGGTCAAAATTGACTTAAACTAAGGAGATATTGAAGAAATGAGGAAATCATACAAAGTTAAGGGGCTGAATTGAAAAAATATGAAATTTATTTTCAAAAATATAAATTGAAGATAAATACGTATTCTACGTTGGTTTAGAAATACGTGGTTCAAATTTGGTCAAAAATAGACTTAAAATGAAGGAGGAATTGAAGAAAAATGAAATCAGTGACTAAATTGCAAAATTGTAAAATTCGGTTTTTCGATTTTACAAGCTGAATGATACGTTATTGGTGTTGATTCCGAAGTTAAATTCACCGAAGGGGATGCATCAATTCAGGCCTATCAGTCTCTGCCAGGTGTTGTATAAGATAGTTACTAAGGTCATTGTTAACAGGATTAAGCCTTTTATCTCTGAGTGGGTGAAGGATAACCAGACTAGTTCTGTTCTTGGTCGGTTAATTTCGGATAACATCATCATTGCGCAAGAGGTGGTCCACTCTATGCGAAGGAAAACTGGTGCTAAAGGGTGGATGGCAGTGAAAATTGATCTAGAGAAGGCATATGACCGACTGGAGTGGTCCTTTATTGCTGATACTCTGTGTGATATTGGTTTGCCAGGGAAAATGCGGGATCTGATTATGCGCTGCGTGTCTTCCGTGACAACAAGTATTCTTTGGAACGGGGTGCGGACTGTGAGTTTTAGACCATCCAGGGGGATTCGTCAAGATGATCCGCTATCCCCTTATCTTTTTGTTCTTTGTATGGAGAGGCTCAGTCAACTTATTGAACGAAATATAGCGCAAGGTACTTGGAAAGGCTTTCGGGTGTCGAGACAGTGCCCTGTTATTTCTCATCTTATATTTGCGGACGACATGGTGTTGTTTGTTGAGGCATCGATGGAGCAGGTTGAGGTGGTACATTCGGTGCTTGCTGAGTTTTGCAGTGCTTCGGGTACGAAGGTCAGTGTAGCAAAAACTAATGTTTTCTTTTATAAGAATGTCCCCATTTCTCTTCGTCAGTCTATTTGCACGGTTTGTGGATTTTTGGAAGTGCAGAACCTTGGGAAGTATCTAGGAGTGCCTATGTTGCATCAACGGGTGACAATTGATACTTACGCCTTTTTAGTTCAAAAAGTTAGGGATCGTTTGGAGGGGTGGAAGGCGCGATATTTGTCGTTTGCCGAGCGTATTGTGTAACCCCCTATTTTGACCTAAGGGTTTATAACATCTTAAAATTGACAATTTAGAAACTTTCCCCTCAAGTAATATTGTTTATAAAAATTATGCCGAAATTATTATTCAATTATAAAAGATATTCTTAAATATTTTATAATAAAACAAAAATGCTAAAATAGTTTATCAAACCCCAAAAGTAATAAATAATGTCCATAGTCCACTTTACAACCAAATCCGAAAGTACTTAAATAAATATAAGTCTAGAACAAAACGTACTGATAATTAGAATCAAATAATGTTCGAACGAGATCCTCCAAGTACCGAAACCTAAGTCTGGAATCTGAAACAGATACTAAGGGGGAGTCAGCTATAAAGCTCAGTGTGTCTCTAGAGTGCACAACAGAAGTCAAACCAACAGTCAAACAACATATAACAAATTTACAGATATTCCGAAGTATTCAAACAGAGCATACATATATCATGACATGACATGCACCCAACTACATCACCGTCCGAAGAGTAAGGTTCCCCTGAACCACTCTGCACCTCAACACCATGTCCGAAGCAGAAATCATCCCGAAAGATGGAACTACTGATCCGAAGCGAAGTTCAACCCGAAGGATGAAGTCGCTGAGCTTCCTCCGTAAAATATCCCAACCCAATGATATGACATGTAATCCGATTTCAGAGTCCGAATGCAATCTTGTTAAAAACTAAGACGCATGTACATAATAATCCGATTCCGATATGTTTTACATAACATGATCATAGCATCCGAGTATACATTATTTATCAGATAACAGAGCAGAATGACATACAATCGAGTCATACAATATTTATTAGATAACAGAGCGGAATAACATACAAAACATTTCTCAATCAACCGAGCAGGATAACACAGAATATTTCTCATACAAATCACACAATCAGGTAACACATACATGTAGCACAGACAGAGAACACACCTTAGGCAGCTAAAAAGTCAACGTCGAAAGTGACGTCTCCCACGCTCAGCTCTAGCGGAAGGTCGAACAGAATCAGCTCCTAAAAACAAGAACACTATGTAAGACTTTCTACTATGCCACATTCGAATATTTACGCTTAACAGAACACTTACTAGCAGATCTCGAAGACTGTGCCACCGGAGGTCTGCCTGGCGGAGGAGGGGGTAAAATCTCGTGGTCAGAATCCACGTCACCTGAACACAAAACAACCGAGTCAAATTCCGATGCAACACTTTACAAAAATCCGAGCTTAACATATAAACTTGATCCAAAAAGCATTTCGAGTCCGAATTTGAAGAAACGGACAGCGGCAACGGAACCGGAACGTCGAAAAACTTGAGAGTGGACTCAGCCGAAAAAGTCAACCAAAAGTCAACGTTGACGTCATCGCTGACGTCATCATTGACTGCGATGACGTCATCATTGACTGCATCAGCAATGCAACAACAGATGACGTCATCGTTGCATCAGCCCACTGGTCCGGTTCGGTTCAACCCAGCCGTCCGGTTCACCAACACCCCCAACCGGTTCAGATCAGATCCAACAGCCACCCAAATCAGTAAAACCCTAACCCCAATATATCAAACCCTAACACCATGTCCCCGGCGGCGCACCAACCCCCACTGCGCAACCCGCGAACCCAACGACGGCCACAGCTTTACCGGCCACGACCAACATGACGGCGGCCACGGCCCGACAATGGTCACAAGACGGCGACAACAACCCCGGAGCCCAACGGACTCGATCCAAAAACTCACCCTAATCCCGAGACTGTAGCGGCGTTCACAGAGGACGGCGGCGGCAGGAGTTTTCAAAGGAAACCCAAACGTTTCCGGTGACAACGGCGGCGGAAAGCAAAGAGTCGATGCTTTCGACTCACCGTTTCGATGATGGGAGGCGGCGAACGGAACACCCTACGGCGATTTTTGATCGGACGGCCACGAGGATCCCACTAGTGACCGCGAAACGACGAACGGCCAAGGCTAGCACCCTGATCGGAGCTTCGACGGAAACAAGACGGGGATGGGGGTTTTAATATTTTAATATTTTCCTTTATTATTTTGAGAGAACCGAGAGAGAGAGAGGTGTGCGGCGCATATAACAAGAATCAGACCAAATGAGTGTTTACCCTAGACAAATGGGTAAATCACAGAATAAGGGTCCCTATTTTTGCCCGCCTAATAATTTAACCACCAAACTTATAAATTTATTCACTTTGGTCCCCAATTTAGGTTAGGTTAAATTCCGAGTTTCCCCCAAATTCTAGGGTTTCCAATTGGGAATTCTCACAATTAGGGATTTTAAAATTAGGGCTAAAATGGGGTGTTACATATTGTCCTGGCAAAAGCGGTGTTATCGGCTATTCCGTCTTATTGTATGCAGACGACAAGAATTCCCAAGAGCGTTTGTGAAACGATTGAAGGTATTATTCGCTCTTTCATATGGGGGAAGTCGAATATGAAAAGGGGGTTCATCTTGTGAAATGGGAGAAGGTTGCGTCCCCTATTGAGAATAGCGGTCTTGGGTTTAAATCTTTAGTGCGACAGAATGATGCGTTTCTGATGAAAGTTGCGTATAATATTGTAGCGAAGACGGATCAATTATGGGTTCGTTTTTTGCGCGCCAAATACAAGTGCTTTGATCGTATTCCGGCCACGATTACTAGAAGTAATAGTTCGGTTTTATGGAAGGGAGTAAGTGCGGTGTGGGCTGATGTTCGTAATGGTATTGTTTGGAATATTGGAAATGGTGCGTCGGTTGATTTTTGGAAGGATTGTTGGCTTGTGGATGTTGGACCGCTTGTTGAGTGTTGCGCGCAAGCTTCACTGGCCGTAGACCCTGTAACCGTGCGTGATATGGTTAATGCTAGGGGTGAATGGAAGTGGGAAGCATTTCGAGATGTGATGCCAAATAGATTGCATCGCGGCAATTAAGTCGCCGATGGCCTCCAATGGACCTGATTGGCCGGGTTGGCGTTGGAATCGGACGCGGCATTTCACGGTACGGTCTGCCTATGAGGCGAGCTTGCCGACTAGGGAAGGGGTTGATGACAAAATATGGAAGCTTATTCAATCATACAAAGGACCTCCGCGAGTTCGAGCTTTTCTTTGGCTTCTTGGGAAGGGCCGGATTTTGACTAATGCGAAACGAGTCCGACGTCATTTGTCGGATTCGACGGCGTGTGCGTTGTGTGGAGCGGTATGTGAAGACATTGATCACGTTTTGCGGTTTTGCCCAATGGCGATGTCGACTTTGTCGTCGATTATCCACAAACACCGGCTATCGGAGTTCTTGATGCTGCCTTTGCGAGATTGGTTGTGGATGAATCTTCAGCGGGGTGCGGGCTTTGCTATGGCTGAGGATAATTGGGGAGTGTTGTTTGGTGGGATCCTTTGGACTCTCTGGAGAGTTCGAAATGAACGTGTATTTGGGGGTTGGGACGTGCATGGCGATGGGATATTGGAGCGTGCATGGAGATTGGTTGATGTTGGTCGCCGAGGGGTGGAGTCAACGCACATGCAGCAGCCGGCTATTACTCCACAGCAGCTGCAGCATGACCAGATTAGGATATGGAAGCCACCGGGTAGGGGGTGTGTGAAGGTCAACGTGGACGGACGGAGGAGCAACTCGGACAGGAAAGCCTCTTGCGGGGGGGGGGGGTTGTTCGCGATTATCAGGGCGGTTGGATCACCGATTTTTCCAAGTATATTGGAAAATGCTCGGTTATTGAGGCCGAGCTTTGGGCGGTGTTTGAGGGACTTAAATGTGCCATGGGTGTAAATAGGATGAGGATTGAGTATGAGACAGATAATTTATAAGTGGTTCATGTTCTCTCAGACTCGACATCTCGTTTGATTTCCTCCTCTTTGATTGATTCTATTAGAGATCTTGTGACGATACATGGTGATGTGGTATGTAGACATGTTTATCATGATGGTAATCGTGTGGCGGATGCACTAGCAAGGATGGCTCCGGAGGACTCGTTTGAGACGTGTATCTTCAGGAACATTCCAGTCAGGGTGATTGAGCTCTTGCGGGAGGATTGTCAGTAGACCTTTGGGTTGTATCGTTGTTTAGTTGCTTTCTTATGATTTGTATGTGTTATCTATAGGTACTCTTTTCCCTCATTTAGATTAAGAGGATTTTTAACGAGGCCTATGATAATTTCTTTCACCCCTCATTTATCAAAAAAAAAAAGTCAACCATTGCATTGGATTGCTTCAACAACTTCACACTAATGATTGCCAACCACTCCTTAGAATATGCGTTTGGTCGTATCTTATAATTAAAAAAAATTGATTCACTCTGATCAAAGTGTCTCTTTGGATGTCTGAAACAACTCTTCTGTTTCTGGTCTATTACATCAATTTTCTGGTTTATTGCATATTCTTGGTTTGGTTCGAATTGATCAAACCGAACATGTTTTTCCATTGAAACATGGCAGCCGTGCGATTGATATCGACAAGTACAGTCCGTGCTGCAAATAACAAGGCATCCGATGGGAGGATTGAGCTAAATTCCTGGGATATTCGGCACCTTCAAATAGGGTATATCCAAAAGGGACTTGTTTTCGCCATGCTTATGCACGACAAGGACACGATGATCCGCCACTTAAAAACCTCTCTCTCGAGTGCCCTACACCATTTCCCACTGCTGGCGGGTCGGCTTGCGACAACCCAGCACGAAGATGATGGCACCGTTTCCTTTTCCGTAGACTGCAACGATGCCGGCGCTTTGTTTATACACGCTGCAGCGGATGGAGTAACCGTTTCCGACATCGTTAAGCCCGTGTACGTTCCATCTGTTGTCCACTCATGTTTCCCGCTGAACAGACTTCAGAACAACAAGGGTATCACCAACCCTTTACTTGGGGTACAAGTAACAGATCTTGTGGATGGTATATTTATCGGTTGCAGCATAAATCATGTCGTGGCGGATGGAACATCGTTCTGGCATTTCCTTAATTCATGGTCTGAAATTTCTAAAGGTTCGGTTAAGTTATCCAAGCCCCCTGTTTTCCAACGTTGGTTTCCTGATGGCATGGATATCCCCATTCGTATTCCACGGTCTTGTATCGATGTCAACCAATGCATTGACGACTTCGTTGCACCGCCTACACGAGAAAGGATTTTCCATTTCTCAAAAGAAACCATTGCAAAACTCAAAGCAAAAGCTAACACCGAGATCGGCACCGACAAGATCTCCTCTCTTCAAGCCCTGTTGTCTCATATTTGGCAATCCGTTATCCGCAACCGAAGCTTTGGCCTTAATGAAGAGACCAAATACGTCATTGTGGTCGGTGCTAGACAAAGGTGTCGGGAGCTTCCTGAAAACTATTTCGGCAATGCAATTCTGGGCACCTTTGTTGCTATGAACCCAAAGGAGCTAATGGAACAAGGAATTGGCAACCCGGCGTGGCGAATGAATAGAACAATTGCTGCAATGACCGGAGAAAGTTTTAAAATGTTCTTGGAGTCTTGGCCAGCAAGCCCCAACCTTTTAAATCTAGGCAATAGTGACGCTCTGATCACAATTAGTTCGCCTCGATTCGATATGTATGGTAATGATTTTGGATGGGGAAAGCCGGTTGCGGTAAGAAGCGGATTGTCGAACAAGTTCGATGGAATGCTGACACTATTCTGTGGAGCAGAAGCAGGAAGTATTGATGTTGAAGTCTGCCTTTTTCCAGAGACATTGGAGGCCATTGCAAATGATCAAGAATTCATGGATATCGTAACCAATTAGGCATTGAAATTGGTTCATCAACAAACCAACTGTTTTTGTTGGTCGACTGGTGACAAGGTCGTGTTGTAACTTGTAAGATACAAATCAAGTACAATGTTCACATTTCGTGATGCTCTGGAAAACAAATCGAATGAGATATGTTTACATTTCTTCATTCCCAGACCCCTCTCTGACTTAGGAAAACAAATCGAATTCCAGCTAACACGACCATCCTTGACCGTCAAATAGGTATCCAAATTATACACTTTTTTCGAGTTAGATGCCTAAACCATTTTTTAGGCCAAATAGGTGCCTAATATTTTATTTCGTGACTCATTTAAGGTTTTCTATTAATTCTCACCGTTAAAGGAGACGATTCACCTCCTAAAAATTTCAAAATTATATTAAAAATAAATAAAACTATTTAATTTTCCCAAATTTCACAAAACAGCCCTCAAATTCAAAAATCCCTAACTCCCCAAAACCTAAATCCCGATTTGGGCCGATTCCGCCGTCGATTGTCACGCCACTGCCCACCACATTGGTCGCTGGACCATCACGACCATTTCCCCCACCACCCCGTCGTCAGAAATTGACCGACACCGTGTAAAATTTCGAAATTGTCGAATGGTTCCTTCGAACGATTCGCGACGAACGGCGGTAGGAAGAGCAACGAACGACATCTGGGTTGTTCAGCGAAGGGAGGGAGCTTCATTCTGTCGCTGGCAACACGGCCAACGTCAGCGGGAGTGGTTGGATTTGGGGATTTAAGGATTTGGGGACTATTTTAAAAATATTTGAAAATTTTAGGATATATTTTTATTTTGTTTTTATTAATTTTATTTATTTTTAATATAATTGTTGAATTTTCATGAGAATAACACGTGTACTTTAACGGTGAGAAGTAAAGGAGAACCTTAAATGAGTCACGTAATGAAACGTTAGGCACCTATTTGACCCGAAAAATAGTTTGGGCAACTAATTAAAAAAAGGAATAGTTTGGGCATTTATTTGACTATTAAGCCTTTTGAAATTTGATCAAATTGATAGACTGTACAAATCTTAGAGACTAAAAATATTATTATATTATGTCACGTTAGAAAAAAAATATATATTTGTAATAATATGTTAATTAAGTAACCTGTAACAAATTTTTAAATTGAGTGGCTAGTTTTAAAGCTAGTAACATGTTTGGAACGATTTTTATTTGAGTCATTTGTGTGTAACTTTTACTAAACTCATAATTAATTGAACTTGTATTAGTTTACCCTAAAAACAAGTGTTTTATACTTTGATTTTGGCCCAAAAGACAAGACCATGGGCCTAAAGAGAACATTGCAGGTTTATCCAGACCGGAACAATGATGCATGTTTACATAATTAGCTTTATCCATAAACTTCTCGAACTTGCATCAGATAATGCTAGAAAAAGCAAGAGATCCAGACACTACCATCGCCAATTCTAAGGAATCTTCAAGTTCTAATCAACAACAGAACACAGTAGAAACTTACATGATGTTCCAAGAACGTTCAAGAGACAGCTTATTCATCCTATATATATGATCATCCCATTTCTCATAGCTTTCATAAATCAAAAAGAAAGAAAGAAAAAAAAAACAATGGCTCTCATGTCTCAATTATTTGGTGATGAAATTTACGACCCTTTCCTGTCAATGCTCAACAAATGTCCGGTCCTTAACACTCCGACAGATTGGAAAGAAACACCGGAGGCCCATGTGTTCATATCCGATCTCCCGGGGCTGAAGAAAGAGGAAGTGAATGTTGAGGTTGATGATGAGAAGGTGCTTAAAATATATGGAGAAAGGAAAGAGGAAAAGGATGATAAGAATGATAAGTGGCATAGAGTTGAACGTTGCCGAGGCAAGTTCCGTCGGAGCTTTGCCTTGCCGGAGAATGCGAAGACGGATGGGGTTAAGGCGTCGATGGAGAATGGGGTGCTTGTGGTGACTGTCCCGAAACAAGAGGTGAAGAAGCCAGAGAAGAAGATGATTCAGATCGAGGGTTGAAATTTTGTGTGGCTTTTCATGTTGTATTTTGGTGTGTTTTACGTGTGTGTGTGTGATCTGCATTTTCATGTCATCTGTGTCGTTCTTGCATGTATTATTATAAATAAAGTTATCCATATCAAAGATATATATATATATATATATATATATATATTTGATGCACCGTTTAGGCCCTTCGAAAACTGTCACGTCTCTCGTTTAGAGGCCCTAATCCCTAAATTCTAAAGTCTAAACTCTAAACCATAAGACTTATTCTCAAACCCTAAAACCTAACCACAAACACTAAAACTAAGACACTTATGTAAATTTTTAGTTTTTATCGTTAGTATATTTTTACCGAAAATTAATAACACGAAAAAAATCGAAATGATTAACCGGATCGATCTGCCAAATAATTCTGGCTCTTGAACTCAAAACATATCCATAAAAAGTACATAAATGTGTTGGCCACTTGTAGATTATAGAAATCAAAGTAAGCTTCCCTACATATCAGATTTGCTTTCAAACACAAGGAATATACAGAACCTGTCATGGGACCATATGTGTTTAGGCGTGCAAATATATAACCTAGGAATCACCTTGAAATGAACAAATACAAAAGTCTCGTTTCCCTTTAATTATTTAATGAAATGATTCTACAAACATGAGGGGCCTAACTTTTGGCTTAAGCTTTGTAATTTAACTCAATAACCCATCAATTGCCAGCTCTTATTACTTGAAAATTCCCCACTAATTCTTCTTTCCATCAACTTTGACAATTTTTTTATACAATTAGGAGTAGGGATGTAATTGAGAAAAGTTGAATTTAAGTTGACTAGAAATTTAAGGTTTGAAGTTAAGTTTGAACTCAATTGAGTTTTATTTTTATGTGTTTGGTTCGAGTACTTTTGATAATGTAATATTCCAGACTGACATTATTTTGTTTGGTTTTGTAGCATTATCTGATGTTGATAATATAAGATTACCAATAGTAAATACAGGTGTGCATTCGGTTAATTCAGTCTGTGGTCGAACCGAATTATCTAAAATTGAATTAATTGAATTTTTTTCTCTTTAATCGTTAATCGAACCGATATTTTAAAAAAAATTATTAAGCGAACTGAATAAATTCAGTTAACTCGGTGAGTTAAATAACCAAACTTTGTTATAAGTTTTTGGATAAAGCACACAAATTATCTTTAAACTATGATAAAATGAACGTTTTAGTTAATGAACTTTCAAAAGTTACAAAACAATTATTAAACTTACCGAACTATTACAAAATGGTCATAGACCGAGTGGCCAAGGATGCTCATGTTTCCCATCTTTTATGAGTTCGAATCTCAATATTTATCTTGAGAATGTAAATATCTCTCTACTTAATAAAAAGTAATATATGTATTTGGTTGTGCCTTTAATTAAAAAGTACTAGAAAATATTGCATCAAGACAAGGAATAACATATTTTATAACCATGTTTTTTTTTTTGAAAGCTAAGGTTATTACATGTAATATTTGTTCTACATATACTCTCAACCATTTGACAATGCATGCTCAATCACCCTGCTGCAGTTGCTGGTGTTCGAGCCCGTGACCTCTAAGAACATCAACCGTTCCCTTAACCACTGAGACAAGTTGGTTCGTACTTATAACCATATTAAACTATGCAAAATCATGAGGCAATGCGTCAGCTCTCATATTAAAATATATTTAGCTTTTAATACAACCCAAGTCCCTAATCTAATCAAAGTGAAACATCATAAAAAAAACACTTTCACCCATATTTTTAGCACTTGTCTTGGTGGTTAGTGAGTACAATATTCTTGTTGTTTTCAATCAAAGAGTCATACACTTATGGTACAATAAGGAGTGCCAATCTGTTGGGCTCCTGCCAATCTATGAAGCTTCTTCATCTCCTTTATGGCTGGATCTTCAAGCAAAAGCACTTTGTCTTTGTCTTTGACCCCAACCATGTGTAGATATTCATCATCTCCTCTCTCTTTCCCTTTGAATAATAGCCTTTGCTCTCTTGGCTCCAAGCTTGTTATCAAGGACAAGATCATCTTCAATTCCCCTGAGAAAATTTCCCCAACAAATTTAATCAATAATCCGAAATTTTAAAGGACTAAACTTTCTCAATAGAATTAGACCTTGGTCCCCAACTTTTCTGGTTCAATTACTGTTTAAGCTCTTGTTCGTTTTGAAATTATTGAAATTAAGTCTGACCTCTTGACTTTCCTAGTTTAATTACTTTTTAAGTCTCTGTTAATTATGAAATTAGAAAAATTAAACCTTGATCCCATTTTTTAAAATATAACTTAGGCCCTTGTCGATTTTCAAGTTAAACAATTTGACCCTCCAAAGTTACAAAGTAAGGATCAAGACGGTACAAAATAAGGGCTTACCAAAAGTGGAAGTTGCTTCAATGGAAACATCATGGCATTGAGAAACATTTGAGACTCTAATGGTGATCATCCCTTCTCCAACACTTGAGCCACTAGTTTCTCTCCTTTGAACAAGCATCCCACCTGGCCTAAGTTCCCATTTGATTTCACTAATATTATTATTGTTGTTGTTGTTTCCACACCCCTTTTCACCACCTTTCACACCATTTCCTCCATTGCCAAACCTAAAGCTGCCTCTGCAAAACCTCTTTGACTTCAACTTCATCATCTTCCCCTCCTTTTCTTTTTTTTTCAACCTTATGATCTCTATCAATGTCTGCAACAAAAGATGGTGAAGTAGCTATTATATAATAGTTGAAATCATGGGTTGGGGAGAGAAGAAATGAATAAACAAATAAAAAGAAGAAGAAGCGGCCTAAGGGTAAAGGGTTATAGGGCAAAAATTGATGGACAAATGAGATGAGGACAAATGGGGAGAGTTATAATATGGGCGTGGGTTTGGTTTGCTGCTTTTGTGGGAGGCTAAAGCACATGGGGCGTGGTGGCTGATTGCCATGGACATGCTTGCTTGATTGGCGGCCTGAAAACACTCCATCATATACAATGGTCGGCTGACAAATTTTGCCTCATAAAATTTATAGATCGAAACTAACAAGCATTTTAATTATTGTTACGATTGTATCAATTGAGTATAGTTCGATTGACATTGTTATTGATATAGCATGCACGAGGGCGTAAGATTGTGTATGCTTAAACATTCAATATCCTATTATTTATGGGCGGGTGAAATCTGTGTAGTATAAGTATTGCACACTGAATGTTAAAAAATTATTAATACGAGTTAAGTCTCAGGTTAGAGTATTTAAGATTAATGCAATATTGGAATCCAACGATTGGCTCCGATGAAAAATATGATAATGTTTATATTAAGAGACTTGGGTTCGAGCACATATGTCCCTTGTCAAGGTGTTAAGAAAAAGTATGAACATATAAACTACCATGTAATCACACCAGTATATTAAAATGTAATTAAAACTTCATGAGAATTTTGTCGTCCTTATGGATCATATTCGATTCTTATGAGTCGTATGCAGTTCGATAGATGCTCGTCCGCTTCACCTTTTGTATAAGTTCGAACTCTAACATTTATCATAAGAAGATTATTGTAATTTTACTTAATCAAAATATATATATATATATATATATATATATATATATATATTGGAACACTTGTGATTTACAGACCAAAAAAATATTTTTAGACCGGTTCAAATATATATATATATATATATATTATTAGATTGGAAGGTTTTTAATTTTGGATGATTTAGGGATCTTTTCGTGGGATCTCTATTCGATAGGAATATAAGGCTTGATTCACAATTCGGTAAAATTATGACTATGTCCCTATATAATACTAGATTTGAGGATGAGTCTATAATTTTTTTTGATAATACTCATGTCTGTTTCACGGTTTTATATTCAGGATGCGAAGCTACCCCTTCAAACAATGTTATTTATAAGATTTAAACTCTCGTCTTTCCCTAAAAATGTAATGTATCCTACTCATGCACCCAATATGAAATTATAATTATCATAATGACAATTTTAAACTAATTTTTCATTAAAAAATATTCAGCTCATCCTCATGATTTGGAATTTTGAAAGAAAATCTAAGTCTATTGACAAACAAGATTTTTTTTGTTGCAATTTCAATGATTTGAAATAAGATATAACATTAATAGCAGTAGAAAGATTAAATTATATCGAATTAAAGTATGGTTTTGTTTGGTAATTAGGGGATAGTGGATAGTGGATAGCTGACTGTATATAACCGTTTTGTAAAATTAACTGATAGCTAATAGTTGTTTGATTATTTGAACAAGCAAAATGACACATATAAGGACATGGTTATATTGAATACTTATTTGAATAATTTATTAGTTTTCAATATTTTGTATCTATTAATATTAATTAGATTATGAAAATCAATTTTTTAATATCATTTTTAAACATATATAAATGATGTATATATTAATTTCTTATTTGAAAGAATTATTTTTTAATATAATTTTAATAATTACTAAATTTAGATGTATATATTAATTTTTTACTTATGATATTATATTTTGAAATAATTTTATTAATTTTTAAATTTAAATGTATATATTAATTTCTTATTTATGAAATATTTTTTTTATTTTATTAGTTATTCAAACTTATGTTATTTAGAAGAAAAAAAATTTATACTTGTCAAGGACAAAATAAACTTTACAATTCTTTTATCCAAACCTTTAACTCAAAAAAAAACCCTTTAGGAGCTTCTTCAAATTGAGAGGTTTCACTCAAATCCGCTATTACAATCATATATTTATCAAACATTTAAATTAACGGATTTGACTGGTCAAACCTCTAAAAATGATTTAAACTTCTAATTTTAGCTTAAAAAAATATTTATCAAACATGACCCATATAAAATAGGGTGAAAATCACAATTTGATATTGAAGTTAATATTGTCATGCTGACTTTACTCTTTTCGTTAATCTATAAATTATATTAAGCTAAAACAAGGTTGTTCAACAACTAAAGAAACTCTAATGATTATTTGATTTTCATAATATATATCTTGTTTATTTGCTTTTACTCTTTTATATTATTGTCAACAACTATCTATCAATCCTTCATTTAAAAAATATGATATTTAGTCCAATATATTTAAGTTTAAGCTTCACTAATATAAAGGTCAAAATTTTCTATTAGTTTCTATATTCTTTGTAAGTTGTGGATTTAGTTTATGTACTCTAATTTGGTCAGTTTTAGTCCATATACTTTTAAACTGTTAAAATTTCAGCCTTGACCTAAACAATTGTTGTGAAATTTGTTAAGTCAAGTTCTTTCGTCAGTTAATGTATTATGCTAAGTTGCATATTAACTTCTGTTATCCAATTTAGTCGTTCTAAATTATTGTAATTTAGTCATATTGTCTATGTAAATTTAGAATTAGGACTAAAATTTAAAAATTTTAAAAATACAGGGACTAAAACGGGAGGTAAGGGATCATAAGTATTTGATGGACTATATGTTGGCACTTAGAAAGAAAGGATGCAAAGATGTTTTGTCACTTTGTCTTTACTTTCTAACTTGTTCTTTTAGGGTTTAGTTAGGTTAGTTCGTGGGTCTTCTCTTGACTTTTGAGATTTCTTTGGGGCACCTTCCCTATGAGTGGTTAGTAATTATTTTTGGTTAGCAATTAGTCTTAGAGGTATAGTTTTTTTTAATTTAATCATGAGTATCTAATTCATTGGCTGACTAATTTGAATTGGATACTACATAGACCCATTATGAGGGCGACCCTCCCAATCTAATTTGCTCTATTCACAACATCATGATTTGAACTTCTGGCCTTGTTTAAGGGATTTCTAGTGTCTACCAAATGGTTGTTGGTGACTTAGAGTTATATTATGATAGACAATATGTTTAAAAAAAATCACATAATCCTTTCTATTTAAACTATAAAATTTAAAATATAAATTTTTAATATTATAATCTTAAATTCTAAACCTAAGCTTAAACTCTATATTTTAAATCTACACTATACCCTTAAACCAAGAATGGAACGGGATATGGCTGCACCTCTGAAAATTTTTAAATTCTTATATATTTAAACATATTTTATGTATTTTTTATTGATGATTTAATTTTGTACCTTTAAAATTTTGTAATTATGCACCCCCTAACATAAAATCATGCATTCGTACATGTCTTAAACCTAAAATAGATAAGTTATTCTAAACAAAAATTTACATAATATGTATATCAAATTTTTTTCGTATTGAGATCCATTAATTGGTCTAGTGGATAAGGATGCTCTTATTGTCTTATCTTGTATGAGTTCGTATCTTTGTATGAGAATATAATACCTTTCTATCCAATCCCAAAAAAAATCGATATATATATAAACTATGTGGGGAGATGGACATTTTGTCCTTCCTCTCAGTCTCAAAAGTTAATGAATTTTATAAGCATTAAACTTAATTAAGCTCTCATTAAATCAAGGGATAAACATCCCATTTCGGACACAAGATTCCTTAAAAAACTTAATAACTGTTTGATAATGTCTGCCAAATTTAGAATAATGAGACTCGGAACTTACAAAATATTTGAAGAAATTAATTGATCAATCAACCACAATTCTTTAATTATATTGTAACAACTAACAACTATTAGAAATCTAAATTATGTTTTTCCTTGCAAAATTAAAGGGTCAATTAATTATTTTATCAAACAGGATTATGTTCCAAAGACACTCCCCACATGTATAGTAAGAAAGAGACAACACATAGGTAGTGGTTAGCCACGACCAAAGACCAAACACAAGGGGCTAAAACCTAAAAGTGCATGTGTAATGGGACCTCTATTCCAAATGACATACATTCCTCATTTGCCATGCATGAATCTTTCTTCTCCCCATCCCCCAATCTCCTAAAATTTATTAAAATTATCCGGATGTGAATATATGATTTAAAATTTCGAATTCTGATTCTTTTTACAGATTCAAATATTCGAAGAATGATAATATTTAGTAATACTCATATTCTATACATAAAAATCAAGATCTTAAATAAATGTACATATTTGAATTCGAATAATTCAAAAAAAATTATAGATATCGAATCAGCTACCATTGTTATATAATAGTGAAAAAGAGGGTTACCCTTTTGCTAGAAACATGTGAAGAAAGCAAGGCATGCCCATAAAAAGGGAGGAAATTATATGGAAGCACAAAGTAGATATTGTCACGCCTCCCATGAGATTTGCTTCTTGTTGGCATTCCCAAGTTCATGCGCATGCAGACTGATTTCAAGCTATCAAATCATAGAGTTGCATTGCATGAATGATGAATATGCCTTTGCCCATTTTTTATGTATTAAACCTAGAAACATGTATATATGTAGATATGATTCCATTCTTGTTTTCTTCTTCTTAATCACTGTCAATTTGATGGAAATTATTGGAACTCTTTTGGTCTTTTGAGAGATTGAGATTCTCAATATCAAATATATAATACATCAAGCAAGAATGATATACAATAATTAATAACCCCAAGAACCTTCTCTATATGGAATAACTATAACATACTACTGAGGATTCATTTAAAAATGAATTTAAAATTGCATAGCAGTACATTTGTCCGGTTGGTCAAACAGCTCATTTTGTTCTCTCATATTTTCTTATGTCATTAGTTCTAGGCCTACTAAGAGCACCTTCTTCCTTTCTCTAGAGCTCCTCTTCCCCTCCACTCTAGGTAGATTAGAATTAGAATTTGTAAAAAAAAATTGCATATTGGTACCAACTACCAGTTGATTTAGCGGGTTGAGACACATGATCCTTAAACAAGGTCAAGAGTTCAAATACTGTGAATGAAGTAAATTGGGTTGGGAGGGTTGTCCCCATAATAATTTTTTACAATACTGATCTAGATTAGTCGGTCAATGAGTCAAATAGCGGTTGTTATAACAATAAATGTTGCAGGTCTAATACCTATGCATTTTCTAATTTATTCTATGGGATTCTCTCTTGTAGTCACGAGGACTCCAACTAAATCTAGTATTTTTATTAAGTAGATAGATAATTACAATCTCAAGATATATGTCACGAATCGAATTTATATAAAATACATAACAAGAACATCATTGATCACTCGATCAATTAATGGATCTCTAAATTAAACCTAATCTGTTACTAATAGAAATCATTTTATAGTTTAATATATTATATAAAACTAAATGGTATGGGCTAGAGTTCATTGGGTACCTTTGTACTCGATTTGCAATATCAGGATTGGGTTATTTGCTTTTAATAGTCCCTTTTGAGATGCCAAAACCAAATCATATTCATAGCCCATTATATTTTTGAGGGATCCATTAATGAGACCTAAGATTGGGATTTTTTGGACCACACCTCATTTATCTGTCCCATAGAGAAATTTGGACCTTTAAAATGCAAAGGTTTCATTTTATTATTCTAGCCCATAGCATCTCATTTGAAGCATATTTAGATATAACTTTTTAAAAACATAAAAGTATAAAAAAAAATTAAATGTATATTATTTTTAAAATACTGGATTATATTCAACGTGAAAGGATTACAAAGGAATCATACCTCAAAATATTGAAAAAATCAATGCGTAAAATTAAAATAATAAAATTCTAAGAGGCGTGAAAAACATTAAAAACAAAACATATCACGTTTAGAAGAACTTGAACAATCTTCTGAAAAAAAATCTAGTGAACAAATTACTTTGACCAGAAGTGCTTTATGAAAAAAGCACATATTTGCGCTACTTGTTCTTGGCATAATGGCACAACCACAAAAAAGGGATCATAATCATATACATATCGGCCTCCTTCGCAAGTACTCGTTGATACTCGTCATCTGAATGCAAAACTATCAAAAGATAGACAACTATCATAAATACAGAATATAACTGCCATAAAAGCAGACGAAAGAACTGCCATAAAAACATATGAAAGAACTGCCAAAAAGCAGATGTGATATGAATCTGGAAAAGCAAAAAAAAAAAAACAAGAAAGAAACTTAAAAAGTAAAACATTCATCAACAGAAAATAAATTTTATTTATCTACAAAACCAGCAAAACGGCCAAAGGCTGTTGTCGGTGAAGAAAAAAAACCAATAAAGAAGAAGAACTTTGAAAACTTCTTTTAACCGCCTCAGAGTAAATGGGGGAGTGGATAGAAACTTGAAAACACACTAACACTTATAATATATTTCATGTATCCTCCGTGTTTGTTTTACTATATATATAGGGATGGCCATGGGATAGGTCGGGTTTTTGGCCGATCCGCATCCAACTTGAAAATTTAACACCTTTATTCAAACTCGGCCTATTTTATGATGTTCCACGCGACCCGATCTCGAGCCTAAATTTTAGAGTAAAAACTCAAACCCAACCCGACCCCAAACCAAAAATATTCATAAAAACAATATATTTAAATATATTATTTTTTAAAAAAATCAAAAATATTTATAAAAATAATATATAAAAACCCTAAACCCTCAATCTCAAACCTCAACTCTAAGGTTTAAGGTTTGGAATTTGTGGTTTAAGGTTTTTATATATTATTTATAATTTAAATATATTATTTTTATAAATATTTAGGATTTTAAATAATATATAAAAATAACACTGATATATATATATATATATACAAATAATATATTTTATATTATATATATTTATATTATTTATTTTATAAAATAATTTGAATTAATCTCAAGTGGTTTGAGATATATAATATTTGTGGTAAAATATTATACAATGTTATGTTGGTTCAATGGTTAAGGTAGCTTTTGTATTTGAAGGTTTTGAGTTCAAATTCTCCTAAGTGCATAATTTTAATATTTTTTCTCTGGCAAAACAACGTCATTTTAGGTTAAATTAGGCTTCAAAATAGCCGCATCAAAATGACGTCGTTTTAACTTAATGAAAACGTTAAGAGTTAATAACGGAGTAGCATTTTCGAGTCAAAAACTATAATGTTAATTATATTATTTTATATGCAGATTGTGACAGAGAATCCAGAGAAAGCAAAAGTTTTATTTTATAATGGTAGAACTGTAATCAATGAATGGAAATGCAATTGGATACAATGTCAAAGGAAAATCATGGGATTATTCTAAGGATCAAAATCTCAAGTGGTAGTTTATACAAGTCGCTTAAAGTTTGCTCTTTTTATCTGATATGGGAATTTAAAGGAATACTTCTATCAACTCATAAGTCATATCCTAGACCTACAACTTTCATAAATTTCAATTTCACACTCAAAGAATCCAACTTACATTACTGTTTAAGATTAAAAAAAATACTATGATCAGACACGAAGTCAAAAAATTTTAATTCTAGTGTCAAAATTTAAAAATTTGTAAAGCGATTTTTTTTTTGAGTTGGTGTAGGTAAACAGTGGTATCAATTTTCTATAGGGGTCAATAATTTTTAAGGGAGTGTCAATTATTTTGAAGTGGTGTCGATTTTGTTTATAATATTTTTATTATAAAATTTATAAAATAATTATTTTCAAAAAAATAGGTGTCAACTGATCAACCCAAATTTCTACCCGGCTCTGACAAGTACTATGATGGCTACACTCTAATCTTTGTTCAAAATTTACATAACCCTTCGTGTTTAAAGCTACAAAATATAAGACTCAAATCCCTAGCTTTAAAAATCTAAACCTTAAACTCTAACCATAAACCTTAACTTCTACGCCTTATAACTTAAACCCATAAACTCTAAACCACAACCTAAATCTCTAAACCCTAAAATTAAAAGAATTGTGTAAACTAAAGTTTACACTAACCTGTGTATTAAATTATTTTCCAATTTATAAATAGTTAATTCAAGTCTACTTTTAACTCGTCATATTATTTTTTAAAAAAATTAAAATTTTATATTCCTTTTTATTAAATTTATTTTTTTATACTCTTTTAAACATAAAGATCTTAACATTCTTTTTAATATTTATATAGTATTATAAATTTATATAGTATATAAAAATAGTGAAGATGATAATTGATAAATGTCTTATACATCCCACATTATACATCACCTCATCTTTTTCTTTAATAAAAAATTGTCACTTTAATTTAGTATCCTTTAACAAAATAAAAATAACTACTTTACTTTATGATTTAACAATTTTCTAATTCTATTTTTTATACGTAACTTCAACCATATAATTAACAATTATCTTGTAATTAGCCAATCAGATTGGAATCAAAATATTTAATCCTAATAATAAAAAATAAAAGAGCTTACTAACTGTATTTAACTATATTTAAAATATTCAAGTATCGAAATTTGACACTTAACTTTTGAGACGTTACAAAAAGTAATATAAATATACAAAAGAAACAAAGACCAAATCAAAAGGAAATATCAAAAAAGTAAAAATTAAATGCAGCTATATCCAAAAATAAAAAGGAAGCCTCTTTGCCTTAATAAAATTAAGAAGACAAATGCCGCGTACCTCTCGCACTATTCATCCCTCATCGTTTTCCTTTAATAAAAAAGGGAAAATTACACCAATTGTCACCCAGTTATCACTATTTTTCTATTTAGGTCGTCTAACTAATTATTTCGTTAAAATAGTCACTAACATTTTTTTTATTTTGGTCACCCGCCGTTAAAAAACTAACGGTTATGCCGAGTTGAATTTTTAAAAATATTTTAATATTATTTTATTATTTTCTCTCTCCTCCATATATTATTATTAACTTAATTTTTAAATAATTTAATATTTATTTTATATAAATAAATAAATGATTATTTAATTAATTTTTTCATTATCGAACAAAGTGAAAAAAATTAAATCTAGTTTGATTTTTAATTTTTTTCTAAATTTAGTTAAATATAATTTAAATTAAAAGTATATCTACTTATTAATTTAACTTAGTGTTTAAATATTTAAATTTTAATTAATAAGATCATTTGTTCGAATCACTCTCTTAGCTTGAATATTTTATTTTGTATTGCTGGTAACTTAATATACGTTAAATATAAACTTTAGTAGAACTAAATCAAAATCTTAGCCTAACACATTTGGTTTGCTCTTGTCCTCTCCATGTTGTGAGTTGTGCTTTTGAGTCCCAACATTTGCAATTTACTTATTTTCAATTTTTCTTTGATTTTTAGGTTCGTTTCTTTAATCTAAAACTAATTTATGGTAAAATACGACCATATATGAGGTTTAGCTCTGTGGTTGATACACCTATTTTATACCTTTAGGGATGCAGGTTTAAAATCCAAACCCCACAAATTTTGGTTTTTTTTTGTGGTGGTGACATGGTGATGTGTGTCACCACCTCATTGGTCTGAATAAAAAGTTTAAAACATAATATGTTGAGAGGAGAAATTATATCATAGGCTCGGCTCACCACGTCATCCATGGTCCCAACCAATAAAAAATATCAATTTCATTAATTTTTTCCATGTCATTTTTTTACCGAGTAAATCTTCACTTAGATTTACTGTAAATTAAATTAAAATTTTTTTACCAATTGTAAATTCACTTGGTAAAAAATGACATGGAAAAAATTAATGAAATGAATGTTTTTTATTGGTTGGGACCATGGATGACGTGGCAGCCGGGCCTATGATATAATTTCTCGTTGAGAGGAGGGAAAATAGTATTAAAAATATTTTAAAGTTCCACGTCAGCATCATCTTTAGTTTTTTTAACGACTGGTGACCAAAATGAGAAAGAAAGGTACTGTTAGTGACCATTTTGACCAAAAAAATAGTTAAGTGGCCAAAATATTTATCATAAATTATTTATATATGTAATAGTATATTTTTTTAGAATTACATAATACTAATTTTCAATTAGTATCTACATGAAAACTATTTTTGTTTTATGATTCAACAATTTCCAGATTATAATATCTATAATTTTAAGATGAAATTAACCTAGAGTTAGAGAATATGTCTGGGAATATAAGAAACCTTAATTCTCAAAGCACTCTAGCTTCGTCCGACAGACTGTCGGACGTTTCTGCCCCCTCAGTTGACCCTTCAATGGATAGGGCCCCAACCTTGGCCTCTAGTGAGGGCATGGATCTTAGTACGAATGATGCAAGGGCTATTACGACGTCTATTATGGATACTGTGTTGGGTGATGCGATAATACCCTCGACGACTGGTGAGAAGGGGCCGCGATAGTTGTGGATACGACTCTACCAGAGAACGCACTGGCTGATACGTCTGATGCGATGGAGGCGATCCCGACTAGGCTTGTTCAAGAGGCCGGTTTGAATGGGAACAAACAAATGCACGCTGTGGAGGTTGTCAAGCCTTCTTTTCGTGACATGGTTGTGAGCAAGGCACATGTTAGTGAGCAGGAGAAATTAATTACCGATTTGGACGTGGATCTGCTGGCTGAGGATATCCAATGTAGCCAAGAAGGTGCTCTATCGGCTATCAAATTTTTCGGATCGTGTTCACAAAGCAAATGATGATAAGCTCTCGAACTCTGTTATTGTTTGATTACTTGGAAAATCCACTGGTTATAGAGCTTTGTTGAATAGAATTCAAGTGCTCTAGAGTCCTATGGGCGACATGAATCCTATTGATATAGACAATGATTATTTCCTTGTTTGGTTTGCTCTAGAAGAGGATTATGTTATGGTCCTTAGTGGTGATCTGTGGATGGTGTATGGTAGCTACCTTACAGTTCAGCCATGGTTGCGACAGTTCTTTACTGGAGCGAATTATCCGAAGAAAATTCTAGTGTGGACCCGCTTGTCAGGGCTTTCGTACAAGTATTACACTAAGAGTTTGTTTCGCGCCATTGCCGAATGCATTGGTCATGTAGTGCGTATAGATTACAATACTACCGAGGCAAAAAGAGGTAAGTTTACGATACTGGAAATAATGGTTAATCTAAATGATCCATTGGTTTCGGGTATTGTTATTGATTGTTAGCGATAGACGATTGAGTATGGAGGACTCCCAAACATTTGTTATAGTTGCGGTAAATATGGTCATACTAGTGAGTTGTGTGGGAAGGAGAGTGCCCCTAGAGGGATTGATAAAGTGCCTATCACGACCTCGACAACAATAGACGAGTTTTATGGCCCTTGGATACATGTGGTTAATAGGCGAAAACGCTATTTATATGGTCTGATATGGAATTCTAACTCTAAAGCTGCAAGTTGTAACTCGGCTGTGGTTAATGGGTTAACTCTTAAGGGGGCCAAGACAAAGAAAAAGGATGAATAGTTTCCAGGTAAACCGGTGTTGACTGAATAGATGCAAAAAAATGGACCAGGATTTGTCGCGTGTAATGACTGATGAGGGACAGGGTTCAGCAGCAGCTTCTAATTCCAATTCTAGGTCGGACCCTAAGGTTCAATGGAAGGAGGATTCAGTTTATGTTGGTAAGTATGAGCCTGTTTCGAAGGTATAAGCTGAACCTTTTCCTTTTCATTTATTATTTATCCATGGTTAAAGTTATTTTCTAGAATTCACAAGGTGTACTAGGCCTTGTTTTTAATCGTTATTTTAAGTTGTTGAAGTCACAGTAACCAAAAATTGTTCGTCTCATGGAACCTCGTGTGGGTGGGTCAAATGTGGAGGATTTTATTTCTCGATCGGGGTTTGAGTGTTTATATTAGGTAGAATCAATAGGTTTTTCTTGGGGTATCTGGATACTTTGGAAGAAGTTGGTGCGATTTGATATTTTGGCGGTTTCTAATCAGTTTGTCCATGGATCTTGTACTAATATTAATAGTAAGCAAAGTTTCTTCATCACCTTTGTCTATGCTATCCCGAATAGGCAAAAAAGGGCTTTTGTTAGAGATCACTTGCAGGTTTTAGAACTGTCTTCCAATTGGCCATGGATTTTGGGAGGGGATTTTAATTCTATTTGTAGTTTCGATGAAAGACAAGGGGTTTGCCGAAACGTTCATGGATTTGCTCTAAATTCAGGGACTTTCTTTTTAATTTCAGCCTCTTTGATATGGGGTTTATTGGCCCTCAATTCACCTTGGAATTGGGTACCTTGCGCCAACGCCTTGACAGATGCCTGTGTAACCCCCTGTGGTTTAAGTAGTTTACGATTTCTGAAGTTCTCCATTTGCAGAAGATTGTTTCTGATCACAGGTCGTTCATTCTCTATACCGATGGTAGGGGTCATGTTTAGGGTCATCGACCTTTTCGCTTCATTGTTGCGTGGATGATCATCCTGATTTTGGAAGGGTCCTTGATCAAGCTTGAAAGACGAATGCGGCTATTGTGGATAATTTAACTGAGCTCTAGGGGTGATTTGTACTTGGAATCTTGAAGTTTTGGGGCACATTGGTCGTCGAAAGTCTCATATTCTTGCTCAGATCCGTGGTATAGAGATTGCTTTAGAACACTCGAATTCACCATTTCTCATGGAGTTTGATGTGGATCTTAAGAAAGAATTGGATATTTTTCTAGCTTAGGAAGAAAGCATGTGGAAGCAGAAGTCGAGGAGTAATTGAATTTCTCAAGGTGGTCGCAATACCCGTTAATTTCACACTTCCACTCTCATCCATCGACGGAGGAATGACACTAGTATGCTTCGAATCGAGGATGGTTCTTGGTGTGATGATCAAGAGTACCTTAAAATGCATGTTGTCCAATTCTTCCGCAATTTATTCTCCTCGGAAAGTCGATGTGCATCTACAGATGAGTTTTGTCGTAGGTTTGCTCAGCTACATGAGGTTTCGCTTCTCTCCCTTGTTCGGGAGGTATCCTATGATGAAATTCGAGATGTCGTGTTTAGTATGGAGCCTTGGAAAGCTCCAAGTATTAACGAGTTTCATGCAGGTTTCTTTCAGAGAAACTGGGATATTGTCTGTGATTCGGTTTGTCGCTTTGTGGTTGACTTCTTTACTCGTGGTGCTCTTGAGGAATGGGCTAATCAAACTTTATTGGTCATTATTCCTAAGGTTGCGGTCCTTGAGAGTCTAAGCCAATTCCGACCGATTAGCCTGTGTACGGTATTATAAAAAGTTGTTACTAAAATTATGGTTAATCATCTAAAACCCATGTTGCATGATTGGATCTCGCCAAATCATTCCAGTTTCATTCCAAGGTGGCATATCACTAATAACATCATTCTGGCCCAAGAAATTATCCATTCTATGTGTAAGAAGACAGGGAAGACTGTCAGGATGGCGATCACGATCGATTTAGAAAAGGCTTATGATCGGTTGGAGTGTGACTTTATTGAAGGAACTTTACAGGAGGTTGGTCTATCAGTTCAGTTTATTGGGTGGATTGTGGCTTGTGTTCGATTCGTTACTACGCAAATCAGTTGGAATGTTAAGACTACAAAAAGGTTTACCCTTACTCGAGGTATTTGACAAGGGGGTCCTTTTTCGCCTTATTTATTTGTCCTCTGCATGGAGCGATTATCTCATGCTATCTGCCGAAGGGTGGAGGATGGTACCTGGAAATAGCTTCATCTTTCTCGGAATGAGCATGATATTCCTCACTTATTTTTCGTAGAAGACCTTGTTCTTTTCGTCGAAGCTTTAGTTGACCAGTTGTTGGTTATTCAAGAGGTGCTAAGTCAGTTCTGTGCGTGCTTTGGGCATCATGTAAGTATTGTTAAGACTCAAATATTTTTTCCAAGAATTGTCATACTTTAGTACGGACTGGTATTGCACCAGGATTTAGGTTTGAGGCAGTGGAGAATCTTGGTAAATATCTCGGGGTGCCTTTGTTGCATAGCCGAGTCACTAAAGATACGTACAAATTTTTGTTGGAGAAGGTGGGGCAACGGTTATCTAGGTGGATAGCGAAACATTGTCCTTAGCTGGGTGTATTACTTGGCTAAAGCAGTTCTTCAAGCAATACCAACGTATTTCATGCAGTCGACTTGGCTTCACAAGAGTATTTGCGATGCGCTAAAATGGATGATCCTTCGGTTCGTTTGGGGATCAAGCGATGGCTCTAATGTTTTATCTCTGGTTAAATGGGACATAATGAAACTTTCAATTGAAAATGGATGTATGGGTTTTCGCGACTTGAAATGTCAGAATAAAGCCTAGCTTATGAAGATTGGGTATTCTTTGGTGACCAACGAGAATAAGTTATGGGTTCGGGTGGTAAAAAATAAATGTGGTTGGCATAGTAGGATTTTGGAGTGCATTCAGAGACCGTCATCATCTCAGTTATGGCAAGGTTTATCTCATGTTTGGGATGATATTCGTCGTAGTATTTGTTGGAATATTCTTGATGGTTGGAAGATGAATTTTTGGGTTGATTCGTGACTTGACAATGGTGCTCCATTGGTTGAATATTGTACTCTATTTGATCCCCCTCTGCTAATGTCGGTTGCGGTAATGATCACTCCTTCAGGGCAGTGGGATTGGGGGAAGCTTTCAAAATACCTACCTGATGACATTGTTATGAAAATCGCAGCTAATTGTCCTTCACGGGCTGCGCTGGGCAATGATACTCCTGAATAACGTTGGGAAGCCAACCATAACTTCTCGACGAAATCAACTTATAATTCTTTGATGACGTACCCCTTGCCAACTAACGTGGGCCTATGGAGTTTTATTTGGCATTTATCGGTGCCGCCGCGGGTTCGTACCTTTTTGTGGCTTGGTTTACATAATCAACTTCTAACGAATGTCAAATGCTATCGTAGGCATATCGCGACCTCAAGTGTTTGTTCTATTTGTAATGTTGATGATGAGTCCCTTGAGCATGTCTTTCGAGGATGCACCAAGGCTAAACGTATTTGGCATAGGCTTATCCGACCGTCCAAATATATGGAATTCTTGAATGAACCCTTTGAGGGCTGGCTGATTAAGAATTTGAGAAATAATGGTGATTTTCCCCTCGTTGCATCGGATTGGGAAACTCTTTTCGCCATAGTGTGATGGATACTTTGTAAGCATCGATGTAAGGTGTTTTTCGATGTTGATTAGGTTAAGAAGACTGGCCTCTTGTTGGTGTGCTTGAGGCTAAAGGACGATGTTGTTTCTAATTTGGGTGCTGGTCGGACTAGTGACGTAAGGACTCAAAGTGGTATTGGTTGGAAAAAGCTAAAAGTTAGCTGGGTGAAGGCAAATGTAGATGGTGTCGTTGGAAGATGACAGAATATGGCCGCCGTTGGCGGTGTGATTAGGAGTGATACTGGGGACTGGATCAATGGTTTCGCTCATAGCATCAGGGTGTGCTCGGTCCTTATGGCGGAACTATGGGTTGTTTACAATGTCCTTATCCATTCATGGAGACTTGGCCTGCGTAAGCTTGTTATTGAAACCGATAGTTTAACTGTGGCGGATATTTTTAACGATAGATCAGATGTGTCACCTGTTTGCGTTTTGGTAGCTAATATACATGAGCTATGGAGTAGATAGTGGGAGGTAAGACTTCAACATATTTGTCGTGACGCCAATGTTGTGGTTGATTGGCTCGCGGCTGTTATGCGAGGCTTGCCCCTAGAAGAACGGTTGTTCTTTAAGCCACTTGGGTAGGTGGTCGACTTAGTGCAATATGATAGGGTGGGGAAATCTAATGGGTTTTCTCTTTTGTTTTTGTTGACTCTTAGCCGAGCTTGTCTCGTTGTCTTTCTGTAAATATTGCTATGTACACTCTTTTTCCTCAATTTAGGATTAGGAAGGTTTTTTAACGAGGCACATAGTAATATATTTTTTCTTATAAAAAACAATTTCCAGATTATATCCCTTACACGTAACTTGAACCAAATAATTAAAATTATTTTTGAACTGTAATTACCAATCAATTTCGAACCAAAATATTTCTATTAAAAATCGAACTAGAATATTTAATCCTAATAGAAAATAAGGAGCTTGCTAACTATATTTAATAATATTCAAAATATCTAAATAGCATAGTATGATTCTGAAACTTTTAGGACGTTAGAGAACTAATATGAATAAACAAAAATTAAAGGACTAAATAAAAGGAAAATAATTATCTAGGTTGCGAGGGGACCTTTATAATAAATATTTGTAGTACTCTAATGAATTAGTCATTAATGAATTTGTTGATGCAATAATACCGATTTTGGGCGACACTAAACAAGCAGGTAGATATAATGGTCGAAGGAAGGTTTGGGGACAACAATTGGTGGTTCACCCGTCGTGAGACGAGCCGGGAGCCACAAAGAACCATGGTTGGTCGTTGAGTCAGACGGTTCACCCCTAGTTGACTTGGGGCCGAGAGTCGCAACCAGTGTAGGATCGGTGGCCAGAGCCATTTAGGAGAGGAGAGAGGGTGATCAGTGTAGAATGGGCGTGATAGCCCTTGTAGAGAGTAGTCGAAAACGTCCTAAAGTCGTCTCCTTTATCTTTAGTTTTTGGTTATTCATATCCCTTGGAGCTGTAGATGGAGTGACGCTCGACCAGTGGCGGATCTAAATTTTTTTTAGGGTGGACACAAATCAAAACACTCTTTAGGATGGGTACAAATAAAAAATATCTCAAAATTTTAGGGTAGGCACAAGTTATAAAATTTAAGAACTAATTCATAAAAATTATGAAAATTGAAGCTAAATGTGTAAGGTTTGAAAAATTCAGGGTGGGCCAAGGCACCATGTGGATCCGTCACTGCGCTCGACGATACCATGCCAGGCCTAGTGATGGCTATTGACGAGTTGGCATGTTGTAGCTCGGCTGTTAGGCTGCGAGCTCAGTCGAACTTAATGGTTGTCTTGTCATGAAACATTGGCCGAGTGTGGGAGTCTTCGTGATTCATGGAGCATAGTGCGGGGATGATAATGTTGTCTTCGATGATAGGGTCTTCCAGAGAATCTATCGCAGGACTGTTAATCTCGGAGTGTAGTGCGGAGGAGATCTCTCTAAAAATGATCTCTTAGAGGCATAATTTTCAGAGACGTTTGACGGAGTTACAACGCAATTGAATACCAATAATTATATTAATTTTTTTATTATCAAATTTAGGTATTAATGCAGCTATATCCAAAAATAAAAAGCAACCTCTCTACCTTGATAAAGTTAAGGTTTTTTTTATCATTTTATAAAGTTAAGTTTGCACTTAACATTTTGGACTTTTAAATAAAGTTGAATGGTATATATTATTATTATTATTATTATTATTATTATTATTATTATTATAAATTTATTTGGTTTGGTGTACTAAAAGTTTATATGTGTTCGAATCTGACATAAAAATGTAATATATTTTTATTTAGTAAAAATAAAATAAAAAAAGATATTTATCACTGTTTTTTTTGACCGTGCTCGTAATCTTTAAAATATATTTAAGTTGTAATTGTAATTATATTTTTTAAAATATGTATAGTAAATAGTAAATATTTTGATATACATGTTGTGTAAGTTTTAGTTTACATAAACCTGTTAATTTTGGTGTTTAGAGATTTAGGGTTAAGATTTAAACTTTAGTATTTAGGTTTATATTTTAGGATTTAATTTTAAAATTTAAGGTTTACGCTTTAATATTTTAAAATTTAGTATTTATGCTTAAAATATGCAAGTTGTATAGATAAATAAATTTCACATATTGTGTAAAAAAATTAACTCGAATAATTATGGGAAAATATAGTATTTGTGGTTGCATTAAAATCTAAACTTATACCTTACGTAAACCATGCTTCCAACTTCCAACCTTATTAGGGTTAGGAACTTTCATTGATGAGATGAAGTCTTCATTCGTACTCTTTTGAAAGCTTCTGATTCAAATTTGAAAGGCCACAAATTGAATCTTCCTTCATCATTTTCATAGCAAATTTATTTTAATAAAATTTCATATAATATTGTTGTTACTACAGTTTTTTTTAATTAAGTAGAGATATTACATTTTTAAAGTACGTGCTGTGATTTAAATTCATACAAGATGAAATAACATGAACATCCTTGATGACTCGACCAACTAGTGGATCTCCGTTGATACAGCTTTTATTTTATAGAAAAGTATTGTTTTCAAATATAAAAATACAATATAAAAACAAGGTTTGAGAAACCAAAATTCATATATTGCCTATTTTGGAATTTAAATCAAGTTACTTTATTGTGCAGAAAAAGAAATGATTATACAATTGGGAAGTGGGAAGAAGAACTAATTCACGTGGAATTAAAGTTTACAATTATTTAGATAATTTAAATATTCAAATATATTAATTTATGATTTTTTATTTGTTATATTGTTAGTGAAAAGGTTTTCATAAACGTCCTTAAATCAGTGATATTTATATTTCATTATATTTAATTTTTTTTTTATATTTTCGTTACTGTTTTAACCCTTAAGTGTACTTATGATTTCGATAAAAAAAAGTGTACTTATGAAAACTTTTTTAACGACGATGTACCAGCTAATTTTTCTTAATTTATTACCATAATTATATTTTATAATATAAAAATTAAAATTCCAAACTACACCTTCCTTATTAATTTTAAAAAAATAATTTAAATTCAATTTTTTAGTTTTCTAACTAATAACATTTTTTCAATCGTAGAAATCATATATACATAGATGTTGGATTTGATTATTCGAAAATACTCGATTTTTTTTTCAAATTAGGCTATTGAAAACACTCGAATTTATCAAGATTTTTTTAAAGAAACACTAAATTTAAATAATAACTAATGTATACATAGATGTTGGATTTGATAATTCGAAACCATTATTTATACTAATAAGCTAATAACTTAAAGGTTCACTGACAATTTAAATATATATTTTTTTGATAATGGCCACTGAACTTTCATTAAAAAAAACTAGAAACATTTAAAATATAACGCATCCAGAAAAGAGAATAATGGGACTAATCCACTAAAATTTCTTACAAACTCAAACGTGCAAGAAATGAATATTTTCATAAAGAATAGCATACCCTCAAAATCCAGAAGTATTCTTGAATCTCATTGTCTCTATTCAATCCAGACGCATAACGGGGTGAAGAAGGAGTGGTGAGCGACCCAAACTATTAGATAGAATGTTCCGCTACTCAAGACTGGTTATATCGGCAAACAACCATCATCCAAGTGAAATCTAACTTTCTATGATCATCGGTAGAATCATAATCAGAAACTAGCGTCGTTAAAATCTTTGTGTGAGCACCAAACGACCGCTAAGGTATGCTGAAATCATGCCAAAATAACAGATGAAATGAAACCACAAAAATAAAGAAAAGCGTGTCATAAAGGTAGAGAAAATGTGCACCACAAAGGTAGAGATTATTATTAAAAATATGAAAAAATAAGAAAAAAACTAAAAAAATATTGAACCCGGTGGTCGACAACCAAAACTATGACTGGTAGCCGACCACCGGCTAAGGAGACAAAAACAAAAGAGGATTGTGGTTCTCTCTAATTTGCAGAGAAAAAAAAGCATGTCACAAAGACAAAATTTTTTATTAAAAATATAAATAAATATATTAAACCCGGTGGTCGACAATCAATACTAAGACTGATAGCTGAACACAAGCTAAAGAGACAAAAACAGAATAAAAAATTGCGGCGCTCTCTAATTTAAATTGTCCAAATTAAAATTAAATATAGTCATTAAAACATATCTTATGTCAAATTTTTAATTTATTATTAAATTTTGTCACACTTACAAGGTATGTAAAATGAAATATTCTATACAAAAAAAATATTTTTTAAAAATTTCACTTAACAAAACATATTGTCACGAGGTTAGGTCTCGAAGGGCTAGCACCGTGCGGCCTTGGTTGTGAAAATAGAAGATAGGCGACCAAGTCAACCTAGAAAACCAAGCAAAGCTCGGTTAGAACGTGGAAGCAAAGCAAAGAGCTTAGAAAGGATGGAGTGAATGCTTGTTCTCTTATTTCTCAATGAAAAATGAATGAATACAAAGGTTGAGGTGAAGCCTCTATTTATAGGCTAGCACCTCCCGGTCTAACGGTTACAAATGAATTGATCCGACGGTCAAGATTAAGCCTAGCTCTCTAAGAAAGGAAAGGATTTGGAATACAAATAACCTTCCTTATCTTTATGGATAGTTGCCTTGTGTGTAGGGAGACAAATCACCATAGATTGGGGAATTGTTGTTGGCATATTCCTTTCAATGTTTGTGTGGCTTCAAAGGATGAGCACTCTCCAAGATGTGGGCTGAATCGGGCTTGTGGGCAGCCTTGGGCGGATTGGTGTGAAACAAGCCTAAGGCATAGGATGGAACCCCTTGTGTGGCGTGGGGTGTGTTGGACTTGGCCCCTAGGTGGTGATCGCTGGCACGAGCGCTGGGTGTGGCCTCTTGGCGTGATTGGAAGGTGCTCGTCTCGGCCCCATAGTGTTGGGTGATATGCTCTTTGCGGACTCGGCCCTGATGGTGTGTGGGCGGTGCGCACTCGTGGCCCCCTTGGTGTGTGGGCAGTCCAACCATGGGATGTTGGGCTGTGACATTCTCCCGCACTAAATTGAGCGATGCCCTCGTCGCTTGGTCTTGGTGGAAATAGGCTATCTTGTCCTCGAACTGCTATAGGTCTTCGGCAAGCTCCCAACTACCCTCGGCTTCGGGCAGTCCTTTCCAAAGCATGAAGTATTTGTGTCTTGGCCTATGGCCTGGTCGTCGAATCACTCGGTCCGCTAGAATCTCTTGGGCCTCTTTCTCGAAGGATATTTTGACTTCAACTGGTGCTCGGCTCGATCTACTTCGCTCCGGATCATCGGCATCCTCGTGGTACGGCTTGAGCATGCTGATGTGAAAGACGGTGTGGGCTCGAAGCTTGGGTGGTAACTCCAACTTGTACGCCACCTTGCCTACGCGCTTCACCACTCGGTATGGCCCTTCGTATCTCCTTATAAGTGCCCTGTGGACAGAAGAATTGCAAAGTGTTAGATTTAATTTTCGAGAACTAAGTCTCCTACCTGAAACTCGGAGTCCCTTCGCTTTTGATCGGCCCACTTCTTTGCTCGCTTGGCGGCCTTGTGAAGGCACGCTTGGGCTAAGTCTCGGTTTTCTTGCCGTGCCTTTGTGAAGTGGTAGGCGACTGGATTTGGCCCATCGTACTTGGTCAAAACAGCGTTGGGAGTGAGAGGTTGTTGGCCGTTCATGATCTCAAATGGGCTACGGTTTGTTGCCTCGCTTCTTTGTAAGTTGTACGAGAATTGGGCCACGCCCAATAGTTTTGGCCAGTCCCTTTGTGTGGCACTCACGTAGTGCCGTAAGTAGATCTCGAGCAATGCATTCACCCTCTCGGTTTGTCCGTCCGTCTGGGGATGGAAGACCGTTGAAAAATTCAAGTTTGATCCCATTAACTTGAAGAGCTCGGTCCAAAATTTGTCGGTGAAGCGGGTGTCTCGATCGCTCACGATGGTCTTTGGGATCCCCCAATACTTGACCACGTGCTTGAAAAACAAGCGGGCGACCTCTTTGGCTGGGCAAACTTTGGTGGCGGGTATGAAGGTAGCATATTTTGAAAATCTGTCAACCACAACCATGATACTAGAAATGTTGTCAACGTTAGGGAAACTGATAATAAAATCAAGGGAAATACTTTCCCATGGCCTCTCGGGTATGGGCAATGGTTGAAGTAAGCCCATTGGTTTCTTGGCATCGACCTTGTCTTGTTGACATATAAGACAAGTCTTGACGTAAGCCTCGACGTCGTCACTCATATTTGGGCCAATAGTACCTCTCGGAAATCAGCGCTAAGGTGCGATGCATCCCCGGATGGCCTGCCCATCTCGAATTGTGGCACTCCTTCATGAGTTGCCTTCGTAGGTTGTTGTAGTGGGGAACATAGAGGCGTTTTCCTTGCATGTAAAGCAGTCCACTCTCAACCCAAAATCGTCGGGATTTGTCCTCCTTGGCATGCTTGATCAATGCCTTGGCGGAAGGGTCGTGGAGAAGCCCTTCCTTGATGCTCTCTAGCAGGTCACCCTCAGGTTGGCTAATGGTAGCAAGTGACGCCTTTCGGCTTAAGGCATCGGCTACGATGTTGGCTTTTCCCGGCTTATGCTCCATGGAAAAGTCGAACTTGGCTTAAGTCTTGCACTTTGGTTAGAAAATAACTTATTGCACTATTATCGGTATAGACAACAAACCTCGAACCCAAAACGTAGTGTCTCCATGTGCGCAAGCAATGGACTACGACGATCATCTCTTTCTCTTGGACGATATATCGTCTCTCGGTCTCGTTTAGCTTGCGGCTCTCGAAGGCTATGGGGTGCCCCTCTTGCATGAGCACTCTGCCGATTGCATAATCTGATGCATCGGTGTGGATCTCAAAGGCCTTGGTGTGGTCGGGTAGGACCAACACTGGTTCACTTACCATGGCTTGCTTGAGCCTCTCGAAAGCCTCTTGGCAACTTGCATCCCACGCCTACTCTTTGTCCTTCTTTAGTAGCTCGGTTAGGGGCGTGGCAATGCGGGAATAGTCGCGGACGAACCTCCGGTAATAGTTGGCCAACCCGAGGAATGATCGTAGCTCGGTGACATTGGTAGGAGGCTCACACTCATCGATGGACCGGATCTTACTCTTGTCCATTCGGATGGTGCCTCCTCCGATGATGTGGCCTAGGAATGGCATTTCTCGTTGGGCGAAAGCACACTTCTTCCTTTTGATGTATAGCTTATTGTCCCGAAGCACCTGTAAAACCTTTCTCAAGTGCCTTATATGCTTTTCGAAAGTGGGACTATAAATCACTATATCATCTAGATAAACCACCACGAAACGATCAAGGAAAGGGTGTAATACCTTGTTCATTAGCGTGCAAAATGTGACTGGTGCGTTGGTAAGGCCGAAGGGCATGACGAGAAACTCGTAAGAACCATACCTCATAGTGCATGCTGTCTTGGGCTCGTCTCCCTCGGCGATCCGCACTTGGTAGTAGCCCGAGCGGAGGTCGAGCTTTGTGAACCATCTTGCGCTCCCAAGTTGGTCAAACAAGTCCGCGATCAATGGGATCGGTTACTTGTTCTTCATCATGAGTTTGTTCAATGCGCGATAGTCGATGCACATTCGTAAACTCCCATCGTGCTTCCTTTGGAAAAGCACCGGTGCACCATATGGTGCCTTGGAAGGTCGGATGTAACCCGCATCCAAGAGCTCTCTCAATTGCCTTCAAAGCTCTTATAGCTCTGGTGGTGCCATACGGTACGGAGCCTTGGCGGGCAGCTCGACATTTGGAATCAACTCGATCTTGTGGTCCACCTCTCTCTTGGGTGGCAACGCCTTCGGCAACTCGGAAGGCATCGTGTCCTTGAAATCCTCAAGGACATGTCTCACGGCTTCGGGGAACTCTTCGGCTTCAATGGCCTCGTCCTCCTTGAGAACGGCAAGGTAGGACTCCTCCTCCTTTCGCACACCTTTGTTGAATTGGATGAAGGATAACATCTTGGCTCGAACACCTGTTTCTCGACTCACGGGCACCACACATTGGTGTGCGCAGTCGAGTATACACAAAAAATCGGCAAATGGCAAGAGAAGCGCATTAATCCGATCCAAAAAAGATAAGCCAATGACTAAATCATAGTCATCTAGAGAGATTACCTTGATGGTCTCGTGTCCCGTCCAACTTCCAAGTCGAAGCTCTACCCGCTTTGCTACTCCGGCAATGGGTTCTTCCTTGGAGTTGACCATCTTGATCCATCCGCTTGCCTTCTCCACATGAAGACCAAGCTTCTCGGCGGCGCCCTCGGACATGAACACCTCGGATGCTCCGGTGTCCACTAATGCGCTTAATTGCTTGCCCGCAATTGTCACTTCAACGAACATGAGCCCCTTCTTCTTGTGACTCGACTTGATTTGAAGGAAGCTAACAATTGCGCCAAGTTGAACGGCTTGCTCGTTTGAATTACCGTCACCTTTGATGGCTGAAAGGGCGGCCTTTTTTGGGCAGTCCTTGATGAAGTGCGGCCCATCGCAATGGAAGCACTTGACTGGACCACGATCCTTCTTCTCCCACGGCCTCAGGAACCGGTTGGATTTGTTGTGGGAGTGTTTTCCATTGCCGTCCTTGTCGCCCCCAGATCTTGTTGGTTTGTCACCATGGTTGTTGTGTCTCGCCTTTGGTTTGCTGGAATCACTCCGGTTGGCACTATGATCTTTCAATGACTCGGCAACAGCAATGGCCTTGGAGAGTTCTTTCACATCTCTTCCCTCTAGCTCAGTGCATACCCACGGCTTTAGCCCATCCATGAATTGGAATAGGGCGTCTTTCTCACTTAGATTGGGAATTTGGAGTTGTAGCTCGCTAAACTCCCGCACATAATCTCGGATCGATCCTTCTTGTTTTAGTTTCCTAAGCTTGGATCGGGCCTCCTTTTCGGCATCTCCTGGGTAGAATTGTTGCTTGAATTCCGCTTGAAAATCAGCCCAAGTCTCCACAGATGTGCTCCCTCGTTTCTCATCCAAACACCTGCGACGCCACCAAAGCAAAGCAAGGTCAGATAAATATATTGACGCAGTACTTACCTTGTCGACATCGATCACGATGCCGAACGCCTTGAAGTACTGCTTAACCCCCACAAGAAGTTCTCCACTTCTTGGGCAGATCTCGCCCCTTTGAAAAGCCTCGGCTTAGGGACATCGGCTAGCACCCTCGATGGGCTAGCCATTACGCCACTCGCTACGACGGATTTGTAGATGGAGAACTCACTCTTGAGCACGCTCACAACCTCTTTGAGATCAATCAACTCGGCCTTGAGGGATTCATTTTGTAACCTCTTCGTCCTGGTCTGGCCGGATGACCGGTCTGAGTGGGTCACACGGGGAAAACCGAAGCGAAACCCGTTAAGGTTCCCCCTCGGTTAGCAACCCTAGAAAATTTCTTTTAACTTTATCTTATCTAAATGCAACATTATATCCTATGTGGAACACGACAGCGGAATTACAAGCAACATAAAAACGACCATCCAAAACAACACTTTTAAAACAGCCCATTTCTTCTTTTTAAGCAGGCCGTATCGATACACCTAACAAGGGTATCGATACGCCTTGACCAAGGTCAACGCCCTATGGTCAACACAAGAAGACCGTATCGATACAGCCCTTGAGCGTATCGATACGCCCTTCTCGGTCAACATCTCGTGGTCAACGAGATAACCCCGTACCGATACACTTGGAGCCCGTATCGATACGCCAATCACTCACCAAATTCTCAGAATTCCAGTGAGCAAATACCGTATCGATACGCCCCCGTGTATCGATACGCAAACTGAGGCCTGTAGGCAAGACCGTATCGATACGGTCCTTAGGCGTATCGATACGCCCTGCACTACAAGTCTCCAAGTTTCAGCAAAACGATCTAAGACTCGAATCTAGATGCGATTTACGACTCCCCTAGCCACAAACAACATACATACAACCTTTAACAACCATAATCTAAGCATACGAGGCAACCAACACTAACAAGCATCATACATCCAAGAGATTCATGCATTTACCAAAAGATGACATACAAGCACTTAATGGTTCATGCCTTAGCAGCCAAAACATGTAAGCATTCAAGGCATGCAACATAAGCAATATATACAAATTAAACAAGGCATCCAAGAACCAAGCCAACATCGACATACAACGAAACATTCACATTAACAACACCTAACCCATTGCTTGACTGTTACAATCTACAATTTAAAGATCATACTTGAGCTAACCAAAAGCAACTCTTGGAGACCTTTCCTTGCCCTTGCCACCCACAAGCTACTGATCTGCATTGTCGAACAAAAAGGAGCATAAGCATAAAAGCTTAGTGAGGGTAAGCTCATAAAACAAACCTTCGACAATGCATGGTCCAAAAACGAGCAAGAATCAAAATAGAATGCATGATCTTACCTCCAGTCCTCAAGAGCCAAAATAAAAGATGATGCATGAACATATCATCAAAATCATGCCATGCTCAACAAGTCCATAACCACAAGATATAGAAACACATATAACCACATATGAGCAACATAATCCACAATCCGTATTGGCACCTAGCTATGACTCGAATACGCGGATAACCGTTGAAACTCACATCCAACAACACAACCATTACCTGACGGTGGGATTACACTCATCACCGTTCACGCGGAGGGGATTCCACTCATCCTCATGCCTCGTTTCACGCAGAGGGGATTCCACTCATCCTCACGCCCGTCGATGGGATTCCACTTATCACCGACTAATATATATAAGAAGATTTCCGGGCGAACCCGTACTCCATCTTGATGACTACCATCATCAAGACCACACGCGCATTTTGACTCACGTGTGCACACTAAACATCCTAATGATCGATCATTTGTACCCAAACATACTAGTGCCAATACTAACACAATCCGCAATATCATTCATTAACAACTTCCGTGCTTAGCACGTACTCACCATGACTTACCGTCATGCACAAACCACATTTCCATGCCTAGCATGTACTCACCATGATCCTCGGATCATACAATCACCTCATAATATCATTTCACATGTCAACACTACATGTATATCATTAACACAATACCACATCATATTTCATACATATGTATATCTCCATCATGTTTATCATCAACATGCATATAACAATGCAATAAGCCATGCCTCAACATACATGTATAACAACATATATATAACCACCATAAACACGATTAAACATGAGGCATAAATCAATACCTTAAAGATCAACCAAGGTCTCTAACTAAAGCTTGGGATTAGGCTACCACCCTAATCCCAACTCTAGGTGGGTCTACCAATCCCAACCTAGTCCACATGCTTGAACCAATTGCTCAAAACCATTTAAAACATTTTAACCACTCACATCCACCTCCAAGCTCAACTACCAAACAACCAAGGTCTTCAAGTTTTCGGATTTGTTCCCGAGGCTTCACCAACACATAATATCGCTTCTAATCACCTCAACACAATCAAAACAACCTCAAATCAATTCACCAATTAATGTGGCAAACCCGAAACACCATTCAAGCAATAAACACATGAATTCAAGCCATGAACAACCCCAAAATCATCAAACCCGAGCAGCCCTTATACCCAGCCCAAAACTTGTGATTTCAACACATTTAACACATTCAAATGCCTCCAAAATAGCCTCCAACTATTACCCTAACATCAACCCTCAAATTCCAACACAAACCACACCCAAAACTCAACTAAAAACCCTCCTAAAACCCCACCAAAACCCAAATTCGGAAATTCATTTAAAACACTCTAAAAATTATATATGTTGGACCATTTGATTCATAAACATCATATCTAACAATAACAAATCAAAAGCTTTAGTAAAAACCCATAAAGCTTTAACCTTTAGCTTAAAACTTTGAAAAACCCAAATGTAAAATACATAGTTTTAGTGAAATCTAAAAATACCAAAATGTAGAGGATAGCAAGGCCAAGTCAAAACTATATTTACCTTTCAAAAAGCTCTAAGGATGAAGGTGAAAGAGATGAAATGGTGAGATGGAGAGAAAAGCTCTCCCATGCCGTTGGATAGCAAAAATGGGGAAAGAAGAAGATGAGCACATGTTTAATTCAACAAAAGGGATTTTAATTTAGAAGTTTCATTTATTTACGGTTTTGCCATTAATGAGATGGCAATCTCATGTATTTGAAATTTTCATGGAAATTTGTTTTCAATTACATTTTGGTCCAACACAAAATGTTTGTTTGAAAATATGAAGACCAAAATAATACTTTATTATTTTAATTATGAAACCGAAACCCAAACCATTATTTAAATATTATTTTCTCCCGGCCCCCAAACCCGGGTGTTACACATTTTGCAACTCCAAATTCTCTACGGTCTCATCGAAGAGTTTTTGGAAATCTTCCTTAAGACGATCACCACGGTTCTCCAACTCCTCTAGTTGGTCGTCCACAACGTCGACTCTCTCCGTCGACTCTTTCGCGAACACTTCCAACCGTGTGACTTTGTCTTGCAATGAAGAAATTACATCCCTCGAACTCGCCCTCTTGGCTTTGTTAGAACGGGTCTCGACGATCTTTGTTGGGACTGCGGTAGCATCACTTGGGTTCGTCATCTCGAACTCTTCTTTGCTGAAAACGTGGCTTTGATACAACTTGTCACGGGGCTAGGTCTCGAAGGGCTAGCGCCGTGTGGCCTTGGTCGTGAAAATGGAAGATAGGCGACCAAGTCAGCCTAGAAAACCAAGCAAAAGCTCGGTTAGAACGCGGAAGCAAAGCAAAGAACTTAGAAAGGATGGAGTGAATGCTTGTTCTCTTATTTCTCAATGAAAAATGAATGAATACAAAGGTTGGGGTGAAGCCTCTATTTATAGGCTTGCACCTCCCGATCTAACGGTTACAAATGAATTGATCTGACGGTCAAGATTAAGCTTAGCTCTCTAAGAAAGGAAATGATTTGGAATACAAATAATCTTCCTTATCTTTGTGGATAGTTGCCTTGTGTATGGGGAGACACATCACCATGGATTGGGGAATTGTTGTTGGCATATTCCTTTCCATGTTTGTGTGGCTCCAAAGGATGAGCACTCTCCAAGATGTGGGCTGAATCGGGCTTGTGGGCAGCCTTGGGCGGATTGGTGTGGAACAAGCCCAAGGCCTCGGATGGAACCCCTTGTGTGGCGTTGGGTGTGTTGGACTCGATCCCTAGGTGGTGATGGCTGGCACGGACGCTGGGTGTGGCCTCTTGGCATGCTTGGAAGGTGCTCTTCTCGGCCCCATGGTGTCGGGTGATATGCTCCGTGCGGACTCGGCCCTGATGATATGTGGGCGGTGCGCACTTGTGGCCCCCTTGGTGTGTGGGCAATCCAACCATGAGATGTTAGGCTGTGACAATATGTATCGGTAAAAGATTTATATTAAATACAACAATTCCATGTTCAATCTTTAATATATTGATTTTTAGTGGGAAGATCTGTCACGCTCGACGAGCACCAATGAACATTATTAATTCAATTTATAAAGATTAAAAATTTAAAAGACACACCGTATAATTGTAAATTATTTAAAAATCAAAAGGTAAATTAATTAAAATATATTATTTTTAATTTTCTTTTAAGCATAGATCAAAATATTTATCTACTCCTAAATTATAAAACCTTAATTTTTGTTCGTTTAAAATTTAAGTCGTCGCCGCCGCTGCTGCCGCCATCGTCGCTGCAGCCGCCATCGCCGCTGCCGCCATCGTCGCTGCTGCCGCCATCGCCGCTGCCTCATGCTATGCCAGTGCCAAAAAATAACATATGTTGCCTGAAAACATATTTATCAAATTTGTATTTGTATTTCAAAAACTAGAAATCCACCCACATCTTAATAACATAAATAATTTCATGCAAAATTTGTATTTAAGAGAAGTTGGATCAACCACGTTGGTTCCTGTATCTTGAAGGACGCCAGGATTTTGGTTTGTCGGCATTACCATCACCACCTTGACGATTTGAATATGTTTTCAAGCGATATATGTTATTTTTTGGCGTAAGGAGGCGGTGGCGGCTTAAATTTCAAATGAACAAAAATTAAAGTTTTATAATTTAGGAGTAGATATATATTTTAATTTATATTTAAAAAATAATTAAAATTAAAATAATATATTTTAATTAATTTATCTTTTGATTTTTAAATAATTTATAATTATATGGTAAGTCCTTTAAATTTTTAATCTTTATAAATTAAATTAATGGTTCTCATCATTAGTGATGCTCATCGGTGCTTGTTGAGCGTAGCAGACTCATCCTTTTTAGTTATATAAAAAAATACCCCGTTAAACCACTATTAAAATAATATTTTTCAATCATTTTCAACTAAATTTGTATCTTATTAACCCATAATACTAATCGAATAAGTGATTTAATAATTTAATAATAAATAGAGACAAAAATTATACACCATTAAAATAATATTTCACTTTCCCATTTTGTAATTTTACATTTTTATAAAGAGAAAAAAAAAAGCAAAGAAAATAGGCATCTAGGCCCTAAGGACGAAACTACTAAAAGGACGAGAGTTGATGTTTTAAAATGAGCTAAAAGGAACAAATGGTGGACAAAATAAATGAAATCAGTTGCACCAAATTATGTTTTAAAATAAGAGAGAGACTTATACCAGAAGATTTATTTATTCTTTTTCATAAAAAAATAATGAAAAAGGCTTAATATATGTTTCTGTGCCTAAACTATATTGGTCTTTACCCTTTGACCCCCATTACCTTAAATAATGTTGAAAGAATCTCATTCCCCTAAATCTTTATTTTAATGAGATTATTTTCTTATATAAGCCGCGTTTTATATTTACATTGAAACGTGGCATCATAAAAATGAAGCGTGTACTTCACTCTCAGTGGCACGTTAGCTTTTAAAATCGAACATCCAATCTGCCCACCAAACTTAACATGATTTATGACAAAAGTGTGTTCTAAATCTAATGCAGGTTTTTAACGTTTAATTACATTTCTAAGACAGCGAATGTAGTTTTCATTTTTTTTTATTTTCAATGGGTAAAGTACACAAATAGTCCATAAACTAAGCAAAAATATCTTTTTGGCCACTAACGTTTCAAAAACTATAAAATAGTCCGTTAATTTATCGAACTGTTACAAACCAATCACTGAACTTTATCAAACTATTACAAAATGATGATTAAAACATATCAAACTATCATAAAATGACCATTAAACATAGGCTTAACTACAAAATAAGTGTCTAGATTATACATTTTTTTTGCTTTAAATGCCTAAAGTTTTTTGGTCAAAATAGGTGCCTAAAATTTACTCTGTGACCATTTTCTGGTAACAATTGTTAAAAAAAATAAAATTGAAAAAAATTAAGTGCTCAAACTATGTTTTGTTTTTGTTTTAGTTGCCTGAAGTTTTTTTTTGGTCAATATAGGTGCATAAAGTTTATTTCATGATTATTTTCAGGTAACAACCATTACAAAAAAAAATAAAAAAAAAATAAGTGCTCAAACTATGTTTTGTTTTTGTTTTAGGTGCCTAAAATTTCCTTTAAAAATTTAACAATCGTTACCTGGAATGATATCAACGTAAACTTTAGACACTTATTTTGACCATTAGGCTCCTAAAGCAGAAAAAAATATAATTTGAACACTTATTTTGTAGTTAAGCCTTAACTTATCAAAATTTCACTATTTTATAACATGTAGTGACCATTTTGTAACGGTTTAATAAGTAGTAATCATTTTATAACTTCTAAAACTTAGGTGTTAAAAAGTTCATTTTTGCTTATTTTAGTGTCTATTTGTGTATTTTTAACCTTTTTTTTTTAATTTTGGAACAGTATTCGAAGATTGAGTTGAGGCCAAAAGAAAATTGAAAACAAGTTGAAAAAAGCGAAAAGAATAAAGAAAACCAGAGAAAACTAAAGAATTCTTTGCTTATTCCAAGCTCTTGACAGTAACTGATTTATCCACGAACCACGATTCCCTCTCAAAATCTGAGAAAAATAATATTAACAAAACGGTTTATCAACTTCCAATTTGCTCAAAACCGCACATCCCATGTGATATAGTATTCATTCAAAGCTCCTTCAACGTTCAAAGCTTTCAAGGCTTCATCTTTTATCAAACCAAGGTCTCAGAATTTCTGATTTTGTGCCTTTAATGTTGGGTTTTGAAGCAAATTGGTTTTAGTAATCTGGGTTTTTGTCCCTTTTTTTTCATTTGTTAAGTTGGGATTTTGCTGGTGTTTTGCAGGGAAAAGTTTTATTTTTTGGGGGTTAAGTTGTCAGATGGAATTATAGTGGATTTTTTGAAGATCTGGAAGGTGAATTTTAGGATAAATATGGACCCTCCACAGGGGTTTTTGGCTACTTTATGGAACTTCATATGCTTTCTACCTTACTTCATTGGATTGCTTCTATTAGGCGCAATTAAAGGTTAGTGTCCCTAAACTGGTGTTTTGAGGTTATATTTTCCATTTGATTGTTATTTAGTTGCAGATTTATACTGTTACTTGATTGTATTTTCCTTTATAAACTGTAAATTGGAGATTTGGGAATTGGGACCTCCCTTGCCTGATAATGGTGCAGTTTAGTGATTAAATGCAATGCCAATTGCCAATGCATCCATAATTTGGTCTGCTTTTTAGAATCAGATTAACGATGAATCATTGATGTTGAACTAAGCAATTCAAACCTTCTAATGCACTGTTAATCTTCAGGAATCATTTTCTGCCTTCCGGTATGCCTTATCATGACGATCGGAAACTCATCGATCATATTAGGCCTTCTGCCTTATCATTGTTACTGCACTTATGATAGCATTGTGAGGTGATTTTCTTGATCCTTGACTTCCCGTTTCGTTGCCTCGGTATTGTTGTATTCTGTTTTTATGCTCTTGATTTCGTTAATTGGCAGAGCTAAACTACTAGGACCATATCTGAAGCTCGTTATCTGCGTTTTCCTACCTGCTGTCTTGATATTGTGGGTGGTTGTTGGTATCGTTGGAAGTATCTTAGGGGGGATATTATACGGCTTTCTTTCACCGATATTTGCCACTTTTGATGCTGTAGGAGAAGGAAAGACCAATGTGTTCATCCACTGTTTTTATGTATGTCTTAAATATCTGAGTTATAATCATTTTAAATATACTAGCTTCTCTTGTATAACGAGACCGAGACTTATATATTGGCCTTTTTTTCAGGATGGTACTTGGAGCACTATCAAGGGCACCTTCACTGTTGTCAGGGATTTCAATGATGTTTGTTTCCACTCCTACAACTCATTTATGGAAGACCTGCGACAGAAAGAGCCTCCAAATGGAAAATACTACGAGATAAGGTTAGATGCAAAGGTTCTCGTTTCTTGTTTGCCAAGATTTGTGCCTCGGTACACAAATCCTTTATTACCAAAGAGCATTGCTCATCACGGGACCTCTCAACCCGTTTGTCGGGTCTAAAAATTATGTGGGAGCTTGTTATGATAAGTCTAAACCCGTGCATCATTCTATTCCTGATTATCGATTTGTTTATCCCGTTCAAATGATAAAAACTTATGGTCTTTAGGTTTTGAATTCACCGGTTTTCTTCACTTATGGGTTCTAGTAAATGCATGATAGATTCTATTGCCAAGAAATTAGATCGAGTAAATTCTATTGTCCAGACATTGTCGATGGCTACATCTGGCTGGCGTCTTTATCATTTAGTCAACTCATAAAGAATATGGCGGCGTTACGAGTGTTTATATCGATTTTATTTTATATGCTATTGGCACTAGTGTGCGCTAAATGCTTTTAGATGGTTTATGGTATATATGACGAAATAGTGTCTACGAGCTAGTTGGTTTAACATTTAAATTGTAGAAGAAATTCAGTGAACTATGCTCTTGAATGAGGAGAGTTTCACGACTATGCTTGCCTTTCTTGAACTTTGTTGGGGTTTTCGTTTTTTCAGAATATAAATCCTTTCAGGTCAGCTGAGCTTTCTATGAAATTCATTGCAGATTCCTTTATCTACTTCCTGCTCTAATAGCTGCAGTGCTCGGTTCCATTGTTGATTTTCCTGTGATTTCACTTATTGCCATATGCAAAAGTCCTTACATGCTCTTTAAAGGGTGGCATCGATTATTTCACGACCTTATAGGTCGAGAAGGCCCTTTCTTGGAGACAATATGTGTACCATTCGCAGGCCTTGCTATCTTACTCTGGCCACTGGCTGTTGTTGGGGCAGTGTTGGGATCGATGGTCTCTAGTATCTTCCTTGGTGCCTATGCCGCAGTGGTTGTTTACCAGGTTTATATCTTCTATATAGTTTTAGTCCCTTTGCAACATTTAGCTATATAGGTTCATACGTTTGGTTCCGCTTAATTGTTTGACATTTGAATTACGAGATCTCATTGACAACTGTGTTAAGTTATTTGTTGTTGCATTATCCATGGTTCCACTTGATTTCATATTCAATGTGAATTTATGATCTGTCTTTTTCTCCGAGCTTCGTACTTCATTGCGTGCAATCAAGTGTTTTAATGAAACCTGCTGCACGATTTAGACCGGTGTCTTCTTTGTTCTTATTTCCACTCAACATATAACTTGCCTGCGCGTGCTTTGATTTGCAGGAATCCTCGTTTTGGTCCGGGCTCTGTTACATTATTGCTTCGTTGTCCATATATGATGAATACAGCAACGATGTCCTTGACATGCCAGAAGGATCTTGCTTGCCCAGGTGTCATTCAGCATTCTTATAATTTGTTCTCAGGATATTATAAAACTTGGCAAATTTTTTATGAGTTTTCTTTTATGAACAGGCCTCATTATCATAAAAACAGAAAGGAATCCATCTCTAGATCCGAGTCCTTTAAACCCCGTCCTCCTGCCCGTGTTGATTCACTTACAAATACAAGGCTTGATTTGAATCCACTCCAGGTGACTCATTTTCTTGTGGTTTCTTTTCCCTTGGAATAAAACAAGCATTTCGTATTTTATTGTAGTTGGGTGGTAAAATACGTTTGCTTATGACTAGTGCAGCTACTTGAGGGCTTATTTAAGCAGTGCCATGTCAACGGCGAGAAACTGGTTTCCGAAGGGCTGATAACTTCTAAAGACATTGAAGAAGCTAAGTCTATCAAAGGAAGTAGAGTGGTCAGCATCGGCTTACCTGCTTACTGCTTTCTTCAGGCACTCTTGCGCTCCGTGGAGGCCAATAAATCAGGCATATTGTTGAGTAAGTAAATTTGTTTCCTTCTTGAGCACCCAAAGGAGAGTTACTTGTGACAGATTACGAGCTCTCAAATGGCTTCGACAGCTTCTAAGGAATTGCTTTTACGTAGGTGACAATACGGAAATAACGGCCACGAACCGACCGAAAGACGCCTTCTTTGATTGGTTTCTTAACCCCTTCTTGATACTGAAAGAGCAAATCAAAGCAGAGAATCTTTCCGAGGAAGAAAAGGATTATTTAGGCAAATTAGTGTTGCTCTGTGGTGATCCAGCACGGTTGAAAGATTCAAATATTGGATCTCCACCAGAATCTGAGCGTAAGCGAGCTGAACTCGATGCATTAGCCCGACGGTGAGAATGCAACTAATATATATATTTGTTCTCTTTCTTGACGTTCGGGTATGCTTCCTAATCTAACCCCATCATCACTTTATGCTTCATAATGAAGGTTACAAGGGATTACCAAATCGGTTTCAAGGTATCCGACTTTCAGGCGTCACTTTGAGAATTTTGTCAACACACTATCGGAGGATCTCTCAAAAAAGGACAGTGGTGACAGCAACAACAGCAGATCAAGTACGGGGGATCAAAGACCAGTTCAGCGGTCAAAGAGCGCCATTGCTCGGTTATTTAGCAACAAATCTTTCAAGCGGAGTACAAGCTACAACATTTCTGATCAAGAATCACAATCAGTTCTTGGTAGGGATATACAAATCGAATAATGTAGGACTGGGATGATGGTCGTTCCCGGATTTTGTTCATAAGCACAATGGCCGGCTGGCAGTTTTAGCCTTTTTGATCGTTGGTTTCATGTCGTTAATGCTTCGGAATGTTTGAGGAACAAGCAAAAGTAACCATGGATGAATACACTAATTACCCGGGCTTGAATGCTTCACTGCTCTAAGTTGCATGTTCTAATTTGGAGTTCAAGCCTTTTACCTATTCAATTTGATTAGGGATGATATGTTTCACAATGTAATGTAACATAATATATACATACATAAGGATGATACGCGTGTCCTATTGTAACATAACATATACATGAATTTAAAAGGAGGCAATTGGAAAATGAAAAAAAAAAATAAAGACACAATGATTTATAGTGGTTCAAGCTTCTAACAAGCTCTACATCCAATACTTTAACTCCCCACTAACTAATTTACTAAATAATTCTTCCCCTTTTTTAGGCTAAGGAGGCAACCGTTACAATTGATCAAAGCTTTCTACCCAGAGCTTGATCAAAGCTCACTTTTTTACAAGAAGTTGATAGCAAACTAAAGATTCCTCTCAAAGGTGATATGTTCGCCCAAATACAAGTTCTCACAAACCCCAAACGTGAAACTAAAGATTACAAATGAGATTACACAAGTTGAGTACAAGAATTTGACTCTAAAAGTTCAAAGTGGTAGGATTTTTGCTTGATTGCTTAAAACTTGTTCAATAGTTGTTGATGTAGCATTGGAGACTTGTTTTCATACCCTTTCATTGATTTCTACCCGTTTGAGTGGTTGAAGTCATCAATAGAGTCGTTGGAGGCCATTTTCCCCACAATAAATGTTGTTTGGTGAGTAGACGTATCGGTACAAAAAAATTCGTAGCGATACCTGTCATAGAAGAAAATAGCCATTGTGCAATAGCGTATCGATACGCGAAGAGGCGTATCAAAACGGTCATAGTGTAAAAATAGGGGCGTACCAATATGGTACAGGCCATATCGGTACGGATTTTGCTCACTAGAATCTGTCTCAAAAGTCTAGTAAAAAATGCATCGGTACACCTAGGGGCGTATCGGTACAGGTTAACTGAAAATTTAAGTTTGATGATTCCAACAATTGACAAGGCAACGGTAATATTATTAAATGCAAATATTTGAAAATCTTAAGACCCCGTATCAAAATGGGTAAGACCGTATCGATACACTTAACCAAAATCTCAAACCCATATGAAGGTCGATAGGAGTACATCCGTATTAGTACGTTTTGTCGATTAAAATTCCAAAAGCTAAATTTCGTATCGATACACCTGAGCATTTTTTGTTAGTTGAGTATAAAATACTTAGGAAAATTTTTGGGGTTTTAAGTTTTTGACTTTGCAACAAATTTTACTTCAAAACCCTTGTCATTATGTGAGACTTTTAAGCACTTAAAAATTTATTTATTTTTACAATTTGGTCATTAAATAATTTGTTAGATCAAAATTAAATATAGATTTTACAACTCCCTTTTGATATAACAAAACCAAAGTACTTTTTAAGTAGTTTTGAAAAATACTCCCCCTTACTTAAAGATTAAAAGGCTCTAAACTTTAAAAATCTTAAAAAATTTAACTTTACTAATTTCTCCTCTTTTTGTTAGATCAAAATCGATAGGATACAAATAAGGCAAGATATGAAAATTAAAAGTACTCCATAAATCAAAGCAACATAAATAGTCATTAAAATTAAAAGCAACATAATCAATTCAAATTAAATTTTAAAAACATAAAGGAAATAACTAAAGCATAGGAGTTCAAAAACAAATAACATAGGTGCATAAAACCAGTCCTAAAATGACATGATATGATATGACATGCAAGATGCCTAAAGTGCGTCTTCATGTTCATCCCATCATCTTCATTTTCATTATTGACACCGGTTTTATAAAATTGACGCCATTCTCCATAAAAAGCCATAAGAGACAGATTCATTGAATTTTGACAGTTTTCAAGGGATGCGACTCTTTCCTCCAAGGATGTGAAACGAGTGTCAATGGTGGCAAAACCGGAGGTCATGGTGGTGTCCAAAGAAGCAATGCCAGTGCCTAAGGATTGAAACTTCCCATCAAGATAGGCCATGAGAGCATCAAAGGAAGGTGGGGCAACCAGAGCTTCTTGAACCAGAACCACTTGAGGAGCCTCAACTGGATCAGGTTGAGCGCCTTGAGGGAGATCCGCAGCTCGGATCTATTCTCCATTATAGAAGGAAAACTTAACACGGTTTAGAGAACGCTCATCGATCGGATCGGTGAGAGGATAAACAACATTATAAGAGCAATCAATTCCCATCTTGTGAAACAATTAGCTCAAAGCGGTGCCATAAGTGAAGGATGAAACACGAGTAGTATGGCGGTGTTGAACAAGATAGACGATCTCCGCAAATATGATTTGAGCAAGGTTTGAACGCTTACCCTCACGAAAGCAACGAATCCAAAAATCATCAACTTGTCGGATCGTTGAAAATTTTTCACCGGATGGGCGAAACCACCAAGTGATAAGCAAGTGAAAGATGCGATCATGATCATCAAGCACAATTACGGAGCCACCAAGAACATGTCCCAAAGAGCTTTCATCATCAATTTTCAATCCTCAAAGCCTAAAAAGTTTGCTAAAACCGAAGAATCAATTTAAAAAATTTTTCTCATGAGATAAGATTCGATAGCAACAACAAGGGTTTTCTCGGGATTATAGATACACAGGCATTGGAGTAAAAGATAAGGACAATGTTTTGATATAAAATCTCGGGTATACCAAAAAAGGCATGAATTTCTATTGAACCATCAACTCAAAATATCGAAATTGAAAATGTTCGGAAGACAAGAAAGGGAGTGAAACAATTCACTCACGGAGAATTTTAAAGTTTTGGTAATGTTTAAAACGATTCATAGCATTTGCAAAACTGGGTTCATTAATTTTTTTTGAAAAATATGGTTTATATTAGGTTTTGTACCATTGTTTTCGGGATTGGGATTTGAAGATTGACCCACTCTTTTCTTTGCCTTTTCTTAAGACCCATTGTAACAACCTAAAATCAAAATCAAACCAAAAAAATACAATGTATGCATAAATCAACACATTTAATCCAATAAGCAATTCAATGATCGATGTATTGTAAAAATCTATATAGTATAGTTTAAAAACATATACAAGTATAAAAAGAATTTTTGAAATTGAAAAAAAAAACGTTGAAAAATATACGATATAATTTTATATTATAACTAAAATTTTTTAGTTTTGAAAAAGTGTTTACAAAAACTTTGAAAAAAAACATGTTATATACATACTAAATATATATTTTTGAATAAAAAACAGTATATAAGTATGAACGAAATTGAAAAGAAAAGAATGTAATGTTTATACCTTGATTGAGGATTATGGATGAAATAAGAAGATGATGCACCAAACTTGATGATTTTGTTAGGGTTTTATGAGAAGCCCAAAAGCCCTCAAAGGTTTTGAAGATTTGTGTGCAAAACAAGAGGGATTTGTGAGGTTTTTATAGCCAAAAACATATCTGGGGTTTGAGAGAAAAAAAGGTGTTTGATTTAAAGTTGGAAACCCTCTTTTAATGCTCTTTAAACTGTCTAGTGGCAACGCGTACCGATACACACAAATGGCGTATCGAAACCGCGTACCGATATGGTTTTTAAGTCGTACCGATTCTCGACCCGTACTAGTACATGCTTGCCTATACCGAAGCTTGTTCATGAACCTCGTATCGATACGTGATGAGCTGTATCGATACGCCTGCGCCAGAAATGTCAATTTCGGCAGCAAGGAGCTCAAAAATTCGATTTTACTCAAATCGAAATACATGAAGATGATATGTAAACATCATGTATGAGATTAAACAAATGCATACCCCCTAGCAATAAGCATATATGCATATAGGAGCAAAATACATAAGAAATGAAATCAAATTAAATTCAAGCAAGATTTTTCAGCAAAAGGCTCTAGAGGTCAAGAAAGGCTAGTTAAACCTATCTCTCTCCTAAGAGACCAAAAATGCTCTTTATCTAAAAGTTTGGTGAAGATATCCGCTAGTTGGTTCAATGTGTTAACATATTCTAGAACAACATCTTTTTCAAGGCATGATCTCTAATGAAATGGTGTCTTATCTCAATGTGCTTGGTTTTAGAATGTTGGATGAGATTCTTAGTGAGACATATGGAACTAGTGTTGTCACACCTAAGAGGGATGGTACCTACATCAATTCTATAATCTAAAAGTTGTTGCTTCATCCAAAGGACTTGAGTACAACAACTTTCGGCTGATATGTATTCTGCTTCGGTGGTAGATAATGCTACACTATTTTGCTTATTAGAAAACCACGATATGAGCATACTACCTAGGAATTGACAAGTACCGAAGGTACTTTTTCTATCTTACAACCTCCATAATCCGCATCCGAATAAGCATGCAAATCAAAGGAGGAATCTCTAGGATACCAAAGGCCTAAACAAGGTGTGTCTCTAAGGTATATAAAGATTCTCTTAACGGCTATAAGGTGTGATTCTCTAGGACTATCTTGAAATCTAGCACACAAGCAAACACTAAACATAATATTTGGTCTACTTGTAGTAAGGTAAAGCAAAGATCCAATCATAGAGCGATAAAGCTTTAAATCAACAAACTTACCTTCTTCATCTTTATCAAGCTTTGTAGAAGAGCTCATTGGTGTGGCTTGAGGTTTCACATTCTCCAAGCCAAACTTCTTGAGCATGTCCTTGATGTACTTAGCTTGATTGATGAAGATGCCATCTTTCCTTTGTTTGATTTGGAGTCCCAAAAAGAATGAGAGCTCCCCCATCATGCTCATCTCAAATTCACCTTGCATTAACTTAGCAAAATCTTGGCAAAACAATTCATTAGTAGAACAAAAAATTATATCATCAACATATATTTGAACTACTAAAATATCTTTGTCATTCCTTTTAATAAAGAGTGTAGTGTCCACCTTTCCTTTGTTAAAACCTTTTTCAATTAGAAAGCTAGACAATCTTTCATACCAAGCTCTAGGAGCTTGTTTCAAACCATATAAAGCTTTTGAAAGTTTGAAAACATGGTTTGAGTATTTTGGATCTTTAAAACCGGGTGGTTGTTCTACATACACCTCTTTATTAATAAAACCTTTTAGAAAAGCACTTTTGACATTCATTTGAAAACGCTTAAATTCATGATAACATGAAAATGCAAGAAGTATCCTAATAGCTTCCATCCTAGCTACGGGTACATAGGTTTCATCAAAATCGATTCTTTCTTCTTGAGTGTAACCTTGAACAACAAGTCTAGCCTTGTTCCTCACTATGTTACCACTCTCATCTAGTTTGTTTCTAAAAGCCCATTTAGTTCCTATGGTAGACTTATTACTAGGTATATCAACTAATGTCCATACTTGTCTTCTCTCAAATTGATTTAATTCCTCTTACATAGCCAATATCCAATAATCATCTTTTAATGCTTTTTTGATATTTTTAGGCTCAATGCATGATATAAATGCAACATTACAAGCATTTTTAAGAGAAAATCTAGTGGTTACCCCTTTGGATGGATCACCCAAAATCTCACCACCTTTGACATAGTTGAACTCCCTTGGGTAGTTCACTTCTTTTCCCTCTAGAGTCATGTCCTTCAATGCTTCTAAAGATGGATCTTGTGCTTCTTCTTCTTTAGATGAAACTTCATCTACCTTTGATGATTTCCCACCATCATTGGCTTCAAAAATTCCTACATCATCATCATCACAAGAATCCTTCTTCAGAAGGAGGTTATCATCGAAAACCATATGTATAGACTCTTCAACAACCAAATTTATTTTATTAAGTACACGATAGGCTTTAGAGTTCATAGAATAACCTAAGAAAATAGCTTCATCACTTTTAGCATCAAATTTGCCCAAATTGTCTTTTCCATTATTTAAAACAAAACATTTGCAACCAAATGGATGAAAATAACTAATGTCAGGCTTTTTGGATTTTAAAATCTTATGTTGGACTTGTAGCACGCTTGAATTGTTCACCGAAACTGTCAAGGAGGTTTGTAAATGTTTGGTGGTTGAATTGGCTAAAATCGAAATAAAGGTAGACAAGTGACACAATGATTTAGAGTGGTTCGACCTTCTAAAAAGCACCTACATCAACTACCTTAGCACACCACTAAGGATTTCCCAATTCACTCAACAATGAATTCGTCCCCTTTTCCCGATTTAGGAGGAAACCGTTACAACCCTATCTTTTGGACTTGGCTAAGATAGAACCAACTCTAGTTTTTCTCTCAAGGCTAAACTAGAACTTCTTCTTTTACAAGGGATTTGTTTGGTAAACTTAATACCTCACAAGGTGGGTGTTTACACAAATTTAAGCTCACAAGAGTACAAGGATTTACAATAGAGCTCACTCTCTAAAGACTGTGTACAAGAGAATAGTAAAATAAAGATTTAGACTCTAATTCTCTTGACCACATTGCGTGGATGTTGTCTCTAACCTTCTTCAAGTGTTCCAGCCTTCAATTTATAGTTCCAATTGAGTTTGTGGCCGTTACTAGCCGTTAGGGATGTTTTGGAGCCGTTGGAGACTTTGTTTCCCACCATTAATGCTGTTCTGTAGCTGTCCGTATTGGAACAAGCGAGCCCGTATCGAAATGACCTTCTTCAGAACTAGTCGTTGAAGCCTGATGCAGCAAGGCATATCGAAACGCCTCTGGCCGTATTGAAACAGTATTGAGCTGTATCGAAACGGTTACAAACCGTTTCGGTACGAGTGACAATTGAGCTGCAATTTAAAATAACATTGGGAAGCCATTGGGGGTTTTGACCGTTGAGGTATTTGCCACATAGGCATATCGAAACGGTGAAGCCCGTATCGAAACGCTATGTAAAAACCCTTACCCAGATTAAGCCCATTTCAAAACAAACAAAGTTGTATCGAAAAGTTTTGACATTGTAAATGGTCGTTTCGAAACTCCTAGGGGGTGTTTCGAAACACCTGGGTGGTTTTGTAAAATTTGGCTTTAGAAAACGCATTAAAACCCCTTTAAAAATTCCTCAAACATATTTTCAAGTTGTTTGGACTTAAAAGCATTTTGAAATCTTTTCAATTTAGTACAAAACTATTTTTCAATTATTATATCAAAACACATACTTCTACATCTTATAAGGCGTTTTCTTTAAAATCGGCCTAATCATTACTCGATTTACAATATAGCAAGCGGTATTAGTGGCTTCCGCCCAAAAATACTTTTGCAAATTGTTTTCACAAAGCATGGTTCTAGCCATTTCTTCTAAAGTTCGATTTTTCCTCTCAACAACCCCATTTTGTTGAGGAGTGCGAGGATCGGAAAAATTATGGCTTATACCATTTGTGTTACAAAAATCCTCAAAATCTAAATTTTGAAATTCGGTACCATGGTCACTTCTAATGTGAGAAATGGATTGACTAAGATCATTTTGAGTGATTTTTGAAAATGTGATGAATTTTTCTAAAGCCCCATCCTTAGTACTTAAGAATAGAACCCAAGTGCATCTAGAGTAATCATCTACTAAAAAAATGCATATGATTTTCCACCCAAGCTCATAGTTCTAATAGGACCAAAAAGATCCATGTGGATCAATTGTAAAACTCTACTAGTAGAAACATCATAATAGGTTTAAAAGAAACTCTTTTATGTTTGCCTTTTGCACAAACATCATAAATTTTATAGAGAAAACTTTATTTTAGGCAAACCTCTTATTAGATCTTTTGAAACCAATTTTTTTTTAAAACACTCATGCTTGCATGTCCTAGTTTTCTATGCCATAGCCATGAGTCATGTTCATTTTTTTGGCACCAAAACATGTATTTGAAATATGAATGTCATCCAAATGCACCATGTAAATATTTCCTATGCGATGACCAATGAGCACTATTTTTCTTTCTTTCAATGTTCAAAATTTTGCAACCATTTGAATCAAAAAGAACATTGAAACCTTTATCACATAATTGACTAATGCTCAATGGATTATGTTTTAGATCGTTAAAATACAAAACGTTATCTACAAGAATAGAAGAGTGATTACCAATGGAACCAATTCGTTCAATGTGGCCTTTGGAGTTGTCACCAAACGTCACTAATCCTCCACTCTTTGGTCTTAGTTCCAAGAACTAAATCTTGTCACTGGCCATGTGTCTCGAGAATCCACTATCAAGGTACCATGATTTTACACATGTAGCTTTGGCCTTGTAGCAATGCTCTCTCTACAAACAAAGATTAAGTCTTGTTTTTTGGTACCCAAATCATTTTGGGTCCATGAGTATTAGCTCCCAAAATCTTGGTTCCTTGTGAATCCAAGAAGCAATAGCATGAATATCATTATAAGCAATTAGTTCCTTGGGAACCCAAACACTTATAATCTTTTTACCTTTAGAGGGCCTTTAGAAGCCTCTTTGTTTGTGGTTACCAAAGTTTCTTTTCACATAGTTGGGTTTTGAAGATTCACCTTTCTCAAAACTAGATTTCTCAACTTTGATAAAAAAAAGCTTTGAGATCACTCACCTCCTTGTGGTGGTGATTATGAAACTCAGAAAGAAGGTTGTTTAAATCAATATTTTTTTCAAAATATTTTTTATTTTCTTGTAAATCCAAAACCTTCTTTTCAAGCTTCGAATTGGTTTTAGATAAGGAATTGTTTTGATTTTCAAATCTAAAATAATTTTCTTGTTTTTCAAAATTGATTCCTTATACTTCTCTACCAATTCGTCATACACCTCTTGCAAATCATCATAAGCTTCTTGAAGCTCATCAAAAGTAAAATCAAAAGATGATGAGTTAGAGGTTACCTTAGGATCTTCTTCAAGAGCCATGCGACAAAGATTGACCACTTCCTGTAACCCCCTAGACCCGCCTATGCGTTACCATGGATCTTAGGGAGTCACATTATGGTCACAAGAGCGACCCGCAGTAAAAATTCACATAAAAATATTTTTCCTTTAAACATTTAATTGAACCACAACATTGACTATTGTTTTAGAATACACTTCCAGAAAATCATTTAAACATATAACCATAATTTTAGAAAACATTTTATAGACACTGTCATAAAATAATACATGACATGTATGCCCACTAACTGTATAACACCCCTCACCCCCGATTAGGAGTAAGGAGTGTTAAACAGATTCGTATTATCATATTACGAGTGAGCAGCAGAATCGGAAATTTTTTTTTTTCCGAATGATATCACAAGGTAGATCTAAAATTCATTTTCGATCTAATTAGTTCACCTACCATTTAAAAACCGGATTCTTAATCTTTTTATAATATTTTTGAAACACATGTATAGCTTAACACTTAGATTGCTAAATTCATACAATATATCAGTTTTGTAGAGAAGGTCATATATACATAATAACATACAAACTAATAAATTCATCCTTAAGTTCAACATCATACTATGAATATATATATATATATATAAAGACATCTTGGGGTAACTAACATAAGGCTATAACCTACAGGTTGCCTATACAAAATGTGACAAAAAGAAATCAAGCCCCCAAAACATATACCAAGGGCTAACCTATACCCCATATATATACCACATACTTACATAACAAAATGAGGGAAACATAATTTAAGAGTTCAAACGTTCTTCAAATAGTAGTTCATAAACATGAGCATGAGTGCAAACTGGACTAGCATGCTGACAATTAGGCCACCCATCATAAGCACAACAAAGATAATAAAAGGCATACTTCTAATTTTCAACGGCTAACAAGATCAGTGGGTAGGCTGATAATTCAACTTCCTGTGGTTTTTGGGAAGAAATAAAGCAAGGGTGATAAGTACTTTAAGTACTTAGTGAGGAAACCTTATTCTAATCAGTTTTAATTTTTAACTTAGCAGCCCAATCATTCAACTCCAATCATTTCAATAAGTTTAATTTCCAATCCGAATTTCTATTCAAGTACGATATCAAATTGTAAATGTACAACAGGAAACAATCCATCAATCACACAATATTTCTACTTTTAATCAATTTCCATTCGAATCCAAGGCTGCCTCAATTTAACCAAATCTAAATTCAATTACATAGCAATTTAAGCATACATGTCTCACCAATTTAGTATACCGTCGAGCACTCTACATTCGAATACATAGATGTCTAAATTAAACAAATTTCCAGTTTGATTTATCTAGCAATTCAAATAATAGGCATCACCAAAATACCATACGATCATACACCATACATTCGAATACAAGCAGTCCAAAATTAACCAATTCCAAATTCAATTTGTATAACAATTCGATCAATTAAGATTCACCCAAGTATCATAAAAACATACACCTTACATTCGAATACAAGTCAGTCCAAATTTAACATTGCATATTTAATCCATGCTACATTCGAACCAACCTGCTTCATGTTAAAGATTTCAATTAATCACATAATTAGATATACAAGCAGCAACAAACTGTAGCAGATTAATAATTATAATATAATTTATCATTTCATGCTCATATCAACTTAATCACTTTGCCTTGGTTCATATAGTTAGCTAGGTATTCGAGTCACGTATTACATGATTGTGAACCATTTCACCATTGTCACAGGTACCCAAGTACAACTTTCATATTATCGTATTACATGTCATCTTAGTGCCACATACACTAAGCGAATAGGTACACTTACGTATCATAAAATCTGTACACTCACGTACCGTATTACAAGAAAGAGCTCTAGACTCTAGGCATGTCGTACTACCTATCTGACCATATAACCAAGGGCTTGTCCTTTATGTCAATTTCTTCACTTCTCAATTTTACAATCATACCTCATCATGTAACCATTAGTTTAACTAATTAACAAACAACTCAAGTATCATTCTACTCATTTAGTTCTCAATTTCAAGCAGTAAGTTTCGGCCACATAGCAAATAATTCCAAGCATCAAATGTGTGCTATCTATCACTCAACACGATATACATATAACATGTAATAATTTCATATTTCAATCATCATACCAATTTCCAGCAGAAAGTTTAACATCACATACATTAATTTTCCAATCAATTTACATTCAGCACACTCAAATCAACATAGTGACAACTAAGTTTCAAACAATGGCAGTCATACAATCGAACACAACATAACATAAAACCAATTTCCTTTTTATCTTCCTTCCCTTATTGATTACCAAACCATTATTAAATCTGATTTCATGCATAAAATGTATTAAATTGAAATTAAAGGGTAGTTGAGACTCTAATCTACACTCTAAGTTCGTTTCACTCACAGTCGCCGTGCAATTCTTGAACCCGGACACTCTTTCCACGCTCCTTCGACGATCCAACTACCGGATTCTCTTCAATATCATCTCTTCTCAGTTCTATTTCGAATTTCACATGCAACATAAGATAAAATTTAGAATCAATCTAACACACATTATCAATTTTAACAAATTCCATATAATCCCTTGAAAAAATTCACATTTTCGGGCAGATTCGAAATTTACCTCCTATCCTAATTATTTTCTCTTTATCCGCAGCACAATTTTACCAATTCTCTTAAGCTAACTTACAACTTATAACTCTCACTCTTATTGTTACTTACTCCTTACTTAATTCTTGTCAATTGAATTCAAAATTTTACATCACATCTACTATTTCTTTAAATCGGACAGTTCTAACTACCATTTATGGTTTTAGCTCTAAATTTCATTTTACTACTCGAAATTGAGCTCCGTTTGTTTCTAAATTCAATTAACATCCCCAATTAACATATACCAAAATTTTGGACCTAAATTCTATGTATTCAATTCTCTATGAATTTCCAAAGTTCGCTGCCAAGACTAATTCAACACTGGCAGTTAGCTCATAACATTTAGGCTAGGTTTTAGGATGTTACATACTGAACTGGTACCGCACTCCAAAATTGACGCCGAGAGAACTCCAACCACTGATGTCGATCATTATCTTGATAGATCTCCTAACCTGTGGTTGTAAGAACAACATGAGCTTGGGAAAGCTCTGTAATACAAAACTACCAAAAGAAGATTCATGCCACACGTAAGTATCAGATGTATCAGAACAAAATGGAGGAGCAAGCATTATCAAGTTTCAGATATAGAATACAATTTGTTTAGTTGTTACACTTGAAAGTAACATATTCATTTCTGATTAATTACCCGATCACCAGACACGATGTCTAACTCAGGTAATTAGAAGGGACATAGATTACGAAAATCCATCCAGAGAGTTTAAGGTGTTCCAACAGTTACAGATCAAGAATGATAGACAGAATATTTCAGACAACAATAGAGTTTGAGTGAAGCTAGAGAGGGAACAAGGAAAACTAAGTATCAACATAACTACCCTCTAACCGTACACCGATGAGCATAGGAGCCAACCTAAGGGGTTGCCTTAGGTCCATAAGGAATTACCCGTGCCGAAGCATCGGAACCTACCCAAGGGGAGACCTCGGGTCCATAAGGAATTACCAGCATTGAACCTACAAAGACTTCATAACATAACCCAGAAGTACCCCAATTAGAATAATTTAGTGAATACAGGCTGAGTAGTAATCGTACATGTAACTTTTTAGAGTATCAGAAATCAGAGAGCATGCACTACAGATCAGATACAGATGTATATAATTTAGCCAGACAGAATTCATGATTCGAATCAAAGAGAAGATTAGTTTCAGATCAGGGAGGATATACTTGTGCAATAAACACTCTATGGTTCAGTTCATTTTTCAGAGACACTTAGTAATTATCAGAAGGAGATCATTCGACGATTTGGGACTGATTGCAAAACGAGGTCTCTACAAAAAAAAGGGAGTTTAGTGATAACGGATCAAACCAAAACGTCAAAAGTTGATGTATCGAGATCATTGAGATTTTAGATATATCATGAGGAATTCAAACATTAAAGCTTACAAGGGTGGAGTTGTCATTTAGACCTTTAAGGGTAAATTGGTAATTTAAACCAACAAGGTAAGGACAATGGTGTACAAGATTCAAAAATTCTAGTTGTTCATATAGTTTTCAACTCCATTTGAAACGATCAAAACTCATTAACACAATGTTATTATTTAACCGGGTGGGTACAACTTAAACATTCATTTCTCAGAACTGACTAAAATGTATAGCCGAAAAGCTCGCCATCACCAACCATACGTTGAACTTACAACGAGCAATCGAATGTATATTCGAGCGATATATACCAAGTATTCGAACATGAGCAATACACTCGAACTCAATCTATAAGATTAAACGTACGCTTAAACATATTTTCTCTTACCGTTAACCATGTGTTTCCCCCAAATAGATCGAATATGCCTTCATATGGTATTCATCCGAATTCGCGTATGTATAAGAAAAAAAACAGCCAACAACCACGAGTCGTGTATTACCGCTTTCAGAGCCACACACTTGTTTAACTTTATCGATGTTTCATAATCTGAGTCTTAAGGATATTTTCAATCATTTCAATGTTCAAAGGTTTTCCAATTATCCTGAGCCTTTCGACTCCTTCCAAAAATTCATTCGATTTGAGACTCGGGGGTACATCCATCAATATGGTTAATTCGGCATCTAGTGCCCGAGGGTATTTCTTTCCTTTTGGTCATTATATGCATTTCGACTAGTTCAGCCTTATCAGCATTTCCAATCCTTTAGTCATTTCGAACAATTCAAATTTTACGCCTCTTAGATTAATTTAGACATACGAATAGTTTTCCGTAGTCTTATCTTCGGAGGTTTATTCTAAACTCGGGAAGAATTTAGCACTTTGCAATTTTAAAGGTTTAGGTTTCGTTCACATAACTTTCGGAGCAAAACTGAGGTTTTTGAATGAATCGATTATGTTACTGGATCTAGTGAAGATTTCTAGATCGCTTCCATTAACATAGGTATTTTTTTGTCTTTCTTTTACACCAAGGCGTCTTTGTCATTTCGCAACCCAACATTCTGAGCATTAGCTCTTTAATCATGAAATAAATTTGAATTGGATGTTTTGAGGTGAATTGTTTCACCGATTAACCATTGAACTTGTATTACTCATCGATCATCGATTCCTTATTCGCATCAATCAAATCTTATTCAAAATAATTATAGAACTCCAGATCTTATCGATTTATTCTTTTTTCTATCTGAATCGTATATGTCATACTTATATGAATTTTCATACTTATTTTTCGTATTTGATTTGACTTAGGTAGATTAACAATATACTCCATCATTAGCATGCATGCTACAACCGGATACAAACATGTTCATAAAGCATACAATTGGTAGAAAAGTATTACCTTAACTCCAAGCAACATTGGTCGATTCATGATACCCCATTCGATTGTACTAGAACCCGAATTCGATGTCCCATAACATTTCGGATACGGAGATACATGGATACCTTCAATAAAACAATACCCTTAATCAGTCCTCATTTACATTGCTCTTATACCGAATATTTAACTCATGCGCTCTCGGGGTTCAAAGTAAGATATGGAGGCTTTCGGGTCAAAATTTTGCAAAACGGGCTTCAAAAAAGGACTCAAGACGTCGAAGAACATAAAAGTGGCTTTTTCAGAATTTTGACTTTTTGGTCAAAGTCAACGCTAACGTCAGCGGTCAAGTCAACGCTAATGTCAGCATGACATCATTGGTCAAGGTCAACTCGGGCGAGTTGACTCACTGAGTTGACTCGGCGAGTTGACTCAGTCGGGTTGGATATGGGTTAGAGGCTGGTCGGGTCGGACTCGGGTTGGGACGGTTCGGATTTGGGTCATGGGCCTGACCGGTTTAACCGGTCTAGCTGATTCAGGCCGGTTCACCTACCCAATTATTTCTGGTCATCGGACGGCCGCCGAAAAGTCGCCGGAGATGCCAAATGCTGCGATCCTGCCGAAAAAATGTAGATCAACGAATGGGCTCAAAAATGCATCCAAAAATTTATCCAAATATGGCCGAAAACTTTCCGGAAAAGCCCTAAAACGAACACGATGGGGCCGGAAAAACGCGACGCCGATGAGGCTCTTCCCGACGTCGTTACGGTGAACGGCTAAGGGGGTTTTGATCGACCTTTGACGCTGGTTACGCTTGGACCAACATCGTTCACCAACAACGGTGACGTTGGCCAGAAACGACACAAGATGCGCACGACTCGGTGAAGCTTCAAACCTCATGAGACGGTGATCGGGAAGGCAAAACGATGAGTGACAAGTATGGGTTTGACCGCCAGGCAACGGTGAAGCCGGTGGTGGTGGCGGTGTACGCCACGGAGCAACATAAGAAGGAGATTGGAGATGGTAGCCGAAATAGGGTAGGTGAGAGCGTTTAGAATTCTCTAGGGTTTTGGTTCATCAGACTTAGATCTTAAGGGTCAATATTTTTTCGGGTAGGTGAAGAGTCAGATGGGATATTAAATATGATTTAATATACCTCTCAGACTTGATTCTAATATTGCTCCATGCAATATATAATAGAAACGAGCACTTGGCTCAATGGTTTAGCACTCAAAGGGGAAGAGAGGGGTGAGGTCGTGGGTTCAAACCCCACTAGCCCCCAATTCATTCATTATTTTTTTTTGGTGTTACACTTCATCAGATGATTCCTTATCACTCCAAGTAGCAACATGAGCCTTGAGCTTCTTCTTCTTCTTCTTGAAACTCTTCTTTTTTAGTTGAGAACAATCGGTCCTTATGTGCCCCGGCTTCTTGCACTCAAAACATATGAGTTGATCATTCTCATCCTCTTTGTTCTTGTTCTTGAAGTCTCCTATTCGATGGAACTTTCTTCCTCTATTGTACTTCATGAACCTTGTGAACCTTTTGGCTAGCATAGCCATTTCTTCATCATCCTCCTCACTCGAACCGCTCTCCTCAAGAGAAGCTTTGAGAGCAATTCCAAGTTTCTTCTTCTCGACTTCCTTCTTCTCTACCTTCTTCTCTTCTCTCTTCTTCTTTTCCTTGCTTTATGATCTCACGAGTAAAGAGAGAACCCATAAGAGCATCGAGCTTCAAAGTCTTCAAATCCTTTGCCTTGATGATGATATTCCTCTTCCCATCCCATGACTCGGGAAGAGAGAAGATGAGCTTTCAAACAAGCTTGTCTTCGGGGATGATTTCTCCGAAGCCTTTAAGACCGTTGACAATGAAGAAGAAGCGATCGAACATCTTGGTGACGCTCTCATCAGGCTCCATCTTGAAGTTTTTATAGCTCAAGTTGAGGAGTCCAATTTTGGTCTCCTTTGCATCGTTGGTGCCTTCATAGGTGATCTCGATTTTGTCCCACACCTCCTTTGCACTTGTACAAGAAGACATCTTCGAGTACTCATCTGGTCCAAGTGCACAAAAGAGGATGTGCAAGGCCTTGTCATTGACTTGCAATTTCCTTCTTTCTTCATTGGGATAGATGGTCCATCTTCGATTACACCCCAAGAAGGTAATCGTTGGATTTGGTGAATAGCCCCATCCAATTCTTTCAATATGGATTGTTGTCCCTATTGAAGAAAGATGGTTTGGTGGTAGGTTGCGACTCGTACAAGTTTAGGCCGGAAGTAGACGACATGGCTTTGATTGTAGATTGATGTATCTATCCTAGAATCGACTCAAGAGGGCGTTAATCCTTCCAATGAGTGGAACTTTGATACTAACTGTTGAGAAAATCAATCAATGGTGGAAGGCTAAAATGGGGTGAACTGGCAATTAAAAATTTGAAAAGAGGCAATTGGAAAATGAAGAGTTGAAGGCACAATGATTTACAGTGGTTCAAGCTTCTAACAAGCTTTACATCCACTACCTTAGCTCCCCACTAAGGATTTTAACCAATTCACTAAAGAATTCTTCCCCTTTTCTAGGCTAAGGAGGCAACCGTTACAATTGATCAAAACTATCTACGACGAGAGCTTGATCAAGGCTCACTCTTTTACAAGAAGTCGATAGCAAACTAAAGATTCCTTTCAAATGTGATATGTTTGCCCAGATACAAGTTCTCACAAACCACAAACTTGAAACTAAAGATTACGAATGAGATTACACAAGTTGGGTACAAGAATTTGACTCTAAAAGCTCAAAGTGATTGGATTTTTGCTTGATTGATTAAAACTTGTTCAATAGTTGTTGTTGTAGCATTGGAGACTTGTTTTTATACCCCTTCATTGATTTCTAACTGTTTGGGAGGTTGAAGTCATCAATAGAGCCGTTGAAGGTCATTTTTCCCGCAACAAATGTTGTTTGGTGAGTAGGCGTATCGGTACATGAACACCCGTATCGATACCTGTTAAAGAAGAAAATAGTCGTTGTGCAATAGCGTATCGATACGCGAAGAGGCGTATCAAAATGGTCATAGTGTAAAATATGAGCGTATCGATAAGGTACAAGCCGTATCGGTACGTATTTTGCTCACTGGAATTTGTCTCAAAAGTCTAGTGAAAAATGCATCGGTATGCCTAGGAGCGTATTGGTACGGGTTAACTGAAAATTGAAGTTTGATGATTCCAACAACTAACAAGGCAACAGTAATATCATTAAATACAAAGATTTGAAAATCTAAAGACCTCGTATCGAAATGGGTAAGACTGTATCGATACACTTAACTAAAATCTAAAACCCAGATGAAGGTCGTATCAATGCGAGTACATCTGTATCGGTACGTTTTGTCGATTAAAATTCTAGTAGCTAAAACTCATATCGAAACACCTAAGGGTGTATCGATACGCTTGGGTGTTTTTGGTTAGTTGAGTATAAAATATTTAGAAAATTTTTGGGGTTTTAAGTTTTTGTCTTAGAAATAAATTTTACTTCAAAATCCTTGTCATTATAGGAGACTTTTAAGCACTTTAAAATTTATTTACTTTTACAATTTGGTCCTTAAATACTTCGTTATATCTAAATTAAATATAGGTTTTACATTTCTAATAGAATATTATGTTTAATATAAGCTCTTAAATGACCCTTAACCTATGCATGTATGCATAGGTTAGACAAAACCAATATATCTAAACAATTTGTAGATGCATAATTACTTTCCAAACTTCTCGGTAGTGCTTCATTAATTCTTCGATCCTTTCCAAAATAGTCATCCACGCATATCCCAACATCATTTTAGATCCATCGAAATCTTGCAACTTCTGCACCGAGACTTGATCATCATATGCTTCCTGCATCATTGTTGCATCGTTAACCTTTGCTTTGTCCTGAAGTAACATAACTTCCTTCATCCCTAATCCATTAAAAACTAATTTCGAGAGTTTGTAATAATTGAATGTGTCATCTTCAACAAGATTTTCTGTTGCCCCAATAGCATTAGAAGAAGTTATTATCAATGTTTTGCAATTTTGAAGATTAAGTCCCTCGTAATTCTGAACCGCTTGGCCTCCAACGTCACTTTCTTTTGGTGTTGACAATTCGTCGAACACTTGGTAGGGCTTTGTGATTGAGTCCCTTGATTCTTCATTTTTGATGTATGCCTTGGAAGTCAATCCCAATTTTGACAATATAACAACGGGATGACGTACTATATCCTGAAGCGTTTGTTTATTTTCTGCAGTAGTGTTCTCAAGCTTAACTGCACAAGTATGCAAATCAAGTCCCTTATTTCCCTGGATCGATTGATGGCTAATTTTAGAGTTTTTTAGTGTTGGCAATTCATTGAACACATGAGTGACCTTGTGCTTAGGTTGTCTTGATCAGTTACCATTGTGCTTAGGTAGCTCTTATCTCACATTTGTAAACTAAGTTTGTTTTTTTATCCAAGATAAAAGATTTCATTCCAAAAAATCACAAGTACATAAGAAGACATGAGGGGAGATGGGGTCCCCAAAGAGTCTAAACAAGTAAGTCTCTAGCAAAAAAAACAAGTCGATCGGCTGCTTGGTTACAAGATCTAGGAACGTAAGAGAAGGAACAAGAAACAAAGGATTTGGCTTCTTTCCTGATATCTTCTTCGACAGCGAAAGAAATCCAATCTGAATGGGATCTTGATCGAAGACTGTTGACAATGGTTTGACAGTTCGATTCAACAATGACGTGGGCAAGATTGTTGGACGAGGCTAAAGATAAGCAAAGCCTAATAGCCAAAGCTTCGGCCGTCGCTGCAGACGGAGCGAAAAAAAGTGTCTATATGCCTTGCACGACGGCTCCCGAGCTGTCACGCGCTATGGCTGCCGCCGTGGCCTTACCTATGTGGCGATCAAAAGCTGCATCGTAGTTGATTTTAAAGGATCCTAGTGGAGGAGGGTTCCGGTGAATTGTTTCGTTGTGTTGGGGAGCGTTCTCCTTAGAAGGAGAAAAGGATTCCTGAGTAAATTCTTGGAACGCACTATCAGGACGCAGCCATACCTCCCAAGGGAGATCTTTCCTGTTTTCAAAGACGAAAGCATTGCGTGATTTCCAAATCACCCAGAGAAGAAAGGCGATAAGTGCACATCTTTCAGCGGAATCCCCCATACTTCCAGAACCATTCATTTTGGTCCACCACTTCGAGAAGCCTGGGAATCCTGAAAGAGATGGTGAATAGCTAAATCCCGACGCTTTCCAAACCGCTTGTTCAAAGCGGCAGAAGAACAGAAGGTGTTCGATAGTCTCTTTTTCCTTCCCACATCTTGGACAACATTCCGAGTCGCGGAACCTACCATAGAAGCGTGAAGCAAGGTTTCCTTTGGTAGGAATGATGTTGTGGCAAAGCTTCCAAAGGAAAGATCGAATTTTAGGTGGCACCTTAAGTCCCCAGATCGAGTTCCAGAGGATTTTGTTTCTGCCAGGATCTTCGCTTGACGAGGGGTCCAGAGAAATTTTAAGCTTGTCCTCTATAAACCGATAACCCGCCTTAACCGAATATTCTCCATTCTTTGCTCCCGCCCAAACTATGGAATCCTTGATTTCAGGTCCCCAATCGGAATAGATCTTATCGCTTCTGATTCAGCTGGCGAGAACATGATATTGAGTTTTGATTGATTTCAAGATCTTTGATCGGAGTTCATTAGGCTGCTAACTGATGAACAAAGACCAGTATGTGGTGATTGTGAAAGGATTCTGAAACCAGGAAGTTTTGGAACCCAATTGTCCTTCCAAGTAAAGATGCTCCTCCCCGTTTCCTACCCTCCAAAGGGATCCTTCTTTAATCACCTGAATCCCCTCTCGAATGCCTGTCTAAGCCCAGGAAGGATTGTTGCATTTGGGGGCATCAAAAATATTTCCGTTTGGGTAGTAAATCCCTCAGAGGGTTTGTTTCAGAAAAGAGTCAAGGTTCTTTTGAATCTTCCACGCAATCTTAGTAATAAGGGCTTTATTAAAAGATCTGAGATTTTTGAATCCCAACCCACCTTGATCCTTGAGACGACAAAGGTTTCTCCAATTAATCCAATGGATGCTCTTCTCCTTAGTACCACAATTATTCCACCAGAATTTGGCCACTTGCGAGCTAAGTTCGTCGCAAAAGGTGACCGGAAGGAGAAAACATTGCATTACATATGTGCGAATAGCCTTAGCGACTGCTTTGATGAGAACCTCCTTTCCCGCTTAACTCAGGAATTTAGCTCTCCAGCCCCGTAGTTTGTTCTGTACCTTTTCCTTGATGAATGCAAGAGCTTCCTTCTTACTTCGTCCCCAGAATGAGGGCAAACCGAGGTATCTATTATCTTCCTCCATCGGGCTTTAGCCTAGAATGTTGGAAAGGTGGATTTTGAGCTGATTGCTGACATTTGGAGAGAAGAAGACTGAAGATTTTTGAAAGTTTATCGTCTGTCCTGTTGATATTTGAAAGAGGTGCAAGATACTTAAGGCAGCTTGACAGTTTCCTTCATTTTCTGTAGAGAACATCAGGCAGTCATCTGCAAACATAAGCTGGCTAAGAGTGGGGCATCTTCTCCTTATTTTGAGTCCCTCGAACCGAGCGGATTCAACCTCCTTTTCTGTTATCCAAGAAATAATATTTGAAATGAATGTGAATAGAAAAGGTGAGAGGGGGTCGCCCTGTCTTAGGCCTCTTCTTGGACGGAAATCACCATATTTTTCCCCATTTAGGACCAGGGAAAAGAAAGCTGAAGAAACACAATTCATAACTTTGTCGATCCACCACTCGCAGAAGCCCATCTTGTTCATTACAAATCGGAGAAGATCACAATCGACTTTATCATAGGCCTTTTTGAGATCAATTTTAAGTGACATAATTCCTTTCTTTCCTTTTTTTTGCTCGTCTAATCGCATGATAAGTTTCGTTGGCAAGAATTATGTTGTCATGGATTGATCTGCCTTGAAAAAAGGCCGATTAGTGGTGAGGAGTGAGGTTTGGTAGGAAACCTTTAAGACGAGAGGCAAGGATCTTGGTTATAACTTTTAGGGAGAAATTGCATAGACTGATTGGTCGAAAATGAGAGACTTCACAGGGGTTTGATTTCTTTGGGATCAGGACAAGATTAGTTTTGTTCAGACCATAGTCCAGAAAACCATCCTTAAAGAATGTCGAGACCATCCCTATCAGATCTCCTTTTATGGTGTCCCAGAAGGTTTGATAGAAACACCCGGGGAATCCATTAAGTCTCGGTGCTTTAGTCGCTCCCATATTGAAGACCACTTTCTTGATCTCCTCTTCCGAAACTTCTTTACTGAGCTCAGAATTCATCTTGTCAGTCACAAGGCTAGGAATGTAGTTTTCGAGGCAAAGAAAGTCAACTGCTTGGTCTTTGGCGAAAAGATGCTGGAAATGATGTTGAAAATAGTCAGCAATATCTGTCGGTTCTTCAAGCCAGGTACCGTCATCCTTTTTGACTTTGAGGATGGAATTGATCCTTCTGTGTTGGAGGGTAGAAGCATGAAAGAATTTAGTATTCTTGTCACCCCATTTCAGCCAGTTTATTCTAGAGTGTTGATGCCAGTATCTCTCTTCACCTTCCCATTCAAGATCTATGTCTTTTTGATCTGTTTGTATTCCTCCAACTCCGATCCTGTGAGTTTTCTTCCTTGAAGGTTTTTGATCCGGGCCAGCAAGGATTGTTTTTTTTCATTTTGTTGTTCATACTTCAATTTACTCCACCTTATTAAAGCAGCTCTTGTTCTTCCAATTTTCCTCCCGAAACGAAGTGAGATATTATCGTTGGTAGAAGGATCCCAACCTTTACGAATAGTTTGGGGACACTCCTCATCCAATAGCCATTTAGTTTTGAATTTAAACTCATTTTTGTATTTTCGAGAGAAGCCCAGAGGAAAAAGGAGAATCGAGGTGTGGTCAGAAGCAAGGGCAATGTCCATCACTCCCAGAGCTTTGGGAAAAGAGATGCTCCATTCAGTAGAACATAAGATACGATTGAGTTTCTCCAAAATAGCTTCTTCTTCGCTTCTTTGATTATACCAAGTAAAACAACCCCCTTTGATTGGCAATTCTAAGAGCCCAATAGAGTCAACAAAGTCGGTAAAACATTTGGCCTCCTCCGTGTTGAAAGGAGTACCCCCTTTCTTTTCCCCCTAACACGTGACGATGTTAGTATCACCCATTATTAACCATTTCACATTTGGGGAGCTTCTGAGCTGATTAAGTTCCTCCCAAAAAGCCTGTTTTTCTTCTCTGTACGGGGGACCATAGATGAAAGTTCCGAACCAATCCTCACCTTCCTAGAGTGACACAACTGTATCGATAAAATTCTTACTATGTTTGAGGACGGTAATTTTTGCTTCTTTATTCCTCCACAACGCCAGTCCACCCACGTTTCCTTGAGGCTCCATATAGAATGACGACTCGAATTTTATTTTCATTTTGATCCATTCAAGGTATTTGATTTTTTGCTTGGTTTCACTTAGGAAAATAATAGCTGGCTTGTGCTTCAAAACTGAGTTTCGGAGTGCTCTGACTGTTTTCCTGTTTCCCTACCCTCATACATTCCAAGAAAGGATAGACGTTTCGAAGAATCAACGAGAAGAGCAAAATCGACAAAGCAAAACCGCCCAAAGGAGGCGTGAAACCCCACAGCCAAGGAGAGAAAACATAGATAAACAGGGCTGGCACAGCAGAACAGATATCCAGAAACAAAACCAAGAAAAATGTCAACATAGTAAAAACTCAGCCAAATAAGATTATCGAGAATGATCCATCAAGACAGAGGGAATGCAAGAGTCCGAAAGCAATCAGCAACATCAGCTCAAATTTAAAACAATTTAAGCCAGCAACCAGTGCGAACCGCAAGGAAAAACCACATCAAAATTTAGGCCACAACAAAAAGGGGCGGAGCAACCAGAAATGAGGCAGAGTGAACAGAAACATGGGAGAAAAGGAATAGTAACCAGAGTCGGGGTCAAAAAAATCAGAAGATTGGGGAGAAAGAACTTGATTGAAGACTTGACAGTGCCTTCGATCCTCCGAGATAACTTCGGCATGTGGTTCGACGAAAGCAACTAGCCCTCGTTCGCTCTCGAAGTAGAGCCTTTTTAAGAAGCAAACCAAAGAGAGCAGAAAGCCAAATTCTGGAAAGACCTTTATAGAGCAGGCAGTTCAGGCGATTTCTTGTCAGTCATATTACGACTGCAAGCTTTCAGCGACAGAGCAAGCTACGATATAACAATTCCCGGGTTATAACTCTGAAATTCCGGTGGCCAAAGAGTGGGGATACAGATTTAAAGAAGCATTTTCGGCGAAAGAACCTTCAGTAAGAGATTGCGACGACCGCCCAAAGTTTCTCTATAGCCGCTACTCCTTGGAGCAAACCACCAGCCGTAGTCGTTCGCTGCAAACTCCGACAATCCGACGTCCTAATGACGGGGACAACGCCACACGCTCATAAACCAACCAACATTGCTGGGGCAGGGGATCAAAGCTCTGCCTGGGTCTCGAGGGTTACGGACGAGAGAAAATTGGGGTCGCGTGTATGGCGCGTGCTTTTCAATCTAACCCAACTCTGTAAACTAAGTTTGTTTAATCTAGTTTTCTGTCAAAAAGAGATTTTGGTTTTCGAACTTCACGGTCAATATGATAATTATTTATCTGATGTAAAGTTTCTAGATTCGTAGGAACTTTGGATGATGGGATATGATATTTAAAGGCTTCTATATATGGTAAAATTGTTAGGATCCATTATGTTTCACGAAAAAATATTATTTAATCAGGGGCGGAGCCAGAAATTTATTTAAGGGGTGTCATTTTTTAACGATATTTAAGGATGTCTAATTATTTATAAAGGGGTGTCGTTTTATTTATAAAGGGGTGTCATTTTATTCATAAAAGAGATGTCATTTGTCTATATTTTTAATTTTTTATAAACAAATTATATAGAAAAAATAAGTTTCTAAAAAACTTTGGCGTGTCATGAGACACCCCATTCCAAAGGGTGGCTCCGCCCATGTATTTAATGACGTGGTGAGTCAAGCCCTTCTAATAATTTTCTTTAAATTACGAAAAATTATTAAAAGGGCTTGGCTCATTACGTCATCCATGAGCTCATCTAACGAAATTTTTCGATTTTATTTTTTTCAAAGTAACTTTTCACCTCTTTCCTACATGTAGTTAAAGAGTGAGTGGTTACTTGAAAGTTACACTGAAATTAGTGAATGTTATTGCATGGACCATGAATAACGTGGTGAGCCGAGTCCATCTAATAATTTTTCTTAAATCACATTTACCGTTGTCAAATTTACCATTATCATCCAACTATTTCGTTGAGGAACCTTCACTATCGATTATTCTCTTCTTTTTATGTCGGTTGTCTATCTGACGTTCAACACTTTGTTGTCGTAAAAAATTATGTTGTTTAGGAAAGAAAACTCGACACAAATTTTATTGTTCAACGGCTTGTTGTTGTCGTCTGATTCTCCAATCTTTTAAAGAGTTTGAAAGATTTTAGTTTTTTTAAATAAAATAATTTTAATTTATTTAGTAATTAAGATTTTAACTTTTTAAAAATAAAATTAGAAGGAATTAAAAATCAGATCACATTTCGAGCAACAATGATTTGCTATCCCTGACATTTTTTATAAACAAATTAACCTCAAAATAGTCACAACCAATTCCTTTAACAAATCAATCACAACCACTAAATTCTAAACATGTAAACCTAAACTCATAAACCCTAAACCAATTCTTTAAACCTGAAATATAAAACACTTGCTTGAAATATTTTCCCATTAATTAATATATTATAAGCTCATGAATGTTGAAATTGATCTGATTAATCGGCTGATATAGTGGAATAAAAATAAATAAAAAAATCTAATTTTAACCGACAAAATAAATAAAAGGGTAAAATATATAAATGATCACTAAACTTTGGTAAAAAAACAAATTGGTAACTACACTTTTAAAAATCATAAAATGACAATTAAAATTTATATTTTATAACAAAATGGTAACTAGACGTTAAATCCCGTTAAGTGTCTGTTATAAAATTTGGTATAATAACACATTTAGTCCTTCATATTTATACATTCAATCAATTTAGTCCTAATTCGAAACAATTCACTAAATTTAGCCATCGTTATTTACGCATTCTTTCAATTTGGTCCTTAAAGCAAAATTCCAAAGTATGGTAACATGATAAATAATTACAAATAAATTTTTATAGGAACTTAAAAACTCGACTCGAATCGAAAAAATTTCAAATAAAGTTTGAGTTGTAAAATATGACGCGTCAACTCGTATAACTCGAATTTTTTTGACTCGACTCGATCGAACGCTCATGTCTATCTTAAGATATGATGCGTCAACTCGAATAACTCGAAATATTTGAATATTTTAAATCATTTTTTCTTTTAAATCGAATATTTTTTAAAATAGAATATTTAATATTTTCATATTTAAATCACATCGAATATTTAATAACTACTTTAAATATTTTTCTTTTAGATATTTGAATATTTAATAACTACTTTAAATATTTTTCTTTTTGATATTCAAATATTTTAAATCAATTTTTTTTCTCTTGTAAATCGAATATTTTTAAATTAAATCGAATATTTAAAGTAGTTATGAAATATTCGATGTGATTTAAAAGAAAAAATGATTTAAAATATTTGAATATTTTGAGTTATTCGAGTTGACGCGCCATATCTTAATATAGAGGTGAGCGTTTGATCGAGTCGAGTTTCGAGTTATTCGAGTTGACTCGTCATATTTTACAACTCAAACTTTATTTGAAATTTTTCGATTCGAGTCGAGTTTTTGAGTTCCTATAAAAATTTAATTAAATATTTTAATATTTTAAATCAATTTTTTCTTTTAAATCAAATATTTTAAATTAAATCGAATATTTAGAGTAGTTATTAAATATTCGATGTGATTTAAATATGAAAATATTAAATATTATATTTTAAAAAATATTCGATTTAAAATAAAAAATGATTTAAAATATTCGAATATTTCGAGTTATTCAAGTTGACGCGTCATATCTTAAGATAGAAGTGAGCGTTCGATCGTGTTGAGTCAAAAAATTTTGAATTATTCGAGTTGCCGCGTCATATTTTACAACTCAAACTTTATTTGAAATTTTTTCAATTCGAGTCGAGTTTTCAAGTTCCTATAAAAATTTAATTAAATATTCGAATATTTTAAATCAATTTTTTCTTTTAAATCGAATATTTTTAAATTAAATATAATATTTAAAATTGTTATTAAATAATCGATGTGCTTTAAATATGAAAATATTAAATATTCTATTTAAAAAAATATTCGATTTAAAAAATGATTTAAAATAGTTAAATATTTCGAGTTATTCGAGTTGACGCGTCATATCTTAAGATAGAGGTGAGCGTTCGATCGAGTCGAGTAAAAAAATTTCGAGTTATTCGAGTTGACGCGTCATATTTTACAACTCAAACTTTATTTGAAATTTTTTCGATTCGAATCGAGTCGAGTTTTCGAGTTCCTATAAAAATTAAATTGTAATTATTTATCATGTTACCATACTTTAGAATTTTTCTGTAAGGACCAAATTGAAAGAATGCATAAATAACGAGGGCTAAATTTAGTGAATTATTTCGAATTAGGACTAAATTGATTGAATGTTTGGTTATAAAACATAAAGTTTAATTGTCATTTCGTGATTTTTGAAAGTTTGGTTAACATTTTGTTTTTTTACTAAAGTTCAGTGACCGTCTGTAGATTTTACCCTAAATAAAATTAGTTGAGGGTGTTCCTTGCATGGCAGTTTGTTTATTCTATATTATATTAGCTACTTTACATTATTGTTTAAACTTAGTCCACACGTCACGTACTATGGGTATGACCAAAATAAAAAATGAAGTCCTTGCTTCCCAAGTTTGTCCCGTTCAATCAAAACCCTTTATAAAAAGGTCAAAACCAAGCCTTTCTTCTCATCTTAGCCAACATCAATTTCTTTCCAAAATATGAAGAGGGAAGGTCGTCAACATGGTATGGTCAGGACATACCGGATCCTCCCATCTCCATGGAATCCGAAGCCGGAATCTCGGTTTGTTCAACAATTTGACTCGCCACCGACTGCTGGGTTATTCACAAAGGTGCCGACGAAGCCGACTAATCATTCCAAGTTTACCGGAAAATGCGGTAGGCCACGGTGCGTAGGGTGTCACATGCATCCAGCTTGTAAGTCGAGAGATAAAACAAAGGGCAATCATAAATTGAAGTCAAGTACTGAAATGGTTTGTAGCTCTAGGTTGGTCACTTGGAGAGTTGTTGATGGGAGGCCTGGTTTCAATGATTCTGGGTTTTCAGCCTCAAGGATTTTGGACCATTTTTCTAATGATTATGATCATCATGATGATGACCATGACCATGATGATGATGATGATGATGTTAATGATGGTTTCAAAGGGAATATTTCTCAACCCTTGGGAGAAATGGAAGATTATGGAGGTGAGATTGAAGAAAATATTGTTGACCATAACAAGGATGATGGTGTGAAAAATGATGGTGCTTATATTGATGATGATGATGTCAAGTTTGTTTTGGATAAAGATTTGGAAGAGGAAGGTTGGTGCGTAGTTGGGGATCATTTTCCATCCTAATTTCACATTTTTGTTAATTATTGGGTTTTAATATTTTTATATTTTGTTGAATTTGTGTTGTGGGTTAGGCCATAATTTATTAAATAAATGTTTATTTCTTTTCAAGTTACGTATATTTAAAAGTATTAAAGCTGAAAAATATTTTATAGTTCCAGTAAAAAAACAAATGTTATTATATGTAGGAGAATTAGGAATAGGAATTGAGCGGAGAATATCCGAAAATTGCGGGGATTCTAACCGACAAAATGAGAAAAAAAAAATTTACTTTTGGGGACGGAGACGGGCGAAGTTTTATCACCGCAGCTCAAATGAGGATGGGGACTGCTATATCTGAACCTTGAAGATAACCAAAACGTAACCGTATAAATAACCGCGGGAATCCCAACAAATATCCGCAAGGATCATGATATTTTACATTTTTTTTAAAAATATATATACTTTTTTATCTATATACTCTTATACATATCTTAATAGAAAACCCTAATTATATTATTATCACTTTAACTTTCTCTCAAACCTAGCCACACTCAAGTTTCTCAATATATTTCTATCTTAGTTTTTAGATATAAGCTAAAACTCTCGTTTAAATCTTCCGAAACACAACACCCTTTTAATCCAATCATTACGTAATTGCTTCCAATCGAAGCATCCAAACTTTATATTTCAAACTATATTGCTCGTTTATTTTGGTTAATAAAATAGTAATTTTGTTTAATTTTTGGGGTGAGGATTCCCCGTAAACCGTAGCGATCCGTGCGGAGAGGGTATGAGAACGAAAAATTTTCCGAAGAATTTAATGAGAATTTTTTGAAACCGTAACCGCAAGTATTGGAGACGAATTGAGGAATGCAAAATTGTCTCCGCCCCACTCGATTCCCACCCAAGGAGAATTGAGTCATTCACAAAAATTTGAATTTAAGTAACAAATTTATAAGGTATCAATGACTTATCAATAGACTGTAAAAATAAACACACTATCGTACGATTAGAATATGGTAAATGAAATTTCAATTAAAAAAACATCATTTCCTATTTTATAATATCATAGGGTGTAGATTACTATTGGATTTTAGATGGCCAATCAAACGCAGCCACCTCATCAATATTGCCACCTCATCGTTTTTTTTCTCCTGAATTCTATCAAAACTGTTAAAATATTCACAAAATCTACACCGGAATACAAAATATTTATAAACAAACTAAAATTTATAACTTCTGTTTATATATTATCTTTTCGCTTCCTTCCATTTACATGTGAAAGAAGGGACAAAGGCCTGCACCGGAAATGAAGACAGAAATTATTCATGTTCCAGACATGAAGAACTTAACCCATCAACAAATGACTCCTCCCCGTGACCTAAAATCTCCACTCTTTGAATTTGATTTCATAATGAATGTTATTCAAATTTAAATTAAATTAAAGGATGACGTGTTTTATCTAAATAATTGAAGTCAAACAGTTTAGTCTACAAACGTATGTGTGTTTATTCAGATTTGAAACTGCACATAAATATTATTTTGTACTCGAATAAAATGATACAAATTAAAATTAAACCAAACCGGAGTATTTTTCAAAGTTCGAGAATGATTCACAAATATATATTGTGAAGGATTCAAAGAAAACAATACGCCAATGCTTGGCAAAGAAAATTTCTTCAGATAAAAATCTAATGGAGAAGACAAATTATTATAGCTGTCAAGAATGGGTTATTTGTTTGCAACAGCGAAGCATTTTGTAGGCATTAGATACTAGAAACAAAGAGTGCTACATGTATGATGTACCTTTTAAAAAAGATTATAATAAATTTAATCTTCAATGTTCGTATATTCTTTCAATTTAGTCATTAACGTTTTGTATGTATATCATGTGACAGTGCGCATATTGACAGAGCTAGTAGAGGAGATAGGATGTCAGTTGATACTCCAAAAATTTTGAAAAAATAATAATTCTTCTATAAATTTTATATAAAAATATTAAAAATTCAAATAAACACTATTCTGAAAAAATATTAACACTCCTTTAAAGAAGTATTGACACCCTTCAAAGAAATTAACACTCTTCGCTTACTCCCACTCACTTTTTAAAAAAAAAGGAACAATTTTTTTTAATTTTTTGACATAACAGTCTAAATTTTTTTTGGCTCCACACCTCCGCCCCCGAGTGCACATGCACTTCATGATATTTTCTATTTTTGAATAGGTATAGAGCCAAAAAGAAATGCCCTTTGACTGGATAATTATTTTGTCCTTTAATGTTTGTCTTGAAATAATTTGACAAAATGTCGCGTCAAAAGAAAAAGTATTTTATATAATTTTTTAAAAATATTTTTTGACTGATGTGTCATTATTTAAAGTCAGCATATTGTCTGTATGACACTGTTATTTCGGCATGCACTACTGTGTAGATTTGTCACATCATTTCAAGTTGTTTATCATCAATTGACTAACGATTTTCATCCGTAGAGGGGCTATTTTGGCCCAAAATAAAACGTTAGGAGTTAAATTGATTCAAAAAATAAGGGTTAAAATAACTATTCAGTCAAATGTTTGGAGTAATTTTTTTTAGCATTATGCATTTCTAAATATTTCTATAACGTTTAGAGCATTCGTTAATGTGGCGGAAAAGACAAATAGTATTGCAAAGTTCTTAAAATTTTATTTTTTTAACATTTTTGTTTAGAAAAAGATATTTGACTTTATTGAACGATTTAGGGTCGAGTCATTGGGATTAGGTCATTTTGGGTCGGGTTACTTTCGATTTAGGTTGGATCAGATCTAATTCTGATTTAGTTCGAGTTTATGTTATTTCGGGTTGGGTATCATTTTGGGTCAATATCGGAACAGTTTATTCTTCGGTCGGGTCAATATCGGATTGGTTGACTTTTTGGGTCGGGTCAATATCGGATCGATTGATTTTTCGGGTCGGGTCAATATCGGAACATTTTTTTCTCCGGTCGGGTCAATATTGGATTGGTTGACTTTTTGGGTCGGGTCAATATCGGATCGATTGATTTTTCGGGTCGGGTCAATATCGAATCAGTTGCTTTTCGAATCGGTTTAATATCGTATCAATCAGATTTTAATTTGAATCAATAAATGAAGATGATCTTTTAAAGGAGAAAAAATGATATTAAACCATTAAACTGTTACTAAATGTAGTTGTTAATTAGTAATATAATACAAAATAAAAATAATATATATATATATATATATATATGAGCAAATTAAAATCGGGTTGCTTTCGGTTCGGGTTGATTTTTAGTTCAGGTTGTTTTTCTGTTATGGTTGCTTTCAATTTAGGTTGTTTTCGGTTCAGGTTGATTTTCGATTTAACTAATTACGATTTGGTTTTGGTTGAATTGGGGTCAAGTTTAAACCATTATATTTGGGTTTATATTGAATATCGGATCAGGTCTAGTTAAATATAGTTTAAAAAAAAGCTAAATTTATCAAAGTGATAAACATTAAGAATTACATTTATCGTTATACATTTGATAAAATGTAAATTTTACAAGAGCTTATATGTATATATATTTACACACACGTATATATATTAAAAATAATCAATCTTATGATGTTCCCGCAGCAAGTCAGCAACATTTGAAACCAGTGAAAAAGACTCTTTTATTCTAGAAAAACGAAAAGGAAATTTAAGGTAAGAAATTTACTACTTGAAAAAGACTTTATATATATATATATATATAATGTCAAGATTCGAACTTTTAAATTTATTTAAAGTAATCAACGTCTTGTTTTATTTAACTTCATTACCTTACAAAACTTTGATATGTTTCGTTTCGTACATCAAAACTTGGATCTTTGTCATTGTTTTTATGCAACCTTTGTAGATTCTTTAATTTTTCTTACACAATAAAAAGCACTTATCAATTAACTTTATGGATTTATTAAAATTTTGTTTCCATTATCACATTTGCATGTGAATGTACTTTCCCGAAGTGAAAACTCACGTGAGTTTTGCTATACCAAGTCACAAGATCACTCTTCTGCAAAAGGATAATTTATAAAAAAAATTTATTAAAATTATAAAAAAACAAAAAAAAACATATTTAAATATAGTTTGACAAGTATTTAAACTAGCAGAGATTAAAATTATTATTAGATAAAAAAATTTAAGGAACACAGACTCCTCTCGGCTCTCCTATTAAAACTCACATATCAATATCTACAATCTTTTTTTTATGCTAAATAATGATATTTTCTGTATTAAAATATAATTATTAAATTTTGAAAAGAAAAAAAAAAGGGATTTTACAAGATTTTCATGTAGGTCTGTCTTTGTCTTGCCTTTGCAACCGTATGGGAAAAATATATTTCAAGCAAAGATATATACATAGGAATATGTCACGGGAAATATTTCTGAATTCAGTAGAGTACTATTTCTGTCCCTTGGCTCTAAAATACAATACTTATTCGAATTATCGTTTTGTTTTTTTTTTTATTCCGTCACATGTTATATGTTGAGAGATCTTTCGATTTTGTCGGAAGAAATGTCGTTTCTTTTAAAGTATGGTAGAATTTTAGTTTTTAAAAATATATTTAAAGGATAATTATTAAAACTACACATGAACTTTAACGATGTACAATATGATATACAGACTTTGATTTGTGCAGAGTTTTGATTTGATTCAATTTTTACAAATTAAAAAAAATATTGACTTAGCATCAGTTTACGTTTACGCAAATAATTATATTTATTCAATATGAAAATAAATGATGTATTTTTAAAATGTGTATAATTGAATAAAATCAAAATTTTATGTATGCAATTGAACCAAAATCTGAGTTTTACATGTGCAATTGCATAAAATCATAGTTTATGTACCACATTGCAAATTTGACCAAAATTCGTACGTAATTTTAACATTTATCCCTATATTTAGAGACTACTCGATATAATAATATTTTCTCTTTATTACCGGTGGCATATCCACATGTATGGTCGGGTGGGTTTGTGCTCATCCTAAATTTTTTAAAATTCACACATTTGACTTCAATTTTCTTAATTTTTATGAATTAGTTCTTAAATTTTATGACTTGTGCCCACCCTAAAATTTTGAGATTTTTATGACTTGTTCTCACCCTAAAATATTTTGATTTGTGGCCACCACAAAAAAAAATTCCTGGATCTGCCATTGTTTATTACATTGCAAATAATAAATAAAATTATAAACCATCTAATGAAAATTATTCGATACGCATATTGTGTAGTCTTTAAAGTATACACCTATTTATGTTTTAGGGTACATACATTAATTTATGGCTCAGGAGTTTAGTTTGTAAAGTTCATGTTTAGAATTTAAGGTTTAATTCCAGACTTAGATTTTAATTTTTTAAGAGTAAATATGTACGTTTGTATAATTTTTTTACACAACATACATATGTATCAAAAGATTACTCAACCATCTAATGGAACGAAACGCGTAAACATTAACAAATATTATAGCGCATAATTTAGAATCATTAATTTTTTTTTTTGATTAAATAGAGAGGTATCTCATGTCGGGATTCGAACTCATACAGGATTGGACAATATGAACATCCTTAACCACTAGGCTAATTAGTTGATTTAAGAATCATTAACCTTTAATTAGGGTTTAACGTGGCACTGGCATTATTTAATTAATCTTCCATACTAGTATCTATTTATGAATCACGTGAACATAATTAATATTAATCAAATCCAAGAGAGAATTTTCTAAATCTCCAACTTTTTGGTAACTAACATTCACCCATCACACTCAATCAAATGGATCTTCAGTAATATTCGAACATTGATTCTTATTAAAGTATACAATGAATATTCAACCAACCGGATCAATTCGTGTTGGACTATGACAATAAGCGTGTATGATTTTTCGCATCAATAAAATCGTACGTTGCTGATAAAAAAATAGTGTTGGACTCATCAAACACAGTCGAGCTAGGGTTTAAGTATTTTTTATATAACCACCGATATTTGATCTATTAGTCGACTAATCTGAATCAAGTACTACAACGACCCAATAATAGTAACCCTTCCAATCCAATTTGTTCTATTCATAACGTTAGGACTCGAATCACTTATCTTTAAGAGAATTAACGTCTTAATTAAATCGAAAATATAAGTGCATGGATTTTAGAAAGTTGAAAAAACCCTAAAAACTAAAAGAACAAGTTAATGGAAGGCAAGAGACAAGGTTGGCGCAGGTTTATGTATGGAGAGCATTGTTTTGTTGCAATGATTAAGGGCACACATGTGAATAGGTGGGTACATGGTCTGTCGCTGTGGAATGGAGACAGTGCTGGAGTCTTTTGCAAACTCGTCCAAACTAGCTATATAGCTCCCCTTGTGCATATCATCAAATGGAAGAAAAAAACCAAACAAAAACAACAACAAAAACAAACTCATGTTTCTGATTCAACCATATATACAAACATCTCGTGACATGTTCATTGGACAATGGCTAACGATTGATCAGAAATTCTCCTATTGCTTCTCGACTGCTTCCCGATGCTGCAGATCCATTTCAGATCACTTGGTTATCTCATTTATGGTTACCTAGCTTAGGTTTCCATAGGTGTTCATTTTCCTCTTCGAAATAATTAGATTAAACTCGGATTCTTTTAGGACCCATTTTCTAACTTCACAGCTTCAGTATTTTCTCAAGTGACAAACTGACAATCTTATAAGTTAGTGGTTGTACCTTATTGTTTTAATTGTATGTTTCTTAACAAAACAATGAAAAATAATGTGTTTGACAAAGTTTGATCATGTTTCTATGTTTGTTAATTGAATATTAAATTAATTGTTCAAAGTAATACATGTACTTTTATTCTGTAGGGACCCATTTTGAGTTTTCGCTCAGGACCTCGAAAATGTCCGAGTTAGCTCTGTTCAACATCATTCAAAGGCATTGTGCATCGAATAATTTTCATGTCCGAAAATTTCCGAAACAGCTTTGTTCAACATCATTCAAATGCATTGTGCATAGAATAATTTTCATGTGTGTATGTATGTATGTATGTATGATTGTTGAGAGAAAAGAATGGCACGTGTGGAGAGAGAGGAGGAAGGGGAAGAGTATAAAAACAAAGTCTCCCGTGAGGAGTGTTTGGAGGCATTCCCATATATCACAAAACTAAAACATTCATCCTTTTGTTTCACTTCTTTCGATGGCCATTTCTTTCACTTCCACTCCCCTTCACGAGAGACCTCATCATATGTGCATTTTCCATCAATTACCCTCTAAGATGGAAGAGTATGAAGGCAAGTGATATACATACACAATTATGATCACAAGAATACAACAACGTTAAATACTTAACGAAATAGTTTCGTCATTATTTTAGTCCTACACGATTTAACGAGATTAGTCTCTGTTTATATCATTAAAAGAGATAGATGAGGGATGAGACTAGCTAGTGTGATTCTTTGCTTTGTTAATGACCATGTACTCCCGAGGAGAGAATCCATGGTCTAACCTTATAGAAAATACTATGTAGAATGACAATCATGAATCTTGAATATGGACCGTAAAATAAGCATGGAAGATATGTATCGGTAAAGTTCGAATCCTGTCCCTCCCCCAATTAGAAGGGGCAAGGTGGTAAAATGAGAGGGAATCTATGTTATATTATATTGGGAAGCAAACAGGAGGGATCCTATATAGATTTGAGACCTCATCCCCTCTCAGAGCATCACAGAGAGTTGAAAAAACAAAGAGAAATTACATAAAATCATACACCAAAAGAAAAGAAGAATGGTTTCTAGGGAGGACAAGAGAGCAGCACTGCATGAGAAGCTTCAACTTCTTCGTTCCATTACAAATTCTCATGCTGTAAACCCCTTTGTTTTGCTTTCATTGCCTTCCCTTTCTATATATGTACATACATATATATATTCACTATTCTTCCTTGTGCAGGTGAATAAAACAACAATCATTGTGGATGCATCAAAGTACATTTCTGAGCTGAAACAGAAAGTGGAAAGACTGAATCGAGATATATCAGCTGCTCAATCTTCAAATCATCAAAATCCATTGCCTATGGTCACAGTAGAAACCCTAGAAAAGGGTTTTCTTATAAATGTGTTTTCAGAAAACAGCTGCCCTGGTCTGCTTGTTTCATTACTCGAAGCCTTTGAAGAACTGAGTCTTAATATTCTTGAAGCTAGGGTTTCTTGCACCGATAGCTTCCGATTACAAGCTGTTGGTGGTGGTGAAGTAAGAATCTCAATTCATCTCTGCACCAGTGACGGGCATAGGGGTTTAATAAAAAATTTCTAAATCATATACGAATTTCAAATTTTCAAGAGGGCGACTGCCCTCTCGAGCCCCCTCAGTCAATTCCTGCTTCATACCTCAATTGCAGAAGATTTTGTGTGTTTGATATATGTATTTGTTTTTGGCAGGATGAAGAACAAAATGAATCAATTGACGCACAGGTGGTGAAACAAGCAGTGTTGCAAGCTATTAAGAATTGGAGTGAGAGTGGTGATCAACAAGAGTAAAACAAAGTTTTGTTGCTTATCTATCTATTAATCATCTTTGCCATGCATCTTGTTTTTCTTTTTTCATGTACCTTATTGGCAATGTCGATTTATCAAAAAAATTAATCCCAGATTTGATATTGGAACAAACTTTAGTGAATGTTTACTAAACTCAATACGAGATGTTCCAAACTTGATATTTGCTGAATCAACCGTACTAAACTCGAGTTTTATAAATTTATTTTAGGGTCAAATATATTGTTACTCACCGAATTTAGGGTGCATTCGTTTTGGTCCATCGAAAAATTTCCATTGCATTAACTAAACTTGTAATCTGTTTTTATTACGGTCGCTAAACTTTAAATTCACTTTCATTATGGTCGTTGCCGTTAAAAATGATGGCGTGCTATTTTAAAATCTTTTTCCCTAACAAGAACCTTAATTTTCCATTTACATCCAGCACCAAAGCCAAAATTTTGATGAATGGGGCCGTCATTAATCAATCTCAATAGTGAAATGATTTGTTTGGTCATAAGATTAATGTATTTTGGTTTCAAGTTGAGTTGACGGTTAATCATCGGATCAACTTGAAACTAAACTATGCAAAACGAATCTTTTCCACTATTGGGATTGACCGACGACTATTCCCTTTCTCAGAATTTCGACCTTGGTGGTTTAATGTAATTTAGGAAATTAGGATTCTTTTGGAGAAGGAGATTTTAACGTGACATGACAACAGTTCTTAATAGGAGTTGACGGTAGTGAGAATAATGAATGAAAACTAAAAAGTAAGTGATTATAATGAAAATTTTCCTATTTCAATTACCAAAGTAATAGTGCTCTAAAAGTTTAGTAGTGTAGTTTACCCTTCATTTATCATAATGCATATATTTCTTGTTAGGGCTAAGGCAATATGCATATATATAGTTTTACAAATAACAGCGAGATTATATCAGAAAACTAACTTTAAGGGATAAAAATCTTCTACCTTTTTTCGGTGTCTTTATTTATGTCTCAACATTAAAAAAATACTACAAAATTAAATTGTAAGCCTTAACTCTAAATTCTAAATCCTAAACCCTACACCCTAAACCTTAAAAAATGCACTCTACCCTAAATTCCCTAAACTCTAACATAGAACCCTAAACCCTAAATCTTACATCTAATTTTGAACGTTAGAGCATAAGTAGAGGCACCGAAAAGAGATAGAAGATTTCCGTCCCAAGTTAAGATGTTCCTTCATGCACTATTATTCCAAATCGCGTCCACAACTCTTTAGCACTCGGACAGTCCCGTAGGGGCATTCAGTATGCACCATGGTCTCTTGCACCTGATTACATAACTTGCATGTTTCGATATCCAAAACCGTAGCAGGGCCGGCCCTGCTCACTATTTATATTTTTTAAGGGTTAATTACTAGAATAGTCATTTGTGTTTCCTCCCAGTACAGAGTTGGTTACCGATTTAAAAAAACGACCAGTAAGGTCACTTACATTTTCGGGGAGTAAACTTTTGGTCACTCAGTCGTTTGTTGCCGTTAAACATTGACGGCTTGCTGACCTGACAGCGAAAAAATAAGGATAAACTACTGCAATGGCCACTAATGTAACCCCCTCGTCCCGGCCTGACCGGATGACCGGTCCGAGTGAGCCACACGGGGAAAACCGAGTGAAACCCGTTAAGGTTCCCTTCGGTTAGCAACCCTATATTTTTCTTTTTTTATTTTAATCTTGCCTAGATGAACATTAAGTCCTATGTGATTCACAACAGCAGAAAACATTCAAGGGAAAAACACATTCGAACCACGACCATACATATCAGTCTATTTTTAAGCTTATAGGACAGCCAGTATTGATACCCTTGGTTAGGGTATTGATACCCTGGTATTGATACCCCTGGTTAGGGTATCAATACCAGCGTATCGATACCCCTGAGTTTCACTCGGTTTTCCCCGTGTGGCTCACTCGGACCGGTCATCCGGCCAGGCCGGGACGAGGGGGTTACAACTAAAGTTTTTCTCATGTACATTTTTGCTCCCTAATTTTAAAAAATAAACATTATGGTCAATACTGAAAAGGTTTCTTTATAATTTCACCCTTGAATTTTTAAAAATTCATTTTTCAACCCTAAAACTTTACAATCAATTAGTACAATAATATTACAAAGGCTTAAATGAAAAATAGGTGCTCAAAGTATAACCTTTTAAATTTTAGATGCCCAAATTGCTCCTATTTAATAACTAAACTTTCAAATTGCTCTTATTTTTTCACTCTGATTATGTTATTATTATTATTATTATTATTATTATTATTATTATTATTATTATTATTATTATTATTATTATTATAACAAGACATAATTTTTTATTATTGTTAAATTAAAAATAATTTAAACATAAAATAAAATCATTTTTATTATTATTAAATTTAAAATATATATTTTTTTAAAAAAATACTTCTTAGAATAATTTAGGTGTCTAAAGTATTTTTAAAAAATAGGTGCCCAAAGTATCCATAGCTACAATTTTAGGTGCCCAGTTGTTAAATGGGTGTTAAAAACAATTGTCAACCAATCGATGCTTGACACGCGACATTAATTTTATTTTTCTTTTAAATTTTTTAATGGAAAATACTCAGATTTTTCAATTTTTTTATAAAATCTCAAAATTTCACAAGCTTCAAAAAACAGTCCCTAAATCCCTAAAAATTCCAAAACTTCCGCCGTCGATTGTCGCCGCTTCAGTCACCGTCGCTGACCACACCCACTTGGTCGCCGGACCAAGGCGACCATTTCCCCTAATACGAAGTCGCCGGAAACGCCCAACGTCGTGCAGCCGAATGTCAAACACGAACGTCGATATTTGTTATTTGAGGCCTAATTTTTTAAATACTTACTTTTATAGGCTCATTTTTTCATATAAATTTCTCTTAAAATTTATATTTTTTAATATTTGTTATTAGAGTTTTTTTTTCAATACTTGTTATTTGAGGCCTAATTTTTTAAATACTTGCTATTATAGCTCATTTTTTCCTGAAATTTGTTATTAGGATATACTCTTAAAATTCAAATTTTCAATATTTGTTAGGGAATGCTCTTAATTTTTTTCAATATTTGTTATTAGAGGTCTAAATTGTTCAACACTTGTTATTTGTGGTCCATTTTTTTTAATATTTGTTATTTGAGGTTCAAAATTTTCAATACTTGTCATTAGAGGCTCATTTTTTAAAATATTTCCTATTAGGGGTATAATCTTAAAATTATTATAATTTTTTCAATAATTGTTATTAGGGGTCTACTATTAAATTTTATTTTTTAATATTTTTGTTAGGGTCAATATTTTTCAATAATTGTTATAAGAGGTTGTAAAACCTAATCTTTGATTTTGATATAACAAATATTTCAAGGGCCAATTTGCAAAGAAAAATAAATTTTTAAGTACATAAGTTTCTCAAAAACTGACAAGTAAAATTATACAAAAATTGTTTAAAGTTAAAACACAATCCCTATGAATTTTCCTAAGTGTTTTTCCAAGCCAAAAGATTAATTTTTGCACGACTCTTTCGATACACCTTAAAGTGTTTCGAAACAGGTATTTATAGTTTCAAAATGATTCTAAACGGAAGAAAATGTTTCGATGCGGTAGTTTCGAAACGACTCAATTTGTTTCGATGCGAGGGTTGTGAAAATTCAAACTGAGCATTAAATGAGTCGATCGTTGCTTGTTAGAAATCGTTTTATTGAAAATCAGTTATGTGTTTCGAAACGCTTAAGGATGTTTCGAAACGGGTGTTTTACAGTTTCAAATCGTTTCGGTACGAGCCTAACTCATTTCGATACGGCCTCTTAAATACTCCCAACAACTCTTTTTGTTTTTGTCACGTTTTGATACAAGGCATGTCGTTTCGGTACATGTAGTTGCAGAACAACATTTATGGTGGGAAGATGAAGTCCCAACGGCTATATTTATGATGTCAACCACCCAAACGGCTAGATATCAATGAGAATGTATAAAAACAAGCATTTTAAGCACCACCAACAACTATTGAACCCAAAAGAATCATCCAAGCATCAAATCCAAATTCTTGTTAGTGTCAAATTTTACCCAACTCAATTGTGTCTTCATTATAATTTTTCTATTGAGGGTTTGGGGTGTGATTGATTATAATTGGGTAAACAATTAGCCTTTGAGAGGTACAATCAAAGTTTGCCTATTTTCTTTTGTATTAGAGTGATATTGGATCAATCTTTGGGTAGAGAGATTGATCGATTTGTAAGGTTTCCTCCTAAGCCGAGAAAAAGGGACGGATTCAAGTTAGTGAATTGTTGAAATCTTCAGTAGGGTGCTGAGGTAGTGGATATAGAGCTTGTTCGAAGCTTGAACCACTCTAAAATTGTCTTGTCTTCATTTTTACATTATCTTTTTGCACCCTTCAATTTTTATTCCACCAATTCACCACCTCTTGGTGTTTAGCCATCGTTTGATCAACTCAACAATTGGTATCAGAGCTACACTCATTGGAAGGATTAACACCCTCTTGAGTAGATCTTGGAAAAGTTTGATCAAGCACACTTCAATCGACATCTTGCTATGGCATCCACCTCCGGCCAAAACCTCTACGAGTCTCTATGCATCACCAAACCACCATTCTTCAATGGGGATAACTATCCTTATTGGAAGAACTAGATGTGGCTCTTCATCAAATCAAACGACTACATAGTGTGGGATGTGGTAGAAGACGGTCCTACTATTCCAATGAAGAGAGATGGTGAAGGAAGGCTTGTTTCGAAGACCAAAGCCAAAATGAACGATGAAGATAGAAGAATTTTGCAAGTCAGCGAAAAAGCCATGCACATATTCTTTTGTGCTCTCGGTTCCGACATATACTCAAAGGCGTCTTCAATCGAAAGTGCTAAAGAAGTGTGGGACACCCTAGAGACTACATATGAAGAAACAAATGACGTCAAGGAGACGAAGATCGGGTTGCTAAATTTGAGTTATGAAAACATCAAAATGGAAGCCGGTGAAAGTGTTTCCAAGATGTTTAATCGGTTCTCGGTCATTGTCAATGGACTAAAGGGCTTCAATAAAGTTATTCCCAAAGATAAGCTAGTCCAGAAGCTACTCTACTCTCTTCCAGAGTCTTGGGATGGCAAGAGGACGACCATCATCGAAGCTCAAGATTTGAAATTATGAACCAAGGGAGAGAAGAAGAGAAGAAGAAGGAAGAGAAAGAGGTTGAAAACAAGAAGCTAGGAATCACACTCAAAGCATCATACAACGAAAGCGATTCTAGTAAGGAGGAGGACGAAGAGATGGTCATGTTGGCCAAACGATTCACTCGATTCATGAAGTCCAATCGAGGAAGAAAATTCAATAGAAGAATGGACTTCAAGAATAAAGGAAACAAGGAAGAAAGGGATCAACTCATTTGTTATGAGTGCAAGAAACCCGAACATATCCGAACCGATGACCCTCAATTGAGGAAGAAGAGCTTTGGAAAGAAGAACGAGCTCAAGGCTCAAATGGCAACTTGGAGTGACGAGGAGTCATCCGAGGAAGAGTAGGAAGTGGCCAATCTTTGCCTCATGGCCCTTGAGGAGGATCACATGGTAAACTCTAACTCATCTCTTACTTATGATGAATTATATGATGAATATGATGAGTTACAAAATATTTATGAGGAATTGGTTGAGAAATACAAAGAGTCTATTTTGAAAAACAAGAAAACTATTTCCGATTTGAAAAATCAAAATGAGTCTCTTTCAAAAACCAATTCAGAATTGGAAAAGAAGGTTTTGTGTTTGATTAATCTTTCAAATGATCTCAAAAAGAAAAATCTTGATTTAGAAAAACTTCTTTCCGATTTTCAAGACTATCACACCAATGAGGTAGAAAATCTCAAAACTTCTCTTATCATTGGGAAACATATTTTTGAAAAAGGAAGTTCTTCAAAAACCCAATATGTTAAGAGAAAACCATTTTACCCCAAACAAATAGGCTTTCAAAAACAGTCCAAAGTTAAAAGAATTAGGAGTGTATGGGTTCCTAAGGAACTCATTGTTTCTAATAATTTAAATGATATTGCTTCTTGGATTCCTAAGGGAACCAAGCTTTTGGGAGCTAACACTCATGAACCCAAAATGATTTGGGTACCAAAATCAAGGAACTAATTTTGTTTGTAGGGGAGCATTGCTACAAGGCCAAAGCTCCAAGTCAAAACACTTGGTACCTTGATAGTGGATGCTCAAGACATATGACCGGAGACAATAGTAGATTCAAGGAGCGCAAGCCAAAGCATGGTAGAGTAGTGACATTTGATGACAACTCCAAAGGCCATATTGAGGGTATTGGCTCCATTAGTAACCACTCTTCCATATTCATTGAAAATGTCTTATATGTCAATGGTCTTAAGCATAATTTATTGAGCATTAGTCAATTATGTGATAAAGGTTTTAATGTTCTCTTTGATAAAAATGGTTGCAAAAAATAAATATTAAAACAAATCAATTGATGCTCATAAGGCATAGGATAGGCAATATCTATGTGGTGCATTTAGATGACATACATTCATCTCATGCATGTTTAGCTGCACATGATGAGAATGATGCATGGTTGTGACATAGACAACTTGGGCATGCTAGCATAAGTGTTTTAGAAAAAATAGCTTCCCAAGATCTAGTTAGATGTTTACCCAAACTAAAATTTTCATTAAATAAAATTTGTGATGCATGTGCTAAGGGTAAACAAAAGAGAATTTCATTTAAACTCATTAATGATGTTTCAACTAGTAGGGTATTGCAACTAATCCACGTGGATTTATTTGAGCCAATTAGGAATATGAGCTTGGGTGGTAAATCTTATGCTTTTGTGCTTGTTGATGACTTTTCTAGATACACTTGGGTTCTATTCTTAAGTACTAAGGATGAGGCTTTAGAAAATTTTATTACATTTACAAAATTACCCAAAATGATCTTGATCATAAAATTTCACACATTAGAAGTGATCATGGAACCGAATTTCAAAATATGGGTTTTGAATTTTTTTTTAATGAAAATGGTATTAGCCATAATTTTTTGGCTCCTCGAACTCCTCAACAAAATGGGGTAACTAAGAGGAAAAATAGAACTTTAGAAGAAATGGCTAGGACTATGCTTTGTGAAAACAACTTACCTAAGTATTTTTAGGCGGAAGCCACTAATACGACTTGTTATATCATTAATATAGTAATGATTAGGCCTATTTTGAAGAAAACACCTTATGAGATTTTAAAATCCAAAAAGCCTAACATTAGCTATTTTCACCCATTTGGTTGTAAATGTTTTGTTTTAAACAATGGGAAAGACAACTTAGATAAATTTGATGCCAAAAGTGATGAAGCAATATTTTTTGGTTATTCCCTAAAGTCTAAAGCCTATCGTGTATTTAATAAAAGAACTTTGGTTGTTGAAGAGTTTATACATGTTGTTTTCGATGATAACCTCCTTCCGAGGGAGGATTCTTGTGATGATGGTGATGTAGGGATCATTGAAGCCATTGATGGAGGGAAAACATCAAAGGTGGATGAGATTCCAACCAAAGAAGAAGAACCACAAGATCCACCTCTAGAATCATTGCAAGACATGTCTCTTGAAGAAAAGGAAGTAAGCTACCCAAGGGAGTACAACTATGTCAAAGGTGGTGAAATCTTGGGTGATCCATCCAAGGGGGTAACCACTCGATCTTCTCTTAAACTCTTGAACAATGTTGCATTTATTTCATGCATTGAGCCTAAAAATATCAAAGAAGCGTGAAAATATGATTTTTAGATTTTGGCCATGCAAGAAGAATTAAATCAATTTGAGAGAAGTAAAGTATGGACATTAGTTGACAGTCATAGTAATCAATCTACTATAGGAACTAAATGGGTCTTTAGGAATAAACTAGATGAGAGTGGTAACATAGCGAGGAAAAAGGCTAGGCTTGTTGCTCAAGGTTACACTCAAGAAGAGGGAACTGATTTCAATGAAACTTATGCACCCGTAGCTAGAATGGAAGCAATTAGGATGCTCCTCACATTTGCATGTTATAATGAATTCAAGCTTTTTCAAATGGATGTCAAAAGAGCTTTCTTAAACGGTTTTATAAATGAAGAAGTGTATGTGGAATAACCACCCGGTTTTGAAGATCCAAAAATTTCCAAAACATGTTTTCAAACTAAAAAAAGCTTTATATGGTTTAAAACAAGCTCCAAGAGTTTGGTATGAAAGACTTTCAAACTTTTTGGTTGAAAAAGGTTTTGAAAAAGGAAATGTTGACACCACACTTTTCATTAAAAGAAATGGCAAAGACATATTAGTAGTTCAAATTTATATTAATGATATTATTTTCGGTTCTACTAATGAGCTGCCTTGTCAAGATTTTTCTAAGTTGATGGAAGGTGAATTCGAAATAAGCATGATGTAGGAGCTCTCATTCTTTTTGGGACTCTAAATCAAGAAAATGAAGGATGACATCTTCATCTATCAAGCTAAGTACATCAAAGACATGCTCAAGAAGTTTGGCTTGGAGCATGTGAAGCCTCAAGCTATTCTAATGAGCTCATCCATAAAGCTTGACAAAGATGAAGGAGGTAAGTGTGTTGATTCCAAGATTTACCGTTCTATGATTGGATCTTTGCTCTACCTTTCCGCAAGTATACTAGATATTATGTTTAGTATTTGCTTGTGTGCTAGGCTTCAAGCTAGTCCTAGAAAATCACACCTTATAGCCGTTAAGAGAATTTTTAGGTACCTTAGAGATATATCGTATTTAGGTCTTTGGTACCCTAGAGATTCATCTTTTAACCTTCATGCATATTCGGATGCGGATTATGAGGGATGCAAAATAGATAGGAAAAGTACCTCCAGAACATGTCAATTTTTAGGTAGTATGCTCATATCCTGGTTCTCTAAGAAACAAAATAGCGTAGCCTTATCTACCACCGAAGCGGAGTGCGTATCCTTAGGGAGTTGTTGTGCTCAAGTCCTTTGGATGAAGCAACAACTCGTAGATTATGGTGTTCAAATAGATACCATACCCCTTAGATGTGACAACACTAGTGCCATTTGTCTCACTAAGAATCTCACCCAACACTCTAGAACCAAACAATAGGAATAAGACATCATTTCATTATGGATCATGTCTTTAAAAATGATGTTGTTCAAGAATATGTAGACACCTTAAACCAACTAGCGGGCATATTTACCATACCTCTAGATAAGGAGCGTTTTTTGGACCCTTAGGAGAGAGTTAGGTTTAACAAGCCTTTCTTAACCTTTTAGGGCCTTTTTATACAAAATTTTCTTGAATCCATTTTAATTCTCATGCTTATGTGTTTTTGATCTTATTTGCATCTATACTTGTAGTTAGGGGGAGTATGTACTTATTTTTGCCTATAGATATTGTTCATTCATCATGATCATGCATTTAGAATCGATTTTTCTGCTACTTTGTGCCAAATCTACACATTCTAGCACATGTGTATCGAAACGGGTCTCCCTGTTTCGATACGGGCTACCTCTATAGGAGGACATGGACTTTAACGGTATCAAAATGGCCTAAAAATGTTTTGATACGATTTGCCACTGGAAAATCAAGTTTCAAAACGGTCGGAAGTGTTCCGATATGCCTGTTTCGATATGACAATAACCCATATCGAAACGCGTATCTGCAACAGCCTCTATTTAAGGAGTTTCCTTCTTTAAATCAAATTTTATCAAAACCAAAACTCCTAAAAACCTAACCCTAACTTTTCCTATAAATATTCACCAAACCTAAACGTTTTCACACAAATCTTGAGGGTTATTGATCTTCAACTCAAAACTAAGCAAGCTTCACCAATCATGTGCTTGATCATCCATCCATTCTTCTATATTCTAAAATCAAGGTATTTTTCTAATGTATCTTTCTTTTCAATTTTCGTTCAAAATATATGATGTAATTATGTTATTTTTGTAAATAATATTTCCTCATACTATGGGTTTTGAAGTTTTTACAAAATATTTTAAAAATTCGAATTTTTTTATTCGAATATAAATTTTATTAATTGTATCCTTTTTATCTGTTTTTCAAAAAAATTACAAATTTTTTATTAATGTATATTCTTCTAAACTATATTGTATAATCTCAAACCTTGATTATAATATTTCCATTGGATTTAATGTGGATTTTTGTGCATACATTTATTTTTCTTGCTTGCTTAATTTTTAGGCTTTACAAATGGCATCCAAGAAGAGAAAGATTGAAGAAGTGGGTGAAGGATCTCACGAAGAAAACACCGCTCGCCCAAACCTATCTATTCTCTTCCAAAAGAGTCTCAAAACCAACGAAGCACGTCTCAACTTTAAGATCTTTCAAGACCACATTATTCGACGTTAGCGTATTGTTGATATCTCTTTTCTTGATTCCGACTATTTTCAATTTAAATATCTTCATCTTTTACAACGTTGGAAGTTTATGACTTTTTACCCATACCCGACATCCTTTACCGTAACCTTGTTTTTCATTTTTATGCGAATGCCCGGTGTGTGAATAATTTCGACCATTCCCAAGTCATTGCCATTGATTCCTTCCTCATGGGAAAAAAGATTCGAATTGAGCCCTTGACCTTGGTCAATCTCTTAAGCCTTGAAGATAAAAGAATTGAAGATGAGAACTCACTTGGCCCTCAAACCGGATCGGTCAATTCTTTAGAAGCTCATAACCGTTTTCTCCATCTAATGATTTCGTGGTGGTTTCGCCCTTCCGGAGGCAAGTTTGCTCACATTCGCCAAGTATATGACTTTTGGCTCAAGTGCTTCCAACAAGAGCAACAACCAAACCTTGTGAAGATTATGTTTGTCGAGATGGTTCACTTGGTTAAGCACCGCAATTCTGACTTCATCACATCATTCACCTATGAGACTACTTTAAGCTACATCTTTTCTAAATCTGGGATTGATTGCTCTTATGGTTTTCCGGAGTCTCTCAAGGAAAAGCTCAGTGAGACCACTCTCACACGGTCAATTTTTCGCTTCATCGATGCTGAATGGGTTCATGTGGCAAGAGGCCCTCCGATTGATGCTCCACCTCAAGCCCAACTTGCTCCTCCAACCAATGATGCTCTTATGACCTTCTTTAATGAGCAATTCACCAGCTTGCGCACCGACATCACCTCCGGATTTGCTGCCATCGACACTCGTTTTACATCTTAATTTGGAGAATCGTGTTCTTGGTTTTGAAAATCGTCTCCCTTCTTTTGAGACTCAACAAGCCTCTATGGATCTCTCCTTCACCGGGTTCTATGGTGAATGAAGGCAATTTAGAATGAGTCAAGAGGAAGACAAAGATGATGAAGAGCCCTAGTCTTGCATTGCATCTCATATCATGTCATTTAGGACTTTATTTATTATGCACCTATCTATGTTTTTAGGACCTATGCTTTAATTTTCTAGTTGTTTGAATTATGCTATTATGATTGAGTTTGGATTTTAATTTGCTTTGGATTTATGCTATAAATGACTATTATGTTGTTTGCTTTAATGTTACATCTTTTATTTCTCATTGGATACTATGTGATTTTGATCTAACAAAAAGGGGAGAAGTGATTGTAGGCCAATTTTTTTATTTGAAAACTTAATTTTTGAAAACCTATATTAAATTGAGGGGAGTAAGCTTTTCAAAAATTTTAAAACTTAAAAATTTATATTTGGTTTTGTTATATCAAAAAGGGGGAGATTGTAAAACATAATCTTTGATTTTGATATAACAAATATTTCAAGAACCAATTTGGAAAGAAAAATAAATTTTTAAGTACATAAGTTTCTCAAAAACTGACAAGTAAAATTATACAAAATTTGTTTAAAGTTAAAACCCAATCCCTATGAATTTTCCTAAGTGCTTTTCCAAGCCAAAAGATTGATTTTTGCACGATTGTTTCGATACACCTTAAAGTGTTTCGAAACAAGTATTTACAGTTTCAAAATCTTTCTAAACGGAAGAAAATGTTTTGATACGGCAGTTTCGAAACGGTTCAATTCTTTTCGATACGGGGGTTGTGAAAATTCAAACTGAGCATTAAATGAGTCGACCGTTGCTTGTTAGAAATTGTTTTATTGAAAATCAGTTATGTGTTTCGAAACGGTTAAGGATGTTTCGAAACAAGTGTTTTACAGTTTCAAATCGTTTCGGTACGAGCCCGACTCGTTTCGATGCGACCTCATAAATACTCCCAACGGCTCTTTCTGTTTTGGTCACGTTTCGATACAGGGCATGTCGTTTCGGTACGGGTAGTTGCAGAACAACTTTTATGGTGGGAAGATAAAGTCCCAACGGCTATATTTATGATATCAACCACCCAAACGGCTAGAAATCAATGAGAAGGTATAAAAGCAAGCATTTTAAGCACCAACAACAACTATTGAACCCAAAAGAATCATCCAAGCATCAACTCAAAATTCTTAAGCCTTTTAGTGTCAAATTTGTACCCAACTCAAATGTGTCTTCATTGTAATTTTTCTATTGAGAGTTTAGGGTGTGATTGATTGCAATTGGGTAAACAATTAGCCTTTGAGAGGTAAAATCAAAGTTTGCCTATCTTCCTTTTTATTAGAGTGATATTGGATCAATTTTTGGGTAGAGAGATTGATCGATTTGTAAGGTTTCCTCCTAAGCCGAGAAAATGGGACGAATTCAAGTTAGTGAATTGTTGAAATCCTCAGTAGGGTGCTGGGGTAGTGGATGTAGAGCTTGTTCGAAGCTTGAACCACTCTAAAATTGTTTTGTCTTCATTTTTTACATTATCCTTTTGCACCCTTCAATTTTTATTCCACCAATTCACCCCCTCTTGATGTGTAGCCATCGTTTGATCAACTCAAAAGAGGCTCAATGTTTTTTAATATTTGTTATTATGGTCATACTCTTAAAATTTATTATTTTTAATATTTATTATCAGAAACTTATACTTAAAATTCAATTTTTTCAACAATTATTATTAGGGGTGTAATTTTTCGATTTGCCACATACCTCCAAAATCTCAGGACCTAGTCGGTAAAAAAGAGCTTCATGACCAACTCTCCAACCAAACTGCTTGTTAAGGTATTCATTTTGGCCGATTGTCGCCACAACTTGGACTGGCCAAGCGTAAAGTGAGCATGCTGCAGCAACCAATGATACCCCGATTGCGTGGAATAGATGCACATCGAGTGATGACTCCATACAATAGTATCCTCTCGGACGGGTGATACATGGCAGATAAGTACCACTTTCGCGTCCACAACGGCAAATACCTGCCTAATCAGGGCAGACGCAGAATTTTATAATAAAGTATAAATCTGTAAAACTTTAAAGGGGCGAAAATAAATTTTTAATAAAAAATTTCAAAATTATATACGAATTTCAAATTTTTAAGGGGTGCATAATTGGCAATATATCCACTGAAGTTGATGTTGTGATACATCAGATCAATGCTGCATTTGGATTGAAGGATCTGGTTCGTCTTGGTTTTATTCTGGGCATGAAAATACAGCAGCGTTCTGAAGGATTGTTTTTGAATCAAAAGAAGTATGTATCAGATTTAATGTTAAAAACATGAATGACAAAGGCTCACCACTTTTACACCTCCCCATTTATCAACGTGCATACGGACAATGCTGTCGTATCCAACCCTGCAGAAGAAGTCATTAACTAGCTGTTGTTTTTCTTTATAGATACTACTCCAAACATACGATGGCTTGTCTCCCAGCTTAACATCAAGAACCTACCCATTTGGAAAGTAACCGAGAAGACAAGACCTTGTAGCAAATAGAGTTCTGATCATGCATAAAAAGCCTCCATACCTAGAAATTGATGTGTGGTTTTATGTTAAGGGTGCAAAATTTTATACCTAGTAAAAGTATATGGGAATTTAAGATTTGGCTAAAGAACTTCACAATGCTGGCAACAAGGACGTCACCCTAACGAGCATATCTGGTAACACCTTTCTTCTGATTTGCAAGGACTTTGTAAAGAAAAAAAAGTATATCGGCTAGAAGTTTTACTAGGTAAAACTATACGAGAATTTAACATTTATGTTCCTTGTGAAGTTCTGGATCGGTTTGGAGTCAATTAGGGTAGTAGAAGTTTGAGCTTCGTTGATAATTGTCTTTTGGTATTTGGAGTAAAAATCTTATGTACGCTAATCATGCCTCTTTATGTGTCCCATACTAAAAAATACCTAAAAATTAAATTATAAGCCCTAACCCTAATTTCCATATCTTAAAACTTTAAATCCTAAAAAATACATCATGCCCCTAATTTCTTACACCCTAACCTTAAACTTCTACTTTAAACCTCAAACCCCAAACCCTAAACCCACTATTTTAAAATGGAGGCATCAATGGGACATAATTAGGGGTAGACAATTTCTATCATGGTATTTATAGTTACCATTACTCTTCATAGCTTATACTCGTGGTGAAAGAGCCTATATGGGTTATGATAGGGTTCATGGGCGATGTTTTTTTAGTTGGAGTATTTTTGTTTCGAGATACCTTATAGAGACGTGTTTGGTGGTATTTGTAGCATTTTTGTGTCGAATTCAATTTGTTCTATTCTCCGACTCTAAGCTTGATCTTTATCCGAGTAGTAAGAGTTGAATATCAAAGAATGACCAGATATTTTCCTTGGTGAGTTTCCTTTTTTAACTTTTGTTGATGTCGACGGTGTTGAAATTGAATAGGTTTTTGCTAGGTTAATTTTCAGGGTTCAATTTTTGTTATGTGCTTTGTTGCCAGGTTTAGTTATCGGTTAGGGGTGAACCAATATCGAGATTGGTGATATGATATTTTTTTATTTCATTAATTTAGAATTTTATTAATTTAGCTCATGGCTAATGTCATGGCCCGCACCTTAAGGTCAGAGCCCAGTGCATGGCTAATGTCACGGCCCGCACTCTAGGATCAGAGCACAACGGATCCTAGGAAGTTACATTAGGGTCACCGGAGCGACCCACATTAAAAATTTCAAATAAACAAATTGTTAACCATTAAAAATCATAAATCAAATTTTGAATTAAAATACAATTCCAGAAAACATTCAGACTACAAAATAAAAGCTATGATACAGATTGCTAAAACAAGTTTTAGACTCGAATGTAAATCAAGATGTGACATACATGCCCCCTAATTACACATATACCATACTCCGCAAGCAAGCCGAAGAAACTCACATACCGATGTTGACAGCTGCGACATGGTTGATCTTCTAACCTGTGATGGTAAAAACAACGTGAGCTTCGAAAAACTCAGTAATACAACTACCAAGGGATGCTAAAAACACAAGCAGGTGTGGCAAGCTTAACATTCTCATGAAGAACTAGGTAACGATAAGCTCAAATTACGATTCGAGATTTTAGAGGAGTATTGTACCAGAAGGTAACAGAGTTGTTTTTTATTAGAGCACCTGAACCTCAAGATGTGAGTCTAAAGCAGAGATTCAAAAGAGATTCAGATTTCAGAAGTTGAATTAAGGAGTTTAGAGTGGTTCATTAAGCGCGAATTGTAAGTTTACTGAGAGTTCAACTTTAATACATTAATTTAGTAGGGTATACTTAAGAAGAGGTCAGAAAGTTTTATTAACTTACTTAACTACCCTCCAACCGAATCTCCAAAATGCAATTCCACATGAACTGCATATAGAAGGTCTTACCCTAGGCCTGAGGCGTAGGAGCCTACCTAAGGGGATACCTTAGGTCCAGAAAGACTTACCCTAGGCCCGTGGGCATAGGAGCTTAACAGAAAGACTTACCCTAGGCCCATTAGGCTTAGGAGCTTAGGTACAGAAGGACTTACCAGCGCTGAGCCTACAGATCATCATTCATATCCAGATAATATACCACAAATGATTTCAATTTATATTCAGAAGACAATATTGCAGAAAATAAATATCAAATCAAATTTTTATACCCGAAGACATGTATCAAATTCATTTTATTAACATTACTATTATTTCGTATTCAATGTCATATATCAGATATATTTTTCATAACAGAGGTCAGAAATCAGAGAATTGCTTTCCTTTCGTATTACATTATCATACTTTTAAATTTTAAGCTTATTGTCTTGGTTTAGAACAGAAAGTATTTACATATACATGGTACGCGCTTTATGGTCTAATTCATTTCTTAGAGGTACTTGATAGATATCAGAAAGATGACATTTTTCGAATTAGAATGATTTCAGAACGAGGTCCCTACGAATAGAGGAGTTCGATAAGACAGATCGAATTAACATTGAAAGTTGATGCATCAGAAACATTGGGATTTCAGATATATCGAGAGTGATTCGATCGCTAAAGCTTACGAGGGTATTGTTGGTCATTCCGGCCTTTGAAGGGTAATTTGGTAAACTGAACCAACAAGGTATAAATGGTGATGTACAGAATTTAGGAATTCTAATTGCTCATTAAGCTTCTGAGCCCCTTTGATTAATTGAAACCCATTAAGAAAGTATTTAATATCTCATCGAACAGTACACCTCAACCATTCATTTCTCAGAACTGACTACCAAGCAAAACAATAATAATTCGCCTTCACCAATCGTCCACTGAACTTATTACAGAAAATCAAGCATATATTCGAGCGATATTTTCCCAGTGTTCAAACATGTGCATTGTACCCGAACTCATCCCAAAACATCAAATATGCCTTAGGAGAACAGATCCCTTTCATTATTAACTATGTACTTTCCCCAAATAAATAGCACATGCATTCACACGATATTTTCCCTCTATCATCATAGTGTCAGAATCGACCAACTGACATGAGTCGTATTTTACCACTTTTGGAGTCATTACATATGTTTGTCTTTATTGTGATTTCTAATTCCATGTCTTAGAAGTATTCTCCGACATTCTAGTATTCGAGGGTATTTCAGACATTACGATGCTCGAAAACGTTTTAATTATTCAGAGTTTCTCGGTTCTTCCATCTATTCATTCGTTTCAGACCTCGCGGATATATCACATATGTCGGTCGAATGATAATTGATGCCCGAAGAAAAAATATCAGTCTCTAGGGTCATTGTGACCCATCTCGGCCTTATCAGTATATCAAATCCTTTTTAGTCATTTCAATCAGTTCAATCTTTTTCGCCCCATTGCTCAATTCATACATACGAATATTTTTCCGTACATTTATCTTCATCGAATTATTCTGAATTCTTGCAACTCGAGCAATTTACAATCTCGAGGGTTTAAGTCTTGTTACCGTGACATTTTAAAAGTTTGAGGTTTTCAAGTGTATCAGATGTCTTATCGAATTAAGTATAGCTTCTCGGGTTGTGATTATAGTTAGGGGGTATTTTCGTCATTTGTTAATCAAATATGTCCGACATTTATACTTTTAATAAAAGAGATAATCAGACTTAAAAATTTACCGTCTCAATAATCGTGTACTAAACTTGAAAGTCTCTTCAATTTATCAAACCACTTATTCGAGTATTTTTGCCTTGGCCATTATTATTCTTAATTCATAATTGATCGATATAGGCAAAGATAATCATATGCTTAAACATGGTCGTGCAAACATAGCCGAATACCAACATGTTTCAAAAGCATGCAGAGGGTAGTAATGTATTACCTTAACTCCGAGCTGCATCGGTCGATTCATGATACCCCATTCAATCGCACTCGAACCAGAATTCGACGTCCCTCAACATCTCGTATTCAAGAAACCAAGAATACCTTCAATCACACACTAACTCATTTCAGTCCTTATTTATAGAGCTCATAACTGAATAAATAAATACATAAATAAGTTTGGGTTCAAGGTCAGATTCGGAGGCTTTTGGGTCAGAATTTTGCGAAACAGGCTTCAAAATCGGACTCGGGACGTCGAAGAACATAAAATAGGAGTTTTCAGAAAAATTGACTTTTTGGTCAACGATCAAAGTCAACGCTGACGTCAGTAGTCAAAGTCAATGCTGATGTCACGTTGACATCACTGGTCAATTGGTTTGACTCGACTGAGTCAACTCGGTCGAGTTGACTCACTGAGTTGACTCGGACGGGTTGGCTCACTGAGTTGACTCAAACGGGTTGGCCCAGTAAACGGGTTAACGGGTCGGATAGACGGGTCGGGCCCGGACGGGTCAAGGCTCAGATCGGGTTGGACCGGTTCAGACCGGGTTGAACCCGGTTCACTTACCCTAACAGATCTCACCGAAAAACTCGTCGGAAAGCTGTCGGTGGTGTCGTCGGAAGCCCCAAAAGTTCCAATTTGGCCGGAAAAACAAAGAGAAATGCATGGTTAGCTCACCAAGACACCCCATTCAACAAAAACAACATAAAAGAAACCGGAATCTCACCGGATCTTACCTGAAACGAAGGTGAACGGTCGAAAAACTCGTTACTCCGATGAGGCCCTTGTCGGTGTCGGATGGGTGATCAAATACAGGGGTTTTGCTCACCTTGGGACAGTGAGTTTAACGGCGGCCTTGACGTGGCGAACAAACGGCGGTAGCAGTCGTAATCGCCGGTGAACGAAAAGGGTTCAAACCCTAAGTTCGACGGGACTATAACGAAATTCTTACGGTGAACGAGACATTATTTCTGCGCGTGGAGGCCAAGGTTTCGCTCAGGGCACGACGGCGGTCGCGGGGGTGACGGTGGTGCATGGTACGGCGCGATGGTGACGGAGATCAGAGGTGGCGACGGGATGGGTTAGGTGAGTGGTGTTTTGAAGAAGATAGACCACCCTCAGATTCGAATGGTCAACACTAGGTAGGTGGGGAGTCATACCCTCATTTAATTGGATATCTCGAAACATAATAGTTAAAAAAAATAAATCGTGTTAAACTAAGACCAAAAGTGACTTTAGTTCAGTTGGCAAGGGCTTGGTTTACCAAGCAAGGGGTTAAGGGTTTAAAACCCCACAACAACGCCATTTCCTTTTTTTTCTCATTTCAAGGTATATAAAAACAGGGTGTTACACACCAGGCTGCTGAGGAAGCATTCCACAACATCTTGGGCCTATGAGCACTCAACCCCTCATGTTTAATCATTGGGCCAAGTGCATAAATCTGTCAAGTGATGTAATTGAAAGTTCTTTGAAGTTAAAATTTAAGGTTTTATCTAGAATTAAATAAGTCCAGTTTGACTTTTCAACTGCCCATGAGCGACTTTTTGAATCTAAAAATTAGGGGAGAGATTTTAGAATTCTCTCAAGCTGCTCTCTCCAACCACCCTCGTTCATCAGCCCGATCTCAGTTACCGTTGGTCTATGGCGTGCACCATCACCACCACCGGCTTCCTCGCCTCTCTGCGACCAAAACCAGGCAAGTCACTCGTCGTCGTTCAGTGTCGTTTGTCGTAGAGTCTGCTTTGAACGTTTGTCGAGAACCAATGGTTTGCTTCTCGGTTTTTCAGGGATTCTGGTCGTTTCCGTCATTGGTTCATCGTACAACCACCTAATCTGAGCTCCTCGCACCGCGGCGAGCAAAACCCAGTCGGTCGATCATCCGTCCAACACCGGTAGAAGCTTCGTTAGAGTTGGGTGTCTTTCCGATCATCCTTTTTTCATTTCAATTTGGTGTCCTCTGGAGTCACTGGCGAGGATCTCGCTGAGCCGCCGACGAGCTTGATGTTGATTGGGGTATTCACGTATCTTCGTATCCGAGAGGTTGAGGATGTCAATTTTGGGTTCGAGGGTGATCGAATGAATTTCATGGTGGACCGATATAGCAAGGATTAAAGGTAATACATTATTACTGTAACACCCCGAAAACCGGTCTAGTCGGAAATAGGTTACGATGATCGGAATATTGGCATTAAATATTGAAATCTTGATTCCTCGATATAGATTATGTTGTTATAATGTTACAAGACCTTAAGTAAACCAAGTCTCTAGTTAAGATTTTCTTGGAGAATGCCTATTTGATGTTTTGAGCTAGGCATTTCGTTACAGTCAAACACGTACAAAAATGATTTGGATAAGGCGTTCCGAAATGATTAAGGGTGTATCGATACGGTGTAACGGTAATAACTAACTTTTTGAACTTTTGCTTACCCGTACCGATACGGCCTCGAGCGTATTGGAACGGTACCCTGTAGAAAACAGGGTAGGTGCTCCCAAAGTCAAAAGTTGCGGCCCTTGGTGAGTCACCTGCTTGCTTAGCATCTCCCCACATGTTCCTAAGCTGAATTAGTGGTTGTATGTCAGCAAGTATAATGTGAATTGAAAGGATTGTTTAAATAAGAAATCTTTGGGGAAAGGAAATGTTTTTATTGGTTCTTGATGAGGTGTGTTGGGCTTAGCAAATCCTCAAGCAAGGGAAACTTTCTTATTGGTTGTTAGAGAAGGTGGCTAGAAATTCTCTAATCCTCTATAAATAAGAAGAGAATGAAGAGGAGTGGGGCTTTTGATTTTCTACCAAGCTTAGATTCTCTTCTTTACAAAACAAGCAAGCTTTTCCATTTCCATCTTCAACCTCAAGCTTTAAGCAAGCACCCCCATTGAAGACAAAAACAAAGCTTTGTCTTTCTTGGTTTAAGAGTTTCGTTTAATCCATACAAGTACAAGAAAGAGGATTTAAGCACCGAACGAGGTATTATCAATCATAAAGCCTTAACCGAGCAAGGTGAGTGTAGTAGCGTCTCGGGTTTGGGCAAGGGCCTACCCGAATCTGTTGTTATTTTTAATACTAACCTTGAAGTTAGAAGTTTTATATCATTAATCATGTGTTGGTAACTATATGGTAAGTGTTGCATTGATTTCACGTTCATAGCAAGCCTATCATCGACATGAAAATCATTGAAAGCATTGATATGTAAGAAGCTTGACATGAATCATTGTTATTGTTCATTGATATGAAATATTGTTTATGAATCATGAATATTTATTGGACCTTAAATTCGAAGTATTGGATACAATTGGCATGCCATAGGATTCATGAGCTCATTGGTACAGGTGGACTACGGTCCTAGGGCTACGGCCTATATGATCTGGCGAGGCGGAGGGATGTATTGTGTATTGATCTTTGGCTATATTGGTGGGATGACCATATATGGATTTGGCGAGGAGGTGGAATTCGTGTATCCATATACCATGAATCGATCCAAGGGAACTATTGATCAAAGATATTGATTTGCTATGAAACCATGATATTGACATACATGATATGATTTTATGCTTTGTTATGAACAAGAAGCATGCCATGTTATTGCATAATTAGTATTATGAATACCTTGAAGCATGTTACATGACATAATATGTTCATTCATGCTTTTGTGACTACCTCACTAGGAAAAGTATGGCTAATGCATTCCATTGCATCCATTTCAGGGTAAACAAGTATTGGGATTGAGATCGGAGAAGTTGGAGCGTTACGCAAGTCACAAGCAAGTTCTAAGTAATGTATTTTGTCCTTTCGAACTCCTAGTATGGTGGCAAGGTCTATGTACAAGTTTATTATGTTTCTTTTGATGTGTCAATGTTATGTTTAAGTGTCTTTGAATGGATAGTCTGAAGTGAGCCTTCTATGTAGTAAGAAATGACCCTCAAATGCATATTTTGTACTAAAAAGGTAAAATCGGACAAACAGATTCATATGGCTCTAAAACTTGGCATGGCAGTAGCTTATACCCTTAAAATGTTGTGGGTAAAGTTTCATTGCAATCGAACCTTGTTTGCTTTGTCAAAATGAATAAACATCAGCAAGAATCTGTCATTACAATCCTGACCGTACCGAAATGGGTGATGGCGTTTTGATACGGGTAAGCATAGTTTGAACCTTAGAGAATAGGGTGTACCGAAACGGGCAAGGATGTTTCGGAACAATTTGCTACTGGAGACCTCCGTTTCGATACGGGTTCACAGCGTTTCGAAACAGGTCAAGGTCTAAGTCAAAGGTGGTCAACTCGTACTGATACGTGTGCGCCTGTATCGATACAGTCTAAAAAGGAAAGTCAACAAGGTTGACCTTGGTCCTCTCGTATCGAAACGGCCTTGAGCATTTCAATATAGAGTCAGTTAAATGTGATTCCTTTTACGAATAAAATGAATTAATATGTGTTTTGGTAATATCGTGAATGATATAATAAATAAAGGTTATTAAAAGGTTTCAGATTTATCGCACCGATCACGGCACTGTTCTTCGGTAACACGCTCCGAACCGGTTCTCTACCAAGCCGGGAAGGGGGTGTTACAACTACCTCATGTATGCTTATTGAAACATGGTGGTATCCGGTAAATGCTTGCATGATTATGTTTATGCATATAGTTAATTCTGTTAAAGTCTAATTGATTATGGAGAAAGGGTAGTAAATCAGACAAGACTGAAGTGCTCAGTTAGGAAGATGAGTGACTTATAAGAACTTCTTAGATGCAAGAATAATTGATAAGACTGCTATACTTTAAATATGGTTATGTCTGTTAATGATCTAGCTTCTGAAATGGTAAGTTAAGAAATGACAGAAATACCCTTGAGGTATAAGGACTAAAATGTCCCTAACCATAAAAGTATCCTAGAAATCTACATTAGATTCGATAAAACAACTGATTCATCTAGAAACTCTGAAATTACTTGGAATGTTATGGTGACAAGACTTGAACCTTCGAGATTGTAAAGTACTTGGATTTGCTAAGATTCTAAATAGATCTCCGAAGATAAATTTACGGAAAAATATTCGTATATCTGAATTAATCAAAGTGGCGTAAAAATACTAAAATGACTGACATGACCAAAAAGGATTGGTAATACTGATAAGACTGATTGATCGAAATATTCGTAATGAACAAAAAGGACTGAAGTATCATCAAACACCGAAAGTTCCAAATTTACTGAAATGATGGATGTACTCTCGAGTCCTGAAATGAATAAGTTTTTTGTTAGGACCGTAAGGATCAGGATGTCTGAACTACCATCAAGCACTTGCATGGTTAAATTACCCACGTGACTTGAGATATGTGAAAGCTTGGAAATTCTAAAATTTCTGATAGACCGCAAATGTCCGTAATGCCCATGTGAGTTATAATCCTCATATATGAAAATCGGTCATTCTTAATGATGTTACAATAATGAACGAATACCGCACAAATACATGTTCAACTATTCGGGGCTTGTTCCAGTATAATTTGAGATAGTGACATGTTCAACTATATCACGCCAGTAGTACTAAATATTGAACACGTGTGAGGTGCACATGTTCGAATGCTCGAAAAGTAATGCATTGATGAGACGTGGTTAATGGAATAGACTTGAAAGCCTAGCAAGCCATTAGTAATCTTCAGTACAACAAATCTCTGACTTACCTTATTATGGTTAAATTACGAAATTTCCCTAGAGGGTTAAAATGACCAAAATGCCATTGTAAGCAAAATTGACTGGAACTCTCCTAATAAATCAGAATCATGATTGATCTTGGCCTATTCGGCTTCCCAAAATCTATCATGATATATATGAATTCATGCATAGTCATGATACAATGGAAATTCTGAATGATCTCGATGTATAATTCTCGAATACTTGGAAGAAGACCATATTTATCAAATTCCTACGAAAAAGGTCCTTGATTCTGAAATCAGTCTAGAACGGACTATAGTTCTGTGTCTCCCTTCTATGATTATCAAGGGCCTCTGAGTGTCAAATCAGACCATATATTGTGTTTCATGTGTCCATGAATATTCTCTCTGTTTTAAACCAAGACTATCTGCTCTAAATTAAAAATATAACACTATTTTTTCAAAACGAAATCAATCCATGGCTTCTATCTTCTGATACAAAAATATATCTGATATCCGTCTTTTGATACAAAAATAAATCTGGCATCTGTCTTCTGATACAGAAATATATCTGATTTCTGTCTTTTGATACAAAAAATAAATCCGACATATGTCTTCTGATATAAAAGTATATCTGATATATGTTTTCTGATATTACTATTTACTGAATAAAATATAATTTTATCTTGGGTATATTATCTGGATATGATGGAAGATCTGTAGGTTCAGCACTGGTAAGCCCTTCTGGACCTAAGCTCCTACTTCCGATGCGAATCACTCCTCCAAAGCTTCTGAAGCAATGCAACAAGCTTGAGGATCGACCTCCTCTAATTTTACCACACAAAACAGAGGATTCAATGCATTCACAAACCCAGCAACAACAATTCGCAACAATCCTCTTCAAACACTAGCCGAAACCTCACCAAAACTACTGAAATCAACACCAATTATCATCTACACTTAACCCAGCCAAAACATAACGATTTAATCCATCAATTACCTTCAATTAACATCCAAAAGAAACCTAACATCAACCTTATATCTCCAACATACATTAAACCACCTCAAAAACACATAACTAACGACCTAGAAAATTAGAGATTCACATAGTTTCGGGATTCTGATGTTAAAAACCATCATATTAACATCATTTAACATCAAAATCATATTTAGAATCGATCAAGAACCTGACAAAACATATCCTATACGAAAATCATATAATCTCATCAATTAAACCTTGATTTAACCAATTTCTATAATTAAATCATTAAAACTCATTAGAAAACAAATCAAAAGAGTTAAGAACTTAGGAATTTCAGTAAAGAACCTTTGATTAGAGGAGAGAAACGAAAATCACCTCTAATAGTTGGCTTTCCCCTTAATTAGCATGATTTGAGTGAAATCGCCAAGAAGAAATTCAAGAATCAATGGAAAAATAAAAAAAGAGAAATCAAGAGAGTTATTCTTTGATCATTTTAGAGTAGAAAAGGTAGTTTGGATGCTGAGAAAATTGAGAGCAAAAGTAGTTACGTAAGAAAAGTGATTTGTTTAATAAAACTTCCTTTTATGAAATACCTTTTAATCTTATTTAATATTCTTTTTAAAATTATTTTAAAATAGCCTAAATTAAGGGAAAAGTATTATTTAAAGCTTTGGTACAATAGCTCCATAAAAATTTAAATTTTTTACTCTTTTACAAAGCAGTCACCAAAAACAATTTTGAAAACTTTACATTTTGGTCACCAGCCAAAATGTCTTTAAATCCAAATTCATTTCCTCAAATTGACTTTACCAAAGCCCTAATTATAATAATTAGGTATTTCCAACATTTTCCCATATTTTATTCCTCATTAAAACATTTAATATCAATTAAATCCTGAAACTAGCTCTAATTAACTAACTCGATTCTCCCAAACCGTCTAACCTTCCCAGTTAACATCTAGGCCTAAAATCGGGGCGTTACAAAGTTACCGGTCGAGGTATGACTACTTTGTTCAGTGGAAGGGAATTCCCGATAGTGAAGGAAGTTGGGAACCAGTCGAGGCCCTTTGGCAATTCAGAAACCAAGTGGACTAGTACCATAGTAGCCGAGCGACGAGGGCGTCGCCAGAACCAGTGGGGGAGAATGTCGTGGCCCACACCCTAGGGTCCAAGCCCAGTGCACACTAGGTTGTCAAGGAAGCACTTCATAGTATCTGGGCCTATCAGCACCCATCCGAGTTGGCCCAACACTTGGGGTTGAAGAGCCTTACACTTTGAATATGGAAAGTAGCACACTCAATCCAGCATATTCCCTTTGATTCCTTGTCAGATCCTTTGTAATCTTGTATCTATGACATGTTTGACAATAATCCCTTAGATTAGGGGATATTATACCTTAAATTCAATCTAGATCATTGATGTACTTCCATCTTAGCCGATGGATGTAAGGGGCTCTAACTATAAATAGAGGCTTACCTCCACCTCATTTTCCCACTTCTGATTTGAGTAATACATTGAGCATTCACTCATTTCTCATTGGTTTCTTTTGTTTCTGTTCCTTTCTTTTGTTCTATTGCTTCCGCAAGGATCTTAACATTCTAGCTTCAATTGTTTCAGGCTTACATAGGCGTTGCCTTGTTCAAGAGCGTCGGAGAAAAGACCTTAATATTGTCTTCCTATTTTTTCCCAAAATATGATACCACCCAGATTATTTTTCAAAATATTGTTTTTTCTACAGTAAAAGTGAAGTCGGATGCATTACAATCCGACTTTGAACAGTAAAATCCATTTTTATGATTAAAAAATTGAAGTCAGAGGCATTATAATCTGACTTTGAATGGTGTTTTACACTGAAGTCGGAACCCTCTGTCACCGTCTTCAACATTTTTTAATCCAGAAAAATAGGTTGAATGATGGATGAACAATGAAGTCGGATTCTTTTGCCACCGAATTCACTCCTACTGTAGCAAATGCTATAGATTAGGAAATAATTTGACAAGTACTATATTTTTGGAAGAAAAAAAATAGCTGCCATATTTAAGTAAAGCTTCCAAGAGCGTCTAAGGTTGCACATTCCGAAGCAATGAAGTTCTACGGACGTGACGCTAACATCCAGCAAGCATACCTCATTAAAAACCTCCCTAAACCTAAGTAGAGGAAAAGAGTACACACTTGTCGGGATAAAGATACAAAGCCATAATCCATACCAAAACATAACCCATGTACCCCATCACATTAAGGCAATCCCCCCAACTCATACAATAATTCACCCCATTACAGCTTATATTAAAATTCTAAAAAGTCTACGGTGTGATTTGAAATTGCACATAAATTAGCCTCTTTGTTATCATTTTGTTCTCCTGGATTGAGAGTTCTCTTGTAACACCCGGGTTTAGGGGTTAGGTGGAAATAATATTTTAATATTATTTGGGCTCGAGTTTATAATTAAAATGATCCTTTAAAATTTCGGGTTTCAAAATAAATATTTGAAATGGGACCAAATTGATTTAATTGCAAGTTGAAGAGCTTTTTAAAGAACAAGGGAATAGCCATTCATTAATGGCCTTTTGGTAATTTACCCATCTTCTAATTTAAACCCCCCCTTTATACAAAATAAAACACCCTTTCTACTATTCATTCTCTTCTTCAAAGAGAAATCAACGGGTTTGAAGAGCACTCCTCACAAATCACTATTCCATCTCATTTCTCATCCATTTCAACTCCATTTTGAAAGGTAATAAAGTTTTTGACTTCCCCTCAACCCCCTCTCTTTAAAAGTACCATTTATTTTCATTTTCATGGAAGTTTTGGAAAGTGGAGTTTTGAAAGATTTTGATTAAAAATGGAAACTTTATGTTGTAAGCTTAATGTTTTGATTTAATATGGTTAGTTATGATGTATAGAAGTTAAATGGTACCACATATGTGAATTTTGAATGATTTTGAGCAATTTCCGGAATTGGGTTTCAAGGGGGTTTTTGGATGGTTTTAAAGTGGTTTTTGGGGTAGTTTTATGTTGGATTTTGAGGGCTGGTGTTAGTATGATATATGAGGGTCACTTTGGGTGTGTTTGATGATTGTTTGGATGCTTGAATTGGGAGATTTCAGTGGGTTTTGTGGGCTGCTCGGGGAATTCTATTTTGGGCTTGATTTTGAGAGTTGGTTGCTTGAAAACGTTAATCCGGGTTAGTACCGACGATGAGTTATTGATTGTGGATGTTTTGTTTGTGTTTGGAATTGATTAGAATCGAGGTTGGGCGGCGGTGAAGCATCGGAAGTGAATCCGGGAATTTGAAGGTGGTCGCTTGCTTGGTCTTTGAGCTTGGGAGCTTAGGTGAGTGGTTAAACGTTTTACATGGTTTTTAAATGGTTGGTTCGAGTATGTGGACTAGGTTGGGCTTGGTAGACCCACCTAGAGTTAGGATGAGGGTGGTAGCCTAATCCTAAACTTGATCTAGAGCCTTTGGATGAACTTATATGTATGGATTTTTATGCCTCGTATGTCTTGTGATATGAATGCTTATGTATATTGTATTATACATGTGAGATGAGGCATGATTTGTAATGCTTAAGGCATGCATGGTAATGGTTCATGATTGTGTTCATGGTGAGTACGTGCTAAGCACGGAATTGATTGAAATGAGTAATGTGGAATGAGTAAAATGTTGGCACTAGTATGCTTGAGTATAATTGATCGATCATTAGGATGTTAGTGTGTACAGATGATTCAAAAGTCGCGCGTGGCCTTGGTGGCGTTGAGTCACCAAGGAGGAGTACGGGTTCGCCCGGAAATTGTATTTATATATAGTCGATGATGAGTGGAATCCCATCGACGGGGCGTGAGGATGAGTGGAATCCCCTCCGCGAGACCGGTGATGAGTGTAATACCACCGTGAGGTAAAGTGGTTGTTGGATGTGAGTTCCAACGTGTTTATCCGCGTATTCGGGTCATAGTTAGGTGCCAATGTTGTTTAATATGTGTATCAATGTGTTGTGATATATGATCCTTACTTGGATGTTTATATGTGTTTACATATGTTGTAAATAGAGCTTGTGGAGCATGACATTTAATTGAATGTTATTCATGCATTTTTATCTTGTGGCTCTTGTGAATCCATGGTAATTATGTGTCTTTCCTTGGCTAAGTTCGTGCTCGGACCCTGCAATGTTGAGGTTTGTTTTTAAGATCTTACCCTCACTAAGCATCATTGCTTACGCTTTCTTTGTTCAACATTGCAGATCCTTAGTTCGTGGGTTGCTAGAGCAAGTGGAGGGCCTCCAAGTGTGGTTATTGGCTTTGAGTACATCAAGTATGAACTTTTAAATGTTGAATATGTAATAGCTAAGCAATGGGACATGAGTTATTTTGATGGATGTTGTTGGTTGTTTAGGAGCTTGCTTAGACTCCATGTTTATGTTGTTTTTGTATGGCTTGTTAATGCCATGTTTGAATTGTAATCCATGCCTAAATTGCTTACCATGAATGTTGGCTATGTGCCCTTTTGAGGTTGCCCTTGTGTTTGAATGTTGGAGTATGAGACTTGAATGCTTAAATGTCCTCTTTGATCAACTTCATGAATTCCTTGATGTATGTACATGTTGGGTGCTTGTATGGCTAAATAGTGATCTGTAAATGTTGTATGAATGCTTGTTGGGGTTTAGGGGAGTCCTAAATTGCATCTAGGTTCGAGTCTTGCACGTTTTTGCTGAGTTTGGGAGTTTTGCAGTGCAAGGCGTATCGGTACGCCTGAGGGCCGTATCGATACGCTATGGCCTCTAGGGCTCAAATTTGGCTGGGCGTATCGATACACGGGGGTGTATCGATACGGTTTTTGCTCACTGGAATTCTGAGTTTTTGGTGAGATGTTACCATATCGGTACGGTGGGTTAGTGTATCGGTACGGGTTTATCTTGTTGACCACGAGATGTTGACTGGGAAGGGCGTATCGATACGCTCAAGGGCTGTATCGATACGGTCTTCCTGTGTTGACCCTTGAGTGTTGACTTTGGTCAAGGCGTATCGATACCCTTAACATGTGTATTGATACGGCCTGCTTAATCACAAAAAATGGGATGTTTTATGAATGATGTCTTGAATGGTTGATCTTTGATTTGCTCTTGTTTCCGCTGACGTGTTTCACATAGGTAATGGTAATGCATTTAGACAATTTAAATAAAAAGAAATTGTTAGGGTCGTTAACCGAGGGGGAACCTTAACGGGTTTCGCTTCGGTTTTCCCTGTGTGGCCCACTCGGACCGGTCATCCGGCCAGACCGAGACGAGGGGGTTACACTTGTTGGTATCAGAGCCTAAGGTTACCGAGACCTTGGGCAGGTAAGTAAGGTAAGTTCAAGTTTTTAATTGATATGCACGGTGTTTGCTTGCATTGTAAGAATGGTTGCTTGTTTGACAAGTATGTTGACTGTTTATGTAAAAGCATGTTGTGTAAGAGTCTCATTGCTACTATTACATTGGAAAAAGGATTTTTAAGTGAGGGAACGTACTTGAACACTTGGAAGCCTTGCCTTGCTAACCCAACTTTGTATGTTTTGTTGTTGTGGTTGTAGTTAATATCTGTGAGAGCGATGTCTAGACCGAGAGGTAGGCCGAGAGTGGTTCGTCAGAAACCACGTGTTGCGGCTCATGTTGAGCCGACAGTTGGTGTGGAGGCTCACATAGAAGGGCCGGTGGCCGGTGGCCGTGGGAGTTGGCGCTCCTCCACCACCTCCACCACCACCACCTCCTCCGCCTGGAGTTGGGGGCGAGGATGGAGCCGGAGGAGAGGGACCTCAAGGTGGCCAAGGTGGCCAAGGTCCAGCTGGAATTGATATGACTCCGCTAGTGCAAGCAATAGCGGGAGCATTTCAGGCCGCAGTTGTGGGAGCTCAGGCTACAGCTCAGTCTAGATGTGACAATGCCAGTCTACCTTTGGAGGGGCTCCGTAGCTTGGGGGCCGAAGAGTTCAGGGGATCCACTCCAGAGAGGTCGGAGTTATGGTTGGAGAAGACAGTTTGTATCTTGGCTCAGATGTGTTGTGCGGGCGCACGTAGATTGGGTTGTGTGATCTCGTTGCTTCAAGGTGATGCCTACACCTGGTGGGTCACCATTACTACTGGGGTTCCAGAGGCAGAGATTGATTTGGATTTCTTTGAGTCCGCTTTCAAGAAGAGGTACTTGGGACCGAGGTACTTAGATGAGAAGAAGCGAGAGTTTATGGCCCTTGCTCAAGGAGAGGCTTCTGTGACTGACTATGAGATCCGTTTTGTTCACTTGAGTCAGTATGCTCCAGAGTTGGTTCCTACTGAAGTGGAACGCTGTAACCGTTTCCGCTATGGGTTGAGTGAGGAGATTAAGAGGTACACGCTAGCTTCTGACTACTCAGACTTTGATATATTGGTCGCGAGGGCCAAAGATTTGGAGCACAGTTTGGGTTCGGCCAAACGATTTGGTGGTTCTAGTTCTGGTAAGAGGCATAACCACTTTGATGGTAGAGATGCCAAGAGGCACAGAGGTGACGGACATCAGTTTGACCATAAACGTGGCGGTGGCCATCATGGTAGGGGTCATCAGGGCCATAGAGGAGGAGGGCGTTTGCCCGAGTGTACCCGTTGTGGGAGACAGCACGCTGGTGAGTGTTGGGGTAATTTCCATGCTTGTTGGAACTGTGGCTCGAGGGACCACTTTAGGAGAGATTTTCTGCATCAGGCGGCACAGGCACCAAACATTGCTCAGGCTCCTGCGAGAGCGAATGATTTTCAGAGAGGTCGTGGGCGCGGTCGTGGCTAGTTCTAGCCTAGGGCTGATGCACCTATGGTAGATGCTCAGAGGAACCTTGCTCATGTTGTGGCAGTGCAGCTAGAGGCGGGAGGACCAACGAGAGTTTATGCTCAGAGAGAGGCCGGGAACGACACTGATTTGATAGCAGGTAATTTTGAGTTACAGTCTATGTCTTTGCTTTCTTTGGTTGATTCGGGTTCTACACATTCCTACATTTTGAGTAAGTATGCACAGAAGTTAGATATCCCTGTTGAGATCTTATATGTAGGTATGTATGTTACTAGTTCTTTTGGTGAGACAGTTGTGGTTAGACGTATGTATAAGAGATGTCCACTAAAGATTCAGGGTCATGTGTTCTCAGTTGATATGATGGAACTTCCTTTCTATGGCTTTGATATTATTCTGGGTTTGGACTGGTTAGTCTAGCACCGAGCTAGTGTGGATTTTGAGACGAAGAGAATTTCTTTGAAACTTTCTGATGACTACGAGGTAGTAGTAGTAGGCGAGAACATTAAGTTCTTGTCTAATGTAGTGTCAGCTTTAGAGGCTCATAGGTTGATGGACTCCGGATGTGGGGCTTATTTAGCTTATGTTATGAATCCGGATATGAGTGAAGCTAGACCGAAAGATATCAGAACAGTTTGTGACTTTCCGGATGTGTTTCCTGAAGAGTTGTCGGGTTTACCTCCTGACAGAGATGTTGAGTTTGTGATTAAAACTGTTCCAGGGTCTAATCCAGTTTCGATAGCTCCGTATCGTATGGCTCCGAAAGAGTTGAAAGAATTGAAGAGTCAGTTGCAAGAATTATTAGACCGTGGTTTCATTAGGCCTAGTAGTTCTCCTTGGGGTGCTCCCGTGTTGTTTGTGAAAAAGAAAGATGGTAGTATGCGCATGTGTATTGACTATAGACAGTTGAATCAGTTGACTGTGAAGAACAAGTATCCGTTACCTCGCATAGATGATTTGTTTGATCAGTTGAGAGGTGCTTCAGTGTTCTCGAAGATAGACTTGAGATCCGGGTATTATCAGTTGAAAGTAAAAGAGTGTGATGTTCCGTAGACAGCTTTTAGGACTAGATATGGTCACTATGAGTTTCTTGTGATGCCATTTGGGCTCACGAATGCACCTGCAGCATTCATGGACATGATGAACAGAATTTTTAGAGACTATCTAGACCGTTTTGTAGTTGTTTTCATTGATGGCATACTTGTGTACTCGAAGACAGAAGAAGAGCATGATGAGCACTTGAGATTTGTTTTACAGAGATTGTTGAGCAATCAGTTGTATGCGAAGCTTAGTAAATGTGAGTTCTGGATTCGAGAGGTTGTATTTCTTGGCCATGTTGTTTCGGCCGAAGGTATCTGTGTTGATCCGTCGAAGATTGAGGCTATTGTTGAGTGGAAACAACCTAAGTCCGTGACCGAGATTAGGAGTTTCCTAGGATTAGCCGGTTACTATAGGAGATTTGGTGATGGTTTCTCTAGAGTAGATGCTCCTTTGACTAAATTGTTGCAAAAAGGAGTTAAGTTTGAATGGTCAGATGCAAGACAGAAGGCTTTTGAGAAATTGAAAGAAGCCTTGACAAATGCCCCAGTGTTAGTGCAACCTGCTTCAGGTAAGGAGTTTGTGATTTATAGTGATGCTTCTTACGTAGGTTTAGGATGTGTTTTGATGCAAGAAAGAAGAGTTGTTGCTTATGCTTCTAGACAGTTGAAGATTCATGAGAAGAACTATCCTACTCATGATATAGAGTTAGCCGCAGTTGTTTTTGCATTGAAGATTTGGCGTCATTATTTGTATGGTGAGAAGTGTATAGTTTACACCGATCACAAGAGCTTGAAGTACTTGATGACACAGAAATAGTTGAACTTGAGACAAAGAAGATGGCTAGAGTTGCTAAAAGATTATGATTTGACCATTGAGTACCATCCGGGTAAAGAAAACGTAGTAGCCGATGCTTTGAGTAGAAAGGTGGTCATTGAGTTGAGAGCTATGTTTGCTAGATTGAGTGTATCCGATGATGCTGGTTTGATCACCGAGTTGCAGGTGAAGCCTTCTTTGATTCAGTTGATTAGAGAGAAGCAGTTTCAAGGTGTGAGTTTAGTCCCTCATGTTCAAGACATAGCCGAAGGAAGATCGACCGAGTACAGTTTCAGTGGTGAGAACTTGTTGTGCTTTAGAGATAGAATTGTTGTACCAGAAGATGTTGAGTTGAGACGTCAGATTCTGAGTGAAGCACATTCGAGTCCCTTTTCTATGCATCCGGGTAGTACCAAAATGTATCGTGATTTGAAGAATGATTACTTCTGGGTTGGTTTGAAGAGAGATGTAGCCGAGTATGTAAGCCGTTGTATGGTTTGTCAGAAAGTGAAGGCAGAACATCAGGTTCCTTCGGGTTTGTTACAGCCTTTGAAGATTCCGGAATGGAAATGGGAGAGGGTCACCATGGATTTTGTGTCGGGGTTGCCTTTGTCTCCTTCAAAGAAGAATTTAGTTTGGGTGATTGTTGATAGGTTCACTAAGTGTGCTCACTTCTTAGCAGTGAACACTACGGATTCCTTAGACAAGTTGGCAAGCTTGTACATCCGTGAGATTGTGAGACTTCATGGAGTTCTGAAGTCTATTGTTTCAGATAGGGATCCTAGATTTACTTCGAGATTCTGGGGTTGCTTGCATAGTGCTCTAGGTAGCCGTTTGCATTTCAGTACGTCTTATCATCCGCAGTCCGATGGGCAGTCAGAGCGAGTGATACAGATTCTCGAGGATATGCTTCGTTGTTGTGTGATTGACTTCCAGGGTTCTTGGGAGAAGCACTTACCGTTAGTTGAGTTTGCTTACAACTACAGTTATCAGTCTAGTATTCAGATGGCTCCTTATGAGGCTTTGTATGGTAGACGATGTAGGACTCCGATTTGTTGGGCTGAAATATGTCAGAGATTGTTGCCTATGCCAGATTTGCTTAAGGAGACTACCGACAAGGTGAAGTTGATTTGTGATCGTTTGAAAGCAGCTTCCGATCATCAGAAGTCTTATGCAGATTTGAAGAGGAAAGAGATTGAGTACTCAGTGGGTGAGAAAGTGTTTCTGAAAGTATCTCCGTGGAAGAAGGTAATGAGATTTGGCCGGAAGGGCAAGTTGAGTCCGAGGTTCATTGGTCCGTATGAGATAGTTGAGCGGATTGGGCCTGTAGCTTATCGTTTGAGGTTACCTTCTGAGTTAGAGAAGATCCATGATGTCTTTCATGTGTCCATGCTTAGGAGATATAGATCGGATCCTTCTCATGTTATGCCCGTTGAGGAGATAGAGTTAAATCCAGATTTGTCCTATAATGAAGAGCCCGTTGAGATACTTGCTTCTGATAGCAAGGTGTTGCGTGGCAAGACCATAGAGTTGGTCAAGGTGTTGTGGAGACATAGAGGCGTGGAAGAGGCCACGTGGGAGAGGAAAGCGGATATGGTTGAGCAGTTTCCGTATTTGTTTCCGCCAGGTAATTTCGAGGACGAAATTCCTTAAGTGGGGGAGAGTTGTAACACCCGGGTTTAGGGGTTAGGTGGAAATAATATTTTAATATTATTTGGGCTCGGGTTTATAATTAAAATGATCCTTTAAAATTTTGGGTTTCAAAATAAATATTTGAAATGGGACCAAATTGATTTAATTGCAAGTTGAAGAGCTTTTTAAAGAACAAGGGAATAGCCATTCATTAATGGCCTTTTGGTAATTTACCCATCTTCTAATTTAAACCCCCCCCTTTATACAAAATAAAACACCCTTTCTACTATTCATTCTCTTCTTCAAAGAGAAATCAACGGGTTTGAAGAGCACTCCTCACAAATCACTATTCCATCTCATTTCTCATCCATTTCAACTCCATTTTGAAAGGTAATAACATTTTTTACTTCCCCTCAACTCCCTCTCTTTAAAAGTACCATTTATTTTCATTTTCATGGAAGTTTTGGAAAATGGAGTTTTGAAAGATTTTGATTAAAAATGGAAACTTTATGTTGTTAAGCTTAATGTTTTGATTTAATATGGTTAGTTATGATGTATAGAAGTTAAATGGTACCACATATGTGAATTTTGAATGATTTTGAGCAATTTCCGGAATTGGGTTTCAAGGGGGTTTTTGGAGGGTTTTAAAGTGGTTTTTGGGGTAGTTTTATGTTGGATTTTGAGGGCTGGTGTTAGTATGATATATGAGGGTCACATTGGGTGTGTTTGATGATTGTTTGGATGCTTGAATTGGGAGATTTCAGTGGGTTTTGTGGGCTGCTCGGGAATTCTATTTTGGGCTTGATTTTGAGTGTTGGTTGCTTGAAAATGTTAATCCGAGTTAGTTCCGACGATGAGTTATTGATTGTGGATGTTTTGTTTGTGTTTGGGATTGATTAGAATCGAGGTTGGGCGTCGGTGAAGCATCGGAAGTGAATCCGGGAATTTGAAGGTGGTCGCTTGCTTGGTCTTTTAGCTTGGGAGCTTAGGTGAGTGGTTAAACGTTTTACATGGTTTTTAAATGGTTGGTTCGAGTATGTGGGCTAGGTTGGGCTTGGTAGACCCACCTAGATTTAGGATGAGGGTGGTAGCCTAATCCTAAACTTGATCTAGAGCCTTTGGATGAACTTATATGTATGGATTTTTATGCCTCGTATGTCTTGTGATATGAATACTTATGTATATTGTATTATACATGTGTGATGAGGCATGATTTGTAATGCTTAAGGCATGCATGGTAATGGTTCATGATTGTGTTCATGGTGAGTACGTGCTAAGCACGAAATAGATTGAAATGAGTAATGTGGAATGAGTAAAATGTTGGCACTAGTATGCTTGAGTACAAATGATCGATCATTAGGATGTTAGTGTGTACACATGAGTCAAAAGTCGTGCGTGGCCTTGGTGGCGTTGAGTCACCAAGGAGGAGTACGGGTTCGCCCGGAAATTGTATTTATATATAGTCGATGATGAGTGGAATCCCATCGACGGGGCGTGAGGATGAGTGGAATCCCCTCCGCGAGACCGGTGATGAGTGTAATCCCACCGTGAGGTAAAGTGGTTGTTGGATGTGAGTTCCAACGTGTTTATCCGCGTATTCGGGTCATAGCTAGGTGCCAATGTTGTTTGATATGTGTATCAATGTGTTGTGATATATGATCCTTACTTGGATGTTTATATGTGTTTACATATGTTGTAAATAGAGCTTGTGGAGCATGACATTTAATTGAATGTTGTTCATGCATTTTTATCTTGTGGCTCTTGTGAATCCATGGTAATTATGAGTCTTGCCTTGGCTAAGTTCGTGCTCGGACCCTGCAATCTTGAGGTTTGTTTTTAAGATCTTACCCTCACTAAGCATCATTGCTTACGCTCTCTTTGTTCAACATTGCAGATTCTTAGTTCGTGGGTTGCTAGAGCAAGTGGATGGCCTCCAAGTGTGGTTATTGGCTTTGAGTACATCAAGTATGAACTTTTAAATGTTGAATATGTAATAGCTAAGCAATGGGACATGAGTTATTTTGATGGATGTTGTTGGTTGTTTAGGAGCTTGCTTAGACTCCATGTTTATGTTGTTTTTGTATGGCTTGTTAATTCCATGTTTGAATTGTAATCCATGCCTAAATTGCTTACCATGAATGTTGGCTATGTGCCCTTTTGAGGTTGCCCTTGTGTTTGAATGTTGGAGTATGAGACTTGAATGCTTAAATGTCCTCTTTGATCAACTTCATGAATTCCTTGATGTATGTACATGTTGGGTGCTTGTATGGCTAAATAGTGATCTGTAAATGTTGTATGAATGCTTGTTGGGGTTTAGGGGAGTCCTAAATTGCATCTAGGTTCGAGTCTTGCACGTTTTTGCTGAGTTTGGGAGTTTTGTAGTGCAGGGCGTATCGGTACGCCTGAGGGCCGTATCGATACGCTATTGCCTCCATGGCTCAAATTTGGTTGGGCGTATCGATACACGGGGGTGTATCGATACGGTTTTTGCTCACTGGAATTCTGAGATTTTGGTGAGATGTTATCGTATCGGTACGGTGGGTTAGTGTATCGGTACGGGTTTATCTCGTTGACCACGAGATGTTGACTGGGAAAGGCGTATCGATACGCTCAAGGGCTGTATCGATACGGTCTTCCTGTGTTGACCCTTGAGTGTTGACTTTGGTCAAGGCGTATCGATACCCTTAACAGGTGTATCAATACGGCCTGCTTAATCACAGAAAATGGGCTGTTTTATGAATGATGTCTTGAATGGTTGATCTTTGATTTGCTCTTGTTTCCGCTGACGTGTTTCACATAGGTAATGGTAATGCATTTAGACAATTTAAATAAAAAGAAATTGTTAGGGTCGTTAACCGAGGGGGAACCTTAACGGGTTTCGCTTCGGTTTTCCTCGTGTGGCCCACTCGGACCGGTCATCCGGCCAGACCGGGACGAGGGGGTTACATCTCTTTTCTTCTCTATAAGTTTTGAAAGGTTTTCAATGAGGCTTTCAATTTCGATTTAGGCTTTATGCCTTCTCAATAATAAATCATATATTTACCGAGCAAAAAAAATTAGCCCAGACTGTATAGCTTTCCAAACCATGTGTTGTATTAAGTGATTATATATCCTTGTTTCTTTTGTATATTGAGGATGCTTATTCTTGCAATTAGTATCCTCTAATTTTGTACCCTTATCAAACCTTTACTTATTATAATAATAAAATTTAATTAGTTTAGCCTGAATTTTTTTTAAGTTGCGAAATTAAAAAATTAACATAAAATTAAATATATATATATATATATATATATATATATATATATGAGAATTTAAATTTTTCATGGGTGCAAATGTCCCCTATCATCCATTCAGTCCATGTCTATCCATACTTGTTGACCAAGTAAAGCTATGTTAAAAAGTTTTATTTATTGAGCAAGTACTTTTGGTTGGTTGATCAAATTGTTAATTTTTGTTCCCTTAAATTCTCTTAGGTCGTGGGTTCTAGACCCACTAGAAATAACCTATTTCTTCCCTTAGAGTACTCCATAGTCCATTCACATCTCACTCCATTCGCTTCATTGAACTCTTTGCAAAGTTTAGCATTTATCTCTAATGTGATACATCTCTTAATCGTATTGAAGATCGAATTTGGTGTCTCTTTTTATTGTGACCGATAAATATTGGCAAAATAATACGTGACAATGTCAAAAATGCTATTCATCTTTTCCATTCATCATAATAGATTCATGATTATTATTAAATTTGTAGCGTAAAGCCGAGAAAGAATAAAATCAACTTGTGATAACTATTAAACTTAATAAATATAGTATGAATTTCACAAACAAATATAGACGAAGTCAATTGTTGGGAATATATATATATATATATATATATATATATATATATATATATATATATATATATATATATATATATATATATGAGAAAATAAATTATTACCATATATCTCGTTAAAAATTTTTCCTAAACTTAAAGTAGAAGAAAAAGAGTTCACATGACAATAATTAAAGTTCAAAGCACAAGGATAAACTAACAAAGAAACAACTAGAACAACCTTCTGTTACCCAACCAAGTCCTCCTGTAGCAAAGCCATAAATAATCCCAGGAGAGGGTGTTTGGAAGTGAATAACGGAAAACGTTTAGGTTACATAAATAAAGGGTTATATTTTGATACACAAGCTAAGGCATCTGCCACCTTGTTACAATCCTGGCGAACATGCTCCAAACGAACACACTAAGCTCATTCAAGGTTTAGGTTTTAGGGTACATAAATAAAGGGTTATATTTTGATACACAAGCTAAGTAAAATAAATTTACACAACTCTTTATATTTAAGCTATAAAATCTGAAACATAAATCTCTAGCCCTAACAGTCTAACACCTTAAAACCTAAAACTTAAACCCTAAACTCTAAATTTTAACCATGAATCTTAAATTTTACACCCTACAATCTAAATCCCTAAACTCTAAACCACAACTTAAATATCTAAACCCTAAAATTAAAAGACTTGTATAAACAAATAAAATTGTGTATCAAAGTATTTTTCCTTATTTATATATGTGTGAAATAATTGTAGCCACTGGCAGAATCACATTTAATAACGAATTTTCGGCTGACACCCTAAACATATATTTTTAAAAACCTTCACAAATTTTATATGGAAACATAAAAATAAATTTAACATCATTCAAAAAGAATATTAACACTACTTTTAAATAATATTTTGTATTATTTTTTAAAAGTTTCATCGCAATCTAATTATATTATATTAACGTTAATTATGTAAGGTGTTAAGTTCTATAAACAGTACTATTAAGAGTTAAAATTTTGACGTTGTAAATGGAATAAATTGAGTTGGAAGATTGTTATAAGCATCTATATTATTTAGTCTAAATTAGTCGGTCAACGAATCTAATATAAATAGTTAAAAAAAAACATCAATGTCAATTATAATATGATATTGTGTTAAATTAATCAGTGGCGTAAAAGATATAGTTTTGTTGAATGAGTAATTCGGTCACTGGATAAATCCAGTTTTGACTTAAAAGTAATTGAGAAAATTATTTGTGTATATATTATTTATTTATTTATTTCGGTTAAAATTTATTAGAAGTATTTGTATTATACGTAAAAGTTCACTTTAGTTTCTCTACTATAAAAATGAATATTTTGTTTTATGTGTATATTTAAAAGGTCGTTTTATTCTTCCTCCTATAAAAAGGGGTGTTTTAGTCATCGTACTTTTAAAAAGCGAATGTTTTGGTCCAAAATTTTAAAGCTATAATTTTTTGCTTAAATATTTGGTTTAAACAATCTTCTAAGTCCCTGTCAATTTTAAAATTAAGCAAATTGACTCATCATTTTTTTAAATACTTTTAAACTGTAAAATCAACTTCTGTTTAAAATACCTTTTTTTGGAAATCATTTAAACATATATAAAAATGTCAGGAAGTGTGTTATAGACACTATCATACAACAATACATGACATACATGCCCACTAACTGTACAATATCGTACTCCAAAAGCGACGCCGAGAGAACTTCGAACACTGATGTCAGGCATTATACCATGATATATTCTTTTAACTTGCGATGGTAAAAACAACGTGAGCTTAGAAAAGCTCAGTAATACAGAACTACAAAAATATTATATAAGCTCATGCAGATATATGGTAGGCATAACATTTTCATGATTGTTCCATGTAGTAATAGTCTTCATTTCCTTTCTGCTATTTCAGGGTAGCGTAATACTTGAGGATAACATTATTTGTTCTTTATTCAATCATCGAGTAACAAACGAGAATTATATAAGCTGATAAATTACGAAGGTGGAATCAAAGAGTTTAGTGTCTAGTGTGTTCCAACAGTGCAACGTTAATGCAGGAAATATAACAATGCAGTAGCCTTTTATTTCAAATACATTTGTTCCGAGTAATACTAGTAAAGTTCATTTTAATTCTTTATTCACCCTCCAACCATACTCCAGTATACAATTCCCCAAATTGCACTATATGTTGGGTCAAGTCGGCACGCCCCGTGGCGCAGCAGAAAAATTAATCCGACGTAATCCAGCCAGGATCCATGTACAGGAATGAATCCGGGGTGAAAAGATGAAGAGTTACCTTTTAGAACTCTGGAAACTGGAAAACCGACGGTATGTCGGAATAACCACGTCAAGTAAAACCGGAATCGCCACAGGTTCGCAACAACCTCTATGGAGTCCACCCGAACAAAACGAATAAAGTTTCCGCCTCCCTAACACATAGGGATAAATTTCGACAGGTTTGAACACTTTCCAGGGAGAAGTCGAAATCCCTCCAGGGATTCCTGAGGGAGTCTGAAATCGACCAGTAGTTCAACCGGGACTTGCAATCGAGCAAGGGAACCTTCAGGGATTTGCCAGGGGGCAAGTAGAACAACAGAAAAATATCGAACAGTTTCTCAGAGAGCTTTCTGGGATATGTTGAATTCCAGTGGGAAATCCCTAGGGGTGTTGTCGAAATCTTCAAGAGGAGGAAGAAGGATGATTTGGTTGCTAGCCCTTGTCCCTTTAAATAGTATTCAGAGACTTATTTCTAGTTGAATTCCTTAAATCCAAGTTCAACCAAAATTTATAGAATCTAATTCTACTTGAAATCGGTTTATATTAAATATACATTATATTTAATAATATTAAATGAAATATATATATTTAATTATGTAGAATCTTATTCTACATAAAACATGGATTTAAATATACATTATATTTAATCCAAATATATATTTTTTATTATATAGAATCTCATTGTAACCCCCTAGACCCGCCTATGCGTTACATCGGATCTTAGGAAGTCACATTAGGGTCACTGGAGCGACCCACGTTAAAATTTCAAATAAACAAAGTGCTAAACCATTTAAAATCGTAATTCAAGTTTTGATTTAAATACAATTTCAGAAACATTCAAACAATGAAACAAAAATGTGATAAAAGTTGTTAATACAAGTTTCATACTCGAATATAAAACAACACGTGACATACATGCCCCCTAATTACACAGGTGCCGTACTCCGCAAGCAAAGCCGAAGAAACTCTCATACCGACGTTGATAGCTGCAACATGGTAGATCCTTAACCTGTGATGGTAAAACAATGTGAGCTTCGAAAAGCTTAGTAATACAAACTACCAAGAGATGCTAAAGGTACAAGTAGGTATATGGCAACATAACATTGTCATGAAGAATTAGGCAACGGTAAGCTCAAATTATGATTCGATAAATCAGTGCAGAATTAATAGGAGGTCACAGAGTTGTTCTTTATTTGATCACCCGAACCGTAAGAGGTGAGTCTAAAGCCAGAGATTCAGAAGAGATTCAGATTTCAGAAGTTGAATCAAGGAGTTCAGAGTGGTTTATTAAACGTGAATTGTAAGTTACTGAGGGTTCAACATTAATACATTAATTTAGTAGAGTATGTTTCGGAAGAGGTCAGAAAGTTTTATTAATTTACTTAACTACCCCAATCGAACTCCAGAATGCAGTCCCCCTGAACTGCATACAGAAGGTCTTACCCTAGGCCTGAGGCGTAGGAGCCTACCTAAGGGGATACCTTAGGTCCAGAAAGACTTACCCTAGGCCCGTGGGCGTAGGAGCTTAGGTCCAGAAGGACTTACCAGCGCTGAGCCTACAGATCATTATTCATATCCCAGATAATACACCCCAGATGATTTCAGTTTATATTCAGAAGACAGTATTGCAGAAAATAAATAGTAAATCTATTTTTATACCAGAAGACATGTATCAAATTTATTTTATTACCATTATTATTATTTCGCATTCAATGTCATATATTAGATATATTTTTCATAACAGAGGTCAGAAATCAGAGAATTGCTTTCCTTTCGTATTACAGTATCATACTTTTAAATTTTAAGCATACTGTCTTGGTTTAGAACAGAAAGTATTTACAGATACAGGGTATGCACTTTATGGCCTAATTCATTTCTTAGAGGTACTTGATAGATATCAGAAAGATGACATTTGACAATTTAGGACTAATTTCAGAACAAGGTCCACGCGAATAGGGGAGTTCGATAAGACGGATCGAATCAACATTGAAAGTTGATGCATCAGAATCATTGAGATTTCAGATATATCACGAGCAGAATTAAATGTTACAGCCTATGAGGGTATTAAGGTCATTTTGACCTTCGAGGGGTAAACTGGTAATTTGAACCAAGGTATAAACAGTGATGTACAGAATTTAGGACTTCTAGTTGCTCGTCAAGTTTCCGAACCCATTAACACAATGTTTAATATCTCACCGTATAAGTATACTTCAACCATTCATTTCTCAGAACTGACTACAGAGCATAACAACAATAGTTCACCTTCACCAATCGTCCACTGAACTTATTACCAAAAATCATGCATATTTTCGAGTGGTATTTTCCAAGTATTCAAACATGTGCATTGTACCTGAACCCATTCCAAAACATCGAATGTGCCTTAGGAGAATAGGTCCCTCTCACTATTAACTATGTACTTTCTCCAAATAAAATGCATTTGCCTTCACACGGTACTCTCCCACTATCATCATGGTATTTGAATCAATCGACTGTTACGGGCCGTATTTTACCACATTGAGAGCCATTACATTTGTTTGTCTTGTTGGGATTTCTAATTCCATGCCTTAGGGTCATTGTGAACCATTTCAGTCTTATCGGTGTTCGAGGGTATTTCAACATTACGATGCTTGAAAATGTTTTAATTATTCAGAATTTATCGGTCCTTCCATCTATTCATTCGTTAAAGTTCTCAAGGGTAAATCCTTCATTTTGATTAATTGGGCAACCGGTGCCGGGGAATGATTATTCTTTTGGTCATTATGAATATTCTGATCGATTCAGCCTGGTCAGTATTTCCAAACATTTCAATCATTTCAATCAATTTAGCAATTTATGCGACTTTGACTAATCCAAGCATACAATTATTTCCTCGTGAATGTCATCAGAGATTATTCAATCAAAAAAAGAATCTGAGCAAATTTGCAATCTTAAAGGTGAAGCTATAACTTCCCAAGCAAACTTCAAGATTTTGAGAAGGTTCGGTTGTTTTACCGAATCTAGTGTAGATTCTTAGACCACTCTCATTAATAGGGATATTTTAGTCATTTTCATACATTGAGAGCATTTTCGTAATTCATTAGCTAAAATAATTAGACTTAGAGATTAACCTTTTTTATTAATCGTTTTCTGAACTCGAAAATCCTTTCGATTTATCAAACCTCTTATGCGAATATTTGTCTTGACCATTAATATTTTTATTCCTTAATTGATTGACAGTAGCATAATGAATCACATGCTCAATCATATTCGTGCAAGCATTAACCGAATGCCAACAAGTTTTAGAAGCATGCAGAAGGTAGTAATGTATTACCTTGGCTCCGAGCTACAACGGTCGATATGTGAACGACATTCGAACACCCTTGAACCCGAATTTGACATCCCTCAACGATTTATATTCCAATAACTGCGAGAACCTTCAATTACACAAATCTCAAGATCAAACCTTATTCACAAAGCTCTTAACCAATTAATTAAATACATAAGCACTCTCAGGTTCAAGGTCAAATTTGAAGGCCTTCGGGTAAGAATTTTGTGAAACGGGCTTCAAAATCGGACTCAGGACGTCGAAAAACATAAGATAAAAGTTTTCGGAAAATTTGACTTTTTGGGTCAAAGTCAACGCTGACGTCAGCAGGTCAACGGTCAACGGGGTTAGAGTTAATGCTGACGTCAGCAGGTCAACGCTTACGTCAGCAGGTCAACGGGCTGAGGTCAACTGAGTTGACTCGACTGACTCACTGTGCTTACTCGAGCTGAGTTGACTCAGTGGCTGACTCGGACTGAGTTGACTCGACAGTCGGGTACGGGTCGGACACGGGTCCGGTACGAGTCGGACACGGGTCGGGTACGGGTTGTGTCGGACTCGGGTTGGACTCAAACTGGTTTGGTCCGGTTCGGACCGGGTTGGACTGACTTAGACCGGTTCGAATCCTTAGACCGAAATAAAACTGATCCACTTACCCTAAAAAAAACATGGTCATCGGACGATCACCGGAGCGATCAACGGAGAACCCTTTGGCGACGAAACTGCCTGAAAAACAAAGATCCAGAATTTATAGAATCACCCAAACCAAAAATTTCATCTACTACAGCCGGAAAACACGTCAAAACTTACCCCATAAAATACAAGGCGGACGGAAAACATCGCAACTCCGACGAAGGCCTTAACGGACTCAGATGGGCAATCGGTTCACTGGGTTTTGGTCGCATCAACTTCGGGAGTCCACCGGAGGTGTCGACGGCACGAACGGGTAACTCATGCCACCAGAAAATGCCAAAAAGAGGGGCGATCGGTGAGTTACCACCCGAACTAGATCTAACTTTCCCGACGATCGACCGGGGATCTCCGCGAGTGGTCGGTGACAACAGATTCACTGCTCGACGGTGAGCATGCCGGCAGTGGCAGTGCACGCCACGAGCCGACCGTGGTCGAGATCGGCGTAAGGCCGAAGTGGGGGTGGGAGGTGATGGGTCGTGAGGGAATGGGAAGGGTCTTGAAGATTTTCAGATCTAAAACGTGTGTAAAAAAAATCTTACCTAAGGGAATTTGTTCAAACATAATAATTATTTTTTTATCAGAATTGGGATACATGAATCTCATATAAAACTGATGCAGAGTTAAAATCAAGGAATAGCTTAGCTTAGTTTGTTAAAGCTTAGGTTCACTAAGCATAGGGTCAAGGGTTCAAATCCCTTGGCTGTCATATTCTTATTTTTTTTAACATTTAGCTTTAAATCACTAAAAAAACATAGGGTGTTACACTCATTCTATCTTTACTTGGTTTTAAATATATTTAAATATATATTTTTAATTATGTAGAATCTAATTCTACATAAACTTGGAATTTAAATATACATTATATAAATTCCAAATATATATTTAAATTTCTAGAATCTTATTCTATAATATTTAAGTCTCTAAATATTTTACATACTCTAAATAATATCTGATAAATACAATATTTATCCAATATTATTCCCATTTAAAGGAGTTGCCTATTTCCCTTATCCCATAGGGGATTTTCGGCAACCTCCGTAAAATAGGGAGTATGGTTTCCAATTTTTTTGTTCGTTTCATTCGAAGGGTGTGACCCTTGTAGGTTCATGCAACGTTAGCAGCAAAATTAAAACTATTCTAATTTTACAAACAATGAGTGGCATCTAGCAATACATCATTGCTACCTAAGTTGCATGAAGTCATGGTTTGACTTTCCTAATTCCTGAATAAACTTCCTTTATGTATTTCATCCTTTTGTCTTTTATAACTTAGATGAACAAAAGTCATGGGTTAGTCACACTTGCGTTGTCCATCTAGTGTTTCTTGATGTCTTGAGTAGATTATGATAAACGAATCTCTATGATATCTCATATCATAATATTCGAGCATGACCATGCATTTTCTAATCTCACTCAATCAAGTGGCCGAAGATATTTCTCCTATTATGTAGGAGGGACAAATCCTTTCTTGATCAACCATATTTCACTACATAGGTCATCATGTATCCAATCATCAGTCTTTATAATGTAGCTAGTTACGACACACGTTTGACTGTGTCAAAATACATAAATCTTTATGTTGAAATCATGTTGATCTCAAGTCTGAGGATTATACATATGTTTATCATGAGCAATATTGTGACTGTCACATAATTACCCAAGAAATATGCTCATAGCGGGTCAATCCAGTATGTTGTTCTCTAACAAATACTTATGTGTTTATTTTGACATCTCTATGTCAATGACAACACTTGTTATCAACCACATATTAGTCTTTATATATTATCACTGTCCATACACGTAATAATATTCGACTAAGGATAATGTTTAACAATAATCGTATTATTGTATGGACATTATTATCTAATGGTTAGTTTGATGCACAGAAACATATCAAATGATAATAACGGCAATGCCATTACTTGATAAATCTAGTAAAATAGTATGTCTATTCAATCATCATATGATTGGTCTTTGGGCATACTCTAACAATCTTCCACTGGCACTAAGACCAATCATTCTTTTGGATGTGTCATGTACACATCTGTTTCAAGTTTTTCCCTTAGGAAAGCGGTTTTGACATTCCTTTATTTGATTCCATAATTATGGTATGTAACTATTTGCAAGTGAGATTAAGATGGATTAAACATAGCTACAAGGAAGATGATTTATCATAGTCTATACTATGAAGTCTGTCGAAAACTTTTAGCGACGAATCATCCTTTGTATGTTTTATCATCTATGTCGGTTTTTCCTTTTTGAAAAACTCATCCATACCTCTTAGGTTTTACCCTTTTAGGTAACCAAAGTCTATACTTGGTTTTAGACATGGATTCCATCTCATATCTCATGGCTCTTAGCCATTTCTCGAATTTTGGGATCACCATTGCTTTCTGATAAGACCTAGTCTTTATCTTGATCCAAAAAGAAGAGTGTTTCCATGTACGGATAGTGAGAAATCCATATTTCTCAAGTATATGGTATTCTCTTAAGGATCAACACAATGGTTGTGTTTTGTTCCAATGTTCCTTGATCATTTGTGGAACATTCTCAATCTTTGGTTCATAAATTTGTTGACTAAAATTTCTTCACATTCCAAATTCCATTTTTTCTTTTGTGAGAGGTCATTTCTTTCGAGGGAAACTCTCGTTTGAGCAACAAATATTTTGTTCTCGTTGAAAAATGAAATCCCTTAGTGATAAGTATTCTCTTTCGAGATAAACTATCGTTTGAGCAACAAATATTTTGTTCTCGTTAAAATTGAAGAAATAATATCCCTTTGTAAGAATTAATCTCTTTCAAGATAAACTCTCGTTTGAGAAACAAACGTTTTGTTCTCGTTAGGATAAACAACAAATGGAGTTTTTAAGGTTCGAACTTTGTAAACATGTTAACAAGTAAGTAACCTTAAAACTTCAAAGGTATTCTAGAACAATTCTTAGTCCATATCTTATATGACGTTTCAAAAAAACACGATTAAGTATGAGAGTTGTTTTTCTAGTGTGTAAAGAAGTCGAAAATGACTTGTTCTGAATCAAAACATGTCTAACATATTTGATTCTCTTTCAAAGACTTTTCGTTCCACTTGTGGGATTTAATTATGGGACAATCCCATATTCTTTGAAAGTTCATCAAACTTTAAATATTCTTGAATTTGATCTCATCAAACTACCTTAATACTTTTATGAGTTTGAGATTAGTCATTTGTTTTATTTATCTTATAAATATTATTAATTTGATTAGTTTAAAGATCATTGATTCGTTGTGCCATAAGAAATTAAAAGAATAACATTTATTTAAATAATCTCAAAATTAAAAATATCTTGTCCTTACAAGATAACTAAAACTTAGGCACAAAATAATAATCTTAAAAACTAAAACAAATCTATTTAAGCAAAAACACATGTCCTAATGGATGATGTAGCAACTCTTGCTTTATTTCCATTCGCAGGTCCATGTCTATTTTGATGCCTTCTCTTTAGAAGCCTCTGAGGTTGATGCCTCACTCGTTTTTGCTTTCTTTACTTCTTGTAGGTGTGTGGGATAGTTTCTCTTCCAATGTCCGGTCTTACCGCAATGGAAACATTTTCCATCATTCTTGATTCCCTTCTTAGGTTTCAATGCCTCCTTTCCATCGTTTTTGGTCTTACCATCACCTTCCGACTTTGTTGCCGATTTACCTTTCTTCTTGCCCTTGCGGACCATCAGAACAGGTTTAGGTCCTACCTTCTTCAGGTTGATTTCAACAATTCTCAACATGCCGAGCAACTGTGGCAGCGTTTTGTTAATTTCATTCATATTGAAATTAAGGACGAACTGATTGAAACTATCCGGCAACGATTGCATGATGACATCGGTAGCTAATTCGTCTTTCAGCGGAAAGCCGAGCTTCTCCAACGTTTGGATGTAGCCCATCATTTTGATGACGTGAGCTTCTACGGGAGATCCCTCACTCATCTTGCATTGAAACAGAGCTTTAGAGGTCTCGTACCTCTCTTGACGAGCTTGCCCTTCATAAATCTCCTTGAGATTTTGAATCATATCATAAGCTATCATGTCCTCATGTTGCTTCTGAAGCTCAAGGGTCATGGAGGCAAGCATAAGACAACCGACATCCAGCATGTCGTCCATGTGTTTCTTAAACTTGTCTTTGTCAGCTCTGGAAGCAGTGGCAATCGGTTCATCAGGAACAGGTTCTTCAATGACATATTCCTTCTTTTCCTGTTTGAGAACAATTCTCAAATTGCGGAACCAGTCAAGGAAGTTTATACCATTGAGCTTATCCTTCTCAAGGATAGATCGCAGAGATAGAGTATTATTTGCCATTAATTCTACAACAAAGAAAATATGCTACATAAGTTTTACTAAATTTTAAAATTTATAGATAGGTCTTTACTATAAATTTACTCCCACTATTTTCTTCAAAATTAAAAACCCTCTAGTTTTAATTTCGGAAAAACATTTCGATCATTTTTCTAGTGAGTGGGGATCCGTATTTCACCATTCCTAAATCAGCTTTGGCCAGTCTTTTAGGAAATGGTTATTTAGGTAAGTAACACCTTACTAATTACATCTCATGTAATTCCTCATCTTTTGGCGAACAACTCTTGTTCTTTAAATCATCTTATGATTAACCAAAACTTTTAACCACTAAGTTTTCTAATCCTATTAGAACAACCCATCTAAGTCAATACCAATATCTCAACCGGCGAATATCACTAGCTTATTCTTCGCGTTTAACTAAGATAGATAAATGTGACATTGGTTTGGCAAAGCTCGCATTATATCGATTGAAGCTTTAACGAGGGTAAATATTGGATGGTTCAAACAGACTTAAAATTATAGTGAGGGATTTACTTAATTATCTCATCATTTTAACAATGATCCTATCAATAGAACTATGTTTAATCATGTTTATAAAACATTCATTGCATCACATACAAGGTAAATATAAGCGGTAAAAAAATATGCAATGATTATATCCCTTCTTAACCTAAGGCGACCCGTCCCAAGCCAATGGGAGGACCATTCTACTGAAGATAGAATTTGCTTTTGAAACGCCTGGTCCACCAGGGAAGGTCCACCATGCTACTATGTTGGTCCTTGTTTTATCTCCATGAGTATTTACAATTTTCAGAAACTCGTGTTACATGCGAGGGAGTGAGATGAGAAGAGGGGTACAATAGAAGATAGAGAAAGGCACGACACGCATGTCGTATTTATAAAAACCAAAACTATAAAGGCTATGGGCTATAACCATGCAAAACAAACACCGTGCAATCAAACATACATTTCAAACATTGTGCGAACAAAGTAACGACGTGTTTACGGAGTTTTAAACTGATTATCCCTATGTTGCGGTTAATGGGCCAAAGAAGGATCACGAGGTTTCATAAACCATTTGCGTTAACGAACAAATGCACCAGGTAGGTCAACATGAAAGAGAGGTGGCGCACTAGGCACACTTAAGTACCAGGTCTTTGATGATGCCAATCCTAGACATGCATTTTTCATAATGTCTAACCATAACTCTTATGGATTCACCGTGAAAGATAGTTTGATAACTTTTATCAAATTAGAAGCCCTTTCAGAGATTTCATAAATCTATGAAACTACGAACAACTACTTGTTCTCTAGACTAACTATTAGTCTCAACATGTTAACATTTAACATTGAAGCAACCTAACATAGTTATGATTAACTCTTAATCATTCAGTGATAATCGAAATAAGTCTTTATTAGGTGTGATACGATAAACGATAAATATCTAAATCGAATCAAACAACATGCATCTCATACATAAACATCACCCAAGAATTTAAGTTTGAATTCGTATGATACAAGTGGCTCTGATACCACTGTTGGGTCACGTCGGCACGCTCCATGGCGCAGCAGAAAAATTAATCCGACGTAATCCAGCCAGGATCCATGTACAGGAACGAATCTGGGGTGAAAGATAAAGAGTTACCTTTTAGAAGTCTAGAAACTGGAAAACTGACGGTATGTCGGAATAACCACGTCAAGTAAAACCGGAATCGTCACAGGTTCGCAACGACCTCTACGGAGTCCACCCGAACAAAACGAACAAAGTTTTCGCCTCCCTAACACTTAGGGATAAATTTCGACAGGTTTGAACACCTTTTAGGGAGAAGTCAAAATCCCTTCAGGGATTCCTAAGGGAGTCTGAAATCGACCAAGAGTTCAACCGGGACTTGCAATCGAGCAAGGGAAGCTTCAGGGATTTGCCAGGGGGCAAGTAGAACACCAGAAAAATATCGAACAGCTTCTCAGAGAGCTTTCTGGGATATGTTGAATTCTAGTGGGGAATCCCTAGGGGTGTTGTTGAAATATTCAAGAGGAGGAAGAGGGATGATTTGGTTGTTAGCCCTTGTCCCTTTAAATAGTATTCAGAGACTTAATTCTAGTTGAATTCCTTAAATCCAAGTTCAACCAAAATTCATAGAATCTAATTCTACTTAAAATTGGTTTATATTAATTAAATATACATTATATTTAATAATATTAAATGAAATATATATTTAATTATGTAGAATCATATTCTACATAAAACATGGATTTAAATATACATTATATTTAATCCAAATATATATATTTTATTATATAGAATCTCATTCTATCTTTACTTGGATTTAAATATATTTAAATATAAATTTTTAATTATGTAGAATCTAATTCTACATAAACTTGGAATTTAAATATACATTATATAAATTCCAAATATATATTTAAATTTCTAGAATCTTATTCTATAATATTTAAGTCTCTAAATATTTTCCATACTCTAAATAATATCTAATAAATACAATATTTATCCAATATTATTCTCATTTAAAGGAGTTGCCAATTTCCACTATCCCATAGGGGATTTTCGACAACCTCCATAAAATAGGGAGTATGGTTTCCAATTTTTTTGTTCGTTTCATTCAAAGGGTGTGACCCTTGTAGGTTCATGCAACGTTAGCAGCAAAATTAAAACTATTCTAATTTTACAAACAATGAGTGGCATCTAGCAATATATCATTGCTACCTAAGTTGCATGAAGTCATGGTTTGACTTTCCTAATTCCTGAATAAACTTCCTTTATGTATTTCATCCTTTTGTGTTTTATATCTTAGATGAACACAAGTCATGGGTTAGTCACACTTGCGTTGTCCATCTAGTGTTTCTTGATGTCTTGAGTAGGTTATGATAAACGAATCTCTATGATATCTCATATCATAATATTCGAGCATGACCATGCATTTTCTAATCTCACTCAATCAAGTGGCCGAAGATATTTCTCCCATTGTGTAGGAGAGACAAATCCTTTCTTGATCAACCATATTTCACTACATAGGTTATCATGTATCCAATCATCAGTCTTTATAATGTAGCCAGTTACGACACACGTTTGACTGTGTCAAAATACGTAAATCTTTATGTTGAAATCATGTTGATCTCAAGTCTGAGGATTATACATATGTTTATCATGAGCAATGTTGTGACTGTCACATAATTACCCAAGAAACATGCTCATAGCGGGTCAATCCAGTATGTTGTTCTCTAGCAAATACTTATGTGTTTATTTTGACATCTCTATGTCAATGACAACGCTTGTCATCAACCACATATTAGTCTTTATATATTATCATTGTCCATACCCGTAATAATATTCGACTAAGGATCCTGTTTAACAATAATCGTATTATTGTATGGACATTATTATCCAATGGTTAGTTTGATGCACAGAAACATATCAAATGATAATAACGGCAATGTCATTACTTGATAAATCTAGTAAAATAGTATGTCTATTCAATCATCATATGATTGGTCTTTGGGCATACTCCGACACTATACATGGGCATTAACCCAGGCCCATTGAGCGTGGGTACAATTCTAAGGGATTACCTTAGGTCACGGGCAGAATTACCCTAGCCGAAGCATAGGAACCTTATACGGGCGTTAACCTAGGCCTAGTGGGCGTAGGTACCGACCTAAGGGGTTACCTTAGGTCACAGGCGAAATTACCCTAGCCAAAGCTAGGAACCTAGTACGGGAGGAATTACCCTAGCCTAAGCTAGGAACCTAATACAGGCGGAATTACCAGCCTGATCAGGCCTGAACCTTAAAACACTTCATACCATATCCCAAATACCCAGTGAATCAGATCATCAATAGTTCATTAATCAATAATAGTATTTTTAGTAATACATTATCCATATAGCATGTTTGTCATATCGGGTGCATGGGCATATATCAGAAATACAGTACGGTCATGCTTAATTTATAAAACATGTCATGTTCCTGTGAAATCAAGCATGTCAGTCATGTGCACGTGATCAGTATTATAACATGTAAATCAGTATGCAAAAATAGTCGTGTAGCACACATGGAACAAACTAGGTGGAACAGTTTATTTCTTGGAGATACTTGGCATCTACGGAAGGGAACCCATTAAACTTTTGACAATTTGAATGGATTTTATAAACGAGGTCTCGATTAAAAGGGGGTTCGTACTAACGGTTCAAACCAGATATTCAGGAGTTGGTATATCAAGATCTTTGAGAGTTTAGATATATCATGAATGATTTAGTCATTTAAGCCTACAAGGGCATTATGGTCATTTTATCATACATGGGCATTTTGGTAATTTATACCAACAAGGCATAAACAGTGACTCGGGAATTCTATTTGCTCATCATGTTTCCAACCAGGCATTTAGATATTTCTATGTTAAGATCTTTCATGATATCAGATACATTTAGGGCTATTTTGATTACTTTGGCCAACAAGGGCATTTTGGTCATTTAACTATTAGGGGTGATTTTGTAATTTAGCCCAATAATGATAAAATGACGATTTACAATATTTAAGATTTCTAGAAGTTTATCAAGCCTCCAAAATTATTCGAACTAAGATATCCCAACCTTGCACTACTAACCAAACCTTCTAATGTATTTGGTTGTATCGTATATTTAAACGATTGCTTTCATATTTCACCACAGGACTTGCCACAGAGTAGTCAAACTTATATTATGTGCAGAAAAACTTCCAACATTATATTAATATCATGAGTGATTGACGTGCATGAGTCATGCTTCAACCCTTAGAGGCATTTCATTCATTTTCAACTTTATTGGCATTTCCAAAATTTTATCAAAGGCAATTTACTTATTCCAGTCAATGGGGTATTTCAATCATTTTGAAGCTCGGGATATCCATCATTCATGCCATATGAACCATTTCTAGTATTTCAATCATTTAAGTACTCGTAGGTGTTTCAACCATTCAAGTAATTTCGATACCTCCAACCACTTCATTAATTTCAGAACTCAAAGGTTTATCCATCATTCTAGTTAATTTGCAAACCTCAGTGTCCGAGGATACTTCAGCCTTTTTGGTCAATATGATAATTCTGATTAATTTAACAATTATAGTATTTCCAATACTTTTAGTCATTTCAATCAATTAAGTATTTTGAGCCACTTGATTAATTCGGATGTATGGATAGTTTCATGTAAATCTATATTCGGAGATTCATTCCAAATTCAAGGAAACCTAACACCTTTCAATCTCGAAGGTTTAAATCTTGTTACTATAACTTTCCAAGTAGTTCGAGGTTTTTAGATGAATCAAGTTGTTTTACCATTTCAAGTGTAGATATCTAGATCGCTTCCAATTCCAAGGGTATTTTAGTCATTCTCATACCTTAAGGGCCTTTTTCGTAATTTCATATCTAAATATTTTTAACATTTAATCATTTGACACTAATAATCGGATTTGGAGATTAACTGCCTTATTAATTATTTATTGAACTCCAGATCCTTAAATTTATTAACTTTCTCGTTCGGGCATTTCAATCTTATCTAGGTTATCATACTCAATTTCATATCTGGATTGACTTAAGCAGAGTTAACAACACTGCTCATTATATTTATGTATGCATTAACCGAATACCAACGTGTTCATAAAGCTTATAAGAGGTGGTAATGTATTCTTTAATCCTTGCTATATTGGTCAACCATAATACTCCATTTGATCACGCTCGAACCCGAATGCGATGTCCTCAACATCTCGAATACAAGGAACTGTTAATACATTTAATCACACAAATTCCAATTCCAGTCCTTATTCGCTTTGCTCATAATTGATTAATAAAATACACAAGCAAACTCGAGTTCAAGGTCCGATTCAGAGTCTTTTGGGTTAGAATTTCACAAAACGGGCTTCAAAATCGGACTCGGGGCGTCGAAAAACATAAAATAAGGCTTTTCGAAAAAATTTGACTTTTGGGTCAAAGTTAACATTAACGTCACTGGTCCAATGGTTGACTCGGCGAGTTGACTCACTGAGTTGACTCAGACAAGTTGACGCATTGGGTTGACTCAGGTGAGTTGACTCGGGTCAAGTTTACCAACAGGCCCACACCGGTTTGGTTTAGACTGGTTCGGGCAGCTCGATCGACAGGTTAAGCCGGGTTTGGGCCAGCCGGTTCAACGACCACCGTTCAGGGCGGCCAAGAATCGCCCTAGGCAGCGCGTGAAGCGCACGCGCGACCCAAAAATTGCTGGAAAACACTTCTGATCACACCATTGTCAACATTTTCTCAACCATATCTCAAATAACTCGAGATCTAGGCCGAAACACTTACCAAACTTACCAAATCAGGCAAAATACGACCAAACTGTCGTATCTTCGACGAGGCCATAAACGACAGTGAGCGGCTATGAAACTGGTAAGGTTTTGTTTGCCTCACGACGGGGAGTATAGAGGTGGCAACGGTGCGGCGAACGGACGCCTACGGCGACCCGAATTGACGAAAAATCGAACAGCTCTACCCTAGGTTCGACGAACCTAAATCCTCTAATTGCCAACGATTGGGACGTCATAACCCCTAGACCCGCCTATGCGTTACCACGGGTTTTAGGAAGTCACATTAGGGTCACAACAGCAACCCACGGTAAAAATCCACATAAAAACATTTTTCCTTAAAACACTTATTAAACTGTAAAACAAACTTTTGTTTAAATATCATTTCAGGAAATCATATAAACATACAACAGTGCTTTCAGAAAACATTTTACATATACTATCATAAAAATATATATGACATACATGCCCACTAACTGTACTAGTTCTGTACTCCAAGGTAGCGCCAAGAGAACTCTAAAACAATTGTCGATCACGAAACCATGATAGATTTCTTCTAACCTGCGATGGTAAAAACAACGTAAGCTTCGGAAATCTCAGTAATACAAAACTACCAATGGATGCTGTAAGTAACATGTATGAATACGATCGAGCACGAAGCTATCATGGCGTTCCGAGAAACAGCAAGTTTCAAGTTTACGGTTCATTATATTGAATACAAGTTATATCTAAAGAAAACAAAGTTGTTTTTTTATACGATCACCGAGTATCAGGGGAGGAGCATATAGACTATAGAATCAGAAGGGAGATAGTATATGGTAGTTGAATTAGAGAGTTTATTGTGTGTTCCAACAGTGCAAAGTTAATGCATACAATGTAACTGTACGGTGAACATTTTTATTTCACGGTAATATAATAGTAGCTGTAAATCTCATGATAAGGTTCATTTTGAATTTCCTATCTACTCTCCATCCAAACTCTCCGGTATGCAGTTCCCTAAAACTGCAACTATAAGAGGCATTAACCCATGCCCATTGGGCGTATGTGCCAGCCTAAGGGGATACCTTAGGTACGATAGGAATCACCCTAGCCGAAGCATAGGAACCTAAAACGGTAAGGAATTACCAGCCTGATCAGGGCTGAACCTACGGTAACTTCATACTCTATCCCAAGTATCCCAGTAACGATCTATGCAGTAATAAAAGTAACCGGTAACAACATTTATTGGTAATAACAATAATTAGTAGCAATCGGTACTAATTGGTTATAACAGTAGATACGAAGCAACTTTAGTTTTCAGTTTAGATACAAAGGTATATTTCGGTTAAACAGTAGTCATGATTCAGATCAGGAGATAGTCTATAGTTCAAGCTGAGAGAATATTCATTTGCACTTATAACATACTAGATGGAACAATTTATTTCTCGGAGATACTTGGTATTTACAAGGAAAGAGAAAACACTAAACTTTTGACAGTTCTGACCTGATTTCAAAAAAGATGGCCCCATTAAAAGGGGCTTGAAATCAATGTCTCCAACCAGGCATTCAGAAATCGATACAATACAATCATTTAGGACATCAAATATATCAAGATTGTTCCGATCATTTTTGGCCAACAGGGGCATTGTGATCCTTTTAACACATCAGGGCAATAACATAGTCTAACCCTGATAGGATAGGTCAATGACTTGTTGGCTAAAGATTGTTGATGATTTACCAAACTTCCAAGACCATCCCACTATACTCATTTCACCAATACATCACTTTTCACGCATTCAAACTAGTACACTTTCTCTATGTTCACTATTTAATTCTAATTGTGTTGTACATCTGTAGATCACTGTCACATTATATTGGAACGAGCCTCAAGAGGTTGAACTTGTATTTATGCAGTTTTTATCCATTAATGTACAATATTAAGAAATGATTGGCGTGTGTATATATATACCAAGATTCAAACCCAAAGGAGTATTACAAACACTTGCGTGCTATCAGGAGTTCGGGATTTCGAAGCTTTAGCTTATCTCATGTCAAGAGGGTATCTCGATTATTAAACTGTAGTCTTTCACGTTCTTTCGGTCCTTTTGAACTACTTTATCATTTCAATCTCTAGGTTATATCCCATCATGTGGTTAATTTGGTGGTCTTGGTGCTCGATGGCATCTTATTCATCTTAATCCAAAACACACATATAGGTATTTTCAATCATTTTAGTTATTTCGGTCCTTTCGACCTTTCCAACCGTCCATTTATTTCAAAACTCGGGGACAAACACGTCATTTCAATTAATTTAGAAATCTCAATGCTCAAGGACGTTTTGATCATTTTGCTAATTCGTTTGTACTAGTATCTCCAATTCTCTCTTTTGATTCAGCCGTTAAAATCAATTTTGTACCTTCTGATAGTTTGATTGATCCAAACATACAATAAGTTTCCCTCATAAATTTATCTTCAAAGATTTATGTTAAATCCAAGCACTTATTGTTCTCGAACATTTAAGTCTTATTATTGTACCTTTTCGAGAAATTCAGGGTTTTCAAATGAATTAATTGTTTTATTGGATCTAGTGTAGATTTCAATACCACTTTCATTATCATGGGGTATTTTTTGTCATTTTCACCTCGAGGGCAATTTCGTAATTTCATACTCAAATATTTTTGTCGTTTGACCATTTGACAATATTAATCAAGTTTAGGGATTGTTCGCCTTATTAACTATTTATTGAACTCCAAATTCTTTCGATTTATCAACTTTCTCATTCGATTGTTCCAATCTTTATCTAGATTGCCATACCCATTTTCATATCCAGTTTGACTTAAGCAGAATTAACAGTATTCATCGTCATATTTATGCATGTATTAACCAAATACCAACATGTTCACAAGGCATACAAGAGGTAGTAATGTATTACCTTTAATCATTACTATATCGGTCAACCGTGACACTCCATTCGATCAAACTCGAGCCCAAATTCGACGTCCTGTAACTCTCAAATACGAAGATACATGAAATCCTTCAATTAAACATAATCCATAATTAAGCATTAGTTTGATCACATAACTTTTAAACTGAAAAACTAAACACATGCATTCTCGGGTCCAAAATCAAATTCAGAGGCTTTCGGGTTAGAATTTCATGAAACGGGCTTCACAAACGGACTCAAGACGTCAAAAAACATAAAATAGGATTGTTCATAAAAAGTTGACTTATTGGTCAAAGTCAACGTTGACGTCAGCAATCAAAGTCAACTAAGTTGACTCGATTCGGGTGGACGCGGGTCGGGTTGGGTCAATTACGGTTTAGGCTTGGACTCACCGGTACGAGCTAAAGGCCATTGGGCCTTAATAGGCCGGCCCGTTTTTTATATAATTAATAGGCCGAACCCGATTTATTGGGCCGGACCGGTTCTATCCAGACCGGTTCAGGGCTGAACCGACTCGGTTCAACGAAGAATCTATGGTGGTGGCCGAGAAACTCATTCAGACGGCGCGTGCTCGCCACGCATGGCCCTATTCAGCCGGAAACACTACTGAACAGTAGCAAATGATAAGAAAAATCTTAGGGTAAAGTACACAGACGGTCACTGAACTTTGGTAAAAAAAAACAAAATGGTAACCAAACTTTCAACAATCACAAAATGGCAATTAAACTTTATGTTTTATAACAAAATGGTAACTAGACGTTAAATCTCATTAAGTGTCTGTTATAAAATTTGGTATAATAACACATTTAGTCCTTCATATTTATACATTCAATCAATTTAGGCCTAATTCGAAACAATTCACTAAATTTAGCCCTTCATATTTATCATGTTACCATACTTTGGAATTTTTCTTTAAGGACCAAATTGAAAGAATGCGTAAATAACGATGGTTAAATTTAGTGAATTGTTTCGAATTAGGACTAAATTGATTGAATGTATAAATATGAAGGACTAAATGTGTTATTATACCAAATTTTATAACAGACACCTAAAGGATTTAACGTCTAGTTACCATTTTGTTATAAAACATAAAGTTTAATTGTCATTTTGTGATTTTTGAAAGTTTGGTTACCATTTTTTTACCAAAGTTCGGTGACCGTCTGTGTACTTTACCCAAAAATCTTAATGATTCAAGATCACAAGGCTTACAAAGGCTGAGAATGGCGGTTAATGCGGTGGAAAAGAGAAATCCGAAAGGTTTTGTAACACACAAAAATTACGCCCAAATTATAAATTCTAGATTTGAAAATAATCCCTAATTTAGAAATATAATTTTAAAATCCCTAAATTCAAAACCCTAAATTCAAAACTTTTTTATTTTTGAATTATAATTCAAAATCCTAATTTTAATTCTTATGGTCAAATTGAGAATTTTGGGAGTTAAATGATCTTTAATCAATTTTGCGACTTTATCAAACAAATAAAAAGTTTGGGGACTTGTTGGGTGATTAACCCATTGTTTTAAAAGTAGGGAATTTGAATTAAATTACCTTATAGCAGCCGAAACACTTTTTTTATTATTTAAATGTTATATATATATATATATATAATCCTTTAATTTTAAATTGAATTCTAATTCTTTTTTTTCATGGTTGAATTGACTCTCCTTTTTCAACTTAAATTCTTGTTTTATTATTATTATTATTATTATTATTATTATTATTATTATTATTATTATTATTATCAAATAAATTCTATTATAATTGTTTTTCTAATGAGTTTTGAAACCCTTTTCTTCTGTAGAAAGCCCAAATTAAAACCCTTTTCAATTCTAATCTATGTATATAAATATTAGTTTTGTCATATATTGGAATTCCTCTAATCTGTTCACCGTCAATTAGCTTTTCCATTGTTTTCATCGGCCAGACTTGCAATCTTCACCCTTGTTTTGTTATTAGTTGCCTTCACCTCTATCGTTAACCCATCGTGCATTCCATCGCAACCCCAATTTTTTTTAGAATCACGAAAGTCGTGATTTTGATCGTGTCTCTTGTTCTCGGAATTAAGTACCATTTGTGCCCCTCTCAGTGTGCCCTTGTTCGCATCACTTCTGCTATATTATGTGTGTTTCTTCCGGTGCTATAAATAAATTATTTTTGTGTGTTCTCTTCCTGTGCTACATACTTTGATTTTGTGACTGTGATTTTACACTTGAATGATTTTCAGATGTTCTATGATTGTACATTATGTTTCCTGTGCATATTATTTTCGGACTGTGATTTAAAATAAATAAACAGAGAATCTCGGATTTATTATCGGACTGTGTTGAGACTGTGAAAACTGTGATATCTTTTTACTGTGTTATCATGGGTTGGGATTGTACGGAGGAAGTTAGTGGTTATACCACTTGTGTTGGTGACTATGTAACGAGAGGTTCTGGGGAACCTTCTCTTTTTGGTGACTATGGAGTATGGGTGCATTGCATTGTGATTTCATAAAACCGTGTTTAAACTTGCTTGTGTCTTTTAAATATTTTTGTGAAAATTTATTGTTGTGGAACTGAGTTTGTGATTGCCTGCACTTTAGAGACACACTGAGCTTAATAGCTGACTCCTCCTTAGCTTCTATTTCAGATTCTCACACATAAGAGTTCGGTACTTGGAGGGCCACAGTTTAGCATATTTATTTTAGTTTTCAGTATGGACGTTTTAGATTTTCAGATTTACTTCAGTTTTATATTAGTTATTTTACTATTAGGGAACTTTATGTAAATCAGATACTTATATTTTGATTTGGGAGTTTTCAACTGTTTTAGCATGCATGAGGATTTTAATCGGATATTTTTGATGATTTATTTTGTGTCGGTTTTTTCAATACGATCGCGTTTAAAAAAATGGAATTTAATGTGAAACGACACCGTTTTGACAAATAACTTAAGTATTTAATTTTCAAAACCTAATATTCATCCTATTTGAGGGACACGTTTTCAACTCGACTTTTTAAATTCGGCCCATAAACCTTGGGTTGGGTTTAGGGGGTTACAGGTTTCTCGATTTTTTGACGACCCATGAATATGCGACGAAATAGAGGTCGATAACCAAGGTTTTGGTCACCTTAAGATGTTGATCACGGTGGTGGCTTCGGCTTTGTAACACCCGGGTTTAGGGGTTAGGTGAAAATAATATTTTAATATTATTTGGGCTCGAGTTTATAATTAAAATAATCCTTTATGCTTCGGGTTTCAAAAATAAATATTTGAAATTGGACCAACTTGATTAAATTGCAAATCGAAGAGCTTTTAAAGAAGAAAGGGGATAGCCATTCATTAATGGCCTTTTGGTAATTTGCCCATTTTTCAATTTAAATCCCCTTTTCACAAATAAACACTATTCACTCTCTTCATCATCCATTTTTCAACGTGAACTTAGAGCTCTCTCCCCTTCATCACTATTCCATCAAAAAGCTCATCCATTACAACTCATTTTCGAAAGGTAACATCATTTTTGACCTCTCCACAACTCCCTCTCTTTAAAAGTACCATTTGTTTTCATTTTCATTGAAGTTTTGAAATTGAGATTTTCAAAAGATTTGATTAAAAATGGTGTCTTTGTGTAGCTAAACTTAATATTTTGATTTAATATGGTTAGTTACGGAATATAGGAGCCAAATGGTACAGTATATGTGAATTTTGAATGATTTTGAGCAATTTCCGAAATTGGGTAAAAATGGGTTTTTTGGAGGGTTTTGGGTGAGTTTTGGGGGTTGTTTTAGGTGGAATTTGATAGGCTATTGATAGTACTATGGTTAGGGGTTGATTTGGGATCATTTGTGGGTGCAATGGATGTTGGAAACATGGATTTTGGATGTGGTTTTGGGGCTGCCCGAGTTTGCTAAAAATGGGATTTGTTCATAGCTTGCAACATTGTAAATTGTGATTGAATTGTGTTCCGGGTTGGTCTTTTGATGTTGGGCTGATTTGGGATTGTTTGAATTGTGTTTGAGGTTGTTTAGAAGCGGGAACTTGTGTTGGAGAAGCTTCGGGAAGAAATCCGGGATTGTGAGAGTGGTTGCTTGCATGGCTTGGAACTTGGAAGCTTAGGTGAGTGGGTAAACATTTTACGTGGTTTTTAAATGGTTGGTTCGAGTATGTAGACTAGGTTGGGCTTGGTAGACCCACCTAGAGTTAGGATTAGGGTGGTAGCCTAATCCTAAACTTGATCTAGAGCCTTTGGATGAACTTATATATATGGATGTTTATGCTTCGTATGACTTGTGATATGATTGCTTATGTATATTGTGTTATACATGTGGGATGAGGCATGATTTGTGATGCTTAAGGCATGCATGGTAATGGTTCATGATTGTGATCATGGTGAGTACGTGCTAAGCACGAAATTGATTGAAATGAATAATGTGGAATGAGTTAAATGTTGGCACTAGTATGCTTGAGTACAAATGATCAATCATTAGGATGTTAGTGAGCACACATGAGTCTAAAGTCGCGCGTGGCCTTGGTGGCGTTGAGTCACCAAGGAGGAGTACGGGTTCGCCCGGAAATTGTATTTATATATAGTCGATGATGAGTGGAATCCCATCGACGGGGCGTGATGATGAGTGGAATCCCCTCCGCGAGACCGGTGATGAGTGTAATCCCACCGTGTGGTAAAGTGGTTGTTGGATGTGAGTTCTAACGTGTTTATCCGCGTATTCGGGTCATAGCTAGGTGCCAATATTGATTGATATGTGTATAAATGTGTTGTGAAATGTGATCCTTATTTGGATGTTTATATGTGATTACATGTGTTGTGGAATAGAGCTTATGAGCATGACATTTATTTGGATATTGTTCATGCATCTTAACTTGTGGCTCTTGAGGATTCTTGGTAATTATGTATTTTGCCTTGGCTAAGATCGTGCTCGGACCCTGCATTGTCGAGGTTTGTTTATAAAGAGCTTACCCTCACTAAGCTTTATTGCTTACGCTCTCTCTTTGTTCGACAATGCAGATCCTTAGTTCGTGGGTTGCTAGGAGCAAGAAGGGGCCTCCAAGTGTGCTTGTGGTGCTTGTTTAGCTACCAAGTATGAACTTTTAAATTAAGATGTAATGGTCAGGTAATGGGACATGTAATCGTATTATGATGTTTTGGATTATGTTGTGGTTGATGTTGCTTAGGAGCATGTTAGACTCCTCGTATATGCTTGCTATTTGGCTTGGGATGTATGCCTTGCTTGAAACCTTGTTAGTATATTGCTATCTTGAATTTGTCTAAGTGTTGGCTATGTGAATGCTTAACTCCTTAAATGAGTTGTATGAATGCATGACTTGTGATGTTATGCCTTGGTGTTTAATTTCGTTTTAATGAAGTTAAAGCATGCTTATATAGTTGGTTTGCCTTAGGTTTAATTGTTAGTGTGTTGTTGGGGGTTTTGGTGGTGTTTTGGAGCACCCTTGTGCCTTAAAACAGCCAAAACGAGTCTGTAGACAGGGGGCGTATCGAAACGGGCTGCCCTGTTTCGATACGGTCCCTTTGTGTTTGGCCAGGCGTTTCAAAATGGATAGGGGCTGTTTCGGTACATTTTTGCTACTGGAATTTTGAGAAATTGACGAGATAAAGGCGTTCCGAAACGGGTCTTTGATGTTTCGATACGGTCAAATCTCGTTGACCACGAGAAGTTGACCGTTGGGGTCGTTTCGATACGGGTCACCCCTGTTTCGAAACGGTCTCCTCAGGTTGACCCTGACCTGTTGACTAAGTCAAGGCGTATCGAAACACCCTAAGGGCGTTTTGATACGGCCTGCTGTAAAGGGGTAAAATGAGCTGTTTAAAGTATTGTCTTGGTTGGTCGATGTTGGTTTGTTGCATTTCTGTTGTTGTGCTTCACATAGGATTTAATCATACCTATAGACAAGATAAAGCAAAAGAAATTTTCTGGGTCGTTAACCGAGGAGGAACCTTAACTGGTTTCGTTTCGGTTTTCCCCGTGTGGCCCACTCGGACCGGTCATCCGACCAGACCGGGATGAGGGGGTTACACTTGTTGGTATCAAAGCCTAAGGTTACCGAGACCTTGGGTAGGTAAGTGAGGTAAGTTTAAGTTTTGAATTGATATGCACGGTGTTTGCTTGCTTTGTAAGTATGATTGCTTGTGTGACAAGTATGTTGATTGTTTTATTTCAAAGCATGTTGTTTGGGGGTCCCATTGCTACTATTACATCAGAAAAGAATTTTAAGTGAGGGAAACGTACTTGAGCACTTGGAAGCCTTGCCTTGCTAACCCAATCTTGTATATTTTGTTTGTTGTGGTTGTAGTTATCGTTTGAGAGCGATGTCTAGGCCGAGGGGTAGGCCGAGAGTGGTTCGTCAGGAACCACGTGTCGCGGCCCCTGTTGATCTGGTGATCAGTGTGGAGGCTCACATAGAAGGGCCGGTGGCCGCGGGAGTTGGCGCTCCTCCACCACCTCCACCACCACCACCTCCTCCGCCTGGAGTTGGGGGCGAGTATGGAGCCAGAGAAGAGGGACCTCAAGGTGGCCAAGGTGGCCAAGGTCCAGCTGGAATTGATATGACTCCGCTAGTGCAAGCTATAGCGGGAGCATTTCAGGCCGCAGTTGCGGGAGCTCAGGCTGCAGCTCAGCCTAGGTGTGACGATGCTAGTCTACCTTTGGAGAGGCTCCGTAGCTTGGGGGCCGAAGAGTTTAGGGGATCTACTCCAGAGAGATCGGAGTTATGGTTGGAGAATACAGTCCGTATCTTGGCTCAGATGGGTTGTGCGGGCTCACGTAGACTGGGTTGTGTGATTTCCTTCCTTCAGGGTGATGCCTACACCTGGTGGGTCACCATTACTACTGGGGTTCTAGAGGCAGAGATTGATTGGGATTTCTTTGAGTCCGCTTTCAGGAAGAGGTACTTGGGACCGAGGTACTTAGATGAGAAGGAGCGAGAGTTTATGGCCCTTACTCAGGGAGAGGCTTTTGTGACTGACTATGAGATCCATTTTGTTCGCTTGAGACAGTACGCTCCAGAGTTGGTTCCTATGGAAGTGGAACGCTGTAACCGGTTCCGCTATGGGTTGAGTGAGGAGATTAAGAGGTACACGCTAGCTTCTGACTACTCAGACTTTGATGTATTGGTCGCGAGGGCCAAGGATTTAGAGCACAGTTTGGGTTCGGCCAAACGATCTGGTGGTTCTAGTTCTGGTAAGAGGCATAACCACTTTGATGGTAGATATGTCAAGAGGCATAGAGGTGGCGGACATCAGTTTGACCAAAGACGTGGCGGTGGCCATCATGGTAGAGGCCATCAGGGCCATAGAGGAGGAGGGCGTTTGCCCGAGTGTACCCGTTGTGGGAGACAGCACGCTGGTGAGTGTTGGGGGTAACTTTCATGCTTGTTGGAACTGTGGTTCGAGGGACCACTTTAGGAGAGATTGTCCGCATCAGGCGGCACAAGCACCGAACATTGCTCAAGCTCCTGCGAGAGCGAATGATTTTTAGAGAGGCCGTGGGCGCGGTCGTGGATACTTCCAGCCTAGGGCTGATGCACCTAGGGTAGATGCTCAGAGGAACCTTGCTCATGTTGTGGCAGTGCAGCCAGAGGCGGGAGGACCAGCGAGAGTTTATGCTCAGAGAGAGGCCGGGAACGACACCGATGTGATAGCAGGTAATTTTGAGTTACAGTCTATGTCTTTGATTTCTTTGGTTGATTCGGGTTCTACACATTCCTACATTTTGAGTGAGCATGCACAGAAGTTAGATATCCCTGTTAAGATCTTAGATATAGGTATGCATGTTACTAGTTCTTTTGGTGAGACAGTTGTGGTTAGACGTATGTATAGGAGATGTCCACTGAAGATTCAGGGCCATGTGTTCTCTGTTGATATGATGGAACTTTCTTTTTATGGCTTTGATATTATTTTGGGTATGGACTGCTTAGTTGAGCACCGAGCTAGTGTGGATTTTGAGACGAAGAGAATTTCCTTGAAGCTTTCTGATGACTACGAGGTAGTAGTAGTAGGCGAGAACATTAAGTTCTTGTCTAATGTGGTGTCAGCTTTAGAGGCTTATAGGTTGATGGACTCCGGATGTGGGGCTTACTTAGCTTATGTTATGAATCTGAATATGAGTGAAGCTAGACCGAAAGATATTAGAACAGTTTGTGACTTTCCGGATGTGTTTCCTTAAGAGTTACCGGGTTTACCTCCTGACAGAGATGTTGAGTTTGTGATTGAGACTGTTTCAGGGTCTAATCCAGTTTCGATAGCTCCGTATCGTATGGCTCCGAAGGAGTTGAAAGAATTGAAGAGTCAGTTGCAAGAATTGTTAGACCGTGGTTTCATTAGGCCTAGTAGTTCTCCTTGGGGTGCTCTCGTGTTGTTTGTGAAAAAGAAAGATGGTAGTATGCGCATGTGTATTGACTATAGACAGTTGAATCAGTTGACTGTGAAGAACAAGTATCCGTTGCCTCACATAGATGATTTGTTTGATCAGTTGAGAGGTGCTTCAGTGTTCTCGAAGATAGATTTGAGATCCGGGTACTACCAGTTGAAGGTGAAAGAGTGTGATGTTCCGAAGACAGCTTTTAGGACTAGATATGGTCACTATGAGTTTCTTGTGATGACATTTGGGCTCACGAATGCACCTGCAGCATTCATGGACATGATGAACAGAATTTTTAGAGACTATCTAGACCGTTTTGTAGTTGTTTTCATTGATGACATACTTGTGTACTCGAAGACAGAAGAAGAGCACGATGAGCACTTGAGATTTGTTTTACAGAGATTGTTGAGCAATCAGTTGTATGCGAAGCTTAGTAAATGTGAGTTCTGGATTCGAGAGGTTGTATTTCTTGGCCATGTTGTTTCGGCCGAAGGTATCTGTGTTGATCCGTCGAAGATTGAGGCTATTGTTGGATTTTGGATGTGGTTTTGGGGCTGCCCGAGTTTGCTAAAAATGGGATTTGTTCATAGCTTGCAACATTGTAAATTGTGATTGAATTGTGTTCCGGGTTGGTCTTTTGATGTTGGGCTGATTCGGGATTGTTTGAATTGTGTTTGAGGTTGTTTAGAAGCGAGAACTTGTGTTGGAGAAGCTTCGGGAAGAAATCCGAGATTGTGAGAGTGGTTGCTTGCTTGGCTTAGAACTTGGAAGCTTAGGTGAGTGGTTAAACGCTTTACGTGGTTTTTAAATGGTTGGTTCGAGTATGTAGACTAGGTTGGGCTTGGTAGACCCACCTAGTGTTAGGATTAGGGTGGTAGCCTAATCCTAAACTTGATCTAGAGCCTTTGGATGAACTTATATATATGGATGTTTATGCCTCGTATGACTTGTGATATGATTGCTTATGTATATTGTGTAATACATGTGGGATGAGGCATGATTTGTGATGCTTAAGGCATGCATGGTAATGGTTCATGATTGTGATCATGGTGAGTACGTGCTAAGCACGAAATTGATTGAAATGAATAATTTGGAATGAGTTAAATGTTGGCACTAGTATGCTTGAGTACAAATGATTGATCATTAGGATGCTAGTGTGCACACATGAGTCTAAAGTCGCGCGTGGCCTTGGTGGCGTTGAGTCACCAAGGAGGAGTACGGGTTCGCCCGAAAATTTTATTTATATATAGTCGATGATGAGTGGAATCCCATCGACGGGGTGTGAGGATGAGTGGAATCCCCTCCGCGAGACCGGTGATGAGTGTAATCCCACCGTGAGGTAAAGTGGTTGTTGGATGTGAGTTCCAACGTGTTTATCCGCGTATTCGGGTCATAGCTAGGTGCCAATATTGATTGATATGTGTATCAATATGTTGTGAAATGTGATCCTTATTTGGATGTTTATATGTGATTACATGTGTTGTGGAATAGAGCTTATGAGCATGGCATTTATTTGGATATTGTTCATGCATCTTAACTTGTGGCTCTTGAGGATTCTTGGTAATTATGTATTTTGCCTTGGTTAAGATCATGCTCGGACCCTGCATTGTCGAGGTTTGTTTTTAAAGAGCTTACCCTCACTAAGCTTTATTGCTTACGCTCTCTCTTTGTTCGACAATGCAGATCCTTAGTTCGTGGGTTGCTAGGAGCAAGAAGGGGCCTACAAGTGTGCTTGTGGTGCTTGTTTAGCTACCAAGTATGAACTTTTAAATTAAGATGTAATGGTCAAGCAATGGGACATGTAGTCGTATTATGATGTTTTGGATTATGTTGTGGTTGATGTTGCTTAGGAGCATGTTAGACTCCTCGTATGTGCTTGCTATTTGGCTTGGGATGTATACCTTGCTTGAAACCTTGTTAGTATATGGCTATCTTGAATTTGTCTAAGTGTTGGCTATGTGAATGCTTAACTCCTTAAATGAGTTGTATGAATGCATGACTTGTGATGTTATGCCTTGGTGTTTATTTTCGTTTTAATGAAGTTAAAGCATGCTTATATAGTTGGTTTGCCTTAGGTTTAATTGTTAGTGTGTTGTTGGGGGTTTTGGTGGTGTTTTGGGGCACCCTTGTGCCTTAAAACAGCCAAAACGAGTCTGCAGACAGGAGGCGTATCGAAACGGGCTACCCTGTTTCGATACGGTCCCTTTGTGTTTGGCCAAGCGTTTCGAAACGGATATGGGTTTTTTCGGTACATTTTTGCTACTGGAATTTTGAGAAATTGGCGAGATAAAGGCGTTCCGAAACGGGTGTTTGATGTTTCGATACGGTCAAATCTCGTTGACCACGAGAAGTTGACCGTTGGGGTCATTTCGATACGGGTCACCCCTATTTCGAAACGGTCTCCTCAGGTTAACCCTGACCTGTTGACTAAGTCAAGGCGTATCGAAACACCCTAAGGGCGTTTCGATACGGCCTGCTGTAAAGGGGTAAAATGAGATGTTTAAAGTATTATCTTGGTTGGTCGATGTTGGTTTGTTGCATTTCCGCTGTTGTGCTTCACATAGGATTTAATCATGCCTATAGACAAGATAAAGTCAAAAGAAATTTTTTGGGTCGTTAACCGATGAGGAACCTTAACGGGTTTCGCTTCGGTTTTCCCCGTGTGGCCCACTTAGACCGGTCATCCGACCAGACCGGGATGAGGGGGTTACAGGCTTCCCACCTCGACACTAGACGGCGACAGAAAAAGGCCACACTTGAATGGTGAGATCTAGGTTTTAAACCTGAAGCTTCAAACGAATCTCCATGGTAATGGTGGCTTAATCATGCGAGTGGCGGTTGAGGTGAAGTCGGGACGGTGCGTCGGTTCCGTTGGTGAAGGCGGTGGTGGCCACGACGGCACGGTGAGGGCGATCGGACGGTGATCAGGAGATGTGGAGAGGTGAGAGACTTTTGGTGTTCTAGAGAAGTCGGATATTTATTTTTTCAGATTTTATATGGAGCATTAAATACGGTGGTGGGTGGGTGGTTCAGATGGGTATAATTAATTTGGGGTTAAACCTCTAAGTTTTACTTCAAGGTAATATTCAAGTCAACACTTAACAAGGATGAGCACTTAGCTCAAACGGTTAAGGCCCAAGCATGGTTATCCAAGGGTTGTGGGTTTAGTTCCCCATGAATTCCCTCTTTTTTCATTTCATCCTTTTTTCTTAAAACTTTAAGGGTGTTACACGGCGGCTGCTCGAGTGGGTTGAGGGGTTTTGGTCAGGACATCGCGGCGGTTCTGACAAGTTGGGGTTGTAGTACTGGAAATTCTCTATCGTATGACACTGAGACTGTCAATTTTCGTCCATTGTACACTGACTTAAAGTTGCTTCGAAAACACTATCATAACATATTTTTTGAATGATTGAAAATATAAGATGACGTGCTGTATAAATCGAAGTAGACTGACTTTATTGATTCGATTGTCATGGGCGAACTCGCATATACAAATTAAAAATAATTAATTAAGACGAGGGGCTGAGCGATTAGGACACTTAGGAGCTGTGTGTCCAGGATTTTGACATACAGTACAATGCTTCTTTTGTCCGATTTTCTCTCGATGTTCGACCATATCCTCGGCACAGTATATTCTTGTAGAACGTGGACGTCCTTTGGCTCGTATTAGTGCTGGATCTGGGCGTATGATCGGTCCAGTGTCCACAGCATTCGGATCAACCTCATTTCCGATTGGAGAAAACTCTTTTTCGTAAACCTTAAACACCGTTTCGAGTAAGTATACCGGATCAACCAGATGCATGTATTGTATCCGTTGGTTAGTGCAAGCAGCAATGGCGTGTGCGCACGGGTATTTGAATGTTTGGAAAATTCCGCACTCGCAGGTTCTATCCCTCAGGTTTACCACGTAAGCGTTGTGCTAAATGCCTTCCAACTGCCTGGAAAATTCTGCAACACGAAACATGTGTCCTTCTCGCGAGAAGAGAGTTGCTTGCATCTGTCTTGATTGGCCCAACTGAGTATGCAGTTTTGTGCGGAAATCTGGATGGACTTTGTGTCCACCTGCCATGTACTCAGTTGCTTGCCTTCCCAAGGTTGCAAAAAGGGTAGCCAAACGATAATAGGTCGCTTTGACAATGGAAGTGATAGGAAACTACCGCACTCCCTTCAGTGATGAGTTCACTGCCTCAGCCAAGTTCGTTGTCATGTGACCATAACGTTTACTCTCGTCATACGATCGAAGCCATTTTTCCTTTGGGATTTTTTCAATGTATTCTGCGCCTTTTTTGTTTCTCGCTCTTAGTTCCTCGAGCAGGTAAGCCACCTCTTGTTTGTAGTGCGAGTTGCCTACGGGATGACAGTTGAATAGTTATGGGCGAAAAACACATACAAAAAGGTCGTAAATCAAAGGGAGTAAGAAATAATATAGTAAATGAAAATGACATAAAGGACGTACCCATATCGAGCACCATTTGACGTTTATCACGGTTCTTGTATTGCAGGAGGTAGTTTGCGGCTATGTGTCGCAAGCAAAAACGGTGGTGAATGTATGGAGGCTTCCAATAGTTACACAAATTTTCTATCGCCCACAACAGCGCTGTGCCTCTGTCAGAAATAACACACACCCCTTCATCCCTTCTTCGTATTACAGGATCAAGGACATATTTTCGTAGGTTCTGAAGGAAGAACTTCCAAGACTCCAAATCTTCCTTCGGGACGATTGCGAATGCAACAGGAACGCATTTGCGATTGTCGTCCTGTGCTATAGCTAGAAGTAGGGTCTGTGTATATCTTCCGTACAACCATGTGCCGTCGATTTGGACCATCGGTTTGCAGTGCTTGAATGCGTTGATGCACTGGGGGAAAGTCCAAAATAACCAGTGGAATTGAGAAACACCTCGGACGACACGATCATTTTCGTATGCCAGAACCGTATCAAGTTTGACAACCATTATGGGGATGTGTTTCTGCAGGAGATTAAGCCACGGGCGCAACACTTTGTAAGATTCCTCCCATCGGCCGTACATTTCCTCTTTGGCCCGCTTCCTTGCATACCATGCTTTGGAATATTGAGGACGGTAGCAGGTGACAGCTTGAGCTGCAGCCTGACATGTGGGGACCAACACAGTGGGATTTGTTTTCACCAGTGTCGAAAAGATGTCCGCGAGGTACTTTGCATCCAGGTTCTTGTGATCCTGGTTGATGCTAGGAACGGTGCATGTATGGGGCCCCTCAAGTTTTGTTATTTTCCAACGGTCGCCTTCCCTCTTCAATTGTGATATACGGATTTTCCATTTACAGCCTTGATCCTTTTGGATGCAGTGAGCCTTGTAGTATCTGGCTTGGGTTTTCTTCATCGTCGTCTCAACATTATGACGAAGGTTGTACTGCTTAACTGCCGCCACCACAATTTCCTTTTTCAAGAACGCCATACCAATTCTCAGTTCACCATCAGAACGGTTGACTCGGCCATCTATTGTGTCGTCATGTGGAAAATCAGGGACGTCCATTGCATCCATATCAACCGTTGTGAAGTGGGATGGTGGCTGGAACATAGAAATTGGTGTTGCGTCTACAGGAAAGTTGGTGGCAGTCGGTTCTTCGTCCAAATCTGGTGGTGGAACGGTAGTGTCTTCCGGTAGAACTGTCAACTCTTCTGGTTCGGGATAGAATGGCCCCAGCTCGTCTCCGTCAGGCCCGAGTTCTCTAATCGGTTCTTTGTCAGAAGCATCCTCCGGGAGCTGGAATAGTAGAGCTTCGTCGATCACTACCCTTGGAGGCGAGGATGGGGGTCGATGAGCGGGAGACCTCTCACGAGATCGCTCACGAACCGCATTTCCAAGACCAAAATCAAGATCACCATAAGAAGAATGTCCCCCCATAGATGGTTGAACGTACTCCATGCTAGGGACATACGTTGAGTGTCGTCCATATGAGGAATCATGGTCGTGCATAGCGTAAGAAGACGACGCTCCCTCACCTCAAAAAGAAGAATGTCTCCCCATAGATGGTTGACCGTAGTCGGTGCCAGGGACATACATTGAGTGTTGGCCATATGATGCTTCATGGTCGTGCGCAACATAAGGAGCCGACGTTCCATCCCCCCTAAAACTATAAGGATTGTATGGATTGTACGATGCATTTGTTGGTGCATCGAATTCATCGTTTGGGGGTTGGTTCAGGTCGAACCCGATACTAGCTACGCACGACTGCCTTGGAGGAGCAGATGACGATGCACCAAACTCGTTGTCTTGGCACAGTAGGTTAAAATCACGTCGTAGACTTGCGGTCGGGCTATCAACGTTGGCATTCGGATCGAAGTCAAAATTCGCCTGGCCCCAGCTTGGTATTTGGATAATTGGATTAGACTCGGAGAACGATGCATACAGCTCGAGGGGCCCCCCAATTGAATAGTCGAAGTGGGTTTCCATCATCATGTCCACATCAGCATTTTCCGCAATTTGGCATACATAGTACCTTAAAGGGTCTATAGATGTTGGCACCCGATACTTCACGTCGGACAAACGGTGGTTATTGAAATAAGGGACTTTTGCCTCCAGTTCCTTTACCAACTTCTTGAATGATAATCTCCTCGGAAGCTTTAGCGTTACCGGATCTTCGCAATGAAAAACGATGCCGAGTTCGGTACCCTCGAATATCTGCCCATCGTAGTAAACTAGCGTAGTAACGCCTCGTCTGGCCATTTGAATATTTTCTGAAAGACTTGTGAATTTTTTATACTTAGAAAATTCTAGGAATTGTTTTGGCAATTGAAACATATATTTTTGTTTTATGGTTCTGCTTCATATATATGCAAAATTATTGCCACTTGAAATTCCGGAGAATCTGGTTATGTAAGGCAAATAATGGTTCGGAGAGGTAACTTTGCTTGTCCATTTCCTAAAACCGATAAGCAGGCAAATAATGAACAAGTCAGGAATAATGGTGCCCGGGAGGCAGTCCCCTAACTTTGGACAAGTAAGGGATAGAGTTGATGGGGAGGCAGGTTTATCCAGTACCTCGCGTTCTGCACAACGCGATAACCAGTACCTCGCTTTCTATACAACGCGAGGTCTTATAAATATCGCGTTATGTAGAATGCGAGGTCACTTTAATTGCTTTGTCTCAGATATTCCGTCACAAGTTATAATAACAATCATACTGTTTACTCATTGTCTGTTTGTGTAATTGAGAACATGTTCGAATAATTGAGACAATTGTAGTCTGGTAATGTAATTGAATACTACAAGTGTTTCATAACGTGAGGTCCCTTTATATATATTGAGACAGAGATTACGTCAGAATTAATAAAACTCGTACTACGAACTCGATTTATGTTTGAATAACTTAGACAATTGTAGTTTAGAAATGTAATTGAATACTAGTAGTTTTACATAACGCGAGGTCCGTTGAACATTAATAAAGGATGAAATAAGACGTCATATAACATAATTGGAAGATAATTTCAGAAGATTATGGTTAATCGGAATCATCGTAGTCAGTGGACACGTCTGAACTTAGGTTTAGTTCTTCGATCAGCTGTTGTTTTCTTTGTCTACGCCTGTACATAAAAAGCTGCAGCTCGTCCGCAGCCGCATCAACATCCGGTGAAGACGGTGCGTGTTCAGTGTTTGGAGCAGGTTGTACGGGTGCAGACGTACTACCTTCGTCGGCGTTGACCTAATCAAACTTAACATTTAAATCGACGTCTCTAGCTCCGACGGAATTGAGCCGGTCATACATGTTACGAACGTCTGTTTCGTTCGTAAGCTTCATAACTTAGTGCGTTTCGTTTGCTGACGGTGTTGGGATTCAACATTCCAAGGAAGAAATTTGTTTGTCGGTGTGTTTACTAACCTCGATTGTTGTCAATTGTATTAAATCTTTCAGTGACATTTTGCCGGTGATTGTTGACTCAAAATAAGTATCGAGAAAATAAAATGTTGCCTGAAATTTTGTCATAAGGGGAGCAAAGATTGGGTGTTTAGAGAGAATTTGGAATGAGTAAATGATGGTGGAATTCGTAGGTATTTATAGTAAAGGAAAAACACCACATAAGTAAATTTAAGTCGAATCAAAACTTTATTTCGCATTTCATCTAACAAAACTTTCAACTTTCAACAAGTATTCGTTAATAAGTATATTGAGACAACTGGATACAATATTTACAAAACATTATATGAAAAAAATCCAGGTGGAGAAATATAATCGGCACCGGCTTCTTTCACTCTGGTCAATCTGAATCCGCCCTTGCTTTTTTGACCTTGGACTTCAGAAAAGAGTCACCAAGAGTCTCATAGATGGTTAGAGGAAGCGGCAAATTTCACAAAATATTTCTCAAGAGGCTCTAGAAAAGTTTTACTGGAAACTCTCTAGGCACTTCTTGACGAACAACGACAGACGACCACACGCTTTAAAATATTGCGATATGTCGGTAAGTATTCTTCAATCAACAGATCATGCGGGGGTCTCAACCCAACTGAACACAAAATCATGATTGAACTGTATTAAAGCATGAACGAAGAGCAAATACAAAAAAATTACAACTTCAAAATTCCAGCATATGCAGGAAATCATGAAAAACTTATACTGGTTACGAAAATCCATCTGCATGCAAATATATAGATCAAACTCGTGAGCTGATTTGAACATAATTAAAGTGAAAACATGTTTGAATAACTGAAAGCATGTTTGAATATTTCAGACATTTGGAGATGTTCGTAAGTCATTTAACGCGAGCTCCGAACGTAAGTGACATTGTCTGTGTTATTGTTCATTCGAAATGATGGTGGAATTGTTCGATATTTATATTAATTGATGGTGGAATTCGTGGGTATTTGATAGTAAATCAAAAACGCAACACATGTAAATTTAACTCGAATGAAAACTTTAATTCGCATTTCATTTAACAAAACTTTCAACATGTATTCTTTAATAAGTAAATTGAGACAACTAGATAAATTATCTACAAAAGTTGAAACAATATATGCAAAAAGTCCGGTGGGCAAATGTGATCGGAGGTCCCGAGTGAAAGAAGCAGAGCGCGATAATCAGATTTCTTCTGAAATGGTAGTAGCTTTGATCCACATTAGCAAATGTAATCGGCACCGGCCGCATCTAAAAAGTATGGCTGCCACGGCAGTATGGTCGTTTCGTTTCAAAACTGTAACCGCGGATCCTCTCGATGGCGGCTACAGAAGCTTCCATTGAAGGCACTACTACCGCCCACAACCTCCAAAATATTGCGATATGTCGGTAAATATTATTCAATGAACGTATCATGCGGGGTATGTACCCCGCGGAACACAAATCTTTAAGTGAACTCCAACTATCATAAAGGAACAATATTTCAGACAAAAAAATTTCAACTGCAAAAAACAAAACATGACACGAACTCATATTCAACTGAGAAAAACTTAACTAGTTACGAAAATCCATCGCCGTCCATATATATATACCAACATCTACATGACCTCGCGTTCTGTACAACGCGAGGTTTAAAGGACCTCGCGTCCTACAGAACGTGAGGTTGCCACATCAGCAGATTCACCTCCCTCTATAAATAGCAAACTCTTGGGGAGGCAAGGAGCACCCACATAATTTTTTTTTCTGTATTCACGTAAGCAGTTTTCGCTTGCAGCTACTAATTGCAACATAGCGCGTATTTGGGAAGTTTTGTTCAAACTTTTTTCCAAAATATTGCGATATGTCGTTATTTGTAGTTACTAATGAAAACATAGCGCGTATTTAGAAAGTTTTTTTCGATTATTATTGTTGTTATTATTATTATTATTATTATTATTATTATTATTATTATTATTATTATTATTATTATTTATTATTTATTATTATTATTATTATTAGTATGATTATTATTGTTATTATTATTATTATAATTACTATGATTATTATTGTGATTATTATTGTTATTTTTATTACTATGATTATTATTATAATTATTATTATAACTATTATTATTATTATTATTATTATTATTATTATTATTATTATTATTATTATTATTATTATTATTATTATTATTATTATTATTATTATTATTAAATGACTTTCCCTCTTCTTTTAAAAAACCCCACGACCTCGCGTCTTGTAGAACGCGAGGTCTTTAGAAACTCGCGTTCTATAGGACGCGAGGTCACTTCTAACCGTTCAGTTCACGCGTCTGTTCCCTGACGCACCTTTTCAATGAACCTCGCGTTCTATAGGACGCGAGGTATGTGGATATCGCGTTCTACAGAACGCGAGGTTCATTAAAATCGCATCTCAAAGGGCGCGAGGTTTTCTATAAATTGGAGGCCCTACCTCCAATATCAACCACAGAACGCGAGTTCTTTAGCTTTTTTACAACAAATTATCGGCAAGTTTTATATTTCGTTCGATATAATGGAGCCCTTACTACGCAACGAGGCGACTCACTATAGTCAATATTGGCGAAACAGTCCAGAGGTGTTATTTTTTTTCCCTATTAATTTCTAAATTTTTTTATTTAATTACATTTTTATTTTACTATTTTATTTTATTTTTTTGAAGGGATACGAACGTAATTTACAATGTTATCTTAACCGTATCAACACCCCACCCGATGATGCTGTTATGGAGTGGATTCAGCGCGCCGGTTTTGGCTACATTGCACGGTATATATGGGGACGAAGGTAAAACCATCATTGATCAGCGCGCTGATAGAAAGGTGGAGGCTCGAGACGCACACATTTCATCTTCCATTTGGCGAGGCAACAATCACGCTGGAGGATGTTGCCTACATTCTGGGGTTGCCTACAGACGCCAGCGTTATTACGGGTGTAGCGTTGGCAGATTGGCCAACTCTATTTGCTGAACAAATGGGCGTGATGCCCTCTGATGAAGTGTGGGACGGTGGAAAAATTGATCTATCATATTTGGAGGCTCAGTTTGGAACCCCTCCCCCGATGCGGATGAAGTTGCACTTCAGGTATTTTTTCTATTTAAAAAGTAGGATGCCATTATTAAATATTTAGTATGCTTTTATTATATTTATGATGAAATTAAATATATTTATTTGAACATTACGATGGTTTATGAAATTTTTAGGATGACTTCATTAAATATTTAGGATCCTTTTAATAATTTTAGGATGCAATTACAAATCATTACTTGAAAATTAGGATGCCTTTATTAAATATTTAGGATGTCTTTATTAAATATTTAGGATGCCTACATTAAATATTTAGGATGAAGTTACAAATATTTATTTGCAAATTACGATGTCTTTACTATTTTTTTGTATGCCTTTATTAAATTTAGGATGAACTTACAATTTTTTTAATTAGGATGTCTTTATTAAATCTTTATTTTCACAGCGGTGTGCGTGTGCCCACATCTTGCGCATTATTGGCGGGATATTAATGCCGGACAAATCCCGCACAAAGGTGCATGTGATGTGGCTTCGTCATCTTACGGATTTAGATGAGTCTGGAAGAAAATCTTGGGGATCAGCTGTCTTGGCGTTTCTTATCAGAGACCTCTGCAGAAACGTTGACGCCTCAAGATCATCGATGGGAGGGTGTTGTTTATTCCTACAGGCTTGGGTTTGGTTTCGGATGCCTACTTTGAGACCACAGCTTAGACAGCCCACCACTATGTTATTTCCGCTTCTACGGAGGTACTACGTAATCTACTATATTTTTTATTTTTAAATTATTTTATTTAACGATTTTTTTTCATTATTTATAGGTGGACCAGCACACTGACCCACATCGGCCTGCCGAACTCCTAGAAAGAATTCAGGCATGCTTTCGATGGCTTGAGGGAGAACGAGGTAATTCGAAAATTAATTTGAATTTTTTCATACTTTTTTCCAATAATATTTCATATAACCGTTACAAACGTTTTCATTCTTTTTAGTTCGTGTGGAGGCCCTATGATTCAGAGAAGATTCGGCAGATTACTCCACCAGATATTTTGCGAGACTGAGACCTCTAGATTTCCGTCGTGCCGCTGCTAAACTACGAAATTTGCGTGTGGCATTCTACGGATAGGGTTCTCCGACAGTTCGGGTACTTCCAAAATGTTCCAGCCCCTCCGCAAAATATGGACCACTTCCACAATCTTACGCGCCAGGGGAAGACGGAGGTTGACTGGTCCCAGTACCACGTTCTCTGGATAGCGATTTGGGCTAATCAATTAGCCCAACGCCCACCGGTTCTCCATCAAATTATGGAAGGGGCTGATTCGATCGCTTTCAATTACGACCAGTGGTATAGGCTCAATGGGATGCCGCATATCCTTACTCAGGCCGAGCGCGCTGCAGGGCTTCCCCAGCAACCCCAAAACCGCCCACGCGGCAGCCGTCGAGCGACCCAGAGCCAGAGCCAGAGCCAGAGGTAGAGGCAGTCGACGCACCGCGGTCCGAGACCACGACATGACACTGCAGGGGCATCATCTTCTGGCGGAGCATTTCATACTTATAGCGGTCCATCGAGTTTCCAGCAGACGATGCCTCCACCCCAATTCGGCTCCTCCGATGCCTATCGTCCCCATACTCCCACGACTGACCTTCAGCTTATCGATTATCCACAGCTGCACTCTCAGTATGAGTTTCCCATTGTGGAGAGTACGCCGATCGGTAGCTTGTTTTACTCGTCGCCTGGGCCCAGCACAGATCCGCATATCGCGCACGATGGTCAGGATTATAGGGACCAGGGACCACCTGACGATGGACGGAGGTATCCGGCTCGTGAGCGTCATCCACCCGACTGCGGAACGGGTGGACATAGGCATTTTTAGTCTTTTCTTTTACTGATTTGTACTTATGTTTTTAATATTTATATAAAACACATTTGCGTATTATAATTTTGTTTACATATTATAATTAAACTTTATAATGTTTATTTAATTTCAGTTTTTAATAAATTTTATGGGATTACTAAACCGAAAATCGACATTTGTTGAAATGCAACTTCATTCAAAATAAGATAATAGCATAGGGTTTTCGAAGCCATTTTAAACCATTGTAGAATGGACGGAAATTAACAATGTTGGTATCATACGATAGACAATTTCCAGTACTACGACCTCAAATTTGATCATCGCTAAAAATATACGATTTACACGCCCGAAATTAGGCTCGAACATGCCTACCCACACTTGTTTTCCCTTGTTCTTTAGCTCAGAATTGCACAGAACTCGCATCCTGTAGAACGCGAGGTCTGTGCGACATATTCAGCCGCCGTAGACTGAAATCGTGTTGTGTAGAACGCGATATCCGACCTCGCGTCCTACACAACGCAAGGTCCACCAACGTGGCAAGTTTGGGGGTCATTTTGCCAAATAATATCTTTTGGGAGCCATTATCCCAAATAATAATTAAAAAAGGGTTTTTAATCTAAAATTGCCTATAATCTAGCTTTGATTTTATCCCGTAAATATATATTTTTTTTATAATAATTCAGGGTTTGATATATTTAAAATCGGCTTTTGTGTTTAAATTTTTGTCACCGTCAATATCTTGTTCATGCATATTTATTTGTTATATAAAATACGTAATGATAATGCTCATGGTCCTGATATTCTATTGCGAGTGTCGTCCCAATCATTTGGGTGTCATCTTCTTTTATATCGTGGACCGAGTACGATTGTGTATCTTGTATGATCATACATTCGGAAGTTATTAATTGAATTGGGCTGAAATTTTAAGATTTTCTAATAAATACAATACGACTCGTTATGTACCAATTTTGGGCGGTGTGAGGTGCTAATCCTTCTCCATCCGTAACCGACTCTCGAACCCAATTTTCTAAAAAGAATCTCTGGTTTTATTCATGGTGTCCGGTCTACCCTCTTTCCTTTTTTAAACGATCGGTGGCGACTCCAATAAATCATTTAAAACCCCTAATATTTTAAGATATTTTCTTGAAACCGATTTTATATAAAAATCAAGAAAAGACACTCGGATTTTTTTAGTCGCTACAGGAGCAATTTGTTTTCAACAGTGGGTAAAAAGACAAGAAAGTGTATGCTATATTTGCTTATTTATTCAAATATATTTAAATTTAAAAAGATTACGAAATAATATTACTTTTTAAAATGAAACTCACTTCTTACATATAGGCAAAAACCTTTTTTTAGCTATTTCTAGTTTTATTTACTTAAATACCATCATTTTTAAACTTATTTGACGATTGTAATACAAACTCGCCCGGCTAGTGTCTAACGAGTTTCAATTAAAAATATTTAAATTAAGTATAGGCCTATTTAAATAATATTATCCCAAAATAAAAAAAATACAAAACCATCCTTTTATTTATTTAATTCTGTAATTCTAAGAAACGACTCCTAATTTAAGACTAAATATGGGCTAACCTAATGATCGTGTAAACATTTTGTACATGGTTTGTTATAAATCATGTACATAGTTTGTTATCATTTTGTAAGAGAAAAAAGTTTGTACCGAATGTATTATAAAAAGTTACAAAGACCAACATGGCTCATACTCTTATAAAAATTTTGTACATACCTTATTAGTTACAAGTGTACATAATTTCTTACAAGTTGTGTAAGAATTTTTGTATGAACCGAACTTGTTACGAAAATGTACTTACTTTCTTACCACTTTGTAAGAAAATAAGATTTGTACCGAATTTGTTACCAAAGGTTTCTAAAGATAAAATGGCTCATCGTCTTGTAAGGAATATTATACATACCTTATTTGTTACAAATGTATTTAATTTCTTACAAGTTATGTAAGGATTTATGCATGTACCGAACTTGTTATCAAAATGTTCTTAGTTTCTTATCACTTTGTAACAAAATAAGGTTTGTACCGAATTTGTTACCAAAGATTTCTAAAGGCCAAAAGGGCTCATCGTCTTGTAAGGAATATTGTACATACATTATTTGTTACAAATGTACTTAATATCTTACAAGTTATGTAAGAATTTAAGTATGTACCGAACTTGTTACCAAAATATATTTAGTTTCTTACCACTTTGTAACAAATAAGGTTTGTACCGAATTTGTTACCAAATGTTTCCAAAGGTCAAAAGGGCTCATCGTCTTGTAAGGAATATTGTACATACATTATTTGTTACAAATGTACTTAATTTCTTACAAGTTATGTAAGGATTTATGTATGTACAAAACTTGTTATCAAAATGTACTTAGTTTCTTACCACTTTGTAACAAAATAAGGTTTGTACCGAATTTGTTACCAAAGGTTTCCAAAGACCAAAATGGCTCATCGTCTTGTAAGGAATATTGTACATACCTTATTTGTTACAAATGTACTTAATTTCTTACAAGTTATGTAAGGATTTAAGTATGTACCGAACTTGTCACCAAAATGTACTTAGTTTCTTACCACTTTGTAACAAAATAAGGTTTGTACCGAATTTGTTACCAAAGGTTTCCAAAGGCCAAAAAGGTTCATCGTCTTGTAAGGAATATTGTACATACCTTATTTGTTACAAATGTACTTAATTTTGTACAAGTTGTGTAAGGATTTAAGTATGTACCGAACTTGTCACCAAAATATACTTAGTTTCTTACCACTTTGTAACAAAATAAGGTTTGTACCGCCGTCGTGAGAGGTGAACGGTTGTAATCACCTATTTTGTCCGGGGTATTAAACCAGTTTTCTTTTTTTTAGTAATGGGCTTTGATACTTTTGAATTATATATATGTTGTGATAAAAATTAAAAACTAAAAAAAGAAAGAAAAAAAACAATATTAATATTATATACCTATTAATGTTATTATCATCACTTTTTTTATTATCATATATTATTATTACCGTTACTATCTAGTTATTACCGCTATCATTCACTATATTATTATTACAATTGTTATTATACAATAATATTATTATCTATAAACACCTTCTATTATTATTTACCATTTATTACTTATTATTATTATCTACTATTTCCCACTATTATTATCATTATTATTATATTTAGTATTTATATTTATTATTATTAGTTAGTTATTATATTACTGTTATTACCTGTTATTAATATATAGTTATTTATATTATTACAGTATATTATTATTATTATATATCTATAACAAAACAAAAAAAAATAATACATATAATAAAAGCGCAATTTATTAATAAATAAAAAGCCCAAAGTTCATTGATACTAAAGTCCATTACAGATATTAGAAACCCAAAAATATTATAAATGGCCCGTTGGCCCAAATAAGTAAACCCTAATCTGATCAACCATAACATCCTCTCTTGTCTTGCGCAGCCCATCCACAGCCGTCAGATCTAATCCAGATCTGAAGGCCCAGATGATCCCTGATGAAGAAACCCTAGAGGCCATCTGCATTATCCCTAGCGTCGCACGCCTCTCAGCCGTCGGATCGGGCTTGGGAAATCGAACGGTCAGGATTAACTCTCCCAGGCGCGTGCGATTCACGCGCGACGCCTCCTCAACTCCCACGCGCGACGCCTCCTCAACTCCAACGCGAGCGTGTGGTTCACCGTGTGCCCTTTCGAATGCTGCACGACCGTCCGTGTCCTCTGGTCCCCTCCTCGCTAATTTACCACACCATCACATGCAAACAGAGACAAAAATATCAGGAATTACAGAAACAAAAAACGCAACAGAAATGGCAGAGGCCACAACAGATTTCAGCACATGAATACAAACAAAAACGACAACAGCAGCCAGTAGCATTTTAGGTTTTTTTATGTAATATTTTGGCTACAAAAAGCCCGAAACGATTCACTGTAAGGAAAGTTTTCAAAGAGAAAAATTGTAACCGAAATTTCAGTCAATACATCCGGAGAAAAAAGAAGTTTAGAGATACCGACGTTGTTTTATTTTTTATTTCGAATCGTGTAAAAAAATAGTAAAAAACAGAAGCGGGTCTAGCGTTTTACCTTCGCATCTCTCCTTCTCAGCATCTTTCCGTTTCTCCTTTACCGGCGATAAGCCATCCGACTTCATCAGTCGGAACGGATGAGCCAACGGCAAGAGTGAGCGTCGGTTTTAAGTTTCTTTCGGGGTTCGGTCTTTTGAAAAAGGGAAAAACAAGTTTTTTGGGGGTTTTGGTTTCGATTTTCAGAATAACAGAGGGTGTTTTTGGTTTCCATTTTACAACTAAAGGATTTTGGTTTTGGAAAGAAAGAAAAAGAGTTTTTTTAAGGTTCTCCGGCGCCGTTTAACGGCGACCGGAGTAACTGACGGCGCCGGGAGAGTTAAGAGATAGAGGGCTAGGGTTTTCGGAATAGTCTCAGAAATGTAAAAGGTGCTAAAAATATTTTCAGAGTAGCTTATATAGCGTTTTTCGTCTTAAATTTGGTTTAAACACGTTTTAAGGACCTCCGCGTCCTTTTAATTATGCGATAAGGGCTTCCGCTTCTTAAAACCACAGCCGTAGTCCCTATGTGTTTTCGGTCATTTTCAATTTCGTCCTAATTTCCGTCCTAATCGATTTCCGGATGGTACAATCACCATTTTAGTCCCCATAGCTTTCTGTTTACTTTTAATTTGGTCCTAAACGCCGTGTTTTAAATGGTTTCTTTACGGTTTTATTACCGTTCGCCCCCCTACCAGTTTGCCTTTATTTACTTTGCATGTTATTTATCTTGCATGTTATTTTTGTGGTATTATATGTCGTTAACCATGCATTTTATCTTTTTTAATACACGTTGGTATCGAATAAATATTATTTTTGCCATATTGTTGCATTATGTTAATAGGTGTATATATGTTTGTTAAATGTGGCATGGCTAGCTTTTATTAATCGAATATATTTGTGACATGTATCATTTTAATTTCATCACATATGACTTTTAGCATTTTGATAAGCATGTTAATTAACTTTAATTATAAAAAGGAGATACCTATTAATTCGTGTATTCGGGTCGACTAGTCTAGCTTATTGGATACTCCTCGAATATTCAGATTAATTCGAATCGTCTAAAGGTAAACCTGTAATTAAAACGGACAAGGCCATAGCACCATATTTTATCTGCTTGCATCATGCATAAAGGTGACGTACGGGATCCGAACCCTAAACTAACACGACAGTCAGTCTTTTAAGATGTCGATTTAGTCTTTGGTCCGGTGTACCGTCATCCTTTCTAGTTAAACGACGAATTAATTCGAAACCACTAATTTGAAGAAGCTCGCATAATTAAAGTCTGATTTTCAGTTAAGAACCCCTAATTAAATTCATTTTAAACTTCAGATAATTTCCATCAATTAAAAGCAACAATTGTTTTGGTACTAATTTCCGGGCGTGATCGGGGTGCTAACCCTTCCCCACACGTAACCAACTCCCGAACCCTTTCAAACGAATCTCTGGTTTTGTTTTTACGGTGTCCGACCTACCTCAGAGGCCGGTGGCGACTCCAACCGAAAAAAATATTTTTTAAATGTTTTTCCAAAGCTCGAATTTTTAAAACCCCCTTTTAAATTATATGTTTTCAAAAAGCGGAGACCTAAAAAAAACCTTATCACAACGGTGAACCGCCGGCATGTGGAGAATGTCGGACGACGAGGGAGATGTGATTTGAGGGTTTGATTGAAAGAAATTAAAGCTTTGGATTTTTCAAGAAGTTTATGTAACCCCTTCGCCCCGGTCCGGACGCTTGACCGGTCCGAGTGGGTCACACGGGGAAAACCGAAGCGAAACCCGTTAAGGTTCCCCCTCGGTTAGCAACCCTAGAAAATTTCTTTTATTTATCTTGTCTAAATGTATTACCATGACCTATGTGAAACACGTCAGCGGAAACACGAGCAATCATAAAAACGATCATCCAAACATCACATGTAAATCAGCCCATTTTTCATGATTAAACAAGTCGTACCGATACACCTGTCAAGGGTATCGATACGCCTTGACCAAAGTCAACCCCTTCAGTCAACACAGGAAGATCGTATCGATACAACCCTAAAGCGTATCGATACGCCCCTCTCAGTCAACATCTCGTGGTCAACGAGATGAACCCGTACCGATACGCTAAGACACCGTACCGATACGCTAATAACTCACCAAAATCTCAAAATTCCAGTGAGCAAAAACCGTAACGATACACCCCCGCGTATCGATACGCCCGGCCAAAACTGAGTCCTGCAGGCAAGACCGTATCGATACGGCCCTTAGGCGTATCGATACGCCCTGTACTGCAAGTCTCCCATTTTGAGCAAAACGACACAAGACTCGAACCTAGATGCGATTTAAGACCTCCCCAGACGCATTCAAGCATTCATACAACATCTAATAATCAAAGTCTAGTCATACAAGGCACCCAATATGTACATACATCATTCATCAAGGAAATCATGCATTTGATCAAAAGATGGCATATAAGCATTCAAGGTTTCATGCTTCAACAACCATACACATAAGCATCCTCAAAAGGCACATGACCAACAAACATGGTAAGCAATTAAGACATGGTTTTACAATCCAAACATGACATCAACAAGCCACACAAAAACAACATAATCGAGGAGTCTAAACATGCTCCTAGACAACCAACAATAACACAAATCTCATTGTTCATCTATTACATGTCCAAAACATTAAAACTCATACTTGATAAACTCAAGCCAACAGCCACACTTGGAGGCCCTCCACTTGCGCTAGCAACCCACGAACTAAGGATATGCATTGTCGAACAAAAGAGAGCGTAAGCATTAAAGCTTAGTGAGGGTAAGCTCTTTAAAAACAAACCTCGACAATGCAGGGTCCAAGCACGATCTCAACCAAGGTAAATGCATGATCATTCCTTCGATCCTCAAGAGCCAAAATGTCAATGATGCATGAACAAATATCCAATAATATGTCATGCTCAACAAGTTCATTTCCACAACATATGTAAGCACATATAATCATCCAAAAAGGAAACACATTTCCACATCACATTGATACACATATCAATTTATATTGGCACCTAGCTATGACTCGAATACGCGGATAAACACGTTGGAACTCACATCCAACAACCATTTTACCTCACGGTGGGATTACACTCATCACCAGTCTCGTGGAGGGGATTCCACTCATCCTCACGCCCCATCGATGAGATTTCACTCATCGTCGACTAATATATATAACAATTTTCGGGCGAACTCGTACTCATCCTTGGTGACTCAACGCCACCAAGGCCACGCGTGAATTTGACTCATGTGTGCACACTAACATCCTAATGATCGATCATTTGTACTTAAGCATACTAGTGCCAACATTTAACTCAATCCACCTTATCAATTACAACCAATTTCGTGCTTAGCACGTACTCACCATGATCACAATCATGAACAACCCACATGCATGTCACAATGCATCACAACCATGCCTCATCACACATGTATATCACATTATACATAAATCATCATATCATAAACATCACGAGGCATAAACATCAAGTAAGAGTTCAACCAATGTCTCTAGTCTAAGCTTAGGATTAGGCTACCACCCCAATCCTAACTCTAGGTGGGTCTACCAAGCCCGACCTAGTCCACATGCTCGGACCAACCACTTTGAAAATATTAACCACTCACCTTTACTTCCAAGCTCAATTACCAAGCAAGCAACCGCCTTCAAGCTTCCGGATTCACTCCAGATGCTTCACCAACACAAGTTCTTGCCTCTAAACAACCTCAACACAAATCAAACAACTTCTAATCAGCCCAAGCATCAAAGTAACTAACCCAGAATACAATTCAAACATCAAACTCAATATTTCAAGCCATGAACAAACCCCAAATTTACCAAACTCGTGCAGCCCATAAATCTCAATCAAAACCCATGTTTCCAACACTTTTAATACCCTCAAATGATCCCAAAACAACCCCCAACCATAGTACTAACATTAGCTAGGGATGGGCACGGAACCCGGACCCGACGGGTTTCGACCCGGCCCGATCGGGTCGGATATTTTTATGAAAAAATCGGGTTCGGGTCAGGTCGGGTCGGGTTTTTGTGTAGGGTGAGGTCGGGTCGGGTCGGGTTCGGGTTTTAGGGTGAAAAAATCCTACCCGACCCGACCCGGGACTAATTGTGTAATTTTCCCTTAAATTTTTTAGGGATATTTGTAATAATACCCCTTTTTTATATATTTTTTTTTTATAATTAGGTCCTTAAAATTGATTTTTTATTTACAATTTAGTCCTTAAATTTATTATTTTTTTACAATTAAATCTCTTAAAATTATTTTTTTACAATTTAGTCCCTAAAATTGATTTTTTTATACAGGTCGGGTCGGGTCGGGTCGGGTCGGGTCGGGTTTTTTAAAAGATATGGTCGGGTCGGGTCGGGACGGGTCGGGTTCGGGTTTAGGGTTAGTATTTTCGGGTCGGGTTCGGGTGGGCCAAAAACCCGGCCCGACCCGACCCGTGCCCATCTCTAACATTAGCCCACCAATTCCAACCTAAAACAGTCCCCAAAACTCATCCAAAACCCTTCAAAAACCCCTATTAAACCCAAATCCGAAAATTTGTTTAAATCATGTAAAATTCATATATGTGGAACCATTTGACTCATAGACCTCATATCTAACAACATTAAATCAAAATTTTAAGTTAAACACCATAAAACTATCATTTTTAATCAAAACCTCTAAAAACTCAATTTCCAAAATATTGAGGAAAATGAAAACTGTTTGTACTTTTGAAGAGAGGAGGTTGAGGACAAGTCAAAAATGATATTACCTTTAAAAAACGAGTTGAAATGAAGGAGCTAGGTGATGGAATAGTGGAGGGGATGAGAGCTCTCTATTTGACGTTGGTTTTGTTTTTGAGAAGAAGATGAATAGTGGCTATTTGATAAAAGGGGGTTTAAAATTAAAAGTTGGGCTATTTACAATATTGCCATTAATGAATGGCTATTTTCCAATTTCTTTAAAATCTCTCCAAATTGTATTTCATTCAATTTAGTCCATCACAAAAATGTTTGTTTTTGAAACCCGTGTCCCAAAAGATTATTTTAATTATAAGACCGAACCCGAAACAATATTAAAATATTATTTTCACCCGACCCCTAAACCCGGATGTTACAGTTTATATTTTTAAAGAAATTCAAAAATTAAATAAATAGATAAAAATAGGCCACGTGACATGTTTTTATTAGATAATATAAAATTTTAACGTCGGACACCAAAATGAATTGCGAGATGAAGCATTAGGCACCAAAGTGGCCCAAAAAAATGTTAGCCACCAAACTAGAAAAAATATATAGATTAGGCATTTTTTTACTATTAAACCCCTACAAATTAACATATGTCATGTACCATGGGCGAGTTCTTAATGTAAAAATTTTCAGGAGTCGAAATAAATTAAAAAAATTCAAATGCCAAAAATGATAGATACAATTTTATTCACTAAAATATCATATAAACCTAAGAATTTTCAACAAATTTTTTAAATCAATTAATTTTGATTTGTTATTATAAAATAATTTTTAAAATTTAATTATAACTATTTTAAACATATGAACAAATGAATCCAGGTCAATGCGGGATTGATTTATCGGGATATTGGAATAGTATAAACAAGTAAAGTTTCTATTACAGAGATTCTTTTTCTTTATTGTCTTTTTGAAAATATTAGATCTCGAAAGTGTAATAAAATAAAAATAAATATTTATATAAAATAAGATATTTTGAATGGAATTATTTTTCTTTTTGACTTTGTAACGTTTTGGAATATTGAATCCCATGAAATCAAAGAAAATATTATTGGATTATTGCCACCATCCCTCCACATAAAAACCAAATAAATAAATGTCATTTGGTTCATCATTTTGTTTGACTTCTAGTTTTTGCAAAGATTCTCTTCATTTAAGGCTTCAAATTTCCCATATGTTGACACGCATTTTTAGCCTTCTAATTTGATAATCAAATGAGTTATTTAGAAGAAAAATATTTTTTTTTCAAAAATTATTTAAAAAATAGCTCACATTAAAGATTATGTAAAAAAATATTAATTTTCACTTCACGTAGGATAAAATTCGTGTTAAGTCAAAAGCGAGTTTCAAACTTATGTTTAACTAAATGTAAGTTCCTCGTTGAGTATTTGTGTGAAAATACCAAGTACTTTTTACACAAAATTCTTTTTTTTTGACTAAATGCGAGTTTAAAACTCGCTTTTGGCAGCTAAACGCAAGTTTACTTTACATGGACCGAAAGAAGATTATGTTCCTCTTCCAATTTGCTTTTTCTTTTTTACACAATATTATTTTTACGAGAATTATTTAGAAAAATAACTCTCATTAAAAATTATGTTCTTCTTCCAATTTTGGTTCTTATTTTTACACAATATTATATTTATGAGATTTATTTAGAAAAACAACTCTTGTTAAAGATTATGTTCCTCTTCCAATTTTGCTTCTTTCTAGTAATATCTCTTTTGATCAGTTCCTAACTTTATCTATTACATTTAATCGGTTTTAGTTTAGGGGTTTGGATATAATTAGAGTTTATAGTTTAAAACCTAAATCTATAACATTTACCTTAAAACTTAAACACTAACCATCAAACTCTAAATTTTAACCATAAACCCTAAATTCAAAACTCCTACACCTAAAGCCTTACAATTTGAACCATAAATTAATTTCTAAACCTCAATTCTAAGTCACTTGTAAAAACTAAAAGTTTTAATTACCCGTGTATGGAATACTTTCCCATAAAAAACATAATACTTTTAGAGTTATTATTATATGCATTGACAGTAAGGAAAAAATACTTACAAGCTTACATAATTTCACTTTACAAATTAAAATTTAAATCTTTAATCTAAAACATAAATACTAACATGTATCACAATGTACCACTATCCATATGTACTGTAATGCACCACTAACTATTTTAATTAGTTTTGAAATCCTAAAGACCAAAAGTATTATTATCCCCTTTTAGAATAAAATCTAAAAAAATCATTTTTATATTATTTTTAAGATTTTCTTTTATTTTTTAATTCATAAAATAATTAAACTTTTATTACTATAATAATTTCTACATTCACTTTAATTTAAGGGTAAAGTTTACAAATGGTCACTAAACTTTGATCAATTATTCATTTCCCTTAATCCTAGATTCTCAAACCCTAATTACTAAATTCACAAACCAAAACACATGTATCTAACCTACGAGCCAAAATACTGTTGCTTGATTGTTCGAAATATGTTTTCGAAACTAAATTATCATGCATCTAACCTACTAGCCAAATTATCATCGTTTAGTAACGTCCAAATTCTAAACACGCATGTTAAGTTTAAAGTTTCAATGGCCAATGTTAGGGATAGTTTCTATTAGTATTAGTATTTAACCTAATCTATTAGTATTTAACATAGAGAAATTAAAATAAAAACGTGGTGTTAATTTTGAGTTTAGATTAGGATTTGAGAAATTAGAGCTAGGGTTTAAGAATTTAGGAGATTAAGGTTTTTCAATTCAAATTTTAACTTTAATTTAAAAAATAATTTATTGCACGTTGAGTCCTTGAAATTTTTTAATATTTAATTAAAATTCATAAAAAATTTATAATGTTTAGCGATGTTTCTCGCCCGTTGTAGACCCATCCAACTAAAAATATGGTCAAATTAAAATAATAAAAGTAAAATTTATCATTTCTTTCGAATTATGACAATATTTTTAGGTCAGGTATGCTTCTAGTTTCTCCCATTGAACACACGTAAGATTCTTTCTCATCTGACTGTGTTGCTATACTAAGCTTAAGGATTTGGGCGTCCTAAGCTGCGTTGTGACCATACTTTCAAGGATTTCTTCACTTGGGAATTAGATGATAATAATATTTGTGGATCATAGATACTTGGTATGTTATGTAGTTCGTGTATATGTTCCTGTTTGTACTCCTATTTTGCTAGTCGAGTACTTGTTGATGGTTCTATTCGAGAACGATGGTTTTGCTCGTGTAAGTTATCGGCATTGGCACGCAGTATTCTTTTTCTTCTATCTAAATTTAAGAAGGCTTTTTAATAAGACTCGTGTCAAGGCCCCGCCATTTCATTTTCTAATAAATATCTTTTCTTATCTTTGAAAAAAATAACTAAATTGTTTGAATGTGTAAACATAGAGGACTAAATGTGTTATTATATAAAATATTTTAACAATCACGCCACTCTTTTAACGGGTCAGTGGTCAAATTAAAATAAAAGTAAAAGGTTGATGGTAACATTGAAGCATTTAAATGTTTGGTTATCAAATTGAATAATAGACTAAAGTTTAATGACTATTTCTGATTTTTTAGAAATTATTATAGTAATAAAAGTTTAATTATTTTATGATTTAGAAAATAAAAGAAATCTAGAAAAATAATATAAAATATATTTTTTTAAGTTTTTATTTTAAAAGGGAATAATAATTGTAGCGATCCTTTTTCGTACCATTAAAAATTCTTTTTTAAATACGAGTGTATTAAAGTGATTTTAGGAAAGAAGTCGGCTATTATTTTATCCCCAAAAAGCGTCTCTTTGAATTTTGTTTAAAGACGGGAATATCTTTTAAAATATTTCTTTCTTTTTAAAATTATTGATAAAAAATTTAGAGTCGCCACCAGCCACTTGGATAAGGTAGGTCGGACACTAAAGAAAACCAAAGATTCATGTCGAAAAGGTTCGAGAGTTTGTTAGGTGCGAGGAAGGATTAGCACCCCCGTCACGCCCGAAAATCGGTACCAAAATATTTGTTGCTTTTAAAAAGATAGAAATTGTTAAAATTTGAATTAAATTTAATTAAGCGTTCTTGATTGAAATTTGACCTTAATTATATGGGCTTATTCAAATTATTGGGATCAAATTAATTAAACATTTAATTACTAAGGATGATGATACACCAGACCATAGACTAAACTGACATCGAATAAGGCTATATGTCGTGTTAGTGCCCTTTACAAAAATACCGTTGCTATCTTCAGGCAAATGATAGCACCGTTGGTTCTATACATTACTTCAAAAGAAAACACAACATGCAAGAAACTTAAACACAAAAATTCCTAAAGAATAAAATCGAGAACCAAACCCCATAGATCGTGTTTTCATTCTTTCTTTTCAAAACTTCAAAAGGTCGTTCTCGATCAGAGCCTGAACCTTATTCTTCAACATGGTCACACATATGTCGTTCCCGGCGCATACAAAAAAGGTTGTTTTCTCACATAGCAAACTCCAACTTCAATATGCACATTACCATCAAACATAACAGAAAGTAACAAACATTAAATTCACATTATACTGATTTCAATCATATAACGAACACAGCCAACATAATTACTCACTAACTATTCCGGACGACGAATGCTAGTATGGTATAAGAAAGGTCGTGTCTGTTTCTGTAGAATATGTGCCTTAATAGCATATGAAAGTACCTGTCTTTTACTATTTGCAACATTATTCACGAGATCATACAAGACGAACACTCGATCCCATTTCCCAACAGACTTCTCATACAAATGTTGACAATACAAGGATTACTTAAAGATCATTTATTTGTATACAAAAATAGTACTTAAAGTGTAATAAACAACGGATGCACTTACCACATTCTCTATGCTCATCGTGTGTCAAAACTGCATCCACTTAGTGCAATACATGCCACAATCATCTATGTTCAACAACATATTTGTTTATACACCAAATGATTCGTTAGCATATGCAAATGGTTGTACGAATATAACACAAACGACTTTTTTTAACATTTTTATACCCATTATCTTGATGTTTGACTTTAGCCACCATCACATGTAGATCGGTCAACGACCTTGATGGTGACCCAAACACTTGAACGAACTTTTCATTCGAAAAACACTCATTTAACCTATTAATCTAGATGCAAAGACATATATAGATGTTTACATTATGTTTCACATCACTATTAAATGCCAAATAGTTTAAAGTTCACGCTTATTACCAACTTCTTAACTATAGATACTTTTGCAGCATTGCCTCGCGTTGTCGGCAAGCTGTCTAGTATCTTCGCTTCACCAGAAGCAATATCCAAGACACAAATATACCAATGAGTTCCATTGTCATTGATTGTAATAAAGATATGCATAAAATATTTAACATATGCCCTTCAATAAACGATACCCAACATTACAACTTCGAAAAATATTTCAAACGCTTTATAAAACATGAATGTTAGTTCGTACGATTTTCCAGTCATTAAATTTCCCGTACACTTTGAATATGTCACGCCAATAGTGTACAACCTGCGCATCATCTTGTACCACTTCTTAAAGTTGATTATACAGTACACCCATACTTATTAAACACTTTTGCAATACTCTATATCTTCTTTCTTACTATACACTAAGTACGAACAATTATAAACTTACACTCAATGCGCAAGGTACATATCCTCTCCTCGCTTTACATTCCGAACTACAATCTTCAACAAATAGCGTCTACCCAAGAGCATCAATAACATACATTTCACACAAAACATTTCTCAACTATCGTAAGACATTTCAGTATAAGTTACTTTATTGCAAACGACAAAAAGTATTGTCCACTAACCATAGAACCAACCCAACTTCTTGGTCGTAATATATCTGCATCACTTACACTCACGTATGTATGCCCAAAATTTACGACGACTTTCCTGCACCCATAATTAAGAGTTCACACTATATTTTAACTTAAAGCTTTTTGTTTCATCGTTAAAGATTTCTTACCATTTGCGCAATAGCATATTACGAGTGGGTGAATCGAGTCAAAATATATTAGAGTCAAGCATGTTGGCTCGAGTGCTAGCTGAGTCAGTAGATGTGAGTAGAGCAGAAAGAGATCGAGCAAAGATGTTGAAGGAAGCAACCCTGAATACAGTTAAAGGTGAAAGCTACAACAAGGATTTAGATTCGTTGGTTAAAGCGGTTAATGAGTTGGAACTTAAAACGACTAGCAATGGAATGTAACACTCACTTTCATATACTATATGCAAGTTTCCTAATTGGTAATTAAGTAATTATTGATGCCTTAATATCAAGGTTGTTCTTTAGTACTTTGTCAGGGCATGGTATAAACATCAACATAGAAATGACACAAACTAAATCAGATCATACTTAACAAATTATATTATCAAAGTCCTAATTATTAATTAAGTAATTATTGATGCCTTAATATTAAGGTTGTTCTTTAGTACTTTATCAGGGCCATGGGTAACTTCAATGTCGTGTTATGTCATTTAACCGTATATTCAATGTTTAGACCATTTATCACTTATGGTTTAGATGATAATAATAGAAAATATTTTAGAGAATAGAAAATAAAATAAAGTAGATGATTTTATCTTTATTATTGATGGATTGATAAGAATAAATTTGACTGCTAGTTAATAGAATTATTTAAGTGTTCATAATAATAAGATGCCGATGACGGTGATGATAAAGTAAAGAGGTCCTACTCCAAAGGAACTTTCCGACGAAGTCCTCAGAAAAGATTATCGGGGAGTGGTATAACAAGTTTGTCCTCAACGTTGATGCGCATGATCCGGTAATATAAGGTGAGTGATATAATTAGCTTCTGTTTATTTCCTAATCTACTTGGGGAACTTATAGCCATGTTTGATGTTTTTGTCTCTTACTATTAGTATTGTTTCATGCCTTTATGACTATTCTTAATGTTTGTCTCTGCAGCGTGTGGGAGATAAGGTAGCGCATGCACTTTCTCAAGGCTTGAAAGTGATCGCTTGCGTTGGAGAGACTCTTCAACAGCGACAATCAGGCTCTACCATGTCTGTACTTGCTGCACAAACCAAAGCAATTGCTGGTACTTACTTTTAAAATATAAAAACCAAACCACTTGTTTGTTTTCTAAGATATGGTACCGTAGGTGTAATTGAAGCTTATGATTGTGGTCTCTATAGTTATTTATTTACCCACCGTTTCGTTTCTTTTAAACTGCTGTTGCTCGTTTGCAGAGAAAATAACAAATTGGGACAATGTTGTTTTGGCTTATGAACCTGTTTGGGCCATTGGTACAGACAAGGTTGCAACCCCTGCTCTGGCTCAGGAAGTAAGTTTGATTTTATGCTTATTAATATCATTCTAATGGATCCTTCACTTTTGCATTTCACCGGTTTTAATTAGCTTGCTTCTCCCATTAATGCCAAGTTATATTATACAACTATTTTAGGGCAATCGATCAAAGCTTTTGTTTGCATCTAAGCCATTGCTTGTTAGTTTGCTCCTACAACAAATCATTCACTATTTAATTTTAGATATGAATGTGTCATTGTGTTATTCAGAGTCATTGCGAATTCAGGAAATGGCTTAGCGAAAATGTCGGTGCTGCTGTTGCTACATCAACTAGAATTATATATGGAGGTATTTTTTTTTATTGCTTTGTTTGGTTTAAAGGAAAGCGGAAAAAAATATAATTGGAGCGTGCTTGGTAACAAAGAAAAGTGAGAGGGAAGAGAGAGAGAGGGTGATCAATTTCATCATCATGTGTAAAAACAAATCATTTCAATTTGAAATGAAAAGAGGAGAGAAGATGTGAGACAAATGCAAGTTAGCTCAAAATTATGTAATTTTCAAAACTGAATTTATCCCTCTCATTTTTCAACTCTATTAAGCAATTTAAAACTTAATTTCCGATTCTTGCATTAAACACATCCCGTAAACCGGATTGAATCTGATTTTGCATCCATTACAAATTAATGTAGGTTTCGTAAATGGAGCAACCTGCCAGGAATTTGCTGAACAGCCCGATGTGGATGGCTTTTTGGTTGGTGAAGCTTCTATGAAGGTTAGTAACTTTCTTTCTTACTTTGTTTGTGCCATTGATGATTCATTTAGACGCCTTTTCTTCAACTTGTTCTCTATTATAGTTACCATCATTTTTTGTGTTTTGCTTTTCCTCCATCAGCCCGAGTTTATCGATATCATCAAGTCCGCAACCGTGAAAAAGAATTGAAGTTCGCAGTTCGGAATCATGGTTTAAAAACATAAACAACCTTCTAGGGAATGTTTAATTTTGTAGTTGTCCTTTCTTTAGAACCTGGTATCACAATTTTCATGGTGTGTAAATAAGCCAAAATGGAACTTACTTATGATAGTTTTTCATGTTGGCCTTTCAGTGGATTTGTGTTTTACAAGCTCGTGATATTTTTAACCATTTTTAATATGTTGGCATCGAAGTGGGCTATCCTATAATTTAGTTGAAGCTTATACGTACGTGGTTCGACAAGGGATGAATTATGAGTGTCGATCAAATGTCGAGGATACATCTCATATTCTTCGGGACTGTTGGAAAGCCTAAACTCTAAATTTTCAACTCTAAATCTTAAATTTTAAACCTTACCACCTAAAAATAGCTTAATAAGTGTTCAACCTATACATTTTTTTTAGTATGGTGCCTAACATTTTCTTTGGGTCACTTTGATGTCTAACGTTTCATTCCGTAACTCAATTTGATGTCTGTCTTAAATTTTTTTTTTTGTTATCTATTGAAAACGCAACATGTGGCGTATTTCGGTAATTTATTGTTTAATTTTTTAAATATCAGAGAATCTTTAATTTTATAAAAAAAAGGTAAAGTACACAGACGGTCACTGAACTTTGGTAAAAAAAACAAAATGGTAACCAAACTTTTAAAAATCACAAAATGACAATTAAACTTTATGTTTTATAACAAAATGGTAACTAGACGTTAAATCATGTTAAGTGATTGTTATAAAATTTGGTGTAATAACACATTTAGTCCTTTATATTTACACATTCAATCAATTTAGTCCTAATTCGAAACAATTTACTAAATTTAGTCCTCGTTATATACACATTCTTTCAATTTGGTCCTTAAAGCAAAATTCCAAAGTATGGTAACATGATAAATAATTAAAATTAAATTTTTATAGGAACTCGAAAGCTCGAATCGAATCAAAAAAATTTCAAATAAAATTTGAGTTGTAAAATATGACGCGTCAACTCGAATAACTAAAAATTTTTTGACTCGACTCGATCGAACGCTCACCTCTATCTTAAGATATGACGCATCAACTCAAATAACTCGAAATATTCGAATATTTTAAATCATTTTTTTCTTTTAAATCAAATATTTTTTAAAATAAAATATTTAATATTTTCATATTTAAATCACATCGATTATTTAATAACAACTTTAAATTCTATTTAATTTAAAAATATTCGATTTAAAAGAAAAAAAATGATTTAAAATATTCGAATATTTAAATGTGGTCTAGAAAATACCACATATCTTCTTGTGTATTTGTAATTTGTTGTCAATAAATTCTTCTTTCTTTGGATAGGAATTCTGAATTACATTTTAGCAAACTAAACTTGAGATTTACAAGCATCAAAATCTAAACAATTATTTCAAAATAAATAAAGAAAACTAAATGTGGTGGCTCTCTGGAATTAAAACACCATTTTCATCATATTGAATTACCCCAGACCCATTCAAAGGCCTGCACTTCCCTCCCATTAATATCTTCTTCCTCCATACTTCTCCTTTCATCATTTCACTTACCCATCTCTTCGCCTTCTGCCACTGCCTACCTGCCTCTCCTCCGTCACTCGACTTGTGCTGCCGACATTACCCACCCTTTTTCTCAAGTATTTCAAGTACGTCCGCCGTCCCTCTTTCCTCTCACTTCCTCCAGACGGTTCCTCTTTTCCTTCACCATCTCCGCAACTGCTCTTGACTATTGTTTTGTCCGATTTTATGTCGAGGCTTTCATCATTTCCATGGGGAAACTTGTTGTGCTTACCGAATACGGTGGAAACCATTGACCCAACCTTTTTCCTAAAACTCTTTCTACCCTTTTCGACATCATTCTGTTGGTTTCCTCTCTGGTTTCTGCATAGCCTTCACCAAACTGCTGAAAACATCTGAGAAATGGCAGCCCCGGTTTTGTCTTCAACTTGTGTCATCTTCTTTGTTATTTTTGATGGATTTTAATTTTAAGCAGCGGTATTTAAAGAGTTTGAGTTTGGAGGAAAGATTTACACGGCCCACTCTAAAAACTGTTGCATATTGTCACGGGGCTAGGTCTAGGCGGGTCTAGCCTCGTGCGGCCTTGGTCGCGAAGCACTCGGATTGGGCTTGGAAAGCGGCCAAGTCAGCCTAACTCACTAAGCTTGGAAGGCTTAGTCTCGGTTGCGGAAGCTCTCTCGGAAAACAAAGGGGTGATGGCTCACAAAGGCTAAGAAAGGAAGAGGATGCACACTCGGCTTAAGAAAGCTAAGGCCTCGTTAAAAACTCCCCCTAAGCCTAGATGGGGAGAAAAGAGTACCAAAGCTTCTTTATTAACAAAGAAGGGAAAAGCTTACAAAAGATAAAGAAATGGTGAAAAGTGGAATGAGTGGAATGGATGGAGGAGGGCTCTATTTATAGCCTAATCCCCCTCGATCCAATGGCTCTCATTGACTCGATCCAAGGGCCATGGATGAGTCTCACAATAGAATCTCCTATTCATGGCAAGTTTGTCATATACAAATAGAGTTGCCATGGTTACAAACACTCTTGCCCAAATTACATAGCCTATGACATCATTGCTTTGTTGTCTAGGAATACTTCCCTCATACATGGCTAGCTTTCCATAAGTATTTCCCCAAGGATGACAACTTGGCAAGGGATTTGGATGCTTGGGCGGATTGGGCTCTCCATGGCCCGATCTTGGTGTCCAAAACCCCCTCTCTTGGATGGCTATGGCTGAATCGGGCCCTAGGGGTGTGGGCAACTCGGCTGGGCTTCCCCTAGGCCTATGGGCGCGCACATTGGGTGCGGACTCGGCCTTCTCGGCGTGCACGTCGGGTGCGGGCTCGGGCTCCATGTCTTGGCCGGCATGGAGGGTGCAAGGCAAAGGCCCCAAGGGTGCGTGTGTTGGGCCCCCTCGGGTGCAAGACTCATGGGCAGCACATGGGGTGCTGGACAAGGCCCCATGGTGCGGACGGACTGGCCCAGGTCGGATCACTTGGGTGCGGACGCCACCAAGGGTGTTGGGCATGGCCCCTTGGTGCGTGGCATTGGCAGCTACTCGGGCCGCTCGGTTGGGAGAAAGGCATGGTGCGCAAGGGACAGCACCTATGGGTGCGGCTGGCTCGGTCGCAAAAAGTTCCCCTGTGACATTCTCCCCCACTAAATCTATCGACGCCCTCGTCGATAGGCCTTGAAGAGACTCGGTCGTCTTGTTCTCGAACGGCCTCGTCTTCTCCTCTCGTTCCCGCTTGGCATCGGGAAACAACCTCCAAAGCTCAAGGCTCACATGCCTTGGTCCACGATCAATCTCGGGTGGTGGCTTCTCGTCTCTTGTGATGTTCGCCATGCTTTGTGCGTGGCTAGCCTTGAACCACTCTCGACCATACTCGTCTAACGGCTTGGGGACGAAGTTGTGGTCCACTTGATCGCGTGTTGGCAAACTCAAGTTGTAGGCTTCTCCACCTACTTGCTCTTGTATCGACTCTCTACTTGAATTCATCGGCAACCTGCGCAACGAACCAAAGTAAGTTAGTTCAAAATCTTCACACAAACTCGGCATACTTACCTTGGACGCAAGGTCCTCTTTGGATGGTGTCACGATGCCTTGTCGATACTCAAGGCATGTGATGATGGCGGGGTCTTGGTAAAGCCCCTCTTCGGTGCACTCTTGCACTCTCTCGTCATGGATGAAGGTTGGATTCGTTCGGATTGTCCAAACTACTTCATCACTCGGATCCTTGCTTGGCATCGCAAGCAGCCTGCGGACAGAACCACACAAAGTCAGATCTAAGTCTTGAAAAATCGGATCACTTACCTCGGACTCAAGGTCCGCGTCGTCTCGATCCACTTTGCCTTGTCGATACCCAAGGCAAGTGTTGGCATGGCTTGGCCCCTCATCAATGGGCTTGGGCACCTCAGTGCTTTGACTCGCATCCATGGACTCATGCCACTCGTCCATGGAATTCGACCATTCGTCGAACTCGGCTTGCAACTCTTCGCAAAAGGTTGCTAGCTCCTCTCCATCTACTTCGCCAAACTCGGATGGATCTTGAATTACTTCCTCAAACTCGGATGGCACGGATGGGTATTCCACCTCTTGAACCATCTCGTCCTCGAACTCATCAAGGACTCGTCCCGTTGTCTCGGGGACTTCCATGGACTCTTCCATGGCCTCGTCATCGTCATTGGCTACCTCGGACTCGCACACTTGCTCGCCTTCATCTTGGCTTGACAACTCGCCATTGCTTTGTTGAAAACCTGCATCAAACTCACCCTCGGCTTCTAGCAAAGCAAGTGCGTTAATCTGTTTTAAACAAGATAAACCAATTACAAGTATACCACCAAGGGAATGGTAAGACATTACCTTGATGTTGGTTGTGCCTTGAAAATCGCCGATTTGATGATACACATCCTTTGCGATTCCCACAATCGGCTCGTCTCGGAAGTTGACTCTCTCAACTTGTTCTTCAACCTTCTCAACCTGAAGGTTTAACCACTCGGCTATGCGCTCGGATATGAGCAGAACGGATGCACTAGGATCCACTAGCGCACTTAGCGTTGCATCGCAGAACACTATGTCGACCAACATAGGCTCCTCATCCTCGTAGTCGCTCTCGGCTACACTTGACTCCCATGACTCGTCATCATTGCTGGAACACCCCACATAACCTGGCTTCTCCCACGGTTGTGTGGCCTCGTTGCACTCTTGCAACTCTTCCCTTACTTCACTCTTGAAGTTGGATGCCCCAATCATCATACTCGCTGATGATTGTTCCCCGAACAAAGAAGCAAATCTCGTGGCCTCGGTCTCGTCGGGCACTTCTTGCTCCTCGAACGCCTCTACCCTACTCACTGGTAGCACATTGCACCTCGCATCAAGCTTCAAAGCCTCGGTCTCGTCGGGCTCGTCCTGTACCTTGGACTGCTTGAAATTGTGCGGGCATCGGAAAGACTCGTGTGGCTCTCCACACTTCCAACACTTTGACGGTCTCCTCTTTGGGCAATCATCGTGATATTCCCTGCAATGAAAACAAAACAACGGTTTTGTATAAAGAATATCACCAAACTCAGATTCGCTCACCTCGCTTTTAAACGAGACGCAATTTGATTCCACTCTCTTCTTTGCTGCAACGTTCCTTCCTCTTTGCGCCATCTCTCGGCTCGATAGGATGCGGAAAATGTCTCTGATACCACTTGTCACGGGGCTAGGTCTAGGCGGGTCTAGCCTCGTGCGGCCTTGGTCGCGAAGCACTCGGATTGGGCTTGGAAAGCGGCCAAGTCAGCCTAACTCACTAAGCTTGGAAGGCTTAGTCTCGGTTGCGGAAGCTCTCTCGGAAAACAAAGGGGTGATGGCTCACAAAGGCTAAGAAAGGAAGAGGATGCACACTCGGCTTAAGAAAGCTAAGGCCTCGTTAAAAACTCCCCCTAAGCCTAGATGGGGAGAAAAGAGTACCAAAGCTTCTTTATTAACAAAGAAGGGAAAAGCTTACAAAAGATAAAGAAATGGTGAAAAGTGGAATGAGTGGAATGGATGGAGGAGGGCTCTATTTATAGCCTAATCCCCCTCGATCCAATGGCTCTCATTGACTCGATCCAAGGGCCATGGATGAGTCTCACAATAGAATCTCCTATTCATGGCAAGTTTGTCATATACAAATAGACTTGCCATGGTTACAAACACTCTTGCCCAAATTACATAGCCTATGACATCATTGCTTTGTTGTCTAGGAATACTTCCCTCATACATGGCTAGCTTTCCATAAGTATTTCCCCAAGGATGACAACTTGGCAAGGGATTTGGATGCTTGGGCGGATTGGGCTCTCCATGGCCCGATCTTGGTGTCCAAAACCCCCTCTCTTGGATGGCTATGGCTGAATCGGGCCCTAGGGGTGTGGGCAACTCGGCTGGGCTTCCCCTAGGCCTATGGGCGCGCACATTGGGTGCGGACTCGGCCCTCTCGGCGTGCACGTCGGGTGCGGGCTCGGGCTCCATGTCTTGGCCGGCATGGAGGGTGCAAGGCAAAGGCCCCAAGGGTGCGTGTGTTGGGCCCCCTCGGGTGCAAGACTCATGGGCAGCACATGGGGTGCTGGACAAGGCCCCATGGTGCGGACGGACTGGCCCAGGTCGGATCACTTGGGCGCGGACGCCACCAAGGGTGTTGGGCATGGCCCCTTGGTGCGTGGCATTGGCAGCTACTCGGGCCGCTCGGTTGGGAGAAAGGCATGGTGCGCAAGGGACAACACCTATGGGTGCGGCTGGCTCGGTCGCAAAAAGTTCCCCTGTGACAATATCATCACGCCTTTTTGGATAGATATATGCCAAAAGATATAATCCATAATTAAACACAGAAGATTAATAAATTAAGAGAGCAGTGCAATACTGTGGTTATATTTTACAACTCCTAAACCCTCACACCCCTTTATTCTCGTTAGTTTCTTTCTATCCAACAAATATTTTTTGAAAAATCAGATAATGCAATCTTTTAATTATTGGATGAGTCAAGTTCTTCAAATTTTAAAGTTACAAGAATTTAGTGAATTGTTTTGAATTAAGACTAAATTGATTGAATGTATAAATAAATATAAAGGACTAAATGTGTTATTATACCAAATTTTATAACAGTCACTTAACGGGTTTAACGTCTAGTTATCATTTTGTTATAAAACATAAAGTTTAATTGCCATTTTGTGATTTTTGAAAGTTTGATTACCATTTTGTTTTTTTTTACCAAAGTTCAGTGACCGTCTGTGTACTTTACCCTAAAAAAATCTCAAAATCTTTAATTTTTCTAAAACCCAAAATTTAATCATAAATCTTTAAATTCCTGTCATTCCACTACCGATTCAACCACCCTTGCCTTCGTCGGCCCCCGCAATCGAAAGTCACATGATTTTGTCGTCGAAAATCGGTGAATAAACCGTCGATTGCTCTGTCGATGAACATCCAAAAATGAAGAAAAAAAAGACCGGCTGGGCTTTAAATCGACAGTTAGAGGGTAGTGGATGTTGAACGATGAGGTACCTAACGCTTGGGTGGTGAAAGGTGAACCGCCAGCGTGTGGAGGATGTCGGACGACGAGGGAGATGTGATTTGAGAGTTTGATTAAAAAAAATTAAAACTTTGGGTTTTTCAAGAAGTTTATATTTTTAAAAAAATTCAGAAATTAAATAAATAGATAAAAATAGGCCACGTGACATATTTTTATTAGATAATGGAAAATTTTAACGGCATACACCAAATTGAGTTACGGGATGAAGAATTAAGCACCAAAGTGGCCCAAAAAAACGCCAGGCACCAAACTAGAAAAAATATATAGAGTATACACTTTTTTTAATTATTAAACCCCTACAAATTAACATATGTCATGTACCATGTGGCGAGTTACTAAAGTAAAAATTTTCAGGAGTGTAAATAAATTAAAAGAAGTTGAAATGCCAATATGATAGATACAATTTTATTACTAAAATATCAGTTAAACCTAAGAATTTTCAACAAATTTTTAAATCAATTAATTTTGATTTGTTATTATAAAATAATTTTTAAAATTTAATTATAACTATTTTATAATATATAAACAAATGAATCCAGGTCAACGCGTAATTGATTTATCAAGATATTGGAATAGTGTAAACAAGTAAAGTTTCTAATACAAAAATCTTTTTCCTTAGTGTCTTTTCGAAAATACTAGATCTCGAAGGTGTAATAAAATAAAAATAAATATTTATATAAAATAAGATATTTTGAATGGAATTCTTTTCCTTTTTGACTTTGTAACGCTTTAGAATATTGAATCCCACGAAATCAAAGAAAATATTATTGGATTATTGCCACCATCCCTCCACATAAAAACCAAATAAATAAATGTCCTTTGGTTCATCATTTTGTTTGACTTTCAGTTCTTGCAAAGATTCTCTTCATTTGAGGCTTCAAATTTCTCTGATGTTGACACACATTTTTAGCCTTCCAATTTGATAATCAAATGAGTTATTTAGAAGAAAAATATTTTTTTTCCGAGATTTATTTAGAAAAATAGCTCACATTCAAGATTATGTAGAAAAATATTACTTTTCACTTCATGTAGGATAAAATTTGTGTTAAGTCAAAAGAGAGTTTTAAATTTATGTTTAACTAAATGTAAGTTCCTCGTTAAGTATGTATGTGAAAATACCAAATACTTTTTACACAAAAATCTTTTTTTTTTGACTAAATGCGAGTTTGAAACTCGCTTTTAGCAGCTAAACGCAAGTTTACTTTACATTGACCGAAAGTAAATTATGTTCCTCTTCCAATTTACTTCTTCTTTTTTACACAGTATTACTTTTATGAGAATTATTTAAAAAAACAACTCACATTAAGAATTATGTTCTTCTTCCAATTTTGGTTCTTATTTTTACACAATATTATTTTTATGAGATTTATTTAGAAAAACAACTCTTGTTAAAGATTATGTTCCTCTTCCAATTTTGCTTCTTTCTAGTAATATCTCTTTTGATCAGTTCCTAACTTTTTCTATTACATTTTATCGGTTTTAGTTTAGGGGTTTGGATATAATTAGAGTTTATAGTTTAAAACCTAAATCTATAATAATTACCCTAAAACTTAAACACTAACCATCAAACTCTAAATTTTAACCATAAACCCTAAATTCAAAACTCCTATACCTAAAGCCTTACAATTTGAACCATAAATTAATTTCTAAACCTCAATTCTAAGTCACTTGTAAAAACTAAAAGTTTTCATTACCCGTGTATGGAATACTTTCCCATAAAAAAACATAATACTTTTAGAGTTATTATTATATGTATTGAAAGTAAGGGAAAAATACTTACAAGCTTACATAATTTCACTTTACAAATTAAGATTTAAATCTTTAATCTAAAACATAAATACTAACATGTAACCCCTAAACACTAAATTATAACTATAAACTTTAAATTTTAAAATCTAATCCTTACAACTTAAGTCCCTAAACTATAAATTAGACTCACTTGTAAAACCAAAATTTTCACCATCAGTGCATGTAATATTTTTCCTTTTCTTAATGGTACTAGTGATCTGAATCGATACATAACGATAATTGTAACATGATATTTAAATCATATCATATTAAAGTAATGGAACCAAAATTTTAAATTAAATATAATGCATGGATTTAAAAGCACAATTTGACTAATATATATATATATATAACACTTTTAGGAACAATATATACAACATTTTTAGGAATTAAGTTGTTGCAAACCCTTTTCTCCTATTGTTAGTAGTTGGTGATCTAACTAAAAATCCACACTTTTTCAAAGTTGACCTTCTAAATATTTATTTAATTATTATATCAGGATAATTCTACAGTGAATGATATATACCGCAATGTACCACTATTCATATGTACCGTAATGCACCATTAACTATTTTAATTAATTTTGAAATCCTAAGGACCAAAAGTATTATTATCTCCTTTAGAATAAAATCTTAAAAAATCATTTTTATATTATTTTTAAGATTTTCTTTTATTTTTTAATTCATAAAATAAAATTAAACTTTTATTACTATAATAATTTTCACATTCACTTTCATTTAAGGGTAAAGTTCACAAATGATCACTAAACTTTGATCAATTATTCAATTCCATGATCCTAGATTCTCAAACCCTAATTACTAAATTCATAAACCAAAACACATGTATCTAACCTACGAGCCAAAACACTATTGCTTGACTGTTCGAAATATGTTTTCGAAACTAAATTATCATGCATCTAACCTACTAGCCAACTTATCATCGTTTAGTAACGTCCAAATTCTAAACACGCATGTTAAGGTTAAAGTTTCAATGGCCAATGTTAGGGATAGTTTCTATTAGTATTAGTATTTAACCTAATCTATTAGTATTTAACATAGAGAAATTAAAATAAAAACGTGGTGTTAATTTTGAGTTTAGATTAGGATTTGAGAAATTAGAGCTAGGGTTTAAGAATTTAGGAGATTAAGGTATTTCAATTCAAATTTTAACATTAATTTAAAAAATAATTTATTGCACGTTGAGTCCTTGAAATTTTTTAATATTTAATTAAGTCATTAAAAATTTATAATGTTTAGTGTTGAAAAATGAATTTTTCATTCATTGAATATATAATTACATTTACATCTGACTTATATATATACACACAAAACTCTGGTAACTAACTATCTAACTGAATACAATAGTATTAACAACTAACCAACTAACTACTTTTAACACTCCCCCTCAAGTTGGAGGGTTAAAAATGTTTTTAACTCCCAACTTGGAAACAAGATGTTCATGTTGTTGTAGACCAAGTGATTTAGTCATTATGTCTGCAACTTGATTTGCTGAAGCCACATGCTCTGTTTGTATCAGCCCTTCTTTGATCTTTTCTCGCACAAAGTGGCAATCAACCTCAATATGCTTTGTACGCTCATGATACACCGGATTTGCTGCAATTTGAATGGCTGCCTTATTATCACAATACAACTTGATCGGCTTCAATTCTGTCAAACCCAATTCTTGAAGAAGTCTTCTTAACCAAATTAATTCAGCTGTTGTCATCGCCATACTTCGGTATTCAGCTTCAGCTGAAGATCTTGCAATAGTATTCTGCTTCTTTGACTTCCAAGAGACTAATGCTTCTCCAATTTTAATACAAAAACCAGTAATCGACTTTCTGGACATTGGACAAGATGCCCAGTCTGCATCACAGAAAGCTTGTATCTGATAATCTGAATTTGAAGGAAAGAACAAACCCCTACCAGGTTCTTTCTTAACATACTTCACTATTCGCAAAGCTGCATCCATATGTGACTGTTTAGGCTGATGCATAAACTGACTGAGATGATGTACAAAATATGTAATATCCGGTCTTGTATGTGTCAAATAGATTAATCTTCCAATTAATCTCTGAAAACATGACTTATCTTCCAACAAACTGTCTTGAGCGCTCTGTTGAACCCCTTCATCATACTCAGCAGTTGTCATCTTAAAGTTCTGTTCAAGAGGAGTTAAGGCTGGTTTTGCATTCTCCAAACCAGTGTCACCAATCAATTCCAATGCATACTTTCGTTGATTGAGAATAATTCCCTGTTTTGATCTCAGCACCTCAATACCAAGAAAGTATTTTAACTCACCAAGATCCTTCATCTTGAAATTCTGATGAAGACTAGATTTCAATTCCTCAATCAAAGTCTCATTACTTCCAGTTATAAGCAGATCATCCACATAAATCAAAAGAATTACTCTATCATTTCCTTGTGTTTTAGTGAACAGGGAATAGTCATGCTTGCTTTGAATGAAACCAGCAGAAATCAAAGCCTCAGTAAGCCTAATATTCCACTGTCGTGAAGCTTGCTTCAAACCATACAATGATCTTTGTAGTCGACAAACCATGCCCTCCCCCTGACTACAAAGACCTTAAGGAAGCTGCATGTAGACCTCTTCATCCAAACGACCTTGAAGAAACGCATTATACACATCCATTTGCCAAATAGGCCACTGAAAAATGGATGCAAGAGCAAGCACAGTCCTAACTGTCACCATCTTAACAACTGGTGAAAAGGTATCACCATAGTCAATCCCTTCTTTCTGATTGTACCCCTTGGCTACAAGTCTAGCCTTGTATCTTTCAACCTCACCATTAGCCTTATATTTAATTCTGTAAACCCATTTGCAGCCAATAGGAATCTTGTTACAAGGTAAAGGCACAACAGACCAGGTATTATTAGATTGTAATGCCTGAAGTTCTTCTTCCATAGCCTTGACCCAAAGAGGATTGTTAAGAGCCTCAAAATAAGAAGCAGGCTCAGAAGTGGAAGAAATAGAAGAAGGAAAGGTTTGAGTAGAAGGAAGTAAATGAGAATAGGCAAGAGATGAAGAAGGGACAGAAGGACACTGAAAATTCTGAAGCCAACCAGGAGGCTTAGAGACTCTAGAGGATCTCCTAGGAACAATAGGAATAATGGGAGTACTTGTTGAGGAGACATCAGTAGAATCAGGAACAACAGTAGGTGAGGAAGGAACAGCAGAAATAGATGACTCAAGATGAAGAAAATCAGAAAAAGAATCTGAATTGGAAGAAGGGAAAAAAACAGAAGAAGAAGAAAGGGGAAAAGAGAAAGGAAATATATTTTCATGAAATTTAACATCTCTACTAATGAAAAACACTTATTAGTGAGATCAAACAAAAGGTAACCTTTTTTGGTGGATGAATAACAAAAAAAAACAGAAGAAATGACACGAGAATAGAATTTATCTTGAGGAACAGGATTAGTTGCATAACACAAACAACCAAACACTCGAAAATGAGAAAAAGAATGACACTTAAGATAAAGAATTTCATAAGGAGATTTCCAATCAAGAGAAGCAGAAGGTAAACGATTGATTATATAGCAAGCCGTAAGCACACACTCACCCCAAAATTTTAAAGGAACATTGGACTGAAACCTTAAGGCCCTAGCAACCTCTAATAAGTGTCTATGCTTACGCTCAGCTACACCATTTTGCTGGGGAGTATAGACACAAGAACTTTGGTGAATAACACCCAAAGAAGCAAAAAAGAAAGAACAATCAGAACTGAAGAACTCAGAACCATTGTCACTACGAACAATCTTAATAACAGATTGGAATTGAGTTCTAACCATTGCAAAAAAAGCTTTAAGAGACAAAAGAGCATCAGATTTCAACCTCAACAAGTAAACCCATGTCATCCTAGACTTGTCATCAACTATAGTCAAGAAAAACCTATGACCAGAGTGAGTCGAAGTTCTATAAGGCCCCACAAATCAATATGTATAAGTTCAAAACAATTGGCAGATCTAGAAGAACTAAGAGGAAATGGGAACCTAGTTTGCTTAGCTTTAGGACATACAGAACAATGAGGAAGGTCATCAGAATTCAACTTAGCAGAATTAAACACAGGTAATCTATTTAAAACTGAAAGAGGAGCATGGCCAAATCGAGAATGCCAAAGAACAGAAGTATTATTAATAGTTTCAGCAGAAACAGAAGACATACAAAGAGGTAAAGACAATTTACCAGGAATGCTAGAAACAAATGTGAAAGTGGAGAAAAAATAAAGACCACCAACACGTTTACCAATCCCCACTGTCTGACCAGTTGAGAGATCCTGCAGTAGGCAGAAATCAGGGTAAAAAAGAACAGAACACTTTAAATCACGAGAAAGCTTTGAAATCGAAATTAAATTGTGTTTAAAGTATGGAACAAACAACACATCAGTAAGAACATGATTTGGAGATAAAGACACAGATCCACAATGAGATATAGGAACAGTTTGACCATGAGGGAGATGAACAAACCTCGAATTAGGCAGACAAGGAATAGGATCAATCAAGCAATTAAAATCAGATAATATATGGTCAGTCGCACCAGTATCTAATATCCAAGAAACAGAATCAGAAGCAGGTATACAACAATAATCTTTACCTGCCAAATTCATAGTCGAATCACTGGAAACAAGCTTGTTGAGAAGGCTCAGCAACTGATTGTATTGCTCCTGAGTAAACACCGGAGGAGATGGTAGAGAAGAAACCTCAGAAGCAATAGAAGAAGGAGAGGAACCAGGATCCGGTTGAATAGTTAGTGCAGCAGAAGCACCCTTCTTCTTGCCAAACTTGAAATCAGCTGAGAAGCCAATAAGGCGATAGCAGCTATCCCTCTTGTTCCCTTTAACTCCACAATGAGAGCAAGTTCCAGAAAAACGACGCCGCATCGCAGAAGGAGCACCAGCAGTGTAACCCCCTCGTCCCGGTCTGGCCGGATGACCGGTCCGAGTGAGCTACACGGGGAAAACCGAGTGAAAACTCCCTAAGGAACTCTCCCTCGGTTAGCAACCCTATTTTTTTTCATTGATTGATCTTGTCTAAATGCATTATTAAGTCCTAAGTGAAGCACGGCAGCGGATACGCAAACACCATCACAACGACCAACCCAAACAGCACATTAAACAGCCAATTTATCCTTTTTAAACAGGGCGTATCGATACACCTTCAGGGCGTATCGATACGCCTTGACCAAGGTCAACACCCCACGGTCAACATAAGAAGACCGTATTGATACAGCCCTGGAGCGTATCGATACGCCCTTCGCGGTCAACTTCACCCGGTCAACTAGGTTGAACCGTATCGATACGCTTGAGCACCGTATCGATACGCCCTACACTCCACAACTCCCCCAGGATTTCAGAGAGTTGGGACCGTATCGATACGCTTGAGCACCGTATCGATACGCCCTACACTCCGAACACCCCTAGGATTTCAGAGAGTTGGGACCGTATCGATACACCCCACGTATCGATACGCTTAGCCAAATTTGTGTTCTCTGGGCAAGGCCGTATCGATACAGCCCTTAGGCGTATCGATACGCCCTGCACTGCAAGTCCACAAATTTTAGCTAAACGACCTCAAACACGACTCTAGATGCAATTATCGACTCACCTAAGCATATACCAACATGTAAGCACACGTATTTAAGCCAAGGAAATCATTCAAACATGGATTAAAGCATTCATACATAGCATTCTAGTCAAGGAGCAATTTATGCAATATTGGCATACACAAGAACACAAAAGACCTTAAAAGGAACAAGACAACTTGAAAGGTTTGCACTCATACACAAGGCAACCTAAACATTCTAAAACATGCCATCAAACATCGAAACATTCATCATAGTGTAACATACTTACAATCCAAAACATCAATCCAAAACAACATCAATCAAATGAGTCACACACGCTCATACAAAGACTTTTGCCACATTGCTAGCTAATACAAAATCAATAACCATACTTGAGCTACAAACTTGGAAGCCCTTCTTGCCTTGCCTCGAGCTAACACCACGCTAATGATCTGCATTGTTGAACATAGAGAGCGTAAGCTATAAGCTTAGTGAGGGTGCTCTAAAACGAAAAACATCAACAATGCAGGGTTCAAGCATGCTAATCCTAGTCTTACACACATCAAGCATAAGCATACAATCGAGTAGACCTAGCTAGTCTTTCAAGTGGCATATATGGTCTCTCAATCCTAACAAGTTAAAGCATCAACATCTACATCATACAACAACACCATATACCACAATCACATATCATCATCATCACATATCACAATATATGAACAAGTTTAATTGGCCACTTTAATTACCCCGATTGCGCGGATATAAACCATGACAACACTTTACCTCGGTGGGATTCCACTCATCACCGGACCTTGCATGTGCGGGATTCCACTCATCGCCACATGCCCTACGGATGGGATTCCACTCATCATCCCGTAGAAATATATGAATGGCTTCCGGTGGAATGTTACATCACCGTACTCCTCCTTGATGACTTAACGCCATCAAGGCCACGTACGTTTTGACTCAATTTGTGTGCACACTATCCTAATGATCGATCATTTACAACCGGTAATTTTTAGTGCCAATTATCACAACCACATCATTTATAAACGTCATCAACCACAATACATGCTCATCACATATCTACTCATCATGATATATATACATGTATCAATTAACCACAATTCAAGAGTATAGCTAGCAAGCACAAAGCATTTAAGGATATCGAAAGCTAAGCTATCAACTTGAATTAAATGGAAGTGGCCTACCAAGCACACTTTACACACACACACTACACATGCTCGAGCCAAACTTAAAAACAAGTTGAACCACTCACCGCCCTTCCTTAGCAATTCGAACCAAACTCCCTACGAACCCGGATTCGGTCCCAAAGCCTCTTCCGCGCTTCCACTTGCTTCTAACCAAACAAAACATACATATTACTTCCCAATAGCATGCTAAACTCAAACATCAACATACTTGCTAACACAACCCAAATTCCACGATTTCCAAACCACATAACATCTCTAAAAATCCCATTTTCGGACTCCCACAACTCAAGGCTGAAAATCCAATTTCCAAACATCCAAATGGCTTCCAAATCATCCCAAAACACTCTCATATCATAGGTAGACCAACAGCCCTTCAATTTCAACATAAAACCCACCAAAAACTCAATTTTTACAACCTTAAAACTAGCCCTAAGACCATACTACGAATTTTCACCCAAATTCAACAAATTTGATATATGTTACTCATTATAACATGGTTAACTAAAACCCCAACTCAATTTATCAAAACCAATTAGAAAACCCCTTAAAAATCCAAACTTTAATATAAACCCTAATTTTCAAAACCCAATGTTTTCGAAATCCAAGACCATGGATAGATAGAGGTTGAAGAGGAGGTCAAGAAAACATATTTACCTTTGCAAAACACCTTAAATCGAAGTAGCAATCCAATGGAATAGTGTTTTAGGTTTGAAAGAGATTTGAAGGGGGTTTGGGGGCTTTAGACATTGGAAGAATGGAGATGGGGAAAGAGAAGACAACTTTTCTTTAAAAGTTGTCTTGCTTTTAAATGTTTTTGGTTTAATTACCACATAGGTCCTTCCCCCTTTTACAAAAGCTCAATTATGTCATTATTTAAGTTGAATTGATTTAATTAAATTTTTGTTTGACTCGAACTATAACCCGGCTAACTCCTAGGCCCAAAACACGGGTGTTACAACTCTCTCCCACTTAAGGAATTTCGTCCCCGAAATTACCTGACTAAAAGAGATATGGAAACTGCTTTTCCATATCCTCCTTCCTCTCCCAAGTGGCCTCGTCCACACCTCTACGTTGCCACCACACCTTCACTAGCTCAATTGATCTACCCCTCAACACCTTACTGTCACAAGCCAAGATCTCAACGGGCTCTTCCTCATAAGTCAAATCCGAATTCAATTCAATTTCTTCTACGGGCATAACATGTGATGGATCGGACCTATACTTGCGAAGCATCGACACATGGAACACATCATGTATCTTCTCTAACTCGGATGGCAAACGCAACTGATAAGCAACCGGACCAACCCTCTTCACAATCTCATACAGTCCTATGTACCTCGGACTCAATTTCCCTTTTCGGCCAAATCTCATCACTTTCTTCCACGGAGACACTTTCAAGAATACCTTCTCACCCACTGAGAACTCAACTTCCTTCCTCTTCAAATCGGCATAGGACTTCTGCCTATCCGAAGCAGCCTTCAAGCGATCACAAATCAATTTTACCTTTTCGGTTGTCCCCTTGAGCAAATCCGGCATAGGTAACAGTTTCTGTCCTACCTCGGCCCAACACACTGGAGTTCTACACTTCCGACCATACAAGGCCTCATATGGAGCCATCTGAATGCTCGACTGAAAACTGTTATTGTACGCAAACTCTACCAGAGGCAAATGCTTCTCCCAAGTACCCTGAAAGTCAATGATACAACAACGCAACATATCCTCTAAGATCTGAATAACTCTCTCTGACTGACCATCTGACTGAGGATGATAAGAAGTGCTGAAGTTCAAACGGGTACCCAAAGCTGTATGCAGACACTCCCAAAATCTAGAAGTAAACCGCGGATCTCTATCTGATACAATGGACTTCGGCACACCATGCAGCCTAACTATCTCACCAATGTACAAATCGGCCAATCTATCTAAGGTGTAAGTAGTGTTGACTGCCAGGAAGTGAGCACACTTCGTAAAACGATCTACTATCACCCAAACTGAGTTCTTCTTCGTAGGAGTCAAAGGCAAACCCGAAACAAAATCCATGGTGATGTTCTCCCATTTCCATTCCGGAATTCTCAACGGCTGTAACAAACCTGAGGGAACCTGATGTTCCGCCTTCACTCTCTGACACACTAAGCACTTACTCACAAAGTCGGCTACATCTCTCTTCAAGCCAACCCAAAAGTACTCATTCTTCAAATCACGGTACATCTTCGTACTTCCAGGATGCATAGCAAACGGACTACTGTGGGCTTCAGTCAAGATCGTACGTCTCAAATCACTGTCTTCAGGCACAACTATTCTGTCTTTGAAACATAGAACCCCATCAGAACTGAAACTGTAGTCTGAAGATCTACCCTCGGCTATATCTTGCACGTGAGGTGCCAAAGATCTATCTAAGAGCTGTTTCTCTCGAATCAACCGACCTAGAGTAGGTCTAACCTGAAGCTCGGCTACTAAGCCACCATCTCCGGACAAACTCAATCTAGCAAACATAGCTCTCAAGTCCACGGCCATCTTCCTACTCAATGCATCGGTCACCACATTGGCCTTACCCGGATGGTACTCAATAGTAAGATCGTAATCCTTTAGTAACTCTAACCATCTACGTTGTCTGAGATTCAAATCTCGCTGAGTCATAATGTACTTCAAACTCTTGTGGTCGATGTATACTGTGCATTTCTCACCATACAAATAGTGCCTCCAAATCTTCAGAGCAAACACAACTGCAGCTAACTCTATGTCATGGGTCGGATAGTTGCGCTCATGGGTCTTCAACTGTCTTGAGGCATAAGCCACAGCTCTCTTGTCTTGCATAAGGACACATCCTAGCCCTACATAAGAAGCGTCACTATAAACTACATAGTCCTTCCCGGACTCAGGCTGAATCAAGATCGGAGCTTGGGTCAAAGCTTCTTTCAATTTTTCAAAGGCTCTCCGTCTTGCATCTGTCCACTCAAACTGAACACTCTTCTGAAGTAACTGTGTCAATGGAGCGGCTAACTTAGAGAAACCCTCTACAAATCTTCTATAGTATTCGGCTAAACCTAGGAAGCTACGTACCTCCGTCACAGACTTTGGTTGCTTCCACTCAACAATGGCTTCAATCTTCTTTGGATCAACTCTAATGCCTTCAGCTGACACTACATGTCCTAAGAAGACTACCTCTCGGATCCAGAATTCACACTTGCTAAGCTTCACATACAACTGATGATCTAGCAAAGTCTTCAAAACAAGTCTCAAATGTCGGTCATGGTCTTCTTCAGTTCGGGAGTACACCAAAATGTCATCGATAAACACAACTACAAACTGATCTAGATACTGATGAAAAATCCTATTCATCATGTCCATGAAAGCTGCCGGTGCATTAGTCAACCCAAAAGGCATGACTAAGAACTCATAATGACCGTACCTAGTCCTAAAGGCCGTCTTCGGTACATCAACCTCTCTAACCTTTAGCTGGTAGTAACCTGATCTCAAATCAATCTTCGAAAAGACCGATGCTCCTCTCAACTGATCAAACAAGTCATCAATTCTAGGCAACAGATATTTGTTCTTCACTGTCAACTGATTTAACTGCCTGTAATCTATACACATTCTCATACTTCCATCTTTCTTCTTCACAAACAACACTGGTGCACCCCAAGGTGAAGAACTAGGCCTAATAAAACCTCTATCTGTCAATTCTTGCAACTGAGTCTTCAACTCTTTCAATTCTTTCGGTGCCATACGATACGGAGCAATCGAAACAGGAGCTGAATCAGAATAAGTCTCAATGCTGAACTCTACCTCTCTGTCCGGTGGTAACCCTGGCAATTCTTCCGGAAACACACTAGGAAAATCACATACTGTCCGGATGTCCTGAGGTCTAACCTCACTCATGTTAGGGTTCATCACATACGCTAAGTATGCTTCACATCGCAACTCAACTAACCTCTTAGCCTCTAATACTGAAACCACATTGGACAAGAACTTCACGTTCTCACCCACCACTACAATCTCATAATCATCTGTGAGCTTCAAAGAAATCCGTTTAGTTTCAAAATCTATCCTAGCTCTATGCTCCGTGAGCCAGTCCATACCCAAAATCACATCGAAACCATAGAATGGAAGTTCCATCATATCCACTGGAAACACGTGCCCCTGAACCATCAACGGACACCTTCGGTACATCTTCCTAACTACTACTGTGTCCCCAAAGGAACTAGTAACACTAACTCCTACCTCTAACACCTCACAAGGCAAATTCAAAGACTGTGCATGCTCACTCAAAATGTAGGAATGGGTAGACCCAGAGTCAATCAAAGAAAGCAAACCCAAATACTGTATTGAGAAGTTACCTGCGATCACATCGGTGTCATGCTGCTCTCCGCGCTGAGCGTAAACCCTAGTATGTCCTCCGCCCTCCGGCTGGACTGCAACTACATGAGCTAAGTTTCTCTGACCATCGTTCCTCGGCTGGAAGTTACCTCTACCGCGCCCACGGCCTCTCTGAAAGTCATTGGCTCTAGCAGGAGCCTGAGCTGGTGCCTGTCCCACCTGATGTGGACAGTCACGTCTAATGTGGTCTCTAGCACCACAATTCCAGCAAGAATGATAATTTCCCCAACACTCACCGGTGTGGTTCCTCCCGCAAGTAGCACATGTGGGCAACTTCCCACCCGCTCTCTGGCCCTGGTGGCCCTTACCGTGGTTACTGCCACCACGCCTATGATCATACTGATGCCTGTTGTCCCGATGCCTCTTGGCATCACCTCTATCAAAGTTGCTGGACCTCTTACCCGAACTAGATCCACCTGACCGCCTGGTCAAACTCAAACTGTGCTCCAAGTCCTTGGCCCTCGAGACCAAGACATCAAAATCAGTGTAGTCTGAAGCTAGAGTATACGTCTTGATTTCCTCACTCAGCCCATAACGGACACGGTTACAACGCTCCACCTCAGTAGGTACAAGCTCAGGTGCATACTGACTCAATCTGACAAATTTAATCTCATAGTCGGTCACAGACATGTTCCCCTGAAGCAGTGCCATAAACTCTCTCTTCCTCTCATCGAGGTATCGCGGACCCAGATACTTCTTCCGGAATGCTGTCTCAAAGAACTCCCATGTAACCTCGGCCTCATCCATCCCCGAAGTAACGGTGACCCACCATGTGTAGGCATCACCCTGTAGCAAGGACTCAACACAACCCAACTTGCGATCACCAGTACATCCCATCTGAGCAAGAATACGGACGGTCTTCTCAAACCACAACTCTGACCTCTCCGGAGTAGCACCTCTAAACTCCTCGGCCCCAAGGCCCCGAAGTCTCTCTAATGGCAATCCAGTGCCCTCACCCTGATGGTGTGCAGCCTGACCTCCAGCTACTGCAGCCTGGAATGCTCCGGCTATTACCTGAACCAACGGAGCTAAGTCTATCCCGGCCGGCCCTTGACCACCTTGGCCACCCTGGCCACCTTGACCTCCTTGTGGTCCATCTCCTTCAGCCCCGGCCTCACCTCCCGCTCCTTGTGGAGGAGGTGGTGGTGGAGGTGGTGGAGGAGCTCCAACTCCAACCACATGCTCTCCCACTTGAGCCCCAACCCTAACCTCTTGCTCAACTCTCAGAGCCTCTGCCCGTGGTTCCGGTCGAACCATCCTAGGCCTCCCACGTGGTCTCATGGTTCAACTAGCAAGGTAAAACTACAACAAGAAACAGATAAGGATTACGTTAGCCAAAGCAAGGGTCCAATAGTGCTCAAGTATTCCTCTTTCCAAAAATCTTTTTAAATTAAGTAGTAGTAGCAATGGGCACACACTCACACTAGACACGACAATTCATGCGTTCAAAACATCGTACGATCAATCAAGCATCAAGGATTCATGGCGAATCATGCATTGAACAACATAAGCATTTAACACATTAAGCTTACCTCACTTACCTGCCCGAGGTCTCGGTAACCTCAGGCTCTGATACCAACAAATGTAACCCCCTCGTCCCGGTCTGGCCGGATGACCGGTCCGAGTGAGCTACACGGGGAAAACCGAGTGAAAACTCCCTAAGGAACTCTCCCTCGGTTAGCAACCCTATTTTTTTTCATTGATTGATCTTGTCTAAATGCATTATTAAGTCCTAAGTGAAGCACGGCAGCGGATACGCAAACACCATCACAACGACCAACCCAAACAGCACATTAAACAGCCAATTTATCCTTTTTAAACAGGGCGTATCGATACACCTTCAGGGCGTATCGATACGCCTTGACCAAGGTCAACACCCCACGGTCAACATAAGAAGACCGTATTGATACAGCCCTGGAGCGTATCGATACGCCCTTCGCGGTCAACTTCACCCGGTCAACTAGGTTGAACCGTATCGATACGCTTGAGCACCGTATCGATACGCCCTACACTCCACAACTCCCCCAGGATTTCAGAGAGTTGGGACCGTATCGATACGCTTGAGCATCGTATCGATACGCCCTACACTCCGAACACCCCTAGGATTTCAGAGAGTTGGGACCGTATCGATACACCCCACGTATCGATACGCTTAGCCAAATTTGTGTTCTCTGGGCAAGGCCGTATCGATACAGCCCTTAGGCGTATCGATACGCCCTGCACTGCAAGTCCACAAATTTTAGCTAAACGACCTCAAACACGACTCTAGATGCAATTATCGACTCACCTAAGCATATACCAACATGTAAGCACACGTATTTAAGCCAAGGAAATCATTCAAACATGGATTAAAGCATTCATACATAGCATTCTAGTCAAGGAGCAATTTATGCAATATTGGCATACACAAGAACACAAAAGACCTTAAAAGGAACAAGACAACTTGAAAGGTTTGCACTCATACACAAGGCAACCTAAACATTCTAAAACATGCCATCAAACATCGAAACATTCATCATAGTGTAACATACTTACAATCCAAAACATCAATCCAAAACAACATCAATCAAATGAGTCACACACGCTCATACAAAGACTTTTGCCACATTGCTAGCTAATACAAAATCAATAACCATACTTGAGCTACAAACTTGGAAGCCCTTCTTGCCTTGCCTCGAGCTAACACCACGCTAATGATCTGCATTGTTGAACATAGAGAGCGTAAGCTATAAGCTTAGTGAGGGTGCTCTAAAACGAAAAACATCAACAATGCAGGGTTCAAGCATGCTAATCCTAGTCTTACACACATCAAGCATAAGCATACAATCGAGTAGACCTAGCTAGTCTTTCAAGTGGCATATATGGTCTCTCAATCCTAACAAGTTAAAGCATCAACATCTACATCATACAACAACACCATATACCACAATCACATATCATCATCATCACATATCACAATATATGAACAAGTTTAATTGGCCACTTTAATTACCCCGATTGCGCGGATATAAACCATGACAACACTTTACCTCGGTGGGATTCCACTCATCACCGGACCTTGCATGTGCGGGATTCCACTCATCGCCACATGCCCTACGGATGGGATTCCACTCATCATCCCGTAGAAATATATGAATGGCTTCCGGTGGAATGTTACATCACCGTACTCCTCCTTGATGACTTAACGCCATCAAGGCCACGTACGTTTTGACTCAATTTGTGTGCACACTATCCTAATGATCGATCATTTACAACCGGTAATTTTTAGTGCCAATTATCACAACCACATCATTTATAAACGTCATCAACCACAATACATGCTCATCACATATCTACTCATCATGATATATATACATGTATCAATTAACCACAATTCAAGAGTATAGCTAGCAAGCACAAAGCATTTAAGGATATCGAAAGCTAAGCTATCAACTTGAATTAAATGGAAGTGGCCTACCAAGCACACTTTACACACACACACTACACATGCTCGAGCCAAACTTAAAAACAAGTTGAACCACTCACCGCCCTTCCTTAGCAATTCGAACCAAACTCCCTACGAACCCGGATTCGGTCCCAAAGCCTCTTCCGCGCTTCCACTTGCTTCTAACCAAACAAAACATACATATTACTTCCCAATAGCATGCTAAACTCAAACATCAACATACTTGCTAACACAACCCAAATTCCACGATTTCCAAACCACATAACATCTCTAAAAATCCCATTTTCGGACTCCCACAACTCAAGGCTGAAAATCCAATTTCCAAACATCCAAATGGCTTCCAAATCATCCCAAAACACTCTCATATCATAGGTAGACCAACAGCCCTTCAATTTCAACATAAAACCCACCAAAAACTCAATTTTTACAACCTTAAAACTAGCCCTAAGACCATACTACGAATTTTCACCCAAATTCAACAAATTTGATATATGTTACTCATTATAACATGGTTAACTAAAACCCCAACTCAATTTATCAAAACCAATTAGAAAACCCCTTAAAAATCCAAACTTTAATATAAACCCTAATTTTCAAAACCCAATGTTTTCGAAATCCAAGACCATGGATAGATAGAGGTTGAAGAGGAGGTCAAGAAAACATATTTACCTTTGCAAAACACCTTAAATCGAAGTAGCAATCCAATGGAATAGTGTTTTAGGTTTGAAAGAGATTTGAAGGGGGTTTGGGGGCTTTAGACGTTGGAAGAATGGAGATGGGGAAAGAGAAGACAACTTTTCTTTAAAAGTTGTCTTGCTTTTAAATGTTTTTGGTTTAATTACCACATAGGTCCTTCCCCCTTTTACAAAAGCTTAATTATGTCATTATTTAAGTTGAATTGATTTAATTAAATTTTTGTTTGACTCGAACTATAACCCGGCTAACTCCTAGGCCCAAAACACGGGTGTTACAAGCAGCATTCGAAAACATAGCAGTAACACCAGGAACATCCGAGAAGGAAGAAGCACCAGAGAGATGAAGGCGCTGCGATTTTTCCTGAACGAGCATCGAATAAGCCCGGTTGACAGTAGGAAATGGTTGCATCAATAGCAACTGACTGCGAACAGCAGCATAGGTCTCGTTTAAGCCATTGAGAAACTGAAACAGACGCTGCTGAGTCAGAATCGACAGATTCTCCTGAGATTGCTCACAATCACAGGGAGTGAAAGGAACCAAGGCGGAGTATTCATCCCAGAGTAACTTGAGTCGCGTAAAATAGGCGGAGATGGAGAGATCACCTTGAGCAAACATAGTAATTTCTCTGTGCAAGAAGAAAATACGCGAACCGTCGATCTTGTGAAAACGCTCCTTGAGGTCCTCCCAAACAAGAGCAGTGCTGGACGCAAAAGCGATGCCGGCCGAAAGATCGGAACTCACGGCATTCAGAATCCAAGAAAGTGTAATAGCATTGCAACGATCCCAGAGAGGTTGAAGATTCGCAGCAAAATCAGTGCGCTTACAAGAACCGTCAAGAAATCCAATCTTGTTTTTAGCAAGAAAGGCAATCCGGACAGAACGACTCCAAACAGAGTAATTCTCGATCCCAGTCAACGGTTGAGACACAAGGACGGCACCAGGAGCATCGGAAGGATGCAAATAGAGTGGATGATGATAATCGACGGTGACGGAGTCAGTCGTCGGAGTAGGAGCAGCGGCGGGAGGCATAGAATCAAGAAATAATCGAACAAAACAAAGGAAACCCTTGTAGAGGATCGGAAAAAATTGGGGAAAATGGAAAATGGATATCCAAAAAATGACCCAAACAGAAAGAGAAAATGGGCTCAAAAACGGAAAACCCAAAAAAGGCTTGAAACTGATACCATGTTGAAAATGAATTTTTCATTCATTGAATATATAATTACATTTACATCTGACTTATATATATACACATAAAACTCTGGTAACTAACTATCTAACTGAATACAACAGTATTAACAACTAACCAACTAACTACTTTTAACATTTAGCGATGTTTCTCGCCCGTTGTAGACCCATCCAACTAAAAATATGGTCAAATTAAAATAATAAAAGTAAAATTTATTATTTCTTTCGAATTATGACAATATTTTTAGGTCAGCTATGCTTCTAGTTTCTCCCATTGAACACACGTAAGATTCTTTCTCATCTGACTGTGTTGCTATACTAAGCTTAAGGATTTGGGCGTGCTATACTAAGCTTAAGGATTTGGGCGTCCTAAGCTGCGTTGTGACCATACTTTCAAGGATTTCTTCACTTGGGAATTAGATGATAATAATATTTGTGGATCATAGATACTTGGTATGTTATGTAGTTCGTGTATATGTTCCTGTTTGTACTCCTATTTTGCTAGTCGAGTACTTGTTGATGGTTCTATTCGAGAACGATGGTTTTGCTCGTGTAAGTTATCGGCATTGGCACGCAGTATTCTTTTTCTTCTATCTAAATTTAAGAAGGCTTTTTAATAAGACTCGTGTCAAGGTCCCGCCATTTCATTTTCTAATAAATATCTTTTCTTATCTTTGAAAAAAATAACTAAATTGTTTGAATGTGTAAACATAGAGGACTAAATGTGTTATTATATAAAATATTTTAACAACCACGCCACTCTTTTAACGGGTCAGTGGTCAAATTAAAATAAAACTAAAAGGTTGATGGTAACATTGAAGCATTTAAATGTTTGGTTATCAAATTGAATAATAGACTAAAGTTTAATGACTATTTCTGATTTTTTAGAAATTATTATAGTAATAAAAGTTTAATTATTTTATGATTTAGAAAATAAAAGAAATCTAGAAAAATAATATAAAATATATTTTTTTAAGTTTTTATTTTAAAAGGGAATAATAATTGTAGCGGTCCTTTTTCGTACCATTAAAAATTCTTTTTTAAATACGAGTGTATTAAAGTGATTTTAGGAAAGAAGTCGGCTATTATTTTATCCCCAAAAAGCGTCTCTTTGAATTTTGTTTAAAGACGAGAATATCTTTTAAAATATTTCTTTCTTTTTAAAATTATTGATAAAAAATTTAGAGTCGCCACCAGCCACTTGGATAAGGTAGGCCGGACACTAAAGAAAACCAAAGATTTAATTACTAAGGAAGGATTAGCACCCCCGTCACGCCCGAAAATCGGTACCAAAATATTTGTTGCTTTTAAAAAGATAGAAATTGTTAAAATTTGAATTAAATTTAATTAAGCGTTCTTGATTGAAATTTGACCTTGATTATATGGGTTTATTCAAATTATTGGGATCAAATTAATTAAACATTTAATTACTAAGGATGACGATACACCAGACCATAGACTAAACTGACATCGAATAAGGCTATATGTCGTGTTAGTTTAGAGTTCGGATCTCGTACGTCACATTTATGTATGATGCAAATAATTAAGCATTATGTAATGATCTTGTCAATTTTAATTGAAATTTCCCCCAGTCGGTAAGAATTAATCCAAATATCGAGTTAACATCCTTTGAGCTCGGACTGTTGCGATACAAATATCGGGACTAACAAATATCTTGGGTTCCATGATTTAAATTTAATTAATGCAAAACTAATTGGCCAAATGTATGATAATTAAAGAATGACAATCAAAGGCTTGAAAGTAAACGGACAAGGCTCACCCAAAGTCATAACCTAAAAAAGCCCCAAATTATGGAAGTTCCAATTAGTGATCTATTTATTAATTAAGTGATTTTAATATTTAATCCTAAATTAATTAGCCTAAAAATTCTAGAAACCCTAACAAATTATGGTAATTAATCTCGAATTTAATGTCACTCATGGAATTAATTTTATCCTAAAAGGTATTTAAGAAATGTTCGATTAATTTAATAAATTTAACATTCGCTCGAATGAGCCAAGAGAAAATTTAAATTTACTAAGTTAATTCGAACTCTAATCTAACTAGGCTTCTAAAGAACTAATTCTAAATTAATTTAATTAATTCAAAAACCGTGCCCCTATAAAACGAGCACACGGTCTAGATTAATTAAATTAATTTTACCTAATTCTAGTTTAAAGCTAACCTAGCAACAACAAAAGAAAACACAAAACATATGTTAAAGATATTTAAATAAACCTATTACTTATATAAATAAATACTATACGTATACCCATATGTAAATATATGCACATATAAAGAATGTAAAACACATAACGTATATTGAAAGCCATATTTTTAGAATATAATATATATATGCAATTGTAATATATTTAAGAAAGACTATTTAATGAGCATGTGATGACGGCCTGGTGGTCAAAGCATGCTCACTTGCTCCACTCCTTTTCCCTTAGGTCCTGGGTTTAAGACCCCTTAGAAGCATAATTTTTATCTAAATTTTCCTCCTCCCCTCTAGGTAGAAGTAGAATAAGATTTTCAAAGAAAAAAAAGAAACAAAATTTTATACACCTTATAAAAACTATATATTACATACTTTATAAAAAAACTATATATTATATGAAAAACCCTATATTATGTACATATACTATATTATGCGAAAAACCTATTATATACATATTACAAAAACTTATATTACATATATGCGTATATTAAAACCGAATATTAGGTTATATTATAACATATGCATATTTTCACTAAAACCACATATCATAATATATATACATATACATGGAAGCCATATATTATATTCCATAATGTATCATGTAAAACTATATATTATGTACCATAATATAAAAACACATTTGATTCAAACTAAATTTCAACATATGACCATATCACGAACGAACAACATTGCCTAAAATACGAATTAAACTAAAATTTACGGGAAATAAATATGCAAGATTTAAATTAAAGTGCATGAAGAATAAACAAAACATTGGAAAAGGGACTAATTTGAAATAAACAAAAAGGTTGGAAGCCAAATTAAAAAGCATGACAGTGACGAAATTAAAAAGCTTTTAAAAGCTCCAGGGACTTGTAAGAGGATTAAAAAAGGTAAAGTGGCTTAGGCCTGTAATTACCCATGAGGAGGGACCGATGCAGTGATTTGCCCATGCAGAAGGACCGCGGGTGTAATTATTTTAGGGCGGCGGTCCTTAAATGGTGATTTAACCATTTTAAAAAATAAAAGTACTACAAATACCACTATTCAAACCGACCTTAAACTCTCTTGGCCATTTTTTTTTTCTCAAACGCTTAAAAGAATCATCTATTATCTCTCTGAAGCAAAACTTCCCATCTCACAATACGGTAGGAGCTCTGCCGCATAGGCCTACTTCGCTCTAAAAATCTCAAGCTACGAGTATCTACCTCCTTCGCTTGGTAGTCTGAATACGACGAGTTCAAGACCCTTCGCCTAAACTCTTTGAGCTTTAAGTATCTGTCTCATTTGCTTTAAAACTTGTGAGCATTGAGTAGCTGTCTCGTCCGCTCTAAAATTTGTGAGTTTTGAGTATCTGCCTCCTTTACTCCGAAGTCCTTATGTTGCGGGTCTTTCGATTTTGAAACCGGGAGACCCAGATTTAAAAAAAATCTTTTTGAAGGGATGGAATCATGGAATTGAGTTTTGAGAAAAATGTCCTTCTGGAAGGAATAAAATTGAGAAATTTGGGGTTTTGAGGAAAACAACTTTTGGAAGGATTGAATTGAGTTTTGAGGAAAATGTCTTTTTGGAAGGAAATAGAATTAAGAAATTTGGGTTTTGAGAAAAACAACCTTTTTGAAAGAGATAGAATTAAAAAAATTGGGTTTAGAGGAAAACAACCTTTTGAAAGGACTGAATTGAAAAATTAAGAAATTTGAGGTTTTTAAGAAAAACAACCTTTTGGAAGGCTTGTCTTTGGAAGTTGAAGAATCCTTTATTCTATGAGATCCACTTTTCCTCTCGTGAAGTGGTTGACCCTTTCTTTTGCCAATCTTCAAGTACCCCTTTAAAGTAAACAAAATGCAATAATGCTATGAGTTAGCATGTTCCTAATCGTAGGGATGTCTAGCTATCAATGATGTATGAGCATATTTCATGATGCTAAGATGAGGATGCAATGATGCATGGATTCAATTTGCTTGTGTTTTAGGGTCAATGACCATCATCTTAGGACTTCAACCACTCATTAACCTCATATCTTAACAAAACTTGCCCCTCAAACTTGTGTTGCTTACTCTTCGAGTTCAAGTGACCTCGGTCGTAATCAAAATCTTCCTCTCAACACTTTCTAGCTTTGTGTTATCTTTAATCCATTTCGGTTCAAACCCTTTCCATGTAGGAGTCTTGGTTGCCCCACAGATAATGATTCCCCCATCATGGCAATTTCCTTAGTCATCCTTTATCACATAGTGCCCCTTTAACTTTGGGCCTTGCTGATGCATTCGTCTTTAAAGTAATGTAGAGAAATATCTTCGCTTAAAATGTATCATGTTGCCGTCGTCATTCTAATGAAGAATGCCTTTTACTAAACATACAAAACCTTAAAATCAAACAATTAATGGAAAGAAAGAAAGAGAATATGATGCCTCATATATCAAATGCATGAGCGCTTTAGGTTCGACTTGAGCCTACAAAGACTCTGAATGTCTTGGGATATGTAAAGTTGTAAAACTCTTCCTATCGCCTGGTTCATCCTCATAATTATGGTACTTGATTGGTCCGCTCGATCACTATTCCTTCTAGTTCTCATCATCCTTCTCTATTAAAAAAACTATTTGAGCTTCCGACTTTTATTTGGCCCATGGAGTGCAGAACATGTCATTTTAAGATTTTTGAGTGGAAGTGGGTGCTTTAGATTACACTTAATATTGTGTCAATGTCCGCACGGATTCATCTTTGACGCTAGGGTATTGAACATGTGGAGCGTAGCTCCTTATTAGATTTGTTCTCTTCTCACGTTTTCATCAAATGTTTCGGGACTTATTCATTCATTAGTTTACTTCTCTCTTTTTTCCTAGGGGAATTCAACTCGTCACAGTCCTTTGTCCCGAGGATACTAGTGGAGCATACAACAATACCCTGAGTTACTCGGGGTAGTTAATTTTTTTTAAATTCCACACTCATATCCGAAAATGCCTATTACCAGGTCTCGAACATTGGAGTGCTTAATACCTATCATTTTTTTCAACATTTTTCTCTCATTTTTATTATATTTTTTGGACGCATTCAAGCGACTCTCCCTGGGCTTTCCTAAGAGGTTGTCTTATCATTGAACATCATTGAGGGAATATCAATTTCGCTTCTCGCGCTTTCTCGACCAGAGCGGATGGAGGGGAATCACACTTTATCGTTTCAACATTTGATTAGGACCCATGCTACATCATGCATGTGATATCCGAGGACCTACGAGGGTAAGAAGGGATATATACATATATGATTTCAAGATCATTGTATGTTAAACAAATGTATTTTCATTATAAAGAAATTCCACAAACGTAACAAGTGCCCTTTACAAAAATACCGTTGCTATCTTCAGGCAAATGATAGCACCGTTGGTTCTATACATTACTTCAAAAGAAAACACAACATGCAAGAAACTTAAACACAAAAATTCCTAAAGAATAAAATCGAGAACCAAACCCCATAGATCGTGTTTTCATTCTTTCTTTTCAAAACTTCAAAAGGTCGTTCTCGATCAGAGCCTGAACCTTATTCTTCAACATGGTCACACATATGTCGTTCCCGGCGCATACAAAAAAGGTTGTTTTCTCACATAGCAAACTCCAACTTCAATATGCACATTACCATCAAACATAACAGAAAGTAACAAACATTAAATTCACATTATACTGATTTCAATCATATAACGAACACAGCCAACATAATTACTCACTAACTATTCCGGACGACGAATGCTAGTATGGTATAAGAAAGGTCGTGTCTGTTTCTGTAGAATATGTGCCTTAATAGCATATGAAAGTACCTGTCTTTTACTATTTGCAACATTATTCACGAGATCATACAAGACGAACACTCGATCCCATTTCCCAACAGACTTCTCATAAAAATGTTGACAATACAAGGATTACTTAAAGATCATTTATTTGTATACAAAAATAGTACTTAAAGTGTAATAAACAACGGATGCACTTACCACATTCTCTATGCTCATCGTGTGTCAAAACTGCATCCACTTAGTGCAATACATGCCACAATCATCTATGTTCAACAACATATTTGTTTATACACCAAATGATTCGTTAGCATATGCAAATGGTTGTACGAATATAACACAAATGACTTTTTTTTAACATTTTTATACCCATTATCTCGATGTTTGACTTTAGCCACCATCACATGTAGATCGGTCAACGACCTTGATGGTGACCCAAACACTTGAACGAACTTTTCATTCGAAAAACACTCATTTAACCTATTAATCTAGATGCAAAGACATATATAGATGTTTACATTATGTTTCACATCACTATTAAATGCCAAATAGTTTAAAGTTCACGATTATTACCAACTTCTTAACTATAGATACTTTTGCAGCATTGCCTCGCGTTGTCGGCAAGCTGTCTAGTATCTTCGCTTCACCAGAAGCAATATCCAAGACACAAATATACCAATGAGTTCCATTGTCATTGATTGTAATAAAGATATGCATAAAATATTTAACATATGCCCTTCAATAAACGATACCCAACATTACAACTTCGAAAAATATTTCAAACGCTTTATAAAACATGAATGTTAGTTCGTACGATTTTCCAGTCATTAAATTTCCCGTACACTTTGAATATGTCACGCCAATAGTGTACAACCTGCGCATCATCTTGTACCACTTCTTAAAGTTGATTATACAGTACACCCATACTTATTAAACACTTTTGCAATACTCTATATCTTCTTTCTTACTATACACTAAGTACGAACAATTATAAACTTACACTCAATGCGCAAGGTACATATCCTCTCCTCGCTTTACATTCCGAACTACAATCTTCAACAAATAGCGTCTACCCAAGAGCATCAATAACATACATTTCACACAAAACATTTCTCAACTATCGTAAGACATTTCAGTATAAGTTACTTTATTGCAAACGACAAAAAGTATTGTCCACTAACCATAGAACCAACCCAACTTCTTGGTCGTAATATATCTGCATCACTTACACTCACGTATGTATGCCCAAAATTTACGACGACTTTCCTGCACCCATAATTAAGAGTTCACACTATATTTTAACTTAAAGCTTTTTGTTTCATCGTTAAAGATTTCTTACCATTTGCGCAATAGCATATTACGAGTGGGTGAATCGAGTCAAAATATATTAGAGTCAAGCATGTTGGCTCGAGTGCTAGCTGAGTCAGTAGATGTGAGTAGAGCAGAAAGAGATCGAGCAAAGATGTTGAAGGAAGCAACCCTGAATACAGTTAAAGGTGAAAGCTACAACAAGGATTTAGATTCGTTGGTTAAAGCGGTTAATGAGTTGGAACTTAAAACGACTAGCAATGGAATGTAACACTCACTTTCATATACTATATGCAAGTTTCCTAATTGGTAATTAAGTAATTATTGATGCCTTAATATCAAGGTTGTTCTTTAGTACTTTGTCAGGGCATGGTATAAACATCAACATAGAAATGACACAAACTAAATCAGATCATACTTAACAAATTATATTATCAAAGTCCTAATTATTAATTAAGTAATTATTGATGCCTTAATATTAAGGTTGTTCTTTACTACTTTATTAGGGCCATGGGTAACTTCAATGTCGTGTTATGTCATTTAACCGTATATTCAATGTTTAGACCATTTATCACTTATGGTTTAGATGATAATAATAGAAAATATTTTAGAGAATGGAAAATAAAATAAAGTAGATGATTTTATCTTTATTATTGATGGATTGATAAGAATAAATTTGACTGCTAGTTAATAGAATTATTTAAGTGTTCATAATAATAAGATGCCGATGACAGTGATGATAAAGTAAAGAGGTCCTACTCCAAAGGAACTTTCCGAAGAAGTCCTCAGAAAAGATTATCGGGGAGTGGTATAACAAGTTTGTCCTCAACGTTGATGTGCATGATCCAGTAATATAAGGTTTTTTTAAAATTAAATGGCATTTTAGTAATTATAATAAGGCTTTGCTTGGTAGAGAGGAAAGAAAATTAGAAAGATGAAAAATTGAAAGGGTAGAAAATTGAAAGGATGGAAAAATATGTTTTCTTTCCATTGGTGTGCTTGGTTGAGAGGATGGAAGATTGAAAGAAAAAATAAAATTCAAATATAATAATTTTACCATTATACCCTTATTCTTATATCTTTCTTATTTGTATTTTTATTGAATATCGTTTATTTAAAAACATTAAAATAATCTTTTGATTTTTTAAAACACTATTAAAACAAATTAATAAAAAATATAGTTCAAGTACATATAAAAAATAATGCCCTGAATTAAATACATTCGAGTATTGAATAAACCTATTAAATAAAGTAGTATATATGAATGCATTAGAAAATAAATAAATAAAGTCGTGCTTACATATAATTGAAATAAATAATTATCAATGTAAAAAATTTCAAAACAGTGAGTTAAAATTTATTTAATAAAAAATATATGAATATTTATGTTGTAAAAGTTAAATATATAGATAAAATTAATTAATTCTGGTTTTCATCGTTGGAAAAAAAACCCTCAAAACTTCATGCCTCGGAAATTCTTCGTCGGCGGTGAGTGGAAACATGTATGTTTCTTCTTCTCTCCTGCTTTTTTTTTTCAATTCAAAGTTTTGATGTATTGTTTTCTGATCCCAGATTATCAATTTTAATGTATTGTTTTCTGATCCCAGATTATCAATTTTGTAGTTTATTACATGTTTTATACATTATAATTAAATGTAATAATATTGTTGTAGAATGAGTCGCCAAAGAAGGTCAAGAAGATTGTTAGCACATTGAATGAAGCTGAAGTTCCTTGTCATGATGTTGTGGGTAAGTGATTTTGATAATTATTTCAATTTGATTTAGAATCATTACAAACTCTATCTATGTTGTGGCAGAGGTTGTTGTTGGCCCTCCATTTATTTCCCTTACCCTTGTGAAAAGTCTGTTGCGCTCCGATTTTCATGTTGCTGCTCAGAATTGCTGGGTTGGTGAGAAAGCACCAATTAGGTATATCATCTGCTTTATAGATCAAATATATGTAAAGTTTTTGTTTAGCAGTTAACTTTATTTTCTCTTTAAACAGCCCGGAGATGCTCGTTAAAATGGATATTCCATGGGTTATTCTTGGCGAAACTAAGCGAAGGGCTGCCTCAAAAGAGACTTATGAGGTGAGTGATATAATTAGCTTCTGTTTATTTCCTAATCTACTTGGGGAACTTATAGCCATGTTTGATGTTTTTGTCTCTTACTATTAGTATTGTTTCATGCCTTTATGACTATTCTTAATGTTTGTCTCTGCAGCGTGTGGGAGATAAGGTAGCGCATGCACTTTCTCAAGGCTTGAAAGTGATCGCTTGCGTTGGAGAGACTCTTCAACAGCGAGAATCAGGCTCTACCATGTCTGTACTTGCTGCACAAACCAAAGCAATTGCTGGTAATATAAAAACCAAACCACTTGTTTGTTTTCTAAGATATGGTTGAAGTTTATGATTGTGGTCTCTATACTTATTTATTTACCCACGTTTCGTTTCTTTTAAACTGCTGTTGCTCGTTTGCAGAGAAAATAACAAATTGGGACAATCTTGTTTTGGCTTATGAACCTGTTTGGGCCATTGGTACAGACAACGTTGCAACCCCTGCTCAGGCTCAGGAAGTAAGTTTGATTTTATGCTTATTAATATCATTCTAATGGATCCTTCACTTTTGCATTTCACCGGTTTTAATTAGCTTGCTTCTCCCATTAATGCCAAGTTATATTATACAACTGTTTTAGGGTAATCGATCAAAGCTTTTGTTTGCATCTAAGCCATTGCTTGTTAGTTCGCTCCTACAACAAATCATTCACTATTTAATTTTAGATATGAATGTGTCATTGTGTTATCCAGAGTCATTACGAATTCAGGAAATGGCTTAGTGAAAATGTCGGTGCTGCTGTTGCTACATCAACTAGAATTATATATGGAGGTATTTTTCTTTATTGCTTTGTTTGGTTGAGAGAAAAGCGAAAAGAAAATATAATTGGAGCGTGAGAGGGAAGAGAAAGAGAGGGTGGTCAATTTCATCATGTGTAAAAACAAATCATTTCAATTTGAAATGAGAAGAGGAGAGAAAATGTGAGACAAATATAAAGCTCAAAATTACGTAACTTTTAAAATTGCATTTCATTTATCCTCTTATTTCTCAACTTTATCAAGTAATACAAAATTTAATTTCCGATTCTTGCATTAAACGCATCCCGTAAATCGGATTGAATCTGATTTTGCATCCATTGTAAATTAATGTAGGTTTCGTAAATGGAGCAACCTGCCAGGAATTTGCTAGACAGCCCGATGTGGATGGCTTTTTGGTTGGTGAAGCTTCTATGAAGGTTAGTAACTTTTTTTCTTGCTTTGTTTGTGTCATTGATTATTCTTTTGGACACCTTTTCTTCAACTTGTTCTCTATTATGGTCACCATCACTTTTTGTGTTTTGTTTTTCCTCCATCAGCCCGAGTTTATCGATATCATCAAGTCCGCAACCGTGAAAAAGAATTGAAGTTTGCAGCCCGAAATCATGGTTTAAAAACATAAACAACCTTCTAAAGGAATGTTTAATTTTGTAGTTGTGGCCTTTCTTTAGAACCTAGTATCACAATTTTCATGGTGTAAATAAGCCAAATTAGACCTTGTTTATGTTGGTTTGAGACTTATGATAGTTTTTTATATTGGCCTTTCAGTGGATTTGTGTTTTACAAGTTCATGAGATTTCTAACCATTCTTAATATGTTGGCATCGAAGTGGGCTATCCTATAATTTAGTCGAAGCTTATGCGTACGTGGTTCGACAAGGGATGAATTATGAGTGTGGAGCAAATGTAGAGGGTACATCTCATATTCTTCGGGACTGTTGGAAAGCTTAAACTCTACATCTTAAACTATAAATCTTAAATTTTAAACCTTATGACCTAAAAATAGCTTAATAGGTGTTCAACCTATAGTAACCGGCTAATCCTAGGAAACTCCTAATCTCGGTCACGGACTTAGGCTGTTTCCACTCAACAATAGCCTCAATCTTCGATGGATCAACTCGGATACCTTCGGCCGAAACAACATGGCCAAGAAATACAACCTCTCGAATCCAGAACTCACACTTACTAAGCTTCGCATACAACTGATTGCTCAACAATCTATGTAAAACAAATCTCAAGTGCTCATCATGCTCTTCTTCTGTCTTCGAGTACACAAGTATATCATCAATGAAAACAACTACAAAACGGTCTAGATAGTCTCTAAAAATTCTGTTCATCATGTCTATGAATGCTGCAGGTGCATTCGTGAGCCCAAATGGCATCACCAGAAACTCATAGTGACCATATCTAGTCCTAAAAGCTGTCTTCGGAACATCACACTCTTTCACCTTCAACTGATAGTACCCGGATCTCAAATCTATCTTCGAGAACACTGAGGCACCTCTCAACTGATCAAACAAATCATCTATACGAGGCAACATATACTTGTTCTTCACATTCAACTGATTCAACTGTCTATAGTCAATACACATGCGCATGCTACCATCTTTCTTTTTCACAAACAACACGGGAGCACCCCAAGGAGAACTACTAGGCCTAATGAAACCACGGTCTAATAATTCTTGCAACTAACTCTTCAATTCCTTCAACTCTTTCGGAGCCATACGATACGGAGCTATCGAAACTGGACTAGACCCTGAAACTGTCTCAATCACAAACTCAACATCTCTGTCAGGAGGCAAACCCGGCAATTCTTCAGGAAACACATCTGGAAAGTCACACACTGTTCTGATATCTTTCGATCTAGCTTCACTCATATCCGGATTCATAACATAAGCTAAATAAGCCCCACATCCAGAGTCCATCAACCTATGAGCCTCTAAAGCTGACACCACATTAGACAAGAACTTAATGTTCTCGCCTACTACTACTACTTCGTAGTCATCAGAAAGCTTCAAAGAAATTCTCTTTGTCTCAAAATCCACACTAGCCCGATGCTCAACCAACCAGTCCATACCCAATATAATATCAAAACCATAGAAGGGAAGTTCCATCATATCAACTGAGAAGACATGGCCCTGAATCTTCAGTGGACACCTCCTATACATACGTCTAACCACAATTGTCTCACCAAAAGAACTAGTAACATGCATACCTACATCTAAGATCTCAACAGGGATATCTAACTTCTGTGCATGCTCACTCAAAATGTAGGAATACGTAGAACCCGAATCGACCAAAGAAAGCAAAGACATAGACTGTAACTCGAAATTACCTGCTATCACATCAGTGTCGTTCTCGGCCTCTCTCTGAGCATAGACTCTCGCTGGTCCTCCCGCCTCTGGCTGCACAGCCACAACATGAGCAAGATTCCCCTGAGCATCTACCCTAGGTGCATCAGCCATAGGCTGGAAGTAGCCACGACCGCGCCCACGGCCTCTCTGAAAATCATTCGCTCTCGCAGGAGCCTGAGCAATGTTCGGTGCCTGAGCCGCCTGATGCGGACAATCCCTCCTAAAGTGGTCCCTCGAACCACAGTTCCAACAAGCATGGAAATTACCCCAACACTCACCAGCGTGTTGTCTCCCACAACGGGTACACTCGGGCAAACACCCTCCTCCTCTATGGCCCTGATGGCCCCTACCATGGTGACCACCGCCACGTCTATGGTCAAACTGATGTCCGCCACCTCTGTGCCTCTTGGCATCTCTACCATCAAAGTGGTTATGCCTCTTACCAGAACTAGAACCACCATATCGTTTGGCCGAACCCAAACTATGCTCTAAGTCCTTGGCCCTCGCGACCAGCACATCAAAGTCTGAGTAGTCAGAAGCCAACGTGTACCTCTTGACCTCTTCATTCAATCCGTAGCGGAATCGGTTACAGCGTTCCACTTCAGTAGGAACCAACTCTGGAGCATACTGACTCAAGTGAACAAAGCGGATCTCATAATCAGTCAAAGAAGCCTCTCCCTAAGTAAGGGCCATAAACTCTCGCTTTTTCTCATCTAGGTACCTCGGTCCCAAGTACCTCTTCCTGAAAGTGGACTCAAAGAAATCCCAGTCAATCTCTGTCTGTGGAACCCCGGTAGTAATAGTGACCCACCAGGTGTAGGCGTCACCCTGAAGCAACGAGATCACACAACCCAATCTACGTGCGCCCGCACAACCCATCTGAGCCAAGATACGAACTGTCTTCTCCAACCATAACTCCGACCTCTCCGGAGTAGATCCTCTAAACTCTTCGGCCCCCAAGCTACGGAGCCTCTCCAAAGGTAGACTGGCATCGTCACACCTAGGCTGAGCTGCAGCCTGAGCTCCCGCAACTGCGGCCTGAAATGCTCCCGCTATCGCTTGCACTAGCGGAGTCATATCAATTCCAGATTATCGGGGAGTGGTATAACAAGTTTGTCCTCAACGTTGATCTATTGTTTTCTGATCCCAGATTATCAATTTTGATCTATTGTTTTTTAATCCCAGATTATCTCCGGCATCGCGTGATACTATGTTTTGTGTTTAAATAGCTCTCTTATGATTTGTAGTTTATTACATAAAAATTATATGTAACAATTTTGTTGTAGAATGAGTCACCTAAGAAGGTCAAGAAGATTGTTAGCACATTGAATGAAGCTGAAGTTCCTTGTCATGATGTTGTGGGTAAGTGATTATTTGAATTTTAAAATTTGATTTTGAATCATTACAAACTTTATCTATGTTGTGGCAGAGGTTGTTGTTTGCCCTACATTTATTTCCCTTACCCTTGTGAAAAGTCTGTTGCGCTCCGATTTTCATGTTGCTGCTCGGAATTGCTGGGTTGGTGAGAAAGCACCAATTAGGTATATCATCTGCTTTATAGATCAAATATATGTAAAGTTTTTGTTTAGCAGTTAACTTTATTTTCTCTTTAAACAGCCCGGAGATGCTCGTTAAAAAGGATATTCCATGGGTTATTCTTGGCGAAACTAAGCGAAGGGCTGTCTCAAAAGAGACTTATGAGGTGAGTGATATAATTAGCTTCTGTTTATTTCCTAATCTACTTGGGGAACTTATAGCCATGTTTGATGTTTTTGTCTCTTACTATTAGTATTGTTTCATGCCTTTATGACTATTCTTAATGTTTGTCTCTGCAGCGTGTGGGAGATAAGGTAGCGCATGCACTTTCTCAAGGCTTGAAAGTGATCGCTTGCGTTGGAGAGACTCTTCAACAGCGACAATCAGGCTCTACCATGTCTGTACTTGCTGCACAAACCAAAGCAATTGCTGGTACTTACTTTTAAAATATAAAAACCAAACCACTTGTTTGTTTTCTAAGATATGGTACCGTAGGTGTAATTGAAGCTTATGATTGTGGTCTCTATAGTTATTTATTTACCCACCGTTTCGTTTCTTTTAAACTGCTGTTGCTCGTTTGCAGAGAAAATAACAAATTGGGACAATGTTGTTTTGGCTTATGAACCTGTTTGGGCCATTGGTACAGACAAGGTTGCAACCCCTGCTCTGGCTCAGGAAGTAAGTTTGATTTTATGCTTATTAATATCATTCTAATGGATCCTTCACTTTTGCATTTCACCGGTTTTAATTAGCTTGCTTCTCCCATTAATGCCAAGTTATATTATACAACTATTTTAGGGCAATCGATCAAAGCTTTTGTTTGCATCTAAGCCATTGCTTGTTAGTTTGCTCCTACAACAAATCATTCACTATTTAATTTTAGATATGAATGTGTCATTGTGTTATTCAGAGTCATTGCGAATTCAGGAAATGGCTTAGCGAAAATGTCGGTGCTGCTGTTGCTACATCAACTAGAATTATATATGGAGGTATTTTTTTTTATTGCTTTGTTTGGTTTAAAGGAAAGCGGAAAAAAAATATAATTGGAGCGTGCTTGGTAACAAAGAAAAGTGAGAGGGAAGAGAGAGAGAGGGTGATCAATTTCATCATCATGTGTAAAAACAAATCATTTCAATTTGAAATGAAAAGAGGAGAGAAGATGTGAGACAAATGCAAGTTAGCTCAAAATTATGTAATTTTCAAAACTGAATTTATCCCTCTCATTTTTCAACTCTATTAAGCAATTTAAAACTTAATTTCCGATTCTTGCATTAAACACATCCCGTAAACCGGATTGAATCTGATTTTGCATCCATTACAAATTAATGTAGGTTTCGTAAATGGAGCAACCTGCCAGGAATTTGCTGAACAGCCCGATGTGGATGGCTTTTTGGTTGGTGAAGCTTCTATGAAGGTTAGTAACTTTCTTTCTTACTTTGTTTGTGCCATTGATGATTCATTTAGACGCCTTTTCTTCAACTTGTTCTCTATTATAGTTACCATCATTTTTTGTGTTTTGCTTTTCCTCCATCAGCCCGAGTTTATCGATATCATCAAGTCCGCAACCGTGAAAAAGAATTGAAGTTCGCAGTTCGGAATCATGGTTTAAAAACATAAACAACCTTCTAGGGAATGTTTAATTTTGTAGTTGTCCTTTCTTTAGAACCTGGTATCACAATTTTCATGGTGTGTAAATAAGCCAAAATGGAACTTACTTATGATAGTTTTTCATGTTGGCCTTTCAGTGGATTTGTGTTTTACAAGCTCGTGATATTTTTAACCATTTTTAATATGTTGGCATCGAAGTGGGCTATCCTATAATTTAGTTGAAGCTTATACGTACGTGGTTCGACAAGGGATGAATTATGAGTGTCGATCAAATGTCGAGGATACATCTCATATTCTTCGGGACTGTTGGAAAGCCTAAACTCTAAATTTTCAACTCTAAATCTTAAATTTTAAACCTTACCACCTAAAAATAGCTTAATAAGTGTTCAACCTATACATTTTTTTAGTATGGTGCCTAACATTTTCTTTGGGTCACTTTGGTGTCTAACGTTTCATTCCGTAACTCAATTTGATGTCTGTCTTAAAATTTTTTTGTTATCTATTAAAAACGCAACATGTGGCGTATTTCGGTAATTTTTTGTTTAATTTTTTAAATATCAGAGAATCTTTAATTTTATAAAAAAAAGTAAAGTACACAGACGGTCACTGAACTTTGGTAAAAAAAAACAAAATGGTAACCAAACTTTTAAAAATCACAAAATGACAATTAAACTTTATGTTTTATAACAAAATGGTTAGTTTCTTTCTATCCATCAAATATTTTTTGAAAAATCAGATAATGCAATCTTTTAATTATTGGATGAGTCAAGTTCTTCAAATTTTAAAGTTACAAGAATTTAGTGAATTGTTTTGAATTAAGACTAAATTGATTGAATGTATAAATAAATATAAAGGACTAAATGTGTTATTATACCAAATTTTATAACAGTCACTTAACGGGGTTTAACGTCTAGTTATCATTTTGTTATAAAACATAAAGTTTAATTGCCATTTTGTGATTTTTGAAAGTTTGATTACCATTTGTTTTTTTTTTACCAAAGTTCAGTGACCGTCTGTGTACTTTACCCTAAAAAAATCTCAAAATCTTTAATTTTTCTAAAACCCAAAATTTAATCATAAATCTTTAAATTCTTGTCATTCCACTACCGATTCAACCACCCTTGCCTTCGTCGGCCCCCGCAATCGAAAGTCACATGATTTTGTCGTCGAAAATTGGTGAATAAACCGTCGATTGCTCTGTCGATGAACATCCAAAAATGAAGAAAAAAAAGACCGGCTGGGCTTTAAATCGACAGTTAGAGGGTAGTGGATGTTGAACGATGAGGTACCTAACGCTTGGCAGATCTATGACCAGAGTGAGTCGAAGTTCTATAAGGCCCCACAAATCAATATGTATAAGTTCAAAACAATTGGCAGATCTAGAAGAACTAAGAGGAAATGGGAACCTAGTTTGCTTAGCTTTAGGACATACAGAACAATGAGGAAGGTCATCAGAATTCAACTTAGCAGAATTAAACACAGGTAATCTATTTAAAACTGAAAGAGGAGCATGGCCAAATCGAGAATGCCAAAGAACAGAAGTATTATTAATAGTTTCAGCAGAAACAGAAGACATACAAAGAGGTGAAGACAATTTACCAGGAATGCTAGAAACAAATGTGAAAGTGGAGAAAAAATAAAGACCACCAACACGTTTACCAATCCCCACTGTCTGACCAGTTGAGAGATCCTGCAGTAGGCAGAAATCAGGGTAAAAAAGAACAGAACACTTTAAATCACGAGAAAGCTTTGAAATCGAAATTAAATTGTGTTTAAAGTGTGGAACAAACAACACATCAGTAAGAACATGATTTGGAGATAAAGACACAGATCCACAATGAGATATAGGAACAGTTTGACCATGAGGGAGATGAACAAACCTCGAATTAGGCAGACAAGGAATAGGATCAATCAAGCAATTAAAATCAGATAATATATGGTCAGTCGCACCAGTATCTAATATCCAAGAAACAGAATCAGAAGCAGGTATACAACAATAATCTTTACCTGCCAAATTCATAGTCGAATCACTGGAAACAGGCTTGTTGAGAAGGCTCAGCAACTGATTGTATTGCTCCTGAGTAAACATCGGAGGAGATGGTAGAGAAGAAACCTCAGAAGCAACAGAAGAAGGAGAGGAACCAGGATCCGGTTGAATAGTTAGTGCAGCAGAAGCACCCTTCTTCTTGCCAAACTTGAAATCAGCTGAGAAGCCAATAAGGCGATAGCAGCTATCCCTCTTGTGCCCTTTAACTCCACAATGAGAGCAAGTTCCAGAAAAACGACGCCGCATCGCAGAAGGAGCACCAGCAGTGTAACCCCCTCGTCCCGGTCTGGCCGGATGACCGGTCCGAGTGAGCTACACGGGGAAAACCGAGTGAAAACTCCCTAAGGAACTCTCCCTCGGTTAGCAACCCTATTTTTTTTCATTGATTGATCTTGTCTAAATGCATTATTAAGTCCTAAGTGAAGCACGGCAGCGGATACGCAAACACCATCACAACGACCAACCCAAACAGCACATTAAACAGCCAATTTATCCTTTTTAAACAGGGCGTATCGATACACCTTCAGGGCGTATCGATACGCCTTGACCAAGGTCAACACCCCACGGTCAACATAAGAAGACCGTATCGATACAGCCCTGGAGCGTATCGATACGCCCTTCGCGGTCAACTTCACCCGGTCAACTAGGTTGAACCGTATCGATACGCTTGAGCACCGTATCGATACGCCCTACACTCCACAACTCCCCCAGGATTTCAGAGAGTTGGGACCGTATCGATACGCTTGAGCACCGTATCGATACGCCCTACACTCCGAACACCCCTAGGATTTCAGAGAGTTGGGACCGTATCGATACACCCCACGTATCGATACGCTTAGCCAAATTTGTGTTCTCTGGGCAAGGCCGTATCGATACAGCCCTTAGGCGTATCGATACGCCCTGCACTGCAAGTCCACAAATTTTAGCTAAACGACCTCAAACACGACTCTAGATGCAATTATCGACTCACCTAAGCATATACCAACATGTAAGCACACATATTTAAGCCAAGGGAATCATTCAAACATGGATTAAAGCATTCATACATAGCATTCTAGTCAAGGAGCAATTTATGCAATATTGGCATACACAAGAACACAAAAGACCTTAAAAGGAACAAGACAACTTGAAAGGTTTGCACTCATACACAAGGCAACCTAAACATTCTAAAACATGCCATCAAACATCGAAACATTCATCATAGTGTAACATACTTACAATCCAAAACATCAATCCAAAACAACATCAATCAAATGAGTCACACACGCTCATACAAAGACTTTTGCCACATTGCTAGCTAATACAAAATCAATAACTATACTTGAGCTACAAACTTGGAAGCCCTTCTTGCCTTGCCTCGAGCTAACACCACGCTAATGATCTGCATTGTTGAACATAGAGAGCGTAAGCTATAAGCTCAGTGAGGGTGCTCTAAAACGAAAAACATCAACAATGCAGGGTTCAAGCATGCTAATCCTAGTCTTACACACATCAAGCATAAGCATACAATCGAGTAGACCTAGCTAGTCTTTCAAGTGGCATATATGGTCTCTCAATCCTAACAAGTTAAAGCATCAACATCTACATCATACAACAACACCATATACCACAATCACATATCATCATCATCACATATCACAATATATGAACAAGTTTAATTGGCCACTTTAATTACCCCGATTGCGCGGATATAAACCATGACAACACTTTACCTCGGTGGGATTCCACTCATCACCGGACCTTGCATGTGCGGGATTCCACTCATCGCCACATGCCCTACGGATGGGATTCCACTCATCATCCCGTAGAAATATATGAATGGCTTCCGGTGGAATGTTACATCACCGTACTCCTCCTTGATGACTTAACGCCATCAAGGCCACGTACGTTTTGACTCAATTTGTGTGCACACTATCCTAATGATCGATCATTTACAACCGGTAATTTTTAGTGCCAATTATCACAACCACATCATTTATAAACGTCATCAACCACAATACATGCTCATCACATATCTACTCATCATGATATATATACATGTATCAATTAACCACAATTCAAGAGTATAGCTAGCAAGCACAAAGCATTTAAGGATATCGAAAGCTAAGCTATCAACTTGAATTAAATGGAAGTGGCCTACCAAGCACACTTTACACACACACACTACACATGCTCGAGCCAAACTTAAAAACAAGTTGAACCACTCACCGCCCTTCCTTAGCAATTCGAACCAAACTCCCTACGAACCCGGATTCGGTCCCAAAGCCTCTTCCGCGCTTCCACTTGCTTCTAACCAAAAAAAACATACATATTACTTCCCAATAGCATGCTAAACTCAAACATCAACATACTTGCTAACACAACCCAAATTCCACGATTTCCAAACCACATAACATCTCTAAAAATCCCATTTTCGGACTCCCACAACTCAAGGCTGAAAATCCAATTTCCAAACATCCAAATGGCTTCCAAATCATCCCAAAACACTCTCATATCATAGGTAGACCAACAGCCCTTCAATTTCAACATAAAACCCACCAAAAACTCAATTTTTACAACCTTAAAACTAGCCCTAAGACCATACTACGAATTTTCACCCAAATTCAACAAATTTGATATATGTTACTCATTATAACATGGTTAACTAAAACCCCAACTCAATTTATCAAAACCAATTAGAAAACCCCTTAAAAATCCAAACTTTAATATAAACCCTAATTTTCAAAACCCAATGTTTTCGAAATCCAAGACCATGGATAGATAGAGGTTGAAGAGGAGGTCAAGAAAACATATTTACCTTTGCAAAACACCTTAAATCGAAGTAGCAATCCAATGGAATAGTGTTTTAGGTTTGAAAGAGATTTGAAGGGGGTTTGGGGGCTTTAGACGTTGGAAGAATGGAGATGGGGAAAGAGAAGACAACTTTTCTTTAAAAGTTGTCTTGCTTTTAAATGTTTTTGGTTTAATTACCACATAGGTCCTTCCCCCTTTTACAAAAGCTCAATTATGTCATTATTTAAGTTGAATTGATTTAATTAAATTTTTGTTTGACTCGAACTATAACCCGGCTAACTCCTAGGCCCAAAACACGGGTGTTACAACTCTCTCCCACTTAAGGAATTTCGTCCCCGAAATTACCTGACTAAAAGAGATATGGAAACTGCTTTTCCATATCCTCCTTCCTCTCCCAAGTGGCCTCGTCCACACCTCTACGTTGCCACCACACCTTCACTAGCTCAATTGATCTACCCCTCAACACCTTACTGTCACAAGCCAAGATCTCAACGGGCTCTTCCTCATAAGTCAAATCCGGATTCAATTCAATTTCTTCTACGGGCATAACATGTGATGGATCGGACCTATACTTGCGAAGCATCGACACATGGAACACATCATGTATCTTCTCTAACTCGGATGGCAAACGCAACTGATAAGCAACCGGACCAACCCTCTTCACAATCTCATACAGTCCTATGTACCTCGGACTCAATTTCCCTTTTCGGCCAAATCTCATCACTTTCTTCCACGGAGACACTTTCAAGAATACCTTCTCACCCACTGAGAACTCAACTTCCTTCCTCTTCAAATCGGCATAGGACTTCTGCCTATCCGAAGCAGCCTTCAAGCGATCACAAATCAATTTTACCTTTTCGGTTGTCCCCTTGAGCAAATCCGGCATAGGTAACAGTTTCTGTCCTACCTCGGCCCAACACACTGGAGTTCTACACTTCCGACTATACAAGGCCTCATATGGAGCCATCTGAATGCTCGACTGAAAACTGTTATTGTACGCAAACTCTACCAGAGGCAAATGCTTCTCCCAAGTACCCTGAAAGTCAATGATACAACAACGCAACATATCCTCTAAGATCTGAATAACTCTCTCTGACTGACCATCTGACTGAGGATGATAAGAAGTGCTGAAGTTCAAACGAGTACCCAAAGCTGTATGCAGACACTCCCAAAATCTAGAAGTAAACCGCGGATCTCTATCTGATACAATGGACTTCGGCACACCATGCAGCCTAACTATCTCACCAATGTACAAATCGGCCAATCTATCTAAGGTGTAAGTAGTATTGACTGCCAGGAAGTGAGCACACTTCGTAAAACGATCTACTATCACCCAAACTGAGTTCTTCTTCGTAGGAGTCAAAGGCAAACCCGAAACAAAATCCATGGTGATGTTCTCCCATTTCCATTCCGGAATTCTCAACGGCTGTAACAAACCTGAGGGAACCTGATGTTCCGCCTTCACTCTCTGACACACTAAGCACTTACTCACAAAGTCGGCTACATCTCTCTTCAAGCCAACCCAAAAGTACTCATTCTTCAAATCACGGTACATCTTCGTACTTCCAGGATGCATAGCAAACGGACTACTGTGGGCTTCAGTCAAGATCGTACGTCTCAAATCACTGTCTTCAGGCACAACTATTCTGTCTTTGAAACATAGAACCCCATCAGAACTGAAACTGTAGTCTGAAGATCTACCCTCGGCTATATCTTGCACGTAAGGTGCCAAAGATCTATCTAAGAGCTGTTTCTCTCGAATCAACCGACCTAGAGTAGGTCTAACCTGAAGCTCGGCTACTAAGCCACCATCTCCGGAAAAACTCAATCTAGCAAACATAGCTCTCAAGTCCACGGCCATCTTCCTACTCAATGCATCGGCCACCACATTGGCCTTACCCGGATGGTACTCAATAGTAAGATCGTAATCCTTTAGTAACTCTAACCATCTACGCTGTCTGAGATTCAAATCTCGCTGAGTCATAATGTACTTCTAACTCTTGTGGTCGGTGTATACTGTGCATTTCTCACCATACAAATAGTGCCTCCAAATCTTCAGAGCAAACACAACTGCAGCTAACTCTATGTCATGGGTCGGATAGTTGCGCTCATGGGTCTTCAACTGTCTTGAGGCATAAGCCACAACTCTCTTGTCTTGCATAAGGACACATCCTAGCCCTACATAAGAAGCGTCACTATAAACTACATAGTCCTTCCCGGACTCAGGCTGAATCAAGATCGGAGCTTGGGTCAAAGCTTCTTTCAATTTTTCAAAGGCTCTCCGTCTTGCATCTGTCCACTCAAACTGAACACTCTTCTGAAGTAACTGTGTCAATGGAGCGGCTAACTTAGAGAAACCCTCTACAAATCTTCTATAGTATCCGGCTAAACCTAGGAAGCTACGTACCTCCGTCACAGACTTTGGTTGCTTCCACTCAACAATGGCTTCAATCTTCTTTGGATCAACTCTAATGCCTTCAGCTGACACTACATGTCCTAAGAAGACTACCTCTCGGATCCAGAATTCACACTTGCTAAGCTTCACATACAACTGATGATCTAGCAAAGTCTTCAAAACAAGTCTCAAATGTCGGTCATGGTCTTCTTCAGTTCGGGAGTACACCAAAATGTCATCGATAAACACAACTACAAACTGATCTAGATACTGATGAAAAATCCTATTCATCATGTCCATAAAAGCTGTCGGTGCATTAGTCAACCCAAAAGGCATGACTAAGAACTCATAATGACCGTACCTAGTCCTAAAGGCCGTCTTCGGTACATCAACCTCTCTAACCTTTAGCTGGTAGTAACCTGATCTCAAATCAATCTTCGAAAAGACCGATGCTCCTCTCAACTGATCAAACAAGTCATCAATTCTAGGCAACGGATATTTGTTCTTCACTGTCAACTGATTTAACTTCCTGTAATCTATACACATTCTCATACTTCCATCTTTCTTCTTCACAAACAACACTGGTGCACCCCAAGGTGAAGAACTAGGCCTAATAAAACCTCTATCTGTCAATTCTTGCAACTGAGTCTTCAACTCTTTCAATTCTTTCGGTGCCATACGATACGGAGCAATCGAAACAGGAGCTGAATCAGAATAAGTCTCAATGCTGAACTCTACCTCTCTGTCCGGTGGTAACCCTGGCAATTCTTCCGGAAACACACTAGGAAAATCACATACTGTCCGGATGTCCTGAGGTCTAACCTCACTCATGTTAGGGTTCATCACATACGCTAAGTATGCTTCACATCGCAACTCAACTAACCTCTTAGCCTCTAATACTGAAACCACATTGGACAAGAACTTCACGTTCTCACCCACCACTACAATCTCATAATCATCTGTGAGCTTCAAAGAAATCCGTTTAGTTTCAAAATCTATCCTAGCTCTATGCTCCGTGAGCCAGTCCATACCCAAAATCACATCGAAACCATAGAATGGAAGTTCTATCATATCCACTGGAAACACGTGCCCCTGAACCATCAACGGACACCTTCGGTACATCTTCCTAACTACTACTGTGTCCCCAAAGGAACTAGCAACACTAACTCCTACCTCTAACACCTCACAAGGCAAATTCAAAGACTGTGCATGCTCACTCAAAATGTAGGAATGGGTAGACCCAGAGTCAATCAAAGAAAGCAAACCCAAATACTGTATTGAGAAGTTACCTGCGATCACATCGGTGTCATGCTGCTCTCCGCGCTGAGCGTAAACCCTAGTATGTCCTCCGCCCTCCGGCTGGACTGCAACTACATGAGCTAAGTTTCTCTGACCATCGTTCCTCGGCTGGAAGTTACCTCTACCGCGCCCGCGGCCTCTCTGAAAGTCATTGGCTCTAGCAGGAGCCTGAGCTGGTGCCTGTCCCACCTGATGTGGACAGTCACGTCTAATGTGGTCTCTAGCACCACAATTCCAGCAAGAATGATAATTTCCCCAACACTCACCGGTGTGGTTCCTCCCGCAAGTAGCACATGTGGGCAACTTCCCACCCGCTCTCTGGCCCTGGTGGCCCTTACCGTGGTTACTGCCACCACGCCTATGATCATACTGATGCCTGTTGTCCCGATGCCTCTTGGCATCACCTCTATCAAAGTTGCTGGACCTCTTACCCGAACTAGATCCACCTGACCGCCTGGTCAAACTCAAACTGTGCTCCAAGTCCTTGGCCCTCGAGACCAAGACATCAAAATCAGTGTAGTCTGAAGCTAGAGTATACGTCTTGATTTCCTCACTCAGCCCATAACGAAAACGGTTACAACGCTCCACCTCAGTAGGTACAAGCTCAGGTGCATACTGACTCAATCTGACAAATTTAATCTCATAGTCGGTCACAGACATGTTCCCCTGAAGCAGTGCCATAAACTCTCTCTTCCTCTCATCGAGGTATCGCGGACCCAGATACTTCTTCCGGAATGCTGTCTCAAAGAACTCCCATGTAACCTCGGCCTCATCCATCCCCGAAGTAACGGTGACCCACCATGTGTAGGCATCACCCTGTAGCAAGGACTCAACACAACCCAACTTGCGATCACCAGTACATCCCATCTGAGCAAGAATACGGACGGTCTTCTCAAACCACAACTCTGACCTCTCCGGAGTAGCACCTCTAAACTCCTCGGCCCCAAGGCCCCGAAGTCTCTCTAATGGCAATCCAGTGCCCTCACCCTGATGGTGTGCAGCCTGACCTCCAGCTACTGCAGCCTGGAATGCTCCGGCTATTACCTGAACCAACGGAGCTAAGTCTATCCCGGCCGGCCCTTGACCACCTTGGCCACCCTGGCCACCTTGACCTCCTTGTGGTCCATCTCCTTCAGCCCCGGCCTCACCTCCCGCTCCTTGTGGAGGAGGTGGTGGTGGAGGTGGTGGAGGAGCTCCAACTCCAACCACATGCTCTCCCACTTGAGCCCCAACCCTAACCTCTTGCTCAACTCTCGGAGCCTCTGCCCGTGGTTCCGGTCGAACCATCCTAGGCCTCCCACGTGGTCTCATGGTTCAACTAGCAAGGTAAAACTACAACAAGAAATAGATAAGGATTACGTTAGCCAAAGCAAGGGTCCAATAGTGCTCAAGTATTCCTCTTTCCAAAAATCTTTTTAAATTAAGTAGTAGTAGCAATGGGCACACACTCACACTAGACACGACAATTCATGCGTTCAAAACATCGTACGATCAATCAAGCATCAAGGATTCATGGCGAATCATGCATTGAACAACATAAGCATTTAACACATTAAGCTTACCTCACTTACCTGCCCGAGGTCTCGGTAACCTCAGGCTCTGATACCAACAAATGTAACCCCCTCGTCCCGGTCTGGCCGGATGACCGGTCCGAGTGAGCTACACGGGGAAAACCGAGTGAAAACTCCCTAAGGAACTCTCCCTCGGTTAGCAACCCTATTTTTTTCATTGATTGATCTTGTCTAAATGCATTATTAAGTCCTAAGTGAAGCACGGCAGCGGATACGCAAACACCATCACAACGACCAACCCAAACAGCACATTAAACAGCCAATTTATCCTTTTTAAACAGGGCGTATCGATACACCTTCAGGGCGTATCGATACGCCTTGACCAAGGTCAACACCCCACGGTCAACATAAGAAGACCGTATCGATACAGCCCTGGAGCGTATCGATACGCCCTTCGTGGTCAACTTCACCCGGTCAACTAGGTTGAACCGTATCGATACGCTTGAGCACCGTATCGATACGCCCTACACTCCACAACTCCCCCAGGATTTCAGAGAGTTGGGACCGTATCGATACGCTTGAGCACTGTATCGATACGCCCTACACTCCGAACACCCCTAGGATTTCAGAGAGTTGGGACCGTATCGATACACCCCACGTATCGATACGCTTAGCCAAATTTGTGTTCTCTGGGCAAGGCCGTATCGATACAGCCCTTAGGCGTATCGATACGCCCTGCACTGCAAGTCCACAAATTTTAGCTAAACGACCTCAAACACGACTCTAGATGCAATTATCGACTCACCTAAGCATATACCAACATGTAAGCACACATATTTAAGCCAAGGGAATCATTCAAACATGGATTAAAGCATTCATACATAGCATTCTAGTCAAGGAGCAATTTATGCAATATTGGCATACACAAGAACACAAAAGACCTTAAAAGGAACAAGACAACTTGAAAGGTTTGCACTCATACACAAGGCAACCTAAACATTCTAAAACATGCCATCAAACATCGAAACATTCATCATAGTGTAACATACTTACAATCCAAAACATCAATCCAAAACAACATCAATCAAATGAGTCACACACGCTCATACAAAGACTTTTGCCACATTGCTAGCTAATACAAAATCAATAACCATACTTGAGCTACAAACTTGGAAGCCCTTCTTGCCTTGCCTCGAGCTAACACCACGCTAATGATCTGCATTGTTGAACATAGAGAGCGTAAGCTATAAGCTTAGTGAGGGTGCTCTAAAACGAAAAACATCAACAATGCAGGGTTCAAGCATGCTAATCCTAGTCTTACACACATCAAGCATAAGCATACAATCGAGTAGACCTAGCTAGTCTTTCAAGTGGCATATATGGTCTCTCAATCCTAACAAGTTAAAGCATCAACATCTACATCATACAACAACACCATATACCACAATCACATATCATCATCATCACATATCACAATATATGAACAAGTTTAATTGGCCACTTTAATTACCCCGATTGCGCGGATATAAACCATGACAACACTTTACCTCGGTAGGATTCCACTCATCACCGGACCTTGCATGTGCGGGATTCCACTCATCGCCACATGCCCTACGGATGGGATTCCACTCATCATCCCGTAGAAATATATGAATGGCTTCCGGTGGAATGTTACATCACCGTACTCCTCCTTGATGACTTAACGCCATCAAGGCCACGTACGTTTTGACTCAATTTGTGTGCACACTATCCTAATGATCGATCATTTACAACCGGTAATTTTTAGTGCCAATTATCACAACCACATCATTTATAAACGTCATCAACCACAATACATGCTCATCACATATCTACTCATCATGATATATATACATGTATCAATTAACCACAATTCAAGAGTATAGCTAGCAAGCACAAAGCATTTAAGGATATCGAAAGCTAAGCTATCAACTTGAATTAAATGGAAGTGGCCTACCAAGCACACTTTACACACACACACTACACATGCTCGAGCCAAACTTAAAAACAAGTTGAACCACTCACCGCCCTTCCTTAGCAATTCGAACCAAACTCCCTACGAACCCGGATTCGGTCCCAAAGCCTCTTCCGCGCTTCCACTTGCTTCTAACCAAACAAAACATACATATTACTTCCCAATAGCATGCTAAACTCAAACATCAACATACTTGCTAACACAACCCAAATTCCACGATTTCCAAACCACATAACATATCTAAAAATCCCATTTTCAAACTCCCACAACTCAAGGCTGAAAATCCAATTTCCAAACATCCAAATGGCTTCCAAATCATCCCAAAACACTCTCATATCATAGGTAGACCAACAGCCCTTCAATTTCAACATAAAACCCACCAAAAACTCAATTTTTACAACCTTAAAACTAGCCCTAAGACCATACTACGAATTTTCACCCAAATTCAACAAATTTGATATATGTTACTCATTATAACATGGTTAACTAAAACCCCAACTCAATTTATCAAAACCAATTAGAAAACCCCTTAAAAATCCAAACTTTAATATAAACCCTAATTTTCAAAACCCAATGTTTTCGAAATCCAAGACCATGGATAGATAGAGGTTGAAGAGGAGGTCAAGAAAACATATTTACCTTTGCAAAACACCTTAAATCGAAGTAGCAATCCAATGGAATAGTGTTTTAGGTTTGAAAGAGATTTGAAGGGGGTTTGGGGGCTTTAGACGTTGGAAGAATGAAGATGGGGAAAGAGAAGACAACTTTTCTTTAAAAGTTGTCTTGCTTTTAAATGTTTTTGGTTTAATTACCACATAGGTCCTTCCCCCTTTTACAAAAGCTCAATTATGTCATTATTTAAGTTGAATTGATTTAATTAAATTTTTGTTTGACTCGAACTATAACCCGGCTAACTCCTAGGCCCAAAACACGGGTGTTACAAGCAGCATTCGAAAACATAGCAGTAACACCAGGAACATCCGAGAAGGAAGAAGCACCAGAGAGATGAAGGCGCTGCGATTTTTCCTGAACGAGCATCGAATAAGCCCGGTTGACAGTAGGAAATGGTTGCATCAATAGCAACTGACTGCGAACAACAGCATAGGTCTCGTTTAAGCCATTGAGAAACTGAAACAGACGCTGCTGAGTCAGAATCGACAGATTCTCCTAAGATTGCTCACAATCACAGGGAGTGAAAGGAACCAAGGCGGAGTATTCATCCCAGAGTAACTTGAGTCGCGTAAAATAGGCGGAGATGGAGAGATCACCTTGAGCAAACATAGTAATTTCTCTGTGCAAGAAGAAAATACGTGAACCGTCGATCTTGTGAAAACGCTCCTTGAGGTCCTCCCAAACAAGAGCAGTGCTGGACGCAAAAGCGATGCCGGCCGAAAGATCGGAACTCACGGCATTCAGAATCCAAGAAAGTGTAATAGCATTGCAATGATCCCGGAGAGGTTGAAGATTCGCAGCAAAATCAGTGCGCTTACAAGAACCGTCAAGAAATCCAATCTTGTTTTTAGCAAGAAAGGCAATCCGGACAGAACGACTCCAAACAGAGTAATTCTCGATCCCAGTCAACGGTTGAGACACAAGGACGGCACCAGGAGCATCGGAAGGATGCAAATAGAGTGGATGATGATAATCGACGGTGACGGAGTCAGTCGTCGGAGTAGGAGCAGCGGCGGGAGGCATAGAATCAAGAAATAATCGAACAAAACAAAGGAAACCCTAGTAGAGGATCGGAAAAAATTGGGGAAAATGTAAAATGGATATCCAAAAAATGACCCAAACAGAAAGAGAAAATGGGCTCAAAAACGGAAAACCCAAAAAAGGCCTGAAACTGATACCATGTTGAAAATGAATTTTTCATTCATTGAATATATAATTACATTTACATCTGACTTATATATATACACATAAAACTCTGGTAACTAACTATCTAACTGAATACAACAGTATTAACAACTAACCAACTAACTACTTTTAACATTTAGCGATGTTTCTCGCCCGTTGTAGACCCATCCAACTAAAAATATGGTCAAATTAAAATAATAAAAGTAAAATTTATTATTTCTTTCGAATTATGACAATATTTTTAGGTCAGCTATGCTTCTAGTTTCTCCCATTGAACACACGTAAGATTCTTTCTCATCTGACTGTGTTGCTATACTAAGCTTAAGGATTTGGGCGTCCTAAGCTGCGTTGTGACCATACTTTCAAGGATTTCTTCACTTGGGAATTAGATGATAATAATATTTGTGGATCATAGATACTTGGTATGTTATGTAGTTCGTGTATATGTTCCTGTTTGTACTCCTATTTTGCTAGTCGAGTACTTGTTGATGGTTCTATTCGAGAACGATGGTTTTGCTCGTGTAAGTTATCGGCATTGGCACACAGTATTCTTTTTCTTCTATCTAAATTTAAGAAGGCTTTTTAATAAGACTCGTGTCAAGGTCCCGCCATTTCATTTTCTAATAAATATCTTTTCTTATCTTTGAAAAAAATAACTAAATTGTTTGAATGTGTAAACATAGAGGACTAAATGTGTTATTATATAAAATATTTTAACAACCACGCCACTCTTTTAACGGGTCAGTGGTCAAATTAAAATAAAACTAAAAGGTTGATGGTAACATTGAAGCATTTAAATGTTTGGTTATCAAATTGAATAATAGACTAAAGTTTAATGACTATTTCTGATTTTTTAGAAATTATTATAGTAATAAAAGTTTAATTATTTTATGATTTAGAAAATAAAAGAAATCTAGAAAAATAATATAAAATATATTTTTTTAAGTTTTTATTTTAAAAGGGAATAATAATTGTAGCGGTCCTTTTTCGTACCATTAAAAATTCTTTTTTAAATACGAGTGTATTAAAGTGATTTTAGGAAAGAAGTCGGCTATTATTTTATCCCCAAAAAGCGTCTCTTTGAATTTTGTTTAAAGACGAGAATATCTTTTAAAATATTTCTTTCTTTTTAAAATTATTGATAAAAAATTTAGAGTCGCCACCAGCCACTTGGATAAGGTAGGCCGGACACTAAAGAAAACCAAAGATTTAATTACTAAGGAAGGATTAGCACCCCCGTCACGCCCGAAAATCGGTACCAAAATATTTGTTGCTTTTAAAAAGATAGAAATTGTTAAAATTTGAATTAAATTTAATTAAGCGTTCTTGATTGAAATTTGACCTTGATTATATGGGTTTATTCAAATTATTGGGATCAAATTAATTAAACATTTAATTACTAAGGATGACGATACACCAGACCATAGACTAAACTGACATCGAATAAGGCTATATGTCGTGTTAGTTTAGAGTTCGGATCTCGTACGTCACATTTATGTATGATGCAAATAATTAAGCATTATGTAATGATCTTGTCAATTTTAATTGAAATTTCCCCCAGTCGGTAAGAATTAATCCAAATATCGAGTTAACATCCTTTGAGCTCGGACTGTTGCGATACAAATATCGGGACTAACAAATATCTTGGGTTCCATGATTTAAATTTAATTAATGCAAAACTAATTGGCCAAATGTATGATAATTAAAGAATGACAATCAAAGGCTTGAAAGTAAACGGACAAGGCTCACCCAAAGTCATAACCTAAAAAAGCCCCAAATTATGGAAGTTCCAATTAGTGATCTATTTATTAATTAAGTGATTTTAATATTTAATCCTAAATTAATTAGCCTAAAAATTCTAGAAACCCTAACAAATTATGGTAATTAATCTCCAATTTAATGTCACTCATGGAATTAATTTTATCCTAAAAGGTATTTAAGAAATGTTTGATTAATTTAATAAATTTAACATTCGCTCGAATGAGCCAAGAGAAAATTTAAATTTACTAAGTTAATTCGAACTCTAATCTAACTAGGCTTCTAAAGAACTAATTCTAAATTAATTTAATTAATTCAAAAACCGTGCCCCTATAAAACGAGCACACGGTCTAGATTAATTAAATTAATTTTACCTAATTCTAGTTTAAAGCTAACCTAGCAACAACAAAAGAAAACACAAAACATATGTTAAAGATATTTAAATAAACCTATTACTTATATAAATAAATACTATACGTATACCCATATGTAAATATATGCACATATAAAGAATGTAAAACACATAACGTATATTGAAAGCCATATTTTTAGAATATAATATATATATACAATTGTAATATATTTAAGAAAGACTATTTAATGAGCATGTGATGACGGCCTAGTGGTCAAAGCATGCTCACTTGCTCCACTCCTTTTCCCTTAGGTCCTGGGTTTAAGACCCCTTAGAAGCATAATTTTTATCTAAATTTTCCTCCTCCCCTCTAGGTAGAAGTAGAATAAGATTTTCAAAGAAAAAAAAGAAACAAAATTTTATACACCTTATAAAAACTATATATTACATACTTTATAAAAAAACTATATATTATATGAAAAACCCTATATTATGTACATATACTATATTATGCGAAAAACCTATTATATACATATTACAAAAACTTATATTACATATATGCGTATATTAAAACCGAATATTAGGTTATATTATAACATATGCATATTTTCACTAAAACCACATATCATAATATATATACATATACATGGAAGCCATATATTATATTCCATAATGTATCATGTAAAACTATATATTATGTACCATAATATAACAACACATTTGATTCAAACTAAATTTCAACATATGACCATATCACGAACGAACAACATTGCCTAAAATACGAATTAAACTAAAATTTACGGGAAATAAATATGCAAGATTTAAATTAAAGTGCATGAAGAATAAACAAAACATAGGAAAAGGGACTAATTTGAAATAAACAAAAAGGTTGGAAGCCAAATTGAAAGGGATGACAATGACGAAATTAAAAAGCTTTTAAAAGCTCCAGGGACTTGTAAGAGGATTAAAAAAGGTGAAGTGGCTTAGGCCTGTAATTACCCATGAGGAGGGACCGATGCAGTGATTTGCCCATGCAGAAGGACCGCGGGTGTAATTATTTTAGGGCGGCGGTCCTTAAATGGTGATTTAACCATTTTAAAAAATAAAAGTACTACAAATACCACTATTCAAACCGACCTTAAACTCTCTTGGCCATTTTTTTTTCTCAAACGCTTAAAAGAATCATCTATTATCTCTCTGAAGCAAAACTTCCCATCTCACAATACGGTAGGAGCTCTGCCGCATAGGCCTACTTCGCTCTAAAAATCTCAAGCTACGAGTATCTACCTCCTTCGCTTGGTAGTCCGAATACGACGAGTTCAAGACCCTTCGCCTAAACTCTTTGAGCTTTAAGTATCTGTCTCATTTGCTTTAAAACTTGTGAGCATTGAGTAGCTGTCTCGTCCGCTCTAAAATTTGTGAGTTTTGAGTATCTGCCTCCTTTACTTCGAAGTCCTTATGTTGCGGGTCTTTCGATTTTGAAACCGGGAGACCCAGATTTAAAAAAAATCTTTTTGAAGGGATGGAATCATGGAATTGAGTTTTGAGAAAAATGTCCTTCTGGAAGGAATAAAATTGAGAAATTTGGGGTTTTGAGGAAAACAACTTTTGGAAGGATTGAATTGAGTTTTGAGGAAAATGTCTTTTTGGAAGGAAATAGAATTAAGAAATTTGGGTTTTGAGAAAAACAACCTTTTTGAAAGAGATAGAATTAAAAAAATTGGGTTTAGAGGAAAACAACCTTTTGAAAGGACTGAATTGAAAAATTAAGAAATTTGAGGTTTTTAAGAAAAACAACCTTTTGGAAGGCTTGTCTTTGGAAGTTGAAGAATCCTTTATTCTATGAGATCCACTTTTCCTCTCGTGAAGTGGTTGACCCTTTCTTTTGCCAATCTTCAAGTACCCCTTTAAAGTAAACAAAATGCAATAATGCTATGAGTTAGCATGTTCCTAATCGTAGGGATGTCTAGCTATCAATGATGTATGAGCATATTTCATGATGCTAAGATGAGGATGCAATGATGCATGGATTCAATTTGCTTGTGTTTTAGGGTCAACGACCATCATCTTAGGACTTCAACCACTCATTAACCTCATATCTTAACAAAACTTGCCCCTCAAACTTGTGTTGCTTACTCTTCGAGTTCAAGTGACCTCGGTCGTAATCAAAATCTTCCTCTCAACACTTTCTAGCTTTGTGTTATCTTTAATCCATTTCGGTTCAAACCCTTTCCATGTAGGAGTCTTGGTTGCCCCACAGATAATGATGCCCCCATCATGGCAATTTCCTTAGTCATCCTTTATCACATAGTGCCCCTTTAACTTTGGGCCTTGCTGATGCATTCGTCTTTAAAGTAATGTAGAGAAATATCTTCGCTTAAAATGTATCATGTTGCCGTCATCATTCTAATGAAGAATGCCTTTTACTAAACATACAAAACCTTAAAATCAAACAATTAATGGAAAGAAAGAAAGAGAATATGATGCCTCATATATCAAATGCATGAGCGCTTTAGGTTCGACTTGAGCCTACAAAGACTCTGAATGTCTTGGGATATGTAAAGTTGTAAAACTCTTCCTATCGCCTGGTTCATCCTCATAATTATGGTACTTGATTGGTCCGCTCGATCACTATTCCTTCTAGTTCTCATCATCCTTCTCTATTAAAAAAACTATTTGAGCTTCCGACTTTTATTTGGCCCATGGAGTGCAGAACATGTCATTTTAAGATTTTTGAGTGGAAGTGGGTGCTTTAGATTACACTTAATATTGTGTCAATGTCCGCACGGATTCATCTTTGACGCTAGGGTATTGAACATGTGGAGCGTAGCTTCTTATTAGATTTGTTCTCTTCTCACGTTTTCATCAAATGTTTCGGGACTTATTCATTCATTAGTTTACTTCTCTCTTTTTTCCTAGGGGAATTCAACTCGTCACAGTCCTTTGTCCCGAGGATACTAGTGGAGCATACAACAATACCCTGAGTTACTCGGGGTAGTTAATTTTTTTTAAATTCCACACTCATATCCGAAAATGCCTATTACCAGGTCTCGAACATTGGAGTGCTTAATACCTATCATTTTTTTCAACATTTTTCTCTCATTTTTATTATATTTTTTGGACGCATTCAAGCGACTCTCCCTGGGCTTTCCTAAGAGGTTGTCTTATCATTGAACATCATTGAGGGAATATCAATTTCGCTTCTCGTGCTTTCTCGACCAGAGCAGATGGAGGGGAATCACACTTTATCGTTTCAACATTTGATTAGGACCCATGATACATCATGCATGTGATATCCGAGGACCTACGAGGGTAAGAAGGGATATATACATATATGATTTCAAGATCATTGTATGTTAAACAAATGTATTTTCATTATAAAGAAATTCCACAAACGTAACAAGTGCCCTTTACAAAAATACCGTTGCTATCTTCAGGCAAATGATAGCACCGTTGGTTCTATACATTACTTCAAAAGAAAACACAACATGCAAGAAACTTAAACACAAAAATTCCTAAAGAATAAAATCGAGAACCAAACCCCATAGATCGTGTTTTCATTCTTTCTTTTCAAAACTTCAAAAGGTCGTTCTCGATCAGAGCCTGAACCTTATTCTTCAACATGGTCACACATATGTCGTTCCCGGCGCATACAAAAAAGGTTGTTTTCTCACATAGCAAACTCCAACTTCAATATGCACATTACCATCAAACATAACAGAAAGTAACGAACATTAAATTCACATTATACTGATTTCAATCATATAACGAACACATCCAACATAATTACTCACTAACTATTCCGGACGACGAATGCTAGTATGGTATAAGAAAGGTCGTGTCTGTTTCTGTAGAATATGTGCCTTAATAGCATATGAAAGTACCTATCTTTTACTATTTGCAACATTATTCACGAGATCATACAAGACGAACACTCGATCCCATTTCCCAACAGACTTCTCATAAAAATGTTGACAATACAAGGATTACTTAAAGATCATTTATTTGTATACAAAAATAGTACTTAAAGTGTAATAAACAACGGATGCACTTACCACATTCTCTATGCTCATCGTGTGTCAAAACTGCATCCACTTAGTGCAATACATGCCACAATCATCTATGTTCAACAACATATTTGTTTATACACCAAATGATTCGTTAGCATATGCAAATGGTTGTACGAATATAACACAAATGACTTTTTTTTAACATTTTTATACCCATTATCTCGATGTTTGACTTTAGCCACCATCACATGTAGATCGGTCAACGACCTTGATGGTGACCCAAACACTTGAACGAACTTTTCATTCGAAAACACTCATTTAACCTATTAATCTAGATGCAAAGACATATATAGATGTTTACATTATGTTTCACATCACTATTAAATGCCAAATAGTTTAAAGTTCACGATTATTACCAACTTCTTAACTATAGATACTTTTGCAGCATTGCCTCGCGTTGTCGGCAAGCTGTCTAGTATCTTCGCTTCACCAGAAGCAATATCCAAGACACAAATATACCAATGAGTTCCATTGTCATTGATTGTAATAAAGATATGCATAAAATATTTAACATATGCCCTTCAATAAACGATACCCAACATTACAACTTCGAAAAATATTTCAAACGCTTTATAAAACATGAATGTTAGTTCGTACGATTTTCCAGTCATTAAATTTCCCGTACACTTTGAATATGTCACGCCAATAGTGTACAACCTGTGCATCATCTTGTACCACTTCTTAAAGTTGATTATACAGTACACCCATACTTATTAAAAACTTTTGCAATACTCTATATCTTCTTTCTTACTATACACTAAGTACGAACAATTATAAACTTACACTCAATGCGCAAGGTACATATCCTCTCCTCGCTTTACATTCCGAACTACAATCTTCAACAAATAGCGTCTACCCAAGAGCATCAATAACATACATTTCACACAAAACATTTCTCAACTATCGTAAGACATTTCAGTATAAGTTACTTTATTGCAAACGACAAAAAGTATTGTCCACTAACCATAGAACCAACCCAACTTCTTGGTCGTAATATATCTGCATCACTTACACTCACGTATGTATGCCCAAAATTTACGACGACTTTCCTGCACCCATAATTAAGAGTTCACACTATATTTTAACTTAAAGCTTTTTGTTTCATCGTTAAAGATTTCTTACCATTTGCGCAATAGCATATTACGAGTGGGTGAATCGAGTCAAAATATATTAGAGTCAAGCATGTTGGCTCGAGTGCTAGCTGAGTCAGTAGATGTGAGTAGAGCAGAAAGAGATCGAGCAAAGATGTTGAAGGAAGCAACCCTGAATACAGTTAAAGGTGAAAGCTACAACAAGGATTTAGATTCGTTGGTTAAAGCGGTTAATGAGTTGGAACTTAAAACGACTAGCAATGGAATGTAACACTCACTTTCATATACTATATGCAAGTTTCCTAATTGGTAATTAAGTAATTATTGATGCCTTAATATCAAGGTTGTTCTTTAGTACTTTGTCAGGGCATGGTATAAACATCAACATAGAAATGACACAAACTAAATCAGATCGTACTTAACAAATTATATTATCAAAGTCCTAATTATTAATTAAGTAATTATTGATGCCTTAATATTAAGGTTGTTCTTTACTACTTTATTAGGGCCATGGGTAACTTCAATTTCGTGTTATGTCATTTAACCGTATATTCAATGTTTAGACCATTTATCACTTATGGTTTAGATGATAATAATAGAAAATATTTTAGAGAATGGAAAATAAAATAAAGTAGATGATTTTATCTTTATTATTGATGGATTGATAAGAATAAATTTGACTGCTAGTTAATAGAATTATTTAAGTGTTCATAATAATAAGATGCCGATGACAGTGATGATAAAGTAAAGAGGTCCTACTCCAAAGGAACTTTCCGACGAAGTCCTCAGAAAAGATTATCGGGGAGTGGTATAACAAGTTTGTCCTCAACGTTGATGTGCATGATCCGGTAATATAAGGTTTTTTTAAAATTAAATGGCATTTTAGTAATTATAATAAGGCTTTGCTTGGTAGAGAGGAAAGAAAATTAGAAAGATGAAAAATTGAAAGGGTAGAAAATTGAAAGGATGGAAAAATATGTTTTCTTCCCATTGGTGTGCTTGGTTGAGAGGATGGAAGATTGAAAGAAAAAATAAAATTCAAATATAATAATTTTACCATTATACCCTTATTCTTATATCTTTCTTATTTGTATTTTTATTGAATATCGTTTATTTAAAAACATTAAAAGAATCTTTTGATTTTTTAAAACACTATTAAAACAAATTAATAAAAAATATAGTTCAAGTACATATAAAAAATAATGCCCTGAATTAAATACATTCGAGTATTGAATAAACCTATTAAATAAAGTAGTATATATGAATGCATTAGAAAATAAATAAATAAAGTCGTGCTTACATATAATTGAAATAAATAATTATCAATGTAAAAAATTTCAAAACAGTGAGTTAAAATTTATTTAATAAAAAATATATGAATATTTATGTTGTAAAAGTTAAATATATAGATAAAATTAATTAATTCTGGTTTTCATCGTTGGAAAAAAAACCCTCAAAACTTCATGCCTCGGAAATTCTTCGTCGGCGGTGAGTGGAAACATGTATGTTTCTTCTTCTCTCCTGCTTTTTTTTTCAATTCAAAGTTTTGATGTATTGTTTTCTGATCCCAGATTATCAATTTTAATGTATTGTTTTCTGATCCCAGATTATCAATTTTGTAGTTTATTACATGTTTTATACATTATAATTAAATGTAATAATATTGTTGTAGAATGAGTCGCCAAAGAAGGTCAAGAAGATTGTTAGCACATTGAATGAAGCTGAAGTTCCTTGTCATGATGTTGTGGGTAAGTGATTTTGATAATTATTTCAATTTGATTTAGAATCATTACAAACTCTATCTATGTTGTGGCAGAGGTTGTTGTTGGCCCTCCATTTATTTCACTTACCCTTGTGAAAAGTCTGTTGCGCTCCGATTTTCATGTTGCTGCTCGGAATTGCTGGGTTGGTGAGAAAGCACCAATTAGGTATATCATCTGCTTTATAGATCAAATATATGTAAAGTTTTTGTTTAGCAGTTAACTTTATTTTCTCTTTAAACAGCCCGGAGATGCTCGTTAAAATGGATATTCCATGGGTTATTCTTGGCGAAACTAAGCGAAGGGCTGTCTCAAAAGAGACTTATGAGGTGAGTGATATAATTAGCTTCTGTTTATTTCCTAATCTACTTGGGGAACTTATAGCCATGTTTGATGTTTTTGTCTCTTACTATTAGTATTGTTTCATGCCTTTATGACTATTCTTAATGTTTGTCTCTGCAGCGTGTGGGAGATAAGGTAGCGCATGCACTTTCTCAAGGCTTGAAAGTGATCGCTTGCGTTGGAGAGACTCTTCAACAGCGAGAATCAGGCTCTACCATGTCTGTACTTGCTGCACAAACCAAAGCAATTGCTGGTAATATAAAAACCAAACCACTTGTTTGTTTTCTAAGATATGGTTGAAGTTTATGATTGTGGTCTCTATACTTATTTATTTACCCACGTTTCGTTTCTTTTAAACTGCTGTTGCTCGTTTGCAGAGAAAATAACAAATTGGGACAATCTTGTTTTGGCTTATGAACCTGTTTGGGCCATTGGTACAGACAACGTTGCAACCCCTGCTCAGGCTCAGGAAGTAAGTTTGATTTTATGCTTATTAATATCATTCTAATGGATCCTTCACTTTTGCATTTCACCGGTTTTAATTAGCTTGCTTCTCCCATTAATGCCAAGTTATATTATACAACTGTTTTAGGGTAATCGATCAAAGCTTTTGTTTGCATCTAAGCCATTGCTTGTTAGTTCGCTCCTACAACAAATCATTCACTATTTAATTTTAGATATGAATGTGTCATTGTGTTATCCAGAGTCATTACGAATTCAGGAAATGGCTTAGTGAAAATGTCGGTGCTGCTGTTGCTGCATCAACTAGAATTATATATGGAGGTATTTTTCTTTATTGCTTTGTTTGGTTGAGAGAAAAGCGAAAAGAAAATATAATTGGAGCGTGAGAGGGAAGAGAAAGAGAGGGTGGTCAATTTCATCATGTGTAAAAACAAATCATTTCAATTTGAAATGAGAAGAGGAGAGAAAATGTGAGACAAATATAAAGCTCAAAATTACGTAACTTTTAAAATTGCATTTCATTTATCCTCTTATTTCTCAACTTTATCAAGTAATACAAAATTTAATTTCCGATTCTTGCATTAAACGCATCCCGTAAATCGGATTGAATCTGATTTTGCATCCATTGTAAATTAATGTAGGTTTCGTAAATGGAGCAACCTGCCATGAATTTGCTAGACAGCCCGATGTGGATGGCTTTTTGGTTGGTGAAGCTTCTATGAAGGTTAGTAACTTTTTTTCTTGCTTTGTTTGTGTCATTGATTATTCTTTTGGACACCTTTTCTTCAACTTGTTCTCTATTATGGTCACCATCACTTTTTGTGTTTTGTTTTTCCTCCATCAGCCCGAGTTTATCGATATCATCAAGTCCGCAACCGTGAAAAAGAATTGAAGTTTGCAGCCCGAAATCATGGTTTAAAAACATAAACAACCTTCTAAAGGAATGTTTAATTTTGTAGTTGTGGCCTTTCTTTAGAACCTAGTATCACAATTTTCATGGTGTAAATAAGCCAAATTAGACCTTGTTTATGTTGGTTTGAGACTTATGATAGTTTTTTATATTGGCCTTTCAGTGGATTTGTGTTTTACAAGTTCATGAGATTTCTAACCATTCTTAATATGTTGGCATCGAAGTGGGCTATCCTATAATTTAGTCGAAGCTTATGCGTACGTGGTTCGACAAGGGATGAATTATGAGTGTTGAGCAAATGTAGAGGGTACATCTCATATTCTTCGGGACTGTTGGAAAGCTTAAACTCTACATCTTAAACTATAAATCTTAAATTTTAAACCTTATGACCTAAAAATAGCTTAATAGGTGTTCAACCTATAGTAACCGGCTAATCCTAGGAAACTCCTAATCTCGGTCACGGACTTAGGCTGTTTCCACTCAACAATAGCCTCAATCTTCGATGGATCAACTCGGATACCTGCGGCCGAAACAACATGGCCAAGAAATACAACCTCTCGAATCCAGAACTCACACTTACTAAGCTTCGCATACAACTGATTGCTCAACAATCTATGTAAAACAAATCTCAAGTGCTCATCATGCTCTTCTTCTGTCTTCGAGTACACAAGTATATCATCAATGAAAACAACTACAAAACGGTCTAGATAGTCTCTAAAAATTCTGTTCATCATGTCTATGAATGCTGCAGGTGCATTCGTGAGCCCAAATGGCATCACCAGAAACTCATAGTGACCATATCTAGTCCTAAAAGCTGTCTTCAGAACATCACACTCTTTCACCTTCAACTGATAGTACCCGGATCTCAAATCTATCTTCGAGAACACTGAGGCACCTCTCAACTGATCAAACAAATCATCTATACGAGGCAACATATACTTGTTCTTCATAGTCAACTGATTCAACTGTCTATAGTCAATACACATGCGCATGCTACCATCTTTCTTTTTCACAAACAACACGGGAGCACCCCAAGGAGAACTACTAGGCCTAATGAAACCACGGTCTAATAATTCTTGCAACTAACTCTTCAATTCCTTCAACTCTTTCGGAGCCATACGATACGGAGCTATCGAAACTGGACTAGACCCTGAAACTGTCTCAATCACAAACTCAACATCTCTGTCAGGAGGCAAACCCGGCAACTCTTCAGGAAACACATCTGGAAAGTCACACACTGTTCTGATATCTTTCGATCTAGCTTCACTCATATCCGGATTCATAACATAAGCTAAATAAGCCCCACATCCAGAGTCCATCAACCTATGAGCCTCTAAAGTTGACACCACATTAGACAAGAACTTAATGTTCTCGCCTACTACTACTACTTCGTAGTCATCAGAAAGCTTCAAAGAAATTCTCTTTGTCTCAAAATCCACACTAGCCCGATGCTCAACCAACCAGTCCATACCCAATATAATATCAAAACCATAGAAGGGAAGTTCCATCATATCAACTGAGAAGACATGGCCCTGAATCTTCAGTGGACACCTCCTATACATACGTCTAACCACAATTGTCTCACCAAAAGAACTAGTAACATGCATACCTACATCTAAGATCTCAACAGGGATATCTAACTTCTGTGCATGCTCACTCAAAATGTAGGAATACGTAGAACCCGAATCGACCAAAGAAAGCAAAGACATAGACTGTAACTCGAAATTACCTGCTGTCACATCAGTGTCGTTCTCGGCCTCTCTCTGAGCATAGACTCTCGCTGGTCCTCCCGCCTCTGGCTGCACAGCCACAACATGAGCAAGATTCCCCTGAGCATCTACCCTAGGTGCATCAGCCATAGGCTGGAAGTAGCCACGACCGCGCCCACGGCCTCTCTGAAAATCATTCGCTCTCGCAGGAGCCTGAGCAATGTTCGGTGCCTGAGCCGCCTGATGCGGACAATCCCTCCTAAAGTGGTCCCTCGAACCACAGTTCCAACAAGCATGGAAATTACCCCAACACTCACCAGCGTGCTGTCTCCCACAACGGGTACACTCGGGCAAACACCCTCCTCCTCTATGGCCCTGATGGCCCCTACCATGGTGACCACCGCCACGTCTATGGTCAAACTGATGTCCGCCACCTCTGTGCCTCTTGGCATCTCTACCATCAAAGTGGTTATGCCTCTTACCAGAACTAGAACCACCATATCGTTTGGCCGAACCCAAACTATGCTCTAAGTCCTTGGCCCTCGCGACCAACACATCAAAGTCTGAGTAGTCAGAAGCCAACGTGTACCTCTTGACCTCTTCATTCAATCCGTAGCGGAATCGGTTACAGCGTTCCACTTCAGTAGGAACCAACTCTGGAGCATACTGACTCAAGTGAACAAAGCGGATCTCATAATCAGTCAAAGAAGCCTCTCCCTAAGTAAGGGCCATAAACTCTCGCTTTTTCTCATCTAGGTACCTCGGTCCCAAGTACCTCTTCCTGAAAGTGGACTCAAAGAAATCCCAGTCAATCTCTGTCTGTGGAACCCCGGTAGTAATGGTGACCCACCAGGTGTAGGCGTCACCCTGAAGCAACGAGATCACACAACCCAATCTACGTGCGCCCGCACAACCCATCTGAGCCAAGATACGAACTGTCTTCTCCAACCATAACTCCGACCTCTCCGGAGTAGATCCTCTAAACTCTTCGGCCCCCAAGCTACGGAGCCTCTCCAAAGGTAGACTGGCATCGTCACACCTAGGCTGAGCTGCAGCCTGAGCTCCCGCAACTGCGGCCTGAAATGCTCCCGCTATCGCTTGCACTAGCGGAGTCATATCAATTCCAGCTGGACCTTGGCCACCTTGAGGTCCATCTCCTCCGGCTCCATCCTCGCCCCCAACTCCAGGTGGAGGAGGTGGTGGTGGTGGAGGTGGTGGAGGAGCGTCAACTCCCGCGGCCACCGGCCCTTCTAGGTGAGCCTCCACACCAACTGTCGGCTCAACAGGAGCCGCAACCCGTGGTTCCTGACGAACCACCCTCGGCCTACCTCTCGATCTAGACATCACTCTCACAGATATCAACTACAACCACAACAACAAAACATACAAGCTGGGTTAGCAAGGCAAGGCTTCCAAGTGTTCAAGTACGTTCCCTCACTTAAAAATTATTTTTCCAATGTAATAATAGCAATGGGACTCTTACACACATGCTTTGGAATAAAACAATCAACATACTTGTCACACAAGTAATCATTCTTGCAAAGCAAGCAAACACCGTGCAAATCAATTCAAAACTTAAACTTACCTCACTTACCTGCCCAAGGTCTCGGTAACCTTAGGCTCTGATACCAACAAGTGTAACCCCCTCGTCCCGGTCTGGACGGATGACCGGTCCGAGTGGGCCACACGGGGAAAACCGAAGCGAAACCCATTAAGGTTCCCCCTCGGTTAACGACCCTATTTTTTTCATCTTAAAAGTCAAAAGACCATTTTGCCCTTAATGAAGGGAGACATTTACAAGGGTGGAAATCCATGACTATTGGGTTTAAATCAAAATAGGCCCAACACAATTTATTTTGAAAGCTAAACCCGAACATTATTTTATTTATAGAACCGAGCCCAAAATAATATTAAAATATTATTTTCATCTAACCCCTAAACCCGGGTGTTACAAATAACTTCTAGGTTGCCTTAGAAGTTCAATGATTTTCACGTTTCCTTGCCTGGTGACAAGCAGTGCACTAAATCTACTCCACACTCAGTTCACAGGTATTATCCTACCATTATACTTCCAACTCTCATTTGAGTTACATCAATAATTTAACTGTTCTAAAAGAACCTAAAAATTTTAAGGAGGCATGTTAAATATGATGAATGAAAAAAAAGCCATGGCTAATGAAATTCTAGCTTTAGAAAATAACAACACTTGGACCTTTGTAGATCTTCCTTTAGAAAAATAGACCGTAGGATGTAAGTAGGTTTTTAAAACCAAACTTAAGTCAGATGGTAGCCTAGTAAGATATAAGACTCGTTTAGTTGCTAAGAGATATACTCAACAGAATGAAATTGATTTCCTAAAAACTTTTTTTCCATGTAGCAAAACTCACTACTATCAGAACCTTGGTTGCTATAGCTGCCTCTAGGAATTGGAGTTTGCACCAACTTATATTAATAATACTTTTCTACATGGTTGTCTTCGTGAAAAAGTCTATATGACTCTTCCACCCGGTCTTGTTCCTCCAAGTTTTAAACTAATTTGTAAGTTAAATAAGAGTTTGTATGGTTTGAAACAAGCTAGTAGGCAATTGGATGAGAGAATCACCACTGCCTCACTTAGCCAAGGTTTCAAATAGTCCACTGTTGATTCATCTTTGTTCACTAAAAGAATTGATTCTACTTTTATTGCTTTGGTTGTCTATGTTGATGACATAATTCTTGCTAGTCATAATATGATTGCAGTTAACAAAAAACAAAGCATGAAGAAGAAAATGATTTCAAATGCCACTCGAATCTTTTGTTTATCCAGCGCCAAAAATAAAATGTTGAGTATTAACTTGAGGAAAATATTTTCTAGGAGAATTCCTTTTTCAGCTAAGAGACAAACAAGATCTACCGCGACTTTTGAACAAAGAGAAGTCCACCTATTTTTTCTAAATAATAAAAAGGAAAAAGGCACTGAAGAGACCAAAAGGAAAACTTTTTTTTCTTTTGAGTTTCGATTTCCTTTATACAATCTATCTAAAGAAAAAGGAATAATGTCTGCAAGGCTGCCATTACAAAGCTCCTGAATTGAACACAAAGCTAAGCTAAGCTAAGTTACTTTCAACTTTGAAAAAGAACTCATTTTTTCATCAACTTCAAAGCAAAGAAGAAAGTGAGAAAAACAACGCAAACAAAACCCTTAACTTGGAACATGAAATGCCGAGAGAGAAGAAAGGAATTGTCTTTTTCCTTGAACGTATTTTCTCGGGAACCCAAAGAAGATTAAAATGAAAAGTAGAGCTTACCAATACTAAGCTTTGTACAAGGAAGGGAGAAATGACGAAATGGATTAAATTCAAAACGTTGTTAAAAAAAGAGAATAGGCATTGGGAATGAACTTTTTGAGATTTATAGAGTGTTAAGGTTTCTTTGCGTGGATAATTTTCTTGGGATTGATTTATGTGTTTTCGGTAGCTGGGAGCAGTTTCTTTTCAACAGTGGGAAAAAAGAAGAAATTGTGTGCTATATTTGCATAAAACCTAAAAACTCTATAAATTAATACTCTTTAAATTAATAAATTCTATTAAATAATAAAAATTTTCGGTACCGACTTGGACTAATATAAAAAATCATCAAATTCTATAAGATAATAATATAATAATTTTTTGAAGATCCCCTTTATAAATATAAAGGTCTCATCAAAATTATAAATTAATAATTCATAAATATTACAATTACTACTTTGGTAACATGCATTAATCTAGTTAGATATAAATAAATTGATACATGAATATATTTAATAACATATACATGAATCTACTTATTTTTAATTAATTGGAATATTATGTAAAATTTACAATTTATTTGCACACTCTTTATCAAAGTTATATTTGTTGAATTGAAAACTTTTCTTTTTATTAATAAATTAATAATTTATCGATATATTAATATCTCTCTAAATTAATAAAATTTCATTGTCTCAAGAGTATTAATTTATAGAGGTTTTACTGTATTAGGCTTATTTATTTAAATATATTTAAATTTAAAAAAATTACGAAAATAATATTACTTTTTAAAATGAAACTCACTTCTAACATACATGCAAAAACCTTTTTTTAGCTATTTCTAGTTTTAATTATTTTCATTGTAGTTTTAAAGGGGTGTTTTTACTTAAATACCATCATTTTTAAATTTATTTGACGATTGTAATACAAACTTGCCAAACTAGTGTGTGACGAATTTCAAATTAAAATATTTAAATTAATTATAGGCCTATTTAAATAATATTATCCCAAAACAAAAATACAAAACCATCCTTTTATTTATTTAATTTGGTAATTCTAGGAAACGACTCCTAATTTAAGGCTAAATACAGGCTAATCTGATGACCGGGTAAACATTTTGTACATTGTTTGTTATAAATCATGTACATAATTTGTTAACATTTTGTAAGAGAAATTTTTTTTTACCGAATGCATTATAAAAAGTTACAAAGACCAACATGACTCATACTCTTATAAGAAATTACTTTCTTACAAGTTGTGTAAGGATTTTTGTATATATGTACCAAACTTGTTACGAAAATGTAATTACTTTCTTACAACTTTGTAAGACAATAAGGTTTGTACCGGATTTGTTACCAAAGGCTTCCAAAGACCAAAAAGAGTCATCGTCTTGTAAGGAATATTGTACATACCTTATTTGTTACAAATGTACTTAATTTCTTACAAATTATGTAAGAATTTAAGTATGTACCGAACTTGTTACCAAAATGTTACTTTATTGCAAAACATCTCTCAACTATCGTAAGACATTTCAGTATAAGTTACTTTATTGCAAATGACAAAAAGTATTGTCTACTGACCATAGAACCAACCCAACTTCCTGATTGTAATATATCTGTATCACTTACACTCACGTATATATGCCAAAATGTAATTACTTTTTTACAACTTTGTAAGAAAATAAGGTTTGTACCGGATTTGTTACCAAATATTTCCAAAGACCAAAAAAGCTCATCGTCTTGTAAGGAATATTATACCTACCTTATTTGTTACAAATGTATTTAATTTCTTACAAGTTATGTAAGGATTTAAGTATGTACCGAACTTGTTACCAAAATGTTACTTTATTGCAAAACATCTCTCAACTATTGTAAAACATTTCAGTATAAGTTTCTTTATTGCAAATGACAAAAAGTATTGTCTACTGACCATAGAACCAACCCAACTTCTTGATCGTAATGTATCTGTATCACTTACACTTACGTATGTATGCTTAAAATCTACGATGACTTCCCTGCACCAATAAATAAATGTTCACACTATATTTTAACTTAAAAATTTATTACCATTCGAGTACATATAATTGAAATAAATACATTCGAGTATTGAATAAACCTATTAAATAAAGCATTATATATGAATGCATTAGAAAATAAATAAATAAAGTCGCGTTTACATATAATTGAAATAAATAATTATCAATGTAAAATTTTTCAAAACGGTGAGTTCAAATTTATTTAATAAAAATATATGATTATTTATGTTGTAAAAGTCAAATACATAGATAAAATTAATTAGTTCTGGTTTTCATCGTTGGAAAAAAACCCTCAAAACTTCATGGCTCGGAAATTCTTCGTCGGCGGTGAGTGGAAACATGTATGTTTCTTCTTCTCTCCTGCTTTTTTTTTTTTCAATTCAAAGTTTTGATGTATTGTTTTTTGATCCCAGATTATCAATTTTAATGTATTGTTTTCTGATCCCAGATTATCAATTTTGTAGTTTATTACATGTTTTATACATTATAATTAAATGTAATAATATTGTTGTAGAATGAGTCGCCAAAGAAGGTCAAGAAGATTGTTAGCACATTGAATGAAGCTGAAGTTCCTTGTCATGATGTTGTGGGTAAGTGATTTTGATAATTATTTCAATTTGATTTAGAATCATTACAAACTCTATCTATGTTGTGGCAGAGGTTGTTGTTGGCCCTCCATTTATTTCCCTTACCCTTGTGAAAAGTCTGTTGCGCTCCGATTTTCATGTTGCTGCTCGGAATTGCTGGGTTGGTGAGAAAGCACCAATTAGGTATATCATCTGCTTTATAGATCAAATATATGTAAAGTTTTTGTTTAGCAGTTAACTTTATTTTCTCTTTAAACAGCCCGGAGATGCTCGTTAAAATGGATATTCCATGGGTTATTCTTGGCGAAACTAAGCGAAGGGCTGTCTCAAAAGAGACTTATGAGGTGAGTGATATAATTAGCTTCTGTTTATTTCCTAATCTACTTGGGGAACTTATAGCCATGTTTGATGTTTTTGTCTCTTACTATTAGTATTGTTTCATGCCTTTATGACTATTCTTAATGTTTGTCTCTGCAGCGTGTGGGAGATAAGGTAGCGCATGCACTTTCTCAAGGCTTGAAAGTGATCGCTTGCGTTGGAGAGACTCTTCAACAGCGACAATCAGGCTCTACCATGTCTGTACTTGCTGCACAAACCAAAGCAATTGCTGGTACTTACTTTTAAAATATAAAAACCAAACCACTTGTTTGTTTTCTAAGATATGGTACCGTAGGTGTAATTGAAGCTTATGATTGTGGTCTCTATAGTTATTTATTTACCCACCGTTTCGTTTCTTTTAAACTGCTGTTGCTCGTTTGCAGAGAAAATAACAAATTGGGACAATGTTGTTTTGGCTTATGAACCTGTTTGGGCCATTGGTACAGACAAGGTTGCAACCCCTGCTCTGGCTCAGGAAGTAAGTTTGATTTTATGCTTATTAATATCATTCTAATGGATCCTTCACTTTTGCATTTCACCGGTTTTAATTAGCTTGCTTCTCCCATTAATGCCAAGTTATATTATACAACTATTTTAGGGCAATCGATCAAAGCTTTTGTTTGCATCTAAGCCATTGCTTGTTAGTTTGCTCCTACAACAAATCATTCACTATTTAATTTTAGATATGAATGTGTCATTGTGTTATTCAGAGTCATTGCGAATTCAGGAAATGGCTTAGCGAAAATGTCGGTGCTGCTGTTGCTACATCAACTAGAATTATATATGGAGGTATTTTTTTTTATTGCTTTGTTTGGTTTAAAGGAAAGCGGAAAAAAAATATAATTGGAGCGTGCTTGGTAACAAAGAAAAGTGAGAGGGAAGAGAGAGAGAGGGTGATCAATTTCATCATCATGTGTAAAAACAAATCATTTCAATTTGAAATGAAAAGAGGAGAGAAGATGTGAGACAAATGCAAGTTAGCTCAAAATTATGTAATTTTCAAAACTGAATTTATCCCTCTCATTTTTCAACTCTATTAAGCAATTTAAAACTTAATTTCCGATTCTTGCATTAAACACATCCCGTAAACCGGATTGAATCTGATTTTGCATCCATTACAAATTAATGTAGGTTTCGTAAATGGAGCAACCTGCCAGGAATTTGCTGAACAGCCCGATGTGGATGGCTTTTTGGTTGGTGAAGCTTCTATGAAGGTTAGTAACTTTCTTTCTTACTTTGTTTGTGCCATTGATGATTCATTTAGACGCCTTTTCTTCAACTTGTTCTCTATTATAGTTACCATCATTTTTTGTGTTTTGCTTTTCCTCCATCAGCCCGAGTTTATCGATATCATCAAGTCCGCAACCGTGAAAAAGAATTGAAGTTCGCAGTTCGGAATCATGGTTTAAAAACACAAACAACCTTCTAGGGAATGTTTAATTTTGTAGTTGTCCTTTCTTTAGAACCTGGTATCACAATTTTCATGGTGTGTAAATAAGCCAAAATGGAACTTACTTATGATAGTTTTTCATGTTGGCCTTTCAGTGGATTTGTGTTTTACAAGCTCGTGATATTTTTAACCATTTTTAATATGTTGGCATCGAAGTGGGCTATCCTATAATTTAGTTGAAGCTTATACGTACGTGGTTCGACAAGGGATGAATTATGAGTGTCGATCAAATGTCGAGGATACATCTCATATTCTTCGGGACTGTTGGAAAGCCTAAACTCTAAATTTTCAACTCTAAATCTTAAATTTTAAACCTTACCACCTAAAAATAGCTTAATAAGTGTTCAACCTATACATTTTTTTTAGTATGGTGCCTAACATTTTCTTTGGGTCACTTTGGTGTCTAACGTTTCATTCCGTAACTCAATTTGATGTCTGTCTTAAAATTTTTTTGTTATCTATTAAAAACGCAACATGTGGCGTATTTCGGTAATTTTTTGTTTAATTTTTTAAATATCAGAGAATCTTTAATTTTATAAAAAAAAGTAAAGTACACAGACGGTCACTGAACTTTGGTAAAAAAAAACAAAATGGTAACCAAACTTTTAAAAATCACAAAATGACAATTAAACTTTATGTTTTATAACAAAATGGTTAGTTTCTTTCTATCCAACAAATATTTTTTGAAAAATCAGATAATGCAATCTTTTAATTATTGGATGAGTCAAGTTCTTCAAATTTTAAAGTTACAAGAATTTAGTGAATTGTTTTGAATTAAGACTAAATTGATTGAATGTATAAATAAATATAAAGGACTAAATGTGTTATTATACCAAATTTTATAACAGTCACTTAACGGGGTTTAACGTCTAGTTATCATTTTGTTATAAAACATAAAGTTTAATTGCCATTTTGTGATTTTTGAAAGTTTGATTACCATTTGTTTTTTTTTTTACCAAAGTTCAGTGACCGTCTGTGTACTTTACCCTAAAAAAATCTCAAAATCTTTAATTTTTCTAAAACCCAAAATTTAATCATAAATCTTTAAATTCTTGTCATTCCACTACCGATTCAACCACCCTTGCCTTCGTCGGCCCCCGCAATCGAAAGTCACATGATTTTGTCGTCGAAAATCGGTGAATAAACCGTCGATTGCTCTGTCGATGAACATCCAAAAATGAAGAAAAAAAAGACCGGCTGGGCTTTAAATCGACAGTTAGAGGGTAGTGGATGTTGAACGATGAGGTACCTAACGCTTGGCAGATCTATGACCAGAGTGAGTCGAAGTTCTATAAGGCCCCACAAATCAATATGTATAAGTTCAAAACAATTGGCAGATCTAGAAGAACTAAGAGGAAATGGGAACCTAGTTTGCTTAGCTTTAGGACATACAGAACAATGAGGAAGGTCATCGGAATTCAACTTAGCAGAATTAAACACAGGTAATCTATTTAAAACTGAAAGAGGAGCATGGCCAAATCGAGAATGCCAAAGAACAGAAGTATTATTAATAGTTTCAGCAGAAACAGAAGACATACAAAGAGGTGAAGACAATTTACCAGGAATGCTAGAAACAAATGTGAAAGTGGAGAAAAAATAAAGACCACCAACACGTTTACCAATCCCCACTGTCTGACCAGTTGAGAGATCCTGCAGTAGGCAGAAATCAGGGTAAAAAAGAACAGAACACTTTAAATCACGAGAAAGCTTTGAAATCGAAATTAAATTGTGTTTAAAGTGTGGAACAAACAACACATCAGTAAGAACATGATTTGGAGATAAAGACACAGATCCACAATGAGATATAGGAACAGTTTGACCATGAGGGAGATGAACAAACCTCGAATTAGGCAGACAAGGAATAGGATCAATCAAGCAATTAAAATCAGATAATATATGGTCAGTCGCACCAGTATCTAATATCCAAGAAACAGAATCAGAAGCAGGTATACAACAATAATCTTTACCTGCCAAATTCATAGTCGAATCACTGGAAACATGCTTGTTGAGAAGGCTCAGCAACTGATTGTATTGCTCCTGAGTAAACACCGGAGGAGATGGTAGAGAAGAAACCTCAGAAGCAACAGAAGAAGGAGAGGAACCAGGATCCGGTTGAATAGTTAGTGCAGCAGAAGCACCCTTCTTCTTGCCAAACTTGAAATCAGCTGAGAAGCCAATAAGGCGATAGCAGCTATCCCTCTTGTGCCCTTTAACTCCACAATGAGAGCAAGTTCCAGAAAAACGACGCCGCATCGCAGAAGGAGCACCAGCAGTGTAACCCCCTCGTCCCGGTCTGGCCGGATGACCGGTCCGAGTGAGCTACACGGGGAAAACCGAGTGAAAACTCCCTAAGGAACTCTCCCTCGGTTAGCAACCCTATTTTTTTTCATTGATTGATCTTGTCTAAATGCATTATTAAGTCCTAAGTGAAGCACGGCAGCGGATACGCAAACACCATCACAACGACCAACCCAAACAGCACATTAAACAGCCAATTTATCCTTTTTAAACAGGGCATATCGATACACCTTCAGGGCGTATCGATACGCCTTGACCAAGGTCAACACCCCACGGTCAACATAAGAAGACCGTATCGATACAGCCCTGGAGCGTATCGATACGCCCTTCGCGGTCAACTTCACCCGGTCAACTAGGTTGAACCGTATCGATACGCTTGAGCACCGTATCGATACGCCCTACACTCCACAACTCCCCCAGGATTTCAGAGAGTTGGGACCGTATCGATACGCTTGAGCACCGTATCGATACGCCCTACACTCCGAACACCCCTAGGATTTCAGAGAGTTGGGACCGTATCGATACACCCCACGTATCGATACGCTTAGCCAAATTTGTGTTCTCTGGGCAAGGCCGTATCGATACAGCCCTTAGGCGTATCGATACGCCCTGCACTGCAAGTCCACAAATTTTAGCTAAACGACCTCAAACACGACTCTAGATGCAATTATCGACTCACCTAAGCATATACCAACATGTAAGCACACATATTTAAGCCAAGGGAATCATTCAAACATGGATTAAAGCATTCATACATAGCATTCTAGTCAAGGAGCAATTTATGCAATATTGGCATACACAAGAACACAAAAGACCTTAAAAGGAACAAGACAACTTGAAAGGTTTGCACTCATACACAAGGCAACCTAAACATTCTAAAACATGCCATCAAACATCGAAACATTCATCATAGTGTAACATACTTACAATCCAAAACATCAATCCAAAACAACATCAATCAAATGAGTCACACACGCTCATACAAAGACTTTTGCCACATTGCTAGCTAATACAAAATCAATAACCATACTTGAGCTACAAACTTGGAAGCCCTTCTTGCCTTGCCTCGAGCTAACACCACGCTAATGATCTGCATTGTTGAACATAGAGAGCGTAAGCTATAAGCTTAGTGAGGGTGCTCTAAAACGAAAAACATCAACAATGCAGGGTTCAAGCATGCTAATCCTAGTCTTACACACATCAAGCATAAGCATACAATCGAGTAGACCTAGCTAGTCTTTCAAGTGGCATATATGGTCTCTCAATCCTAACAAGTTAAAGCATCAACATCTACATCATACAACAACACCATATACCACAATCACATATCATCATCATCACATATCACAATATATGAACAAGTTTAATTGGCCACTTTAATTACCCCGATTGCGCGGATATAAACCATGACAACACTTTACCTCGGTGGGATTCCACTCATCACCGGACCTTGCATGTGCGGGATTCCACTCATCGCCACATGCCCTACGGATGGGATTCCACTCATCATCCCGTAGAAATATATGAATGGCTTCCGGTGGAATGTTACATCACCGTACTCCTCCTTGATGACTTAACGCCATCAAGGCCACGTACGTTTTGACTCAATTTGTGTGCACACTATCCTAATGATCGATCATTTACAACCGGTAATTTTTAGTGCCAATTATCACAACCACATCATTTATAAACGTCATCAACCACAATACATGCTCATCACATATCTACTCATCATGATATATATACATGTATCAATTAACCACAATTCAAGAGTATAGCTAGCAAGCACAAAGCATTTAAGGATATCGAAAGCTAAGCTATCAACTTGAATTAAATGGAAGTGGCCTACCAAGCACACTTTACACACACACACTACACATGCTCGAGCCAAACTTAAAAACAAGTTGAACCACTCACCGCCCTTCCTTAGCAATTCGAACCAAACTCCCTACGAACCCGGATTCGGTCCCAAAGCCTCTTCCGCGCTTCCACTTGCTTCTAACCAAACAAAACATACATATTACTTCCCAATAGCATGCTAAACTCAAACATCAACATACTTGCTAACACAACCCAAATTCCACGATTTCCAAACCACATAACATCTCTAAAAATCCCATTTTCGGACTCCCACAACTCAAGGCTGAAAATCCAATTTCCAAACATCCAAATGGCTTCCAAATCATCCCAAAACACTCTCATATCATAGGTAGACCAACAGCCCTTCAATTTCAACATAAAACCCACCAAAAACTCAATTTTTACAACCTTAAAACTAGCCCTAAGACCATACTACGAATTTTCACCCAAATTCAACAAATTTGATATATGTTACTCATTATAACATGGTTAACTAAAACCCCAACTCAATTTATCAAAACCAATTAGAAAACCCCTTAAAAATCCAAACTTTAATATAAACCCTAATTTTCAAAACCCAATGTTTTCGAAATCCAAGACCATGGATAGATAGAGGTTGAAGAGGAGGTCAAGAAAACATATTTACCTTTGCAAAACACCTTAAATCGAAGTAGCAATCCAATGGAATAGTGTTTTAGGTTTGAAAGAGATTTGAAGGGGGTTTGGGGGCTTTAGACGTTGGAAGAATGGAGATGGGGAAAGAGAAGACAACTTTTCTTTAAAAGTTGTCATGCTTTTAAATGTTTTTGGTTTAATTACCACATAGGTCCTTCCCCCTTTTACAAAAGCTCAATTATGTCATTATTTAAGTTGAATTGATTTAATTAAATTTTTGTTTGACTCGAACTATAACCCAGCTAACTCCTAGGCCCAAAACACGGGTGTTACAACTCTCTCCCACTTAAGGAATTTCGTCCCCGAAATTACCTGACTAAAAGAGATATGGAAACTGCTTTTCCATATCCTCCTTCCTCTCCCAAGTGGCCTCGTCCACACCTCTACGTTGCCACCACACCTTCACTAGCTCAATTGATCTACCCCTCAACACCTTACTGTCACAAGCCAAGATCTCAACGGGCTCTTCCTCATAAGTCAAATCCGGATTCAATTCAATTTCTTCTACGGGCATAACATGTGATGGATCGGACCTATACTTGCGAAGCATCGACACATGGAACACATCATGTATCTTCTCTAACTCGGATGGCAAACGCAACTGATAAGCAACCGGACCAACCCTCTTCACAATCTCATACAGTCCTATGTACCTCGGACTCAATTTCCCTTTTCGGCCAAATCTCATCACTTTCTTCCACGGAGACACTTTCAAGAATACCTTCTCACCCACTGAGAACTCAACTTCCTTCCTCTTCAAATCGGCATAGGACTTCTGCCTATCCGAAGCAGCCTTCAAGCGATCACAAATCAATTTTACCTTTTCGGTTGTCCCCTTGAGCAAATCCGGCATAGGTAACAGTTTCTGTCCTACCTCGGCCCAACACACTGGAGTTCTACACTTCCGACCATACAAGGCCTCATATGGAGCCATCTGAATGCTCGACTGAAAACTGTTATTGTACGCAAACTCTACCAGAGGCAAATGCTTCTCCCAAGTACCCTGAAAGTCAATGATACAACAACGCAACATATCCTCTAAGATCTGAATAACTCTCTCTGACTGACCATCTGACTGAGGATGATAAGAAGTGCTGAAGTTCAAACGGGTACCCAAAGCTGTATGCAGACACTCCCAAAATCTAGAAGTAAACCGCGGATCTCTATCTGATACAATGGACTTCGGCACACCATGCAGCCTAACTATCTCACCAATGTACAAATCGGCCAATCTATCTAAGGTGTAAGTAGTGTTGACTGCCAGGAAGTGAGCACACTTCGTAAAACGATCTACTATCACCCAAACTGAGTTCTTCTTCGTAGGAGTCAAAGGCAAACCCGAAACAAAATCCATGGTGATGTTCTCCCATTTCCATTCCGGAATTCTCAACGGCTGTAACAAACCTGAGGGAACCTGATGTTCCGCCTTCACTCTCTGACACACTAAGCACTTACTCACAAAGTCGGCTACATCTCTCTTCAAGCCAACCCAAAAGTACTCATTCTTCAAATCACGGTACATCTTCGTACTTCTAGGATGCATAGCAAACGGACTACTGTGGGCTTCAGTCAAGATCGTACGTCTCAAATCACTGTCTTCAGGCACAACTATTCTGTCTTTGAAACATAGAACCCCATCAGAACTGAAACTGTAGTCTGAAGATCTACCCTCGGCTATATCTTGCACGTGAGGTGCCAAAGATCTATCTAAGAGCTGTTTCTCTCGAATCAACCGACCTAGAGTAGGTCTAACCTGAAGCTCGGCTACTAAGCCACCATCTCCGGACAAACTCAATCTAGCAAACATAGCTCTCAAGTCCACGGCCATCTTCCTACTCAATGCATCGGCCACCACATTGGCCTTACCCGGATGGTACTCAATAGTAAGATCGTAATCCTTTAGTAACTCTAACCATCTACGCTGTCTGAGATTCAAATCTCGCTGAGTCATAATGTACTTCTAACTCTTGTGGTCGGTGTATACTGTGCATTTCTCACCATACAAATAGTGCCTCCAAATCTTCAGAGCAAACACAACTGCAGCTAACTCTATGTCATGGGTCGGATAGTTGCGCTCATGGGTCTTCAACTGTCTTGAGGCATAAGCCACAACTCTCTTGTCTTGCATAAGGACACATCCTAGCCCTACATAAGAAGCGTCACTATAAACTACATAGTCCTTCCCGGACTCAGGCTGAATCAAGATCGGAGCTTGGGTCAAAGCTTCTTTCAATTTTTCAAAGGCTCTTCGTCTTGCATCTGTCCACTCAAACTGAACACTCTTCTGAAGTAACTGTGTCAATGGAGCGGCTAACTTAGAGAAACCCTCTACAAATCTTCTATAGTATCCGGCTAAACCTAGGAAGCTACGTACCTCCGTCACAGACTTTGGTTGCTTCCACTCAACAATGGCTTCAATCTTCTTTGGATCAACTCTAATGCCTTCAGCTGACACTACATGTCCTAAGAAGACTACCTCTCGGATCCAGAATTCACACTTGCTAAGCTTCACATACAACTGATGATCTAGCAAAGTCTTCAAAACAAGTCTCAAATGTCGGTCATGGTCTTCTTCAGTTCGGGAGTACACCAAAATGTCATCGATAAACACAACTACAAACTGATCTAGATACTGATGAAAAATCCTATTCATCATGTCCATAAAAGCTGCCGGTGCATTAGTCAACCCAAAAGGCATGACTAAGAACTCATAATGACCGTACCTAGTCCTAAAGGCCGTCTTCGGTACATCAACCTCTCTAACCTTTAGCTGGTAGTAACCTGATCTCAAATCAATCTTCGAAAAGACCGATGCTCCTCTCAACTGATCAAACAAGTCATCAATTCTAGGCAACAGATATTTGTTCTTCACTGTCAACTGATTTAACTTCCTGTAATCTATACACATTCTCATACTTCCATCTTTCTTCTTCACAAACAACACTGGTGCACCCCAAGGTGAAGAACTAGGCCTAATAAAACCTCTATCTGTCAATTCTTGCAACTGAGTCTTCAACTCTTTCAATTCTTTCGGTGCCATACGATACGGAGCAATCGAAATAGGAGCTGAATCAGAATAAGTCTCAATGCTGAACTCTACCTCTCTGTCCGGTGGTAACCCTGGCAATTCTTCCGGAAACACACTAGGAAAATCACATACTGTCCGGATGTCCTGAGGTCTAACCTCACTCATGTTAGGGTTCATCACATACGCTAAGTATGCTTCACATCGCAACTCAACTAACCTCTTAGCCTCTAATACTGAAACCACATTGGACAAGAACTTCACGTTCTCACCCACCACTACAATCTCATAATCATCTGTGAGCTTCAAAGAAATCCGTTTAGTTTCAAAATCTATCCTAGCTCTATGCTCCGTGAGCCAGTCCATACCCAAAATCACATCGAAACCATAGAATGGAAGTTCTATCATATCCACTGGAAACACGTGCCCCTGAACCATCAACGGACACCTTCGGTACATCTTCCTAACTACTATTGTGTCCCCAAAGGAACTAGTAACACTAACTCCTACCTCTAACACCTCACAAGGCAAATTCAAAGACTGTGCATGCTCACTCAAAATTTAGGAATGGGTAGACCCAGAGTCAATCAAAGAAAGCAAACCCAAATACTGTATTGAGAAGTTACCTGCGATCACATCGGTGTCATGCTGCTCTCCGCGCTGAGCGTAAACCCTAGTATGTCCTCCGCCCTCCGGCTGGACTGCAACTACATGAGCTAAGTTTCTCTGACCATCGTTCCTCGGCTGGAAGTTACCTCTACCGCGCCCGCGGCCTCTCTGAAAGTCATTGGCTCTAGCAGGAGCCTGAGCTGGTGCCTGTCCCACCTGATGTGGACAGTCACGTCTAATGTGGTCTCTAGCACCACAATTCCAGCAAGAATGATAATTTCCCCAACACTCACCGGTGTGGTTCCTCCCGCAAGTAGCACATGTGGGCAACTTCCCACCCGCTCTCTGGCCCTGGTGGCCCTTACCGTGGTTACTGCCACCACGCCTATGATCATACTGATGCCTGTTGTCCCGATGCCTCTTGGCATCACCTCTATCAAAGTTGCTGGACCTCTTACCCGAACTAGATCCACCTGACCGCCTGGTCAAACTCAAACTGTGCTCCAAGTCCTTGGCCCTCGAGACCAAGACATCAAAATCAGTGTAGTCTGAAGCTAGAGTATACGTCTTGATTTCCTCACTCAGCCCATAACGGAAACGGTTACAACGCTCCACCTCAGTAGGTACAAGCTCAGGTGCATACTGACTCAATCTGACAAATTTAATCTCATAGTCGGTCACAGACATGTTCCCCTGAAGCAGTGCCATAAACTCTCTCTTCCTCTCATCGAGGTATCGCGGACCCAGATACTTCTTCCGGAATGCTGTCTCAAAGAACTCCCATGTAACCTCGGCCTCATCCATCCCCGAAGTAACGGTGACCCACCATGTGTAGGCATCACCCTGTAGCAAGGACTCAACACAACCCAACTTGCGATCACCAGTACATCCCATCTGAGCAAGAATACGGACGGTCTTCTCAAACCACAACTCTGACCTCTCCGGAGTAGCACCTCTAAACTCCTCGGCCCCAAGGCCCCGAAGTCTCTCTAATGGCAATCCAGTGCCCTCACCCTGATGGTGTGCAGCCTGACCTCCAGCTACTGCAGCCTGGAATGCTCCGGCTATTACCTGAACCAACGGAGCTAAGTCTATCCCGGCCGGCCCTTGACCACCTTGGCCACCCTGGCCACCTTGACCTCCTTGTGGTCCATCTCCTTCAGCCCCGGCCTCACCTCCCGCTCCTTGTGGAGGAGGTGGTGGTGGAGGTGGTGGAGGAGCTCCAACTCCAACCACATGCTCTCCCACTTGAGCCCCAACCCTAACCTCTTGCTCAACTCTCGGAGCCTCTGCCCGTGGTTCCGGTCGAACCATCCTAGGCCTCCCACGTGGTCTCATGGTTCAACTAGCAAGGTAAAACTACAACAAGAAATAGATAAAGATTACGTTAGCCAAAGCAAGGGTCCAATAGTGCTCAAGTATTCCTCTTTCCAAAAATCTTTTTAAATTAAGTAGTAGTAGCAATGGGCACACACTCACACTAGACACGACAATTCATGCGTTCAAAACATCGTACGATCAATCAAGCATCAAGGATTCATGGCGAATCATGCATTGAACAACATAAGCATTTAACACATTAAGCTTACCTCACTTACCTGCCCGAGGTCTCGGTAACCTCAGGCTCTGATACCAACAAATGTAACCCCCTCGTCCCGGTCTGGCCGGATGACCGGTCCGAGTGAGCTACACGGGGAAAACCGAGTGAAAACTCCCTAAGGAACTCTCCCTCGGTTAGCAACCCTATTTTTTTTCATTGATTGATCTTGTCTAAATGCATTATTAAGTCCTAAGTGAAGCACGGCAGCGGATACGCAAACACCATCACAACGACCAACCCAAACAGCACATTAAACAGCCAATTTATCCTTTTTAAACAGGGCGTATCGATACACCTTCAGGGCGTATCGATACGCCTTGACCAAGGTCAACACCCCACGGTCAACATAAGAAGACCGTATCGATACAGCCCTGGAGCGTATCGATACGCCCTTCGTGGTCAACTTCACCCGGTCAACTAGGTTGAACCGTATCGATACGCTTGAGCACCGTATCGATACGCCCTACACTCCACAACTCCCCCAGGATTTCAGAGAGTTGGGACCGTATCGATACGCTTGAGCACTGTATCGATACGCCCTACACTTAGAACACCCCTAGGATTTCAGAGAGTTGGGACCGTATCGATACACCCCACGTATCGATATGCTTAGCCAAATTTGTGTTCTCTGGGCAAGGCCGTATCGATACAGCCCTTAGGCGTATCGATACGCCCTGCACTGCAAGTCCACAAATTTTAGCTAAACGACCTCAAACACGACTCTAGATGCAATTATCGACTCACCTAAGCATATACCAACATGTAAGCACACATATTTAAGCCAAGGGAATCATTCAAACATGGATTAAAGCATTCATACATAGCATTCTAGTCAAGGAGCAATTTATGCAATATTGGCATACACAAGAACACAAAAGACCTTAAAAGGAACAAGACAACTTGAAAGGTTTGCACTCATACACAAGGCAACCTAAACATTCTAAAACATGCCATCAAACATCGAAACATTCATCATAGTGTAACATACTTACAATCCAAAACATCAATCCAAAACAACATCAATCAAATGAGTCACACACGCTCATACAAAGACTTTTGCCACATTGCTAGCTAATACAAAATCAATAACCATACTTGAGCTACAAACTTGGAAGCCCTTCTTGCCTTGCCTCGAGCTAACACCACGCTAATGATCTGCATTGTTGAACATAGAGAGCGTAAGCTATAAGCTTAGTGAGGGTGCTCTAAAACGAAAAACATCAACAATGCAGGGTTCAAGCATGCTAATCCTAGTCTTACACACATCAAGCATAAGCATACAATCGAGTAGACCTAGCTAGTCTTTCAAGTGGCATATATGGTCTCTCAATCCTAACAAGTTAAAGCATCAACATCTACATCATACAACAACACCATATACCACAATCACATATCATCATCATCACATATCACAATATATGAACAAGTTTAATTGGCCACTTTAATTACCCCGATTGCGCGGATATAAACCATGACAACACTTTACCTCGGTGGGATTCCACTCATCACCGGACCTTGCATGTGCGGGATTCCACTCATCGCCACATGCCCTACGGATGGGATTCCACTCATCATCCCGTAGAAATATATGAATGGCTTCCGGTGGAATGTTACATCACCGTACTCCTCCTTGATGACTTAACGCCATCAAGGCCACGTACGTTTTGACTCAATTTGTGTGCACACTATCCTAATGATCGATCATTTACAACCGGTAATTTTTAGTGCCAATTATCACAACCACATCATTTATAAACGTCATCAACCACAATACATGCTCATCACATATCTACTCATCATGATATATATACATGTATCAATTAACCACAATTCAAGAGTATAGCTAGCAAGCACAAAGCATTTAAGGATATCGAAAGCTAAGCTATCAACTTGAATTAAATGGAAGTGGCCTACCAAGCACACTTTACACACACACACTACACATGCTCGAGCCAAACTTAAAAACAAGTTGAACCACTCACCGCCCTTCCTTAGCAATTCGAACCAAACTCCCTACGAACCCGGATTCGGTCCCAAAGCCTCTTCCGCGCTTCCACTTGCTTCTAACCAAACAAAACATACATATTACTTCCCAATAGCATGCTAAACTCAAACATCAACATACTTGCTAACACAACCCAAATTCCACGATTTCCAAACCACATAACATATCTAAAAATCCCATTTTCGGACTCCCACAACTCAAGGCTGAAAATCCAATTTCCAAACATCCAAATGGCTTCCAAATCATCCCAAAACACTCTCATATCATAGGTAGACCAACAGCCCTTCAATTTCAACATAAAACCCACCAAAAACTCAATTTTTACAACCTTAAAACTAGCCCTAAGACCATACTACGAATTTTCACCCAAATTCAACAAATTTGATATATGTTACTCATTATAACATGGTTAACTAAAACCCCAACTCAATTTATCAAAACCAATTAGAAAACCCCTTAAAAATCCAAACTTTAATATAAACCCTAATTTTCAAAACCCAATGTTTTCGAAATCCAAGACCATGGATAGATAGAGGTTGAAGAGGAGGTCAAGAAAACATATTTACCTTTGCAAAACACCTTAAATCGAAGTAGCAATCCAATGGAATAGTGTTTTAGGTTTGAAAGAGATTTGAAGGGGGTTTGGGGGCTTTAGACGTTGGAAGAATGGAGATGGGGAAAGAGAAGACAACTTTTCTTTAAAAGTTGTCTTGCTTTTAAATGTTTTTGGTTTAATTACCACATAGGTCCTTCCCCCTTTTACAAAAGCTCAATTATGTCATTATTTAAGTTGAATTGATTTAATTAAATTTTTGTTTGACTCGAACTATAACCCGGCTAACTCCTAGGCCCAAAACACGGGTGTTACAAGCAGCATTCGAAAACATAGCAGTAACACCAGGAACATCCGAGAAGGAAGAAGCACCAGAGAGATGAAGGCGCTGCGATTTTTCCTGAACGAGCATCGAATAAGCCCGGTTGACAGTAGGAAATGGTTGCATCAATAGCAACTGACTGCGAACAACAGCATAGGTCTCGTTTAAGCCATTGAGAAACTGAAACAGACGCTGCTGAGTCAGAATCGACAGATTCTCCTGAGATTGCTCACAATCACAGGGAGTGAAAGGAACCAAGGCGGAGTATTCATCCCAGAGTAACTTGAGTCGCGTAAAATAGGCGGAGATGGAGAGATCACCTTGAGCAAACATAGTAATTTCTCTGTGCAAGAAGAAAATACGCGAACCGTCGATCTTGTGAAAACGCTCCTTGAGGTCCTCCCAAACAAGAGCAGTGCTGGACGCAAAAGCGATGCCGGCCGAAAGATCGGAACTCACGGCATTCAGAATCCAAGAAAGTGTAATAGCATTGCAATGATCCCAGAGAGGTTGAAGATTCACAGCAAAATCAGTGCGCTTACAAGAACCGTCAAGAAATCCAATCTTGTTTTTAGCAAGAAAGGCAATCCGGACAGAACGACTCCAAACAGAGTAATTCTCGATCCCAGTCAACGGTTGAGACACAAGGACGGCACCAGGAGCATCGGAAGGATGCAAATAGAGTGGATGATGATAATCGACGGTGACGGAGTCAGTCGTCGGAGTAGGAGCAGCGGCGGGAGGCATAGAATCAAGAAATAATCGAACAAAACAAAGGAAACCCTAGTAGAGGATCGGAAAAAATTGGGGAAAATGTAAAATGGATATCCAAAAAATGACCCAAACAGAAAGAGAAAATGGGCTCAAAAACGGAAAACCCAAAAAAGGCCTGAAACTGATACCATGTTGAAAATGAATTTTTCATTCATTGAATATATAATTACATTTACATCTGACTTATATATATACACATAAAACTCTGGTAACTAACTATCTAACTGAATACAACAGTATTAACAACTAACCAACTAACTACTTTTAACATTTAGCGATGTTTCTCGCCCGTTGTAGACCCATCCAACTAAAAATATGGTCAAATTAAAATAATAAAAGTAAAATTTATTATTTCTTTCGAATTATGACAATATTTTTAGGTCAGCTATGCTTCTAGTTTCTCCCATTGAACACACGTAAGATTCTTTCTCATCTGACTGTGTTGCTATACTAAGCTTAAGGATTTGGGCGTCCTAAGCTGCGTTGTGACCATACTTTCAAGGATTTCTTCACTTGGGAATTAGATGATAATAATATTTGTGGATCATAGATACTTGGTATGTTATGTAGTTCGTGTATATGTTCCTGTTTGTACTCCTATTTTGCTAGTCGAGTACTTGTTGATGGTTCTATTCGAGAACGATGGTTTTGCTCGTGTAAGTTATCGGCATTGGCACACAGTATTCTTTTTCTTCTATCTAAATTTAAGAAGGCTTTTTAATAAGACTCGTGTCAAGGTCCCGCCATTTCATTTTCTAATAAATATCTTTTCTTATCTTTGAAAAAAATAACTAAATTGTTTGAATGTGTAAACATAGAGGACTAAATGTGTTATTATATAAAATATTTTAACAACCACGCCACTCTTTTAACGGGTCAGTGGTCAAATTAAAATAAAACTAAAAGGTTGATGGTAACATTGAAGCATTTAAATGTTTGGTTATCAAATTGAATAATAGACTAAAGTTTAATGACTATTTCTGATTTTTTAGAAATTATTATAGTAATAAAAGTTTAATTATTTTATGATTTAGAAAATAAAAGAAATCTAGAAAAATAATATAAAATATATTTTTTTAAGTTTTTATTTTAAAAGGGAATAATAATTGTAGCGGTCCTTTTTCGTACCATTAAAAATTCTTTTTTAAATACGAGTGTATTAAAGTGATTTTAGGAAAGAAGTCGGCTATTATTTTATCCCCAAAAAGCGTCTCTTTGAATTTTGTTTAAAGACGAGAATATCTTTTAAAATATTTCTTTCTTTCTAAAATTATTGATAAAAAATTTAGAGTCGCCACCAGCCACTTGGATAAGGTAGGCCGGACACTAAAGAAAACCAAAGATTTAATTACTAAGGAAGGATTAGCACCCCCGTCACGCCCGAAAATCGGTACCAAAATATTTGTTGCTTTTAAAAAGATAGAAATTGTTAAAATTTGAATTAAATTTAATTAAGCGTTCTTGATTGAAATTTGACCTTGATTATATGGGTTTATTCAAATTATTGGGATCAAATTAATTAAACATTTAATTACTAAGGATGACGATACACCAGACCATAGACTAAACTGACATCGAATAAGGCTATATGTCGTGTTAGTTTAGAGTTCGGATCTCGTACGTCACATTTATGTATGATGCAAATAATTAAGCATTATGTAATGATCTTGTCAATTTTAATTGAAATTTCCCCCAGTCGGTAAGAATTAATCCAAATATCGAGTTAACATCCTTTGAGCTCGGACTGTTGCGATACAAATATCGGGACTAACAAATATCTTGGGTTCCATGATTTAAATTTAATTAATGCAAAACTAATTGGCCAAATGTATGATAATTAAAGAATGACAATCAAAGGCTTGAAAGTAAACGGACAAGGCTCACCCAAAGTCATAACCTAAAAAAGCCCCAAATTATGGAAGTTCCAATTAGTGATCTATTTATTAATTAAGTGATTTTAATATTTAATCCTAAATTAATTAGCCTAAAAATTCTAGAAACCCTAACAAATTATGGTAATTAATCTCGAATTTAATGTCACTCATGGAATTAATTTTATCCTAAAAGGTATTTAAGAAATGTTTGATTAATTTAATAAATTTAACATTCGCTCGAATGAACCAAGAGAAAATTTAAATTTACTAAGTTAATTCGAACTCTAATCTAACTAGGCTTCTAAAGAACTAATTCTAAATTAATTTAATTAATTCAAAAACCGTTCCCCTATAAAACGAGCACACGGTCTAGATTAATTAAATTAATTTTACCTAATTCTAGTTTAAAGCTAACCTAGCAACAACAAAAGAAAACACAAAACATATGTTAAAGATATTTAAATAAACCTATTACTTATATAAATAAATACTATACGTATACCCATATGTAAATATATGCACATATAAAGAATGTAAAACACATAACGTATATTGAAAGCCATATTTTTAGAATATAATATATATATGCAATTGTAATATATTTAAGAAAGACTATTTAATGAGCATGTGATGACGGCCTGGTGGTCAAAGCATGCTCACTTGCTCCACTCCTTTTCCCTTAGGTCCTGGGTTTAAGACCCCTTAGAAGCATAATTTTTATCTAAATTTTCCTCCTCCCCTCTAGGTAGAAGTAGAATAAGATTTTCAAAGAAAAAAAAGAAACAAAATTTTATACACCTTATAAAAACTATATATTACATACTTTATAAAAAAACTATATATTATATGAAAAACCCTATATTATGTACATATACTATATTATGCGAAAAACCTATTATATACATATTACAAAAACTTATATTACATATATGCGTATATTAAAACCGAATATTAGGTTATATTATAACATATGCATATTTTCACTAAAACCACATATCATAATATATATACATATACATGGAAGCCATATATTATATTCCATAATGTATCATGTAAAACTATATATTATGTACCATAATATAACAACACATTTGATTCAAACTAAATTTCAACATATGACCATATCACGAACGAACAACATTGCCTAAAATACGAATTAAACTAAAATTTACGGGAAATAAATATGCAAGATTTAAATTAAAGTGCATGAAGAATAAACAAAACATTGGAAAAGGGACTAATTTGAAATAAACAAAAAGGTTGGAAGCCAAATTGAAAGGGATGACAGTGACGAAATTAAAAAGCTTTTAAAAGCTCCAGGGACTTGTAAGAGGATTAAAAAAGGTGAAGTGGCTTAGGCCTGTAATTACCCATGAGGAGGGACCGATGCAGTGATTTGCCCATGTAGAAGGACCGCGGGTGTAATTATTTTAGGGCGGCGGTCCTTAAATGGTGATTTAACCATTTTAAAAAATAAAAGTACTACAAATACCACTATTCAAACCGACCTTAAACTCTCTTGGCCATTTTTTTTTCTCAAACGCTTAAAAGAATCATCTATTATCTCTCTGAAGCAAAACTTCCCATCTCACAATACGGTAGGAGCTCTGCCGCATAGGCCTACTTCGCTCTAAAAATCTCAAGCTACGAGTATCTACCTCCTTCGCTTGGTAGTCCGAATACGACGAGTTCAAGACCCTTCGCCTAAACTCTTTGAGCTTTAAGTATCTGTCTCATTTGCTTTAAAACTTGTGAGCATTGAGTAGCTGTCTCGTCCGCTCTAAAATTTGTGAGTTTTGAGTATCTGCCTCCTTTACTCCGAAGTCCTTATGTTGCGGGTCTTTCGATTTTGAAACCGGGAGACCCAGATTTAAAAAAAATCTTTTTGAAGGGATGGAATCATGGAATTGAGTTTTGAGAAAAATGTCCTTCTGGAAGGAATAAAATTGAGAAATTTGGGGTTTTGAGGAAAACAACTTTTGGAAGGATTGAATTGAGTTTTGAGGAAAATGTCTTTTTGGAAGGAAATAGAATTAAGAAATTTGGGTTTTGAGAAAAACAACCTTTTTGAAAGAGATAGAATTAAAAAAATTGGGTTTAGAGGAAAACAACCTTTTGAAAGGACTGAATTGAAAAATTAAGAAATTTGAGGTTTTTAAGAAAAACAACCTTTTGGAAGGCTTGTCTTTGGAAGTTGAAGAATCCTTTATTCTATGAGATCCACTTTTCCTCTCGTGAAGTGGTTGACCCTTTCTTTTGCCAATCTTCAAGTACCCCTTTAAAGTAAACAAAATGCAATAATGCTATGAGTTAGCATGTTCCTAATCGTAGGGATGTCTAGCTATCAATGATGTATGAGCATATTTCATGATGCTAAGATGAGGATGCAATGATGCATGGATTCAATTTGCTTGTGTTTTAGGGTCAACGACCATCATCTTAGGACTTCAACCACTCATTAACCTCATATCTTAACAAAACTTGCCCCTCAAACTTGTGTTGCTTACTCTTCGAGTTCAAGTGACCTCGGTCGTAATCAAAATCTTCCTCTCAACACTTTCTAGCTTTGTGTTATCTTTAATCCATTTCGGTTCAAACCCTTTCCATGTAGGAGTCTTGGTTGCCCCACAGATAATGATGCCCCCATCATGGCAATTTCCTTAGTCATCCTTTATCACATAGTGCCCCTTTAACTTTGGGCCTTGCTGATGCATTCGTCTTTAAAGTAATGTAGAGAAATATCTTCGCTTAAAATGTATCATGTTGCCGTCGTCATTCTAATGAAGAATGCCTTTTACTAAACATACAAAACCTTAAAATCAAACAATTAATGGAAAGAAAGAAAGAGAATATGATGCCCCATATATCAAATGCATGAGCGCTTTAGGTTCGACTTGAGCCTACAAAGACTCTGAATGTCTTGGGATATGTAAAGTTGTAAAACTCTTCCTATCGCCTGGTTCATCCTCATAATTATGGTACTTGATTGGTCCGCTCGATCACTATTCCTTCTAGTTCTCATCATCCTTCTCTATTAAAAAAACTATTTGAGCTTCCGACTTTTATTTGGCCCATGGAGTGCAGAACATGTCATTTTAAGATTTTTGAGTGGAAGTGGGTGCTTTAGATTACACTTAATATTGTGTCAATGTCCGCACGGATTCATCTTTGACGCTAGGGTATTGAACATGTGGAGCGTAGCTCCTTATTAGATTTGTTCTCTTCTCACGTTTTCATCAAATGTTTCGGGACTTATTCATTCATTAGTTTACTTCTCTCTTTTTTCCTAGGGGAATTCAACTCGTCACAGTCCTTTGTCCCGAGGATACTAGTGGAGCATACAACAATACCCTGAGTTACTCGGGGTAGTTAATTTTTTTTAAATTCCACACTCATATCCGAAAATGCCTATTACCAGGTCTCGAACATTGGAGTGCTTAATACCTATCATTTTTTTCAACATTTTTCTCTCATTTTTATTATATTTTTTGGACGCATTCAAGCGACTCTCCCTGGGCTTTCCTAAGAGGTTGTCTTATCAATGAACATCATTGAGGGAATATCAATTTCGCTTCTCGCGCTTTCTCGACCAGAGCAGATGGAGGGGAATCACACTTTATCGTTTCAACATTTGATTAGGACCCATGATACATCATGCATGTGATATCCGAGGACCTACGAGGGTAAGAAGGGATATATACATATATGATTTCAAGATCATTGTATGTTAAACAAATGTATTTTCATTATAAAGAAATTCCACAAACGTAACAAGTGCCCTTTACAAAAATACCGTTGCTATCTTCAGGCAAATGATAGCACCGTTGGTTCTATACATTACTTCAAAAGAAAACACAACATGCAAGAAACTTAAACACAAAAATTCCTAAAGAATAAAATCGAGAACCAAACCCCATAGATCGTGTTTTCATTCTTTCTTTTCAAAACTTCAAAAGGTCGTTCTCGATCAGAGCCTGAACCTTATTCTTCAACATGGTCACACATATGTCGTTCCCGGCGCATACAAAAAAGGTTGTTTTCTCACATAGCAAACTCCAACTTCAATATGCACATTACCATCAAACATAACAGAAAGTAACAAACATTAAATTCACATTATACTGATTTCAATCATATAACGAACACAGCCAACATAATTACTCACTAACTATTCCGGACGACGAATGCTAGTATGGTATAAGAAAGGTCGTGTCTGTTTCTGTAGAATATGTGCCTTAATAGCATATGAAAGTACCTATCTTTTACTATTTGCAACATTATTCACGAGATCATACAAGACGAACACTCGATCCCATTTCCCAACAGACTTCTCATAAAAATGTTGACAATACAAGGATTACTTAAAGATCATTTATTTGTATACAAAAATAGTACTTAAAGTGTAATAAACAACGGATGCACTTACCACATTCTCTATGCTCATCGTGTGTCAAAACTGCATCCACTTAGTGCAATACATGCCACAATCATCTATGTTCAACAACATATTTGTTTATACACCAAATGATTCGTTAGCATATGCAAATGGTTGTACGAATATAACACAAATGACTTTTTTTTAACATTTTTATACCCATTATCTCGATGTTTGACTTTAGCCACCATCACATGTAGATCGGTCAACGACCTTGATGGTGACCCAAACACTTGAACGAACTTTTCATTCGAAAAACACACATTTAACCTATTAATCTAGATGCAAAGACATATATAGATGTTTACATTATGTTTCACATCACTATTAAATGCCAAATAGTTTAAAGTTCACGATTATTACCAACTTCTTAACTATAGATACTTTTGCAGCATTGCCTCGCGTTGTCGGCAAGCTGTCTAGTATCTTCGCTTCACCAGAAGCAATATCCAAGACACAAATATACCAATGAGTTCCATTGTCATTGATTGTAATAAAGATATGCATAAAATATTTAACATATGCCCTTCAATAAACGATACCCAACATTACAACTTCGAAAAATATTTCAAACGCTTTATAAAACATGAATGTTAGTTCGTACGATTTTCCAGTCATTAAATTTCCCGTACACTTTGAATATGTCACGCCAATAGTGTACAACCTGTGCATCATCTTGTACCACTTCTTAAAGTTGATTATACAGTACACCCATACTTATTAAACACTTTTGCAATACTCTATATCTTCTTTCTTACTATACACTAAGTACGAACAATTATAAACTTACACTCAATGCGCAAGGTACATATCCTCTCCTCGCTTTACATTCCGAACTACAATCTTCAACAAATAGCGTCTACCCAAGAGCATCAATAACATACATTTCACACAAAACATTTCTCAACTATCGTAAGACATTTCAGTATAAGTTACTTTATTGCAAACGACAAAAAGTATTGTCCACTAACCATAGAACCAACCCAACTTCTTGGTCGTAATATATCTGCATCACTTACACTCACGTATGTATGCCCAAAATTTACGACGACTTTCCTGCACCCATAATTAAGAGTTCACACTATATTTTAACTTAAAGCTTTTTGTTTCATCGTTAAAGATTTCTTACCATTTGCGCAATAGCATATTACGAGTGGGTGAATCGAGTCAAAATATATTAGAGTCAAGCATGTTGGCTCGAGTGCTAGCTGAGTCAGTAGATGTGAGTAGAGCAGAAAGAGATCGAGCAAAGATGTTGAAGGAAGCAACCCTGAATACAGTTAAAGGTGAAAGCTACAACAAGGATTTAGATTCGTTGGTTAAAGCGGTTAATGAGTTGGAACTTAAAACAACTAGAAATGGAATGTAACACTCACTTTCATATACTATATGCAAGTTTCCTAATTGGTAATTAAGTAATTATTGATGCCTTAATATCAAGGTTGTTCTTTAGTACTTTGTCAGGGCATGGTATAAACATCAACATAGAAATGACACAAACTAAATCAGATCATACTTAACAAATTATATTATCAAAGTCCTAATTATTAATTAAGTAATTATTGATGCCTTAATATTAAGGTTGTTCTTTACTACTTTATTAGGGCCATGGGTAACTTCAATTTCGTGTTATGTCATTTAACCGTATATTCAATGTTTAGACCATTTATCACTTATGGTTTAGATGATAATAATAGAAAATATTTTAGAGAATGGAAAATAAAATAAAGTAGATGATTTTATCTTTATTATTGATGGATTGATAAGAATAAATTTGACTGCTAGTTAATAGAATTATTTAAGTGTTCATAATAATAAGATGCCGATGACAGTGATGATAAAGTAAAGAGGTCCTACTCCAAAGGAACTTTCCGACGAAGTCCTCAGAAAAGATTATCGGGGAGTGGTATAACAAGTTTGTCCTCAACGTTGATGTGCATGATCCGGTAATATAAGGTTTTTTTAAAATTAAATGGCATTTTAGTAATTATAATAAGGCTTTGCTTGGTAGAGAGGAAAGAAAATTAGAAAGATGAAAAATTGAAAGGGTAGAAAATTGAAAGGATGGAAAAATATGTTTTCTTTCCATTGGTGTGCTTGGTTGAGAGGATGGAAGATTGAAAGAAAAAATAAAATTCAAATATAATAATTTTACCATTATACCCTTATTCTTATATCTTTCTTATTTGTATTTTTATTGAATATCGTTTATTTAAAAACATTAAAAGAATCTTTTGATTTTTTAAAACACTATTAAAACAAATTAATAAAAAATATAGTTCAAGTACATATAAAAAATAATGCCCTGAATTAAATACATTCGAGTATTGAATAAACCTATTAAATAAAGTAGTATATATGAATGCATTAGAAAATAAATAAATAAAGTCGTGCTTACATATAATTGAAATAAATAATTATCAATGTAAAAAATTTCAAAACAGTGAGTTAAAATTTATTTAATAAAAAATATATGAATATTTATGTTGTAAAAGTTAAATATATAGATAAAATTAATTAATTCTGGTTTTCATCGTTGGAAAAAAAACCCTCAAAACTTCATGCCTCGGAAATTCTTCGTCGGCGGTGAGTGGAAACATGTATGTTTCTTCTTCTCTCCTGCTTTTTTTTTCAATTCAAAGTTTTGATGTATTGTTTTCTGATCCCAGATTATCAATTTTAATGTATTGTTTTCTGATCCCAGATTATCAATTTTGTAGTTTATTACATGTTTTATACATTATAATTAAATGTAATAATATTGTTGTAGAATGAGTCGCCAAAGAAGGTCAAGAAGATTGTTAGCACATTGAATGAAGCTGAAGTTCCTTGTCATGATGTTGTGGGTAAGTGATTTTGATAATTATTTCAATTTGATTTAGAATCATTACAAACTCTATCTATGTTGTGGCAGAGGTTGTTGTTGGCCCTCCATTTATTTCCCTTACCCTTGTGAAAAGTCTGTTGCGCTCCGATTTTCATGTTGCTGCTCAGAATTGCTGGGTTGGTGAGAAAGCACCAATTAGGTATATCATCTGCTTTATAGATCAAATATATGTAAAGTTTTTGTTTAGCAGTTAACTTTATTTTCTCTTTAAACAGCCCGGAGATGCTCGTTAAAATGGATATTCCATGGGTTATTCTTGGCGAAACTAAGCGAAGGGCTGTCTCAAAAGAGACTTATGAGGTGAGTGATATAATTAGCTTCTGTTTATTTCCTAATCTACTTGGGGAACTTATAGCCATGTTTGATGTTTTTGTCTCTTACTATTAGTATTGTTTCATGCCTTTATGACTATTCTTAATGTTTGTCTCTGCAGCGTGTGGGAGATAAGGTAGCGCATGCACTTTCTCAAGGCTTGAAAGTGATCGCTTGCGTTGGAGAGACTCTTCAACAGCGAGAATCAGGCTCTACCATGTCTGTACTTGCTGCACAAACCAAAGCAATTGCTGGTAATATAAAAACCAAACCACTTGTTTGTTTTCTAAGATATGGTTGAAGTTTATGATTGTGGTCTCTATACTTATTTATTTACCCACGTTTCGTTTCTTTTAAACTGCTGTTGCTCGTTTGCAGAGAAAATAACAAATTGGGACAATCTTGTTTTGGCTTATGAACCTGTTTGGGCCATTGGTACAGACAACGTTGCAACCCCTGCTCAGGCTCAGGAAGTAAGTTTGATTTTATGCTTATTAATATCATTCTAATGGATCCTTCACTTTTGCATTTCACCGGTTTTAATTAGCTTGCTTCTCCCATTAATGCCAAGTTATATTATACAACTGTTTTAGGGTAATCGATCAAAGCTTTTGTTTGCATCTAAGCCATTGCTTGTTAGTTCGCTCCTACAACAAATCATTCACTATTTAATTTTAGATATGAATGTGTCATTGTGTTATCCAGAGTCATTACGAATTCAGGAAATGGCTTAGTGAAAATGTCGGTGCTGCTGTTGCTGCATCAACTAGAATTATATATGGAGGTATTTTTCTTTATTGCTTTGTTTGGTTGAGAGAAAAGCGAAAAGAAAATATAATTGGAGCGTGAGAGGGAAGAGAAAGAGAGGGTGGTCAATTTCATCATGTGTAAAAACAAATCATTTCAATTTGAAATGAGAAGAGGAGAGAAAATGTGAGACAAATATAAAGCTCAAAATTACGTAACTTTTAAAATTGCATTTCATTTATCCTCTTATTTCTCAACTTTATCAAGTAATACAAAATTTAATTTCCGATTCTTGCATTAAACGCATCCCGTAAATCGGATTGAATCTGATTTTGCATCCATTGTAAATTAATGTAGGTTTCGTAAATGGAGCAACCTGCCATGAATTTGCTAGACAGCCCGATGTGGATGGCTTTTTGGTTGGTGAAGCTTCTATGAAGGTTAGTAACTTTTTTTCTTGCTTTGTTTGTGTCATTGATTATTCTTTTGGACACCTTTTCTTCAACTTGTTCTCTATTATGGTCACCATCACTTTTTGTGTTTTGTTTTTCCTCCATCAGCCCGAGTTTATCGATATCATCAAGTCCGCAACCGTGAAAAAGAATTGAAGTTTGCAGCCCGAAATCATGGTTTAAAAACATAAACAACCTTCTAAAGGAATGTTTAATTTTGTAGTTGTGGCCTTTCTTTAGAACCTAGTATCACAATTTTCATGGTGTAAATAAGCCAAATTAGACCTTGTTTATGTTGGTTTGAGACTTATGATAGTTTTTTATATTGGCCTTTCAGTGGATTTGTGTTTTACAAGTTCATGAGATTTCTAACCATTCTTAATATGTTGGCATCGAAGTGGGCTATCCTATAATTTAGTCGAAGCTTATGCGTACGTGGTTCGACAAGGGATGAATTATGAGTGTGGAGCAAATGTAGAGGGTACATCTCATATTCTTCGGGACTGTTGGAAAGCTTAAACTCTACATCTTAAACTATAAATCTTAAATTTTAAACCTTATGACCTAAAAATAGCTTAATAGGTGTTCAACCTATAGTAACCGGCTAATCCTAGGAAACTCCTAATCTCGGTCACGGACTTAGGCTGTTTCCACTCAACAATAGCCTCAATCTTCGATGGATCAACTCGGATACCTTCGGCCGAAACAACATGGCCAAGAAATACAACCTCTCGAATCCAGAACTCACACTTACTAAGCTTCGCATACAACTGATTGCTCAACAATCTATGTAAAACAAATCTCAAGTGCTCATCATGCTCTTCTTCTGTCTTCGAGTACACAAGTATATCATCAATGAAAACAACTACAAAACGGTCTAGATAGTCTCTAAAAATTCTGTTCATCATGTCTATGAATGCTGCAGGTGCATTCGTGAGCCCAAATGGCATCACCAGAAACTCATAGTGACCATATCTAGTCCTAAAAGCTGTCTTCGGAACATCACACTCTTTCACCTTCAACTGATAGTACCCGGATCTCAAATCTATCTTCGAGAACACTGAGGCACCTCTCAACTGATCAAACAAATCATCTATACGAGGCAACATATACTTGTTCTTCACAGTCAACTGATTCAACTGTCTATAGTCAATACACATGCGCATGCTACCATCTTTCTTTTTCACAAACAACACGGGAGCACCCCAAGGAGAACTACTAGGCCTAATGAAACCACGGTCTAATAATTCTTGCAACTAACTCTTCAATTCCTTCAACTCTTTCGGAGCCATACGATACGGAGCTATCGAAACTGGACTAGACCCTGAAACTGTCTCAATCACAAACTCAACATCTCTGTCAGGAGGCAAACCCGGCAACTCTTCAGGAAACACATCTGGAAAGTCACACACTGTTCTGATATCTTTCGATCTAGCTTCACTCATATTCGGATTCATAACATAAGCTAAATAAGCCCCACATCCAGAGTCCATCAACCTATGAGCCTCTAAAGCTGACACCACATTAGACAAGAACTTAATGTTCTCGCCTACTACTACTACTTCGTAGTCATCAGAAAGCTTCAAAGAAATTCTCTTTGTCTCAAAATCCACACTAGCCCGATGCTCAACCAACCAGTCCATACCCAATATAATATCAAAACCATAGAAGGGAAGTTCCATCATATCAACTGAGAAGACATGGCCCTGAATCTTCAGTGGACACCTCCTATACATACGTCTAACCACAATTGTCTCACCAAAAGAACTAGTAACATGCATACCTACATCTAAGATCTCAACAGGGATATCTAACTTCTGTGCATGCTCACTCAAAATGTAGGAATACGTAGAACCCGAATCGACCAAAGAAAGCAAAGACATAGACTGTAACTCGAAATTACCTGCTGTCACATCAGTGTCGTTCTCGGCCTCTCTCTGAGCATAGACTCTCGCTGGTCCTCCCGCCTCTGGCTGCACAGCCACAACATGAGCAAGATTCCCCTGAGCATCTACCCTAGGTGCATCAGCCATAGGCTGGAAGTAGCCACGACCGCGCCCACGGCCTCTCTGAAAATCATTCGCTCTCGCAGGAGCCTGAGCAATGTTCGGTGCCTGAGCCGCCTGATGCGGACAATCCCTCCTAAAGTGGTCCCTCGAACCACAGTTCCAACAAGCATGGAAATTACCCCAACACTCACCAGCGTGCTGTCTCCCACAACGGGTACACTCGGGCAAACACCCTCCTCCTCTATGGCCCTGATGGCCCCTACCATGGTGACCACCGCCACGTCTATGGTCAAACTGATGTCCGCCACCTCTGTGCCTCTTGGCATCTCTACCATCAAAGTGGTTATGCCTCTTACCAGAACTAGAACCACCATATCGTTTGGCCGAACCCAAACTATGCTCTAAGTCCTTGCCCTCGCGACCAACACATCAAAGTCTGAGTAGTCAGAAGCCAACGTGTACCTCTTGACCTCTTCATTCAATCCGTAGCGGAATCGGTTACAGCGTTCCACTTCAGTAGGAACCAACTCTGGAGCATACTGACTCAAGTGAACAAAGCGGATCTCATAATCAGTCAAAGAAGCCTCTCCCTAAGTAAGGGCCATAAACTCTCGCTTTTTCTCATCTAGGTACCTCGGTCCCAAGTACCTCTTCCTGAAAGTGGACTCAAAGAAATCCCAGTCAATCTCTGTCTGTGGAACCCCGGTAGTAATGGTGACCCACCAGGTGTAGGCGTCACCCTGAAGCAACGAGATCACACAACCCAATCTACGTGCGCCCGCACAACCCATCTGAGCCAAGATACGAACTGTCTTCTCCAACCATAACTCCGACCTCTCCGGAGTAGATCCTCTAAACTCTTCGGCCCCCAAGCTACGGAGCCTCTCCAAAGGTAGACTGGCATCGTCACACCTAGGCTGAGCTGCAGCCTGAGCTCCCGCAACTGCGGCCTGAAATGCTCCCGCTATCGCTTGCACTAGCGGAGTCATATCAATTCCAGCTGGACCTTGGCCACCTTGGCCACCTTGAGGTCCATCTCCTCCGGCTCCATCCTCGCCCCCAACTCCAGGTGGAGGAGGTGGTGGTGGTGGAGGTGGTGGAGGAGCGTCAACTCCCGCGGCCACCGGCCCTTCTAGGTGAGCCTCCACACCAACTGTCGGCTCAACATGAGCCGCAACCCGTGGTTCCTGACGAACCACCCTCGGCCTACCTCTCGATCTAGACATCACTCTCACAGATATCAACTACAACCACAACAACAAAACATACAAGCTGGGTTAGCAAGGCAAGGCTTCCAAGTGTTCAAGTACGTTCTCTCACTTAAAAATTATTTTTCCAATGTAATAATAGCAATGGGACTCTTACACACATGCTTTGGAATAAAACAATCAACATACTTGTCACACAAGTAATCATTCTTGCAAAGCAAGCAAACACCGTGCAAATCAATTCAAAACTTAAACTTACCTCACTTACCTGCCCAAGGTCTCGGTAACCTTAGGCTCTGATACCAACAAGTGTAACCCCCTCGTCTCGGTCTGGACGGATGACCGGTCCGAGTGGGCCACACGGGGAAAACCGAAGCGAAACCCGTTAAGGTTCCCCCTCGGTTAACGACCCTATTTTTTTCATCTTAAAAGTCAAAAGACCATTTTGCCCTTAATGAAGGGAGACATTTACAAGGGTGGAAATCCATGACTATTGGGTTTAAATCAAAATAGGCCCAACACAATTTATTTTGAAAGCTAAACCCGAACATTATTTTATTTATAGAACCGAGCCCAAAATAATATTAAAATATTATTTTCATCTAACCCCTAAACCCGGGTGTTACAAATAACTTCTAGGTTGCCTTAGAAGTTCAATGATTTTCACGTTTCCTTGCCTGGTGACAAGCAGTGCACTAAATCTACTCCACACTCAGTTCACAGGTATTATCCTACCATTATACTTCCAACTCTCATTTGAGTTACATCAATAATTTAACTGTTCTAAAAGAACCTAAAAATTTTAAGGAGGCATGTTAAATATGATGAATGAAAAAAAAGCCATGGCTAATGAAATTCTAGCTTTAGAAAATAACAACACTTGGACCTTTGTAGATCTTCCTTTAGAAAAATAGACCGTAGGATGTAAGTAGGTTTTTAAAACCAAACTTAAGTCAGATGGTAGCCTAGTAAGATATAAGACTCGTTTAGTTGCTAAGAGATATACTCAACAGAATGAAATTGATTTCCTAAAAACTTTTTTTCCATGTAGCAAAACTCACTACTATCAGAACCTTGGTTGCTATAGCTGCCTCTAGGAATTGGAGTTTGCACCAACTTATATTAATAATACTTTTCTACATGGTTGTCTTCGTGAAAAAGTCTATATGACTCTTCCACCCGGTCTTGTTCCTCCAAGTTTTAAACTAATTTGTAAGTTAAATAAGAGTTTGTATGGTTTGAAACAAGCTAGTAGGCAATTGGATGAGAGAATCACCACTGCCTCACTTAGCCAAGGTTTCAAATAGTCCACTGTTGATTCATCTTTGTTCACTAAAAGAATTGATTCTACTTTTATTGCTTTGGTTGTCTATGTTGATGACATAATTCTTGCTAGTCATAATATGATTGCAGTTAACAAAAAACAAAGCATGAAGAAGAAAATGATTTCAAATGCCACTCGAATCTTTTGTTTATCCAGCGCCAAAAATAAAATGTTGAGTATTAACTTGAGGAAAATATTTTCTAGGAGAATTCCTTTTTCAGCTAAGAGACAAACAAGATCTACCGCGGCTTTTGAACAAAGAGAAGTCCACCTATTTTTTCTAAATAATAAAAAGGAAAAAGGCACTGAAGAGACCAAAAGGAAAACTTTTTTTTCTTTTGAGTTTCGATTTCCTTTATACAATCTATCTAAAGAAAAAGGAATAATGTCTGCAAGGCTGCCATTACAAAGCTCCTGAATTGAACACAAAGCTAAGCTAAGCTAAGTTACTTTCAACTTTGAAAAAGAACCCATTTTTTCATCAACTTCAAAGCAAAGAAGAAAGTGAGAAAAACAACGCAAACAAAACCCTTAACTTGGAACATGAAATGCCGAGAGAGAAGAAAGGAATTGTCTTTTTCCTTGAACGTATTTTCTCGGGAACCCAAAGAAGATTAAAATGAAAAGTAGAGCTTACCAATACTAAGCTTTGTACAAGGAAGGGAGAAATGCCGAAATGGATTAAATTCAAAACGTTGTTAAAAAAAGAGAATAGGCATTGGGAATGAACTTTTTGAGATTTATAGAGTGTTAAGGTTTCTTTGCGTGGATAATTTTCTTGGGATTGATTTATGTGTTTTCGGTAGCTGGGAGCAGTTTCTTTTCAACAGTGGGAAAAAAGAAGAAATTGTGTGCTATATTTGCATAAAACCTAAAAACTCTATAAATTAATACTCTTTAAATTAATAAATTCTATTAAATAATAAAAATTTTCGGTACCGACTTGGACTAATATAAAAAATCATCAAATTCTATAAGATAATAATATAATAATTTTTTGAAGATCCCCTTTATAAATATAAAGGTCTCATCAAAATTATAAATTAATAATTCATAAATATTACAATTACTACTTTGGTAACATGCATTAATCTAGTTAGATATAAATAAATTGATACATGAATATATTTAATAACATATACATGAATCTACTTATTTTTAATTAATTGGAATATTATGTAAAATTTACAATTTATTTGCACACTCTTTATCAAAGTTATATTTGTTGAATTGAAAACTTTTCTTTTAATTAATAAATTAATAATTTATCGATATATTAATATCTCTCTAAATTAATAAAATTTCATTGTCTCAAGAGTATTAATTTATAGAGGTTTTACTGTATTAGGCTTATTTATTTAAATATATTTAAATTTAAAAAAATTACGAAAATAATATTACTTTTTAAAATGAAACTCACTTCTAACATACAGGCAAAAACCTTTTTTTAGCTATTTCTAGTTTTAATTATTTTCATTGTAGTTTTAAAGGGGTGTTTTTACTTAAATACCATCATTTTTAAATTTATTTGACGATTGTAATACAAACTTGCCAAACTAGTGTGTGACGAATTTCAAATTAAAATATTTAAATTAATTATAGGCCTATTTAAATAATATTATCCCAAAACAAAAATACAAAACCATCCTTTTATTTATTTAATTTGGTAATTCTAGGAAACGACTCCTAATTTAAGGCTAAATACAAGCTAATCTGATGACCGGGTAAACATTTTGTACATTGTTTGTTATAAATCATGTACATAATTTGTTAACATTTTGTAAGAGAAATTTTTTTTTACCGAATGCATTATAAAAAGTTACAAAGACCAACATGACTCATACTCTTATAAGAAATTACTTTCTTACAAGTTGTGTAAGGATTTTTGTATATATGTACCAAACTTGTTACGAAAATGTAATTACTTTCTTACAACTTTGTAAGACAATAAGGTTTGTACCGGATTTGTTACCAAAGGCTTCCAAAGACCAAAAAGAGTCATCGTCTTGTAAGGAATATTGTACATACCTTATTTGTTACAAATGTACTTAATTTCTTACAAATTATGTAAGAATTTAAGTATGTACCGAACTTGTTACCAAAATGTTACTTTATTGCAAAACATCTCTCAACTATCGTAAGACATTTCAGTATAAGTTACTTTATTGCAAATGACAAAAAGTATTGTCTACTGACCATAGAACCAACCCAACTTCCTGATTGTAATATATCTGTATCACTTACACTCACGTATATATGCCAAAATGTAATTACTTTTTTACAACTTTGTAAGAAAATAAGGTTTGTACCGGATTTGTTACCAAATATTTCCAAAGACCAAAAAAGCTCATCGTCTTGTAAGGAATATTATACCTACCTTATTTGTTACAAATGTATTTAATTTCTTACAAGTTATGTAAGGATTTAAGTATGTACCGAACTTGTTACCAAAATGTTACTTTATTGCAAAACATCTCTCAACTATTGTAAAACATTTCAGTATAAGTTTCTTTATTGCAAATGACAAAAAGTATTGTCTACTGACCATAGAACCAACCCAACTTCTTGATCGTAATGTATCTGTATCACTTACACTTACGTATGTATGCTTAAAATCTACGATGACTTCCCTGCACCAATAAATAAATGTTCACACTATATTTTAACTTAAAAATTTATTACCATTCGAGTACATATAATTGAAATAAATACATTCGAGTATTGAATAAACCTATTAAATAAAGAATTATATATGAATGCATTAGAAAATAAATAAATAAAGTCGCGTTTACATATAATTGAAATAAATAATTATCAATGTAAAATTTTTCAAAACGGTGAGTTCAAATTTATTTAATAAAAATATATGATTATTTATGTTGTAAAAGTCAAATACATAGATAAAATTAATTAGTTCTGGTTTTCATCGTTGGAAAAAAACCCTCAAAACTTCATGGCTCGGAAATTCTTCGTCGGCGGTGAGTGGAAACATGTATGTTTCTTCTTCTCTCCTGCTTTTTTTTTTTTCAATTCAAAGTTTTGATGTATTGTTTTTTGATCCCAGATTATCAATTTTAATGTATTGTTTTCTGATCCCAGATTATCAATTTTGTAGTTTATTACATGTTTTATACATTATAATTAAATGTAATAATATTGTTGTAGAATGAGTCGCCAAAGAAGGTCAAGAAGATTGTTAGCACATTGAATGAAGCTGAAGTTCCTTGTCATGATGTTGTGGGTAAGTGATTTTGATAATTATTTCAATTTGATTTAGAATCATTACAAACTCTATCTATGTTGTGGCAGAGGTTGTTGTTGGCCCTCCATTTATTTCCCTTACCCTTGTGAAAAGTCTGTTGCGCTCCGATTTTCATGTTGCTGCTCGGAATTGCTGGGTTGGTGAGAAAGCACCAATTAGGTATATCATCTGCTTTATAGATCAAATATATGTAAAGTTTTTGTTTAGCAGTTAACTTTATTTTCTCTTTAAACAGCCCGGAGATGCTCGTTAAAATGGATATTCCATGGGTTATTCTTGGCGAAACTAAGCGAAGGGCTGTCTCAAAAGAGACTTATGAGGTGAGTGATATAATTAGCTTCTGTTTATTTCCTAATCTACTTGGGGAACTTATAGCCATGTTTGATGTTTTTGTCTCTTACTATTAGTATTGTTTCATGCCTTTATGACTATTCTTAATGTTTGTCTCTGCAGCGTGTGGGAGATAAGGTAGCGCATGCACTTTCTCAAGGCTTGAAAGTGATCGCTTGCGTTGGAGAGACTCTTCAACAGCGACAATCAGGCTCTACCATGTCTGTACTTGCTGCACAAACCAAAGCAATTGCTGGTACTTACTTTTAAAATATAAAAACCAAACCACTTGTTTGTTTTCTAAGATATGGTACCGTAGGTGTAATTGAAGCTTATGATTGTGGTCTCTATAGTTATTTATTTACCCACCGTTTCGTTTCTTTTAAACTGCTGTTGCTCGTTTGCAGAGAAAATAACAAATTGGGACAATGTTGTTTTGGCTTATGAACCTGTTTGGGCCATTGGTACAGACAAGGTTGCAACCCCTGCTCTGGCTCAGGAAGTAAGTTTGATTTTATGCTTATTAATATCATTCTAATGGATCCTTCACTTTTGCATTTCACCGGTTTTAATTAGCTTGCTTCTCCCATTAATGCCAAGTTATATTATACAACTATTTTAGGGCAATCGATCAAAGCTTTTGTTTGCATCTAAGCCATTGCTTGTTAGTTTGCTCCTACAACAAATCATTCACTATTTAATTTTAGATATGAATGTGTCATTGTGTTATTCAGAGTCATTGCGAATTCAGGAAATGGCTTAGCGAAAATGTCGGTGCTGCTGTTGCTACATCAACTAGAATTATATATGGAGGTATTTTTTTTTATTGCTTTGTTTGGTTTAAAGGAAAGCGGAAAAAAAATATAATTGGAGCGTGCTTGGTAACAAAGAAAAGTGAGAGGGAAGAGAGAGAGAGGGTGATCAATTTCATCATCATGTGTAAAAACAAATCATTTCAATTTGAAATGAAAAGAGGAGAGAAGATGTGAGACAAATGCAAGTTAGCTCAAAATTATGTAATTTTCAAAACTGAATTTATCCCTCTCATTTTTCAACTCTATTAAGCAATTTAAAACTTAATTTCCGATTCTTGCATTAAACACATCCCGTAAACCGGATTGAATCTGATTTTGCATCCATTACAAATTAATGTAGGTTTCGTAAATGGAGCAACCTGCCAGGAATTTGCTGAACAGCCCGATGTGGATGGCTTTTTGGTTGGTGAAGCTTCTATGAAGGTTAGTAACTTTCTTTCTTACTTTGTTTGTGCCATTGATGATTCATTTAGACGCCTTTTCTTCAACTTGTTCTCTATTATAGTTACCATCATTTTTTGTGTTTTGCTTTTCCTCCATCAGCCCGAGTTTATCGATATCATCAAGTCCGCAACCGTGAAAAAGAATTGAAGTTCGCAGATCGGAATCATGGTTTAAAAACATAAACAACCTTCTAGGGAATGTTTAATTTTGTAGTTGTCCTTTCTTTAGAACCTGGTATCACAATTTTCATGGTGTGTAAATAAGCCAAAATGGAACTTACTTATGATAGTTTTTCATGTTGGCCTTTCAGTGGATTTGTGTTTTACAAGCTCGTGATATTTTTAACCATTTTTAATATGTTGGCATCGAAGTGGGCTATCCTATAATTTAGTTGAAGCTTATACGTACGTGGTTCGACAAGGGATGAATTATGAGTGTCGATCAAATGTCGAGGATACATCTCATATTCTTCGGGACTGTTGGAAAGCCTAAACTCTAAATTTTCAACTCTAAATCTTAAATTTTAAACCTTACCACCTAAAAATAGCTTAATAAGTGTTCAACCTATACATTTTTTTTAGTATGGTGCCTAACATTTTCTTTGGGTCACTTTGGTGTCTAACGTTTCATTCCGTAACTCAATTTGATGTCTATCTTAAAATTTTTTTGTTATCTATTAAAAACGCAACATGTGGCGTATTTCGGTAATTTTTTGTTTAATTTTTTAAATATCAGAGAATCTTTAATTTTATAAAAAAAAGGGAAAGTACACAGACGGTCACTGAACTTTGGTAAAAAAAAACAAAATGGTAACCAAACTTTTAAAAATCACAAAATGACAATTAAACTTTATGTTTTATAACAAAATGGTAACTAGACGTTAAATCATGTTAAGTGATTGTTATAAAATTTGGTGTAATAACACATTTAGTCCTTTATATTTACACATTCAATCAATTTAGTCATAATTCGAAACAATTTACTAAATTTAGTCCTCGTTATATACACATTCTTTCAATTTGGTCCTTAAAGCAAAATTCCAAAGTATGGTAACATGATAAATAATTAAAATTAAATTTTTATAGGAACTCGAAAGCTCGAATCGAATCAAAAAAATTTCAAATAAAATTTGAGTTGTAAAATATGACGCGTCAACTCGAATAACTAAAATTTTTTTGACTCGACTCGATCGAACGCTCACCTCTATCTTAAGATATGACGCATCAACTCAAATAACTCGAAATATTCGAATATTTTAAATCATTTTTTTCTTTTAAATCGAATATTTTTTAAAATAAAATATTTAATATTTTCATATTTAAATCACATCGATTATTTAATAACAACTTTAAATTCTATTTAATTTAAAAATATTCGATTTAAAAGAAAAAAAATGATTTAAAATATTCGAATATTTAAATGTGGTCTAGAAAATACCATTTTCATCATATTGAATTACCCCAGACCCATTCAAAGGCCTGCACTTCCCTCCCATTAATATCTTCTTCCTCCATACTTCTCCTTTCATCATTTCACTTACCCATCTCTTCGCCTTCTGCCACTGCCTACCTGCCTCTCCTCCGTCACTCGACTTGTGCTGCCGACATTACCCACCCTTTTTCTCAAGTATTTCAAGTACGTCCGCCGCCCCTCTTTCCTCTCACTTCCTCCAGACGGTTCCTCTTTTCCTTCACCATCTCCGCAACTGCTCTTGACTATTGTTTTGTCCGATTTTATGTCGAGGCTTTCATCATTTCCATGGGGAAACTTGTTGTGCTTACCGAATACGGTGGAAACCATTGACCCAACCTTTTTCCTAAAACTCTTTCTACCCTTTTCGACATCATTCTGTTGGTTTTCTCTCTGGTTTCTGCATAGCCTTCACCAAACTGCTGAAAACATCTGAGAAATGGCAGCCCCGGTTTTGTCTTCAACTTGTGTCATCTTCTTTGTTATTTTTGATGGATTTTAATTTTAAGCAGCGGTATTTAAAGAGTTTGAGTTTGGAGGAAAGATTTACACGGCCCACTCTAAAAACTGTTGCATATCATCACGCCTTTTTGGATAGATATATGCCAAAAGATATAATCCATAATTAAACACAGAAGATTAATAAATTAAGAGAGCAGTGCAATACTGTGGTTATATTTTACAACTCCTAAACCCTCACACCCCTTTATTCTCGTTAGTTTCTTTCTATCCAACAAATATTTTTTGAAAAATCAGATAATGCAATCTTTTAATTATTGGATGAGTCAAGTTCTTCAAATTTTAAAGTTACAAGAATTTAGTGAATTGTTTTGAATTAAGACTAAATTGATTGAATGTATAAATAAATATAAAGGACTAAATGTGTTATTATACCAAATTTTATAACAGTCACTTAACGGGTTTAACGTCTAGTTATCATTTTGTTATAAAACATAAAGTTTAATTGCCATTTTGTGATTTTTGAAAGTTTGATTACCATTTTGTTTTTTTTTTACCAAAGTTCAGTGACCGTCTGTGTACTTTACCCTAAAAAAATCTCAAAATCTTTAATTTTTCTAAAACCCAAAATTTAATCATAAATCTTTAAATTCCTGTCATTCCACTACCGATTCAACCACCCTTGCCTTCGTCGGCCCCCGCAATCGAAAGTCACATGATTTTGTCGTCGAAAATCGGTGAATAAACCGTCGATTGCTCTGTCGATGAACATCCAAAAATGAAGAAAAAAAAGACCGGCTGGGCTTTAAATCGACAGTTAGAGGGTAGTGGATGTTGAACGATGAGGTACCTAACGCTTGGGTGGTGAAAGGTGAACCGCCGGCGTGTGGAGGATGTCGGACGACGAGGGAGATGTGATTTGAGAGTTTGATTAAAAAAAATTAAAACTTTGGGTTTTTCAAGAAGTTTATATTTTTAAAAAAATTCAGAAATTAAATAAATAGATAAAAATAGGCCACGTGACATATTTTTATTAGATAATGGAAAATTTTAACGGCATACACCAAATTGAGTTACGGGATGAAGAATTAAGCACCAAAGTGGCCCAAAAAAACGCCAGGCACCAAACTAGAAAAAATATATAGAGTATACACTTTTTTTAATTATTAAACCCCTACAAATTAACATATGTCATGTACCATGTGGCGAGTTCCTAAAGTAAAAATTTTCAGGAGTGTAAATAAATTAAAAGAACTTGAAATGCCAATATGATAGATACAATTTTATTACTAAAATATCAGTTAAACCTAAGAATTTTCAACAAATTTTTAAATCAATTAATTTTGATTTGTTATTATAAAATAATTTTTAAAATTTAATTATAACTATTTTATAATATATAAACAAATGAATCCAGGTCAACGCGTAATTGATTTATCAAGATATTGGAATAGTGTAAACAAGTAAAGTTTCTAATACAAAAATCTTTTTCCTTAGTGTCTTTTCGAAAATACTAGATCTCGAAGGTGTAATAAAATAAAAATAAATATTTATATAAAATAAGATATTTTGAATGGAATTCTTTTCCTTTTTGACTTTGTAACGCTTTAGAATATTGAATCCCACGAAATCAAAGAAAATATTATTGGATTATTGCCACCATCCCTCCACATAAAAACCAAATAAATAAATGTCCTTTGGTTCATCATTTTGTTTGACTTTCAGTTCTTGCAAAGATTCTCTTCATTTGAGGCTTCAAATTTCTCTGATGTTGACACACATTTTTAGCCTTCCAATTTGATAATCAAATGAGTTATTTAGAAGAAAAATATTTTTTTTCCGAGATTTATTTAGAAAAATAGCTCACATTCAAGATTATGTAGAAAAATATTACTTTTCACTTCATGTAGGATAAAATTTGTGTTAAGTCAAAAGAGAGTTTTAAATTTATGTTTAACTAAATGTAAGTTCCTCGTTAAGTATGTATGTGAAAATACCAAATACTTTTTACACAAAAATCTTTTTTTTTTTGACTAAATGCGAGTTCGAAACTCGCTTTTAGCAGCTAAACGCAAGTTTACTTTACATTGACCGAAAGTAAATTATGTTCCTCTTCCAATTTACTTCTTCTTTTTTACACAATATTACTTTTATGAGAATTATTTAAAAAAACAACTCACATTAAGAATTATGTTCTTCTTCCAATTTTGGTTCTTATTTTTACACAATATTATTTTTATGAGATTTATTTAGAAAAACAACTCTTGTTAAAGATTATGTTCCTCTTCCAATTTTGCTTCTTTCTAGTAATATCTCTTTTGATCAGTTCCTAACTTTTTCTATTACATTTTATCGGTTTTAGTTTAGGGGTTTGGATATAATTAGAGTTTATAGTTTAAAACCTAAATCTATAATAATTACCCTAAAACTTAAACACTAACCATCAAACTCTAAATTTTAACCATAAACCCTAAATTCAAAACTCCTATACCTAAAGCCTTACAATTTGAACCATAAATTAATTTCTAAACCTCAATTCTAAGTCACTTGTAAAAACTAAAAGTTTTCATTACCCGTGTATGGCATACTTTCCCATAAAAAAACATAATACTTTTAGAGTTATTATTATATGTATTGAAAGTAAGGGAAAAATACTTACAAGCTTACATAATTTCACTTTACAAATTAAGATTTAAATCTTTAATCTAAAACATAAATACTAACATGTAACCCCTAAACACTAAATTATAACTATAAACTTTAAATTTTAAAATCTAATCCTTACAACTTAAGTCCCTAAACTATAAATTAGACTCACTTGTAAAACCAAAATTTTCACCATCAGTGCATGTAATATTTTTCCTTTTCTTAATGGTACTAGTGATCTGAATCGATACATAACGATAATTGTAACATGATATTTAAATCATATCATATTAAAGTAATGGAACCAAAATTTTAAATTAAATATAATGCATGGATTTAAAAGCACAATTTGACTAATATATATATATATATAACACTTTTAGGAACAATATATACAACATTTTTAGGAATTAAGTTGTTGCAAACCCTTTTCTCCTATTGTTAGTAGTTGGTGATCTAACTAAAAATCCACACTTTTTCAAAGTTGACCTTCTAAATATTTATTTAATTATTATATCAGGATAATTCTACAGTGAATGATATATACCGCAATGAACCACTATTCATATGTACCGTAATGCACCATTAACTATTTTAATTAATTTTGAAATCCTAAGGACCAAAAGTATTATTATCTCCTTTAGAATAAAATCTTAAAAAATCATTTTTATATTATTTTTAAGATTTTCTTTTATTTTTTAATTCATAAAATAAAATTAAACTTTTATTACTATAATAATTTTCACATTCACTTTCATTTAAGGGTAAAGTTCACAAATGATCACTAAACTTTGATCAATTATTCAATTCCATGATCCTAGATTCTCAACCCTAATTACTAAATTCATAAACCAAAACACATGTATCTAACCTACGAGCCAAAACACTATTGCTTGACTGTTCGAAATATGTTTTCGAAACTAAATTATCATGCATCTAACCTACTAGCCAACTTATCATCGTTTAGTAACGTCCAAATTCTAAACACGCATGTTAAGGTTAAAGTTTCAATGGCCAATGTTAGGGATAGTTTCTATTAGTATTAGTATTTAACCTAATCTATTAGTATTTAACATAGAGAAATTAAAATAAAAACGTGGTGTTAATTTTGAGTTTAGATTAGGATTTGAGAAATTAGAGCTAGGGTTTAAGAATTTAGGAGATTAAGGTATTTCAATTCAAATTTTAACATTAATTTAAAAAATAATTTATTGCACGTTGAGTCCTTGAAATTTTTTAATATTTAATTAAGTCATTAAAAATTTATAATGTTTAGTGTTGAAAATGAATTTTTCATTCATTGAATATATAATTACATTTACATCTGACTTATATATATACACACAAAACTCTGGTAACTAACTATCTAACTGAATACAACAGTATTAACAACTAACCAACTAACTACTTTTAACACTCCCCCTCAAGTTGGAGGGTTAAAAATGTTTTTAACTCCCAACTTGGAAACAAGATGTTCATGTTGTTGTAGACCAAGTGATTTAGTCATTATGTCTGCAACTTGATTTGCTGAAGCCACATGCTCTGTTTGTATCAGCCCTTCTTTGATCTTTTCTCGCACAAAGTGGCAATCAACCTCAATATGCTTTGTACGCTCATGATACACCGGATTTGCTGCAATTTGAATGGCTGCCTTATTATCACAATACAACTTGATCGGCTTCAATTCTGTCAAACCCAATTCTTGAAGAAGTCTTCTTAACCAAATTAATTCAGCTGTTGTCATCGCCATACTTCGGTATTCAGCTTCAGCTGAAGATCTTGCAATAGTATTCTGCTTCTTTGACTTCCAAGAGACTAATGCTTCTCCAATTTTAATACAAAAACCAGTAATCGACTTTCTGGACATTGGACAAGATGCCCAGTCTGCATCACAGAAAGCTTGTATCTGATAATCTGAATTTGAAGGAAAGAACAAACCCCTACCAGGTTCTTTCTTAACATACTTCACTATTTGCAAAGCTGCATCCATATGTGACTGTTTAGGCTGATGCATAAACTGACTGAGATGATGTACAAAATATGTAATATCCGGTCTTGTATGTGTCAAATAGATTAATCTTCCAATTAATCTCTGAAAACATGACTTATCTTCCAACAAACTGTCTTGAGCGCTCTATTGAACCCCTTCATCATACTCAGCAGTTGTCATCTTAAAGTTCTGTTCAAGAGGAGTTAAGGCTGGTTTTGCATTCTCCAAACCAGTGTCACCAATCAATTCCAATGCATACTTTCGTTGATTGAGAATAATTCCCTGTTTTGATCTCAGCACCTCAATACCAAGAAAGTATTTTAACTCACCAAGATCCTTCATCTTGAAATTCTGATGAAGACTAGATTTCAATTCCTCAATCAAAGTCTCATTACTTCCAGTTATAAGCAGATCATCCACATAAATCAAAAGAATTACTCTATCATTTCCTTGTGTTTTAGTGAACAGGGAATAGTCATGCTTGCTTTGAATGAAACCAGCAGAAATCAAAGCCTCAGTAAGCCTAATATTCCACTGCCGTGAAGCTTGCTTCAAACCATACAATGATCTTTGTAGTCGACAAACCATGCCCTCCCCCTGACTACAAAGACCTTGAGGAAGCTGCATGTAGATCTCTTCATCCAAACGACCTTGAAGAAACGCATTATACACATCCATTTGCCAAATAGGCCACTGAAAAATGGATGCAAGAGCAAGCACAGTCCTAACTGTCACCATCTTAACAACTGGTGAAAAGGTATCACCATAGTCAATCCCTTCTTTCTGATTGTACCCCTTGGCTACAAGTCTAGCCTTGTATCTTTCAACCTCACCATTAGCCTTATATTTAATTCTGTAAACCCATTTGCAGCCAATAGGAATCTTGTTACAAGGTAAAGGCACAACAGACCAGGTATTATTAGATTGTAATGCCTGAAGTTCTTCTTCCATAGCCTTGACCCAAAGAGGATTGTTAAGAGCCTCAGAATAAGAAGCAGGCTCAGAAGTGGAAGAAATAGAAGAAAGAAAGGTTTGAGTAGAAGGAAGTAAATGAGAATAGGCAAGAGATAAAGAAGGGACAGAAGGACACTGAAAATTCTGAAGCCAACCAGGAGGCTTAGAGACTCTAGAGGATCTCCTAGGAACAATAGGAATAATGGGAGTACTTGTTGAGGAGACATCAGTAGAATCAGGAACAACAGTAGGTGAGGAAGGAACAGCAGAAATAGATGACTCAAGATGAAGAAAATCAGAAAAAGAATCTGAATTGGAAGAAGGGAAAAAAACAGAAGAAGAAGAAAGGGGAAAAGAGAAAGGAAATATATTTTCATGAAATTTAACATCTCTACTAATGAAAAACACTTATTAGTGAGATCAAACAAAAGGTAACCTTTTTTGGTGGATGAATAACAAAAAAACAGAAGAAATGACACGAGAATAGAATTTATCTTGAGGAACAGGATTAGTTGCATAACACAAACAACCAAACACTCGAAAATGAGAAAAAGAATGACACTTAAGATAAAGAATTTCATAAGGAGATTTCCAATCAAGAGAAGCAGAAGGTAAACGATTGATTATATAGCAAGCCGTAAGCACACACTCACCCCAAAATTTTAAAGGAACATTGGACTGAAACCTTAAGGCCCTAGCAACCTCTAATAAGTGTCTATGCTTACGCTCAGCTACACCATTTTGCTGGGGAGTATAGACACAAGAACTTTGGTGAATAACACCCAAAGAAGCAAAAAAGAAAGAACAATCAGAACTGAAGAACTCATAACCATTGTCACTACGAACAATCTTAATAACAGATTGGAATTGAGTTCTAACCATTGCAAAAAAAGCTTTAAGAGACAAAAGAGCATCAGATTTCAACCTCAACAAGTAAACCCATGTCATCCTAGACTTGTCATCAACTATAGTCAAGAAAAACCTATGACCAGAGTGAGTCGAAGTTCTATAAGGCCCCACAAATCAATATGTATAAGTTCAAAACAATTGGCAGATCTAGAAGAACTAAGAGGAAATGGGAACCTAGTTTGCTTAGCTTTAGGACATACAGAACAATGAGGAAGGTCATCAGAATTCAACTTAGCAGAATTAAACACGGGTAATCTATTTAAAACTGAAAGAGAAGCATGGCCAAATCGAGAATGCCAAAGAACAGAAGTATTATTAATAGTTTCAGCAGAAACAGAAGACATACAAAGAGGTAAAGACAATTTACCAGGAATGCTAGAAACAAATGTGAAAGTGGAGAAAAAATAAAGACCACCAACACGTTTACCAATCCCCACTGTCTGACCAGTTGAGAGATCCTGCAGTAGGCAGAAATCAGGGTAAAAAAGAACAGAACACTTTAAATCACGAGAAAGCTTTGAAATCGAAATTAAATTGTGTTTAAAGTGTGGAACAAACAACACATCAGTAAGAACATGATTTGGAGATAAAGACACAGATCCACAATGAGATATAGGAACAGTTTGACCATGAGGGAGATGAACAAACCTCGAATTAGGCAGACAAGGAATAGGATCAATCAAGCAATTAAAATCAGATAATATATGGTCAGTCGCACCAGTATCTAATATCCAAGAAACAGAATCAGAAGCAGGTATACAACAATAATCTTTACCTGCCAAATTCATAGTCGAATCACTGGAAACAGGCTTGTTGAGAAGGCTCAGCAACTGATTGTATTGCTCCTGAGTAAACACCGGAGGAGATGGTAGAGAAGAAACCTCAGAAGCAACAAAAGAAGGAGAGGAACCAGGATCCGGTTGAATAGTTAGTGCAGCAGAAGCACCCTTCTTCTTGCCAAACTTGAAATCAGCTGAGAAGCCAATAAGGCGATAGCAGCTATCCCTCTTGTGCCCTTTAACTCCACAATGAGAGCAAGTTCCAGAAAAACGACGCCGCATCGCAGAAGGAGCACCAGCAGCATTCGAAAACATAGCAGTAACACCAGGAACATCCGAGAAGGAAGAAGCACCAGAGAGATGAAGGCGCTGCGATTTTTCCTGAACGAGCATCGAATAAGCCCGGTTGACAGTAGGAAATGGTTGCATCAATAGCAACTGACTGCGAACAGCAGCATAGGTCTCGTTTAAGCCATTGAGAAACTGAAACAGACGCTGCTGAGTCAGAATCGACAGATTCTCCTGAGATTGCTCACAATCACAGGGAGTGAAAGGAACCAAGGCGGAGTATTCATCCCAGAGTAACTTGAGTCGCGTAAAATAGGCGGAGATGGAGAGATCACCTTGAGCAAACATAGTAATTTCTCTGTGCAAGAAGAAAATACGCGAACCGTCGATCTTGTGAAAACGCTCCTTGAGGTCCTCCCAAACAAGAGCAGTGCTGGACGCAAAAGCGATGCCGGCCGAAAGATCGGAACTCACGGCATTCAGAATCCAAGAAAGTGTAATAGCATTGCAACGATCCCAGAGAGGTTGAAGATTCGCAGCAAAATCAGTGCGCTTACAAGAACCGTCAAGAAATCCAATCTTGTTTTTAGCAAGAAAGGCAATCCGGACAGAACGACTCCAAACAGAGTAATTCTCGATCCCAGTCAACGGTTGAGACACAAGGACGGCACCAGGAGCATCGGAAGGATGCAAATAGAGTGGATGATGATAATCGACGGTGACGGAGTCAGTCGTCGGAGTAGGAGCAGCGGCGGGAGGCATAGAATCAAGAAATAATCGAACAAAACAAAGGAAACCCTAGCAGAGGATCAGAAAAAATTGGGGAAAATGGAAAATGGATATCCAAAAAATGACCCAAACAGAAAGAGAAAATGGGCTCAAAAACGGAAAACCCAAAAAAGGCCTGAAACTGATACCATGTTGAAAATGAATTTTTCATTCATTGAATATATAATTACATTTACATCTGACTTATATATATACACATAAAACTCTGGTAACTAACTATCTAACTGAATACAACAGTATTAACAACTAACCAACTAACTACTTTTAACATTTAGCGATGTTTCTCGCCCGTTGTAGACCCATCCAACTAAAAATATGGTCAAATTAAAATAATAAAAGTAAAATTTATTATTTCTTTCGAATTATGACAATATTTTTAGGTCAGCTATGCTTCTAGTTTCTCCCATTGAACACACGTAAGATTCTTTCTCATCTGACTGTGTTGCTATACTAAGCTTAAGGATTTGGGCGTCCTAAGCTGCGTTGTGACCATACTTTCAAGGATTTCTTCACTTGGGAATTAGATGATAATAATATTTGTGGATTATAGATACTTGGTATGTTATGTAGTTCGTGTATATGTTCCTGTTTGTACTCCTATTTTGCTAGTCGAGTACTTGTTGATGGTTCTATTCGAGAACGATGGTTTTGCTCGTGTAAGTTATCGGCATTGGCACGCAGTATTCTTTTTCTTCTATCTAAATTTAAGAAGGCTTTTTAATAAGACTCGTGTCAAGGTCCCGCCATTTCATTTTCTAATAAATATCTTTTCTTATCTTTGAAAAAAATAACTAAATTGTTTGAATGTGTAAACATAGAGGACTAAATGTGTTATTATATAAAATATTTTAACAACCACGCCACTCTTTTAACGGGTCAGTGGTCAAATTAAAATAAAACTAAAAGGTTGATGGTAACATTGAAGCATTTAAATGTTTGGTTATCAAATTGAATAATAGACTAAAATTTAATGACTATTTCTGATTTTTTAGAAATTATTATAGTAATAAAAGTTTAATTATTTTATGATTTAGAAAATAAAAGAAATCTAGAAAAATAATATAAAATATATTTTTTTAAGTTTTTATTTTAAAAGGGAATAATAATTGTAGCGATCCTTTTTCGTACCATTAAAAATTCTTTTTTAAATACGAGTGTATTAAAGTGATTTTAGGAAAGAAGTCGGCTATTATTTTATCCCCAAAAAGCGTCTCTTTGAATTTTGTTTAAAGACGAGAATATCTTTTAAAATATTTCTTTCTTTTTAAAATTATTGATAAAAAATTTAGAGTCGCCACCAGCCACTTGGATAAGGTAGGCCGGACACTAAAGAAAACCAAAGATTTAATTACTAAGGAAGGATTAGCACCCCCGTCACGCCCGAAAATCGGTACCAAAATATTTGTTGCTTTTAAAAAGATAGAAATTGTTAAAATTTGAATTAAATTTAATTAAGCGTTCTTGATTGAAATTTGACCTTGATTATATGGGCTTATTCAAATTATTGGGATCAAATTAATTAAACATTTAATTACTAAGGATGACGATACACCAGACCATAGACTAAACTGACATCGAATAAGGCTATATGTCGTGTTAGTTTAGAGTTCGGATCTCGTACGTCACATTTATGTATGATGCAAATAATTAAGCATTATGTAATGATCTTGTCAATTTTAATTGAAATTTCCCCCAGTCGGTAAGAATTAATCCAAATATCGGGTTAACATCCTTTGAGCTCGGACTGTTGCGATACAAATATCGGGACTAACAAATATCTTAGGTTCCATGATTTAAATTTAATTAATGCAAAACTAATTGGCCAAATGTATGATAATTAAAGAATGACAATCAAAGGCTTGAAAGTAAACGGACAAGGCTCACCCAAAGTCATAACCTAAAAAAGCCCCAAATTATGGAAGTTCCAATTAGTGATCTATTTATTAATTAAGTGATTTTAATATTTAATCCTAAATTAATTAGCCTAAAAATTCTAGAAACCCTAACAAATTATGGTAATTAATCTCGAATTTAATGTCACTCATGGAATTAATTTTATCCTAAAAGGTATTTAAGAAATGTTCGATTAATTTAATAAATTTAACATTCGCTCGAATGAGCCAAGAGAAATTTTAAATTTACTAAGTTAATTCGAACTCTAATCTAACTAGGCTTCTAAAGAACTAATTCTAAATTAATTTAATTAATTCAAAAACCGTGCCCCTATAAAACGAGCACACGGTCTAGATTAATTAAATTAATTTTACCTAATTCTAGTTTAAAGCTAACCTAGCAACAACAAAAGAAAACACAAAACATATGTTAAAGATATTTAAATAAACCTATTACTTATATAAATAAATACTATACGTATACCCATATGTAAATATATGCACATATAAAGAATGTAAAACACATAACGTATATTGAAAGCCATATTTTTAGAATATAATATATATATATGCAATTGTAATATATTTAAGAAAGACTATTTAATGAGCATGTGATGACGGCCTGGTGGTCAAAGCATGCTCACTTGCTCCACTCCTTTTCCCTTAGGTCCTGGGTTTAAGACCCCTTAGAAGCATAATTTTTATCTAAATTTTCCTCCTCCCCTCTAGGTAGAAGTAGAATAAGATTTTCAAAGAAAAAAAAAGAAACAAAATTTTATACACCTTATAAAAACTATATATTACATACTTTATAAAAAAACTATATATTATATGAAAAAAACCTATATTATGTACATATACTATATTATGCGGAAAACCTATTATATACATATTACAAAAACTTATATTACATATATGCGTATATTAAAACCGAATATTAGGTTATATTATAACATATGCATATTTTCACTAAAACCACATATCATAATATATATACATATACATGGAAGCCATATATTATATTCCATAATGTATCATGTAAAACTATATATTATGTACCATAATATAACAACACATTTGATTCAAACTAAATTTCAACATATGACCATATCACGAACGAACAACATTGCCTAAAATACGAATTAAACTAAAATTTACGGGAAATAAATATGCAAGATTTAAATTAAAGTGCATGAAGAATAAACAAAACATTGGAAAAGGGACTAATTTGAAATAAACAAAAAGGTTGGAAGCCAAATTGAAAGGGATGACAGTGACGAAATTAAAAAGCTTTTAAAAGCTCCAGGGACTTATAAGAGGATTAAAAAAGGTGAAGTGGCTTAGGCCTGTAATTACCCATGAGGAGGGACCGATGCAGTGATTTGCCCATGCAGAAGGACCGCGGGTGTAATTATTTTAGGGCGGCGGTCCTTAAATGGTGATTTAACCATTTTAAAAAATAAAAGTACTACAAATACCACTATTCCAACCGACCTTAAACTCTCTTGGCCATTTTTTTTTCTCAAACGCTTAAAAGAATCATCTATTATCTCTCTGAAGCAAAACTTCCCATCTCACAATACGGTAGGAGCTATGCCGCATAGGCCTACTTCGCTCTAAAAATCTCAAGCTACGAGTATCTACCTCCTTCGCTTGGTAGTCCGAATACGACGAGTTCAAGACCCTTCGCCTAAACTCTTTGAGCTTTAAGTATCTGTCTCATTTGCTTTAAAACTTGTGAGCATTGAGTAGTTGTCTCGTCCGCTCTAAAATTTGTGAGTTTTGAGTACCTGCCTCCTTTACTCCGAAGTCCTTATGTTGCGGGTCTTTCAATTTTGAAACCGGGAGACCCAGATTTAAAAAAAATCTTTTTGAAGGGATGGAATCATGGAATTGAGTTTTGAGAAAAATGTCCTTCTGGAAGGAATAAAATTGAGAAATTTGGGGTTTTGAGGAAAACAACTTTTGGAAGGATTGAATTGAGTTTTGAGGAAAATGTCTTTTTGGAAGGAAATAGAATTAAGAAATTTGGGTTTTGAGAAAAACAACCTTTTTGAAAGAGATAGAATTAAAAAAATTGGGTTTAGAGGAAAACAACCTTTTGAAAGGACTGAATTGAAAAATTAAGAAATTTGAGGTTTTTAAGAAAAACAACCTTTTGGAAGGCTTGTCTTTGGAAGCTGAAGAATCCTTTATTCTATGAGATCCACTTTTCCTCTCGTGAAGTGGTTGACCCTTTCTTTTGCCAATCTTCAAGTACCCCTTTAAAGTAAACAAAATGCAATAATGCTATGAGTTAGCATGTTCCTAATCGTAGGGATGTCTAGCTATCAATGATGTATGAGCATATTTCATGATGCTAAGATGAGGATGCAATGATGCATGGATTCAATTTGCTTGTGTTTTAGGGTCAACGACCATCATCTTAGGACTTCAACCACTCATTAACCTCATATCTTAACAAAACTTGCCCCTCAAACTTGTGTTGCTTACTCTTCGATTTCAAGTGACCTCGGTCGTAATCAAAATCTTCCTCTCAACACTTTCTAGCTTTGTGTTATCTTTAATCCATTTCGGTTCAAACCCTTTCCATGTAGGAGTCTTGGTTGCCCCACAGATAATGATGCCCCCATCATGGCAATTTCCTTAGTCATCCTTTATCACATAGTGCCCCTTTAACTTTGGGCCTTGCTGATGCATTCGTCTTTAAAGTAATGTAGAGAAATATCTTCGCTTAAAATGTATCATGTTGCCGTCGTCATTCTAATGAAGAATGCCTTTTACTAAAACATACAAAACCTTAAAATCAAACAATTAATGGAAAGAAAGAAAGAGAATATGATGCCTCATATATCAAATGCATGAGCGCTTTAGGTTCGACTTGAGCCTACAAAGACTCTGAATGTCTTGGGATATGTAAAGTTGTAAAACTCTTCCTATCGCCTGGTTCATCCTCATAATTATGGTACTTGATTGGTCCGCTCGATCACTATTCCTTCTAGTTCTCATCATCCTTCTCTATTAAAAAAACTATTTGAGCTTCCGACTTTTATTTGGCCCATGGAGTGCAGAACATGTCATTTTAAGATTTTTGAGTGGAAGTGGGTGCTTTAGATTACACTTAATATTGTGTCAATGTCCGCACGGATTCATCTTTGACGCTAGGGTATTGAACATGTGGAGCGTAGCTCCTTATTAGATTTGTTCTCTTCTCACGTTTTCATCAAATGTTTCGGGACTTATTCATTCATTAGTTTACTTCTCTCTTTTTTCCTAGGGGAATTCAACTCGTCACAGTCCTTTGTCCCGAGGATACTAGTGGAGCATACAACAATACCCTGAGTTACTCGGGGTAGTTAATTTTTTTTTAAATTCCACACTCATATCCGAAAATGCCTATTACCAGGTCTCGAACATTGGAGTGCTTAATACCTATCATTTTTTTCAACATTTTTCTCTCATTTTTATTATATTTTTTGGACGCATTCAAGCGACTCTCCCTGGGCTTTCCTAAGAGGTTGTCTTATCATTGAACATCATTGAGGGAATATCAATTTCGCTTCTCGCGCTTTCTCGACCAGAGCGGATGGAGGGGAATCACACTTTATCGTTTCAACATTTGATTAGGACCCATGCTACATCATGCATGTGATATCCGAGGACCTACGAGGGTAAGAAGGGATATATACATATATGATTTCAAGATCATTGTATGTTAAACAAATGTATTTTCATTATAAAGAAATTCCACAAACGTGACAAGTGCCCTTTACAAAAATACCGTTGCTATCTTCAGGCAAATGATAGCACCGTTGGTTCTATACATTACTTCAAAAGAAAACACAACATGCAAGAAACTTAAACACAAAAATTCCTAAAGAATAAAATCGAGAACCAAACCCCATAGATCGTGTTTTCATTCTTTCTTTTCAAAACTTCAAAAGGTCGTTCTCGATCAGAGCCTGAACCTTATTCTTCAACATGGTCACACATATGTCGTTCCCGGCGCATACAAAAAAGGTTGTTTTCTCACATAGCAAACTCCAACATCAATATGCACATTACCATCAAACATAACAGAAAGTAACAAACATTAAATTCACATTATACTGATTTCAATCATATAACGAACACAGCCAACATAATTACTCACTAACTATTCCGGACGACGAATGCTAGTATGGTATAAGAAAGGTCGTGTCTGTTTCTGTAGAATATGTGCCTTAATAGCATATGAAAGTACCTGTCTTTTACTATTTGCAACATTATTCACGAGATCATACAAGACGAACACTCGATCCCATTTCCCAACAGACTTCTCATACAAATGTTGACAATACAAGGATTACTTAAAGATCATTTATTTGTATACAAAAATAGTACTTAAAGTGTAATAAACAACGGATGCACTTACCACATTCTCTATGCTCATCGTGTGTCAAAACTGCATCCACTTAGTGCAATACATGCCACAATCATCTATGTTCAACAACATATTTGTTTATACACCAAATGATTCGTTAGCATATGCAAATGGTTGTACGAATATAACACAAACGACTTTTTTTAACATTTTTATACCCATTATCTTGATGTTTGACTTTAGCCACCATCACATGTAGATCGGTCAACGACCTTGATGGTGACCCAAACACTTGAACGAACTTTTCATTCGAAAAACACTCATTTAACCTATTAATCTAGATGCAAAGACATATATAGATGTTTACATTATGTTTCACATCACTATTAAATGCCAAATAGTTTAAAGTTCACGCTTATTACCAACTTCTTAACTATAGATACTTTTGCAGCATTGCCTCGCGTTGTCGGCAAGCTGTCTAGTATCTTCGCTTCACCAGAAGCAATATCCAAGACACAAATATACCAATGAGTTCCTTTGTCATTGATTGTAATAAAGATATGCATAAAATATTTAACATATGCCCTTCAATAAACGATACCCAACATTACAACTTCGAAAAATATTTCAAACGCTTTATAAAACATGAATGTTAGTTCGTACGATTTTCCAGTCATTAAATTTCCCGTACACTTTGAATATGTCACGCCAATAGTGTACAACCTGCGCATCATCTTGTACCACTTCTTAAAGTTGATTATACAGTACACCCATACTTATTAAACACTTTTGCAATACTCTATATCTTCTTTCTTACTATACACTAAGTACGAACAATTATAAACTTACACTCAATGCGCAAGGTACATATCCTCTCCTCGCTTTACATTCCGAACTACAATCTTCAACAAATAGCGTCTACCCAAGAGCATCAATAACATACATTTCACACAAAACATTTCTCAACTATCGTAAGACATTTCAGTATAAGTTACTTTATTGCAAACGACAAAAAGTATTGTCCACTAACCATAGAACCAACCCAACTTCTTGGTCGTAATATATCTGCATCACTTACACTCACGTATGTATGCCCAAAATTTACGACGACTTTCCTGCACCCATAATTAAGAGTTCACACTATATTTTAACTTAAAGCTTTTTGTTTCATCGTTAAAGATTTCTTACCATTTGCGCAATAGCATATTACGAGTGGGTGAATCGAGTCAAAATATATTAGAGTCAAGCATGTTGGCTCGAGTGCTAGCTGAGTCAGTAGATGTGAGTAGAGCAGAAAGGGATCGAGCAAAGATGTTGAAGGAAGCAACCCTGAATACAGTTAAAGGTGAAAGCTACAACAAGGATTTAGATTCGTTGGTTAAAGCGGTTAATGAGTTGGAACTTAAAACGACTAGCAATGGAATGTAACACTCACTTTCATATACTATATGCAAGTTTCCTAATTGGTAATTAAGTAATTATTGATGCCTTAATATCAAGGTTGTTCTTTAGTACTTTGTCAGGGCATGGTATAAACATCAACATAGAAATGACACAAACTAAATCAGATCATACTTAACAAATTATATTATCAAAGTCCTAATTATTAATTAAGTAATTATTGATGCCTTAATATTAAGGTTGTTCTTTAGTACTTTATCAGGGCCATGGGTAACTTCAATGTCGTGTTATGTCATTTAACCGTATATTCAATGTTTAGACCATTTATCACTTATGGTTTAGATGATAATAATAGAAAATATTTTAGAGAATAGAAAATAAAATAAAGTAGATGATTTTATCTTTATTATTGATGGATTGATAAGAATAAATTTGACTGCTAGTTAATAGAATTATTTAAGTGTTCATAATAATAAGATGCCGATGACGGTGATGATAAAGTAAAGAGGTCCTACTCCAAAGGAACTTTCCGACGAAGTCCTCAGAAAAGATTATCGGGGAGTGGTATAACAAGTTTGTCCTCAACGTTGATGCGCATGATCCGGTAATATAAGGTTTTTTTTAAATTAAATGGCATTTTAGTAATTATAATAAGGCTTTGCTTGGTAGAGAGGAAAGAAAATTAGAAAGATGAAAAATTGAAAGGGTAGAAAATTGAAAGGATGGAAAAATATGTTTTCTTTCCATTGGTGTGCTTGGTTGAGAGGATGGAAGATTGAAAGAAAAAATAAAATTCAAATATAATAATTTTACCATTATACCCTTATTCTTATATCTTTCTTATTTGTATTTTTATTGAATATCGTTTATTTAAAAACATTAAAAGAATCTTTTGATTTTTTAAAACACTATTAAAACAAATTAATAAAAAAATATAGTTCAAGTACATATAAAAAATAATGCCCTGAATTAAATACATTCGAGTATTGAATAAACCTATTAAATAAAGTAGTATATATGAATGCATTAGAAAATAAATAAATAAAGTCGTGCTTACATATAATTGAAATAAATAATTATCAATGTAAAAATTTTCAAAACAGTGAGTTCAAATTTATTTAATAAAAATATATGATTATTTATGTTGTAAAAGTCAAATACATAGATAAAATTAATTAGTTCTGGTTTTCATCGTTGGAAAAAAACCCTCAAAACTTCATGGCTCGGAAATTCTTCGTCGGCGGTGAGTGGAAACATGTATGTTTCTTCTTCTCTCCTGCTTTTTTTTTTTTCAATTCAAAGTTTTGATGTATTGTTTTCTGATCCCAGATTATCAATTTTAATGTATTGTTTTCTAATCCCAGATTATCAATTTTGATCTATTGTTTTCTGATCCCAGATTATCAATTTTGATGTATTGTTTTTTAATCCCAGATTATCTCCGGCATCGCGTGATACTATGTTTTGTGTTTAAATAGCTCTCTTATGATTTGTAGTTTATTACATAAAAATTATATGTAACAATTTTGTTGTAGAATGAGTCACCTAAGAAGGTCAAGAAGATTGTTAGCACATTGAATGAAGCTGAAGTTCCTTGTCATGATGTTGTGGGTAAGTGATTATTTGAATTTTAAAATTTGATTTTGAATCATTACAAACTTTATCTATGTTGTGGCAGAGGTTGTTGTTTGCCCTACATTTATTTCCCTTACCCTTGTGAAAAGTCTGTTGCGCTCCGATTTTCATGTTGCTGCTCGGAATTGCTGGGTTGGTGAGAAAGCACCAATTAGGTATATCATCTGCTTTATAGATCAAATATATGTAAAGTTTTTGTTTAGCAGTTAACTTTATTTTCTCTTTAAACAGCCCGGAGATGCTCGTTAAAAAGGATATTCCATGGGTTATTCTTGGCGAAACTAAGCGAAGGGCTGTCTCAAAAGAGACTTATGAGGTGAGTGATATAATTAGCTTCTGTTTATTTCCTAATCTACTTGGGGAACTTATAGCCATGTTTGATGTTTTTGTCTCTTACTATTAGTATTGTTTCATGCCTTTATGACTATTCTTAATGTTTGTCTCTGCAGCGTGTGGGAGATAAGGTAGCGCATGCACTTTCTCAAGGCTTGAAAGTGATCGCTTGCGTTGGAGAGACTCTTCAACAGCGACAATCAGGCTCTACCATGTCTGTACTTGCTGCACAAACCAAAGCAATTGCTGGTACTTACTTTTAAAATATAAAAACCAAACCACTTGTTTGTTTTCTAAGATATGGTACCGTAGGTGTAATTGAAGCTTATGATTGTGGTCTCTATAGTTATTTATTTACCCACCGTTTCGTTTCTTTTAAACTGCTGTTGCTCGTTTGCAGAGAAAATAACAAATTGGGACAATGTTGTTTTGGCTTATGAACCTGTTTGGGCCATTGGTACAGACAAGGTTGCAACCCCTGCTCTGGCTCAGGAAGTAAGTTTGATTTTATGCTTATTAATATCATTCTAATGGATCCTTCACTTTTGCATTTCACCGGTTTTAATTAGCTTGCTTCTCCCATTAATGCCAAGTTATATTATACAACTATTTTAGGGCAATCGATCAAAGCTTTTGTTTGCATCTAAGCCATTGCTTGTTAGTTTGCTCCTACAACAAATCATTCACTATTTAATTTTAGATATGAATGTGTCATTGTGTTATTCAGAGTCATTGCGAATTCAGGAAATGGCTTAGCGAAAATGTCGGTGCTGCTGTTGCTACATCAACTAGAATTATATATGGAGGTATTTTTTTTTATTGCTTTGTTTGGTTTAAAGGAAAGCGGAAAAAAAATATAATTGGAGCGTGCTTGGTAACAAAGAAAAGTGAGAGGGAAGAGAGAGAGAGGGTGATCAATTTCATCATCATGTGTAAAAACAAATCATTTCAATTTGAAATGAAAAGAGGAGAGAAGATGTGAGACAAATGCAAGTTAGCTCAAAATTATGTAATTTTCAAAACTGAATTTATCCCTCTCATTTTTCAACTCTATTAAGCAATTTAAAACTTAATTTCCGATTCTTGCATTAAACACATCCCGTAAACCGGATTGAATCTGATTTTGCATCCATTACAAATTAATGTAGGTTTCGTAAATGGAGCAACCTGCCAGGAATTTGCTGAACAGCCCGATGTGGATGGCTTTTTGGTTGGTGAAGCTTCTATGAAGGTTAGTAACTTTCTTTCTTACTTTGTTTGTGCCATTGATGATTCATTTAGACGCCTTTTCTTCAACTTGTTCTCTATTATAGTTACCATCATTTTTTGTGTTTTGCTTTTCCTCCATCAGCCCGAGTTTATCGATATCATCAAGTCCGCAACCGTGAAAAAGAATTGAAGTTCGCAGTTCGGAATCATGGTTTAAAAACATAAACAACCTTCTGGGGAATGTTTAATTTTGTAGTTGTCCTTTCTTTAGAACCTGGTATCACAATTTTCATGGTGTGTAAATAAGCCAAAATGGAACTTACTTATGATAGTTTTTCATGTTGGCCTTTCAGTGGATTTGTGTTTTACAAGCTCGTGATATTTTTAACCATTTTTAATATGTTGGCATCGAAGTGGGCTATCCTATAATTTAGTTGAAGCTTATACGTACGTGGTTCGACAAGGGATGAATTATGAGTGTCGATCAAATGTCGAGGATACATCTCATATTCTTCGGGACTGTTGGAAAGCCTAAACTCTAAATTTTCAACTCTAAATCTTAAATTTTAAACCTTACCACCTAAAAATAGCTTAATAAGTGTTCAACCTATACATTTTTTTTAGTATGGTGCCTAACATTTTCTTTGGGTCACTTTGGTGTCTAACGTTTCATTCCGTAACTCAATTTGATGTCTGTCTTAAAATTTTTTTGTTATCTATTAAAAACGCAACATGTGGCGTATTTCGGTAATTTTTTGTTTAATTTTTTAAATATCAGAGAATCTTTAATTTTATAAAAAAAAGGTAAAGTACACAGACGGTCACTGAACTTTGGTAAAAAAAACAAAATGGTAACCAAACTTTTAAAAATCACAAAATGACAATTAAACTTTATGTTTTATAACAAAATGGTAACTAGACGTTAAATCATGTTAAGTGATTGTTATAAAATTTGGTGTAATAACACATTTAGTCCTTTATATTTACACATTCAATCAATTTAGTCCTAATTCGAAACAATTTACTAAATTTAGTCCTCGTTATATACGCATTCTTTCAATTTGGTCCTTAAAGCAAAATTCCAAAGTATGATAACATGATAAATAATTAAAATTAAATTTTTATAGGAACTCGAAAGCTCGAATCGAATCAAAAAAATTTCAAATAAAATTTGAGTTGTAAAATATGACGCGTCAACTCGAATAACTAAAAATTTTTTGACTCGACTCGATCGAACGCTCACCTCTATCTTAAGATATGACGCATCAACTCAAATAACTCGAAATATTCGAATATTTTAAATCATTTTTTTCTTTTAAATCGAATATTTTTTAAAATAAAATATTTAATATTTTCATATTTAAATCACATCGATTATTTAATAACAACTTTAAATTCTATTTAATTTAAAAATATTCGATTTAAAAGAAAAAAAATGATTTAAAATATTCGAATATTTAAATGTGGTCTAGAAAATACCACATATCTTCTTGTGTATTTGTAATTTGTTGTCAATAAATTCTTCTTTCTTTGGATAGGAATTCTGAATTACATTTTAGCAAACTAAACTTGAGATTTACAGGCATCAAAATCTAAACAATTATTTCAAAATAAATAAAGAAAACTAAATGTGGTGGCTCTCTGGAATCAAAACACCATTTTCATCATATTGAATTACCCCAGACCCATTCAAAGGCCTGCACTTCCCTCCCATTAATATCTTCTTCCTCCATACTTCTCCTTTCATCATTTCACTTACCCATCTCTTCGCCTTCTGCCACTGCCTACCTGCCTCTCCTCCGTCACTCGACTTGTGCTGCCGACATTACCCACCCTTTTTCTCAAGTATTTCAAGTACGTCCGCCGTCCCTCTTTCCTCTCACTTCCTCCAGACGGTTCCTCTTTTCCTTCACCATCTCCGCAACTGCTCTTGACTATTGTTTTGTCCGATTTTATGTCGAGGCTTTCATCATTTCCATGGGGAAACTTGTTGTGCTTACCGAATACGGTGGAAACCATTGACCCAACCTTTTTCCTAAAACTCTTTCTACCCTTTTCGACATCATTCTGTTGGGTTCCTCTCTGGTTTCTGCATAGCCTTCACCAAACTGCTGAAAACATCTGAGAAATGGCAGCCCCGGTTTTGTCTTCAACTTGTGTCATCTTCTTTGGTATTTTTGATGGATTTTAAATTTATGTTTAACTAAATGTAGGTTCCTCGTTAAGTATGTATGTGAAAATACCAAATACTTTTTACACAAAAATCTTTTTTTTTTTGACTAAATGCGAGTTTGAAACTCGCTTTTAGCAGCTAAACGCAAGTTTACTTTACATTGACCGAAAGTAAATTATGTTCCTCTTCCAATTTACTTCTTCTTTTTTACACAATATTACTTTTATGAGAATTATTTAAAAAAACAACTCACATTAAGAATTATGTTCTTCTTCCAATTTTGGTTCTTATTTTTACACAATATTATTTTTATGAGATTTATTTAGAAAAACAACTCTTGTTAAAGATTATGTTCCTCTTCCAATTTTGCTTCTTTCTAGTAATATCTCTTTTGATCAGTTCCTAACTTTTTCTATTACATTTTATCGGTTTTAGTTTAGGGGTTTGGATATAATTAGAGTTTATAGTTTAAAACCTAAATCTATAATAATTACCCTAAAACTTAAACACTAACCATCAAACTCTAAATTTTAACCATAAACCCTAAATTCAAAACTCCTATACCTAAAGCCTTACAATTTGAACCATAAATTAATTTCTAAACCTCAATTCTAAGTCACTTGTAAAAACTAAAAGTTTTCATTACCCGTGTATGGAATACTTTCCCATAAAAAAACATAATACTTTTAGAGTTATTATTATATGTATTGAAAGTAAGGGGAAAATACTTACAAGCTTACATAATTTCACTTTACAAATTAAGATTTAAATCTTTAATCTAAAACATAAATACTAACATGTAACCCCTAAACACTAAATTATAACTATAAACTTTAAATTTTAAAATCTAATCCTTACAACTTAAGTCCCTAAACTATAAATTAGACTCACTTGTAAAACCAAAATTTTCACCATCAGTGCATGTAATATTTTTCCTTTTCTTAATGGTACTAGTGATCTGAATCGATACATAACGATAATTGTAACATGATATTTAAATCATATCATATTAAAGTAATGGAACCAAAATTTTAAATTAAATATAATGCATGGATTTAAAAGCACAATTTGACTAATATATATATATATATATATATATATATATATATATATATAACACTTTTAGGAACAATATATACAACATTTTTAGGAATTAAGTTGTTGCAAACCCTTTTCTCCTATTGTTAGTAGTTGGTGATCTAACTAAAAATCCACACTTTTTCAAAGTTGACCTTCTAAATATTTATTTAATTATTATATCAGGATAATTCTACAGTGAATGATATATACCGCAATGTACCACTATTCATATGTACCGTAATGCACCATTAACTATTTTAATTAATTTTGAAATCCTAAGGACCAAAAGTATTATTATCTCCTTTAGAATAAAATCTTAAAAAATCATTTTTATATTATTTTTAAGATTTTCTTTTATTTTTTAATTCATAAAATAAAATTAAACTTTTATTACTATAATAATTTTCACATTCACTTTCATTTAAGGGTAAAGTTCACAAATGATCACTAAACTTTGATCAATTATTCAATTCCATGATCCTAGATTCTCAACCCTAATTACTAAATTCATAAACCAAAACACATGTATCTAACCTACGAGCCAAAACACTATTGCTTGACTGTTCGAAATATGTTTTCGAAACTAAATTATCATGCATCTAACCTACTAGCCAACTTATCATCGTTTAGTAACGTCCAAATTCTAAACACGCATGTTAAGGTTAAAGTTTCAATGGCCAATGTTAGGGATAGTTTCTATTAGTATTAGTATTTAACCTAATCTATTAGTATTTAACATAGAGAAATTAAAATAAAAACGTGGTGTTAATTTTGAGTTTAGATTAGGATTTGAGAAATTAGAGCTAGGGTTTAAGAATTTAGGAGATTAAGGTATTTCAATTCAAATTTTAACATTAATTTAAAAAATAATTTATTGCACGTTGAGTCCTTGAAATTTTTTAATATTTAATTAAGTCATTAAAAATTTATAATGTTTAGTGTTGAAAATGAATTTTTCATTCATTGAATATATAATTACATTTACATCTGACTTATATATATACACACAAAACTCTGGTAACTAACTATCTAACTGAATACAACAGTATTAACAACTAACCAACTAACTACTTTTAACACTCCCCCTCAAGTTGGAGGGTTAAAAATGTTTTTAACTCCCAACTTGGAAACAAGATGTTCATGTTGTTGTAGACCAAGTGATTTAGTCATTATGTCTGCAACTTGATTTGCTGAAGCCACATGCTCTGTTTGTATCAGCCCTTCTTTGATCTTTTCTCGCACAAAGTGGCAATCAACCTCAATATGCTTTGTACGCTCATGATACACCGGATTTGCTGCAATTTGAATGGCTGCCTTATTATCACAATACAACTTGATCGGCTTCAATTCTGGCAAACCCAATTCTTGAAGAAGTCTTCTTAACCAAATTAATTCAGCTATTGTCATCGCCATACTTCGGTATTCAGCTTCAGCTGAAGATCTTGCAATAGTATTCTGCTTCTTTGACTTCCAAGAGACTAATGCTTCTCCAATTTTAATACAAAAACCAGTAATCGACTTTCTGGACATTGGACAAGATGCCCAGTCTGCATCACAGAAAGCTTGTATCTGATAATCTGAATTTGAAGGAAAGAACAAACCCCTACCAGGTTCTTTCTTAACATACTTCACTATTCGCAAAGCTGCATCCATATGTGACTGTTTAGGCTGATGCATAAACTGACTGAGATGATGTACAAAATATGTAATATCCGGTCTTGTATGTGTCAAATAGATTAATCTTCCAATTAATCTCTGAAAACATGACTTATCTTCCAACAAACTGTCTTGAGCGCTCTGTTGAACCCCTTCATCATACTCAGCAGTTGTCATCTTAAAGTTCTGTTCAAGAGGAGTTAAGGCTGGTTTTGCATTCTCCAAACCAGTGTCACCAATCAATTCCAATGCATACTTTCGTTGATTGAGAATAATTCCCTGTTTTGATCTCAGCACCTCAATACCAAGAAAGTATTTTAACTCACCAAGATCCTTCATCTTGAAATTCTGATGAAGACTAGATTTCAATTCCTCAATCAAAGTCTCATTACTTCCAGTTATAAGCAGATCATCCACATAAATCAAAAGAATTACTCTATCATTTCCTTGTGTTTTAGTGAACAGGGAATAGTCATGCTTGCTTTGAATGAAACCAGCAGAAATCAAAGCCTCAGTAAGCCTAATATTCCACTGCCGTGAAGCTTGCTTCAAACCATACAATGATCTTTGTAGTCGACAAACCATGCCCTCCCCCTGACTACAAAGACCTTGAGGAAGCTGCATGTAGACCTCTTCATCCAAACGACCTTGAAGAAACGCATTATACACATCCATTTGCCAAATAGGCCACTGAAAAATGGATGCAAGAGCAAGCACAGTCCTAACTGTCACCATCTTAACAACTGGTGAAAAGGTATCACCATAGTCAATCCCTTCTTTCTGATTGTACCCCTTGGCTACAAGTCTAGCCTTGTATCTTTCAACCTCACCATTAGCCTTATATTTAATTCTGTAAACCCATTTGCAGCCAATAGGAATCTTGTTACAAGGTAAAGGCACAACAGACCAGGTATTATTAGATTGTAATGCCTGAAGTTCTTCTTCCATAGCCTTGACCCAAAGAGGATTGTTAAGAGCCTCAGAATAAGAAGCAGGCTCAGAAGTGGAAGAAATAGAAGAAAGAAAGGTTTGAGTAGAAGGAAGTAAATGAGAATAGGCAAGAGATGAAGAAGGGACAGAAGGACACTGAAAATTCTGAAGCCAACTAGGAGGCTTAGAGACTCTAGAGGATCTCCTAGGAACAATAGGAATAATGGGAGTACTTGTTGAGGAGACATCAGTAGAATCAGGAACAACAGTAGGTGAGGAAGGAACAGCAGAAATAGATGACTCAAGATGAAGAAAATCAGAAAAAGAATCTGAATTGGAAGAAGGGAAAAAAACAGAAGAAGAAGAAAGGGGAAAAGAGAAAGGAAATATATTTTCATGAAATTTAACATCTCTACTAATGAAAAGCACTTATTAGTGAGATCAAACAAAAGGTAACCTTTTTTGGTGGATGAATAACAAAAAAAAAACAGAAGAAATGACACGAGAATAGAATTTATCTTGAGGAACAGGATTAGTTGCATAACACAAACAACCAAACACTCGAAAATGAGAAAAAGAATGACACTTAAGATAAAGAATTTCATAAGGAGATTTCCAATCAAGAGAAGCAGAAGGTAAACGATTGATTATATAGCAAGCCGTAAGCACACACTCACCCCAAAATTTTAAAGGAACATTGGACTGAAACCTTAAGGCCCTAGCAACCTCTAATAAGTGTCTATGCTTACGCTCAGCTACACCATTTTGCTGGGGAGTATAGACACAAGAACTTTGGTGAATAACACCCAAAGAAGCAAAAAAGAAAGAACAATCAGAACTGAAGAACTCATAACCATTGTCACTACGAACAATCATAATAACAGATTGGAATTGAGTTCTAACCATTGCAAAAAAAGCTTTAAGAGACAAAAGAGCATCAGATTTCAACCTCAACAAGTAAACCCATGTCATCCTAGACTTGTCATCAACTATAGTCAAGAAAAACCTATGACCAGAGTGAGTCGAAGTTCTATAAGGCCCCACAAATCAATATGTATAAGTTCAAAACAATTGGCAGATCTAGAAGAACTAAGAGGAAATGGGAACCTAGTTTGCTTAGCTTTAGGACATACAGAACAATGAGGAAGGTCATCAGAATTCAACTTAGCAGAATTAAACACAGGTAATCTATTTAAAACTGAAAGAGGAGCATGGCCAAATCGAGAATGCCAAAGAACAGAAGTATTATTAATAGTTTCAGCAGAAACAGAAGACATACAAAGAGGTAAAGACAATTTACCAGGAATGCTAGAAACAAATGTGAAAGTGGAGAAAAAATAAAGACCACCAACACGTTTACCAATCCCCACTGTCTGACCAGTTGAGAGATCCTGCAGTAGGCAGAAATCAGGGTAAAAAAGAACAGAACACTTTAAATCACGAGAAAGCTTTGAAATCGAAATTAAATTGTGTTTAAAGTGTGGAACAAACAACACATCAGTAAGAACATGATTTGGAGATAAAGACACAGATCCACAATGAGATATAGGAACAGTTTGACCATGAGGGAGATGAACAAACCTCGAATTAGGCAGACAAGGAATAGGATCAATCAAGCAATTAAAATCAGATAATATATGGTCAGTCGCACCAGTATCTAATATCCAAGAAACAGAATCAGAAGCAGGTATACAACAATAATCTTTACCTGCCAAATTCATAGTCGAATCACTGGAAACAGGCTTGTTGAGAAGGCTCAGCAACTGATTGTATTGCTCCTGAGTAAACACCGGAGGAGATGGTAGAGAAGAAACCTCAGAAGCAACAAAAGAAGGAGAGGAACCAGGATCCGGTTGAATAGTTAGTGCAGCAGAAGCACCCTTCTTCTTGCCAAACTTGAAATCAGCTGAGAAGCCAATAAGGCGATAGCAGCTATCCCTCTTGTGCCCTTTAACTCCACAATGAGAGCAAGTTCCAGAAAAACGACGCCGCATCGCAGAAGGAGCACCAGCAGCATTCGAAAACATAGCAGTAACACCAGGAACATCCGAGAAGGAAGAAGCACCAGAGAGATGAAGGCGCTGCGATTTTTCCTGAACGAGCATCGAATAAGCCCGGTTGACAGTAGGAAATGGTTGCATCAATAGCAACTGACTGCGAACAGCAGCATAGGTCTCGTTTAAGCCATTGAGAAACTGAAACAGACGCTGCTGAGTCAGAATCGACAGATTCTCCTGAGATTGCTCACAATCACAGGGAGTGAAAGGAACCAAGGCGGAGTATTCATCCCAGAGTAACTTGAGTCGCATAAAATAGGCGGAGATGGAGAGATCACCTTGAGCAAACATAGTAATTTCTCTGTGCAAGAAGAAAATACGCGAACCGTCGATCTTGTGAAAACGCTCCTTGAGGTCCTCCCAAACAAGAGCAGTGCTGGACGCAAAAGCGATGCCGGCCGAAAGATCGGAACTCACGGCATTCAGAATCCAAGAAAGTGTAATAGCATTGCAACGATCCCAGAGAGGTTGAAGATTCGCAGCAAAATCAATGCGCTTACAAGAACCGTCAAGAAATCCAATCTTGTTTTTAGCAAGAAAGGCAATCCGGACAGAACGACTCCAAACAGAGTAATTCTCGATCCCAGTCAACGGTTGAGACACAAGGACGGCACCAGGAGCATCGGAAGGATGCAAATAGAGTGGATGATGATAATCGACGGTGACGGAGTCAGTCGTCGGAGTAGGAGCAGCGGCGGGAGGCATAGAATCAAGAAATAATCGAACAAAACAAAGGAAACCCTAGCAGAGGATCGGAAAAAATTGGGGAAAATGGAAAATGGATATCCAAAAAATGACCCAAACAGAAAGAGAAAATGGGCTCAAAAACGGAAAACCCAAAAAAGGCCTGAAACTGATACCATGTTGAAAATGAATTTTTCATTCATTGAATATATAATTACATTTACATCTGACTTATATATATACACATAAAACTCTGGTAACTAACTATCTAACTGAATACAACAGTATTAACAACTAACCAACTAACTACTTTTAACATTTAGCGATGTTTCTCGCCCGTTGTAGACCCATCCAACTAAAAATATGGTCAAATTAAAATAATAAAAGTAAAATTTATTATTTCTTTCGAATTATGACAATATTTTTAGGTCAGCTATGCTTCTAGTTTCTCCCATTGAACACACGTAAGATTCTTTCTCATCTGACTGTGTTGCTATACTAAGCTTAAGGATTTGGGCGTCCTAAGCTGCGTTGTGACCATACTTTCAAGGATTTCTTCACTTGGGAATTAGATGATAATAATATTTGTGGATCATAGATACTTGGTATGTTATGTAGTTCGTGTATATGTTCCTGTTTGTACTCCTATTTTGCTAGTCGAGTACTTGTTGATGGTTCTATTCGAGAACGATGGTTTTGCTCGTGTAAGTTATCGGCATTGGCACGCAGTATTCTTTTTCTTCTATCTAAATTTAAGAAGGCTTTTTAATAAGACTCGTGTCAAGGTCCCGCCATTTCATTTTCTAATAAATATCTTTTCTTATCTTTGAAAAAAATAACTAAATTGTTTGAATGTGTAAACATAGAGGACTAAATGTGTTATTATATAAAATATTTTAACAACCACGCCACTCTTTTAACGGGTCAGTGGTCAAATTAAAATAAAACTAAAAGGTTGATGGTAACATTGAAGCATTTAAATGTTTGGTTATCAAATTGAATAATAGACTAAAGTTTAATGACTATTTCTGATTTTTTAGAAATTATTATAGTAATAAAAGTTTAATTATTTTATGATTTAGAAAATAAAAGAAATCTAGAAAAATAATATAAAATATATTTTTTTAAGTTTTTATTTTAAAAGGGAATAATAATTGTAGCGATCCTTTTTCGTACCATTAAAAATTCTTTTTTAAATACGAGTGTATTAAAGTGATTTTAGGAAAGAAGTCGGCTATTATTTTATCCCCAAAAAGCGTCTCTTTGAATTTTGTTTAAAGACGAGAATATCTTTTAAAATATTTCTTTCTTTTTAAAATTATTGATAAAAAATTTAGAGTCGCCACCAGCCACTTGGATAAGGTAGGCCGGACACTAAAGAAAACCAAAGATTTAATTACTAAGGAAGGATTAGCACCCCCGTCACGCCCGAAAATCGGTACCAAAATATTTGTTGCTTTTAAAAAGATAGAAATTGTTAAAATTTGAATTAAATTTAATTAAGCGTTCTTGATTGAAATTTGACCTTGATTATATGGGCTTATTCAAATTATTGGGATCAAATTAATTAAACATTTAATTACTAAGGATGACGATACACCAGACCATAGACTAAACTGACATCGAATAAGGCTATATGTCGTGTTAGTTTAGAGTTCGGATCTCGTACGTCACATTTATGTATGATGCAAATAATTAAGCATTATGTAATGATCTTGTCAATTTTAATTGAAATTTCCCCCAGTCGGTAAGAATTAATCCAAATATCGGGTTAACATCCTTTGAGCTCGGACTGTTGCGATACAAATATCGGGACTAACAAATATCTTGGGTTCCATGATTTAAATTTAATTAATGCAAAACTAATTGGCCAAATGTATGATAATTAAAGAATGACAATCAAAGGCTTGAAAGTAAACGGACAAGGCTCACCCAAAGTCATAACCTAAAAAAGCCCCAAATTATGGAAGTTCCAATTAGTGATCTATTTATTAATTAAGTGATTTTAATATTTAATCCTAAATTAATTAGCCTAAAAATTCTAGAAACCCTAACAAATTATGGTAATTAATCTCGAATTTAATGTCACTCATGGAATTAATTTTATCCTAAAAGGTATTTAATAAATGTTCGATTAATTTAATAAATTTAACATTCGCTCGAATGAGCCAAGAGAAAATTTAAATTTACTAAGTTAATTCGAACTCTAATCTAACTAGGCTTCTAAAGAACTAATTCTAAATTAATTTAATTAATTCAAAAACCGTGCCCCTATAAAACGAGCACACGGTCTAGATTAATTAAATTAATTTTACCTAATTCTAGTTTAAAGCTAACCTAGCAACAACAAAAGAAAACACAAAACATATGTTAAAGATATTTAAATAAACCTATTACTTATATAAATAAATACTATACGTATACCCATATGTAAATATATGCACATATAAAGAATGTAAAACACATAACGTATATTGAAAGCCATATTTTTAGAATATAATATATATATGCAATTGTAATATATTTAAGAAAGACTATTTAATGAGCATGTGATGACGGCCTGGTGGTCAAAGCATGCTCACTTGCTCCACTCCTTTTCCCTTAGGTCCTGGGTTTAAGACCCCTTAGAAGCATAATTTTTATCTAAATTTTCCTCCTCCCCTCTAGGTAGAAGTAGAATAAGATTTTCAAAGAAAAAAAAAAGAAACAAAATTTTATACACCTTATAAAAACTATATATTACATACTTTATAAAAAAACTATATATTATATGAAAAACGCTATATTATGTACATATACTATATTATGCGAAAAACCTATTATATACATATTACAAAAACTTATATTACATATATGCGTATATTAAAACCGAATATTAGGTTATATTATAACATATGCATATTTTTCACTAAAACCACATATCATAATATATATACATATACATGGAAGCCATATATTATATTCCATAATGTATCATGTAAAACTATATATTATGTACCATAATATAACAACACATTTGATTCAAACTAAATTTCAACATATGACCATATCACGAACGAACAACATTGCCTAAAATACGAATTAAACTAAAATTTACGGGAAATAAATATGCAAGATTTAAATTAAAGTGCATGAAGAATAAACAAAACATTGGAAAAGGGACTAATTTGAAATAAACAAAAAGGTTGGAAGCCAAATTGAAAGGGATGACAGTGACGAAATTAAAAAGCTTTTAAAAGCTCCAGGGACTTGTAAGAGGATTAAAAAAGGTGAAGTGGCTTAGGCCTGTAATTACCCATGAGGAGGGACCGATGCAGTGATTTGCCCATGCAGAAGGACCGCGGGTGTAATTATTTTAGGGCGGCGGTCCTTAAATGGTGATTTAACCATTTTAAAAAATAAAAGTACTACAAATACCACTATTCCAACCGACCTTAAACTCTCTTGGCCATTTTTTTTTTCTCAAACGCTTAAAAGAATCATCCATTATCTCTCTGAAGCAAAACTTCCCATCTCACAATACGGTAGGAGCTCTGCCGCATAGGCCTACTTCGCTCTAAAAATCTCAAGCTACGAGTATCTACCTCCTTCGCTTGGTAGTCCGAATACGACGAGTTCAAGACCCTTCGCCTAAACTCTTTGAGCTTTAAGTATCTGTCTCATTTGCTTTAAAACTTGTGAGCATTGAGTAGCTGTCTCGTCCGCTCTAAAATTTGTGAGTTTTGAGTATCTGCCTCCTTTACTCCGAAGTCCTTATGTTGCGGGTCTTTCGATTTTGAAACCGGGAGACCCAGATTTAAAAAAAAAATCTTTTTGAAGGGATGGAATCATGGAATTGAGTTTTGAGAAAAATGTCCTTCTGGAAGGAATAAAATTGAGAAATTTGGGGTTTTGAGGAAAACAACTTTTGGAAGGATTGAATTGAATTTTGAGGAAAATGTCTTTTTGGAAGGAAATAGAATTAAGAAATTTGGGTTTTGAGAAAAACAACCTTTTTGAAAGAGATAGAATTAAAAAAATTGGGTTTAGAGGAAAACAACCTTTTGAAAGGACTGAATTGAAAAATTAAGAAATTTGAGGTTTTTAAGAAAAACAACCTTTTGGAAGGCTTGTCTTTGGAAGTTGAAGAATCCTTTATTCTATGAGATCCACTTTTCCTCTCGTGAAGTGGTTGACCCTTTCTTTTGCCAATCTTCAAGTACCCCTTTAAAGTAAACAAAATGCAATAATGCTATGAGTTAGCATGTTCCTAATCGTAGGGATGTCTAGCTATCAATGATGTATGAGCATATTTCATGATGCTAAGATGAGGATGCAATGATGCATGGATTCAATTTGCTTGTGTTTTAGGGTCAACGACCATCATCTTAGGACTTCAACCACTCATTAACCTCATATCTTAACAAAACTTGCCCCTCAAACTTGTGTTGCTTACTCTTCGAGTTCAAGTGACCTCGATCGTAATCAAAATCTTCCTCTCAACACTTTCTAGCTTTGTGTTATATTTAATCCATTTCGGTTCAAACCCTTTCCATGTAGGAGTCTTGGTTGCCCCACAGATAATGATGCCCCCATCATGGCAATTTCCTTAGTCATCCTTTATCACATAGTGCCCCTTTAACTTTGGGCCTTGCTGATGCATTCGTCTTTAAAGTAATGTAGAGAAATATCTTCGCTTAAAATGTATCATGTTGCCGTCGTCATTCTAATGAAGAATGCCTTTTACTAAACATACAAAACCTTAAAATCAAACAATTAATGGAAAGAAAGAAAGAGAATATGATGCCTCATATATCAAATGCATGAGCGCTTTAGGTTCGACTTGAGCCTACAAAGACTCTGAATGTCTTGGGATATGTAAAGTTGTAAAACTCTTCCTATCGCCTGGTTCATCCTCATAATTATGGTACTTGATTGGTCCGCTCGATCACTATTCCTTCTAGTTCTCATCATCCTTCTCTATTAAAAAAACTATTTGAGCTTCCGACTTTTATTTGGCCCATGGAGTGCAGAACATGTCATTTTAAGATTTTTGAGTGGAAATGGGTGCTTTAGATTACACTTAATATTGTGTCAATGTCCGCACGGATTCATCTTTGACGCTAGGGTATTGAACATGTGGAGCGTAGCTCCTTATTAGATTTGTTCTCTTCTCACGTTTTCATCAAATGTTTCGGGACTTATTCATTCATTAGTTTACTTCTCTCTTTTTTCCTAGGGGAATTCAACTCGTCACAGTCCTTTGTCCCGAGGATACTAGTGGAGCATACAACAATACCCTGAGTTACTCGGGGTAGTTAATTTTTTTTTAAATTCCACACTCATATCCGAAAATGCCTATTACCAGGTCTCGAACATTGGAGTGCTTAATACCTATCATTTTTTTCAACATTTTTCTCTCATTTTTATTATATTTTTTGGACGCATTCAAGCGACTCTCCCTGGGCTTTCCTAAGAGGTTGTCTTATCATTGAACATCATTGAGGGAATATCAATTTCGCTTCTCGCGCTTTCTCGACCAGAGCGGATGGAGGGGAATCACATTTTATCGTTTCAACATTTGATTAGGACCCATGCTACATCATGCATGTGATATCCGAGGACCTACGAGGGTAAGAAGGGATATATACATATATGATTTCAAGATCATTGTATGTTAAACAAATGTATTTTCATTATAAAGAAATTCCACAAACGTGACAAGTGCCCTTTACAAAAATACCGTTGCTATCTTCAGGCAAATGATAGCACCGTTGGTTCTATACATTACTTCAAAAGAAAACACAACATGCAAGAAACTTAAACACAAAAATTCCTAAAGAATAAAATCGAGAACCAAACCCTATAGATCGTGTTTTCATTCTTTCTTTTCAAAACTTCAAAAGGTCGTTCTCGATCAGAGCCTGAACCTTATTCTTCAACATGGTCACACATATGTCGTTCCCGGCGCATACAAAAAAGGTTGTTTTCTCACATAGCAAACTCCAACTTCAATATGCACATTACCATCAAACATAACAGAAAGTAACAAACATTAAATTCACATTATACTGATTTCAATCATATAACGAACACAGCCAACATAATTACTCACTAACTATTCCGGACGACGAATGCTAGTATGGTATAAGAAAGGTCGTGTCTGTTTCTGTAGAATATGTGCCTTAATAGCATATGAAAGTACCTGTCTTTTACTATTTGCAACATTATTCACGAGATCATACAAGACGAACACTCGATCCCATTTCCCAACAGACTTCTCATACAAATGTTGACAATACAAGGACTACTTAAAGATCATTTATTTGTATACAAAAATAGTACTTAAAGTGTAATAAACAACGGATGCACTTACCACATTCTCTATGCTCATCGTGTGTCAAAACTGCATCCACTTAGTGCAATACATGCCACAATCATCTATGTTCAACAACATATTTGTTTATACACCAAATGATTCGTTAGCATATGCAATTGGTTGTACGAATATAACACAAACGACTTTTTTTTAACATTTTTATACCCATTATCTTGATGTTTGACTTTAGCCACCATCACATGTAGATCGGTCAACGACCTTGATGGTGACCCAAACACTTGAACGAACTTTTCATTCGAAAAACACTCATTTAACCTATTAATCTAGATGCAAAGACATATATAGATGTTTACATTATGTTTCACATCACTATTAAATGCCAAATAGTTTAAAGTTCACGCTTATTACCAACTTCTTAACTATAGATACTTTTGCAGCATTGCCTCGCGTTGTCGGCAAGCTGTCTAGTATCTTCGCTTCACCAAAAGCAATATCCAAGACACAAATATACCAATGAGTTCCTTTGTCATTGATTGTAATAAAGATATGCATAAAATATTTAACATATGCCCTTCAATAAACGATACCCAACATTACAACTTCGAAAAATATTTCAAACGCTTTATAAAACATGAATGTTAGTTCGTACGATTTTCCAGTCATTAAATTTCCCGTACACTTTGAATATGTCACGCCAATAGTGTACAACCTGCGCATCATCTTGTACCACTTCTTAAAGTTGATTATACAGTACACCCATACTTATTAAACACTTTTGCAATACTCTATATCTTCTTTCTTACTATACACTAAGTACGAACAATTATAAACTTACACTCAATGCGCAAGGTACATATCCGCTCCTCGCTTTACATTCCGAACTACAATCTTCAACAAATAGCGTCTACCCAAGAGCATCAATAACATACATTTCACACAAAACATTTCTCAACTATCGTAAGACATTTCAGTATAAGTTACTTTATTGCACACGACAAAAAGTATTGTCCACTAACCATAGAACCAACCCAACTTCTTGGTCGTAATATATCTGCATCACTTACACTCACGTATGTATGCCCAAAATTTACGACGACTTTCCTGCACCCATAATTAAGAGTTCACACTATATTTTAACTTAAAGCTTTTTGTTTCATCGTTAAAGATTTCTTACCATTTGCGCAATAGCATATTACGAGTGGGTGAATCGAGTCAAAATATACTAGAGTCAAGCATGTTGGCTCGAGTGCTAGCTGAGTCAGTAGATGTGAGTAGAGCAGAAAGAGATCGAGCAAAGATGTTGAAGGAAGCAACCCTGAATACAGTTAAAGGTGAAAGCTACAACAAGGATTTAGATTCGTTGGTTAAAGCGGTTAATGAGTTGGAACTTAAAACGACTAGCAATGGAATGTAACACTCACTTTCATATACTATATGCAAGTTTCCTAATTGGTAATTAAGTAATTATTGATGCCTTAATATCAAGGTTGTTCTTTTAGTACTTTGTCAGGGCATGGTATAAACATCAACATAGAAATGACACAAACTAAATCAGATCATACTTAACAAATTATATTATTATCAAAGTCCTAATTATTAATTAAGTAATTATTGATGCCTTAATATTAAGGTTGTTCTTTAGTACTTTATCAGGGCCATGGGTAACTTCAATGTCGTGTTATGTCATTTAACCGTATATTCAATGTTTAGACCATTTATCACTTATGGTTTAGATGATAATAATAGAAAATATTTTAGAGAATAGAAAATAAAATAAAGTAGATGATTTTATCTTTATTATTGATGGATTGATAAGAATAAATTTGACTGCTAGTTAATAGAATTATTTAAGTGTTCATAATAATAAGATGCCGATGACGGTGATGATAAAGTAAAGAGGTCCTACTCCAAAGGAACTTTCCGACGAAGTCCTCAGAAAAGATTATCGGGGAGTGGTATAACAAGTTTGTCCTCAACGTTGATCTATTGTTTTCTGATCCCAGATTATCAATTTTGATCTATTGTTTTTTAATCCCAGATTATCTCCGGCATCGCGTGATACTATGTTTTGTGTTTAAATAGCTCTCTTATGATTTGTAGTTTATTACATAAAAATTATATGTAACAATTTTGTTGTAGAATGAGTCACCTAAGAAGGTCAAGAAGATTGTTAGCACATTGAATGAAGCTGAAGTTCCTTGTCATGATGTTGTGGGTAAGTGATTATTTGAATTTTAAAATTTGATTTTGAATCGTTACAAACTTTATCTATGTTGTGGCAGAGGTTGTTGTTGGCCCTACATTTATTTCCCTTCCCCTTGTGAAAAGTCTGTTGCGCTCCGATTTTCATGTTGCTGCTCAGAATTGCTGGGTTGGTGAGAAAGCACCAATTAGGTATATCATCTGCTTTATAGATCAAATATATGTAAAGTTTTTGTTTAGCAGTTAACTTTATTTTCTCTTTAAACAGCCCGGAGATGCTCGTTAAAAAGGATATTCCATGGGTTATTCTTGGCGAAACTAAGCGAAGGGCTGTCTCAAAAGAGACTTATGAGGTGAGTGATATAATTAGCTTCTGTTTATTTCCTAATCTACTTGGGGAACTTATAGCCATGTTTGATGTTTTTGTCTCTTACTATTAGTATTGTTTCATGCCTTTATGACTATTCTTAATGTTTGTCTCTGCAGCGTGTGGGAGATAAGGTAGCGCATGCACTTTCTCAAGGCTTGAAAGTGATCGCTTGCGTTGGAGAGACTCTTCAACAGCGACAATCAGGCTCTACCATGTCTGTACTTGCTGCACAAACCAAAGCAATTGCTGGTACTTACTTTTAAAATATAAAAACCAAACCACTTGTTTGTTTTCTAAGATATGGTACCGTAGGTGTAATTGAAGCTTATGATTGTGGTCTCTATAGTTATTTATTTACCCACCGTTTCGTTTCTTTTAAACTGCTGTTGCTCGTTTGCAGAGAAAATAACAAATTGGGACAATGTTGTTTTGGCTTATGAACCTGTTTGGGCCATTGGTACAGACAAGGTTGCAACCCCTGCTCTGGCTCAGGAAGTAAGTTTGATTTTATGCTTATTAATATCATTCTAATGGATCCTTCACTTTTGCATTTCACCGGTTTTAATTAGCTTGCTTCTCCCATTAATGCCAAGTTATATTATACAACTATTTTAGGGCAATCGATCAAAGCTTTTGTTTGCATCTAAGCCATTGCTTGTTAGTTTGCTCCTACAACAAATCATTCACTATTTAATTTTAGATATGAATGTGTCATTGTGTTATTCAGAGTCATTGCGAATTCAGGAAATGGCTTAGCGAAAATGTCGGTGCTGCTGTTGCTACATCAACTAGAATTATATATGGAGGTATTTTTTTTTATTGCTTTGTTTGGTTTAAAGGAAAGCGGAAAAAAAATATAATTGGAGCGTGCTTGGTAACAAAGAAAAGTGAGAGGGAAGAGAGAGAGAGGGTGATCAATTTCATCATCATGTGTAAAAACAAATCATTTCAATTTGAAATGAAAAGAGGAGAGAAGATGTGAGACAAATGCAAGTTAGCTCAAAATTATGTAATTTTCAAAACTGAATTTATCCCTCTCATTTTTCAACTCTATTAAGCAATTTAAAACTTAATTTCCGATTCTTGCATTAAACACATCCCGTAAACCGGATTGAATCTGATTTTGCATCCATTACAAATTAATGTAGGTTTCGTAAATGGAGCAACCTGCCAGGAATTTGCTGAACAGCCCGATGTGGATGGCTTTTTGGTTGGTGAAGCTTCTATGAAGGTTAGTAACTTTCTTTCTTACTTTGTTTGTGCCATTGATGATTCATTTAGACGCCTTTTCTTCAACTTGTTCTCTATTATAGTTACCATCATTTTTTGTGTTTTGCTTTTCCTCCATCAGCCCGAGTTTATCGATATCATCAAGTCCGCAACCGTGAAAAAGAATTGAAGTTCGCAGTTCGGAATCATGGTTTAAAAACACAAACAACCTTCTAGGGAATGTTTAATTTTGTAGTTGTCCTTTCTTTAGAACCTGGTATCACAATTTTCATGGTGTGTAAATAAGCCAAAATGGAACTTACTTATGATAGTTTTTCATGTTGGCCTTTCAGTGGATTTGTGTTTTACAAGCTCGTGATATTTTTAACCATTTTTAATATGTTGGCATCGAAGTGGGCTATCCTATAATTTAGTTGAAGCTTATACGTACGTGGTTCGACAAGGGATGAATTATGAGTGTCGATCAAATGTCGAGGATACATCTCATATTCTTCGGGACTGTTGGAAAGCCTAAACTCTAAATTTTCAACTCTAAATCTTAAATTTTAAACCTTACCACCTAAAAATAGCTTAATAAGTGTCCAAATAAATAAATGTCCTTTGGTTCATCATTTTGTTTGACTTTCAGTTCTTGCAAAGATTCTCTTCATTTGAGGCTTCAAATTTCTCTGATGTTGACACACATTTTTAGCCTTCCAATTTGATAATCAAATGAGTTATTTAGAAGAAAAATATTTTTTTTTCCGAGATTTATTTAGAAAAATAGCTCACATTCAAGATTATGTAGAAAAATATTACTTTTCACTTCATGTAGGATAAAATTTGTGTTAAGTCAAAAGAGAGTTTTAAATTTATGTTTAACTAAATGTAAGTTCCTCGTTAAGTATGTATGTGAAAATACCAAATACTTTTTACACAAAAATCTTTTTTTTTTTGACTAAATGCGAGTTTGAAACTCGCTTTTAGCAGCTAAACGCAAGTTTACTTTACATTGACCGAAAGTAAATTATGTTCCTCTTCCAATTTACTTCTTCTTTTTTACATAATATTACTTTTATGAGAATTATTTAAAAAAACAACTCACATTAAGAATTATGTTCTTCTTCCAATTTTGGTTCTTATTTTTACACAATATTATTTTTATGAGATTTATTTAGAAAAACAACTCTTGTTAAAGATTATGTTCCTCTTCCAATTTTGCTTCTTTCTAGTAATATCTCTTTTGATCAGTTCCTAACTTTTTCTATTACATTTTATCGGTTTTAGTTTAGGGGTTTGGATATAATTAGAGTTTATAGTTTAAAACCTAAATCTATAATAATTACCCTAAAACTTAAACACTAACCATCAAACTCTAAATTTTAACCATAAACCCTAAATTCAAAACTCCTATACCTAAAGCCTTACAATTTGAACCATAAATTAATTTCTAAACCTCAATTCTAAGTCACTTGTAAAAACTAAAAGTTTTCATTACCCGTGTATGGAATACTTTCCCATAAAAAAACATAATACTTTTAGAGTTATTATTATATGTATTGAAAGTAAGGGAAAAATACTTACAAGCTTACATAATTTCACTTTACAAATTAAGATTTAAATCTTTAATCTAAAACATAAATACTAACATGTAACCCCTAAACACTAAATTATAACTATAAACTTTAAATTTTAAAATCTAATCCTTACAACTTAAGTCCCTAAACTATAAATTAGACTCACTTGTAAAACCAAAATTTTCACCATCAGTGCATGTAATATTTTTCCTTTTCTTAATGGTACTAGTGATCTGAATCGATACATAACGATAATTGTAACATGATATTTAAATCATATCATATTAAAGTAATGGAACCAAAATTTTAAATTAAATATAATGCATGGATTTAAAAGCACAATTTGACTAATATATATATATATATATATATAACACTTTTAGGAACAATATATACAACATTTTTAGGAATTAAGTTGTTGCAAACCCTTTTCTCCTATTGTTAGTAGTTGGTGATCTAACTAAAAATCCACACTTTTTCAAAGTTGACCTTCTAAATATTTATTTAATTATTATATCAGGATAATTCTACAGTGAATGATATATACCGCAATGTACCACTATTCATATGTACCGTAATGCACCATTAACTATTTTAATTAATTTTGAAATCCTAAGAACCAAAAGTATTATTATCTCCTTTAGAATAAAATCTTAAAAAATCATTTTTATATTATTTTTAAGATTTTCTTTTATTTTTTAATTCATAAAATAAAATTAAACTTTTATTACTATAATAATTTTCACATTCACTTTCATTTAAGGGTAAAGTTCACAAATGATCACTAAACTTTGATCAATTATTCAATTCCATGATCCTAGATTCTCAACCCTAATTACTAAATTCATAAACCAAAACACATGTATCTAACCTACGAGCCAAAACACTATTGCTTGACTGTTCGAAATATGTTTTCGAAACTAAATTATCATGCATCTAACCTACTAGCCAACTTATCATCGTTTAGTAACGTCCAAATTCTAAACACGCATGTTAAGGTTAAAGTTTCAATGGCCAATGTTAGGGATAGTTTCTATTAGTATTAGTATTTAACCTAATCTATTAGTATTTAACATAGAGAAATTAAAATAAAAACGTGGTGTTAATTTTGAGTTTAGATTAGGATTTGAGAAATTAGAGCTAGGGTTTAAGAATTTAGGAGATTAAGGTATTTCAATTCAAATTTTAACATTAATTTAAAAAATAATTTATTGCACGTTGAGTCCTTGAAATTTTTTAATATTTAATTAAGTCATTAAAAATTTATAATGTTTAGTGTTGAAAATGAATTTTTCATTCATTGAATATATAATTACATTTACATCTGACTTATATATATACACACAAAACTCTGGTAACTAACTATCTAACTGAATACAACAGTATTAACAACTAACCAACTAACTACTTTTAACACTCCCCCTCAAGTTGGAGGGTTAAAAATGTTTTTAACTCCCAACTTGGAAACAAGATGTTCATGTTGTTGTAGACCAAGTGATTTAGTCATTATGTCTGCAACTTGATTTGCTGAAGCCACATGCTCTGTTTGTATCAGCCCTTCTTTGATCTTTTCTCGCACAAAGTGGCAATCAACCTCAATATGCTTTGTACGCTCATGATACACCGGATTTGCTGCAATTTGAATGGCTGCCTTATTATCACAATACAACTTGATCGGCTTCAATTCTGTCAAACCCAATTCTTGAAGAAGTCTTCTTAACCAAATTAATTCAGCTGTTGTCATCGCCATACTTCGGTATTCAGCTTCAGCTGAAGATCTTGCAATAGTATTCTGCTTCTTTGACTTCCAAGAGACTAATGCTTCTCCAATTTTAATACAAAAACCAGTAATCGACTTTCTGGACATTGGACAAGATGCCCAGTCTGCATCACAGAAAGCTTGTATCTGATAATCTGAATTTGAAGGAAAGAACAAACCCCTACCAGGTTCTTTCTTAACATACTTCACTATTCGCAAAGCTGCATCCATATGTGACTGTTTAGGCTGATGCATAAACTGACTGAGATGATGTACAAAATATGTAATATCCGGTCTTGTATGTGTCAAATAGATTAATCTTCCAATTAATCTCTGAAAACATGACTTATCTTCCAACAAACTGTCTTGAGCGCTCTGTTGAACCCCTTCATCATACTCAGCAGTTGTCATCTTAAAGTTCTGTTCAAGAGGAGTTAAGGCTGGTTTTGCATTCTCCAAACCAGTGTCACCAATCAATTCCAATGCATACTTTCGTTGATTGAGAATAATTCCCTGTTTTGATCTCAGCACCTCAATACCAAGAAAGTATTTTAACTCACCAAGATCCTTCATCTTGAAATTCTGATGAAGACTAGATTTCAATTCCTCAATCAAAGTCTCATTACTTCCAGTTATAAGCAGATCATCCACATAAATCAAAAGAATTACTCTATCATTTCCTTGTGTTTTAGTGAACAGGGAATAGTCATGCTTGCTTTGAATGAAACTAGCAGAAATCAAAGCCTCAGTAAGCCTAATATTCCACTGCCGTGAAGCTTGCTTCAAACCATACAATGATCTTTGTAGTCGACAAACCATGCCCTCCCCCTGACTACAAAGACCTTGAGGAAGCTGCATGTAGACCTCTTCATCCAAACGACCTTGAAGAAACGCATTATACACATCCATTTGCCAAATAGGCCACTGAAAAATGGATGCAAGAGCAAGCACAGTCCTAACTGTCACCATCTTAACAACTGGTGAAAAGGTATCACCATAGTCAATCCCTTCTTTCTGATTGTACCCCTTGGCTACAAGTCTAGCCTTGTATCTTTCAACCTCACCATTAGCCTTATATTTAATTCTGTAAACCCATTTGCAGCCAATAGGAATCTTGTTACAAGGTAAAGGCACAACAGACCAGGTATTATTAGATTGTAATGCCTGAAGTTCTTCTTCCATAGCCTTGACCCAAAGAGGATTGTTAAGAGCCTCAGAATAAGAAGCAGGCTCAGAAGTGGAAGAAATAGAAGAAAGAAAGGTTTGAGTAGAAGGAAGTAAATGAGAATAGGCAAGAGATGAAGAAGGGACAGAAGGACACTGAAAATTCTGAAGCCAACTAGGAGGCTTAGAGACTCTAGAGGATCTCCTAGGAACAATAGGAATAATGGGAGTACTTGTTGAGGAGACATCAGTAGAATCAGGAACAACAGTAGGTGAGGAAGGAACAACAGAAATAGATGACTCAAGATGAAGAAAATCAGAAAAAGAATCTGAATTGGAAGAAGGGAAAAAAACAGAAGAAGAAGAAAGGGGAAAAGAGAAAGGAAATATATTTTCATGAAATTTAACATCTCTACTAATGAAAAGCACTTATTAGTGAGATCAAACAAAAGGTAACCTTTTTTGGTGGATGAATAACAAAAAAAAAAAACAGAAGAAATGACACGAGAATAGAATTTATCTTGAGGAACAAGATTAGTTGCATAACACAAACAACCAAACACTCGAAAATGAGAAAAAGAATGACACTTAAGATAAAGAATTTCATAAGGAGATTTCCAATCAAGAGAAGCAGAAGGTAAACGATTGATTATATAGCAAGCCGTAAGCACACACTCACCCCAAAATTTTAAAGGAACATTGGACTGAAACCTTAAGGCCCTAGCAACCTCTAATAAGTGTCTATGCTTACGCTCAGCTACACCATTTTGCTGGGGAGTATAGACACAAGAACTTTGGTGAATAACACCCAAAGAAGCAAAAAAGAAGAACAATCAGAACTGAAGAACTCATAACCATTGTCACTACGAACAATCTTAATAACAGATTGGAATTGAGTTCTAACCATTGCAAAAAAAGCTTTAAGAGACAAAAGAGCATCAGATTTCAACCTCAACAAGTAAACCCATGTCATCCTAGACTTGTCATCAACTATAGTCAAGAAAAACCTATGACCAGAGTGAGTCGAAGTTCTATAAGGCCCCACAAATCAATATGTATAAGTTCAAAACAATTGGCAGATCTAGAAGAACTAAGAGGAAATGGGAACCTAGTTTGCTTCGCTTTAGGACATACAGAACAATGAGGAAGGTCATCAGAATTCAACTTAGCAGAATTAAACACGGGTAATCTATTTAAAACTGAAAGAGGAGCATGGCCAAATCGAGAATGCCAAAGAACAGAAGTATTATTAATAGTTTCAGCAGAAACAGAAGACATACAAAGAGGTAAAGACAATTTACCAGGAATGCTAGAAACAAATGTGAAAGTGGAGAAAAAATAAAGACCACCAACACGTTTACCAATCCCCACTGTCTGACCAGTTGAGAGATCCTGCAGTAGGCAGAAATCAGGGTAAAAAAGAACAGAACACTTTAAATCACGAGAAAGCTTTGAAATCGAAATTAAATTGTGTTTAAAGTGTGGAACAAACAACACATCAGTAAGAACATGATTTGGAGATAAAGACACAGATCCACAATGAGATATAGGAACAGTTTGACCATGAGGGAGATGAACAAACCTCGAATTAGGCAGACAAGGAATAGGATCAATCAAGCAATTAAAATCAGATAATATATGGTCAGTCGCACCAGTATCTAATATCCAAGAAACAGAATCAGAAGCAGGTATACAACAATAATCTTTACCTGCCAAATTCATAGTCGAATCACTGGAAACAGGCTTGTTGAGAAGGCTCAGCAACTGATTGTATTGCTCCTGAGTAAACACCGGAGGAGATGGTAGAGAAGAAACCTCAGAAGCAACAAAAGAAGGAGAGGAACCAGGATCCGGTTGAATAGTTAGTGCAGCAGAAGCACCCTTCTTCTTGCCAAACTTGAAATCAGCTGAGAAGCCAATAAGGCGATAGCAGCTATCCCTCTTGTGCCCTTTAACTCCACAATGAGAGCAAGTTCCAGAAAAACGACGCCGCATCGCAGAAGGAGCACCAGCAGCATTCGAAAACATAGCAGTAACACCAGGAACATCCGAGAAGGAAGAAGCACCAGAGAGATGAAGGCGCTGCGATTTTTCCTGAACGAGCATCGAATAAGCCCGGTTGACAGTAGGAAATGGTTGCATCAATAGCAACTGACTGCGAACAGCAGCATAGGTCTCGTTTAAGCCATTGAGAAACTGAAACAGACGCTGCTGAGTCAGAATCGACAGATTCTCCTGAGATTGCTCACAATCACAGGGAGTGAAAGGAACCAAGGCGGAGTATTCATCCCAGAGTAACTTGAGTCGCGTAAAATAGGCAGAGATGGAGAGATCACCTTGAGCAAACATAGTAATTTCTCTGTGCAAGAAGAAAATACGCGAACCGTCGATCTTGTGAAAACGCTCCTTGAGGTCCTCCCAAACAAGAGCAGTGCTGGACGCAAAAGCGATGCTGGCCGAAAGATCGGAACTCACGGCATTCAGAATCCAAGAAAGTGTAATAGCATTGCAACGATCCCAGAGAGGTTGAAGATTCGCAGCAAAATCAATGCGCTTACAAGAACCGTCAAGAAATCCAATCTTGTTTTTAGCAAGAAAGGCAATCCGGACAAAACGACTCCAAACAGAGTAATTCTCGATCCCAGTCAACGGTTGAGACACAAGGACGGCACCAGGAGCATCGGAAGGATGCAAATAGAGTGGATGATGATAATCGACGGTGACGGAGTCAGTCGTCGGAGTAGGAGCAGCGGCGGGAGGCATAGAATCAAGAAATAATCGAACAAAACAAAGGAAACCCTAGCAGAGGATCGGAAAAAATTGGGGAAAATGGAAAATGGATATCCAAAAAATGACCCAAACAGAAAGAGAAAATGGGCTCAAAAACGGAAAACCCAAAAAAGGCCTGAAACTGATACCATGTTGAAAATGAATTTTTCATTCATTGAATATATAATTACATTTACATCTGACTTATATATATACACATAAAACTCTGGTAACTAACTATCTAACTGAATACAACAGTATTAACAACTAACCAACTAACTACTTTTAACATTTAGCGATGTTTCTCGCCCGTTGTAGACCCATCCAACTAAAAATATGGTCAAATTAAAATAATAAAAGTAAAATTTATTATTTCTTTCGAATTATGACAATATTTTTAGGTCAGCTATGCTTCTAGTTTCTCCCATTGAACACACGTAAGATTCTTTCTCATCTGACTGTGTTGCTATACTAAGCTTAAGGATTTGGGCGTCCTAAGCTGCGTTGTGACCATACTTTCAAGGATTTCTTCACTTGGGAATTAGATGATAATAATATTTGTGGATCATAGATACTTGGTATGTTATGTAGTTCGTGTATATGTTCCTGTTTGTACTCCTATTTTGCTAGTCGAGTACTTGTTGATGGTTCTATTCGAGAACGATGGTTTTGCTCGTGTAAGTTATCGGCATTGGCACGCAGTATTCTTTTTCTTCTATCTAAATTTAAGAAGGCTTTTTAATAAGACTCGTGTCAAGGTCCCGCCATTTCATTTTCTAATAAATATCTTTTCTTATCTTTGAAAAAAATAACTAAATTGTTTGAATGTGTAAACATAGAGGACTAAATGTGTTATTATATAAAATATTTTAACAACCACGCCACTCTTTTAACGGGTCAGTGGTCAAATTAAAATAAAACTAAAAGGTTGATGGTAACATTGAAGCATTTAAATGTTTGGTTATCAAATTGAATAATAGACTAAAGTTTAATGACTATTTCTGATTTTTTAGAAATTATTATAGTAATAAAAGTTTAATTATTTTATGATTTAGAAAATAAAAGAAATCTAGAAAAATAATATAAAATATATTTTTTTAAGTTTTTATTTTAAAAGGGAATAATAATTGTAGCGATCCTTTTTCGTACCATTAAAAATTCTTTTTTAAATACGAGTGTATTAAAGTGATTTTAGGAAAGAAGTCGGCTATTATTTTATCCCCAAAAAGCGTCTCTTTGAATTTTGTTTAAAGACGAGAATATCTTTTAAAATATTTCTTTCTTTTTAAAATTATTGATAAAAAATTTAGAGTCGCCACCAGCCACTTGGATAAGGTAGGCCGGACACTAAAGAAAACCAAAGATTTAATTACTAAGGAAGGATTAGCACCCCCGTCACGCCCGAAAATCGGTACCAAAATATTTGTTGCTTTTAAAAAGATAGAAATTGTTAAAATTTGAATTAAATTTAATTAAGCGTTCTTGATTGAAATTTGACCTTGATTATATGGGCTTATTCAAATTATTGGGATCAAATTAATTAAACATTTAATTACTAAGGATGACGATACACCAGACCATAGACTAAACTGACATCGAATAAGGCTATATGTCGTGTTAGTTTAGAGTTCGGATCTCGTACGTCACATTTATGTATGATGCAAATAATTAAGCATTATGTAATGATCTTGTCAATTTTAATTGAAATTTCCCCCAGTCGGTAAGAATTAATCCAAATATCGGGTTAACATCCTTTAAGCTCGGACTGTTGCGATACAAATATCGGGACTAACAAATATCTTGGGTTCCATGATTTAAATTTAATTAATGCAAAACTAATTGGCCAAATGTATGATAATTAAAGAATGACAATCAAAGGCTTGAAAGTAAACGGACAAGGCTCACCCAAAGTCATAACCTAAAAAAGCCCCAAATTATGGAAGTTCCAATTAGTGATCTATTTATTAATTAAGTGATTTTAATATTTAATCCTAAATTAATTAGCCTAAAAATTCTAGAAACCCTAACAAATTATGGTAATTAATCTCGAATTTAATGTCACTCATGGAATTAATTTTATCCTAAAAGGTATTTAATAAATGTTCGATTAATTTAATAAATTTAACATTCGCTCGAATGAGCCAAGAGAAAATTTAAATTTACTAAGTTAATTCGAACTCTAATCTAACTAGGCTTCTAAAGAACTAATTCTAAATTAATTTAATTAATTCAAAAACCGTGCCCCTATAAAACGAGCACACGGTCTAGATTAATTAAATTAATTTTACCTAATTCTAGTTTAAAGCTAACCTAGCAACAACAAAAGAAAACACAAAACATATGTTAAAGATATTTAAATAAACCTATTACTTATATAAATAAATACTATACGTATACCCATATGTAAATATATGCACATATAAAGAATGTAAAACACATAACGTATATTGAAAGCCATATTTTTAGAATATAATATATATATGCAATTGTAATATATTTAAGAAAGACTATTTAATGAGCATGTGATGACGGCCTGGTGGTCAAAGCATGCTCACTTGCTCCACTCCTTTTCCCTTAGGTCCTGGGTTTAAGACCCCTTAGAAGCATAATTTTTATCTAAATTTTCCTCCTCCCCTCTAGGTAGAAGTAGAATAAGATTTTCAAAGAAAAAAAAAGAAACAAAATTTTATACACCTTATAAAAACTATATATTACATACTTTATAAAAAAACTATATATTATATGAAAAAACCCTATATTATGTACATATACTATATTATGCGAAAAACCTATTATATACATATTACAAAAACTTATATTACATATATGCGTATATTAAAACCGAATATTAGGTTATATTATAACATATGCATATTTTTCACTAAAACCACATATCATAATATATATACATATACATGGAAGCCATATATTATATTCCATAATGTATCATGTAAAACTATATATTATGTACCATAATATAACAACACATTTGATTCAAACTAAATTTCAACATATGACCATATCACGAACGAACAACATTGCCTAAAATACGAATTAAACTAAAATTTACGGGAAATAAATATGCAAGATTTAAATTAAAGTGCATGAAGAATAAACAAAACATTGGAAAAGGGACTAATTTGAAATAAACAAAAAGGTTGGAAGCCAAATTGAAAGGGATGACAGTGACGAAATTAAAAAGCTTTTAAAAGCTCCAGGGACTTGTAAGAGGATTAAAAAAGGTGAAGTGGCTTAGGCCTGTAATTACCCATGAGGAGGGACCGATGCAGTGATTTGCCCATGCAGAAGGACCGCGGGTGTAATTATTTTAGGGCGGCGGTCCTTAAATGGTGATTTAACCATTTTAAAAAATAAAAGTACTACAAATACCACTATTCCAACCGACCTTAAACTCTCTTGGCCATTTTTTTTTCTCAAACGCTTAAAAGAATCATCCATTATCTCTCTGAAGCAAAACTTCCCATCTCACAATACGGTAGGAGCTCTGCCGCATAGGCCTACTTCGCTCTAAAAATCTCAAGCTACGAGTATCTACCTCCTTCGCTTGGTAGTCCGAATACGACGAGTTCAAGACCCTTCGCCTAAACTCTTTGAGCTTTAAGTATCTGTCTCATTTGCTTTAAAACTTGTGAGCATTGAGTAGCTGTCTCGTCCGCTCTAAAATTTGTGAGTTTTGAGTATCTGCCTCCTTTACTCCGAAGTCCTTATGTTGCGGGTCTTTCGATTTTGAAACCGGGAGACCCAGATTTAAAAAAAATCTTTTTGAAGGGATGGAATCATGGAATTGAGTTTTGAGAAAAATGTCCTTCTGGAAGGAATAAAATTGAGAAATTTGGGGTTTTGAGGAAAACAACTTTTGGAAGGATTGAATTGAATTTTGAGGAAAATGTCTTTTTGGAAGGAAATAGAATTAAGAAATTTGGGTTTTGAGAAAAACAACCTTTTTGAAAGAGATAGAATTAAAAAAATTGGGTTTAGAGGAAAACAACCTTTTGAAAGGACTGAATTGAAAAATTAAGAAATTTGAGGTTTTTAAGAAAAACAACCTTTTGGAAGGCTTGTCTTTGGAAGTTGAAGAATCCTTTATTCTATGAGATCCACTTTTCCTCTCGTGAAGTGGTTGACCCTTTCTTTTGCCAATCTTCAAGTACCCCTTTAAAGTAAACAAAATGCAATAATGCTATGAGTTAGCATGTTCCTAATCGTAGGGATGTCTAGCTATCAATGATGTATGAGCATATTTCATGATGCTAAGATGAGGATGCAATGATGCATGGATTCAATTTGCTTGTGTTTTAGGGTCAACGACCATCATCTTAGGACTTCAACCACTCATTAACCTCATATCTTAACAAAACTTGCCCCTCAAACTTGTGTTGCTTACTCTTCGAGTTCAAGTGACCTCGATCGTAATCAAAATCTTCCTCTCAACACTTTCTAGCTTTGTGTTATATTTAATCCATTTCGGTTCAAACCCTTTCCATGTAGGAGTCTTGGTTGCCCCACAGATAATGATGCCCCCATCATGGCAATTTCCTTAGTCATCCTTTATCACATAGTGCCCCTTTAACTTTGGGCCTTGCTGATGCATTCGTCTTTAAAGTAATGTAGAGAAATATCTTCGCTTAAAATGTATCATGTTGCCGTCGTCATTCTAATGAAGAATGCCTTTTACTAAACATACAAAACCTTAAAATCAAACAATTAATGGAAAGAAAGAAAGAGAATATGATGCCTCATATATCAAATGCATGAGCGCTTTAGGTTCGACTTGAGCCTACAAAGACTCTGAATGTCTTGGGATATGTAAAGTTGTAAAACTCTTCCTATCGCCTGGTTCATCCTCATAATTATGGTACTTGATTGGTCCGCTCGATCACTATTCCTTCTAGTTCTCATCATCCTTCTCTATTAAAAAAACTATTTGAGCTTCCGACTTTTATTTGGCCCATGGAGTGCAGAACATGTCATTTTAAGATTTTTGAGTGGAAGTGGGTGCTTTAGATTACACTTAATATTGTGTCAATGTCCGCACGGATTCATCTTTGACGCTAGGGTATTGAACATGTGGAGCGTAGCTCCTTATTAGATTTGTTCTCTTCTCACGTTTTCATCAAATGTTTCGGGACTTATTCATTCATTAGTTTACTTCTCTCTTTTTTCCTAGGGGAATTCAACTCGTCACAGTCCTTTGTCCCGAGGATACTAGTGGAGCATACAACAATACCCTGAGTTACTCGGGGTAGTTAATTTTTTTTTAAATTCCACACTCATATCCGAAAATGCCTATTACCAGGTCTCGAACATTGGAGTGCTTAATACCTATCATTTTTTTCAACATTTTTCTCTCATTTTTATTATATTTTTTGGACGCATTCAAGCGACTCTCCCTGGGCTTTCCTAAGAGGTTGTCTTATCATTGAACATCATTGAGGGAATATCAATTTCGCTTCTCGCGCTTTCTCGACCAGAGCGGATGGAGGGGAATCACATTTTATCGTTTCAACATTTGATTAGGACCCATGCTACATCATGCATGTGATATCCGAGGACCTACGAGGGTAAGAAGGGATATATACATATATGATTTCAAGATCATTGTATGTTAAACAAATGTATTTTCATTATAAAGAAATTCCACAAACGTGACAAGTGCCCTTTACAAAAATACCGTTGCTATCTTCAGGCAAATGATAGCACCGTTGGTTCTATACATTACTTCAAAAGAAAACACAACATGCAAGAAACTTAAACACAAAAATTCCTAAAGAATAAAATCGAGAACCAAACCCTATAGATCGTGTTTTCATTCTTTCTTTTCAAAACTTCAAAAGGTCGTTCTCGATCAGAGCCTGAACCTTATTCTTCAACATGGTCACACATATGTCGTTCCCGGCGCATACAAAAAAGGTTGTTTTCTCACATAGCAAACTCCAACTTCAATATGCACATTACCATCAAACATAACAGAAAGTAACAAACATTAAATTCACATTATACTGATTTCAATCATATAACGAACACAGCCAACATAATTACTCACTAACTATTCCGGACGACGAATGCTAGTATGGTATAAGAAAGGTCGTGTCTGTTTCTGTAGAATATGTGCCTTAATAGCATATGAAAGTACCTGTCTTTTACTATTTGCAACATTATTCACGAGATCATACAAGACGAACACTCGATCCCATTTCCCAACAGACTTCTCATACAAATGTTGACAATACAAGGACTACTTAAAGATCATTTATTTGTATACAAAAATAGTACTTAAAGTGTAATAAACAACGGATGCACTTACCACATTCTCTATGCTCATCGTGTGTCAAAACTGCATCCACTTAGTGCAATACATGCCACAATCATCTATGTTCAACAACATATTTGTTTATACACCAAATGATTCGTTAGCATATGCAATTGGTTGTACGAATATAACACAAACGACTTTTTTTAACATTTTTATACCCATTATCTTGATGTTTGACTTTAGCCACCATCACATGTAGATCGGTCAACGACCTTGATGGTGACCCAAACACTTGAACGAACTTTTCATTCGAAAAACACTCATTTAACCTATTAATCTAGATGCAAAGACATATATAGATGTTTACATTATGTTTCACATCACTATTAAATGCCAAATAGTTTAAAGTTCACGCTTATTACCAACTTCTTAACTATAGATACTTTTGCAGCATTGCCTCGCGTTGTCGGCAAGCTGTCTAGTATCTTCGCTTCACCAAAAGCAATATCCAAGACACAAATATACCAATGAGTTCCTTTGTCATTGATTGTAATAAAGATATGCATAAAATATTTAACATATGCCCTTCAATAAACGATACCCAACATTACAACTTCGAAAAATATTTCAAACGCTTTATAAAACATGAATGTTAGTTCGTACGATTTTCCAGTCATTAAATTTCCCGTACACTTTGAATATGTCACGCCAATAGTGTACAACCTGCGCATCATCTTGTACCACTTCTTAAAGTTGATTATACAGTACACCCATACTTATTAAACACTTTTGCAATACTCTATATCTTCTTTCTTACTATACACTAAGTACGAACAATTATAAACTTACACTCAATGCGCAAGGTACATATCCTCTCCTCGCTTTACATTCCGAACTACAATCTTCAACAAATAGCGTCTACCCAAGAGCATCAATAACATACATTTCACACAAAACATTTCTCAACTATCGTAAGACATTTCAGTATAAGTTACTTTATTGCAAACGACAAAAAGTATTGTCCACTAACCATAGAACCAACCTAACTTCTTGGTCGTAATATATCTGCATCACTTACACTCACGTATGTATGCCCAAAATTTACGACGACTTTCCTGCACCCATAATTAAGAGTTCACACTATATTTTAACTTAAAGCTTTTTGTTTCATCGTTAAAGATTTCTTACCATTTGCGCAATAGCATATTACGAGTGGGTGAATCGAGTCAAAATATACTAGAGTCAAGCATGTTGGCTCGAGTGCTAGCTGAGTCAGTAGATGTGAGTAGAGTAGAAAGAGATCGAGCAAAGATGTTGAAGGAAGCAACCCTGAATACAGTTAAAGGTGAAAGCTACAACAAGGATTTAGATTCGTTGGCTAAAGCGGTTAATGAGTTGGAACTTAAAACGACTAGCAATGGAATGTAACACTCACTTTCATATACTATATGCAAGTTTCCTAATTGGTAATTAAGTAATTATTGATGCCTTAATATCAAGGTTGTTCTTTTAGTACTTTGTCAGGGCATGGTATAAACATCAACATAGAAATGACACAAACTAAATCAGATCATACTTAACAAATTATATTATTATCAAAGTCCTAATTATTAATTAAGTAATTATTGATGCCTTAATATTAAGGTTGTTCTTTAGTACTTTATCAGGGCCATGGGTAACTTCAATGTCGTGTTATGTCATTTAACCGTATATTCAATGTTTAGACCATTTATCACTTATGGTTTAGATGATAATAATAGAAAATATTTTAGAGAATAGAAAATAAAATAAAGTAGATGATTTTATCTTTATTATTGATGGATTGATAAGAATAAATTTGACTTCTAGTTAATAGAATTATTTAAGTGTTCATAATAATAAGATGCCGATGACGGTGATGATAAAGTAAAGAGGTCCTACACCAAAGGAACTTTCTGACGAAGTCCTCAGAAAAGATTATCGGGGAGTGGTATAACAAGTTTGTCCTCAACGTTGATGCGCATGATCCGGTAATATAAGTTTTTTTATAAATTAAATGGCATTTTAGTAATTATAATAAGGCTTTGCTTGGTAGAGAGGAAAGAAAATTAGAAAGATGAAAAATTGAAAGGGTAAAAAATCGAAAGGATGGAAAAATATGTTTTCTTTCCATTGGTGTGCTTGGTTGAGAGGATGGAAGATTGAAAGAAAAAATAAAATTCAAATATAATAATTTTACCATTATACCCTTATTCTTATATCTTTCTTATTTGTATTTTTATTGAATATCGTTTATTTAAAAACATTAAAAGAATCTTTTGATTTTTTAAAACACTATTAAAACAAATTAATAAAAAAATATAGTTCAAGTACATATAAAAAATAATGCCCTGAATTAAATACATTCGAGTATTGAATAAACCTATTAAATAAAGTAGTATATATGAATGCATTAGAAAATAAATAAATAAAGTCGTGCTTACATATAATTGAAATAAATAATTATCAATGTAAAAATTTTCAAAACAGTGAGTTAAAATTTATTTAATAAAATATATATGATTATTTATGTTGTAAAAGTTAAATATATAGATAAAATTAATTAATTAGATAGGAACGGAACAATTCATAAATATATATTTAAAGAATGATTTTATCCAACTTTAAAAAAATGAAGTATGATATATTAACTTATTTGGGGGTACCATTTATGTTAAACTATGATTAATTTTCTGTCATTGCTTCCGACGGATTCTTAACAGAAAAGTCACTCCCCTCCAGTTTTCTTTCCCTCATATTTTCCTTCATACCAAGCACCTGTTATCTTATTTTCTTTACAGTTTTCCTCACCTCTTCATTTTCTTTCCATTTTTCTGCTGTACCAAGCAAAGTTCTCTCTGCCGTCCACCTGGCACTACGGATTAAGGAAACAATCGGCGACGAAAAAAAACCCCTCAAAACTTCATGGCTCGGAAATTCTTTGTCGCCGGTGAGTGGAAAGATGTATGTTTCTTCTTCTCTCCTGCTTTTTTTTTTCAATTCAAAATTTTGATCTATTGTTTTCTGATCCCAGATTATCAATTTTGATCTATTGTTTTCTAATCCCAGATTATCAATTTTGATCTATTGTTTTCTGATCCCAGATTATCAATTTTGATCTATTGTTTTCTAATCCTAGATTATCTCCAGCATCGCGTGATACTATGTTTCGTGTTTAACATTCAATATCTAAATAGCTCTCTTATGTTTTGAGATCGGATTTGTAGTTTATTACATAAAAATTATATGTACTCAAAATGGGGGTAATAATTTTGTTGTAGAATGAGTCACCTAAGGTGGTGAAGAAGATTGTTAGCACATTGAATGAAGCTGAAGTTCCTTCTCATGATGTTGTGGGTAAGTGATTATTTGAATTTTAAAATTTGATTTTGAATCATTACAAACTTTTCTATGTTGTGGCAGAGGTTGTTGTTGGCCCTACATTTATTTCCCTTCCCCTTGTGAAAAGTCTGTTGCGCTCCGATTTTCATGTTGCTGCTCAGAATTGCTGGGTTGGTGAGAAAGCACCAATTAGGTATATCATCTGCTTTATAGATCAAATATATGTAAAGTTTTTGTTTAGCAGTTAACTTTATTTTCTCTTTAAACAGCCCGGAGATGCTCGTTAAAAAGGATATTCCATGGGTTATTCTTGGCGAAACTAAGCGAAGGGCTGTCTCAAAAGAGACTTATGAGGTGAGTGATATAATTAGCTTCTGTTTATTTCCTAATCTACTTGGGGAACTTATAGCCATGTTTGATGTTTTTGTCTCTTACTATTAGTATTGTTTCATGCCTTTATGACTATTCTTAATGTTTGTCTCTGCAGCGTGTGGGAGATAAGGTAGCGCATGCACTTTCTCAAGGCTTGAAAGTGATCGCTTGCGTTGGAGAGACTCTTCAACAGCGACAATCAGGCTCTACCATGTCTGTACTTGCTGCACAAACCAAAGCAATTGCTGGTACTTACTTTTAAAATATAAAAACCAAACCACTTGTTTGTTTTCTAAGATATGGTACCGTAGGTGTAATTGAAGCTTATGATTGTGGTCTCTATAGTTATTTATTTACCCACCGTTTCGTTTCTTTTAAACTGCTGTTGCTCGTTTGCAGAGAAAATAACAAATTGGGACAATGTTGTTTTGGCTTATGAACCTGTTTGGGCCATTGGTACAGACAAGGTTGCAACCCCTGCTCTGGCTCAGGAAGTAAGTTTGATTTTATGCTTATTAATATCATTCTAATGGATCCTTCACTTTTGCATTTCACCGGTTTTAATTAGCTTGCTTCTCCCATTAATGCCAAGTTATATTATACAACTATTTTAGGGCAATCGATCAAAGCTTTTGTTTGCATCTAAGCCATTGCTTGTTAGTTTGCTCCTACAACAAATCATTCACTATTTAATTTTAGATATGAATGTGTCATTGTGTTATTCAGAGTCATTGCGAATTCAGGAAATGGCTTAGCGAAAATGTCGGTGCTGCTGTTGCTACATCAACTAGAATTATATATGGAGGTATTTTTTTTTATTGCTTTGTTTGGTTTAAAGGAAAGCGGAAAAAAAATATAATTGGAGCGTGCTTGGTAACAAAGAAAAGTGAGAGGGAAGAGAGAGAGAGGGTGATCAATTTCATCATCATGTGTAAAAACAAATCATTTCAATTTGAAATGAAAAGAGGAGAGAAGATGTGAGACAAATGCAAGTTAGCTCAAAATTATGTAATTTTCAAAACTGAATTTATCCCTCTCATTTTTCAACTCTATTAAGCAATTTAAAACTTAATTTCCGATTCTTGCATTAAACACATCCCGTAAACCGGATTGAATCTGATTTTGCATCCATTACAAATTAATGTAGGTTTCGTAAATGGAGCAACCTGCCAGGAATTTGCTGAACAGCCCGATGTGGATGGCTTTTTGGTTGGTGAAGCTTCTATGAAGGTTAGTAACTTTCTTTCTTACTTTGTTTGTGCCATTGATGATTCATTTAGACGCCTTTTCTTCAACTTGTTCTCTATTATAGTTACCATCATTTTTTGTGTTTTGCTTTTCCTCCATCAGCCCGAGTTTATCGATATCATCAAGTCCGCAACCGTGAAAAAGAATTGAAGTTCGCAGTTCGGAATCATGGTTTAAAAACATAAACAACCTTCTAGGGAATGTTTAATTTTGTAGTTGTCCTTTCTTTAGAACCTGGTATCACAATTTTCATGGTGTGTAAATAAGCCAAAATGGAACTTACTTATGATAGTTTTTCATGTTGGCCTTTCAGTGGATTTGTGTTTTACAAGCTCGTGATATTTTTAACCATTTTTAATATGTTGGCATCGAAGTGGGCTATCCTATAATTTAGTTGAAGCTTATACGTACGTGGTTCGACAAGGGATGAATTATGAGTGTCGATCAAATGTCGAGGATACATCTCATATTCTTCGGGACTGTTGGAAAGCCTAAACTCTAAATTTTCAACTCTAAATCTTAAATTTTAAACCTTACCACCTAAAAATAGCTTAATAAGTGTTCAACCTATACATTTTTTTTAGTATGGTGCCTAACATTTTCTTTGGGTCACTTTGGTGTCTAACGTTTCATTCCGTAACTCAATTTGATGTCTGTCTTAAAATTTTTTTGTTATCTATTAAAAACGCAACATGTGGCGTATTTCGGTAATTTTTTGTTTAATTTTTTAAATATCAGAGAATCTTTAATTTTATAAAAAAAAGGTAAAGTACACAGACGGTCACTGAACTTTGGTAAAAAAAACAAAATGGTAACCGTTCGGTTTCAAGGGAGATCAAAACCCGCCAGTTCTACCTTTGTTCGTCGTCAGATCACCCTCGCCGACCGTAAATCGCGAGGAACGTGAGTGAACCCTCGAACCGACGACGAACAAAGGTAGAACTGGCGGTGCACGACATGACCGGCGAACAGTGGCGCAAGGGAGATGAAACCGAACGGTTTTGAACCGTTTCCGAGCGAACGGCCGATGACGAAGGGTAAAGGTTGGGTGGGTTTTGATCGCGAAGAGAACCCGAGCACACCGATGGTCTCCGATCGACGAACGGACGGCGGCTTGGGCCTGATCGGAGCTTCGCCGGAGATGGGTAAAGGTGAGAGCTATCGTGAGAGAGAGGGGAGACAGAGATAGCTGACCACGTAAGCTTTTTTTAATTAATCTCAGTTTTTAAATTAATATAATAATATAATATTTTTATTATTTTTTTTTAAAAAAAATTGCCACATAAGCTTTTTTTTCCACGTCAGCGCGTGACATAACAAGCCAGCTGGCAAGGATAGCTGACCGTGCAGGAGTTAACGGCCCGTCACCCAGGAATTGACGGGAACGTTAGTTAACGTTAGTCAAGGGTCGGAATTGATCGATTTTTCAAACATAAGGGGCACATTGAGTGCGTTTTTCGGCGAGGGGCGACATTGCATATTTGAGTCGAACTTGGGGGCAAAAGTACCCCTTTAGCCTTTTAAAATGTATAATAGTTTTCGTACCATTAAAAATTCTTTTTTAAATACGAGTGTATTAAAGTGTTTTTAGGAAAGAAGTCGGCTGCTATTTTATCTCCAAAAAGCGTCTCTTTGAAATTTGTTTTCGCAGCCCTCATGGGTGGATTGGTAACAATTTTGGCTATACCTTAAAGTAGTTCACAGAAGCCAAAGGTCCTCCCATGAGGTGATTTGTTTTTTCACTAGTCATCAACATGAACATTAAATTTGGATCCTCCCATGAGGTATTTTTTGTTTGCTTTCAACATGAATGTTAAATTCGTTCAAACAAAAAGAGTTTGTATATAAATATTGTTGCTTTATTGATTAATAAAATCGTTATTATCGAGCGAGTCTATCGCGAGTTGAGTATTGCCCGATTCGTGCTCGTTAAAAAAATTTGTTGCTCGATAAAATTTTACTCGACACGTGCTCATTAAAAAATTCATTGTTCGACTCGTTGCTCGTTAAGCTCGCCAAAATTTTATCTTGATTTTTTAATATATGTAAAATATATTAATACTATTAGAATTTAATATAAACACAAATTCACAAATTTTAAAAAATATATTGAAATAATGAGTAAAACAAATCCATATATTAAACTCCAAAATAAAAATCCACAGATACATCAAACTAAAATATTATAACCATTCTTCAAAAGAAAGTTTAAGAAATATAGAACCAATCCTAAAAATAAGACAATCAACATCTCTTCACTCCCTTCTTTGTTGCTTGCAATCATCAAATTATAGAATTGGAAGAATAATTTCTTTTGCTTGATCGACATTGCTATTCTGCCAATAAAAAAATTATAATATCTTATAATAAGCAACTAAAATAAATAATTACTTTTTCGTAAATAATATACAACTAAATGAATTAATATGCTTAACCTTAAATAGTGTTATCTTGTTCTTTCTCTTCACTTCATGGATCATGGAGAGATCGACATCAATTTTCACAACAAATTAACATTTGCACGGTATCTGGAGATAGTGAAGCTCTATAAGGATCAATCACACGGCTCCCTGCACTAAATGTAGCCTCAGAAGCTACAGTTGTTATTGGAACTGCTAAAACATCAACGACCAACCTTGACAAAATGTAAAACTTCAAAGCTTGATCTTTCCACCATCTTATAGGTTCAAATTGGTCACCTTTATCTATTACACATCCATCCTCAAGATACATATCAACTTCATTTTTTTCAACATTAACCGCAACTTCAGTGCTGGCCACTTTGTTTATTATGTCAAATAAAGCTGGAGTTTTTTTTTTCTTCTGTACTAACATGTGAAGTATTTTCAATTCTATTTTCACCACTTTGTTCCATTGTCGGAAGATGATACAAGCTAACATATTCGTCATAATGCTCATACAAAGTTTTTCGAACTTTACGAATGTTATCTCGAAAACTTCCACAGAAAACATATCCGAAAAAGTCACTTCAATACCTTTCATTTTCAAACGAGAATCCAACACACAACCTATAGCTATAAGTAAATTACATTCACCCCAATACTTATCAAATCTTGCTTTCATATTTTTCACCATGCCGCTAACAAATTCATCAGGAGAATTCAGTTTATTATCCAACAACATTTTAATTTTATAAACTTCACCGAAGAACAAATTAGTAGTTGGATATTCTGATCCCGAAATAATATTAGTAGCATTAGAAAAAAACGACTAGAATATCAAGTAATTTCTCAAAAAAAAATTCCAATCACTAGCACTAGGACAATAAAAATAATATTTATCCTCCAAAACAAGTCTAAAAAATACCTCTTTAAATTTGATTGCACACACTAGCATGTCATAAGTTGAGTTCCACCTAATCTTGCATTCAAGAACCAACATTCTATGCTTTATGTTGAATTGTCCAACAAGTTCAGCAAACTTTTTCAATCGCTACTCACTACCATTGATGTAATCAACGGTATCATGGACATTCTTGATAATTGTTTTCACTTTCTTCAATCCATGTTGAACCATAATATTTAAAATGTGAGCACAACAACGAATATAGAATAATTTTTTCACCACAAATCAATCTCTTGGTCAATGAGAATGTATCTTTCAAAATTTCTATGCAAATATCATTTGTGGTCGCGTTTTCCACTGAAATCGTGAAAACCTAATAAAAAATACAAGTACAAATATAGTAAGTTAATAAAATTTCATATAATATTAAAAAATGTAAACATAACTTAAAAAAATGAAACAACTCACTTTATTCTCAATATCCCACACCTTCAAACATTTAAATATGCAATTGACAATGTCTTTGCCTTTTCGAGGAGGAGGTATATGAACAAAGTTCAATATTCGCTTTTGAAGTTTCCAATCAAAGTCAACAAAGTGAGAGGTAAGAACTATATACTCAATCTTTTGAGGACTTGAACGCCACAAATCAGTAGTCAAAGAAATTCTATCTATAGTCTTTAACAATTCCTTTAACTTTTTCTTTTCGATCTCATAAGTTTTGAAAGCATCACTTTTTATAGTATGTCGAGACACACTTTTCCATTGCAGGATTTCTCTCTTCAACATTAAGTTAAAACCTTCTTCAACAACTGAAAAAGCTTTTTCATGCATAACAATCCAATGAGCAATGCCTTCTCTAAACTTCAAAGCATCAAATTTACTATCATGCAAAGCGCTAACAAAAGAAGAACTAGGTGATCCGGTACTTGAATCAGATGAAAGAAAGTTAATTAAAGTTTGTTGCCTCAATTTTATTCGTTTTTGTGGACATTTTTCCAAGTGACGCTTATAATGAGTAGTACTACCAGACTTAAGTACCTTTAGTAGTTCCTTGCAATGTAAACAACTTACCTTCAATTGGTTGTCAATCATCTCATGCTTTCCTAGGTCTTTCTAAACTCCATATTGTCTTGCTCTCTTAAAAGGACCACTTGGAAGTGCATCAGAATTATGTTCTTGAGTGGTTCCTCGAGTGATATTTGAAGGAAGTGTTTCTTTATCTAATTTTTCTACATCATCTCCAATAGTCTCCATCTCCTCATCAATATTCACTCCAGTTGTGGGATTCTGAGAAAAAGAACCAGGGGCACTAAAAGCATCTGTTCATATTTGAAATTTGAATTTAACAACTATATTTTTTTCTAAAATAATAGCATGTTTAATTCGGATGTAAAAATTAAACGAACATGAAAAATCATAGAAATTCAAGAAAAAATCGTAAAGGTTAGGGAGATAAGTAAACAAACTGAACCTGTCATGATCACCGAGTTAGAGATGAAGTTGAGATTCAAGATTCGAGTGCGAGGCTCTTTTTAATTTCTCAATAGTCTTTGATGAACAACAAATGAGAGAATGCTTTTTAGTTTCTCAAAGTCTTTAGGTTTTAACTTTAAATTATATATTTTTATATAGATTGAAGATTTTTACTTTTTCACTTTTACATATAAATTAATAATAATAAAAAAAGACTTTAATAAAAAAGAGAAAAAAGTAAAAGACGAAAGAGTAATGGGAATTGAATTTTTTTACTTTTATACCTAAGTTAATAATAAAAGAAAATTATCAATTCATATGCCAAAAAATGGAAATTCTGAAGCAATCTAATAGTAAAGGTAAAATAGAAGACTTCGATTACAAAAAGAAAGAAAATAATGGAAAAGTTAATTAAATTAAAAATAAGGTTAATTCTTTACAACTCAATAAGCATCTGTAATTAAATTAACCTTAATTAAATTAAATTTTTTGAGTTAACGGTAATTAAATTAAAGATGAGATATTGTAACTTTGTTAATAATTATAATAAATAGTTTTCTTAATTAAATTAACCTTTTGAATTAATTAGAAAACACATCCAATAATGCGTAAGTTAATTGTTTAATATCTTAATAATATAAATTAACTTTTTTTTTTTAATTTTTGAGAAAAATGGAATATTTTGAAAATTTAAACTCAAAGATTTTATGTGTAAATTACTTAGTAAAACATTTTTAAAGTTTTTAACTAGCATTCAAATTTTTCGGAACATAATTCTTTTAAGTATCCCTAATAAATCATTAAATTAAATTTTTTGAGTTAACGGTAATTAAATTAAAGATGAAATATTGTAACTTTGTTAATAATTATAATAATTAATTTTTTTAATTAAATTAACCTTTTGAATTAATTAGAAAACACATCCAATAATACGTAAGTTAATTGTTTAATACCTTAATAATATAAATTAATTTTTTAATTTTTGGGAAAAATAGAATATTTTGAAAATTTAAACCCAAAAGTTTTATATATAAATTACTTAGTAAAACATTTTTAAAGTTTTCAACTAGCATTCAAATTTCTCGGAACATAATTCTTTTAAGTATTCCTAATAAGTCATTAAAAAATCTATAAAATAAATTAACGAGTTGCTCGCGAACTTATCGAGTCGAGTTGGGCATTGCTCGACTTTACTCGTTAAGATTTCAAGTCGAGTCAATTCGAGTCGAGCTTTGACCGTGCTTTGACCGAGTCGAGTTCGAAGTACTTGCGAGCTGTTCAACTGAATAAGCACCCCTAGTTATGATCTAAGGTTTTGTTTGCCAATATGGTATTTTATTGGCATTTTAAACACTGAATTACTATCTAAATATTATGTTGTAAATAGTGAATGTCAAACTACATTCAAGTTTTTTAGAATTTTAGAAATCTGAAACCTTAATGCACAACAACTTTCCAGAATTACTAATTGATGCTTCCCTTCATAATGGAAAATGGTGGACATTAAATATTTTGCATATTGATCATGATGGAAATGTATATACAAATTCTTTAAATGTAATAGTTTGCAAGTATTGTAGCTTTCAATGAAGTTTTGCCCCAAATGGAAATGCAGTTTGTAGATTCACTAAATCCAGGATAAGACAAGTTGTTTGATCAGCGGTGACTATTTTTCCCTTTTTTTGATGTGAAAAACCTATCGTGTTTTTAGGGTTAGTTTAACATTAGGGCGGGTTGGGTTGGTGATAGTTTTGTATTGCTCCCTCAGTTCTCAACACTTGTGGGTACAGTGTAGAGACAACACTTGTGGGTACAGTGTAGAGACAACACTTGTGGGTACAGTGTAGAGAATTTCGTTAAATGTTTTGTTAACCATATTTGTGTCGGATATTGATGGATCCCAAATATCAATTTAATATGTGCGTGCAAGTCTCACTTCAGTGAGTACATAAAGAAAGGTTCATGCCGCAATTCGTGTAGATCCAGCAACAAAAAAAATCTAAGAAACCTAGTAAATGTGTACACATTAAATTTAACAACTCAACATATTTACACTAGTCGATGGCATGTAGTTTTGTTGATTTTCTTTGTATATGTATGTAAGGAATCATGTTGTACTCCCTTCACATTTAATTTCTTTTGTAACACCCAGGTTTGGTGTCGGATGAAAATAATATTAAAATAATGGTTCGGATTTTGATTTTAAAATTTAAAAATAATAAAATATTATTTTGGGCCTCGGGTTTTCACAACAAATATATTATGTTGGACTTGTTTAATTTAAAGCCCAATTCCATAGATTTTAGAATTGGAAGATGGCCATCTCATTAATGGCAAAGTTGTAATTTCTTGGTCTTGTAAAATAAAACCCATTTTCATTTTATTTCAAATACCCAAAAATCACACCCATCTTCTTCCTCCCCATTTTGAACGTGAGTTTCTCCTCCCCATCTCCCATCACTATTCCATCACCAATCTTGCTTGTTTTTAGGGCTTTTCAAAGGTAAATACATTTTCTTATTACCCTCATCTTCCTCTTTCTCCCCATATAATTTGTTTTCATTAAAGCTCACTAGTTTACATTTTAGAGTTTTGGGATTTTGAGTTAAAAATGCTATCTTTGTTAGCTTTAACTAAAGCTTTTGATTTATTAATGTTATGTGAGTTGTTTACTACCTATAAGGTCCAACATATTCGATTTTTGCAAAGTTTTATGGTGAATCCCGAAATGGTTTTTTAGGGGTATATTTAAATTGTCAAAATTTGTGTTTTTGGGATGATTTTGTGAGAAATTGTTGGGCTGATGTTATAGTAATATTGGGTAGGTGTCTTTAGATGCTATTTGATGATTTTTGAGTAGTTATAGTGTTGGTTTGAATGAATTCCCGTAGCTACTGTTGTAAGTGGTTTTTGGGAGTGGAAAATGAGAGTTTTTAAGGTGTCTATGTGGGAAAATGAAGGGTTGATGGTTATACTATGTGTGGGTAGTGTTTTGAAGATGTTTAAGAGTGCTTTGGATGACTACATTGCTGATTTTTTATGGGTCTTTGTGGAAGCGCGAAAATGGGAATTTGAAGAAAGAACTTGGCTTTGAATTGTGAGAATTGTAGTTGATTTGTGTGTTGGTGTTAAACCTTGCGTTTGTGATTGATTTTGGGGCTAATGTATTGTTTTTGAATGGTTAGAAGCAAGAGAAGACAATGGAGAAGCTTCGGGCTCGAATCCGGAACTTGGATGCTTGGTAGGCTAGTCGGCTTGTGCTAATGGAGTGGTCGGTGAGTGGTTAAAATGTTTTAAATGGTTTTGAGCAATTGGTTCAAGCATGTGGACTAGGTTGGGATTGGTAGACCCACCTAGAGTTGGGATTAGGGTGGTAGCCTAATCCTAAGCTTTAATTAGAGACTTTGGTTGCACTCTTTAATGATTGTTTATGCCTCTTAATTAATTATGGTTGTGGTGTTATGTATAATGTGTTATACATGTAAATTGAGGCTTGGATTGATGCATTGTTATATGCATGTGAATTGTGCATGATAGTGATCATGGTGAGTATGTGCTAAGCACGGAAGTTGATATGAAATGATGTTGTGAAAGGTTATGAATTGTGTTTAATATTGGCACTAGTATGCTTGGGTAAAATGATCGATCATTAGGATGTTAGTGTGCACATGAGAGTCAAATTCGCGCGTGGCCTTGGTGGCGTTAAGGCACCAAGGAGGAGTACGGCTTCGCCCGGAAATCTTTATATATAGTCAGTGATGAGTGGAATCCCATCGACGGGGCGTGAGGATGAGTGGAATCCCCTCCGCGAGAACTGGTGATGAGTGTAATCCCACCGAAGGTAATGGTTGTGTTGGAAATGTGTTCCAACTTGTTATCCGCGTATTCGAGTCATAGCTAGGTGCCAATATGATATGAAATGTGATTTCCAATATAGATTGAGATATGTTGTTAATAATATATTGATATATGTATCTTCGTGTGTTGGGCTTATGAATTGTTGATCATGGCATAATGATGATTATATGTTCATGCATCATGTACATTTTGGCTCATGTGGAACGGAGGTAAGATCATGCATTCCATCATGGTAGTTGCTTGTGCTTGGACCCTGCATTGTCGAAGGTTTGTTTTATGAGCTTACCCTCACTAAGCATTTATGTTTACACTCCTTTTTGTTCGACAATACAGATCAGTAGCTTGTGGGTGGCAAGGGCAAGGAAAAGTCTCCAAGTGTTGCTTTTGGTTAGCTCAAGTATGATCCTTAAATTGTTAAATTGTAATAGTCAAGCAATGGGATAGGTGTTGTTAAATTGAGCTTGGATGTATGTGATGTTGGTTTGGCTTTTGGATGCTTTGTTTAAATTGTAAACCTTGTTTATGTTGCATGTCTTGAATGCTTATATGTTTTGTGGGCTAAGGCGTGTAACCTTAAAAGCTATGTATGCTTCCTTGTGGTGAATGTATGATCTTGTGTTTTGATGCCTATCTTATATCTTGTGTATCTTGAGCATGGTTGCTATAGGGTGTATGCCTCTAGAGTGTGTTTGTATGTTGTGTATGCTTCTTGGGTCGTTTAGGGCGTTTGGGATCGTTTAGAGATGTGTAAAACTGATTTTGGAAAACTGCAGGTTGCAGGTGTTTTGAAACAAGTTGTGCCGTTTTGGAACGGGTGTGGTACCAGGGTCCCCCGTATCGGAACATGTTTCGGTACGGTTTGGCCACTATGAGCCCCTGTTTCGAAACAGGTTTCGAAACGCTTTGACCACTGTAAACGCTTGTTTCGAAACGGGTATCGAAACGCCTAGACAAAACGTGACCCTGTTCCGAAACAGGGTGGAAGCGTTTCGGTACGGGTGTCTTGCTTTTTAAACTGAAGCCCGTGTTCCGAAACGGGTGTCGCCTGTTTCGAAACACAGGCCTAAAAATGGGCTGTTTAACATCTCTAATGGGTCCCAAGGGTTGGGCTTAGGCCCGGTTTGCTGTAGGGCTTCTCGTGAGCCTTGTTTCCGCTGTCGTTTCACACATAGGTTTAATAAAAGCATCTAGATAAGACTATAATAAACGAAAAAGTTTTCTAGGGTCACTAACCGAGGTGGGACTTTATCGGGTTTCACATCGATTTTCCCCGTGTAGCCTACTCGGACCGGTCAGTCGACCAAACCGGGACGAGAGGGTTACATCTTTTCTTTGGTTGTTCAAATAACTTGTTGTAACATTTGTTAATTTAACAACACTGATCTATTATTATATAATAATAGTATTTTTTTTGGAGCAAGGTGTTATTCGCGACGTTTGTGAACACAAACGCCACTACATAAATTTTTATTGCGGCATTTGTAAAAACAAACGTCACTAAAGAATAGTTTTTAGCGATATTTGTAAAAATAAACGCCACTATAAAAAACTTTTTAGTGGCGTTTACTACAGAACAGTTTTCGTGGCATTTGTAAAAACAAACGCCACTACAAATTTTAACCTTTTGCGGCATTCCCCCCAAAACGTCGGGAACTATTATGGCACTAGTTTAAGCGGCACTTCTTGCGGTGTTTTTTTAAGCGTCGGGAAGGTTTTTAGCGGCACTAAAAAATACCGTGATAGGACTAAAAAACGCTGTTAAAAACCTGTTTTGATGTAGTGTTAATTATCTATATTAATCCATATTATCTCATTAACATCCCACGTCAATTTCCATATTTTTATCACCATTATAGATTATCTCGTACAGTGAGTACCGATACTCGAACACGAGTATCGATATGGTACCCATAGATACTGGTACTCACATGCGTACTGATACTAATGTTTCTTAATAGAAATCCTAGATTTCCACAAGTATCGGTACAGATCAACCCATACCAATATGACCCCCAATCACGTACCTATACGACCCAAGCTTGTATCGATACCCTCTACATGGGTTCGTGCCATTTCCTTAAATTACAGTTTTACAATGCTTACTTGATCTGTAAAACTAATGAATTGATTTTGATATAACAAAGGATTTAAAGACTAAATTGAAAAAGAGAAAATTAATTTTTAAGTCCTCAAAACTTCCCTATGCCTTTAAGAAAAATGTCCAAGTCAAAACCTAAGTTTATTCAAAATTTTCTAAGTGTTTACCAAGTCAAAATAATGATTTTCGAGTCACCGTTTTGGAACGGCCTTTAGGCGTTTCGGAACGTTTTGAAACTGTTAACCTCTGTTTCGGAACTAGCTTTTCCGTTTCGATACGGGTGTATCGAAACATGTTTTTGTGTTTCGAAACGGATGAAGAACAACATAACAGTTTGAACAGTTTTGATAAGGCAGTATCGAAACGACCTCAAACGTTTCGAAACAAGTTTCAAAATATGACTATTGCACTTTTATAACTAACTTTTAAGGAATGTTAAAGTGTATCGAAACACTCCTAAGCTATTTCGGTACAAGTTTTGACAGTGGCAAATTATTTCGAAACAGGCTTCAGCACGTTTCGGAACAAGCTCTTAGCGTATCGAAATGATCGTGTCCGTTTCGGTACAACCTATTAATTACACCCCAAAGGCTATTTCTATTTAGGTCTGTTTCAAAATAGGGTAGAGCGTTTCGAAACGGGCAGTTGCAGACTACATTTATGGTGGGAAGATAACATCCCAACGGCTATAATTATGAAGTCAACAACCCCAACAACTAGAATTGAATGAGAATGTATAAAAGGGAGCTCTAAAAGCACCAACAACAACTATTGGTCCTTAGGGAAACATCCAAACATCAAATTCAAGCTCTTGTGCTAAATTCTCATATGTTCTTGTAAATCCCAATTGTGGTACTTTGTATTTCCAATCTTATTTGTTTTAATTAGGTTGAGTGCTTGTAAAAGGGGCTATATTTGTATTGAGAGATACTAGTTATTAGCCTAAAACTTCTTTGTAAACCTTGTGTGAGGATTGGGTCAATTTTTGGGTAAAAAAATTAGCCATTGTGTAAATGTTTCCTTCTAAGCCTAGAAAGGGGGAAGATCAACTAGTGGAGTTGTTGGAAAATCCTTAGTAAAGCTAAGGTAGTGGATGTAGTGTTCAATTGGAACTTAAACCACTCTAAATCACTTGTCTTGCAAATTTTTATTTTCCACTTCACCGTCAAAATTTCTAAAAATCCAATTCACCCTCTCTTGGCTTAAATCGGTTCAACGGCCCACTTAACAATTGGTATCAGAGCCTACCTCTTTGAAGGATTAACAATCACAAGAGGAGTTCCTAGGATAGTATGATCTATTCCAAAGACAAGCCATGGCATCTACTTCAGCCTCCAACCTTTATGAGTCACAATCAATCACTAAACCACCATTCTTCAATGGGGACAACTACCCATATTGGAAGAATAAGATGCGTCTCTTCATCAAGTCAACGGATTATATGGTTTGGGATGTAGTGGAAGAAGGTCCCTACATTCTGGTTAAAAGAACCGATGAAGAAAGACTTGTTTCGAAAATAAAGTTGGAGATGACTGAGAAAGATAGACGAAGGATGCAAGTCAACAACAAAGCTCTAGATATCATATTTTGTGCATTTGGTCCAGATATGTACTTAAAGGTTTCATCTATCGAAAATGCGAAGAAAGTGTGGGACACTTTGGAGACGACTTATGAAGACACTAGCGATGTGAAAGAGACGAAGATTGGGTTGCTAAACTTGAGCTATGAGAATTTTAAGATGGACCTCGATGAGAGCGTCTCAAAGATGTTTGATCATTTTTTCGATCATCGCCAATGGCCTTAAAGGTTTCGGTGAAGTAATTCCTGAAGATAAGCTAGTGAGGAAGCTTATATACTCTCTCTCGGAGTCTTGGGATGGTAAGTGGATGGCCATCATTGAAGCAAATAATTTGAAAACTCTGAAGCTTGATGAGCTTGTTGGGTCTCTTCTTACACACGAGATCATGAAGCAAGGAAAATAAGAATGAAGAGAGAATAATAGAGAAGCATGAGGTAGAAAAGAATAAGAAGCTAGGAGTTGCTCTCAAAGCCTCTCTACAAGAGGAGAGCTCTTCTAGTAAGGAGGAAGATTTTGAGGAATTGGTTATGATAGCCAAACGATTCTCACGGTTCATGAAGTCCAATCGAGGGAGAAAATTTCAAAGAAAGATGGAATTCAAGAACAAAGGCAAAGAAGAAGAAAGGGATCCGGTCATTTTCTTTGAGTGCAATAAGTCGGGTCACATACGTTCTGATTGCCCTCAACTCAAGAAGAAGGACTTTGAGAAGAAGAAGAAGCTCAAAGCCAAGCTTGCTACTTGGAGTGATGATGAGTCATCCGAGGATGAGGAACATGAAGTGGCCAACCTTTGCCTCATGACTCTTGAGAAGTGTAACCCCTCGTCCCGGTCTGGTCGGATGACTGATCCGAGTGGGCCACACGGGGAAAACCGAAGCGAAACCCGTTAAGGTTCCCCTTCGGTTAACGACCCAGAAAATTCCTTTTTACTTTATCTTGTCTATAGGCATAATTAAATCCTATGTGAAGCACAGTAGCGGAAAATGCAAACAATTTAACATCGACCAATCAAACTATACAATAAACGCTCATTTTAGCCCTTTACAGCAGGCCGTATCGAAACGCCCTTAGGGTGTTCCGAAACGCCTTGACTTAGTCAACAGGCCAGGGTCAACCATAGGGTGACCGTTTCGAAACAGGGGTGACCCGTATCGAAACGACCCCAACGGTCAATTTCTCGTGGTCAACGAGATTTGACCGTTTCGAAACATTAAAGGCCCGTTTCGGAACGCCTTTATCTCGCCAATTTCTCAAAATTCCAGTAGCAAAAATGTTCCGAAACGACCCCTATCCGTTTCAAAACGGCAGGCCAAATGTAAAGGGACCGTATCGAAACAGGGTGGCCCGTTTTGAAACGCCCCTGTCTGCAGACTCGTTTTGGTTGTTTTAAGGCACAAGAGCGCCCCAAAACACCTCCACAACCTCTAACAACCCACTAGCAATAAAACTTAAGGCAACCCAACATACAAGCATGCTTCAACATCAACAAAATGAACTAAACACTAAGACACAACAACACAAGTCATGCATACATACAACTAATTTAAGGAATTAAGCATTCAAAGGTCAACACTTAGACAACTTCAAAATAGTAACATGCTAACAAAGTATCAAGCAAGGCATACATCCCAAGTCAAAATAGCCAACACATACAAGGAGTATAACATGCTCCCAAGCATCATCAACCACAACATAGCCATCAAAATAACACATGTCTTATTGCTTAGACTATTACATGTTCAACATTAAAAACTCATACTTGAGTACTCAAGGCTAACAATCACACTTGGAGGCCCTCCACTTGCTCGAGCAACCCGCGAACTAAGGATCTGCAATGTTGAACAAAGAGAGCGTAAGCAAGGATGCTTAGTGAGGGTGAGCTCTAAAAACAAACCTCAACATTGCAGGGTCCGAGCACGATCTAGCCAAGGCATTACACAAATGTACCAAGGATTCACAAGAGCCACAAGATGAAGATGCATGAGCAATATACAATATAAATGCCATGATCATAAGCTCAACTCCACAATACATGTAATCACATTTAAGTATCCAATTAAAGATTTTAAACCTCAACACATTGATACACATATCAAACAACATTGGCACCTAGCTATGACCCGAATACACGGATAGACATGTTGGAACTCACGTCCAACAACCACATTACCTCACGGTGGGATTACACTCATCACCGGACTCGCGGAGGGGATTCCACTCATCCTCACGCCTCGTCGATGGGATTCCACTCATCACCGACTACATTTAAATACAATTTCCAGGCGAACCCGTACTCCTCCTTGGTGACTCAACGCCACCAAGGCCACGCGCGACTTTTGACTCATGTGTACACACTAACATCCTAATGATCGATCATTTGTATTCAAGTATACTAGTGCCAACATTTACTCATTTCACATTACTCATTTCAATCAATTCTGTGCTTAGCACGTACTCACCAACAACCATCATCATGCATGTCTCAAGCATCACAAGTCATATCTCATCTCACATGTATAATACAATATACATAATCATTCATATCACATTTCATACGAGACATACACAACCACATAAATGAGTTCATCCAAAGGCTCTAGATCAAGCTTAGGATTATGCTACCACCCTAATCCTAACTCTAGGTGGGTCTACCAAGCCCAACCTAGTCCGTATACTCGAACCAGCCATTTTAAAACCAAGTAAAACAATTAACCACTCACCTAAGCTTCCAAGCTCAAAGAGCAAGCAAGCAACCACCTTCAATTCCCCGGATTTACTTTCGATGCTTCACCGATGTCCAACCTCGATTCTAATCAATCCCAAACACAAACAAAACATCCAAAATCAATAATTCATCGTTGGAACTAACCCAGAATGCAATTCAACCACAAACTACCATGTTGCAAGCATGAACAATTTCCATTTTTCACCAATTCGGATGGCCCCAAGACCATGTCCAAAAACCATGTTTTCAACTTCCATTATACCCACAAATGATTCCAATTCAACCCCTATCCATAGCACTATCAAAAGCCTATCAAAACCCACCTAAAACAACCCCTAAAACTCACCCAAAACCCTCCAAAACCCCCATGTTTACCCAAATCCGAAAATTGCCCAAAATCATTTGAAATTCACATATGTCATACCATTTGACCTCCATACATCATAACTAAACATATTAAATCAAAACATTTAGTTTTATAACATAAAGCTTTCATCTTTAATCCAAACTTTCCAAAATGACATTTTCTAAAACCTTCATGGAAATGAAAATAAAAAGTACTTTTATGGAGAGGGAGATGAGGGGAAGTAAAAAATGCCATTACCTTGCAAAACAGAGTTGAAATGGGTGAGAAATGGGATGGAATAGTAGCTTGGTAGAGAGCTCTTCCCTTTCCCGTTGGTGAAGAAGAGAGTGAATAGGAAAAATGGGTGTTTTATGGTATAAAAGGGGATTTAAATTAGAAAAGGGGTAAATTACAAAAAGGCCATTAATGAATGGCTATTCACTTGTTTTTAAAATAGCTCTTCAACATTGAAATTAAATCAATTTGGTCCCACTTCAATTGTTTATTTTTGAAACCCGAAATTTTAAAAGAATCATTTTAATTATAAGACCGAGCCCAAATAATATTAAAATATTATTTTCACCTAACCCCTAAACTCGGGTGTTACAAGAAGGATTTGATGGTAACCTCTAACTCATCTTGTGTTGATTTTACTTTTGATGAATTGCATGATGCATATGATGAGTTGCAAGAGGTATATTATGAGTTAGTTGAAACTTATAAGGAGTCAATTTTGAGGAACAAGAAAAATATTTCCGATTTAAAAACTCAAAATGAATCTCTTTAAAAAACTAACTCGTAATTGGAAAAGAATGTTTTGTACTTAATAAATCTTTCTAATGATCTTAAAAAGAAAAATCTTGATCTTGAAAAACTTCTTTCCGATTTTCAAGATTATCACACAAAGGAAGTGGATAATCTTAAAACATCTATTACTATTGGGAAAAACAATTTTGAAAAGGGAAATTATTCTAAATCCCAATATGTAAAAAGAAAAACTTTTTATCCTAAACAAATAAATTTTTCTAAGCAATCTAGAGGTCAAAGAATTAGGAGTGTTTGTGTTCCTAAGGAACTCATTATTTCTAACAACGTGAATGTTATTGCTTCTTGATTACTAAGGGAACCAAGGTTTTGAGGGCTAAACACATGGACCCAAAATGATTTGGGTACCAAAAACCAAAGCCTAATTTCTTTGTTTGTAAGAGGAGCATTGCTATAAGGCCAAAGCACAAAGTCAAAATTCGTGGTACCTTGATAGTGGATGCTCGAGGCACATGACCGGAGACAAGAGCCGATTCATGGAATTAAAGCCAAAAAGTGGAGGAGTAGTAACATGTGGTGACAACTCCAAAGGCCACATTGAAGGTATTGGCTCCATAGGTAATCAATCACTCTTCCATACTCATTGAAAATGTGTTATATGTCAATGGTCTAAAACATAATTTGGTGAGCATAAGTCAACTTTGTGATAAAGGATTTAATGTCATGTTTGATAAAAATGGGTGTAGAATAGTTGACATTAAATCTAATAAAACTATGCTCATTGGTCATCGCATAGGCTATATATATATATGGTGCATCTAGATGACATTCGTACATCACATGCATGCTTAGTTGCTCAAAATGAAAATGATGCATGGTTGTGGCATAGGAAACTAGGACATGCTAGCATTAGTGTTTTGGAAAAATTAGTTTCCCTTAATCTAGTTAGAGGCCTACCTAATCTCAAGTTAACATTAGATAAAATTTGTGATGCATGTGCTAAAGGTAAACAACATAGAGCATGATTTAAGGCCATTAATGACGTTTCTACAAGTAGGTGCTTGCAATTAATTCATATGGATCTTTTTGGTCCAATTAGGACTACTAGCTTGGGTGGTAAATCATATGCTTTTGTGCTTGTTGATGATTACTCTAGATATACTTGAGTTCTCTTTTTAAGCACCAAGGATGAGGCGTTAGAAAACTTCATCACATTTTCTAAAATAACCCAAAATGATCTTGAACTTAAAATTTCACATATTAGAAGTGATCATGGAACGAAAATTCAAAAATGGATTTTGATGAGTTTTGTAGTGAAAATGGGATTAGCCATAATTTTTCGGCTCCTCAAACTCCTCAACAAAATGGGGTAGTTGAGAGGAAAAATAGAACTTTAGAAGAAATGGCTAGGACTATGCTTTGTGAAAACAATTTACCTAAGTATTTTTGGGCGGAAGCCACTAGCACCACTTGCTATATTATTAATCGAGTAATGATTAGGCCTATTTTAAAGAAAATTCCTTATGAGATTTTCAAATCTAAAAAGCCTAACATTAGCTATTTTTCATCCATTTGGTTGCAAGTGTTTTGTTTTAAATAATGGAAAAGACAATTTAGGTAAATTTGATGCAAAAAGTGATGAAGCTATTTTTCTAGGTTACTCTTTAAACTCTAAAGCCTATCGTGTGTTTAACAAAAGAACTTTAGTTGTAGAGGAAACTATTCATGTGGTGTTCGATGATAACCTCCTTCCGAGGAAGGATTCTTGTGATGATGATGATGATGATGTAGGGATCATTGAAGCCAATGATTGTGGAGAATCATCAAAGGTGAATGAGATTCCAACCAATGAGGAAGAAGTACAAGAATCTCCTCTAGAAGCATTGCAAGACATGTCTCTTGAGGAAAAGGAAGTGAGCTACCCAAGGGAGTACAACTATGTCAAAGGTGGTGAAATCTTGGGTGATCCATCCAAGGGGGTAACTACTCGCTCTTCTTTTAGAATGCTTAATCATGTTGCATTTATCTCATGCATTGAGCCTAAGAATGTTAAATATGCTTTAAAAGATGATTTTTGGATTATGGCCATGCAAGATGAGTTAAATTAATTTGAGAGAAGTAAAGTGTGGACATTAGTTGAAAGGCCTAGAAATATATCTACTATAGGAACTAAATAGGTCTTTAGAAACAAACTAGATGAGAGTGGTAACATAGTGAGAAATAAGGCTGGGCTTGTTGCTCAAGGTTACACTCAAGAAGAGGGAATTGATTTTGATGAAACTTATGCACTCGTAGCTAGAATGGAATCCATTAGGATGCTACTTGCATTTGCATGTCTTCATGATTTCAAGCTTTTTCAAATGGATGTCAAAAGTGCGTTTTTAAATGGTTTTATAAACGAAAAAGTGTATATGGAAATAACCACCGGGTTTTGAAGATCCAATTTTTCCAAACCATGTTTTTAAATTGTCAAAATCTTTGTATGGTTTAAAACAAGCTTCTAGAGCTTGGTATGAAAGACTTTCAAGTTTTCTAGTTGGAAAAGGTTTTGAGAAAGGAAATGTGGACACAACACTTTTTATTAAAAACGATGCCAAAAATATCTTAGTAGTTCAAATTTATGTTGATGATATTATATTTGGTTCTACTAATGAATTGCTTTGTCAAGATTTTTCTAAGTTGATGCAAGGTGAATTTGAAATGAGCATGATGGGGGAGCTCTCATTCTTTTTGGGACTCCAAATCAAACAAATGAAGGATGTCATCTTCATCAATCAAGCTAAGTACATCAAGGATATGCTCAAGAAGTTTGGCTTGAAGCATGCAAAGCCTCAAGCTATACCAATGAGCTCATGTACAAAGCTTGACAAAGATGAAGGAGGTAAGTGTGTTGACTCTAAGCTTTATCGCTCTATGATTGGATCTTTGCTTTACCTTACCGCAAGTAGACCAGATATATTGTTTAGTGTTTGCTTGTGTGCTAGGTTTCAAGTTAGTCCTAGAGAGTCTCACCTTATAGCCGTTAAAAGGATATTTAGGTACCTTAGAGATACTCCTTGTTAAGGTTTTTGGTACCCTAGAGACTCAACTTTTAACCTTCATGCTTATTCGGATGCGAATTACGGGGTTTGAAAAATAGATAGGAAAAGTATCTGACACTTGCCAATTCTTAGGTAGTATGCTCATATCGTGGTTCTCTAAGAAACAAAATAGTGTAGCTTTATCTACCACTGAAGCCAAGTACACATCCTTAGGAAGTTGTTGTGCTCAAGTCCTTTGCATGAAACAACAACTCTTAGACTTGGTATTACGGTAGACATCATACCCCTTAAGTGTGACAACACTAGTGCTATATACCTAACCAAAAATCTCATCCAACACTCTATAATCAAACACATAGAAATAAGACATCATTTTATTAGAGATCATGTCCTTAAGGAAGATGTTGTCTTTGAGTTTGTAGACACCTTAAACAATTGGCGGACATCTTTACCAAACCTCTAGATAAGGAGCATTTTTGGTCCCTTAGGAGAGAGTTAGGTCTAACTAACCTATCTTGACCTTTTAGAACCTTTTTGTGCTTAAATTGCTTGATTTCTTGTAAAATGCCATGCTTTTGTGTTTTTTATCCTAATTTCATCCATGCTTATAGTTAGGGGTAGTATGTTTATGTTTTTAACATGTTTCTCTTGCTCATTCATATCATTTATGCATCTAGGACTCATTGAAATTCAATTTTCTGCAATTTAGAGCCTCATCTACATCTCTAGGCCTAGGCGTATCGAAACTGGTCAATCTATTTTCGATACGGGTGCCTTAAAAGTATTCATTTTGATCATGGTGTTTTGAAACGCCCCAAAGGGTTTCGAAACATTTTGCCTCTGTCAAGAAATATCCTTGGAGGAACGTGTCTCCTCTCTTGAGAATCAACAAACATCAATGGATCTATCTTTCTCCACATTCTATGGTGATTGGAGGAACTATCGTCGTGCTCAAGCTAATGATAATGATGATTCTCTTAATGATGGTGACGATGATGACGAAACCTAGGATTCATATTGCATATCATATTAGACTATTATATTAGGATTAAGTTTGAACCTATATATGTTTTTATGTTTTAAAGACCTATGCTTTGATTATGTGTTTTTAGGATTGAGCTTGAACTTCAATGCTTTAAATATTTATGTTTTTGATGTTGGTTCTTGAACTTTAATGATATCTATGAAAATTGTGTTGTTTGGTTTATTGCTTATAACTTCGTTTGTTCTCTTGATTAGCCTTGTTTATCTATTTTTGATCTAACAAAAGGGGGAGAAGTAATCTAAGAGCCTAAGTGTTTTTAAAGTTGTTTTTGAGATTCAAACACTTGAACTTTAAATCTTTTCAAAGCTTTAAAACCTATCTTACATTGAATAGGAGTTAGAACTTTTTCAAAGATTTCAAAATTGCTAGGTAAGGAGCGTTTTTGGTCCCTTAGGAGAGAGTTAGGTCTAACTAGCCTATCTTGACCTTTTAGGACCTTTTTGTGCTTAAATTGCTTGATTTCTTGCAAAATGCCATGCTTATATGTTCTTGATCCTAATTTCATCCATGCTTATAGTTAGGGGGAGTATGTTTGCGTTTTAACATGTTATTCTTGCTCATACATATCATTTATGCATCTAGGACTTGTTCAAATTCAAATTTTCTGCAATTTAGAGCCTCATCTGCACCTCCAGGCCTAGGCGTATCGAAACGGGTCAATCTGTTTTGATATGAGTGCCTTGAAAGAATGCTATGTGACCAGGGTGTTTCGGAACGCCCCAAAGGGTTTCGAAACATTTTGCCTCTACCAAGAAATGTATCGAAACGGTCTAAAAGCGTTTCAATATGGGATATCTCGTGGGATTCAATACGGTCAAATCCGCATCGGAACGGTCAATAGGTCTCGAAACGATAGTCAACGTTTTGGTACGCCTGTTTCGAAACGGTCATGCATGTTTCGAAACGCGTATCCGAAAAGGCTTTTAAGGGATTTGTTGCTCAAATTCACTTTTTATTCAAACTCCTAAAAACCCTAACCCATATTTTCTCTATAAAAACCCTCCAAAACTCATTGTTTTTCATCAAATCCTGAGGACTTTTACTCACAAACTAAAATCTAAGGAAGCTTCAACAACTTGGTGCAATTTCATCCATCCATTCTTCCAAAATCCATTTTTAAGGTATTTTCTATTTCTTCTCTTTTTCCTTTGATTTTATATGAATCTTATATTAGAAAATATTAGTTTTGTATAGAATATATGTTTTAAAACTTGGGTTTTTCAAAACTTGTAAAAATAATTCAAAATCTTAAAAAAAATTATTCGAATATAATTGATTTTACTCGTATTTTTTTGTTTTTCAAAACTTGTTTTTCTTTTATTTTTTTGTTATATGTATATACGTTTTAAGGTGTTTTTAAAACCTTGTTAGGATTTTTCATTGGATTGAATTAAGGATTTAAATGCATACATTTAAATTTTTTGTATTGCTTGCTTTGTGTTTTTAGGAATTTCAAATGGAAAATGTTAACAAGAAAAGAAAGACTCAAACGGGTGAAGGTTCTAACCAAGCAAACATTCGTCCAAACCTTACCCTCCTTTTTCAAAAGAGTCTAAGGAATCAAGAAGCTAAGGACCATTTCAAAATCATTAACGATTTAACCTTTTGCCGAGAGCGAGTTGTGGATATCGAGATCCTTGACTCTGATATTCTGCCTGGTTTAACGACAGCTACCCAATACTCGGGAGATCCTTTCCCCAAACCCATATGTGTTTCTGTAGGTCTTACCGTAACTGGTTTATCTAGAAATATATGTATCCATATTTTCCACCACGGCGTACATTTCGTGTCATTGCGCGACGCCCTGCTTCTATTTGTCTATATGTAATCCAAGCGGGTTCAAGTGCTTGAAGAGCACATCTACCGAAACAAATGCGATTACCTTGATAAGATATTCCTTTCATTCTTCCTCTATGTTATTTACAAAATCTGGTTCTTTTGGGGTTATAGTCGATGGTTGTTTATGAATTCCATCTCTACTACAGAACTGGACATGAGAGTTTCTTCTCATCCAGCTCCTCGCGAAAAAAATGACTAAAAAATATTTTATTCTTAAGATATACAGGTAGTTAATGAATAATAGATTGAATCTTGGGATTCTTTGCTTTGAGATTTTATCCGATCTATTAGAAATTTGTATATCTTGTTTGTATATATATTGGATATATATTAAGGAATTAAACACGGATTCTATTTCTAGATAATGTCTTGTCTTGGTTTTGTTATAATGTTATAACGAATCTTTATTTTGTTTTGTTTTTTATCATATTCATATCAGATTCTGATCGACAAAAATTTAACAATCAAATAAAATTTTCGCAGGCGAATATTTACTCTTTCAATATCTAGTTCAGTTGTCGGGTTAACTCATGACCCGCTTTGAATTTCGCTATCTACCTCTCTTGAGAGAATGGAGTTTCTTGGCCTTTTTTAGCATTTCGGACATTGTCTACAAGCACATGGTCTTGCTATTCTACTTCAATGTCGTTCTCATTGATAATGAAGATCATATTGAGGTCATTGGCATTGAGTCGTACCTTTTGGGCAGGAAGTTCACTATTGATATATCCATTTTAGAGAACACTCTTGGGCTCAAAGATGAAGGTATTGAGGATGAGAACCACTTTGGTGCTCACACCGAATCCGTTCTCACATTGGGTGCTCATGACCGATTCCTCCATTTGATGATCTCTTGGTTCATTCGCCCTTCGGGAGGTAAATTTTCCCACATTCGTCAAGATGACTACTTTTGGTTAGAGTGTTTTCGCCAAGCACAACGACTGGACCTTGTTAAAATCATGTTCACCGAGATGGTCCATGAAGTGAAGATTCGTACCACCGATGCACTTACATCCTTCACTTATGGGGCTGTGTTGAGTTATGTCTTTAGTAGCCTTGGTTTTGATTGTTCTTATGATTCTCCGGAACCCCGAAAGCGAAAGATTGGTGAATCTTCTCTCATTAAGTCCAGGTTTCGCTATACTCTTGGCCAATGGGTTCGTGTTGATAAGAGAGCTCCGGCACCTCAAGTTGAGCCTCCACCTCAAGCTCCGGCTCCTAACAACGATGCTCTTATGGTCTTCCTTACCGAGCAGTTCAACTCGATAGACACAAACATGGCTTCGGGTTTTGGTGCTATTTGGATAAAAATCTTTTAAAATATTCATCTTTTAAAATATTATAATTTTAAATAAAGATTCATTAATTTTAAAAAAAATCTTTTAGATCTTAATTTAAATTGGGATCTCTTTAAATAAGGATCATTGAAAATTAATGTTTATCATCTTTTATAAAAAAAAAAGATAATTTTATAATTAAAATAAATGAGAATTTAAAATTTAGAAATAAGACGTTAAAATTTAGAAATAAATAAGAATTTAAAAGTCCCGAGAACTCGAAACGAGTTCCATCTGACATCGCAACAGTTTTATTGAAAAAGACATTACTTTTTTATAATAAAAAATATTTTAAAATTTATAGATGGTAATTAAAATAATTACTAATGTTTTAAAAATATTTTTTAAATATCATAATTCTAAAATATTTTAAAACATAGTAATAAAAAATCCTAATATATGTTAAAAGCTATTTAAATGTTATGAAGAATTGTTTATGGTGAATATCCATGTATTAAAGGAGACTTTAATGCACTTTATTATTAGGGTTTAATACCCATTGTAAATTAGGGTTTTCTTCATTTGCCTATAAATATAGAGATTAGAGAAAGCATTGTACACAATCGTCTTTGAAAATATAATAAAAGTCTCTCTTTCTCTCATCTTTTTTCTTGTTTTTTACTTTATTCACAACACGTTATCAACACGAATTTGCTCAGAAGATTTTAGTTACAAACCAAGTTTCTTCAAAGATTTATCTAGTATGTTCTTTTTCCATCTTATATATTTCAATTTATAAAATAATACATATAATTAATGCCATGCGTTTTTTTTCTTTGCTTTGTATAGCCATGCGTTTTTTATTTGCTTTATGCCATGTGTTTTTATTTATTTTGTTTAATATATTTTTTTAATTTGTCATGTTTGGTTATTGTAAATTATATGTGTGTTTGTTTTAATTCATACCATGTGTATATACAAGGAGTTTATATGTTATTTGTTTTAGTGGTTTAATCCGAGTATATTGGCTGGACATCCCGTTCTGCGAGGCTACTGGTCTCAAAGAATGTTTTTAAAGGACCTTGTGAATTGGTTTAACAATGCCACATATGAGGATTAAATCTTTGTTTGATGTTGGTTTGATAGATTCATTATTATATTAATTTATAGTTGATCTAATTTGTTTGTTTGTCTTTTTGTAGTACATCAATGACAAATCTTGCAAAAATTGAGTTTGTGGCACTTGATATTTCTAGAAAGAATTATTTATCCTGGATTTTAGATGCTGAAATACACCTAAATGTTGCTAGTCTGGGAAATATTATTAAAGAAGGGAATGCAGAATTTGCTCAAAATAAGGTCAGGGTCATGATACTTCTTCACCGTCGCCTCCATGAGGGGTTGAAATATGAATATTTAACGGTGAAAGATCCTCTTATTTTTTGGAATAATATAAAGGAAAGATATGACCATCACATCTGAGATTGCAAGATTTTAAATAAGTAAGTGATTATAACTCTGCTACGTTTCGAATTACTTCACAATTAAAGTTATGTAGTCAAAATATTACTGATGAGGATATGTTAGAAAAAAACATACTCCACTTTTCATGCCAACAATGTTGTCCTTCAGACACAATATCGTGAAAAAGGCTTTAAGAAATATTTTGAGTTAATTTATTGCCTTCTTGTGGCTGAGCAAAACATTGAGCTACTGATGAAAAATCATGAATATCGTCCAACTGGACCCGCTCCATTTCCTGAAGCAAATGCGACATTTTATAGCGGAAAAATAAAGGATACACCAACAATCGTGGTCATAAATTTGGGTGTGGTCGTGGTCATAGTCATGATCGAGGAACTCAACGAGGTAATCGTTTTAAAAATAACTATTCCCACCGCAAGTGGAACATTAAGGATGACAATGGTGCAAAAGATCAATCCAAGAAAGAGGAATCTATGTGTCATCGATGTGGCAGCTCAAATTATTGGGCCCGTGCTTTCCGTGTGCCAAAGCATCTTGTGGAAGATATGGTTATTTTATCATGATATTTTACAAGAATAAATGTTATGTTTACTTTATTAATATCATTGATGTTATTTATTTGTTTCTTTTGAATATTGTTGTAACATTTATTTATTTATTTTTCTTTGAAGAATATGATCACGTCACAAATACAATCTGTAAAAAATGGTGACAACTTATGCTTAGCGGACAATGCAAGTACTCATACTATACTTAAGCATAAGAAATTTTTTTCTCATTTAACAATGCAAGGGAATAATGTGAGTACTATATCCGGAAGTGCAAATATCATAGAAGGCTCCAGAAGAGCACATATAATATTGCCAAATGGAACTTTATTCCATATTCACAATGCGCTATACTCTCCAAAGTCGCAAAGAAACTTATTGAGTTTTAAAAATATTCGCAAAAATGGATATCATATTGAGAGTATTAGTCAAGGAGATGTTGAATATCTCTATATTGCGAGTATAACTCAAGGCAATAAGAAAATTTTGGAAAAATTACATGCACTATCATCCGGATTATACTACACAAGAATTAGTGCAATTGAAACACATGTTATTGTAAACTATAAGTTTACTGATAACTTTATTATCTGGCATGACCGGTTAGGCCATCCCAGTTCGATTATGATGCGAAAAATTATTGAGAATTCATGTGGTCATTCATTGAAAAACTAACAAATTCTTCAAAGTAATACCTTTTCATGTGATGCTTGTTCTCAAGGCAAACTAATTATTCGACCATCACCAGCTAAGATAGATTATGAATCTATTAATTTTCTAGAACAAATACAGGGTGATATATGTGGTCCCATACACCCTTCTTGTGGATAATTTAGATATTTTATGGTTTTAATCGATGCATCGACTTGATGGTCACATGTATCCTTGTTATCAACCCACAATTTGGCATTTGCGAGGTTACTTGCTCAGTTGATAAAATTACGAGCATATTTTCCAGATTCCCCTATAAAGACAATCCGTCTTGATAATGCTGGTGAATTTACTTTTCAGGTCTTTGATGATTTTTGCATGTCGATTGGAATAAGTGTTGGACATCTTGTAGCTCATGTTCATACACAAAATGGTCTTGCAGAGTCATTTATCAAATGACTTCAATTAATTGCAAGACCTTTACTAATGAAGTCAAACTACCAATTTATGTTTGGGGGCATGTCATTTTACATGCAGCATCACTGATTCGCATCAAGACAATAAGTTATCATAATTTCTCCCCATTACAAATGGTTTTTGGCCAGGAACCGAATATTTCCCATCTTAGAATTTTTGGATGTGTGGTATGTGTTCCAATTGCTCCACCACAACACACAAAGATGGGTCCTCAAAGGAGATTGATAACATATGTCTGATTTGAATCCCCCTCGATAATTAAATATCTTGAGCCTTTGAAGGGGAATTTATTTACTGCTCGATTTGCCGACTGTCATTTTAATGAATCGGTTTTCCCAATATTAGGGGGAGAAAATAAACAGTTAGGAAAAGAAATAAGTTGGAATGAATTAACGTTATCTCATTTTGATCCATGTACCCAACAATGTGAACTAGAAGTTCAAAGGATAATTCATTTGCAAAACTTAGCAAATCAATTGCCAGATGCTTTTGCTAACCCTAAAAGAGTGACTAAATCACATATACTAGTTGTGAATGATCCGATTAAAATTGATGTTCCAGAAGGACAAACTCTAGTTGCTAAGGAGTCAAACGCACGCCTAAAGCGTGGTAGACCAATGGGTTCCAAAGATAAGATTCCTCGAAAAAGAAAAGGAATTATACCGTTTGATGGTCCGATTGAGGAATCAACGAATTGTGAAATATCTCGAGAAGAGATTAAACGGTCTCTAGAAGAGACAATAGACATGACTCAGGTACTTGATAATGATGAGATCTCAATAAACTATGTCATATTTTGTAACAAGTGGAACCGAAATAAAATCGACGTCGATAATACTTTTGCATGCAAAATAAAACTATAGATTTTGGATTATAATGTGGATCATGAACCATTGTCAATTGGACAATGTAAGCAAAGAGATGATTGGCCAAAATGGAAAGAGGCAATTGAAGCAAAACTAAAATCTCTTTCAAAAAGAGAAGTATTTAGGCATGTAGTCCGTACACCGGAAGGTGTAAAACTTGTGGGGCATAAATGGGTCTTCGTGAGAAAGAGAAATGAAAAAGGGGAAATTTCGAGATATAAAGCTCGTTTGGTTGCACAAGGATTCTCACAAAGACCTGGACTTGATTATGAAGAAACATATTCCCAGTGGTGGATGCAACCACTTTTAGATTTTTGATTAGTCTAGCAATAAAAGAAATACTTAATTTCTGCTTAATGGATGTTGTTGCAGCCTATTTATATGGGCCTCTTGATGATAATATTTACATGAAACTTTCGGAAGGATTTAAACTGCCTGGAGCAGTTAATTCAGGTTCTCGAGAACATTATTCCATCAAATTGAACAGATTCCTTTATGGATTGAAACAATCTAGGCGCATGTGGTATAATTGCCTTAGTGAATACTTATTAGCGGAAGGCTATAAGAATGATCCAATTTCCCCGTGCATTTTTATTAAGAGGTTTAGCTCCGGATTTGTCATTATTGTTGTGCATGTTGATGATTTGAATATTATTGGAACTCCTGAAGAGATCTCATTGACAATAGAATATTTAAAGAAAGAGTTTGAAATGAAAGATCTCAAAAAAACAAGATTTTGTCTTGGATTACATATTAAGCACTTAAAGGATGGAATCCTTGTGCATCAATCAATATACATAAACAAATGCTAAAGAAGTTTTACATGCATAACGCACATCCGTTGAGCACCCCTATGGTTGTTAGGTCACTTGATGTTAACAAAGACTCATTTTTTCCTCGAAAAAAGGATAAAGATATTCTTGGTCCAGAAGTGCCATACTTAACTGCTATCGGTGCATTGATGTATCTTTCTAGTCACACACGACCTGACATATCATTTGTTGTTAATTTGTTGGCAAGATTTAGCTCATGTCCAACCCGAAGACATTAGAATGGGGTTAAACACATATTTCGTTATCTTCAAGGTACGAAAGACATGGGATTATTTTTTCCTAATCTATCCAAAACAGAATTGGTTGGTTTTACGGATGCAAGATACTTATATGATCCTCATAATGCTCAATCACATATTGGTTATGTATTTACAAACGGTGGTACCACAATTTCTTGGTGCTCAATGAAACAAACAATTACTGCCACTTCCTCTAATCATGTTGAGATTTTGGCTATCCATGAGGCCAGTCGTGAATGTGTGCGGCTAAGGTCTGTAACCCATCACATTCGAGAAAATTGTGGTTTACACTCTGGAAAAGTAGCTCCGACAGTCTTATGTAAGGATAATACAACTTGCATCGCCCAACTTAAGGAAGGATACATAAATGGTGATAGAATAAAGCACATCTATCCAAAATTCTTCTTCACTTATGATCTACAAAATAATGAAGACATTGATGTTAAACAAATTCGTTCATGTGATAATTTGGTAGATCTATTTACCAAGGCGCTCCCTACTACTCAATTTGAGAAGTTAATTTACAATATCGGATTGCGCCGTGCCAGAGATCTTATCTGATGTATTTATGAGGGGAGTAAATGCGTTGTACTCTTTTCCTTATCCATGGTTTTGTCCCATTGGGTTTTCTTGGAAAAGGTTTTTAATGAGGCAACATGTTTTGTGTATCAAAGATATGTGTACTCTTTTTCTTTCACTAAGTTTTTTTCCCATTGAGTTTTTCTTAGTAGGGTTTTAAGGAGGCACATTATCTTCAAGGATATTCAAGGGCTATTAAAGGATACTTTAATGCACTTTATTATTAGGGTTTAATACCCATTGTAAATTAGGGTTTTCTTCATTTGCCTATAAATATAGAGATTAGAGAAAGCATTGTACACAATCATCTTTGAGAATATAATAAAAGTCTCTCTTTCTCTCATCTTTGTTCTTGTTCTTTACTTTATTCACAACATTAAAGAAATAATAAGGATTGTAAAAGTTATATATAAGTATAGATAAAAAGATTTGAAAATATTTAATAAATAATTAAAATTAAAATTAAATTATAAAATTATAATTATAATTATAAAGTAAAAATAATATATAAACTTATCTTCATAATTAAAAAATCCTAAAAACTCGTTTTCTACCCATAACAAGTTTCCTTCTGGCAGGTTGTCCATTTATTGGAATTGGAAGGTCGCGTCTTTTCAAAGGAACTCGCGTTGTGCAGGTAGCGAGGTCCATTGAATATCGTTTTGGAAGGGGTGCGAGAACTCTTATAAATAGGGACCTCATTAATGATGTGTCACTCATTTTCATTTTCTTCTTTCATTTATCTACTACTTAAGAATTCAAAATTATTTTTAAAAAGTTCGAATATTCGATATTATGGTCGGATTACTGAGACTAGATCAGAGACATATGTTCGACTTATGGCAAACAAATGAGGAGGTAAAATCTATTTTTTATTTAGTTAATTAATTTGTATTTATTTATTATTTTTAAATTTTAATTTGAAGGGGCATGAACGTGTGTTGACTTGTTACCTCAACCGTATCACGAGACCACCTCATCCAGATATTATTTCGTATTTGGACAAAGTCAGTTCTGGCTATGTTTGCATTATAATTGGTGGTACCAAGTTGCATCCTCCATTGATAAATGCATTGCTAGAAAGATGGAGCCCGGAGATACACACTTTTTATCTTCCGTGTGATGATGCTACTATTACCCTGCAATATGTTTTCATTTCATCTTGGTCTACTTGTTGATGGAGTGGTTATAACCGGTGTTGCCGAAGAAAACTAGTACATCTTGTGTTATGAATTGCTCGGATTTCCTCTAAACAACTTGGAGGTAGTAAAATCAAGATAACTTTCTTGGAAAAAAATTTACAAATTGACTCCCGAATGTTGATGAAGAAATAAAGAAGGTTAAGATAATTTTAATTATTTATGCTTATTTATTTTGTTATTTTATTTTATCGTAAATTTCTATCGGTAATTATTCCTTTTGCAACGATTTGCTTGTGCCCAAATTTTACGACTTATTGGGAGATCTTAATGCCAGACAAATCTCACAACAAAGGGCATTTGATGTGGTTGCCGCATCAACGCAGTTTTAAGGAATCTAGAAATGATAGTTGGGGATCGATAGTCTTGGTGTATCTGTTTAAGGAGATCTGTAAAAATGTTGATCCATAGAAACATGACATTGGGTGGTGTCTTATGTTGTTGCAGTCGTGGGCTTGGTTTTTAAATTTTTGCTCTTTTTCCCGCCGTTTACTGTAATTACGTAGCAGAACTGCCTCTTCGTCTTCTGACATTGGAGTTGTTGATGTGTTTCTTGATGAAGATGCTTCTTCATCAAATTTTACAATAAAATCAATGTTTTTACCCTCTATAGAAGTATAACTCCAAAACATCTTGTGAATGTTGCTTGCATTTGATAAGGTCAGCATGTAATGCGCTTTAGGGTTGGGCTCATCAATGGTTCTTTTCGCTCGTAAAGAAGACATTTTCCGTGTTGTAAATTTCTAAGTTGCGTTAGAATCAAATCATATAACTCATCTTTCTTGATCTTGTTGTTGAAGGAAGTGTAGAAATAATTTCCAAAATAGAACATTGTTGCAGAAAATCTTGTCATATTTTGGTAAAGGTTAATTTTTTATTAAATTTTTCCTTAAAAGTGCAACCCCGATGGATGAATGATTTTATAGATAGTGAAATTTGGTTTTATTTAAAAATATATATATATGGACCTCACTTTCTACAGAACTTGAGGTCTATTGACATGTCATATCTATAGTGTACGCATGTGCTGCCATGTCAAGAATCTCTGCAGTACTCACTTTCTAAAGAAAGCGAGGTCTCTGTCATGTTAGGAATCTAACAAAATGTGTTTGACATGTCCAAAAAGATAAAAGATCCCTCCGATTTTTGGGGACTCAAATATGTGTTATTGTTATTGTCCCCCTTATATTAGACAAAAGTGAGGACAACCAAACAATATTAATTATTATCAATTGTACTAGCTCATAGAAGACAAGGGCAAGAGAAGTTAAAAACACTAACTCAATTTGCCAGACGTCATTTTTAGATAAGTGTTTTAATTGTAAGTTTATGTGAGACTTCTCGTTCTTATATAGTTTGAAATCATTACAATGCCGTTAATATTTGTTCTTCTATATAAATGATCGTAGATATTCTTAAAATATGTTGCAACGAAGAACTATTACTACTTTGGTATACTATAATAGTCAGATGATCGCTCACACATCTCTCAACTTCGTCTTTCAGTCCTCAAATACTGAAGAACGATGTTCCACGTGCACGCGGTAAAAAATTGGAACCGTTGAAGTATTGACTACTGACGTCGTTGGAACCATTAACCTACTCAATATACCACAATGGTGATGTGGAATTGATGGTGGAATCCCACTTGTAGTATTTATTAGGAGACTGACAAATTTTATGATAATGATGTTATTATAGTCCCAAATTGAAGACTGACAAATTTTGACTTCGATCCTAATGTTCAGAGTCTGACAACCAATTTACAAAATGATTTCACCTTATTAAGTACACACGGTACATACAATGACTTGGGTTCATCATCATCTTTGATGTGAAGATATCATTGCGTAGCTAGTTTCGACTTCGACTTAAACTTTTCACCAACCCAACATTCAACGTAAAATCCATACAGTATAGGTGTGGCTGCATCATCATCTCAAAACTACATGAGGTTGCCAGACAATGAAGCATTTAACTCGTTCGAGGATTTTTCATCTAGACTATATTCAACGTATATCCCTAGTGCAGAGTGCGTTTAAACATCTATGAGGAAACATTCTTGTGTTGGTTTTGTTCAACCCTGATCTTGGTAATACGGTCTTGTGATCAACGAACAACTGCTACATCTGTTATCGTAATAGTCAATGACCTAAAACTATTTTGATTTGAGGGGGTAATTCTGACAAAGAATTGGTAAGGGAGACCGGCCCCGATGGTGACGAGGTAAGCCCCTTCTATGAAACACAAAAAGACCTTGACATGCCAGAAGAACCGAAGGATGATGTCAAAGGTAACGAAGAACATGTTGCACATATCAATGTTCTACATACTACCACTTCGATTTCTTATTACCAGCCACCATCCAACTTTATAATGATTGATATAGAAGCCTTCAACGCTTCAAAATTTCAAAATTCCCACAGATTGAGCAATACAACCAACATGGTGATGGTGAACTCTACATTGGAATGAACTTTATGAAAAAAGAACTCACAATGAATTTCATTAAGAACTACAATATACGCCACTCAATTACGTCGATTGTGAAAAAAAACCCCAACTAGATTTCTACATTACGGAATATGTCCACAAGAATCAGAAATGTTATTGGAGGGTTCATATATCATTCTTGAAGAAGATGAACATGCTATGGAAGATCACAAAATATGCGAGGCCTCATACATGCACCATCAGCAGCCTCAGTCATGATCATCATAACTTAGATGTACATGTACTTAGTGGTGTCTTCATTCCATTAGTCAAAGCAAATCCACGTGTAATAGTTAGGACTTGTATGGCTTCAATTACATCTCAATATGGCTACATAGTTGACTACTATAAAGCATGGTATGCAAGGTGACGAGCCATTTAATAATTATATGGCCAATGGTAGGAATCGTACAAACATTTGCGGCCATGGCTAAAAATGATGCAGAAACATATACTAGGAACGGTTGTAAAATTGAAAATTATATCGTTGTACAAAAATGATCGTGTCGTACAAGGTGTGTGCCAATTCTACTAGCTATTTTAGACATTTCTATAGTGCGTTAATGCATTTCGTCACTGCAAACCGATGGTTCAGACTAACGACACCTAGTTGTACGGTAGATACACACATATTTTATTATTGGCAGTTGCATAAGATGACAATAGAAAAAAATTTCCCATCGCCTTCACAATAGTCGAAAAGGAAGATGTCGACTCTTGGGAATTCTTCCTTTAGGACTTACGAAGACATGTTCCATCTTGTGTTATGTGTGATAGAGATAATGGGATATGTGTTATTTCTGACAGATGAGGCACGTCGATCAAATACACAATAGAGCATATGTGTCAGTCTTGGAAACCTCCCCATATTTACCGCTAGTATTGTTTTATGCCACATTGTTGCAAAGTATTTGCAAAGATACAAGAGTGAAGATGAACGTTTGGTGATGCTTCAAATGGGTGCGTCTTTCACTCTTTTGGGTTTAAAATGTTCTTGCATTTATTATTCATCATTATTTATTCCATTTTTTGGAAAGACAACATGTATTTCGTACACGAGGTTGATGAGCTACTTGAACAAGTGAGAGTCAAGAATTTATTGAGCTATAACTACCTTAATAAAATCCCAAGGGAGAAATAACTTCGATAATTTGATGGGGGTAAATGATATGGTCACATAACAACGTACTTGGTTGAGGCGATCAATTCATCAATGAAGGGAGTACATCATTTGCCTATCACCTTCATTGTTAAAAAAATATATTATCGGTTGGCTACCCTTTTTACAACCTTGGGAAAGCAAGCATTTGACTGGATGACATTTGGCCACAGAGTGTCCACTAATACCACCTCACAAAATTTCAAACATTTGTGTATCATTCAAATGTGATGAATGTGACTTGCTTCTCTCGCGAAGACCATTTATTCCGTGTTTCGAAATATTCTAAACCATTCAAAGGCATGCAACACAACACATACGTGGTTGATCTACGAGAAAGAACATGTGAGTGCAGAGTCTTCCAACATTCAAATACTCGTGTGCGCGCTTCATTATTGCTTATTTTTTTGTACAGGTTCACCACATGACATTGGTTGATCTGGTATACTTACTTGAAATTGTATTTATGGTTTATCAATACGAGTTTCATCCCATTAGAAATGAATTTGATTCGAACGTAGTTGATGATAAACCTACAATACAGCCAGATTTTGCATTACGACGCAAAAAAATGGCCGTCCGCGATCAACACGGATTTACTGTAATGGGGATTTGGTCGAACATCGAGAAAAAGCTGGATAGCTGAAACTATGTACTAGATGTAGGAATCCTAGACACACTAAAAACAAATATCCTAATCGGTCACGCCCTCACATCAATTAATTGTACTACTACTTTTCTAATTAACAAAATCTCTTCGTTAACTTTCAATTTTTGTTGGCTTGGAACTTTTTTTAACTCAGTTTTTACCCTGTTTATAATGCGTTGTATGTGCTAATATCAGTCTCAACTGATAGATAAGTATCAATACTATGCCTTTAAGCTTAAAAACTGCGCCAATTTTCCTATTAGCATCCTAGAAAAACCATTTGAACATGCATATCAAGCCATTTTAGCTTGTTCTTCATGCACAAAACTAAGCTTTGGAACCATTTTGAATGCAGTTTTTACCCCATTTATAATGTTTCGTATGTGTCAATATCAGTTTCAATACTAAGCCTTTAAGATTAAAACTTACAATAATTTTGCGATTAACTTCCCGGAAAACCCCCTCAAACTTGTCTATCAAGCCATTTTAGCTTGTTCTTCATGCACATAACCAAGCTTTGGAACCATTTTCAACGCGATTTTTATCCCACTTATAATGCCTCGTATGTGCCAATATTAGCCTCAACAAAAAGATAAGTTTCAATACCACGCCTCCAAGCTTAAAAATTATGAAAATTTCCCGAATAACAACCCGGAAAAATACCTCAAACATGCTTATAAACCCTTGTATACCAGCCTCAAATTGCACTAAACTCTCTTTCTGAAGGAATCGAGTTTAGTATAATATAGTCCGGCGATATTTTTAATTTCTTGTGGAGCTAGTTACGTGCAAAACGCAAGGTCTTTTTACCAATTTTTAAATTGGGTCATTTTAAATATTTTTCCATGTCGGACGGACCTTGCATCTTGTAGAAAGTGAGGTCCATAATTGTGTTTTTGCATAACGTGAGGTATTCGCACGTGGACAATTTGAGAGTCATTTTTTCCAAATAATGTTGGTAGGGGGTCATTCTTCTATGAAATATTAAAAGGGAGTTTTTGATGTAAAAATACTTAAATTTAATTATTTGGTGACTTTAAAATAAGGAGCAGCTTCATGCAAAAAAAGAATATTTTTTAATTTGAATTTAAATGATTTTATTTATAAAATATATATGTAACACCCACAATTTCGTAAATAAAAAAGTGTACTAGCAAGGGGATTTGAACCATTAACCCTTGGAAATATAAACCATGATTTTACCGTTTAAGCCAAGACCAATCTTAGTTTAAGTCTGCTTTGGATATGTATTAAATTATGCAATTTGGTTATATCAAAATAATAAAAAAACTGATTCGAATCCCCAGCTAACCCCAGTATAGTTGTTTTGATCGAATCTGAAGGAACCCAAGAGGTTCTAGTCCCCCCTAGCCACCCAATTCTCTACCGCCGCCGATCTCCCTCACCACGCCGTCGTGACCGCCACCACCCTTACCAATCGAGTCACCATTCCGTCACGTCTACGTCCGTGACCTCCACTCGCAGGGGAACACCACCATTCACCATGAAAATTTGGTTGAGTGCTCGACGAAAAGTCAAGAGCCACTCTTTTGGGTTTTGTTTTTTTCTGGCGATTCACCGTCCCTTTGCCGTCCGTACGCTGCAACGCCGCCATCCTTGTGTATGCCCTCGTTCCATGGCGAAGGCTCAGCCCCCCACTCGATGTGGATCTTCACCGTCCGCCTTAGAGAACCACTTGAAGGTTCTTCGAGAAACCAAGTTTCTCATCTGTGTTTAGTTGTTTTCGCCGCCGCGGGTTGTTGATTCGTTACACTGTCACCGTCGTTGTGACTACTCTTGATGTTGGTTGTCATCGGAGCCTGTAGCTGCTGTCAAAGTTTGTTTTGCTGCCGACGGTTTCCTCTGCCTCTGGTGTTTGTAAGTCGAACCTTCCCTTCCCTTGTGTTGTTATGTTTGTGTAGGTGATGGCCGGAACGACCATCGAGGTCTCCAGTGTGGGCCGCCGGTGAGCTTCCATTCAGGGTATTAAAACCCTAATCAAATGTTTGTTGGGAAGTGAAGGGATCTTGTGTGTGTGTGTGGGTTGGTCTAACCATTAGCCATGTGGGCTGAGTGTAGTGTGGGTTGAGCCCAATTAGATCTAAGTTGGATTAGATAAGCCCAAATCGTGGGTCTATGTGTGTAACCCAATCGGTAGAGTGACCGAAACCAGAACCAGTTGACCATATGACCCAATTTGACCTTTGACCAATCAGAGTTGACTTTGACCGTTGACAAAAAGTCAACTTTTCTGAAAACTCGTATTCTATGTTTTTCGACGCCCCGAGTCCGTTTTTGAAGCCCGTTTTGCTAAATTCTGATCTAAAAGCCTCTGAATCTGACCTTGAGCCCGAACTTGTTTATGTACTTAATTATTGGTTAAGAGCTTGTGAGTAAGGTCTAATCTTAGAATTTGTGTAATTGAAGGTATTCTCGGTTCCTTGGATGCACGATGCTGAGGAATGTCGAATTTGGGTTCGAGGGTATTCGAATGACGTATCATGAATCGACTGATGTTGTTTGGAGTTAAGGTAATACACTACTACCCCTTGTATGCTTTATGTACATGTTGATATCCGGTTAACGCATGCATGCTTATGATGAAGTGTTTTGTAAACTCTGCTTAAGCCGAATCAGATACGAGAAATAAATATGGGAATTATTAAAACCAAAATATTCGAATAAGAATACTAATAGACTAGAAGTATTGAAAGTAAATAGTAATAAATAATACAGTTAAATCTGCAACTCGATCAATGATGTCTGAGATTCAATCCCCATAATATGGAGTAAAGGATATTGGATTTGAAATTACAAAAATGCCCCTAAGGTATAAGAATGACTAAACTGCCCATAATAAAAGAAGTGGCCCAAAATCTGCTTTCGACCTGATTGAAAAATTACCCTACCTAAGACGTATGTTCTATTGGAAAAGACTTCGGCATCATTATTCGAACGCGTGTGATACTAAAAGAAACTTGGATTTTTCCCCTGAGCTCTGAATAACACACGAAGGTGAATTTACTAGAAATATCGTTGTATTCCTGAGCTGATCCTTACGACAGTAATGAATGAATTAATTGGAATGATCGTAATGACCAAAAAGATTGTAGTGCCTTCGAGCACCAAAATTCTTAATTAATCAGAATGACAATTTTACCCTTAAGTTCCAAAATGAGTAAATCGTCTGTAAGGGCCGAAGAGATCAAAACGACTTAATCTCTACCGAGTACATAAACGATGGAGGTGCTAAATAGTAAAATTTGACAAAAGTGGTGGATTTATTCAAACTTCCAAAATGATCGAAAAGCCTTTTTGAGTTAAATAGGCCGTTATGCATTTGATGAAATTCTGAGATTTCTAATAAAACTTTAAGGGCTAAAGTGCCCCTAAGTGTTAGGAAGCACACTCATGTATGTTAATCACTCCTGATATTAATATAAGGTTGGAAGTTTTCCGCACAAAATATAAGTTCGGCTACTCTGTGACAAGTCATGTGGTGAATTATGAAAGCAACCATTCAAATATATGTTAAATATTGTAAATTGTCATTTTATATTACTGGCTAAATTATAAAAATCACCCCTGATAATTAAAAGACTAAAATGCCCTCGTTGGCCAAAGTAATTAAGATAGCCCTGAATGTATTCGATATCGTGAAAGATCTTGACATAAAAATCTCTGAATGTCTGATTGGAAGCCTGATGAGAAAATAGAATTTTCTGAGCGACTGTTTATGCTTTGTTGGTATAAATTACCAGAATGTCCATATGTGATAAAATGACCGTAACGCCCTTGTAGGCTTAAATGACTAAATAACTCATGATGCGTCTAAACTCTCAAAGATCTTGATGTATCACCTCCTGAATATCTGGGCTAAACCGTTAGTATGAACCCCTTTTAATAGGGGCCACATTTCAGAAATCCGTTCGAATTGCCAAAAGTTTAATGTGTCCCCTTCCGTAAATGCTAAATATCTCTAAGAAATTATATGTCCCACCTAGTGTGTTCCATGTGTGATATATTCTATTGAATGGATTGTATAATGATTTAATCATGAATAATATTATGTTTGATGAACATTTCAATTGTTATTGAGATTGCACTACTATGTTGGAATATGAGATGAAATGATGAACCGAATATATGATTACATTTTCTGCCTACTTGATGTATGTTTGCTCAATATGCATACTTGTTATGTGATTGCTTGATCTATGATGGTATTGCCTGACTGTCTGATGAACTTGATAGTATGATCTGTTAGCTTGACCTATGATGGTACAATCTGTTTGCTTGATGAATGATGGAAATGTCCGCTCTACTCAATGGTATGCCCATTTATCTGTCAAAAGCATGAATCTTCCATTTCTGATTCTCTGAATAGAATGTCTGTCACATATATTATGTTACTCATGTCTGGAATCTGAACACTGATTACTATCTGGGGTATACTGTTGGGTTATATTATGAAGTCTCTGTCGGTACAGCCCTGATCCAGCTGGTAAATCCTTATGGACTCAAGGTCTCCCCTTGAGTGGGTACCGATGCTTTAGCACGGGTAAATCCTTATAGACCTAAGGCAACCCCTTAGGTGGCATCTATGCCCATCGGGCCTAGGGTAAGTCCTTATAGACCTAAGGCATCCCCTTAGATGACACATATGCCCATCGGGCCTAGGGTAAGTCCTTATGGATGTAGTTCTGGGGGACTGCATATTGGTGTAAGGTTGGAGGGTAGTTACTAGTAAACTATTGTATGTACTTGAACATTTGCATTAAATTGTTATGTGTTCTCATGATATGATTGATATGCATTTATGCCTTTTTGATATGCACCATTTGGGACACACTAGACTTTAAACTCGTTGTTTTCATCTTCGTAATCTATCAACTGGTATAATTCTCGTATGTTACTCGATGATTGAATAAAGAACAAGTATCGTTAATCTCAAGTATAACGTTGCCCTGAAATAATAGTAAGGAAAAGAGGACTGTTACTGCTTGGATCATCATGAAAATGTTATGCCTACCCTATGTCTGCATGAGCTTATAACATCTTTCGGTAGTTCTGTATTACTGAGCTTTTCCAAGCTCACGTTGTTTTTACCATCGCAGGTTAAAAGATTATAGCATGGTATAATGTTTGACATCAGTGTTCGGAGTTCCCTCGGCATTGCTTCTGGAGTACGGTACTGTATAGTTAGTGGGCATGTATGTCACGTATTGTTTTATGCTAGAGTCTGTAAAGCACTTTCTAAAATTCTTGTTATGTGTTTAAATGATTTTCCGAAATAGTATTTTAAACAGAAGTTGATTTTACAGTTTAACAAGTGTTTTGAGGAAATAAAAATGTTTTTATGTGTATTTTTATTGTGGGTCGCTCTTGTGACCCTAATGTGACTTCCTAGGAACTGTTGTAACGCATAGGCGGGTCTAGGGGGTTACAATATATAAATTTTATTAAATATTAAAAATAAAGAGACAATGTCATGAGTTCGCTTTATAAGTTTGTTTGGTTTTAGAAAAATATTTTCTATTTTTGTTTTTAATTTTTATTTTCAGAAAATAATTTTCATTTTTAGTTTTTAAAAAAATAGAAAACATGCTTGGTTGATATGGATAAAAACTTGTTCTAAAAATGAAAATGGTGAAAATGTGTTTGGTATCTAACTTTTCAAAATAGAAATGAAAAATATTATTAAATAATTAAAATAAAATATAATTAGAAAATATAATAATAATAATAATAATAATAATAATAATAATAATAATAATAATAATAATAATAGTAATAGTAAAATATGAGTAAATGAAAAAAAATTAAAAATGACATTAGAACAATTCAAACCCGGATTAAAATAAAGTTAAAATTAAAAAAATACTTGTTTTCATATTTTTTCACTTTTTCAAAATATTTTCAATGAAAACATCTTTGGTATGTTTTAAATTTTCACTTATTTTTGTTTTCATTTTCTAAAAATTATTTTTCTAATTCTACAACCAAACATGTTTTTTCCACCGTTTTTTATTTTCTACGAAAATAAAAACCATTCTCTAGAACCAAACGCACCCTTAGTGACTTTCCATACATACATTCAATTATACTCACACAATGATTTATTACTTTGTAAGAAATATTACTATTGTATATTTTTGTCAAAATTGACTTATTTTAACTAATAAAATTCTGCCACGTCATTTGTGTTTGTCGATAAATACCATTATTTTTTATAACTTAGGTTGTGTTTGTTTTATGTATTTGACTTTTCGGAGTTCATTTTTTTCTTTTTATGGTGCTTGGTGAAGGAAAATAAGCTCAGTCAATGTAGTTTCAATTATAGTCAAAGAAAAAATGAAAGCTTTTTTATGTATTTTGTTTTACCGACTTTAACTTCGTAGTACACTTTACAAGTCTTTCTTCTTTGATGATTTTGACACCCAAAACAAATATTTTCTCTTCAACGAAAAACCAGGCTTTCTCTCTTTCGCATACCTCCATCGTCGACGTCGACGTCATCATCAGTATTTTTCTTTCAACGGCAACGATAACTCAGGTGAGATTATATTTTTCGTTCATTTTAATTGTATATGTTTCAGTTTTTTCTTTCCTCTTTTTCTTGCTCTAACAATCAATTAGATTCAAATTTCTTGCTTTGAACTTGTTGATTTCTTTAGATATCAAAGATTTTACATTTTCTTAGGGATATAATCAGATGCCAAATTTGTTTTTTTTTCAGTTATAATAATGACAAACTTTTTGGTTGTGTTGGTTTTATTTATTTTGTTTTAATATATTGTTATGATTGACTGCAGCAAGCGTATTTCAAGTGTGCATATGAATGCTTTGATAGAACAAGGAAAGATAAGCAATTGTGTAGAGCATTGCAGTGATCCTGTTGTTAATGCTCAACAACATTTTGAGAACCAAATAGCCAAGTTTCAAGTAAGTTTTGTGTCTTCCAATTTTTGTTTCAAGGAAGCTACTTAGGCTTTGGTGTTCTCTCCATTAAACGGCTTTTACTTTTCTATAGTTAAAATTTTCTTCAATTTTTACTTCACTTTCTTTTTTTCCGCTCTACTATTTCTATTGCTTAATCTTTCATAACAAATTTAGGGACATTTCCTTTCTATGATCGTATTAAGTTTGAGGCTTCTCTTTGTTTATGTTTTTGTGCTTTTTCTAGAGTTATGTTTTAGAAATGTGGTTTCTTAAAAGTTAACAAATCGAACCCATTGTCTCTTACTTTTGTCACGAGGCTAGAGTCTGACTAGCTGATATGTGCGGTCTTAGTCGACGATCTTAGTCGAAAGCTAAGTCAACCTTCACAATCACTAAGCAATGGTGCTTAAAACTGCAGAATCTTTGCGGGAAAATGGCTAAGCAACAAGGAAAACAAGAGAAGAATGCTGAGAGAAATTTGTAAACTCTTTACTCAAGAAACTCAAAGAATGAAAGATAATTTACAATGGTGGGTGAAGGCTTCTATTTATAGCCTCACCTCCTACGATCTAACGGTCTAGGAGGATTCGATCCAAAGGCTAAGGATCAATCATCATGATACAAATATACTATATATGAAAAGATAATCACTCAAATACAAAGTTGCCTAGATTACAAAGCCTATGACATCTCGGATGGGTTGGAAAATGATACTTTCCCCAAGTATGGCTCAAAGGATGATCTTTTTCCATAATTGTTTGTCAAAAGATGCTTTTTTCCTTGTGTGTCGGTCCGAGGATGGTCTCTCTCCAATACCTTTGACTCTTGAGCAGATTGGGCTTGACTTGGCCTAATTCTCTCGTCCAAAACCTCTCTAACAACTTGCTTGGTGTTGTTTTAGGCCTTAGGGTCGTGGGCAACTCGGACGGGGCTCGTGTATCCTCTTGGTGATCACGTCGGGTGCTAACTCGGGCTCCATGGTTTGGGAAACATGGAGGATGCTCGGTTAAGCTCCTTTTGGTGCGTGTAGAGTGCTCCTTTGGGTGCTTCTCTCGTGGGCAGCAGTCTAGGGATTCTCAATGTTTAGATTTTGGTGTTTTATTAACATTGCATCCACATATTACACCATAATAATATATTGATGCATAATTGTTTTAATTGCATTGAGAAGGAGAAAGATTCTCAGGGTTAAAAATAGTAGCTTGAAGTATAATAACATTGAGATTTATTTTACTGTCATTTAACAAATATGGTGGAAAATTAATCATTTGCTACATTTTCTTTTTGTTGTTTCAGATAAAGGATAGCTTGAGGGGGTTCTAGGTATAAATGTGTTAAGAAAGAGGGTCGAGATGGTTTGAAAGAAAAGACATATAATCACTAAAGCTAGTATTGGTGTATTCAGTTGATAATCTTTTGTAATTGTACTTGCGGGTTTTGTTGTACTTGTAACCAATGGCTAATTGTGAAAAATATAACTCTTAGTTACAAGTGTCATTAAGGTATACCTTATAATGTAAATTGAATGTTGTTTGTTTTAGTATAATATTCAATCAAGTTTTTTACTATATTTGCACATGGTAATAGATATTATTTGGGTAAACTACAACGAACGTCACTCAATTATGGGTAATGTTACATTTGGGTCACTCAATTATTAAAAGTTACATTTGGGTCACTCGGCTATAGGTAAGTTTACATTTAGGTCACCCAATTATTAAAGGTTACATTTTGGTCACTAAATTATGGGTAAAGTTACGTTTGGGACACCCTTCATATTTAAAAAAAGTACATCAATTTAGTCATTTTTCTCTTCCAAATCACTTGTACACCCTTGTTAACATTAGAATACTTCATTTGAAATCATTAATTAATCTAATACACAAATTAATATATATTTTTTAAATAAGAAGGGTGACCCAAATGTAACCTTGCCCATAATTGAGTGATCCATATGTAACCTTTAATAATTGGGTGACACAAATGTAACATTACCCATAATTGAGTTATCCAAATGTAACTTTTAATAATTGAGTGACCTTTGTTATAGTTTACCCATATTATTTTTGACATGCATGAAAAAAAATAAGAATTAAATCTCAAATGGTGATTTTTAGTTTGGTAAAATATATTTAAACCCATTGTAAAATATAATTTTATAACAATAAAATTAACTTAATAAAAAATTAATATATAAAAATGAATATAATGACCAATTTTTTTTCATAAACTGTTTTTAAATTTTTTTATCAAACAACGAAAAATAAATTACTCAACATCATCTAAACACAGAAAATATTTTATGTAGTATGTTTTCTAGAAAATGTAGTATTTTTCAAAATTCTCTGTGTAAAACTAATTTTACACAAATTAATATTTTTACCTTATAAAACACAAATTCTAAATTCCTAACTCTAAAACCTAAACACTAAACCTTAAACCCTAAACCCCTAAACTAAAGTCCTAACCCATAAACTAAGTTAATAGACTTTAATTTGTTCAATTTTCATTGTATAATTTTAAATTTTAAAATTTCTGTCTTATCTTAATCAACGTAGTAACAATATAAATAAATTATGAAAACTAATACTAATAGAGTAATTATCCATTTGATAATAATTAAATTTTCAAAATTTTAAAACAATAATATTAAAAATATAAAATTAACTTTTCCTCCAATCAAGACGTGTCACCACTTGGTTGAAAGGAAAATTCAAGAGAAAGGTGAAAATGGCTTTGGGGAGGTTTGAACCCATGACCTCTACGAATAAAAGTCAATGCTTAACCACTACACCAAATACTCCTTTAGTGATGTAAACTGCACCATTATGTATATATCGTATAAAGAAGTAAGTGCTGGAAAAATAAGAAAAATTGTTTGAGAGGAGACTCCAATATGGGTCACATGAGATATATAAAAACACACACTAAATTAAACATATTTGATTTAATTAAAATATAAAATTATTAAATATTCAATTTTAAAAAATATTCAATTTAAAAGAAAAGAAATTCGATTTAAAATATTCGAATAGTTTTTCTTTTTCATATTTAAACTAAATCGAGTATTTATTAAAATATTAAATCTTCGATTAAAAAAAGTATTCGAATATTTAAAAATTCAATTTAATATTTTTAAATCAAATATTCAAATATTTTTTTAAAATATTTGAATACTTTTTAAAATCAAATTTCTTTTCATTTAAATCGAATACTCTTTAAATCGAATACTTTTTTTAAAAACAAAGCCAAATATTCGATTTAAAAAGTACTAGATTTAAATGAAAAGAAATTTTATTTTAAAAAGTATTCAAATATTTTTTAAAATATTCAAACATTTGATTTGAAAATATTAAATTGAATTTTTAAAATATTCGAATAATTTTTAAAATCGAAGATTTAATATTTTAATAAATATTTGATTTAATTTAAATATGAAAAAGAAAAAATATTCGAATATTTTAAATCGAATTTCTTTTCTTTTAAATCGAATATTTAATAATTTCATATTTTAATTAAATCGAATATATTTGATTTAGTGCGTGTTTTTATATATCTCATGTGACCCATATTCGAGTCTCCTCTCAAACAGTTTTTCTTCTTTTTTTCCTAGCACTTACTTCATTATAAGATATATACATAATGATGTTGGAGGAAAAAATATATATATATATATAATATTAAATAAATAAAATTAAAAAATAAAATAAATTATTCCAATTGGGTGATGACACGTGTCGTTATTTGATTAGTTGATTAATTTTATTTAATTAAATTAAAATTTGGACCAAATTGATATAATAAGTAATTAACAGGGACTAAAAGTGTAATTATACAAATTTTACTTTAACTGTCACGTCACCTTTCCTTTAGATTTTAACTGCCGATGTTCAAAATAGGTCTATTTAAATAGTTGGGTGGTCAAATTTTGAATTTTTTTAGTTGAGTGGTCAAAACAGGTCGCGACCAATAGTTGAGTGGTCACTAGAGTAATTTGCTCTAATTTATTCAAGTCATCGGGTTCGAGCATTAGTTCTTCACGGTGTGTACGTCTTATTAAAAAAACTAAAAAAATTAAATAGATATTATCTTTGTATCACATCAACATATTAAAAAAAATGAGACTAAATCTGTAATATAAATATAATACAAAGAACTAATACAAATTAATATTAAAAAAAGCTAATACAAATTATAAAACCCCTAAAAATTTCAAAATCTTAAATCTCACCGTCCGACCACTTTCATCTTGAATCCAGCGGTCATAATTTCTCGTAAGTAAGCAAAATGTCACGCCCCATCCTTAAGCACCGAGGCCAATCGAGGCCAAATGAAGAGTTTTGGGCGTGCTCAATGCACCCATGGACGTTTTAAGACAAGGCATGAACCAAGGAAGGTTCTAGAACGCCCCAGAGAGGCCTACAACTCTCTTTCAACGTCTCCAAAGGGTTCTAGGAGGTTCCAGGACGCTCCACAACCATCTAGGCCCACCCGGAAGGACCTAGAAGGCTCGAGACAAGTCGGGAAGGCTCAAGACAAGTCCGGAAGGCTCGGGACAACTCCGGACATCTCTGGAACACTCTAGAAACCTATAGACATATGTAGAACTATAGGAACAATCTAGAATACCTTAGAGTATTGTAAATGTATGTGGATAAGTATGAAATTCTCTAGAGATATCTAGGCAACCTAGATATTTTAGGAGGCAAGATCCTAACCGTTGGATCAAATAAATCTCCACCGTCCATTCAGGAGGTTGGAGGCTATAAATAGGCTTGTCTAGCTCATTTGTAATCCACCTAAGAAGTCCTCTTGTAAAACATCCTTTGTAAAGCTTTCGTTGTGTTATACAAGGTCCGTTCCTTGTAAACTCTTTTGCTCCTTGTGTTTTGCCATAGCGTTGCGACATCAAGGCTGACTAGCATCGTGCCGAGAGTGCTAGTTCCGCACGAATCCGAGCTTGAAGAATTAAGTCTGTGACAGTTGGTATCAGAGCAAGTTCCGATCGCTCGGGAGAATGGCCAAGACCAGTAAAACTCAAGCCGCTAGCCCGTCCGAGACCGAGGTCACGCACGACCAAGGTGGGCAAGAAGTAAGGGTTGATCCTGTCGAGACAAGGCCTCGTGCCAAGTCCAAAGACCTACTCTCTAGCTTGGAGTCCCGCTTGACTCGCGTTGAGGAAGGCGTATCGAACATGGGTGCCCAAGTGGACGACCTTCATGAGCGGATTGAAGGCCTTGAGGTAGAGGATGTCGAGATCCACACAGCCGTGAGGGCAATGAAGATCAAGCTAGAGGAGTCCCTGCGCGCGGAAATGGCTGAAGTACGCGACGCACTCGTGGCCGAACTCACAAAGGTATGTGAGTCATTCCAACATGTATGATCAACTAGAAGCATTGCAAGGCGACCTTGCCTTGTGCAAACGTGCTATGGCAGCCGGGCCAAGAACCACCGTGGAGGCAAGAAGGGTCGAGGTGCCCAAGCCTCAAACCTTTTCAGGGACACGCAACGCCAAAGAAGTCGACAACTTCTTGTATGGCTTGGAGCAATACTTAGAAGTCGTTGGCATCAGGGAGGATGCCTCTAGGATCCAAATTGCGAGCTTATACCTCACCGACACCGCCATGCTTTGGTGGAGGAGAAGGCGTCTCGATGTCGAGAGAGGTACGTGCACCATCTCTACCTTCAATGATTTCAAAAGGGAGCTTAAAAGGCAATTCTATCCGGAGAATGCCGAAGATGAGGCAAGAGCTCGCCTATGAAGGTTGAAGCAGTCGGGGAGCATCCAAGACTACGTGAGGGAGTTCACTAGTTTGGTGCTCGAGATCCCCGATCTGTCCGAGAAAGACTCGCTCTTCTACTTCTTAGATGGTCTCCAAAGTTGGGCCAAAACCGAGCTAAGGCGAAGAGGAGTCCAAACCCTTGCCGATGCAATAGCCGTGGCCGAGAGCCTTATCGATTACTCGAGCCACAAGGAGACCACCCCTAAGCCGAGGGATGAGAAGGGCAGTCATGCCAAAGGTGGGGGAGACAAGGGCTATCCCAAGGAGGGCCATCAGGAAGGCCGCTCACCAAGACACCGAGACTCGTCCCCTTGGAAAAGCAAGGACAAGGGTAAGTCCAAGGAGTTCCAAGGTGCGAGGAAGTCACCACCGAGCAATTGCTTCATTTGTGATGGTGACCATTGGACGCGTGAATGCCCACAACGCCAAGCCCTTAATTCACTCCTAGCCAAGCACCGAGAAGGTAGTGACACCGACAGTGGCGACGAGGGTGCACAAATGGGATCCTTGCAACTGATTTCAGCACTTCAATCAGAAGGGGACACCAAGAGGAACGAGGGAAGTTCCATCCCCAAGGGACAAGACACCGAGGGACTTAAGCCAGGGTCAAGGCTCGACGTGGAGCACAAGGACGACCCATCATCTCCGAAGGCCAAGAGTAAGGCCAAGTCACCGACCAAGCTTGCACAGGGCAAGCAAGGTGGCGTCACCAAGGTCAAGCCCACGAGAGGGAATCGTGGCAATACGAAGGCTAAGTCCGCACCAAAGGCCAGCACGAGGGTGAAGTGCTACCTATGTGAAGGACCTCATGTGATGAGGTCGTGTCCGATACGAAAGCGACTTGTTGCCTACATCAAGGGGGTTGATGGCAAGGCACAACCAGACATGATTACCCAGGATCGAGCTGCTAAGCCGAGGGTGAAGACGAGGGAAGCTAGGAGCCAAGGGAGGCACACCAGCAACACCCTAACAGCTCAACCGAGACGCGACGAGGGCGTCGCGAGATCGGGTGGGGGAGGATGTCACACCCCATCCTTAAGCACCGAGGCCAACCGAGGCCAAATGAAGAGTTTTGGGCGTGCTCAATGCACCCATGGGCGTTTTAAGACAAGGCATGAACCAAGGAAGGTTCTAGAATGCCCCAGAGAGGCCTACAACTCTCTTTCAACGTCTCCAAAGGGTTCTAGGAGGTTCCAGAACGCTCCACAACCATCTAGGCCCACCCGGAAGGACCTAGAAGGCTCGAGACAAGTCGGGAAGGCTCAAGACAAGTCCGGAAGGCTCGGGACAACTCCGGACATCTCTGGAACACTCTAGAAACCTATAGACATATGTAGAACTATAGGAACAATCTAGAATACCTTAGAGTATTGTAAATGTATGTGGATAAGTATGGAATTCTCTAGAGATATCTAGGCAACCTAGATATTTTAGGAGGCAAGATCCTAACCGTTGGATCAAATAAATCTCCACCGTCCATTCAAGAGGTTGGAGGCTATAAATAGGCTTGTCTAGCTCATTTGTAATCCACCTAAGAAGACCTCTTGTAAAATATCCTTTGTAAAGCTTCCGCTGTGTAATACAAGGTCCGTTTCTTGTAAACTCTTTTGCTCCTTGTGTTTTGCCATAGCGTTGCGACATCAAGGCTGACTAGCATCGTGCCGAGAGTGCTAGTGCCGCACGGATCCGAGCTTGAAGAACTAAGTCCGTGACAAAAAACCCTTTAAAATCGAGAGGAGAAGAACTTCTTACAACTCTTTTGCTTATCTCGCTAATTTTCTTTTTAAATCCAATAAAAATTGTTCAATTTTCTATTTTTATTAATAATAATAATTAATTGCTTTAGGGTTTCTTGATCTACAGCCTTTTGTTTCCTTCTTCTGCGTGTCTGTGTGTTTTTTGTTCTATTTCTTCTACTTCGTCGCCGAAAAGATTTAAGGAATTGAAGAAAGGGTTTTCGACATTTGAGGAACAGTGAGCGAGCACTGCTATACTGGTAATTGTTACTGGTAATTGAAGATTTAAGGAGTTAAAAGGTGGTTGTATAGTTACTGTAGAAATCAAATGGGATAATTTGCTCATATGGTTGATATCTTCAAAGTGCAGTGATTAAATCAGCAGCTCCCTTTCACTGAATAAAGGGATATAAAAAGAAGGGTGTTCAGGCTAAGATGTTTGCAAAGCGGGATATGTTTGCAGGAGAGTATTATTGTGGCCCATATGAGCCTCCAGGTGAATCAGAGGGATCTGGTAGCTCGGGACGAATTGATACTGAGATTATTGCTTCAGAAGATTCAAGTGCCCCAAAGAGAAAATGTATCAGTTTGAACCCTGATAAACATGACACTTTCGGTGTCAGTATGCAAGTTCTTTCGCTGTCAAAAATGTCACAGTCTGAAAGAAAGGGTTTGGTACATAAGTTGAGACATGAATTGCAGAAGATTCGGATGGTTCAGAAGAAAGTTGAGTTGCAAAGGAGTCCTAAGTTGCACAGATACAGAAACGGGGACAGATACGGGGACGGGGACAGAAAACGGCAATTTTCAAAATTAGAGGGTACGGGTACGGCGAGGGTACGACAAATATAAAATAAAATTTAATATATATAATAAAAAATATTAAAATTTATAATACAATAAGGACTAAAATTATAATTATATTAAACAATAATTATAATTGTAGTTATTTAAATCCACTTCTAATAATTTTAAATTACTTTTTAACACTTAGATTAAGAGATTACTAAAATTAAATGACTAAATTGAACGAAAATTTAACTTTACATTCTAAATAAAGAGAAAATGAATGACTAAAATAATAAAATTAAAAGATGACATGGCTGAAATATATATTTATCCATTTCTATTTAAAGCTTGGGTGATTAAACGTTAAAACAGGTTACAAAAACAATACACACCTAATATCCCACATCCTTAAGATACATAAAGCAAGGAGAGAAAGCAGCCTATAAATAGGCATTTATCAAATAGAATTTTTAGATTAATTATCATTGAGCTTTTTAAGTTCGGATAAGTTTAATGGTTTTTAAAACCTTACTCACAAAGAAGATGGAGGTTTTATTTTCCATTTTTTTAAGTGAATATATTCGGATACGTCCCCGGGTACGTCTCCAATAAGTGTTGACCATACCTGATATAGGTTTGACCGTCATTGGTAAAATTGGGACGTCCTCCGGACGTCCTCCAGCCGTCCCCGCATTGTCCCCGTGACGGGGACGTATTGGGGACGCCGTATGCCACCTTAGGGCCGTCCCCGTGCTTCATAGCAAAGGACAAATGGGGTCACTGTGTCGTCTTCCAGTGATATTCTTAGTTGCAGCAATGGACAGGTTTTTCCTCCTGCACGGGATTTTCAGAAATCGTCCATGATGGCTTCTGGACCCGGGAAGAAAGGGAATCCTCTGAGTGGAAAGGCACAAGGTCTTGATCGGACTTTTTCTGGGAAATCTGAGTCTGCAAAGCATGCTTCAGCAGCAAACACCTCAAATATTATGTTGATGAAGCAGTGTGAGGGTCTTCTAAAACGATTGATGGGCCATCAGTACGGGTGGGTCTTCAACCAACCGGTAGATGTCGTCAAGTTGAATATTCCAGATTACTTTAATGTGATAAAGCACCCGATGGATCTAGGAACAGTTAAAAAGAAGATAGCATCAGGTACTTATGCAAGCCCCTTGGAGTTTCATGATGACGTGAAACTTACTTTCAGTAATGCAATGACCTATAACCCCCCTGGAAATGATGTCCATATTATGGCTGATACCCTTAACAAGTTTTTTGAGGTGAGGTGGAAAAATATTGAGAAGAAATTACCTGTTATTGCTTCCCAGTTGGTACAAAGTAAATGTCCTTCCGTGGACATAGAAACATCTAAGCCGATGCCTCCTGCAAAAAAGAGGAAGACAACCTCAGTGACCCAAGAAATTATAAAGGAACCTGTAAAGAGAATGACGGATGAGGAAAAACACAATCTAGGCAGACAACTGGAATCTTTGCTCTCTGAAATGCCTACACATATTATTGATTTCTTGAGAGAGCACAGTTCAAATGGAAATGAATCTGGAGAAGAAGAAATTGAGATCGATATCGATGTCCTCAGTGATGATACCTTGTTCAGATTGAAGAGTCTTTTAGATGACCATTTGCAAGAAAAACAGAAAACCCAAGTTAGAGGTGAACCGTGTGAAATTGAGGTACATATCCTCACCTTATACAGGCTGAAAAATAGGCACCAGTGCTTCCTTTCGGTGCTCCAATATGTGTATGTATGAATGCAAAGTGGTCAAATACTTCTAAATCTTATTTGCTTTGGTTTGCTTTTTGGAAAATTTTCTGATTCAGGTAATGAATGAATCTGCACCGAGTAATTCATCCATGCAACAAGGAAAAGGTCATCTTTCAAATCCTTGTGCTTAATAATTAACACGCCTTCTGAGCTATGTTTTCCTTCTGACTTGTTTTCTGTCTGTCCTTTTCATTTGCAGGTAATGACCAAGCTGATGAGGATGTTGACATTGGGGGAAATGAGTCTCCTGTATCAAGCTATCCACCTGTGGAGATCGAGAAGGATAGAGGACATATAAGCGCAAAGTCTGTCAGTTCAAGCAGCTCTAGAGGTAATTGCATTTTCCTTTCTTTTTCCTTGGGTATGCATCACGTAATCTGTCTTCCTAAGTAAATGATGAATTTTCAGTTCCTTCATTGTTTTGGATCCAAATTATCTATTCTCCATGCTGCTGAGTTACTGACCAACCAACATATGGTAGGCATAATTGTTAGAAAAACTAGACTTAGAAAGTTTTCAACTAGAGAATTGGTTCTTTAGATTTATGCTTCCATATGTTATCTACTAATCTAGTCACTTTTGATTGCTTGTGCTGAAACTTGGTTAGGTGAGTTAACTTTTTTTACCCCCCAACCACCAGAAAAAAAAAGAGGTGGATTAAATGCCTGTGTATTCTTTTCTCTTTTCTGAGTACTAGTAATTCTAAAGTTGGTATCTTTGGTTTCTACTGTTGTTTACTAGGATTCCCCCCTGTGCAAGCATGTCTTGTGTTGCCAGGTGCCATTTCCATGGCTTCTTACTTTTGTGATTTTGCAGATTCAGACTCTGGCAGTTCGGATAGTGAATCTGATGGTGTTAAAGCATCAAGTTTGGTGGATGCAGTGAAGGTGTGTGCTGGTTCTATGTAGTTTTAAATGATAATTCTGAGTTGTTTGACCTTCTAATTCTATGTTTGATCCACTTTAAAGTTTAACCTTGTACCAAGGTGTGTAGGATGGTCTGGATTACCTTTTTAACTAGCATCTTACTTTGCACTACCCCTTCAGGTACCGGAAACCATAGATTCTGGGGCTCAATTAGACGAAAAGAGAAGTGCTGACAATCTTCCTCATAAGATTTGTGAGTGACCTAGTTTTAATATTTATATTTTTTTATGAGCATCAAAGTAGAAATGGTGTAATACTTATCTTCTTGTTTGAATGGCAAAGCCATGGAATCATATATACTTTCCTTACATGCAAGTTTTGTCAATCCATATTCTATATGCAGAATGCATGGGTGAGTTAGATCAGCTTGAGCAGACTTCTCAGCCAAAGCCAAGTTCTGTTGAGTCAGAAAGTTGCCAAAGCCAAGTTCTGCTTTGTGTGCTTGAAACCAGTCCATGTTCTTTAAAGATGGGGGCAAAACTCCCCCAGTGAAATGATACAAGTAATCTATTTTTGTAGTAATTTGTACTCAGAATCACAAGTTTAAGGAAAGTGTCAGACAAATATTTTTGTAGTAATCTGTTTTCTTCCTTTTCTAACACAATTTAGTTTTCATCTTGTTCTGCTTGGTAGTGGCGATGCAATTTGTGGAACCTGGTTTCCAAAGCATTCGCTGAACGGCCAGACAGAAGCCGAATCGAATTTCTGATGGTATCCCAATTCATATTGAAGTCATCAGCTGCAATCAACAACGCATCATCTTGTTCTACTGTCCAGCGACTCCCCGATTGAGGCACTGGCGGATCCCCCGCCACAATCACTTGCTCAAGCTGCGCCACATTCGCATTCACTTGGTCGACCGTCACATTGGGATCTACCTCCGCACTTAGATTCTCCTCAATAGCAGCAAATTGTGGAGCAGCAAATTGTTGAAATGGAATCTCACCTCCGCCGGGAATCTCACCTCCGCCGGGAATCTCCTCAATAGCAGCAAATTGTGGAGCAGCAAATTGTTGAAATGGAATCTCACCTCCGCCGGGAATCTCACCTCCGCCGGGAACTTGGGATATTTTCGAAAATATAAATGTTGGTCCATTCACACACCGATGAATCAAACTCTGTAAACCATCTACATTTGGGACATTCTGAAATATATTGTTACCACCGAACCCACATTGGCAAGTGATAGTTAGGGAGTCCATTCTGCAAAACAACAGTTACACAAGTTAAGAAAAGTATAAGAGCCATTGAAAAAAAGATGGAATCAAAAACAATCTCGGTTTTGGTGTTAGAAACAATCACACCTAAAGAATGCATTCAGTTCATTTACAGGTTCAGCTTCCAAGTTTATAACACCTAAAGAATGCAACTTAAATTATTATGAGAAACTGGAAGTGTAACCCCCTATTTTGACCTAAGGTTTTATAACAAATTGAAATTTACAATTGGGAGACTTTCGCCTCAAGTAAGATCATTTGAAAGAATACGTGTCGAAAATTTATTATTCAATTATAATAACGAAGATGCATGTACATAATAATCTGATTCCGATATTTGTTGCATAACATAATCATAGCATCCGAGTATACATTATTTATCAGATAACAGAGCAGAATGACATACAATGGAGTCATACAATATTTATCAGATAACAGAGCAGAATAACATATAAAACATTTCTCAATCAATCGAGCATGATAACACAGAATATTTCTCATACAATCACACAATCAGGTAACACATACATGTAGCACAGACAGAGAACACACCTTAGGCAGCTAAATAGTCAACGTCGATAGTGACGTCTCCCACGCTCAGCTCTAGCAGAATGTCGAACAGAATCAGCTCCTAAAAACAAGCACACTATATCAGACTTCCTACTATGCCACATTCGAATATTTACACTAACAGAACACTTACTAGCAGATCTCGAAGACTGAAAATCTCCTGGTCAGAATCCACGTCACCTGAACACAAGAAAAATATTCGAGTCAAACTCCGATGCAACACTTTACAAAAATCTGAGCTTAACAATAAAACTTGATCCATAAAGCATTTCGGGTTCGAATTTGAAGAAACGGACAGCGGCAACGGAACATCGAAAAACATAAAAGTAGGCTCAGCCAAAAAAGTCAACGCAAAAAGTCAACGATGACGTCATCATTGACTGTGATGACGTCATCATTGACTGTGATGACGTCATCGCTGACGTCAGCCTACATCAGCAATGCATCAGCAGATGATGTCATCGTTGATCAGCCCACTGATCCGGTTCGGTTCAGCCCAGCCGTCCGGTTCACCAACTCAACCGGTTCGGTTCAACCCAACAGCCCAACCCAAATACAAACCCTAACCAGATCCCAAATTTTTACAACCCTAATACCACACCCCGGCGGCGGCCGACTACCCACGACGCGACCCCAACGACGGCCACGACCCTGCCGGCCACAACCAACGCGGCGCAACCAGCGCCCGACATCGAACACAGCCAACACGCCGGCGACAGCAACCCCAGAGCCCAACAGCCTCGATCCAACATTCACCCTAATCCGAACGGAAGTGGCGCGCACGCAGAGGACGGCGGCAGCACACACAAAGAACGGCGACGACAGGAGTTCTCGAAGGAAACCCAAACGTTTCCGATGGAAACAGCGGCGACAGACGCGAAAACGGCGCGCGACGAGAGACGGCGGCTGGGTTTTAATCACGCGATGACGACGAGCGCGGTAAGGGTCTCAAAACGTTGAACGGCGATGATGGCCCCCTTGGCCGGAGCTTCAACGGAAAAGGGTGGGGAAGAGTTTTTCGGTAGACTTGAATATAATATTATTATTTTGAGAAAGAGAAGAACGGCGCATATACTGAAATAGAACCAAATGGGTGTTTACCCTAGATAAATGGGAAAATTACAGAAAGAGGGTCCAAGGTTTTGCCCGCCTAACAATTTGACCGCCAAACTCTTAATTTATTCAATTTGGTCCCCAAATCAGATTAGGTTAATTTTCGATTTTCCCCAAATTCTAGGGTTTCCAATTGGGAATTCTCACAATTAGGGATTTTAAATTTAGGGCAAAAATGGGGTGTTACAGGAAGAGAATATGAGAAGGATGAATTTATGTACTCTCAACTTCCATGACTTGCATAAACTTAAGCGGAGTGAATTCATGGTTATTGTTTCTTCTTATTTTAGTGAACATTAGCAATGTAGATTCATCCAATGTCTTAACACATTCCAGTAACATACAATTGCTAATGTTCCTAACTTACATAAATTAATTAGGCTATATCTTGCAATTCTGCAATTATTCACATAAAGATTATAGGCAATGAACCATATATACAGTTTTTTCCCTGAAGATCATCCAATAATCTAAGTTAAATTACAGTAACATACTAACAAACAAATAAGCATACAAACAAATTAGTGAAATTACAGTAACATACAAACAAATTACAGTAACATACAAACAAAACTGCCTAATTTGCTTGATTAAAATAAGCATACAAACAAAATAACAAATTACAGTAACATACTAAGTTAATACTAACATTGAACTCAGCAATCAGCAATTCAGCATTCAATTCATTAAGCAACTGAAACTCAGCATAAAACAGGACTGACCGTGACCGGTGGCGGCGGTGGGCGAACGACGGACCGGGCGGCGGCAGGCTTCTGCTCGACTGCAAACCAGTGGCGAACGATGGACCAGGGCTTCTGCTCGACTGCTGCAGTGCTGCTGCTGACTTGCTGATGCTGACTGCTGAGTGCTGAAGCCGGCGGCGACGAGTCGACGACAAGGTGGAGGTGGAGGACCGCCGGGGAGTGGGGGAATTTGGTCGGATTAGGGATTTGAGGAGATTTGGGGGAAAATTTAAAAGGAGATTTGGGCGAATCTGGAATCGGGATGTAAAAAAACATAAAGTTGACTTACTCCCTGATTGCCGGCGAGGAATGCGGCGCCGGAAAGAATGCAAGTAAGAGGGAGAGAGCTAGGGTTTTTGGGTTGAAGAAGAGGAACCAAATGAGTCTAAAATTTTTTAGGGCTTCTGTATTATCAGTTAATTAAAAAATGGTATAATTTCACATTAAGCCCTTCCGCTTCACCTTAATCCCGCGAGCAGTCCTTCCGTGTTTCGAATTCCCCTTCCCGGTCCTCCTGGCTTTTTCCCGCTTTGTGATTTAGTCACTAATAATAATTAAATCAGATCGTGATGGATTAATTACCTGAACATCTAATCAGTTTGCTTATTCAATTTCTGCACCTTTCTTTCATTTTTATTTAATTTCAGTCCTTTATATGTTTTTATTTTTACACTTTATTTTCATGTCTGCCCTTAATTTTTATTTTCATTTAATTTCAGTCCATGTTTCATTTTTTATATTTGTTGCACATGATTCTTTTTATTTTCAATTTTGTCTTTCTTGATTCCATTTTATAGCTTTTATTTCATTTAATTTCAATTCTTAATTCTTTGAGTTAGTATATTTGTCATGTAATTTATTTTTGATTCGATTCTTTAATTTAATTTGTCTTGTTATCATCGTAAATTACCGTATCCTTTTTTAACATCATTATTTGTAGATATTATCATTTTAGTAAAATAAAATTTCGCCACAATCTCGAATATATCTATGTTTAAATCCACTAGATAAATAAATGTAAATAAATGTGATAATTTTAATAATTTATAATCTAGGCAATTTTAAATTAAAAACCCCTTTTTAATTATTATTTGGGATAATGGCTCCCAAAAATTATTATTTGGCAAAATGACCCCCAAACTTGCCTCGTCAGTGGACCTCGCGTTGTGTAGGATGCGAGGTCGGATATCGCGTTCTACACAACGCGATTTCAGTCTACGTGCCCTTGTTGTTTGTGTTAACGGTTTTACAGTACCTCGCGTTTTGCAGAACGCGAGGTCCACGAGAATTTGAAACGGCGGCTGAATATATCGCACAGACCTCGCGTTCTGCAGGACGCGAGTTCTGTGCATTTCTGGGTTGAAGAACAAGAGAAAACAAGTGTGGGTAGGCCTGTTCGAGCCCAATTTCGAGCATGTAAATCGTATATTTTTAGCGACCATCGAGTTTGGGGTCGTAGTACTGGAAATTGTCTATCGTATGATACCAACATGGTTAATTTCCGTCCATTCTACAATGGTTTAAAATGGCTTCGAAAACCATATGCTATCATCCTTTTTTGAATGAAGTTGCATTTGAACAAATGTCGATAGGCATGTTCGAGCAGAATTTCATACGTAGAAATTGTAAATTTTTAGGTAACATCGAGTTACGGCTCGACGGTGAGAAAGAACGGTGCGACAACCGAGATTCGGGTTTAAGGGAGTGAAGGAAGCTGAACAGTCATACAGACTGTTCTGATCATCTCCAAATAGGCATTTAATTCGAATGGCAGAGATGGTTGAGATATTTTATTTGTTTTTTAATTTATTTTAACTTTACAAGAACTACTTAGGTGGGTGCAAGTTCAAACCAGAAATGACCTTGGCTCAAATGGCTAAGACTCAAGCAACCTATCAATTTGTTGCGGGTTTGACTCCCCTAGATCGCAATTTCCTCTTTTTTTCATCCATTTATTATTACTTTAAGGTGTTATAGTAAATGAGAACGATTTATGATGATGTTGACTTTTTATTTTAACAAGTCACACATATTCAAATGTGATTGGATAATTTTTAAAATAGAATAAATAAAAAACGTGTAGAACTTCATAACATTTTTTTCTTAATTTTGAAAATTTTAATGAAATTATAAATATGTTTTATAATTTTTATTACAGTTTTAATTAAACTCTCACTCTCCCTTCAAATCTAAAAATTTTAAGAAAATTCAATATACATTTTTAATTAAACATTTTAAATATTTTTTATGGTTTGGATTGTATTAATTGTAATTGTTATAAGCAAAGACAACGGAATTTGGAGTTAGAAAATGAGTTAATTTTTCATTTAGATTTTATAAGTATTCAAAAATCACATAAAAATATTTTGAGAGAGATTATTTTACTCGAGTATAAATTTAAAAAGAGCTAAAGAGTAATTAAACAAAATATTTTTAATTTACAAAGCATATATAATATAAAGAATTCTAATAAGCTCAAACCATTATGAAGCTTATGTAAAAGGGTTCAATCTTAAAATAATATTTAATTCAATTAAAGAATTCGACCACTTGACCTCTTATTTTAATTTATTGTGGGTGATTAATTAAGGACCATAAAGAAGTAACCAATAAAATAATTCTTACAAGTTAACCTCACTCCAACAAATTGATCTCATTTATAATGCCTATCATTATCTCTTTTAGTTTTGTATAAGATAACATCATTATACCAACATTAAAGAACATGTAAAACTTTGGTATAATATTCTATTCAAAAAAAAACTTTGGTATAATATTAAAGCAATGAACCCATTAATTAATCAAAATTTATTTGATACATAAATCGTCTAAAATTTAGACTTTATAACTTTATTTATATATATATATATATATATATATACTTCAACCCAAAATTTTAAATTTAACTCTAATTCTTAAATAAAACATATGATATTCAAATAAATAATATTCTATTGTCTAAATTTTACATCACTACTATCAGGGATGGACCGAGGGGATAGCGGGGTGGTCGCCCACCCCTAAAAACTTGAAATTCTTATACGACTTAGAAAATTTTTAAAATTTTTCAATATATTTTCTATTGAAAATCTATTTTCGTCCCCTAAATTTTTATAAGTTCGCCTCTAAAAATTTATAGGTCCGCCCTCCCTAACCTAAAGTCTTGCGCACGTTCCCGACTACTATATCAAAAAAATCCATTAATTAATTATCTAAATCTTGTTTTATTAACATATTGATGATGATGATGGACATGACGATTTATTAAGATCGTACAATAATGACAACATAAAAACATGCCTACACTAGTTATTACAAAACTAATCATGTTTGATTTTTTTAATCTTGGTAGGTGTGTTGGAGCTTTAACGTATTGGAACAGCCTATCTTATTTGACTAGAAAATTAATTGTAAAAAAACATGTTTTTTTTTATATTTGAACTTAAGGTTAAAGTCATTTTTAATCATTGGAAGTTAAGGTTTCTTTTGTTGGTTGTTTCCATACACATTACTTTTTGCAATGTATGAAGTTACTAATGAGATATTAAATTTATTATATTTTTAACATTTTAATGTCATTACAACATAGTATCGATTATTAGTCTTAGTCCTTTAATAACGCACACACACCGCGAAGATTAATTATCCGACTATTTATTATTCAGATCTTAACATAATAATTAATAAGATTTAGATTATAATGATTGATTTTGATGTATACTGATAATCAGAATTATGTGAAATCCCCTTAGTTAATTTAGTCAAATATGTCACTGTAATTAGTTTTGGTGTGTCGATTTCAGACACGGTAATCCACATATAAGCTATGGTTGAAACCATGGTCATCAACTTTGTCTTCTTGTTTCCTCCTTCTAAGGTTGGTTTTCTCAAGTGTCAATTATCAGATTTAATTTTTTTTCTCGAGAAATTACTGTCAAATTATCCCAAGTTTTCAACTGGTTTAAAGCATTTTTTTCAACACGTATACGAATATGAATATAAAGATATGATCTTTTGAATATATAAGTAAGTTGGAAACATATGAAAATGCCAGAAATGCATACTTTTTTTTAGGGTTAGATTTTCAAGTTCTATATGAAGATTCCTTTGCCTGCAAAAAGTTAGAGATGCATGAACAATGCGCATAAATAAACAATTCTAGTGGGATTCCACTTTATTTATATATATATATAAGGTTTGAGATTAAAACTTTTCAATAGAGAATTATTTTTTTCACGTAAACAAAAACTCTTCATTTCATATTATTAATCTCACTCATATCACGACTTGAAAAATATGTAAACAGTTCAACGAATCTTATCTCATATATATAAAGTCGGTTGACTTTAAATAAAATAAAGTCCAAATCATGAAATTGGGTGATACATGCATAAGAGGGGTGAAACTAGCTCAACGTCCGCGTATACGGAGCCGTATTCGTATCATTGGGATTTATTTATTTAAATGACATAGGGGATTTCAAGATTCGAAGTTTTTAAAAGGAATTAATCTTAATTGACTAACTTGAACTAAGACATAAAATTGATGATAGTAATAAGATTGAATCATGCAAAATTAAAATAAAGGTACTAAACCCTCAAATTTAGTGTATATAAGGACGAAACTCACAAATTTACCAAGAAATGACATCGCTCATAAACTATAATGCTGAAAGCTTTTTTTAAAAAAGAAAAGACATGGTGTTACAAGACATCCAAGGGGCATCTGTCCAATTCTTTCTTTATTCTAATTGTCTGAAGTCGAGGTCGAGATTAAGTTTTCGAGTTATTCGAATCAGGTATTACGATACTCAAATTCGACTCGTTCGACTTCGAGAATAACTTACAAATACAAGTGTCTTGTTCATGCCCGTAATGATGAAATGTACAGTTACAGAAGAACAGTCTACAAAGAATAAACAAGACATACAAATTACAATTGAGCAAACACTGTTTTTTTATTGATAAAAATGATGGGATTGTAAGGAAAGTTGAGGTCTAATGAATAAAGCTGTCCCAAGAGAGAAATGAATCCACACTGTCAACCCATTGCTTTAGAGATTCTTCTTCATTAATGGCGGAATTGGATAAAGATTTGTTGGATTCTTCCATTGAATAGGAAGAAGAAGAACAAGTGTTTGCACCTTGGTTGAACCAGGAATCTAAATCAAACCCCTCACATAACATTTGGTAGTTCTCGAATAGATCATTTGTTTCATCCACATTTAATTCGATCTCCTCCGGTTTCTCGTCGTCCTTCCTCGGAGAAACTTTGATCATACCTCGTTGATCGTCATCGTCCGGCTTATTCGACGAATTCCCTTCGGTTTCCTCTGTTTTCTCGATAGACTTGTGTGTCACGGGGTCTAATCCGAGGAGCTTTAACTTCTTCTTGATTCTAGTGTTCCAATGGTTCTTGATTTCGTTATCGGTGCGGCCCGGGAAATGCGACGCAATCTTCGACCACCTACAACACATTCATCTTTCATGTTAGAATAAGCCGGCAAACCATACCGATCACCGTAGTTTGCGAGGTTTACCTATTCCCGAGACGCGAATGAAGTTGAATAATCTGATCCTCTTCGGATTCGGTAAATGCGCCTCTCTTGAGGTCCGGTCTTAGATAATTAATCCATCTCAATCTGCAACTCTTCCCACATCTTAACAACCCTGCAACCAATGCCAACACCATTAATTCGAAACATAATCCAATAAGTTCATGTGACAAGGGAAGAACCAAAATGTTACCTGCAAGCTTGGGGACAGTTCGCCAGCAATGGATACCATTGTTGAGTATAAAGTTCATCAACCTATGATCTTCCTCGATCGTCCACGGTCCGCGCTTTAAACCGACCTTATCGCAACAAGGTTGACGTCCCATTTTCCGGGAAAACTCGGAGGGAGGCGAAAACAAAGTGACAAGGGTGCTTAAAAAGAAAGATAAAGATTGTACCTAAGCTTAAGGCAGCTCATTCAAGCATTGTATGTTGTAATAAAAATGGGCAACTCTATTATTTGAAGACAATGGAAATGATCCCCATATATAACAAACCAAAAACGTGGGACGTCTTCGTTGACAAAACTAACTATTTATTTATTCATTTATTTGTTTATTTTCTCCTCAAATTTAAAGTCTTTGTTTTCACTGGTTTTGATTTATATGGAGAAAGAAAAAATCAAAGAAAATTGATGAGATTCCATGGGGATAAAGTTGGCCAGTTTTGTCGTTGGGGACAACTTTATCATATGTAAGGGAGAGTTAGAAAGATTGTTTTAAGGGTTCGAATTCTGACATAATTAAATTGAGAATTTCATCTTTATAATGATATTTTACCGTGTTAGATTTAAATTAGTCATAATGAATCAGATACAGATACTTAAATTCCCTGTCAGAAGTTTGAGTTTTGTTCCTTCACAAACAAGTCAATGAAATTTAGTTGTTGACAATACATGGTTAAATTAAATTAATTTACTAGCTCGTGCCTCTCATTTTTATTTGCTTTTTTTAATAAACATAAGAAAATGTAAAATGCCCTCTTATGCCATTTTCAATTTTAAATTTGAGCAAGTTGACCCCTCTATAAAAGAGTAGTTTAAACCATGTTAATTTTGAAAGTGGACAATTAAAGAAAACTTAGCGTGATATTAATATTTCCCGTCAATTTTAAACATAACAATAAATTTTAGTCCTTAAAGTTTATGCATAGTGAACTTGGTTATGATAGTAAAACTTCCAATGCATGATTTAAACCTTTTTTGTAAATGCTGAAGGTAAAAGTAGGACTTTTCACCCAAAAAAAACTTATTTTTTCTTAAAGGTTAGCTCCAATCAAAAGCAAATAGCCTAATTATCCAAGACTTAAACACTAATGATCTGACTTTTTATACAAGAAACTTCAAAACTAGACATATACATATACATATAGGGAATCATTGATGACAAGATCAAGAGGCTGAAATGGAGAAGTGTATTTAATCTATAGGGAATATTAAGCTAAGTCAAGTCCATCATTTCTTTGGTCGGTGAAATGATAAGAGGGTAACGAAAATAGGAGACAACATTGTTACGAAAGATAATTCGGTTTGGTCGAATTTGTGATTTTGTTGATAGAGATGTATCAGATTTTCTTTATAAAGGGTTAGTTGGTTTTTAGTTCTTGATTTACGACTCTTTTATTCAAAAAAATAATATGAATGTCAAATATAAATATGTGTTTCATATGAATATATATATATATATATATATATATATATATATATAAAGTATTGTTTTTTTATGTTTACATTCGAGCATGCATCGAATATGGATATAAAAATACATAAAAGAAATTGAATAAGTGGACATTCCCTTAACGCAGAAGGAAAAATCAAAAGGAGAAATAAAATAAGATTGAAGGTTTTATCATTTCATTTGGTTCATGCATGTACAAAGTGATGAATATTCCCTCTAATGCACAATGATTGATGTTCAAAATTTATTGGTCTTTTATTTAGGGCTAAATGCTGGCTTTGTTGGGGTTTTAGAAAACAACAAGCTTGAGTATCCTAACAAAGATTGTTCTTTCTTTATGCTGTTTTAGTTGTTGGTCGAACTTTTGATTCGAGAAGTTTATAAAATGTCGTCTTTTAAATAGTTGTTCGAACTTTTAATAACCAGTGTTTTACATAATATATGGAGCAGTCACAATCTAGAGTACATAATATATGGTGAAACAAGTCAAAGAACAAAGATGATGAGGTGGTGAAAAAAACAATTGCCCCAATCACTTGAACAGAATCTACTATTCCACCCAGAAAACTCCTTACCAAAAATGACAACAACTGCTTAATATTTAGTATCCTCAAGTTGTCAATCATTACCTAACCAATAACAGTGGAAAAAAGCAAAGAAATTGGTTAGTGTTAAAAATGTAGGGGTATCATTCAGTAAAAAAAATATTTGAGTTAAGCCGAGTTGATGAGTCTTATTTTATAACTCAAACTTTATTTGAATTTTTTTCGAGTCGAGTCAAGATGTTAGAATATTTGTTAAAAGTTAATTGTAAATATTTATAATGTTATGATATTAATTGGTTCCGGTTTAAACGAATTTCTATAATCATATATGATACATATATATTTCTCCAAAATTTCCATGTGCGATATACATATATCAAGTAGAGTTGAGGGAGTCGACACGAACATAAAAATCGATCGACTAATTATCAAACATTCGAGTTATTTTAATACTATTATTTTACAACTCAAACTTTATTTGAAATATTTTTAATTCGAATTAAGTTTATATAATTATGATTCGAGTCGAATCAATTTTTTTCGCGTCAAATCAATTCGAAAAGGTCAAAATTTCCCCATTACTTGATGCTTTGGTTAGTAAAACCCACGACGACTATATAAAAATGTTTAATCTACATATAAGTATTCACGTCATCTTAAATTCAAGAGACAGTTTCTGCAAAATAGAATTGAAACAGGATCATCGGTAAAAGTAGAAGTACGAAAGTTTTGAAGTTAAGCCAGTTTAGTCATATCATCAACGAACATATTATTCTGGCTTAAATGAAAAAAAAATACTTAAACTATTCTTGTTTTAAACTTTAAGTAGTATTTTTTTAAAAAAAAATAAATGCTTAAAATTTCAACCGTTACAATTTTAAGTATCTGGCCATCAATCACAATTTAAAAAAAATTATTTTCCAATCAAAATGAGACACGTAGTAGGAATATTTTTTTCAATTTTTTAAAAAATTTTGAAATTTTCAAAACCCTTCAAATCAGTCCCTAAATCCCTAAAATAACATAACCCCAAATCCCCAAATATTCACCACTACCGCTGCCGATCGTCGTCGTCGACCCCATCCTTTCTGTCACCAGACCCAACCAGCCATTTCCCCCAATGTGTCATCGCCAAAAATCGACGAACGGTGTGCCAATCGAACGACTATTTAACATTCACCGTTTAATGTTCGATTGGCACTTCGTTCGTTGATTTGCGGCGACGGCACGTTAGGGAAAATGGCCGGTTGGGTCCGGCGACCGAAAGGGTGTGGTCGGCGACAGCGACCGGTGGTGGCATCGGTGAAGATTTGGGGATTTAAGATTTAGGGATTTGGGGACTATTTTAGAAATTTTCAAAATTTTTAAAAAAAAATAAATTATTAAAAACAAAAAAGAAATTAAAAGAAATTATAAATTAAAAGATGACATGTGTCAAATTGTTATTGGTTAATGGATTTCTTCTAACAACAGTTAACTACCGGGCACCTAAATTATAACGGTTGAAATTTTAGGCACTTATTTTAAAAAGTACTTTAGGCACCTAAAATTCAAAAGTAGTATAGTTTGAGCACTTATTTTTCATTTAAACCTATTATTTTTTTTAAGTAAAAGATTGTATGAATTAATGAGATTGAATCATACAACAAAAGAGTGAAGGACATAGACGTGAGCCTCGTTAAAAACTTCCCTAAACCAAACTGGAAGAAAAAGAGTGCAACTTGTCTATGCCAGTACCAAATACAAACTAAGAAATCGAACAAAGAGAAAACACAAAGTGGAGATCAGCACTCGATCATCGATTGCCCACCACAGGAGCCAGCTAGCCCAAGGGGACTACACAGTGAGAGCACCCAAAGTAACATATATACTAGAATCGCAGCCCAAAGCGCAACAAACCCGTGACACAAGGAGGATAAATAGACTTCAGTTGATGCTAAAGTAAACAATGGTTTGCCTCTTGTCGCAAAACTACAGCTGGGGTTAGGCTCGAACAATTCCACATTTCGTTAGGTTATCCGCAGCCTCGTTAAGATCCCTTGAAACCAGTTCTATTTTCCAAAAAAATTCACTGCACAATTTTCAGATTACATCAAATTTCTTTTTGAATGAGATAGGGGCTGGATTAGATTTGTGGATCCATTCAAAGGCCAAAGAACTGTCAGTCTCTATAATCAGTGATTTAGAATATACCTATTTTGAACCAGAAAATAAGGGACAAGCTTCTTTGATTGGGATCTAGGATGCCAACTGACTTCGAGAACCGGATCAAGACAGTGTCAAATTCATCACGAAGGATACCACCAATTTCAACTGGTTCGAAACAGCCAGAAACGGCCCTATCAACGTTGAATTTTAAATAATCATGAGGAGGAGAAACCCACTGCTTAACAGATTTTGTTGGTAGAGAGCCAATATGAATCAAAAAAGGGTTAGCAATGAAATGATTCACTAACACAACATGATCCGGCCAAATACATCTACACCACCATGCCACCCTATGAATGAAAATATCAAAAAGCTAATTTTCGTCTAATGACTTTTCAATGAAGACTAACTGAAGAACTAAGTGTTTTGATATAATAATCCAAAAATGTTTTGGACTAATTTGAAAAGAATTTAAAACATGTCTTTAAGTCCAAACAACTTGAAAATATGTTTGAGATATTTAAAAAGGTTTTTGGCAAAGTTTGGAATGCTTTAAAGTAGTCAAACCTGGCTTTTCAGCACTACCGTACCTATATGGTATACCTCGTATCGATACCTTTTTACTCCAGTTTTGATTCTGCCAAAACTCGTACCAATACAAGCTTGCTCGTATCAAAACGGAGAGGGGTCGTACCGATACGCCTTTAAATCGTACCGATCCCTGCTTTAACAACCACCAACGACTATTTCCCAACGGTCTTTTAAAATGTAGATCGTATCGATACGCTTAGGCTGGCAAGAGCCCAACAGCTAGTTCTAAAGAAGGGTGTACCGATACGGGTCTCTGTGTACCGATACGATAGGCACTAGAACTGCAATTAATATGGGAAATAAAGAACCTAACGGCTCTAAAACATCCCCAACGGTCCTCAACGGCTACAAACTCAATTAAGAGTATAAAAATGATCTCCAAGCATCGAGAGAAGACTAATGCTTCAATTGTTACAACATTATGATCAAGAATTGTGTCTAGAGCTTGAATTGTAAATTCCTTGCTATAGACAACACTAGTGAGCTAAATATTGTTAAATTTGCTCAAGTGTTTAGGTTTTGGGTGAGAACTAAATAATGCAAACAAACACCTATTATAGAGATTTCAAGTTTGCTTAGAATTTCTCTTGTAAAGAGGGTTTACTCAAGCTTTGGGTAGAAAGCTTTGAGAGTTGTAAAGGTTGCCTCCTTAGCCTAGAAAATGGGACAAAATTCTTAGTGAATTTGGTTGAAATCCTTAGTGGGGAGCTAAGGTAGTGGATGTAGGTGCTTGTTAGAAGGCCAAACCACTATAAATCCTTGTGTCCAATTCTAATCTTTTAGCTTCCACTTTTACACCCAAAAATCTAATCTTCTCCAAACTTGACAAACACATCAGTTGAAGGAAATCGAGCATCATAAAACCCAACACCAACTCATTCCTAAACAACTATAATGCCCATATCAGTCCGTGGAATGCTAATAACCATATAGGTTTACGTCTTTAGGGATCAACCAAAACACCCACATTTTGAAAAGAGACTTGATATCACAAGAAAAGATAATGTGGACCGTCTAAATTTTGCAGCAATGAAGCCATAATCTCCAGGACATTGGACAGTGGCAATAGAGATGATTAACGAACTCATCTTCAGCTTTACACAATGAGCAAAGTAATTGATTTGGAGGAAGCACGAATCTCTTGCATAACTCGACTTTGGTTGAAACACGACCAAGAATTAACCTCCAAGAAAAGAATTGCACTTTCAGTGGGACATATTTGGACCCCCCACCACACATGCTCATCTTCTAATCCTTTGGATGCAAGAGATTTACAAAAAAAAAACATTAGGCTTGTATACACCGTTTGAGTTTAATTTTCATCAAAGTCCATCTTGAGTTAGAGCATTAACCGACAAGTTGTTCAAAATACCTAAGAAGCAGTCTCGTTGGTGTGTTTCCCAATCAAAAAGGCGCCTTCTGAGGTCGACAACCCAGTGCCACGAGCCATTTCTAACAACTCCAAACTCACACATTTTACCATTCTTTTTTATAGCTAAACTAAAAATTTGAGGGAAAAGCTGTTTTAATGGCGTTTCACCCGCCCATAGGTCCGACCAAAAGTGAATGAACTTTCCGTCACCTAAAACTGACTGCATGTTATTGAAGAACCGATCACCAATTATCGTGCAAGGCTTCAAGATGAATCTACAAATCCAAGAAAGGCGTTGATTTGCTGTTGGTATTGGAAACAATGAAATAGGGTCAAATGGTACTTCACGCATAGGACTTTTCGCCATAGACTATCGCGATCGCTCCCGAATGTCCATACCTATAATTCTCACGTGGAATCCATATAACATCAATATTTATTCATTATCAACTATGTTCACTAAATTCAAAAATGATTTACTTATGAAATTGATACTCCCTATGTCTCATTCAATATGTCAAGTATTGACTTTTCTTGGTCAATTTTTTTGAATTTTAACTCATTATTACTTAAAAATTATTATTGATAAAAATGTAAAAACGAATATGTTTTAAAAACCTTCAATAAAATAGTTTAAATATATATATATATAAGTTAATTAATTAAAATGTTTAAAATAATTATGGTCAAAATTAAAAAAAATTGACTTTTATAAAATCAATACTGGACATATTGAGTGGGACGGATAGAGTATATTTTTCAAATGCATAGACTAAGAGGGACATATTTATAAAGGATAAGAAACCATACTGATTTTGAAGGGGGAAAGCAACACCAAAAACAAAGAAAATCAGAAACAAAAAATAACGTCAAAGATTTGAATTCCTAGCGAGAGAGGACAACATGATACTACAATATTAGCAAGTTTAAAACTAATTATATTTAGGGAAAACTACATAGGTGGTCCCCTAACTATTATTTTTTTCTTATTTTAGTTCTAAAATTATTTTTTTCAGCAAAATCGTCCCTTCTGTTACATAGTTTTTCTGTTTTGGTCCCCGACGTTAAATAACTAATGATTTTGCTGACGTGACATTTTTTAAATATTTTTTAATATTTTTAATTTATTTCTCTCTCCTCTTTCCCTTCTTCTTCATCTTCTTTATTTTACCCACCAGGATGAGATTGCATAAAAACAAAATTAGGGGACCGTTAGCTATTTAACTGTTAAAAGCAAAATAAAATAAAGAAGGTGAAGAAGAAGGGAAATAAGAGAGAAAATGATTAAAAAAATATTTAAAAATATTTAAAAAATATTAAATAAGACTGCAGAATATTTGGGCATGAAATTCCATACATCACAGCAAGTATAAAACCGACCAACAACTATAATTTAATCATAAAAATATGTTTACCCCATCAATTTTAACTCTATGAATTGAAAGATCCTTTGGTTACTTTTAATTAACAAAAAAAATCCAGAAATAAAAACTCTAAATTACAATCTTAAGTGCACAAGACCCGTGATGATGAACTTCAAATCCAGAAATTTTGCTAATACAAATAAACAAACAAACTCAGAAATTTTGCTAAAACAAACAAACAAACCCAGAAGAAGGGAAAGAAGAGAGAAATGATTAAAAAAATTAGAAATATTTTTAAAAATGCCACGTCAGCAAAACCGTTAGCTATTCAACGTCGGAAGGCCAAAACAAAAAAACTATGTAACAAAAAGAACGGTTTTACCAAAAAAAATAATTTTAAGACCAAAATAAAAAAAAAACTTATAATAATTAGGGGACCACCGGTGTAGTTTTCCCTTATATTTATCGGTTACCTTTTTTCCTGAGGAATTAACCACTTGTTTTGCACAAGAATCATGCCTTCCATGTTCTCTTATAACAGAATGGCAATGATATTGATTCCAAATGACAGGTTCAAAATAGGGTAGAATCTTAGCTCCTTGTCCCCGGAAAGGGAAAAATTACCTTTTAAGCCCTCTAGAAATTAAAAACTTATAAATGTAGTAGTAAAATTGTATTTTGAGTCACTAAATTTTTTTAACTCCGCCCGTTAAGAAAATGTTCAATTTTTTCCTTCCGACTTTATTGATAAACTCTATCGATATGGGTTACGTCATAAATAGGATGCATTTTACCTTAAAATGGTCTGATATGATTCAAACTCTAATTAATTAATAAGTAATGTTTTATTTTTTAATTTTGAATAGCATGATTTTATTTAAATTTATTTATAAAAAATATTAGTAAAAAAATATTTTTAATATTTTATGATATATAAATAATATATTCGGAATAGATTCGGTAGGGATAAATTTAGATGCAAGTATACAAACATTTTAAAATTAAATAATTATCTGACTCTACTAATAAACAGGTCTATTTGATAACTATGTTTTATATAAATGTGAATTGTGAAACAACGAAAATCTTATTATTAAAAAAACTAAAATAGTATAGTTATGCACTAGGGAAATTTGACATTTAAAATGAATTAAAATCCATAAAACAAATATGAATATCTTTATCTTGATTTGTGAGGGTTCAAAAAGATTTGGGAAGCTAAATAAAATAATTTTGTTCAATTAAATATTATGCATTTGGTAGGTGTGAACTTGAAAGTGAAATTTTCATTTAAAATTAAAGAAAATGCTAAGTTTAAAACATTTCTTTTTTTAACTTTTTTTTATTAATGTTTCGCTACGGCTTACGTTTTCACTACTAATCATATGATCTTATTTATTTAAGCTTGAAAATTATATTTAATTTGTGAAATTTGACATTTTGTCACTCATTTGACACCCATCACTTTCCATCTCTTTGATTTTACTAATTTTATCATGAATGCATAGAGTTTTTATATAAAAAAAACTTTTTAAAAACATTAATTAATATTTTTTGTTTCATAAATTTACTATGCTCGTTAGTAAATTTGATAATTATTTTAACTTTTAAAAGCATTCTTCTTTTTTAATTGGTATTTTTCATAAGTTTTTAATAAATACTTCACCATTTTTTATAAAAATATTATCTTTATTATTTTTATAGACTCATCGTATCCCTGTGTACAAATTTTTGAACTTAATAAAAAAGTTATAAAATAATTTAATGTTTTAATTAATAGCATTCTTCTTCTTCTTCAAAACGCAATTTGATAATTATTTTAACTTGAAAGTGAAATTTTCAATTAAAATTAAGAATATTATTTTAACTTAATATTTTTATAGCTATTAATTGGGATCAATGTAGAATCTCAGATATAATCGAGGGATGTTTAGTACAATTAACCTTGTGTATGTATGACATAACCCGATAATAAATCCAATTTGAAAAGATTAACCCCTTATTGGGCTTTTCGAAAAGATCAGCTCCTAATTTGAACTTTTAAGTTTAACCCTTATATTTTAATTATTATATTTTGTTTCAAAAATTTCCTGTTTATTTTTTTAGTATAACCATCATCTATCCTTATCAAAATTTGTATGAAGTTATTATGAGAACCACCCTTATAATTTAATGGTAAAACTACATATTTAGTACCCCAATTATGCTCGCGTTACTGGTATTATTTTCAGTAAAATAGTACCTAACGTTATGTTTTTATTTTGTTTTGGTACCCCGCCCGTTAAAAATTAACCGATATAATAATGTACCTTAATATAATCATAATTTTAGTCTAAAATACTTATATATTATCAATTTAGTCTTTTCATTGAAGAATTTTCCATTCAATGTCGCACAAGGCTCTATCTAGATTGTTGAGCTTCGATCCCATTTCCTCCAGGGCACCTTATTGGAGATTAAATCCACTTTCAAAACCGATTCTCCTAATCATAGATCTGAGAATTCTTCGTCTTCTCGTATTCTCGCTGAGAGAGATTTACAAAGCTTCGATTTCATTTTGTTTCAGCCCCTCATTTTCTCGTCGGTATCTCGATCATGGAATTTGAGTCTTTTATTAGACTCTGCATTAGTCCCCCATTGATCCCGAAATCTTAAAATTTTGATTGCCCATAGCGTGTTTTTAAACCCAAAAAAATGTTCACCGAAAGAAGAAGAAAAATAAGGAATTTAATTTTCTAATCCAAGAACTAAAATAATGTTTAAATTGATTGAATTTTAGACTAAATTGATAGATTGTATTTGGACTAAAATTGTTATTAACCCAAGCTACATCACCATTTTCGTTAATTTTAAACAGTAGAGGTACCAAAGCAGAACAAAAACATAAGGTTAGGTATTATTTTACTAAAAATAATAATTAAGGTACCAAAACAGAACATAAGCATAATTAAGTATTAAATATGTAATTTTCGCAAATTTAATTTATTTCATTCATGATAACAATATTTAAAATTTTTGCCAATTTTTTTTTAAATTTTTGTGTTTTATTTTTAAAAAGAACTTTAGGGTCAATTTTTGTTGGTCCTTGTTGAATTGATAATGATTATTATGATATGACTAATCCCTCAATTGCGTCTTTTTCTTGCAAAAAATGAGTGGCTATTAATTAATCTGTTTGACAAAAGAACTATAATAAGATTCTTCTTGAAAATATTGCCATTGGTGCACTTAGTCATATCACTTAGCTGGTTGTACCAATTAGTTAATTTAATTTAATTAGCATTATCTTTATTTAACTTTTTAATATTTGTCACCACTCATTTTCAGCCTCCACCAGTCATTATTTCATAAAAACAAACAAACTTTGTCATCCCACCCATTACCGTTTAATATAGCGGATGAAATGGTAGGTTATATAAATAAGTTTAGGAGATTGAATTTAGTTTTATGAATGAAGTAAAATAAATCGAATGATTATTTTATAAACTTTTGCAATACATAATTTAAATTAATCGATCGATGGATCAAATATCAATAGTTATACTAAAAGTCTTTTTACCAATCAAATTTATTCGTTATAATTAAAAAAATAATCCAATATTCTTGTTCATTCTTATCATAATAACTAGGATGACACAAACCTTGTCCATTTTATTCTCAATTTGGCAATCTTTCTCCTTTTTTCCTATGGGATTGGGATGATAAGAAGAAAAGTTTAGAATGATAAGTTCCATTTTGAATTTTTTACTAAAATCAATTATTTTAAAGGGTAAACTACAATAGAGGTCACTCAACTATGGGTAAGGTTATATTTGGGTGACTCAATTATTAAAAGTTACATTTGGATCACTTAGTTATGGGTAAGGTTACATTTGGGTCACCCAATTATTAAAAGTTGCATTTGAATCACTCAATTATGGGTAAGGTTAATTTTGGTCACCCTTCATATTTAAAAAAAAGTATATCTATTTGTGTATTAAATTAATTAATGATTTCAAATAAAATAATCTAATGTTAACGAGGGTATACAAGTGATTTGGAAGAAAAATGACTAAATTAATATACTTTTTTAAATATGAATGGTGACTCAAACGTAACCTTACACATAATTGGGTGACCCAAATGTTACTTTACCCATAATTGAGTGATCCAAATGTAACTTTTAATAATTAAATGACCCTAAATGTAACTTTACCCATAATTGAGTGACCTTCATTGTAGTTTAGCCTATTTTAAATTGAAGTGTGACCGTTGATTGCACTTATTTATCATTGATTTTGACACAATTAATATTAATTTGGTACATAACATATCACAACATTTTAATTTAAATGTTTTGTGCATCTATGAACAGTTATATATTAGATATGATTTTGAACAAACTTACACATAAATACATAATAATATATGTATATATAACTAATCCAAAGGCCACTTAGTGTCAACTATATATTGTGAAGAAAAAAACACACACGGTTCGTAATTTAAAATGTGTATATCCTTATCTTTTATTAGTGGCTTAATACCTACTTTAGCCCCTCTATTTTAGGGGAATTCTCACTTGGCACTTTTATAATTTTTTTTGTTCAATTTGACTCAATCAAATTTTACCATGTGATATTTTTGGTATGCTTAATTTCTTTTTATAAATCAAAAAAATTGATAAATGTAAAAAATATAAAAATATTTTGAATTCTTTTTTATTAAATTCTTGGGTTTTTATTTATTGGAATAAATTAGGTATTAAATTTTTTTTGATTTAACCAGCTATATTTAACCCTTTTACTGATTAACCAGGATCGAGTATGGCAAAGATCCATTATGAGGCGTCTCTCCCAATTCAATTTGTTCCATTCACAAATCACAACATCAAGATCGAACCACTTATCTTGCTTAAGAGATCTAGTGCCTCATCCCACTAGACTAATTGATTGGTAGTTAGGTATTAAATCTTTATATAGAAAGAGAGAATTCTTTTACACCACCTAAAACTTAATTTTTTTTAAACTGCTATGCGAGAGTAAATAGATAATTAAAATTAATAAAATAAAATAAGAAGATTTTTATGGGAGAAAATAGTATAATATCAGTCATTCATTATGAGATAATCTTTGTATATTGTAAAAATCTATCAATTTAATTTATTTTATTTACGAAGTTAAAAATCAAACTATAAACTTTAAAACATTTAATATCTCATCTCCTTATACTAATTAGTTATCGGTTATTTGCCAATTTATCTTTAATTTCTTGTTCTTCAAGCTTAACTCAGGGTGACGTGGCAAGTTCAGGCATCATGGGTCCTACATTAAGAAACGTGGGCCCCAAGTCCAATCGTGTATACTCTCACTCGGGCGGCATTTGAGATTGCATAACCAACACGAAACGTAGCTAATCTGCTGCGTTACGCTGTATACTAATCATTCCAAATAATACCCACGTGGCTGTTGATTAAGGGGCTATATGAAGTCTTTTCGCCGTTCCATATTTCAAATTCATTTTCTTCATATCTCCGCACAATTTTCAAACTTGTTTTGAGATCATAAAATTAAATAATGTAAGTTAATCTTTATATGTGGTCCTTTATTTTGGGGTTTATTTTATTTTAGTCAATAGAATTTAAAAATATTATTTTGATCATTTACGTTTAAAATCGTGTCTATTTTGATCATTGGAACGTTAATCTCCGTTAATAAAAAAAATAATTTTTAATTAACCCTCAAACTTTCAAAATTTTATTTTTCATCATCTTTGCCAAAAACAATTTCAAATTTACCCAAAAAAGTAACACATTTTGAATTCCGGATTGTCTAACAAATGGGAAATTAAGTTTGAAGCTAAGTTCAAGTTTTCATTTGCATAAACTCAGTGCCATTTTCAAATTAATTTTTGATGATTTGTCAATAATTTTTATGTGAATTTACCATTATGCTACATGAGCTAAAAACTTAGCCATCTTTGTTTCTTTTTTAAGATTTTGTTAGTAGAGTTGAGCGATCGAGTCGAGTAAAAAAATTTCGAGTTATGACACGTCATATTTTACAACTTAAATTATATTTGAAAATTTTTCGATTCGAGTCGAGTTTAAGAAATTCGAGTCGAGTCGAGTTTTCGAGTTCCTAAAAAAATTAATTGTAATTATTTATCATGTTATATAGTACGGTCTGATTCCAATCTAAATAACTTTCTCTAATCAGATAAGATATGCACATATATATCTCTTCATATTTTTTCATATGTTACAATATTTCTTCATATGTTTATATATCAATATATATATATATATATATATATATATATATATCATAAAAAATGAGGGACTCGTCTCAAACTTAAAAATAAATCCATTAATTACTAAAAGTTTCGAGTTATTTGAATTTTCATTTTTCGACTCAAACTTTATTAGAAAATTTTTTGAGTCGAGCCAAGACGAGTCGAGTATTTTCGCCTCAAGTCGAGTCAAATTTTGCTCACCCCTATTTGTTAGGTTGAATTTAAACTGCATCTGTGAAGGTAATGGAGCTGATTAGCTGGAGGCACTTTGGTCATATATGCTTTAATATAGCAACAACATTTAACTTTCATGGAGGAAACTGCTGATGTCATTGTTGCTTTGTTTTAGAATTTGGGTATTGATTTCTATGCGATAAATACGGATTCTCAAATACTACTACAATTTGCTGCTGAGAATCCACTTTAAATTAGAGAGCCTTTGACTCGGGGACTAGGTCGAGCACTCTCGCCATTTTGTCTCTTGTAATTTTTCGTAGGGCTATTTACTTATTTTATTTTTGATTTAATGATGTGAATCAATTAGCTGAAATATAGGCACTGATGAAAATTTACTTTTAGGTGAACAAGCTGCAGAGAAATCTAGAGATGCCATTGCAAATGTTCTTAAGGGCTCAGATCTTATCTTTATAATTGCAGGCATGGATGGAGGCACTGGGTTCAGTGCTACTCCAGTTGTTTTCAGATAGCTAAAGAGACTGGTTATTTGACTGTTGGTCTGGTAACATATCCTTTCAACTTTGAGGAACGTAAACGAACCATGCAAGCATGTTTATTTGACTCCTTCCATTCAATGTTCGATATAGTTGGAGATAATGTCAATAAATTTATATGTCACTTAAATTCGATCAGTTATGCCAAAATATTTGTCTTACATCTCTATACTTACATGCACTAGAGGCTATCAAAAAGTTGCAGAAGAATGTTGATACTCTTACTGTGATTCCCAATGATAGTTTGCTTGATATTGTTGATGAGTAGACATCTTTACAATACGCTTTTTTTCTTGCTGATGATGTTTTGTGCCAAGGGGTTCAAGGAATTTTAAATATAATCACGGTATCTGATTCTTTCACATGCCACACTATATTTTCAGATATTCTTCGATTGCATTGTTTCTAGATGTTTTTAGATTTTTCCTAATTATTCTTGTTAGACATTATGACCTTTTTCATGCATCGTGTTTTTTGTTTCTAGTGAAATTCAGAATTGTTTTTGGGGAAGATGATGAAAAATAAAGTTTTGAAATTTTGGGGTTAAATTAAAAAGTATTTTTTATTAACGAAGACTAACGTCTCAGTGACCAAAATAGACACGATTCTAAACGTAGGTGACCAGAATAATATTTTTTGAATTCTGGTGACCATAATAGAAAAAACCCCAAACAAAAGGGACAACGAGTAAAGATTACCCATAATTTAAAAGCATGATCAAGGGCAAAAGGAAGGGTATATATCAATATGCAGGTGTTTTGGTACTTCATTTTAAATAGAGAAAACTACCTAAATAGTACCCCAACTATTGTCGAGATATCATTTTAGTACTCCCAGCTATTTTTTTTGGTAAAATAGTACCTAACGGAATTAGATTTCTTCTCAATTCTTAAACATGCTATAGAGTCAAGAATCCACTTATCGCTTGGTATAAAGTCTTCGCCGGAATTAACTAAAAGTTCACTATCATCATACTCCTCTGCAATATCAGCTTCATCTTCACTGAAATTCTGATTCTCAGATTTTCTCTTTATCTTACTTTGTAATTTGTAACACTCTGATTTAATATGAACTTTCTTTTTGCAGAAATAACATGTTTTACTTCGATTTGACAATTTAGGTCTGCCGTTATTTTAACCGTCGAAATTACAATCGCCTTTTCTTTCGCAGTCTAAACTAGTCGATCTATGCACCATGAGACCCTCTTCTTAAAACTCAGAGCTAATAAGATGTTGTATCTTTTCATACAAATTTAGATTATCATATGCCTCTTCAAGAGTAAGGGTATCACAATTGTGTAGGAATGTGCTTCTAACAGACGAATATGAAACGAGCATTGAGCAAATATTAAACATAAGCCTTTCTTATTGTACTTTATTTCCATCCTTTCCAAATCTGAGACAATCACCTTGAAATTGGTTAGATGGTCGCCAAGACATAAACCTTCTGCTAACTTGTGGGAGTATAGGCGTTGCTTCAAGAAGAACTTACTGGTCAAAGTTTTTTTCATGTAAACTTGTTTCAATTTTGCCCATAAGTCGACAATTGTCTTCTCTTTGTGAACATCTTACAAAATATTGTTTGATAAGTGCAAGTGATTCTGGGAAGCAGCTTTTCTATCCTTGCGGCGCTTCTTTATATTCGACCATTCTTTCGGCATATTATCAAACCATCTAATGCATCATCAAGATTCATCTGAATAAGAACATCTCAAACATTCACATGTCATAGTAAAAACCTGACGTTGCGATACAGCAATGGAATTTCATACTTCATCATCATCATTATCCTAAGTAAACTAAAAAACTTTGATACCAATTTGTTATACTATCAGGATGATAATGACGAGATAAGTAAATAAACGCAAGCAGAAAAGAAAAATAATATCAAGAATTTACGTGAAAAACTAAAAAAAAACATGAACAAAGGATGAGAACTTTTACTATGATGGAGAAAGAAATTACAACTGATTTATGATGTTCGGTCTAAACCCCTAATCCTTAGTATCTATTTATAAGGATAGATTTCTTGTTTACAAAGGAAACTTGCATGAAAAATAAATTTTAATCAAACTGAGTTTCCTACCTTTGATTAATGTAAAGTAAACAAGATCTACTAAAAAGTAGAATTCTAACTTTAAACCAAATCCTAAAAGTATTTGGATCACAACTCTAACATATATATATATATATATTAGGGTTAGGATTCTCTTACACATAGTGTGAAACTCATAATTTTACATGTTTTTTGGATCGTTGGATGGGGAAAATGGATGGTTGAGATTAACTCATTTTTATTTTCCAAGTGATAATTTTCACATATCTACTGTTAATCTCATCCATCCGTTTCACCACTCCAATGATCCAAAAAATATGTAAAACTAATATATATATATATATATATATATATATATGGTTTAAATGGTGTTTTAGTTTTGAATTCGTACCAAGTAATCAATTTAACCACATCCGTGAGAAATACATTAAATGAGACCCTCAAACTCACAACTAGCATCATTGTAGTCTTCTGACCGACAGAAACCGTCATTACCCCTTATGACGCTAACATAACAATCTCATGTGACGATGACATGACATGGAAACTTAATTGATTTTTTTAGAAACTTTGAGTATTTTTTTAATCTTTTGGCAAAAAGTTAAGAAATTATTAAAATGTTCGATTATTAAAAATATAAAAAAGTTTAAATATTAAAATATAATAAAATAATACTAAAAATAAATAGACGAAAATTTAAAAATATTAGAAGCTATATAAAACAATAAATTATTTTTTGAACAATTTTTACCTAGAGGGAGGGGAAGGCGAGAGGGAAAAATGTCAACTGAGAGCTTTAACCACTCGCTCTAGAGATTGTTAACAAAATAATAAATTATTAATTATTAATATTCAAATTTTAATTTTTTATAAAGTATTATGAGAACATTTTCATCAAAAAAGTCTTCGACTGTCTCTCATAAATCTAAGTCTAATGTTATTTTTTGAACATATTTTCAGTTAAATCCACATTGCTTTAAAATAACAATAATTTTTGAGGTTGTCGTGTATAGTTTAAAAATGATGGAATAGAGTTTACAACAAAGTGATATTCATAGGTCTTATTTTGGATCTAAATGTTTGATTTATCATATGTAATCGATACAACACGATATGTTCTCGGTATATCGATTGCTATAAAAAAACAAATTTGAGGTCTAAAATAATAATAATAATGAGTACTAACTTGGTGTAAACAAAGCTCTATCAGTTTTAAATCGGAGGAAATCTCATAGGTCATTTTTTTTTGCTCTATTACTAGGTTAAATCCATTAAAAATATGTTTGAGAAAAGATGATAGAATTAAGATGTCGAGAAACGATAAAAGATTCGTCTAATAAAGACACTTTTAAATATTTTAGTATTTTTAATATTTAATTTTTTTAATAATGACAAATACTTTCTGTTATTAATATTAAAGGGTTTTTTTTATTTTTCTAATAATTTAAATACTTCTAAAAATGTTTTAGTTTTTTTTTAAGTTTTAAATTCTTTAATGGTTTTAAATTTCATAATTTTACTTGAATTTTATAGATTTTTTTCTTAAAGATTAAATAAGCGCAAATTTTTTTAGAAAAAATTAATTAAGCTCTTGAATATTCTAAAAAATCAATTAAGCACATCTACCATGTCATCATCATATATAGACTATCACGTCGATATCGATGATCGTCACATAAGAGCTAGCACCGTTGAGCATCATGTTAGCATGATAACGGTCAAAGACGATTAATGTCAGTCAAAGTGTTAAATTGATGCAATTAACGAGTTCGAAATCTTAATTAAATTTAATTTTCCTAGAAGGGCTAAATTGATTATTCGATGTGAATTCACACTCCAAAATATCCCTTAAGTCTACAAATAAAATTGGATATCTATGATATCGTTAAGGGTTTTTTTATTATCTTTCATTATGTTTGGATTAAAGTAACTAAAGAAAGGAAAAAAAGGAAAGCATTGAGGTGGTATCTTGTTTGGGTAGTTAAAACTAGAAGATGGAAAGAACATAAAGTAATTTGGGTTAATATGCAAATATGACGCTATACTTTAGGCGAATGTTGAAATTTACCACTTTACTTTGATTGATAGTTGCCTTTGTGTTGGACGGACAAAATTTTTACCCTTTCTTCGGTGTTCTTTTGTATACCCTAACGTTAAAAAAATTAAATTTCAAGTCATAATTTTAAAATTATAAATTTTAAACCATAAACTCTAAACCTTAAAAAATATATCCTACCCTTAATTTTCTAAATTCTAACACTAAATTTATTTTTTTAATGTGAGAACATACATAAGAGTATTGAAAAAGAGAGAAAAAAAATTATATTCATGTTGGACCACCTGTAGGTCCCATGACACAATGGAAAACAAAATTCCGACGATCATAACTCATGATCTATATGTATAGGTCGGGTCTAAAACACTACAACTTAAATTTCACAAATCTTAAACCATACCCTAAATCTAAGAACGTTTGATGAACTATTCATGAATCATTATTTATGTTCATTATTAAGCTAAATAAATGAGTATGAACAATTTTCTTAAGTTCATTTAATAAATGAACGAACAAGAACGAATGTGAGTTTGATTCGTTTATATTCACGAACAAACTTGTTTACTTAATTTTCACTTTTTTACATTTTAAATATTGGTGAAGGTAAGAACTGAATTGAACACAGAGTTAGGGGTGCTAATTGAGTTGAGCAGCCCGCAAGCAACTTGAGCTTGACTCGTTCAACGCTCAACTCAAGTTGACTTGACTCGAATTCGAGTTTGACTCAAGATCTTAACAAGTCGAGTCGAGCAATAAGTTTGCGAGCAGCTCGTTAACTATATTCATAATATTTTTTGATTTTTTAGTGATTACCTTAAAAAAATATATTTTTAAAAATTTAAATGCTAGTTGAAAATTCTATAAAAAAATTAGTTTACCCATAAAATCTTTGGACTTAAAATTTCTAAAACTTTCTCTATTTCTTGATAATTTAAAAGGTTAATTTGTATTATAAGAAATAAAGAATATAAAACTATATTCTTTATTTCTTATCAAATATAGACATAATATCAACTATCAAACTATATGTACAATAAAATAATTATTTTATTTAATTATTTTGTTGAAAATTTATTTACTTTATTTAAATAAAATGCAAATAATTTACCTTGTTTATTAACTTCACCTTTTTCCTTTTTTTGAGCTTATAGTATTAACTCCACTTGTAATTTGTTTCCTAAATTACTGATAATAGCAATTAATCCCAAAATCGAAATTAGTTGCTAACTAAATACAAGTATAATTAAAATACCTTTTTGACCACGGCGAGGATGAAGTGGCAGAATCTGATTGGAAGGCAGCCGGTGAGGTAAAACTGAGAGAATAATGTGGAAACACAGAGGATGATCACCGCAGAAAAGTAACGACGGAATTAAAACCGACACGAACGGTCGTAGGATTTGGATAGCCATATCAGCAGCCCCCTAAAAATTCTCTCCTTTTTCATTTCCCTTTCAGTTCTTGAACAACCCAAAGTATATTTAAACCTCCACTGCGATCTTCCAGCCAACCACTCTGATGAATGAGAAAGCTGTTGCTTCTTCTCCGATATCAACGGAATTCGATGAGGTTCCGTAGCCGGAACTACGTCGTTTCCTGGAGCAGATTCTTCTGCTTCGCCGCCTTCTTCGTCTCCTCCTTCGCTCTCTTCAATGGCTTCTCCTACTCATCCTTTCTCTTTCTTTTTGGAGGTAATTTAATCTATTGTTTTAAGTTATTTTTTATTCTTTATTTTTAATATTGTTTAATTTTATGTATTAAAAAAAACAGAAAAGTTCCAGCCTGTTTTGAGTTTCGCCCGGAAAGCTTCGACTGCGAACGCCGCCGTTTCCAGCGATTTCCCGGTGACTCAGGTACTCTCGATTCGTGAAACTGTTTTGCTCCCCGATCAAGTTATTCTTTTCCTGAAATACCCTCCGTCGGCTCGTTTATTTACCAAAGAGAAACTAGACTGCGTTTACCTCTCGGCTCATAACAGTAACACCTCATCCGAGCCTCGGCTTAAGCTGTCCCCGGCTCGTGTTGAAGCCGATCATCAGATCGTACGGTGTCCTAGTGGTCCACGTGGACTGGTTGTAACGGTTGGTTCGGAGTCGGGTGGGGTCCTTTCACCTGGTCCCACTCATCGGTGGGACTCGCTGGCGTACGAAGCTTTGGTCGATAATGATAACACGACGGTGCTTTTTGTCAAGGGGCTGAATCTACGGCCAGAAAGAGTTTCCAATGCGTCAAGATTTGAGTGCGTGTACGGCTGGGATTTGAGCAGCTTTAAACGATTGGTTAGATCAGAGGTTTTATCAATTGCTCAAGAGATCGTGCGGTGTAGGACGCCTTTAAGTGTTTTGAATAGTCAACAAAAAGTCAATAGTTCGGTTAGGGTTTCAGTTAGGATCAAGGGCAGAGGAATATTACCTTCCATAGCCCGAGTTAGATTCTTTTCGGATTCCGGTCATTACCCGTTACCGACCCGGAAACCACATGAGGTATGCGTATGCACCATGGCACGCAACCAAGCGAGGTTTCTGAAGGAATGGGTCATATATCATGCCGCGATTGGGGTCCAACGATGGTACATTTACGATAACAACAGCGACGACGAGACCGATAAAGTCATCGAATCGTTGTTCGATGCCGGTTACAACATTTCGAGGCACATTTGGCCATGGGTTAAGACCCAAGAAGGAGGGTTCTCTCATTGCGCGTTGCGAGCTAGGGATTCTTGTGAATGGGTCGGGTTCATCGATGTCGATGAGTTCTTCCACTTGCCATCAGGGTTACTTTTACACGATGTGGTCCAAAATATAACCTCAAACATTTCAATAGGCGAAATTCGTGTCTCGTGTTACAATTTCGGACCGTCGGGGCTCAAACAAATGCCTCGACAAGGCGTGACGGTGGGATACACGTGTAGGATGGCGTTGCCCGAGAGACACAAGAGTATAGTGAAACCAGAAGCATTGAATTCAACATTGATCAACATTGTACATCACTTTCATTTGAGGGAGGATTTTAGATTCATAGATGTGGATAGAAGAATGCTTGTTGTGAATCACTACAAATACCAAGTTTGGAAAGTGTTCAAAGAGAAGTTCTATAGGAGGGTGGCTACATATGTGGCTGATTGGAAGAATGATGAGAATGCAGGGTCCAAGGATCGAGCCCCTGGGCTAGGGACTAAACCGGTCGAACCGGATGATTGGTCGAGTCGGTTTTGTGAGGTCAGGGACACCGGGCTAAAAGATATGGTGTTGCACAACTTTGCTGACCCGGAGAATTCCATTCTGCCATGGCAAACTGCATATGGTGAAATAGCAGGATCTAGTTTTGTAGGGAAAAAAATAAATAAAAAGTAAGAGTAGGCATAGATTACAGTAATAAACTGTGCTCTCTTCTTCTTTATGTAAAAATTGCATCTTCTGCACATAATATGATAGAATTTTTTTAGGGTTAATGTCACCAAGTTATGACTTTTAGTGCCGTATCAATCAATTTATTTTGCCATAACGAATCAAATGTGGTATGTTTGTACTTGGCGTGGAGAGTTTGTTTATAAAAAAAAAATACATACGTATGAACAAATATTACCTTGTAAATTGTAAGCACAACTATTCAAAAAAATATTAATAATTATCTATCAATTAAAGGATTAAAATTTATTTTATTTGATTTCAAAATTCACATATGCTTAAGAAGTATTTAAATAAAAAAATTAAGTAATTTTAATTTGTCCCAACAAGTTATGTCTACTAGGGGTGATAATTTTTGAATATCGGATTCGATCTGAAAATTCAGAAAATAGCGATCTATATCTTATTCGGAAAAAATGGATATTCGGATATCTAGTTATCCGAATATATAATTTGATTTAAGTATTTTTTTCTTCAAATTTGACGGTCTTATTTATAAAAATTTTAGATTTTTGAATACAAAAATTAACAAATTTTCAAATATAAAAAAATTAACATCTATAAATTTTTTTATTTAAATACTTCTTAAGCATATGTGAATTTTTATTTTTTGAATTAACATTTATGAAAATTTTTATTTTTTGAATTTTTACGCATATAACAAGCATTAAATTACTAAATATAACAAGATTTATATCTATAAAAATTTAATTTTTTGGATATTTTAGATTTCGGATTCGAAACTTGGTATATTGTAATTTGTATTCGATCCGGAAAGTAAAAAATCAGATTGAATATCTGATCTGAAAATAAAAATCGGATCAGATATCTGCATTTTCGGATCGGATTAACAAATAATCGGATCGGTCAGATCGGATATTTTTAAACACCCCTAATGTCTACGTGGTGTATGTGCCATTGTCAAAAGGTTAAAATATCTATGAACAAATACTACCTTGTAATCACCTTTACACCAAAAAAAAAACTTAAATCTTAAAAATAAAGTAGTGTTTAATTTGTCCAGTTTCAAATTAAGGACTTAAAAAGGTATAAGGCTCAAAATTTACTAATTATGAAATCATCAGGGATTTTTAAATTGAAAAATGGGCAAGATTTAAGTTTTATAATTTTAAAATTATTAGGACCTAAAATGTATTTTAATTGAAAGAAAATGGGACAAGCTTGTTTCAAAACCAATAATAACCTAATAAGCAATTGAATCATGTATGCCTTAAAAATAAATATGTGCCTAAATTTTCATCAATTAAACATTAATTTTGGATCCACGTATTTGGTTTTAAATACATGTCGTTTAGGTTTTATCAATTAAAAAAATTAATTAGTTATTTTGATAGACAAGTATAAGGATTTTATTGATAAGATATTGATAATTTGAAAACCTAAGTTAAACCTTTTTAAGTTGAGGACGACTATGCAATTAACCCAAATAGTTTTATATACTTTCTATGTTTAAGAAATATAGCCGTTGCAGAAGTCAATATCTCAAACCAAATTCAAAATCCCCGACCGTTAGAAAATCGTATAATTTATCTCCGTAATAGAAGCGTTTTCCCTTCCCCTTCTTTTTTCCTCACCAAGAAAAGAAAATGGCGAGAGAAGAACCAAAAATTTCCCCAGAAGATTCTCAGCAGCCAAACAGTGCCGAAAATAGCCAAAGCGTCGATGATTTGTTCAGTCCCAGATTCAAATCCGCGGCAGCCATGGCTGGATGGGATGAGGAAGCTCTCATCGTCGCTAGTCTCGTCGTGGAAGACACCCCGGATCGGCAACGATCTAAACACAAGAAACGATCCGGTTTGGTATTCAACACTCCGCCATTCTCCACTTCCAGAAGGTAAACTAATAATCCCAGAAGTTTCCTTCTTCATCCGATTTGGTATTCATCTGATTCTTGATTCATACATCTCCCCATTTTCCCACAGGAAACGTAGGGCTCAGAGAAGAAGCATTGTTTCAACTCCTATTGCTCCATTAAATCTCGAAGAGGAAGAACAACAACAACAGATTTCAAAACAAGGTGATTATTAGTGGAACCCTTTTTTTATGTTTATTTATAAAGTAAAAAAAATCAATTAAAATTGGTTTTTATTGAACCAGAATGTTGCCCAGAGAATGAGAAAGAATCAATTGAAGAAAAAATTGGTGTGGAGGATGAGAAGAAACCAAAAGTAAATGAAGCAGCTCCTCTTCATTGTATGGATAAACTCAGAGAAGAGCTTTCATGTGCAGTAAGAATCTCCAGATTTTCTCTATCTTTGTTAGCTCTGATTTGATTTAGCTTTCCTTCATCTTCTCTTAATAATTATGTTATTCGATTCGATTGGCTTCGTAGATTTGTTTGGATATCTGCTTTGAACCAAGCACTACTCCTTGTGGACATAGGTAAAAAATCCAATGTTTGAATAATTCAATAAAACCAAGCAAAATCCCTTAATGTTTTGATTGATTTTGTCATTTTAGTGAAACCCTTTTCTCTTTTGATTGTAGTTTCTGTAAGAAATGTTTGAGATCGGCTGCAGATAAATGCGGGAAAAGATGCCCGAAATGCCGGCAGCTCATTAGGTAAAAACCGAGCTCTAAGCCCTCATTAATGGAAGATGGATTAACAATTTAACATCATTGTAAAGAACTTTGTTTTTTTACCTTATTTGCAGCAATGGAAGATCTTGCACTGTGAACACAGTTCTTTGGAATACAATTCAGCTTTTGTTTCCCAACGAGGTTGAAGCAAGGAAGGCCGCCGGTGCCAGCAGGGAAGTTGAGTGTAAAGGTCAGGAGAGTGGAAGTCGTAGCAGCACCCGAAGGGCACGAACTCGAGCTCGAGTTCAAGATCCTGCATTGGCTGCAAGGCTGCAGAGGGAGGATCTTGCGCGGCTAGTGAACACGAATACAAATACGAACACGACAAGAAGAGGAACCCCTGTAAGGCAGCAACGAGAGAACGATCTTTCGCGGTTAGTAAGCGCCGGGAGAAGACGAAGAGGGACACCGAGCCAGGACGAAGACGCGGCATTAGCTTTGAGGATGCAAAGAGAAGAATTCATGGAGGCTTTTAGGGGGAGCAGTGGCCATAACCATCTTTCTTTAGCTAGAGCAAATTTAAGAGCCATGGCATCTAGAGCCATTAATAGGGGTAGGGGTGTATAATTCCTTTGAGAAACCTTCTTCATTTGTTGCACTTCCAATGCAACTAAGCTTGTTTCATTTGTTTTGTTTATTTTGTAGCATGAGCCACATTCTAAATGGAATCACAAAACTTTAAAACATTCTAATTCAGTCCCAAACGTCTTAGTATTAAATCAATTAGACCCTTTTGTCAATCTAACCATAAGCTTGAACTCAGACCTAACATGGAAGACCAGGTTATACACATTGAGCAATAAAGACTCGTGCCAATTGACCTAACATGGAAGCCTATATCCAAAGGTTGTGTCATGACATATGTGTATCCGACTTATATCGCTATATGTCGGAGTTTCTTCGATGTATGTCGGCGTTTTTTTTTCTTCAGTTCCAATTAGACACTAAAATGAATCCATAAGGTCACTACAATTAGATACTAACTAATTCCACACAAAATACAAAATCAAAATTGAAAAAAAGTACTCACTCTCATTCAAGATACAACACACCAGTTCTTCAAAGCACAAAGGGTCAAACCAACATTTTTCAAACACCCTGCCAAAGCCAAAGTGAAATGTCACCATAGTACACATGATCGGAAGAAGAAGAGGAACCATAGCAGTGAAAAACACTTTTCCACATCCTGAATTCGATATCACTGCATAGGTCATGTCTGGCGGGTTTCGGTAGTCAAATTGCTGCTACTGCTACTTCCAACAGCTCGATTTGGCTCCCCCACTCTAGCTGCCAAAGCAAGAACTTCGGGAGACATTTCCCATTGACCACTTTTCCTACCCCAACTAGACCGTCGGGGATGTATACCAGCACGGTCACCCGTTTCATCTACTGTAGTTCTAATATCCGGAGATAATTCTCCTAGTTCACCCTCCTTAACATTTACTCGGTCACTTGTGAGTTGCCCTTCACGATGACCAGCACCGGACCCAATATCACCCCACACCGTCTTCCTACCCATTTCTATGTCATCCACAGCCTTCCCCATGTTTGGACTCATAAACCCACTGGGTTGTGTTGGTAACACAGGTTCCCTCAGCACCTTTTCCCTGAAGTTGTTCTTGGATGATGGAATGCTGGAGCAAAATATCTCCTTGAAGTTCTCAACCACTCCTTTGTTATAAGGGTTTGCTCTACGATCGTATCGATATCTGAAATTCTCATATGTGGTCTGCAGAAGCAAAACACGTGGAATGTTACATCGATCTAACAAATGACTAATAAAACAATATATCAACGGACTCCTTTTGCATCATGGTTACGACAGGGGAAAGATATCTTACCTGATTTGTACTGATTAGATATAAATGGAAGGCAGTCAAACCACCAACAAACCACATTGAGATGAAAGTGTAAATTATCAAAACAATGGAAGCCGGGGTTTTAAGCATTGCTCTCCAAACTGTTGTCTCCTCTGATTCCATGATCCTTCTAATGTAGACCCAACTGAATGCGAACACATATATACAAAGAAGGGTTGTTGAGAAGACAAACATGAAGAAGAACCGATAATTTCGCTGCAAACAAATAACGAGGAAATCAGAGGACAGTGGTGAAAATTTTGCAGCCACAAACAAGTATTCACTAATCTAAGTTCCGACATGGATATGAAGACCATGGTTGAGGCTTCATATCCATTGTAGTCTAGAGAAACAGCAACATACCAGTCCAATACATTGCCCAACCCAAGGACAATGGTGATCAAATCGTTCTACACAGTTATTGCAGATTGAACAGTGTGAGCAGCGAGGAGGCCTATAAAGCATGCAAGTGTCACAATATTTGATCTTCACAGTGATCCCATTGACCTCCACTTCTTTAATGCGTGGCAATCGTAACTGTGGAGTTTGACCAGCCCCAACATCCGCATTTCCATCAAAATTTTCTGGCTCCGGAGGGTGTGCATTGCGCGGAATTATACCAGGATCTCTTCCAGACGTTAGCAGTAAAAGAATTAAATCCTGAAAGAAGAAACAAACACATTTACGAGATTCAAGAACCGTTTCAGAGAATCACAATAGATTCTCCAATCTTATTTTACTTTATAAGCTAGAATTCCGTCGCATTCTTGCAGCATTCATATTAATGCTATACTAAACTACGATGAGAAATACGCATACGGAGACAAAGATACTAACCATATAAGCTATGATTATAGAGAACTACAAATTCGAGACAATATATATCTAGCTAAAAACAAAAGAGGGACTACCACCAATGTTCAAAACAATGACAAACATCATGAATTAATGTCATCATCTTCCTAACATGTAATAAAAAGTTTTCCAAACATAGCAACTCATTCAAACATGGAAATTATGGAGAGGCTTACATAAACAGTGAAGACAACAGCAACAGCCATGATTGAAATACCCCAATGATCAGAAAAATCATACATCAATTTCCTGGCAACAAATACACAGAAAATGGAGACTGGAGCTACAATAAGTAAAATAGTCAGCCCTAATGATCTTACATCTGGTCCAAATATAAACCTCCCTTGAAATAAAAATTTCTGCAAAATATTAAAAAAAAATCATAAAACGAAATTAATTCCCTTGCAAAATTCATGGATAAAGATGTTTTCCTTTTTAATTATCATCTGTAATAAAAAAAATTCTGTACGAAATAGAATATAAATAGTGAAATGAAGGACTTTGAAGACTAAAAAAAAACAGCTTACATTGCTGCCTTTCCAAGCTTGGTAAACCCGCAAATCACCCGGCCCACCGACGATGGAACCCGGATCCGATCGCTGTTGTGGCGGCGCCACATACATCTCTCCGGTTTACACTCACTTTTAAATCTCAGAATAATCGTGAAGAAATTAGTTTAAAATATAAGGTTTTGAGCGGGGAAAAGGGATGAGCTTTTAGGTAGATAAATGGAAAGCCATGGCGGGACTGAGTCAAGGCGGGGCGAGTTAATAGAGTCAAAGCGGTGCCAGAAGGGATGAGCTTTTTTCAAACAAAGTGGACGAAACAAGACGATGGTTGTTTTCTTCAGGTTTTTTTTTCTTCTTTGTTTCTTCGACCGGGCGTCCCTCTCCGGTTCATTTGTTAGATTTGTTTGGATAAATTACATTATTAGCCACAAAACTATTAACTTAATTATGTTATTGTCATCAAATTACAAAAACTTTCAATTTAGTCTAATAACATGTTCGATCGATCATGTCTCTCGAAATTGCTAATAAATACATATGATGCGGCCCATTTTTAAGCGATTTAATAAGAATTTATTTTTCAATGTTTACATATTCTATTAATAAGGTGAAATTCCAAATAAATCAAGAAATTTTACTCTTGTAATTTATAAATTCTATTGGTCTTAATTTTAAATAAATTATAAAATTTGGTTTTTTACATTTACAAAATCTGTCAATTTAGTCATAATTATGAAAATTCTAAAAATATAATTATAAAATCTCAAAACAATTTATAAAAATCCAGAAGATACATAATTTAAAAAAGGATAAATTTTCTATACACAGGCGGTGAAAACTGAAAGTTTCCACAAGCGCCTTAATTTTAGGGTATAGGGAGTTAGTTTAAGGTATAGGGTTTAAGGGTTTAGGTGTGGAGGGTTAGAATTTAGAGATAGTTGTTTCAATTTAAGGTTTAGGGTTATAATTTAGGGTTTATAGGTTAAAACCTAAATTCTCACCTTATTACCCTAAAAACTAAACCCTAACCTACAAACCCTAAATTATAACCCTAAACCTTAAATTGAAACAACTATCCCTAAATTCTAAACCCCTACACCTAAACCCCTAAACCCTATACCCTAAACTAACTCTCTAAACCCTAAAACTAAGGCGCTTGTGGAAACTTTAAGTTTCCACCGCCAGTGTATAGGATATTAATCCTTTAAGGATAAATTTTCTATACACAGGCAGTGGAAACTGAAAGTTTCCACAAGCGCCTTAATTTTAGGGTATAGGGAGTTAGTTTAAAAATTACATAAAAATTATTAGAAACATTTTATAAAGGTTAGAATATGCTCCAAGTCCATGTACTTTTAGTACATTTTAAATTTAGTTATTCTAATTTTCTGATTCAAAAATTTCTAAGTACAATTGTTGCATGGCTTCAAAGTTAATATTTTATTTAGCTTAAGTGCACAAATTTCCATACTTTTTTTCTTCACTTGGTGCCTAACGTAATTTTTTGGTTATTGCGCTCCCTAACGTTTGAGACGGGGACTTCTAGCGAACAACCTTTAAATACAGGTTAAAAAACGGCAGAGTTGTTTACTGGGTAAAAAGCGGTACACAAATTGTTATAACAAATATACACAAATTGGTACAAATTTGTAAGAGAAAACGATATATACACATTTTTTTGGTACAAATTGGTACCAATTCAAGCTTCTTCTCATCGAAGCCATCAAGTGAAAAAAACTAGTATTTCTATCCCTTCCGCAATCCATTGGATTCTAGACTTCTGTCTCCACTCACTCTCCTTATTTCTTAACAGCTCCCATATTTTGACTCTTGACTTTCTAATTTCAGCCTGGGAAGCTTCATTCGGGTCGTCTTCCTAAAGTTGAAGTTCCAACATGTTAATCTCATTTTCCAATTCCTTAATTCTAGTCTTTCGACACCTGCTTCTTTCCTTCGACACCCACTTCTTGATGACAACTTTCGATCCCCTTAGGATATTGTTTACACCCAACCCTCTAAGCTTATCAAAATATCCTTTGAACATTGCATTGAAGCTAACATCCTCCAACCAATGATTAAAGAATTTAAATGGCCTCGGACCCGATTCAAACTTGCCTACCTTGGGCAAGATGGGGTTGTGATTCGAAATCGATTTTGGGAGGGCTTCTAACTTCATGTTATGCAGTAATTGAAGAATATCTGTTAAAATATATATTAGTTAGTTTAAGTTAGCTTTAATGTTAGTTTTAATCCAGTTGTATTTCTTGTTTTAGTTTCTTTATTAGTATATATGTATTATTTGTAAATAGAAAATATATAGTTTTGTATACATTTTATTCAACCGTTTAGTAAAATCTTTTCCCCTTTTTCTCTCTATCATCGAAACCCTAGAAAATCCTAAAGTCTCACTTCAACATGGTATCAGATGGTTCCTCCGCCTCCTCTGCCGACGACCGTTCCTTCAAGAACGATGATCCGGCCAGTGAGTTTTATATTCATCCGAATGAGAATCCGTCCTTGATTCTCACTTCGGCGTTGCTGGAAAGTGGAAATTATCATTCTTGGGCGCGTTCGATGCGCATGTCCCTGATCTCCAAGAACAAGTTTGGGTTCGTTGACGGGACGATTAAGGAGCCTGCTTCGACGGATAAGACGTATTCGGCCTGGGTTAAGTGCAATAACCTGGTGTTTTTGTGGCTTCAGAGGGCGTTGACTCCAGACATCGCACAAAGCGTTTTGTGGATTGATACTGCCTCGGAGTTGTGGCAAGATCTGTACGATCGATTCAGTCAAGGTGATCTGATGCGGATCTCCGATCTTCTTCAGGAGTTTTACTCCTTACAGCAAGGTAACTCTACTGTTACCGTTTATCATACGCATCTGAAAAGAGTCTGGGATGAGATATGTAATTTTCGTCCTCTTAAATCCTGTGAGTGTGATGCTATTAAGTATTGTAAACAAGATTTCTTGATTCGTTTTCTTAGAGGTCTTAATGAAGGCTTTTCTGTTCCTAAATCACAACTGCTGGTGATGAAACCTTTTCCCTCTTTCAATGAGGTTTTCTCGACTATTATACAACATGAAAGATCTTTAGTGTCTGTTGAATCAAATGTTTTCTTAGCCGATAAGTTTTCTCAATCAAGAAATTCTTCTGAGTCTAGGCTTGATCGATTTTCTGGTCAATCATCTCGTAAATCTGGTTTCAACAATAAAAGACCCTTATGTGTGTTTTGTGGCCTTTATGGGCATACTGTCGAAAAGTGCTATAAAAAGCACGGTTATCCACCAGGGTATGAAAATAAAATTCAATCTAGTAGAGCCAATCAGGTTGAAAATCATGTTTCTGAAATCTCTAGTCCTAGTTCTCATATGATGTTCACTAAGGAGCAGTATGAAAACCTGCTTGGTTTACTGCAAGAACGAATTTGGCTAATGTCTCAACCTTGGATGCTGGTCAAACTGCTAAGGTCAATGCTTTGTCCTCTGCATTTGACATTCAGACTGAGAGCTCAGGTATGGTTCTCAACTGTAATTCTTTTGATTCATCACCCTGGATCTTAGATTCTGGTGCTACAGACCATATAATCAATTCCCTGCATTATTTTAATAGCTATCATGTTGTCACTAATAAGCATGTTCGTTTGCCTAATAATGAATTAGTTGCTGTAACACATATAGGGACTGTTAAGATTAATTCTTTTCTAGTTCTTGAAAATGTTTTCCATATACCTAAGTTTGCTTTTAATCTAGTTTTTGTTTCACAGTTAACTAACACTAATTCCATTTCTTTATTTTTCTCTTCTGACTTTTGTTGTTTACAGGACATGCAAACCTGGAAGATGATTGGTTCAGCTAAGAAAATTGATGGTTTATATCATTTAGAGGTTTCTGCTACTGGTTTGAATTCTGAACATACTTCTACTGTTTGTGTTTCTGTTTCTGCAAAGATTTGGCATTGTAGATTAGGACATCCTTCCTTACAGAGGATGAGATTCTTTTCTGAACAATCTAATAATAAAATCCCTGTTACTTCTCATTCTAAATGTGATGTGTGTCATTTTGCTAAGCAAAAACATCTTGCTTTTCCTGTTAGTTCTTCAGTTTCAGATTCTGTTTTTGATCTTGTACACCTTGATGTTTGGGGGCTTTTTCCTGTAAAGAGTGTATATGGTCGTAGTTACTTTCTGACTGTTGTAGATGATAAAAGCAGGCATGTTTGGGTTTTTCCAATGAAACTGAAATCTGAAGTTAGGGATTTAATAATGCAATTTTATAAATATGTTGAAACACAGTTTTCAAAAAGGATTAAATGCTTCATATCTAATAATGCTAAAGAATTTGAGATGCATGATTTTTTCAAAGCACATGGCATACTGCATCAAAATTCTTGTGTGTATACCCCTCAACAAAACAATATTGTTGAGAGGAAACATCAGCATTTACTTTCTGTAGCTAGAGCTTTAAGTTTTCAAGCTGGTCTTCCTTTAATCTTTTGGATTGACTGTATTTTACATTCTGCATTTTTAATTAACATAACTCCTAGTCCAGTTTTGGATAATAAATCACCATTTGAAATTCTGTTTTGCAAACCACCTAAACTTGATTGCCTTAGAGTTTTTGGATGTGTTGCTTATGTCTCTGTGTTGCCCAAACCAAAAACTAAGTTTCATCCAAGAACTATTAAGTGTGTATTTTTAGGAATTCCTAAAAATATTAAAGGTTATAGATTACTGGACATTGAAAATAAAACTATTTTTGTTTCTAGGGATGTTTCTTTTATAGAAGATCAGTTTTATTTTAAAAGTGAAACAAAACCTAATTCTTCTCAAATTGTTTATCCAACTTATGATCATAATCTTTCTATTGATGATCACATTAAGTATGATTCTCTTCATTTTGATCTTAATCCTCAAACTGATAATGCTATGGATTCTAGTTCTCAGGATGGTTTACATCATAATCTTGAATCTGTTAATAGTGGTTCTATTAATAATGATTCCACAAATAAGGAAAGTTGTTTGCCAGCTCATAATGTCTCGGTTCCACCACATGTGTCAGCAAGGCCATCTAGAAGTGTTAGGCTTCCTCAAAAATTCAAAGACTTTAATGTAAATCTTCCTGGTTCAAGGTCCTCTCCGCATACCCTTAACAATGTTTTTTCTTATGATAATCTTTCTACTGCTTACTATAGCTATGTCAATAATGCTTGTATTCTTTCTGAACCTCGTACTTATAAACAAGCTATCAAATTTGATTGTTGGAAGAAAGCAATGGAAGAGGAAATAAAAGCCTTAGAAGCTAATAAAACATGGGAGCTTGTTAAATTGCCACCAGATAAGACTACAATAGGATGTAAATGGGTTTTTAAAACTAAATTAAAGGCTGATGGCACCCTAGAAAGATATAAGGCTAGACTTGTAGCTAAGGGTTATACTCAACAACCAGGGGTAGACTTCTTAGATACTTTTAGTCCAGTTGCTAAGATCACAACTATTAGAGTTCTTCTTGCTGTTGCTGCCTCTAAAAATTAGAAATTACAACAATTGGACATTAATAATGCTTTTCTTCATAGTTTTTTAGATGAAGAGGTTTATATGGAACCCCCACCTGGTTTTTCTGTTTCTTATCCTAGTGTTGTTTGCAAATTAACTAAAAGTTTATATGGGCTTAAGCAGGCTAGTAGACAGTGGAACACTAGGTTAACTCAAGCCTTAATTTCTAAAGGTTTCTTACAAGCTTCTGCAGATTCTTCTTTGTTTGTACAAGGATCAAATGATGATTTTATTGCTCTAGTTGTATATGTCGATGACATAATACTAGCTGGTCCAAATCAGGTCCTTATAAATGAAATTAAATCCTTTTTGCATGAGGTTTTTAAGATAAAGGACTTAGGTGATCTTAAATATTTTCTAGGTCTTGAAGTAGCTCGATCTAGTAAAGGCATTAACCTTTTTCAGCATAAATACATATTAGACTTGCTTGAAGAAGCTGGTTATTTGAGTGCTAAACCTATTTCCACTCCTCTTCTTGTAAAACCTAAGATGTCTAAGAATGATGGTATTCCCTTATCTGACATTACTCCATATCGAAGGCTTATTAGCAAACTGTTATACTTAACTACTACTAGGTCAGACATATCATTTGCTGTGCAACAACTTTCGCAATTCATTTCTTGTCCTACTGATGTTCACCTTACAACTGTCCATAGAGTTCTTCGATACCTTAAGGGTACCCCAGGGCAAGGCTTGTTTTTCTTGCAGAAAATGAAATTAAGATCAATGCCTTTTCTGATTCGGATTGAGCCTCTTGTCTTGACTCTCGTAAGTCTGTTACTGGGTTTTGTGTGTTCTTGGGTACAACATTAGTTTCCTGGAAGTCAAAGAAGCAGCAAACGATCTCTCGATCATCGAGTGAAGCTGAGTACAGAGTTTTGGCTTTTGTATCCTGTGAAATCTAGTGGCTTTTCTATCTTTTGTCTAATTTACAAATTTCAATTTCTTCTCCTGCAAACTTGTATTGTGATAATCTTTCTGCAATTAAAATTGCAGAGAGCCCTGTGTAGCATGAACGAACCAAACATATCGAGATCGATTGCCAATTGATTCGAGAAAAGATCAGTCAAGGTTTGATCAATTTGCTGTCTGTTACTACTCATCACCAGTTGGCAGATTGCTTCACAAAGCCTCTTCAGCCTTCATCTTTTCTTCCAGCCATTTCCATGTTGGGCATCCAGAACATATATGCTCTAACTTGAGGGGGGCTGTTAAAATATATATTAGTTAGTTTAAGTTAGTTTTAATGTTAGTTTTAATCCAGCTGTATTTCTTGTTTTAGTTTTTTTATTAGTATATATGTATTATTTGTAAATAGAAAATATATAGTTTTGTGTACATTTTATTCAACCGTTTAATAAAAGCTTTTCCCCTTTTTCTCTCTATCATTGAAACCCTAGAAAACCCTAAAGTCTCACTTCAACAATATCTGGGGAGAGCAAAAGCCTATCCAATCTGCATTGAGTTGCAGATTCTCTAAAATTACTCCATGTAAACTTGGCACCGGACAAGGGGATGTCGATCAAACCATTACTATCAATGAACAAATCGAGTGCTCTCATCGAAAATTTGTTAAAAGAGAAACACACTTTCTCTTCATGACTTCTGACTGTGTTGAAGTCACCAACCACCACCCATGACTCTCCAAATCTGACCATTACTTCACTTAATTCCATGAAAGTTGCCCTCCTTTCCGCTGCTTCGTTTGGGGCATAGAGATTTACAAAGTTATATTTCCTATCCCATATTGATACAGTCTCAGACACAATGATGTGGTTTGGTTGAATTATGTGACTCTCCATTTGCAAGAAGTTTTCACTCCAACAACAGATTATACCACCCGTAGACCCTCTTGTTGGGCTAAATAGAAAATTGTCGTCATTCTTTTCATGACTTCTGACTGTGTTGAAGTCATTAGCCACCACCCATGACCCTCCAAATTCTTGTTAAAACTAGTATTCTACTTTTTCAATGAGCAAAAGAAATTTTTTGTCAAAAATTTTTGTAATCAATTGGAGAAATTCTTGTTGTGTTGAACTTTGTGAAGGGTTGGCAAGAAGACATGAAAAAGAATTTCAAGAATTTTAAAAAAATTGAATCAAACTTGAATGCAAGGGGAAGGGCTTTTGCAAATTGTTCTTTGGAGAGAATAAGGGGAGGGACGAGGGAAAAGGTAGTTTTGAAAATAAAATAAAATAAAATAAATATTTTAATAAACGGTTGGTGTGACATGATATTATTAGTTACAATTTTTTAATAAATTAAATTTGAGCAACGTCACAAACGTTAGTGGCAAGGGCCCAAAAATATGTTAGATATCAAGTTGAAAAAGATAGTAAACATTAGGGGGCAATTTGTGCATTAAGCATTTTTATTTATTTTAATACGTAACATCAATCGATTTAATAGAAGAATTTTGGAAATGTTAACGTTTAGACTTGGATTTTTAAATCTGTAAAGTAGGAGTACAATAATAGACTATATTTTTTTACTATCAATTTCTTTAATAGTCTAAAGGTGTTTAAAAAGTAGTATTTGTTCCTAAATATCTTTAACTCTATGAAAATGTACACACACCATGTAGGCATAACGATGTGAACTAGTGCCTCCTAAAATGTTCTATTTTTTTACTGAGACACTTGTTGTATACTACTAAGAGAATATATATGCACTTACAATTTTAAAAGTCAAAGTTACAATCATGGACAAGACTATTAATGGAATGGAGAGACTTGTGTCTCCTAATTTTTTTATCTAATGACAATTTTTAATCCCTATTAATTGAATATTTGTTAAATTTTATCTTTTTCTTTTCAAATTTTAGACTAGATATTATTATGGTTCATATTGTCTAATCTTGACATTGTCGTGACTACAACAGAAGTATAATTTCATCTCACGGCTTAAAAGATCAACGACTAAAGGAGTGTTGAGTGCAAAACACATTGAAACTTGGGGCTCGAGAGAAGTCGATGCTAGCATCTACCGCATGATGTCCATCTCCATCAATCTTTCCCATTTTGAAGCTCACTTCATCTTTCTTCGTCTCTGAATTCATCTGCTGCTTCATCGTATTCGTATCGGCCTTTGCATCTCTTTCGCCACTTTCGAGCAAAGGCTTGGACGATAAGGAGACGACATTGCCCACAACAGCTCTATCTCTCTTTCGAGAAATAAATCTAAAAAACCGGCGACATGCAGAGGCCTTGCTCTCTTCTGAATTCCTTTTCTTTGAAACATTGCAACCCATTGAACCAAGCAAGTAAGAGATGAATGTAATATGCTCTTTCTCTTGATACTTGTTGATGGAAATAAAGAAAGAAAGAAAGAACGAAACTATATAAATGAAATGAGAGCTATGCAACCATAAGAGGTTGAAACTTATTAACAATTATAATCGAAATTTCAAAGCCAAATCAATGAGCAATACATCCAATCCAATCAACTGAACAAAAACTATTACCCTTATCATTATAGGGGATCAACCACCAAATCAAAATAGACATTTTTGGTGCACCGGATCCGACGACAACGAACAACTATTCATTCTCAAAACTTATAAGAAACTCAATTGCCATTAAATTCACCGTATCATACATAAGCAAGGCGTACATTTTTATTTGAGTAATCGAGTCGTTATAAACTAGATAAATGTTGTTGGGAAACGCCGGTACATCCCATGGTGCAACATAAAAGTTATCAGGCGACTTCAACCAGTGATCCATGTACGAGGAACGAATTCGGGGTGAAAAGAGAATGAAACTTTACCTTAATTAAATCTGATAATCACAGAGACATAGGAAGATTCAATTCTTTCATTACGATGTCGAGTCCTAGTCGACACAACATCATTCTGACCTCTACGCAGTCCACTCGAATGAAACAAACAATATTTTACTTCTCTAACGGTTAGAGATGATTTTAGGAATAGGCATATATCTGGCTTCTAGACCTTATACCTATATAATATTCAGAAACCTATGTCTACTTAAATTTGGATTTATTAAATATACAATATATTTAACTGAATATAATTAAATACATAGAATCTCATTCTACTTCAATTAGGTTTCTTTAGGGGTATATATATTTTATTAGTGTTTAATAATTACAATAATTATTTAGTATTAAAATATATATGTTGGGCTTGTAGCACGCTCGAATCGATCACCGAAATCGTCAAAGAGGGTTGTAAATGTTTGGTGGTTGAATTTGTTAAAATCGAAATAAAGATAGACAAGTGACACAATAATTTTAGAGTGGTTCGGCATTCTAACAAGCACCTACATCCACTACCTTAGCACACCACTAAGGATTTCCCAATTTACTCAACAATGAATTCGTCCCCTTTTTCCGGTTTAGGAGGAAACCATTACAACCCCTATCTTTTGGACTTGGCTAAGATAGAACCAACTCTAGTTTTTCTCTCAAGACTAAACTAGAATCTCTTCTTTTACAAGGGATTTGTTTGGTAAACTAAATACCTTTCTAGGTGGGTGTTTACACAAATCTAAACTCACAAAAGTGTACAAAAAATTACAATTAAGCACTCTCTAAAGACTATGTACAAGTGAATAGTAAAATACAGATTTAGACTCTAATTCTCTTGATCATGTTGCTTGGATGTAGTCTCTAACCTTCTTCAAGTGTTCCAGCCTTCAATCTATAGTCTCAATTGAATTTGTGGTTGTTACTAGCCGTTGGAGATGTTTTGGAGCCGTTGGGGTCTTTATTTATCACATTTATTGCAGTTCTGGTGCCTATCGTATCGATACACGGAGAACCGTATCGGTACGCCCTTCTTTAGAACTAGCCGTTGGGCTCTTGCCAGCCTAAGCGTATCGGTACGCTAGGGAGCGTATCAGTACGGTCTGCACTTTAAAAGTTCGTTGGAAAATAGTCGTTGGGGTTGTTAAAATAAGGATCGGTACGCTTAAAAGGCGTATCGGTATGACCCCTATCCCTATCGATACATGCAAGCATGTATCGGTACGAGTTTTGGTAGAAACAAAATTGGGGTAAAAAGGTAGCGATACGGGGTATACCGTATCGGTATGGTAGTGTTGAAAAGTCACTTTTGAGTACTTTAAAACATTTCAAACTTTGCCAAAAACCCTTTTAAATACCTCAAACATATTTTCAAGTTGTTTGGACTCAAAGACTAATTTCAAATTCTTTTCAAATTTGTCCAAAATATTTTTCAATTATTATATCAAAACATTAGCTCAACAATCTCCCCCTTTTTGATATAATAAAATCAACTTGAAAAATTATTTGGGTTCTCCCATTTCAAGTTTAAAAATTTGAGTAAGAGATTAAAAATTGAAAAGTAGTTAAAGCTCTCATTATTCATTTGAAAAATACAATTTTTCAAACCAATCTCTCCACCTTTTTTGTTATGTCAAAAAGAATTTAAAATACTTTAGGCTCAAAATAACAATGGAGGTTTAAATTTTGAAACTATTAAAATGTTTGGTTTTAAAAGCGGCCCCCTTACTCAAAGCATCATACTAGGCTTAACAAATAATTCAATACTTTAAACAAAAGTTAGATAATCAAATGTATAAAATAAAAGCATTAAGCTTAGAGGTTACCCAATCTTCTTTTCATGTGTGATTTGAGCATTCTTTAATTTTTCTTTGCTTGCCATTGCTCCAACACACTTACAAAAGACATTCACTTGATTTTTGGTATCCAAATTACTTTGGATCCATTTACGTTAGTCACAATGTCTTTAGTTCCCTTGGGAACCCATACTTATCTAATCCTATAAGATTTTCTCTTCTTAATAGGACAAGTATGTAAGGAATGACCAGGATAATGGCAATGTGAGCATTTTGTCATTATGTGACAAGATGAATTATTAAAAATATTTATTTTTTTGTTAAGCTTTGAAGCTTAACTTTCAAATCAAGATTTTTTTTCTAAACTGTCTTTACTTGTTTTTGAAAACTCTAAATCATTTTTTAAAATTTCATTTTGATTTTCAAAATCCAATTTTGTTTTCAAAAGAAAATCATTTTCAAATTCAAGTTTTGAAATCATTTTCTTAAATTTGGAATTTATGGTCTCAAATTCCAAAAATAATTCATCGAAAGCATCTTGCAACTTATCGAAAGAGTAAGAATTAAGCTCACTTGAGTTAGAAGATACATTAGGCTCAACGAGAGCCAAAACACCATTCACCTTTGGATTGGAGAGAAGGTTTGTACTTTATTGATCATCATCTTTCTTTTCTTCCTTCTTGTTGTCATAAAGCTTCTCAAGTTTCTCACATAATTCTTTGGAACTTTTGCATGTGGAGACCCTCTTGAAAACTTCTTCGTTAAGGCCACAATAGAGAATGTGCATTGCCTTGGTGTTTAGCTTTTCCTTCGTCTTATTGACACTCCTTTGTTTTTTCTTCTTCTTAGGAGCTTCCAAATACCCATCTTCAATGATGTCCCAAACCTCATAATCTTGAGACTTGATGAAAATTTTCATGATATTTACCTATTGGAAGTATGCTTCTCCTTCGAAGAGTGGAGGACACGAGATAGAACAACATTCTTCAAATCTTGCCATTTTCTTGAACGTTTGGACTTCGAACAATAGATCTTTACTCCCGGATGTTAGTCCTTCGATGGAGACGAGGCTCTGACACCAATTGTTGGGCTTGTAGCATGCTCGAATCGATCACTGAAACCGTCAAGGAGGATTGTAAATGTTTGGTGGTTGAATTGGCTAAAACCGAAATAAAGATAGACAAGTGACACAATAATTTTAGAGTGGTTCGACCTTCTAACAAGCACCTACATTCACTACCTTAGCACACCACTAAGGATTTCCCAATGCACTCAACAATGAATTCGTCCCCTTTTTCCGGTTTAGGAGGAAACTGTTACAACCCCTATCTTTTGGACTTGGCTAAGATAGAATCAACTCTAGTTTTTCTCTCAAGGCTAAACTAGAACCTCTCATTTTACAAGAGATTTGTTTGGTAAACTAAATACCTCTCTAGGTGGGTGTTTACACAAATCTAAGCTCACAAGAGTGTACAAAGAATTTACAATTAACCACTCTCTAAAGACTATGTACAAGAGAATAGTAAAATAAAGATTTATACTCTAATTCTCTTGATCATGTTGTTTGGATGTAGTCTTTAACCTTATTCAAGTGTTCCAGCCTTCAATTTATAGTCCCAATTGAGTTTGTGGTCGTTACTAGCTGTTGGGGATGTTTTGGAGCTGTTGGGGTCTTTATTTCCCACATTTATTGCAGTTATGGTGCCTATTGTATCGGTACACGAGGAAACGTATCGGTACGCCCTTCTTCAGAACTAGCCGTTGGGCTCTTTCCAGCCTAAGCGTATCGATATGCTAGGGAGCGTATCGGTACGGTCTGCACATTAAAAGTCCGTTGGGAAATAGCCGTCGGGGGTTGTTAAAATAGGAATCGATGTGCTTTAAAGGCGTACCGGGACGACCCCTATCCGTATCAATACGGGCAAGCCTGTATCGGTACGGATTTTGGCATAATCAAAACTGGGGTAAAAAGGTATCGATACAAGGTATACGTATCGGTAAGGTAGTGCTAAAAAGTTAGTTTTGAGTACTTTAAAACATTTCAAACTTTACCAAAAACTTTTTAAAATACCTCAAACATATTTTCAAGTTGTTTAGACTTAAAGACTTGTTCTAAATTCTTTTCAAGTTTGTCCAAAACATTTTTTAATTATTATATCAAAACATTAGTTCAACAATATATAAACAAAATTGTTTATATAATTACAATAATCATAATAATTTCAGCTTTAAGTAAAATCAAATATATATATATATATATATAAACTAATTTTGTGTACAACAAGTTTGTACATATGTTATCTAGTTGATACATGTTCGTTTTAATTATAGAGTCCGACCCTTGTAGGTTTGTGTAACGCTATCAGTAATATCTAGAATAATTCTAATATTACAAGTAATAAGTGGCATCTACCAATATATCATTGCTATCTAAGTTACAGTAAGTCGTGGTTCGACATAACCTTTTTGTGATTAATATTTAGGCAGAAGGTCAAAAATAGCCCCCAACGTTTCACCATTTAGTTAATTTCCCACCTATTCTTTTTTTTGGTGCAAACAAGCACCCAACGTTTCATTATCGTTCAAATTTCACCCTGGTTGGATGGAAATTGTTAGTCAACTAACAGTCAACATCTAAGCTGACGTGACATGTTTGCATGGCATTGGGAGATGACGTGGTGATGCCATGTGACACTTTGCCGACGTGGCATTTTTAAAATTTTAAAAAATTAATTATTTTTTTAAATATTTTTAACCAATCGAATGATGTCATGTAGCACTTTGCTGACACGACATCATCCGATTGGTTAAAAATATTTTAAAAAATATTTTCTTTAAAAAATAATTATATATTTAATAAATAAAATATCCTCCAATTTTCAAATATTTCAAAAACAATCCTCAAATCCCTAAACTCCCAAATTCAGCCACTCTCGTCGGCGTTGGTCGCGTTGTCGGCGACGAAACGAAGCGTCCTCTCTTCACTGAACGACCCACACACCGTTCTGCCGTCCGTTCTGCCGTCATTCGTCGCGAATCATTCAACGATTTCGCATTCATCCAGCGTTTTGCACGGCGTCGGTCGATTTTTGACGGCAAGATGATAGGGTAAATGACCGTGATGGTCCGACGACCGATGTGGTGGGCGGCGGCGTGACAATCGACAACAAAATCAGCTTAAATCGAGATTTAAATTTGGAAGTTAGGAATTTTGAAATTTGGGGTTATTTTCGTGATATATCCAATAATAATCTTTATAACTGCATTTTTCTTTATTACCAATGTATTGTGTATAAAAACATCATAAATAGATAATATATCCGCTTACAATTTAAAAATCAATGTTACAATCATGAACATGGCTATTGAGGGAATGATAGGTGCTCGTGCCTCCCATTTTCTTGTCTAATGACAACTTTTTGTCTCTATTAGTTGAATATTTGTCAATCTAATTCTTGTATTTTTTAAATTTAAGATCAATTATTCATTTTGAAGCCATATGCCTTTACATCTTCTATTGTCTAATCTAACTACAACTGAACATTTAATTTCATCACACATCTTAAAAGGTTTGATAGTTGCAACTACAATGTTGTGCAATGATCGAAAATCAATTTACTCAAAATAATAAAACCCATGAATATTTTAAATAATTTTATTCCAATTTGCATATATTTAACACGACACTCTTCTTTCGTACCAAAGATGTCTTCAATTCCTGTCTGTGTTCAAATAAGACAAAGCACTTCAAAGGTTTGATAGTTGCCATTGCCATTGCCATACTGTAAATAGTAAATACATAACAAAACTCTGTTGAGGAGAAATGGTACATCTGAATTCACAGTCAAAAAATTATGTTACATAAACAAGTCAAAAGGAGTATATCTCATCAAACTTCTCTATCTTACAATTCAATACAACAGAAAACCCATGTACAACTTAGAATAATAAGTAGATTACCAATAAATGAACATATGAGATGTGTTTTTCTTCATCCTTGCATCCTTCTTCCTCTCTTTGTCCATCGAATAACACAAAATGATGATGCGCTGCTGTAAATCTTTTTCTACACTTAATACGACAACTCGTTACCTCGAAAGGAGATGTACTTCTTTACCCAGATGGCAATGTCCTCGGCACACGCCTCGGCCTCGGGAGTCTTTAGAAGCATGTCAAGGGTTGCGAATTCGTGAACAGCATCCTTGTATTCGAGAATGGGTGCATCAACGTTTACACTCCGAAGCGCCTCTGAGTATGCAATAGCCCGGTCTCTCATCCAATCATGTTCCGCTACGATTGTCAGTGTCGGGGGCATGCGCCTCAGAGACCTGTCTGGGATGAGTGGATTGCCTGCCGGGTGGTCGAGGCTGAAGTCTTTCTCGAGAAGAAAGAGTTTCCAAGCAAGTAAGCACAATGCCATGTCATAAAAGTAGGAGTTTGACAACCTTGTTTCTGACTTTGTTGGAATACTTCCAATGAAGAATGGATACATTAGGACTTGTGCTACAACCTTGACGGGATCAATAAGCTTGGCAGACCCGATAGCTTTGCAAGCTACATAATCCGCAATGTTTGCTCCGCAACTCACCCCAAGTAGAACACATCTGTTTCAACAATGTCAAAAATTAACCAAAATTTTGTGCAAAATAGCAGAGAATTGATCTATATATCCAAGAACATAGATACATAAATGCTACAACCAAAGGCCAACATGATCAAAACATTTACCTCAATGACGTTTTAGCCAATCAAATACGAAACAGAAATTAAAGGCACTTGAAACTCAGTATAAAAAGACAATTTTAAAATATACAAAAGACAATCGACCAAGCCACAGAAGCTCTTCGGGAAATTTGCGCTTCTGATATTGAATAGCATAAATCCTGTAGAACACTAGAGCACGATCACAAATTACCCAAACTAAATTACTCTCGAAAGCTTCTGAGACTAGTCACGTTTCCATAATCAAGATGCACTTCCTAATTTTCAAACAAATAAAAACAAAAGCAAACAATGCATATCAAATCCACACTCATTCATCGCTAAGATATAAAGCCAAATCAAATAAAAACTTTATCTACGATGCATCTACTAGCACCGAAGTTTAAGCTTAGAAGTCGAGCTGTCATTTTCAAGTTCAAATCATAAAATTAATTGATCTATAGACCCAACTATGAGTCTATGACCGATGCATATAATATCTCCAGCTAGAAACACATAGATAACAGAATCTAGTAAAAACATCGAACAAAATTAACTAATCCCTACGTTTTTCAACCGAATAAAAATGAAAGCAAGCAATCCATATTAAATCTAATACTTAATCATCATAAAAATATTAAACCAATTTGGATTAAAACTTTACCTACATTGCATCTACAGACACCGAATGCATTTTAGCATACAAGTCAAACTTCTATAATCAAAGGTAGCTAATATCGAAAACCTAATCGACCAATAAACCAAACTACAACAGATGCCAAAAAACAACTCCATCCAAAACACATCAACAGCAAAAATCTAACAAAAACCATCAATGAATATTGAAGATCACAACATCCCCATTGAAGCTTCGGTGAAATTGAACTTAGCTAATCCCTATATTTTCAACCAAATCAGTTCATTTACAACAACAAATACAACAAAAATCAAAACTTTGAATGGGAAAAACGAAGGAATAACAACCTTGATGGATCTCCATGAGCTGCCAACCATGGCTCAACCATGGTAGCCCCAAATGCATCAACAATATGTCTTTGAACTTCGGCCTTTGTAAACTCTGCTCCAACCCCGCGAGCCCCACTCCCCATCGACTTACAACACTCGGCTAAATTTGCTTGCTTCCCTAACCAATGCAACACCTTAATTCCGTCGTCGAAGGCCGCCGGATACTTATTCTCCGGCGCCAACCTATAACCAACAGCCAAAACTATAACATCACACAATTTCGCTATCCTCCGACAAAAGATATCATTGGCAACCGATTCATTGCTCCCACTAACCCAACCCCCGCCGTGAAACTGCAACATTATCGGCAATTTTCGACATTTTCGAGATGATGGTGAATAACCTCGATAGGCATTATTGTCGGATCTTGAATTTAACCCGTCAAAACTGATCCTTCTCGAATTGCTTCTCGGGGTTCCCATATCAGGTGGAGCATAACTGTTCCTCCGGCGAGCAATGGAATTGGGGCTATCTAATTGGGACAATCTGAGCCTGGATTTAGGCTGGGATTGTTCGGGAGGGGAAAGGGACGTTTCGGGGAGAAAGATCCGAATAGAAAGGGCGGTAAACGGATCAATGTGGATGTCTTTAGTGGCGACACCGTCGGTGAAAGAAGGATTGGGAGACGAAACGGATTCTTCGGGTCGGGTCGTGACTCCGTAAGGATTGGAGGACTCGTCAACGGCGGCTTGAATCCAGCCTTGCAAACGCTGCTTCAAGAGGAACTTGAAGAACACGCTGTATAATTTTACAGTTACGCTTGGCATTTCCCTTAAATTTTCTAATTTTCAAAACAAAGATAATAAAATGAAACTTCTTTTTTTAATGTTTTTCGTCGAAAACAAAATCTGGGTATTGATATTTTCAACGTTTTTCTTGGTAGATTTGCAGGCCCGGAGATGAAATTTTTTCCCTTCCTCTTTTTCTTTCAAATTCTGGTCTTCTTCTTTCTAGGGTTGGTATGAATTCATGGTTTTGGGGGGCAAAGTCTGGGATGAGGATTGGGTGATTAGGGTTTATAAAATCTGGTAAAGTAATTTCAATGGCAAATCAAATTGGAAAGAAAGATAAGGAAAGGGAAAAGGAGGGACCTTTGGGTGTATAATTTGATAGGTTTACAATGACATGATGCAATCAGCAACCTTTCTTTTGGTTATTTTTGTGTAATGGGGTCTGTTGTACCTTTATGACATAATTGACCTTACACAAGTGAGAGGTACAACCATTGTAAATATTTTTTTGGGTTCACTAAAATATTCTTACTTTTTCATTTTGGACACTAAAATATTCCTACTTTCCTACTTTGGTTAACAAACTATTATTTTTGTCACTCGTTGTTAAAAAACTCACAAACAAGAACTTATGGAGTGGTTTCGGTGATAAAGGATGGTGTATTTCATTCACGTGACTCGGGTTCGAGCACCATGTGTGCAGGTATGTGTGCGTTATTAAAGGGTTAAGAAAATTGAACAAATATTATCTTGTAATCACATCAGCATATTAAAAAAAAACTCACAAACAAACAAATAGTTTGATGATCAAAATAGGAAAGATACAATAATTTGATGACTAAAATGGGAAATAAAAATAACATTAATGACTGAAATAAGAGAAAATGTAACATTAGTAATAATTTTATCAAAAATTAATAGTTTGGTGACTAAAACAGTTAAGTGAGAGTAGATCGGTGATCAAATATAATGCATGGAAATTTGATTAAGCAATTAATTTATGGATTAATATCTTATATACTGGCGGTGAAACTGAAAGTTTCTACAAGCACCTTAATTTTAGGGTATAATGAGTTAGTTTAAGGTTTAGAGTTTAGGGGTTTAGGTGTAGGGGTTTAGAATTTAGGGGTAGTTGTTTCAATTTAAGGTTTATGATTTAGGGTTTAGTTTTTAATTTTTAAGGTAATATGGTGAGAATTTAGGTTTTAACTTATAAATCTCAAATTATAACCCTAAACCTTAAATTGAAACAATTATCCTTAAATTCTAACCCCATACACCTAAACCCCTAAACTTTGTACCCTAAACTAACTTCTCATACCCTAAAACTAAGCGCTCGTAAAAACTTTCAATTTTCCACTAGAATATTTATCCTTAATTTATTATATTTAAAGTCCAATCATTGTGTTAAGGCAAGCACTAATTCCTTCCATCATTTTGGGCAAAATTAGAAAAATATAGCAAGAAAAAGGAAATTGGTGTGGTCTGAGAATTATTACAGAAAATGGAATGTTTTTTATAATATAAGGTAAAGTCAATTGTCGATGAAATAAAAGAAAATGAAATTAATGGATTAAAATAATAAAAATTAAAAATCATTTTTCAAATAAATCAGTGAGTTTAATTAACTCTTTAATCATATCATTGTTTGAATTATAAGTATGTTGTGAAATTTTGAAAGGTGATAATTTGTTGTAGTTTTTTGTCCGAAAAAACTCATTTTAACTTTTAATTTTGAATTTGTCGATAATATTAAATCTTTGACTTTAATAGTTTTTACTTTTTCAGATTTAAATTTCAATTTTTCTACATAAAAATGTATCATTATTTATAAGGATTTCCTTACGGGATAATTTTACGGTAAATGTCGTGTACTGCAATATATCACTATTTATATGTACCGCAATGTATCATTAACTGTTTTAATTAGTTTTAAAATTCTAAGGACCGGAAGTGTTATTATCTCATTTTAAAATAAAATCTTTAAAAAAATTTATATTATTTTTTCAGATTTTATTTTATTTTTTAATTCAAAAAATAATTAAACTTTTATTTCTATAATAATTTTACTTTCACTTTAATTTAAGAGTAAAGTTCACAAATGGTCACTAAACTTTGATCAATTATTCAATTTGGTAACTAAGCTTCCAATTGCTTCAATGTTACCATAACATTTAGTTTTATTTTAATTTGGCCACTGACCGTTAACAACGGTTAAAAGAGTGATGTGACTATTAAAATATTTTGTATAATAACATATTTAGTCCTCCACATTTACACATTCAAAGAGTTTAGTCCCAATTCAAAAGAAATAATAAATTTAGCCCTCATTATTTCAATTTTACCCTATTTTTAGTTAGAGATAGTTTAATATTTTATTTTGATCCCTCATCCATCCTTTAAAATTTCTTAAAGAATAGATCATAATCATCTCATGAAATTGTATTCAAAAGACATATACAATTTAGTCCTAAATTGTCACTTGACTAATAGTTTTTATCCGTAGAGGGACCATTTTAACCCAAAATGAAACGTTAAGGGTTAAATTGCTTCAAAAAAATGGGCCAAAATGACTATCTAGACAAACATTAGGGGCATTGTAACCCCCTAGACTCGTCTATGCGTAAATATAGATCCTAGGAAGTCACATTAGGGTCACCGGAGTGACCCACGTTAAAAATTTCAAAATAAACAAATTGCTAAACCATATAAAATCATAAATCAAGTTTTGAATTAAAATACAATTTCAGAAAATATTCAGACAATAAAACAAAACTATGATACAAGTTATTAATACAAGTTTCATACTCGAATATAAATCAAAATATGCCATACATGCCCCATAATTATACATATATCATACTCCGCAAGCAAGCCGAAAGAACTCTCATACCGACGTTGATAATTGCAACACGGTCGATATTTTAACATGTGAATGTAAAAACAACGTGAGCTTCGAAAAGCTCAGTAATACGAAACTACTAAAAGAAGCTTCATGCCACACATAAGTATCAGATGTACCGGAACAAAAGGGAGGAGCAAGCATTATCAAGTTTTAGATATAGAATACAATTCGTTTAGTTGTTGCGCTTGAAAGTAACATATTCATTTCTGATTAATTACACGATCACTAGACACGATGTCTAACTCAGGTAATCGGAAGGGACATAGATTACGAAAATCCAGCTAGAGAGTTTAGGGTGTTCCATCAGTTACAGATCAAGAATGATAGACAGAATATTTCAAACAACAATAGAGTTTGACTGAGGCTAGAGAGGGAACAAGGAAAACTAAGTATCAACATAACTACCCTCCAACCATACACCGACATGCAGTTCCCCAGAACTGCATCCATAAGGACTTACCCTAGGCCCAATGAGCATAGGAGCCAACCTAAGGGGCTGTCTTAGGTCCGTAAGGGATTACCCGTGCCGAAGCATCGGAACCTACCCAAGGGGAGACCTCGGGTCCATAAGAAATTACCAGCACTGAACCTGCAGAAACTTCATAACATAACCTAGAAATACCCCAATTAGAATAACTTAGTGAACACAGACTGAGCGGGATAATGATAGTAATCGTACATGTATTTTTAGAGTATCAGAAATCAAAAAGCATGTATTTTAGATCAGACACATATGTATATAATTTAGCCAGACAGAATTCATGATACGTATCAAAGAGAGGATTAGTTCAGATCGGAGAGAATATAATAGTGCAAGAAACATTCCACATGGTTCAATTCATTCCTCTAAGACACTTGATCATTATCAGAAGGAGAACAATTGACAAATTTGGACTTATTTCCAGACGAGGTCCCACAAAAGAGAAGTTCGGTAACAATGACTCAGACCAATGATTCGAACGTCAAAGCCTACGAGGGTATTTTGGCCATTCTAACCTTTGGAGGGTAATTTGGTAATTTGAACCAACAAGGTATAAACGATAATGTATAAAATTCGGGAATTCTAGTTGCTCATCAGGTTTTCGAGTCCCTTTAAACTAACTGAAACCCACTATCACAGTATTTAATATCTCACCGGATAGGTACACCTCAACCATTCATTTCTCAAAACTGACTACAGAGTATAACAAAGATAGTTCGCCTTCACCAATCGTCCATTGAACTTATTACCAAAAATCGAGCATATATTCGAGCGGTATTTTCCAAGTATTCAAACATGTGCATTGTACCTGAACTCATTCCAAAACATCGAATGTGCCTTAGGAGAACAAATCTCTCTCACTATTAACTATGTACTTTCTCCAAATAAATTATATGTGCATTCACATGATATTCTTCCACTATCATCATAGTATCTGAATCGGCCAACTGACACGGGTCGTACTTTACCACTTTTGGAGCCATTACATTTGTTTGGCTTTATTGATATTTCTAATTCCACGTCTTAGAAGTATTCTTCGACATTCTAGTATTCGAGGGTATTTCAGACATTACGATGCTCGAAAAAATGTTTCAATTATTCACAGTTTCTCGGTTCTTCATCTATTCTTTTGTTTCAGACCTCGAGGATATATCTCATATGTCGGTCGATTGGAAATTAATGCCCGAAGAAATATCAGTCTTTAGGGTCATTCTAACCCATTTTAGCCTTATCAGTATTTTCAATCCTTTTTAGTCATTTCAATCAATTCAATCTTTTTCGCCCTATTGCTCAATTCATACATACGAATATTTTTCTATAAATTTATCTTCGTCGAATTATTCAGAATTCTAGCAACTCAAGGACTTTACAATCTCGAGGGTTTAAGTCTTGTTACCATGACATTTCGGTAATCCGAGGTTTCCAAGAGTATCAGACGTCTTACTGGATCAAGTATAGCTTCCCGGTTTGTTGGGATGTGTGGGGCTCGATTCGATCAACCAATTATGCTCACCAAGTGGTGGAGAGGTGGATATTTGGGTGGAAGGGTTGTGGAAGCTAAAATGAAAATAGACACAATGATTTATAGTGGTTCGGCCTTCTAACAAGCACCTACATCCACTACCTTAGCTTCCCACTAAGGATTTCACAATCAATCCACTAATTGATTCGTCCCCTTTTCTAGGATTAGGAGGAAACCCTTACAACCGATCAAGCTTCTACCCAAGCCTTGATCAAAACCCTCTTTTACAAAGAGATAAATAAAGCAAACTTAAACCCTCTAATAGGTGTTTGTTTGCACAATGAAGCACTCACCCAAAACCTAAAACACTTGAGCAAATTTGACAATTTTGGCTCACTAGTGTTTATCTATACAAGAATTGACAAATTAAGCACTAAGACAATTTCTTGATCATTTGTTGATTGTAAATTGAAGCATTAGTCTTCTCTTGATGCTTGGAGGTCCCTTTTATACTCCCAATTGAGTTTATAACCGTTTAGGACCGTTGGGGTTGAAATAGAGTCGTTGGAGCCTTTAATTCCCTCCATAAATGCAGTTCTGCAGCTCCCCGTTTCGAAACGCTCGAAGCCATTTCGAAACGCTCTCAATATAGAAAGAGTCGTTGCAGTCTGTCAGGGCACCCGTTTCGGAACACCCCCTTGCCGTTTCGGAACGCTATAAGCCCGTATCGAAACGACCTGCATTTAAAAGTTAGTTGGGAAAGAGCCGTTGGGGTTTATGACCGTTGTGGTCAGTGCCACGTGGGCGTATCGAAACGGCCTAGCCTGTTTCGAAACGCTGGCCCCGTTTCGATACTCGTATCGAAACGTTTTGGCCACTGGAGGCACCTGTTTCGAAACGCCCTAGGGTGTTTCGAAACACTTGGTCAGATTTGTGAAAATTGGCCTTCGAAAACATGAAAAACCTTTATGAAAAATTCCTTAAATATTATTTCAAGTTGTTTGGACTTTGGAAATGTTTTAAATACTTTTTAAATCAGTCCAAAACATTTTTCAATTATTATATCAAAACATTAGTTCTACAATCTCCCCCTTTTTGATATAATAAAACCACTTGAAAAATTGTTTGGAATTCTCCCCCTTTAACTTTAAAAATGTGAATAAGAGATTAAAATTTTAATTCAAATAAAGCTCCCCCTTATTCATTTGAAAATTCAATTTTTCAAACCATTTCTCCCCCTTTTTGTTATATCAAAAAGATTTAAAACATTAAGTTCAAAAATAACAATGGAGGTAAAATTTGACAAAAATATGAATTTTGGTTTTAAAAATGGCTCCCCCTTACTCAAAGCATCATTGAAATGTTAGTCCAACATATATGATCATCTAGTTGAATTAAATAAAAATAAGACAAATAAAATTAAGACAACTAGAAATTTTACCCACACTTGAACCCAAGGGAGGATGTGAAGCCTTCCTTCTTCAAGTGTTCTTCCTTGTGTGGATGGAGCTCCCCCTCAATGTTTGACTTGTTGAACATCTCCATCACACCTACAATAGACAATCAAGTAACTTTTGGTATCCAAATTGCTTTGGATCCATAAACGTTAGTTGCACAAAATTTAGTCCCCTTAGGAATCCATTTTTCAATTTCATCCTTTTTAATTGAAGTATTAAGTCCTTTTGGGACCCAAACACTTCTAAAACATTTACCATTTATAAATCTAGGGGCACTAGATTGTCTAACATAAAAATTTGATTTTCCAAAATTATTTTTCTTTTCAAGCTCTTTGGAAATCAAATCTTTTTCTACTTGAACATTTTGAAGCAATTTTTGTAAATCAAGACATTTTAATTCAAATTCTTCAAGTTTTGCTTCAAGTTCAAGTTTGGTTTTAGAAAGCAAATCATTTTGAATTTTTAACTTTGAAATCAATTTATTGTTTTTCAAAATGTGGCTTTTAAAATCTAAAACCAAATCATCATAGGCATCTTGTAATTCATCAAAAGTGTAAGAACATGAAGTAGATGAATTAGAAGTTACCCTTGAATCTTCTTCGATGGCCATAAGGCAAAGGTTGGCTTTTTCATCATCGGTGGAGTCTTCATCACTCCAAGTAGCCAATTGTGCCTTCTTCTTATGGCTTGAAGTGCTTGCCCTCTCCTTTCTTTTAGGTTCTCGTTCAAGCTCTCTCAAGGCTTTCTTCATGAAAGGGGCACACTTCTTGAAGAGATGAACTATCTCTTCATCTTCCTCCTCCTCTTCACTTGAGTAGACATGATGGCAAGTGGAGGATTTGAGAGCCATGGCACTAGCATTGATGCCAAGCCCTTTGATTTTCTTCTCTCCCATAGCTCTTATTTCTTCCCTCTTCTTCTCATCCTCCTTGTTCTTCTTCATGATTTGATGAGTAAGGAGAGACCCCATGAGTTCATCAAGCTTCAAAGTCTTCAAATTTTTAGCTTCGATGATGGCGGTCCTCTTTGAGTCCCAAGACTCGGGAAGTGAGTAGATGAGCTTTCGAACAAGCTTTTCCTCCGGGATGACTTCTCCAAAACCTTTAAGACCGTTGGTGATGGTGGAGAACCTATCAAACATCTTCTCGATGTTCTCTTCCGGATCCATTTTGAAGTTCTCATACTCCAAGGTTAGGAGCCCAATCTTGGTCTCCTTGACTTCGTTTGTCCCCTCGTATGTGACTTCAAGCTTGTCCCATACCTCCTTGGCACTCTCACAAGAAGACATCTTCTCATATATGGATGGACCAAATGCACAAAACAATATGTGCAAGGCTTTGCAATTAAGCTCCATCTTCTTGGGATCGTCGGCACTCCACTCCGCTTTACTTCTTTTAGGCACGAACGGACCATCTTCAACTACATCCCATAGCTTGTAATCTCTTGATTTGATGAAGAATTTCATCTTTGTCTTCCAATGGGCGTAGTGGTCTCCGTCAAAGAAAGGCGGTTTGTCGATTGATTGCGCCATTTGAGCCGGTTGATGAACTAGTGATCGAGCTTGCCGGATCTTCTCAATAGGATGTTAATCCTCACCGATTGAGCCAAGCTCTGATACCAATTGTTGGGATGTGTGGGGCTCGATTCGATCAACCAATTATGCTCACCAAGTGGTGGAGAGGTGGATATTTGGGTGGAAGGGTTGTGGAAGCTAAAATGAAAATAGACACAATGATTTATAGTGGTTCGGCCTTCTAACAAGCACCTACATCCACTACCTTAGCTTCCCACTAAGGATTTCACAATCAATCCACTAATTGATTCGTCCCCTTTTCTAGGATTAGGAGGAAACCCTTACAACCGATCAAGCTTCTACCCAAGCCTTGATCAAAACCCTCTTTTACAAAGAGATAAATAAAGCAAACTTAAACCCTCTAATAGGTGTTTGTTTGCACAATGAAGCACTCACCCAAAACCTAAAACACTTGAGCAAATTTGACAATTTTGGCTCACTAGTGTTTGTCTATACAAGAATTGACAAATTAAGCACTAAGACAATTTCTTGATCATTTGTTGATTGACAATTGAAGCATTAGTCTTCTCTTGATGCTTGGAGGTCCCTTTTATACTCCCAATTGAGTTTATAGTCGTTTAGGACCGTTGGGGTTGAAATAGAGTCGTTGGAGCCTTTAATTCCCTCAATAAATGCAGTTCTGCAGCTCCCCGTTTCGAAACGCTCGAAGCCGTTTCGAAACGCTCTCAATATAGAAAGAGCCGTTGCAGTCTGTCAGGGCACCCGTTTCGGAACACCCCCTTGCCGTTTCGGAACGCGTATCGGAACGCTATAAGCCCGTATCGAAACGACCTGCATTTAAAAGTTAGTTGGGAAAGAGCCGTTGGGGTTTATGACCGTTGTGGTCAGTGCCACGTGGGCGTATCGAAACGGCCTAGCCTGTTTCGAAACACTGGCCCCGTTTCGATACTCGTATCGAAACGTTTTGGCCACTGGAGGCACCTATTTCGAAACGCCCTAGGGTGTTTCGAAACACTTGGTCAGATTTGTGAAAATTGGCCTTTGAAAACATGAAAAACCTTTATGAAAAATTCCTTAAATATTATTTCAAGTTGTTTGGACTTTGGAAATGTTTTAAATACTTTTTAAATCAGTCCAAAACATTTTTCAATTATTATATCAAAACATTAGTTCTACACGGTTGTTTTTATAGATAGGGGTATTTTCGTCATTCGTTAATCGAATTTTTGACATTTTTTTAATCAAAAGGATAATCAAACCTAAGGATTAATCGACTCATTAGTCGTACATTGAACTCGGAAGTCCTTTCGATTTATCAAACATCTTATTCGAATATTTGTCTTGGTCATTATTATTTTTATTTTATAATTGGTTGACATATGCGGAAATAATCATATGCTCAAACATGATCGTGCAAACATTAACTGAATACCAACATGTTACTAAAGCATACAGAAAGTAGTAATGTATTACCTTGAATCCTTGCTATATCAGTCGACCCTCGAACGACATTCAAACTCTCTTGAGACTGAATTTGACATCATTCAACATCTCGTATTCAAGAAACCGAGAATACCTTCAATCACACAATATCTCATCTCAGTCCTTATTCAAAGTACTCTTAACTAAATAAATAAATACATATAAAAGTTCAGGTTCAAGGTCAGATTCAGAAGCTTTCGGGTCAGAATTACGCGAAACGGGCTTCAAAATCGGACTCAAGACTTCGAGAAACATAAAATATGACTTTTCGAAAAATTTGACTTTTAGGGTCAAAGTCAAAGTCAACGTTGACGTCAGCAGTTAAAGTCAACACTGACATCATGCTAACGTCACTGGTCAACTGGTTTGACTCGGTAGAGTCGACTCGGGCAAGTTGACTCAATAAGATGACTCGGGCGAGTTGACTCATTGAGTCGAGTCGGCAAACGGATCAGGTCGAACTCGGGCAGATGGGTCGGATCGGACTCATGCGGGCCAGATCAAACACCAAACTAAGCTTGGTTTAGTTGGGCTCAGACCGAGTTTAATATAGACTGATTCACTTACCCAAGGGCAAACTAGTCGTGGGACGGTCGCTAGAGAACCTAGATGCACGATTTCAGCTGGAAAAAGATAGATCACTAAACCAATGTTTCAACCCACATGTTACAAACACAAAACAAGCCAAAAAATCGTCGGATCTTACCCCAGAAATTTGAAATTTGCTGGAACGCACGGTGCTCCGACGAAGGCTCACCCGATGGCAAAACGTCGAGTGCTCATAGGGGTTTTCCTCGCATCCATGCAAGGAGCACGCCTGGATGGTCGACGTGCTCCGCCGACGGCGGAGACGGTCAGAAACATAGGAAAAAATAGAGGGGTGCTTAGGGGTGTCTTGACGGGACTTCAACCTTTCCTCCACAGCGGATGGAAGTCGTTCACTGTGAGTGAGGAGCAGACTCGAGGCTCGGGGACGATGATGGACACAAGGACGACGACGGTGGATGACACTTGTGGGCGGTGCGGGTAGAAAGAAGCTGAGCACGGGGGGTTCGGTGAAGGAAAGATCTGGAAGCAGACGGGTTTGTGATTCGAAGGGTCAGAGAGTTTTGGGTAGGTGGGGAGTCAAATACAATATTAAATTTGATTTAATATCCTTTCAAACTTAACTTTATTATTGTTTTGTGCAAAATATGACAGAAAGGAACATTTGGCTCAACGGTTTGGTACCCAAGGGGGAAGGGATTTGTGAGGTTGTGGATTTAAACCCCCAATAGCCCCAACTCTATTTTTTTTTCATTTTTTCATTTTTTTACCCACAAAAATCAGAGTATTACAGGCATTTTTGGCTCTATACCTAAAAGAAATTTAGACGAGTCTTTATATCTACTTTTTTAAACTTAAAATCTAAATTTCTAACCCTAAAACTTTGAAATATGAACTCTAAAGTTTAATCATAAACCTTAAATTTTAAACTAAACCTTTGGTCTCTAAAATGTTTATTTGTGTTATCATCCAAGAAAAAATGCATATTGAAAAGAACAAAATACCTAAATTCATTTATTAAGTTGAGAAACTTATCGAGTTTAAGGTTAAATTTTTAGGACGGTTTGAAAGAAAAAAACCAGACAAATTCAAATTTCAAGCATAAAAATTGGTGTCTCCGACTTAAGTTTAATCGGCATACCTTGGATTTACCTCAAATTGTAACCAGGATCAAATCATTGAATTCACATTTTAGTGCTTAAAATTGGGAACCACCACAAATCAAATATTGTAACAAGTAGAACATAAAACGTTTCGGAAAACTTGGATAACAAGTAACTTGAAGATTAATGATACGATCAAAGTAGCACTATCCCTTTAAATCTTATCAGAACTTCACAGTTAATACTAAATGAGTGACCACCGGAGAATTTCTTCAGTCGCTGATAAATTGTGCATTCCTTTTAAACGATCATGACATTTTCAAGTCTATGATGCCTTACATTTGTTTCGAAAACAAGAAGTAAAAGTAAACATCTATGGTCTATGAAGAGGAAATAATTCCGAGACAAGGGTGCCCTAGTCGTGGGAAAACAAGTGAGAACCGCGTCATCGGTTTCGGGATCAACTTCGATATCAAGCTTGGTTAGCCTTCTAACATTGCCAACAGCCTCTAGTCTCTTCTTCAGTCCGTATGGCTCTATAATTCCGCTATCTAAAGCATCTTGTTTGCAACATAGATTAACACAACTCTGTTTATTCATCATGTATGGTTGAAACCGAGAAACCCTAAAACCGAATTTAAGTGTAATGTTTGGTCTGGTTTCAGTTCGGATTTTATGAATATGATTAAGTTTTTGTTTGGATAATAATAGTTCAAACATATTGGTTTGGTTCTATTTAGAACTGTAATTAGTTTAACTAAATAAAGTTCTATTTAGAATTGTAATTAGTTTAACTAAATAAAGTTCTATTTAGAACTGTAATTCAAGTGCAATGGAGTTGGAGCTTGCAGCCTTGCCTAATGCTCCAAACATTGGCCTTGAGTCTTGACAGCACCTGTGGCAACTCATAAGATCTAGATGCGATTATCGGTTACAGGTATTTAGCACATTGACCATGTTAAGAGACGTTACAGTCTGTTCAGGCTGTTAAATATTGTTGGGTCGTTTGTAACAACTTTTGTGAGTCAGCAGGGTAGTTACATAATTGAGCTATAAAATGTAAAACGTTGGGCTATTAATTGTATGGGTTTTGTTTAAACAATAAAGTTGATTTTAATAAAATTACAGAGATTCCTCTCGTTTTCCCCTTTCTCTCAAATCCTTAATTTCATCTTTCTTTCTCTGCATTCCTCTATAGATTCACATGGTATCATTCACTTTGGTTTGATTTCTTGGTCCTGTGCCGGTTGTTCTTCTTTCGATTTGTGATCATGCTAGAGGATTTATCGGATTTTGGGGCCGATCGTTCTGTTTCCTTCTCCAGCGATGACGGTGTCTCTGCTCACACTTTTGCCAACAAATAGATTAGTGTGCGTCTTGATGATGACAATTTCTTGTTGTGGCAACAACAAGTCAAATTGATGGTTCGTGGTCTCGGACTTGAGCATTTTCTTGATGAAGAAACTCTGATTCTGGCTAAGCTCGTTACTGGAAGTGATGGTAAGCGCACTGTTAATCTCGTTTATCTCAAGTTCATCAAGCAAGACAGCTCACTTGCTTCGTGGCTGTTATCAACCATCAGCCCTCGAATTCTCTCTCGTCTGGTCCGGTCGGAGACTTCTGCTGCCATTTGGAGTTCTGTTGTTCATCGATACTCCACGACTCACCTGATGCGTCTTCACTGTCGGCTGAGATCTATGAAGAAAGGTAATCTTTCTATGACCGAGTTTACTTCTCAAGTTCAAGATATATGTGATATACTTACTACTTGTGGCAATCCGATTTCGGAGCTTGAACAAGTGGCTTCAGTGCTCAATGGTCTTCTGGTGGAGTACGAACCGACTGTGGCTGTGATTTCAGCAGGTGAGAAGCCCTATATGTTTGATGCGGATGTCTCTCTTCTTATTGATGCTGAGACTCAGCTCAATGATCTGATTCGTCTTCCGATTAGGATTCACAACACTACTTTTCAGCCTTCTGAGGAATCCAGTGAAGAGTGTTCAGACTTGTCTCGACGTGCTCATTCTCATCGTGGTGGGGGACATCCTCCTGCTAATTTTTTTGGTAGACGGTTTAAGGGGCGTTCCCGTCCGCAATGCCAGCTCTGTGGCAAGATTGGTCACTTGGTTGACCGTTGCTGGTATCGGTTTGACCACAGCTTCAAAGGGGGTTCGGCTAAGGCACATGATGTTCAGGCTCATACTTGTTGTTGTCCTCATGATACTTACGAGGATACATACACTCCATTTGTCTCATCCGACTCTCATATTTCAGGCTCGTATACTCCTTTGGTTGAAAATCCTCAGGTCAACGTTCTTCATGTTGTACCTTCTGCCAAGTGGTTGATTCGGGAGCCACACATCATGTTACCAGTGATCAAGGTTGTGTTCAGACTGGCAAAGCTTACAATGGACAAGGCAAGGTCCATATAGATGATGGTTCTACTCTTGATATTACTCAAGTTGGTCACACCTCTTTACTTAATGAGTCTAGAAATCTAGTTCTTGATTAGTTACTGTATGTGCCTAAGATTACCAAGAATCTGTTGTCTGTTTCCAAATTTATTGCTGATAATTCTGTTTACTTTGAATTTCATGCTACTTGCTATTATGTGAAGGATGAGAAAATAGGTTCCATTTTGCTTGAGGGGTCCCAAGAACAAGGGTTGTATCAGTTTCATGCTCCGTTTGGTTCGTGTTCAGCATTGGTTTGCACAACTTCGAGGCAGGATTACTCTGATTTCTGGCTTTGGCACATGAGGTTGGGGCACCCTGCACCGGATGTTGTGAGTTTTGTTTTAAATAAGCAAGTGTCAGTAGATAGAAACTATGTTTGTAATGTATGCCAACTTGGTAAAATCCATGCTCTGCCATTTAGGGATTCTACTACTGTATACACTCAGCCTTTTTAATTGGTAGAAGTAGATGTTTGGGGTCCATCATCTGTTGCTTCTAATGGTTATCGCTATTACGTATCCTTTGTTGATCTGTTTAGTGGGAATACTTGGGTTTACCTACTGAAAAATAAATATGATGCTTTAGTGGCCTTTAGTTTGTTTTATAATCTTGTGCAAACTCAATTCTCTAATAAATTGCTTGCTGTTCAAACTGATGGTGGGGGAGAGTTTCGTTTTCTTGAGGGTGTCTTGCAACAATTAGGTGTTCAACATAGAGTGACATGTCCTAGAACCTCTCAACAAAATGACATTGTTTAAAGAAAACATAGACATATAGTAGAAACTGCTTTAACTTTGCTTGCACATGCCTCTTTACCCTTAAAATTCTGGTCTTTTGTTGTTCTTAGTGTCGTATATCTAATTAATAGAATTCCTTCAAAGATCCTTGATAATAAGTCTCCTTTTCAAGTTCTTTTCAACAAAACTCCTAATTATAAATTTCTTAAAGTGTTTGAGAGCTTGTGTTATCCTTCTCTAAGATCCTACAATCATCATAAGTTGGATTTTAGATCGAAATCTTGTCTCTTTTTAGGATACTCTCCTAGACACCATGGTTATCAATGTCTAGATACTTCCACTGGCCGTATGTATATTTCTAGGCATGTAGTATTTGATGAGAGGGTGTTTCCTGGTTTTCAAGATGCTTCATCTGATTCTTCTCACAATATGGATGTCTTTTGATCCCCTGAAATTTTTGTTGAAGAGAATATTTCAACCTCAAGGACTACTTCTGTATCTACTGATCCCATACTCCCTGCTTCCTCTTCACATCTTGGTGCAACTGATCATTTGGTTAATGAGCATTCTGTTGGTCCTCAAAATGATATTGGTGTCTCAGCAGAGATTGCTCCACCTGGTTCACATGCTACATCATCTGTTGCTTCAGCACATGAAGTGGTTGAGGCAGTTGAGGCTCCTTTTATGACTGAGGAGGATCCAGTTGTGGCTGCAGATGATGTGTCAGTTTCTGTTGAGCCTGTTGAAGATCAGTTCCATGATGATGGCATGTTAGAAGGGACTGGGTTAGCTGAGGGACATGGTCATTTTGTTTTTGAGGAAGATGTTGGACATGATCAGTAACAACATGTTGTTGTTTCACATACCCATCATATGGTTACCAGGAGCAAGATGGGAATTTTCAAGCCAAAAATTTACAACCTACAACTTGAAGAGGTACCAGGCAGTATACAAGAAGCTTTGCAGCATCCAGAATGGAAAGCTGTTGTAATGGCAGAATATGATGCCTTGTTGGCAAATGACACATGGGAACTTGTTCCATTACCTTCAAACAGGAGAGCCATAGGCTGCAAATGAATTTTCAAGGTTAAAAGGAAATCTGATGGGTCAGTGAACAGGTATAAGGCTCGACTGGTTGCGAAGGGGTATTCACAAATGGCTGGACATGATTTTACAGATATTTTTAACTCAATAATTAAGTCTTTTACTGTGAATGTCTTACTTTCAGTGGTTGTCACCAAGAGTTGGCTTGTTAGACAAGTTGATGCCAATAATACCTTTTTTAAAGGTGACCTTATTGAGGATGTCTTTATTCAGCAACCTGATAGTTTTCAATACAAGAATGCTAATGACATGCCTTTAGTTTGTAAGTTGAAAAAGGCATTATATGGATTTCGACAGGCCCTTAAAAATTGGTATACAAAGTTTAAAGATTTCTTGATGCACTTGGGGTTCAAGGCTTCTCGGGCTGATGTATCTTTGTTTGTGTACAAGGCTGAAACTGTTACTACTTATGTTGTTGTGTATGTAGACGACATCTTGCTCACGGGTTCATGTTCTAAGCATGTTGATAGTGTCATTCAACAACTTCATTCTCAATTTTCTTTGAAGGATCTGGGTGTGCTTTAATTTTTTCTTGGTATTGAAGTTTACTCTATTCATGGTGGTCTGTTTCTATCTCAAAAAAAGTATATAGTTGATTGTTCAGACTAATTCTCACGAACTCAATGATGTTGCTGCTCCTATAGCTTTGACTCCCAAGATGAGTAAAGATGATGGGGTGCTTCTTGATGATCCTCATGAGTATAGGAGTGTTGTGGATGCCTTGCAATATATTTGTCACACACGTCCTGATATTTTCTTTGCGGTGAATAAAGTAGCTCAATTTATTCAACATCCTACTGATGTTTATTGGTTGGTCGTAAAGCGTATTCTTAGATATTTGCGAGGTACACTGGATTTTGGCCTTTGGTTTTCTCATTCTTGTTCTCATGATCTTGGTCTGGTTTTTTTTTCTGATGCTGATTAGGGAAGTGATCCTGATGACAGACGCTCTGTATCAGGATATTGTATTTTTCTTGGAAATTATTTGTTGTCATGGAGTTCTCGCAAACAACGTTCAGTTTCACGATCAACTGCTGAGGTAGAGTTTCGTAGCCTTGATAATGCTGCTTCTGAGCTCATGTGGTTGAAGGCTCTTTTTCAGGATATGGGTGTTATGCCATCGAGTATACCAATACTCTGGAGTGACAATACGAGTGATGTTGCCATGACTGCTAATCCAGTCATGCACACGTAGACGAAACATGTAGAACTTGATTTGTTTTTCGTCCGAGAAAAGGTGTTGCCCCGTGAAGTGCATGTTAATTATGTACCTGCTTCCAACCAGATTGTTGACCTATTCACAAAGTCTATCCCCATTGGCAAATTTGAGGACTTTTGATACAGGTTGAATGTTCGAAGTTTTTCGGATCTGAAAAAGCATGGGAAATGTTAAGAGACGTTACAGTCTGTTCAGGCTGTTAAATATTGTTGGGCCGTTTGTAACAACTTATATGAATGAGAAGGGTAGTTACATAATTGGGCTATAAAATGTAAAACGTTGGGATGTTAATTGTATGAGTTTTGTTTAAACAATAAAATTGATTTTAATAAAATTACAGAGATTCTTCTCGTTTTCTCCTTTCTCTCAAATCCCTAATTTCATCGTTCTTTCTCTGCATTCTTCTATAGATTCACAGGCCACAAATACCATAAGAAAAAAATGAAGAATGGGAGCATATCTCCCTAAATTATAATTAAGGCTTTAAATTGATCCAAAATTTAAAATATTACAATTGAATCCTTAAAATATCAATATCATATCAAATAAGTCATGATCATTTGTCTAAATTCAAAATTGAAAAGTCTCAAAACTATTTAAACAAAAAATGGAGGTTAAGACTTAATTTTACCGAAATTGAATTGTCAAAGAGATAACATTTATTTAAACGAGAAAAATAGAAACAAAAGTTTATTTACCAAATTATGATTAGACTGAAAATAAGTGACAATACATAATTTATTTAATATTTAAATATACATAAACCTAAATGATGATTGGACTGAAAAATTGAAGATGTCAAATTAAAATTAGAGGCAAAAATGTAGGCTGAATTTCAGAATCTGCAGATGCTCCAAGGAATGTTGCTGTGGTGGTGTCGGAATTGACAGATACGTTTAAAAGGAAAGGCTGGTTTGTGCGTTTTATTTCTCGTGTATGCAACTTAGTAGCAGATAAATTGGCTACAGAAGGCATTGGGTAATTAAATAGCAGCTTTAGGAAGGCAGGTTCGGTAATAAAACTGAAAGGGTGTTTTCAGTTATTGTTTGTTTTTATTATGGCTTGTTGCGAAAAGGTCCTTTGTAATATGGTGCTTTATTATTATTAATAAAATTAAGTGCATTCTTTTCTCTAACGAAGCCCGTTTACTTTTAAAAAAAATAAAATTAGAGAATTTAGTTAAAAATATTCAAAAACAAATAATATTTAATATAAATTTTTAATAATATGAGAGTGACAAATTAAAATTTTGGTGAAAAATAAAACGTAAAATGTTAATGGTGAATTTTTCAAATCCCTCGTTATTCTCCGTCTATGCTTGAGTAGGGGGAGATAAAGCACATGTTTAGTGGCGGATCTATGTGTTAGGATGGGAGGGCACATAACTTCTTATAGTTTACATATTTTGTTTTAATTTTTTTATTCTTTAATTTTTTTAAAAAAATTCATGATTTATGCTCACCCTGATATTTTAAAATTTTTATAATTTATACTTACCCTAAAAAATATTTTAACTTGTGCACAAACTCAATAATTGATTTGACATCAATAATTAGTTTAAACTGGCTTTTTAACGAGAAACTACCCAAAAAAATGGTTTGACATCAATAATTTCACATTTAAATAACATGAACTAAGGGTTTGGAATTTATGTGGAATTAAAAATACAAGGACGTAAACCATAATTTTCCCTTGTAAAATCCAAAACTTAGAGAATCAACAAAACTCATTTGCAAGCAAAGCAACGTGCGTCATCTGCGTATAAAAACTGACAGCGACACTAATGGATTTCAACGTTCAACTCACTGAACTAAGAAAAATAATCAAATCTTATTAAATATATGCGAAATGCTTGCAATGTGGGCAAAATTATAAATTCTCTTTAAACTTCACTTGGTTTACAAATTAATAACAATATTCAAGACTTCACTGGATCTGTCTCTCAAAGTACATACAAGCATCGTGTTGAACAACAAGGCAACGGCACGGGAGAGTGCCTGGACCTCCCAACCAAAACCATCCGACCTCCGGTCTCAATGCTCCATCAAGGCAGTTTCTGTTTCGGAAAGTGGAGCTGCACAAAACGAACATGTCTCAATGCTAATACTGCATGCTTATAGTTCATAATAGTATTACTTTGCAATTAAAACAACCTACCGAGCAAATCCTCATAAGCATCGGCAAAGAGGGACGTTTCCATAAGCAAAGGAGGGGAGAAGACCTGATCCTGAGCTTCGTCCACGTCGAAAAACGATTGGCCATCGGAAGCTGCAGAACTTGAAGCACCAGCGGAGAGAAATCCATTCCCCTGATCATAGTCATTAAGGGAATCTAGATTGTTAAACATTTGTGGCAAGTCATCGTAGTTATCACTCACAACATGACCATTACTGGCATGGCTGTCGAGTACGGAGTTGCCTGTTTGAGTAGAAAATACTTTATTATTCCTTACAGAGCCCACTTTGTTTTCCGGTCCCCCAAGAGAGAAATTAGTTGATGAAACAGGTACAAAGAAGTGTTCAGAACTTTCATTAGATTGACTGTCAAGTAATGACTCGGAATTGGAGGATGGTGTTGACAGTGCAGCTTGCCTCACGGATCTTTTTAAGTTCTGAATATAAGAACCGTCAGTATCTGCAACATAAAAGGTGTTAAATTACCAACTTTCGTTCGATTGATAAAAGAAGATGCATTAAATCAATAACACGTAAGGAGACAAATGGGGCACGAAAAGAAGCAAACCTTGGGGTGGGTAATCTACGTGATTGTTTACTAGAGGCTGTTCCACTGAATTCTTCTCAGAAAAAGTTCCGATTTGGTTAGTCTCAGGAGCAAATGTATGTCGCTTTTGCATGTTTCCACCCTTCCCAGCTGAATTTGGGGTCAAGGGAGCTCGCTTTTGCATGGTTGCACCTTTTCCAGATGAATTCGGAGTTAAACTAAATAATTGTGGGAGCTTTAAAGCTGGAGGGCTAGCTGAAATCTTCTCAAGCTGAACAGCAGACATTTTTGAAGTAATGTCACCAACATCATCAGAGCTACTTTCCTGCATGATCCATAAAAATATCTTAAAAATGAATCATAAGTTCTACAAACACAAAAATTCGAAGTTTAAAATGTTTGTATGACATGAAACATTTATTGGACATAATTTACCAAGGTCCTTCCACTGCTCTGAGCTTGATTAGGTGAGGAAGCTTGACCGCGATGTTTGGCCATTGGAGGTAAGTTGGAGGAAATGCTATTTACTTTCTCTGTACACTCTGATATCGACTTCTCGATTGATGGAGCAACTTCCTTTAGTTGGTTAATAAGCACCTGCATTTAAATGGTGTTAGAAACTCGGAATATAAATTTGTACATGTCATCTAAAACTTGAGTCGACAAAGAAGTGCCAAAAAAACCCTTTAGATATAACTTAGAAACTATAACAGCAATTTACGGTTTAAAAGAGTCGTATGTCTAAGCGTATTTGTAAACCCACAAACATGCACATATAAAGCAAAGCAAAAAGAAGCAAACAATAATATATTCCCACTAGATCTTTACACATCCACAGAGAAGTTAGGTATTTACAAGTTTCTTTTAATAAATATAAGTGAAACAAAAAAACCCATCAATATCCCTACATGGAAAATTTTACTTTTATTTTGTTTTAGTATTTCACTAATTTTATTTAAACAACTGATTTGTTTATTGACTTGTGACACCAACTCAATATAAAAATTTAAGAAAAAAATAGATTCAGTCAATTCTCATTCTCCACATAACTTAAACTAAGACTTCAATTAACTAACAACATTTCCAGTCCTAGATCGTCAAGAAATAAATACTTAAAAGTGCAAAGGCTATTGCTTGACCTGAAAGCTAGCCAGGTGTTGCTGATGCTCAGCGAGAGTTGCAGCTAATGACTCAGCATGACCACTTGTGCCACCATCATGTGCGCTTCGCAGAATATCAGGACCCTCTCCGTCATTAGCTTTAGCCTGCAAAGCAATAGCAACACTATTACTGCATACAAGCACCTTACTTCAACACTGATAATTAGCAACATAAAATCCATAATTCCATAAAAATGTGAATCATATTTTGAATTTCTAAATTATTTTTAAATGCTTCAGAAGGTGCAAACTGAAAATTTCACGATTCTGGTATACCATAAAAGATTTCTAGTTCACATCTCCGAAAGATGAAAATTTTTAAGTGAAGGGTTTTGTTTCATAGAAGCCAAAAAACACCAGGCATAAATTTTGTTATCACAACTTCAAACTTACTGTTGAAAATTATGCCCCGGGTAAATAAAATTGACAATACCACAAATTTAAATGATATCAGATTAATAATTATGTGCCATATAGACATTATCGCATTCACAAATTCTGTATAATTCTGATGGCCAAGTATTAAAACAAACTAAGTTGGCTTACTTAAACAAAAACAAAATAAAACAGCATACCAGCTGAAGTGACTGTTTATGAATGCGTTGTAATGCATGTGTCCAACGTCTAATTACTTCTGCTACATCAACAGTCTGGTGGATTCTCCCACTTCTATCATCTACCCGAGAAAGTGTCTCTTCATTGAACTGTGTGTGATATCCATCATTTTGTTCTTTGCCATCCAAATCACCAGACTGACCGGATAAGACTTCGGTAGGAGGAACTTGTGAACTCCGATCCATAGCTGAAAGCAAAGATGACCCAGAGATGCGATATCTGAAAAATGATGCATATGAGAAGGGGAGAAAATTTTGCCACATGCACCATGCAAAAGACAAGCAGGGGCAAATTACCTATGCTCCCGATGGGCTATCAAATCCTCAATAGGGCCTGAAGCAAGAACTTCATGCTCGTCTGGACATATGGGTTGAAATCAAGGTTATGAAAGTCATACAAGTTAATGAAGATACAGATGAATGTGGTTTATGCATGGGCATTTACTTTTACGAGATAATATAGACTCCCATAAGCGAGTAGCCTTTGAAACCAAATGAGAATTCTGACTTGAAGTAGAAACAAGATCATCCCATAGCTCTCCTTCCAACTTCACTTTGTTCCTTAAGTCATGTAGTTTTTCCAGCTCTTGCTGCAAATAAGCCTAAGATACAGGTTTTCCAAGGAAAGGCATTAGTTAAAGATATTAAATCAAATCCATCCCTTAACAAAAGGAAATGGGCGGGGAGGTTATATTGATAATTTGACATAAAAACTCAAAGAATTCAAATAAGTAATTAACTATCTATTTACCTCCTCAGCGCAAAGACCACGAAACTCTGCAGTCATTTCATGAGCCAAATTTGACCACATTGCCTGTCTCTGCACTGATGTTTCTGCATTTTTCAAAAACCTCCTCCGTTCAAGAGCTATTCTAGCCTGTTTAAAAAACAAGCATGTTACTTCACAGCTATGGAAGGTCTAATAAAAAAGCCATTTTGAAACTAAATGCTGAAACTATAACATAGAAGCTCCAAAAAAAAGAAAGAAACATCTGCGGAACCGGAATTGTAACTTATTACAGAGAGCCTAGAGATGCATTACCTTTGTTACGGGAAGTAGTGAAGCAGCATGTGAAAATGCAACATCAGTCAATGGTGCAGGCAATGGGTTAGAAGCAACATCTGCAGCAAAATTCCTTCTATGAACCTCTCGCAATGCATGCAATGAAAGTTGCCATAGAAGTTCAACAAATCTACAAAACCAAAAACATAAGAAAGCCCAATGTGAAGAAAGATTAACAAAATTCATTTATGGAGTCGTAAATAAAACAATTCAAGCTTTATGAATCTTGCAATGCTATTCAGCGCCAATAGTAAAATATCCACTATAATGAGCCAAATGCAACTAGAACTAATAGAAGCAACCCAATCAATACACTTTCCCATTTTGCTTGACTTTCTTAAATTTTCTTGGGCAACCAAACAGAAATTAACTGCTAACCTCGGTCCACAGCAAGTAGCCAGCGAAGAAACCCTCGAATTACTCCTCGGTAGAGCTCCTTGTGCTTCCAGCTCGGTAATTATCCCTTGCACAACCTAAATTAACAACAAATCAATAAAATTTAAACAAAACAACAAAACTCAAAATTCAAAAACGAAAACGAATAAATCGAGAAATCAACCTTTCGAAAATCACGAGATTGTGCTGAATCAAAAATCGGCCAAACTCGATCGAAATCCTGAAAGATCCGACAGAAAAAAACTCAACTCAACACCAATACGGACCAGATCAAAACTAAACCGAACCGGTGAAAAAAAGGGGAAAAGATCGTTACCCTGGCGGATTGAGCGGGGCCACGAAGAGAAGAGAGGATAAAGTAAAGAAGTTGTTCGCCTAATTTAGGGTTGGAATGACGGAAAAGTCCGACCCGAGGGGTTCCGTTGGAGGCTCCGAGACCGATAATCGATGGATCCAAACCTAAAAGCAAGCAATTCGTATACATTGCGCTTTCAAGCTCTACCTCTCTCTCCTTTTCTCTATCCATTGTCATCTCCCTCTCTCTTTCCCCTCTCTCTTTCTCTTTCTCGGAAAATTTGTTTGTTTGGGAAAAAAGGATCAGAACATTGAAATTTAGAAATGGTGGGTATTTCAATTGGGGGTTGATTTTAAATTTTAGAAAGTTTGGGACTTTGTTTGAAAATTCGGTAATGGGATGGGACCGTGGGTGGGATAAAGTGAGTCACGTTTAGCCGTTTGAAATTGATGGAGACCAGAGACATAAAGTGAAGGGGTTGATGCTAACGTGCGCCGCTTAATAAAAAATGGGTTCGGGAGTGACGTGTCCCTTCGGAAAGGAATGTAAGTAAGGCTAACGTGCGCTTGGTAAAAACCGTTGCCGAATGCCGGCCTGCTTCGAAAATCGTTTAGGTGGCGGCATCCGGTTTTTTTTTGTACGGATGCTTATTTTGGGTTTTACCTTATGATTCGTTGCATCATTTCATTTCTAAAAAAAAATTATCCCAAATTATATTATTAAAATCAAAATTTGAATTTTATCAATAATAAAAGTATTCCCTCACACAATTTTATAAATTATATGATCGATGTAAGTTATTTTCAATTTAATTAGTTTCGTTACTATTACAACATTCTAAATGTTATAGGTTTAAATGTTTTCGATGATGTAAAATTTGTTAATACACGCATGCGATTAATATTTGATAGGGTATTTTATAAAAATTGAAATATATGTTTATCTTTTAATTTTATCAATTAATATATTATTGTGGATACAAGAAAATCATAAAATTAAACATATTTAAATGCTTAATATATTTTAATTATGGATACAAAAGGAGTTTAGATAATACATATAGTATAAAAACTATATTATATACATAGTACAAATAATGTTGTAAGACATTAAATAATATGTTTTTTTTACCAAAATGTGTTTGTTTTATTATGATTGAAAAAGGAAAATTGCTTGAAATGATAAAAAGTGTTAAGGATTTAAAAAAAAAACTTTTAAATTTAACAATAAATGATTATAGATGTACGGGCGTTCATTGTTCTGTTATAATCATCTGGTTAATCGGTCGGACACTAAAGTGTCCCGTCGGTCAACAATTAATTTTTTTAAAAGTTTTCTTATTAGTTAATTCAAAAGAAAATCGATTAATTAACTGAAATTTTAATATAAGATTAATTTATTTTTTATTTTAAGATCAAATTCAATCAATAATTTATAATATTTAAAAGGTTTATCATAGTAGTTTTAATTTATTAAATTTTGCCCCTATAAGTTTTTACATCAATTTGTTTCCTGAACTAGTCCAATTGCATTACAATTGCTCATTGACTAACGGAAGTTAATATTAACCGCTCTAGTGATGATGTGATGATCAATGGTGCTGACGTGGTGGTAAACTATGCTGATATGGCAGTCCATGTGTGAAGATGACGTAGAAGAGGGCCAAAGTTGATTTTATGGTTAAGTGCGATGGCAAAATTAATTTTCTGGTGGTTGAGTAAATATGAAATTACAAATAAAAAAATATTCAAATAACAAAAATTATAAAATTAATAAAATATTTAAAAAATAATATCAAAATATTACTATAAATTATAAATTATAAAAGAATAAATTATTAAAAATTAAAATTTAAAAATATTTATAAAACCTTGAAAACTTTCGTCAAAATTAGACTATTTTTTCCTTCCAATCACCCTATAAGAAAACAATGCAGTAGCGGTTAGTATTCCAGTATTAGGTAATTCATACTGGGTCATACATTATATACTTCCCATTCAAACTTTGTTGCATCTCACTTAATTAAATATTGGATTAATATCCTATACACTGGCGGTGGAAACTTAAAGTTTCCACAAGCGCCTTAGTTTTAGGGTTTAGAGTGTTAGTTTAGGGTATAGGGTTTAAGGGTTTAGGTGTAGGGGTTTAGAATTTAGAGATAGTTGTTTCAATTTAAGGTTTAGGGTTATAATTTAGGGTTTATAGGTTAGGGTTTAGTTTTTAGGGTAATATGGTGAGGATTTAGGTTTTAACCTATAAACCCTAAATTATAACCCTAAACCTTAAATTGAAACAACTATCCCTAAATTCCAACCCTCCACGCCTAAACCCCTAAACCCTAAACTAACTACCTATACCCTAGAATTAAGGCGCTTGTGGAAACTTTCAGTTTCCACCGCCTGTGTATAGAAAATTTATCCTTAAATATTTAGTGTTATAACATTGAAATTACATCTTTTAAAGTTTCTCGTCTTTCATTTCAATCAGCGTAACTACCGCCTTTAACTAATGTGGTGAATATATATATATATATATAAAACACTGATACACAGCTATTTACGTGATTTAAATCTATAGACTATAATCATATATGTGCTCACGTGGTGTTATATGAATTTTGTTTTGAAAAAAAAAATCTTTATTTACATTTTTTAAAGGAAGATTCTTTTGATTGTGTTTTATTATTTTTTAATTGTGTTTTATTTTTAGTAATATTTCAATATTATTTTAAAATGTTTTATTAATTTTTATATTTTTTATGTTATTTGAATATTTTAAAGTTTTAAAGTTTTCTTAAATTTGTATTTAAAAAAAATAATTTTACCATCGTACTCAAATCAAAAATCAAATTTGCACCCATACACAATAAAAATAATAATTTTGTCACGCTATTTTCACTAGTGAACTCTCACGTCAACACCGTTGACCGACATGTCATCACCGTGTCAATATTAACTTCCATCGGTTAAGGAGCAATTGTGATATAACTTGTTCATGAGCCAAATTGATAAAAAAAAAACTTATAGGGGCAATATTAATAAATTGCCACTACAACGTGAGCAAGAGTAGCCCTTAACTCGACGCTTATATTTTAATTACAATGTTGAATCCAACTCAAAAGGGAAAAATAAAGAATAAAAAAAATATCTAACAAAATAAACTCGGTTTTCAATTTATTACTACTTTAATTAATATTATTAAAAAATTAATTTTAAATATTTCGGTTTAGTTATTAATTGAAACGATGATTGAAACACCATATGTGTGAATGATGCTCATTGCCATTTTCATAATCAATGCTTTGATAAGCAATAACTTTCTTTTGCTTAGCTTGAGTGCCAAAGAAATAAATTGTTTGAAAGGCAAAGAGCATGAGTATAACGAGGGACATGTAATACATAAGAATGTTAATTGTGTAAACATAAAATATTATCAGAATTATTACAAACTAATTATATAATCTGTCACATATTATATCCGATATTTAAATTCCAGTCCGAGTAACACATCAAAGGAAAGTCGTAATTTCACATCCTAAGTTAGCATAGATCTAGTAAAGGCTTACTTTTTAAATAAGTGCTCAAACTATACTTTTTTTATATAGATGCTTAAACTTTATTTTGAGCCGATTAAGTGCCTAACGTTTTTTTTAAAATCAAGTTGAAGTCGGATTGAATTTTGGTTTAGTATAAAATATTCAACTCGACCCAATTTAGGATAATAGATCTATATTAAAATAAATCAAATTTTTTAAAATGTTGTGAAATTTTCAAATAATCTCAAAATAGTCCTCAAGTTCTTAAACCTCAAATCCTTAAACCCTTCAAATCCGATCACTCCCACCGATGTTGGTCGCGTTTTCGGCGACGGAATAAAATGTTCTCCCCTCGCCGAACGACTCATGCACCGTTTATCGTCCGTTATGCCGTCGTTCGTCACGAATCATTCAAATAAACCATTCGACGATTTTGGCGTTTCGCACAGCGTCAGTTGATTTTCAATGACGAGGTGGTGGGATAAATGATCGTGATGGTCCGACGACAAATGTGATGGGCGTCGGCGTGGAAATCGACGACGAAATCAAGTCAAATCGGGGTTTGAGTTTTGAGGTGTTAGGGTTTTCATATTTTGGGACTATTTTGTGAAATTTGGGGTTATTTTATTTTATAATATAATTTAAGAAATTTAAGAAGATTCCATGTGCCAGATAATGGAAGCTAATGGTAAAAATTAATGGGACAATAACGACGGAGTACATATTTGAGTAATGTTGAAAACATTAAATACATATTTGATCCAAAACAAAATTTAACCACGTAATTAAAAAACTGTAACACCCGGGTTAGGGGGCCGGGAGAAAATAATATTTAAATAATATTTTTTTTAGTCTCGGTTTTATAATTAAATAATAATATTATATATACTATATGGACCTTGTGATTTCAAAACAAGAGTTATATGTTGGACTCAAATTAAATTAGAAATCAATTCCATGAATTTTAAATGTTGATGAGATATGCCATCTCATTAATGGCACTATTGTAAATTTAAGCCCTTGAAAATTAAAAACCCTTTTTCAATTTAAAACACAAAAATTCCCTTCTTCTTCCCTCTTCATTCATCTTTTCTCAAAACAAAAAGGGGAGAGCTTCTCCATGCTACTATTTCATTTTTTCCTCCTTCGTTTCAACTCGGTTTTGAAAGGTAATCACGTTTTCGACTTGTCCTCATCTTCCTCTCTTTAAAAGTACAACTAGATTTCATTTTGGTTTAAGTTTTAGAATTTGGGTTTTTGGAAGATTTGAATAAAAATGATATCTTTATTGTTTTTAACTTAAGATTTTGATTTGATATTGTTAGATATGGTGTTTATGAACCAAATGGTCCAACATATATAATTTTTAAAGTGTTTATAAGAATTCCCGAATTTGGGTTTTGGTGGGGTTTTAGGAGGGTTTTTAGTTGAGTTTTGGGTATGGTTTGTGTTGGAATTTGAGGGTTGATGTTAGGGTAATAGTTAGGGGCTGTTTTGGAAGCATTCGAATGTGTTAAATGTGTTGAAATCACAAGTTTTGGGCTAGGTATAAGGGCTGCTCGGGTTTGGTGATTTTGGGGTTGTTCATGGCTTGAATTCATGTGTTTATTGCTTGATTAGTGTTCCGGGTTGTTACATTGTTGTGTGGACTGATTTGAGGCTATTTTGGTTGTGATGAAATGATTAGAAGCAAGAAATTGTATTGGTAAAGCTTCGGGAGTGAATCCGGAAACTTGAAGACCTTGGTTGCTTGGTAGTTGAGCTTGGAGGCGAAGGTGAGTGGTTAAATGTTTTAAATGGTTTTGAGCAATTGGTTCGAACATATGGACTAGGTTGGGATTGGTAGACCCACCTAGAGTTAGGATTATGGTGGTAGCCTAATCCTAAGCTTTAGTTAGAGACCTTGGATGGGCTCTTTACTTGATGTTATGCCTCATAATGATTTGTGTTATGATGATTATGTATAATGTGATATACATGTATGTTGAGGCATGGCTTAATGCATTGTTGTATGCATGTTGATGATAAACATGATGGAGATACATATGTATGAAATATGATGTGATAATTGTTATGATGATATACATGTAGTGTTGGCTTGTGAAATGATATTATGAGGTGGTTGCATGATTTCGAGGATCATGGTGAGTATGTGCTAAGCACGGAAGTTATTTTGAATTGATGTTGTGAAAGGTTGTGGATTTTGGTTTAATATTGACACTAGTATGCTTGGGTACTGTTGAGTGTGTAAAAGTTCTATTATTTACACCCTTTTTAACCCATATTTCTGCTGCATTCAAGCATCATTGCATTGCATTTAGGTTAGTTTTCAATAAAACATCACAATTATATAAAAGGCATAGATTCTACTAAAAGATGGCGTATTTTGCAGGTATCTGTCATGGTTGACGATGAAGGCAGGCGCAGGGCAGATAAGCAGGAAAGCTGAACTGGACAAGCAGCCGAAGAAGACGAACCTGTCATGGACCTGTCGTGACAGCGAGGTGACAGCAGACTTATGAAGTGGAAAAGTAAAGTGGACCTCGGTAGATAGAGAAAAATCTGCTCGTCTGTCGTGTGAAAGCCAAATATTTTTCCAAGCCCCGGATCAAAAGATATGTCAAGCCAAAGCTCAAGGAAAGGAATTCCCACAAAATAAGGATGCGGCTGGAAAGTAGGAGACTTTAGAGATTTAGTCTTTATTAGAATCTTACTTTTAATTAAAGTTGTAATCCTTGTTACCTTAGATAACTTGAGCCCAAAGCTTATATAAGGGCATAGATTTAACCTAGGGCATAACGGATTACCCCACAACCGAAATCAAACCCCTGCCGTCCACCCGTCACCGACATGTTCTAAATTCCCCCTAGGGCTACGGGTTGTTTTGTAAAGTAGTTGCAAGGATTGTTTTGTTTTAGGATTTTCCAAGTTCAATAAAATAAACTTCAAGTTCTCTTATTTTGGTTTTAATATCTTGCAAGAGCATCGGGAGAGCATTGTGAGGTTATTTATTTACTTAGCATCGGGAGAGTTAAGTATACGAAAGAAATAAGAGCGCGTTCTCTAGTTTATAGTTGAACCATCTCGTGCCTAGGGATAGGGCGAGGTTAAGTGGCTAAGGAAGAATTCATACACATCGGTGTTCATCCTTCGATTCACGCCGGGAGGTATCATCAAAGACGTGATCGCCGACAGACTTGGACCTAGGGATAGGACAAGGCAGATCTGGGATTCTTGCCAAGCTTGAAGTACGGAGTTAGTGTTCGCTGCCGCGACAGCTAACAAACAGCCGCCGCGACAGGTGCTGTCGGCGACGGGCGCGACGACAGAACTGGAGATCCTAAGCAATCCAATACCTGCACTACTGAGCAATTCAATACCAGCCCATTCTCTCTACCTTGATATCTCAATCTTTTATTTACGTTTTTACTTTATTATTCGTGACAATTCTATTAAATATTTCTCTTTACTCCGTGCAGTGAATTTAGGTGAAGTCATTAGCCCAATCCCTGTGGAGACAATATCCGATACTTCGTATCACTTACTACTTGCGTCGTGTACACTTGCACTACAATTGCGATAGACTATTTTACACGCAACAAGTTTTTGGCGCCGTTGTCGGGGATTGGCAACATAACTACACCTTTCTTTCCTTGCACTTTTTGTTTTCGTTTTTGTTTTTATTTAAATTTTCTTTTTTGTTTTAAACTCTTGCTTTTCACGAGGTTTTCTTGTTTATGCGCAGATCTAAAAGAGGCGAAGATCCTGAGTATAAATTAGATCCGGAAATCGAACGTTCCTTCAATCTCAAGAAACAGATTCGCCACCTTTTAGACCGGAACGAGTACCTTGAGGAACAGCTAGAGCAGATGGCCCGTAATCAGCCTGCTGGTGGAGATATCCCGCCTGTCGGTGACCCGCCCGCGGCAGATGGACGGCGGTCATGTCGTGACTACATGCTAAATGATCATGTAGAGCTGGAGACCACGCTGCCGGATATTGATGTTGACAACTTCGAACTCAAACCTGTCATGTTTAGTATGATCAACAACGCTGGGCAGTTCAGTGGTTCTGCGACAGAAGATGCCAGGGAGCATCTCAAAACGTTCCAGGAGATCTGTGGTTCGTTTAGACTGCCAGGAGTTAGTCCGGAGATACTGAGGCTTCGGTTATTCCCCCATTCATTGAGGGACAGAGCTAAAACTTGGTGGAATAAACTTACGCCGGGTTCTATTATGACTTGGGCGGATTTAACTCGTGAATTTTTGTCTCGTTTTAATCCTTCACATTTAGCTGAGCGATTACGTAATGAAATTGCTACTTTTCAACAGGAAGATGACGAGCCGATGCACGAGGCCTGGGACAGATTTACAACTCTTCTTCGAAACTGCCCAATGCATGGATTCCCCGTCTGGAATCAGGTAACTAAGTTCTATAATGCTGCTAACTTACAAACTCGCATTCGGATTGATTCTGCAGCAAATAGACTATTATTGGATAAAGATCCAGACGAGGCATTGCAAGTTTTGAAAAATTTAGCTAAGAACGAGGAGCAGTTTCCGACCGCTAGAAGAGGAGGTAAACGGGTACTTGCTGTCAAGGACTATGAGGCCGGCAGCACTATGAAATCGCAGGTAGCATTCCTTACTAAAGCAATGAAAAAGTTACTGAATGATGATGAATTACAAGGATTTGCTGTCGAGGAAGTTTGTGCTACTTGTGAGGGAAATCATAGTAAGGATGAGTGCCCAATAAATATAGAAGAGGGAAAATATGTTGGAAATTACAAGCCAACTATAATTCCAACAACTACAACCCTAATTGGAGGAAGGATCCCAAATTTTCCTGGAGTAACCCTAACAACGCCCTGAATCCGCAAGCACATAATCAGAATCAGAGAGGTCCTAGATTGTTGACGCGACAGCATCTGCCGCAGAACCTGCCGCAGCACCTGCCGCCGCAGCAGCAACAGCAGCCACCACCTGCCACGAGTAGTATATTGGAGCAGACTCTGGCCACCTTTATGTCTCAGACTGGTACGTATATGGAGAATATTAATCAGTTTGTCAAGAAGACGGAAACCTTTATGGATAAAACCGAGATGAGAATGACAAATCATGAGGCTACCTTGAAATCTCTAGAGACACAAATGGGTCAGGTGTCGCAACATATTAAGCCGAGGCAGAACGGAGGATTCCCTAGCAATACTGAAAATGCTAGACCGCCCCCACATGAGCAATGTAAGGCGATTACTACTAGGAGTGGGAAGAAGCTATCAGGGCCAGAAAAAGCTGAAACAGAAAAGGATCCAGCCTTAGATAAACCTGCCGAGGAAGCTGCCCCGACAGGTGATAAACAGACTGCTGCCGATGAGCCTGTCACGACAGCAGAAGCGACAGAGGAGAAGAAAGATGAATACCGTCCTCAGATTCGCATGCAGTGGGAAGGACGTATTGCTGATTACCGTCCCCCACCACCCTTCCCTCAACGGATACAGCAAGCTAAGCATGAATCTCAACTTAAAAAGATTTATGATATTTTTAAACAGGTTCATATTAATATTCCGTTGTTAGATGCTGTTAGGGAGATGCCCGGTTATGCTAAATTTCTCAAGGATGTTATGTCAAAAAAATCTAAACTTGGGGAATTTGAAACGGTAATGTTGAGTTGTGTGGAGCTCGATTTGATCAACCAATTTTGCTCACCAAGTGGTGGAGAGGTGGATATTTGGGTGGAAGGGTTAAGGAAGCTAAAATGAAGATTGACACAATGATTTATAGTGGTTCAACCTTCTAACCAAGGTCTACATCCACTACCTTAGCTTCCCACTAAGGATTCTCAACCAATTCCACTAATTGATTCGTCCCCTTTTCTAGGATTAGGAGGAAACCCTTACAACCGATCAAGCTTCTACCCAAGCCTTGACCAAACCCTCTTTTACAAAGAGATAATGAAAGCAAACTTAAACCCTCTAATAGGTGTTTGTTTGCACAATGAAGCACTCACCCAAAACCTAAAACACTTGAGCAAATTTGACAATTTTGGCTCACTAGTGTTTGTCTATACAAGAAATGACAAATTAAGCACTAAGACAATTTCTTGATCATTTGATGTTTGACAATATGAGCATTAGCCTTCTCTTGATGCTTGGAGGTCCCTTTTATACTCCCAATTGAGTTTCTAGCCGTTTATGGCCGTTGGGGATGTTTTGGAGCCGTTGGAAGCCATTAAAGTCGAGCTTTAAATGCTCACCTGCACAATAGTTTCGAAACCTTTTAAGAGGTTTCGAAACCTTAAGAGGGGTTTAGAAAAACTAGCCGTTTTATAGCCGTTTGTAGCCGTTACAGGGCCAAAGTTTCGAAACCTTTGAGCCAAAGTTTCGAAACCTTGTAAAGGTTTCGAAACCTTTGCTTAGGTTTCCAAAGGCAGGGGCTACTGCCCAGATAAGTTTCGATACCTTGTTTAAGGTTTCGAAACTTTCTTCTAAAAACATGTATTTTGGGCATTTTCTTGACTTTAAAATGTATATTCAATATAGGTGCAAAGTCAAAACATTTTAAACATATTTTTCAAGTTGTTTTTGACTAAAAACATATTTTAAATTCTTTTCAATTTAGTCCAAAACATTTTTCAAATATTATATCAAAACATTAGTTCTACAATCTCCCCCTTTTTGATATAATAAAACTAACTTGAAAAATTGTTTGGGATTCTCCCCCTTTAACTTTAAAAATGTGAATAAGAGATTAAATATATGAAATCAAATAAAGCTCCCCCTTATTCATTTGAAAATTCAATTTTTCAAACCAATTTCTCCCCCTTTTTGTTATATCAAAAAGAATTTAAAATGACATTTAAGTTCAAGATAACATAGGAGGCAAAAAAAATTTTGACACACTTAAAATTTTGGTTTTAAAAATTGGCTCCCCCTTACTCAAAGCATCATTGAAATTGTTAGTCCATCATATATGATCATCTAGTTGATTTAAAAAAAATAAACAAAAGAAATAAAAAACAACTAGAATTTTACCAACACTTGAACTCAAGGTAGGATGTGAAGCCTTCCTTCTTCAAGTGTTCTTCCTTGTGTGCATGGAGCTCCCCCTTAATGTTTGACTTGTTGAACATCTCCATCACACCTAGCAAAAGACAATCAAGTAATTTTTGGTATCCAAATTGCTTTGGATCCATAAACGTTAGTAGCACAAAATTTAGTCCCCTTAGGAATCCATTTTTCAATTTCATCCTTTCTAGTTGAAGTGGTTAGTCCTTTTGGGACCCAAACACTTCTAAAATATTTTCCATTCACAAATCTAGGGGCACTAGATTGTCTTACATAAAAATTTGATTTTTGAAAATTATTTTTCTTTTCAAGTTCATTTGAAATCAAATCCTTTTCTTTTTGAACTTTTAGAAGCAAATTTTGTAAATCAAAGCATTTTTGTTCAAAATCTTTTAATCTTGCTTCAAGTTCAAGATTTGTTTTGGAAAGCAAATCATTTTCAATTTTTATTTTTGAAATTAACTTTTTGTTTTTAGAAAATGATGTCTTGAATTCCAAAAGCAAATCATCATAGGCATCTTGTAACTCATCAAATGTATAAGAATTTGAAATAGATGAGTTAGAAGTTACCTCCCCCTCATTGAGGGCCATCAAGCATAGGTGGGCTACTTCATCATCGGTGGAGTCTTCATCACTCCATGTGGCCACATATGCTTGTTTAGAAGATGATCCCTTCTTTTTGGATTTGTGGGAGTCCTTCATCTTCTTCATCGATTCATGCTTTGATTTTTTCATTTTGCTCTTCATGAACCGGGTGAATTTGTTGAAGAGATAGGCCATCTCTTCATCTTCACTATCCTCCTCACTAGAATCTTCATGATGACATGTGGAGGACTTGAGAGCCATGGCACTTGCATTGATGCCAAGCCCTTTGATTTTCTTCTCTCCCATAGCTCGAATTTCTTCCCTTTTCTTCTCCTCTTCCTTGTTCTTCTTCATGATTTGATGAGTGAGAAGAGACCCCATAAGTTCATCAAGCTTCAAAGTCTTCAAATTTTTAGCTTCGATGATGGCGATCCTCTTTGAGTCCCAAGACTCGGGAAGTGAGTAGATGAGCTTTCGAACAAGCTTTTCTTCCGGGATGGCTTCTCCAAAACCTTTAAGACCGTTGGTGATGGTGGAGAACCTATCAAACATCTTCTCGATGTTCTCTTCCGGATCCATTTTGAAGTTCTCATACTCCAAGGTTAGGAGCCCAATCTTGGTCTCCTTGACTTCATTTGTCCCCTCGTATGTGACTTCAAGCTTGTCTCATACCTCCTTGGCACTCTCACAAGAAGACATCTTCTCATAGATGGATGGACCAAATGCACAAAATAGAATGTGCAAAGCTTTGCAATTTAGCTCCATCTTCTTGCGATCATCGGCACTCCACTCCGCTTTTCTTCTTTGAGGCACGAACGGACCATCTTCAACTACATCCCATAGCTTGTAATCTTTTGATTTGATGAAGAACTTCATCTTTGTCTTCCAACGGGCATAGTGGTCTCCGTCAAAGAAAGGCGGTTTGTCGATTGATTGTGCCATTTGAGCCGGTTGATGAAATAGTGATCGAGCTTGCCGGATCTCCTCAATAGGATGTGAATCCTCTTCGATTGAGCCAAGCTCTGATACCAATTGTTGAGTTGTGTGGAGCTCGATTTGATCAACCAATTTTGCTCACCAAGTGGTGGAGAGGTGGATATTTGGGTGGAAGGGTTAAGGAAGCTAAAATGAAGATTGACACAATGATTTATAGTGGTTCAACCTTCTAACCAAGGTCTACATCCACTACCTTAGCTTCCCACTAAGGATTTCTCAACCAATTCCACTAATTGATTCGTCCCCTTTTCTAGGATTAGGAGGAAACCCTTACAACCGATCAAGCTTCTACCCAAGCCTTGATCAAACCCTCTTTTACAAAGAGATAATGAAAGCAAACTTAAACCCTCTAATAGGTGTTTGTTTGCACAATGAAGCACTCACCCAAAACCTAAAACACTTGAGCAAATTTGACAATTTTGGCTCACTAGTGTTTGTCTATACAAGAAATGACAAATTAAGCACTAAGACAATTTCTTGATCATTTGATGTTTGACAATATGAGCATTAGCCTTCTCTTGATGCTTGGAGGTCCCTTTTATACTCCCAATTGAGTTTCTAGCCGTTTATGGCCGTTGGGGATGTTTTGGAGCCGTTGGAAGCCATTAAAGTCGAGCTTTAAATGCTCACCTGCACAATAGTTTCGAAACCTTAAGAGGGGTTTAGAAAAACTAGCCGTTTTATAGTCGTTTGTAGCCGTTACAGGGCCAAAGTTTCGAAACCTTTGCTTAGGTTTCCAAAGGCAGGGGCTACTGCCCAGATAAGTTTCGATACCTTGTTTAAGGTTTCGAAACTTTCTTCTAAAAACATGTATTTTGGGCATTTTCTTGACTTTAAAATATATATTCAATATAGGTGCAAAGTCAAAACATTTTAAACATATTTTTCAAGTTGTTTTTGACTAAAAACATATTTTAAATTCTTTTCAATTTAGTCCAAAACATTTTTCAAATATTATATCAAAACATTAGTTCTACAGGTAAAGATGACAGAAGGTTGCATGAGTATTCTTCATCGGCAGCCACCCCAGAAAAAGAAGGATCCGGGGAGCTTCATCATACCTTGTGTAATCGGCGACAAATTTGTGGGTAAGGCATTATGTGATCTTGGTGCTAGTGTTATTCTAATGCCCAAATCTGTTTTTCAGAAACTAGGTATTGGCAAGGCGCGGCCCACGACAGTTACCCTACAGCTAGTCGACCGCTCTTACGTTCACCCCGAGGGAAAAATTGAAGATATTTTGGTAAGAGTGGATAAGCTTATTTTTCCTGCTGACTTTCTTATCTTAGATTGTGAGGCAGAGTAAAACGCACCAGTCATCCTTGGGCGACCCTTCTTAGCCACGGGAAGATCATTGATTGATGTGGAGAAAGGAGAACTCACCATGCGCGTGAACGATCAAGAAATTAAGTTGAATGTTCTTCAAGCAATGAAACATGCTGATGTGGATGAAGAATGTAAGGCCATCATTGAGGTGACCTTTGATCAACCCTGCATCAGGTCAGGCTGCCGTGATATAAAATTTGGTCACTGCTGCGACAGCCACCTACAGGCCTGTCACGACAATGACGACGACAGCACCGACGACAGGGACTTCTCTGAATCCGATACATCTGATACTGAAGGTCATGAGGAGGTAGACTGGTTAGACCATCGTCCAGGAACAGGAACGACAGCTGATCGACATGTTAAGGCAGCACAAGAGGGCGATTGGATGGACGATAGCAGACATACAGGGCATTAGTCCGGCAATATGCATGCACAAAATTCTCCTAGAGGAAGATCATAAGTCGACTATTGATGCCCAAAGGCGGTTAAACCTTGCGATGAAGGAGGTAGTGCGTAAAGAGATAATCAAATGGTTAGATGCTGGTATTATTTACGCCATCTCCGACAGCAAATAGGTAAGCCCGGTGCAATGTGTTCCCAAGAAAGGAGGCATGACCGTGATAACCAACGAAAACAATAAGTTAATCCCAACCAGGACTGTGACCGGTTGGAGGGTTTGTATGGACTATCGGAAGCTTAACAAAGCTACCCGAAAAGACCACTTTCCTTTACCCTTTATTGATCAAATGCTTGATAGATTAGCGGGTAAACCTTACTATTGTTTTCTTGATGGTTACTCAGGTTATAACCAAATTGCTATTGCACCAGAGGATCAAGAGAAAACGACTTTCACATGCCCCTACGGAACATACGCATTTAGGAGGATGCCGTTTGGCCTCTGTAACGCACCTGCCACCTTCCAAAGGTGCATGATGGCCATATTCTTCGATATGGTAGAGGACTTCCTAGAGATTTTCATGGATGATTTTTCCGTCTTTGGAGACGATTTTGAGAGCTGCCTCGGCAACCTTCAAAAGGTACTTGAAAGATGTGAAAAAGCTAATCTTGTTCTAAATTGGGAAAAATGCCACTTTATGGTGGATGAAGGGATAGTCCTTGGCCATAAGATTAGCTGCCGTGGGATAGAAGTCGACAGGGCTAAAATAGAAGTCATAGAGAAGCTGCCGCCGCCGACTACAGTCAAGGGCATTAGGAGTTTTCTAGGGCATGCGGGCTTTTATCGGAGATTCATCGCAAATTTCTCAAAAATCACGAAGCCCCTATGTCATCTCTTAGAGCAGAACCGACCCTTTGACTTTAATGATGAATGTACTGACGCATTCAAGGTTCTGAAGGAAAAGCTAGTGACAGCCCCCATAGTACAGCCACCAGACTGGACACAGCCGTTTGAGATTATGTGTGATGCTAGTGACTATGCTGTCGGGGCAGCACTTGGGCAGCGCAGAGATAAGCTGTTTCACGTCATATACTATGCCAGCAAAACGTTGAATGATGCCCAAGTGAACTACACCACCACAGAAAAGGAGCTGTTAGCTGTGGTGTTCTCCATCGACAAGTTTCGTTCTTACATACTTGGGACGAAAGTAATAGTGCACACAGACCACTCTGCCCTTAAGTATTTGTTCGCAAAGAAGGATGCAAAGCCTAGATTGATACGGTAGATCTTGCTACTACAAGAATTCGACCTTGAGATCAAGGACAAAAAGGGGACAAAAAATCAGGTGGCAGACCACCTGTCGAGGTTGGAGATGGGACAGAGTCTACCGCTCGATGAGACACAAATATTGGAGACCTTCCCAGATGAGCAGCTCTTTGCTGCCGCAATCGCTGTCGCGACAGCCATGGCGGCAGGTAAGTCTTCTGACCTTCCCTGGTATGCTGATTTCGTTAATTTTATAGTTAGCGGAATATTACCTTCTGATCTTAATTATCAAGCCAGGAAGAGGTTCCAAAATGATGTTAAGCATTATTATTGGGACGAACCTCTTCTTTTCAAAATGTGCGCAGATCAGGTTATTAGGAGGTGTGTACCACAAGAAGAGCAAGAAGACATTCTCCATCACTGCCATGCTTCATAATATGGAGGTCACTTAGGAGGCAATAAGACTGCTGCCAAGGTGCTGCAGTCAGGGTTCTACTGGCCGACATTATACAAAGATGCACAGGAATTTTACAAGAACTGTGACAGGTGCCAGCGGACAAGTAACATCTCGAGGAGAAATGAGATGCCACTGCAGAACATTCTAGAAGTCGAGATCTTCGATGTTTGGGGGATTGATTTTATGGGACCCTTTCCATCTTCGTGTGGAAATCTTTACATCCTCCTAGCAGTGGATTATGTCTCCAAGTGGGTAGAAGCAATCGCAACTCAAAAGAATGATGCCAAAACGGTCCAAAAGTTTTTGCACAAAAACATCTTTTCTAGATTTGGCATCCCTAGGGCGATTATCAGTGATGAAGGGAGACATTTCGATAATAGGGTAATTGCTGCCGCCTTGAAGAAATATGGTGTCAAGCACAGGATCGCGACAACATACCACCCACAGACCAATGGACAGGCTGAGATATCCAATAGGGAAGTGAAGAACATTCTTGAAAAGATGGTCAAACCAACTAGGAAAGATTGGTCTTTACTTCTGAATGATGCATTATGGGCATACAGGACAGCTTTCAAAACTCCATTGGGCATGTCTCCATACCGTTTGATTTATGGGAAAACCTGTCATCTGCCTGTCGAGATAGAGCACAAGGCATACTGGGCAATCAAGGCAGTAAACATGGATTTGGACAAGGCAGGCCAGAAAAGGCTGCTAGATCTGAATGAGATCGATGAAATACGGACAATGGCCTACGACAATGCAAGAATATACAAGGAGAAAACAAAGAAGTGGCATGACAAGAAGTTGCTGCCACGACAGTTCTGCCCATGGCAGCTTGTGTTGTTGTTTAATTCTAGGTTGAAACTCTTCCCAGTGAAGCTTAAATCTAGATGGTCTGGCCCGTTCCAAGTGGTTCAAGTTTTTCCCCATGGTGCCATTACAATTCAATCATTAAAGGACGGGCACCAATTCAAAGTCAATGGACAACGCCTCAAGCATTATCAGGGGACTGAAGCCCCAGGAATACAGGAAGTGGTTACTTTAGGAGATGCCCCACAAGGCATCCCTAATTTTTATTTTTATGGGTAATGTTCACAAACAGTCCCTTTCGTTTGGTGTTTGTTCTAGTTTGGTCACCAGATTTCAAAACAGCTTATTGTGGTCCCTTACGTTAATAATCTGTTTTATTTTAATCACTCTTCCGTCATTCTCCGTTAGAGGAGTAATGGCCGGCTGACATGGCAATTTTAAAATTAAAAAATTCCACGTGTATAATACACGTGTATTATGTTTATACACATGGAGGAAATCCAAGTTCCACTACAATTCAAGGGTCTCCTCTTAAAAAGAAACCCAGAGGTAGGCAGGTTCTTACGCGGTATTTGTCTCCTCTCCGTCGCCATCAGCGGCGAGATTCCCTTCACCTCTTATTTCTCGTTCTACTAATACGGCGGCGGCGGCAGCGGGGAACAAAACGACAGCGGCGTTTCCTTCTCCGCTCCCAAAATGGTCTCAATCCGTGGACCGGAGGCGGCCTGGAGGTCAAGTGTCGAAAGGGGGGAGCTAATTTGTTCAATCTGTTTACTGTTTGTTTGAAGATGGTTCATGCCCCTCAACGTTCTAATGTTCCTTGTTGGCTCAGCTCTTGGTTGGATTCTCATCAAAATCACTAAAACTCCTAAGCAACTTCAAGGCGCCGTCATCGGATGTTGTTTGACAGGTTCGCCCGAAACGAACAATACTTGCATGTTTCCTTTACTTAAGTGTTTTCCCAGAAGATTACGAGATAGAAGCAGATAGGTTGATTGAATTATGGTTTGCAGAAGGCATTGTTTCATCAGAGGAGGATGTTGCAGAGCGTATGTTGGTTGAACTTCTGGAAAGGTGCATGCTTCAAGTTGGAAGAAGAAGCCCAATCTTAAAGATGGAAACTTGCCGCATGCATGATCTGATGAGAGAGATCTGTTTGTCGATAGCAAAGAAAGAAAATATTCTCTGCATCATCGACGACCCCTCGTTTCCTCCACCCAATAATCGAGCAGTTCGCAGAATTGTTTCACATCAACCCATTCTCTTTCGACGCTTCAAAAGTTACCCTCTCAAGTCAATATTGTTCTTTCATAACTCATTTTATGTTGAGTCCTTGGCTGAAGCATTTCTAAAACCAAAGATGTTCAAATACCTTGAAGAACACAAAGGTAATGTAGATTGCAATGCAGCGTTGTTGTATGTTTTTCTGCTGTGGAAATTGCAGGGATGCTATAAAAGGTGGGTGGGTTGGGCAAACTTTTGCCCTAGCTAAGTGCAATGAGTCTGAAGGGAAGAAGTCTCGGGTTCGTCGTTCAAAGGAGGAAAGGAAGTCAATGGTTGAGTCTTTTATAAACATAATACACGTGTATTATACACGTGGAATTTTTTAATTTTAAAATTGCCATGTCAGCCGGCCGTTACTCCTCTAACGGAGAATGACGGTAGAGTGACTAAAATAAAACAGATTATTAACGTAAGGGACCACAATAAGCTGTTTTGAAATCTGGTGACCAAACTAGAACAAACACCAAACGAAAGGGACTGTTTGTGAACATTACCCTATTTTTATTTATTTTATTATTTGTTATTATTTATTAGGAAATTAGGTTTAATTTTTTTCGAATAATGTTTTGTTTTTCTAATTTCAGTTTTTAGGAAATAAAGGAGTCAAGAAGAAAAGGAGAAGTGACCCAAGCCCACCGCCCATTCATCAGCCCAATAAAGCCCATTTATGGAAACCTGTCATTTCGGCTGCCGCCGCGGATGGATATGACAGGCTGTCAACAGACTGACACGGTAGACGCAGAAGCGTGCGGCAGACGCGTAACAGACGAATAAATGCGTGTCAGACGCGTCAGACATGCTAAATCCAATATGCCGCTCCGTTCTTCATGCCTGCCGTTGCGGCATTAAATGGGCAGCTACTCGACCGCTATATAAACCCCTTCCCATTTTCATTTTTCATCACTTCTGATTTTTTCTCTCTTGTTTTCCTCCTCTAGTTTTATTTGCTTTCTCTCTTTCACAGCCCTTGCAACCAATATGTCGTCGAGACAAACCCGTCATAACACTGCTGCCGCTTCTTCTTCAGCAGCAGCATCACCATTCGCCAAAAAGGAATTATGGGAGGAGCGTGGCTTCATATACAACAGAGATGCCCCCCATATGGGACTTCGGCCGTTCATTGTGAAGGCCATAACGGCACAGCTATGGGAGGACTTTGCCGAACAGCCGGCAGAGTTAAATGATACTTTGGTCCGAGAGTTTTACGAGGCCATCGACAGCAAAACAGCGGCATATGTCACTGTCCGAGGAGTGGAAGTGCCCCTTACCGCCAACAGCATCAACCATATGTTCGGCCTCTTCTTTGGCCCCGATGATGATGCTCACCAAAAATTTCTGGACACCCTCGACGCTGCTGCCTATGATGCCATCATGGTGAAGCTGACAGAGGCTGGTACGACATAGACCACCAGCAAGAAGAACCCCCACTCCGTCAACAGGGGGCAGCTCCTCCCCGAAGCAAAACTGTGGAACGCTTTCATCAAAAAGCGTATCCTGCCCTCTTCCCACCACACGACAGTCAACCGACAGCGGCTGGCCTTCATTCACTCTATTCTGCATGACAGGCCCATCAATGTGGGCAGGTACATGAGGGACAGCATCATCGATTGTGCCTTCCGCTCAGACTCACGACTCTGTCTGCTGTTCATCATCACCGCCCTCTGCCGCTGTGCTGCCGTACCAGAGGAACCCTCCGAAAAAATCAAGACGGGCAGTGGCTGGACTGACAACAACATCTCCAGCCTCATGGAGGTCATAGTCGTATCACCCATCAACGCCTTCGACCCAAATGCCCCTCCGGCTGACTCCGATGAAGAACCTGCCACCGACCCTGCCCCAGAAGCTACCGCCGACACCGCTCCGACAGACCAGTCCGCCCACATCCTTGCTGTAATCCTACGGGTAGAGGAGCGGCAAATGGGTTTGATGACTTTTATCGGCGACTTCTCAAATGCAACGGTAAATTTCATTACTAATACTTTACATTATTCGGATGTCATCTTCCCTACCTTCCCCGCCCATTATTTCCATATCCCTTCCCCCACACCCACACCACATGTCTCTCCCCATATGCATTCTGCCGCTTCCACACCAACCCCTGCCCCAACGGCAGAAGGCACCCCACCGGCAGACACCTCCCCTCGAGGAACCAAGAGACCTGCCACTGATGACAGCCCTCTTATCTGGAGGAATTTGGAGAGGGACTTTACGCGGGTCAAACGAATTACGCACGTGGCACACAAGAAAAAGCTGCCCAAAGCCATCACCACCAGTAGCTCTTGGGACAGTGGTAGCAGTTCCGACGTCCGGCTAGTGGAGCAACCTGCCCCTCAACCTGCCGATGAACCTGCCGATCAACCTGCTCCTGAACCTGCCCAGCCCCCCCCCACAGCGCAGACGCCGCCATCAGATCCGCGTCAGCAGCAGCAGTGAAGGCAGCGACTAAAATTTAAGTTTTTATTTACCTCCTATTGATGCCTGCCTTTATATTTTGTGATGTACCTTTTTTTTATTTCTTTTATTTTTCATGTCATTTTGCATTGAGGGCAATGCAACCCTCGAGTTTGGTGGTGGCAACCCTCCATCATTAATGGAGTCTTAAGTACATCTTTTTATTAATCGTTGTGTCTTATTATTTATCTATTTTTCTCTTAAAAAAATCAGAAAATTTAAATTGTTGGCTTAAACTTTGAAGTTAACTTACCTGTCATGACGGCTCTGTCGTGACAGCATCTTTAGGACAGGTTAAGGAAAAGTTTAGAGCATTTCTATAGTTCTGAAAACTTAAACACTTTTGTGACTGTTATATTGCTTAGATTTCTTTTAGCCAAACTAGAATAGGAAGCTTAGAACTTGGATAGCCCCTAGAGGTGCCTAACACTGGCTCTAGGAAAGAAGTTTAGCAAAAGAAAATCAAAAATCTAGAGGTGCCCGAAACCGACTCTAGGAAGCTAACTAGAGGTGCCCGAAACTGGCTCTAGAAAAACTTAGCTTAAAAATAGAAGAAAAAGAAGCATGAAAATGTGCCTTCTAAAAAAAATAAACTTTGGCATAAAAATTCGAGTTAAGAAGTTGAATATTCTAGTGAAACTAAGAGAGTCTTAGCATATAACTGTTCACAAGCATGCACACACTGCACGAGAGCTATAGGGAGATTCCGGACAGATCCTAACTTTTCCGACAGGTTGCTGCCGCCATAGAGAATGAGCGACGGGTGAGGGACAGTTCACTGTTTGAAGGCCAACACAAAAATTTTCATTTTTCTTTTAGGTCTTAATTGCTTGAGGGCAAGCAAAAATTTGAGTTTGGGGGTGTGTTGAGTGTGTAAAAGTTCTATTATTTACACTCTTTTTAACCCATATTTCTACTGCATTCAAGCATCATTGCATTGCATTTAGGTTAGTTTTCAATAAAACATCACAATTATATAAAAGGCACAGATTCTACTAAAAGATGGCGTATTTTGCAGGTATCTGTCATGGTTGACGATGAAGGCAGGCGCAGGGCAGATAAGCAGGAAAGCTGAACTGGACAAGCAGCCGAAGAAGACGAACCTGTCATGGACCTGTCGTGACAGCGAGGTGACAGCAGACTTATGAAGTGGAAAAGTAAAGTGGACCTCGGTAGATAGAGAAAAATCTGCTCGTCTGTCGTGTGAAAGCCAAATATTTTTCCAAGCCCCGGATCAAAAGATATGTCAAGCCAAAGCTCAAGGAAAGGAATTCCCACAAAATAAGGATGCGGCTGGAAAGTATGAGACTTTAGAGATTTAGTCTTTATTAGAATCTTACTTTTAATTAAAGTTGTAATCCTTGTTACCTTAGATAACTTGAGCCCAAAGCTTATATAAGGGCATAGATTTAACCTAGGGCATAATGGATTACCCCACAACCGAAATCAAACCCCTGCCGTCCACCCGTCACCGACATGTTCTAAATTCCCCCTAGGGCTACGGGTTGTTTTGTAAAGTAGTTGCAAGGATTATTTTGTTTTAGGATTTTCCAAGTTCAATAAAATAAACTTCAAGTTCTCTTATTTTGGTTTTAATATCTTGCAAGAGCATCGAGAGAGCATTGTGAGGTTATTTATTTACTTAGCATCAGGAGAGTTAAGTATACGAAAGAAATAAGAGCGCGTTCTCTAGTTTATAGTTGAACCATCTCGTGCCTAGGGATAGGGCGAGGTTAAGTGGCTAAGGAAGAATTCATACACATCGGTGTTCATCCTTCGATTCACGCCGGGAGGTATCATCAAAGACGTGATCGCCGACAGACTTGGACCTAGGGATAGGACAAGGTAGATCTGGGATTCTTGCCAAGCTTGAAGTACGGAGTTAGTGTTCGCTGCCGCGACAACTAACGGACAGCCGCCGCGACAGGTGCTGTCGGCGACGGGCGCGACGACAGAACTGGAGATCCTAAGCAATCCAATACCTGCACTACTGAGCAATTCAATACCAGCCCATTCTCTCTACCTTGATATCTCAATCTTTTATTTACGGTTTTACTTTATTATTCGTGACAATTCTATTAAATATTTCTCTTTACTTCGTGCAGTGAATTTAGGTGAAGTCATTAGCCCAATCCCTGTGGAGACAATATCCGATACTTCGTATCACTTACTACTTGCGTCGTGTACACTTGCACTACAATTGCGATAGACTATTTTACACGCAACAGGTACAATGATCGATTATTAGGATTAGTGTGCACACGAGAGTCAAAGTCACGCTTGGCCTTGGTGGCATTAAGGCACCAAGGAGGAGTACGGGTACGCCCGAAAATCTTTATATTAGTCGGTGATGAGTAGAATCACATCGACGGGGCGTGAGGATGAGTGGAATCCCCTCCGCAAGAACCGGTGATGAGTGTAATTCCACCGAAGGTAATGGTTATGTTGGAAATGCGTTCCAACATGTTATCCGCGTATTCGAGTCATAGCTAGATGCCAATATGGGATTATACATAAATGCCTATATGATATGAAATGTGATTTCCAATATGAAGCGATTAATGATGTGGTTAATACATTGAGTTATGTATCATTGTATGTTGAGCATATGAGTTGTTGAGCATGGCATAATGTTGATTATATGTTCATGCATCATATACATTTTTTTCTCTCGAGGATCGAAGGTAAGATCATGCATTCCATCATGGTAGTTGCTCATGCTTGGACCCTGCATTGTCGAAGGTTTGTTTCATGAGCTTACCCTCACTAAGCTTTTATGCTTACGCTCTTTTTTGTTCGACAATGCAGATCAGTAGTTTGTGGGTGGCAAAGGAAAGGAAAGGACTCAAAGTGTTCCTTTTGGTTAGCTCAAGTATGATCTTTAAATTGTACATTGTAATAGTTAAGCAATGGGATAGGTGTTATTGATTTGAGCTTTGATGTATGTCGATGTTGGCTTGATTCTTGGATGCCTTGTTTGATTTGTAAATATTGCTTATGTTGCATGCCTTGAGTGCTTACATGTTTTGGTTGCTAAGGCATGAACCTTAAAGTGCTTGTATGTCATCTTTTGATAAATGCATGAATCTCTTGGATGAATGATACTTGTTCGTGTTGGTTGCCTCGTATGCTTAGATCTTGATGTTTAAAGGTTGTTTGTATGTTGTTAGTGGCTAGGGGAGTCGTAAATCGTATCTAGAGTCGAGTCTTAAATCGTTTAGCTGAAATTTGGAGAGACTTGCAGTGCAGGGCGTATCGATACACCTAAGGGCCATATCGATACGGTCTTGCCTTCAGGACTCAGTTTTGGCTGGGTGTATCGATACGCGGGGGTGTACCGATACGCCCAATGCTCACTGGAAATCTGAGATTTTGGTGAGGCATTGGCGTATCGATACGGGCTTTAAGCGTATCGGTACGGGTTATATCGTTGACCACGAGATGTTGACCGAGAAGGGTGTATCGATGCGCTCAAGGGATGTATCGATAAGGTCTTCTTGTGTTGACCATAGAGTGTTGACCTTGGTCAAGGCGTATCGATACCCTTGACAGGTGTATCGATACGACCTGCTTAAAAAGGGAAAATGGGATGTTTTAAAAGTGTTGTTTTGGATGGTCGTTTTTATATTGTTTGTGTTTCCGTTGTGTTGTTACACATAGGACTTAATAATGCATTTAGACAGTATATAATAAAATAAATTTTCTAGGGATGCTAACCGAGGTGGGACCTTAACGGGTTTCACATTGGTTTTTCCCGTGTAGCCTACTCGAACCGGTCAGTCGACCAGACCGGGGCGAGGGGTTACAAAAACAATATAGTTTAAGCATTTATTTAAATGTTAAGTCATATAATAAACAACATTAATGAATATGTTAGAAGCATTACAAGCGAAAGAAGCTTGAAGATTAATTCTAAAGAGTATTATAGCATTACAAGCGAAAGAAACTTGAAAATGAGTTCTAAAGAGTATTTTATAATTCTATAACAAGGTTATGAATGTTCATTTCACCTGAATTTGATCCGATGTTATAGAATTGATTTATTAAAATTAAGTTGAGGGCGGATTGAATTTTGGTTTAGTATAAAATATTCAACCCGACCCAATTTAGGATAATAGTGTATTTTTTATGTATATTTAAGAATAATTGTTATAATATCTCTTAATAATATCTTTCAATTAGTTTCTTATTTTGACATTCTCCTCTATATATATTTAGAATAATTGTTATAATTTCTCTCTCTCTCTCTCTCTCTATATTTGCAGCTCCCTATTTAATGAATAAAAATATGAATATTTTTCTTTTATATTTGTACCGGATTAGGTTGGAGGCGGGTTTTTACTTAAAACTTTTAGGTTTTGAGTCGGATAAAACCTCTTTAAACCCAGATAAAGTGTTGGATGGAAGAATCTATTATTTAAGTCGGTTCGAATCGACCAAAAATTTTAATAAAACTCAAGCTTGCAGTGTGATTTGTATATCAACAATACCTTATGATGCATTCTGATTTTAATCATTCTTATTGTATTATATGTTCAGTTTTAATCCTTAATAAAACTCTTACACATTATATAGACAAAAATGTTTAAGCATGCAATTCTTAAAAAAGACAACATTCATTTTTTCATTAAAATCATTTATTATTTTTTGATAAAGTAACTCATTTGGTTCGAGATGCATTTTATTTTTTGGTAAAAAGTATGATTTCATTAACCAAGAATCATACACATGGCCATGCAATCATATGCCTCGTTAAAAATTTTCCTAAACTTAATTGGAGGAAAATAGTACATACGAAAGCACCAAAAGATAAGATAACATACCCAAACAACACCTGAGGGTAACAATCTTAACCTACTATAGAATCCGCTTGAAACAAGGTGAAAACCCACGCCGGAGGCGAGTCAAAGAAAAAAACTTCAAAAGTATTAGAATTGGCACCTTTAGCAAGAGCGTCAGGCACTTTATTCACATCCCTGCGAATATGACAAACATGAACCATCCATAGGCGCCTACGGAGCTCATCCAAATGCCACCCCAACACATGAAAGCCCGGGTAGTCAAACTTCAATACTCATAAGGCCTCCAAGCTATCTACCTCAAGAATGACATGCCGAAAACATGCATTCCATGCTTGAGACAATCCAAGATACCCACCCCACAGTTCTGCATCAAGAACCGAACATATACGATAAAATTTGTGAACCCAAAAAGCCAATCCCTGGAGCTATCTCGCGCTATCCCACCACAAGAAGCACAGCCATCAGATACTCTCTGTGTCGTCCGTATTAATTTTAATCCAATGATCCAATGGGGGAGAACAATGCACAGTTCTTTCACTCACACTTGGCACCAAAGACTGCAAGGCTTTCTGATCTTCCATGGCACAGATTGTTGCATCCACCAAGCGACAACTACGACCCAACACCCCACCAAGACTAGGTAAAGGATTATATAAAATAAGAGCATTCCGTGCAAGCCATAAATTCCATACCGTCGAACCAAAAGTAATACCCAATTTTCTTGCAAAACGCAAAACTATTGTCCCCGAAATATTGGGAGCAACCCAATCCACCAACGGCATAAATAAAAAAGACCACAACATATTTAGGCGAATCAACTTAGACCATACCTGAGAAGCCGGTGGACAATGTCGGAGAATATGATCAAGATCCTCTATTGCATTTCCGCATGCAATACAACTCGCATCCAAACAAAATATTTGATGCAAGGAAGCCCCCGATATTTATAAATATGCAACCAAACATGGTGATTTTCACCATCCGATTTCCCATATCGAATGGAATAGGCTGACTTTAGAGTGAATACACGATTATAGGTACCACTCCACCCCACAAATTCTCAGGAGAATTTCTTGAGGCAGCAGGCGATCAAACAAATGCTACTGCCAAACACCATCTGAACTCGCCATACTTGCCACCGAGGTTGGGCCAAAAGAGGAGCTATTGGAACCAACAACATAATTAATCAAAGGACCAACATTAGGGAGCCATGAATCATGCCAAAAATCAACCTTCGATCACGAGCCAATAGACCACACAAGATTGTTACATACATCATTTCAAATAATGTTCAAACCTTTTCAAAGGCGAGAGCAATTCGTTCCGCGCAAAGTCGTCGGTACATTATCCAAACATTTATACTTCGTATGGAGGAGCTTAACTCAAAGCGCCTCTTTTTTAACAAGCAACTTAAAAGCATTCTTCATTAGAAATATGTTATTATGAGAAGATATCTTTCGAAACCCTAACCCACCATTATGGACCAGTTTACAAATATTATCCCATTTGACAAGATGAACACCCCCTTTAGCAAATGTTATGCCCCAAATAAATTACTTTATAAGCCTTTAAATATCCACACACACATTTTCTTAGGTAAAATCACAATCTATAGAGTATAAGAAGGGATCACAACAAGTACCGACTTTACAAGAGTAATCTGATCTGCCAAAGAAAGGCAATTGGCCTTCCATCCACCGCGTTTACGCTGAATAAGGTAATGGTAAGAAGTCGTAGTCACCATACGATGAAGTAAAGGAACACCAAGGTACATACCCAAATCATCCACCTCAGTAAAACAAAAACCACCACTAAGCAACTGATGCGCATCCAACAGAACATTTTTAGAGAAAAAACATCATAGTCTTAGTGATGCTTATTTTTTGACCTGATGCCCGACAAAACTCATCCAACACAGAACGAATACAATCAAGTTGATTAATAGACGCTTCAACGAATAAAATCATATCATCAGCAAAACACAAATGTGAAATCATTGGCCCCAAAAAAGATGTTCGGAAAGCCCTCTAGTGCCCATTCTCAACAGCAACCTGAATCAACTGCGATAATCTCTCCATAAAAAGTACAAACAAATAAGGTGACAACGGGTCACCTTGTCGTAACCCCCTAGTCGGTAGAAAAGCCTCAGCCATAGACCCATTCCAAAAGATTTGCGACAACACCGTAAATACACACTACATAATCAGATGCCTCAAAGTTTCTGAAATTCCAATATCCAACAAGGTATCGTGTATAAAATCCCAATCCATACGGCCATACGCCTTTTCAAGATCAAGCTTAATAGCCACCCACCCCTTCTTACCTTTTTTCCGACACATGGAATGAATCACCTCCTGTGTGATTATTATATTATCAGTAATAGAGCGTCCCGGAACAAAACTAGGTTGGTTCTCGGAAACCCAAGAGGGCAAGAACGCCTTTAGACGATTCACAATAATTTTAGATATGGCCTTATACACCACCGTGCAGAGACTGATTGGCCTAAATTGTGACATAGATTTCAGAATAGATACCTTAGACGACAACACAATCAAAGTACGATTTATATTGTTCGAAATAGTGCAACTAATAAAAACTTGCCTAATAAAGCCATAAACCGAACCACCAACCTTATCCCAATTACGTTGGAAAAATCGGCGTTAAGCCCGTCAATATCGAGAGCTTTCGATGCCCCCATATAAATATGACCCTATGAATATCATCATTAGTCATTGGTCGAGTCATAGAATCTAAAACAGCTTGTGATAAGGCTGGAAATCGGCAATCAACTTCCAACCGAGACTGTGTAGTACTAGAACGAGCGAATAATGAATGGTAAAAATCAGTGGCCATAAACGCAAGCTCATCGTCATCTATACACATCACGAGCCATCCGCTCTCTTTAAAGCAGATATGCGATTTTACCTCCTCCTATATTGCACCGAGGTGTGAAAAAATGTTGTATTTCGGTCCTCATCTAAAATTCATTTTGTACAGGCCTCTTGACGCCACAAGCTCTCTTCCTGATCTAATAACGCCTTCAACTCCTCCTTTAGCTGACTCGACAAAAAGACCAGAAACTCTGAAGACGGATACAAAAGCGCACGTTTAATGCCCCGTAGACGTACACAAATACGCCTCTTTCGTGCCCCAATATGACCAAGAACCTTTTTTTCCAGGTACCCAGTTTTTCATGAAACGAACCAATATTATCATCAAGTGGTGCGGACCCAGACCATACAGACCCAAGAAAATCATCAAATTGAGGGTGAGATTGCCACACATCAATGAACCGGAAAGGTCGATTAGACTGAATAAGACAATCATTATAAAGATAAACCAATAGAGGTTGATGATTAGAACCAAGTCTCTCCAAATGTTGGACATAAGACGGCGGAAAAGCAGAATACCATTGGGCATTAACAACACATCGATCCAGACGTTGATACAAGTTACCCCTAGACCAAGTGAAAGGAGGTCCTCGAAATCCAAGATCCGAAAGCCCTTAATTAAACAAAAACTCGAAGAAATGACGACTACCATTTACGTGACTATCAGTTCCGCCAAAACGTTCTTCCACAAAAACAATAAGATTGAAGTCTCCACTTGTAATCCACTGCATCCTATCACATGGATTTAAAATTTCAAGCTGATGCCATAGATGTTTTTGCTTAGCTTTAGTAGGACTAGTGTAAACAGCAGTAAACTGTAACTTCGAATCACCATTAATCTCAGATAACACCCCATTAATAAATTGATTCGACACATGGAGAATATCCACCGTAACAGACTCATTCCACATAATCCACATACCTCCACTGAACCCATGAGTCTCAACATGAAAAGAATGTGGGAAACCCAACTTAGCAATGACATTATCTGCAACACGACCACTGATACGAGGTTCGAAAAAGAGCCACCATATTTGGGTGGTATTCACGCTTGAAAGCTTTAAAGTGCTTCTTGAAAGTAAAGCTAGATGCTTCCTAACAATTCTATAACATAAACTTGATCATTTAAACAAAAAACAAAGATGATACACGAGAATTACTATTCGACCGAACCATCTACTAGAGCCTGAAACGCTCACTCGTTCATAGACCCCAGTAACAAGTCATACTCTAAATCACCCTCCTCGTCCGAAGATTGAAGCATTGGCGATGAACGACCAGGTACAACACCATGTTGACGTAAGGAAGCTGAACTCGACTGTGCCAAGCCATCTAGCTCACCCAAGATATGCTGCATCAAATCCGTGGAGGATATCTTAGAACTAATGCGAGTCGTTTGAGCCTTACGAATTTGTAAATCCCTCTTAGCACTCTCTTCCTTCCCTTTACCAGACAAACGTCAACCTTTAGGCTATATGATTCCCAGAAATACCCTATAATTCTCGATTTTGCACTTGAACTTCTGACCCTTCCACCTGTGGGAAAACGTCGACAGCCCTAGATACCTTCTTTGCTGCTTTACTTTTTTTATCCAAGTTCGAATCCATATAAGTTGCATTTTGTGTAACTCCCTTTAGGCTAACCCGACGCTCAACACTCCCCCTAACAACATTCTGCTCGGTCGCTATCCCAGCTCTTTTTGGCACCACGGGCTCCCCACTTTCATGAACCACATAACCATCATCCACATTATTCCTATTATCTCCACCCATACCTTCACCATCGTCAACCCCAAGAGCAGCAAAACGAGACCATGTATGGCTATCTTAGTATTAGTACCAACCCTATTCGACGAACCAACCATGTTCACTTTGTATCGCCTATTTTCCACCAACATCCACAGACCAAAAAGGTTATTTTCAGAAATCTCCACCACGGGCTGGTCCTTGTCAACGTCAAGAGCATCCTTCGCCGCAACAACCTCTAAGGCTTTGTCTTTATTAGCCGGATACGAGTCTTTAGTATGTCCATAAATACCACACAAGTAGCAAATTTGACTCAAGCCTTCATATTCAAGCTTTTGAATTGTCCCATCAATACGGATACACGACATCAAATGCTTATTTATGTCAACAAGAATAGGCAAATGAGCAAAACGCCCTCGTTCACCAACCTCCGTATTATAATCAATTTTCACAACCCTGCCAATGAAAGCAGCAATATGTCGAAATAACGCCTTAGTATAATAACGATAAGGCAGACCCGGTATTCGTACCCATACTATTACTTGGGAAGGATGCTTTTCTGATGGAGAAAAAAATTGGCTCCAAGGCTGAACCGTAAAGTAACCCACATAGATAGTCCATGGACCTTGGGTTAACACCTTGGCATAATTCGGGATGCATTTTATTTTAAGTTGTCATAGCTTTAATATTTTTTGGGCCATAGTTTTCCCATGTACCATCCTTCGATAATTTTTATTTTGTTTATTGATGACGTGATTTTTCGTGATTCATCGGAAGTGTACAAAATTCAGTGGGAAAGCTACAAGGGATTAGGGGTTATGGTCTCCTCAAAATTTTGGAAAATTAAATTCAGGTTTCTAATTTTTTTTTTTAAATAATTTGGCCCCCTCAAGATTTTTTAAAATTCATATTAAGCTTTAAAATTTTGAATTTTTTCAATTAAATCCCCTCTCATAATTTTTAAATTATTAAATCTCTCAAAATTATTAAAAATTTTAGTTTGTACATTTAAATTTTGTAAAATTTAAGTTAGCCTCCAAACTCGTACCTCAAATTTCACCACTAACTAGACTTATGTATTAACCTTGCATCAAATATCATCTCATAGATAAATATATCGAGTTCATGTAAATAACAGAATATTTTAAATTATAATAACTTAATTTACATAATTAATATACACAATTTTCCATGAAAAGTATATTTATAATCTCAACTAACCCTAACACATTAATCAATGACATTGCTTTGTTGTGAACTAACCCTGACTAGTTATAATGCGCTCAACTACCACCCAATCTATTAACATCAGAGCCGTTTTTATTTAAGAATATTGATAGCATAGTTTAAGATTATAAAATACAAACGGTAAATTACGTAAATCATCAATGAAATTCATGAATCGGTCAAAAAAATATGATTTTTCTTTTTTCATTTTTTTATTGTTAGATAAAATTCGTTTCTCAATATATTATTTTTTTGTTCCGATTAGGTTTTTTATTGTTCGGATATTAGAGAAGTTCATTCGTTCTCCGATAAATATATATCGTCAAAAAGTTAATGTAGGAGTGATAAAAAAAGTTTAATGTCTAAACTTTAGTGAGTAAATTGAACGTTATAAAACTTCAGTGACCAAAATAAGTTTGAGAGTAAAATTCAGTGATAATTTACATAATTTATTCAAATATAAATTAGGGAGGGTCTCTTTATTTTGTATTGGATTATGTTTATCGTTATGATTTGAAGAATTAAATTAAGGGTTAGGATCTACTTATATTGTGTAAAACTCAATTAATTTTACACATTTTTAAACCGTTGGATGATGGTAATAAATGCCTAAGATTATTTTCTTATTTTCTTAAGTGATAATCTTCACATTTTCTACTGTTAATCTCATCCATCCATTTACCTTCATCCAACGGTCCAAAGAAAGTGTAAAACTTTCAAGTTTTACATAGTGTGAGAAGATCATATCTGTTAAATTAATATTTAATTCATATAATATTTTTATTAATTATTGATATGTTTTATAAGGTACATGTAATAATCCAGTACTTAAAAATATATTTTATAAAAAAATCCTAATAATATTAATTTAGAAATAAAATAAAATTATTTAAACATATAATCATAAATTAGTTAAACATATAATATTAATTAAATTATTTTTCATATATAATATTTTTAATTATTTTTAAATAATTGGATCAAATACCAAACTTAGTCAATTTAAAAAATAAAAATCATAAACCCTAAATTGTAAACCATAAATCCAAAAATCCTAAACCATAAATCATAAACCTAAAACCCTAAACATTGAACCCTAAAACCCTAAATCGAGTATTTAAATTTATGGTTTACGGTTTACTATTTATGGTTTAGTGTTTCATGTTTAGCGTTTATGATTTATGATTTATGATTTAAGGTTTATGGTTTTGAGTTTTGGGTCTTAGGTTTAAGATTTAGGGTTTTTTATTTTTTAAATTGACTAAGGTTGGTATTTGATCCAATTATTTAAAAAACTACAAATATTATATGTATGAAAAATAATTTAATAAATATTTTATTTTAAATAATTTATAATTATATGTTTAAATAATTTATAATTATACGTTGAATTGTTTAAATTTTTAATATTTATTAATTAATTTAATTATGCTTAACGATGCTCGTTGAGCGTGGCAGACTCATCATTAAGAAATAATACAAATACACAAATTTCGTTTAAAATGTATCATGACAACAATTATACAAACTATGATATAATTGAGGACATTACATGAAATCATTATAGAAAGAATAAAAAAATGAAAATGAAAATAACAAGAATAAAATACGAATGTATAAATATTTTAAAAAATAAAAGTAAAAATAAAATAAACTATTAATTATATAAATACGCAAAAAATATTTTTTTCCTTCTTAGATCTAAATGAATTAACCCTAAAGCAATATTAATCAAAATCATTTTCCTTAATAATAAAATTTACTTCAACTAATGGTCAAATAAAATTACTTCAACTGACCTTATATCTAAACAATCATTTAAAATTTTAAGTGAGTTTAGTGTTATTGGTTAACTCGACACTGAATCAGTCAGAAATTATTAAGTGTTCATTCTTATATAAATATTTCAAATATATTATATGATAATGCTTTTTTCTTTTCATACATTTTTACAAAATCAAACCCGTGTCTAATAAGATTATATATAAATTTATTTTTACAAAATCAAAGATTTGATTAAGAAAGTATAACATAGTAACTGACCAATTAAATTTGTAAAATTAATACGTAAATTAGAATGAAAGCGAAATTATTAAGAATATACATCCATATACTTGAGAAAACAAGTTGGAGTTAATCTCAATTATTTATTTCTTCCTTATGAAACATACATTTAATTTAGGGAAAACTACATATTTAGTACTCAACTATGCCCACGTTACTGTTTTAGTGCACAACTATTATTTTTGGTAAAATAGTACCTAACGTTACGTTTTTGTTCCATTTTGTACCCATGTTGTTAAAAACTAACGGAGATGATAATGTGGCTTAGTATAATTATAATTTTAGTCCAAAGTACATATATATTATTATATTAGTCCAAAAATCATCAATTTAAAATCTTAATTTTGATAGAATTTTGTCTCATCCCTTTCTCACCCCCTCGTATTCTCGCTGGTATCCCGACCGTAGAGTTTGTGTCCTCCAATGGACCCCACATTAGCTCTCCATCGATCTCCAAATCCTAAAATTTTTTAAACTCCAAAACCCAAAAAGTGTTCGACTGGAATAAGAAGAAAATGAGGAATTTATAATTTTAATCTAAAATTAAAATAATATTTAAATTGTTAGATTTTTAAACTAAATTGATAGATTGCATAAGTTTTTGGACTAAAACTATTATTAACCCAAGCTATGTCACAATTTATGTTAATGTTGAATGATTGGGGGTACCAAAATAGTAATGTGGGCATAGTTATGGTACTAAATATATAGTTTCCCTTTAATTTATGATTAAATATTTGATGTATTATCACTATAGTTTTTTTTACACAATCATGTTCAAAAAAATTGTACAATATAAAATTTAAATATCTAGCTTCAAACTCATAAATCTTACCCCTTAACACTAAATTATAACCTTAAACCCTGAATTTAAAATCTTAAAACATAAACCACTAGAGTCTAAACCCTAAAGTAAACATCTAAATTCTAAATTAAATCCGCTTATAAAAAACGAGTTTTACACTGCCATTACATGAAATGTTTGAAATGTTTTATACATTTTGTTTGAAATGTTTTTCTAATTTTGTTTTTTTAATAAATTCAGTCGAAATTTTACAATGTATTCAACGTATATAAGGTACTTTTCGAAAAATATAATACAATATAAAATTTAAATCTTTAATTTTGAAAGTCTAAATTATAACCTCTAAAACATGTATTTTAAAATCTAAATTTAACCTTAAATTTAAAATTTTACAAATTAAACCTTAAATGCTAAATTTTACATTAAACTCTTAAATCTTAAAATAGAGAGATTTACAGAACTATACAATACACTATTTTCCTAGGTATTGCCTATTTTAGGTTCAAATAATATTTGGTTTTGATAATTGGAGTTTTTATCTAATCATTGCAAGTTGTTTTTTTTATCACTTTAAGTTTTGTTTGATTTTTGTTGGGTTTGAAGGTAAATGATTCGCTTGTTTGTTTTTTAGGGTAAACAACAACCACCGAACTATTAATGTGTATCTATTTTGACCATCGAGCTATCGTATTCATCAATCAGACCATCAAACTTATTAAATTGATGGAAGAAAAATTAAGCAAATGAAAATTGTGAGATTCGAACCTGCAACCACAAGTATAAACAACACCCACTCTATTAGACAAAACCTTTCAATTGTTTCAAATATACTTTCTTATTTAATGACATATTGTTCAAGCTATGTGTTTCCCATTCCTCTTCCTTATTACCTGTCTCGCAGCACAAATTCAAGGCTTAATCTATATATGTAAATAATTGAGAATTTATAAATTTCTAACCATCTAAATTTTTAATGAAAAAAAAAACAATGTACCAGTAAGTGAATAGTTGTATTCGGGGAGGCAAAAAGGATGCTATCGGACTGAAACAAAAAGGATTCTTTATTAATCTCTAGAGCTGAAACAAAACAAATTAACAATCCCAGAGAAGCAAATCAAAAGCCCAAGCTAAAAACAAAAGATTTACCGGTTCGAATTAGTCCTTTGTTATAAGAGCCGCATAGGGCAGCCACATTGATCACTGGTTTCGCGGCAACAACTTCCATTGCTTTCTAATCTCACTTGGATTTGTACTGCGAGATGAGGTAATAAGAAAGAGTAACGGGGAAACCCACAGCTCGAATAATATGCCATTAAATAAGAAAGTTAGCATATTTAAAATAAGGCTTAACAGTCAAATAGGTACTTAAACTATACTTTTTTTCAGTTAGGTGCCCAAACTATTTTTCGAGTCAAATTGAGATCTAAAGTTTCATTTTGTGACCCATTTAAGGTTCACCGTTAATTTTTTTCATTAAAGGACACGTGTCACCTCCAGAAAAATCCAAAATTATATTAAAAATAAATATAATTAATTAATTTTCAAAAATCTCTAAAATTTCCAAATTTTACAAAACAACCCCAAATTCTAAAATCCCTAAACCTCAAAATCTAAATCCATATTTGGGCCGATTCCGCCGCCAATTGCCACGTCGCCGCCCACCAAATTGGTCGTCGGACCATCACGACCATTTTCCCAACCACCCCGTCGCCGAAAATCAACCGGCGCCTTGCGTATCGACGAAATTGTCGAATGGTTTTTTCAAACGATTCGCGACGAACGACGGCAAGAGGGGCGACGAAAGACATGTGGGTTGTTTAGCGGGGGGAGGGCGCTTCATTTCGTCGCCGGCAACGCGGTCACCGGCGACGGGAGTGGTCGGATTTGGGGGTTTAGGAAATTGAAGATTATTTTGGGAATGTTTGAAACTTTCATGATACATTTTTATTTTTATTTTCTTTTATTAATTTTATTTATTTATAATATAATTTTGGATTTTTCTGGAGGTGATACGTGTCCTTTAACGAAAAAATTAACGACGAACCTTAAATGGGTCATGGAATGAAACTTTAGGTCTCAATTTGGTCCGAAAAATAGTTTGGACACCTAACTAGAAAAAAGGGCAGAGTTTGAGCACCTATTTAACGGTTAAGCTTTAAAATAATTGAAAGGTTTGGCCTAGAGGTAGTCTGCTAGAGTGGGTGTTGTTTATACTTGTGGTTGCATGTTTGATTGACACGTGTCGCCATCTGATTGGGTGAAAATTATTAAATAAATTAAATTAAAATTAAAGTAATTTTATCCAATCGGGTGGTGACAGTTGTCGTCATTTGGTTGGTTGGTTAATTTTATTTAATTAAATTAAAATTAAGACCAAATTGATATAATAGGTAAATAATATGAACCAAATGTGTTATTTTATAAAATTTTGTTAACTGTCACCTGATCCCTTCGTTAGTTTTTTTAACGGCGGTGGTCAAAATAGGTTATTGGTGGTCTAATTAACGAGTTCGATAGTTCGGTGGTCAAAATAAGTACGCCATAATAATTCGGTGGTGACTGGTGTAGTTTGGGTTAGATACATTATATTCCTAGGTATTGCCTATTTTAGGTTCAAATAGTATTTAGTTTTGATAATTTGAGTTTTTATCTAATCATTCCAAGTTTTTTTATCACTTTAAGTTTTGTTTTTTTAAGTTTATATAATTATAGATTGGTTTTAATTTAATAAAATGTCATTTTGTTTGATATTTTTTTTTGGATTTGAAGTAAATGATTCGTTTGTTTGTTTTTTATTATGGCATTTAGTTGGGATTTGATAAATCTCAATCTGATTTCATTTTCTGTATTTTATTGGGCCGTGTTATGAGTCGTGACGGTTAAAATGGGGTATCTCTTTCTTTCAATTTTTAAATGGTTAGCGCCGTCGCCGTATATTTTATCGTATTTACAAAAATACTCCTTTTTGACTTTTTGAATTTTTCGTTTTAGACCAGAAGGGAAAAGTTATTCTCATCCACGCCCTTTTAAAATAATTAGATGTTAAATTAAGCGCGTTTAATTCATAAATTATTGGCATAATGCCAACAAAATCCTCGTAATATTTGATTAGATAATTGTTTTGGTCCTTATTTTCTTAAATACTTTATTAGAAATATTGGTTAGTTGGGTAGTTAGGAAGTTAGTTTTTTACAGCTATGCTTTTCTTTATTTGTTTCTTTATTTTTTACCCAATATAAAAATTGACCTCGGGTCAAACAAATGTACTTGACTTTTTTTACCGAAATTCTAAATGAAAAATTCCCAATTCTCTTTACCTTTCTTTACATCGGAAACCCTAAGTCTAAACCAAAATCCTCAATTCTCAAGTCACGAAATACAATCTTGATATGGTATCAGTTGATTCTATGCATCCGCGTTCATCTGAGACGTTGGACGGCCGTTCCGTTCGCACCGATGATCCGAACAACGAGTTTTATGTCCATCCCAACGAGAATCCTTCTCTCGTCTTGACGTCGGCTCTTCTCACCGGCAACAATTATCATGGCTGGGCTCGATCGATGAAGATGGCCCTCATCTCGAAGAACAAGTTCCAGTTTGTAGATGGGACGATTCAAGAACCCAGTAAAGACGATTCCTCATATGGTGCCTGGGTCAAATGCAACAATTTGGTTTTATCCTGGTTGCAGCGCGCGCTGAGTGTTGAGATCGCGCAAAGTGTTATTTGGATCGACAACGCTAGTGAGTTGTGGTCTGACTTGTTCGATCGGTTTAGCCAAGGGGATCTTGTTCGTGTTTCGGATCTGTTACAAGATTTCTACTCTCATCAGCAAGGTTCTTCTTCTGTTACGGCTTATCACACTCAACTCAAGGTATTATGGGATGAAATCTCGAATTTTCGACCTTTAATTTCATGTTCTTGTGATGCTAGCAAATATAGGAAACAAAATTTTATTCTTAGGTTTTTAAGAGGGTTGAATGAAAATTTCTCAGTCCAAAAGTCTCAAATCCTAATGATGAAGCCTTTGCCTTCAATAAATGAGATTTTCGCTTTAGTTCTTCAACATGAGCGAACCCTAGGGTCTGTTTCTAATTCTGATTCTGCTGTGTTCTTGGCTGGAAGGGTTAATTCTCAAAATTTTTCTAGGTTTTCATCTCAAAAACCTCCTGCTTCTAATTTTGATAATAAAAAGTTCTATAATAATTCAACTTCGAAGAAGCCTGTTTGTTCTTTTTGTGGAATTCTTGGTCATTCAGTAGACAAGTGCTATCGTAAACACGGGTTTCCTCCTGGTTATAGAACCAGATTTCAGTCCTCTAAATCTAATCAAATTAGTTCTCATGAGTCTGTGTCTCATAATGATTTTTTTAAGAATCAAGAAGTTGTTTCTTCTCCTGTCTTTACTAAAGAACAATATGAAAGCCTTGTTTCCATGCTTCAAGAGAGGAATTCTTCTTCTGTTTCTGAAAGTGCTATGCATACATCTCAAATCAATGCATTGTCTTCTAGCTTTGTTCCTGAAAGCAATCCTCCAGATACAGGTATGGTTCTTTCTGCCTTTCATGGTTCTAGTGACACCTGGATTATTGATTCAGGTGCCACTGATCATATAACAAATGATTCTAGTTTATTTCAAAATTATAAGCCTATTCATAATAAGTTTGTTAAGTTACCAAATAATGAGCTTGTTCAAGTCTTTGGTATTGGTGACATTTTTCTAAATTCTGTTTTGTTTTTAAAAGATATTCTCTTTATTCCTAATTTTGGTTTTAATCTCATATTTGTATCTCAATTGGTTAAAGATAATAAATATGCTTTAATTTTCTCAGATAAATCTTGTTGTATACAGGATATTGCTCTTTCGAAGATGATTGGTACAGCTAGTCAAATTGGAGGACTCTATCATCTTCAGCTTTTCAATATGGTTTCTCTTCTAAACTCTGTTTCTAAGTCATCTTCTTTGACTGTTTGGCATGCTAGGTTAGGTCATCCCTCTGCAAAGAGGATGAATTTTTTTTTCTGAAATCTGTGGTGATATTCCTATTGGATGTGTTTCTAATTGTGAAGTGTGTCCTTTAGCTAAACATAGAAGGCCTTCATTTCCTATTAGTACTTCTAGTAGTAGTAATCTGTTTGATCTTGTACATGTAGATGTTTGGGGACCATTCCCAATTAAAAGTTTATATGGTCATTCGTATTTCCTTACTGTTATTGATGATAAAAGCAGATTCTTATGGATTTTTCCATTAAAATTAAAAGCTAAAGTAAGAGAAATTATTTCTCAGTTCTATGTTTATGTTGAGGTTCAATTTTCTAAGAAGATAAAGTGTATAAGGAGTGATAATGCTAAGGAATTTGACACGTGTGATTTTTTTAAAGAGAAAGGCATTATTCATCAGACTTCTTGTACCTACACACCTCAACAGAATAGTACTGTTGAGCGTAAACATCAGCATATAATGACTGTTGCCAGATCTCTTAGATTTCAGGCTAATCTTCCATTAATTTTTTGGGTTGACTGTGTTCTTCATGCAGCTTATCTTATCAATGTTACACCTACACCTGTTCTTAAAAATAAAACACCTCATGAGTTGCTTTATGGTTCTAAGCCTATCTTAAATCAGTTAAAAGTTTTTGGTTGTCTCACATATGCTTCTGTTTTGCCTAAACTCAAAACAAAAATGCATCCTCGAGCTTACAAATGTATATTCCTAGGGTACCCTAAAAATACTAAAGGCTATAGGGTATATGACTTGCAGACTAAGTCTGTTTTTCTTTCTAGGGATGTAACCTTTTGTGAAAATGAATTTTCTTTTAAATCTTTAAAGGTTGCTTCAAATGATATTGTTCTTCTTAATCTAGAAAACAATGTTGAAGATGTTGTTCTTACAGATAGGAATATTTTACAAAACAATGAAAATGTTTCTGACAATTCTTGTTCTGAAAACAGTTTTGCATCTGATAAAACTAATTTTGCTGAAGGTGTTTCTGATAATTCTCATGAAGATGTTATTTCTAAAAATTTACAACATCATAATGTTGTTTCTGATAATGCTAATAACAGTAGTTTTGAGTCAAATAAAAGTCAAAAGTCTACTGTTCTTGTTGATTCCTTAAATGAACAGCAGAGTTCTTTAGCTTCTTCTAAAGAACAAAAAGTTATTTCTTCAAGGCCTGTCAGACAGAGGCAGTTACCAGAAAAATTTAAAGATTTTAATGTCTCTATGCCCAAAGTAAGATCTTCTTCTCATACTATTGATAAGGTTGATTCTTCTGCTAATGTTTCTGATACTCATAAGACTTTTATTAATAATGTTTCTGTTTTAAGTGAGCCTAAAACCTATAATCAGGCCATTAAGCATGAGTGTTGAAAAGTAGCTATGCAGGAAGAAATAAATGCCTTAGAGTTGAATAACACTTGGAAATTAGTTCCCCTTCCACCAGGAAAACAAACAATAGGCTGTAAATGGGTATATAGGACAAAATTGAAATCTGATGGCTCTTTAGAAAGATATAAAGCACGTTTAGTTGCAAAAGGGTTTACTCAGCAATCTGGAATAGATTATTTTGATACGTTTAGTCCTGTTGCTAAGTTAAACACTATTAGAACTTTGCTTGCTGTTTCTGCTGCTAATAAATGAAATTTACATCAGCTTGACATTAATAATGCATTTCTGCATGGTTTTTTGCAAGAAGAAGTATATATGGATCTTCCACCTGGATTTAATCCTCCTAGTCCTGGCCTAGTTTGTAAATTAGAAAAGAGCCTATATGGCTTAAAACAAGCCAGCAGAAAGTGGAATGAAAGGCTAACTGAATTTCTTTTATCCTTAGAATTTAAGCAAGCCAATTATGATTCTTCTTTATTCATTAAAGGTGTTGATACTTCCTTTATAGCTCTTGCAATATATGTAGATGACATTATTGTTGCTAGCCCTAGCATGGATGAAATTGTTCATATCAAGTCTGTTCTAAATGATGTCTTTAAAATTAAAGATCTAGGTGTTCTCAAATATTTTCTAGGTTTAGAAGTAACTAGATCTCATTCAGGAATTAATCTTTGTCAGAGGAAGTATACTCTGGATTTATTAAGAGATTATGATTTTTTAAACTCCAAACCTGTTGCCACTCCTATGGTTGTTACTTCTAAGTCTATTAATAATTCAGAACACACCTTAGTAGACATCACAGAATATAGAAGGCTTGTTGGGAAATTATTGTACTTAACACATACTAGACCTGACATTTGTTTTGCTGTTCAACAATTATCTCAGCATATGTCTGCTCCTACTACTATTAATCTTGTTGCTGCACATAGGGTCCTGAGATATTTAAAGAACAGTCCAGGACAAGGCATTTTCTTTTCTTCTGATAATGATTTTGTCTTAAAGGCCTTTTCTGATTCAGATTGGGCTTCATGTCCAGAATCTAGAAAGTCTACAACTGGTTATTGTATCTTTCTGGGTCAGTCTTTAATTTCCTGGAAATCAAAGAAACATAATACTGTTTCTAGATCATCAACTGAGGCAGAGTATAGGGCTATTGCTGCTGTTACATGTGAATTACAGTGGCTTAACTTTCTTCTATCTGATTTGCAGGTTAACACAACAACAGCTCATCTATACTGTGATAATCAGTCTGCCATCAAAATTGCTGAGAATCCTGTGCAACACGAGCGTACGAAACACATAGAGATCGATTGCCATCTTATTAGAGAAAAGATACAACGAGGAACAATAAAGCTCTTTCATGTTTCTTCAAAGAACCAATTAGCCGACTGTTTCACTAAAGCCCTACCTGTTATTGACTTTACTAAGTTCATTTCCAAGTTGGGCATACATAATGTGTATGCTCCACCTTGAGGGGGGGGGGGGTATTAGGAATATTGGTTAGTTGGGTAGTTAGGAAGTTAGTTTTTTACAGCTATGCTTTTCTTTATTTGTTTCTTTATTTTTTACCCAATATAAAAATTGACCTCGGGTCAAACAAATGTACTTGACTTTTTCTACCGAAATTCTAAATGAAAAATTCCCAATTCTCTTTACCTTTCTTTACATCGGAAACCCTAAGTCTAAACCAAAATCCTCAATTCTCAAGTCACGAAATACAATCTTGATATACTTTAAGACCCAATATTTCAGTTTAAGTTAAGATGATTCATCTGTAAATGAAAACTATTAGTCTACTAACAATAAATGGTTTGAAATAACATGACAAACTTACACAATAATGCACACTGATATAACAATGTCATATAAACAAAGATGTTGACTTGACAGAGTGACACTCACACACCAGTCACAAAATAATTTTATAAAATTCTATAAAATATAAAATTAGATTTTTTTTTGCTAACGTGTCATTCTATCAAGTTATTTCAAACCATTTATCGTTAGTTGAGTAACATTTTTTAATCGCGGATGGGCCATTTTGACCTAGAATAAAACATTAAGTGTTAAAATACTTAAAAAAGAACTGAGGCCAAATAACTATCACATCAAACATTAAGAACAAAATTTTACATTATGTCTACATTATTTCATAACTAAAACATCAAATAGTATACATTTAAGCATATATTACCTCTCTGTTTAAGAATTTGAGAGTCTAGATAATATAGATTAACAATTTTAAATTATTTCATAATTATATGTGATATATTGTTATTGATTTACTGTATAAATCTATAAATCGAGGATAAACTCACATGCTAAAATCTCGTTAAAAACTCTTAAAAAATAATTAAACATTTTAATATTTAACGAAATTTATTAAAATCTGTAGAACCTATAATTTATTGATGCATTAAATATAAATCTTTTGTAATAATAATAATAATAATAATAATAATAATAATAATAATAATAATAATAATAATAATAATAATAATTCAAGTTGGATTGATCTAACTAATAAAAAAATTTCCAAAGCTTATTTTATCAGATAATCTGACCATTGAATAGATATATTTCAAATAATCCTTAACATGGTAAGAAAATCACATATATATTGTTTTCCTTATATATTGTTTTCCATATATATTTTTTTGAACTCAACAAGTGTCCGAAGTAGAAAAACGGACGATATTCATCTTAGGAGAAACGAGTTTAAATTAATCTATTTACAAGGTGTATGCGCATTTTCAAATGGTTAAAGAATATGTATGAACAAATTTTACCTTGTAAAATTACATTTAAACTATTCAAAAAAAAAAAATTGGTGGCAAAAAACAAAGGTAACCAAAGTTGTCGGGTCATTAAGAGAAATACGGAGAAATAGGGTGAATGGAAAAATCTTTGTATGACTACGGCGGCTGGTAAGAAAACGAGACCGGACATTGAGACAAGAAGAGTTGGTGAGCAAGGCTTGAGCAATACAAATATTGCTTCATAATTCAAACCTTAATTCAACACCAAACTCATACCAAACCCCTTTCTCTCTCTCCTTCTTTGCAATTCCCCAGGCTTCATTTTCTCAGAATCCTGCTCTCAAGGTTTGTTTTTTCACTTCACTCCTTGATTCTTGCATCCCAAAACATGTTTTGATTCGAATTCTGGGTTTGTTTTTGGTTGTTTTTGTTTTTTCAGTTTTTAAAGTTTGTTTCTTCATGGGGATGATCCATGCAATGGAAAAAACAAAAAAGTTTGTGTTTTTGTTTGTTTGTTTTGCATGTTGTTGATCTATCCGATGAAATCTAGAGAAACGTTTGATTTCCATGTCTTTTTCAAGCTCTGATTCAGTTCTGGTGAATTGAACACATCATTTAATGCATATGTTTTTTATTACAGCTCACATTCCATTGAATACAGATCATACAAGAACCAAACATAAGGCCAAAACGTGTTTTTATTGACATTGATTCCATTGGTTTTATCATTTGATATGAATTCTGTGTAGGGTTTTTAGTTTTTAGTTTGTAGTTTGAAGTTTGAAGTTACCATTTTGCAGATCATATAAGAATCAAAGAAAGGGCAGATTCTTCGGTTTCGATTCTCAAAAGGCAGAGCTTTAGAAAATGGGGTCAGGTGAATGGTGCCTTCAAAAGAGAGATAGTTTCAGGACTGATTCGTTTTCTGGCAATGAGAATGTGCCTGAAATCGGATGCCTCTCGATTATTGTTCTCGGCGCCTCTGGTGATCTTGCCAAGAAGAAGACTTTCCCTGCACTATTTCATCTTTATTGCCAGGTTAAGGCTTTAGATTCATGGATTGCTTAACTGAAAGCCTAAACAGGGCTAACCTTAGATGGTAATGCTGTGTATGCAGGGATTTCTACCGCCGAACGAGGTGCACATTTTCGGCTATGCAAGGACTAAGATTTCAGATGATGAGTTGAGAAATCGCATTCACGGGTGAGCCATCTATCACTTTGGCCGAATTGCATTAATTTATGAATAATGTGAATGGTAGGCTTGAGTCTTGACTGATATGTAATCGAAATGACAGATATCTTGTGAGTGAAAGGAGTGCTTCTCCATCGGAAGATGTATCGAAGTTCTTACAGCTGGTCGGTACAAGTCTAGTTATATGTTTAACATGCTTCAGTCCTATTATTTTTGCTTCTTAGCTTTTAATTGGCAACTGTTATTGTTTGTACTTTGTAGATTAAATATGTAAGCGGGACATATGATGCTGCCGAGGGCTTTCAACTGTTAGACAAGGAGATCACAAAACATGAATTCTCGAAAAGTAGCCAAGAAGGGTCATCTCGGAGACTCTTTTATCTTGCACTTCCACCGTCGGTGTATCCGTCTGTTTGCCGGATGATCAGGAAATACTGCATGAATAAATGTAGGTACTTATGTTTCATGAACGGTGCTGGAATATTTCATTTTAGATGATTTATAAGGCCCGTTTCAAGAAATAATTACATTTTGTCTGTACTTTCGTCATATTTTTTTTTCGTAATTCGCCGAACTGTGTAAATTTTCCATTCTATATTCTCATGAACACAAGCTTTAAAAGGTTCTGCCCTGGATTTTTTATTGTTTACTTTGCTCGAAGGGCTCATTCATGATTAGAAGACAATATCTTATATATTTCTGTTCTTTTCCCCAGCTGATCTTGGTGGATGGACTCGGATTGTTGTTGAGAAACCATTTGGCAAAGATTTAGGATCCGCAGAGGAATTGAGTTCTCAGATCGGAGAGTTGTTCGACGAACCACAAATTTACCGTATTGACCACTACTTGGGAAAGGAATTGGTCCAGAACCTGGTAATCAATGTGTAAACAGGTGCTTTGTATTTCTCGATTTCTTTATCAGCTTGGCTCATATCTGGCATTATGGCACTTGCAGTTGGTGCTTCGATTTTCTAATCGCTTCTTCTTGCCCCTGTGGAACCGTGACAACATTGATAATGTACAAGTGAGTATATGGATGTTTACCGTATTTGGACTGACGGAGCTTTGTAAATTGTGAAGTTATAATTATTATTCTGATATTAATCTCTACTTTCTTCATTTCATCTGGCAGATTGTGTTCAGAGAGGATTTCGGAACTGAAGGTCGTGGTGGATATTTTGATGAATATGGGTACGCTCCGTAGCACTTATTTCATATCCCCGTTTTATAGGAAAACTTATGAAGAAATTACCTTGTGTGTGATTTGTATGTTAAATATTCGATTCTTATTTTTTTTCCTTTTGTGCAGCATTATCCGCGATATTATCCAAAATCACCTGTTACAGGTAATTGTTATAAACCGAAACAAAAACAAGCTGAAGGAAGAACATGCTATGTACCGTTAGCCTACTTGAGTTATTTATTGAGTTCATACCAAATGCAGGTTCTTTGTCTTGTTGCCATGGAGAAGCCTGTCTCTCTCAAACCCGAGCACATTCGTGATGAAAAAGTGAAGGTGACGTCTTTTCAGTTTTCACTCATACTTTAGGAAGTAACTGCTAGTTGTTCGTATCTATGCCCGCTAAACAAACTGATTACGTTTCGATCCATTTTGTAGTATATGGTTGATGCATTACTCCCTTATAATTTCTTAGTTTCCTTCTACTTTAGGTGCTCTTATTTCGCGCTTTCTTTACTATATGCTGATTACTATATGAAATCTAGGTTCTTCAATCGGTACTTCCAATTAAAGATGAAGAGGTTGTACTCGGACAATATGAAGGCTACAGAGATGATCCAACAGTTCCCGATCTCTCGAATACCCCAACCTTCGCAACCGTTATTCTTCATATACATAATGAAAGATGGGAAGGTAGTTTAACTGCATCATTATTTTTTTCTCGTATACCGGCTTTTCAGTGGCTCGGCCCTAGAAATCCGAGCAGCTCACCAAAGTTTAAATTTAATTTAATTGGATTAGTTGATTTCACTTGCTTTGTTTCAACCTATCCAGGTGTCCCATTTATACTTAAGGCTGGGAAAGCATTGAATTCGAGAAAGGCAGAGATACGTGTTCAATTTAAGGATGTTCCCGGTGATATATTCAAATGTATGACAATAGAACTTTAAGATTCTTTATAGTTTTGCTTCAACAATTGCTTGGTTCTTCGATTAAATTGTGAGGAAATGCGATAATCTTTCTTTAGGCAAAAAGCAAGGGAGAAATGAGTTTGTCATACGCCTGCAACCTTCCGAAGCCATGTATATGAAGCTAATGGTGAGTCTGCTAATCTTCCTGCTGGTGATTTCGGATGTTCCGTTTATGTTTATAAATTTTCAGTCGGATAAAAACTGCATATATGTTTGTTTGCTGAAGTTATGAGATGTTTGTGCTTGTAAATTTACTTGCATTTCGTCTCCAATGCAGGTGAAGCAGCCCGGACTGGAGATGTCAACAGTGCAAAGTGAGCTAGACTTGTCATACAGGCAACGCTATCAACATGTTACGATCCCGGAGGCTTATGAACGTCTAATTCTCGACACGTATGATCCTTGCCCTTGCTCTGATCCTTGAAATATTATTGTCTGCAATGCTTACTCTTAAGGCTAGTAGGTCCGGTAATGCGGATCAGAACTATGATAACTAGTTTCGCATTTTAGTTTACGGTTCCCATGTAATGAACAACTCAATCTTTTTCCGGTTATATAGGATAAGAGGTGATCAGCAGCATTTTGTTCGTAGAGACGAGTTGAAGGTAAGAATTCGTATTTACTCGGGAAGGTGACAACTTAAAGGGGATTCAAACTAATGTTCATGTTGCTTCTTACATCAGGCGGCATGGGAGATTTTCACACCTCTTCTACATAGAATCGACGATGGTGAAATGAAGCCAATTCCATACAAACCAGGTAGCCGTGGACCAGCAGAAGCAGACGAGCTTTTGGCTAAAGCCGGTTATGTTCAAACACATGGTTATATCTGGATTCCTCCCACCTTGTAGAAAGGTAATCCATCGTGGTCGCCATCGTTAAAGGCCTGCTTGTAACGCATCGAATAACCAGGCCTGCCGATTATCGCAAGTTACGGTAAGCCTAAGAGCTTGTTACCCCTACATATTTGAAGTAAGGACTATGCATTTTCGTGTCGAGTATGATTCGATATCTCTTTAAACTGTATTCTGAAAGTTTGTTAAGAGTAAGATTTCGGTTTTCGATTTTCGATCGTATAAAATCGGGTTGGCTTGATCCTGGAATAAACAGCTCTTCCTAGACTGTTTATTTGAGCCATACAGTTCCTCCATGCAAAGAAAGAAATTCACTTTTACACCAAAAATTTCCATTAGAGCTAAAGGATTATACTTTTCTTACCAAACTTCATGATTTATAAATGGACAAAACAGCTAGAGTGAGAATTTGATCGAGTCGAGTCAAAAAAATTCGAGTTATTCAAGTTGATGCGTCATATTTTACAACTCAAACTTTATTTGAATTTTTTTTATTCGAATTGAGTTTATGAAATTTGAGTCGAGTTTTTGAGTTTCTATACAAATTTAATTTTAATTATTTATCATATTATAGTACGGTTTGATTCAAATTTAAATAATTTTCTCTAATCATATAAGATATGTATATATATTTCTTCATGTGACATATATTTCTTCATATTTTTTATATTGGTATATATATTAGGAAAATTGAGGGGCTCAATTCGAACTTAAAAATTAATCTATTAATTTTTAAAATTTTCGAGTTATTCGAATTTTAATTTTATAACACAAATTTTATTTGAAATTTTTTTGAGTCAAGTCGAGTCAAAATAAGTCGAATTTTTTTACTGTGAATTGAGTCGAAAAATTTAATTTTTTCGAAATTGAGTTTTTCTCGCTTTAAAAGAACAACAATGAACATGATGTTTTAATCTTAAACATGTTATTGTACTAATAGAATTACATGGTTTTAACCCAACTTATTTATTTGTTTTTCGATTTTTACGTAATGTTTTCTATTTTTTATTTGAAGATTATATTAAAATATAAAAAGGACAAAACACCTTTTATGATAACATTATTTTTATTTAAAATAAGAGTATTTAATATTATTTAACAAAATTTGTACTCAATTAACACTTCACATCAACTATTTTATAATAATAACAATAATAATCTATATTACTATTAAAAAATCAAAGGAAATACATTTATTTACATAAAATATTTTGTTTTACTCGTGTGACAAAATTTAGTAATAATTCGTTTTAATAAGGATGTAACTTAATGTTTTTCATTTTTAGATGGGGAATGGAAAACTTAATATTAATTAAGACTAAAGTGAAAGGTCGAATACGAGCATAATATTTTTTAATCTAATCATATAAGGATCTAATGTATTTTAATTTTTAATACGATCAAAATAAGAGTTTTTTTTAATACTTCCAAACGTTTAGCCTTTATTTGCGTAAATTAAAAAAATATCAGTAGTTCTTATTTTAATATGATCATTTATTGACCGTTTTGAAATATGTGACTTTTATTTAAACATTTAACAAAAAAATAACGATTTTGTATCCTAACATTAAAGTTCATTTCTCTTGATTCAAAAAATGGAAATCAAACTTTTGTAATTATATTTATATTTTATTTTTAATGTAATGTCTAAATTATCCATAATCCTAAATATTCAAGTTGAATGTTATATTTTTTTTTTTGGATGTTACAACAACAATAGGAATGGGTTATATTATATATCATTGAAATTAACTTTAACATTCAGACAAATTATAAATATTTGAGCAAGCATATTTAGTTCGTTGGCTAAATTATTCATCTTTATTCTTTTATATCCCCTTAGCCTATCATGAGTTCTAGACTCACTAGGAGCAATCTTTTTCCTTCCCTTAGAGTTTTTTTCTAGGTCATGAGTTTACACACGTCTTTTAATTTTTGAGTTTAGAGATTTATGTTATAGTTTAGGGGTTTATATTGTATGGGGTAGAATTTAAAGTTTATGGTTAGAATTTAGAGCGTAGGGTTTAAGTTTAGGTTTTAAAGTGTTAGGACTAAAGATTTTTGTTTTAGATTTTATAGCTTAAATATGAAAAGTTGCATAAATTTATTTATACATGTTATATATCAAAATATAACCCTTAATTATTGAAATTATTTCATCCAACTTTAATTGTTTATAATTTAACACACTTATACTAACATCATTAATTTATTTTTAATAGAAAAGCCGAATCAATATTCATGCTTGACATATTTTTTACAGGTAAACATATTTTTTAATTAAATAGAAATATTATATTTTTTATATTACAATTCAAATCTATATAAAATTGGGTAATATAAACATCTTTAGCCATTAGACTATGTATGTAAACATATTAATATCTAATTATATTTTCAATAATTTTTAAAGTTTTGCTTGCACTAAAATTTTGGGGAAATTAGTTTTTTTAATTGTGTTAAGAATGAAATCATATTCAATTGAAGGATAATTATTCTATGCACCGACAATAAATTTTTTTTCACAAGCATAATTAATTTCCCTCAAAAAATTAAAATCATAAACCTTAATCTTAAAATTCTAAACCTTAAAAATTTATAATCATAAATTTTAAACCATGCATCCTAAACCCCTATACCTTAAATTGAGCCACTCATAAAAAATAAAATTTTCACCGTCAATGCATGAAATATTTTCCCTAAACTAAATATGATTTTGATTAAATTAAATATTTACTATTTATTTGAAATTTGAGTATAAATTGAACATAAATTAAATTTCCCACCTTAATAATATTAATCAAATTAAATTCAATCCGCATTTAGTTCTAATTTTAAATATTAGAACTCAAAATTTTAATTTTTCAAAAAAAGGAGTTATGATCATATGCATACACATTGGGCCTCATGTCATTTTCTCTTTGGGTCGATTCGGGCTTTACCATTCTTCCTCAAAACCTAAGAACGCAAAGAAATGTTCTAATCTTTAATTAAGCAAATTCGAATCAAATGAGTCAAAGTTTGGATAGTTATACAATAAGAAGAAAATTCCCTTTGAAATTCGCTTATTTAAGAACACAATTCCCATCAGTTTTTGTTGCCGCCATTGTTAGCACTCGAAGCTCTCTTTTTCCTCACAGATTATTACTCGTCTTCAACAAGAATACGAGCCATGGAGAACGGAGAAATCCCAGAAGACGCTAATGAACGTATGCCCTTGTTCTGTTTTTCGTCAATTTTGTGAATTTTTTTGGTCTAGTTTATTAATTTTCTTCATTTCTTCTCAGATTGTCCGGGTCCTCAGTCGGAGTCCGCGGGTAAATCCGATGCATGCCAAGGTTGCCCTAATCAAGAAGTTTGTGCCACCGCCCCTAAGGGCCCTGACCCAGGTTTCCTCTTCCCCATATTTTCATTATATTCTCTGGGTTTAGTTTTTTTTTTTAATTTATTTTTTCATCGAGTATTATTTTCATTGCGATTTTGTGAACTGTTTTTTGATGGCTAGAATAGAATTTGAGGTTTCTTTAGCCTATGATGCTTTACTAGAGAAAATAGCTGCTGTAGATTAACCTGTATTGTTCTTGCATAATCGTTTGAAGATAGAATTTGTTAATAAATATTAATGGAGATGGAGCTCTCATGTTTTGAATGATAAGTTCTAGTGTTTTATGTTAAGGAAGCTTACCCATGATGATGGGTCGGATAGCATGGTACGTTACCTGGACTTTCGAGTAGGAAACTGAAACTTCTATCAGATGATTTCGAATATCAAGTCTTTGAAGTAATTATGTTATGGTATAGTTCAATGATTTCCTAGTATCAAGTTGTAGAGGGTTTTGACTTTTGACTCGGATTATCACCCTTTAACTGTCCAGTGTTTCGGAATCGGTTGTCCTTGTAATTTCATTTAATTATTTTCCAGTGCTTGTTTTAAATTTTGATAATGATCTGTATGAAAATGTTTTCTTATAATTGCTTTAACTGTCTAAAAATTTAGCAGTGTTAAGGATGCATTCTGATTAGTTAAGTTTGTTAGATTTTACCTCGTATCTTATTGAGTGAAATTGTTTGCAGTGAACATATGTGCCATAAATGAGAACTGATGAATGCTTTTGGGCTATGTAATTTTCCTCTTCCATTTTGGTTTTTATGTTGCCTTTTTCCTTTTCCATATGTTCAAATTTATATTAGGTATATTGTGGATTGATTATCTTTGTGTGGCTAAACACGTATTCATGATGTTTTATGAAACTAAAAAGTTCGTTTGCTTCTGTTCGGCTTGACTGTGTTATCTGGCATATGAATCTATTATATCTGACATGTTAATTATTTAATCTGTTGCGTTCCGCAGATTTGGTTGCAATTGCAGAGAGAATGGCTACTGTTAAGCATAAGATACTAGTTTTGTCAGGGAAAGGAGGAGTTGGCAAAAGCACTTTCTCTGCCCAACTCTCATTTGCCCTAGCAGCTAAGGATTTCCAGGTGGGTCTAATGGACATTGATATTTGCGGCCCGAGTATTCCGAAAATGCTTGGCTTAGAAGGTCAAGACATTCACCAGAGCAACCTTGGCTGGTCTCCTGTTTATGTTGAGTCCAACCTTGGGGTAATGTCAATCGGATTCATGCTTCCCAATCCTGATGAAGCTGTCATTTGGAGAGGACCGCGTAAAAATGGGCTCATCAAACAATTCCTTAAAGATGTATACTGGGGAGAGCTTGATTTTCTAGTTGTTGATGCCCCTCCCGGGACCTCTGATGAGCACATCTCAATTGTTCAGTTCCTACAGGGTACTGGAATAGATGGAGCAATCATCGTCACTACGCCACAGCAAGTCTCTTTGATTGATGTGCGTAAAGAAGTTAGTTTCTGCAAAAAAGTGGGAGTACCCGTTCTTGGAGTTGTTGAGAACATGAGTGGTTTGTGTCAGCCGTTGAAAGATTTCAGGTTTTTGAAGATGATGGAGAATGGTGAACAAACTGATCTCACTGAGAAGGTTATTGAGTATATGAGGGAGAAAGCACCTGAAATGCTAGATCTCATTGCTTCCAGCGAAGTCTTTGATAGCAGTGGTGGTGGTGCAGCAAAAATGTGTACGGAAATGGGAGTACCATTCCTCGGAAAGGTTCCATTGGATCCACAGCTTTGCAAGGCAGGTGAAGAAGGCAAATCTTGTTTTGCTGAACAGAAGTGCCTTACTAGCGCTCCTGCATTGAAGAATATTGTTGAGAAACTGATGACGAATTATTGGCGTGAAGAAATGACTGTGGAACAGTAATGTCCAGCTTTACTTGGAGATATTTGTGTTTGTATGCCATGTAATCTTATAATTATTTCCAAGTTTTAGGAATTTTCTGTGAGGTACAATACTATGCAGTCTGAACACTGGAAGTTTACAAATTAGAAGTGTAATCTTTTTGTTAATTCTGATTTTACTTTTCGAAATGTATGCTTAAGTCCTTTATAGTGTTTAATCAGGAGGGATTGGGGATTGATATGTTAATAGGACCACTTGGCCATTAGAACATATCAATTGGTGCTCACCAGGACATGCATCTATCCCCAACTGTCCTTAAGTTTATGGTGAGTTGGATCGATGTCAATAATGTTTGCACTTGCCTTGGGGAGTCTTGTGGAATGGTTATATGCTCTTATTCGACATGAAAAGCTTCATTATTTGGTTTACAGCAGGTTATCAGTCAACAGCTAAACTAGAGCAGCCCCTCTGCAACAGCTTGTGAAGTTCCTATGGGGTATTACAATTTGGGCTTAATTTTTTGGTGTTATAACCGTCCATTCAATTAGCGGTAAGTGCATGAGTTTTATTGCTTTATGTATTGTTTACTGAGTAGACTTATTGGTTCAGCTACCCAAAAGACTGTTGGAGAGGTGGTAGAGCTGCTTCCTTAAATATCATTCCCAGCAACAATGGGCACACACTCTATACCGAACACAACAACTCATGCTTCAAAACATCATACGATCAGTCAAATATTAAGAATTCATGGCAAGGCATGCATCGAACAATACAATCACTTAACATATCAAGCTTACCTCACTTACCTGCCCGAGGTCTCGGTAACCTCAAGCTCTGATACCAACAAATGTAACCCCCTCGTCCCGGCCTGGCCGAATGACCGGTCCGAGTGGGTCACACGGGTAAAACCAAAGTGAAACCCGTTAAGATTCCCCCTCGGTTAGCAACCCTAATTTTTTTCTTTTAATTCGATCTTTTCTAAAATCTCATTTAAGTCCTATATGATCAAACAGCGGAATAAAATACAGAAGGTAAACATTCAAACCCAAGACAGCATTTAAACAGTCCAATTTTAATCCTTTAAACATGCCGTTTCGAAACACCCTTGAGGCGTATCGAAATGTCTTGACCAGGTCAACTGCCCCAAGCCCATACGAAGGAGCCGTATCGAAACGGAGGTCAACCGTTCCGAAACGCCCTCAACAGTCAACTTCTCGTGGTCAACGAGATTTTGACAATTTCGAAACCCTCAGACCTGTTTCGAAACGCTTTCATCTCGTCATTTTCTCAGAATTCCAGTAGCCAAAATGTTTCGATACCCGTTTCGAAATGGGGGATTCACAGGCCAAACCGTATCGAAACGCGTTCCGATACGGGGTCCCTAAAGCTTTACCCGTTTCGAAACGACCCAGCTCGTTTCGAAACGCGGGCTGTCTACAACCCTTGAAAACCAGACTTAGGCGAATTTTAACAAGTCTAAAGGTCCCAAAGGACCTCTAAAAGTACACAACACAAGCAAACAAGGTCTAGAGGCATACATCTTATATCAAGCATGCTCAAACACACACAAGGCATAGATTTAAACAATCGTTCATACATGGCAATCACACATTAACAACATTTCAAAAAGCCATGCTTGAAAACATCAATAGACAAAAGGCACCATTCATCTCATATAGGTTTACATGCCATCAAGACAATCTTAGACATCCATAAGGCATACATCACACAAGCATTTGGCAAGATATATCATGTTTACAAACCAAGTCTATTCATAAACATCAAAACCATATATGAGTCATTCATAGCTCATACAAACACACTCTTGTCACATTGCTAAACTACATTTCACAATGGCATAAAGGCAAGGCATAAGTAGTATTTAGTAGAATCAAATAGCTATGTTTACCAATTTAACTTCACAATGAAATGGCCTACCAAGCACATTCCAACTCATACACTACACACACTTGAACCAACTTTAAAACACATTTAAAGTTACTCACCACCCTTCCTTAGCAACCAAAGCAAGCCTCCTACAAACCCGAATTCGATCCTGATGCCTCTCCAACGCTTCCTCTTGATTCTAGCCAAACAAAACACATCCATTACTTCACATTTCAATGCTAAAACTCAGCCATCATCTCACCCCATAATCACAAGCCAACTTCAATAATTTTCAATCCAATTAACCACCCAAAATAACCATTTTCGTACTCCCTCAAAACCTACCTGAAAATCTCATTTTCAAACATCCAAATGACACCCAAAGGGTCCCAAAACACCCTCATAACATACTTAAACCATCAGCCCTCAAATTTCACCTTAAAACTCACCCAAAATAAGTTTTTGACACATTAAAACTTGCCACAAGAACCCATTTCGGGTTTTCACCCAAACCTAACCATTTTAACATATTATGTACATTTTAAGGTGAATAAACTAAAACCTAACTTGATAATTTAAAACCAATTGAAAAACTAAGTAAAAACCCAAACTTTCATCAAACCCTAACATTTCAAAAGTTGGTAGTTTCAAAATCTACAACCATGTATGGATAGAGGATGAAGAGGAGAGTGAGAAAATGTTATTACCTTTGAAAATGACCTTGAGATGAAGATGGAAATTAATGGAATAGTAGATGAGAGTTGAGAGAAGTTTGGTTTAGGTTTCCACGTTGAAAGCAAGAAAATGAGGGAGGGAAGACCACATTTTTGTTCTATTTTTAACCTTTTAAAAGTTGTCTACCTTTTTAATTTCTTTTGGGTTAAATCACCAAAGTAGTCCCTTCTCTTTATTATAAACCCAATTAGATCCAAATTAGGGTTAAATAAATTGAAATTAATTTTACTGACTCGGACCCACTAACCCGACTAACTCCTAACCGCAAAACACGGGTGTTACAAATTTAGATTTGAAAGGACAAAAACTAGCAGCCCAAGACAATAAGAAAGATTTAATGTCTCCTGGAATAACATAATTTAAGTTCCACAAATTAAACCACTTACTCCATAGACTCCAGCTAATTTTGCAGTGCAAGAAGAGATGACTTACAGATTCATAATGTTCTTCACATAGGGGGCAAGAAGTGGATATCTACCGGGATTGGCACCGTTTTGAGATCTCGAGCCTTGTTGGAACTTTGCCCAGGATTAATATCCACACAAAAGCTTCCACTTTTGGTGGAGCAATATTCAGCCAAACTAGTTTCCACACCTCTTCCTTACAACCAAGACCATTCAAACAATTATTATAAAAGGATTTAGCAGTATAAACATAGTTCGAATTACCTGTCCAGCGGATGTAGTCTGTTTTGATTCGTCCCGGTATTACCCTGCTAATAACCTCTAGGAAATGCTCCCACAATTCTTTCTCCCATTCAAACAAAACTCTACGAAGCTGAATAAGCCACACCCAGAGATTATTCACAAACTCGCCAAATTCAGAAATAGTACCCTCTTTCCTAACTGCAAGTGCAAAGACTCTAGGAAACATCACTTTCAGAGGTGCTGCCCCTGCCCACAAATCTGTCCAGAACTGAATCTTTTCACCGTTTCCAATAATCATTCGAATATTTTGGGTGAAAGAGACAACATAGTCGTTTGTTTGAGTAATTATATTGCGCCACAACCAAGACTTGCTCTGCTGTTTGCCAACCGAAGGCATCAAGGTCTTGTCCTTTTCATTGTATTTTGCCACTATAACCATGCGCCACAGGCTATCAGCTTCACACCCGAATCTCCATAACCATTTGTTCAGGAGAGCTCTATTCTTTATTTTGAAATCAACCAGACCAAGTCCACCACAAGACTTCGAGAGTACTAGCCTTTCCCAACTAACCCAATGCATTGCTCATTTCTCCAAAGTTCCCCAAAGAAATTTAGCCACTAGTTTAGAGATTCCAGAGTTAACACCTGCAGGTAGTGGGAAGAGTGACATGAAATATATGGGAAGACTATTCAGAACATATTTGATTAGTGTTGCTCGGCCTCCAAAAGAAAGCATTTTCGACTTCCATGGTGTCAGCTTTTTTTTGAATTTGTCTACAATAGGAGACCACAGCTGGCTTGAGTTTTTCGTCACTCTAAGAGGGAGCCCCACATATATAGCTGGGATTTTTTCAGGTTTGCAATGAAAAAGTGCTGCCCAGTGATCTATCCTTTGATCCTCCACATTTATTCCCATAAGTTTCGACTTTTTCAAATTTAACTTCAAGCTTGCTGCTATTTCAAAAACCTTCAAGATTCTCACCACATTTCTGAACTGAGTTTCTCCAGCTTCACAAAAAACTATGAGGTCATCGGCAAATTGGATATGGGAAATTTCCATTCCAACTTGTCCAATTTTGAATCCACTAAACAAAGCTCGAGTGGTGGCTTTATTGAGAACTGCACTAATTGCTTCCGCTACTAAATTGAATAGCATCAGAGACAATGGACAGCCTTGTCTAAGGTCACGCGAAATGGCAAAGGGGGAGGTGGGAGAACCATTAACTAAGACTGAGATGTAGGCAGTTGAAACACACATGTAAATTCAGTGACACCAAGTTGGGCCGAATCCCATCTTTCTCAGAATTGTCAACAAGAATCCCCAATCAACCGTGTCGTACGCTTTGAAGAAATCCACTTTGAACACAATGCCTTCTAACCCTTTCCTCTTATTGTTGAGATTTTAGGAGCTCGATTCGATCAACCGTTCTTGCTCGCCAAGTGTGGAGAAGTTAGATAATTGGGTGTTTTAGTGGGAGATGAAAAATTGGCAATTTGACACAAGGATTTATAGTGGTTCAACCTTATAACCAAGGTCTACATCCACTACCTTAGCTCCCCACTAAGGATTTCCAAACAAATTCACTATGAATTTCATCCCCTTTTCTAGGCTAAGGAGGCAACCTTTACAACCCTCAAAGCTTTCTACCCAAAGCTTGAGGAAACACTCTCTTGTACAAAGAAAGACTTAGCAAACTAGAAATCCCTCTAATAGGTGTTTGTTTGCAATTCTAAGAACTCACCCAAAACCTAAACACTTGAGCAAATATAACAATGTAAGCTCACAAGTGTTGTCTAAGCAAGGAATTTACAATTTAAGCTCTAGACAAATTTTGACATCATAATGTTGTAACAATTGAAGCATTAACTTGTTCTTGATGCTTGGAGGTCCCTTTTACACTCCCAAATGAGTTTGTAGCCGTTACTAGCCGTTGGGATTGAATTGGAGCCGTTGGAGCCTTTATTTCCCACCATAAATGCATTTCTGCAGCTTGGCGTACCGATACCCTTTCAAACCGTATCGATACGGTCTCGAAGAGGAATTAGCCGTTGTGCTCTTCAGCTGATGCGTATCGATACACTTACCTAGCGTATCGGTACGGTCCTGCAATTTCAAAGACCGTTGGGAAAATGGCCGTTGGGGTAGTTAGGCGTATCGGTACGCGATACAACCGTATCGGTACGCGACTAGCCGTTCGGCTATTTCAAAGCACACCGTATCGATACGGCTAAGCGTATCGGTACGGGTTTTGGCTACTGGAAAAACTCTGTAATTGAAACCCTAAGGCGTATCGGTACGGTTCAATACTGTATCGATACGGGTACTTGAAGTTCTAGGTTTTGACTCTTTAAATGTACTTTAAATTGTTCCAAAGCCTTGTAAAAACCCTTAAACATGTTTTCAAGTTGTTTTTGACTAAAAACACATTTTAAATTCTTTTCAATTTAGTCCAAAACATTTTTCAAATATTATATCAAAACACTTAGTTCTACACTTATGGTGATCAATTACTTCATTAGCAATCAAGGAGCAGTCCATAATTTGTCGACCAGAGCAGAATGCAAACTGTTGTTCCCCAATTAGCTTATCAATCACCGATCCAAGCCTAAAAGCGAGAACTTTTGCGAGTAGTTTGTAAACACAACCCACTAGACTTATAGGCCTGTACTCCTCTACCGAGCATGGGTTTTGAACCTTCGGAACCAGCACAATGAAGGAATGATTGAAAGAAAACTCCTTTAGCTCTCCTCGGTGGAATTTCAGGAAGAAGGCCAAGATCTCATCTTTTAATGCAGGCCAAAACTTTTTCAAAAACCCCATGTTAAAACCATCAGGTCCCGGTGCTTTTGAAGAATCCAAAGCACAAAGTGCAGCAAAAATTTCTTGCTCCGAGAACACTGCCTCCAAGCCCACTGCATCCTTTGCACTGATTTTCCTCAACTCACAGTTAAATTCTTTAACTGGGAGGGTCCTTGACGAATTGTAAACATTCTTAAAGTGCAAGTAAATAGAGAATCGTTGTTGACAAAGAATCTAATCATATCTCCAAAACACGCACACATTGTTAAAACATATCTTAATTTACAAATGACCAGATAGTTCCAAAAAAATACCCATTCTCCCTCTCCTTATGCAGGGACATTAGAGATGGAATCAACCCAAAACAAAAAGGTTTACAGCAGATTGTGTAAAGCTACATTTAGCAAAACAAAAGAGTAGCAAAATTCACACAGTAACCAAAGGGTATTGCCTACCTTTGACTGTGAATATTAGAATTTACAAGACAAGATCGAATTGAAGAAAGCAGTACAGACATAATGAGTCCTGTAAAGAGAGAGTCGCGCTGGCCGTACAGATTATATACCTATTTCCCTATTCCCTCTATATTCTTTGCCTATATCATCTTTCCATGGCATTCAAGTTGAAGAAGGTTCATGCACAAAAACCCTTTTCTTCACCACTTGTAATTCCGGCTACAGTATCCACTTACAACATATCTGTCACTTTCACTTGGAGTATATCTTCTCTCCAATCTCTAGCCTTCACAAAGCTACACTCAAAACATGATAGGCACCCTACTACATATACATATGCAGTCTCCACTGTTTTGTTTCATATAAACAAAGATTTTTCCAACCAGGTCTTGTTAGTTGTCCCTGGAAATGGAATTCAAGCAAGCTTATCAGTTTTAGCTTTTAGGGCAGAAGGTGTGCCCTAATTCCATAATTAAATTCAAATATGGTCTCAACTCTCAACTACCTAGAATATGGAACCCCCTCCCCCACCCTAATTGTACACATATACATGCTAATATATTAGGATGAAAAGGGATAAAAAGTGAGCAGCTCTCATGATAAATATATTTAAAATCCAGAACCCCAACAACCTAATAGTAAAATGTCTAATCTCTTGATCTTTCAAATCACCGTGCATTGATATATTTAGTTATAGATTATGAACACGGTGTAAAGGTTATGAGCTTGCAGCATATGTATCAATCTCTTTGAGAAACTACTAATGTGCTCACTCAAGGGATTTACAAATAGGGATCATTATTATTATATGATCAAAAGAAAAATAGTTATAATTAAAGACAAATCATGTTACCTATGTGTCACGCCCTATCAGTGTGCACCAAGGTCAACCGAGACCAAATGAACTGTCATGGGCGTTCTAAGGCCAAGCATGAACCAAGGAAGGTTCTAGAACGGCCTAGAGAGGCCTACAATCCTCTCAAAACGTTTCCACGTGAATCTAAGAGGTTCTAGAAGGTTCTCCAAAGGTCTAGAGTCATCCGGAAAGCCTTAGAAGATTCTAGAAGACTTTGGAAGGTTCTTGAAGGTTCTAAAACATTCTAAAAGAACCTGGAACAACCTGGAAGCATCTAGAACATTCTAGAAGGTTCTAGAATGTTAAAGAAGACCCTGGAAAGTTCGGGACTACTCTGGAAGTCTCTAGAACTTTCTAGAAGCTTTTGGATAGTTAGGGGCATAACTAGATAGTTGTAGAATACCCTAGAATACTCTAGGCATGTAACATATCTCCAACACTCTAGAATAATCCTTAGGGAGGGGGAGGCCTATAAAGAGGACCATCCACCCTCATTTGTAACCATCCCACAAATTCCATCAAAGCATCCTTGTAAGCTCTTAAACTTTCTTTCTCTTAAGCTTAATAAAACTTTCTTTTCTAAGTTCCCTTGACTTCTCTACTTTGCTTTTGCCTAACCATAGTGTTCGCGTCAAGTAAGGCTTGTTAGTATTGAGTCGGGAGTGATAACGCCGCACGAATAGTTTGAAGAGAATAAGTCAATGACAGTTGGTATCAGAGTGTGTTCGATACTCTCAAGACATGGCTAAAACCGGAAAGAATCAAGTTGTTAGCTTATCAAAGGCTGAGGTCACGTATGAGCAACGAGGGCGCGAGGAGGTGGTCGATCCTAGTGCAACAAGGCCAAGTCCAAGGATGTGATCTCTAGCTTGAATACTCATCTAGCCCGCGTAGAGGAGAACGTGGGAGGCATAGGTGCCAACATGGACGACCTTCAACAAAGGGTGAAAGGTCTTGAGGGGAAGGATGCCAAGATCCACACGGCTATGAACGCCATGATGCTCAAGCTAGAGGAGACCATGTGTGCGAAGATGGGGCAAGTCCGCGACCTTCTCATGGGGGAGCTCTCACAGGTGCATGCATCTCTTTAATAAGAGCTAGACAACACTCGTGCCCAACTTGAGGCACTACAAGGCGATGTTGCCTTGTGCAAACGTACAATGATCGCCGGGCCAAGCACCTCATATGAGTCTAGGAAGGTTGAGGTGCCCAAGCCAAAGACATTCGCGGGAGCACGCAACATTAAGGAAGTAGACAACTTCATATATGGCTTGAAACAATACCTTGGAGTCGTTGGAATTGTGAATGAGGCTTCCAAGATTCAAACCACCACCTTATATCTCATCGACACCGCCATGCTTTGGTGGAGGAGAAAGTGCATTGATATTGAGAAAGGTACTGCACCATTTCTACTTTTGATGACTTTAAGAACGAGCTTAAAAGGCAATTATACCCAGAGAATGCTAAGGACGAAGCAAGAGCCCGCTTACGACGACTAAAGCAATCAGGGAGCATCCGCGACTATGTCAAAGAGTTCACCACATTGGTGCTCGAGATCCTTGATCTTTCCGAGAAGGACTCACTCTTCAATTTCTTGGATGGACTTCAATAATGGGCCAAAGCCGAGCTAAGGCGTCGGAGAGTACAAACCCTTGTCGATGCCATAGTCGTAGCCGAAGGTCTTGTTGATTACTCTAGCCACAAAGAGTCCACCACCAAGCTAAAAGATGAGAAGAGCGATCAAGCCAAATGTGGGGATATAGAGGCCATTGCAAGGAGGGTCACCAAGAGGACAACTCGTCTAAGCACAGAGACTCGTCCCCTTTGAAGGGTAAGGACAAAGGCAAGTCCAAAGACTTTCGAGGCACGAATAGATCACCACTAAATAAGTGCTTCATTTGCGATGATGATCATTAGGTCCGAGAGTGCCCACAAAAGCAAGCCCTTAATTCGCTTCTAGCCAAGCATCAAAAGTGTAGCGATACTGACAATAGTGGCAACGAAGATACACAAATGGGATCCATGCAATTACTCATCGGCATTCAGTCCGCCCCGAAGACTGAAGCCAAGGGGTTGCTCTATGTAGACGTCACCATCAAAGGGAAAGCATCGATGGCCATGCTTTATACAGGTGTGTCCCATAACTTTATCTCCCTCGAAGAATCCAAGAGCCTTAGTCTTAGAGTGGTAGTGTAACACCCCAATTTTGGGCTTGGAAGTTTAGGGTCTGAACCGGACCGGTTTAATTACGATTCGAATATAAAAGGTGATTTTAGGGAAAGCCTAGTTCGGGATGCATTAAAAATATGGAAAATGTCTAAAAATCCTCTTTTATTATATATAAGAGAGTGGTGAAATCAATTTTACAAAATGGGGTTTGGAAATATGACATTTCAAGTTAGTGACTAAAATGTAATTTTTGAAAAGTTGGTGACTGTTTTAAAAGGATTGAAACTTTGAATCATTAAGGAGCTAATTTACCCAAGGGAGGATTTCTCAAGATTTTTCTTAAATATTAAAGATTTATTTAATGATTATTTAATAAAAGGAAAGGAGGGAAAATAGATATTTTGGTTTTATAACTAACTTTTGTCAAAATTTTCCCATTTCTTTTTCTCTCAATTTTCCCTCAGCCAAACACATTTCCCCAGCCACTTTTCCTTTGATTTTCACACCTAAAGTTGAGATTTCAATCTCTAAATGATTTCTAATCATTTCTACACCAAATTCTCATCATTTGCTTATTGAATTTTCAAGAATTTTGGCTCTAAACAAGGAGAAACTCACATTTAGAGGTATGAACGTCCTTCTCCTCTAAATACTCAGTTATTTACTGAAATTCCCAAGTTCTCAATCCTTAATTTGAGTTTTATTAAAGGTTTTGATGTTGTGATCTTGATTTTGGCTTAAAATGCAAGATTTGGATTTAATTTTGAATAAATTCGTATTAAATGACTGGGCTCTGTTTTGAGATGTCTTCTTGATGTATTTTGGATGAATAAGTGGTGTCTAATTGAGGTTTAATCAATGCAATCCCGAATAGGTTGATTTTCCTAAGTTTTTGCTTGAGTTAATGGTGGTTTTTGGGATGATTTTGATGTTCTGCTATAGCTGGAGGTATAAGGACGTGATTAGGTTCTTTTTGGATGTTAATTGATGTCTAAGAATGATTGGAATCGATGGATCTTGGCTGGGTAATGTTGTAGAGGTGTTTGGATGTGATTTCGATTGTGTTTGGTAGCCGAAATGTGAGTTTTGGTGAGAGCAGCGAGTTTAGGTGTTGTGGCTGAAGATTTTAATGCATGATGATGCATTGATCCTCTGCTTTGATGTGTTTAAAACAGGGAAGACATCTTCGGATCCTTGTGGTGTTGATCCGGAGGCTTGATCGGTGTTTCGGCAAGCTTGCGAAACGGAATCAGTGAGTGAAGTTTGGTTTTCAGCTTTGAAACCAATGTTTGAAGGTTATGGGAGCTTAGTTTAAGTCTAAACAACTTAGCTAAGCTCAAGAGTAAGTTTTCGGAGAAACTCTCTTGTTGAAGAACCATGAGATGGTTGAATGCAATGTGTTTATTTTGCATGTTTTAAATTCCGTTTTGAAAGCATATTTTAGCATGTGTAATGTTGGTTTTGTAAGCCATGTGTTGAAGGATGCTCAAGGTAAGAGATCCTTGGTTTGACATTGATAAATGTGGTTTTGATGCATAGTGATGCATGATGGTTTAATGGCTTTGTTAAATGCTTTAAAACAGTGGATTGATGATGTTAAATGATGTATATTGGCAAGTGATGTGTTGGTTTAAAAGTACTTGAATCGGATATAGTTAGCCGGCTATAGGATTGGGTGCACCGTGAATAAAGTCGCCTTGGATGTTGAGGGGTTATGATTTTACCGTAAACTCCATCCAAGTACACTAACGAGATGGTTAAGATCACAATGGTGGTTAAAAGTCCATGTGTGGATCTTGTGTTGTGTGTCCCGTGTTCTTGTTAGTGATGTTATACAACTACCAATGAGTGATGTGGAGGGGTTGTGATTGTACCGTAGACTCCATCACGGGTGTTGAGGGGTTGTGATTGTACCGGTAAACTCCACCTTGATATTGGTAGTGTGTATGAAGCGTATTGGACAACGCTTGTAATCCGCGTATCCGATTGTGTTTTGAGTTGAAAAATGGTTATGGATTATCACTTGAAAGCCAATATGACATGTTGTTAAATTGAAGCATGGGATGCTTGGTTTGTATGCATAGATGCATGATAAATGTTTGTTTTGAAATTAAAGGCCTTGGAAAGGTGTTTTTACAAAGTGCATTATTGTGTTGTTTTATTGGAGCATTCCTCACTAAGCATATGTGCTTACGCTCTCTCTTTCTTGAACCAATAATGCAGAGCATTGAAGTGCTTAAAGGGCAGCAAGGAGGTCAAGGATCCAAGTGAAAGTTTAAGCTCATGTATGGTGACTATTTTCACAACACTATTAGCTTTTGGTATTTGGCAATGGGAACCTAGATTGTGTTTTTGGGAGATGTTTTGGACTCTTTAAGTTTGGTTTATTGCCTATGGTGTTTGGAGCATGTAAAGGGCCATTTGGTATTTGGTTTTGGTGATTTGATGATTGCATGATTTTCATTATAGGATGCATGCCTATAGATTTGGGATTTTCCTTAAATGATGCCATGATTGAGTTTTGATGATGCTAATATGTTCCTTTAATGTTTGATGACTTGTTGGCATGATAAAGAGGTCTTATGTATGTGTTTGTGGGGTCGAAAGGGTGATAAACCTGAAAAATTCTGCATTTCTGGGCAGCCCGTATCGGAACGGGTGCTACTGTTTCGGAACAGGTGGCTTGAAATGGCCATGGCGTTTCGAAACGGGTAGAGCCGTTCCGAAACGGATTTGCTACTGCCAAGCCCTGTTCCGCAACAGGTTTCGGAACGGTCCCGCGTTTCGGAATGGATACTCTCCGTTTCGGAACACCCGACCGTTAGGCACTGATTTACATGGTTAACGTTTTGAAATCTTCACATTTTAGTCCTGAACTTTGCTTATGCATTTGCTTGTGTTCGGAGTGTCCGTTTGAGATGAAATTTGATAGAGAAGCATGAAACATGACTAATTTCATAATGGTAAGTCAAAAATTGGCTAAGTCCTCGTAATTTCCAGAATTTACTAATTGGTCCCTATATTCGTAAGTTGTGCAATTGAGTCCCTAATTGTTTTCCAATTGCTATGATTTTTGAGTATGCTTATCTCAAGAGTTCACCTAGGGTCAATATGCATTTAGACAAGATTAAAAAGAAAAAAAAGGATCGTTAATCAAGCTTGACTTTCGGGTTGACTTTGGTTTTCCCCGTGTAATCTTCGTAGTTCGGGTCAACCGTCTAGGTCGGGCTAAGGGGGTTACATTTGGTGGTATTAGAGATGAGTTCTCGAGTATTTGGGAATGGTTATGTGGGTGATAAGTGTATGATTGCTTTGTATACTTTTGAATGAATGTATGATATATGAATAGTAAGTATGTTGCAACTGTGGTGTATGCTGTGGTGAAGCATGTTAGAGGGACCCATTGCCATATCAAAGCTAATGAAATGATTTGTTTTTAATTGGAAATGAGCTTGAGTACTTGGATTGCTTACCTTGCTGAGCCTGACTTTGTTTATTGCATTTGTGATTGCATTGTTTAGTAAATGGGACCTCGTAGAGAGACGAGGATTAATACGCGAGCTATGGCTCAAAATGAGAATGAAGAGAATGCTGAAAATGTGGTGGATTTACCTCCTCCACCTGGTGGTGGTGGTGCTGGGGGTGAGGGAGCTGGTGCTGGGGTCGCTGGACCTGAAGCTGGGCAGGGGCAGGCTGCTCCTGACATGACAGTGCTGATTCAGGCTATTGGTGGAGCCTTTCAGGCGGCGGTAGCTGGAGCTCATGGAGCTGGGCATCAGGGAGATGCTAATGTTAGACTACCTTTGGAACGCTTGCGCAGTCTAGGAGGGACTGAGTTTAGGGGGTTTGTCTGCTGAAGGTTCTGAGTCTTGGTTGGAAAGTACCAAGAGAATTTTGGGACAAATGAACTGCAATGAAGTGCAGAAGCTGGGCTGTGTAATATCGTTGTTGTATGACGATGCGTATACCTGGTGGACAACCACTATCTTCGGAATGGAGGATGCTGATGTGACTTGGACGTTCTTTCTGAACCCGTTCAAGAGGAGGTATCTGGGTGTACGATACCTGGATGAAAAGAAAAGGGAATTCATGTCTCTTACTCAAGGGAGCATGTTAGTGGCTGAGTACGAGGTTCAGTTTGTCCGACTCAGTCAGTACGCACCTGAGCTTATCCCTGATGAGCGGGAGAGGTGTGAACGTTTCCGTTATGGTTTGGTGACGGAAGTGAAGACCTATATGTTGGCTGCTGAGTACACCGACTTTGATGTGCTGGTTGGTAGAGCAAAAGACATTGAGTTGAATTTGGGTTTATCTTCTAGAGGAGTTGGTTCTAGTGCAGGCAAGCGAGCTGCTGAGTATGGTTCCGGTGGCGGACGGAACAAGAGAGGACGTGATCGGAAGTATCAGTCTTCAGTTAGGCGTGGTGGTGGAGGGCAAGGTGTGCCTGTTCAGGGAGACAGGGCGAGAGCTGATCAGAACACATGTTGGGCATGTGGATCGCGTGGTCATCTGAGGCATGATTGTCCTCGAGCAGCGAGGGAAGTGCAGGCTCCTGTTGTGGTGACCGATAATTCGTGCTGGAACTGTGCTTCGACGGATCACATGAGGAGGGAGTGTCCTCTGTTGGCCGGTGGTGGTCAGGGACGTGCTCCTGGAGTTGTTGCACCATAGAGAGGTCGTGGGCGCGGCCGTGGTAACTTCCAGCGCAGGGAGGATGGTGGAAGGAATGTGGCTCATGTGGTAGCTGTTCAGCCTGAGGGTGGTGGCCAGGCCAGAGTGTATGCTCAGAGGGAGGGGAGGAATGACACGGATGTGATCGCAGGTACTTTCACTTTGCAATCCTTGTCATTACTTTCCTTGATTGATTCTGGATCTACACACTCATACATATTGCGTGAACATGCTCAATTGCTTGGTTTGCCTGTTGAGTCTTTGGATGTTGGTGCAAGACCATGTTTTTCATGTTCATCTTATGGAACTGCCTTTCTATGGTTTTAATGTAATCCTTGGTATGGATTGGCTTGTTGAGCATCGAGCTGTAGTGGATTTTGAGAATAAGCGAGTTTCGTTGAAACTTGCGGACGATTATGAAGTGGTGGTGGTTGGTGAGAATGTGAAGTTTCTTGCCAATGTGGTGTCTACGTTGGAAGCGAGCCGGATGCTGAGGCAAGGTTGTGAAGCTTACCTAGCCTTTGTGATGAATCCTGGCTCTAAAGAGTTGCATGTGCAAGATATCAGGACTGTGCGAGAGTTTCCTGGTGTGTTTCCGGAGGAGTTGCCTGGATTGCCTCCTAATCGCGAGGTGGAGTTTGGAATTGAGCTGTATGAAAACACAACTCCAGTGTCCATTACTCCTTATCGAATGGCACCTAAAAAGTTGAAAGAGCTGAAGACGCAACTTCAGGAGTTGCTTGATCGTGGTTTCATTCGGCCGAGTGTGTCACCTTGGGGTGCACCGGTCTTGTTTGTGAAGAAAAAGGATGGCACTATGAGAATGTGCATTGATTACCGTCAGCTTAACAAGTTGACTATCAAGAATCGGTATCCGTTGCCAAGAATTGATGATCTTTTTGATCAATTTTGGGGAGCGGTTGTGTTCTCTAAAATTGACTTATGGTCAAGGTATTATCAGCTGAAGGTGAAGGATGTGGATGTACCAAAGACAGCTTTCAGAACGAGGTATGAGCATTATGAGTTTCTTGTGATGCCGTTTGGTTTGACGAATGCTCCTGCAGCTTTCATGGACATGATGAATAGAGTGTTCCATGAATACTTGGATAAATTTGTTGTGGTGTTCATTGATGATATTCTCGTGTACTCTCGTACTGAGGAGGAGCATGAAGGGCATTTGAGAATTGTGTTGCAAGCTTTGTTGGAGAATCAGCTTTATGCCAAGCTGAGCAAGTGTGAGTTCTGGCTTAGAGAAGTTGTGTTTCTTGGTCATGTGGTTTCTGCTGAGGGAATTCGTGTTGATCCTCAAAAGATTGAGGCAGTGATGAATTGGAAGCCTCCTAAGTTTGTTCATGAAGTCCGTAGTTTCCTTGGTTTGGAAGGATACTAGCGGAGGTTCGTGGATGGGTTTTCAAAGATTGCTGCACCTTTGACGAAGTTGTTACAGAAGGATGTTAAGTATGAGTGGACGGAAGCGAGACAGCAGGTTTTTGAGAAGCTTAAGGCAGCTTTAACGCAAGCTCCTATCTTGGTTCAACCTGAATCAGGGAAAGAGTTTGTGGTGTATAGTGACGCGTCCTACGTTGGTTTGGGATGTGTGTTGATGCAAGAAGGTAAGGTGGTGGCTTATGCATCGCGTCAGTTGAAGGTGCATGAGCGCAATTATCCTACGCATGACATTGAGTTAGCTGCGGTGGTTTTTGCTTTGAAAATTTGGAGACATTACCTGTATGGTGAGAAGTGTACTGTGTACACAGACCACAAGAGTTTGAAGTATTTGATGTCTTAGAAAGAGTTGAATCTTAGGCAACAACGTTGGGTGGAGTTGCTTAAGGATTACGATTTGACTATCGAGTATCATCCAGGTAAAGCTAATATTGTAGCGAATGCCTTGAGTAGGAAGGTATCTGTGGAGTTGAGGGCTATGTTTTCCAGTCTGAGCATTTCGCGTGATGGTGGTCTTGTGGCTGAGTTGCAAGTGAAGCCATCCTTGGTTCAGTTGATAAAGGAAAAGCAGTTGTTGGATGATTCCTTAGTACCACATGTTCAGGATATTGCGGAGGATAGGCCATCGGATTTCTGCTTTAATGATGATGGAGTTTTATGCTTTGGGAGTCGGATAGTAGTGCCCAATGATGCTGGTTTGAGGCGTGCTATTCTGACTGAAGGTCATAGTAGTCCTTTTGCTATGCACCCTGGTAGTACTAAGATGTACCGTGATCTTCGTGATGAGTACTATTGGGTGGGTTTAAAGAAAGATGTTGCTGAGTTTGTAAGCAAGTGCATGGTATGTCAGCGAGTTAAGGCTGAGCATCAGTTTCCTTCAGGGTTGTTGCAACCGTTGAGGATTCCTGAGTGGAAGTGGGAAAGGATTACCATGGACTTCGTGTCTGGTTTGCCTTTGTCGCCATCGAAGAAGAATTCGGTGTGGGTGATTGTGGATCGCCTGACGAAGTGTGCGCATTTCTTGCCTGTGCATACTACATACACTTTGGATAAGCTTGCGGAGCTGTACATTGCCGAGATTGTGCGGCTGCATGGTGTGCCTAAGTCGATTGTGTCGGATAGGGTCCGAGGTTTACATCGCGTTTCTGGCAGTGTTTGCATCAGGCTTTGGGTACACGGTTGAATTTCAGTACATCTTATCATCCGCAGTCGGATGGACAGTCTGAGCGTGTTATCCAGGTGTTGGAGGATATGTTGAGGTGCTGTGTGATTGAGTTTCAGGGTTCTTGGGAGAAACATTTGCCTTTGGTAGAGTTTGCCTATAATAATAGTTATCAGGAAAGTATTCAAATGGCACCTTATGAAGCTTTGTACGGGAGGAAGTGTAGGACTCCTCTTTGTTGGGCTGAAACGGGTCAGAAATTGGTTTCAATGCCAGCTTTGTTGAAAGGAACCACCGAGAAGGTGAAGCTCATTTGTGAGCGTTTGAAGGCAGCTTCTGATCGGCAAAAGTCTTATGCGGATTTGAAGCGTAAGGAGATTGAGTATGCGGTGGGTGACCGTGTGTTTTTGAAAGTTTTGCCTTGGAAAAAAGTGATGAGGTTTGGCTGAAAGGGTAAGTTGAGCCCTAGGTACATTGGACCATACGAGGTGATTGAGTGTGTGGGTCCTGTTGCGTACAATTTGAGGTTACCGCAAGAGTTAGAAAAGATTCATGATGTGTTTCATATTTCTATGCTTCGGAAGTATAGATCGGATCCTTCTCATGTGATGCCTGTGGAAGAGGTGGAGTTGAATCCGGATTTGACCTATGATGAGGAACCAGTGGAGATTCTGGATTCGGATAGTAAAGTTCTTCGAGGCAAGACCATTGAGTTGGTAAAGGTGTTGTGGAAGCATCGTGGTGCTGAAGAAGCCACGTGGGAACGAAAGGATGACATGTTGAAGCAGTTTCCGTACCTTTTTCCTACAGGTAAATTTCGAGGACGAAATTTCTTAAGGGGGGGGGGAGAGTTGTAACACCCCAATTTTGGGCTTGGAAGTTTAGGGTCTGAACCAGACCGGTTTAATTACGATTCGAATATAAAAGGTGATTTTAGGGAAAGCCTAGTTCGGGATGCATTAAAAATATGGGAAAATATCTAAAAATCTTCTTTTATTATATATAAGAGAGTGGTGAAATCAATTTTACAAAATGAGGTTTGGAAATATGACATTTCAAGTTAGTGACTAAAATGTAATTTTTGAAAAGTTGGTGACTGTTTTAAAAGGATTGAAACTTTGAATCTTTAAGGAGCTAATTTACCCAAGGGAGGGTTTCTCCAGATTTTTCTTAAATATTAAAGATTTATTTAATGATTATTTAATAAAAGGAAAGGAGGGAAAATAGATATTTTGGTTTTATAACTAACTTTTGTCAAAATTTTCCCATTTCTTTTTCTCTCAATTTTCCCTCAGCCAAACACATTTCCCCAGCCACTTTTCCTTTTATTTTCACACCTAAAGTTGAGATTTCAATCTCTAAATGATTTCTAATCATTTCTACACCAAATCCTCATCATTTGCTTATTGAATTTTCAAGAATTTTGGCTCTAAACAAGGAGAAACTCACATTTAGAGGTATGAACGTCCTTCTCCTCTAAATACTCAGTTCTTTACTGAAATTCCCAAGTTCTCAATCCTTAATTTGAGTTTTATTAAAGGTTTTGATGTTGTGATCTTGATTTTGGCTTAAAATGCAAGATTTGGATATAATTTTGAATAAATTCGTATTAAATGATTGGGCTCTGTTTTGAGATGTCTTCTTGATGTATTTTGGATGAATAAGTGATGTGTAATTGAGGTTTAATCAATGCAATCCCGAATAGGTTGATTTTCCTAAGTTTTTGCTTGAGTTAATGGTGGTTTTTGGGATGATTTTGATGTTCTGCTATAGCTGGAGGTATAATGACGTGATTAGGTTCTTTTTTGATGTTAATTGATGTCTAAGAATGATTGGAATTGATGGATCTTGGCTGGGTAATGTTTTAGATGTGTTTGGATGTGATTTCGGTTGTGTTTGGTAGCCGAAATGTGAGTTTTGGTGAGAGCAGCGAGTTTAGGTGTTGTGGCTGAAGATTTTAATGCATGATGATGCATTGATCCTCTGCTTTGATGTGTTTAAAACAGGGGAGACATCTTCGGATCCTTGTGGTGTTGATCCGGAGGCTTGATCGGTGTTTCGGCAAGCTTGCGAAACGGAATCGGTGAGTGAAGTTTGGTTTTCAACTTTGAAACCAATGTTTGAAGGTTATGGGAGCTTAGTTTAAGTCTAAACAACTTAGCTAAGCTCAAGAGTAAGTTTTCGGAGAAACTCTCTTGTTGAAGAACCATGAGATGGTTGAATGCAATGTGTTTATTTTGCATGTTTTAAATTCTGTTTTGAAAGCATATTTTAGCATGTGTAATGCTGGTTTTGTAAGCCATGTGTTGAAGGATGCTCAAGGTAAGAGATCCTTGGTTTGACATTGATAAATGTGGTTTTGATGCATAGTGATGCATGATGGTTTAATGGCTTTGTTAAATGCTTTCAAACAATGGATTGATGATGTTAAATGATGTATATTGGCAAGTGATGTGTTGGTTTAAAAGTACTTGAATCATATATAGTTAGTCGGCTATAGGATTGGGTGCACCGTGAATAAAGTCGCCTTGGATGTTGAGGGGTTGTGATTGTACCGTAAACTCCATCCAAGTACACTAACGAGATGGTTAAGATCACAATGGTGGTTAAAAGTCCATGTGTGGATCTTGTGTTGTGTGTCCCGTGTTCTCGTTAATGATTTTATACAACTACCAATGAGTGATGTGGAGGGGTTGTGATTGTACCGGTAAACTCCACCTTGATATTGGTAGTGTGTATGAAGCGTAAGGGACAACGCTTGTAATCCGCGTATCCGATTGTGTTTTGAGTTGAAAAATGGTTATGGATTATCACTTGAAAGCCAATATGACATGTTGTTGAATTGAAGCATGGGATGCTTGGTTTGTATGCATAGATGCATGATAAATGTTTGTTTTGAAATTAAAGGCCTTGGAAAGGTGTTTTTACAAAGTGCATTATTGTGTTGTTTTATTGGAGCATTCATCACTAAGCATATGTGCTTACGCTCTCTCTTTCTTGAACCAATAATGCAGAGCATTGAAGTGCTTAAAGGGCAGCAAGGAGGTCAAGGATCCAAGTGAAAGTTTAAGCTCATGTATGGTGACTATTTTCACAACACTATTAGCTTTTGGTATTTGGCAATGGAAACCTAGATTGTGTTTTTGGGAGATGTTTTGGACTCCCTAAGTTTGGTTTATTGCCTATGGTGTTTGGAGCATGTAAAGGGCCATTTGGTATTTGGTTTTGGTGATTTGATGATTGCATGATTTTCATTATAGGATGCATGCCTATAGATTTGGGATTTTCCTTAAATGATGCCATGATTGAGTTTTGATGATGCTAATATGTTCCTTTAATGTTTGATGACTTGTTGGCATGATAAGGAGGTCTTATGTATGTGTTTGTGGGGTCGAAAGGGTGATAAACCAGAAAAATTCTGCATTTCTGGGCAGCCCGTATCGGAACGGGTGCTACTGTTTCGGAACAGGTGGCTTGAAATGGCCATGGCGTTTCGAAACGGGTAGAGCCGTTCCGAAACGGATTTGCTACTGCCAAGCCCTATTCCGCAACAGGTTTCAGAATGGTCCCGCGTTTCGGAACGGATACTCTCCGTTTCGAAACACCCGACCGTTGGGCACTGATTTACATGATTAACGTTTTGAAATCTTCACATTTTAGTCCTGAACTTTGCTTATGCATTTGCTTGTGTTCGGAGTGTCCGTTTGAGATGAAATTTGACAGAGAAGCATGAAACCTGACTAATTTCATAATGGTAACTCAAAAATTGGCTAAGTCCTCGTAATTTCCAGAATTTACAAATTGGTCTCTAAATTCGTAAGTTGTGCAATTGAGTCCCTAATTGTTTTCCAATTGTTGTGATTTTTGAGTATGCTTATCTCAAGAGTTCACCTAGGGTTAATATGCATTTAGACAAGATTAAAAATAAAAAAAATGTCGTTAATCAAGGTTGACTTTCAGGTTGACTTTGGTTTTCCCCGTGTAATCTTCGTAGTTCGGGTCAACCGTCTAAGCCGGGCTAAGGGGGTTACAGGTAGGGGGAAGTGGATCCGTTAAGGCGGTTAACTCTACCACCCAACCCATCCATGGGTGTGCTCAAGGAGTCAAACCAGTGTTAGGACATGGTCAGGGCACATGGACTTCTCAGTTGGGTCGATGGACGACTATAAGATCGTCCTGGGGCTCAATTTCTTCGAGCAAGTCAAGGCAATCCCAATGCCATTTGCCAATAGTATGAGCATCATGGATGGCGAACAGGCTTGCGTGGTACTAATAACCAAGGCCACCAAGCAAGGGACTAAGGTGCTCTCAACACTTTAATTCTGAAGGGACACCAACCAAGCCAAGCCGAGGGTGAAGAGAAAGCGAGACGGGAGTCGAAGAAAGCACTTTGGAAACACCCCAGTTCAACAAAGGCGTGACGAGGGCGTCACGAGCTTAGGTGAGGGAGAATGTCACGCCCCACCGGTATGCACCAAGGCCAACCGGGACCAAATGAAGTGTTTCGGGCGTTCTAAGGCCAAACATGAACCGATGAAGGTTCTAGAATGACCTAGAGAGGTCTACAATCCTCTCAAAACGTTTCCACATGAATCTAAGAGGTTCTAGGAGGTTCTCCAAAGGTCTAGACTCATCCAGAAAGCCTTAGAAGATTCTAGAAGACTCTGGAAGGTTCTCGAGGATTCTAGAACATTCTAGAAGAACCTGGAACATCCTGGGAGCATCTAGAATATTTTAGAAGGTTCTAAAATGTTGAAGAAAACCCTGAAAAGTTTGGGACTACTCCGGAAGTCTTTGGAACTTTCTAAAAGCTTTTGGATAGCTAGGTACATAACTAGATAGTTGTAGAATACCCTAGAATACTCTAGGCATGTAACATATCTCCAACACTCTAGGATAATCCTTAGGGAGGGGGAGGCCTATTTACCATCCACCCTCATTTGTAACCATCTCACAACTTCCATCAAAGCATCCTTGTAAGCACTTAAACTTTCTTTTTCTTAAGCTTAATAAAGTTTTCCTTTTTAAGTTCTCTTGCCTTCTCTACTTTGCTCTTAACTAGCCATAGCGTTCACGTCAAGTAAAGCTTGTTAGCATTGAGGCTGAAGTGCTAACGCCGCACGGATAGTTTGGAGAGAATAAGTTCGTGACATATGGCTATTAAGTAATATGATACTCTGAAACTAGAAAAGCAGCTACTCACATTCTACTTGCGCCTTTAAAGGATGTTCCAGGAGAGAATCCATCACAAGTACAATGTTTTGAGCCTAACAGAAACAATCAAACCCAAAAACATGAAACTGTGTGACAAGTACAAATGTCTTAAAAATTAACATAAATTAGTTTCATTCATTTTTGCCTCCTTTTAAAGTTTTTTCTCTTGTGTATATTAATCGTGCAACGAAATAAATTTGATACATTATTATTAAAGCTCTCCAAAATACTCAAAGGGAAGCAAATAATAGCCTCATATTAATGCTTTCCGTGAACAAAACAAAAGGCATAGCGGCTATCATTGCAATCTCCAATACAATGAACTAATGTGCACCAATTGAAATTCTTTCACTGCATCAAAAAGAAAAGCATTCACTCTGTCGTATAGCTCCAATATAGATTCCCAGCAAAGGTCGATGACAAAAAAATGTGCATACAAGCTGACATTGACAATCCCACAATTCTATTGAGTCGTTTGTGATTTTTCAAGGTTGTGATTTTTCAAGAGGAAGAAAGATGAAAAACTCTCATTAGAGAAAGTAGAAAAGCTGTAAAGGTAAAAACCACTCATATAAAGCAACCAACCAATTTAGCTTGTTTACTAATATGGATAGGAAAACGAGTGAGTTATGATATCCTTGTTTTCTTCTTGGAAGCAAATTATTTGAGGGCTTCACTGTTTGGTGTATGTTAACCCCATAAAGTCAATATTGTACCTTTGATCCGACAACCCCGTTCATTTCAATAGTCTGTTGGAGGTACATAACGGAGAAGAATATTGCATGGCATTGACCTGCTAAAATATGATTGCACCAAAAGTGATGAAGTAAATCAAAATAAGATGAAAAAAAAAAACTCTCAACCATTACTTTGTATTGGCAGACATAATAGCTAAGAAAATATTATTCAAGGATTCAGCTTCCTCAATGACAAGAGCTTGAATGTATGGAAAAAGAAAAGTCAAAGTAATCGAAAGTTTTTGCTTCTACATATAGTTAAATTGATACAAGGAATCATGTAAACATGACACTGCAAATCCGATTAATTCAATCTTTTATTCTTACATCATTTGCTACTTATTTCTAAATGAAGATTAATTTAACATGCTGACCCCTTAGATAATAATAATCCAAGACATGAACAAAAGTTTCTAATTTCAGCAAACCATAATCCGTCATGGTCGTTAACCTAAATCGAATTTATTGCACGAACGGCGGTCAGGCTGCAGCAGAGACGGAGGTATGGTGGCGACAATTTTGCCGGTGGATGGTGACTAACGGCGACGGCGACCGGAATGGAAAAGAAAAAGATTTGGGGTTTTTTAATTTAGGGATTGGTATTTGATCTAATTATTTGAAAATAAAGATTAAAAAATATAATATATATGAAAAATAATTTAATTAGATTTTTTTTTAAATAATTATTAATTGTATGTTGAGTCCTTGATATTTTTAATTTTTATTAATTAATTTAATAATGTTCAGCAATATTCAACGTTAGCGGTGTTCGACGTACGTGGTAGATTCATCCTTTAAATAATTATTATCAAAATTTAAAACTATTAGGAAACTATTATCAGAATCATTCTTCTCATTGTGATGACGACGACAGAACAGTTATAGGAATACCAGTTAATGCAGAGCATTCAGATGAATACAGCACCATCAACCTCTTCTCCTGTCTCCCAATTGAAGAATTGAAGAGATTATACATGCGAAAGTGCACTCTTTCCGCATTCCAACACCTCACATCCCTTGAAAGGAGCTGTAGCTATCTGCAGACGGTATCCAAATATTCCAAAATGATACAACCCTACGCCATCTGTTGCTGCAAAGTATTCCAAAGATGTCAGAAGCAACGCACATTTTTCTTCAGGTTGCTCCAACCAATCCTTCTAATCTTTCTGTGTTGTCAGAAGAATATTTTTTTCTGCAAAGAATCCATTAAACGTTTCATATTACAATTGCAATGATCCCAGGGGATTAGCTAATTCTGAAAAAAGACATTCACAGGCGTATTGGCTGTGATTGACTTCTCCTACTCCCTCTATATTACATTTCAACATAACTCTATTTCTGGTAATCTCCCTCATCAACTGTCTGTCCGGATACTGGGTTTCTACTCTAAGGCCTAAGCTGAAAGATCATCATATGACATTTTGCTACGAATTCGATTCAACTCATTTTTTTTCTTCTCTTTTTCTTTTGTTTGTTTAAGATTACTTGTTGCTAGTTTTGTTGGAGTTCATACTCATTAGTCATTATTGTAGCTTAGTATTGTAATCTTGTAGCAAGACCCTTTGATTTTAAAGGGGTTTTCCACGTAAAAATCATGTGTTCCGTTTTATTTATTGTGGTTGATGTATGTATTTTTACTAGTTATAATAATTAACTATTGTGTAATCAAGAGAGAAAGTTTATATGTAAGTGAACAACAATGATCAACTAATTCCTCTGAAAAATTCTATTAGCAATAAGAAACCACAAGAAGATTAAGGAGAAGATGACTGGATTTACTAATTAGCATATAATTCTAAAACCCATATGTTCCCCAACTGGACATCCAAAAACTTTATTTGTTCTTTTTCCAAAAACTTCCCACCAATGATTCAACAGATAATGCGAATTCGCAACCTGCAGAGCCTCCTTCCAAGCCTGCAACCATTCGAAACAAAAAAAAAAAAAAAACACAGCCAATTGAAACAGAAGTAGAAAACCATAGTCGATCTTTCACCATACGGCCTGAGTTATGAAAACGTAGTATAGGACATACTGCCTTCCATGAAGGTACCAGAATCCCATGAGCCATGTAATTAAAACAGAATAGAAATAGTAAATAATGCTCGAACTCGATTACATATCATAACTATATGAGGAGATCAGATGACTGCAGGCATTCTTACTTCTAAGCTACATCAAGTTGCAGTTGAAATAAGGTTCGCTCAAGGAAAAGCACATGTCGTTTGTCAGTTATTAGGGGCTGGGGCATCCCGAAAATGTCCGGCTAATGGTTGACAAGTAGAGCTTAATAGAAGGGTATCAAACAACAACAATGCACTATAAAGAGAACGTTGAAAGGAACCAAATTTCACAATTAGTTGAAACAATTCAGAAGCAGGGAAATACGGCATAATGAAAGCTAGAGCACAATGCTAAACAGCCTCACCGCGGATAAGCAAGGAAGATTATCAAGTAACCATACTAAGCAAGGAAGTAATGATCACCGTAAATGACATGTAATGTATATAAGAAGCGGAAAAGGCAATTACCATCATGGCCTAGATGGATTCATCGCGAGAAGCATGTTTTGCCCGCCAGGAATGTACGACACATTAGGTGACCTAGCGAGAGTTCCAGCAATTTCCCTCGACGCCTCGATCCTCCTCAGCTCAATCAGCCCCATACCAGCAGTCGCAGTGGCTTCAGAAATTAACTTTGCAGCATCACTTTCACCTTCAGCTCGGATAACAGCAGCACGCCTCTCCTGGTCAGCTTTCATCACAACGTACCTCGACCGCTCCGCCTCCTGTTGTGCCACCTGCTTCTGCTCCACTGCTCTCGAGAATTCAGCACCATATGACAAGTGCGTAATCGCCACATCGGCTAGCTCGATGTTAAAGTCCTTTGCACGCTGTGTTAGTGAACTCCGGACCAATGCTGACACTTGGGGACGCTCGGTGAGAAGCTGATCGGCATTAAACTGTGCAACCACAGCTTTCAGCACCTCATTTCCAATGGACGGAAGTACCTTCTGGTCGTACTCGAGACCAAGGTTTTGATAGATTTCCGGAAGCTTATCCTCCTTTTTTAGCAATAAAACACCAAACTTTAATAATTGAAGAACAAAACTAAACCCCTAGCATTCAACACGCATACATACATACATACATAGTCAAAACTACAACGAAAGTAGAATCAAAACTCCAATCATATCCAAAAATGAATTGCGTAATCAAAATTGAGTTGTTCATATAAATAAAAGAAAACCCATTTACCTTGGGTTTAGAAAGGACTCGAAGAGTAAGATTAACCATCTGGAGATCCTTTGTTCCAGAAATTGAAGAGAACGTGTGAGGCTTCATACGGATATCATAGATGAAAGGCTTCTGGAGCCATGGAATCAGAAAGTGAGTCCCTTCCTCCGCCGTTTTATCCAACACTCCCCTTAAACGATCGAAGATCACAGCTCTTTCGCCACCGTCCACGGTGTACATGGAGGCGTTGAGCACAGTCGCGGCTGCTCCAAGGCCAAATGCGGCGCGTGCGACGTTGGTTAAGAAAGAAACCGCTGCTTGATTGCTTCCCATTTTCTCGGAGCTCCTTGTTTGATTGATTTGATTTCAATAACGAGGGGTTTTGATTTCTTCGGGGGAATGAGGGTTTTTAGTAGGGGTTTATTTATGTCACGGAACTTGGATGAAGTTGAAAACTTTTGGTTAACTATAACTAAGCAAATAGGTCATTTTCTACTAAAATTTACAAGCAAGTCACTTGATTAATATATTATTACAAATAAATCATTCAATTAACATATTAAATTTTATTAATTTTATAATAATTCAATAAATTTAATCATTTATATTTAACAATTTTATCAATTTATTTTTACTATACTATCAAAACAAACGAACTCATCAAATCAAATCAATAATTTTATAACTACATTATACCATAAAACAACAAGTGATCATTAAATTGTTATTATACTAGAAATGTAACATAAAAGTATTATAATACTTTTGGAAAAAGAACAAGTAATTTAGGAGAAAAATAAAGAATGTAATGATAAATTTTTAAATATTAAGAGTTAAATTTATTTATTCGTTTAGAATTAGGGTCAAATTGATAAACTGATTGAAGACTAAAAATATTATTCTATCATACTATATTAGAAGAAAAATCACATGATTGTAACAATTTGTTAATTAAGTGTCATTTTTATTATTAAACATTACCTTGGACATAGTTTGTCCGGACTTTTAAAAGTGGGCTATTATATCTATTTTTAAGCGCTAAAACAATGAGCCTAATTTAGCCCAGAAGTAATTTCTTTTTTTCTTTTTCTTCTTCCGTCTGAAATTTTTTTATTTCAGGAAAAAACCTCTAAATTCTTACATTTGTATATCACAAAATGAGGTGCATGAATTCAACTTTACGAGTTCTCCAGAAAGGTAACTTTTTTATATTATACCGTAAATTCTTTAGCTTTATACATCGTCCGATTAATCTCCCTTCATTTTAATTCAAATCCCATTAGTTATGTTGGGATTGTTCTGATTTTTTGTTGGATTGGATGGGTTTTGTTCCCAAAGTTTTATGTACTTGCAAATTGTTTGAACAAGCTTCAGATCTTTTTAGGCATATGTGGAAAAGCTAATTTAATAGAACTTCGACTTTTGTTGTTGTAATTAGAGATTTAAAAAATTTGTGGTCGTGTTTTCAATCTCGTCGTATTTATCGCGGTTGCGAACATAACGAATACTATTGCGATCACTGCGGATGTCGCAGTTGTGAATTTTTTAATAGATTTCCAATGGATGGAAGCACCTTCTGGTCGTACTCGAGACCAAGGTTTTGATATATTTCCGGAAGCTTATCCTCCTTTTTTAGCAATAAAACACCAAACTTTAATCATTGAAGAACAAAACTCCTAACATTCAACACGCATACATACATACATAATCAAAATTACAACGAAAGTAGAATAAAAACTCCAATCATATCCAAAAATGAATTGCGTAATCAAAATTGAGTTGTTCATTTAAATAAAAGAAAACCCATTTACCTTGGGGTTTATTTATGTCACGGAACTTGGATGAAGTTGAAAACTTTTGGTTAACTACAACTAAGGTCATTTAATTATAGCTTTTACCACAAATAAGTCATTTTCTACTAAAAAATTACAAACAAATCACTTGATTAATATATTATTACAAATAAATCATTTGATTAACATATTATTACAAATTTGTTAATCTACTAAGAGACATGTCATTTTTCTTTGGCATGATAGCATTTTTAGTCAAAATTATAAATTCTATTAATTTTATAATAATTTATATTTAACAATTTCATCAATTTATTTTTTTTACTATACTATCAAAGCAAGCGAACTTATCAGATTAAATCAACAATTATATAATTACACTACCATAAATCATTATCAAGTTTTTATTAAACTGTTATTATACCAGAAATGTAACATAAAAGTATTATAATACTTTTGAAAAAAGAAAAAGTAATTTAGGGAAAAAAATAAATAATGTAATGATAAATTTTTAAATATTAAAAGTTAAATTTATTTATTCGTTTAAAATTAAGATTAAATTGATAGACTGATTGGAGACTAAAAATGGCATTCTATCGTACTATATTAGAAGAAAAAATCACATAATTGTAACAATTTATTAATTAAGTGACATTTTTATTATTAAACATGACCTTGGACATAGTTTATTCAGACTTTTAAAAGTGGGCTATTATCTCTGTTTTAAGTGCTAAAACAATGAGCCCAATTTAGCCTAAAAGTAATTTTCTTTTTTTTCCTTTTTTTTTCTTTCGTTTGAAAGCTCTTTCATTTCATGAAAAAAACCCTAAATCTCTATGTTTGTATATCACAAAGTGAGGCGCAGGAATTCAACTCTACAAGTTCTCCAGAAAGGTAATTTTTTTATATTTTACTGTAAATTTCTTAGAATACAAACAGAAAGGCTTATTTCTTGTTTCATATACCGCACGATTAATCTCCCTTCATTTTGGTTCAAATTCCATCCGTTATGTTGGGATTGTTCTAATTTTGATTGGATGGATTTTGTTCTCCCAAAATTTTATGTACTTGCAAATTGTTTGAACAAGCCTCAGATCTTCTTAGGCATGTGTGTAAAAGCTAATTCAATGAACCTTCGACTTTTGTTGTTGTAATCAGGGATTTAAACTGCGTTTTCAGTCGCGTCGCGTTTATCGCAGTTGCGGACATAACATATGCTATTGCGATCATGGCTGGTGTCGCAGTTGTAAGTTTTTTTAAATTTTGCAAATCTTATTATAAAATATAATAATTATAAATATAAATATAGACAAACGACTAAGCTAGTCTGAATTCTCACCCGGGAATATTAAATTCTTTTAATGCACTAAGAACGTTAAATCGTTCTAAACGGAAGCAAGCTATAGAGAAGACAACTCAAGAACAACACATAAAGTTTTAGACTGAATGCGATTACTCAAAAGATGAATGATGTAAATGAGTTGAGGAAAGCCTCTATTTATAATTGAGTTCCCCTACATCTGGCGATCTCTAATGATTTACATCGATTACAATGATCGAATCCCACCAACCACAATGAAATATTCCTTAGAATATATCTCCTATTTAAAGAAACAAATCATATGTTTACATTGAAAGTTTACATAGGTCAAAGTGGTTGCCTTTTAGAATCCTCCACATATCGGGCTAAGTCTGGTGGTCTCTTTAGGCCCAAAAATCTCCGTTAGAACCTCTTGGACAATCATGCGTGCATGTGACTTGGACTGAAACTGGCGGTCCGTGACAATGTGGTCAAGTATTGATCACTTTGATTATAGAGTTAAAGATTTAAAGAGTTTAACAGTTTCGTACAAAGTCTCACAAATATAAGTCGTATTTATTATATTAAGAGGTACATACATATAAATGGTGTAGAATGAAATAAACTTTCATGGAGTAGTATCATAAACAACTACAAATAGTCCTTTTAACTCAAAATATAATCATTAAAAAAACTCAAAATATAAATATTTCTTATAAAACAAATGTATTTTAATTAGTTAATAATTTCTATTATAATTAATATATTTTTTTAGAAAATAATATAATTAAATTAAAGTATGATTTAAAATAAAGGTTTAATAATCAAATAGGTGCTCAAACTATACATGTGGTTCACTTTTGGTGCTTAACTTATTTTTCGCTCTAGATATATGCCTAAAGTTTCATTTCGATCATTTTAAGTATCTAACTGTTAAAAAAACGTTGGCCAATTAGAATGTAATACGTGACATGTTTTAATTTATTTTCTAATAATGTTTTAAATTAGTCGATTTAGGTAATGGTCGTTGGTTACAACTTCAATGGTGGCTTTTAAAGCAAGATTTAAATCCCAGAGATGAATACCAAAAGTTGTTTTCTTTTTTTTTTAACTTTAGAGACTTGTTTAGAATAAGAGTCATAGTTTGAAGACTTCTTGTGCAATTAAATCTAAAACATCTAGAAATCAAGTTTTAAAAAACATCAATTTTAGGGATTAACTATTACTTATCCCAATTTTGACGTTAGTGTAAATAAAGTTGAATAACAGAAAAGAATGGATAGTACGTGTGTTTCTTTAACCCAAACTTTTCAAGTCCATTGAGGCCCAAATAATTTTCAAAATACAGTTATTGTCCGATATTTGTTTCAATCCCCCGCCATCTCAGTACGAAACTTGATAGTTTTACTTTATGTTGCACGAGTACGAATACGAGTACAGGGACGAATATGGGGACGAGAAACGATAATTTTTAAAATTTAAGGTACGAGTACGATAGGGGTACGACAAAAGTAAAAAAAAATTCAATACATATAATCATAAGAAAACATTAAAATTTATAGTAAATTAGAAAATCTAATGATTTTCATGGATTAAAATGAAGTCTAAGATAAATTCTCATTAGTTGTGGTGGTCTATTATTCAATTAAAATCTAATAATTTTGTGATTCCTTTAAAAAGATATTAACAAAAAATTAAAAAATATCTATTTTTAAAAAAAATAGTTTTGTTGCACTTAATATTTTTTAAAATTTTTATTAAAAAATACTTTAAATCAAATAATATTTTAAAGCTACGAAATTAATTTATTAAAATAAAAAATACTTTATACCCTAGTTTTGCATTTCCTATTTCTCTTTTTATGTCAACCACTTCCTTTCAGTTCAGCGCAAACAAAACGGTATAGTTTTAGAGTTCTATGAAAATGTTGTTGTAAGGGTTAAAATCACATTCGCAGCTGCTGTTTTTTTATTCATTCTTCTTCATTGACTATTGTTTCTTCAAGTAGTGGAGAAATTAGTATCGATTTCCAAGATGCATTTAATAATAAAATTAATTTTTTTCATTTAAATATAATAAATATACAATATAATATAAATACTAATTATAATATTAAAGTAGTGGAGAAATTATTTTCGGTTTTCAAGATGCATTTAATTCTTTCATTTCCTTTTTAGTTTTTCTAGGCAGTGTGGTGTCGGTTTTCAAGACCTAGTTAACTTATTTCCGTTGATATTTGTATTTTGTCTTGAATCAAGACCATTGATGGATATATTCTTTTTAATAGTAAAATTAACTTTTACCATTTAAACACTAAAATAATGTCTTTCTATTTCTTTCTATTTTTAGAATCTTTCTTTTTTTTTTTTCCTTTTTTTTATCTTTGCAGCTTTATCGTATCGCTTTCATACAATCATCCGGAGTATCGTTTAGATTTGGTGGACGACCCTTGGATCGTCGATAATAGTAAAAAATATCAGTTGAAATCGTCTTTTGAAGATTATCTATTTTTTCTTTTTCTGAGAAAATATATGTATTTTTTCTCTCTGTTGATCGTTAACGAGAATAGTGGTTCGTTATCACTGCAATCAGACGTTATCCGTTAAAATGCAACCGCAATTCGTCATTTTGATGTGAATCTGATTCACATGGCGATTTTTAGCGATATCGATTTCGGACGATTGAAATACCACAATATAACGATCCCAAACGAGATTGCGAACAATTTTTTAAAACCATGATTTGGTGCTTAATCGATTTGTAATTTTGAGGCTAGTCAAATATTTTATGTATATATATATATAGGGATGAGATCAAGTTACATGGTGTAAAACTCATTTAATTTTACACTAATCTAGGACCATTGGATGAGTGAAATGGATGGATGAGATTAATAGTAAAAAATGTAAAGATTATCACTTGGAAAAAAGGAAATAATCTAAGCCATTAATTACCATCATCCAACGGTCTAAAAATCATGTAAAAGTAATTGAGTTTTACACAGTGTAAGTTGATCCTAACCCATATAGATGGATTGTATTTTAGCTCTTATAATTGAAAATGCTTTTTTTTATTATTTTCAAGCTAAGGATTTATTGCGAATTCAGTTTAAGCAACTTCACAAGATTTAGATCTGTGAATACCATATATTTAAATCTCAGTTGCAGTCACGTTTTTGGCCGTGTCACGGTATTCGCGATTGCAGACATGACAGAGGCTATTGCGTCATAAAAAGTTATAGTGTTTTTCAACACGTATTATAAAACATAATAATTATAATTATAATTATAATTATAAAAAGTTACTTTTTAATGTTTTTTAAAATGTTTTCCAACACTTATGAACTTAGATTATTGAAATTAAAAGACTACATTGAAAAAAAAAGTTTGCACTCTAAATTAGGAAAAAATTAAGGACTGAAATAACAAAGGTAAAAAGTGGCATGACTGGAATGGAAATTAACTAATACCCTTAAAAACACGCTAGCATCTCATAATTTAGAATAGAAATCATCTACCCCTTTTCGTTGCCCTTATGTATGCCCCTACACTAAAAATTAGGTTTAGGTTTTAAGGTTTAAGGTTAGCGGTTGTGGTTAGAGTTTAGAGAATTTAGGCAGCATGTATTTTTTAGGGCATATGGTGTATGATTTAAGATTTGAAATTTAAGGTTAGGACTTAAAATTTATTTTTTTAGTGTTGAGGCATAAGAAGGGGCACCGAAAAAGGGCAGAAATTTTTTATCCCATAAGAATAAAAATCCTCTGCCCCTTTTCGGTGCCCCTATGTATACACACATTAAAAATTAGGTTTAGGTTTTAGTGTTTCAGGTTAACGATTGTGGTTAGAGTTTAAGAAATTTAGGGTGATATATATTTTTTAGGGTATATGGTGTAGGATTTAGGATTTGAAATTTAGTAGAATTTATTTTTTTAGTATTTTTTAGTGTTGAGGCATAACAAGGGCACCGAGAAGAGATAAAAAGTTTTTATCCCATAATTTAACTTTTTATTTATGGGTCAAACCCTAATAGTAGATTTTAATTAGAAATCCTTAATGATTTTTTATTCAAATTAATAGGCTCTAAAAAATATAATAAAATAAAAATATAATATTAATAACAAAACCTAAATCCCTCTTTATTCTTCGTTTTCTCTTTGGCTTTCAAACCCTAAAAGGGTTGTTTTTACGCCGTCGTCATAAGACCAGTATCTAGAGCCGCGCGATTTCACCTCTTGTCGTCGGCACGCCGTCAATCCCCTCTCGTCGACGTCGACTAATCCTCCCTGTAAGTCTCATCAGCTCGCCTCCCTTTACACTCTCACGCTCACCCTTATCGCCCGCCCATGGATTTTTTAGATTTTACAGTAACGGGAGAAAACAGGGATAGCGGTCGTTTTTTGAAACCCTAAATTACATCATCTGGTAGCTTTGATTTTCATCATTTCATGATTTAATCATCTAGTAGCTTCATAAAGTAGATGTTCAGGAATTTTACATGTTTTCTCGTTTCGCTGGAAAGTAGAGTAGGATGTTGATATTTCTCGAATATTTACTGTCATGACGATGTTGCAATTTCATGGATTCTGCATATTGTTTTTATCTTCTTAGGCATCTCTGGTAGTAAACTGTTTCCAGGGGGAGCTCTTAGCCTTTATAGATTGAGGTAAAAGCTAATCCAAAACAAGTTTCAACTTTTGTTTACTTAATTTCATCATTTAGTAGCTTTGATTTCTTGAATGAACATCCGCCCTCTAAAGATACGAACTTCTTTCCTCGAAATGCTTAACTCATATCTACAAATCGAATTTTCTCCGTTGATACCATCCATGGTTGCAAACCGGGTAAATGTAGTATTGGACACATTTCCCATATCCAGCACAGTTCATTGCATACTTTTAACTAACTCTACATGATGTTTACAGGGGTAAAGTCATGGCATTAAATCAGATCAGATCACTAAGAAGTGTCCTTATTGCCAAGGAGGCAGTTTGTGTTGCTCAACGAACATTTGCTTCTGGGGCTGGGAAAGCCAAGAAGGGCTCAAAAGGGGCAGCCAGCGGTTCACCAAAAGCATCGGCACTCAAAGAGGTAGAGAGGAGAGCACTTAGACAATTCGTTTCAGGTGCAGGGAAGTCTGCTGGTAGGAATTCCTCAGGGCGCATTACGATTTTTCACCGAGGGGGTGGAGCAAAGCGATTGCAGCGAAGAATTGATCTGAAACGAAGCACTTCGTCTATGGGCATTGTAGAAAGGATAGAATATGACCCTAATCGTTCTTCTCGGATTGCTCTAGTACGATGGATTGAGGGGGTCAGCGTCTGCCCAAGGAAATTGAATACAGTAGAGGACTTTGCTCCACCACGTAATCTCCTTGAACCTACCACGCCCACCATCCGTGGTGTATTTCCATTCTCTTCCCTGCCCGGGAAGGTGGATCAAAGAAAGGTAGCTTGCTTCTCTCCTGGACTGATGGCGGGGTCTGTAGTGGTCGGCCCTCCTTCCAAAATGTCCCCTTCGGTGAGGAGTGCCTCATATAGTGAAGATGCAGGAAGTAAAAAAACTTCCGCGAAGGACGTATTCTTCTCTGCCCTCTCCTCTCCAAAGGCCAAGGGGGAGACTGTATCCCTTCCAAGGGTAGCTGTAGCTGGGGCAAAACCCGCTTTCTTCGCTCCACGAATGAGAGATGAACTCGAAGGAAAAAACACGTTCTCTCTTAGCGAGGTCCGAAAGTGGAGACCTAATAGCATTATCTGGACACATAGGATCAAACGTAAAGCAGCCCTTTCTTGGCATAGCTTTAGGCAGCAAGATACCTTCGGGCTTGTTGGAGCTGCTGAGCATAACGAGTCGAAGCGGAAGATGGATCAAGGCGAAAGGCCAAAGGACAGAGCGTGCGAATTCGACCGTGCACCTGTCACTTACATAATAGCCAGTCAGCAATTAGAAGCAGGCAAAATGGTGATGAATTGCGATTGGTCCAAACCCTCAAAACTCTTTGGCAAGCTCAAGACAAGTAGCTGGTGAATCAATTGAACCACCATCAACATATATCTCCTTGTCTTTAGATATTTGTCTAAGTTCAAAGGTTAATTTGATATTTTAGAATGTTTCAATAAAAATATGAGTTTGGATTTTAACATTCGAGGCCTTAACTTGCCTAGCTAAACTAGTTTTTCAATTCCATGAAATGGTTTTTCCTTTTATTTTTAATTTTATATATTATGTATTTTTATATATTTCCTCGCAATTTCTTATAAAGTAAGATTATGTATATGATGATATAATCATTCTAATCCCTACATGAATTTAATATTAAGTGCATAAGTCAATCTATATTTCATTTTTTTGATTATTTAGAGAATTATTTACGTTTTTCAAGGTAAAGGATTCAAATTTATATAATGCAACTTTAAATTAATGGATTTCAAATTGAATATCCTTGACCACTAAAGGTAATTTTATTGATAAATAAAATAAAACTAGAACATAAGTATAATAGAACATAAATATAATAGAGGTTTTAGAACATAAAAAAAATAATAAAAAAATAAGTGCTACACCAATTAGCTCAAACACTTCTCTTTGCACCAAAATAAATCTCTACGGTTCATTGTAGGAAGGTTCTATAGGGAGCTGTCAAAATACGAACCAGAAAAAATTTCAAAATCGGCAAACAATCTTTCACGCCTATTCTAAAAAACGACCATTCGTTGTAGGTTACATCATCAAACAACTCAAAAGGGGATCAAATTTTACGTGACCACCGACAAACACGCATCAGAGACAAACGATGGAGGGTCCTTGTGCGAACACCAACAACTTGTAAATATAATGATAGAAGCGTGCCATAAGGCAGAGACGTGCTAAAGACAGAGAAAACGTGCCACAGAGACAGAAAAAAACACAACAAAATATGAAAAATAATTTACTGACGATTGACAATCAATACAAAATTGATGTGGCTGCGATTAAAAAAAAAGCAAGTAACTATAATTTGAGAGAAAATAGAAAAAAGTGGCTAAGGTTTTTAACAATTTTAAATTCAAATAGAGACAATGTTAGCTGAACAAAAGTTTTATTAATCAATTAAGAACCTTTGGTTACATTGACATATTTAATTCATACAACAAATAGTTTCAGTCAAAATAGTTCTCAGAATTAATACTACTTAAAAATTGGATACGAGATTAACAAATTTAATGATAAACCATTTAGCATTTCACCTAAGATAATTTTTTGAGTAGATTTTTTATATATATGGAGTATATGTTTATATAAAATATTTTCTTTTGTTCACAACATAAATACGATAAAATCTAGTATATTTATGATTTGTTTTACTTAAGCTCTCAAACATTCTTTTAATTGCTAAATTAAAAGTTTATCATTTTATCAATAAATCATTTAACTATTGATAAATTTAATTCTTCTTTAAATACTTGGGTTAACTACATTGCATGTCCTCAAACTATGACGTTATTTTCAAATTAGTCCTTAAAATTTTGAATATTTTAATTTATCCTTAAATTATGACTCTCATTCTATATTTGTCTCCAAACTTTTAAATATTGGAATGATCAAATTATAATTTTACCATTGGATTAACTTGTAATTATATTGTTTATTAAGGGAAATAATCTCAAATTTTCAATTTTGGCGAAACAGTTAGTGCTGACAAAACAATTGAAAATATGCTAAAATACATTGGTGAAAACACGTTAAAATTTCAATTCTAGTTTAGCATTATTTTTGAAAAGTACTTTTATAAGTGCTGTCTGAAAGTGATTTTAAAAAGTGAATAGTAAGATTTTAGTGTTTGATATCACTGTTAAAAGTACTTTTGAATAGATAAAATGTCTATTTTAGACATGATATTTTAAAGTCAAAATAAATGAACGTAAGTGATATTTTTATTCTTTATTTTTATTTAAAATATTAAATTCTTTATATTATTTTAATATTATTATTTAAAATATATATTCAAGGCATGATATTATAAAATAAAATGTCTATTTTAGATATGATATTATAAAATAAAAATTAAATTATTTCTATTTAAAATTTAAACTAACTTACATGACATTTAAATATCTTTATTATAATATATGAAATATTGTTAATTTAAATTATATTAAAATATAAAATATTTTTTGACAAATTTATTATTAAAGTTTAATTATTATTATTATTTCAAAATATCATGTCACTTTTAATAATTATGAGTGAGTAATAGTATAATAAATATGCCTGGAAAAAAATAATAAAGAAACAGTCAAACTCAAAATGTAAAGAAAAAAAATCAACAATAAGGGAAAACAAAGACCACCCTCAACCAAGGAAAAACAATTTTTTTTTTTTGCTTTTTAGGGCCCGTTCAGAAGGAATTTTTGAATGTAATTTTTTTACCAAACAATTGTTGGAGGAAAAATTGAAAAAACTAACTGTGAAAAAATGCTCGTTTGAGGCGCAAAAATAAAAAAAACGGCCACAACGCGGCGTTTGGTGATCTATTAAGCAAAGAATTTTCGTTTGCAGCTGAAACCTTAATTGGTTGAGCTCTACTGAACATGGCCTTAGTTTGGTTGAATAAGTGTGTTTCTAACGTAATTTTTCAGTCAAAAGTTGAGCGTTCTTCTTAGCTTGTGGGTTAAAACGTGCTTTTGCACCTTTAAAATCGTTCCCGAACCCCCTTAGTTTGGCATTGATTATTAAAATTGCGGTGAAAAGTGATTTTAAAAAAGTGTTGTAAAAAAGTGATTTTGAAACGTTGTGTTTAAGAATTTAGTGTTTGATATTGCTGTAAAAAAAGTGTTGTTGAAAAGATAAAATGTCTATTTTAAAGATGCCGTCACAAGTGATTTTTCTATCAAAATTCAAGTATTTTTCATTGATTATTAGGTGAAGAAGTGATTTTGGCCCTCCAAACTCAATAAAAAAACATGACCAAGTGAATCCAGTGAATGGTTCTGATGGAAAAAAAAATTAAAAATATTTTGTTAAGAGACTCAATTCGAGTAGTTATATTTGTATAAAAATTTTATTCAAATTTAAGCTTAAAATATAATTTTGTCTTTTTAGTAATCTCAAACCATCAATGTCCTTTTTAATTGCATCAATCTAATTGTTGTAGTGTTTTAAAATTAGTAATGTTGTTCTTCGCTTTTAAGTTACATCATTTTCGCCCTTAAACTCCTAAGTTACATCAATTTCGCCCTTTTACTTTTGTTGACTGACAAAATTATTATCACGAATTGTCCTTCGTCACGTTAAACAATTCGTCGTTAAATAAATAACAACGTCTGAGCTAGCAAGTTCATGTCATTTTCTTTAATAAATGAATGTCTTCGGATAGTCACCACATGAATAAAATTTGAAGGCTCTACCAATCAACGACAATAAAAGGGGGTGTAACACCCTAGTTTAGGGGTCGGGTGAAAATAATATTTTAATATTATTTTGGGTTCGGTTTTATAATTAAAATAATCTTTTAAGTTTCGGGTTTCAAAAACAAATATTTTACATTGGACTAAAATGAATGAAAGACAAATTAGAGAGATTATAAAGAAAATGAGAATAGCCATTCATTAATGGCAAACTTGTAAATAATACAAGTTTCAATTTAAAACCCCTTTTTATCAAACATTTCACTATTCATTGTCTTCTTCAAAATCAAACCAACGTGAAAAGAGGGAGCCCATCCTCTCCACTATTCCATCACATAGCTTCATCATCTCAACTCGTTTTCAAAAGGTAATTTCATTTTCAACTTGTCCTCATCATCCTCTCTTAAAAAGTACAATTGGTTTTTATTTTCCTTAAAGTTTTGGAAATGGAAATTTTAAAGGTTTTGATTAAAAACGGTACCTTTACTATGCTTAACTTAATATTTTGATTCAAGGTTGTTAGTTATGAAGTCTAGGAGCTAAATGATACCACATATATGAATTTTTCTTGGTTTTGAACAAATTCCCGAAATTGGGTTTAAATAGGGTTTTTGAAGGGTTTTGTGTGAGTTTTGGGGGTTGTTTTAGGTTGGATTTGATGGGCTAATGTTAGTGCTATGGTTAGGGGTTGATTTGGGATCATTTGTGGGTATAAAAGGTGTTGAAAATATGAGTTTTGGATGAGGTTATTGGGCTGCACGAAATTGCTAAATGTGGGGTTTGTTCATGGCTTGAAGTATTGTGATTTGTGTTAGAGTTGTGTTCCGGGTTAGTACTTTGATGCTTGGGCTGATTTAAAGTTGTTTGAATTGTATTGAGGTTGTTTAGAAGCGAGAACTTGTGCCGGTGAAGCATCGGGAGGAAATCTGGAAGATTGAAGTTGGTTGCTTGCTTGGTAATTGAGCTTGGAAGTTTAGGTGAGTGGTTAATGTTTTAAAGTGGTTTTAAATGTTTGGTTCGAGCATATGGACTAGGTCGGGCTTGGGTAGACCCACCTAGAGTTAGGATTAGGGTGATAGCCTAATCCTAAACTTAAACTAGAGCCATTGGTTGAACTTGTAATGGATGTGTATGCCTCGTATGATTTGTGATTATGATTGTTTATGTATAAAGTGTTATACATGTGAGATGAGGCATGACTTGTGATGCACTGTGAAATGCATGTGAATGGTTTATGATTGTGATCATGGTGAGTACGTGCTAAGCACGGAATTGGTTGAAATGAATAATGTGAATTGAGTTATATGTTGGCACTAGTATGCTTGAGTACAAATGATCGATCATTAGGATGTTAGTGTGTACACATGAGTCAAATTCGCGCGTGGCCTTGGTGGCGTTGAGTCACCAAGGAGGAGTATGGGTTCGCCCGGAAATTGTTATATATATGTGTCGATGATGAGTGGAATCCCATCGACGGGGCATGAGGATGAGTGGAATCCCTTCCGCGAGACCAGTGATGAGTGTAATCCCACCGTGAGGTAAAGTGGTTGTTGGATGTGAGTTCCAACGTGTATATCCGCGTATTCGGGTCATAGCTAGGTGCCAATATTGATTGATATGTGTATCAATGTGATGTGGAATGTGATTTCTACTTAGATGTTTATATGTGTTTACATATATTGTGAAATAGAGCTTGTTGAGCATGGCATATAATTGAATATTGTTCATGCATCTTTAACTTTTGGCTCTTGAGGATCAATGGTATAATTATGTTTTACCTTGGTTAAGATCGTGCTTGGACCCTGCATTGCCGAGGTTTGTTTTTAAAGAGCTTACCCTCACTAAGCCTATTGCTTACGCTCTCTCTTTGTTCGACAATGCAGATCCTTAGTTCGTGGGTTGCTAAGTGCAAGAAGGGGGCCTCCAAGTGTGCTTCGTGGTACTTGTTTAGCTACCAAGTATGAACTTTTTAATTATAATGTAATGGTCAAGCAATGAGACATGTAATCGTGTTATGATGCTTTTGGAACATGTTGTTGTTGTTGTTGTTTAGGAGCATGTTAGACTCCTCGTATGTGTTCGTTAACTTGGCTTTTGGTGATGTATGCCCTTGCTTGTGAACCTTGTTGGCAATTGCTTACCTTGAATTGCCTAAGTATTGACTATGTTGAAGTATGCTTTTTGGTAATGCCTTGATTTGATGTTTCTTGATATGTCTTGGGTGTTTGAGCATGTTTGTCTTAGGATTCATGCCTCTAGTTCATGTATGTTTATGCTGAAGGTTGTTTGGGGTCGTTTAGGACCCCTACAATTGTTGAGAGATGCCTAAGTCTGATTTTTGAAGGTTGCAGACAGCCCACATTTCGAAACGAGCTGGGCCGTTTCGGAACGGATAAGGCTTCAGGGACCCCGTATCAAAACTTGTTTCGATACAGTTTGGCCTGTGAATCCTCTGTTTCGAAATGGGTATCAGAATTTTTTGGCTACTAGAAATCTGAGAAAATGACGAGATGAAAGCGTTTCGAAACGGGTCTAAGGCTTTCAAAACGGTCAAAATCTCGTTGACCACGAGAAGTTGACCGTTGATGGTGTTTCGGAACGGTTGACCTCCGTTCCGATACGACCTCTTCGTGTAGGCTTAGAACCGTTGACCAAGTCAAGGCGTTTCGATACACCTTGAGGGTGTTTCGAAACGGCCTGCTTAATAATTTAAAAATGGACTGTTTTGCATAGGTTGTTCGAGTTATTGTTTTATGAATGCTTGTCTTTCTGCTGTTATGATCACATAGGATTCGAATGAGCCTTTAGAAAAGATTAAATTAAAAAGAAAAAAAATTAGGGTTGCTAATCGAAGGGGAACCTTAACGGGTTTCGCTTCGGTTTTCCCTGTGTGGCCCACTCGGACCGGTCAAGCGTCCGGACTGGGACGAGGGGGTTACAGGGGGAGATTAATATAATTCAAGAGTTTGAAGGCTAAATTGATAAAATTAAAAAGGCGAACCAACATTGTTGATTTAGGATTATTACATGGACAAAATTATCCCTTAAACCTAGAAATAAAAGTGAAAAGATGCTAATATGAGTAGGGGTGGGAATTTGATAGAGTCGAGTCAAAAAATTTCGAGTTAGTTGAGTTTACGAGTCCTATTTTATAACTCAAAATTTATTTGAAATTTTTTAAGTCGATTGTTCGAGTTTCTGATCAAGTTTAATTGTAAATATTTATAATATTATGGTAGTACTTGTTTCCAATTCAAATGGCTTTTTATGAGCATATTATGATATACATATATATTTCTTCATAATTTTTTTCTCATATGTGATATACATATACGATGCAAAGTTGTAGTAGTAGACTCGAACTTGAAAACTAATTCACTAATTACTAAAAAATTTAAAAATTTTTAATTATTCAAAATTTCATTTTATAATGTTGAAAAAACAACTTTACACCTCAAAATAGCCTCTATGTGGATAGAAATCGTTAATCAACTAACGGTTAACGTTAAATGCTGACGTGGCAGTGTCACATGTACGTAAACGTTGATGTGGCATAATGACACATCAGTAATTGTTTTTTAATAAAAAATAATTATATATATTTATTTTTATTAAATTATTATCATCCAATAGGATGGTGAAAGTAAAGAACAAGATGGTGATAAGAACAAGCACAAAACACATGCATTGTTGCAATTCCAACTTCCTCGTACAGTTTCACAGTTGCGAAATTGGTTTACTGTTTCAAGTGGAAGCCATTGATATGGTGAAGCCCTTGCAAGTGTTCGATGGAATGTGTGAAAGAAATCTGACGATATGTTAAATATTATTACTTTCAAATATTAACAGAGATTATAGCTTGGTTTGATGGTTGGACTCTCCCTTCCTAGTAATTCAAGCTCAAGTCCCTTCAAGAACATATTTTGATTTCTATGTACATGTGGCACTACTACGTCAGTATTCGACGTTGACTGCTAGTTGACCATTCGGAACTATTTTAATCTAAAATGAAACGTTAAAGGTTAACGTTAAGGGTTAATATATTCAAAAAAAAATAAAGATCAAAGTGACTATTCAATGTAACGTTAGCGATATTTTTTGACATTATAAAAAAACGGCTAAAATTACTCGAAAATTACAATGAATTGAATTTTAGTGTACACGTAACGCATTGCAAGTTTCAAAGATTTGATTTCCTGTAATTAAGACAATTGGCCAATTTGAGTTGTAAAGTTAGCAAAAACAATGTCAAATCTATTTTTAATTTGAAAACCGGTTACTTAAAACGTTTTATTTTCAAAACCTTTCAATTATTATACCAGAAGTAAGGGTTGTTGAGTTATCCAATTCCATATTATATTAACTGAAAACTTAAAACAAATCTTTTTATTATTCTACTCGCGAATGAATCAACGTTAATCTGTTATTAATAAATAATTTACTAATATTTAATGTACTTGCACAGTAGTGAACTTTTGAAAAGTTGATTTATTTTGGGAATTATTTTAATCAAACTCACAACCTTTAGATCACGGCGAACTACTTTAACCATTTCCCACCACATTTGCGTTATTGACATGAGCTTCATTTCTTTATATTAAGGGTAAATTATGTCGGTACCACCAAACTATTGGGAGTGACCTGTTTATAATACCAACTTTTTAATTGGTTCAAATTTATCACTAAATTTTATTTTTCGACTGGTTTATACCACCGTGCCGTTAACTCATTAATGGTGTGATGACTTTGATGCTAGACCAAAACGACGTCGTTTTGGAGCCGCTATTTTAATACTAAATTGCCTAAAACGACATTGTTTTGCCGGAGGAAAATATGAAAAATTATGCTCCAATGAGATTTGAACTTGAAACCTTTAGAATCAAAGACAATCTTTAAACCACTAAGTCAACTTAACATCTTTATTTTATTTTTAGAACAAATAATATATATGTCAAATTGCACTTTATCATATAAATAATATTAATCTATATAAATATATTATTTATAATATAAATATATTAGTATACATATATTAATATATAAATAATAAATAAAATAAAAATATATAAATATTTTTATATTATAAATAATATTAAATAGATAAATATACTATTATAAAAATTAAAAGACTAATTTTCAAAACCTCAAAATTTCCAAAATCCAACAAAATTTTAAACCCTAACCCTAAACTATAAACCTTAAACGGTAAAATTTTATTCATAAAAAATAATATTAAAATATATAAACAAAGAATATATTATTATAAAAACTAAAAAAATAATTTTTTTTAAAATTGAAAATTTACAAAAAATCATCAAAACCTAAAGCTTAAACCCGAAATCCATCCATTTTGGCTGTTATTGACTTTATGGTTTTAGGGATTATGATTTAGATTTTTAGGGTTTATAGGTGAGAATTTAATGTTTTGGTGGATTTTAGGTTTTTTTTTGTAAATTTTGGAAACTTTGAGTTTTTTTGTAATTTAGTTTTTAACTTTTTATAATAATATATTATTTATTTATTTATATTTTTAATATTACGATAATATAATTTATACGATAAACTGCAATTTTGAATATATATTATTTGTGCTGAAAATAAAATAAAGATGTTAAGTTGGATTAATGATTAGGAGGTTGTGTTTGATTCCAAAGGTTCCAAGTTCAAATTTTATTGATTTTTCATATTTTCCTCCAGCAAAAACGACGCCGTCTTGGACAATTTAGTATTAAAATAACGACACTAAAACAATATCATTTTGGTTTAGCATCAAAGTTATCATGCCGTTAAAAAATTAACGGTGCAATAGTATAAACGAGTCATAAAAATAAAGTTTGATTATAAATTTAGAACAATTAAAAGATTGGCAGTATGAATGGGTCTCCCTCAACTGTACGAATCATTATTTTCAAATTGCAACACTAACTTGTATCTAGGGGCAGTGCCAAGTGGCAAACAGTGGTTTTGAGCCACTAAAATTGAAAAATTGCAATGAATTCCCTTAAGAAATTATATAATTATAAGTTAACCCAACGATAAAATTATAATACGTCATTTTCAACAAAAAAAAAATCTCTCAATTTTGATCTCTAAAATAATATTTTGTCTCCGTCCCTATTTGTCGAGTTGTACACGTCTGTACTAGTTGATACAAGATTATAAAGTTTGAATTGAGTTTTTATATTTTTTCGTAACAATTTTTATTCTTATATAGTTACATTTAAGAAGAACATACAATTATTCTAATGACAATTATAATTTTTACTAGTTTGAATACTTGTTAAATTAAGAATTATCCTCTTAAATTACGAATTATCTCTGTTATTTTTTAAAATTAGACAAATTTACTCTTATTATCTGGTCTTGAGTTCGTCACTGAACTTATCCATACCATAACAAAATTGATACATCCAAATGAATTGACAAAAAAGACTTAGACTCTTGAAATCAAATTTCAAAAAGGAAATTAAATTAAATTCAAACAAAGTTTATCTGAAAACACGTGGAATTTTGTCCCAATGGTTAATTATATAATAATCGATGGAATTTAAATGTCAACGGTAGGTAAAGGGGTGAAGAAAAATGCAGTTTATGGGTGTTTAATATCGGCCCGTTCTAATTAATTAAATGAATTTACTCATAAACGCTAAATGAAAATATTTGTGAATATATAAATTGTTGATACCCAATTTTACATAGGCTATTCAAACTGAACTGAATTAAAATTATAATTCATCGAACCCAACAAGTGGTTTCAGTGAAAAAAATGGATGATGTTTATTCTAAGAGATTCAAGTTCAATCATAATGCGTCTGCAAGGTGTATGTGCATTGTTAAAGTTTTAAGAGTATTTATAAACAAATATTACTTTGAAATCATATTTAAACTATTAAAAAATGCAACTTACAGGATCCAATTACCATTTATCAAATAAAAACCCAAGTCAGCAACCTAAATATTTGACTAACCTAAACTTTAATCTTAATTTTTAGACCGCCGTCAAACCCTAGCCGTCCGTGACTCTTCAACCTCCACCACCTCCACCAGCAGCCAAGCACTGCACAGGCGTCCTTACACCGTAGGACCACAACAGTCAACACACATTCGTACAAGGTCTCAATCCTTCATATTCCATCCTTTCTAAAATAATAGCATATGGTATTTGATGTGGACGGCCAATGGGAGTATAAAGTAGGCAAAAACTCAAATGTTGTGTTTAGATTATGGGTTGAATCTTCAAGTTACCACACTAAATGTTGTGTTTAGATTATGGGTTGAATCTTCAAGTTCCCACGCTAAGTTGAGCATAAGTAGTAGGGGTGAGAAAAACTCGACTCGACTTGAAAAAATTGAAATTTTCGACTCGATTCGAGGTGAAAAAACTTAACTCGTTCTGACTTGACTCGAAAAAATTTCAAATAAAGTTTAAGTTATAAAGTGAAAATTCGAATAACTCGAAATTTTTAATAATTAGTGGAATGATTTTTAAGTTCAAGTTAAGTTCCTCAACTTTTCCTGATATATATATACCAATATAAAAAATATGAAGAAATATATGCCACATATGAAAAAATATGATGAAATATATATGCATATCTTATATGATTAGAGAAAGTCATTTAAATTAGAATCAAACTATACTATAACATTATAAATAATTACAATTAAATTTATATATGTAAAACCTATGTTTGATTTTGATATAACAAAGTATGTTAAGGATTAAATTGAAAACTTGAAATAGATTTTTAAGTCCCTCAAATGATTTATAAATCGTCAAGGCTTTAACCTGATTTGAAAAACTCAAACTCCAAATATTTTCTAAGTGTTCCAAGGCCAAAGTATTGAAAAACGTCCAGGCGTATCGATACGCTTTCAGCCGTATCGATACATTTTTTACAAAGTTGGCTACTGGAAAGACGCGTTTCGATACGCCCCTCATCGTATCAAAACAGATTGAATCTGTATCGATACGCTCCCTCTGTAAAAACTGAAGGAGTTTGAATGTCGTACCGATACGGTATCCTCCGTATCGATATAGATTTTATGAAATATTAAAATCGAAAGCCTTTAATGTTTTCGACCGTTGGTGTCAGTTGTTAGGTAACTGAAATTTAAAGTGGTGGTTGTCCCGTACCGATACGCTCCTTGTCGTATCGATACGGAAACTTCCAGTGAGCTCAGTTGAAAAAATTGCATCGATAAAGATGTTTCCCGTATCGAAACGGTCCTTGTCCCGTACCGATACGCTTACCCGCGTATCGATACGCCCCTCTTGTAATTGTGCAACAACTCTTTCTATTTTGAGACAGGTATCGATACAGGTCCTTGCGTACCGATACGGTATGCTGTAGAAGTGCATTTATAGTGGAAAGAGAGGGTCCCAACGGCTATATTCATTACCCTAACCACCCAAACGGCTAAAATTGATAGAGAAGGTATAAATTGAAGCTAATTGAAGACCAACAACAACTATTGCATCAAAGACAAACATCCTTACAAAAATCCAAGCTCAAAGTGCTTATTTTCCTATCTCTTGTAAAACCCCAAATTGTGTAGTGTTCAATTTTGATCTTGTAATCAAATTTGGGTTGAGTGTTTGTACTTAAATGGGCAATCTTGTATTGAGAGATATCATTCTTGCCTTTATTTCTTCTTTGTTCTCTTGTGAGTGTTATTTGACCGGTTTTGTAAAGGTTACCTCCTAAGCCTTGAAAAGGGGAAGAACAATTAGTGGATTGTTGGAAAATCCTTAGTGGTAGCTAATGTAGTGAATGTAGAGTTCATTTGGAACTTGAACCACTCTAAAATTCATTGTTCTTCATTTTTAGCCATTCTATTTACTCCAACATTTTTTAAAAGCCCAATTCACCCCCTCTTGGCTTTGATCAATCCATTGATCCATTCAACAATTGGTATCAGAGCCTACCTCTTTGAAGGATTAACAATCATAAGAGGAGTTCCTAGGAAGAGTGTGATCAACTACAAATCAACTCATGGCTTCTACCTCTGGGTCAAACATGTACAAGTCTCAATCAACCACCAAACTGCCTTTCTTCAACGGTGATAACTACCCCTTTTGGAAGAACCGGATGTGCCTCTTCATTAAATCCAACGGTTATCTAGTTTGGGATGTCATTAAAAATGGTCCCTATATTCCAATGAAGAGAGACGACAAGGAAGATTGGTGTTAAAGAAGAAAAATGAGATGAGTGAAGAAGAGAGAAAGAAGATTCAAATCAATGATAAAGCTCTTCACATGTTGTTTTGCTCTTTCGGTCCCGACATCTACTCCAAAGTTTCCTCCATCGAAAGTTCTAAGGAAGTGTGGTATACACCTAAGACCACTTATGAAGGAACAAGTGATGTGAAGGAGACAAAGATCGGAATTCTCAATCTTAGCTATGAGAATTTCAAAATGGAGCCCGACGAAACCGTGTCAAAGATGTTCGATCGTTTCTCAACAATCGTGAACGGGCTAAAGGGTTTTGGAGAGATAATCCCGGAAGACAAACTAGTCCGGATGCTACTCTACTCACTTCCCGAGTCTTGGGATGGGAAGAGAACCGCCATCATTGAGGCTAAAAATTTGAAGACACTCAAGCTTGATGAGCTAGTGAGTTCTCTCTTAACTCATGAGATAATGAAGCAAGAAAGGGAAGATGAAAGGAAGAAGGAAGAGAGAAGAGTGAAGAAGCTAGAGGTAGATAAGAAGAAGAAGAAGATATGAGTGGTTCTCAAAGCTTCACTACACGAGGAGAGCACTTCTAGTGAGAAGGAAGACCTAGAAGAATTGGCTATGATAGCCAAAAGGTTCTCACGATTTATGAGGTCCAACCGAGGAAGGAAGATTCAAAGAAAAATGGACTTCATGACCAAAAACAAAGAAGAAGATAAGGATCACATCATTTGCTTTGAGTGCAAAAAACTGGGTCATATTCGTTCGGAGTGCCCTCAACTCAAGAAGAAGGGCTTTGAGAAGAAGAAGAAGCTCAAAGCCAAGCTTGCTACTTGGAGTGACGAGGAGTCATCCGAGGATGAGGAACACGAAGTGACCAATCTTTGCCTCATGGCACTTGAGGAGGATTCCTCCATGGTAACCTCTAACTCATCATCTTTTGATTTTACATTTGATGAATTGCATGATGCTTATGATGAGTTACAAGAGGTATATGATGAGTTAGTTGAGAAGTATAAAGAGTCGGTCATAAGAAATAAAAAGATTATTTCGGAATTAAATGCTAAAAATGACTCACTTTCTCAAGCTAACTTAAAATTTGAGAAAAATATCTTAGGTTTACAAGATGAACTTAAATTCTTTCAAGATGAAAATGTATACTTAAACAATCTTATTTCTCAATGCAATAGTGAACACCAAAGGGTGTTAGATGAGCTTAACAAGTTCAAGAAGTCTTTCAAAAATGTTGGTAATGTGAAAAATAAGATAGGTGAATCCTCTAAAACTAACCAACCTAAGAGAAAGACATATAACTACAAACAAAGTGGCTTCCATAGGCATAATAGAACTAAGAAAATTAGAAGTGTATGAGTTCCTAAAGAACTCGTCAAGTGTAATAATGTTGTTGCTATGTCACCTTGGATTCCTAAGGGAACCAAGCTTTTGGGAGCTAACACTCGTGGACCCAAAGTGATTTGGGTACCAAAAACCAAAGCTTAATATCTTTGTTTGTAGGGGGAGCATTGCTACAAGGCCAAAGCACAAAGTCAAAATTCATGGTATCTTGATAGTAGATGCTCGAGGCACATGACCGGAGACAAGAGTCGATTCATGGACTTAAAGCCAAAAAGTGGAGGAGTAGTGACATTTGGTGACAACTCCAAAGGCCACATTAAAGGTACTGGATCCATAGGTAATCACTCTACTATTCTCATTGAAAATGTCTTATATGTCGATGGTCCAAAGCATAATTTATTGAGCATTAGTCAATTATGTGACAAATGGTTTAATGTCTTATTTGATAAAAATAGGTGAAAAATTGTTGACATTAAATCAAATAATATAATGCTCATTGGTCATCGCATATGTAATATATACATGGTGCATTTAGATGACATTCATACATCCTATGCATGCTTTGTTGCACAAAATGAAAATGATGCATGACTATGTCATATGTAACTAGGACATGCTAGCATTAGTGTTTTAGAAAAATTAGTTTCCCTAAATCTAGTTAGAGGTTTGCCCAAAATTAAGTTCTCAAATGACAAAATTTGTGATGAATGCTCTAAGGGTAAACAACATAAATCATCATTTAAATCCATTAATGATGTTTCTACAAGTAGGTGTTTACAACTTATTCACATGGATTTATTTGAGCCTATTAGAGCTATGAGTTTGGGTGGTAAATCGTATGCATTTGTACTTGTTGATGACTATTCTAGATTTACTTGGGTTCTATTCTTAAGTACTAAAGATGAGGCTTTAGAAAAATTCACCACATTTTCAAAATTAACTCAAAATGATCTTGAACTTAAAATTTCTCATATTAGAAGTGATCATGGAACCGAATTTTAAAATCTAGGTTTTGAAGAGTTTTTAAATGAAAATGGTATTAGCCACAAATTTTCGGCTCCTCGAGCTCCTCAACAAAATGGGGTAGTTGAGAGGAAAAATAGAACTTTACAAGAAATGGATAGAACCATGCTTTGTGAAAACAATTTACCTAAATATTTTTGGGCGGAAGCCACAAACACCGCTTGCTACATTGTAAACCGAGTAATGATTAGGCCACTTTTAAAGAAAACACCATATGAGATTTTAAAATCTAAAAAGCCTAACATTAGCTATTTTCACCCATTTGGTTGCAAGTGTTTTGTTTTAAACAATGAAAAAGATAACTTAGGTAAATTTGATGCTAAAAGTGATGAAACTATTTTCTTTGGTTATTCCTTAAACTCTAAAGCCTATCGTGTATTTAATAAGAGAACTTTAGTAGTAGAAGAGTCTATTCATGTTGTATTCGATGATAACCTCATTCCGAGGAAGGATTCTTGTGATGATGATGATATAGGAATCCTTGATACCTTTGATGAAGGACAAACTTCAAAGGAGGATGCGATTCCAACGAAAGAAGATGATACACAAGATCCACCTCTTGAAGCCTTGAAGGACTTGGCTCTTGAGGAAAAGGAAGTGAGCTACCCAAGGGAGTACAACTATGTCAAAGGTGGTGAAATCTTGGGTGATCCATCCAAGGGGGTAACTACTAGATCTTCTCTTAAACTCATGAATTATGTTGCTTTTATCTCATGCATAGAGCCCAAGAATATAAAAGAAACATTAAATGATGACTTTTAGATTATGGCTATGCAAGAAGAGTTAAATCAATTTGAGAGAAGTAATGTATGGACATTAGTTGAAAGGCCTAGTAATCAATCTACTATAGGAACTAAATGAGTATTTAGGAACAAACTAGATGAGAGTGGTAACATTGTGAGAAATAAAGCTAGATTAGTTGCTCAAGGTTACACTCAAGAAGAGGGAATAGATTTTGATGAAACCTATGCACCCGTAGCTAGAATGGAGGCTATTAGGATGTTGCTTGCATATGCATGTTATCATGATTTCAAGCTTTTTCAAATGGATGTTAAAAACGCATTTTTAAATGGTTTTATAAATGAGGAAGTGTATGTGGAACAACCACCGGGTTTTGAAGACTCAAAATTTCCAAATCATGTTTTCAAACTAACCAAAGCACTTTATGGTTTAAAACAAGCTCCTAGAGCTTGGTATGAAAGACTTTTAAACTTTTTAATTGAAAAAGGTTTTGAAAAAGGTAAGGTGGACACTACACTTTTCATAAAAAGGTATAAAAATGACATCTTAGTAGTACAAATATGTGTTGATGACATTATTTTTGAATCTACTAATGAGTGTCATTGCAAAGAGTTTGCTAAGTTAATGCTAGGTGAATTCGAGATGAGTATGATGGGGGAGCTCTCATTCTTTTTGGGACTCCAAATCAAGCAAAGGAAGGATGACACCTTTATCAATCAAGCAAAGTACATCAAGGATATGCTCAAGAAGTTTGTCTTGGAGAATGCAAAGCCTCAAGCCACACCAATGAGCTCATCTACAAAGCTTGACAAAGATGAAGGAGGTAAGTGTGTTGACTCTAAGCTTTATTGCTCTATGATTGGATCTTTGCTTTACCTTACCGCAAGTAGACCGGATATTTTGTTTAGTGTTTGCTTGTGTGCTAGGTTTCAAGCTAGTCCTAGAGAGTCTCACCTTATAGTCGTTAAGAGAATCTTTAGGTACCTTAGAGATACTCCTTGTCTAGGTCTTTGGTACCCTAGAGACTCAACCTTCAACCTTCATGCTTATTCGGATGCGGATTATGGGGGGTGTAAAATCGATAGGATGAGTATTTCGGGAACATGTCAATTCTTAGGTAGTATGCTCATATCTTGGTTTTCTAAGAAACAAAATAGTGTAGCTCTATCTACCACCGAAGCCGAGTACATATCCTTAGACAGTTGTTGTGCTCAAGTCCTTTGGATGAAACAACAACTCTTAGATTATGGTATTAAAGTTGAAACCATACCCCTTAAGTGTGACAACATTAGTGCCATATGTTTAACTAAAAATCCCATCCAACACTCTAGAACCAAACATATAGAGACAAGGCATCATTTCATTAGAGATCATGTCCTTAAGGAAGATGTTGTTATAGAGTATGTTGACACCTTGAACCAACTAGCAGACATTTTTACTAAACCTCTAGACAAAGAGCGTTTTTGGTCCCTTAGGAGAGAGTTAGGTCTAACTAGCCTTCCTTGACCATTTAGGACTCTTTTTGAGGTTAAAATTGCTTGAATTTGTGAAATTGCATGTTTATGTGTTGTTAATATTGAAAATATCCATGCTTATAGCTAGGGGGAGTATGCTTCTGTCATAATATGCTTAGAACTGCTCATTCATCAATTGGATTCATTTAGGAGGTGCTAAAATCGAGCCTTTGGTTGTTCTTAAAGCCTAAAATACATTTTTGGGCATAGGGTATCGATACGACCTTCTGCGTATCGATACGAGTACTGTATTAGCTTTCCAAACTGCATTTTCCTAAAACGGGTATCGATACGGTTAAACCCGTTTCGATACGAGCTAAAATTGTTTCGATACGGATTGCATCCGTTTCGATACGGACCTTCGATGAGCATTTCAAGGGAATTACGATTTTACCCTCGTATCGATACACCCTAAGGCGTATCGATACGCGATTGCGCGGACAGCTTCTTTAAGGCATTTAAGGAGTTCTACTTTTACCAAAATTGCTTTTACAAAACCCTAGCCGTTTTTCACTCTATAAAAAGCCTCTCAATCCCTCATATTTTCACACCACAACTCAAAATCTCTTGAGGGTTTTCAACATCAAGCAAAGCTTTTCATCAATTTGGTGTAAAATTCTTCTCTCATTCCTCTCTATCAATATCAAGGTATAAATCTCTTTTCTATTCTCTTTTGATTTTCGTTTTAAATTTTCTTTTGCTTTCGTTTTATTTTCTCAACAACAATCTTTTTTTAAAACCTTTTGTTTTTTGTTTTGTTTCTAATTTTTTTTTAACAAAAACCTTGATTATTGATTTTCAATGGGTTGAATGAGAAATTTAATGCATACATTGTTTTTGATCTTTTCTCTAGTCAATGGCACCTAAAAAGAGAGCACGTACTAGTGAAGCCAGTGAAGGTTCCAATGCTGGAGATGGTACTCGCCCAAACCTCACTCATATCTATTCCAAGTGCTTTAAGACCACCGAAGATCTCACCTATTTCCGACAATTTCAAAACTATAAAATCCGTTCGGAGAGGGTAATTTACATTCCTTTTCTTAACTCGGAGCGTTTCAAATTTGATTACTTACCTTTGCTCCAAGAATGGAAATTTATGGATTTTCTACAAATTCCCGGTTTTTTCTATCACAATTTAGTCTTGATTTTCTATACTAATGTCAAATGTATTGCCAATCAAGCAGGTGTTGTTACGGCCGTGAATTCTTATCTAATGGGTAGAAAGATCATCATCGATGTTCAATCTATTTGTGATGTGTTTAAGCTAGAGGATGAGGGTCTTGATGATGAGAATACTCTTGGCCATGTCTTGGGAGGTTCCGTCATCGCTCTTGATGCTCAAGATCGGATCCTACATTTGATAGTTTCTTGGTGGATTAGGCCCTCGGGAGGAAAGTATTCCACTATCCGCCAAGTTAACGATTTTTGGATTCGGTGCTTCCGTCAAAGACAATGCCCAAATCTTGCTTGAATTATGTTTGCGGAGATTGTCTATCTCGTGCAACATCGCCACACTAATTTTGTCACTTCCTTCACTTATGGTACATCTTTGAGTTATTTCTTCATCCAAAAAAAGATAGATTGTTCTCACGACTACCCGACACCCCTCACCGATCCCATTGATGAAAGATCTCTTCCAAGGGGAAAGTTTCATTACTTTAATGGTAGTTGGCTTCATCTATCTAAGCTCCCTAGCGATGTCGTTTCGAAAGAAATTGCCAATCCTCAAGCCGCTCAAGATCCTCCTCCACCTTCCATGGATGCTCTCATGACTTTTCTAAACGAGCAATTCACGAGTTTGCGCACGGGAATTGCCTCCATGGATCAAGTGATGAATTCGGGGTTTACCGCTATTGACACACGCTTTACAAGCCTTGAAGATCGGATAAAGAATGTAGAGACGCGTCTCACTTCCCTTGAAGACGGTCATAACTCGATAAACATATCTCTTACCGCTTTTCATGACGAGTGGCGTCAAACTAGGATGAATGATGATGCAAATGAGGATGATGAAGACGGCGAAGGAGATGCGTAGTAGCTTATCTTTGCATATCATTCATGTCTTTTCGGATATTTACTTATGCATTTTGGATTATGTTTTTAGGACTAAGTTTGCATTCTAAAACCTATGCTTTGATTTTCTGTTATTTGGATTTTATGTTGATGTTATCTTTCTTTTGAACTTAATGGTTCTTTATATTATGTTGCATGGTTATTATTTATGCCTTTTGCCTATGTTTATCAACGTCTCTATTTTTGATCTAACAAAAAGGGGAGAGGGAACAAGCTCATACTTAAAATTTTGATTTTCAATTTAAAGTTTACCTAGCTAATATTAAGGGGGAGTTATTTTGCAAAGCTTTTCAAAGTGTCAAAAATTTCAAGTTTTGGTTTTGTTATATCAAAAAGGGGGAGATTGTAAAACCTATGTTTGATTTTGATATAACAAAGTATGTTAAGGATTAAATTGAAAACTTGAAATAGATTTTTAAGTCCCTCAAATGATTTATAAATCATGAAGGCTTTAATCTGATTTGAAAAACTCAAACTCCAAATATTTTCTAAGTGTTCCAAGGCCAAATAATTGAAAAACGTCCAGGCGTATCGATACGCTTCCAGCCGTATCGATACCTTTTTTACAAAGTTGCCTACTGGAAAGACGCATTTCGATACGCCCCTCACAGTATCGAAACAGCCTATTGAAACAGATTGCATCTGTATCGATACGCTCCCTGTGTAAAAACTGAAGGAGTTTGAATGGCGTACCGATACGGTGTCTCCCGTATCGATACAGATTATATGGAATATTAAAATAGAAAGCCTTTAATGTTTTCGACCGTTGGTGTCAGTTTTTAGGTAACTGAAATTTAAACTGGGGGTTGTCCCGTACCGGTAAGATCCTTGCCGCATCGATACAGAAACTTCCAGTGAGCTTAGTTGAAAAAATTGCATCGATACGGATGTTCCCCGTATCGAAACGGTCTCTGTCCCATACCGATACGCTTACCCGCGTATCGATACGCCCCTCTTGTAATTGTGCAACGGCTCTTTCTGTTTTGAGACAGGTATCGATACAGGTCCTCACGTACCCATACGGTAAGCTGTAGAAGTGCATTTATGGTGGAAAGAGAGGGTCCCAACGACTATATTCATTACCTTAACCACCCAAACGGCTAGAATTGATAGAGAAGGTATAAATTGAAGCTAATTGAAGACCAACAACAACTATTGCATCAAAGACAAACATCCTTACAAAAATCCAAGCTCAAAGTGCTTATTTTCCTATCTTTTATAAAACCCCAAATTGTGTAGTGTTCAATTCTGATCTTGTAATCAAATTTGGGTTGAATGTTTGTACTTAAAGGGGAAATCTTGTATTTAGAGATATCCTTCTTGCCTTTATTTCTTCGTTGTTCTCTTGTGAGGGTTTGGTCAAATTTTGGGTAGAAAATTTGACCGGTTTTGTAAAGGTTATCTCCTAAGCCTTGAAAAGGGGAAGAACAATTAGTGGATTGTTGGAAAGTCCTTAGTGGTAGCTAAGGTAGTGGATGTAGAGTTCATTTGGAACTTGAACCACTCTAAAATTCCTTGTTCTTCATTTTTAGCCATTCTATTTACTCTAACAATTTTTAAAAGCCCAATTCACCACCTCTTGGCTTTGATCAATCCATTGATCCACTCAACACTATAGGAACTCTAAAACTCGACTAGACTCGAATTTCATAAACTCGACTCGAATCGAAAAAATTTCAAATAAAATTTGAGTGGTAAAACATGACACGTCAACTCGAATAACTTGAAATTTTTTGACTCGACTCAACTCGATCTAACACTCACCCCTAGTAAGTAGGGATGAACATTTGAACCATACCCGACGGGTTTCGAACTGACCCGATCTTATAGGGTTGAGGTTTTTTTAATGAAAAAATTAGGTTCGGGTCAAGTTTGGGTATGAGTTTTTGAGAATGAGGTCGGGTCGGATTTGATTTTAAGGTGAAAAGTACCCTACCCGAAACAATAATTTGATTTTATTGTAAATATTTAGGTATAATTATTACAATGCCCCTCCTTATATATATATTTCAATTATCTTTCTATTTTGTCTAATAAAAATGGATTAATTGTTATAATGCTCGATCTCTATTTGTATTTTATAATTACCTCGCTATTTTATCAAATAATAATGAAAATTAATAATTTTTTTTATTTATGTTGGGTCGGGTTGGATTTAAGGTTTTACTTTAGAATTCGGATTAGAGTTCGTGTTGAGTGGAATATCATAAAATGTCGTGTCGGGTTTGGATGAAGGTGTTAAATTTTTGAGTCGATTACGAATCAACCAAAAACTCGACTCATGGCCATCCCTAAGTGTAGGACTCAATTAATGTCGTATTTTTATTTTTTAATCTTTTATATTTGATTTACGATTCTATTATAAATTCGTAATTATTTCTTTTCAAAAATATAATTTTTTTATAAATAAGCTGAAATTTTTTACAATTTATTTTATATCTTCTTCTAACATTTATCGATCCACCCAAAAGCTTACGAACTATGTGTTATAATAATATATGTAATTAATATCCACTTTCCATGGAATTTTTAGTCCTTATTTAAATTAAGAGCTATCATGATCAAATACATTTAAAAATGGACCAAATTGTAATAAGATAAAGGTGAATATATTAATTCATATCGGAGTTGTCTTGCTTTTGAATGAAGAGAATTGTATGGATAAGACTGAACAATATCTTATAGACAAACCTAGTTAATTAAGTATTTTTCATATGAAAGTTGTTCATAACAAAATTTCACATTTTTAAAATAGAAAGCCAATTTAATATTTTTAAATCAACAATGTAGATAACAATTAACATTGTCATAGTTCGACTTCGAATGATAATGTTTTACATGTTCACAATCATCCTTCGTCTAAACTATCCTTTGTCTAAGGAAAGGGGAGAATGGTTAAGCTAAATTTTTTAAATCTTTTTCAAAAGTTAACTTAAATTTAGGGGGGAGTTTACTTAAAAATTTACTTTGGATTTGTTATATAAAAAATGAGAGATTGTAAAACTAATATTTGATTTTGATATAACAAGTAATTCAATGACTAATTTGCAAAGTAAATAAATTTTTAAGTAATCAAAATATTCGATTTTGACAAGTACAAATTATACTTAAAATGTTTTCAAGTCAAAACTTAAACCCCATAAATTTTTCTAAGTGTTTCAAGGCCAAAATGTACAAAATCGCCCAGGCGTTTCGAAACACCTTCAAAGTGTTTCAGTACGTTTTGCCACTGGAAGCACTTGTTTCGAAATGGCTCACACCCGTTTCGATATGGCCTTCATCTGGGCTTTTGATTTTTAAACATCGTTTCGAAACGGCTCACACCCGTTTCGATACAGGGGTTAAGTAATTTTAAAACTGGGCATTAAATGAACTAGTCGTTACTTGTCAGAAACTGAATTTTAAATATTTGGTTAATTGTTTTGATACACCCCTAAGTTGTTTCGAAACACCAAATTACAGTTTCAAAACGTTTCGATACAACTCTTATCTGTTTCGATACGACCTTCTTTTTGCACTTACCGTTTCGATACCGCCTATAATCGTTTCGATATGTGCCCTATTTTATGCATAACGACTCTTTCTTTTTTGAGTGTCCGTTTCGATACAGGAGTCCCGTGTTCTGATACGGGTAGTTGCAGAACTGCATTTATGGAGGGAAGAGAGAGCCCCAACGGCTCTATTGATGATCTCAACCACCCAAACGGCTAGAAATCAATGAGAAGGTATAAAAACAAGTCTCAAAAGCTACAATAACAACTATTGAGCCTTCAAGCAACATCAAAGCATTCAAAAATCCAAACCTTAATATTTTAGAGTCAAATCTTGAACCCAACTCTATTGAGTTTATCATTGTAATTTTTATTATAAGTTTGGGGAGTATTTTGGTTGTATTTGGGTAAACATTAACCTTTGAGAGGTTCTTGTAATGTTTACCAAATTCCTTCTTTGTAAAGAGTGTGTTGGGTTAAGCTTTGGGTAGAAAGAACATCAGGATTTACAACAATAACACAAAGAACCTCAAACTTGTTAGGACTCAATAAACTAGAACTAGGACTAGAGCTAGGCAAAACATCAGCTTCTAGGCAAACGTCCAAAACAACAAGCTCTTGGACAGTGTCCCCATCAACTGTATCGACCCCACCCCCTCAGTAGAAACATTATCATGGCTAGCCTCTACATTACCCTCCACAACCAAACATTCATGTTTGTTGAGTTATAAGGTGCTCGATTCCTTCAACCGATCTTGCTCACTAAGTGGTGGAGAAGTGGAATTTTGGGTGGATGTGGTGTGGAAGCTAAAAAGATAATTGACACAATGATTTATAGTGGTTAAACCTTCTAACCAAGGTCTACACCCACTACCTTAGCTTCCCACCAATGATTTCCAATCAATCCACTATTGATTCGTCCCCTTTTCTAGGCTTAGGAGGAAACCCTTATACACCGATCAAGCTTTCTACCCAAGGCCTTGATCAAACCATCTTTACAAAGAGAAAAGATAAGCAAACTTAAATCCCTCTAATATGTATTTGTTTGCACAATTTTGCTCTCACCCAAAACCTAAAACACTTGAGCAAATTTGACAATTTTAGCTCACTAGTGTTTGTCTATACAAAGAAATGACAATTTAAGTAAAAAGACAAATCTTGATCATTTGTTGATTGAAAATTGAAGCATTAACCATTACTTGATGCTTGGAGGTCCCTTTTATACTCCTCTTTGAGTTTGTAGCCGTTACTAGCCGTTGGGGATGAATTGGAGTCGTTGGAGACATAAATTCCCACCATAAATGCAGTTCTGCTGCTACCCGTATCGAAAAGCTCAAACCCGTTTCGATACGCTCTTCAAGTAGAAAGAGTCGTTGCAACACACGTATCGAAACGCTCTTGGCCGTTTCGGAACACCCGTATCGAAACACCTTTTACCGTATCGAAACGATCTGCATTTAAACGTTAGTTGGGAAATAGTCGTTGGGGTTTATAACCGTTGTGGTCGATGCCATGTAGGCGTATCGAAACGACATAGCCCGTATCGAAACGTTGGGCAAAAAATCCTTATCCAGAAAAGACCCATTTCAAAACTCGTTTCGAAACGTTTTGACACCGGAAGACCCCGTATCGAAACACCTAGGGGTGTTTCGAAACGCCTTGAAGGTTTTGTTTAGTTTGGCTTTGAAAACATGTAAAAACCTTTGAAAAACATCCCCTAAACATAGTTTCAAGTTATTTGGACTTTGGAAATAGTTTTGAATTCTTTTTAAATTAGTCCAAAATATTTTTCAATTATTATATCAAAACATTAGTTCTACAATCTCCCCCTTTTTGATATAATAAAACTAACTTGAAAAATTATTTAGGATTCTCCCCCTTTAAATTTAAAAATGTGAATAAGAGATTAAAGATATGAAATCAAATAAAGCTCCCCCTTATTCATTTGAAAATTCAAATTTTCAAACCACATTTCTCCCTCTTTTTGTTATATCAAAAAGAATTTAAAACATTAAGTTCAAAATAACTATAGAGGAAATTTTTTTTGACAAAAGTAAGAATTTGGTTTTAAAATGGCTCCCCTTACTCAAAGCATCAATAAAGTGTTAGTCCAACATTTATGGTCATCTAGTTGAAATAAAAAAGAAATAAATCAAATAAAATAAAAAACAACTAGATTTTTACTAACACTTGAACCCAAGGGAGGATGTGAAGCCTTCCTTCTTCAAGTGTTCTTCATTTGTGTGCATGGAGCCCCCCTCAAAGTTTGACATGTTGATCACTCCCCATCACACCTAGCAAAAGACAATCAAGTAATTTTTGGTATCCAAATTGTTTTGGATCCATAGACGTTAGTAGCACAAACTTTGGTCCCCTTAGGAATCCATTTTTCAATTTTATCCTTTTTAATTGAAGTACTGAGTTGTAACACCCTAAAATAAAGAGTTGAGGCTAAAAAAAAGGGGTAAGTGTGGCTGTAAAGACTTGAACCTGTGACCTATGCTTGGTGAACCCAAGCTTTAACCGTCTAAGCTAAGGCAATTCATGGCTTTAGTTTACTCTAGTTTTTATTTAGGAAGTGGTTTATTTGTGTAATCCAATATCGAATAAAAGTGAGACTCCTCACCTACCCGAAATTCAATACCCATTCTAGATCTGAATAAAATATCAGAGATCTGGGAATTTTAAAAGTGACCATTCATCTTCCCGATCGGCCGCCCTTGATCTCCGTCACCGTCGGGCGGTGGTGGTCACCGCCTACATCGCCGGAGGCGTCACGTCGCCACTGTCACAGCCTTGACCACCACGCGCGTGATTGAGCCACCTTTCACCGGCAAATTTTGTTTGAAGCTTCGACAAGAAACCTAAACCGCCGCCTCTGTTTTCCGTTATTTCCGATCGACATAGCCGTCCGTTCGAGATGTGGGTGTAGCCGTCGAACTCCCCGCGTCGAGCTGTGCAAAACCTAGTCGGTGGTTCGTCCGTCTGACTCCGATAAGGACCTCGTCGGAGCTACGTCACTCTCCGGTCGTCCCTTGGCATTTTAGGTAAGAATCAAGGTGATTCCGATGTATTTTTGATAGTTGTGGCTTGGGTTAATTTGTGGGTTGATGCTCGATTTTTTTTTCCGATAGAACATGTGCAATTTGTGGCTTCCGGCGACCATTCCAGCCACCGTCTGGCCACCAGAAATTTCTGGGTAAGTAAACCGGCTCAACTCGGTCTGAACCGGCTGGACCGGTCGGCCCATTAGCCAAACTTGAACCAGTTTTGGCCCAAATCCCAAACCCAGTCAACCCGAGCCCATCGTCCGACCCGACCCGTCTCTAAACCGCTCGTCCGACCCGTTGACCCGGTTCGAGTCAACCCGTCTACCGAGTCAACTCAGTCCGAGTCAGCACGATGAGTCAGCCGAGTCAACTCAGTAAGTTAACCTGCCGAGTCAACTCAATTGACCCATGTTGACTGCTGACGTCAGCATTGACTTTGACCAGTTGACTCTGACCCCGTTGACCGTTGACCTGCTGACGTCATCGTTGACCTCCTGACGTCAGCGTTGACTTTGACTTTTGACCAAAAAGTTAAATTTTCCGAAAACTCCTATTTTATGTTTTTCGACGTCCCGAGTCCATTTTTGAAGCCCGTTTTGCAAAATTCTGATCCGAAAGCCCCCGAATCCGACCTTGAGCCCGAACTTGTTTATGTACTTAATTATTGGTTAAGAGCTTGTGAGTAAGATCTGATCTTGGAATTTGTGTAATTGAAGGTATTCTCGGTTCCTTGGATGCTCGATGTTGAGGAATGTCGAATTCAGGTTCGAGGGTATTCGAGTGACGTATCATGAATCAACTGTTATAGCTCGAAACTAAGGTAATACATTACTACCCCTTGTATGCTTTATGTACATGTTGATATCTGGTTAAAGCATGCATGCTTATGATGAGTGTTTTGTGAACTCTGCTTAAGCCGAATTCGATACGGAAAATAAGAATGAGAGTTAGTAAGAGTAAAATACTCGGATAAGAATATTAATAGATCAGGAGTGTCGGAAGTACCAATAATAATAATAATAATACAGTTAAATCTGAAACCCTATCAATGGTGTCTAAGAACCAATGTTCAGAATGCGGAGTATGAGATGTTGGATATGAAATTACGAAAATACCCTTAGAGCATAAGTATGACTAAACTATTCATCTGATAAAGGAAATGACCTAAAATCTGCATTCGACCTAATTATGCAATTTACACTACCCAAGATGTATGTTTTAATGGAAAGACTTCAGCATCATTATGCAATACGTGTGATACAAACTTGGATAACCCCTCAAACTCCTTATAACACATGAATGAGAATTTTTTGAAAATATTGTTGAAATCCTAAGTCGATCCTTATGACAGTAATACGTGAATTAGATGAGAATGATTGTAATGACCAAAAAGACGGTAATGCCCTCGAGCACCGAAATGTCTGATTAATTTGAATGACGATATACCTTCAAGTTCTGTAATGAATGAATCGTCTGTAAAGGGCCGGAGAGTTAGGACGCCTTAATCTCGTTTGAGTACATGAATGATGGAGGTACCAAATGGTAATTCAAAAAGAAATGGTAGATTTATCTCAGTCTAAAATAACCGAAATACCCTCCTGAGTTAATCAGTAACTATGTATTTGACGAAATTCTGGATTTGTTAATAAGACTAAAATAACTAAAAGACCATGATAGCCTAAATAATCGGAACATCACTGAAAATATCCGATAACTTAAAAGACTTTAATTTAGAAATTCTTGAATGTCCGGTTAGAAAACTAATGAGCAAATAGGATACCCGAGTTCTGTGAACCATTGCTCTCAATGTTGGTATAATTACCAGAATGTTTATGAACGTCGAAATGACCACAATGCCCTTGTATGTGTTGGGTTGTGTGGAGCTCGATTCGATCAACCAATTATGCTCACCAAGTGGTGGAGAGGTGGATATTTGGGTGGAAGGGTTTAGGAAGCTAAAAAGAATATTGACACAAGGATTTATAGTGGTTCGGCCTTCTAACAAGCACCTACATTCACTACCTTAGCTTCCCACTAAGGATTTCACAATCAATCCACTAATTGATTCGTCCCCTTTTCTAGGATTAGGAGGAAACCCTTACAACCAATCAAGCTTCTACCCAAGCCTTGATCAAAACCCTCTTTACAAAGAGAAATAAGAAAGCAAACTTAAACCCTCTAATAGGTGTTTGTTTGCACTTTTAAGCACTCACCCAAAACCTAAAACACTTGAGCAAATTTAACAATTTTGGCTCACTAGTGTTTGTCTATACAAGAATTGACAATTTAAGTGCTAAGACATTTCTTGATCATTTGTTGATTGACAATTGAAGCATTGGTCTTCTCTTGATGCTTAGAGGTCCCTTTTATACTCCCAAATGAGTTTATAGCCGTTTAGGACCGTTGGGGTTGAAATAGAGTCGTTGGACCCTTTAATTCCCTCCATAAATGCAGTTCTGCAGCTCCCCGTTTCGAAACGCTTGAACCCGTTTCGGAACACCCTCAATATAGAAAGAGCCGTTGCAGTCTGTCAGGGTACCCGTTTCGGAACACCCCTTTGCCGTTTCAGAACGCGTATCGGAACGCCCTTAGCCCGTATCGAAACGACCTGCATTTAAAAGTTAGTTGGGAAAGAGCCGTTGGGGTTTATGACCGTTGGGGTCAGTGCCACGTGGGCGTATCGAAACGGCCTAGCCTGTTTCGAAACGCTGGCCCCGTTTCGATACGAGTATCGAAACATTTGGCCACTGGAAGGCACCCGTTTCGAAACGCCCTAGGGTGTTTCGAAACACTTGGTCAGATTTGTGAAAATAGGCCTTTGAAAACATGAAAAACCTTAATGAAAAATTCCTTAAATAATATTTCAAGTTGTTTGGACTTTGGAGATGTTTTAAATACTTTTTAAATCAGTCCAAAACATTTTTCAATTATTATATCAAAACATTAGTTCTACAATCTCCCCCTTTTTGATATAATAAAACCACTTGAAAAATTGTTTGGAATTCTCCCCCTTTAACTTTAAAAATGTGAATAAGAGATTAAAAATTTAATTCAAATAAAGCTCCCTTATTCATTTGAAAATTCAATTTTTCAAACCATTTCTCCCCCTTTTTGTTATATCAAAGAGATTTAAAACATTAAGTTCAAAAATAACAATAGAGGCAAAAATTTGACAAAATATGTATTTTGGTTTTAAAAATGGCTCCCCCTTACTCAAAGCATCATCAAAATGTTAGTCCAACATAAATGATCATCTAGTTGAATTTAAATTAAAATAAGCAAATAAAAGCAAAAAACAACTAGAATTTTACCAACACTTGAATTTAAGGGAGGATGTGAAGCCTTCCTTCTCCAAGTGTTCTTCCTTGTGTGTATGGAGCTCCCCCTCAATGTTTGACTTGTTGAACATCTCCATCACACCTACAATAGACAATCAAGTAACTTTTGGTATCCAAATAGCTTTGGATCCATAAACGTTAGTTGCACAAAATTTAGTCCCCTTAGGAATCCATTTTTCAATTTCATCCTTTTTAGTTGAAGTATTAAGTCCTTTTGGGACCCAAACACTTCTAAAACATTTACCATTTATAAATCTAGGGGCACTAGATTGTCTAACATAAAAATTTGATTTTCCAAAATTGTTTTTCTTTTCAAGCTCTTTGGAAATCAAATCTTTTTCTCCTTGAACTTTTTGAAGCAATTTTTGTAAATCAAGACATTTTAGTTCAAACTCTTCAAGTTTTGCTTCAAGTTCAAGTTTGGTTTTAGAAAGCAAATCATTTTGAATTTTTAACTTTGAAATCAATTTATTGTTTTTCAAAATGTGGCTTTTAAAATCTAAAACCAATTCGTCATAGGCATCTTGTAATTCATCAAAAGTGTAAGAACATGAAGTAGATGAATTAGAAGTTACCCTTGAATCTTCTTCGATGGCCATAAGGCAAAGGTTGGCTTGTTCATCGTCGGTGGAGTCTTCATCACTCCAAGTAGCCACATGTGCCTTCTTCTTATGGCTTGAAGTGCTAGCCCTCTCCTTTCTTTTAGGTTCTCGTTCAAGCTCTCTCAAGGCTTTCTTCATGAAAGGGGCACACTTCTTGAAGAGATGAACTATCTCTTCATCTTCCTCCTCTTCACTTGAGTAGACATGATGGCAAGTGGAGGATTTGAGAGCCATGGCACTTGCATTGATGCCAAGCCCTTTGATTTTCTTCTCTCCCATAGCTCTAATTTCTTCCCTCTTCTTCTCATCCTCTTTGTTCTTCTTCATGATTTGATGAGTAAGGAGAGACCCCATGAGTTCATCAAGCTTCAAGGTCTTCAAATTTTTGGCCTCGATGATGGCGGTCCTCTTTGAGTCCCAAGACTCGGGAAGTGAGTAGATGAGCTTTCGAACAAGCTTTTCCTCCGGGATGGCTTCTCCAAAACCTTTAAGACCATTGGTGATGGTGGAGAATCTATCAAACATCTTCTCGATGTTCTCTTCCGGATCCATTTTGAAGTTCTCATACTCCAAGGTTAGGAGCCCAATCTTGGTCTCCTTGACTTCGTTTGTCCCCTCGTATGTGACTTCAAGCTTGTCCCATACCTCCTTGGCACTCTCACAAGAAGACATCTTCTCATAGATGGATGGACCAAATGCACAAAACAAGATGTGCAAGGCTTTGCAATTTAGCTCCATCTTCTTGCGATCGTCGGCACTCCACTCCGCTTTACTTCTTTTAGGCACGAACGGACCATCTTCAACTACATCCCATAACTTGTAATCTTTTGATTTGATGAAGAATTTCATCTTTGTCTTCCAATGGGCGTAGTGGTCTCCGTCAAAGAAAGGCGGTTTGTCTATGGATTGCGCCATTTGAGCCGGTTGATGAAAAAGTGATCGAGCTTGCCGGATCTTCTCAATAGGATGTTAATCCTCACCGATTGAGCCAAGCTCTGATACCAATTGTTGGGTTGTGTGGAGCTCGATTCGATCAACCAATTATGCTCACCAAGTGGTGGAGAGGTGGATATTTGGGTGGAAGGGTTTAGGAAGCTAAAAAGAATATTGACACAAGGATTTATAGTGGTTCGGCCTTCTAACAAGCACCTACATCCACTACCTTAGCTTCCCACTAAGGATTTCACAATCAATCCACTAATTGATTCGTCCCCTTTTCTAGGATTAGGAGGAAACCCTTACAACCAATCAAGCTTCTACCCAAGCCTTGATCAAAACCCTCTTTACAAAGAGAAATAAGAAAGCAAACTTAAACCCTCTAATAGGTGTTTGTTTGCACTTTTAAGCACTCACCCAAAACCTAAAACACTTGAGCAAATTTAACAATTTTGGCTCACTAGTGTTTGTCTATACAAGAATTGACAATTTAAGTGCTAAGACATTTCTTGATCATTTGTTGATTGACAATTGAAGCATTGGTCTTCTCTTGATGCTTAGAGGTCCCTTTTATACTCCCAAATGAGTTTATAGCCGTTTAGGACCGTTGGGGTTGAAATAGAGTCGTTGGACCCTTTAATTCCCTCCATAAATGCAGTTCTGCAGCTCCCCGTTTCGAAACGCTTGAACCCGTTTCGGAACACCCTCAATATAGAAAGAGCCGTTGCAGTCTGTCAGGGTACCCGTTTCGGAACACCCCTTTGCCGTTTCGGAACGCGTATCGGAACGCCCTTAGCCCGTATCGAAACGACCTGCATTTAAAAGTTAGTTGGGAAAGAGCCGTTGGGGTTTATGACCGTTGGGGTCAGTGCCACGTGGGCGTATCGAAACGGCCTAGCCTGTTTCGAAACGCTGGCCCCGTTTCAATACGAGTATCGAAACATTTGGCCACTGGAAGGCACCCGTTTCGAAACGCCCTAGGGTGTTTCGAAACACTTGGTCAGATTTGTGAAAATAGGCCTTTGAAAACATGAAAAACCTTAATGAAAAATTCCTTAAATAATATTTCAAGTTGTTTGGACTTTGGAGATGTTTTAAATACTTTTTAAATCAGTCCAAAACATTTTTCAATTATTATATCAAAACATTAGTTCTACAGTATGCTTAAAGGACTAAAGTACCCATAATATATCTGAACTTTCTAAGATCTCGAAGTATCACCTCATGAATATCTTGGTTAAATCGTTAGTATGAATCCCTTTTTAGTAGGGGCCACGTTTTAAAAATCCGTTCAAGTTGTCGAGAGTTTAATATGTCTCATTCCGTAAATGCCAAGTATCTCTAAGAAATGATCTGTCCCACCTAGTGTGTTCCATGTGTGATATATTCTGTTGAGTGGATTGTATAATTATTTAATCATGAATAATATTATGTTTGATGAACTTGATATATGATGACATTCTCTGCTTACATGATATATGTCTGCTCAATCTGTATACTTGGTATGTGATTGTTTGATCTGTGATGGTATTGTCTGACTGTTTGATGAAATTGTTAGCATGATCTGTTATTTTGACCTATGATGAGATAATCTGTTTGCATGATGAATACTGAAAATGTCTGCTCTGCTCAATAGTATGCCCATTTATCTGTCAAAAGCATGAACTTCTGTTTCTGATACTCTGAATAGAATATGTATGTTACATGTATTATGTTACTCATGTTTGGAATCTGAACACCGATTACTGTCTAGGGTATACTGTTGGGTTATGTTATGAAGTGTCTGCAGGTACAGCCCTGATCCAGCTGGTAAACCCTTCTGTTAAGCTCCTACGCCCACGGGCCTAGGGTAAGTCTTTCTGGACCTAAGGCATTCCCTTAGGTAGGCTCCTACGCCTCAGGCCTAGGGTAAGACCTTCTGTATGCAGTTCATGGGGAATTGCATTTTGGTGTAAGGTTGGAGGGTAGTTCTTGTAAACTTCTATATGAACATTGAACATTTGCATTTAATCTGTTATGTGCTCATATAATATGATGTTAAGTACTTAAGTATGTTTGATCTGCAACTTATTAAAACACACTAGTCTTCGTGGTTTAACTTCACCAACCCGCCACTCTGTTGATTCGCTGAACAATAAGCTCTCTTTTAGTACTCAGTGACATAGAAAGAACAAACCTTGTTGTCTTTAATATTAGTGCTTCACTAAATTAGCGAAACATAAATAGAGACAAGTATTGCCTGGAACATCATAAAAATGTTATGCCTACCCTATGTCTGCATGAGCTTATAGCATCTTTTGGTAGTTCTGTATTACTGAGCTTTTTCAAGCTCACGTTATTTTTACTATCGCAGGTTAAAAGAATATAGCATGACAAAATGTTGACATCAGTGTTCGGAGTTCCCTCGGCGTTGCCTCTGGAGTACGGTACTGTATAGTTAGGGAGCATGTAGGTCATGTATGGTTTCCTGTCAGTGTCTGTAAAATACTTTTCTGAAATTTTTGTTATGTGTTTAAATGATTTCCTAAAATTGTATTTTAAACAGAAGTTGATTTTACAGTTTGATAAGTGTTTTGAGAAAGAAAAAAAATGTTTTCATGTGTATTTTCACTGTGGGTCGCTCTTGTGACCCTAATGTGACTTCCTAGGACCCGTTGTAACGCATAGGCGGGTCTAGGGTGTTACATGAGTCCTTTCGGGACCCAAATACTTCTAAAACATTTTCCTTTTACAAATCTAGAGGCACTAGATTGTCTTACATAAAATTTTGATTTTCCAAAATTGTTTTTCTTTTCTAGCTCTTTGGAAATCAAATCTTTTTCTTCTTGAACTTTTTGAAGCAAATTTTGTAAATCAAAACATTTTTGTTCAAACTCATCGAGTTTTGCTTCAAGTTCAAGTTTGGTTTTAGAAATCAAATCATTTTCAATTTTTAACTTTGAAATTAATTTATTGTTTTTCAAAATGTGATTTTTAAACTATAAAACCAAATCATCGTACGCATCTTGTAATTCATCAAAAGAGTAAGAACATGAAGTAGATGAATTAGAAGTTACCCTTGAATCTTCTTCGATGGCCATAAGGCAAAAGTTGGCTTGTTCATCGTCGGTGGAGTCCTCATCACTCCAAGTAGCCACATGTGCCTTCTTCTTATGGCTTGAAGTGCTTGCCCTCTCCTTTTTCATGGATTCTCATTCAAGCTCTCTCGAAGCTTTCTTCATGAACGAGACACATTTCTTGAAGAGATGAACTATCTCTTCTTCTTCATCCTCCTCTTCACTTGAATCAACATGTTGGCAAGTGGAGGACTTGAGAGCAATGGCATTTGTGTTGATGCCAAGCCCTTTGAGTTTCTTCTCTCCCATAGCTCTAATTTCTTCCCTCTTCTACTCATCTTCTTTGTTCTTCTTCGTGATTTGATGAGTAAGGAGTGACCCCATGAGTTCATCAAGCTTCAAGGTCTTCAAAGTCTTGGCTTCGATGATGGCGGTCCTCTTTGAGTTCCATGACTCGGGAAGTGAGTAGATGAGCTTTCGGACAAGCTTTTCCTCCAGGACAGCTTCTCCATAGCCTTTGAGACCATTAGTGATAGTGGAGAACCTATCAAACATCTTCTCGATGTTCTCTTCTGGATCCATCTTGAAGTTCTCATACTCTAAGGTGAGGAGCCCAATCTTGGTCTCCTTAACTTCATCACTTCCCTCGTATGTGACTTCAAGCTTGTCCCATACCTCCTTGGCACTCTCACAAGAAGACATCTTCTCATAGATGGTTGAGCCAAAAGCACAAAAGAGGATGTGCAAGGCTTTGCAATTTAGCTCCATCTTCTTGCGATCGTCGACACTCCACTCCGCTTTGCTTCGTTGAGGCACGAACGGACCATCTTCAACTATGTACCATAGCTTGTATTCTCTAGACTTGATGAAGAACTTCATCTTTGTCTTCCAATGGGCATAGTGAGTTCTGTCGAAGAAGAGCAATTTGTCGATGAATTGCGCCATTGAGCTGGTTGTGTGAAATGATGATCGAGCTTGCTGAATCTTCTCAATAGGATGTTAATCCTCTTCGATTGAGCGAAGCTCTGATACCAATTGTTGAGTTATAAGGTGCTCGATTCCTTCAACCGATCTTGCTCACCAAGTGGTGGAGAAGTGAAATTTTGAGTGGATGTGGTGTGGAAGCTAAAAAGATAATTGACAATGATTTATAGTGGTTCAACCTTCTAACTAAGGTCTACATCCACTACCTTAGCTTCCCACTAAGGATTTCCAATCAATCCACTATTGATTCGTCCCCTTTTCTAGGCTTAGGAGGAAACCCTTATACACCGATCAAGCTTTCTACCCAAAGCCTTGATCAAACCCTCTATACAAAGAGAAAAGATAAGCAAACTTAAATCCCTCTAATAGGTATTTGTTTGCACAATTTTGCTCTCACCCAAAACCTAAAACACTTGAGCAAATTTGAAAATTTTGGCTCACTAGTGTTTGTCTATACAAAGAAATGACAATTTAAGTACAAAGACAAATCTTGATCATTTTTTGATTGACAATTGAAGCATTAACCATTACTTGATGCTTGGAGGTCCCTTTTATACTCCTTTTTGAGTTTGTAGCCGTTACTAGCCGTTGAGATGAATTGAAGCCATTGGAGACATAAATTCCCACTATAAATGCATTTCTGCTACTACCCGTATCGAAACGCTCGAACCCATTTCGATACGCTCTTCAAGTAGAAAGAGTCGTTGCAACACACGTATCGAAACACTCTTGGCCGTTTCAGAACACTCGTATTGAAATGCCTTTCACTGAATCGAAACGATCTGCATTTAAATATTAGTTGGGAAATAGTCGTTAGGGTTTATGACTGTTGTGGTCGATGCCACGTAGGCGTATTGAAACGACATAGACCGTATCGAAATGCTAGGCAAAAATCCTTATCCAGAAAAGACTCGTTTCGAAAATCGTTTCGAAACGTTTTGACACTGGAAGACCCCGTATCAAAACACTTAGGGGTGTTTCGAAACGCCTTGAAGGTTTTGTTTAGTTTGGCTTTGAAAACATGTAAAAACCTTTGAAAAACATCCCCTAAACATAGTTTCAAGTTATTTGGACTTTGGAAATAGTTTTGAATTCTTTTTAAATTAGTCCAAAATATTTTTCAATTATTATATCAAAACATTAGTTCTACAATGTTGAACAGTTTTAACAGAATCAACTCCCAAAAAACCCCCCACCAACATTAATAGGCACATCACAATCCAAAACCACATTATCAATAACAACATCATTTGCAGACAATGCATTTTACACATCTATATTATCAATTAGATGATCAACATTAGGAGCAGGAATACCAAAAATATTACAGTGGCATCACAAACATTACTAACATCATTAACAACACGTTTAGAGCATTTATCACCTAAATGACCAAAAATATGACAATGATCACATTTGGGGGGTGACCAAACCAATTCAACCTCAACATCAATACAATTCCCTTAACTCATTTCAACAAGAACAGAATTAGGTAAATCAACAGTCACATCAACATTAACACAAATTTTAGCATACTTGATAAGCTCTCAAATGTGACACTTTTTAATTGATATTTTTCTAGTTTTTAGGATTTCTTGCTACCTAATCTATTTCATTTTGCTATATTTTGTGCAAGGGACCTAATTCTGGAAAACAGCAGCAAAAGAGGGCATTTCTACAGTCTTTTTATTATTCTGGTCATGAATGGCATCGTGGGCACGACACTGGGCACGACGCTTCTGACGTGGCAGATGCGTGGAGACTTCTAGAAGATTCTGAACGTTCTGAAAGACCTTATCAGCTTATCCGTTTAGATTTTCTGCATTTAAATTTCAAAACATTTGAATTGTTTTATCTTTACTTTATTATTTTTAATTTTCTTATCTCTTATCTTTGTAAATCCAAGCCTATAAATATCACTCCTTCGTAAAGGCTTAGGCATCAATTCATCTTCATCGTTTAGTTTGAAACTCTTGTTATTTCTAGTCTCTAATAGGTATTTGTTTGCACAATTTTGCTCTCACCCAAAACCTAAAACACTTGAGCAAATTTGAAAATTTTGGCTCACTAGTGTTTGTCTATACAAAGAAATGACAATTTAAGTACAAAGACAAATCTTGATCATTTTTTGATTGACAATTGAAGCATTAACCATTACTTGATGCTTGGAGGTCCCTTTTATACTCCTTTTTGAGTTTGTAGCCGTTACTAGCCGTTGAGATGAATTGAAGCCATTGGAGACATAAATTCCCACTATAAATGCATTTCTGCTACTACCCGTATCGAAACGCTCGAACCCATTTCGATACGCTCTTCAAGTAGAAAGAGTCGTTGCAACACACGTATCGAAACACTCTTGGCCGTTTCAGAACACTCGTATTGAAATGCCTTTCACTGAATCGAAACGATCTGCATTTAAATATTAGTTGGGAAATAGTCGTTAGGGTTTATGACTGTTGTGGTCGATGCCACGTAGGCGTATTGAAACGACATAGACCGTATCGAAATGCTAGGCAAAAATCCTTATCCAGAAAAGACTCGTTTCGAAAATCGTTTCGAAACGTTTTGACACTGGAAGACCCCGTATCAAAACACTTAGGGGTGTTTCGAAACGCCTTGAAGGTTTTGTTTAGTTTGGCTTTGAAAACATGTAAAAACCTTTGAAAAACATCCCCTAAACATAGTTTCAAGTTATTTGGACTTTGGAAATAGTTTTGAATTCTTTTTAAATTAGTCCAAAATATTTTTCAATTATTATATCAAAACATTAGTTCTACAATGTTGAACAGTTTTAACAGAATCAACTCCCAAAAAACCCCCCACCAACATTAATAGGCACATCACAATCCAAAACCACATTATCAATAACAACATCATTTGCAGACAATGCATTTTACACATCTATATTATCAATTAGATGATCAACATTAGGAGCAGGAATACCAAAAATATTACAGTGGCATCACAAACATTACTAACATCATTAACAACACGTTTAGAGCATTTATCACCTAAATGACCAAAAATATGACAATGATCACATTTGGGGGGTGACCAAACCAATTCAACCTCAACATCAATACAATTCCCTTAACTCATTTCAACAAGAACAGAATTAGGTAAATCAACAGTCACATCAACATTAACACAAATTTTAGCATACTTGATAAGCTCTCAAATGTGACACTTTTTAATTGATATTTTTCTAGTTTTTAGGATTTCTTGCTACCTAATCTATTTCATTTTGCTATATTTTGTGCAAGGGACCTAATTCTGGAAAACAGCAGCAAAAGAGGGCATTTCTACAGTCTTTTTATTATTCTGGTCATGAATGGCATCGTGGGCACGACACTGGGCACGACGCTTCTGACGTGGCAGATGCGTGGAGACTTCTAGAAGATTCTGAACGTTCTGAAAGACCTTATCAGCTTATCCGTTTAGATTTTCTGCATTTAAATTTCAAAACATTTGAATTGTTTTATCTTTACTTTATTATTTTTAATTTTCTTATCTCTTATCTTTGTAAATCCAAGCCTATAAATATCACTCCTTCGTAAAGGCTTAGGCATCAATTCATCTTCATCGTTTAGTTTGAAACTCTTGTTATTTCTAGTCTTTAATCAAAGTTATTTTTTCTTTACTTTGTTCTTTATGTTCTTTAATTATTTTTATGAAATCAAGTTAAGTATGATAACTAATATCATGCTTAGCTAAATCTCTTGAGCCAAGAACTAGCCAAGTCAATTCAAATCGTGAGAATTGAACATTGCTTAATTTCCTTCGGGAATACATTTTTATCTTTCGGTTTAGATAGTTTGGCAATCGACCTTACTAAAGTTTTTAATCGTTTTTCAAATAAAAAAGAGCTCGTTGGTCTGGAATCGTTTAAAAACATAGTTGGGAGGAAGGATCGACCTGTGGCAATTTCGACTTCCTGTGAACACTCTTAGCGGTGGTCCGCTAAGGAAAGATAAAATCAGAAGCGATTCTTTTTAAGACAATTTCTGAGTCGGGCTTTTCCTGCTTTCAAAACTAAATATTTTAACAGCGATAGATGTGGTTATTTTGTTTAAGAATCAACCTTCGAAGATAGACTTGGGAGGATTGGTTACTCGAGAGAGAAGCAAGTTGCGACGGGTTGGGCCTCGCAGACTGTAACCGACATGATCCCCAGAGTAAAAATCCATTTCAATGATCGAAAGAATTGACAATGCTAGCTCGAGGCTATTTTATATATCTGAACTTTCTCATTATTTTCTTTACTTTTGCATTTAAATTCTTCTATTTCATTTACATTCAATATCCGATAACCCTTTTTTTTTACTTTTCTTGTTTTCACAGATATTCCTGGAAGCATTAATCAAAGCAACCTTTAGTCAAAAATTTCGACTAATATCCCTGTGGATCGACCCTCTTTCCCTATAACTACTTAATTTCTTTATTTTATTATTTGTTGAAAGAGGTTAACTTATTTATTTATTTTGACGGGTAAAACGACGCTTGTCAAAATTGGTGCCGTTGCCGGGGAGATTGACTTTCGGCACTTTTGACTGATTTTGTTTTTTTATGACCAAGAAAAACCCGGGTACTTTAGCTCCATACAACCCGGAAATCGAAGCAAGCGCTCGTAGAACTCACGGTGAAACGCTTCGACGAAAGAAACAACAACAAGAACAAAGCACACAACAATCCGATCAGGAATCCACTTCTGAAACTACACCAGTCGAAGAACTCATACTAGAACCAGAACTGATGGCAGATCAAACGATTCGACAACTAAACGCCGCCCCTACTGAAAGCCCACACAAGCACCTTGCCGAATTCCATATGGCGTGCAACAGCATGAAACTGCAAGGGGTCTCGGAGGATCAAATAAAACTAAGGGCTTTTTCTTTTTCCTTAGCTGGAACAGCTAAGGAGTGGTTATTCTATTTACCTCCAAATTCGATTAATACATGGTCTGATCTCTCTCGTGTTTTTCTTGACAGATATTTCCCTGCGGCAAAGGCAACAGAACTTAGACGAATATTGGGAGAGATTCAAAAAGCTGTGTGCAAGTTGTCCGCAACATGGCTTATCCGAGCAAACACTCCTTCAATACTTATACGAAGGAATGTTACCAATGGACAAAAAGATGGTAGACGCAGCAAGCGGTGGCGCGCTCGTTAACATGACCCCTACTGTAGCGAGAACATTAATCTCTACAATGGCTGCTAACTCGTAGCAATTTGGTTCTGCATGTGAACCCAGCCGATAGGTTCAAATAGTAAGCACAATTTCATTAGAGAATAAGATAGACAATTTGACTAATATTGTGTATTCTCTTGTTTCAGGGGAGATAGGAGTTGCTAAGGTATGCAGAATATGCACTATGCCAGATCACGCAACCGACTTATGCCCATTGTTGCGGGATACATCTGGTGCCCAAGTTAACACCATACACAACTTTCTCGGACCTCTCCAAAGACCCTATAACCCACAGAGCAATACGTTCAATCCCGGTTGGTGAGATCACCCAAACTTGAGCTACGGTAATCAGAACCCGAATTACCAACCTAGGCAACAACCTCTCTACCAAAACCAAGCACCCCAAAAATCCTTGCTTGAGTCTATTGTTGAAAGATTGGCAGTTTCGCAGGAAAAATTCCAAACCCAAACACAATCTCATCTCCAGCAAATCGACAAACAAATAAGCCAACTAGCTCAAGCCGTTAGCCGTCTAGAATCCCAGGGAAAGTTACCATCCCAAACCGAAATCAACCCAAGGGAAAACGTTAGTGCGATAACTTTACGTAGTGGAACAGTGATAACGCCTAAACCGCCCAAGCAAGATGAGCGAAAATCTAACAAACCGGGAAACTCTTCGGAAGACCGGAACGACAAGTCTCCTCCCACCGTAGGTAATGCCAAATCTAAAATTTCTGTTTCTACTTATGAACATGTTCCTACTTTTCCAGGTAGATTGGCGAAACGAGATAAAAAAGAGGAAGAGAAGGAAATTTTAGATATATTCAAGAAGGTGGAAATTAATATTCCACTTCTTGATGTTATTCGAAAAGTGCCCAAATACGCAAGGTTTCTGAAGGACTTATGCACAAACCGGAGGCGACTATCCGGAAATGAAAAAGTTAACTTTGGTGAAAATATTTCGGCCATCTTTCAAAAGCCGTTGCCGCCAAAGTACAAGGACCAAGGTATGTTTGCGATTCCCTGTAAAATTGGGAATGTTGAGATAAAAGAGCGATGTGCGATTTAGGCACGTCTATCAACGTCATGCCGTTAAGCGTCTACAACAAAATTTCGACTGAACCATTGAAAGAAACGCGAGTGACGGTTCAATTAGCCGATCGATCAGTCATCTACCCCGAGGGAGTGCTAGAAAATGTGTTGGTACAGGTAAAAAATCTTATTTTCCCTGCTGATTTTTATATTATTGACATGGAAAATGATCGCAGCAATAACAGATCCGAAATCTTGCTTGGCCGACCTTTCCTATCAACCGCGCATACAAAGATTGATGTCCGCGACGACATCTTAACTATGGAATTTGATGGGGAAGTAGTTAAATTTGATATGTATAAAGCTATGAAGTATCCTGATTCGGTCGCAAGTTTAAATTTCGTTGATATTATAGATCCGTTAGCTGATGATTTGATCGAAACTGATTTGTGTTATGACTTTTGTAGGGAATTCGCGGATCTCGACGATGAAAATATAGGCGAAATCATTTCAACTCTTTCTTCCATTTCTGATTTTCGATTAATTCCAACTCGATCTAAACATTTTCCCTCAATTTTACAGGAACCAAAGCCGAAGTTAGAGCAATTTAATTATATATTTTTAGGCGACAACCAAACTTTGCCAATCACCATTTTGAGTAAGTTGTCAGATCGGGGAGGAGGTAGAAGCTTAGTTGTTGTTTTGCGCACAAATAAAAAGATGAAGGAAGGCGTTAAAACGACAAGGGATGGACATCACCGTTTATTTGAAGAACTTGCTTTTGAAGAACCAAAAATTTAGCAAAGGTCGTCGAGCTAAACGACGTTAAACAAAGCGCTACATGGGAGGCAACCCATTTATTTTCTTTCCTCTGCTTTATATCTATTCTTTCTTTTTATTTTTATTTTATTTTCTTTCATTTACAATAATTTTTTTGTTTTAAATTTTTAGGTACATTACTCGGATTTAAACAAGTGTCTAAGTGTTTTTACTCAAATAATGCCAATTTTTGAAGCCCTTTTCGAGCAGCACTCAAAGCAATTTTTGAGGCCATTTTCCACGATGGTTTGTACGCGACACCAAGGTCGCAGTCGCACTTAATCACGGGGAGTATCTTTTACCCTCATTTGTTCCTCATTTTTTTTATTTTTATTTTGAATTGGGGCAATTCATTTAAGTGGGGGGGAGGGTAGCAAAACCACTTGTCTTGCTTGTTTGCTATATGTTTGACTTTGATTTGACTTTGAGATGAACTTTTTCTTGCCATTGCTTGTTGTCCAGCATGTTATAATTGTTATAGTGCGTAGGAATATTTGAATGTTGACATTTTTGATAATCAAATGACATGAGTAAAATGATAGTTTGACATTTCTTTCAATTTGCCTTGATTGTGATAATTGGATTTCTCACCTAGCTTAAGCAACTTAGCCTAATTTTGTGAGAATTTGAGCCTTGAGCATGCATCCTATTCTTTATGCTCGTTTTTCCTTGTTTGAGAGTGTCATCTTGAATTTAGGAATCTAGAACTTATGGCTTGTATGCGATTTGAGACTACACTAGAATGAGGTGCTTTAAGATGATTTAGGCATTAGGATTTAGCCCTTTTCTCTCTTTTACCTTTCTCTCATCGCTTAGTGAACCCTCTTGAAGCCTTATATCCTATTTTTCTGTGATTAACCTTCAAACCTTGTTCTTCCTTGACCAAACTTTTTTTTTGAATTGATCAAATGCTAGAAACTATATTAGTAGACAAATAAGGGGCTGCAATTCGAATAAGGGCGGAATTTTTGCAGAAAAAATGAGAAAAAAGGAAAAATAGAATAAAAGGAAGCAACTGCTTCGAAAAAAAGAAAAAAATAGTTTCAAAAAAAAAAAAGAAAAAAGGAAGAAAAATATGTGTTTGCTTGCCCATTTTTAGCTCCTCTTTCGTCTTCACTGCTTATTGTTTGAAACTTCTTGCATTGATCATCTTCTTTTTGCCTTTTCTTTCCATCTTTCTACTCTTTTTCTAAACCCACATTACACCTTGAACAAAAGACCTAATGATTTTTGCACCTCGATTCTAATAAAGTAGTGAAGAATTGAACTTGTTACAAGCCTATGGAAACCTTTGTTCATGTATGACTTAGAGTGTTTTTGCTTCACTTCTACCTTTAAACACTTTGAGTGCTCTTGAGTGTATCTTGATGAGGATTAAGACTAGGTTGAGATTTGATTAATATTTGATAGGCAATTGAAGGAATGAAAGGTTGTTCTTTGCTTATATCCACTTGGTTTGATTTGTGTCTCTTTCATGATATTTCTTTTGCACTAGAACTCTTATAATTATGCTTGATGCTTGTGATGACTTGAGAAATGCATTCTTGGGTTAATATCTTTTTCGGACATACTTGAGGACAAGTATGAGACAAGTGAGGGGGAATTTGATAAGCTCTCAAATGTGACACTTTTTAATTGATGTTTTTCTAGTTTTTAGGATTTCTTACTACCTAATCAATTTCATTTTGCTATATTTTGTGCAAGGGACCTAATTCTGGAAAACAACAGCAAAATAGGGCATTTCTGCAGTCTTTTTATTATTCTGGTCATGACTGGCATCGTGGGCACGACACTGGGCACGACGCGTCTGACGTGGCAGATGCGTGGATACTTCTAGAAGATTCTGAAACGTTCTGAAAGACCTTATCAGGTTATCCGTTTAGATTTTCTACATTTAAATTTCAAAACATTTGAATTGTTTTATCTTTACTTTATTATTTTGAATTTTCTTATCTCTTATCTTTGTAAATCCAAGCCTATAAATATCAGTCCTTGGTAAAGGCTTAGGCATCAATTCATCTTCATCTATTAGTTTGAAACTCTTGTTATTTCTAGTCTTTAATCAAAGTTCTTTTTTCTTTACTTTGTTCTTTATGTTCTTTAATTATTTTTATGAAATCAAGTTAAGTATGATAACTAATATCTTGCTTAGCTAAATCTCTTGAGCCAAGAACTAGCCAAGTCAATTCAAATCGTGAGAATTGAACATTGCTTAATTTCCTTCGGGAATACATTTTTATCTTTCGGTTTAGATAGTTTGGCAATCGGCATTACTAAAGTTTTTAATCGTTTTTCAAATCAAAAAGAGCTCGTTGGTCTGGAATCATTTAAAAACATAGTTGGCAGGAAGGATCGGCCGGTGGCAATTTCGACTTCCTGTGAACACTCTTAGCGGTGGTCCGCTAAGGAAAGATAAAATCAGAAGCAATTCTTTTTAAGACAATTTCTGAGTCGGGCTTTTCCTACTTTCAAAACTAAATATTTTAACGGCGATAGACGTGGTTATTTTGTTTAAGAATCAACCTTCGAAGATAGACTTGGGAGGATTGGTTACTCGAGAGAGAAGCAAGTTGCGACGGGTTGGGCCTCGCAGACTGTAATCGACATGATCCCCGGAGTAAAAATCCATTTCAATGATCGAAAGAATTGACAAGGCTAGCTCGAGGCTATTTTATATATCCGAACTTTCTCATTATTTTCTTTACTTTTGCATTTAAATTCTTCTATTTCATTTACACTCAATATCCGATCACCCCCTTCTTTTTACTTTTCTTGTTTTCACAGATATTCCTGGAAGCATTAATCAAAGCAACCTTTAGTCAAAAATTTCGACTAATCTCCTTGTGGATCGACCTTCTTTCCCTATAACTACTTAATTTCTTTATTTTATTATTTGTTAAAAGTGGTTAATTTATTTATTTATTTTGACGGGTAAAACGACGCTTGTCAATACTCTAAATTTTTCTTTAACATAGTAGCACGGTCAGTGTAAAGGGGCTTACCTAAAACACTAGCAATGCATCCCAAACCCTTCTGTGAAAATTATGACCAAATTGATATAATATGTAATTAACTGGGATTAAATGTGTAATTATACAAATTTTCTTTAACTACCATGTCACATCTCCGTTAGATTTTAACGGTTGGTGGTCAAAATATATCTAATTAAATAGTTGGGTGGTTGAATTTTGAATTTTAAACTTTTGTAGTTCGGTGATCAGAATAGGTAGGACTTAGTAGTTGAGTGGTCACCCAGGTAGTTTACCTTTCTTATTAATATAAAATTTAATTTTCTATACATTATTTTAATATAAATCGATTGGATCGAAAATTAAATGTATAATTGTTTCGACCTTCGAATCTATTTTTACAAAATTAGTTGGTTGTCTATCCGATGCCATGCAAGTTGGTGGTATTTATTATTGGCTTAAATATACATTTAGTATATAAACTAGACACATTCTCTAAATTGATACTTAAAGAATTTTTGTTCCCAAATTGGTATATGAACTAGGCACCTTTTCCCAAGTTGGTACCTAAGAATTTTTGTTATCAAGTTGGTACTTGAACTAGATACCTTCTCCCAAATTTGTACATTCTATCGATTTGGTTTTAATTCGAAACAAATCAATAAACTTAATTTTTTATATTTAAAAATTCTAACAATTTACTCTTTGTTATTCTCCTAAATTGTTTGTTCTTCTCCCAGAAATGTTATATTAATTTCCCAGTTTAATAAAAGTTTTATAGCAGCTTGTTGTTTTATAGTATAATGCAGCTATCCAACTATTGACTTGATTTGAAAGATTCGCTTGGTTTGGCAATATCATAAAAATGACTAAATTGATAAAAAAAATCAAATATGAAGAGTTAAATGTTATTGAATTGTAGTTAAATTTGATTTTTATCTAATTTTAGTTATGTTTAATTATTTTATAAAGTAAAATTATGTATTTTATACTTCAAAATAGTCAACTAACTTAAACTTACTATAGATGAACTACTAATAGAAGAAAAAAACATTCTTTTACTAAATATTTATAAAAAAACGTTAAATTTTTATCCAACGATGTTTAAAAGTAATAAAATAAAAAATATATTATTTTGAAACAAAATATGGGGTATTATTAAAAACCTCTTGGGTAAAGATTTATCCAAGAGGAAAAGAGTACCCCTTTTATTGATGATTGTCACGATTATAGCAAGCTTAAGTAACACCGCCCCACTCACTACTTAGGATCAACTATCCCATTACAAAACTCATTCAATATTCTAAGACCATGTTTTGCAAGATTATGCGCCTCACATTTCACATCCCTATAACTGAAAATGATTTTGAACCCGTCTCTGCAATCCTTGACAATTCTTTGAAACGAACTAGGGGCCACATTTGGCTTATCAATCCATTTCACTGCTAGTGCACTGTCAAATCCGATTAGGAGCTTGCGAGATGCGCACAAAACTGTTCCAATGAACAACGCCCCAGCTTTGTAGATTGCGTGAAGTTCTGATACACCTAGAGGGCTCGCAAATCGGATAATATGCCTGCCAAACGGATCCCTCAAAATTCCACATATTCCAGCTTTGTTGACTGCTCCCCTTACCGCCGCATCGACGTTAAACTTTACTACACCCTCCTCAGGTGGTACCCAAGCGATGGTGCTGGACCTATCTGCTCTGCTTATATTAATTTCAGTCAAACATGGCTGTCGAATAAACTCCGACAGTGACGCAACTTATTCTGGCCATTTGCATTTACACCAGTGTCCGATTCTTAGCAACGCCACCTCAAAATTCTATCTTCGCTGATCTCCTTCTTACTACAAACTTTCTCATTTCTACATAACCATAAAGTCCACAATATACCAAACTGGTTTGGATCGAACTTTGATAGGCGCTTGAACCCATTCTGATAATAATTCTTTAATGCTATGTGGTATGCACAAATTTACCTGCCAAAGGTTGCACCATCTTGTCCAAATGCCCCATGAAAATTTTCACTGTAGCAGTAGATGGTTGGCATCCTCGATCTCCAGCTCACAAAAAGCACACAAGCTTGACTGCACAGTTAAAATCCCTCGTTTTACCAGTCCTGATCGTGTTGGAAATCTTTCTTGAACAACCCTCCACACAAAGGCTTCGACCTTTGGAGGAACCAAGTTTGCCCATACTAGTTTCCATAAGCTGCACTCTTCGCCCCCACCTGCTGACACTACTTTACAGAAATCTTTGACTGAATAATGGCCTGAGGTTGATCCAACCCATCGGATGGTGTCACGAACGTTTAGTGTCTGAATCGCCCTGTTAAATACCTGCAAAAATTCTTACCAAATGGTGATTTCCCACTGAAAAAAACTTCTTCTAAGCTCGATGTTCCAAACCCAGATTTTATCAACTACTTTACCAAACTCTTGCTCCTTCCCTGACTTCTTACGAGCTACTGCGTATATTCTTGGAAAAACAATTTTAAGGGATGCTACTTCTGTCCATTTATCTTCCCAGAACTCGATTGCATTATCATTCCCAAATACACGTCTGACATTTTTTGTATAAGTATCTTCCTGGTCAGTTAGTGGGGCTGTTATTGAATTCCACAACCAAGAGAAGTGACGCCTCTTGTGCAGATCAGGGATAAGCGAATCTGTGTGAAGATCGTACTTGGTCTCTATAATCTTCCTCCATAAGCCATCCAATTCAATCCCATAACGCCACAACCATTTGTTAAGCAACGAACGATTCTTAAGTCTAATATCGACAATCCCAAGGCCACCCAACGATTTTGGTTTGCATAGGTTCTCCCATCTAATCCAATGAATCGCACGTCTGTCAACTTGCCCCCAAATAAAACCAGCAATCAGTTTGTTAATGGTTGATGCAACCCCAGCAGGCATTTCGAAAAGGGATAAGAAGTACACCGGGAGGTTGGTTAGGATCGACTTAACCAAAGTTATCCGACCCGCGAAAGAGAGACACCTACCCTTCCAAGTCTGCAGTCTAGTTTGGAATTTCTCCAAAATTGGTTTCCAAATTTCAGCCGAGTTGCGTGGATATCCCAACGGAAGGCCAAGGTATGTGGTAGGCAGTTTATCCCATCCACAATTTACCAACTTCGCCCATTCTTTCATTGTATCTTCCATTACGTTAACACCGTAGATTTTTGTTTTTCGCATATTTAATTTTAAACCAGAGGCTAGTTCAAAATTTTTGAGAATTCTCTCCATGTTGCAAATGTAATCAACCTTTGCTTCTGTAAAAACGATCGGATCATCGGCAAACTGAATATGCGATATTCGGCAGTCCTGCCTACCCACTTGAACTCCTTTAATCAGACCAACCATTTTAGCTTTCACCAGGATACCACTTAAGGCTTCTCCTACGAGATTAAACAGTAATGGAGACAACGGGCAGCCTTGCCTCAACCCCTTTTTTTATTCTAAACGATCTCGAGGGCGAAGCATTTACCAGAATGGAGATGTTTGCAGTTAATAGACACAGCTTTATCCACATTCGTCATCTCTTGCCGAACCCCATCTTATACATAATCAGATTGAGAAACTTCCAATCTACAGAATCATATGCCTTCTTAAAGTCCGCTTTGAAAATCACAGCTTCCTTTTTCTTTCTTTTCTGTTCATCCACTATTTCATTTGCGATTAAGGAACAGTCGGCGATTTGCCTCCCTGGGATGAAAGCAAACTGCCTTTCACCTACCACCTCCTCTATGCACACGGCCAATCTCCTCGCAAGGACTCTGGCTAAGATTTTGTATACACTGCCAACAAGGGATATAGGCCTAAAATCATCCAAAACTTGAGGGCAACTCTTTTTGGGGATAAGAGTAATAAACGAGTGATTGAATGATTTATCGAGCAACTTTCCTTTGTAGAAATTTGAGAAAAAAATCCATAATACTCGGCTTTAGATCAACCCAGAACTGCTTGAAAAAGTCGAGTTTAAACCCGTCTGGCCCGAGGGCTCTCGTGCCGTCCGCTATCTCTATAGCCTGCCAGACTTCTGTTTATGTGAAAGGATCTTCGAGTTTAGATGCTGCTATCGGAGAAAGCTTATGAAAATTGATCTCTAAGTCAGAAACCGATAATGTGTTCACATCATTGTATCCTCTTCGATAGTGATCAACAAAAGCCTCTTTAATCTGTTCAGTATCTGACATTATTGTATTGTCTACCCGAATGTCCGAAATGTGATTCACCTTGCTCCGCATAGTAGCCGTCATATGAAAAAATTCGTATTGCGGTTTCCTTCCTTGAAGTACTTCACTCGCGACTTTTGCAGCTACTCCCTTTTCCTCCATTATGTGTTTTCTCTGAAGTTTCGCTCTTAAAAATTTGATTTCATCCCACATTTCTGTGGACCCTTGCTTCGTTAGAGCTGTTGCTTCCAACACTGCAATTTTCTCTTCGATTGCTGGAATCGAATCAGAATCCTTATTCCTATGCTCCTTCGCCCACTCCTTCGAGGCTCCCTTAATTTTTCTCAAAGTACAACTGATGATCCAATTACTATTCGAATCGCAAATGCCTTTACCCAATGCACAGTACTGATTGTCATCAACTCAATGTGAGAACCATTTGAATGGTCTTGGCCTGCTATTATCCCTATTCTCCTTGAGCAATATTGGACTATGATCCGATAAACTTCTTGGTAAGGCTCTCTGCACAAATTGAGGAAAAACTTGGAGAACTTCAGGAGATAAAAGAAACTGATCAAGCCTGCTTGTTGCCATCATCTCACCCCCTCTGAACCACGTAGACGCTCCCCCGATAAGGGTAAATCGATCAGACCACTCCTCTATACGAATTCCTCAAATGTAGCCATAGAAGCTTGACTGGCATGCGATCCAATTCTCTCCTCGCTTGATAGAATAGAGTTAAAGTCACCCCCTAATAGTACTGGGACAGTAAAATCATCAATGATGCAACTAAGTGTGATAAGGTTTTTTGAGAAAACCATTAAATGAGGCCTTACACCATCTCTTCTTGAAAAGGGTTTTATTTTAAAAAAGTGGGAATTCGGATTTTGGAAAATAGTGAAAATTTGGAGTCGCCACCACTCACTAAGGTAGGTTGGACACCACAAAACTAGAGATTCGTTAAAAACGGGTTCGGGAGTTGGTTACGCGTGGGGAAGGATTAGCACCTCCCATCACGCCCGGAAATCGGTACCAAATTGCTTGTTGCCTTTTGGTCGATAGAAATTATTTAAAAACCGAAGTGGATTTAATAAGAATGTTCTTAAATGAAAATATGGCTTAATTTGTACGGGCTTTATCGAATCTGTGACTTTAGAATTACTTAAACATTTAATTAATAAGGATGACGGTACACTGAACCATAGACTAAACCGACATCATATAAGGCTGACTGCTGTGTTAGTTTAGGGTTTGAATCCCGTACGTCACCTTTATGCATGATGCAAACAAATAAGGGATGATGCGTGTTATTTTCCTTTTTATGCTTTTGCTTACCTAGAGACGGTGAAAATTAATTCGAGTATTCGATCGACATCCATTAAACTAGGACTGTCGTTTATCGGATACCGGGGTTAATTAATACCTCTCTCGGGGTTGATTTTTAAGTCTGGTTATCATCCTTAATTATCGGGCCTTATGAATGACAATGATATATATGTATGTCATAAAGTGCTAAAAAACACATAAAAAGCCTACCCAAGGCCCTAACTTAAAGGTCCAAATTATGGGATATTAATTAGTGGTTTAATCATTTATCACATAATTCTAATATTATGCCCTAGAACGTTTATACCCTAATTAAAAGGTTCAGTCCAATTATGGATTATCTTGTTTAATTTTGTCTAAGTGTCACATTAATTCTAATTTCTAAGAGCGGGCGTGATTAAACCTAATAAAGGCCTTAAACCCGAGCCGACCTCATTACTTGAATCATGCCCCTATAAGGCGGGCGCACAAACTGACGTAATTAAACCGATCGAGATGACTTATCTAGACTAACTAACCCAAGCCCACCTTAAAAAAAAGATAAAGCCCATAGGATGCTAAACCAACTTATCTATCCTAAGGCCCAAAAAAGGCTCACATTAAGGATACCCATATCTAAAACACCATAAGGCCCAATTTTAACATCCTTTAATATTCATTAATTAATTTAGTTAAAAAAACATTTGCATTAATTCACTTTAATACATAAAACTAAACAGATTTAAAAAACATGGCAACACATATATATATTAGACTTATGCAACCACTCGAAATAAGCAAGAAAACACAATAACTTTAAACGTTCTAGACCCTAAAGCAAATCAAAGAACATATATTCGATACAACGATGCTTAGGCAATAAACGAGTCATGTGGGACCCACAAAATCACAAGAAGCATTCCGGGCCAACATACATATTCGATATACAAAAAAAACATTCATTAAGATTATCAATCCATTTATCATGCCATAAAAAATAAAACACACTGGGACCAAATTGCAAGAGACGCAAAAACAGTGGCAAAATTAAAAAAGACACCAAAGCTTAACACTGGAAAAAGGGACCAAATTGAAAACGGAACAGAACATAGGGGACGGGGGAGACGGTTTGACCAAAAAACGACTTGATCTAGGACGACATTGAACAAGAACCTAAAACTCTAAGGACCCAGGGAGTAATTTAGAAAGACAGAAACCACTAACCTGTGACAGACTCGACGCGGAGGGACCTAAGACGAGTTTACCCATAAACTAAACCTAAAATGCCTATAAATACCTAACCTAAACAACACGGACACCCATTCTGCCCCTCTTGAACCCTAGCCGTCACTCTAAATACTCCTTCTCTCTCGACCCCGAATGCCGGCCGATGCTACTCACCGACCGGTAGACCTAAAACATCGTCCGACTAAAAAACTCTCCACACAGAAACCCAGAAAAAAATGAAGACCAACCTACAACACTACCCAACACCTGACACTCAAAATCCCATGTTCCCTTTCAAAACAAAGAAACCCAAAAAAAACCCAAAGAACCTAAAAGGCTTACCGGACTCTCAAAGGATGATGGAGACGCAGAGGGGAAGGGAATGCCTTCTCGTTTTCCCTCCTGACCGAGTCACCTTTCGTGCCAATGAGTGGCTTGGCTTGTTCTCGGCCGAGGAGAAAGGAATCAGAGAAGACGAAGAAGGTAAAAAATAGTAAACTTTCCTCTTTTTTTATTTATTATTATTACTCTACCATTGCATGCAAATATTGAATACTGATATACCTGGGAATAATTCTGGAATTGGTATTGCTTTCGTGCTTTCTTTGCGGGAGTTCACGAATCCCTTACAAATGATTGTCGATTCGGCTTTATAGCCAAAATTTCGACTGCTTTTTACATTTTGTTTATATGATGGAAAATGTCCATTGGTACGTATCATTGATTTGGCCGGATTCATGTTTGATTCTGTCATTCCCTGCCATTCTGTTGCTTTTGTTTTCTTTTGTTTTTCCTTTTTTGTTTGCTGTGTTTTGGGTATTTGCTGATCTCTCTTTCATTTCGTGCATGGCTCGTACGGCGGACGACGTGGCCACTGGATCGGCTGTTGGATCGGACAGGGACGATATGGTGGGCTCTCGGGAGCATTCGAAGGGTCGGACATGTGCAGCACGTGCGCGTTTGGTGAACTGAAGCGTCACGCGTGAACTCGCGTGGAGTCTTTAAGGCATCCGGACCGTCAGATCACATTTTGATCCAACGGTCCAGGTTTGAGGCGGCGCGAGATCAATCTGGAGGCTCTAGGGTTTCTGTAGAGGGGCGATCTAGAGCGTCGGATCGTTCTCTGATCCAAGGGCTCTGATCGCACGGCGCGGGCCCGAGCGAACCCTCTCCTAGGGTTTCCTGCAGCTCTCATCTGGGCCGTCAGATCTGATCCAGATCTGACAGCTGGTAATTGCCTGCACAACAAAAATGGGTTAGGGTTTGTAAGAGTCAGGCTATCACTTGGGCCATCGGGCCATGTAATACTCTTTTCAGATTTTCCTTAGCGTGCAAATGGACACTGATATATGTAATTGGGCTTTTATTATTTAATGGACTCTTTTCTTTATTTAATTTGGGCATGTTTATTTATTTATTTATTTAATATGTCTCTTCTCCTTTTTTATATTTTCCAATAATAATAATAATAATAATAATAATAATAATAATAATAATATGATAGTATACGATGGTTAATAATAAAATATAACAAGATAATTATAACATAATAGATAATAATAATAATAATAAGATAATACATAATAATAACGGTAATAATAATACTTATAATAACAATATAACTTATAGTAATTATGGTAATAACACTACAAACGATAATAATATTAATAATAATATCAATATATGGTATATGATAATAGGACAATGATATAATAATGGGAGTAATGGAAGATTAATAATAGTAATCTATAACTCCAATGAATAATATATATATATGTATTAATTTAAGTTAAACAAAGCTCAATGTGAACAAAAGCCCCTTTTTATTTAAACATATATAAATGTTGAGTGGATCGATTGAATGATCAAGACCAAGAGGGGGTGAATTGAGATTTAAAAACTTTGTGGAGTGAAAGGGCAATTTAAAAATGAAGAACAAGAGATTTTAGAGTGGTTCAAGTTCCAAATGAACTCTACATCCACTACCTTAGCTACCACTAAGGATTTCAACAATTCACTATTTGTTCTTCCCCTTTTCAAGGCTTAGGAGGTAACCTTTACACAACCGGTCAAATTTTCTACCCAAAATTTGACCAAACCCTCACCAATAATCAAAGAAGAAATTGGACAAGAAGTATATCTCTCAAATACAAATTTGTCCCTAGAAATACAACACTCAACCCAAATTGAAGATAGAATAAGAATTGGATACAACACAATTTGGGAATTACAAGAAATTGGAAATTTAGCACACTTGAGGTTGGATTTTTGCTTGAATGTTTGTCTTTTATGCAATGGTTGTTGCTGGCCTTCAAAGAACTTCAATTTATACCTCATCTATTAATTCTAGCCGTTTGGGTGATTGGGGAATTGAATAGAGCCGTTGGAACCATCTCTTACCACCATAAATACACTTCTGCAGCTATCTGTATCGGTACACGGGGAGCCGTATCGATACATGTCTCAAAAAAGAGAGTCGTTGTACACAATAAATAGGGGTATGGAAACGCATGTAGGCGTATCGATACGAGATATCGAAACGGATGAGACCGTATCAATACCTTTTTTCGACTTAGCTCACTGGAAGTTTCCGTTTTGATACGAGGGTTTACCGTAACGATACGAGTCAACTACCAACTTAAAATTTGGTTACCTAATAACTGACACCAACGATCGAAAGCATTTAAAACGATCTGAATTAAAAAATCGTTAAAACCGTATCGATACGGTTGGAGCCGTATCGGTACACCATTCAAACTCTTTCAGACTTTACAAAGGAGCGTATCGATACAGATTGAATCTGTTTCGATACGGTGTTTCGATACGGTTAAGTGCGTATCGAAACGAACTCCTCCAGTAGCCAACTTTGTAAAAAGGGCATCGATACGGCTAGAAGCGTATCGATACACCTTGACAGTTTTCAATAGTTTGGCCTTGGAACACTTAGAAAATATTTTGAGTTTGAGTTTTTCAAATCAGTTTTAAAGTGTTGGTGATTTAAAACTTATTAAGGGACTTATAAAACAATTTTAAGTTTTTCAATTTGATCCTTAAAGACTTAATTATATCAAAATCAAACATAGGTTTCACAATCTCCCCCTTTTTGATATAACAAAACTAAAACTTAAATGTTTTGACACTTTGAAAAACTTTGCATAAATTGACTCCCCCTTAATATGAGCTAGGTAACTTTTAAGTTGAAAATCAAAATTTTTAAATGTTGTGAGCTTCCCTCTCCCCCTTTTTGTTAGATCAAAAAAAATTGAGACAAAGTAGAGTGTTTAACATAGGCAAAAGGTATCAATAGGCAACATAAATATCATTAAGTTCAAAATAAAGCATAACATTAACTTAAAAATCCAAACCTAAAACAGAAAATCAAAGCATAGGTTGAAAATAAAACAAACTTAGTCCTAAGAACATGAAACAAAGGTGCATAAATAGAAATATCCTAGATGATATGCATGAGATGCAAGGAGAAGCTACTAGGCATCATCATCGCCTTCTTCATCATCTTCATCTTCATCTACAATTGGATCATCATTCCTCATGCTATTACGCCACTCATCATGGAAGGCGGAGAGAGCAATATTCAAGGAGTTATGACTGCCTTCAAGAGAAGTTAGACGATTCTCCACGTTCGTCATCCTTGTTTCAAAGCTTGTTTCAAGAGCGGTTAGACGATTCCCCATATCCGTGCGCAACCCCGTGAATTGCTCATTAAGGAAGGTCATAAGAGCATCCATAGAAGGTTGAGGAGGAGGTGGAGGAGCTTGAGGAACTTGATCACCTTGATTTTCCAATTGTGTCGCGGCCTCAGGTGGTAGCTCGGAAAGACGTAACCAACTACCATTAAAATAATGGAACTTACCCCGTGCAAGAGATCGTTCATCAATAGGATCGGTGAGGGGAGTTGGGAAGTCAAACGAGCAATCAATATCCTTTTTCAAAAAGAAATAGCTGAGGGCCGTACCATAGGTGAAGGAGGTGACAAGAGAGGTGTGGCGATATTGCACAAGATAAACAATCTCCGCAAACATAATACGAGCAAGGTTTGGACGTTTTCTCTCACGGAAGCAACGAATCCAAAAGTCATCCACTTGACGGATGGTAGAGTACTTTCCTCCGGAAGGCCTAAACCACCAAGAGACCATCAAATGGAGGATCCGGTCTTGAGTATTGAGGGCGGTGACGGAACCACTAAGAACATGGCCTAAAGAATTCTCATCATCAAGGCCTTCATCCTCCAACTTGAAAACTTCACATATTGATTTTACATCAAGGAGGATTTTCTTGCCCATGAGATAGGAACTAACTCCGGTAACAACCCCATTACAATTTGCAAGGCATTTGGCATTAGCATAAAAGATTAAAACCAAAAGACGAAAATAAAACCCGAGAATGGAGAGAAAATCCATAAAATTCCAAAGTTGAAGCAAAGGGAGATACTCAAATTTGAATCGCTCCGAGTTAAGAAAAGGAATAGATATTACCCTTTCCGGATGAATCTTGTAGTTTTCGAATTGACAAAAATATGTGAGAGCTCCGGTGGTTTCAAAGGAATGTTCATAGATTTGGGTGTAACTTGGACAAGCACCCTCTCCGAGATTAGATGATTCACCGGTTTGAGTAACACGAGGTCTCTTCCTAGATTCCTTGGGTGCCATGAACTAGAAAAACAAGTGTATGCATTTAGATTCCTTCATTCAAATTATTAAGAAATCAAAGATCAAGGTAAAAACAATTTTGCAAAATAAAATTTGAAGAAGAAATTTTGAAAAACAGAATTTTGTTAAGAAGACAAATATAAAAACAAAATAAAAGAAAAGAAAAATTAAAAAAGAAAAGGAAGTGTTTTACCTTGATAGGGATTAAAGAAGAATGAAGAAAAGCCTAGTGCCAAATTTGATGAGAAAAACCTTGGAGCTTTATTTGATTTGAAACCCTCTTGAAGTTTTTGAGTTGTGGTGTGAAAATATGAGGGAGGAAGAGCCTATTTATAGGCTAAAAACGGCTAGGGTTTTAAGAATTTTAGTTTTGGTAAAAGTTGAAGAGTTTAAATGCCAAAATTAAAGATGTCTGCGCAATCGCGTATCGATACGCCTAAGGGTGTATCGATACGGGGGTAAAAGCATAATTCCCTTAAAAATGCCCGTTAAAGAATCGTATCGAAACAGATGCAATCCGTATCGAAACGATTGAAGCTCGTATCAAAATGGGTTTAACCGTATCGATACCCGTTTATGGCAAAATGAAGTCTAGGAAGCTAATGAAGTACTCGTATCGATACGCGTAGGGCCGTATCGATACCCTATGCCCAAAAATACATTTTAGGCCTAAAGAACAACTATAGGCTCGATTTTAACACCTCCTAAAGGAATGCAAATGATGAATGAACAGTTCTAAGCATATTTGAATAGAATCATACTCCCCCTAGCTATAGGCTTGGACATTTTCAAGAGTTACAACACACAAACATGCAATTTCACAAGATCAAGCAATTTTAAGCACAAAGAGGCCCTAAAAGGTCAAGATAGGCTAGCTAGACCTAACTCTCTCCTAAGGCACCAAAAACGCTCTTTGTCTAAAGGTTTTGTAAATATGTCTGCTAATTGATTTACGGTGTCTACATACTCTATAACCACATCTTCTTTAAGGAAATGATCTCTAATGAAATGATGCATTATTTCTATGTTTTTGGTTCTAGAGTGTTGGATGGGATTTTTTGTTAAACATATAGCACTAGTGTTGTCACATTTTAGGGGTATGGTTTCAACTTTAATACCATAATATAAGAGTTGTTGCTTCATCCAAAGGACTTGAGCACAACAACTCCCTAAGGATATGTACTCGGCTTCGGTGGTAGATAAGGCTACACTATTTTGTTTCTTAGAGAACCAAGATATGAGCATACTACCTAGGAATTGACAAGTTCCCGGAGTGCTCTTCCTATCGATTTTGCATCCCCCATAATCCGCATCCAAATAAGCATGAAGGTTGAAGGTAGAGTCTCTAGGGTACCAAAGACCTAAACAAGGAGTATCTCTAAGGTACCTAAAGATTCTCTTAACGGCTATAAGGTGAGACTCTCTAGGACTAGCTTGAAACCTAGCACACAAGCAAACACTAAACAAGGTATCCGGTCTACTTGCGGTAAGGTAAAGAAAAGATCTAATCATAGAACAGTAAAGCTTAGAGTCAACACACTTACCTCCTTCATCTTTGTCAAGCTTTGTAGAAAAGCTCATAGGTGTGGCTTGAGGCTTTGCATTCTCCAAGCCAAACTTCTTGAGCATATCCTTTATGTACTTTGCTTGATTGATGAAGGTGTCATCCTTTTTTTGCTTGATTTGGAGTCCCAAAATGAATGAGAGCTCCCCCATCATGCTCATCTCGAATTCACCTTGCATTAGCTTAGCAAACTCTTTGCAATGACATTCGTTAGTAGAACCAAAAATAATATCATCAACATAAATTTGAACTACTAAGATGTCATTTTTATACATTTTTATAAAAAGTGTAGTGTCCACCTTACCTTTTTCAAAACCTTTTTCAATTAAAAAGTTTGAAAGTCTTTCATACCAAGCTCTAGGAGCTTGTTTTAAACCATAAAGAGCTTTAGTGAGTTTGAAAACATGATTTGGAAATTTTGAGTCTTCAAAACCCGGTGGTTGTTCCACATACACTTCTTCATTTATAAAACCATTTAAAACGCGCATTTAACATCCATTTGAAAAAGCTTGAAATTATGATAACATGCATATGTAAGCAACATCCTAATGGCTTCCATTCTAGCTACGGGTGCATAGGTTTCATCAAAATCTATTCCCTCTTCTTGAGTATAACCTTGTGCTACAAGTCTAGCTTTATTTCTCACAATGTTACCACTCTCATCTAGCTTGTTCCTAAAGACCCATTTAGTTCCTATGGTAGATTGATTACTAGGCCTATCAACTAATGTCCAAACGTTACTTCTCTCAAATTGATTTAACTCTTCTTGCATAGCCATAATCCAAAAATCATCTTTCAATGCTTCTTTTATATTCTTAGGCTCTATGCATGAGATAAATGCAACATGATTCATTAATCTAAGAGAAGATCGAGTGGTTACCCCCTTGGATGGATCACCCAAGATTTCACCATCTTTAACATAGTTGAACTCCCTTGGGTAGCTCACTTCCTTTTCCTCAAGAGCCAAGTCCTTCAAGGCTTTAAGAGGTGGATCTTGTGTGTCCTCTTCTTTTGTTGTTGGAATCTAATCCTCATTTGAAGTTTGTCCTCCATCAAAGACATTTATGATTCCTACATCATCATCATCACAAGAATCCTTCCTTGGAAGGAGATTATCATTGAATACAACATGTATAGATTCTTCCACTACTAAAGTTCTTTTGTTAAATACTCGATAGGCTTTAGATGTCAAAGAGTATCCTATGAAAAAGCTTCATCACTTTTTGCATCAAATTTACATAAGTTGTCTTTTCCATTATTTAAAACAAAACACTTGCAACCAAAAGGGTGAAAATAACTAATGTTAGGCTTTTTAGATTTTAAAATCTCATAGGGTGTTTTCTTTAAAATTGGCCTAATCATTACTCGATTAACAATATAGCAAGCGGTGTTTGTGGCTTCCGCCCAAAAATATTTAGGTAAATTATTTTCACAAAGCATAGTTCTAGCCATTTCTTGCAAAGTTCTATTTTTCCTCTCAACTACCCCATTTTGTTGAGGAGTTCGAGGAGCCAAAAAATTGTGGCTAATACCATTTTCATTCAAAAAATCTTCAAACCCTAAATTTTGAAACTCGGTTCCATGATCACTTCTAATATGTGAAATTCTAAGTTCAAGATCATTTTGGGTTAGTTTTGAAAATGTGATGAATTTTTCCAAAGCCTCATCTTTAGTGCTTAAAAATAGAACCCAAGTAAATCTAGAGAAATCATCAACAAGTACAAATGCATAAGACTTACCACCCAAGCTCATAGTCCTATTTGGCCCAAATAAATCCATATGGATTAGTTGTAAACATCTACTTGTAGAAACATCATTAATGGATTTAAAGGAAGACTTATGTTGTTTACCCTTACAACATGCATCACAAATTTTATCATTTGAAAATTTAATCTTGGGTAAACCTCTAACTAGATCAAGGGAAACTAGTTTTTCTAAAACACTAATGCTAGCATGTCCTAGTTTCCTATGCCACAACCATGCATCATTTTCATTTTTTGCTACTAAGCATGCATGAGATGTATGAATGTCATCTAGATGCACCATGTATATGTTCCCTAAGTGATGACCTATGAGCATAATATTATTAGATTTAATGTCTACAATTTTACATCCATTTTTATCAAATAAAACATTAAATCCTTTATCACACAATTGACTTATGCTCAATAAATTATGTTTAAGACCATCGACATACAAGACATTTTCAATGAGAATAGTAGAGTGATTACCTATGGAGCCAATACCTTTAATGTGGCCTTTGGAGTTGTCACCAAATGTCACCACTCCTCCACTTTTTGGCTTTAGATTCATGAATCTACTCTTGACATAGCAATAATGTTATTAGATTTTACAAGTTCCTTAGGAACTCATACACTTCTAATTCTTTTAGTTCTACCATGTCTAGGAAAGCTACCTTGTTTGTAGTAGTTAGTCTTTTTCTTAGGTTGGTTTGTTCTTGAAGATTCACCTATTTCATGCTTGACATTACCAACATTTTTAAAAGACTCTTTGAGCTTGTTTAGCTCATCCAACACCTTTTGGTGTTCACTATTACATTGAGATAAAAGATTATTAAGGTCAACATTTTCATCTTGAAAAAATTTAAGTTCATCTTTAACCCTAATATCTTTTTCTCAAATTTTGAATTAGCTTGAGAGAGTGAGTCATTTTTGTCATTTAGCTCCAAAATGATTTTCTTATTCCTAATGATCGACTCTTTATATTTCTCAACTAATTCTTCATAAACCTCTTGTAACTCATCATAAGCATCATTTAATTCATCATATGTAAAATCTAAAGATGATGAGTTAGAGGTTACCATGGAGGAATCTTCCTCAAGTGCCATGAGGCAAAGGTTGGCCACTTCTTGTTCATCATCCTCCGATGACTCCTCATCACTCCAAGTAGCAAGCTTGGCTTTGAGCTTCTTCTTCTTCTCAAAGCCCTTCTTCTTGAGTTGAGGGCACTTCGAACGTATGTGGCCGGGTTTATTGCACTCAAAGCAAATGATTTAATCCCTAGATTCTTCTTTGTTCTTACCTTTGAAGTCCATCTTTCTTTGAATTTTTCTTCCACGATTGGACCTCATGAATCGAGAGAACTTCTTAGCTATCATAGCCAACTCTTTAAGGTCATCCTCCTCACTAGAAGAGCTTTCCTCAAGTAGTGAAGCTTTAAGAGCTATTCACATCTTCTTCTTCTTTTCAACTTCTAACTTCTCTACTCTCTTCTCTTCCATCTTCTTCTCTTCTTCCCTTCCTTGTTTCATAATCTCATGAGTGAGTAAAGAACCCACTAGCTCATCAAGCTTTAGAGTCTTCAAATTTTTAGCCTCTATGATGGCGGTTCTCTTCCCATCCCAAGATTCGGGAAGTGAATAAAGTAGCTTCCGGACAAGCTTGTCTTCCGGTATGATCTCTCCAAATCCTTTGAGCCCATTGACTATTGTGGAGAAACGATCAAACATCTTGGACACCGTCTCATCGGGCTCTATCTTGAAATTTTTATAACTAAGATTGAGAATTCCAATCTTAGTTTCTTTGACATCATTGGTTCCCTCATAGGTAGTCTCAAGAGTGTCCCACACTTCTTTGGCACTCTCAATCGATGCAACTTTGGAATAGATGTCCGGACCGAATGAACAAAAGAGCATGTGGAGAGCTTTGTCATTTATTTGGATCTTTCTCCTTTCTTCTTCACTCATTTCCACCTTTTTCTTCAAGATCATCCTTCCTTCACTATCTTGCTTCAATGGAATATAACGGCCATCTTCAATGACATCCCAAACTAAATATTCATTGGACTTGATGAAGAGACGCATTCTATTCTTCCAAAATGGATAGTTGTCACCATTGAAGAAGGGAGGTTTTGTAGTGGATTGTGACTCATACATGCCCGAACCGGAGGTAGAAGCCATGGCTTGATTTTTTGCTGATCTCACTCTTCCTAGGAACTCCTCTTGTGGTTGTGAATCCTTCAAAGAGGTAGGCTCTGATACCAATTTTTGAGTGATCGATTGAATGATCAAGACCCAAGACCAAGAGATGGGGTGAATTGGGATTTAAAAACTTTGTGGAGTGAAAGGGCAATTTAAAAATGAAGAACAAGAGATTTTAGAGTGGTTCAAGTTCCAAATGAACTATACATCCAATACCTTAGCTACCACTAAGGATTTCAACAATTCACTATTTGTTCTTCCCCTTTTCAAGGCTTAGGAGGTAACCTTTACACAACCGGTCAAATTTTCTACCCAAAATTTGACCAAACCCTCCCCAATAATCAAAGAAGAAATTGGACAAGAAGTATATCTCTCAAATACAAATTTGTCCCTAGAAATACAACACTCAACCCAAATTGAAGATAGAATAAGAATTGGATACAACACAATTTGGGAATTACAAGAAATTGGAAATTTAGCACACTTGAGGTTGGATTTTTGCTTGAATGTTTGTCTTTTATGCAATGGTTGTTGTTGGCCTTCAAAGAACTTCAATTTATACCTTCTCTATTAATTCTAGCCGTTTGGGTGGTTGGGGAATTGAATAGAGCCGTTGGAACCCTCTCTTACCACCATAAATGCACTTCTGTAGCTATTCGTATCGGTACACGAGGAGTCGTATCGATACCTGTCTCAAAAAAGAAAGAGCCGTTTTACACAATAAATAGGGGGTATCGAAACGCACGTAGGCGTATCGATACGGGGTATCGAAACGGATGAGACCGTATCGATACCTTTTTTCGACTTAGCTCACTGGAAGTTTCAGTTTCGATACGAGGGTTTACCGTATCGATATGAGTCAACTACCAATTTAAAATTTGGTTACCTAACAACTGACACCAACGATCGAAAGCATTTAAAACGATCTGAATTAAAAAACCGTTAAAATTGTACCGATACGATTAGAGCCATATCGGTACACCATTCAAACTCTTTCAGACTTTAAAAAGGAGCGTATCGATACATATTGAATATGTTTCGATCCGGTTAAGTGTGTATCGAAACGAACTCCTCCAGTAGCCAACTTTGTAAAAAAGGTATTGATACGGCTGGAAGCGTATCGATACACCTAGACAGTTTTCAATAGTTTGGCCTTGGAACACTTAGAAAATATTTTGAGTTTGAGTTTTTCAAATCAGTTTTAAAGTGTTGGTGATTTAAAACTTATTAAGGGACTTATAAAACAATTTTAAGTTTTTCAATTTGATCCTTAAAGACTTAATTATATCAAAATCAAACATAGGTTTCACAATAAAGGCCAACTAGCCCGGACAAAATTAGTGATTACAGTTGCCCCTCTTTGCTTATACTTGTGGAACAAGAATAAAGCAAAGACCATAAGTACTAATTTTGTCCAACTTCCTTGTTTGGGTGATCTGCTCCTCCAAAGTGGCAGAAACAATGTGGGTATTGTAGGCATGTCCTCCCGGAACGGCTAAGGACCTGATGGATTCATTCCTCTGAAGCGGCAAAGAAAGAACCTGAATAACTCATTTTTCGAAGCGGCAAAAACACATTGAGCAGGCCTTCTGGCTCTTCTGTTCTTAGATTCTGACACGGCGAGTTTGAAATTCTTCGCCTGAAGCTATGTTTGCTTCTCCGAAGCGGTGGGAACGAAGTTGGTAGCGTTGGTATGTTCTTCCAGAACGGTAAAGGACATAGTTGAGTCATTCTTCCGAAGTGGCAAGGAATAAACCCAAATAATTTGTTTTCCCGAAGCGGTGAAAACACTGAGCAGGCCTTCTGGCTTTGCTACCCGAAAATCCTTGAACTCTTTTGCTCTTAGATTTTGATGCGGCGAGTCTGAAATTTTTCGCCTGAAGCTACATTTGCTCCTCCGAAGCGGCAGGAACCAATTTGGTAGCGTTGGTATGTCCTTCCGAAGCGGGAAAGAACATAGTTGATTCATTCCTCCGAAGTGGCAAGGAATAAACCCAAATAATTTTTTCCCGAAGCGGGGAAAACACTGAGCAGACTCTCTAGCTTTGCTGCCCGAAAATCCTTGAACTCTTTCGTTCTTAGATTCTAATGCGGCGAGTCTGAAATTTTTCGCCTAGACTTCACTTCTTTTGCGTTTTTTGCTTCTTTTTGGCGGCCAATGCCTCTGCGTATCTGTAAAAGGAAAATGTTATGATGCTATGTTAGTATGAGCCTAGCGCATGTATGTCTATGATGATGCATGAATGAGCATGTCACACATGGGCCTGGTGTCACAACTTCTTTTGCCGATCTCTCTCGGCCTTTTACTTTCTCTTCGACGCTGATGTTTGACTTACACTCGGGCTTAGTCTCTAGATCTTTTGGGAAGCCCTTTTTGCGGATTCCCGCCTCGGTTTTTTCCTCCACAAAGCGCCTTTTCAGGTTTTCACTTTGGTATTTTCCTTTTATGAAGCGCCCTTCTTCGTTTTCACTCCATTTCTTTTTTCTTTTGTTTTTTTTCTTCTCTTTTTCTCTTTTTTTCTTTTCTTTTTCCTTTCTTCTCCCTTTTTTTGCTTCTTCTTTTTTTCTTTTTGGTATGTGTGACACTTATCTCATCAAAGCCTGGATGTGGTCAGCTGTTTTAAATTTTCTTCAGGGTTCTTGTCACTTATCCGGCATCGGGCCGACTTAGCTTCTTTATTCACATGCATTCAAGAGATCAAACCACAGAAATACCAAGAAATCTTTTGTTTTGTAAGTCTATTTCAAACTGCTCGAGTAATTCTTTGAAAAGAGATGAATGAAGACGTTAGATAATACTTATTAATATATTTTGAAGTTCATGAGAAATTCATATGTCATGCATGGAGGGAACAAATGATGCAATAGCCTAAGCATTTTCCTCGTGAATGATGTGGGAATCCATCTACTATAGGCAGACCCTTTGCTAGCATTATCCTGTCTGTTTCTAAATCCTGATATCTTACTTGTTGATCGTGTGCTTATTGGCACTTTGTTGCGGATACCCCTCTTCAATTCTCAACTCACCCTTTAATCTCAAGACGCTCTTTTCGGGTTTTCGTCCTTCGATTCCCCCTTTTCTCCGTTTTCTTTTTTTTCTTTTTGTTTTTCGTTTTCTTTTTGTTTGTTTTTTTTTGTGAAGCGCCCATTCGGGTTTTCACTCCACTTTTTTTAATACTTGAAGCGCCCTTTTTGGGTTTTCACTTTAAGTATTTATTTCCTACGAGGCGCCCTTTCGGGTTTTCACCCCACTTCATCTTTCACGCATAGTACTTCTTGACCGAATCTGAATTCACTAGATTGCCCAACTTTTCCCCATCCATTTCCATCAGGATCAGTGCTCCTCCAGAATAGGTTGTTTTAACCACGTAGGGCCCTTCCCAATTATGCATCCATTTCCCCCGAGAATCTCTTTGGGTAGGCAATACTTTCCGTAGTACCAAGTCTCCTTCCTGAAACTCTCTCGGGCGGACTTTCTTGTCATAAGCTCGCATCATTCTCTTCTGGTACCTTTGACCATGGCAAATGGCCCTCAGTCGCTTCTCTTCAACTAGATTCAACTGATCAAACTGAGCCTGTATCCATTCAGCTTTCTCCAGTTTTACTTCATTCAGTATTCTGAGAGATGGGATTTCTACCTCCATAGGCAAGACTGCTTCTGTACCGTAAACCAGAGAGTACGGCGTTGCCTCAGTCGAGGTACGTACGGACGTCCGGTATGCGAAGAGGGCAAATGGCAACTTCTCATGCCAATCCTTGAACATATTCATGGTCTTAGCTATAATCTTCTTGATGTTCTTATTTGCAGCCTCTACTGCCCCATTCATTTTTAGGCGATACGCCGCGGAGTTATGGTGTTTTATTTTGAACTGCTCGCATACTCCGTCCATCATCTTATTATTCAGATTAGAACCATTATCAGTAATGATCATTTCCGGCATCCCGTATCGTCAAATAATCTCCCTTTTCAGGAACTTGCATACTGTTTTCCTAGTAACATTTGCATAGGAAGCAGCTTCTACCCACTTAGTGAAGTAGTCAATGGCAACAAGGATGAAGCGGTGTCCATTGGAAGCCTTGGGGTGGATCTGGCCAATCACGTCCATCCCCCACATGGCAAAAGGCCAAGAGGAATTCATGGTATGCAATGGCATCGGTGGTGAATGTATCTTATCAGCATATATCTGACATTTCTGACACCACTTTGCGTAGTCAATACAGTCCCCTTCCATGGTTGACCAAAAGTAGCCATACCTCATGATTTTTCGGGCCATTGAGAAGCTGTTGGCATGAGTCTCACACAACCCATCGTGAACTTCTGCCATAATGTTTTTGGCCTCCCGAGCATTAATGCACCTTAGCAGCACTTGGTCCTTTCCCTTCTTGTACAAGATCTCCCCGTCTAGGACATACTCGATTGCCATTCTCCTAATGGTCCTCTTATCGTTCTCATTAGCCCCTGCGGGGGTATGTCTGGTATCTAATGTACTGTAAGATGTCATGATACCATGGGTTACCGTCCACCTCTTCTTCTATGTTGTAACAGTGGGCTGGTACTTCCAACATTCACATCTTAATTGGTCTTATCTCTGCACCTGAGCCTGCCTTGAATGTGGCAGCTAAGGTTGCTAGGGCGTCTGCCATCTGGTTATCCTCCCTGGGGTGGTGAGTAAAACTAATCTTCTCAAAACTCTTGATCAGTCCCTGGACCAAGTTGTAATACTTGACCAACTTTGGATCCCTGGTTTCCCATTCATCCCTGAGCTGATATATTACCAAAGAAGAATCTCCAAACACGTATAGTTTCTTAACCCTTCTTTCAATGGCTGCACGCAACCCCATGATGCACGCCTCATATTCAGCCATGTTGTTGGTACATAAGAAGTCCAGTCTACTAGTGAAAGGGTAATGTATCTCCTCCGGAGAGACTAGCATTGCCCCAACTCCGTGGCATAAAGTGTTGGATGCCCCATCAAAGTATAGCTTCCATGATTCTCCTTCAATGGTGTCACTCTCCCCCTTAGTTATACACATCAGATCCTCATTCGGGAAGCTGAAGTCTAATGGTTCATAATCATCTGAGGCCCGGCTTTCCAGGAAGTCTGCTATAGCGCTCCCCTTTACTGCCTTCTGACTCACATATATGATATCAAATTCGGACAACAGCATTTGCCAACGGGCTAACTTTCCTGTGAGCGCTGGCATTTCCATCAGAAACTTTAGAGGGTCCAATTTGGAGATCAACCACGTGGTGTGGTACAACATGTATTGTCTAAGCCTCTTGGTCGCCCATACTAGGGCACAACATAACTTCTGGATTTGAAGTTACCGAGTCTCACACTCGGTAAACTTCTTACTCAAGTAGTAGACTGCCCTTTCTTTCTTGACGGTCTCATCATGCTGCCCTAGGACACATCCCATCGAATTCTCAAAAATTGTCAAGTATAGGATCATCGGTCTATCTGGTACTGGGGGTACTAAGACAGGAGCATTGGTCAAATACCCCTTGATCTTATCCAGGGCCTCTTGACACTCTTCATCCCAAACCCCGGGGTTATTCTTTCGAAGTAGTCTGAAGACAGGGTCGCATTTGTCGGTTAACTAGGAGATGAATCGGGATATATAATTTAACCTCCCTAAGAACCCTCTGACTTCCTTTTGGGTCCGAGGTGGTGGGAGATTCTGGATAGCTTTTACTTTGTCAGGATCAATCTCAATCCCCCTCTTGCTAACCACAAAGCCTAAAAGCTTATCGGGTGTGACGGCAAAAGTGCATTTCGCTGGGTTGAGTTTTAACTGGTACTTCTTCAACCTCTGGAACAATTTCCTCAAGTTCTGAATATGCCCTTCTTCAGTCTGCGACTTTGCTATCATGTCGTCCACATAGACCTCAATTTCTTTGTGCATCATGTCATTGAAGAGTGACACCATGGCCCTTTGATACGTTGCCCCAGCATTTTTCAAACCAAAGGGCATTACCTCATAATAAAATGTTCCCCACATTGTCACAAATGTCGTCTTGATCATGTCATCAAGATCCATTTTTATTTGGTTGTATCCTGAAAAACCGTCCATGAAGGAGAACCATGAATGGCCCACTGTGTTGTCTACTAGGGTTTCGATATAAGGCAGAGGGAAGTTATCCTTTGGGCTTGCCTTGTTGAGATCTCTATAGTCCACACACATGCGAACTTTTCCATCCTTCTTGGGGACAGGCACTATGTTGGCCACCCATTCTGAATATTCAACCACCTTTAGGAACCCGACCTGATACTGCTTTCTTACTTCATCCCGGACTTTCAGCAAGGTATCTGTTCTCATCCTTCTCAATTTCTGTTAGACCGGCTTGCACTCTAGCCTGATTGGGAGTTTGTGCACCACAAAACTCGTGTCTAGACTTGGCATGTCTTGGTAGGTCCATGCAAAAATGTCCTTGAATTCTAACAACAGGTTCATTAGCTCGACCCTGGTTGCGAACGAAAGTGTTCTACCAATCTTGACCTCCTTTCGGTCTTTATCATCATTCCCCAAATTTAGGATCTCTATCTCCTCTTGGTGGGGGACTATCTTTCTATCTTCACTCTCCATTATTCTAAGGAATTCCTCCAGAATTTCATATTCTTCCTCATTACCCTCTTCTTCGCCAACTTCAGCCAGATACAATGGTTGCTCAAAATCCACCTCGGGATTAAATTCAGCATCATTCACAAAGTTAATAATAGGGGTCCTGCAACATTTATGAAAAGAATGTGTATTGGGAAAACGAATGTATATTATTTACAGAGAAGGTGGAATAATAAATAATAAATGAATAATGAATGAAATGAATGAGATGCTTGCAATTTTGGAAAAGTGTCATTTTTATTGAATTTAAAACGAGCAGATTAACATATGTGCCCTTTACAAAAGATCCCTATTGCTCGCGGGCACAAGAAAATAGGGTGTGTTCTGAGTATTACTCTGGCTTAGACCTAAAGACTACAGGCACATCCTGAACAGTCCAGTTGTTAAGAGCCTCTCCCTGAAGACAAGGGCGAATTCCTGCCAAGAAGGTCGAGCTCCCCTCATCTTTGGATATCATATTAACATTCAATTATCCTAGCGCCTCGCTGATCTTCTCTTCCTCACAGAGCTTGGCATTCTCCATATTGGCCTCTTGTATCATCTGTTCGAGGTTGATGACTCCACCCGACACAAAGATGTTTCTCATATCGGTGTCGACAATTGGCTCCCCTCATCTTTGGATATCATATTAACATGTCTTCTCCTCGGAGTCTAGTCATTCTCCGTTCGGCTTTCCTCTTCCATTCCAATTTTCTTTGCTGAAATGTGGGCTTATGACCAAGCCCAAATCTGTCTTGTTTGTTGATAACACCTCTGACATGCAAACATCCTTGCAAGTTTCTACCGAGTCCTCTTCCTTTCTTTGCTCCCCACCCCAAAGTCTGTCACACTTGCATCCTGGTGCATTTAGATAATTTTAGGCACAGGATCTTGCTTCCCTCCGTCACAAAAGTTGCATCGATGAACTCAAGGGCCCTAAAAGCACATTCAACCGCTTCCTCGTTAGTTTGGACGTATGAGGCGTCAGTAGCCACGAACGTTATAATGTCATGTTCGGCAGACACACTCACTAACTTCCCCTCAATGACGAACTTCAGGTTTTGGTGCAACAACGAGGGCACGGCTCCCGCTGAATGAATCCAGGGCCTCCCTAATAGGCAATTATAGGTCGGCTTGATATCCATCACCACAAAATCGACCACATACTCGGTAGGTCCGATTAGCAACGGTACCTCAATCTTCCCCACAACTTCCCTTTGGGTCCCATCAAAAGCTCTGACTGAATTGTGCCAAGGCTTCATATGTGAGTTGTCTATAGGCAGCCTTTGCAAAGTTGCCATCGGCATCACATTCAAAGCTGAACTGTTATCAACAAGCACCCCGGTAGGACATACCCTTTGCAATGTGTAGTTATATTCAAAGCATTTGTTGACCCCATTCCTCCATCTGGGATCTCGTCATCACTGAAGGAGATGAAATTATCCGCGGCGATGTGACCTACAATCCAATCTAGTTTGCTGACCGAAATGTCGTCCGGGACAAACGTCTGGTTCAGTACCTTTAGGAGTGCATCGCGGTGTTTCTCAGAATTCAACAACAGTTCTAACACTGAAATCCGGGCTTGCTGCTTCTGGAGTTGATCGACAATGCTATCACTTGGGTTTCTGTAGAGGGGCGATCTGGAGCGTCGGATCGTTCTCTGATTCAATGGCTCTGATCGCGCGGCGCGGGCCCGAGCGAACCCTCTCCTAGGGTTTCCTGCAACTCTCATCTGGGCCGTCAGATCTGATCTAGATCTGACGGCTGGTAATTGCCTGCATAATAACAATGGGTTAGGGTTTGTAAGAGTCAGGCTATCACTTGGGCCATCGGGCCATGTAATACTCTTTTCAGATTTTCCTTAGCGTGCAAATGGACACTGATATATGTAATTGGGCTTTTATTATTTAATGGACTCTTTTCTTTATTTAATCTGGGTCTGCTTATTTATTTATTTAATATGTCTCTTCTCTTTTTTTATATTTTCCAATGACAGTTATAATTATAATAATAATAATAGTAATAATAATAATAATAATAATAATAATAATAATAATAATAATAATAATAATAATAATAATAATATGATAGTATATGATGGTTAATAATAAAATATAACAAGATAATTATAACATAATAGATAATAATAATAATAATAAGATAATACATAATAATAACGACAACAATAATACTTATAATAACAATATAACTTATAGTAATTATGGTAATAACACTACAAACGATAATAATATTAATATATGGTATATGATAATAGGATAATGATATAATAATGGGAGTAATGGAAGATTAATAACAGTAATCTATAACTCCAATGAATAATATATATATATATATATATATATATATTAATTTAAGTTAAACAAAGCACAATATGAACAAAAGCCCCTTTTTATTAAACATATATAAAGGCCAACTAGCCCAGACAAAATTAGTGATTACACTAAGGTGCCCAAAATAACGCGATCAATCTATCTTCCACCAGTTTACTTTCAAGCTTAAAGCACGAAGGATCCCATAGAGTAATAAGTCCCCTTGAAGCTCCCGCTGAGGGTGCGAACACTAATTCCCCCAGATTGCCTCTTTGTAACCGATGTTTGACCCAAGGATTGATAATACCTAGTTTTGATTCTTGGATGAATACAAAGCTGGCTTTCGATGAAGACAATATCTGGACTACGGCTCTCTGCTTTTCTGCTTTGCCAAGTCCTCTCACTTTCCAAGAGAGAAAAGAACAATTCATAACTAAGGGGTAAAACTCGAATGGAACAACACTTACCCTCAATTCGTATTAGAATCCTCCCTTTCGAGTTCTTCTAAACTTTGTAGGACCACATGGTCAGGTGCTTCGAAAGAAACCCCTAAAGTGTTTCCAACCCAAAGCGTTTCCCCTGCCTCAACTGAGTGATTCGCCCGATGACTCGGTGATGGGCCACTGTTCTCAATCAATTTCTGTTGTGACCCTAAGACACTCACCACCGCTTTACCTAACATTTGCGTGCTTCTCTTCCCCTTTCTTTCCTTCGATACTTTGTTTGGCTTCCCTTTTTGAGGGCACAACCACCAATTAAGTTTGTCCACTCCTGCTCTAATGCCATACGCTTGGTTCTCGCAGCTATTATTGGAATTTTTCCAATCATGCGTCTGAGAAGCTGTGCGAAGTGCCGAGATGTCCTCGACCGCGTCGACTTGTACATCTTGTAATCTGGATTCTCCATATAACGATAGGTTGCAACCCCCCTCAACTTGACCATGAAAGATTTCAACTGACCCTTCCATGGTGGCATCTACCAGCCCATTTCATGATAAGATAGGTACCTCAAAAAGCCCATTACCACTAAGGGAGCACTGGAGCCATTTACTATAGGGGCCTGTTCTTTGCCCAATTGACCATCAGATGCCCCATCATCTTGCCTATCATCTTTATCCTCGGGAATGTTTAATGCATTAACGTTCTCATGCATGCTTGGGACTGAGAACGAAGCGTTTGGGACGTGATTCTCTTGTGTATCGAACGGCGAAAGGCCGTTGATGAACCTCTGGTCACCCTCATGAGCTTCGGCGCGAATCCTGATCGTGTTAGTAACCTCATTGATGATAATGACCACTCTGTCCGGAACCTGCGTCAACTTGTTTGTTGTTAACAGTACCCTTGCTTCATCGAATCTTCGACGGTATAAAGTATCGTCGTCCAGCTTTAAGAACGTTCCCCATCTATTGAATACTCCCCGGAAGAAGCTTTCGCATCAAATCTGCAAAGGGACATCTTGCATAACCGCCCATATTTTTATCTTACGTTTACCTTCAAAGCCCTCTAGGAATTCCAGTTGGTCAAACCAGAGACGAAGCATTTCTTCCCGTCTGGCCCAAACCGTTTGCAGCTCTTCAAGCGACTCAAACTGTATGACCGCCAACACTCCATGCCAGGGACTTACTTTAGCTTTGACACCGTCCGATTGTAAAGCCTCCTGGACTAGTTACGTATTATACATATCCTTAATTTCCCCGACCAAGCACCTTCTTCTCCACTCCGTTTCTCCCTTCAGTACCTCCACAAAGTTCGACTTGGTACCAGTTGACTCGCTTCTCTGATGAAAAAACCCCTTCACAAAATCGACTCTGACTGTTGCTTCACCGTTAGCACCTCATACTCCGTTTTTTGGGTTAACACCGTCAGGGTCCGTGGTAACACTCTTCGGTGCCCCCAATAGGGCTTCCTTGAACGATCTTTCATCTTTGTAAGAATGGACCCTAGCACTGGTTTTACGCCTTGGATGTTTAGGTCTGATATCCTTTTTTCCTGCAGCAGAGTCCTTTGCACTAAAAACTCTAATCATGTGTCCGTCCATTCGTCTTCCATTGCCCTCCTCAACTGCATAGTTGGCCTTCGTTTCGCTGCTAAACCTAACAAAGGCGAAAGTTGACGATTTTCCTAATCTCTTCCTGTTGTTATACGCGATGAAAATGTCTGTCACCTTCCCATAGACTTGAAAAGCTTCCTTCAGCGTTGTCGAATGGATCTTCTTGCTGATGTTGTCGACGAAGACAGTGAACCCTAGTCGCCTTTCTTCCCTCATTGTCTTTTTCTCCAATCGGATACCTTTTTCTCCAATCTATATTAATTTAATAAATATATTCTATCAAAATAAAATACAAATATAAAAAATCAAAATTAATATAGAAAAATCAAAAATTGTTTGACTATAAAAATAATTTATTAAATTGATTCGAACCGAACTATACACACCTCTACAAAGAAACAATTGCTTCACAATTCTAGTCCAAAGAACACCTATGGATTCATTGTCATTTCATCTCTGGAAAGATTATTAATGGAACAATCAAGTTCAATTTTGTTCCCACTCACAAACAATTAGTTGGTGTACTTACAAAAATACTTGTAAGAAACACTTTTAATGAGCTTGCATCTAGACTGAGACTTTACGGGTACGAAAACATAATTTGAAATTAAGAGTCAAAATATAAATGTTTGAAAGTAAAGTAAATTAAAAAATAAACTAATAATTGAAACAATTTATGTAGGAAGCTCCGTCATTGTCTACAACATATAATCACCGGCTTAATCCTATATGTACAACTAAATAGTTAAGTAATCAAGTTTTAGTAGAAATCTTATCGGTCTTAATGATAAGTCATTAATCCCCTAAAAGATAGGTACACACAGTCTAACTTAACTAGATTTATTGTAATCTAGTCCTTTAAAAGGACCCGTCTCATTTTTTGTAATTAAAAGATGGAACATAGAAATATTAATTATCTACTATAAAACCTATTCTTTACATTTTATAATTTTAATAATTTATAATTTAATTATGTAACACTTCCACAATTTGCCACATGCTATTATTTTTTTTTTGTTAGTTAACGGTCAAAATTAATTAACGTTAATCTAATGGCTTAATTGATTAATAAAACTGTTAATTTTGTTTGAGTGCTCAATTATTTTTTTGTCAATTGCCCTTTTTTTATCATTAAGCTCATTCTTTTTATTTAGAGAGGGGAAGGATGTCAACGTGTAACAACCTTGCCATTCCAATAATGACCATTTTAGTTATTATATACATTGTTGATTTAGAGATTATTGAATTGGTTACGTTACGAATTGTTTTCTATTTTTAAAATGTGGTATTTTGTCATCAACAACCTTAATATAAAAGTTACTTATTAACTATTTTTGTCTATTCCATACAATTCTCTTCATTAAATAACAAAAAAAAGTATGAATTCATTGAAATGGTTTCTGTAATAGTATATAGGGTAAATAACACAGACAATCACTAAATTTTGGTGAAAAAAATAAAATAGTAACTAAACTTTCAAAAATTATAAAATAACAATTAAATTTTATGTTTTATAATAAAATAGTAACTAGACTTTAAATCTCGTTAAATGTTTGTTATAAAATTTGGTATAATAACACATTTAGTCCTTCATATTTATACATTCAATCAATTTAGTCCTAATTCGAAACAATTCACTAAATTTAGCCCTCGTATTTACGCATTCTTTCAATTTAGTCCTTAAAGCAAAATTCCAAAGTATGGTAACATGATAAATAATTACAATTAGATTTTTTAGGAACTCGAAAACTCGGCTCGAATCGAAAAAAATTCAAATAAAGTTTGAGTTGTAAAATATGACGCATCAACTCGAATAACTCGAACTTTTTTGACTCGACTCGGTCGAACGCTCACCTCTATCTTAAGATATGACGCGTCAACTCGAATAACTCGAAATATTCGAATATTTTAAATCAATTTTTCTTTTAAATCTAATATTTTTTAAAATAGAATATTTAATATTTTTCATATTTAAATCACATGGATTATTTAATAACAACTTTAAATATTCGATTTAATTTAAAAATATTCAATTTAAAATAAAAAAATTGATTTAAAATATTCGAATATTTAATTAAATTTTTATAGGAACTCGAAAACTCGACTCGAATCGAAAAAATTTCAAATAAAGTTTGAGTTGTAAAATATGACGCGTCAACTCGAATAACTCAAAAAAATTTTGACTCGACTCGATCGAATGTTCACCTCTATCTTAAGATATAGCGCGTCAACTTGAATAACTTGAAATATTTGAATATTTTAAATCATTTTTCTTTAAAATCGAATATTTTTTAAAATAAAATATTTAATATTGCATATTTAAATCACATTGAATATTTAATAAATACTTTAAATATTCAATTTAATTTAAAAATATTTTATTTAAAAGAAAAAAATTAATTTAAAATATTCGAATATTTATTAATTACAACATTAATTGAGTCCCACACTCTACTTTTAGTGTGAGAACATGGAAGATTCAACGCATAATCTAAACACAACATTTGAGTTTTTGCCTACTTTATACTTCCATTGACCGTCCACATCAATTATCATATATTCATATGCTGTTATTTTTTTAGGCAAAAAAAAAGAATTAATTAATATTATAAAATATAAAATAAGATTCCGGCAAGGAAGAAAGAATATCAAATTGTTTTTTTAAAATAATAAAAAAAGTCAAACCTTGGCAAGTTGATAACTTTTGGTATTATTACTTTTTATAAATTCAATTTTGGACAGCTATAGATTCAAAATCAAAGACCACAACATCTTAGTGCATTCTTAATTTTATACATTAACATCAAATTGTTCGAACTTTCCAAGTTTTATTTCGGCTACAAGTCGTATATATTAGCTCATATTTGATGATGAAACGAAGAAAAAAATATTCTATATTTTTTTATTATATTTTTACTATTTTTATAGTTATCAATATTCAATATTTGATCTATTGATTGACTACTTCAGTTCAGATAATACATAAGTAATAAATTCACTCTGGGGTGGCTCTCTCAACCCAATTTATTTTATGTACAATGTCAAAATTTAAATTTTTGATATTTTTCAAAGGGTCTAGTGTCTCATCTCGATAGATGAACTAATAAGTTGGTAGTAATTTGACTACTTTAGTGCAATTGGAAGATTTTATAAATACCAATCTCCTTGCATTGAATATCTATTAGGGAGTCCCCAATTGTGATTGGTCCAACCTAGCAGAAAAAATTGAATAAACAGCACACATTGGGGAATGAAAGAGTTGAATTTTTTTTTAAAGGTTGAGATGATTTCCCAAAGGATATAACATTCCGTTCAAATTCTGACGTTACTTCTTTGTAGCGTATAAGTTATGATTCTTATATACTAATGTGATCAATTTTAGTTTACGAATTTTAAATTCGCAATCTTGATCTAAATGATACATGGACAATATAATTAAATTTAAACGTCAGAATTATTACCTTATTCATGACTAAATCTATAACTTATTCATGATACATGAATTAATAACAAAAATTGACGTACCAAATTTAACTGTTACTGAAGTTTTATAATTTAAAAGGCACACAAACTAAAAATTAACAATCATTATAATATGAGAATTAAATTTATATCTTATACGTAGACAAATATATATACATACATACAGCTAACCAAAATTAGTATTTTTTTTAATAGGCTGGTGTGATGCAAGGGTAGCATCTGTTCAACTTTCTTAGTCTTTTCAAAGATGGCACACGCAGTATGGCAATATTGGTGCTCGAACTCGAGTCTCAAAAGATAATAAACATCTACCTTTGCCACCAAAACACAAGGGGATGAGCAACCAAAATTAGTACCTTTGTTAGAAGCAACAAGATACATTGCACTGAAGAGATTTAAAAGTTTCTAAGTTACCAAAAATATATTGAAAACAAATAATTACTAATTAAGCTTTCCTATCCCACAAAAATTATAGTCATGTTTGGCAATTAACGGATAGTTAATAGCGGATTACATTAACTGATTTGACTAGCGGACCACATTAACTGATTGTATAAAAGTGTTTGTAAAATTAACTGACAGCGGATAGCTGTTTGATTATTTGAAGAAGCAGAATGACATATAAGTACATGATTATATTTGATACTTATTTTAATAATTTATTAATTATTAACATTTTTTATCTATTAATATTAATTAGATTATGAAAAATATTTTTTAATATTATTATTGAGTATATATATGAGGATGTATATATTAATTTTATTTGTGAAATCATCTTTTTAATATAATTTTAATAATTATTAAATTTAGATGTATACATTAATTTCTTATCTATGAAATTATATTTTAAATATAATTTTATTAATTATGAAATTAATATATATTTTTAATTTATATATTAATTTTTTACTTATAAAATTATTTTTTAAATTTTATTAGTTAATCAAATTTATGTTATTGAGAGAATTTTTTTATAATTATCAAGGACAAAATACTCTTTACAAGTCTTTTATCTAAACCTCTAACTCAAAAAGCTCTTAAAAGGAGCTTTTTTTAAATGAGAGGTTTCACCTCAATCTGCTATTATAATCATCTATTTATCAAACATCCAAATTAACCTATTTGATTAGTCAAACCTCTAAAAATACTTCAAATTTCTAATTTTAGCTCAAAAAATTGTTTACCAAATAGGGCCTATGTAATTTCTCACTATTAATCATAATCATCCATTTAGTCATATAAGTGGATTATATATATATATAGCATTAATGAGCACTTCAGTTTCATGAACTTCATCGAGAGTTGTCGGATGATTTATAGAATCGAAAGTGTCTTGATGTTTGAATAAAATGTCTAAGAAAACAAAGTATTACAAGAGCGCATGAGAAGATAAAAAAAACAATGTTGAAAGTTTCTTCTCTGATTCAAAAATTTAATTCGATTCAACTTTAAATATAGTCTGGGTCATGTAACTATTAGAAGGAAGAAAAAAAACTAGTTAAAAGCAAATAATTTAACCAACAAGGGCTGGGTGTATTGGTAAATGGTAAGGACATTGTACTCCCAAAGAAAAGTCGTGTGTTTGAACCTTGAAGACGACATTGTTGGGAGGGGCAGCTACGCACCCCGAACATAGACCATAATATTAACTTTAAAATTAATACATATCTAAATAATATTAAATTTAAAATTTGAAAATGGATAAAATTTTAATTTTTAAGTATTTAAAATAGTAGTAGGACTATAATTATTAGAGAAAAAAATTAAGAGGGTTACGTAGTCCCTTGGAGTATGTGTGAACACTTTGACATTCAATATAAGAAATCCAAGTTATTTTGATATATTAGATGATAGGGTGTCTCATTGAACAATATTTATTAATAAAATAAAATTCATATAATATAAAAATAATACGTAAGTTGCATTGAAAAACTGGGTCTTGGCCTATTGATTTATAGATCACTTTAGCGAATTGTCATAATCCTCTTATAATATAAGACGGCAGGTTAAATTAACTTAGAATAAATTTAATCATTAAAAATGTTTTGAATCTTTCAAATTCTGAAATTAAAACTAATTAAACTTTTAAATTTTTTTCACCCTGTAAGGACCCCAACTGATCCTTGATTCAATCAGTTCTTAACTTATTCGAAAAGAACCATTGATTCTCGATTCAACTGATCCTTGTTTTTCATAAAACACGTTAATTGATTTTAGATCATCGTGATTTTAAGAATTGATTTTGTGTAAAATTGATTTTAAAGTAACGTAATTTATGTTTGAGAGTTATTTTCTTAAAAATAACAATTGTGTAAAAATTACGACGAAATACAAAAGCTAATGGCCCTGTTTGGCAATTAGCGGATAGCTGATAGCTGATAGCGGATTACATTAGCTGATAGCGGATAGCTGATTGCATTAGCTGATTTGACTAGCGGATTGCATTAGCTGATTGTATAAAAGTGTTTGGTAAAATTAACTGATAGCTGATAGCTGTTTGATTATTTAAACAAACAAAATGACATATAAGGACATGATTATATTTAATACTTGTTTGAATAATTTATCAGTTATTAATATTTTATATCTAATAAATATTAATTAGATTTGTAAAAAATATTTTTTAATCTAAATTTCCTAAACATATTTAAAATATTTATATATTAATTTATTATTTATATAATTATTAAATTTTTTATATGCACATATAAATATGTGATAATAAAAAAATAGAATTAACTTACAAATGTCACCATATAAATTAGTAGTAACAACAAATAAGTCCAATATTTAATATGTTATTATTTATATTAAAAAATATTATTATTTTATTTAAGTTATTTGGAGATTTTTGATAATTGTTAAGGGTAAAAGAATCATTACAACTCTAATATCAAACCTCTAATCTCAAAAAGCTCATATTAGGAGCTTTTTCAAAATTAGCTTTTTCACCCCAATCCGCTCTTTCAATCCGCTATTTACCAAACATCAATATTAGCGGATTTGACTAGTCAAACCTCTAATTATGCCTCAAACCTCTAATTTTTGTCCAAACCGCTATTTACCAAACAGGGCCAATATCATGTAGCTTTTCCCAAAATCACGTTTGGTGTCCAAGATTAATTTTGAATTTTTATATCCAAACATATAAGTATAATATTCGAAACAATATCTCGATTGAACGAGATTTTGGCCCTCCCACCGCAGAAACAAACACACCTGTTAAGAGGATTGAAAAAAAAAAATAGTGTTTTTTTCATCGTAAAGTCAAACAAAAACGTCATCTTCAAGATCTCCACAGGCCTCTCGTTCTATTTTACTGTAGTAGTGAGAGATTTGTATTTTCCTTATAAATTCTACACCCAAACCAAACCAGTTCCAACTTTGTCCAGTCTTCAACTTCCATTGCCTGTTCTCTTCTGGTTTTGATTCTGTCTTCTTCTTTGGTGTTTAAGACATGGGAACTGAAGCTTCTTCGGACAGAGATTATGGCAGAAACAACAACAACAACAACAGCAGCAACAGTGTAAGTGCTCCATTTCTTTTTATGGTCTTGTCTTTCCAGCTTTATTCTCTCCTTGTATCTTGATGATGATTTTTCATTTTCTTCTTCTTTAGTTTTCTGTAATTTCCATGCAACTTTGTTTACTATTTAAGATTTTGGTTAAAGAACTCATTGCATGGTAAGAGTGAAATATTGGTTCTAGGTGATTCGGGTTCATAGCACCTTATGTTTTTAAACTTTGACCGGGTGACGAAATTTAATATTATTTATTGGATCGTTTAAAAATCCATACTTATTGGTAAAAAATTGAATGGTGTATATTTTGAAGAAGACACAAAACAATTTAATAATTTTCAAAATTTTAATTTTAGTCCAAACTTGCAGCTTGGTAGTTAGAACTATATAGATAATGCCAAATCCCACAAAGTGTTGACTTTACGTCCGATATTTCCTTTGGATTTTGTCTGTATTTGAAGACAAAACATGAGTTGATTTTACGCATTTTGTTTTTAAAATGAATCTAAAGTTGGAATTATATAATATTTTTTTGAAAAATTAACTTTTAATCCTTTAAATTTTTTAAATTTATTAATTTGACCCTTTAAAACTTTTAAAAATTATGATTATATTTCAAATTTTTTGAATATTTTTATGTAAATTCCCTCTTGATTTTTTTTAAATTCTCATTAAGTCTCAAAATTTTTAAATTTTTTTAATTTAGACAAAAAAAGATTAAAATTTTTAAATAGGCTAATTATAGTGTTGATGTGAATTTTGTGACAGTACGAGGCGGAGCAATTAGCAAAGCAGAAAGCAATTGATGATTGGCTGCCAATCACTTCATCAAGAAATGCAAAATGGTGGTATTCAGCTTTCCACAATGTCACTGCCATGGTTGGAGCTGGTGTCCTCAGTCTTCCCTACGCCATGTCTGAACTCGGATGGTATGCTCACCTACTGTTCACTAAAATTCCCCAACCAAAGATGAAACAATGAAACTCAACATTTCCCCACTTCTTTTATTTGGTTTCAGGGGTCCTGGTGTGGTTGTTCTAGTCCTATCATGGATTATTACCCTCTATACACTGTGGCAGATGGTTGAGATGCATGAAATGGTTCCCGGAAGACGTTTCGATCGATACCATGAATTGGGTCAATATGCCTTTGGTGAAAAACTCGGCCTCTACATTGTGGTGCCGCAGCAACTTATTGTCGAAGTCGGTGTCTGCATTGTTTATATGGTTACCGGAGGCAGATCATTGAAGAAGTTCCATGACACTGTCTGCAGTACCTGCAAACACATCAAACTAACATATTTCATCATGATTTTTGCCTCTGTTCACTTTGTGCTGTCTCACCTTCCCAACTTCAACTCCATTTCGGGTGTCTCCTTGGCCGCCGCGGTCATGTCTTTGAGGTATCGGATCATTTAAATCGGAATTTCTGATAAATTAAACCGATCTCAAAGTTTAAGTTTCGATGTTAATGTTTGATGATTGCCTTGACATGCAGTTATTCTACTATTGCTTGGGGAGCTTCAGTGGATAAGGGAGTTCAACCAGATGTGCAATATGGATACAAAGCCAAGTCTACAGCAGGAACAGTTTTCAACTTCTTCAGTGCCTTGGGGGATGTCGCTTTTGCCTATGCTGGGCACAACGTAGTCTTGGAAATCCAAGCTACCATCCCGTCTACCCCCGAGAAACCATCGAAGGGACCAATGTGGAGAGGCGTTATCGTTGCCTACATAGTCGTGGCCTTGTGCTACTTCCCCGTCGCTTTAGTCGGGTACTGGATGTTCGGCAATTCAGTCCAAGACAACATCCTCATCTCATTGGAGAAACCAGCATGGCTTATTGCTATGGCTAACATGTTCGTTGTTGTTCATGTTATCGGAAGCTACCAGGTTCGTATTGACCAACTCCATGGAAGATAACGTCCTCGTCTCCTACCAGATAATTAATTAGATTTTGGGTTTAACTTGAGTCTTTGGCTATGCAGATTTATGCGATGCCAGTTTTTGATATGATGGAAACTGTATTAGTTAAGAAGTTGAATTTCAAGCCGAGTAGAACACTTCGATTCGTGGTCCGAAACCTTTACGTCGGTAAGTGAGACTCTTCATATATTTCATCTTGCTGCAAGTGAAGTTCATGATATCACCTAAAAAGAAGGGGTTCTAGGTCTAGAGGGTTTTAATTTATACATTGAACCTTTATTGCAGCAATCACGATGTTCATCGGCATTTGCTTCCCTTTCTTCGGGGGTCTTCTCGGATTTTTCGGAGGATTCGCCTTTGCACCAACAACATACTTTGTAAGACACATTCTTTGTTCATACCATTTTTCATCTTACAACAGAATATACATTTCTCTTTGAAGGATCTAACTCACTTTCACTGGCTCGTTCTTGTTCTTTAGCTCCCTTGCATCATGTGGCTTGCCATTTACAAACCAAGAAAGTTTGGCTTATCTTGGTGGACTAACTGGGTATGTAAAACTTGATTTAGATTCTGTTAATCTTATTGTTTCAATGTGCTTCGGATCGGTCTTTATTCGACTTTTCGTTTTCTTTCTGCAGATCTGCATTGTACTAGGCGTTCTATTGATGATTGTATCACCAATTGGAGGGTTGAGGCAAATCATCCTTCAAGCCAAGACCTATGAATTTTTCTCTTAAATCTGTGATCCTCCTGCTGTGGAATGCAGTGGGGGTTGCCACAAATTGCAGAGTAGGAACAAATGAAGAACATGATAGTTATAGTCAATGTCGACGGCCTTCGTTCTCGAAAAATAGCTGCATCCTAAGAACATGGGAGATTGAGCTCTTGAAATCAAATCAGAATAGCACTGGCCTTCGCCGTTTCTTCGTTTTATAACTTGTGTTTATGTATGAATACAAAGTATAGTCTTGTTTTGCTGCTTGTGTGAAAAGAAAAAGAATATGCAATTCTAAATCTTCAAAAACATGTTGCTACAGTTATGTAATGAATGTTTATTTGCTTTCAACAAGAGTTCCCAAGTTTAGCTCTATCCTTCTGGTTCAAGATGCATGAGAAATGGCAGCTACAAATATAGACTTCCTCACAAACTCAAAGTAATCTCAAATATCAAATTGGAATAATCGTGTTCGATACGTATTTAAACATGACTATACAGGATATAACCATCCAAGGATTTTTCAAATAGATGACAAAATTCAAGAAATTAAATATCTTGTACAAAACATATGCTTTTATCCAAAACTCACACGCAATCTAAGAGTAGAAGTAGGACCACGGAATTTAATTCTTAAAAACTATATATAAGGATAAGTCAAAGTTGCATAGGCTAAGATGATGATGATGATAAAATCCTAAATTTTATCATTTTATTTAGATATACCCCTATACTTTCTGTACACTTAAACTCTAACTATAACTAAATAAGCTACTAAACTTTGATTTCACTTGAGATAAGGGTTGACTTAGATACAAAACAAAGGATAAAGGGCTTAATTAGGTGTTGAAAAAGTATATGGTCTTATTTAAAATATCAAACTGCTATTCCTTTGAATCTATGTCGCTCGATTCTTCATTTTGCTTTAAGTACATGTTTGTGACACCCGTTTCCTAAACATATTCGGACATGAGCACGGTACACGACCCTTCAAGGAGGATCTTCCAAATACAAAGAAAAACTTGGGGGAAATTGGACATGTCCATGCCGTACACATACTCGTATCCAGTACACTAGAGTTCAAGCAACATAGCTTTGAATCATAGCCAACATTCTCACCTAAGCCTTGTACTAGAAGGACCACTGAATTCAATTCTTAAGAACTATCCTTGAGATCAAATCAAAGGCAATTATATTGGTTCAATTCCTTCATATTGGTCATCAATGAAAAGAATGGTAAAAGGGATAGACCGAGGGGTGCTGGAGGGGGCAGTCGCACCCCTAGAAATTTCAAACTCCCATATAGTATAGCTCTCTAACAGTTCGAACCCCTAAAATTTTGGAATTTCGCACCCTCTAAATTTCTAGTACAGCTCTCTAACAGTTGGCACCCATGACATAAAATTCTAAAATCCTGTGTCCGTCCTTGAATGGTTAGCTAAACAAGAGCAAAACTAGAACAATGTTGAAAATAGAACCACAATGTTATCTAGACAACAACAAGAGCTCTTAAGAAACTAAGATTGCAGCTTTGATAAGCATAAATCGGGGAAATGAAAAATCAAACCAGACAATCATCCAATGAGAAAAACAAAACAAAAAAAGTAGTAAAAGTAATCAATTTTTATATCAAAAGCCTGATCAAAGATACAATGCTGACTAAGAACAGGATGAAACATTAAGCCTTTCCCCCCCTTCAAACACCTTACAGTATCATAATTCCTTCTCTAATTTGGATTTTTTCTCTTTAAATAATTCAACCCAGAGATTATAAATCCACAAGATACTAACACCAATAGCTGTAAGAACAACAAACATCCAAGAAATCCAAAGCCACCTGGGGATCACAGAATCAGCTCTCCCACTAATATAAAACACCCCCATTTGGTACATGAAAAAAGGCCCCATAATCCCTCTTACCACACTATAAAAGGCATAGAAATAAGGGGACAAGAACGAATAAACCTTTGCAGCCAGCTCGTTGTCGTGTCTCCGGGCAGTCGCCAGAGTCCAGACATTCTGGCAGAAGCTGGTGACTTCGGCTAAAATCAAAAGGGAGAGTATTGCGAAGGAGCCATGGAAGACGACGTGGCGGCAAGTGACGAAAACAAAGAGAGTCGCCAAATGATGAGCGATGAAGAGGATGTCTGAAGGGAAGAAAACAAGGTAGTGGAGTAGATCTGTAAGGAAATAAGCAATACTGTAATCCAGAACTAAATTCTGGGTTTTGGTGTTGGGTGAAGAAAACCCACGGTTCGGGTCGGAAAAGATCGCGAAAGTGGCTAAGAAAACGGCGGGGGTGCCATGGAAGAGAGAGATAAAGCAAGAGGAGGCTTCGGGGCGAACCTTGGGACTCCAGCTACGGAAAACAATGAAGCGAGCAATCAAATATAGGATCGAAAACATGGAGAAGAACAATGGGAGATTTGGGATTGAGGAGAAAGGGAAAGTTTCCATTGAAATTCGGCCTTTTTTTACTTTTTCTTTCTGGGTTGGACGAGAAATCGAAAGGAAAGGAAACTTTATAAGAATCCAGGTGAGTCGGGTATGGGTTTGATTTTGGGAAAATTTGGTGAGTTAGGTAAAACGGTAGTGTGGACGAAAAGGATTGCTGTATTATATAATATTGAGTTGAAGCGAAGAATTATTCGGAGTTTCGAAGGTTTCTCGGGAAAATCAAAGTTCAAAGGGGAAGGGAAAGGGAAAGGGGCTTCCAGATTCCAGAATTGACAGAAAGGAACGGTGACTCGGTTTTTAAAAATCAAATTCCAATTCATACTAATGTGAGTCAGAGATTTTTTTATGGGTAATCTTCATCAGTGGTCCTTTTTATTTAGGGTATGTTTTATTTTAGTCACAAAAATTCAAAAACGAGTATTCTGGTCCCTAACGTTACAAAACGTTTATATTTTAATCACTCAACCGTTAGTCTTCGTTACTTGGCTAACGGGTGGCTGACATGACTCGTTAAAAAATTAAAAAAATCTACGTGTGTAATCCACGTCATTTAAAAAGCTTAACGGGTAGATTCATGCCTATATAATCCCCTTTACATCAATTAAAATCCTAAATCAATCTCTCTTTTCTTACCTCTGTACAAATTTTAAAATGAAGAAAGAAGAACACAAGAAATGGAAGCAGGCGTTCCGATTTGTGGTTGTGGCCTCGAAGCAAAGATTTCAACTTCTTGGACCGATGCTAATCCTGGTAGGAGATTTTTTAGTTGTAAAAAATATGAGAAGAATAGTCATTGCCGGTTCTTTGCTTGGTACGATGAACCTTTTTCACCACGTGCAAGAGTGGTAATTGTTAGACTGTTAAGAAGAGTGAAGAAAATAGAGTCGGCGAAAAAATTGAGAGAATTTGTTGGTTATGCTTGCTGATTTTCTCCATGGCAATGGTGTGGGTTATGAAGTAAATGGTTAGCTGGGGTTTATTTTCAGAGAATTTTAGGGTTTGAGTTATAGAGATGATGTTATTCCATGGAATATTTTGTGTGAAGTTTGAGTTTTATGGTTTGGGTTTCAGTTATGAAGATTAATATGTAGGTTTTATTTCCATGAGTTATAATTTTGTATGATTTGTATGAATAACTTTTAGATTGTTCTGCGGAATGGTTTCAGTTAAGTAATGAATATAGTTTTGGTAAAGAATCAGAATTATTCAATTTTATGTTGTATTCAATTGAATAACTAGTAATGAAGATATAAATTATTGTCAAAAAAAATGAAGAATTTAAGGAATCAAAGGTAAATTTTCATAACTTGCCAGCTAATACAAAATAACAGTTTCTCAACTGATAAACATCATATATCAACTGTAAAAATAATATCTACCGCTAAACATTCTGTAGCAGTGACAAAATACTGACCTAAAATGTTAAGTTTGTAAAATAAAGTTGTCCCAACTTAACCAACAAAATATGGCATCAACTGCTGAACCTCCTATAGCAGTTACAAAATGTGACCCAAACATTTCAAATCACAAAATATGTTTGTCCTAACTTTACTCCCTAGTTGTTGGTTGTGCTTCCTGAATTGGAAGATTAGATACCGTAGATTCTTGACTTGGCATCCATCTCACAATTGTTGGTCGAGAAAGAGGTTTTCTCTTAATTGAAAATTTTCCCTTCGACGCACATGTTGCTGCTGAGATTGTTGATTCGGTGGAGGTTGTTGTGGATGTTGAGGTTCTTGAGGTTGTGTAGGTTTTGGTCTCCTGAAAGTGGGTCTTTGAATAGGTTGATTTGCACCCACTTCTCCTCTACAAGTTCTCCTATTGTGGCCTTTTTTCCACATTTTGTGCAGTTGGCTTGCAACCCTCTTTTGCTTAGCTTAGGGTTACCGACTTTATCAGATTCCAATCTTCTATTCTTGGTTGATCTTTCTGGTGGTCTCCTTATGGTTGGTGGCAATATAGGTTTCATGTCAGTTACTGGAGCCCACTGGTACGGACCTGAAAACAAAATAATGAAAGAAATTTTTTAGTTAGTCATTGACATAGTGTAAGGTAGAAGGTAGCTTAGATTGTTACCTTTAATTGGTGTAATCATGTTAGAGTAAATAGCCAGCTGTGTACTGTTGTGGTAGCATTCATTAATAAATTCTTCATGCTTTAAATTATTCAGCCGAAAGACTAATGCTGCATGAGAACATGGGATCCCAGTAAGGTCCCATTGTTTACATGAACATGATCTTCCCTCAAGGTCCACAACATACTGATGAGATGGGCCAGCTTCAACTTGATATTTATGCAAACCAGCATAAATTGGCCAGAACCTGAAACATCATATAACCAAGGCAGATTGCAACAAGATATAATGAGCTATTATAGGTTCAAAAAACTACCATATAACCAAGGCAGGCAGATTACAACTATAAACCAATATCAAGAGGACATATTTCAAGCTAAGCAAGGGAGGCAGATTACATCATATAACCAAATTATGCATATTACAACAATAAATCAATACCAACAAATTGCAACAATTCGAGTCATAATTTTAAGCAGAAAACATAAGTAGAAAACATATTGCAAGTATCATATTGCAACAATAGGCATATTGCAAGCAGAAAACATATTACAAGTATCATATGAAACAAGAAATTTAATTTTAAATTGAAATGTAACACAATAACCTGATGGATGCTTCAATATTGATGTCCAATTTTTTTTTTATTTTTTGCACACAATAATCCTTTACACTTTTCAGCATCCTCTCTTTTGGCTAAAATTCGAGTCATAATTTTAGTTTGAATTGTCTCCATCATAGTCAATATAGGCTTATCTCTTGCCTCCAAAATAGACTGCATAAAACATAATGACAGTGAAAGAGTTAAATCAACAAAGTCGAAATACAAAATTATTAGCTTAAGTAGTAAATAATTGGTCCCTTTCGAAAGGGTGTGTTTTATTTTGGTCCCTTTCGAAAGGGTGTGTTTTATTTTGGTCCATTTCGTTAGGATGTGTTTTATTTTGGTCACTAAAATAAAACACTATTTTTTGAATTTTGGTGACTAAAATAAAACACACCCTAACGAAAGGGACCAAAATAAAACACACCCTTTCGAAAGGGACCAAAATAAAACACACTCTTTCGAAAGGGACCAAAATAAAAAAAACTAATTGAAACATTTTAATTACCTTGTTAAAAGATTCACAGTGGTTATTCAGGAGCATATCACACTTGCTCCTAGTGGAGAAGTGTGATCTAGACCACTGAACATTGTTTTTCTCTTTAAGCCAAGCATATGCAGGCTCTGACAATGCCTTCAACTGGTCCATAGCATTTTCAAACTCCCTCAAATAGGTAGCTCTAGCAGCCTTCCAAAGAGCATCTCAAATAGATTAAGGAGAGAGCTAACCTTCTATCTATCAGACATGAAACATATGTTGAAAGAGTTATCAATCTCCAAATCAGTTTTTAAAATTTTCATAAACCAATACCAAGAGGACATATTCTCACTCTCAACAGCTGCATATGCAATAGGATATATGCAATCATTTGCATCAATCCCTACAATTGTCAACAAATATCCTTGATAATAACCCTTTAAGAAACAATCATCAACACTAATTATCCTCCTACAACCTACTTTCCACCCTTCTTTACAAGCCTGTGGACAAACATACATTCTCTGGAACAACCTTAAATCTAAATAACAGATTGTAGTTGTTCCAAGATTTGTAATCCTCAACTCTTGTAAGTAGTCATAAAATTTTCCATATTGAGCCTTATGATTCTCTTCAATCATTTCTAATGCACTTTCTCTAGCCCTACCACACTTCTCAGTAGACACAAGTGTACCAAATTCATGCAACACATCGTGCCGTAATGATCTCATGCTATAATTAGGCTCAGACATAAATTTTCCAATGTAGTACTTTGCTATCCACTTAGATGTAATATTAGTACTACTAACAGACTTGGAACATGTATGGGAATTTACCATAGTTTTAATTTGCCAAATCTTGTCCATATTGTCCTTAAGATCCATAGGGGCTGCCCACAATGTCCAAGGACATCCTTCCTTGCATTTTGCTTGAATTCTTCGATTGTCATTCTTCTTCAGTTTTACTTTCACCCTTTCCATCCTTCCATACTGCTTGATTGCTTCTTTCAATGCTGTTTTATTAGGGAATGTTAAACCCTTAACAAACTTCGGTTTCACCATGTCAGTTTCAGTATTGAATGAAGGGTACCTAGGCCCATCTGAGTCTGAACGATGCTCACTATATAGGTCTTCAGAATGGTCAATTTCTGATTCTGACCCATTAACCCTGTTATTCACTTGCACACCATTAGGTCCAAAGCCATCCATGTTTCTCTGAACCCTAATTTATATCCCATCTTCTTGTCTGCACGTGTCTTCTCTTCCCCAATCATATTCATTATCACTGACATCAAATTCTTCTGCAGCTTCAGATTCTTCTTCAGCAACAACATGGTTATTTTATTTTTCTTCAGTAGGATGCACATCTTCAGCAGCATGGTTATCTTCTTCTTCTTCAGTAGGATGCACATCTTTAGCAGTATGGTTATCTTCTTCTTCTTCAGTAGGATCCACATCTTCAACAACATGGTTATCTTCTTCTTCTTCAATAGGATGCACATCTTCCGCAGCATGGTTATTTTCTTCTTCTTCAGTGGGATGCACATCTTCTTCAACTTCAGTATGCACATCTTCTTCAACAACATGACTTTCTTCTTCTTCAGTAGGATAAACATCTTCTTCAACCACATGACTTTCTTCTTCTTCTTCTTCAGTATGCACAACTTCATTTTCAGCAAAATGATCTTCTTCTATATGCACATCTTCAACAGGATGCACATCTTCTTCATGGATTTTTTTTTGAGCAGGGTTTAGATATATATGCATGTATCTTGAGTTGGGCACACTGTTCAACATAACCATACAATCTTCATCTGCCTTCAGTGGCCTAACAGAATTAATACTCAATGTAGCATCTGACACTCTCCAATAAACATCAAAAGGTCCAACTACATCTAGCTTCTCAACCATTTCACATACTGAAAATATGGAGAATGTACCAGCATCAACATAGTCGAAACAAGCTTCAGACTTGGAGGTGTATTTCATCCTTGGTGAAAACACAAAGTCTCCTCCATAGTGAACTACTAAAGTTAACATGTCTGACCCAAGCCCTGCACAATACACAATTTCATTACTAAAATACCACAAAATAGTTACTGTGAAATAATCAATACCCCACCAAAAAAAACAACAAAGGAATAAAGATAAAATTTTAGTTGGTGAACTAAATAAATAGTAACTGTAAAATAATCAATACCCCACCATAAATTAGTTACTGTAAAATAGAATTTTAGTGCAAAATGGTAAAAAACAGTACACATAAATGCATTAAATTTAGTTGGTGAACTACATAAATGATCAACATATTTAATCAATACCCCACCAAAAAAAGACAACAATGGCAACAAAAGACAACAAAGACATAAATGTGGACCAAATTTTATTCAATGCAATATAAAATGAATATTATCATAAAAGACATAAAGTAAGAAATATTCCTTTAAAATAAAAGACAAAACACTTTTGCAGTTTCCATGCAATAAACAAACTTAAATAAAGTCAAGTATTTGTTAAAGTTTACCAAAGTTAAGTAAACAAACTTAAACAAACTTTTGCAGTTTCCATGCAGTAAACAAACCTGAAACAGTGTCATAAAACCCTAAAATTCTAGTATAAAATCAAAGTCAACTCATGTTGAAAGCAATCTTAAATAATCCCATGTGCAAAGAAATATTCTACCAAGTCAACTAAAATTTCAAAAAACTAAAATTTTTAACAGACTTATACAATAAACTCTCAATAAACCATTTAACAAACCTATACAATCTGAAACAATTTAATCAAACTGAAATAAAAATGATTAACCATTTAACATACCTATATAATATACCCTCAATAAAATCCTAAACCCACTTTGCAATGCACAAAACAATTTAGAAAACGATTACAAAATAGGAGAAACGAACCAATTTTCACAATCTTACCATACACAGACAAACGAATAGGAGATAACTAAACCCTAAACACACAATAAAATCATAAACCCACTTTGCAATACACTTAATATTTAAAAAAAGTGCGAAAAAATCATACCATGCACCACTTTCTGCTCCCTTTGTTTTCGAAGTCGCCATCGACCCATTTTTCAAAATCTTACAAAAAATAACAAAAAAGACAAAATTAGAAGTGATAACTATTACTAAAAACAAAACAAATTCAAAATAGGAGATAAACCTTAAACCATTCATTACTTACCTTGAGTTTTCAAAGATTCCACAGAGAAACGAAAGAGAAACAAACTGAGTTTTTTTTTAATCGGTGGATTGAACAAAGAAACGAAGGGGAAGAAAATAACTTTTGGGATTTTTGTTTTTCTTTAATCGGTGGATTGAACAGAGAAACGAAAGGGATTAGGGGGTTAACCCTTCATTTCCTTTTTACCCCTTTTCAAAATAATAATTAATTAACATTTTACACGTGGACTAAACACGTGGGTTTTTTTTTTAATTTTTTAACGAGCCATGTCAGCCACCCGTTAGCCAAGTAACAAAGACTAACGGTTGGGTGATTAAAATATAAACGTTTTGTAACGTTAGGGACCAGAATACTCATTTTTTAATTTTGGTGACCAAAATAAAACACACCCTAAACAAAAGGGACCACTGGTGAAGATAACCCATTTTTTTATTTCATGTTAGAGATTTATATGTTGGTTTAATTGTATGTCCATACATAATTTTGATTATGGTATAATTATATATAGGTAATATTAAAAAAATTATATATAAGTAATTATATCATGCATCGGTGATAAAAATATTTTAGGGTTGGAGATATATTTTGAGTTTATAGTTCAGGGGTTTAGATTTATGTCTTTAAAATTTTGGGAATGTGATTTGAATTTAGAATTTAGGGTTAGAATTAAGGGTTATATGTAAAAACCTAAATCCCTAACATATTACCTTAAAACTAAAACTCTAACCTCTTAACCCTAAACTCTAACTTCTAAAGCCCTAAACTATAAACTCTAAACTGGATCTATAATCCTTGAAATTAGGGTTCTTGTGAAAACAAAAAATCGCCAGTGTATCATATATTTTTTTCATCATATATTTATAAAGATTTAAATATACATTTGGTATCCGAATTAAACACATTCTCTTAAAATAGTAATTAAATAAATTTTGTTTCAAAATTGATATCTAAACTATATATTTTCCCTCAAATTATTATCTAAAAGTTTACTCTCAAATTGGTATTTGAACTAAGCAAACCCTCTTAATTGGTATCAAAATACATTCTAACAATTTAATCATAATTCAAAATAATTTAATAAATTTAACATTTTATATTTAAAAATACCATCAATTTACTCACTATTATTTTGTTAAATTATTTTTTTCTCCTATAAATATTATATTATTTTTTTATTTTCTTGTATAATGAAAGTTTAGCAATAACTTGTTTGTTTTATAGTAGAATGTTATACAATTGTAGTTTTGGTTCAGTATCATCACTTCATTTGATTGTTGTACAAAAATGATTAAATTGATAAAAATTTTGAATATGAGTGATTAAATTTATTAAATTATTTCAAATTTTTACCAAACAGAATGAAATGAGGATGGTAACTAGGTTCAAGATAGGCCATCTCCCAGTGAGGTACCTGCGCATACCTTTAGTTACTCAGAAGCTATCGGACAAAGATTGTGCTAGTCTTCTTGAAGGGATTAAGGCAAGACTTAGACGTTGGTCTTGCAGATTGTTGAGCTTTGCTGGGAGATTACAACTCATTCGCAGTGTCATCTTTAGTGTGGCCAATTACTGGTGCAGACAAGTATTACTTCCAAAGAGTGTTATTCAAAAGCTCGAGAGATTATGCATGCATTTCTTTTAGAAAAGTAAGGATGTGGCTGCTGCGGGAGCAAGAGTAAGTTAGAAAGCTATTTACAAGCCTATGAGTGAAGCTGGTATGAGGATAAAGGACCTACAAGGTTGGAATAAAGCCTGTATTACCTTGTTATTGAAAGACGTGCTTGCTGATGAAGGTTTCCTTTGGGTTGCCTGGGTTCGTGCATATGTTTTTAAAGGAAATGATTTGTGGTCTGCTGTGAGTAAACCACAACATAGCTGGTGTTTGCGAAAAATGCTCAAGCTCAGACCCATATTGTTGGACTCGATGAATGCGGGTGATGTGAAAGCAATGGCTGTTTGGGATGTGGTTCGTGAGGATAGCCCTAAAGTGGCTTGGCATAAACTAGCGTGGTTTGGGGGACATGTCCCAAAGCATGCGATAAGGGCTTGGATGACCATTTTAGATAGATTGTCAACATTGGACAGGTTGAAGCACATGCGTGTAGTCCCTGCAGAGCAATGTGATCAATGTGTGCTATGTAGGGATGCTTGTGAATCCAGGAACCATTTGTTTGCTGATTGTCCATACTCTAAGAAGATCTTGTACACTATTCTAGCGAGATGTGGACTGCATAAAGAGATGCACGATTGGGAGGGGAAATTGAGTTGGATGTGTACTCGAATGAAGGGCAAATCCATACTCGTTTATGTTCTTAAAGTTACTTGGTGCTCGTACGTATATTACATTTGGGAGGAAAGAAACAAACGGCAATTTTAAGGTATAAATAGAAAGTTTGATATCTTGATAGCTTGTATAAAAGAAATCTTTGTATTAAAATTCAGAATAGGGCAATTCGGATAGATACTGTAAATAGAAATCTTTATGCTATTCTGAAAATTCCCTATGAGATGGATGCTTAAGGAGCATGCATAGCATCTGTATTGGTTTTTTCTTGTCAAATAAAATTATAACACTTATCCAAAAAAATATTTTTTTTACCAAACAGATACATAATATAAATTTTGAAGATTAAAAATGTGAACAATAATACTAAAATAGTTGATAAAATTAAAGTTCAACTATTAACTTGAAAATTAAAATTCTTTCAATATCAATTTAAAAAAAGTTTTTTTTTTCAAAAAAGGGTTAAATTCTTAATATAGCTGCATAATAGTATTTTTTTGATAAATTTTAAATTTAATCCTACTTATAGGAGAGAAAAAGAGAAAATTCTAAGCAAAGGAAGAAGAATGTTCATAGTCTAAAATTTATTGCCTAAAGAGATATAAGGTAACAAAAATAAATAACTTAGTCAACCGACCAAATGTGCTTGCTCAATAGTATTAATTTAGTTTTTAACACGAACATACAAGTTTAAATATTTCATTTTGTAATATCGTTTTAGCTAATAATAATAATTTATGAAAACTGAATAAAATAAATTCATGCAACATTTAAGCTAAAAACTAAAGGATAACTATAAATTGTGTTAGAAAGGGAAGAAAACAGAGTGCTACAAGTTACACCCCTGCAACAGCCAAAATTGATTACATAGAGAAGCATGCTATATATTTGTTGACACTTACTTAAACTTGTGATTGTGATTACAAATTACTACAAAATAGATTACTTGTATCATTTCACTGGGGGAGTTTTGGCCCCGTCGTCGGATTTCAATCTATTTCACCCTCCTCGGCATCATCTATAGGTTTCGGAACACTAGGCGGCTCACCTTCTTCTTCCTCTTCCTCTTCCTTCATGTACAACCCCAGCTGTTCCAAGGGGTTGCTCCCAAACTTGAAACTACCCAGCGCATCCAGATTGTGGTCAGAGCATGTTCCATTCTCCGAGCTTGGCAAATTCTCCACCGGGGCAGCACTAAGCATTTTTAAGTCTTCAAGAAACCTAGAATTCTCGTTTATTTCAATAGTCTTCTCCATCTACAAAACATCAGAAAATGTTTGGATATTGAGTCCATAATTGACAAGGGTGTAAAAAAATTGTTAATACAATGCATTCTTCTACTACCTTCAGCAATGCCTGCCGTGCTTCTTCTCGTTCAAGCTCCCTCTTCCGTCTAGCCTCTGCTGCAGCTTTTGCTTCAGCTTGTCTTCGAGCATCTTCTGCAGCCTCGGCTTCTGCTTGCAATCGTGCTTTTTCTGGCAAACATGTAAATAAGCAAACTTGTCCATTTTGCATAACATCTGTAATAACTTGCGAAAAATTGCAAGTTGAACACACAGAGACACTAGATTGAAGTTCGAACCTTTCTTCCTTTGTTGTTCCAGTTCCTCTCTTTCCCGGCGCAATTTTTCTGGGTCCCCCTTGTCGCCCTGATCCATGATAAAAAGTGCTTAGAAAATGAATAGGTATACCATACTGTGCTGTCCAGGAACCCAACCTTTCAACTAACCTGTGTAAGTGCCTTTTCTCGAGCTTTTATAATGGTATCAGCAAATCGTTTTTTCAATAAAGCAGCCCTGTAGAGTTTCTCAGGAGAAATTTGTCTCTCAGTTGGAGCACTGTCCCCTATATTTTTAATTGGAGAGACAGTAAGACACAACTCTGATATAAAAAAAAAGTTTTTCTTCTTTTTTTCACTCTCACAATCTGAACTTACCATCTTGGCAACCATCTGACTCAACAGAACTTGGCTTTGGCTGAGAAGTCTGTTCAAGCTGATCTAACTCACCCATGCATTCTGCATATAGAATATGGATTGACAAAACTTACATGTAAGGAAGTATATATGATTCCATGGCTTTGTCATTCAAACAAGAAGATAAGTATTAGACCATTTCTACTTTGATGCTCATAAAAAAAATATAAACATTAAAACTTGGTCACTCACGAATCTTATGAGGAAGATTGTCGGCACTTGTCTTCTCGTCTAATTGAGCCCCAGAATCTATAGTTTCCAGTACCTGAAGGGGTAATGCAAAGTAAGATATGCTAGTTAAAAAGGTAATCCACAGACCATCCAACACACCTTGGGACACGGTTAAACTTTAAAGTGGATCAAACATAGAATTAGAAGGTCAAACAACTCAGAATTATCATTTAAAACTACATAGAACCAGCACACACCTTCACTGCATCCACCAAACTTGATGCTTTAGCATCGTCAGATTCACTATCCGAACTGCCAGAGTCTGAATCTGCAAAATCACAAAAGTAAGCAGCCATGGAAATGGCACCTGGCAACACAAGACATGCTTGCACAGGGGGGAATCCTAGTAAACAACAGTAGAAACCAAAGATACCAACTTGAGAATTAATTACTAGTACTCAGAAAAGAGAAAAGAATACACAGGCATTTAATCCACCTCTTTTTTTTCTGGTGGTTGGGGGGGGGTAAAAAAAGTTAACTCACCTAACCAAGTTTCAGCACAAGCAATCAAAAGTGACTAGATTAGTAGATAACATATGGAAGCATAAATCTAAAGAACCAATTCTCTAGTTGAAAACTTTCTAAGTCTAGTTTTTCTAACAATTATGCCTACCATATGTTGGTTGGTCAGTAACTCAGCAGCATGGAGAATAGATAATTTGGATCCAAAACAATGCAGAAACTGAAGATTCATCATTTACTTAGGAAGACAGATTACGTGATGCATACCCAAGGAAAAAGAAAGGAAAATGCAATTACCTCTAGAGCTGCTTGAACTGACAGACTTTGCGCTTATATGGCCTCTATCCTTCTCGATCTCCACAGGTGGATAGCTTGATACAGGAGACTCATTTCCCCCAATGTCAACATCCTCATCAGCTTGGTCATTACCTGCAAATGAAAAAGACAGACAGAAAACAAGTCAGAAGGAAAACATAGCTCAGAAGGCGTGTTAATTATTAAGCACAAGGATTTGAAAGATGACCTTTGCCTTGTTGCATGGATGAATTACTCGGTGCAGATTCATTCATTACCTGAATCAGAAAATTTTCCAAAAAGCAAACCAAAGCAAATAAGATTTAGAAGTATTTGACCAGTTTGCATTCATACATACACATATTGGAGCACCGAAAGGAAGACTGGTGCCTATTTTTCAGCCTGTATAAGGTGAGGATATGTACCTCAATTTCACACGGTTCACCTCTAACTTGGGTTTTCTGTTTTTCTTGCAAATGGTCATCTAAAAGACTCTTCAATCTGAACAAGGTATCATCACTGAGGACATCGATATCGATCTCAATTTCTTCTTCTCCAGATTCATTTCCATTTGAACTATGCTCTCTCAAGAAATCAATAATATGTGTAGGCATTTCAGAGAGCAAGGATTCCAGTTGTCTGCCTAGATTGTGTTTTTCCTCATCCGTCATTCTCTTTACAGGTTCCTTTATAATTTCTTGGGTCACTGAGGTTGTCTTCCTCTTTTTTGCAGGAGGCATCGGCTTAGATGTTTCTATGTCCACGGAAGGACATTTACTTTGTACCAACTGGGAAGCAATAACAGGTAATTTCTTCTCAATATTTTTCCACCTCACCTCAAAAAACTTGTTAAGGGTATCAGCCATAATATGGACATCATTTCCAGGGGGGTTATAGGTCATTGCATTACTGAAAGTAAGTTTCACGTCATCATGAAACTCCAAGGGGCTTGCATAAGCACCTGATGCTATCTTCTTTTTAACTGTTCCTAGATCCATCGGGTGCTTTATCACATTAAAGTAATCTGGAATATTCAACTTGACGACATCTACCGGTTGGTTGAAGACCCACCCGTACTGATGGCCCATCAATCGTTTTAGAAGACCCTCACACTGCTTCATCAACATGATATTTGAGGTGTTTGCTGCTGAAGCATGCTTTGCAGACTCAGATTTCCCAGAAAATGTCCGATCAAGACCTCGTGCCTTTCCACTCAGAGGATTCCCTTTCTTCCCGGGTCCAGAAGCCATCATGGACGATTTCTGAAAATCCCGTGCATGAGGTAAAACCTGTCCGTTGCTGCAACTAAGAATATCACTGGAAGACGACACAGTGACCCCATTTGTCCTTCGCAACTCAACTTTCTTCTGAACCATCCGAATCTGCTGCAATTCATGTCTCAACCTATGTACCAAACCCTTTCTTTCAGACTGTGACATTTTTGACAGTGAAAGAACTTGCATTCTGACACCGAAAGTGTCATGTTTATCAGGGTTCAAACTGATACATTTTCTCTTTGGGGCACTTGAATCTTCTGAAGCAATAATCTCAGTATCAATTCGTCCCGAGCTACCAGATCCCTCTGATTCACCTGGAGGCTCATATGGGCCACAATAATACTCTCCTGCAAACATATCCCGCTTTGCAAACATCTTAGCCTGAACACCCTTCTTTTTATATCCCTTTATTCAGTGAAAGGGAACTGCTGATTTAATCACCGCACTCTGAAGATATCAACCATATGAGCAAATTATCCCATTTGATTTCTACAGTAACTATACAGTCATCTTTTAACTACAACTACTGGAGTAAAGGTAGGAAAAAGTTTTAAGCACGTTTAGATCAACTCTTCTAAGTAATTTACCAAAATATAAAATCTTTAACCATTTTGTCTACTTCTTTGAACTATTTCTCTCTCTAAAGACCTAAATTCGCTAGAACAAACCCTAGATGCAAAGCTTTTCCAACGATGGACACGAAATTAAACTGCATGAGAACTAATTTAACTTAATTCATAGTCGAATTAAAACACCAAAAATAAAATAACCCCGAAATTCACATTCAATAGCTTCCAACCATGCATGGAAAATTGAAATTGCAGGTAGAGAAAAACTAGCTTGCTGGTTTAAATTCGAAAGAAAACTAAGCAACATTAACTAGAAAATAGCTAAAATCATTACATCAGAAGAAGTTTGATACAAAACAAAACCCTAATCCAATATGAAATCCCCCTCTTTCTAAGAGAAACCCAAACCCGGATCCAAAAGAAAAATCTAAAACCGAGAAGAAACAAGTAACAATTACCAGTATAGCAGTGCTCGCTCACTGTTCCTCAAATGTCGAAAACCCTTTCTTCAATTCCTTAAATCTTTTCGGCGACGAAGTAGAAGAAATAGAACAAAAAACACACAGACACGCAGACGAAGGAAACAAAAGGCTGTAGATCAAGAAACCCTAAAGCAATTTATAATAATTATTATTATTAATAAAAATAGAAAATTGAACAATTTTTTATTGGATTTAAAAAGAAAATTAGCGAGATAAGCAAAAGAGTTGTAAGAAGTTCTCTCGATTTTAAAGGGCTTTTGCTTACTTACGAGAAATTATGACCGCTGGATTCAAGATGAAAGTGGTCGGACGGTGAGATTTAAGATTTTGAAATTTTTAGGGGTTTTATAATTTGTATTAGTTTTTCTAATATTAATTTGTATTGGCCATGTTTGGTAAATAGCGGTTTGGGCAAAAATTAGAGGTTTGAGGTACAATTAGAGGTTTGACTAGTCAAATCCGCTAATATTGATGTTTGGTAAATAGCGGATTGAAAGAGCGGATTGGGGTGAAAAAGCTAATTTTGAAAAAGCTCCTAATATGAGCTTTTTGAGATTAGAGGTTTGGTATTAGAGTTGTAATGACTCTTTTACCCTTAACAATTACCAAAAATCTCCAAATAACCTAAATTAAATAATAATATTTTTTAATTATTTTTTGTTACTACTAATTTATACGGTGACACTTGTAAGTTAATTCTATTTTTTATTATCACATATTTATATGTGCATATAAATTTTTTTAATAATTATATAAATAATAAATTAATATATAAATCTTTCAAATATGTTTAGAAATTTATATTAAAAAATAATTTTTACAAATCTAATTAATATTTATTAGATACAAAATATTAATAACTGATAAATTATTCAAACAAGTATTAAATATAACCATGTCCTTATATGTCATTTTGCTTGTTAAATAATCAAACAGCTATCTGCTATCAGTTAATTTTACCAAACACTTTTATACAATCAGCTAATACAATCCGCTAGTCAAATCAGCTAATGCAATCAGCTATCAGCTATCAGCTAATATAATCCGCTAGTCAAACAAGTATTAAATATAACCATGTCCTTATTAGTTCTTTGTATTATATTTATATTGCGGATTTAGTGTCTATTTTTTTGAATATGTTAATGTGATACAAAGATAATATTTATTTAATTTTTTTTAGTTTATTTAATAAGACGCACACGCTGTGAAGAACTAATGCTAGAACCCGATGACTTGAATAAATTAGAGTAAACTACTCCAGTGACCACCAACTATTGGTTGCGGCCTGTTTTGACCATCCAATTAAAAAAATTCAAAATTTGACCACTCAAATATTTAAATAGACCTATTTTGAACAGCGACGGTTAAAATCTAATAGAAAGGTAACGTGACAGTTAAAGTAAAATTTGTATAATTACACTTTTAGTCCATGTTAATTATCTATTATATCAATTTGGTCTTAATTTTAATTTAATTAAATAAAATTAATCAGATAACAACACATGTCATCACCCAATTGGATGAATTTATTTTATTTTTAAATTTTATTTATTTAATATTATATTTTTCCCTCAAACACCATTATGTATATATCTTATAATGATGTAAGTGCTAGGAAAAAAAAAGAAAAACTGTTTGAGAGAAGACTCGGATATGGGTCACATGAGATATATAAAAACACGCACTAAATCAAATATATTCGATTTAATTAAAATATGAAATTATTAAATATTCGATTTTAAAAAATATTTGATTTAAAATATTCGAATATTTTTTTTATTTCATATTTAAATTAAATCGAATATTTATTAAAATATTAAATCTTCGGTTTTAAAAAGTATTCGAATATTTTAAAAATTCAATTTAATATTTTCAAATCAAATGTTAGAATATTTTTAAAAATATTTGAATACTTTTTAAAATCAAATTTCTTTTCATTTAAATCTAGTGCTTTTTAAATCGAATATTTGGCTTTGTTTTTTAAAAAAAGTATTCGATTTAAAGAGTATTCGATTTAAATGAAAAGAAATTTGATTTTAAAAAGTATTCAAGTATTTTTTTAAAAAAAATATTCGAATATTTGATTTAAAAATATTAAATTGAATTTTTAAATATTCGAATACTTTTTTAAATGGAAGATTTAATATTTTAATAAATATTCGATTTAATTTAAATATGAAAAAGAAAAACTACTCGAATATTTTAAATCGAATTTCTTTTCTTTTAAATTGAATATTTAATAATTTTATATTTTAATTAAATCAAATATGTTTGATTTAGTGTGTTTTTATATATCTCATGTGACCCATATTTGAGTCTCCTCTCAAACAATTTTTCTTTTTTTTTCCAGCACTTACTTCTTTATACAATATATATATAATGGTGCAGTTTACACCACCAAAGGAGTACTTGGTGTAGTGGATAAGTATTGGCTTTTATTTATAGAGGTCATGGGTTCAAACCTCCCCAAAGCCATTTCCACCTTTCTCTTGATTTTTTCTTTTAATCAGGTGATGACACGTGTCGTTATTTGATTAGTTAATTAATTTTATTTAATTAAATTAAAATTAGGACCAAATTGATATAATAGGTAATTAACAGAGACTAAAAGTATAATTATACAAATTTTACTTTAACTGACATGTCACCTTCCTGGTCACGACTGGAGTAGCTTTAATTTTATATTTTTAATATTATTATTTTAAATTTTTTAAAATTTAATTATTATCAAATGGATAATTACTCTATTATTATTAGTTTTCATAATTTATTTACATTGTTACTACGTTGATTAAGATAAGACAGAAATTTTAAAATTTAAAATTATACAATGAAAATTGAACAAATTAAAGTCTATTAACTTAGTTTATGGGTTAGTAATTTAGTTTAGGGTTAAAAGTTTAGGGGTTTAGGCAGAGCCGTCCCTGGGCATGAGCCATAGGGGCGACCGCCCAGGGCCCCTACCCTGCCCAGGGCTTATTTTTTCGAATATTTATAATTAAAGTTTAATATTTTTTAATATTTATTGTTTAAAATTTAATCTTTTAATAATTATTATTAGGATTTTATTCTTAAAATTTATTTTTTCCGATATTTTTTATTAGGGGTATAATTTTTTGTTCAATACTTGTTATTATAGGCTATTTTTTTGAATACTTGTAATTAGGGGCCCATTTTTTATTATTCATTGTTATTTCAATACTTGTTATTAGGGTACAAATTTTTCAATACTTGTTATTATGATGCCAATTTTTTAATACTTGTTACTAGGGGCCTATTTTTTCTAATATTTTTTATTAGGGTCTTACTCTTAAATTTTATTTTTTTCGATACTTGTTATTATGAGTCCAATTTTTTTTTTCAATACTTGTTATTTATGGTCTACTTTCCCTAATATTTGTTACTACATGCATACTCTTAAATTTTAATTTTTCAATACTTGTTATTAGGGTTTCATTTTCCCCTATATTTGTTATTACAAGAATACTCTTAAAATTCATTTTTTTTAAAATTTGTTAATAGGGACCCATTTCTTATATTTCACTTGTTACTAATGGTCTAATTTTTAAAAAAAAATTCCAATACTCGTCATTAGGGGAAAGGGTGAGCAAAACTCCACTCGACTCGAAAAAATTGATTTTTTCGACTTAATTCTAAAAAAATTTTAAATAAAGTTTGAGTTGTAAATTAAAAATTATAATAACTCAAAATTTCAGTATTTAATAGATAAATTTTTAAGCTCGAGTCGTAAGTACTCGTAAACTCGCATAATTTGAATTTTTTACTCAATTTAACTCGATTGAACACTAACCCTTAGTTAGAGGCCTATTTTTTAAGTTCGCCCATGGGCCACTGAAATCTCAGAAACGGGTCTGGGTTTAGGTTGTAAGGTGTAGAATCTAAGGTTAGTGTTTAAAATTTAAGGTTTAGTGTTTAGGTTTTAGAGTATTAGAGTTAGGAATTTAGAATTTGTGTTTTATAAGGTAAAAACACTAACTTGTGTATTTACACAGAGAATTTTGAAAAATAAACTATATTTTCTAGAAAACATACTACATAAAATATTTTCTGTGTTTAGATGATGTTGAGTAATTTATTTTTCGTTGTTTGATATTTTTTTTAAAAACAGTTTATGAAAAAAAAATTGGTCATTATATTCATCTGGGTAATCTTCACCAGTGGTCACTTTCGTTTAGAGTGTGTTCTATTTTGGTCACCAAAATTCAAAAAAGATTATTCTGGTCATTTACGTTTAGAATCGTTTCTATTTTGGTCCCTTGGCCGTTAGTCTCCGTTACTTAAAAAATTAATTTTTAATTTAACCCCCAAACTTTCAAAAAATTTATTTTTCACCATCTTCCCCAAAAATTATAAAACTAAACCCCAAAAAATTTTGACGATAGCTTTGAACAAATTATTTGTATGAACAAGTAGAGCAATGTTATCTATATGAACAAGTTACAATGTACCATATCTTACTTTTCAAAACTTTGATTTCAAGAAAGATGCTAGCTTTGCCACTCCACAATTACTACTTAAAACGTTAAAACTGTTTGAGAAAAAAAAAGAATTTTTGAAATTATTTATACACAGCAGATCAAAAAACGACATGACTTTAATCTGAAACGAGATAAAACCTGAAAAATTAGGCCGACAATAAGGTATTTCTAATTGTCAAGAAGAAGATTGATCTCAGTACTTGTCTCTGAACATATTCTCTTTCACAACTAAAAGAAATATAATCAAAAGTCAAATTTAAATTCCTATTTGTAGAACGCAAAGAAGAGGGGGGGGGGGGGGGGGGGAGAAACCTTTGAAGCTTGGCAACCAATGTAAATCGTCATTTTGTTGTCATGTAACAACCAATTCTATAGTACTTCAAATCCCACCAGTTACGGTCAACATCTCTAAAATTAAAAAACGCTCAAATCTTATGTAAAATCTCTCTTTTTTTTTACCAAAACCTTGACCTTCCTGAAAATATAAATAATAAAGGTTAAATAAATTTTATTTATGTTTCTGTCTTTCTTTCCTCCAATAACCAACTTAAAATCCACCACAACTGTAAACCCGTCGCCGCTGATTAATCGATTCTTCAAGCGATCAAATACTGACGATCCAGGATCAAGATCGAGGGAGAAGGACAGGAAAATATTTGAATTAAAGAAAAAGGTTGAAATTAAAGAGTTGTTCGGCTTCGATATAAATGAACACAGAGTTCACAATTGTGAACAATGGAGATAATGAGAAGTTTATTTTAAAGAATTGATTAAAGGAACTTCACCGCATTACACATGTACTAATTAAAATAAACGAGGTTAGGGTTTTGAATTAATTTTTTGTGTTTTAGTTTTATAATTTTTGAGAAAGATGGTGAAAAATTAAATTTTGAAAGTTTGGGGGTAAAATTAGAAATTAATTTTTTAAGTAACGGAGACTAACGACCAAGGGACCAAAATAGAAACAATTCTAAACATAAGTGGCCAGAATAATCTTTTTTCAATTTTTGTGACCAAAATAAAACACACCCTAAACAAAAGGGACCACTGGTGAAGATTATCCTATTCTTTTTTATATATTAATTTTTTATTAAGTTAATTTTCTTGTTATAAAATTATATTTTACAATGGGTTTAAATATATTTTACCAAACTAAAAATCACCATTTGAGATTTAATTCTTATTTTTTTTCATGCATTTCAAAAATAATATGGGTAAACTACAACAAAGGTCACTCAATTATAGGTAAGGTTACATTTGGGTCACTCAATTATTAAAAATTACATTTGGATCACTCATTTATGGGTAAGGTTAAATTTGTGTCACCCAATTATTAAAGGTTACATATGGATCACTCAATTATGGGCAATGTTACATTTGGGTCACCCTTCATATTTTAAAAAAAGTATATTAATTTGTGTATTAGATTAATTAATGATTTCAAATGAAGTATTCTAATGTTAACAAGGGTGTACAAGTGATTTGGAAGAAAAAATGACTAAATTGATGTACTTTTTTAAATATGAAGGGTGTCCCAAACGTAACTTTACCCATAATTTAGTGACCAAAATGTAACCTTTAATAATTGGGTGACCTAAATGTAAACTTACCCATAACTGAGTGACCCAAATGTAACTTTTAATAATTGAGTAACCCAAATGTAACCTTACCCATAATTGAGTGACGTTCGTTGTAGTTTACCCAAATAATATCTATTACCATGTGTAAATATAGTAAAAAACTTGATTGAATATTATACTAAAGCAAACAACATTCAATTTACATTATAAGGTATACCTTAATGACACTTGTAACTAAGAGTTATATTTTTCACAATTAGCCATTGGTTACAAGTACAACAAAACCCGCAACTACAATTACAAAAGATTATCAACTGAATACACTAATACTAGCTTTAGTGATTATATGTCTTTTCTTTCAAACCATCTCGACCCTCTTTCTTAACACATTTATACCTAGAACCCCCTCAAGCTATCCTTTATCTGAAACAACAAAAAGAAAATGTAGCAAATGATTAATTTTCCACCATATTTGTTAAATGACAGTAAAATAAATCTCAATGCTATTATACTTCAAGCTACTATTTTCAACCCTGAGAATCTTTCTCCTTCTCAATGCAATTAAAACAGTTATACATCAATATATTATTATGGTGTAATATGTGGATGCAATGTTAATAAAACACCAAAATCTAAACATTGAGAATCCCTAGACTGATGCCCACGAGAGAAGCATCCAAAGGAGCACTCTACACGCACCCAAAGGAGCTTAACCGAGCATCCTCCATGTTTTCCAAACCATGGAGCCCGAGTTAGCACCCGACGTGAACACCAAGAGGCCTACACGAGCCCCGTTCGAGTTGCCCACGACCCTAAGGCCTAAAACAACACCAAGCAAGTTGTTAGAGAGGTTTTGGACGAGAGAATTAGGCCAAGTCAAGCCCAATCTGCTCAAGAGTCAAAGGTATTGGAGAGAGACCATCCTCGGACCGACACACAAGGAAAAAAAGCATCTTTTGACTAACAATTATGGAAAAAGATCATCCTTTGAGCCATACTTGGGGAAAGTATCATTTTCCAACCCATCTGAGATGTCATAGGCTTTGTAATCTAGGCAACTTTGTATTTGAGTGATTATCTTTTCATATATAGTATATTTGTATCATGATGATTGATCCTTAGCCTTTGGATCGAATCCTCCTAGACCGTTAGATCGTAGGAGGTGAGGCTATAAATAGAAGCCTTCACCCACCATTGTAAATTATCTTTCATTCTTTGAGTTTCTTGAGTAAAGAGTTTACAAATTTCTCTCAGCGTTCTTCTCTTGTTTTCCTTGTTGCTTAGCCATTTTCCCGCAAAGATTCTGCAGTTTTAAGCACCATTGCTTAGTGATTGTGAAGGTTGACTTAATTTTCGACTAAGATCGTCGACTAAGACCGCACGTATCAGCTAGTGAGACTCTAGCCCCGTGACAAAAGCAAGAGACAATGGGTTCGATTTGTTAACTTTTAAGAAACCACATTTCTAAAACATAACTCTAGAAAAAGCACAAAAACATAAACAAAGAGAAGCCTCAAACTTAATACGATCATGGAAAGGAAATGTCCCTAAATTTGTTATGAAAGATCAAGCAATAGAAATAGTAGAGCGGAAAAAAAGTGAAGTAAAAATTGAAGAAAATTTTAACTATAGAAAAGTAAAAGCCGTTTAATGGAGAGAACACCAAAGCCTAAGTAGCTTCCTTGAAACAAAAATTGGAAGACACGAAACTTACTTGAAACTTGGCTATTTGGTTCTCAAAATGCTGTTGAGCATTAACAACAGGATCACTGCAATGTTCTACACAATTGCTTATCTTTCCTTGTTCTATCAAAGCATTCATATGCACACTTGAAATACGCTTGCTGCAGTCAGTCATAACAATATATTAAAACAAAATAAATAAAACCAACACAACCAAAAAGTTTGTCATTATTATAACTGAAAAAAAAACAAATTTGGCATCTGATTATATCCCTAAGAAAATGTAAAATCTTTTATATCTAAATAAATCAACAAGTTCAAAGCAAGAAATTTGAATCTAATTGATTTTTAGAGCAAGAAAAAGAGGAAAGAAAAAACTGAAACATATACAATTAAAATGAACGAAAAATATAATCTCACTTGAGTTATTGTCGCCGTTGAAAGAAAAATACTGATGCTGGCGTCGACGTCGACGATGGAGGTATGCTAAAGAGAGAAAGCCTGGTTTTTCGTTAAAGAGAAAATCTTTGTTTTGGGTGTCAAAATCATCGAAGAAGAAAGACTTGTAAAGTGTACTACGAAGTTAAAGTCGGTAAAACAAAATACATAAAAAAGCTTTCATTTTTTCTTTGACTATAATTGAAACTACATTGACTGAGCTTATTTTCCTTCACCAAGTACCATAAAAAGAAAAAAATTAACTCCGAAAAGTCAAATACATAAAACAAACACAACCTAAGTTATAGAAAATAATGGTATTTATCGACAAACACAAATGACGTGACATAATTTTATTCGTTAAAATAAGTCAATTTTGACAAAAATATACAATAGTAATATTTCTTACAAAGTAATAAATCATTGTGTGAGTATAATTGAATGTATGTATGGAAAGTCACTAAGGGTGCGTTTGGTTCTAGAGAATGGTTTTTATTTTCGTAGAAAATAGAAAACGGTGGAAAAAAACATGTTTGGTTGTAGAATTAGAAAAATAATTTTTAGAAAATGAAAACAAAAATAAGTGAAAATTTAAAAACATATCAAAGTTGTTTTCATTGAAAATATTTTGAAAAAGTGAAAAAATACGAAAACAAGTATTTTTTTTTAATTTTAACTTTATTTTAATTCGGGTTTGAATTGTTCTAATGTCATTTTTAATTTTGTTTCATTTACTCATATTTTATTATTATTATTATTATTATTATATTTTCTAATTATATTTTATTTTAATTATTTAATAATATTTTTCATTTCTATTTTGAAAAGTTAGATACCAAACACATTTTCACCATTTTCATTTTTAGAACAAGTTTTTATCCATATCAACCAAGCATGTTTTCTATTTTTAAAAAAACTTAAAATGAAAATTATTTTCTGAAAATAAAAATTAAAAACAAAAATAGAAAATATTTTTCTAAAACCAAACAAACTTATAAAGCGAACTCATGACATTGTCTCTTTATTTTTAATATTTAATAAAATTTATATATTGTAACCCCCTAGACTCGCCTATGCGTTACAACGGATCCTAGGAAGTCACATTAGGGTCACAAGAGCGACCCACAATAAAAATACACATAAAAACATTTTTATTTCCTTAAAACACTTGTTAAACTGTAAAATCAACTTCTGTTTAAAATACTATTTCGGAAAATCATTTAAACACATAACAAGAATTTTAGAAAGTGCTTTACAGACTCTATCATAAAACAATACGTGACATACATGACATACATGCCCACTAACTATATAGTACCGTACTCCAGAAGCAATGCCGAGGGAACTCCGAACACTAATGTCAAACATTATACCATGCTATAATCTTTTAACTTGCGATGGTAAAAACACGTGAGCTTGGAAAAGCTCAATAATACAAAACTATCGAAAGATGTTATAAGCTCATGCAGACATAGGGTAGGCATAACATTTTCATGATGATCCAAGCAGTAACAATCCTCTTTTCCTTACTATTATTTCAGGGTAACGTTATACTTGAGATTAACGATACTTGTTCTTTATTCAATCATCGAGTAACATACGAGAATTATACCAGTTGATAGATTACGAAGATGGAAACAACGAGTTTAAAGTCTAGTGTGTCCCAAATGGTGCATATAAAAAAGGCATAAATGCATACCAATCATATCATGAGAACACATAACAATTTAATGCAAATGTTCAAGTACATACAATGGTTTACTAGTAACTACCCTCCAACTTTACACTAATATGCAGTCCCCCAGAACTACATCCATAAGGACTTACCCTCGGCCCGATGGGCATAGGTGCCATCTAAGGGGCTGCCTTAGGTCTATAAGGACTTACCCTAGGCCCGATGGGCATAATTGCCACCTAAGGGGTTGCCTTAGGTCCATAAGGATTTACCCGTGCTAAAGCATCGGTACCCACTCAAGGGGAGACCTTGAGTCCATAAGGATTTACCAGCTGGATCAGGACTGTACCGACAGAGACTTCATAATATAACCCAACAGTATACCCCATATAGTAATCAATGTTCAGATTCCAGACATGAGTAACAGAATACATGTGACAGACATTCTATTCTGAGAATCAGAAACGGAAGATTCATGCTTTTGACAGATAAATGGGCATACCATTGAGCAGAGTGGACATTTCCATCATTCACCAAGCAAACAGATTGTACCATCATAGGTCAAGCTAACAGATCATACTATCAAGTTCATCAGACAGTCAGGCAATACCATCATAGATCAAGCAATCACATAACAAGTATGCATATTGAGCAGACATACATCAAGTAGGCAGAAAATGTAATCATATATTCGGTTCATCATTTCATCTCATATTCCAACATAGTAGTACAATCTCAATAACAATTGAAATGTTCATCAAACATAATATTATTCATGATTAAATCATTATACAATCCATTCAACAGAATATATATATCACACATGGAACACACTAGGTGGGACATATCATTTTTAGAGATATTTAGCATTTACGGAAGGGGACACATTAAACTTTTGGCAATTTGAACAGATTTCTGAAACATGGCCCCTATTAAAAGGGGTTCATACTAACGGTTTAACCCATATATTTAGGAGGTGATACATCAAGATCTTTGAGAGTTTAGACGCATCATAAGTTATTTAGTCATTTAAGCCTACAAGGGCGTTACAGTCATTTTATCACATATGGACATTCTGGTAATTTATACCAACAAAGCCTAAACAGTCGCTCAGAAAATTTTATTTGCTCATCAGGCTTCCAATCAGACATTTAGAGATTTTTATGTCAAGATCTTTCACGATCTCGGATACATTCAGGGCTATCTTAATTACTTTGGCCAATGAGGGCATTTTAGTCTTTTAATTATCAGGGGTGATTTTTATAATTTAGCTAGTAATATAAAATGGCAATTTACAATATTTAACATATATTTGAATGGTTGCTTTCATAATTCACCACATGACTTGTCACAGAGTAGCCGAACTTATATTTTGTGCGGAAAACTTCCAACCTTATATTAATATCAGGAGTGATTAACATACATGAGTGTGCTTCCTAACACTTAGGGGCACTTTAGCCCTTAAAGTCTTATTAGAAATCTCAGAATTTCATCAAATGCATAACTGCCTATTTAACTCAAAAAGGCTTTTCGATCATTTTGGAAGTTTGAATAAATCCATCACTTTTGTCAAATTTTACTATTTAGCACCTCCATCGTTTACGTACTCGGTAGAGATTAAGTCGTTTTGATCTCTTCGACCCTTACAGACGATTTACTCATTTTGGAACTTAAGGGTAAAATTGTCATTCTGATTAATTAAGAATTTCGGTGCTCGAAGGCACTACAATCTTTTTGGTCATTACAATCATTCCAATTAATTCATTCATTACTGTCGTAAGGATCAGCTCAGGAATACAACGATATTTCTAGTAAATTCACCTTCGTGTGTTATTCAGAGCTTAGGGGAAAAATCCAAGTTTCTTTTAGTATCACACGCGTTCGAATAATGATGCTGAAGTCTTTTCCAATAGAACATACGTCTTAGGTAGGGTAATTTTTCAATCAGGTCGAAAGCAGATTTTGGGCCACTTCCTTTATTATGGGCAGTTTAGTCATTCTTATACCTTAGGGGCATTTTTGTAATTTCAAATCCAATATCCTTTACTCCATATTATGGGGATTGAATCTCATACATCATTGATCGAGTTGCGAATTTAACTATATTATTTATTACTATTAACTTTCGATACTTCTAGTCTATTAGTATTCTTATTCGAATATTTTGGTTTTAATAATTCCCATATTTATTTCTCGTATCTGATTCGGCTTAAGCAGAGTTTACAAAACACTTCATCATAAGCATGCATACGTTAACCGGATATCAACATGTACATAAAGCATACAAGGGGTGGTAGTGTATTACCTTAACTCCGAGCAACATCAGTCGATTCATGATACGTCATTCGAATACCCTCGAACCCAAATTCGACATTCCTCATCATCGTGCATCCAAGGAACCGAGAATAACTTCAATTACACAAATTCCAAGATCAGACCTTACTCACAAGCTCTTAACCAATAATTAAGTACATAAACAAGTTCGGGCTCAAGGTCAGATTCAGAGGCTTTCGGATCAGAATTTAGCAAAACGGGCTTCAAAAACGGACTCAGAGCGTCGAAAAACATAAAATACGAGTTTTCAGAAAAGTTGACTTTTTGTCAACTGTCAAAGTCAACTCTGATTGGTCAAAGGTCAAACTGGGTCATATGGTCAACTGGTTCTGGTTTGGGTCACTCTACCGATTGGGTTACACACATAGACCCACGATTTGGGCTTATCTAATCCAACTTAGATCTAATTGGGCTCAACCCACACTACACTCAGCCCACATGGCTAATGGTTAGACCAACCCACACAGACGTAGACGGGACGGAATGGTGACTCAATTGGTAAGGGTGGTGGCGGTCACGACGGCATGGTGAGGGAGATTGGCGGCGGCAGAGAATTAGGTGGCTGGGGGGGAACCAAAACCTCTTGGGTTCCTTCAGATTCGATCAAAACAAATATACTGGGGTTAGCTGGGGATTCGAATCAGTTTTTTTTATTATTTTGATATAACCAAATTGCATAATTTAATACATATCCAAAGCAGACTTAGACTAAGATTGGTCTTGGCTCAAACGGTAAAATCATGATTTATATCTCTAAGGGTTAATGGTTCAAATCCCCTTGCTAGCACACTTTTTTTATTTACAAAATTGCGGGTGTTACATATATATTTTATAAATAAAATCATTTAAATTCAAATTAAAAAATATTCTTTTTTTGCATGAAGCTGCTCCTTATGTTAAAGTCACCAAATAATTAAATTTAAGTATTTTTACATCAAAAACTCCCTTTTAATATTTCATTAGAAGAATGACCCCCTACCGACATTATTTGGAAAAAATGACTCTCAAATTGTCCACGTATGAATACCTCGCGTTATGCAAAAATGCAATTATGGACCTCGCTTTCTACAAGATGCAAGGTCCGTCCGACATGGAAAAATATTTAAAATGACCCAATTTAAAAATTGGTAAAAAGACCTCGCGTTTTGCACATAACTAGCTCCACAAGAAATTAAAAATATCGCCGGACTATATTATACTAAACTCGATTCCTTCAGAAAGCGAGTTTAGTGCAATTTGAGGCTGGTATACAAGGGTTTATAAGCATGTTTGAGGTGTTTTTCCGGGTTGTTATTCGGGAAATTTTCATAATTTTTAAGCTTGGAGGTGTGGTATTGAAACTTATCTTTATGTTGAGGCTAATATTGGCACGTACGAGGCATTATAAGTGGGATAAAAATCGTGTTGAAAATGGTTCCAAAGCTTGGTTATGTGCATGAAGAACAAGCTAAAATGGCTTGATAGACAAGTTCGAGGGGGTTTTCCGGGAAGTTAATCGCAAAATTATTGTAAGTTTTAATCTTAAAGGCTTAGTATTGAAACTGATATTGACACATACGAAACATTATAAATGGGGTAAAAACTGCATTCAAAATGGTTCCAAAGCTTAGTTGTGTGCATGAAGAACAAGCTAAAATGGCTTGATATGCATGTTCAATTAGTTTTTCTAGGATGCTAATAGGAAAATTGGCGTAGTTTTTAAGCTTAAAGGCATAATATTGATACTTATCTATCAGTTGAGACTGATATTAGCACATACAACGCATTATAAACACGGTAAAAACCGCGTTAAAAAAAGTTCCAAGCCAACAAAAATTGAAAGTTAACGAAGAGATTTTGTTAATTAGAAAAGTAGTAGTACAATTAATTGATGGGAGGGCGTGACCGATTAGGATATTTGTTTTTAGTGTGTCTAGGATTCCTACATCTAGTACATAGTTTCAGCTATCCAACTTTTTCTCGATGTTCGACCAAATCCCCATCACAGTAAATCCGTGTTGATCGCGGACGGCCATTTTTTCGCATCGTAATGCAAAATCTGGCTGTATTGTAGGTTTATCATCAACTACGTTTGAATCAAATTCATTTCTAATGGGATGAAACTCGTATTGATAAACCATAAATACAATTTCAAGTAAGTATACCATATCAACCAATGTCATGTGGTGAACCTGTACAAAAAAACAAGCAATAATGACGCGCGCACACGAGTATTTGAATGTTTGGAAGACTCTGCACTCACATGTTCTTTCTCGTAGATCAACCACGTATGTGTTGTGTTGCATGCCTTTGAATGGTTTAGAATATTTCGAAACACGGAATAAATGGTCTTCGCGAGAGAAGCAAGTCACATTCATCACATTTGAATGATACACAAATGTTTGAAATTTCGTGAGGTGGTATTGGTGGACACTCTGTGGCCAAATGTCATCCAGTCAAATGCTTGCTTTACCAAGGTTGTAAAAAGGGTAGCCAACCTATAATATATTTTTTAACAATGAAGGTGATAGGAAAATGATGTACTCCCTTCATTGATGAATTGATCGCCTCAACCAAGTATGTTGTTATGTGACCACATCGTTTACCCCCATCAAATTATCGAAGTTATTTCTCCCTTGGGATTTTATTAAGGTAGTTATAGCTCAATAAATTCTTGACTCTCACTTGTTCAAGTAGCTCATCAACCTCGTGTACGAAATGCATGTTTTCATTTTTACAACCGTTCCTAGTATATGTTTCTGCATCATTTTTAGCCATGGCCGCAAAGGTTTGTACGATTCCTACCATTGGCCATATAATTATTAGATGGCTCGTCACCTTGCATATCATGCTTTATAGTAGTCAACTGTGTAGCCATATTGAGATGTAATTGAAGCCATACAAGTCCTAACTATTACACGTGGATTTGCTTTGACTAGTGGAATGAAGACACCACTAAGTACATGTAAATCTAAGTTATGATGATCATGATTGAGGCTGCTGATGGTGCATGTATGAGGCCTCACATATTTTGTGATCTTCCATAGCATGTTCATCTTCTTCAAGAATGATATATGAACCCTCCAATAACATTTCTGATTCTTGTGGACATATTCCGTAATGTAGAAATCTAGTTGGGTTTTTTTTCACAATCGACGTAACTGAGTGGCGTATATTGTAGTTCTTAATGACATTCATTGTGAGTTCTTTTGTCATAAAGTTCATTCCAATGTAGAGTTCACCATCACCATGTTGGTTGTATTGCTCAATCTGTGGGAATTTTGAAATTTTGAAGCGTTGAAGGCTTCTATATCAATCATTATAAAGTTGGATGGTGGCTGGTAATAAGAAATCGAAGTGGTAGTATGTAGAACATTGATATGTGCAACATGTTATTGGAGTAGGTTAATGATTCCAACGACGTCAAGGTCTTTTTGTGTTTCATAGAAGGGGCTTACCTCGTCACCATCGGGGCCGGTCTCCCTTACCAATTCTTTGTCAGAATTACCCCCTCAAATCAAAATAGTTTTAGGTCATTGACTATTACGATAACAGATGAAGCAGTTGTTCATTGATCACGAGACCGTTCATGAACCGTATTACCAAGATCAGGGTTGAAAAAAACCAACACAAGAATGTTTCCTCATAGATGTTTAAACGCACTCTGCACTAGGGATATACGTTGAATATAGTCTAGATGAGAAATCCTCGAACGAGTTAAATGCTTCATTGTCTGGCAACCTCATGTAGTTTTGAGATGATGATGCAGCCACACCTATACTGTATGGATTTTATGTTGAATGTTGGGTTGGTGGAAAGTTTAAGTCGAAGTCGAAACTAGCTACGCAAGGATATCTTGACATCAAAGATGATGATGAACCCAAGTCATTGTATGTACTATGTGTACTTAATAAGGTGAAATCATTTTGTAAATTGGTTGTCAGACTCTGAACATTAGGATCGAAGTCAAAATTTGCCAGTCTTCAATTTGGGACTATAATAACATCATTATCATAAAAAAAACATTACATACAGCTCAAAGGGCTCTCCTAATAAATACTACAAGTGGGATTCCACCATCAATTCCACATCACCATTGTCTGCAATGTGGTATATTGAGTAGGTTAATGATTCCAACGACGTCAGTAGTCGATACTTCAACGGTTCCAATTTTTTACCGCGTGTACGTGGAACATCGTTCTTCAGTATTTGAGGACTGAAAGACGAAGTTGAGAGATGTGTGAGCGATCATCTGACCATTATAGTATACCAAAGTAGTAATAGTTCTTCGTCGCAACATATTTTAAGAATATCTACGATCATTTATATAGAAGAACAAATATTAACGAAATTGTAATGATTTCAAACTATATAAGAATCGAGAAGTTTCACATAAACTTACAATTAAAACACTTATCTAAAAATGACGTCTGGCAAATTGAGTTAGTGTTTTTAACTTCTCTTGCCCTTGTCTTCTATGAGCTAGTATAATTGATAATAATTAATATTGTTTGGTTGTCCTCACTTTTGTCTAATATAAGAGGCACAATAACAATAACACATATTTGAGTCCCCAAAAATCAGAGGGATCTTTTATCTTTTTGGACATGTCAAACACATTTTGTTAGATTCCTAACATGACAGAGACCTTGCTTTCTTTAGAAAGTGAGTACTGCAGAGATTCTTGACATGGCAGCACAGGCGTACACCATATATATGACATGTCAATAGACCTCAAGTTCTGTAGAAAGTGAGGTCCATATATATATATATAAAACCAAATTTCACTATCTATAAAATCATTCATCCATCGGGGTTGCACTTTTAAGGAAAATTAAATAAAAAATTAACCTTTACCAAAATATGACAAGATTTTCTGCAACAGTGTTCTATTTTGGAAATTATTTCTACACTTCCTTCAACAACAAGATCAAGAAAGATGAGTTATATGATTTGATTCTAACGCAACTTAGAAATTTACAACACGTCAAATGTCTTCTTTACGGGTGAAAAGAACCATTGATGAGCCCAACCCTAAAGCGCATTACATGCTGACCTTATCAAATGCAAGCAACATTCACAAGATGTTTTGGAGTTATACTTCTATAGGGGTAAAAACATTGATTTGATTGTAAAATTTGATGAAGAAGCATCTTCATCAAGAAACACATCAACAACTCCAATGTCAGAAGACGAAGAGGCAGTTCTGCTACGTAATTACAGTAAACGGCGGGAAAAAAGAGCAAAAATTTAAAAACCAAGCCCACGACTGCAACAACATAAGACACCACCGAATGTCATGTTTCTATGGATCAACATTTTTACAGATCTCCTTAAACAGATATGCCAAGACTATCGATCCCCAACTATTATTTCTAGATTCCTTAAAACTGCGTTGATGCGGCAACCACATCAAATGCCCTTTGTTGTGAGATTTTTCTGGCATTAAGATCTCCCAATAAGTCGTAAAATTTGGGCACGAGCAAATCGTTGCAAAAGGAATAATTACCGATAGAAATTTACAATAAAATAAAATAACAAAATAAATAAGCATAAATAATTAAAATTATCTTAACCTTCTTTATTTCTTCATCAACATTCGGGAGTCAATTTGTAAATTTTTTTCCAAGAAAGTTATCTTGATTTTACTACCTCCAAGTTGTTTGGAGGAAATCCGAGCAATTCATAACACAAGATGTACTAGTTTTCTTCGGCAACACCGGTTATAACCGCTCCATCAACAAGTAGACCAAGATGAAATGAAAACATATTGCAGGGTAATAGTAGCATCATCACACGGAAGATAAAATGTGTGTATCTCCGGCCTCCATCTTTCTAGCAATGTATTTATCAATGGAGGATGCAACTTGGTACCACCAATTATAGTGCAAACATAGCCAGAATTGACTTTGTCCAAATACGAAATAATATCTGGATGAGGTGGTCTCGTGATACGGTTGAGGTAACAAGTCAACACACGTTCATGCCCCTTCAAATTAAAATTTAAAAATAATAAATAAATACAAATTAATTAACTAAATAAAAAAATAGATTTTACCTCCTCATTTGTCTGCCATAAGTCGAACATATGTCTCTGATCCAGTCTCAGTAATCCGACCATAATATCGAATATTCGAACTTTTTAAAAATAATTTTGAATTCTCAAGTAGTAGATAAATGAAAGAAAAAAAATGAAAATGAGTGACACATCATGAATGAGGTCCCTATTTATAAGAGTTCTCGCACCCCTTCCAAAACGATATTCAATGGACCTCGCTACCTGCACAACGCGAGTTCCTTTGAAAAGACGCGACCTTCTAATTCCAATAAATGGACAACCTGCCATAAGGAAACTTGTTATGGGTAGAAAACGAGTTTTTAGGATTTTTTAATTATGAAGATAAGTTTATATATTATTTTTACTTTATAATTATAATTATAATTTTATAATTTAATTTTAATTTTAATTATTTATTAAATATTTTCAAATCTTTTTATCTATACTTATATATAACTTTTACAATCCTTATTTATTTCTTTAATGTTGTGAATAAAGTAAAGAACAAGAACAAAGATGAGAGAAAGATAGACTTTTATTATATTCTCAAAGATGATTGTGTACAATGCTTTCTCTAATCTCTATATTTATAGGCAAATGAAGAAAACCCTAATTTACAATGGGTATTAAACCCTAATAATAAAGTGCATTAAAGTATCCTTTAATAACCCTTGAATATCCATGAAGATAATGTGCCTCCTTAAAACCCTACTAAGAAAAACTCAATGGGAAAAAAACTTAGTGAAAGAAAAGGAGTACACATATCTTTGATACACAAAACATGTTGCCTCATTAAAAACCTTTTCCAAGAAAACCCAATGGGACAAAACCATGGATAAGGAAAAGAGTACAACGCGTTTACTCCCCTCATAAATACATCAGATAAGATCTCTGGCACGACGCAATCCGATATTGTAAATTAACTTCTCAAATTGAGTAGTAGGGAGCGCCTTGGTAAATAGATTTACCAAATTATCACATGAACGAATTTTTTTAACATCAATGTATTCATTCTTTTGTAGATCATAAGTGAAGAAGAATTTTGGATAGATGTGCTTTGTTCTATCACCATTTATGTATCATTCCTTAAGTTGGGTGATGCAAGCTGTATTATCCTTACATAAGACTGTCAGAGCTACTTTTCCAGAGTGTAAACCACAATTTTCTCGAATGTGATGGGTTACAGACCTTAGCCGCACACATTCACGACTGGCCTCATGGATGGCCAAAATCTCAACATGATTAGAGGAAGTGGCAGTAATTGTTTGTTTCATTGAGCACCAAGAAATTGCGGTACCACCGTTTGTAAATACATAACCAGTCTGTGATCGAGCATTATGAGGATCATATAAGTATCTTGCATCCGTAAAACCAACCAATTCTGTTTTGGATATATTAGGAAAAAATAATCCCATGTCTTTCGTACCTTGAAGATAACGAAATATGTGTTTAACCCCATTCTAATGTCTTCGGGTTGGACATGAGCTAAATCTTGCCAACAAATTAACAACAAATGATATGTCAGGTCGTGCGTGACTAGAAAGATACATCAATGCACCGATAGCAGTTAAGTATGGTACTTCTGGACCAAGAATATCTTTATCCTTTTCTCGAGGACAAAATGAGTCTTTGTTAACATCAAGTGACCTAACAACCATAGGGGTGCTCAACAGATGTGCGTTATGCATGTAAAACTTCTTTAGCATTTGTTTATGTATATTGATTGATGCACAAGTATTCCATCCTTTAAGTGCTCAATATGTAATCCAAGACAAAATCTTGTTTTTTCGAGATCTTTCATTTCAAACTCTTTCTTTAAATATTCTATTCTCAATGAGATCTCTTCAGGAGTTCCAATAATATCCAAATCATCAACATACACAGCAATAATGACAAATCCGGAGCTAAACCTCTTAATAAAAATGCACGGGGAAATTGGATAATTCTTATAGCCTTCCCCTAATAAGTATTCACTAAGGAAATTATACCACATGCGCCTAGATTGTTTCAATCCATAAAGGAATCTGTTCAATTTGATGGAATAATGTTCTCGAGAACCTGAATTAACTGCTCCAGGCAGTTTAAATCATTCCAGAAGTTTCATGTAAATATTATCATCAAGAGGCCCATATAAATAGGCTGTAACAACATCCATTAAGCAGAAATTAAGTATTTCTTTTTATTGCCAGACTAATCAAAAATCTAAAAGTGGTTGCATCCACCACTGGGAATATGTTTCTTCATAATCAAGTCCAGGTCTTTGTGAGAATCCTTGTGCAACCAAACGAGCTTTATATCTCGAAATTTCCCCTTTTTCATTTCTCTTTCTCACGAAGACCCATTTATACCCCACAAGTTTTACACCTTCCGGTGTACGGACTACATGCCTAAATACTTCTCTTTTTGAAAGAGATTTTAGTTTTGCTTCAATTGCCTCTTTCCATTTTGGCCAATCATCTCTTTGCTTACATTGTCCAATTGAAAATGGTTCATGATCCACATTATAATCCAAAATCTATAGTTTTATTTTGCATGCAAAAGTATTATCGACGTCGATTTTATTTCGGTTCCACTTGTTACCAAATATGACATAGTTTATTGAGATCTCATCATTATCAAGTACCTGAGTCATGTCTATTGTCTCTTCTAGAGACCGTTTAATCTCTTCTCGAGATATTTCACAATTCGTTGATTCCTCAATCGAACCATCAAACGATATAACTCATTTTCTTTTTCGAGGAATCTTATCTTTGGAACCCATTGGTCTACCACGCTTTAGGCGTGTGTTTGACTCATTAGCAACTAGAGTTTGTCCTTCTGGAACATCAATTTTAATCGGATCATTCACAACTAGTATATGTGATTTAGTCACTCTTTTAGGGTTAGCAAAAGCATCTGGCAATTGATTTGCTAAGTTTTGCAAATGAATTATCCTTTGAACTTCTAGTTCACATTGTTGGGTACATGGATCAAAATGAGATAACGATAATTCATTCCAACTTATTTCTTTTCCTAGATGTTTATTTTCTCCCCCTAATATTGGGAAAACTGATTCATTAAAGTGACAGTTGGCAAATCGAGCAGTAAATAAATTCCCCTTCAAAGGCTCAAGATATTTAATTATCGAGGGGGATTCAAATCAGACATATGTTCCCAATGTCCTTTGAGAACCCATCTTTGTGTGTTGTGGTGGAGCAATTGGAACATATACCACACATCCAAAAATTCTAAGATGGGAAATATTCGGTTCCTGGCCAAAAACCATTTGTAATGGGGAGAAATTATGATAACTTATTGTCCTGATGCGAATCAGTGATGCTGCATGTAAAATGACATGCCCCCAAACATAAATTGGTAGTTTGACTTCATCAGTAAAGGTCTTGCAATTAATTGAAGTCATTTGATAAATGACTCTGCAAGACCATTTTGTGTATGAACATGAGCTATAGGATGTCCAACACTTATTCCAATCGACATGCAAAAATCATCAAAGACCTGAAAAGTAAATTCACCAGCATTATCAAGACAAATTGTCTTTATAGGGGAATCTGGAAAATGTGCTCGTAATTTTATCAACTAAGCAAGTAACCTCACAAATGCCAAATTGTGGGTTGATAACATGGATACATGTGACCATCAAGTCGATGCATCGATTAAAACCATAAAATATCTAAATGATCCACAAGAAGGGTGTATGGGCTCACATATATCACCCTGTATTTGTTCCAGAAAATTAATAGATTCATAATCTATCTTAGCTGGTGATGGTCGAATAATTAGTTTTCCTTGAGAACAAGCATCACATGAAAAGGTATTACTTTGAAGAATTTGTTAGTTTTTCAATGAGTGACCACATGAATTCTCAATAATTTTTCGCATCATAATCGAACTGAGATGGCCTAACCGGTCATGCCAGATAATAAAGTTATCGGTAAACTTATAGTTTACAATAACATGTGTTTCAATTGCACTAATTCTTGTGTAGTATAATCCGGATGATAGTGCATGTAATTTTTCCAAAATTTTCTTATTGCCTTGAGTTATACTCGTAATATAGAGATATTCAACATCTCCTTGACTAATACTCTCAATACGATATCCATTTTTGCGAATATCTTTAAAACTCAATAAGTTTCTTTGCGACTTTGGAGAGTATAGCGCATTGTGAATATGGAATAAAGTTCCATTTGGCAATATTATATGTGCTCTTCTGGAGCCTTCTATGATATTTGCACTTCCGGATATAGTACTCACATTATTCCCTTGCATTATTAAATGAGAAAAAATTTCTTATGCTTAAGTATAGTATGGGTACTTGCACTGTCCGCTAAGCATAAGTTGTCACCAATTTTTTTACAGATTGTATTTGTGACGTGATCATATTCTTCAAAGAAAAATAAATAAATAAATGTTACATCAATATTCAAAAGAAACAAATAAATAACATCAATGATATTAATAAAGTAAACATAACATTTATTCTTGTAATATCATGATAAAATAACCATATCTTCCACAAGATGCTTTGGCACACGGAAAGCACGAGCCCAATAATTTGAGCTGCCACATCGATGACACATAGATTCCTCTTTCTTGGATTGATCTTTTGCACCATTGTCATCCTTATTGTTTCACTTGCGGTGGGAATAGTTATTTTTAAAATGATTACCTCGTTGAGGTCCTCGATCGTGACTATGACCACGACCACACCCAAATTTATGACCACGATTGTTGGTGTATCCTTTATTTTTCCGCTATAAAATGTCGCATTCGCTTTAGGAAATGGAGCGGGGCTAGTTGGACGATATTCATGATTTTTCATCAGTAGCTCAATGTTTTGCTCAGCCACAAGAAGGCAAGAAATTAACTCAAAATATTTCTTAAAGCCTTTTTCACGATATTGTGTCTGAAGGACAACATTGTTGGCATGAAAAGTGGAGTATGTTTTTTCTAACATATCCTCATCAGTAATATTTTGACTACATAACTTCAATTGTGAAGTAATTCGAAACATATCAGAGTTATAATCACTTACTGATTTAAAATCTTGCAATCTCATATGCGATGGTCATATCTTTCCTTTATATTATTCCAAAGAATAAGAGGATCTTTCACCGTTAAATATTCATATTTCAACCCCTCATGGAGGTGACGGTGAAGAAGTATCATGACCCTGGCCTTATTTTGAGCAAATTCTGCATTCCCTTATTTAATAGTATTTCCCAGACTAGCAACATTTAGGTGTATTTCAGCATCTAAAATATAGGATAAATAATTCTTTCCAGAAATATCAAGTGCCACAAACTCAATTTTTGCAAGATTTGTCATTGATGTACTACAAAAAGACAAACAAACAAATTAGATCAACTATAAATTAATATAATAATGAATCTATCAAACCAACATCAAACAAAGATTTAATCCTCATATGCGGCATTGTTAAACCAGTTCACAAGGTCCTTTAAAAACATTCTTTGAGACCAGTAGCCTCGCAGAACGGGATGTCCAGCCAATATACCCGGATTAAACCACTAAAACAAATAACATATAAACTCCTTATATATACACATGGTATGAATTAAAACAAACACACATATAATTTACAATAACCAAACATGACAAATTAAAAATATATATTAAACAAAATAAATAAAAATACATGGCATAAAGCAAATAAAAAAAAGGCATGACTATACAAAGTAAAGAAAAAAAAACGCATGGCATTAATTATATGTATTATTTTATAAATTGAAATATATAAGATGGAAAAAGAACATACTAGATAAATCTTTGAAGAAACTTGGTTTGTAACTAAAATCTTCTGAGCAAATTCGTGTTGATAACGTGTTGTGAATAAAGTAAAGAACAAGAACAAAGATGAGAGAAAGAGAGACTTTTATTATATTCTCAAAGACGATTGTGTACAATGCTTTCTCTAATCTCTATATTTATAGGCAAAGGAAGGAAACCCTAATTTACAATGGGTATTAAACCCTAATAATAAAGTGCATTAAAGTCTCCTTTAATACATGGATATTCACCATAAATAATTCTTCATAACATTTAAATAGCTTTTAACATATATTAGGATTTTTTATTACCATGTTTTAAAATATTTTAGAATTAAGACATTTAAAAATTATTTTTAAAAAAATAGTATTTATTTTAATTACCATCTATAAATTTTAAAATATTTTTTTTATAAAAAAGTAATGTCTTTTTCAATAAAACTGTTGCGATGTCAGATGGAACTCGTTTCGAGTTCTCGGGACTTTTAAATTCTTATTTATTTCTAAATTTTAACGTCTTATTTCTAAATTTTAAATTCTCATTTATTTTAATTATAAAATTATCTTTTTTTTATAAAAGATTATAAACATTAATTTTCAATGATCCTTATTTAAAGAGATCCCAATTTAAATTAAGATCTAAAAGTTTTTTTTTTAAATTAATGAATCTTTATTTAAAATTATAATATTTTAAAAGATGAATATTTTAAAAGATTTTTATCCAAATAGCACCAAAACTCGAAGCCATGTTTGTGTCTATCGAGTTGAACTGCTCGGTAAGGAAGACCATAAAAGCATCGTTGTTAGGAGCCGGAGCTTGAGGTGGAGGCTCAACTTGAGGTGCCGGAGCCCTCTTATCAACACGAACCCATTGGCCAAGAGTATAGCGAAACCTGGACTTAATGAGATAAGATTCACCAATCTTTCGCTTGCGGGGTTCCGGAGAATCATAAGAACAATCAAAACCAAGGCTGCCAAAGACATAACTCAACACAGCTCCATAAGTGAAGGATGTAAGTGCATCGGTGGTACGAATCTTCACTTCATGGACCATCTCGGCGAACATGATTTTAACAAGGTCCAGTCGTTGTGCTTGGCGAAAACACTCTAACCAAAAGTAGTCAACTTGACGAATGTGGGAAAATTTACCTCCTGAAGGGCGAATGAACCAAGAGATCATCAAATGGAGGACTCAGTCATGAGCACCCAATGTGAGAACGGATTCGGTGTGAGCCCCAAAGTGGTTCTCATCCTCAATACCTTCATCTTTGAGCCCAAGAGTGTTCTCTAAAATGGATATATCAATAGTGAACTTCCTGCCCAAAAGGTACGACTCAATGTCAATAACCTCAGTATGATCTTCATTATCAATGAGAACGACATTGAAGTAGAATAGCAAGACCATGTGCTTGTAGACAATGTCTGGAATGCAAAAAAAGGCCAAGAAACTCCATTCTCTCAAGAGAGGTAGATAGCGAAATTCAAAGCGGGTCATGAGTTAACCCGACAACTGAACTAGATATTGAAAGAGTAAATATTCGCCTGCGAAAATTTTATTTTCATTTTATTTGATTGTTAAATTTTTGTCGATCAGAATCTGATATGAATATGATAAAAAAAACAAAACAAAATAAAGATTCGTTATAACATTATAACAAAACCAAGACAAGACATTATCTAGAAATAGAATCCGCGTTTTATTCCTTAATATATATCCAATATATATACAAACAAGATATACAAATTTCTAATAGATCGGATAAAATCTCAAAGCAAAGAATCCCAAGATTCAATCTATTATTCATTAACTACCTGTATATCTTAAGAATAAAATATTTTTTAGTCATTCTTTTTTCGCGAGGAGCTGGATGAGAAGAAACTCTCATGTCCAGTTCTGTAGTAGAGATGGAATTCATAAACAACCATCAACTATAACCCCAAAAGAACCAGATTTCGTAAATAACATAGAGGAAGAATGAAAGGAATATCTTATCGAGGTAATCGCATTTGTTTCAGTAGATGTGCTCTTCAAGCACTTGAACCCGCTTGGATTACATCTAGACAAATAGAAGCGGGGCGCCGCGCAATGACACGAAATGTACGCCGTGGTGGAAAATATGGATACGTATATTTCTAGATAAACTAGTTACGGTAAGACCAACAGAAACACATATGGGTTCGGGGAAAGGATCTCCCCAGTATTGGGTAGCTGTCGTTAAACCAGGCAGAATATCAGAGTCAAGGATCTCGATATCCACAACTCGCTCTCGGCAAAAGGTTAAATCGTTAATGATTTTGAAATGGTCCTTAGCTTCTTAATTCCTTAGACTCTTTTGAAAAAGGAGGGTAAGGTTTGGACGAATGTTTTCTTGGTTAGAACCTTCACCCGTTTGAGTCTTTCTTTTCTTGTTAACATTTTCCATTTGAAATTCCTAAAAACACAAAGCAAGCAATACAAAAAATTTAAATGTATGCATTTAAATCCTTAATTCAATCCAATGAAAAATCCCAACAAGGTTTTAAAAACACCTTAAAACGTATATACATATAACAAAAAAATAAAAGAAAAACAAGTTTTGAAAAACAAAAAAATACGAGTAAAATCAATTATATTCGAATAATTTTTTTTTAAGATTTTGAATTTTTTTACAAGTTTTGAAAAACCCAAGTTTTAAAACATATATTCGATACAAAACTAATATTTTCTAATATAAGATTCATATAAAATCAAAGGAAAAAGAGAAGAAATAGAAAATACCTTAAAAATGGATTTTGGAAGAATGGATGGATGAAATTGCACCAAGTTGTTGAAGCTTCCTTAGATTTTAGTTTGTGAGTAAAAGTCCTCAGGATTTGATGAAAAACAATGAGTTTTGGAGGGTTTTTATAGAGAAAAATTGGGTTAGGGTTTTTAGGAGTTTGAATAAAAAGTGAATTTGAGCAACAAATCCCTTAAAAGCCTTTTCGGATACGCGTTTCGAAACATGCATGACCGTTTCGAAACAGGCGTACCGAAACGTTGACTATCGTTTCGAGACCTATTGAGCGTTCTGATACGGATTTGACCGTATTGAATCCCACGAGATATCCCATATTGAAACGCTTTTAGACCGTTTCGATACATTTCTTGGCAGAGGCAAAATGTTTCGAAACCCCTTTGGGGCGTTCCGAAACACCCTGGTCACATAGCATTCTTTCAAGGCACTCATATCAAAACAGATTGACCCGTTTCGATACGCCTAGGCCTGGAGGTGCAAATGAGGCTCTAAATTGCAGAAAATTTGAATTTGAACAAGTCCTAGATGCATAAATGATATGTATGAGCAAGAATAACATGTTAAAACGCAAACATACTCCCCCTAACTATAAGCATGGATGAAATTAGGATCAAGAACATATAAGCATGGCATTTTGCAAGAAATCAAGCAATTTAAGCACAAAAAGGTCCTAAAAGGTCAAGATAGGCTAGTTAGACCTAACTCTCTCCTAAGGGACCAAAAACGCTCCTTACCTGGCAATTTTGAAATCTTTGAAAAAGTTCTAACTCCTCTTCAATGTAAGATAGGTTTTAAAGTTTTGAAAAGATTTAAAGTTCAAGTGTTTGAAACTCAAAAACAACTTTAAAAACACTTAGGCTCTTAGATTACTTCTCCCCCTTTTGTTAGATCAAAAATAGATAAACAAGGCTAATCAAGAGAACAAACGAAGTTATAAGCAATAAACCAAACAACACAATTTTCATAGATATCATTAAAGTTCAAGAACCAACATCAAAAACATAAATATTTAAAGCATTGAAGTTCAAGCTCAATCTTAAAAACACATAATCAAAGCATATGTCTTTAAAACATAAAAACATAGATAGGTTCAAACTTAATCCTAATATAATAGTCTAATATGATATGCAATATGAATCCTAGGTTTCGTCATCATCATCACCATCATTAAGAGAATCATCATTATCATTAGCTTGAGCACGACGATAGTTCCTCCAATCACCATAGAATGTGGAGAAAGATAGATCCATTGATGTTTGTTGATTCTCAAGAGAGGAGACACGTTCCTCCAAGGATATTTCTTGGCAGAGGCAAAATGTTTCGAAACCCTTTGGGACGTTTCGGAACACCATGATCAAAATGAATACTTTTAAGGCACCCGCATCGAAAATAGATTGACCAGTTTCGATACGCCTAGGCCTAGAGATGTAGATGAGGCTCTAAATTGCAGAAAAATTGAATTTCAATGAGTCCTAGATGCATAAATGATATGAATGAGCAAGAGAAACATGTTAAAAACATAAACATACTATCCCTAACTATAAGCATGGATGAAATTAGGATAAAAAACACATAAGCATGACATTTTACAAGAAATCAAGCAATTTAAGCACAAAAAGGTCCTAAAAGGTCAAGATAGGCTAGTTAGACCTAACTCTCTCCTAAGGGACCAAAAATGCTCCTTATCTAGAGGTTTGGTAAAGATGTCCGCCAATTGTTTAAGGTGTCTACAAACTCTAAGACAACATCTTCCTTAAGGACATGATCTCTAATAAAATGAGGCCTTATTTCTATGTGTTTGATTATAGAGTGTTGGATGAGATTTTTGGTTAGGTATATAGCACTAGTGTTGTCACACTTAAGGGGTATGATGTCTACCGTAATACCAAGTCTAAGAGTTGTTGTTTCATCCAAAGGACTTGAGCACAACAACTTCCTAAGGATATGTACTTGGCTTCGGTGGTAGATAAAGCTACACTATTTTGTTTCTTAGAGAACCACGATATGAGCATACTACCTAAGAATTGGCAACTGTCAGAAGTACTTTTCCTATCTATTTTTCAAACCCCGTAATCCGCATCCGAATAAGCATGAAGGTTAAAAGTTGAGTCTCTAGGGTACCAAAAACCTAAACAAGGAGTATCTCTAAGGTACCTAAAGATCCTTTTAACGGCTATAAGGTGAGACTCTCTAGGACTAACTTGAAACCTAGCACACAAGCAAACACTAAACAATATATCTGGTCTACTTGCGGTAAGGTAAAGCAAAGATCCAATCATAGAGCGATAAAGCTTAGAGTCAACACACTTACCTCCTTCATCTTTGTCAAGCTTTGTACATGAGCTCATTGGTGTAGCTTGAGGCTTTGCATGCTCCAAGCCAAACTTCTTGAGCATATCCTTGATGTACTTAGCTTGATTGATGAAGATGACATCCTTCATTTGTTTGATTTGGAGTCCCAAAAAGAATGAGAGCTCCCCCATCATGCTCATTTCAAATTCACCTTGCATCAACTTAGAAAAATCTTGACAAAGCAATTCATTAGTAGAACCAAATATAATATCATCAACATAAATTTGAACTACTAAGATATCTTTGCCATCGTTTTTAATAAAAAGTGTTGTGTCCACCTTTCCTTTCTCAAAACCTTTTCCAACTAGAAAACTTGAAAGTCTTTCATACCAAGCTCTAGAAGCTTGTTTTAAACCATACAAAGCTTTTGACAATTTAAAAACATGGTTTGGAAAAATTGGATCTTCAAAACTCGGTGGTTGTTCCATATACACTTCTTCGTTTATAAACCCATTTAAAAACGCACTTTTGACATCCATTTGAAAAAGCTTGAAATCATGAAGACATGCAAATGCAAGTAGCATCCTAATGGATTCCATTCTAGCTATGAGTGCATAAGTTTCATCAAAATCAATTCCCTCTTCTTGAGTGTAACCTTGAGCAAAAAGCCTAGCCTTATTTCTCACTATGTTACCACTCTCATCTAGTTTGTTTCTAAAGACCTATTTAGTTCCTATAGTAGATATATTTCTAGGCCTTTCAACTAATGTCCACACTTTACTTCTCTCAAATTGATTTAACTCATCTTGCATGGCCATAATCCAAAAATCATCTTTTAAAGCATCTTTAACATTCTTAGGCTCAATGCATGAGATAAATGCAACATGATTAAGCATTCTACAAGAAGAGCGAGTAGTTACCCCTTTGGATGGATCACCCAAGATTTCACCACCTTTGACATAGTTGTACTCCCTTGGGTAGCTCACTTCCTTTTCCTCAAGAGACATGTCTTGCAATGCTTCTAGAGGCGATTCTTGTGCTTCTTCCTCATTGGTTGGAATCTCATTCACCTTTGATGATTCTCCACAATCATTGGCTTCAATGATCCCTACATCATCATCATCACAAGAATCCTTCCTCGGAAGGAGGTTATCACCGAACACCACATGAATAGTTTCCTCTACAAATAAAGTTCTTTTGTTAAACACACGATAGGCTTTAGAGTTTAAATAGTAACCTAGAAAAATAGCTTCATCACTTTTTGCATCAAATTTACCTAAATTGTCTTTTCCATTATTTAAAACAAAACACTTGCAACCAAATGGATGAAAAATAGCTAATGTTAGGCTTTTTAGATTTGAAAATCTCATAAGGAGTTTTCTTCAAAATAGGCCTAATCATTACTCGGTTAATAATATAGCAAGTGGTGTTAGTGGCTTCCGCCCAAAAATACTTAGGTAAATTGTTTTCACAAAGCATAGTCCTAGCCATTTCTTCTAAAGTTCTATTTTTCCTCTCAACTACCCCATTTTTTTGAGGAGTTCAAGGAGCCGAAAAATTATGGCTAATCCCATTTTCACTACAAAACTCATCAAAACCCATTTTTGGAATTTCGTTCCATGATCACTTCTAATATGTGAAATTTTAAGTTCAAGATCATTTTGGGTTATTTTAGAAAATGTGATGAAGTTTTCTAACGCCTCATCCTTGGTGCTTAAAAAGAGAACTCAAGTATATCTAGAGTAATCATCAACAAGCACAAAAGCATATGATTTACCACCCAAGCTAGTAGTCCTAATTGGACCAAAAAGATCCATATGAATTAATTGCAAGCACCTACTTGTAGAAACGTCATTAATGGACTTAAATCAGGCTCTATGTTGTTTACCTTTAGCACATGCATCACAAATTTTATCTAATGTGAACTTGAGCTTAGGTAGGCCTCTAACTAGATTAAGGGAAACTAATTTTTCCAAAACACTAAGGCTAGCATGTCCTAGTTTCCTATGCCACAACCATGCATCATTTTCATTTTGAGCAACTAAGCATGCATGGGATGTATGAATGTCATCTAGATGCACCATATATATATAGCCTATGCGATGACCAATGAGCATAGTTTTATTAGATTTAATGTCAACTATTCTACACCCATTTTTATCAAACATGACATTAAATCCTTTATCACAAAGTTGACTTATGCTCGCCAAATTATATTTTAGACCATTGACATACAACACATTTTCAATGAGTATGGAAGAGTGATTGCCTATGGAGCCAATACCTTCAATGTGGCCTTTGGAGTTGTCACCAAATGTTACTACTCCTCCACTTTTTTGGCTTTAATTCCATGAATCGGCTCTTGTCTCCGGTCATGTGCCTCGAGCATCCACTATCAAGGTACCACGAATTTTGACTTTGTGCTTTGGCCTTATAGCAATGCTCCTCTTACAAACAAAGAAATTAGGCTTTGGTTTTTGGTACCCAAATCATTTTGGGTCCATGTGTTTAGCCCTCAAAACCTTGGTTCCCTTAGTAATCAAGAAGCAATAACATTCACGTTGTTAGAAATAATGAGTTCCTTAGGAACACAATCACTCATAATTCTTTGACCTCTAGATTGCTTAGAAAAATTTATTTGTTTAGGATAAAAAGTTTTTCTTTTTACATATTGGGATTTAGAAGAATTTCCCTTTTCAAAATTGTTTTTCCCAATAGTAATAGATGTTTTAAGATTATCCACTTCCTTTGTGTGATAATCTTAAAAATCGGAAAGAAGTTTTTCAAGATCAAGATTTTTCTTTTTAAGATCATTAGAAAGATTTATTAAGTACAAAACCTTCTTTTCCAATTACGAGTTAGTTTTTTAAAGAGATTCATTTTGAGTTTTTAAATCGAAAATATTTTTCTTATTCCTCAAAATTGACTCCTTATAAGTTTCAACTAACTCATAATATACCTCTTGCAACTCATCATATGCATCATGCAATTCATCAAAAGTAAAATCAACACAAGATGAGTTAGAGGTTACCATCGAATCCTTCTCAAGTGTCATGAGGCAAAGGTTGGCCACTTCATGTTCCTCATCCTCGGATGACTCATCATCACTCCAAGTAGCAAGCTTGGCTTTGAGCTTCTTCTTCTTCTCAAAGTCCTTCTTCTTGAGTTGAGGGCAATCAGAACGTATGTGACCCGACTTATTGCACTCAAAGAAAATGACTGGATCCCTTTCTTCTTCTTTGCCTTTGTTCTTGAAGTCCATCTTTCTTTGAAATTTTCTCCCTCGATTGGACTTCATGAACCGTGAGAATCGTTTGGCTATCATAGCCAATTCCTCAAAATCTTCCTCCTTACTAGAAGAGCTCTCCTCTTGTAGAGAGGCTTTGAGAGCAACTCCTAGCTGCTTCTTCTTTTCTACCTCATGCTTCTCTATTATTCTCTCTTCATTCTTATTTTCCTTGCTTCATGATCTCGTATGTAAGAAGAGACCCAACAAGCTCATCAAGCTTCAGAGTTTTCAAATTATTTGCTTCAATGATGGCCATCCTCTTACCATCCCAAGACTCCGAGAGAGAGAGTATAGAAGCTTCCTCACTAGCTTATCTTCAGGAATTACTTCACCGAAACCTTTAAGGCCATTGGCGATGATCGAAAAATGATCAAACATCTTTGAGACGCTCTCATCGAGGTCCATCTTAAAATTCTCATAGCTCAAGTTTAGCAACCCAATCTTCGTCTCTTTCACATTGCTAGTATCTTCATAAGTCGTCTCCAAAGTGTCCCACACTTTCTTCGCGTTTTCGATAGATGAAACCTTTGAGTAGATATCTGGACCAAATGCAAAAAATATGATATCTAGAGCTTTGTTGTTGACTTGCATCCTTCGTCTATCTTTCTCGGTCATCTCCAACTTTATTTTCGGAACAAGTCTTTCTTCATCGGTTCTTTTAACCAGAATGTAGGGACCTTCTTCCACTACATCCCAAACCATATAATCCGTTGACTTGATGAAGAGACGCATCTGATTCTTCCAATATGGGTAGTTGTCCCCATTGAAGAATGGTGGTTTAGTGATTGATTGTGACTCATAAAGGTTGGAGGCTGAAGTAGATGCCATGGCTTGTCTTTGGAATAGATCATACTATCCTAGGAACTCCTCTTGTGATTGTTAATCCTTCAAAGAGGTAGGCTCTGATACCAATTGTTAAGTGGGCCGTTGAACCGATTTAAGCCAAGAGGGGGTGAATTGGATTTTTAGAAATTTTGACGGTGAAGTGGAAAATAAAAATTTGCAAGACAAGTGATTTAGAGTGGTTCAAGTTCCAATTGAACACTACATCCACTACCTTAGCTTTACTAAGGATTTTCCAACAACTCCACTAGTTGATCTTCCCCTTTTCTAGGCTTAGAAGGAAACATTTACACAATGGCTAATTTTTTTACCCAAAAATTGACTCAATCCTCACACAAGGTTTACAAAGAAGTTTTAGGCTAATAACTAGTATCTCTCAATACAAATGTAGCCCTTTTTACAAGCACTCAACCTAATTAAAACAAATAAGATTGGAAATACAAAGTACCACAATTGGGGTTTACAAGAAAATATGAGAATTTAGCACAAGAGCTTGAATTTGATGTTTGGATGTTTCCCTAAGGATCAATAGTTGTTGCTGGTGCTTTTAGAGCTCCATTTTATACATTCTCATTCAATTCTAGTTGTTGGGGTTGTTGCCTTCATAATTATAGCCGTTGGGATGTTATCTTCCCACCATAAATGTAGTCTGCAACTACCCGTTCCGAAATGCTCTACCCTATTTCGAAACAGACCCAAATAGAAATAGCCTTTGGGGTGTAATTAATAGGTTGTACCGAAACGGACACGATCATTTCGATACGCTAAGAGCTTGTTCCGAAACGTGCTGAAGCCTGTTTCGAAACAATTTGCCACTGTCAAAACTTGTACCGGAATAGCTTAGGAGTGTTTCGATACACTTTAACATTTCTTAAAAGTTAGTTATTAAAGTGCAATAGCCATATTTTGAAACTTGTTTCGAAACGTTTGAGGTCGTTTCGATACTGCCTTATCAAAACTGTTTAAACTGTTATGTTGTTCTTCATCCGTTTCGAAACACAAAAACATGTTTCGATACACCCGTATCGAAACGAGAAAGCTAGTTCCGAAACAGAGGTTAACAGTTTCAAAACGTTCTGAAACGCCTAAAGGCCGTTCCAAAATGGTGACTCGAAAATCATTGTTTTGACTTGGTAAACACTTAGAAAATTTTGAATAAACTTAGGTTTTGACTTGGACATTTTTCTTAAAGGCATAGGGAAGTTTTGAGGACATAAAAATTAATTTTCTCTTTTTCAATTTAATCCTTAAATCCTTTGTTATATCAAAATCAATTCATTAGTTTTACAGATCAAGTAAGCATTGTAAAACTGTAATTTAAGGAAATGGCACGAACCCATGTAGATGGTATCGATACAAGCTTGGGTCGTATAGGTACGTGATTGGGGGTCATATTGGTATGGGTTGATCTGTACCGATACTTGTGGAAATCTAGGATTTCTATTAAGAAACATTAGTATCAGTACGCATGTGAGTACCGGTATCTATGGGTACCATATCGATACTCGTGTTCGAGTATCGGTACTCACTGTACGAGATAATCTATAATGGTGATAAAAATATGGAAATTGATGTGGGGTGTTAATGAGATAATATGGATTAATATAGATAATTAACACTACATCAAAACAGGTTTTTAACAGCGTTTTTTAGTCCTATCACGATATTTTTTAGTGCCGCTAAAAACCTTCCCGACGCTTAAAAAACGCCGCAAGAAGTGCCGCTTAAACTAGTGCCATAATAGTTCCCGACGTTTTGGGGGGGGGGAATGTCGCAAAAGGTTAAAATTTGTAGTGGCATTTGTTTTTACAAATGCCACGAAAACTGTTCTGTAGTAAACGCCACTAAAAAGTTTTTTATAGTGGCGTTTATTTTTACAAATATCGCTAAAAACTATTCTTTAGTGACGTTTGTTTTTACAAATGCCGCAATAAAAATTTATGTAGTGGCGTTTGTGTTCACAAACGTCGCGAATAACACCTTGCTCCAAAAAAAAATACTATTATTATATAATAATAGATCAGTGTTGTTAAATTAACAAATGTTACAACAAGTTATTTGAACAACCAAAGAAAATATGTAACCCTCTCGTCCCGGTTTGGTCGACTGACCGGTCCGAGTAGGCTACACGGGGAAAACCGATGTGAAACCCGATAAAGTCCCACCTCGGTTAGTGACCCTAGAAAACTTTTTCGTTTATTATAGTCTTATCTAGATGCTTTTATTAAACATATGTGTGAAACGACAGCGGAAACAAGGCTCACGAGAAGTCCTAGAGCAAACCGGGCCTAAGCCCAACCCTTGGGACCCATTAGAGATGTTAAACAGCCCATTTTTAGGCCTGTGTTTCGAAACAGGCGACACCCGTTTCGGAACACGGGCTTCTGTTTAAAAAGCAAGACACCTGTACCGAAACGCTTCCACCCCGTTTCGGAACAGGGTCACGTTTTTCCTAGGCGTTTCGATACCCGTTTCGAAATAGGCGTTTACAGTGGCCAAAGCGTTTCGAAACCTGTTTCGAAATAGGGGCTCACAGTGGCCAAACCGTACCGAAACATGTTCCGATACGAGGGACCCTAGTACCACACCCGTTCCGAAACGGCACAACTCGTTTCGAAACACCTGCAACCTGCAGTTTTCCAAAACCAGTTTTACACATCTCTAAATGATCCCAAACGCCCTAAACGACCCCAAGAAGCATACACAACATACAAACACACTCTAGAGGCATACACCCTATAGCAACCATGCTCAAGATACACAAGATATAAGATAGGCATCCAAACACAAGATCATACATTCACCACAAGGAAGCATACATAGCTTTTAAGGTTACATGCCTTAGCCCACAAAACATATAAGCATTCAAGAAATGCGACATAAACAAGGTTTACAATTTAAACAAAGCATCCAAAAGCCAAACCAACATCACATACATCCAAGCTCAATTTAACAACACCTATCCCATTGCTTGACTATTACAATTTAACAATTTAAGGATCATACTTGAGATAAACCAAAGCAACACTTGGAGACCTTTCCTTGCCCTTGCCACCCACAAGCTACTGATCTGCATTGTCGAACAAAAAGAAGCGTAAGCATAAATGCTTAGTGAGGGTAAGCTCATAAAACAAACCTTCGACAATGCAAGGTCCAAGCACAAGCAACTACCATGATGGAATGCATGATCTTACCTCCGTTCCACATGAGCCAAAATGTACATGATGGATGAACTTATAATCATCACTATGCCATGATCAACAATTCATAAGCCCAACACACGAAGATACATATATCAATGTATTATTAACAACATATCTCAATCTATATTGGAAATCACATTTCATATCATATTGGCACCTAGCTATGACTCGAATACGCGGATAACAAGTTGAAACGCATTTCCAACACAACCATTACCTTCGATGGGATTACACTCATCACCGGTTCTCGCGGAGGGGATTCCACTCATCCTCACGCCCCGTCGATGGGATTCCACTCATCACTGACTATATATAAAGATTACCGGGCGAACCCGTACTCCTCTTTGGTGCCTTAACGCCACCAAGGCCACGCGCGAATTTGACTCTCGTGTGCACACTAACATCCTAATGATCGATCATTGTACCCAAGCATACTAGTGCCAATATTAAACACAATTCATAACCTTTCACAACATCATTTCATATCAACTTCCGTGCTTAGCACGTACTCACCATGATCACTATCATGCACAATTCACATGCATATAACAATGCATCAATCCAAGCCTCAATTTACATGTATAACACATTATACATAACACCACAACCACAATTAATTAAGAGGCATAAACAACCATTAAAGACTGCAATCAAAGTCTCTAATTAAAGCTTAGGATTAGGCTACCACCCTAATCCCAACTCTAGGTGGGTCTACCAATCCCAACCTAGTCCACATGCTTGAACCAATTGCTCAAAACCATTTAAAACATTTTAACCACTCACCGACCACTCCATTAGCACAAGCCGACTAGCCTACCAAGCATCCAAGTTCTGGATTCGAGCCTGAAGCTTCTCCATTGTCTTCTCTTGCTTCTAACCATTCAAAAACAATACATTATCCCCAAAATCAATCACAAACCCAAGGTTTAACACCAACACACAAATCAACTACAATTCTCACAATTCAAAGCCAAGTTCTTTCTTCAAATTCCCATTTTCGTGCTTCCACAAAGACCCATAAAAAATTAGCAATGTAGTCATCCAAAGCACTCTTAAACATCTTCAAAACACTACCCACACATAGTATAACCATCAACCCTTCATTTTCCCACATAGACACCTTAAAAACTCCCATTTTCCACTCCCAAAAACCACTTACAGCAGTAGCTACGGGAATCCATTCAAACCAACACTATAACTACTCAAAAATCATCAAATAACATCTAAAGACACCTACCCAATATTACTATAACATCAGCCCAACAATTTCTCACAAAATCATCCCAAAAACACAAATTTTGACACTTTAAATATACCCCTAAAAACCCATTTCGAGATTCACCATAAAACTTTGCAAAAATCGGATATGTTGGACCTTATAGGTAGTAAACAACTCACATAATATTAATAAATCAAAAGCTTTAGTTAAAGCTAACAAAGATAGCATTTTTAACTCAAAATCCTAAAACTCTAAAATGCAAACTAGTGAGCTTTAATGAAAACAAAATATATAGGGAGAAAGAGGAAGATGAGGGTAATAAGAAAATGTATTTACCTTTGAAAAGCCCTAAAAACAAGCAAGATTGGTGATGGAATAGTGATGGGAGATGGGGAGGAGAAACTCACGTTCAAAATGGGGAGGAAGAAGATGGGTGTGATTTTTGGGTATTTGAAATAAAATGAAAATGAGTTTTATTTTACAAGACCAATAAATTACAACTTTGCCATTAATGAGATGGTCATCTTCCAATTCTAAAATCCATGGAATTGGGCTTTAAATTAAACAAGTCCAACATAATATATTTGTTGTGAAAACCCAAGGCCCAAAATAATATTTTATTATTTTTAAATTTTAAAACCAAAATCCGAACCATTATTTTAATATTATTTTCATCCGACCCCCAAACCCAGGTGTTACAAAAGAAATTAAAATGTGAAGGGAGTACAACATGATTCCTTACATACATATACAAAGAAAATCAACAAAACTACATGCCATCGACTAGTGTAAATATGTTGAGTTGTAAAATTTAATGTGTACACATTTACTAGGTTTCTTAGATTTTTTTTGTTGCTGGATCTACACGAATTGCGGCATGAACCTTTCTTTATGTACTCACTGAAGTGAGACTTGCACGCACATATTAAATTGATATTTGGGATCCCTCAATATCCGACACAAATATGGTTAACAAAACATTTAACGAAATTCTCTACACTGTACCCACAAGTGTTGTCTCTACACTGTACCCACAAGTGTTGAGAACTGAGGGAGCAATACAAAACTATCACCAACCCAACCCAACCCGCCCTAATGTTAAACTAACCCTAAAAACACGATAGGTTTTTCGCATCAAAAAAGGGAAAAATAGTCACCGCTGATCAAACAACTTGTCTTATCCTGGATTTAGTGAATCTACAAACTGCATTTCCATTTGGGGCAAAACTTCATTGAAAGCTACAATACTTGCAAACTATTACATTTAAAGAATTTGTATATACATTTCCATCATGATCAATATGCAAAATATTTAATGTCCACCATTTTCCATTATGAAGGGAAGCATCGATTAGTAATTCTGGAAAGTTGTTGTGCATTAAGGTTTCAGATTTCTAAAATTCTAAAAAACTTGAATGTAGTTTGACATTCACTATTTACAACATAATATTTAGATAGTAATTCAGTGTTTAAAATGCCAATAAAATACCATATTGGCAAACAAAACCTTAGATCATAACTAGGGATGCTTATTGAGTTGAACAGCTCGCAAGCACTTCGAACTCGACTCGGTCAAAGCTCGACTCGAATTGACTCGACTTGAAATCTTAACGAGTAAAGTCGAGCAATGCCCAACTCGACTCGATAAGTTCGCGAGCAACTCGTTAATTTATTTTATAGATTTTTAATGACTTATTAGGAATACTTAAAAGAATTATGTTCCGAGAAATTTGAATGCTAGTTGAAAACTTTAAAAATGTTTTACTAAGTAATTTATATATATAACTTTTGGGTTTAAATTTTCAAAATATTCTATTTTTCCCAAAAATTAAAAAATTAATTTATATTATTAAGGTATTAAACAATTAACTTACGTATTATTGGATGTGTTTTCTAATTAATTCAAAAGGTTAATTTAATTTAAAAAATTAATTATTATAATTATTAACAAAGTTACAATATTTCATCTTTAATTTAATTACCGTTAACTCAAAAAATTTAATTTAATGATTTATTAGGGATACTTAAAAGAATTATGTTCCGAAAAATTTGAATGCTAGTTAAAAACTTTAAAAATGTTTTACTAAGTAATTTACACATAAAATCTTTGAGTTTAAATTTTCAAAATATTCCATTTTTCTCAAAAATTAGAAAAAAGTTAATTTATATTATTAAGATATTAAACAATTAACTTACGCATTATTGGATGTGTTTTCTAATTAATTCAAAAGGTTACTTTAATTAAGAAAACTAATTATTATAATTATTAACAAAGTTACAATATCTCATCTTTAATTTAATTACCGTTAACTCAAAAAATTTAATTTAATTAAGGTTAATTTAATTACAGATGCTTATTGAGTTGTAAAGAATTAACCTTATTTTTAATTTAATTAACTTTTCCATTCTTTTCTTTCTTTTTGTAATCGAAGTCTTCTATTTTACCTTTACTATTAGATTGCTTCAGAATTTCCATTTTTTGGCATATGAATTGATAATTTTCTTTTATTATTAACTTAGGTATAAAAGTAAAAAAAATCAATTCCCATTACTCTTTCGTCTTTTACTTTTTTCTCTTTTTTATTAAAGTCTTTTTATTATTATTATTAATTTATATGTAAAAGTGAAAAAGTAAAAAATCTTCAATCTATATAAAAATATATAATTTAAAGTTAAAACCTAAAGACTTTGAGAAACTAAAAAGCATTCTCTCATTTGTTGTTCATCAAAGACTATTGAGAAATTAAAAAGAGCCTCGCACTCGAATCTTGAATCTCAACTTCATCTCTAACTCGGTGATCATGACAGGTTCAGTTTGTTTACTTATCTCCCTAACCTTCACGATTTTTTCTTGAATTTCTATGATTTTTCATGTTCGTTTAATTTTTACATCCGAATTAAACATGCTATTATTTTAGAAAAAAATATAGTTGTTAAATTCAAATTTCAAATATGAACAGATGCTTTTAGTGCCCCTGGTTCTTTTTCTCAGAATCCCACAACTGGAGTGAATATTGATGAGGAGATGGAGACTATTGGAGATGATGTAGAAAAATTAGATAAAGAAACACTTCCTTCAAATATCACTCGAGGAACCACTCAAGAAGATAATTCTGATGCACTTTCAAGTGGTCCTTTTAAGAGAGCAAGACAATCTGGACTTTAGAAAGACCTAGGAAAGCATGAGATGATTGACAACCAATTGAAGGTAAGTTGTTTACATTGCAAGGAACTACTAAAGGTACTTAAGTCTGGTAGTACTACTCATTATAAGCGTCACTTGGAAAAATGTCCACAAAAACGAATAAAATTGAGGCAACAAACTTTAATTAACTTTCTTTCATCTAATTCAAGTACCGGATCACCTAGTTCTTCTTTTGTTAGCGCTTTGCATGATAGTAAATTTGATGCTTTGAAGTTTAGACATGAAAAAGCTTTTTCAGTTGTTGAAGAAGAAGGTTTTAACTTAATGTTGAAGAGAGAAATCCTGCAATGGAAAAGTGTGTCTCGACATACTATAAAAAGTGATGCTTTCAAAACTTATGAGATCGAAAAGAAAAGGTTAAAGGAATTGTTAAAGACTATAGATAGAATTTCTTTGACTACTGATTTGTGGCGTTCAAGTGCTCAAAAGATTGAGTATATAGTTCTTACCTCTCACTTTGTTGACTTTGATTGGAAACTTCAAAAGCGAATATTGAACTTTGTTCATATACCTCCTCCTCGAAAAGGCAAAGACATTGTCAATTGCATATTTAAATGTTTGAAGGTGTGGGATATTGAGAATAAAGTGAGTTGTTTCATTTTTTAAGTTATGTTTACATTTTTTAATATTATATAAAATTTTATTAACTTACTATATTTGTACTTGTATTTTTTATTAGGTTTTCATGATTTCAGTGGAAAACGCGACCACAAATGATATTTGCATAGAAATTTTGAAAGATACATTCTCATTGACCAAGAGATTGATTTGTGGTGAAAAAGTTATTCCATGTTCGTTGTTGTGCTCACATTTTAAATATTATGGTTCAACATGGATTGAAGAAAGTGAAAACAATTATCAAGAATGTCCATGATACCGTTGATTACATCAATGGTAGTGAGTAGCGATTGAAAAAGTTTGCTGAACTTGTTGGACAATTCAACATAAAGCATAGAATGTTGGTTCTTGAATGCAAGATTAGGTGGAACTCAACTTATGACATGCTAGTGTGTGCAATCAAATTTAAAGAGGTATTTTTTAGACTTGTTTTGGACGAATAATATTATTTTTATTGTCCTAGTGCTAGTGATTGGAATTTTTTTTGAGAAATTACTTGATATTCTAGTCGTTTTTTTCTAATGCTACTAACATTATTTCGGGATCAGAATATCCAACTACTAATTTGTTCTTCGGTGAAGTTTATAAAATTAAAATGTTGTTGGATAATAAACTGAATTCTCCTGATGAATTTGTTAGCGGCATGGTGAAAAATATGAAAGCAAGATTTGATAAGTATTGGGGTGAATGTAATTTACTTATAGCTATAGGTTGTGTGTTGGATTCTCGTTTGAAAATGAAAGGTATTGAAGTGACTTTTTCGGATATGTTTTCTGTGGAAGTTTTCGAGATAACATTCGTAAAGTTCGAAAAACTTTGTATGAGCATTATGACGAATATGTTAGCTTGTATCATCTTCCGACAATGGAACAAAGTGGTGAAAATAGAATTGAAAATACTTCACATGTTAGTACAGAAGAAAAAAAAAACTCCAGCTTTATTTGACATAATAAACAAAGTGGCCAGCACTGAAATTGCGGTTAATGTTGAAAAAAATGAAGTTGATATGTATCTTGAGGATGGATGTGTAATAGATAAAGGTGACCAATTTGAACCTATAAGATGGTGGAAAGATCAAGCTTTGAAGTTTTACATTTTGTCAAGGTTGGTTGTTGATGTTTTAGCAGTTCCAATAACAACTGTAGCTTCTGAGGCTACATTTAGTGCAAGGAGCCGTGTGATTGATCCTTATAGAGCTTCACTATCTCCAGATACCGTGCAAATGTTAATTTGTTGTGAAGATTGATGTCGATCTCTCCATGAAGTGAAGAGAAAGAACAAGATAACACTATTTAAGGTTAAGCATATTAATTCATTTAGTTGTATATTATTTACGAAAAAGTAATTATTTATTTTAGTTGCTTATTATAAGATATTATAATTTTTTTATTGGCAGAATAGCAATGTCGATCAAGCAAAAGAAATTATTCTTCCAATTCTATAATTTGATGATTGCAAGCAACAAAGAAGGGAGTGAAGAGATGTTGATTGTCTTATTTTTAGGATTGGTTCTATATTTCTTAAACTTTCTTTTGAAGAATGGTTATAATATTTTAGTTTGATGTATCTGTGGATTTTTATTTTGGAGTTTAATATATGGATTTGTTTTACACATTATTTCAATATATTTTTTAAAATTTGTGAATTTGTGTTTATATTAAATTCTAATAGTATTAATATATTTTACATATATTAAAAAATCAAGATAAAATTTTGGCGAGCTTAACGAGCAACGAGTCGAACAATGAATTTTTTTAACGAGCACGAATCGAGCAATACTCAACTCGCGATCGACTCGCTCGATAATAACGATTTTATCTATCAATAAAGCAACAATATTTATATACAAACTCTTTTTGTTTGAACGAATTTAACATTCATGTTGAAAGCAAACAAAAAATACCTCATGGGAGGATCCAAATTTAATGTTCATGTTGATGACTAGTGAAAAAACAAATCACCTCATGGGAGGACCTTTGGCTTCTGTGAACTACTTTAAGGTATAGCCAAAATTGTTACCAATCCACCCATGAGGGCTGCGAAAACAAATTTCAAAGAGACGCTTTTTGGAGATAAAATAGCAGCCGACTTCTTTCCTAAAAACACTTTAATACACTCGTATTTAAAAAAGAATTTTTAATGGTACGAAAACTATTATACCTTTTAAAATAAAAACTTAAAAAATATATTTTTTTAGATTTCTTTTATTTTTTAATTCATAAAATAATTAAACTTTTATTACTATAATAATTTCTAAAAATTCACAAATAGTCACTAAACTTTGGTCTATTATTCAATTTGATAACCAAACTTTTAATCGTTTCAATGTTATCATTAAATTTTTAGTTTTATTTTAATTTAACCACTGACCCGTTAAAAGAGTGGCGTGATTGCTAAAATATTTTATATAATAACACATTTAGTCCTCTATGTTTACACATTCAAACAATTTAGTTATTTTTTCAAAGATAAGAAAAGATATTTATTAAAAAATGAAATGGCAGGGCCTTAACACGAGTCTTGTTAAAAAACCTCCTTAAACTTAGATAGAGAAAAAAGAATACTGCGTGCCAATGCCGATAACTTACACGAGCAAAACCATCGCTCTCGAATAGAACCATCAACAACTCGACTAGCAAAACAGGAGTACAAACAGGAACATATACACGAACTACATAACAACATACCATGTATGTATGATCCACAAATATTATTATCATCAAATTCCCAAGTGAAGAAATCCTCGAAAGTATGGTCACAACGCAGCTTAGGACGCCCAAGTCCTTAAGCTTAGTATAGCAACACAGTAGATGAGAAAGAATCTTACGTGTGTTCAATGGGAGAAACTAGAAGCATAGCTGACCCAAAAACATTTAGTCATAATTCGAAAGAAATAATAAATTTCACTTTCATTATTTTAATTTGATTATATTTTTAGTTTGATGAGTCTACAACGGGAGAGAAACAACGCAAAACATAACTAAACATTATAATTTTTTAATGAATTTAATTAAATATTAAAAAATTTCAAGGACTCAACGTGCAATAAATTATTCTTTAAATTGAAGTTAAAATTTGAATTGAAAAACCTAAATTTCCTAAATTCTTAAACCCTAGCTCCAATTTCTCAAATCCTAATCTAAACTCAAAATTAACACCACGTTTCTATTTTAATTTCTCTATGTTAAATACTAATAGATTAGGTTAAATACTAATACTAATAGAAACTATCCCTAACATTGGCCATTGAAACTTTAACCTTAACATGCGTGTTTAGAATTTGGACGTTACTAAACGATGATAAGTTGGCTAGTAGGTTAGATGCATGATAATTTAGTTTCGAAAACATATTTCGAACAGTCAAGCAATAGTGTTTTGGCTCGTAGGTTAGATACATGTGTTTTGGTTTGTGAATTTAGTGATTAGGGTTTGAGAATCTAGGATTAAGGGAATTGAATAATTGATCAAAGTTTAGTGACCATTTGTGAACTTTATCCTTAAATTAAAGTGAATGTAGAAATTATTATGGTAATAAAAGTTTAATTATTTTATGAATTAAAAAATAAAAGAAAATCTTAAAAATAATATAAAAATGATTTTTTAGATTTTATTCTAAAAGGGGATAATAATACTTTTGGTCTTTGAGATTTCAAAACTAATTAAAATAGTTAATGGTGCATTACAGTACATATGAATAGTGGTACATTGTGATACATGTCATTCACTATAAAATTATCCTGATATGATAATTAAATAAATATTTAGAAGGTCAACTTTGGAAAAGTGTGGATTTTTAGTTAGATCACCAACTACTAACAATAGGAGAAAAGGGTTTGCAACAACTTAATTCCTAAAAATGTTGTATATATTGGTCCTAAAAGTGTTATATATATATATATATATATATATATATATATATATATATATATTAGTCGAATTGTGCTTTTAAATCCATGCATTATGTTTAATTTGAAAATTTGGTTCCATTACTTTAATATGATATGATTTAGATATCATGTTACAATTACCGTTATGTATTGTTTCAAATCACTAGCACCATTAAGAAAAGGAAAAATATTACATGAACTGATGGTAAAAATTTTGGTTTTACAAGTGAGTCTAATTTATAGTTTAAGGACTTAGGTTGTAAGGATTAGAATTTAAAATTTAAAGTTTATATTTATAATTTAGTATTTAGGGGTTACATGTTAGTGTTTATATTTTAGATTAAGGATTTAGATTTTAATTTGTAAAGTGAAATTATGTAAGCTTGTAAGTATTTTTTCCTTATTGTCCATGCATATAATAATAACTCTAAAAGCATTATATTTTTTTATGGGAAAGTATTCCATACACGGGTAACGAAAACTTTTAGTTTTTATAAGTGCCTTAAAATTGAGGTTTAGAAATTAATTTATAGTTCAAAATGTAAGGTTTTAGGTGTAGGAGTTTTAAATTTAAGGTTTATGGTTAAAATTTAGAGTCTGATGGTTAGTGTTTATGTTTTAGGATAATTGTTATAGATTTAAGTTTTAAACTATAAACTCTAATTATATCCAAACCCCTAAACTAAAACTGATTAAGTGTAATAGAAAAAGTTAGGAACTGATCAAATGAGATATTACTAGAAAGAAGCAAAATTGGAAGAGGAACATAATCTTTAACGAGAGTTGTTTTTCTAAATAAATCTCATAAAAATAATATTGTGTAAAAATAAGAACCAAAATTGGAAGAAGAACATAATTTTTAATGAGAGTTGTTTTTCTAAATAGTTCTCATAAAAATAATATTGTGTAAAAAAAGAGCAAATTGGAAGAGGAACATAATCTTTTTCCGGTCAATGTAAAGTAAACTTGCGTTTAACAGCCAAAAGCGAGTTTCAAACTCGCGTTTAGTCAAAAAATAATGTGTAAAAAGTACTTGGTATTTTTACATACATACTCAACGAAGAATTTACATTTAGTTAAACACATGTTTAAAACTCCCTTTTGACTTAACACGAATTTTATCCTACGTGAAGTGAAAAGTAATATTTTCTACATAATCTTTAATGTGAACTATTTTTCTAAATAATTCTCGGAAAAATATATTTTTCTTCTAAATAACTCATTCGATAATCAAATTGGAAGGCTAAAAATGTGTGTCAACATCAGGGGAATTTGAAGCCTTAAATGAAGAGATTCTTTGCAAGAACTGGAAGTCAAAATGATGAACCAAAGGTGTAACACTCAAAAAAAGAGAAGAATTTCAGATGTGGGGTTTTGAACCCACAACCTCACCCCTCCCTTCCCCTTAGATGCTAAACCATTGAGCCAAGTGCTCAATTCTGTCATATTTTGCATGGCGAAATATTAGAATCAAGTTTGAGCGGGATATTAAATCAAATTTAATATCCCATTTGACCCTTCATATCTAAGTCTGGTGAAAAAACATCCAGAGAATCCTAAGAGCCTCTCACCTAACCCATCCCGTCGCCACCTCCGATCTCCTCCACCGCCCGACCGTGGCCACCACCGCCCCTGTAGCCTTGTCTGCCGTGTCTCCCCGACTTCAACCCTGCCTCCCACTCGCGGTGAATGGTCACCGTTCACCGTGAATTTTAGTCTAAAGGTTCGGCGATGAACCCAAGAGATCACCTCGGTTTTTGGCATTTTCCGGCGGCCTGAGTTACCCGTTCGTGCCGCCAACACCACCAGTGCACTCCTCGCGTTGTGCCATGCAAAACCCCCAACGTTTCGTGCCCAACCGACGCCGGCGAAGCCCCCATCGGAGCTACGTAAGTGCCGACGATCTTTTGTTCTATCGCAAGGATTCCGGTCATTTTTCCGGTGATTTTCGGGCTTGTGTGGGTTAGGTTAGTCGTATAATCGATTATGCCATTCTTTTTCAGGTGGAATCATGCTGTTTCGAGCCTTCGATGACTCTCCGGCGAGGTTTCCGGCGAAATTCGTTAGGGTAAGTAAACCGGGTTCAACCCGGTCTATATTGGTCCGAACCGGTTTGGCCCAAAGCCCAAACCTAGTTAACTCGTCTGACCCGACTCGCCCAACCCGACCCATCCGACCCGACCCGTCCCGTCCGACCCGACCCGTCAACCCGAGTCAACTCGTCCGAGTCAACCCGAGTCAACTCGTCCGAGTCAGTCCGAATCAACTCAGTTGACTGCTGACGTCATGCTGACGTCAGCATTGACTTTGACCGGTTGACTTTGACCCGTTGACCGTTGACCTGCTGACGTCAGCGTTGACTTTGACCATTGACCAAAAAGTCAAATTTTCTGAAAACTCCTATTTTATGTTTTTTGACGTTCTGAGTCCGTTTTTGAAGCTCGTTTTGCAAAATTCTGACCCGAAGGCCTCCGAATCTGACCTTGAACCTGAAAGTGTTTATGTGTTTAATTTTGTTAAGAGCTCTTTGGATAAGGACTAAAATGTTAATTTGTGTATTTGAAGGTATGCAAGTATCTTGGTATTCGAAATGTCATGGGGCACCCAGTCTGGATTCGAATACGATCGAATGTAGTATCATGAGTCAACCGGTATAACTCGGAGCTAAGGTAATACACTACTACCCCTAGTATGCTTTGTGATCATGTTGATATTCGGTTAACGCATGCATGTTTGTGATGAAGTGTATTCTTGAACTCTTCTTAAGTCTAATCAGATACGAAAAAAAAGTATGAGAATCAGTAAGATCAAAATATTCGGATAAGAATATTAATAGATCGGGGTATCGAAAGTGCTAATAGTAATAAATAATACAGTTAAATCTGAAACTCTATCAATACTGTCTAAGAACCAATACTCAGAATGCGGAGTATGAGATGTTGGTTATGAAATTATGAAATTGCCCTTGAGTTATAAAAATGACTAAACTACCCCTCTAATAAAGAAATGACTCGAAATCTGCATTCTGTCTAACTAAGCAATTTTATTCCACCTAAGATGTATAATTTATTGGAAGGACTCCGGCACTTTTGTACAAATTCGTGTAATTAAAAACTTGGATTTTCCCCTAAACTCTGTATAACACATAAAGGTGAATCATCTGGGAATATCGTTGTAATCCTACGTCGATCCTTACGACTGTAACGAGCAAATTAATTGGAATAATTGTAATGACCAAAAAGACTGTAGTACCCTCGAGCACCTAAATGTCTAATTAATTGGAATGACGTTTATACCCTCAAGTTCTGAAATGAATGAATCGTCTGTAACGGTCAGAGGGATTAAGACGACTTAATCTCTACCGAGTACGTGAATGATGGAGGTACCAAATGGTAATTAAGAAAAAAAAGGAATGGTAGCTTTATCCCAAATTTCCAAAATGACCAAAATACCCTTTCAGTTAAATATGTGGTTATACACCCAATGAAATCTTGAAATTTTCTAATAAGACTTAAATGGCTAAAGTGCCTCTAAGTGTTAAGTTCTGATACACGCAAATTATTCACATCTGAATGTTAGTAAGTATTGTAAAGTTGAGATATGTCGCATTAAACACATTTTTGAGGTTTGATAAAATGTTAGAGCTCTTGAGAATTATAATCGTCGTTTTGTTATGATTTTGTTATATTTGAAAAATTGTCATGATAGTTAAATAACTAAAATGTTATGTTAGCCTAAATGATTAGAGCATCCCTGGAATTATCTGATAACTTAAAAGACCTTGATATAGAAATACTTGAATGTCCGGTTAGAAAACTAATGAGCAAACAAGATACCTGAGTTCTATGAACCATTGCTTATTCAATGTTGGTATAATTACCAAAATGCCCATGAATGTCGAAATGATCATAATACCCTTGTGAGCTTAAATGATTAAACCGTTCACGATATTTTTGAATTTAAAGAGCATGATGTATAAACTCCTAGAATGTCTGTTTCGAGCCAAAAGTTTAATGTACCTCATTCTGTAAATATCAGGTATCTCTGAGAAATAAAATTTGTTCTGTCTAGTATGTTCCACGTGTGCTGCATTCTGTTGTGTATATATGTATATATATACGGATTATGATTATGTGATGATTGTCTGATCTTGATATATGATGCACTTTGAGTTGAAAAAAAACATGTTTATCTGATAGGGTGTGAAATCTAAAAGTATGAATGATTCTGTTTGAGAAGCATTATTATATCTGTTGAAAAAGTCTTGTATGCGCAATATGATTGAGATTATATTCTGGTCTACTATGAACTTATGATATCTGAATCTATGTATAATGGATATGCTATATGCTCTGTTGACTGAAATCTAATGATAATGTGTTATAATCTGAATTGTTCTGCTTAGGGATACTCTCGGGTTATGATTGAAGTGTCTGTCACAGCCCTGATCCAGCTGTTCTGTTAAGCTCCTACGCCCACGGGCCTAGGGTAAGTCTTTCTGGACCTAAGGCATTCCCTTAGGTAGGCTCCTACGCCTCAGGCCTAGGGTAAGACCTTCTGTATGCAGTTCATGGGGAATTGCATTTTGGTGTTCGGTTGGAGGGTAGTTACTAGTAAACCCTTGTATGTACTTGAGCATTTGCATTGAATTGTTACATGTTCTTATGATATGGTTAGTATGCAATTATGCCTGCTTGATATGCACTTATCATAACACACTAGACATTAAACTCTTTGTTTCATCTTCGTAACTATCAACTCGTATAATTTCCGTTTGTTACTCGATGATGAATAAAGAACAAATACTGTTAATCTCAAGTATAACGTTACTCTAAAATAACAGAAAGGAATAGAGGACTGTTACTGCTTGAAACATCATGAAAATGTTATGCCTACCATATATCTGCATGAGCTTATAGCATCTTCTGGTAGTTTTGTGTTACTGAGCTTTCCCAAGCTCATGTTGTTTTTACCATCTCAGGATAAAAGATCAGACAAGTTGCACCTATCAACGTCGGTATGGGAGTTTCTTCGGCTCGTCAGGGAGTATGGTATCTGTGTAACTAGGGGCATGTGTGTCGTGTTTGCATTATACAAATGAGTCCGAAATTTAATTTCGCAACTTGTATCATAATTGTTTTATCGTTTTGAACGATTTCTGAAATTTTATTTTAAATCAGATATTTGATTTATGATTTTAAAGGTTTAACTATATGTTTATTTGAAATCTTATCGTGGGTCGCTCTTGTGATCCTAATGTGACTTCCTGGGATCCGTTGTAACGTATAGACGGGTCTAGGGGGTTACATTTAGTGGTATCAGAGCTTAGAGTTGCATCATTCTGGGTAGATCGGCCGATCGTCTGTCATATGATGTCTGGTCTGTGCATGCCCCTAGATCTTAACCGTACTCCTCCGAGCTAAAACTCTGATGTCGAATCCTTTCTCTTGAAATAACCAAATCTGAGTATTCTGCCTTCCATAGCTCAACATCTGCTTACAGAAAATGTCTATAACGTTCGTCTATGTTTTGAATTAAATGATTGAATTTGAATCTGGATAAGGAACTTGAGATGGTTTGTATTTGCGAATCAGATTAAGAATAAATGTTTGATCATGCCGGATAACTGATGTAAGATTTCATGAAAGGCTATTCGGTGGCAACGACTGCGTTTGAAAATACCCTAACGGAAATGTGGAAAAAAAAACTCTGAACTTCAGAGAGAAGTGTTTGCGATTGTGCCGAAAGTGTATAATCTGTGGTGCCTATGTTAAACACGAAAGAAATAGTTGTCTGAATATTACGTTGAAGGTAAGTGATATCCATTAATGACCTTAGTTGTGTTCGATCAATATGAAGAAAGGCATCTCCTCCATGGTGTGGCTTGGTATATCGTTAAATATCATCCCTGACTGAAATTTGATGTTTACATCCTGATTCTGGGAGTCGTCGTTGGAGTCCTAGAATGCTTATCTGAACTGTAGTTGTAGTTTTTCATCTGAAAAATTTATGGTCAACCTAGAAGAGTAATTCGAACTCTGAAAGATATACCATTGGGTAGTATGATTAACTTCTGTGGAAGATTGGGATGTCTCTTATCCCTGGCTGAGACCGTTTATAAGAAAAGTTATGAGACAAATATTTGTTTTGCATTATATGAAATTCGGTATGGATTCAAATGTTGCATTCTGATTAACTGGTCCAAAATGTACGATGGGATGTTTATGGGTCAAACGCCGATTTGAGTAAAAGAGGACACTACCAGATTGATCTGTGATCGTCTGTGAGTTCTGAGAAACAACGATACTCTGATGGATAAGTTTCAGTATACAAATGGATGATATGGCAATGTCTACATTTCTCCGTCTCAGATAAATTTCGAGGACGGAATTTCTTTTAGGAGGGAAGAATTGTAACACTCAAAAAAAAAGAGAAGAATTTCAATTGTGGGGTTTTGAACCCACGACCTCACCCCTCCCTTCCCCTTAGATGCTAAACCATTGAGCCAAGTGCTCAATTCTGTCATATTTTGCATGGAGAAATATTAGAATCAAGTTTGAGCGGGATATTAAATCAAATTTAATATCCCATTTGACCCTTCAGATCTAAGTCTGGTGAAAAAACATCCAGAGAATCCTAAGAGCCTCTCACCTAACCCATCCCATCGCCACCTCCGATCTCCTCCACCGCCCGACCGTGGCCACCACCGCCCCTGTAGCCTTGTCTGCCGTGTCTCCCCGACTTCAACCTTGCCTCCCACTCGCGGTGAATGGTCACCATTCACCGTGAATTTTAGTCTAAAGGTTCGGCGATGAACCCAAGAGATCGCCTCGGTTTTTGGCATTTTCCGGCGGCCTGAGTTACCCGTTCGTGCCGCCAACACCACCAGTGCACTCCTCGCGTTGTGCCGTGCAAAACCCCCAACGTTTCGTGCCCAACCGACGCCGGCGAAGCCCCCATCGGAGCTACGTAAGTGCCGACGATCTTTTGTTCTATCGCAAGGATTCCGGTCATTTTTCCGGTGATTTTTGGGCTTGTGTGGGTTAGGTTAGTCGTATAATCGATTATGCCATTCTTTTTCAGGTGTAATCATGCCGTTTCGAGCCTCCGGCGACTCTCCGGCGAGGTTTCTGGCGAAATTCGTTAGGGTAAGTAAACCGGGTTCAACCCGGTCTATATTGGTCCGAACCGGTTTGGCCCAAAGCCCAAACCTAGTTAAGTCGTCTGACCCGACTCGCCCGACCCGACCCGTCCGACCCGACCGGTCCCGTCCGACCCGACCCGTCAACCCGAGTCAACTCGTCCGAGTCAATCCGAATCAACTCAGTTGACCCCTGACGTCATGCTGACATCAGCATTGACTTTGACCGGTTGACTTTGACCCCGTTGACCGTTGACCTGCTGACGTCAGCGTTGACTTTGACCGTTGACCAAAAAGTCAAATTTTCCGAAAACTCATATTTTATGTTTTTCGACGTTCTGAGTCCGTTTTTGAAGCCTGTTTTGCAAAATTCTGACCCGAAGGCCTCCGAATCTGACCTTGAACCTGAAAGTGTTTATGTGTTTAATTTTGTTAAGAGCTCTTTGGATAAGGACTAAAATGTTAATTTGTGTATTTGAAGGTATGCAAGTATCTTGGTATTCGAAATGTCATGGGGCACCCAGTCTGGATTCGAATACGATCGAATGTAGTATCATGAGTCAACCGGTATAACTCGGAGCTAAGGTAATACACTACTACCCCTAGTATGCTTTGTGATCATGTTGATATTCGGTTAACGCATGCATGTTTGTGATGAAGTGTATTCTTGAACTCTTCTTAAGTCTAATCAGATACGAAAAAAAAGTATGAGAATCAGTAAGATCAAAATATTCGGATAAGAATATTAATAGATCGGGGTATCGAAAGTGCTAATAGTAATAAATAATACAGTTAAATCTGAAACTCTATCAATACTGTCTAAGAACCAATACTCAGAATGCGGAGTATGAGATGTTGGTTATGAAATTATGAAATTGCCCTTGAGTTATAAAAATGACTAAACTACCCCTCTAATAAAGAAATGACTCGAAATCTGCATTCTGTCTAACTAAGCAATTTTATTCCACCTAAGATGTATAATTTATTGGAAGGACTCCGACACTTTTGTACAAATTCGTGTAATTAAAAACTTGGATTTTCCCCTAAACTCTGTATAACACATAAAGGTGAATATCTGGGAATATCGTTGTAATCCTACGTCGATCCTTACGATTGTAACGAGCGAATTAATTGGAATAATTGTAATGACCAAAAAGACTGTAGTACCCTCGAGCACCTAAATGTCTAATTAATTGGAATGACGTTTATACCCTCAAGTTCTGAAATGAATGAATCGTCTGTAACGGTCATAGGGATTAAGACGACTTAATCTCTACCGAGTACGTGAATGATGGGGGTACCAAATGGTAATTAAGAAAAAAAAAAGGAATGGTGGCTTCATGCCAAATTTCCAAAATGACCAAAATACCCCTTTCAGTTAAATATGTGGTTATACACCCAATGAAATCTTGAAATTTTCTAATAAGACTTAAATGGCTAAAGTGCCTCTAAGTGTTAAGTTCTGATACACGCAAATTATTCACATCTGAATGTTAGTAAGTATTGTAAAGTTGAGATATGCCGCATTAAACACATTTTTGAGGTTTGATAAAATGTTAGAGCCCCTGAGAATTATAATCGTCGTTCTGTTATGATTTTGTTATATTTGAAAAATTGTCATGATAGTTAAATAACTAAAATGTTATGTTAGCCTAAATGATTAGAGCATCCCTGGAATTATCTGATAACTTAAAAGACCTTGATATAGAAATACTTGAATGTCCGGTTAGAAAACTAATGAGCAAACAAGATACCTGAGTTCTGTGAACCATTGCTTATTCAATGTTGGTATAATTACCAAAATGCCCATGAATGTCGAAATGATCATAATACCCTTGTGAGCTTAAATGATTAAACCGTTCACGATATTTTTGAATTTAAAGAGCATTATGTATAAACTCCTAGAATGTCTGTTTCGAGCCAAAAGTTTAATGTACCTCATTCTGTAAATATCTGATATCTCTGAGAAATAAAATTTGTTCTGTCTAGTATGTTCCACGTGTGCTGCATTCTGTTGTGTATATATGTATATATATATATGGATTATGATTATGTGATGATTGTCTGATCTTGATATATGATGCACTTTGAGTTGAAAAAAAACATGTTTATCTGATAGGGTGTGAAATCTAAAAGTATGAATGATTCTGTTTGAGAAGCATGATTATATCTGTTGAAAAAGTCTTGTATGCGCAATATGATTGAGATTATATTCTGGTCTACTATGAACTTATGATATCTGAATCTCTATATAATGGATATGCTATATGCTCTGTTGACTGAAATCTAATGATAATGTGTTATAATCTGAATTGTTCTGCTTAGGGATACTCTCGGGTTATGATTGAAGTGTCTGTCACAGCCCTGATCCAGCTGTTCTGTTAAGCTCCTACGCCCACGGGCCTAGGGTAAGTCTTTCTGGACCTAAGGCATTCCCTTAGGTAGGCTCCTACGCCTCAGGCCTAGGGTAAGACCTTCTGTATGCAGTTCATGGGGAATTGCATTTTGGTGTTCGGTTGGAGGGTAGTTACTAGTAAACCCTTGTATGTACTTGAGCATTTGCATTGAATTGTTACCTGTTCTTATGATATGGTTAGTATGCAATTATGCCTGCTTGATATGCACTTATCATAACACACTAGACATTAAACTCTTTGTTTCATCTTCGTAACTATCAACTCGTATAATTTCCGTTTGTTACTCGATGATGAATAAAGAACAAATATTGTTAATCTCAAGTATAACGTTACTCTAAAATAACAGAAAGGAATAGAGGACTATTACTGCTTGAAACATCATGAAAATGTTATGCCTACCATATATCTGCATGAGCTTATAGCATCTTCTGGTAGTTTTGTGTTACTGAGCTTTCCCAAGCTCATGTTGTTTTTACCATCTCAGGATAAAAGATCAGACAAGTTGCACCTATCAACGTCGGTATGGGAGTTTCTTCGGCTCGTCAGGGAGTATGGTATCTGTGTAACTAGGGGGCATGTGTGTCGTGTTTGCATTATACAAATGAGTCCGAAATTTAATTCTGCAACTTGTATCATAATTGTTTTATCGTTTTGAACGATTTCTGAAATTTTATTTTAAATCAGATATTTGATTTATGATTTTAAAGGTTTAACTATATGTTTATTTGAAATCTTATCGTGGGTCGCTCTTGTGATCCTAATGTGACTTCCTGGGATCCGTTGTAACGCATAGACGGGTCTAGGGGGTTACAAAAGGACATTTATTTATTTGGTTTTTTATGTGGAGGGATGGTGGCAATAATCCAATAATATTTTCTTTGATTTCGTCGGATTCAATATTCTAAAGCGTTACAAAGTCAAAAGGAAAAGAATTCCATTTAAAATATCTTATTTTATATAAATATTTATTTTTGTTTTATTACACCTTCGAGATCTAGCATTTTCGAAAAGACAGTAAGAAAAAAGAATCTCTGTATTAAAAATTTTATAATAACAAATCAAAATTAATTGATTTAAAAAATTTGTTGAAAATCCCCTCTTATCCCCTTGCTGAACCGTTGCTGGGTTTGGATCCTTCATTTTGTGAAGTTGGGGGTGTTTCTACTTGGGTTTGGGTGTCTTTTCTAATTCTGCTGGTTTGTTTTCTGCCATGTATTTTTTTTGTTTATTTGTCTTTTATTTTCTGACGTTTGGCTGAGGTGCATTTATGGCGCCCTGGCATATCCTTGTATGGTTTTTTAATAATAATACACCCACCCGATATTTTGTCAAAAAAAATTTGTTGAAAATTTGTAGGTTTAACTGATATTTTAGTGAATAAAATTATATCTATCATTTTGGCATTTGAAGTTCTTTTAATTTATTTCGACTCCTGAAAATTTTTACTTTAGGAACTTGCCACATGGTACATGACATATGTTAATTTGTAGGGGCTTAATAGTCGAAAAAGTGTCTCATCTATATATATTTTTTAGTTTGGTGCCTAACTTTTTTTGGGTCACTTTGGTGCCTAATACTTCATCCCGTAACTCATTTTAGTGTTTGCCATTAAATTTTTTCATTATCCAATAAAAACATGTCACGTGGCCTATTTTTATCTATTTATTTAATTTTTGTATTTCTTTAGAAATATAAACTTCTTGAAAACCCCAAAGTTTTAATTTCTTTCAATCAAACCTTCAAATCACATCTTTCCCGTCGTCTGACATCCTCCACACGCCGGTAGTTCACCTTTCACCGCCTAAACGTCAGGTACCTCACTGTTCAACATCCACCACCCTCTAGCCGTCGATTCAAAGCCCAGTCAATCTTTTTTTTTCATTTTTAAATGTTTGTTGACAGAGCAATCGATGTTTATTCATCGATTTTCGACGACAAAATCATGTGACTTTCGGTTGTGGAGGGCCGACGAAGGCAAGGGTGGTCGGTGGTGATTGAATCGGTGGTGGAAGGAGAGGAATTTAAAGATTTGAGATTAAATTTTGGGTTTTAGAAAAATTAAAGATTTTGAGATTTTTTTAAAAAAATTAAAGATTCTCATTTTTTAAAAAATAAAAAATACCAAAATACGACACATGTTGCGTTTTTAATGGTTAACAAAAAAAAATTCAAGACGAGCATCAAATTGAGTTACGAAATGAAACGTTAGGCATCAAAGTGACCCAAAAAAAATGTTAGGCACTATACTAAGAAAAGGTATAGGTTGAACACCTGTTAAGCTATTTTTAGGTCATAAGGTTTATAGTTTAAGATTTAGAGTTTAAGCTTTCCAACAGTCCCGAAGAATATGAGATGTATCCTCGACATTTGCTCCACACTCATAATTCATCCCTTGTCGAACCACGTACGCATAAGCTTCGACTAAATTATAAGATAGCCCACTTCGATGCCAACATATTAAAAATGGTTAGAAATCTCATGAACTTGTAAAACACAAATCCACTAAAAGGCCAACATGAAAAACTATCATAAGTAAGTTCCATTTTGGCTTATTTACACACCATGAAAATTGTGATATCAGGTTCTAAAGAAAGGCCACAACTACAAAATTAAACATTCCCCAGAAGGTTGTTTATGTTTTTAAACCATGATTACGGGCTGCGAACTTCAATTCTTTTTCACAGTTGCAGACATGATGATATCGATAAACTCGGGCTGATGGAAGAAAAGCAAAACACAAAAAGTGATGGTAACCATAACAGAAAACAAGTTGAAAAAAGACGTCTAAATAAATCATCAATGGCACAAACAAAGCAAAAAAGAAAGTTATTAACCTTCATAGAAGCTTCACCAACCAAAAAGCCATCCACATCGGGCTGTCTAGCAAATTCTTGACAAGTTGCTCCATTTACGAAACCTACATTAATTTGCAATGGATGCAAAATCATATTCAATCTGGTTTACGGGATGCGTTTAATGCAAGAATCGGAAATTAAGTTTTAAATTACTTGATAAAGTTGAGAAATGAGAGGATAAATAAAATGCAGTTTTGAAAGTTACATAATTTTGAGCTAACTTGCATTTGTCTCACATTTTATCTCCTCTTTTCATTTCAAATTGAAATGATTTGTTTTTACACATGATGATGAAATTGATCACCCTCTCTTTCTCTTCCCTCTCATTTTTCTTTGTTACCAAGCACGCTCCAATTATATTTTTTTCCGCTTTCCTCTCAACCAAACAAAGCAATAAAGAAAAATACCTCCATATATAATTCTAGTTGATGCAGCAACAGCAACACCGACATTTTCACTAAGCCATTTCCTGAATTCGCAATGACTCTGGATAACACAATGACACATTTATATCTAAAATTAAATAGTGAATGATTTGTTGTAGGAGCGAACTAACAAGCAATGGCTTAGATGCAAACAAAAGCTTTGATCGATTGCCCTAAAATAGTTGTATAATATAACTTGGCATTAATGGGAGAAGCAAGCTAATTAAAACCGGTGAAATGCAAAAGTGAAGGATCCATTAGAATGATATTAATAAGCATAAAATCAAACTTACTTCCTGAGCCTGAGTAGGGGTTGCAACCTTCTCTGTACCAATGGCCCAAACAGGTTCATAAGCCAAAACAACATTGTCCCAATTTGTTATTTTCTCTGCAAACGAGCAACAGCAGTTTAAAAGAAACGAAACGGTGGGTAAATAAATAACTATAGAGACCACAATCATAAGCTTCAATTACACCTACGGTACCATATCTTAGAAAACAAACAAGTGCTTTGGTTTTTATATTTTAAAAGTAAGTACCAGCAATTGCTTTGGTTTGTGCAGCAAGTACAGACATGGTAGAGCCTGATTCTCGCTGTTGAAGAGTCTCTCCAACGCAAGCGATCACTTTCAAGCCTTGAGAAAGTGCATTAGCTACCTTATCTCCCACACGCTGCAGAGACAAACATTAAGAATAGTCATAAAGGCATGAAACAATACTAATACTAAGAGACAAAAACATCAAACATGGCTATAAGTTCCCCAAGTAGATTAGGAAATAAACAGAAGCTAATTATATCACTCACCTCATTAGTCTCTTTTAAGGCAGCCCTTCGCTTAGTTTCGCCGAGAATAACCCATGGAATATCCATTTTAACGAGCATCTCCGGGCTGTTTAAAGAGAAAATAAAGTTAACTGCTAAACAAAAACTTTACATATATTTGATCTATAAAGCAGATGATATACCTAAGTGGTGCTTTCTCACCAACCCAGCAATTCCGAGCAGCAACATGAAAATCGGAGCGCAACAGCCTTTTGACAAGGGTAAGGGAAATAAATGGAGGGCCAACAACAACCTCTGCCACAACATAGATAAAGTTTGTAATGATTCAAAATCAAATTTTAAAATTCAAATAATCACTTACCCACAACATCATGACAAGGAACTTCAGCTTCATTCAATGTGCTAACAATCTTCTTCACCACCTTAGCTGACTCATTCTACAACAAAATTATTACATTTAATTTTTATGTATAAAACATGTAATAAACTACAAAATTGATAATCTGGGATCAGAAAACAATACATCAAAATTGATAATCTGGGATCAGAAAACAATTTGAAAAAAAAAACAATCAATTAAAAGCAGGAGAGAAGAAGAAACATACATGTTTCCAGTCACCGCCGACAAAGAATTTCCGAGCCATGAAGTTTTTTCCAACGATGAAAACCAGAATTAATTATTTTTATCTATATATTTAACTTTTACAACATAAATAATCATATATTTTTTATTAAATAAATTTTAACTCGCTGTTTTGAAAATTTTTACATTGATAATTATTTATTTCAATTAGGATGAGTCTACCACGTGCGACGAACATCGATGAACACCACTAATGATGAACACCGATGAACACCATTAAATTAATTAATAAAGATTTAAAATTTCAAGGACCCATCATACAATTAACAATTATTTTAAAAAATTTAATTAAATTATTTTATATATATATTAAAATTTTATTTTTTAATAAGGATAAACTATATATTTAGTACTCACTTATTTTTGTATTTCTATTGAACCCTCATTATTTAAATATTATTTCAATTTGATCATATTCTTTATAAAAAAATAATTTAACCCTCAATCTTAAACCCTTAAACTCTTAAACATATACCCTAAACCATATACCATTAAAATAATTTCATCATCATCGATTCAATTCAATTCAATGAATCGTTGAATTCTCCTAAAAAATTTAATTAAATTATTTTTTATATATATCAAAATTAATTAAACTCGAATCTCCTAGAATTAACACTATCATCTTATTTGAGATGAAGAGGCCATATTGGCATTGTTTTACAGATTGACTGAACCGCTTGCTTCTGCGTAGTTAACATATCGGAACTGAGCTGAATCTTATGAAGATGGCGGTCTGATAGTGGGAAGCAGTTGATATTTCGCAATATTCTGGAAAAGTCGTGAACTGGGAGCATAAGCCTTGATGAATACTAAATGCACAGTAAGGTGGTTATGAGTCTCTGTTGAAGTATGAGTGTCTGGTTAGAACAATTTCTATTTGTTTCTGCTGGAAGATAGAACCGGTAAAACTACTTTGTGTGGAATGTGGTGCAGCACGGGGTTCTATTTTTCCAACTGGTAACTCAAATTTCATACATGGGTGGTTGTATGTTATGTTGTTCGATTGGGTGTTTTGTGTTTGTTTGTAACCTAGCATTCTCATCGCGCACTCTTTTTCCTCTATAGGTTTTAGGGATATTTTTTAATGAGGCCGATGTTTTTGTTCTTCCTTAATAAAATTCTAGCCTCAATTCAAAAAAAAAACATATCAGACTAGTTTTAAGGTCATTGACATTGATGTAGATGTTATTTCATAATTTTTATGAATACAACACTTGTTCTGCGGTCTATGCTCGCAAGTGAGAGCCGAGTAAGCGATCTTATACCAATTCAGAACTAACTTAATCGACCACAGTTTATAATCGCTGCATAGAATAAACTTATCATTGCTCACTGGGGTGATTTTTTTTCTAATTAAAAAAATCGTAACCCGAAGGTAAAAAAAGATATCACGAATACAGTCGAATTAAAGTTCAAACAAATTTGAGTTATTTCTCAATCAAATTCCAATTCAATTTCTAGATCAATGATGAAGTCTTGGAAGATATCCTAAGCATGTTCTAATTTTGTTACACCATGAATAATCCCACAACAGCAAGACTGGAAATTAGATCAATGATGAAGTCTTGAAAGATATCGCGAATACAATCGAATTAAAGTTCAAACAAATTTGAGTTATTTTTCAATTAAATTTCAATTCAATTTAATGAATTAAATTAATTATGATTAATTGTGATAGCCTCTTCATCTCAAATAAGATGATAGTGTTAATTCTAGGAGATTCGAGTTTAATTAATTTTGATATATATAAAAAATAATTTAATTAAATTTTTAGGAGAATTCAACGATTCATTGAATTGAATTGAATCGATGATGGTGAAATTATTTTTAATGGTATATGGTTTAGGGTATATGTTTAAGAGTTTAAGGGTTTAAGGTTTAATAGTTTAGGGTTTTAGGTTGATGGTTAAGGGTTAAATTATTTTTTATAAAGAATAGGGTCAAATTAAAATAATATTTAAATAATGAGGGTTCAATAGAAATACGAAAATAGGTGAGGTACTAAATATATAGTTTACCCTTATTAAAAAAATAAAATTTTAATATATAAAAATAATTTAATCGAATTTTTAAAAATAATTATTAATTGTATGATGAGTCCTTGAAATTTTAAATCTTTATTAATTAATTTAATGGTGTTCATCGGTGTTCATCCTTAGTGGTGTTCATCAATGTTCGTCGCCCGTTGTAGAATTTTCCTTTCAATTATATGTAAACGCGACTTTATTTATTTATTTTCCAATGTATTCATATATAATACTTTATTTAATAGGTTTATTCAATACTCGAATGTATTTATTTCAATTATATGTACTCGAATGGTAATAAATCTTTAACGATGAAACAAAAAGCTTTAAGTTAAAGCATAGAATGAACTCTTATTTATGGGTGCAGGAAAATCGTCGTAGATTTTAGGCATACATACGCGAGTGTAAGTGATACAGATACATTACGATCAGGAAGTTGGGTTGGTTCTATGGCTAGTAGACAATACTTTTTGTCGTTTTCAATAAAGTAATTTATACTGAAATGTCTTACGATAGTTGAGAGATGTTTTGCAATAAAGTAACATTTTAGTAACAAGTTCGGTACATACTTAAATCCTTACCTAATTTGTAAGAAATTAAGTACATTTGTAACAAATAAGGTATGTACAATATTCCCTACAAGACGATAAGCCCTTTTGGCCTTCGGTACAAATCTTATTTTGCTATAAAGTGGTAAGAAACTAAGTACATTTTGGTAACAAGTTCGGTACATACATAAATCCTTACATAATTTGCAAGAAATTAAGTACATTTATAACAAATAAGGTATGTACAATATTCCTTACAAGACGATGAACCCTTTTGGCCTTTGGAAACCTTTGGTGATAAATGCGGTACAAACCTTATTTTGTTACAAAGTGGTAAGAAACTAAATACATTTTGGTAACAAGTTCGATACATACTTAAATCCTTACATAACTTGTAAGAAATTAAGTACATTTGTAACAAATAAGGTATGTACAATATTCCTTACAAGACGATGAGCCATTTTGGCCTTTGGAAACCTTTGGTAACAAATCCGATACAAACCTTATTTTCTTACAAAGTTGTAAGAAAGTAATTACATTTTCGTAACAAGTTTGGTACATACAAAAATCCTTACACAACTTGTAAGAAATTATGTACAAAATTTCTTATAAGAGTATGAGCCTTGTTGGTCTTTGTAACTTTTATAATGCATTCCGTAAAAAAAAATTCTCTTACAAAATGTTAACAAACTATGTACATGATTTATAACAAACCATGTACAAAATGTTTACCCGGTCATCAGGTTAGCCCGTATTTAGCCTTAAATTAGGAGTCGTTTCCTAGAATTACCAAATTAAATAAATAAAAGGATAGTTTTGTATTTTTGTTTTGGGATAATATTATTTAAATAGGCTTATAATTAATTTAAATATTTTTAATTGAAACTCGTCACACACTAGCTTAGCGAGTTTGTATTACAATGAAAATAATTAAAACTAGAAATAGCTAAACAAAGGTTTTTGCCTGTATGTTAGAAGTGAGTTTCATTTTAAAAAGTAATATTATTTACACTATTCTCTTTTACCCTAATAGCCGCCTAACATTCTCTCCTCCAATTTTATAGCCGCCTCTTTTCTTTTGTTTCTTAGCCGGTGATCGGCTACCGGTTTTAATACTGGTTGCCGATCACCGGATTCATTGTTTTTATATTCTTTGTTTTTTTTTATATATTTTTAATAAAAATCTCTGTCCTTGTGACACGTGTTTTTCTGTCCTTGTGACACGCTTTTTTTTTGTTATTTTTGTTGTTTGTTTCATCTGTCGTTTTTGGCATGATTTCAGCATACCTTAGCGTTCGTTTGGTGCTCTTACAGAGATCTTCGCGGCGCTAGTTTCTGATTTTGATTCTGTCGGTGTTCATAGAAAGATAGATCCCCTCTCGGTTGATGGTTGTTTGCCGATGTAATCAGACCTGGGTGGCGGAGCAATCTGCCTGATAGTTTGATTCGCTCACCACTCTTTTTTCACATCGTAAAGCGTCTCGTTTGGATAGAGACAAGGAGATTCAGGAAGACTTCTGGATTTTGACGGTATGCTAATATCTATGAAAATATTTATTTTCTTTGCATCTTTGGGTTGTTTGAGATTTTAGTGTACTAGATCTCATTATTCTCCAATTTGAATGCTTTGTATTTGAAATATTTTTATGGTTATTAATAAAATTCAGTTGTCATTGTCAAAAAAAAAGTAATATTATTTTCGTAATCTTTTTAAATTTAAATATATTTGAATAAATAAGTCTAATACAGTAAAACTTCTATAGATTAATACTCTTGGGACCATAAAATTTTATTAATTTAGAGAGATATTAATATATCGATAAATTATTAATTTATTAGTTAAAAGAAAAATTTTCAATTCAACAAATATAACTTTGATAAAGATATTGTGTGCAAATAAATTGTAAATTGTACATAATATTCCAATTAATTAAAAATAAGTAGATTCATGTATATGTTATTAAATATATTCATGTATCAATTTATTTATATCTAACTAGACTAATGCATGTTACCAAAGTAGTAATTGTAATATTTATGAATTATTAATTTATAGTTTTGATGAGACCTTTATATTTATAAAGGGGATCTTCAAAAAATTATTATATTATTATCTTATCGAATTTGATGAATTTTTATATTAGTCCAAGTCGGTACCGAAAACCATTATTATTTAATAGAATTTATTAATTTAAAGAGTATTAATTTATAGAGTTTTTAAGTTTTATGCAAATATAGCACACACTTTCTTCTCTTTTTTCCCACTGTTAAAAAGAAACTGCTCCCAGCTACCGGAAACACATAAATCAATCCCAAGAAAATTATCCATGCAAAGAAACCTCAACACTCTACGAATCCCAGAAAATTCATTCTCAATGCCTACTCTTTTTTTTTAACAACGCTTTGAATTTAATCTATTTCGGCATTTCCCTTCCTTGTACAAAGCTTAGTATTGGTAAGCTCTACTTTTCATTTTAATCTTCTTTGGGTTCCCGAGAAAATACGTTCAAAGAAAAAGACAATTCCTTTATTCTCTCTCGGCATTTCATATTCCGAGTTGAGGGTTTTGTTTGCGTTGTTTTTCTCGCCTTCTTAGCTTTGAAGCTGATGAAAAAAAGGGTTCTTTTTCTGAGCTTTGTAATGGCAGCCTTGTAGACATTATTCCTTTTGGTTTTCCTTTTGGTCTCTTCAGTGCCTTTTTTCCTTTTATTATTTAGAAAAATGGGTGAACTTTTCTTTGTTCAAAAGCTGCGATAGATTTTGTTTGTCACTTAGCTGAAAAAGAAATTCCCCCAGAAAATATTTTCCTCGGGTTAATGCTCAACATTTTGTTTTTGGCGCTGGATAAACAAAAGGTTCAAGTGGCATTTGAAATCATGTTCTTCTCCATGCTTTGTTTTTTGTTAACCGCGGTCATATTAGGACTAGCAAGAATTATGTCATCAACATAGACAATCAAAGCAATAAAAGTAGAATCAATTCTTTTGGTAAACAAATATGAATCAACAGTGGACTATTTGAAACCTTGGCTAGATAAGGCGGTGGTGAGTCTCTCATTCAATTGCCTACTAGCTTGTTTCAAACCATACAAGCTCTTATTTAACTTACAAACTAGTTTAAAACATGGAGGAACAAGACCAGGTGGAAGAGTCATATAGACTTTTTCATAAAGACAACCATGTAGAAAAGTATTATTAGTATCAAGTTGGTGCAAACTCCAATTCTTAGATGTAGCTATAGCAACCAAGGCCACCAAGGCCACGCGCGAATTTGACTCTCGTGTGCACACTAACATCCTAATGATCGATCATTGTACCCAAGCATACTAGTGCCAATATTAAACACAATTCATAACCTTTCACAACATCATTTCATATCAACTTCCGTGCTTAGCACGTACTCACCATGATCACTATCATGCACAATTCACATGCATATAACAATGCATCAATCCAAGCCTCAATTTACATGTATAACACATTATACATAACACCACAACCACAATTAATTAAGAGGCATAAACAACCATTAAAGAGTGCAACCAAAGTCTCTAATTAAAGCTTAGGATTAGGCTACCACCCTAATCCCAACTCTAGGTGGGTCTACCAATCCCAACCTAGTCCACATGCTTGAACCAATTGCTCAAAATCATTTAAAACATTTTAACCACTCATCGACCACTCCATTAGCACAAGCCGACTAGCCTACCAAGCATCCAAGTTCTGGATTCGAGCCTGAAGCTTCTCCATTGTCTTCTCTTGCTTCTAACCATTCAAAAACAATACATTATCCCCAAAATCAATCACAAACCCAAGGTTTAACACCAACACACAAATCAACTATAATTCTCACAATTCAAAGCCAAGTTCTTTCTTCAAATTCCCATTTTCGTGCTTCCACAAAGACCCATAAAAAATCAGCAATGTAGTCATCCAAAGCACTCTTAAACATCTTCAAAACACTGCCCACACATAGTATAACCATCAACCCTTCATTTTCCCACATAGACACCTTAAAAACTCCCATTTTCCACTCCCAAAAACCACTTACAGTAGTAGCTACGGGAATCCATTCAAACCAACACTATAACTACTCAAAAATCATCAAATAACATCTAAAGACACCTACCCAATATTACTATAACATCAGCCCAACAATTTCTCACAAAATCATCCCAAAAACACAAATTTTGACACTTTAAATATACCCCTAAAAACCCATTTCGAGATTCACCATAAAACTTTGCAAAAATCGGATATGTTGGACCTTATAGGTAGTAAACAACTCACATAATATTAATAAATCAAAAGCTTTAGTTAAAGCTAACAAAGATAACATTTTTAACTCAAAATCCTAAAACTCTAAAATGCAAACTAGTGAGCTTTAATGAAAACAAATTATATAGGGAGAAAGAGGAAGATGAGGGTAATAAAAAAATGTATTTACCTTTGAAAAGCCCTAAAAACAAGCAAGATTGGTGATGGAATAGTGATGGGAGATGGGGAGGAGAAACTCACGTTCAAAATGGGGAGGAAGAAGATGGGTGTGATTTTTGGGTATTTGAAATAAAATGAAAATGAGTTTTATTTTACAAGACCAAGAAATTACAACTTTGCCATTAATGAGATGGTCATCTTCCAATTCTAAAATCCATGGAATTGGGCTTTAAATTAAACAAGTCCAACATAATATATTTGTTGTGAAAACCCGAGGCTCAAAATAATATTTTATTATTTTTAAATTTTAAAACCAAAATCCGAACCATTATTTTAATATTATTTTCATCCGACCCCCAAACCCGGGTGTTACAAAAGAAATTAAAATGTGAAGGGAGTTCAACATGATTCCTTACATACATATACAAAGAAAATCAACAAAACTACATGCCATTGACTAGTGTAAATATGTTGAGTTGTAAAATTTAATGTGTACACATTTACTAGGTTTCTTAGATTTTTTTGTTGCTGGATCTACACGAATTGCAGCATGAACCTTTCTTTATGTACTCACTGAATTGAGACTTGCACACACATATTAAATTGATATTTGGGATCCATCAATATCCGACACAAATATGGTTAACAAAACATTTAACGGAATTCTCTACACTGTACCCACAAGTGTTGTCTTTACACTGTACACACAAGTGTTGAGAACTGAGGGAGCAATACAAAACTATCACCAACCCAACCCAACCCGCCCTAATGTTAAACTAACCCTAAAAACACGATAGGTTTTTCACATCAAAAAAGGGAAAAATAGTCACCGCTGATCAAACAACTTGTCTTATCCTGGATTTAGTGAATCTACAAAATGCATTTCCATTTGGGGCAAAACTTCATTGAAAGCTACAATACTTGCAAACTATTACATTTAAAGAATTTGTATATACATTTCCATCATGATCAATATGCAAAATATTTAATGTCCACCATTTTCCATTATGAAGGGAAGCATCGATTAGTAATTCTGGAAAGTTGTTGTGCATTAAGGTTTCAGATTTCTAAAATTCTAAAAAACTTGAATGTAGTTTGACATTCACTATTTACAACATAATATTTAGATAGTAATTCAGTGTTTAAAATGCCAATAAAATACCATATTGGCAAACAAAACCTTAGATCATAACTAGGGGTGCTTATTGAGTTGAACAGCTCGCAAGCACTTCGAACTCGACTCGGTCAAAGCTCGGTCAAAGCTCGACTCGAATTGACTCGACTTGAAATCTTAACGAGTAAAGTCGAGCAATGCCCAACTCGACTCGATAAGTTCGCGAGCAACTCGTTAATTTATTTTATAGATTTTTTAATGACTTATTAGGAATACTTAAAAGAATTATGTTCCGAGAAATTTGAATGCTAGTTGAAAACTTTAAAAATGTTTTACTAAGTAATTTACATATAAAATTTTTGGGTTTAAATTTTCAAAATATTCTATTTTTCCCAAAAATTAAAAAAATTAATTTATATTATTAAGGTATTAAACAATTAACTTACGTATTATTGGATGTGTTTTCTAATTAATTCAAAAGGTTAATTTAATTAAAAAATTAATTATTATAATTATTAACAAAGTTACAATATTTCATCTTTAATTTAATTACCGTTAACTCAAAAAATTTAATTTAATGATTTATTAGGGATACTTAAAAGAATTATGTTCCGAAAAATTTGAATGCTAGTTGAAAACTTTAAAAATGTTTTACTAAGTAATTTACACATAAAATCTTTGAGTTTAAATTTTCAAAATATTCCATTTTTCTCAAAAATTCAAAAAAAAGCTAATTTATATTATTAAGGTATTAAACAATTAACTTACGCATTATTGGATGTGTTTTCTAATTAATTCAAAAGGTTAATTTAATTAAGAAAACTAATTATTATAATTATTAACAAAGTTACAATATCTCATCTTTAATTTAATTACCGTTAACTCAAAAAATTTAATTTAATTAAGGTTAATTTAATTACAGGTGCTTATTGAGTTGTAAAGAATTAACCTTATTTTTAATTTAATTAACTTTTTCATTCTTTTCTTTCTTTTTGTAATCGAAGTCTTCTATTTACCTTTACTATTAGATTGCTTCAGAATTTTCATTTTTTGGCATATGAATTGATAATTTTCTTTTATTATCAACTTAGGTATAAAAGTAAAAAAAAAATCAATTCCCATTACTCTTTCGTCTTTTACTTTTTTCTATTTTTTATTAAAGTCTTTTTATTATTATTATTATTAATTTATATGTAAAAGTGAAAAATAAAAAATCTTCAATCTATATAAAAATATATAATTTAAAGTTAAAACCTAAAGACTTTGAGAAACTAAAAAGCATTCTCTCATTTGTTGTTCATCAAAGACTATTGAGAAATTAAAAAGAGCCTCGCACTCGAATCTTGAATCTCAACTTCATTTCTAACTCGGTGATCATGACAGGTTCAGTTTGTTACTTATCTCCCTAACCTTCACGGTTTTTTCTTGAATTTTTATGATTTTTCATGTTCGTTTAATTTTTACATTCGAATTAAACATGCTATTATTTTAGAAAAAAAAATATAGTTGTTAAATTCAAATTTCAAATATGAACAGATGCTTCTAGTGCCCCTGGTTCTTTTTCTCGGAATCCCACAACTGGAGTGAATATTGATGAGGAGATGGAGACTATTAGAGATGATGTAGAAAAATTAGATAAACAAACACTTCCTTCTAATAACACTCGAGGAACCACTCAAGAAGATAATTCTGATGCACTTCCAAGTGGTCCTTTTAAGAGAGCAAGACAATCTGGAGTTTAGAAAGACCTAGGAAAGCATGAGATGATTGACAACCAATTGAAGGTAAGTTGTTTACATTGCAAGGAACTACTAAAGGTACTTAAGTCTGGTAGTACTACTCATTATAAGCGTCACTTGGACAAATGTCCACAAAAACGAATAAAATTGAGGCAACAAACTTTAATTAACTTTCTTTCATCTGATTCAAGTACCCGATCACCTAGTTCTTCTTTTGTTAGCGATTTGCATGATAGTAAATTTGATGCTTTGAAGTTTAGAAAAGGCATTGCTCATTGGGTTGTTATGCATGAAAAAGCTTTTTCAGTTGTTGAAGAAAAAGGTTTTAACTTAATGTTGAAGAAAGAAATCCTGCAATGGAAAAGTGTGTCTCGACATACTATAAAAAGCGATGCTTTCAAAACTTATGAGATCGAAAAGAAAAAGTTAAAAGAGTTGTTAAAGACTATAGATAGAATTTCTTTGACTACTGATTTGTGGCGTTCAAGTCCTCAAAAGATTGAGTATATAGTTCTTACCTCTCACTTTGTTGACTTTGATTGAAAACTTCAAAAGCGAATATTGAACTTTGTTCATATACCTCCTCCTCGAAAAGGCAAAGACATTGTCAATTGCATATTCAAATGTCTGAAGGTGTGGGATATTGAGAATAAAGTGAGTTGTTTCATTTTTAAAGTTATGTTTACATTTTTTTAATATTATATGAAATTTTATTAACTTACTATATTTGTACTTGTATTTTTTATTAGGTTTTCATGATTTCAGTGGAAAACGCGACCACAAATGATATTTGCATAGAAATTTTGAAAGATACGTTCTCATTGACCAAGAGATTGATTTGTGGTGAAAAAGTTATTCCATGTTCGTTGTTGTGCTCACATTTTAAATATTATGGTTCAACATAGATTGAAGAAAGTGAAAATAATTATCAAGAATGTCCATGATACCGTTGATTACATCAATGGTAGTGAGTAGCGATTGAAAAAGTTTGCTGAACTTGTTGGACAATTCAACATAAAGCATAGAATGTTGGTTCTTGAATGCAAGATTAGGTGGAACTCAACTTATGACATGCTAGTGTGTGCAATAAATTTAAAGAGGTATTTTTTAGACTTGTTTTGGAGGATAAATATTATGTTTATTGTCCTAGTGCTAGTGATTAGATTTTTTTTTGAGAAATTACTTGATATTCTAGTCATTTTTTCTAATGCTACTAATATTATTTCGGGATCAGAATATCCAACTACTAATTTGTTCTTCGGTGAAGTTTATAAAATTAAAATGTTGTTGGATAATAAACTGAATTCTCCTGATGAATTTATTAGCGACATGGTGAAAAATATGAAAGAAAGATTTGATAAGTATTGGGGTGAATGTAATTTACTTATAGCTATAGGTTGTGTGTTGGATTCTCGTTTGAAAATGAAAGGTATTGAAGTGACTTTTTCGGATATGTTTTCTATGGAAGTTGTTCGAGATAACATTCGTAAAGTTCGAAAAACTTTGTATGAGCATTATGACGAATTTGTTAGCTTGTATCATCTTCCGACAATGGAACAAAGTGGTGAAAATAGATTCGAAAATACTTCACATGTTAGTACAGAAAAAAAAACTCCAGCTTTATTTGACATAATAAACAAAGTGGCCAGCACTGAAGTTGCGGCTAATGTTGAAAAAAATGAAGTTGATATGTATCTTGAGGATGGATGTGTAATAGATAAAGGTGACCAATTTGAACCTATAAGATGGTGGAAAGATCAAGCTTTGAAGTTTTACATTTTGTCAAGGTTGGTCGTTGATGTTTTAGCAGTTCCAATAACAACTGTAGCTTTTGAGGCTACATTTAGTACAGGGAGCCGTGTGATTGATCCTTATAGAGCTTCACTATCTTCGGATACCATGCAAATGTTAATTTGTCGTGGAGATTGATGTCGATCGCTCTATGGAGTGAAGAGAAAGAACAAGGTAACACTATCTAAGGTTAAGCATATTAATTTATTTAGTTGTATATTATTTACGAAAAAATAATTATTTATTTTAGTTGTATATATATATATATTAGTCAAATTGTGCTTTTAAATCCATGCATTATATTTAATTTAAAATTTTGGTTCCATTACTTTAATATAATATGATTTAAATATCATGTTACAATTACCGTTATGTATCGGTTCAGATCACTAGTACCATTAAGAAAAGGAAAAATATTACATGCACTGATGGTGAAAATTTTGGTTTTACAAGTGAGTCTAATTTATAGTTTAGGGACTTAAGTTGTAAGGATTAGATTTTAAAATTTAAAGTTTATAGTTATAATTTAGTGTTTAGGGGTTACATGTTAGTATTTATGTTTTAGATTAAAGATTTAAATTTTAATTTGTAAAGTGAAATTATGTAAGCTTGTACGTATTTTTTTCCTTACTGTCAATACATATAATAATAACTCTAAAAGTATTATGTTTTTTATGGGAAAGTATTCCATACACGGGTAATGAAAACTTTTAGTTTTTACAAGTGACTTAGAATTGAGGTTTAGAAATTAATTTATGGTTCAAATTGTAAGGCTTTAGGCATAGGAGTTTTGAATTTAAGGTTTATGGTTAAAATTTAGAGTTTGATGGTTAGTGTTTAAGTTTTAGGGTAATTATTGTAGATTTAGGTTTTAAACTATAAACTCTAATTATATCCAAACCCCTAAACTAAAACCGATAAAATGTAATAGAAAAAGTTAGGAACTAATCAAAAGAGATATTACTAGAAAGAAGCAAAATTGGAAGAGGAACATAATCTTTAACAAGAGTTGTTTTTCTAAATAAATCTCATAAAAATAATATTGTGTAAAAATAAGAACCAAAATTGGAAGAAGAACATAATTCTTAATGTGAGTTGTTTTTTTAAATAATTCTCATAAAAGTAATATTGTGTAAAAAAAGAAGAAGTAAATTGGAAGAGGAACATAATTTACTTTCGGTCAATGTAAAGTAAACTTGCGTTTAGCTGCTAAAAGCGAGTTTCAAACTCGCATTTAGTCAAAAAAAAAAAGAATTTTGTGTAAAAAGTACTTGGTATTTTCACATACATACTTAACGAGGAACTTACATTTAGTTAAACATAAATTTAAAACTCGCTTTTAACTTAGCACAAATTTTATCCTACATGAAGTGAAAAGTAATATTTTTCTACATAATCTTGAATGTGAGCTATTTTACTAAATAAATCTCGGAAAAAAAATATTTTTCTTCTAAATAACTCATTTGATTATCAAATTGGAAGGCTAAAAATGCGTGTCAACATCAGAGAAATTTGAAGCCTCAAATGAAGAGAATCTTTGCAAGAACTGAAAGTCAAACAAAATGATGAACCAAAGGACATTTATTTATTTGGTTTTTATGTGGAGGATGGTGGCAATAATCCAATAATATTTTCTTTGATTTCGTGGGATTCAATATTCTGAAGCGTTACAAAGTCAAAAAGGAAAAGAATTCCATTCAAAATATCTTATTTTATATAAATATTTATTTTTATTTTATTACACCTTCGAGATCTAGTATTTTCGAAAAAGACACTAAGGAAAAAGATTTTTGTATTAGAAACTTTTCTTGTTTACACTATTCCAATATCTTGATAAATCAATTACGCGTTGACCTGGATTCATTTGTTCATATATTATAAAATAGTTATAATTAAATTTTAAAAATTATTTTATAATAACAAATCAAAATTAATTGATTTAAAAATTTGTTGAAAATTCTTAGGTTTAACTGATATTTTAGTAATAAAATTGTATCTATCATATTGGCATTTCAAGTTCTTTTAATTTATTTACACTCCTGAAAATTTTTACTTTAGGAACTCGCCACATGGTACATGACATATGTTAATTTGTAGGGGCTTAATAATTAAAAAAAGTGTATACTCTATATATTTTTTCTAGTTTGGTGCCTGGCGTTTTTTTGGGCCACTTTGGTGCTTAATTCTTCATCCCGTAACTCAATTTGGTGTATGCCGTTAAAATTTTCCATTATCTAATAAAAATATGTCACGTGGCCTATCTTTATCTATTTATTTAATTTCTGATTTTTTTTAAAAATATAAACTTCTTGAAAAACCAAAGTTTTAATTTTTTTAATCAAACTCTCAAATCACATCTCCCTCGTCGTCCGACATCCTCCACACGCCGGCGGTTCACCTTTCACCAGCCAAGCGTTAGGTACCTCATCGTTCAACATCCACTACCCTCTAACTGTCGATTTAAAGCCCAGCCGGTCTTTTTTTTCTTCATTTTTGGATGTTCATCGACAGAGCAATCGACGGTTTATTCACCGATTTTCGACGACAAAATCATGTGACTTTCGATTGCGGGGGCCGACGAAGGCAAGGGTGGTTGAATCGGTAGTGGAATGACAGGAATTTTAAGATTTATGATTAAATTTTGGGTTTTAGAAAAATTAAAGATTTTGAGATTTTTTTAGGGTAAAGTACACAGACGGTCACTGAACTTTGGTAAAAAAAAACAAAATGGTAATCAAACTTTCAAAAATCACAAAATGACAATTAAACTTTATGTTTTATAACAAAATGGTAACTAGACGTTAAACCCCGTTAAGTGACTGTTATAAAATTTGGTATAATAACACATTTAGTCCTTTATATTTATACATTCAATCAATTTAGTCTTAATTCAAAACAATTCACTAAATTCTTGTAACTTTAAAATTTGAAGAACTTGACTCATTCAATAATTAAAAGATTGCATTATCTGATTTTTCAAAAAATATTTGTTGGATAGAAAGAAACTAACGTGAATAAAGGGGTGTGAGGGTTTAGGAGTTGTAAAATATAACCACAGTATTGCACTGCTCTCTTAATTTATTAATCTTCTGTGTTTAATTATGGATTATATCTTTTGGCATATATCTATCCAAAAAGGCGTGATGATATGCAACGGTTTTTAGAGTGGGTCGTGTAAATCTTTCCTTCAAACTCAAACTCTTTAAATACCGCTGCTTAAAATTAAAATCCATCAAAAATAACAAAGAAGATGACACAAGTTGAAGACAAAACCGGGGCTGCCATTTCCCAGGACTCACATTTCTCAGATGTTTTCAGCAGTTTGGTGAAGGCTATGCAGAAACCAGAGAGGAAACCAATAGAATGATGTCGAAAAGGGTAGAAAGAGTTTTAGGAAAAAGGTTGGGTCAATAGTTTCCACCGTATTCGGTAAGCACAACAAGTTTCCCCATGGAAATGATGAAAGCCTCGACATAAAATCGGACAAAACAATAGTCAAGAGCAGTGACGGTGTAACACCCGGGTTCGGGGGTCGGGTGAAAATAATAATTTAATAATGGTTCGGGTTTCGGTTCCAAATTTTTAAAATAATAAAAATATGGTTTGGGCCTCGGGTTTTAAGACAACAAAATTTAGTTGGACCATTTTTAAAATAAGCCCAAAAAGCCAAGGGTGTCATCCCTTGTAGTTATCCTAATTCATTAAGGGCATTTGGGTCTTTAGCCTTTTAATTTCAAATAAACCTAAATTAATGCCTTGAGTCATCTTCTTCCCCTCACTCTACTATTCACTCCAACGTTAAACCCCCTTCTCCTTAGGTTACTATTTCATCAAATGTCCTGCCCGTTTTGAAGAATTTCGCAAAGGTAAACACGTTTTTGACTTACCCTTGTTATTCCCTACAAGTTAATACCATTTGTTTTCATTTTTAGATATGTTTTGAGATTGGAGGTTTGAAGGATTTTGGATTAAAAATGTTGTGTTTGGGGCCTTTAACTTAAGCTTTCTATTTGTTTAAGTCTTATGAGTTGCCTACAACCAAAAGGGCCCAACAAAACTGATTTTTACAATGTTTTATGGAATTTTCGGATTTGGGTGAAAATGAGGTTTTTGGGAGGTTTTGGATTGAGATATGAGGGTGTTCTATGTAGAAATGGGAAAGCTAATGGTTAGGGTATATGTAAGTATTGTTTAGAAGGCTTTAGGGAGTAATTTGAGGGTTGAAATCAATGGTTTTGAAGGGTGCTTAAGGGCTGCTCGGATTTTGGAAGTTTGAGCTTGTTTTCAATGGAAAAATTGGTGTTTTGTGCTTGGTATGTAATCCAGGTTGATTTTCGTAGAACTTGGACTGATTTGAGATTATTTTCTTGGTGTTGGAATGTCTAGAAACGAGAATTTTGGTTGGAGAAGCTTCGGGGACGAATCTGGGAATTTCGGAGTCTTGAGCTTGGCCTTCGATCCTCTCTTGGGTAGCAACGGTGAGTAGAATTGTTGATTTATGCATTGTGCTCGATATGGATGCTTTTGGGGTTTGGGTGGAACCTTGGGAGGTCACCTAAACCCGTGTGTAAGCCTCTCTACTCTCATGTTGTTGTGATATGTTGATTGTGTGTACGTTGTGATCATTGAATGCATTTTAAGTTGTTAATGTTGTAGTCGTGTTGAGTTCGTGCCTCACGTGATGGTGGTCTAAACTACGGTGATGTGTAGTCCCACCGGTAGTGACTAGTAGGGTAGTACTTTGATGTGTAGTCCCATTGGAAATCCACTAGTCGAAACGGTGATGTGTAGTCCCACCGTACGTGTATGTTGGTTGTGCTTGTGCAAACCAAGTGTTGTGATTGAGATAGATCCTTGTGCATTCCATTGCTTTCTTGCATATAAATCGTGTTTTGGAAAACTGCATGTTGTGAATTGTAGAGCCTCCCTCACTAAGCTAGTTGGCTTATGCTCTTTTTGTTTCCAACGTGCAGATCGTTAGAGTTCGGGAGGCAAGCGGGCGAGGGAGGAGCTTTTGGAGTTCTCAAGCTAATCCACGTAGGGTTTGCATTTTGTAATAATGCCTAGACAATGGGGTATAAAGTTTAGGAGTTGGGGTCAAACTCCTTAGGGATTTATGATGAGTATGTTAAAGTCATGGTTGTGTTATGCTTTTGTTTCATGGTTTGTGATTTATGCTTGATATGTTGCTTATGTGAACATGCCTTAATATGTATGTTGCTGGCCTATGTATGCCTTACATTGGACTATCCTTTGTGAGGAGTTCTATGCTTGCTAAGTATGCACTTTTGGGTGAAATTGCATGAAGCTTTGATTAGTATGAATCTCGTTAGATTAAATGCCTCACATGTTAAATTTTGATTGTGGTTTGGCGTATGTATGTTGGTATATGCTTAGGTGAGTCGAGAAATGCATTTAGAGTCGTATTGGGGTCGTTTAAGTTAGAATTGGAGGAATTGCAGTGCAGGGCGTACCGATACGCTTCAGGCCGTATCGGTACGGTCTTGCCCAAAGGCCTCAGATTTTGCTTGGCGTACCGATACCCTAAGGGTATCGATACCCTCCAAAGTTATTGTAATTTGGAGAGTTGGGTGAGCGTAGAGCGTACCGATACGGGGCTCCCGAGTATCGGTATGAGTCTACTCTGTTGACCAAGAAGGGTTGACCGAGAAGGGCGTATCGATACGCTCAAGCGCTGTATCGATACGAACTCCTCGTGGTTGACTTCTTGGGTTGACCTAGAAAGGGCCTATCGATACCCCTAGCTAGGGTATCGATACGGTCTGCCATGTAAGCTTAAAAAGGGACTGTTAAGCATGGCTGTGGTTCGAATGTGTTTTCCTTTGAATGTTTTCCGCTGCTGTGAATCACATAGGACTTAATATTCATCTAGACAAGATTAAAATAAAAAGAAAAAAAATAGGGTTGCTAACCGAGGGGGAATCCTTTAGGTTTCGCTTCGGTTTTCCCCGTGTGGCCCACTCGGACCGGTCATCCGGCCAGACCGGGACGAGGGGGTTACATTTATTGGTATCAGAGCCTGAGGTTTCTGAGACCTCGGGCAGGTAAGTGAGGTAAGTTAAGGTATTATGAGTGTTTTGCCATGTATGTCTAAATTTTGTTTTTAGCACGGTGTATGAATGCATGCTATGGTGACCTTGCTGTTGTTTTGAGAATTGGTTCGAGTCCCCATTGTTAGGCGTTGTTGTCAAAATAAAAAGGAAAAATTGTTTTGGTTTAAAAGAGCTTGAGAACCGGAGTCCTTTGCCCCTTTTCTAATCTAACGTTTCTTTGTTGTTGTGTGTTGTTGTTTTAGATTACTTTAATTGCTATGGTGAGACCGAGGGGACGGCCTAGGGCGGGTGGTCAGGCACCCGAGAATGCGCCTCCTGCTCTTAATGCTCCCGATGGTAATGGAGGGAACGTCGGAGGTGATGGTAATGGGCCTCAGGCTGAGGCTAATGTGGGAGGAAATGGGGCTCAAGCGGGCCAAGGTCAGGCAGGTCCAGATGTGGCTCATCTGATTCAGACCATAGCCGGAGCTTTTCAGACAGCTTCGGCCGGTATGCAAGCTGTAGCACCACCTCAGGGTGCGGGGACATGATTACCCCTAGAGAGGCTTCGTAATTTGGGGGCTGTTGAGTTTCGTGGGTTGTCTCCGGAAGGTTCGGAAGGGTGGCTTGAGAGCACTACTCGCATCTTGGGTTAGATGGAGTGTTCGGATGCCCGTAAGTTTGGATGCATCGTCTCATTGCTTCAAGGAGACGCTTATACTTGGTGGACCACTGTTATTTCCGGTATGGCCGAGGCGGATGTCACATGGGAGTTTTTCAGGAATGCCTTCAAGAGGAAGTACCTCGGGGTTCGGTACTTAGATGAAAAGAAAAGAGAGTTCATGGCTTTGGTTCAAGGCAATAGGACCGTGTCCGAGTATGAGATCCAGTTTGTGAGGTTGAGCCAGTACGCGCCAGAGTTGATTCCGGATGAGAAGGAGCGATGTGAGCGTTTCAGATATGGGTTGACCACTGATGTGAAGACCTACATGTTGGCCTCCGACTACACTGAGTTCGATGTCTTGGTTTCTAGGGCCAAGGATGTAGAGCAAAACCTAAGCTCTAGGGCACGTGCTGGTGGGTCTGACTCCGGAAAGAGACATGCGAACTGGGATAGAGATCATGCCAAGAGGCATAGAGATAGGAGGTACCAATCGGATACGAGGCCTAGGGGTGGTAACCATGGTCAGGGTCGTCAGGGCCAAGGGGCCGTTGGGCACATTCCGGAGTGCGCTAGGTGCGGGAGACGCCACCCAGGTGAGTGCATGGGTATGTTTGGGGCGTGTTGGAACTGTAGCTCCCGAGACCATTTGAGGCGTGATTGTCCACACCCAGTTGGGGGAGGACCGGCTCCAGCAAGGGGATTTGAGCATCAGAGAGGTCGTGGGCGCGGCCGTGGGAACTTCCAGCCGAGGAATGAGGGTCAGAGGAACTTGGCTCATGTTGTAGCAGTCCAGCCCGAGGGAGGAGGACCGGCTAGGGTGTACGCTCAGCGAGAGGCTGGGAATGACACTGATGTCATTGCAGGTAATTTCACATTATAGTCTTTGAATTTGCTTTCCCTAATAGATTCGGGGTCAACACATTCGTATATTTTGGGCGAACATGCAAAGTCATTAGGTTTACCTTGTGATTGGCTAGAGGTAGGGGTAAATGTTACTAGCTCATTGGGTGATACAGTGGTAGTTAGGAAAGTGTATAGGAGGTGTCCTTTGATGATCCAGGGCCACGTATTTCCGGTCGACATGATGGAGCTACCCTTTTATGGCTTTGATGTGATTTTGGGCATGGATTGGCTTGTAGAGCATATAGCTAGGGTTGACTTCGAAACTAAGAGAGTCTCTTTGAGGCTTACCGATGACTTCGAGGTTGTGGTAGTTGGGGAGAATGTCAAGTTTATGTCCAATGTGGTTTCGACTTTGGAAGCTCAGAGGTTGTTGGGTTCAGGGTGTCAGGCTTACTTGACTTACGTAATGAACCCGGATATGAGTGAGGTGAGACCTCAGGACATCAGGATTGTATGTGACTTTCCGAGTGTTTTTCCGGAAGAGTTACCAGGCTTGCCTCCAGATAGAGCTGTTGAGTTTGCTATTGAGACATATTCTAATTTTGCACCGGTGTCGATTGCTCCATATAGAATGGCACCGAAGGAGTTGAAAGAGTTGAAGACACAGCTTCAGGAGTTGGCTGACAGAGGCTTTATTAGGCCTAGTGTTTCCCCGTGGGGTGCCCCGGTTTTGTTTGTGAAAAAGAAGGATGGTAGCATGAGAATGTGTATAGACTACAGACAGTTGAATAAGGTGACAGTGAAAAACAAATATCCCTTGCCAAGGATAGATGACTTGCTAGACCAGTTGAGGGGTGCTTCCGTGTTTTCGAAGATTGACTTGAGGTCTGGATATTATCAGTTAAAGGTAAAGGATGTGGACATACCGAAGACAACCTTTCGTACACGATATGGGCATTATGAGTTTTTGGTGATGCCTTTTGGGTTGACCAATGCTCCAGCAGCCTTCATGGATATGATGAACCGAGTGTTCCATAAGTTCTTGGACAGGTTTGTGGTAGTGTTTATTGATGACATCCTAGTGTACTCTAGGACCGAAGAGGAGCACGATGAACACTTAAGGTTAGTGCTTCAGACCCTACTTGAAAATCAGTTGTATGCCAAGCTAAGTAAGTGTGAGTTTTGGATTAGGGAGGTGGTCTTCCTAGGTCACGTGATCTCAGCTAGTGGGATTAGTGTAGATCCCAAGAAGATTGAAGCCATTGTGAATTGGAAGCAACCGAAATCAGTGACAGAAATCCGCAGTTTCCTAGGCTTGGCGGGATACTATAGAAGGTTTGTTGAGGGGTTCTCGAGGATAGCGGCTCCGTTGACCAAATTGCTACAGAAAAATGTTCCGTATGAATGGTCAGATGCAAGACAAGACGCGTTTGAGAAATTGAAGAAAGCTTTGACCGAAGCTCCTATTTTGATTCAGCCTGAGCCGAGGAGAGAGTTTGTGATTTACAGTGATGCGTCTTACGTGGGGCTAGGTTGTGTGCTTATGCAAGAAGGTAAGGTTGTGGCATATGCTTCGCGACTGTTGAAGGTCCACGAGAAGAATTACCCCACGCATGACATAGAGCTGGCTGCAGTGGTGTTCGCGTTGAAAATTTGGAGACACCATCTTTATGGTGAGAAGTGCACCGTGTACACCGACCACAAGAGTTTGAAATATTTGATGTCTCAGAGGGAGTTGAACCTCAGACAGCGAAGGTGGTTACAGCTTCTCAAGGATTATGACCTTACCATAGAGTATCATCCGGGCAAGGCGAATGTGGTGGCCGATGCCTTGAGTAGGAAAGTAGCCGTTGAGTTGCGAGCAATGTTCGCAAGGTTGAGTGTGTCTACGGATGGTGGGTTAGTGGCTGAGCTTCAAGCTAAGCCATCTTTGATTCAGTTGATTCGTGAGAAGCAGTTGCAAGATGAGTCTTTGGCACCTCACGTGCAAGACATAGCCGAAGATAGGCCTACCGAGTATTGTTTTGGAGAGAATGGAATCCTATGTTTCAAGGATATGATAGTGGTTCCGGAGGATGCCGAGTTGAGGCGTATGATCTTGAATGAGGCTCACAATAGTCCTTTTTCTATGCATCCGGGTAGCACGAAGATGTATCGAGGATTGGAGGAAGAGTATTATTGGATTGGTTTGAAAAAGGATGTAGCCGAGTTCGTAAGTAGATGTATGGTTTGTCAGAGAGTCAAGGCTGAGCACCAGTTTCCCTCAGGATTGTTGCAACCGTTGAAAATTCCGGAGTGGAAGTGGGAGCGTATCACTATGGACTTTGTGTCAGGACTTCCGATGATTCCTTCAAAGAAAAATTCAGTGTGGGTGATTGTAGATAGATTCACCAAGTGTGCTCATTTCGTGCCGGTTCATACTACCTATACATTAGACAAGTTGGCCGAATTGTATATTCGTGAGATTGTGAGACTACATGGGGTACCGAAGTCGATTGTATCAGATCGAGATCCGAGATTTACCTCTAGATTTTGGGAGTGTTTGCATCGAGCCTTGGGCACTTGGTTGAACTTCAGCACTTCGTATCATCCGCAGTCAGATGGGCAGTCTGAGAGGGTAATTCAGATATTAGAGGACATGTTGAGAATTTGTATCATTGACTTTCAGGGGTCATGGGAAAAACACCTACCATTAGTGGAGTTCGCGTATAACAACAGCTTTCAGTCGAGCATTCAGATGGCTCCCTATGAGGCCTTGTATGGTAGGAAGTGTAGGACCCCGATTTGTTGGGCCGAGGCCGGACAAAAACTTGTGCCGATGCCCGAGTTGCTTAAGGGAACCACCGAGAAGGTGAAGTTGATATGTGATCGCTTGAAAGCGGCTTCAGATCGGCAAAAGTCCTATGTCGACTTAAAAAGGAAGGAAGTGGAATACTCCGTGGGGGATAAAGTGTTTTTGAAAGTCTCACCTTGGAAAAAGGTGATGAGGTTTGGGAGGAAAGGCAAGTTGAGCCCAAGATACATAGGGCCTTATGAGATAGTTGAGAGGATTGGTCCGGTTGCGTATAGATTGAGGCTCCCAGTTGAGCTAGAGAAGATTCATGATGTATTTCATGTGTCGATGCTTAGGAGGTATAGATCGGATCCGTCCCATGTTATTCCAGTGGAAGAAATAGAGTTAAATCCGGACTTGTCTTACAATGAGGAACCAGTTGAGATACTTGCTTCTGATAGCAAGGTGTTGCGTGGCAAGACTATAGAGTTGGTCAAAGTCTTATGGAGACATAGAAATGTGGAGGAAGCCACGTGGGAGAGAAAAGCTGACATGCTTGAGCAGTTCCCGTATATGTTTCCGTCAGGTAATTTCGAGGACGAAATTCCTTAAGTAGGGGAGAGTTGTAACACCCGGGTTCAGGGGTCGGGTGAAAATAATAATTTAATAATGGTTCGGGTTTCGGTTCCAAATTTTTAAAATAATAAAAATATGGTTTGGGCCTCGGGTTTTAAGATAACAAAATTTAGTTGGACCATTTTTAAAATAAGCCCAAAAAGCCAAGGGTGTCATCCCTTGTAGTTATCCTAATTCATTAAGGGCATTTGGGTCTTTAGCCTTTTAATTTCAAATAAACCTAAATTAATACCTTGAGTCATCTTCTTCCCCTCACTCTACTATTCACTCCAACGTTAAACCCCCCTCTCCTTAGGTTACTATTTCATCAAATGTCCTGCCCTCTTTGAAGAATTTCGCAAAGGTAAACACGTTTTTGACTTACCCTTGTTATTCCCTACAAGTTAATATCATTTGTTTTCATTTTTAGACATGTTTTGAGATTGGAGGTTTGAAGGATTTTGGATTAAAAATGTTGTCTTTGGGGCCTTTAACTTAAGCTTTCTATTTGTTTAAGTCTTATGAGTTGCCTACAACCAAAAGGGTCCAACAAAACTGATTTTTACAATGTTTTATGGAATTTTCGGATTTGGGTGAAAATGAGGTTTTTGGGAGGTTTTGGATTGAGATATGAGGGTGTTCTATGTAGAAATGGGAGGGCTAATGGTTAGGGTATATGTAAGTATTGTTTAGTAGGCTTTAGGGAGTAATTTGAGGGTTGAAATCAATGGTTTTGAAGGGTGCTTAAGGGCTGCTCTGATTTTGGAAGTTTGAGCTTGTTTTCAATGGAAAAATTGGTGTTTTGTGCTTGGTATGTAATCCGGGTTGATTTTCGTAGAACTTGGACTGATTTGAGATTATTTTCTTGGTGTTGGAATGTCTAGAAACGAGAATTTTGGTTGGAGAAGCTTCGGGGACGAATCTGGGAATTTCGGAGTCTTAAGCTTGGCCTTCGATCTTCTCTTGGATAGCAACGGTGAGTAGAATTGTTGATTTATACATTGTGCTCGATATGGATGCTTTTGGGGTTTGGGTGGAACCTTGGGAGGTCACCTAAACCCGTGTGTAAGTCTCTCTACTCTCATGTTGTTGTGATATGTTGATTGTGTGTACGTTGTGATCATTGAATGCATTTTAAGTTGTTAATGTTGTAGTCGTGTTGAGTTCGTGCCTCACGTGATGGTGGTCTAAACTACGGTGATGTGTAGTCCCACCGGTAGTGACTAGTAAGGTAGTACTTTGATGTGTAGTCTCATTGGAAATCCACTAGTCGAAACGGTGATGTGTAGTCCCACCGTACGTGTATGTTGGTTGTGCTTGTGCAAACCAAGTGTTGTGATTGAGATAGATCATTGTGCATTCCATTGCTTTCTTGCATATAAATCGTGTTTTGGAAAACTGCATGTTGTGAATTGTAGAGCCTCCCTCACTAAGCTAGTTGGCTTATGCTCTTTTTGTTTCCAACGTGCAGATCGTTAGAGTTCGGGAGGCAAGCGGGCGAGGGAGGAGCTTTTGGAGTTCTCAAGCTAATCCACGTAGGGTTTGCATTTTGTAATAATGCCTAGACAATGGGGTATAAAGTTTAGGAGTTGGGGTCAAACTCCTTAGGGATTTATGATGAGTATGTTAAAGTCATGGTTGTGTTATGCTTTTGTTTCATGGTTTGTGATTTATGCTTGATATGTTGCTTATGTGAACATGCCTTAATATGTATGTTGCTGGCCTATGTATGCCTTACATTGGACTATCCTTTGTGAGGAGTTCTATGCTTGCTAAGTATGCACTTTTGGGTGAAATTGCATGAAGCTTTGATTAGTATGAATCTCGTTAGATTAAATGCCTCACATGTTAAATTTTGATTGTGGTTTGGCGTATGTATGTTGGTATATGCTTAGGTGAGTCGAGAAATGCATTTAGAGCCGTATTGGGGTCGTTTAAGTTAGAATTGGAGGAATTGCAGTGCAGGGCGTACCGATACGCTTCAGGCCGTATCGGTACGGTCTTGCCCAAAGGCCTCAGATTTTGCTTGGCGTACCGATACCCTAAGGGTATCGATACCCTCCAAAGTTACTATAATTTGGAGAGTTGGGTGAGCGTAGAGCGTACCGATACGGGGCTCCCGAGTATCGGTACGGGTCTACTCTGTTGACCAAGAAGGGTTGACCGAGAAGGGCGTATCGATACGCTCAAGGGCTGTATCGATACGAACTCCTCGTGGTTGACTTCTTGGGTTGACCTAGAAAGGGCGTATCGATACCCCTAGCTAGGGTATCGATACGGTCTGCCCTGTAAGCTTAAAAAGGGACTGTTAAGCATGGCCGTGGTTCGAATGTGTTTTCCTTTGAATGTTTTCCGCTGCTGTGAATCACATAGGACTTAATATTCATCTAGACAAGATTAAAATAAAAAGAAAAAAAATAGGGTTGCTAACCGAGGGGGAATCCTTTGGGTTTCGCTTCGGTTTTCCCCGTGTGGCCCACTCGGACCGGTCATCCGGCCAGACCGGGACGAGGGGGTTACAGACGGAGATGGTGAAGGAAAAGAGGAATCGTCTGGAGGAAGTGAGAGGAAAGAGGGACGGCGGACGTACTTGAAATACTTGAGAAAAAGGGTGGGTAATGTCGGCAGCACGAGTCGAGTGACGGAGGAGAGGCAGGTAGGCCGTGGCAGAAGGCGAAGAGAGGGGTAAGTGAAATGATGAAAGGAGACGGAGGAGAAGGAGAAGTATGGAGGAAGAAGATATTAATGGGAGGGAAGTGCAGGCCTTTGAATGGGTCTGGGGTAATTCAATATGATGAAAATGGTGTTTTGATTCCAGAGAGCCACCACATTTAGTTTTCTTTATTTATTTTTGAAATAATTGTTTAGATTTTGATGCCTGTAAATCTCAAGTTTAGTTTGCTAAAATGTAATTCAGAATTCCTATCCAAAGAAAGAAGAATTTATTGACAACAAATTACAAATACACAAGAAGATATGTGGTATTTTCTAGACTACATTTAAATATTCGAATATTTTAAATCAATTTTTTTCTTTTAAATCGAATATTTTTAAATTAAATAGAATTTAAAGTTGTTATTAAATAATCGATGTGATTTAAATATGAAAATATTAAATATTTTATTTTAAAAAATATTCAATTTAAAAGAAAAAAATGATTTAAAATATTCGAATATTTCGAGTTATTTGAGTTGATGTGTCATATCTTAAGATAGAGGTGAGCGTTCGATCGAGTCGAGTCAAAAAATTTTGAGTTATTCGAGTTGACGCGTCATATTTTACAACTCAAATTTTATTTGAAATTTTTTCGATTCGATTCAAGCTTTCGAGTTCATATAAAAATTTAATTTTAATTATTTATCATGTTACCATACTTTGGAATTTTGCTTTAAGGACCAAAATGAAAGAATGTGTAAATAACGAGGACTAAATTTAGTGAATTGTTTCGAATTAGGACTAAATTGATTGAATGTGTAAATATGAAGGACTAAATGTGTTATTACACCAAATTTTATAACAGCCACTTAACGTGATTTAACGTCTAGTTACCATTTTGTTATAAAACATAAAGTTTAATTGTCATTTTGTGATTTTTGAAAATTTGGTTACCATTTTGTTTTTTTTTTTACCAAAGTTCAGTGACCGTCTGTGTACTTTACCTTTTTTTTATAAAATTAAAGATTCTCTGATTTTTAAAAAATTAAACAAAAAATTACCGAAATATGCCACATGTTGCGTTTTTAATAGATAACAAAAAAATTTTAAGACGGGCATCAAATTGAGTTACGAAATGAAACGTTAGACACCAAAGTGACCCAAAAAAATGTTAGGCACCATACTAAAAAAAATGTATAGGTTGAACACTTATTAAGCTATTTTTAGGTAGTAAGGTTTAAAATTTAAGATTTAGAGTTGAAAATTTAGAGTTTAGGCTTTCCAACAGTCCCGAAGAATATGAGATGTATCCTCGACATTTGCTCGACACTCAAAATTCATCCCTTGTCGAACCACGTACGTATAAGCTTCAACTAAATTATAGGATAGCCCACTTCGATGCCAACATATTAAAAATGGTTAAAAATATCACGAGCTTGTAAAACACAAATCCACTGAAAGGCCAACATGAAAAACTATCATAAGTAAGTTCCATTTTGGCTTATTTACACACCATGAAAATTGTGATACCAGGTTCTAAAGAAAGGCCACAACTACAAAATTAAACATTCCCCCAGAAGGTTGTTTATGTTTTTAAACCATGATTACGGGCTGCGAACTTCAATTCTTTTTCACAGTTGCAGACATGATGATATCGATAAACTCGGGCTGATGGAAGAAAAGCGAAACACAAAAAGTGATGGTAACCATAACAGAGAACAAGTTAAAAAAAGACGTCTAAATGAATCATCAATGGCACAAACAAAGCAAAAAAGAAAGTTACTAACCTTCATAGAAGCTTCACCAACCAAAAAGCCATCCACATCGGGCTGTCTAGCAAATTCCTGACAAGTTGCTCCATTTACGAAACCTACATTAATTTGCAATGGATGCAAAATCATATTCAATCTGGTTTACGGGATGCGTTTAATGCAAGAATCGGAAATTAAGTTTTAAATTACTTGATAAAGTTGAGAAATGAGAGGATAAATAAAATGCAGTTTTGAAAGTTACATAATTTTGAGCTAACTTGCATTTGTCTCACATTTTATCTCCTCTTTTCATTTCAAATTGAAATGATTTGTTTTTACACATGATGATGAAATTGATCACCCTCTCTTTCTCTTCCCTCTCATTTTTCTTTGTTACCAAGCACGCTCCAATTATATTTTTTTCCGCTTTCCTCTCAACCAAACAAAGCAATAAAGAAAAATACCTCCATATATAATTCTAGTTGATGCAGCAACAGCAGCACCGACATTTTCGCTAAGCCATTTCCTGAATTCGCAATGACTCTGGATAACACAATGACACATTTATATCTAAAATTAAATAGTGAATGATTTGTTGTAGGAGCGAACTAACAAGCAATGGCTTAGATGCAAACAAAAGCTTTGATCGATTGCCCTAAAATAGTTGTATAATATAACTTGGCATTAATGGGAGAAGCAAGCTAATTAAAACCGGTGAAATACTAATACTAAGAGACAAAAACATCAAACATGGCTATAAGTTCCCCAAGTAGATTAGGAAATAAACAGAAGCTAATTATATCACTCACCTCATTAGTCTCTTTTAAGGCAGCCCTTCGCTTAGTTTCGCCGCGAATAACCCATGGAATATCCATTTTAACGAGCATCTCCGGGCTGTTTAAAGAGAAAATAAAGTTAACTGCTAAACAAAAACTTTACATATATTTGATCTATAAAGCAGATGATATACCTAAGTGGTGCTTTCTCACCAACCCAGCAATTCCGAGCAGCAACATGAAAATCGGAGCGCAACAGCCTTTTGACAAGGGTAAGGGAAATAAATGGAGGGCCAACAACAACCTCTGCCACAACATAGATAAAGTTTGTAATGATTCAAAATCAAATTTTAAAATTCAAATAATCACTTACCCACAACATCATGACAAGGAACTTCAGCTTCATTCAATGTGCTAACAATCTTCTTCACCACCTTAGCTGACTCATTCTACAACAAAATTATTACATTTATTTTTTATGTATAAAACATGTAATAAACTACAAAATTGATAATCTTCTTTACTTTATCATCACCGTCATCGGCATCTTATTATTATGAACACTTAAATAATTCTATTAACTAGCAGTCAAATTTATTCTTATCAATCCATCAATAATAAAGATAAAATCATCTACTTTATTTTATTTTCTATTCTCTAAAATATATTCTATTATTATCATCTAAACCATAAGTGATGAATGCTCTAAACATTGAATATACGGTTAAATGACATAACACGACATTGAAGTTACCCATGGCCCTGATAAAGTACTAAAGAACAACCTTAATATTAAGGCATCAATAATTACTTAATTAATAATTAGGACTTTGATAATATAATTTGTTAAGTATGATCTGATTTAATTTGTGTCATTTCTATGTTGATGTTTATACCATGCCCTGACAAAGTACTAAAGAACAACCTTGATATTAAGGCATCAATAATTACTTAATTACCAATTAGGAAACTTGCATATAGTATATGAAAGTGAGTGTTACATTCCATTGCTAGTCGTTTTAAGTTTCAACTCATTAACCGCTTTAACCAACGAATCTAAATCCTTGTCGTAGCTTTCACCTTTAACTGTATTCAGGGTTGCTTCCTTCAACATCTTTGCTCGATCCCTTTCTGCTCTACTCACATCTACTGACTCAGCTAGCACTCGAGCCAACATGCTTGACTCTAATATATTTTGACTCGATTCACCCACTCGTAATATGCTATTGCGCAAATGGTAAGAAATCTTTAACGATGAAACAAAAAGCTTTAAGTTAAAATATAGTGTGAACTCTTAATTATGGGTGCAGGAAAGTCGTCGTAAATTTTGGGCATACATACGTGAGTGTAAGTGATGCAGATATATTACGACCAAGAAGTTGGGTTGGTTCTATGGTTAGTGGAAAATACTTTTTGTCGTTTGCAATAAAGTAACTTATATTGAAATGTCTTACGATAGTTGAGAAATGTTTTGTGTGAAATGTATGTTATTGATGCTCTTGGGTAGACGCTATTTGTTGAAGATTGTAGTTCGGAATGTAAAGCAAGGAGAGGATATGTACCTTGCGCATTGAGTGTAAGTTTATAATTGTTCGTACTTAGTGTATAGTAAGAAAGAAGATATAGAGTATTGCAAAAGTGTTTAATAAGTATGGGTGTACTGTATAATCAACTTCAAGAAGTGGTACAAGATGATGCGCAGGTTGTACACTATTGGCGTGACATATTCAAAGCGTACGGGAAATTTAATGACTGGAAAATCGTACGAACTAACATTCATGTTTTATAAAGCGTTTGAAATATTTTTCGAAGTTGTAATGTTGGGTATCGTTTATTGAAGGGCATATGTTAAATATTTTATGCATATCTTTATTACAATCAATGACAATGGAACTCATTGGTATATTTGTGTCTTGGATATTGCTTCTGGTGAAGCGAAGATACTAGACAGCTTGCCGACAACGCGAGGCAATGCTGCAAAAGTATCTATAGTTAAGAAGTTGGTAATAAGCGTGAACTTTAAACTATTTGGCATTTAATAGTGATGTGAAACATAATGTAAACATCTATATATGTCTTTGCATCTAGATTAATAGGTTAAATGAGTGTTTTTCGAATGAAAAGTTCGTTCAAGTGTTTGGGTCACCATCAAGGTCGTTGACCGATCTACGTGTGATGGTGGCTAAAGTCAAACATCAAGATAATGGGTATAAAAATGTTAAAAAAAAGTCGTTTGTATTATATTCGTACAACCATTTTCATATGCTAACGAATCATTTGGTGTATAAACAAATATGTTGTTGAACATAGATGATTGTGGCATGTATTGCACTAAGTGGATGCAGTTTTGACACACGATGAGCATAGAGAATGTGGTAAGTGCATCCGTTGTTTATTACACTTTAAGTACTATTTTTGTATACAAATAAATGATCTTTAAGTAATCCTTGTATTGTCAACATTTGTATGAGAAGTCTGTTGGGAAATGGGATCGAGTGTTCGTCTTGTATGATCTCGTGAATAATGTTGCAAATAGTAAAAGACAGGTACTTTCATATGCTATTAAGGCACATATTCTATAGAAACAGACACGGCCTTTCTTATACCATACTAGCATTCGTCGTCCGGAATAGTTAGTGAGTAATTATGTTGGCTGTGTTCGTTATATGATTGAAATCAGTAAAATGTGAATTTAATGTTTGTTACTTTCTGTTATGTTTGATGGTAATGTGCATATTGAAGTTGGAGTTTGCTATGTGAGAAAGCAACCTTTTTTGTATGCGCCGGGAACGACATATGTGTGACCATGTTGAAGAATAAGGTTCAGGCTCTGATCGAGAACGACCTTTTGAAGTTTTGAAAAGAATGAATGAAAACACGATCTATGGGGTTTGGTTCTCGATTTTATTCTTTAGGAATTTTTGTTTTTAAGTTTCTTGCATGTTGTGTTTTCTTTTGAAGTAATGTATAGAACCAACAGTGCTATCATTTGCCTGAAGATAGCAACGGTATTTTTGTAAAGGGCACTTGTCACGTTTGTGGAATTTCTTTATAATGAAAATACATTTGTTTAACATACAATGATCTTGAAATCATATATGTATATATCCCTTCTTACCCTCGTAGGTCCTCGGATATCACATGCATGATGTAGCATGGGTCCTAATCAAATGTTGAAACGATAAAGTGTGATTCCCCTCCATCTGCTCTGGTCGAGAAAGCGCGAGAAGCGAAATTGATATTCCCTCAATGATGTTCAATGATAAGACAACCTCTTAGGAAAGCCTAGGGAGAGTCGCTTGAATGCGCCCAAAAAATATAATAAAAATGAGAGAAAAATGTTGAAAAAAATGATAGGTATTAAGCACTCCAATGTTCGAGACCTGGTAATAGGCATTTTCGGATATGAGTGGGGAATTTAAAAAAAAATTAACTACCCCGAGTAACTCAGGGTATTGTTGTATGCTCCACTAGTATCCTCGGGACAAAGGACAGTGACGAGTTAAATTCCCCTAGGAAAAAAGAGAGAAGTAAACTAATGAATGAATAAGTCCCGAAACATTTGATGAAAACGTGAGAAGAGAACAAATCTAATAAGGAGCTACGCTCCACATGTTCAATACCCTAGCGTCAAAGATGAATCCGTGAGGACATTGACACAATATTAAGTGTAATCTAAAGCACCCACTTCCACTCAAAAATCTTAAAATGACATGTTCTGCACTCCATGGGCCAAATAAAAGTCGGAAGCTCAAATAGTTTTTTTAATAGAGAAGGATGATGAGAACTAGAAGGAATAGTGATCGAGCGGACCAATCAAGTACCATAATCATGAGGATGAACCAGGCGATAGGAAGAGTTTTACAACTTTACATATCCCAAGACATTCAGAGTCTTTGTAGGCTCAAGTCGAACCTAAGGCGCTCATGCATTTGATATATGAGGCATCATATTCTCTTTCTTTCTTTCCATTAATTGTTTGATTTTAAGGTTTTGTATGTTGAGTAAAAGGCATTCTTCATTAGAATGACGACGGCAACATGATACATTTTAAGCGAAGATATTTCTCTGCATTACTTTAAAGACGAATGCATCAGCAAGGCCCAAAGTTAAAGGGGCACTATGTGATAAAGGATGACTAAGGAAATTGCCATGATGGGGGCATCATTATCTGTGGGGCAACCAAGACTCCCACATGGAAAGGGTTTAAACCGAAATGGATTAAAGATAACACAAAGCTAGAAAGTGTTGAGAGGAAGATTTTGATTACGACCGAGGTCACTTGAACTCGAAGAGTAAGCAACACAAGTTTGAGGGGCAAGTTTTGTTAAGATATGAGGTTAATGAGTGGTTGAAGTCCTAAGATGATGGTCGTTGACCCTAAAACACAAGCAAATTGAATCCATGCATCATTGCATCCTCATCTTAGCATCATGAAATATGCCCATACATCATTGATAGCTAGACATCCCTACGATTAGGAACATGCTAACTCATAGCATTATTGCATTTTGTTTACTTTAAATGGGTACTTGAAGATTGGCAAAAGAAAGGGTCAACCACTTCACGAGAGGAAAAGTGGATCTCATAGAATAAAGGATTCTTCAACTTCCAAAGACAAGCCTTCCAAAAGGTTGTTTTTCTTAAAAACCTCAAATTTCTTAATTTTTCAATTCAGTCCTTTCAAAATGTTGTTTTCCTCTAAACCCAATTTTTTTAATTCTATCTCTTTCAAAAAGGTTGTTTTCCTCAAAACCCAAATTTCTTAATTCTATTTCCTTCCAAAAAGACATTTTCCTCAAAACTCAATTCAATCCTTCCAAAAGTTGTTTTCCTCAAAACCCAAAATTTCTCAATTTTATTCCTTCCAGAAGGACATTTTTCTCAAAACTCAATTCCATGATTTCATCCCTTCAAAAAGATTTTTTTTAAATCTGGGTCTCCCGGTTTCAAAATCGAAAGACTCGCAACATAAGGACTTCGGAGTAAAGGAGGCAGATACTCAAAACTCACAAATTTTAAAGCGGACGAGACAGCTACTCAATGCTCACAAGTTTTAAAGCAAATGAGACAGATACTTAAAGCTTAATGAGTTTAGGCGAAGGGTCTTGAACTCGTCGTATTAGGACTACCAAGCGAAGGAGGTAGATACTCGTAGCTTGAGATTTTTAGAGCGAATGAGGCCTATGCGGCAGAGCTCCTACCGTATTGTGAGATGGGAAGTTTTGCTTCAGAGAGATAATGGATGATTCTTTTAAGCGTTTGAGAAAAAAAATGGCCAAGAGAGTTTAAGGTCGGTTGGAATAGTGGTATTTGTAGTACTTTTATTTTTTAAAATGGTTAAATCACCATTTAAGGACCGCCGCCCTAAAATAATTACACACGCGGTCCTTCTGCATGGGCAAATCACTGCATCGGTCCCTCCTCATGGGTAATTACAGGCCTAAGCCACTTCACCTTTTTTAATCCTCTTACAAGTCCCTGGAGCTTTTAAAAGCTTTTTAATTTCGTCCCTGTCATCCCTTTCAATTTGGCTTCCAACCTTTTTGATTATTTCAAATTGGTCCCTTTTCCAATGTTTTGTTTATTCTTCATGCACTTTAATTTAAATCTTGCATATTTATTTCCCGTAAATTTTAGTTTAATTTGTATGTTAGGCAATGTTGTTCGTTCGTGATATGGTCATATGTTGAAATTTAGTTTGAATCAAATGTGTTGTTATATTATGGTACATAATATATAGTTTTACATGATACATTATGGAATATAATATATGGCTTCCATGTATATGTATATATATTATGATATGTGGTTTTAGTGAAAATATGCATATGTTATAATATAACCTAATATTCGGTTTTAATATACGCATATATGTAATATAAGTTTTTGTAATATGTATATAATAGGTTTTTCGCATAATATAGTATATGTACATAATATAGGGTTTTTCATATAATATATAGTTTTTTATAAAGTATGTAATATATAGTTTTTATAAGGTGTATAAAATAATTTTTCTTTTTTTTTCTTTGAAAATCTTATTCTACTTCTACCTAGAGGGGAGGAGGAAAATTTAGATAAAAATTATGCTTCTAAGGGGTCTTAAACCCAGGACCTAAGGGAAAAGGAGTGGAGCAAGTGAGCATGCTCTGACCACCAGGCCGTCATCACATGCTCATTAAATAGTCTTTCTTAAATATATTACAATTGCATATATATATATATATATATATATATATATATATATATATATATATATATATATATATATATATATATATATATATATATATTCTAAAAATATGGCTTTCAATATACGTTATGTGTTTTACATTCTTTATATGTGCATATATTTACATATGGGTATACGTATAGTATTTATTTATATAAGTAATAGGTTTATTTAAATATCTTTAACATATGTTTTGTGTTTTCTTTTGTTGTTGCTAGGTTAGCTTTAGACTAGAATTAGGTAAAATTAATTTAATTAATCTAGACCGTGTGCTCGTTTTATAGGGGCACGGTTTTTGAATTAATTAGATTAATTTAGAATTAGTTCTTTAGAAGCCTAGTTAGATTAGAGTTCGAATTAACTTAGTAAATTTAAATTTTCTCTTGGCTCATTCGAGCGAATGTTAAATTTATTAAATTAATCGAACATTTCTTAAATACCTTTTAGGATAAAATTAATTCCATGAGTGACATTAAATTCGAGATTAATTACCATAATTTGTTAGGGTTTCTAGAATTTTTAGGCTAATTAATTTAGGATTAAATATTAAAATCACTTAATTAATAAATAGATCACTAATTAGAACTTCCATAATTTGGGGCTTTTTTAGGTTATGACTTTGGGTGAGCCTTGTCCGTTTACTTTCAAGCCTTTGATTGTCATTCTTTAATTATCATACATTTGGCCAATTAGTTTTGCATTAATTAAATTTAAATCATGGAACCCAAGATATTTGTTAGTCCCGATATTTGTATCGCAACAGTCCGAGCTCAAAGGATGTTAACCCGATATTTGGATTAATTCTTACCGACTGGGGGAAATTTCAATTAAAATTGACAAGATCATTACATAATGCTTAATTATTTGCATCATACATAAATGTGACGTACGAGATCCGAACCCTAAACTAACACGACATATAGCCTTATTCGATGTCAGTTTAGTCTATGGTCCGGTGTATCGTCATCCTTAGTAATTAAATGTTTAATTAATTTGATCCCAATAATTTGAATAAGCCCATATAATTAAGGTCAAATTTCAATCAAGAACGATTAATTAAATTTAATTCAAATTTTAACAATTTCTATCTTTTTAAAAGCAACAAATATTTTGGTACCGATTTTCGGGCGTGACGGGGGTGCTAATCCTTCCTCGCACCTAACAAACTCCCGAACCTTTTCGACATGAATCTTTGGTTTTCTTTAGTGTCCGGCCTACCTTATCCAAGTGGCTGGTGGCGACTCTAAATTTTTTATCAATAATTTTAAAAAGAAAGAAATATTTTAAAAGAGATCCCCGTCTTTAAACAAAATTCAAAGAGACGCTTTTTGGGGATAAAATAATAGCCGACTTCTTTCCTAAAATCACTTTAATACACTCGTATTTAAAAAAGAATTTTTAATGGTACGAAAAAGGATCGCTACAATTATTATTCCCTTTTAAAATAAAAACTTAAAAAAATATTTTATATTATTTTTCTAGATTTCTTTTATTTTCTAAATCATAAAATAATTAAACTTTTATTACTATAATAATTTCTAAAAAATCAGAAATAGTCATTAAACTTTAGTCTATTATTCAATTTGATAACCAAACATTTAAATGCTTCAATGTTACCATCAACTTTTTAGTTTTATTTTAACTTGACCACTGACCCGTTAAAAGAGTGGCGTGATTGTTAAAATATTTTATATAATAACACATTTAGTCCTCTATGTTTACACATTCAAACAATTTAGTTATTTTTTTCAAAGATAAGAAAAGATATTTATTAGAAAATGAAATGGCGGGGCCTTGACACGAGTCTTATTAAAAAGCCTTCTTAAATTTAGATAGAAGAAAAAGAATACTGCGTGCCAATGCCGATAACTTACACGAGCAAAACCATCGTTCTCGAATAGAACCATCAACAAGTACTCGACTAGCAAAATAGGAGTACAAACAGGAACATATACACGAACTACATAACATACCAAGTATCTATGATCCACAAATATTATTATCATCTAATTCCCAAGTGAAGAAATCCTTGAAAGTATGGTCACAACGCAGCTTAGGACGCCCAAATCCTTAAGCTTAGTATAGCAACACAGTCAGATGAGAAAGAATCTTACGTGTGTTTAATGGGAGAAACTAGAAGCATAGCTGACCTAAAAATATTGTCATAATTCGAAAGAAATAATAAATTTTACTTTTATTATTTTAATTTGACCATATTTTTAGTTGGATGGGTCTACAACGGGCGAGAAACATCGCTAAACATTATAAATTTTTAATGACTTTTAATTAAATATTAAAAAATTTCAAGGACTCAACGTGCAATAAATTATTTTTAAATTAATGTTAAAATTTGAATTGAAAAACCTTAATCTCCTAAATTCTTAAACCCTAGCTCTATTTTCTCAAATCCTAATCTAAACTCACAATTAACACCACGTTTTTATTTTAATTTCTCTATGTTAAATACTAATAGATTAGGTTAAATACTAATACTAATAGAAACTATCCCTAACATTGGCCATTGAAACTTTAACCTTAACATGCGTGTTTAGAATTTGGACGTTACTAAACGATGATAAGTTGGCTAGTAGGTTAGATGCATGATAATTTAGTTTCGAAAACATATTTCGAACAGTCAAGCAATAGTGTTTTGGCTCGTAGGTTAGATACATGTGTTTTGGTTTATGAATTTAGTAATTAGGGTTTGAGAATCTAGGATCATGGAATTGAATAATTGATCAAAGTTTAGTGATCATTTGTGAACTTTACCCTTAAATGAAAGTGAATGTGAAAATTATTATAGTAATAAAAGTTTAATTTTATTTTATGAATTAAAAAATAAAAGAAAATCTTAAAAATAATATAAAAATGATTTTTTAAAATTTTATTCTAAAGGGGATAATAATACTTTTGGTCCTTAGGATTTCAAAATTAATTAAAATAGTTAATGGTGCATTACGGTACATATGAATAGTGGTACATTGCGGTATATATCATTCACTGTAAAATTATCCTGATATAATAATTAAATAAATATTTAGAAGGTCAACTTTGAAAAAGTGTGGATTTTTAGTTAGATCACCAACTACTAACAATAGGAGAAAAGGGTATGCAACAACTTAATTCCTAAAAATGTTGTATATATTGTTCCTAAAAGTGTTATATATATATATATATATTAGTCAAATTGTGCTTTTAAATCCATGCATTATATTTAATTTAAAATTTTGGTTCCATTACTTTAATATGATATGATTTAAATATCATGTTACAATTATCGTTATGTATCGGTTCAGATCACTAGTACCATTAAAAAAAGGAAAAATATTACATGCACTGATGGTGAAAATTTTGGTTTTACAAGTGAGTCTAATTTATAGTTTAGGGACTTAAGATGTAAGAATTAGATTTTAAAATTTAAAGTTTATAGTTATAATTTAGTGTTTAGGGGTTACATGTTAGTATTTATGTTTTAGATTAAAGATTTAAATTTTAATTTGTAAAGTGAAATTATGTAAGCTTGTAAGTATTTTTTTCCTTACTGTCAATACATATAATAATAACTCTAAAAGTATTATGTTTTTTTATGGGAAAGTATTCCATACACGGGTAATGAAAACTTTTAGTTTTTACAAGTGACTTAGAATTGAGGTTTAGAAATTAATTTATGGTTCAAATTGTAAGGCTTTAGGTATAGGAGTTTTGAATTTAGGGTTTATGGTTAAAATTTAGAGTTTGATGGTTAGTGTTTAAGTTTTAGGGTAATTATTATAGATTTAGGTTTTAAACTATAAACTCTAATTATATCCAAACCCCTAAACTAAAACCGATAAAATGTAATAGAAAAAGTTAGGAACTGATCAAAAGAGATATTACTAGAAAGAAGCAAAATTGGAAGAGGAACATAATCTTTAACAAGAGTTGTTTTTCTAAATAAATCTCATAAAAATAATATTGTGTAAAAATAAGAACCAAAATTGGAAGAAGAACATAATTCTTAATGTGAGTTGCTTTTTTTTAAATAATTCTCATAAAAGTAATATTGTGTAAAAAAGAAGAAGTAAATTGGAAGAGGAACATAATTTACTTTCGGTCAATGTAAAGTAAACTTGCGTTTAGCTGCTAAAAGCGAGTTTCAAACTCGCATTTAGTCAAAAAAAAAGAATTTTGTGTAAAAAGTATTTGGTATTTTCACATACATACTTAACGAGGAACTTACATTTAGTTAAACATAAATTTAAAACTCGCTTTTGACTTAACACAAATTTTATCCTACATGAAGTGAAAAGTAATATTTTTCTACATAATCTTGAATGTGAGCTATTTTTCTAAATAAAACTCGGAAAAAAAATATTTTTCTTTTAAATAACTCATTTGATTATCAAATTGGAAGGCTAAAAATGTGTGTCAATATCAGAGAAATTTGAAGCCTCAAATGAAGAGAATCTTTGCAAGAACTGAAAGTCAAACAAAATGATGAACCAAAGGACATTTATTTATTTGGTTTTTATGTGGAGGGATGGTGGCAATAATCCAATAATATTTTCTTTGATTTCGTGAGATTCAATATTCTAAAGGGAAAAGAATTCCATTCAAAATATCTTATTTTATATAAATATTTATTTTTATTTTATTACACCTTCGAGATCTAGTATTTTCGAAAAGACACTAAGGAAAAAGATTTTTGTATTAGAAACTTTACTTGTTTACACTATTCCAATATCTTGATAAATCAATTACGCGTTGACCTGGATTCATTTGTTCATATATTATAAAATAGTTATAATTAAATTTTAAAAATTATTTTATAATAACAAATCAAAATTAATTGATTTAAAAATTTGTTGAAAATTCTTAGGTTTAACTGATATTTTAGTAATAAAATTGTATCTATCATATTGGCATTTCAAGTTCTTTTAATTTATTTACACTCCTGAAAATTTTTACTTTAGGAACTCGCCACATGGTACATGACATATGTTAATTTGTATGGGCTTAATAATTAAAAAAAGTGTATACTCTATATATTTTTTCTAGTTTGGTGCCTGGCGTTTTTTTGGGCCACTTTGGTGCTTAATTCTTCATCCCGTAACTCAATTTGGTGTATGCCGTTAAAATTTTCCATTATCTAATAAAAATATGTCACGTGGCCTATTTTTATCTATTTATTTAATTTCTGAATTTTTTTAAAAATATAAACTTCTTGAAAAACCCAAAGTTTTAATTTTTTTTAATCAAACTCTCAAATCACATCTCCCTCGTCGTCCGACATCCTCCACACGCCGGCGGTTCACCTTTCACCACCCAAGCGTTAGGTACCTCATCGTTCAACATCCACTACCCTTTAACTGTCGATTTAAAGCCCAGCCGGTCTTTTTCTTCTTCATTTTTGGATGTTCATCGACAGAGCAATCGACGGTTTATTCACCGATTTTCGACGACAAAATCATGTGACTTTCGATTGCGGGGGCCGACGAAGGCAAGGGTGGTTGAATCGGTAGTGGAATGACAGGAATTTAAAGATTTATGATTAAATTTTGGGTTTTAGAAAAATTAAAGATTTTGAGATTTTTTTTAGGGTAAAGTACACAGACGGTCACTGAACTTTGGTAAAAAAAAAACAAAATGGTAATCAAACTTTCAAAAATCACAAAATGACAACTAAACTTTATGTTTTATAACAAAATGGTAACTAGACGTTAAACCCCGTTAAGTAACTGTTATAAAATTTGGTATAATAACACATTGAATCCTTTATATTTATACATTCAATCAATTTAGTCTTAATTTAAAACAATTCACTAAATTCTTGTAACTTTAAAATTTGAAGAACTTGACTCATTCAATAATTAAAAGATTGCATTATCTGGTTTTTCAAAAAATATTTGTTGGATAGAAAGAAACTAACGTGAATAAAGGGGTGTGAGGGTTTAGGAGTTGTAAAATATAACCACAGTATTGCACTGCTCTCTTAATTTATTAATCTTCTGTGTTTAATTATGGATTATATCTTTTGGCATATGTCTATCCAAAAAGGCGTGATGATATGCAACAGTTTTTAGAGTGGGTCGTGTAAATCTTTCCTCCAAACTCAAACTCTTTAAATACCGCTGCTTAAAATTAAAATCCATCAAAAATACCAAAGAAGATGACACAAGTTGAAGACAAAACCGGGGCTGCCATTTCTCAGATGTTTTCAGCAGTTTGGTGAAGGCTATGCAGAAACCAGAGAGGAAACCAACATAATGATGTCGAAAAGGGTAGAAAGAGTTTTAGGAAAAAGGTTGGGTCAATGGTTTCCACCGTATTCGGTAAGCACAACAAGTTTCCCCATGGAAATGATGAAAGCCTCGACATAAAATCGGACAAAACAATAGTCAAGAGCAGTGACGGAGATGGTGAAGGAAAAGAGGAACCGTCTGGAGGAAGTGAGAGGAAAGAGGGACGGCGGACGTACTTGAAATTCTTGAGAAAAAGGGTGGGTAATGTCGGCAGCACAAGTCGAGTGACGGAGGAGAGGCAGGTAGGCAGTGGCAGAAGGCGAAGAGAGGGGTAAGTGAAATGATGAAAGGAGAAGTATGGAGGAAGAAGATATTAATGGGAGGGAAGTGCAGGCCTTTGAATGGGTCTGGGGTAATTCAATATGATGAAAATGGTGTTTTGATTCCAGAGAGCCACCACATTTAGTTTTCTTTATTTATTTTGAAATAATTGTTTAGATTTTGATGCCTGTAAATCTCAAGTTTAGTTTGCTAAAATGTAATTCAGAATTCCTATCCAAAGAAAGAAGAATTTATTGACAACAAATTACAAATACACAAGAAGATATGGGCAAAATTTGGCTAATAAGCCAATTTGGGGACAAATATTAGGGGAATAGGGTGCTTCGGCCGAATTTTGGCAAAATAGGCCAAAATCTACAGTGGCACTGTGACCACGCCACCTGCTGTCGGCGAGGTATGGACAACGCCACCTCCTGCTGGCGAGGTCCTGTTGGAGGCAGGCTTGGCAGCGTGGGCGGCTCAGCTGTGAAGCTGCATGCTTCTCCCTGACGTGCCTGCATGGCACATGCATGAACAGGACCTCGCCATTTGCAAATGGCGAGGTTCTGTTCATGCATGTGCCATGCAGGCACGTCAGGCTTTATCCATGTGCATGTGCCATGCATTTGCAGAGAGGGTTGGCTTTAGGGTCAGAGATATGGATGTGTTTACGGTATAGGGTATAAGGTTTAGGGTATAGGGATGTGTTTAGGGATGTGTTTAGGGTATATTTAACATATTATTAAAATTTAAATTTTTTAATAAACAAAGTAAAAAAAATCATTGAATTCAGATTGTACCGAATATTTCGGTTAACCGAATAAACTGTTAACTGGTTGAATGGTTACTATATAGGGTCGAAATTTGAGTGACCCGAACTTACCGATTGACCGGAACAATTTACAAATGGTTAGTCGAACCCAATTTTGCACACCCTAATTTAATTTTAAAATTAAAATATCCATCGAACCCTATTTAATTTTACCCTTTAATAGGAGGTGTTTTAATAAATCTAGCCCGTACCTAGAACCCTATTTACCCTTTAATAGACGGACGTGCCTAAACCCTATTTAATTTACCCTACATACACTTGACTGACTTGCCAGTATGTAGGGGTCATGCAGGTGAACAGGACCTCGCCATTTGCAAATTACCCTATTTAATTTACCCTACATACACGTCATTTTCTGTTGTTGAGTCCAACAAAATTATGTATTGTGTAAGGTGTTATTATTGGGAGAACAATTGTCCGTGGTGGGTAAGAATTTCTTACAAGAAGAGAACTGAAATGTGGGAGGTGTCACGGTTTATTGATCAGTACACATGTACCAATATGGCTTTATCACAGGACCATATTAATTTAAACTCTGATCTAATATGTGCTTCAATCAGGACTTTGGTTGAACAGGAACCAAGAATTTCGATTACAGTGTTAGTAGCATCTATCCGCTCCCAGTTTGGTTATGTTCCGTCTTACTACAAGGCGTGGATGGCAAAGCAAAAGGCGATGACGGAACTGTATGGTGATTGGGATAAATCGTATAATGAGCTACCAGCTCTTTTACGAGCAATGCAACATTTCATCCCGGGGACCGTTGTAGAGTACGAGACATTGTCGGTGTTCAACTTACAAGGCGAATTAATTCCTGGTAAAAGAGTATTTAGTAAGTTATTTTGGGCGTTCAATGCGTGCATTCAAGGGTTTCCATTCTGCAAACGCATGATTCAAGTGGATGGTACATGGTTGTATGGGAAGTACGGTCATATATTACTCTTGGCCGTTGCACAGGATGGAAACAATAATATATTCCCAATTGCCTTTGCCATAGTTGAAAAGGAAGACGCGGATGGATGGGAATTCTTTTTGAAGCACCTACGTAATTATGTTGTAAAAGAAGACGGGATTTGCATGATTTCTGATAGAGGAACTGCGCTCTTATCAGTAATGGACAGACCTGGGAGTTTATGGATACCTCCACATGCATATCCAGCATATTGTGTACGACATATTGCAGCGAATGCGAAGACGCGGTTCGGAAACAGTCAGATCAAGAGAGAGGTTTTAGGCGCGGGTAAGTTGTTATTTGTTGTTTATAAAAATTTTAATTTTTTTTAGTTCATCTTGTTGTTTTATTTAACTTATTTTTTATTTATAAATAGGGTATGAACTAGTTCAACCAAAATTCCATGAAAGGATGAGAAGGTTGAGGCGGCACGGTGCAGGTGTGATAAAATTTGTAAATGACATCCCCACGGAAAGATGGTCACAAGCCTATGATGAAGGTCGGCGTTATGGTCATATGACAACTAACCTTGCAGAGGCTATAAACTCTGTTCTTAAAGGAACACGACATCTTCCAATTGCAAGTATTGTGTGGGAGACCTACTTTAGATTGGGCAAAGTGTGGTCCGACAAAGGGCAAGATGCCAACGCCCGAATAAACAGCGGACAATATTGGTCGAAAGCCCTGCGAAAAAAAATGATCGATCTTCAAGCTAAAGCGTCCGCTATGCGAGTCAGATCATTCGACTCAAATAGATGGGAATTTTCTGTGGAAGCTACAGTCCGAGGTGAGCAAAAAATGTTCACTGTGAAACTTCATCAGAAATGGTGTGATTGTGGTGCATTCCAAGCATTTAGATACCATTGCTCTCACGCACACGCCGCCTGTTTGCATTTTCGACTCGACCCTTACGGTTTTGCGGATGACTGTTATAAACTAGAGAATATTGCAAATATATATAGAATTCAGTTCAACACAATCCCGAACCAAGACTATTGGCCGGTAGAGCCAATATACGAAGAATGGTTACCAAATCCAGTGCTTCGTAGAAAGTTGAAGGGTCGACCGAAGTCTACTCGTATTAATACGAATATGGATGATCCAGATGATAAAGAGGGAGGAGTTCAAGTTAGACATTGTAGTCTTTGTAGTCAACCGGGTCATTCAAGAAACAAGTGTCCGCACAAATCAAATCTTTCCAACTATCGTGTCGGACCGTCAACCTAAATGCTTTGTTTAATGTATGTCTAATTTTATGGTAATGAGAAAATATTGCATCTTTTCAATTTTTATTTGTTTCAATTTTATCAGACGTGCACCGTCAACCTATTAATTCTCATTTTTTTCAAAAAAGTTTAACTTGTTACCTTTGAAGAAACCATCTAAAGGTAATATAATTTGTTCTTATTTAATATACTTTAAGGAATCGAAATTAAAAGAAATACATATAACATTAAATATTGCAGGTTCGCAACCTATTAATTTAATACGAAAATTAAAAAAAATACATAAATATCAAAATGCAATCGAAATTAAAAGAAATACATATAACATTAAATATTCCGGGTTCACAAATTACAAATAAATAAAAACAAAACAAAATCCTATTTTCCCCTCCTCCCCCTCCCCCTCCCCCTCCTAGTGGGTAATTCTTGCCGGTGGAGAGGGCCTGTTTGTGAGTACCGCGGAGCAGGTTGAACCTGTCTACGAGCTCTTGGATTAGGAGCCAGCTCATCGTCATCGAAGAATTGCTCATCCGTTATTTGCATAGTAGGTGGTGTAGCAAACATTTCTTCAGGATGAAATGATGGGCTGCTAATGGTAGTTGTTGACAACATAGATGCCATGCTACCAACACCAAAACCTTCCCCATATACAGATGATTGAGGATACTGAAATTGTGGTACGTATCCTTCATCGTCATTGTAAGCCGGCTGAGAAGATGAGCTACCACCGGTTGCAAAATTAAAAGGTGATTGCTGCGGAACATGACCAAATCCAAATGTTTGATGACTTTGTTGAAATGGGGTTTGTTCCGAAACATTACCAAATGGTGGTTGCTCCCAATAATTACTGCTTACATGTCTCGGGGGGGAGTCAGATCGCGCCCACGAAGAAGTCCAACCTCGGTTGGTTGCTCCCGAAATTCCTTCCAAGTTTGGTTCGTCTGTTGATTGCTGAGAGCTCTGACCAAACTCGGTTGAGAGTCGAACCTGTCTTGAGCAATGCGGGTTTTCAAGCCATCTATTTGCATCTTCGACAGATGCTATAAACGGTTTCCCATTTGTCGAAAACCATGAATAGTATTCTGTATTAAATTCAAAATCGCTGGCTTGAATTGGACTCAAATCATTAGCCCACCGCTCCCATCTTTCCTCCCACAATTCAATGAAATCGGTTTGCTTCACAATCCAATTCTCATTGAATCTACCTCTATGAACGGTGTGAATTTTTTCTCGTGGAGCTCTTGGAATGGGTTGATGGAAGTTAAACTGCCTCAACACTCTATCAGCACATTGAAACTCAACAATAGAAAAATGGATCAAAGGCACAATCGCACCCCAGAATCCTGCACATTCAAGCACAGTAGGTGGTAGGCAAGCCCTGACGTCGTCATTCGCGTACGGCTGCCAAATAAACTGTAAAAAAAATTATTAATATGAATTCATTCACAATGAAATATACAATTTTTCTTTCAAAATTAAAATATACAATATACAAAATAAGAACAAATAATAAATTAAATTATATTAAATGAGAACAATTAATATATTAAAATAAATTGATTCAGATACCAGATCTTTTCCTATTGTTTGGATCTTTAATCTCGTCTCTCTGACAGTGTTGTGAACCACTCCCGCATTCTTCAACGGATGCCTCCACCTGCAAAGATATATTGAAACTATATTTCGAAGTCATTGGATATAAATTTTATATCAATAAATATTTATATACAACTGCAATCACATTATTACCTTCCAGCAAGCGGAAACTCCATATCTACCAGTACAGAAAAAATGGGCGTTAGATAAGGCAGCCTGTACCACGCCCAGGACTGCAGTAATACTTGACATCCACCCATATCTGAATTTGCCTTTTCACCATGCATAATTGTGACCTTGCACATTTCATGGTACAAAAATACTAATACTGTAGACCCCCAACTATATGTAGCAGCTGTGTCCAAATTACCCAAGAACTGCAGGTATTGTGTGTGAACCATATTACCAGATGTATCTGGCATCAACACACCACCAATAAGTTGCAGTATATAAGCTCGAGCTGCACACTCAAGTTCTTGATGACCAGATTCATCGGTCACAATAAATTCCTGCTGCAACCATGATACTCTGACGCGTAGCCCGTCCACACAGCTCTGAGGAGGAGCTTTGCCCAGGTACTGCATGCAAAGCTCATATGTATTGTAATTATTTTGTCCAACCAATGGTGTCCCATTTGTTGAATACCAAGTTGTACCGCAACATCCTCCAGGGTTATTGTACATTCACCAAATGGAAAATAAAATGTGTGGGTCTCTGGTCTCCACCGTTCAATCAATGCAGTAATCAACCTGGAGATTATCTTAAACCCACGGAGAAAGGTGACATTATAAAAACCAGCTCGCTGTAAGTAATACACTAAACGCTCATCAGGTTCCTTTATCTTCATTCCTCGACGGCGTATCATATGCTCTACATCCTATAATTAATTCATTATAATTTTGACTTATAATAATTACATAGTAAATATGAAATTTTAAATTACAAAACATTTACTTACTTGCTCTTCGTGAATATTAGACGAAATGTGTTCATAGTCACGGTACAACAAAACTCCTTCAGATGCCATTATCTATTTCTACAACTAAAAAACAATTAGCATTCGAATATATACAAAAAAATATATTAACTTCAACATTTCGAATATATACAGCTAATAAACTAACTTTAAAAAACCAGATTACAAAAAATACATGCCCTTACCAGATTCGAAATTCGAAAAACTAGCTTCTTTTGTTCGAAACGACAATCACAACTTTGCCAAATTCTTCACCTTCACAATTTTTTTCTCTTCTTCTCTTCTCAATTACCCAACTCACACACCACCCTAACTATATATATACACACAAATAAAATAATGTAATATATATATATATATATAATTGGGCAACACCTGCTGCAGCCCGTGAGCAGCAGGCCTGCCAGCTTGCACCTCGCCATAAGGAGAAGGCGAGGTGGGCCAGCCCACGTGAAGCCACCCAGCCAGCCCCAACCAGCCACAGCTCGCCTGCCATTGGCTCTCCCAGCCGGTCACCAGGGACCTCGCCAGCAGGAGGTGGCGTTGTCCAGACCTCGCCGGCAACAGGTGGCGTGGTCACTGTGCCACTGTAGATTTTGGCCTATTTTGCCAAAATTCGGCCGAAGCACCCTATTCCCCTAATATTTGTCCCCAAATTGGCTTATTAGCCCAATTTTGCCGAAGATATGTGGTATTTTCTAGACCACATTTAAATATTTGAATATTTTAAATCATTTTTTTCTTTTAAATCGAATATTTTTAAATTAAATAGAATTTAAAGTTGTTATTAAATAATCGATGTGATTTAAATATGAAAATATTAAATATTTTATTTTAAAAAATATTCGATTTAAAAGAAAAAAAATGATTTAAAATATTCGAATATTTCGAGTTATTTGAGTTGATGCATCATATCTTAAGATAGAGGTGAGCGTTCGATCGAGTCGAGTCAAAAAATTTTGAGTTATTCGAGTTGACGCGTCATATTTTACAACTCAAATTTTATTTGAAATTTTTTCGATTCGATTCGAGCTTTCGAGTTCCTATAAAAATTTAATTTTAATTATTTATCATGTTACCATACTTTGGAATTTTGCTTTGAGGACCAAATTGAAAGAATGTGTATATAACGAGGACTAAATTTAGTAAATTGTTTTGAATTAGGACTAAATTGATTGAATGTGTAAATATAAAGGACTAAATGTGTTATTACACCAAATTTTATAACAGTCACTTAACATGATTTAACGTCTAGTTACCATTTTGTTATAAAACATAAAGTTTAATTGTCATTTTGTGATTTTTAAAAGTTTGGTTACCATTTTATTTTTTTACCAAAATTCAGTGACCGTCTGTGTATTTTACCCTTTTTTTATAAAATTAAAGATTCTCTGATATTTAAAAAATTAAACAAAAAATTACCGAAATACGCCACATGTTGCGTTTTTAATAGATAACAAAAAAAATTAAGACAGACATCAAATTGAGTTACGGAATGAAACGTTAGACACCAAAGTGACCCAAAGAAAATGTTAGGCACCATACTAAAAAAAATGTATAGGTTGAACACTTATTAAGCTATTTTTAGGTGGTAAGGTTTAAAATTTAAGATTTAGAGTTGAAAATTTAGAGTTTAGGCTTTCCAACAGTCCCGAAGAATATGAGATGTATCCTCGACATTTGCTCGACACTCATAATTCATCCCTTGTCGAACCACGTACGTATAAGCTTCAACTAAATTATAGGATAGCCCACTTCGATGCCAACATATTAAAAATGGTTAAAAATATCACGAGCTTGTAAAACACAAATCCACTGAAAGGCTAACATGAAAAACTATCATAAGTAAGTTCCATTTTGGCTTATTTACACACCATGAAAATTGTGATACCAGGTTCTAAAGAAAGGACACAACTACAAAATTAAACATTCGCTAGAAGTTTGTTTATGTTTTTAAACCATGATTCCGAACTGCGAACTTCAATTCTTTTTCACGGTTGCGGACTTGATGATATCGATAAACTCGGGCTGATGGAGGAAAAGCAAAACACAAAAAATGATGGTAACTATAATAGAGAACAAGTTGAAGAAAAGGCGTCTAAATGAATCATCAATGGCACAAACAAAGTAAGAAAGAAAGTTACTAACCTTCATAGAAGCTTCACCAACCAAAAAGCCATCCACATCGGGCTGTTCAGCAAATTCCCGGCAGGTTGCTCCATTTACGAAACCTACATTAATTTGTAATGGATGCAAAATCAGATTCAATCCGGTTTACGGGATGTGTTTAATGCAAGAATCGGAAATTAAGTTTTAAATTGCTTGATATAGTTGAAAAATGAGAGGGATAAAATTTAGTTTTGAAAATTACATAATTTTGAGCTAACTTGCATTTGTCTCACATCTTCTCTCCTCTTTTCATTTCAAATTGAAATGATTTGTTTTTACACATGATGATGAAATTGATCACCCTCTCTTTCTCTTCCCTCTCATTTTTCTTTGTTACCAAGCACGCTCCAATTATATTTTTTCCGCTTTCCTCTCAACCAAACAAAGCAATAAAGAAAAATACCTCCGTATATAATTCTAGTTGATGCAGCAACAGCAGCACTGACATTTTCGCTAAGCCATTTCCTGAATTCGCAATGACTCTGGATAACACAATGACACATTTATATCTAAAATTAAATAGTGAATGATTTGTTGTAGGAGCGAACTAACAAGCAATGGCTTAGATGCAAACAAAAGCTTTGATCGATTGCCCTAAAATAGTTGTATAATATAACTTGGCATTAATGGGAGAAGCAAGCTAATTAAAACCGGTGAAATGCAAAAGTGAAGGATCCATTAGAATGATATTAATAAGCATAAAATCAAACTTACTTCCTGAGCCTGAGCAGGGGTTGCAACCTTGTCTGTACCAATGGCCCAAACAGGTTCATAAGCCAAAACAACATTGTCCCAATTTGTTATTTTCTCTGCAAACGAGCAACAGCAGTTTAAAAGAAACGAAACGTGGGTAAATAAATAACTATAGAGACCACAATCATAAACTTCAACCATATCTTAGAAAACAAACAAGTGGTTTGGTTTTTATATTTTAAAAGTAAGTACCAGCAATTGCTTTGGTTTGTGCAGCAAGTACAGACATGGTAGAGCCTGATTCTCGCTGTTGAAGAGTCTCTCCAACGCAAGCGATCACTTTCAAGCCTTGAGAAAGTGCATGCGCTACCTTATCTCCCACACGCTGCAGAGACAAACATTAAGAATAGTCATAAAGGCATGAAACAATTTGAGAGACAAAAACATCAAACATGGCTATAAGTTCCCCAAGTAGATTAGGAAATAAACAGAAGCTAATTATATCACTCACCTCATTAGTCTCTTTTAAGGCAGCCCTTAGCTCATTTTCGCCGAGAATAACCCATGGAATATCCATTTTAACGAGCATCTCCGGACTGTTTAAAGAGAAAATAAAGTTAACTGCTAAACAAAAACTTTACATATATTAGTCTCTGAAGCTTCTTCAACCAGTATTCAGCATTAGCCGGATATGTACCTGTCTTCCCATCGAACATAGTCATCCCGGCAGCCAAAAACTCGGTAGATATGGGTTTCCTAACACCTTCAGACTGACGAAGGTAGCGGAGCAACTCCCTATGCACTACAGCACTATCCAAGCCCGTAGTCTCACTGTCCCCAGAACCATGTGGTTTATCGCCTTGCGCTCGCTGAGTTGGCTGATCCTCACCACCAGCCTGTTGAGCCCCAATCTGCTGGGCTCTAGTCTGCTGAAATTCAGGCTGCTGATCCGCGACCTGCTCTTCCTCATTAACATCATTAATATTATCTTGATTCGGCGGCGCTCCCACAGATTGTGAAGCACCACCCTCAGCTGCTGTGGTACGACCTCGACCACGACCACGACCACGACTTGCCGTTAATCTAGAGCTCCTACGAGGTGGCATAGTAGACTATCTACAAAAGTAAAGAGTCCTAAGATTAGATTCGGTACTTAGAGTTCTATTCAAAATATATCTTTAATTCTTTAATAATGAATTTATCAAAAATTCCCATTTTGCCCAAAAACATTTAATATGCATGCAAAAATCATTTACGGCTTAAAATTTTATGTGAGCCACACAGTCCGAGGGTTGAACATAGCTCTGATACCACTAAATGTAACCCCCTAAACCCGATCTAGAAGAAAAGACCGAATTTAGGAAGTTACGATTGAAAACTTTTCCCTCAAGTAATAAAATTTAGGTTTAAATAATTTATAAAACAAAGAAATTAGGTTATTTTTTTTTGAAGACGGTATCGTTTCACAATGAGTTCTTTTTTAAAACACGGTCGTATAAATAAAAATATCATATAATAAATTATTCAAATATTCAAATAAAATTCTCATGCATGCTAAAACAGTTAAAAAAATCCCAAATCAATATATATATATATATATATATATATATATGATTTACATAAAGTTCCCAAATAATAAAATAACTGATATAAAAATGAAATAAGTCTGAAAATCTAAAACGTTCATACTGAAAACTGAAATAAATCTGCTAAACTGTGGTCCTCCAAGTACCGAAAGCCTATGTCTGAGGATCTGAAACAAGAACTAAGGGGGAGTCAGCTATTAAGCTCAGTGTGTCTCTAAAGTGCAGGCAAATCACAAACTCAGTTTTACAACAATAAATTTTTCACAAAAATATTCAAAAGACGCAAAGTAAGTTTAAACACGGTTTTATGAAATCACAATGCAATGCACCCATACTCCATAGTCACCAAAAAGAGAAGGTTCCCCAGAACCTCTCGCTACATAGTCACCAACACAAGTGGTATAAACCACTAACTTCCTCCGTACAATCCCAACCCATGATAACACAGTTAAAAGATATCACAGTTTTCACAGTCTCAACACAGTCCGATAATAAATCCGAGATTCACAACTTATTTACTTTAAATCACAATCTGAAAATAGTATGCACGGAAAATATAATCTAAAATCACAACACAATTGAAAATCACTCAAGCGTAAAATCACAATCACAAAATCAAAATATATAGCACAGGAAGAGAACACACCTTAGCCAAAGCAACTCAACCTACTTAATAATGTGTTTCCCACGATCAGAACCACTGGGTTTAGCTGTATCAGAACCTATGGGAATAATTTCGATATTAGCACTATTATCACTATGCCACCAAACTAAGACAAAAACACTAATCCAAAAGAATACTCACGTGTAGTTCTTGCAGTACGTACACGGTTAGATCGAATAGGCGAAGGAGGTGGTAGATCGTTTTCTTCAAAGTCGATATCGTCTAACCCACACATATGAACTACATCAGATCCCGTATCCAAAACTCTCAAAATTTACTAAGCACAAATATTTGAAATAGTTCTTACGGTTAGATCGAATAGGCGAAGGAGGTGGTAGATGCGGCTGTATAATTGAATGAACGATAAAGAGGTCTTAGGGTTGAAGGGGATTAAATATCATATTCAAAGGGTTAATCGCAAGCAAAGGGCCTCTAAGCTTAACCACTTTTCAGAAAAGTACTCAAATTTTGATTTTTTCACAATTTAGCCACTTAATCTGATTAAATTCAATTAATCCCAAAATTAAGCTAGGGTTTTCAAGAATTAGGGATTTCAAAATTAGATTTCTAAAATAGAGATTTTGAATTAGGGATATTTTTGGGGTGTTACAACTCTCCCACCCTTAAAGGAAATTTCGTCCTCGAAATTTTTAGACTTAGCGATAGATCTTAAAAATTACCCGACACAACTTAAATTTCTTCGTTCTAAATTCCTCATACTTCAACATGAAAGTAGAAACTTGAAACATCAGAAATGTACCTGCTATGCCTTCTGGTTCATCATCATAACTCTCATGAGCTCTAGTTGCATAAACTAACCCTGGGCGTCTAGTATCGGATCTAGCTGATTTATCACTCTGGGCAGGTCTACCTCTACTAGCAGTACCAGAAGCAGATGACCTACTCTGTCCTCTACCTCTAGAAGGTGTCTGAGCTGATACCTGTGATTGATTATGTACAAATGATCCGGTAGGTGGATGTGGACAATCATTAAAGAAGTGATCTAAAGAACCACATCTGAAACAAGCTTTGATCTTTCTCCTACACTCCCCACTATGCCACTTCTTACAATAAGAACACTGGGGCACAGAATAAGAACCTGTCGATCCACCTACACTAGCAGTCGGAAAAGTATAAGTCACTGGTCTAGCTCTAGAATAACCCTGATGATCGAATTCCTCTAAAGCCCTCTTCCGAGACTGATTCCCCTGACTATATTGAACTGTTGCGGTCGGCGGCTTACTAGTTTGATCAGTACCGTGAGATTCAAGTTGCTTCAACTCTGCCTCATTCCGCTCAGCAGTCCTAGCTCGTTTGGTAATTTCCTTGTACTCCTTATCCATATGCAAGGCGACTCCCGTCTTAATCGTTGGTCGCAACCCTTTTAAAAACCATTCACATTTTTCTTCCTCTGTTGTTACTAACCCCGGAACATACTGTATTAGCCTCATGAATTCTATCTCATAATCATTCACAGACATGTCGTTCTGCTTAAGATTCATGAAATCATCCCGACACTTTGCTAGATACTCAGCCCCAACATATCGGTCACGGAAAGCCCGTCGGAAATAGTCCCAAGAAATCTGACCAGCTGGAATAACATGCTCCTCAGCCTCCCACCAATTCTGAGCCTCACTCTGCAATAGTGATACAGCAGCCCTAAGCTTCCGGTCGGTAGGATAGTCCATCTCAACAAACAACCTCTGAAGCTTCTTCAACCAGTATTCAGCATTAGCCGGATATGTACCTGTCTTCCCATCGAACATAGTCATCCCGGCAGCCAAAAACTCGGTAGATATGGGTTTCCTAACACCTTCAGACTGACGAAGGTAGCGGAGCAACTCCCTATGCACTACAGCACTATCCAAGCCCGTAGTCTCACTGTCCCCAGAACCATGTGGTTTATCGCCTTGCGCTCGCTGAGTTGGCTGATCCTCACCACCAGCCTGTTGAGCCCCAATCTGCTGGGCTCTAGTCTGCTGAAATTCAGGCTGCTGATCCGCGGCCTGCTCTTCCTCATTAACATCATTAATATTATCTTGATTCGGCGGCTCTCCCACAGATTGTGAAGCACCACCCTCAGCTGCTGTGGTACGACCTCGACCACGACCACGACCACGACTTGCCGTTAATCTAGAGCTCCTACGAGGTGGCATAGTAGACTATCTACAAAAGTAAAGAGTCCTAAGATTAGATTCGGTACTTAGAGTTCTATTCAAAATATATCTTTAATTCTTTAATAATGAATTTATCAAAAATTCCCATTTTGCCCAAAAACATTTAATATGCATGCAAAAATCATTTACGGCTTAAAATTTTATGTGAGCCACACAGTCCGAGGGTTGAACATAGCTCTGATACCACTAAATGTAACCCCCTAAACCCGATCTAGAAGAAAAGACCGAATTTAGGAAGTTACGATTGAAAACTTTTCCCTCAAGTAATAAAATTTAGGTTTAAATAATTTATAAAACAAAGAAATTAGGTTATTTTTTTTTAAGACGGTATCGTTTCACAATGAGTTCTTTTTTAAAACACGGTCGTATAAATAAAAATATCATATAATAAATTATTCAAATATTCAAATAAAATTCTCATGCATGCTAAAACAGTTAAAAAAATCCCAAATCAATATATATATATATATCTGATTTACATAAAGTTCCCAAATAATAAAATAACTGATATAAAAATGAAATAAGTCTGAAAATCTAAAACGTTCATACTGAAAACTGAAATAAATCTGCTAAACTGTGGTCCTCCAAGTACCGAAAGCCTATGTCTGAGGATCTGAAACAAGAACTAAGGGGGAGTCAGCTATTAAGCTCAGTGTGTCTCTAAAGTGCAGGCAAATCACAAACTCAGTTTTACAACAATAAATTTTTCACAAAAATATTCAAAAGACGCAAAGTAAGTTTAAACACGGTTTTATGAAATCACAATGCAATGCACCCATACTCCATAGTCACCAAAAAGAGAAGGTTCCCCAGAACCTCTCGCTACATAGTCACCAACACAAGTGGTATAAACCACTAACTTCCTCCGTACAATCCCAACCCATGATAACACAGTTAAAAGATATCACAGTTTTCACAGTCTCAACACAGTCCGATAATAAATCCGAGATTCACAACTTATTTACTTTAAATCACAATCTGAAAATAGTATGCACGGAAAATATAATCTAAAATCACAACACAATTGAAAATCACTCAAGCGTAAAATCACAATCACAAAATCAAAATATATAGCACAGGAAGAGAACACACCTTAGCCAAAGCAACTCAACCTACTTAATAATGTGTTTCCCACGATCAGAACCACTGGGTTTAGCTGTATCAGAACCTATGGGAATAATTTCGATATTAGCACTATTATCACTATGCCACCAAACTAAGACAAAAACACTAATCCAAAAGAATACTCACGTGTAGTTCTTGCGGTACGTACACAGTTAGATCGAATAGGCAAAGGAGGTGGTAGATCGTTTTCTTCAAAGTCGATATCGTCTAACCCACACATATGAACTACATCAGATCCCGTATCCAAAACTCTCAAAATTTACTAAGCACAAATATTTGAAATAGTTCTTACGGTTAGATCGAATAGGCGAAGGAGGTGGTAGATGCGGCTGTATAATTGAATGAACGATAAAGAGGTCTTAGGGTTGAAGGGGATTAAATATCATATTCAAAGGGTTAATCGCAAGCAAATGGCCTCTAAGCTTAACCACTTTTCAGAAAAGTACTCAAATTTTGATTTTTTCACAATTTAGCCACTTAATCTGATTAAATTCAATTAATCCCAAAATTAAGCTAGGGTTTTCAAGAATTAGGGATTTCAAAATTAGATTTCTAAAATAGAGATTTTGAATTAGGGATATTTTTGGGGTGTTACACGTATAGTATTTATTTATATAAGTAATAGGTTTATTTAAATATCTTTAACATATGTTTTGTGTTTTCTTTTGTTGTTGCTAGGTTAGCTTTAGACTAGAATTAGGTAAAATTAATTTAATTAATCTAGACCGTTGCTAGGAATAGTGATCGAGCGGACCAATCAAGTACCATAATCATGAGGATGAACCAGGCGATAGGAAGAGTTTTACAACTTTACATATCCCAAGACATTCAGAGTCTTTGTAGGCTCAAGTCGAACCTAAGGCGCTCATGCATTTGATATATGAGGCATCATATTCTCTTTCTTTCTTTCCATTAATTGTTTGATTTTAAGGTTTTGTATGTTGAGTAAAAGGCATTCTTCATTAGAATGACGACGGCAACATGATACATTTTAAGCGAAGATATTTCTCTGCATTACTTTAAAGACGAATGCATCAGCAAGGCCCAAAGTTAAAGGGGCACTATGTGATAAAGGATGACTAAGGAAATTGCCATGATGGGGGCATCATTATCTGTGGGGCAACCAAGACTCCCACATGGAAAGGGTTTAAACCGAAATGGATTAAAGATAACACAAAGCTAGAAAGTGTTGAGAGGAAGATTTTGATTACGACCGAGGTCACTTGAACTCGAAGAGTAAGCAACACAAGTTTGAGGGGCAAGTTTTGTTAAGATATGAGGTTAATGAGTGGTTGAAGTCCTAAGATGATGGTCGTTGACCCTAAAACACAAGCAAATTGAATCCATGCATCATTGCATCCTCATCTTAGCATCATGAAATATGCCCATACATCATTGATAGCTAGACATCCCTACGATTAGGAACATGCTAACTCATAGCATTATTGCATTTTGTTTACTTTAAATGGGTACTTGAAGATTGGCAAAAGAAAGGGTCAACCACTTCACGAGAGGAAAAGTGGATCTCATAGAATAAAGGATTCTTCAACTTCCAAAGACAAGCCTTCCAAAAGGTTGTTTTTCTTAAAAACCTCAAATTTCTTAATTTTTCAATTCAGTCCTTTCAAAATGTTGTTTTCCTCTAAACCCAATTTTTTTAATTCTATCTCTTTCAAAAAGGTTGTTTTCCTCAAAACCCAAATTTCTTAATTCTATTTCCTTCCAAAAAGACATTTTCCTCAAAACTCAATTCAATCCTTCCAAAAGTTGTTTTCCTCAAAACCCAAAATTTCTCAATTTTATTCCTTCCAGAAGGACATTTTTCTCAAAACTCAATTCCATGATTTCATCCCTTCAAAAAGATTTTTTTTAAATCTGGGTCTCCCGGTTTCAAAATCGAAAGACTCGCAACATAAGGACTTCGGAGTAAAGGAGGCAGATACTCAAAACTCACAAATTTTAAAGCGGACGAGACAGCTACTCAATGCTCACAAGTTTTAAAGCAAATGAGACAGATACTTAAAGCTTAATGAGTTTAGGCGAAGGGTCTTGAACTCGTCGTATTAGGACTACCAAGCGAAGGAGGTAGATACTCGTAGCTTGAGATTTTTAGAGCGAATGAGGCCTATGCGGCAGAGCTCCTACCGTATTGTGAGATGGGAAGTTTTGCTTCAGAGAGATAATGGATGATTCTTTTAAGCGTTTGAGAAAAAAAATGGCCAAGAGAGTTTAAGGTCGGTTGGAATAGTGGTATTTGTAGTACTTTTATTTTTTAAAATGGTTAAATCACCATTTAAGGACCGCCGCCCTAAAATAATTACACACGCGGTCCTTCTGCATGGGCAAATCACTGCATCGGTCCCTCCTCATGGGTAATTACAGGCCTAAGCCACTTCACCTTTTTTAATCCTCTTACAAGTCCCTGGAGCTTTTAAAAGCTTTTTAATTTCGTCCCTGTCATCCCTTTCAATTTGGCTTCCAACCTTTTTGATTATTTCAAATTGGTCCCTTTTCCAATGTTTTGTTTATTCTTCATGCACTTTAATTTAAATCTTGCATATTTATTTCCCGTAAATTTTAGTTTAATTTGTATGTTAGGCAATGTTGTTCGTTCATGATATGGTCATATGTTGAAATTTAGTTTGAATCAAATGTGTTGTTATATTATGGTACATAATATATAGTTTTACATGATACATTATGGAATATAATATATGGCTTCCATGTATATGTATATATATTATGATATGTGGTTTTAGTGAAAATATGCATATGTTATAATATAACCTAATATTCGGTTTTAATATACGCATATATGTAATATAAGTTTTTGTAATATGTATATAATAGGTTTTTCGCATAATATAGTATATGTACATAATATAGGGTTTTTCATATAATATATAGTTTTTTATAAAGTATGTAATATATAGTTTTTATAAGGTGTATAAAATAATTTTTCTTTTTTTTTCTTTGAAAATCTTATTCTACTTCTACCTAGAGGGGAGGAGGAAAATTTAGATAAAAATTATGCTTCTAAGGGGTCTTAAACCCAGGACCTAAGGGAAAAGGAGTGGAGCAAGTGAGCATGCTCTGACCACCAGGCCGTCATCACATGCTCATTAAATAGTCTTTCTTAAATATATTACAATTGCATATATATATATATATATATATATATATATATATATATATATATATATATTCTAAAAATATGGCTTTCAATATACGTTATGTGTTTTACATTCTTTATATGTGCATATATTTACATATGGGTATACGTATAGTATTTATTTATATAAGTAATAGGTTTATTTAAATATCTTTAACATATGTTTTGTGTTTTCTTTTGTTGTTGCTAGGTTAGCTTTAGACTAGAATTAGGTAAAATTAATTTAATTAATCTAGACCGTGTGCTCGTTTTATAGGGGCACGGTTTTTGAATTAATTAGATTAATTTAGAATTAGTTCTTTAGAAGCCTAGTTAGATTAGAGTTCGAATTAACTTAGTAAATTTAAATTTTCTCTTGGCTCATTCGAGCGAATGTTAAATTTATTAAATTAATCGAACATTTCTTAAATACCTTTTAGGATAAAATTAATTCCATGAGTGACATTAAATTCGAGATTAATTACCATAATTTGTTAGGGTTTCTAGAATTTTTAGGCTAATTAATTTAGGATTAAATATTAAAATCACTTAATTAATAAATAGATCACTAATTAGAACTTCCATAATTTGGGGCTTTTTTAGGTTATGACTTTGGGTGAGCCTTGTCCGTTTACTTTCAAGCCTTTGATTGTCATTCTTTAATTATCATACATTTGGCCAATTAGTTTTGCATTAATTAAATTTAAATCATGGAACCCAAGATATTTGTTAGTCCCGATATTTGTATAGCAACAGTCCGAGCTCAAAGGATGTTAACCCGATATTTGGATTAATTCTTACCGACTGGGGGAAATTTCAATTAAAATTGACAAGATCATTACATAATGCTTAATTATTTGCATCATACATAAATGTGACGTACGAGATCCGAACCCTAAACTAACACGACATATAGCCTTATTCGATGTCAGTTTAGTCTATGGTCCGGTGTATCGTCATCCTTAGTAATTAAATGTTTAATTAATTTGATCCCAATAATTTGAATAAGCCCATATAATTAAGGTCAAATTTCAATCAAGAACGATTAATTAAATTTAATTCAAATTTTAACAATTTCTATCTTTTTAAAAGCAACAAATATTTTGGTACCGATTTTCGGGCGTGACGGGGGTGCTAATCTTTCCTCGCACCTAACAAACTCCCGAACCTTTTCGACATGAATCTTTGGTTTTCTTTAGTGTCCGGCCTACCTTATCCAAGTGGCTGGTGGCGACTCTAAATTTTTTATCAATAATTTTAAAAAGAAAGAAATATTTTAAAAGAGATCCCCGTCTTTAAACAAAATTCAAAGAGACGCTTTTTGGGGATAAAATAATAGCCGACTTCTTTCCTAAAATCACTTTAATACACTCGTATTTAAAAAAGAATTTTTAATGGTACGAAAAAGGATCGCTACAATTATTATTCCCTTTTAAAATAAAAACTTCAAAAAATATTTTATATTATTTTTCTAGATTTCTTTTATTTTCTAAATCATAAAATAATTAAACTTTTATTACTATAATAATTTCTAAAAAATCAGAAATAGTCATTAAACTTTAGTCTATTATTCAATTTGATAACCAAACATTTAAATGCTTCAATGTTACCATCAACTTTTTAGTTTTATTTTAATTTGACCACTGACCCGTTAAAAGAGTGGCGTGATTGTTAAAATATTTTATATAATAACACATTTAGTCCTCTATGTTTACACATTCAAACAATTTAGTTGTTTTTTTTCAAAGATAAGAAAAGATATTTATTAGAAAATGAAATGGCGGGGCCTTGACACGAGTCTTATTAAAAAGCCTTCTTAAATTTAGATAGAAGAAAAAGAATACTGCGTGCCAATGCCGATAACTTACACGAGCAAAACCATCGTTCTCGAATAGAACCATCAACAAGTACTCAACTAGCAAAATAGGAGTACAAACGGGAACATATACACGAACTACATAACATACCAAGTATCTATGATCCACAAATATTATTATCATCTAATTCCCAAGTGAAGAAATCCTCGAAAGTATGGTCACAACGCAGCTTAGGACGCCCAAATCCTTAAGCTTAGTATAGCAACACAGTCAGATGAGAAAGAATCTTACGTGTGTTCAATGGGAGAAACTAGAAGCATAGCTGACCTAAAAATATTGTCATAATTCGAAAGAAATAATAAATTTTACTTTTATTATTTTAATTTGACCATATTTTTAGTTGGATGGGTCTACAACGGGCGAGAAACATCGCTAAACATTATAAATTTTTAATGACTTTTAATTAAATATTAAAAAATTTCAAGGACTCAACGTGCAATAAATTATTTTTAAATTAATGTTAAAATTTGAATTGAAAAACCTTAATCTCCTAAATTCTTAAACCCTAGCTCTATTTTCTCAAATCCTAATCTAAACTCACAATTAACACCACGTTTTTATTTTAATTTCTCTATGTTAAATACTAATAGATTAGGTTAAATACTAATACTAATAGAAACTATCCCTAACATTGGCCATTGAAACTTTAACCTTAACATGCGTGTTTAGAATTTGGACGTTACTAAACGATGATAAGTTGGCTAGTAGGTTAGATGCATGATAATTTAGTTTCGAAAACATATTTCGAACAGTCAAGCAATAGTGTTTTGGCTCGTAGGTTAGATACATGTGTTTTGGTTTATGAATTTAGTAATTAGGGTTTGAGAATCTAGGATCATGGAATTGAATAATTGATCAAAGTTTAGTGATCATTTGTGAACTTTACCCTTAAATGAAAGTGAATGTGAAAATTATTATAGTAATAAAAGTTTAATTTTATTTTATGAATTAAAAAATAAAAGAAAATCTTAAAAATAATATAAAAATGATTTTTTAAAATTTTATTCTAAAGGGGATAATAATACTTTTGGTCCTTAGGATTTCAAAATTAATTAAAATAGTTAATGGTGCATTACGGTACATATGAATAGTGGTACATTGCGGTATATATCATTCACTGTAAAATTATCCTGATATAATAATTAAATAAATATTTAGAAGGTCAACTTTGAAAAAGTGTGGATTTTTAGTTAGATCACCAACTACTAACAATAGGAGAAAAGGGTATGCAACAACTTAATTCCTAAAAATGTTGTATATATTGTTCCTAAAAGTGTTTTATATATATATATATTAGTCAAATTGTGCTTTTAAGTCCATGCATTATATTTAATTTAAAATTTTGGTTCCATTACTTTAATATGATATGATTTAAATATCATGTTACAATTATCGTTATGTATCGGTTCAGATCACTAGTACCATTAAAAAAGGAAAAATATTACATGCACTGATGGTGAAAATTTTGGTTTTACAAGTGAGTCTAATTTATAGTTTAGGGACTTAAGATGTAAGAATTAGATTTTAAAATTTAAAGTTTATAGTTATAATTTAGTGTTTAGGGGTTACATGTTAGTATTTATGTTTTAGATTAAAGATTTAAATTTTAATTTGTAAAGTGAAATTATGTAAGCTTGTAAGTATTTTTTCCTTACTGTCAATACATATAATAATAACTCTAAAAGTATTATGTTTTTTTATGGGAAAGTATTCCATACACGGGTAATGAAAACTTTTAGTTTTTACAAGTGACTTAGAATTGAGGTTTAGAAATTAATTTATGGTTCAAATTGTAAGGCTTTAGGTATAGGAGTTTTGAATTTAGGGTTTATGGTTAAAATTTAGAGTTTGATGGTTAGTGTTTAAGTTTTAGGGTAATTATTATAGATTTAGGTTTTAAACTATAAACTCTAATTATATCCAAACCCCTAAACTAAAACCGATAAAATGTAATAGAAAAAGTTAGGAACTGATCAAAAGAGATATTACTAGAAAGAAGCAAAATTGGAAGAGGAACATAATCTTTAACAAGAGTTGTTTTTCTAAATAAATCTCATAAAAATAATATTGTGTAAAAATAAGAACCAAAATTGGAAGAAGAACATAATTCTTAATGTGAGTTGTTTTTTTTTTAAATAATTCTCATAAAAGTAATATTGTGTAAAAAAGAAGAAGTAAATTGGAAGAGGAACATAATTTACTTTCGGTCAATGTAAAGTAAACTTGCGTTTAGCTGCTAAAAGCGAGTTTCAAACTCGCATTTAGTCAAAAAAAAGAATTTTGTGTAAAAAGTATTTGGTATTTTCACATACATACTTAACGAGGAACTTACATTTAGTTAAACATAAATTTAAAACTCGCTTTTGACTTAACACAAATTTTATCCTACATGAAGTGAAAAGTAATATTTTTCTACATAATCTTGAATGTGAGCTATTTTTCTAAATAAATCTCGGAAAAAAAATATTTTTCTTTTAAATAACTCATTTGATTATCAAATTGGAAGGCTAAAAATGTGTGTCAATATCAGAGAAATTTGAAGCCTCAAATGAAGAGAATCTTTGCAAGAACTGAAAGTCAAACAAAATGATGAACCAAAGGACATTTATTTATTTGGTTTTTATGTGGAGGGATGGTGGCAATAATCCAATAATATTTTCTTTGATTTCGTGAGATTCAATATTCTAAAGGGAAAAGAATTCCATTCAAAATATCTTATTTTATATAAATATTTATTTTTATTTTATTACACCTTCGAGATCTAGTATTTTCGAAAAGACACTAAGGAAAAAGATTTTTGTATTAGAAACTTTACTTGTTTACACTATTCCAATATCTTGATAAATCAATTACGCGTTGACCTGGATTCATTTGTTCATATATTATAAAATAGTTATAATTAAATTTTAAAAATTATTTTATAATAACAAATCAAAATTAATTGATTTAAAAATTTGTTGAAAATTCTTAGGTTTAACTGATATTTTAGTAATAAAATTGTATCTATCATATTGGCATTTCAAGTTCTTTTAATTTATTTACACTCCTGAAAATTTTTACTTTAGGAACTCGCCACATGGTACATGACATATGTTAATTTGTAGGGGCTTAATAATTAAAAAAAGTGTATACTCTATATATTTTTTCTAGTTTGGTGCCTGGCGTTTTTTTGGGCCACTTTGGTGCTTAATTCTTCATCCCGTAACTCAATTTGGTGTATGCCGTTAAAATTTTCCATTATCTAATAAAAATATGTCACGTGGCCTATTTTTATCTATTTATTTAATTTCTGAATTTTTTTAAAAATATAAACTTCTTGAAAAACCCAAAGTTTTAATTTTTTTTAATCAAACTCTCAAATCACATCTCCCTCGTCGTCCGACATCCTCCACACGCCGGCGATTCACCTTTCACCACCCAAGCGTTAGGTACCTCATCGTTCAACATCCACTACCCTTTAACTGTCGATTTAAAGCCCAGCCGGTCTTTTTTTTCTTCATTTTTGGATGTTCATCGACAGAGCAATCGACGGTTTATTCACCGATTTTTGACGACAAAATCATGTGACTTTCGATTGCGGGGGCCGACGAAGGCAAGGGTGGTTGAATCGGTAGTGGAATGACAGGAATTTAAAGATTTATGATTAAATTTTGGGTTTTAGAAAAATTAAAGATTTTGAGATTTTTTTAGGGTAAAGTACACAGACGGTCACTGAATTTTGGTAAAAAAAAACAAAATGGTAATCAAACTTTCAAAAATCACAAAATGACAACTAAACTTTATGTTTTATAACAAAATGGTAACTAGACGTTAAACCCCGTTAAGTGACTGTTATAAAATTTGGTATAATAACACATTTAATCCTTTATATTTATACATTCAATCAATTTAGTCTTAATTTAAAACAATTCACTAAATTCTTGTAACTTTAAAATTTGAAGAACTTGACTCATTCAATAATTAAAAGATTGCATTATCTGGTTTTTCAAAAAATATTTGTTGGATAGAAAGAAACTAACGTGAATAAATGGGTGTGAGGGTTTAGGAGTTGTAAAATATAACCACAGTATTGCACTGCTCTCTTAATTTATTAATCTTCTGTGTTTAATTATGGATTATATCTTTTGGCATATGTCTATCCAAAAAGGCGTGATGATATGCAACAGTTTTTAGAGTGGGTCGTGTAAATCTTTCCTCCAAACTCAAACTCTTTAAATACCGCTGCTTAAAATTAAAATCCATCAAAAATACCAAAGAAGATGACACAAGTTGAAGACAAAACCGGGGCTGCCATTTCTCAGATGTTTTCAGCAGTTTGGTGAAGGCTATGCAGAAACCAGAGAGGAAACCAACATAATGATGTCGAAAAGGGTAGAAAGAGTTTTAGGAAAAAGGTTGGGTCAATGGTTTCCACCGTATTCGGTAAGCACAACAAGTTTCCCCATGGAAATGATGAAAGCCTCGACATAAAATCGGACAAAACAATAGTCAAGAGCAGTGACGGAGATGGTGAAGGAAAAGAGGAACCGTCTGGAGGAAGTGAGAGGAAAGAGGGACGGCGGACGTACTTGAAATTCTTGAGAAAAAGGGTGGGTAATGTCGGCAGCACAAGTCGAGTGACGGAGGAGAGGCAGGTAGGCAGTGGCAGAAGGCGAAGAGAGGGGTAAGTGAAATGATGAAAGGAGAAGTATGGAGGAAGAAGATATTAATGGGAGGGAAGTGCAGGCCTTTGAATGGGTCTGGGGTAATTCAATATGATGAAAATGGTGTTTTGATTCCAGAGAGCCACCACATTTAGTTTTCTTTATTTATTTTGAAATAATTGTTTAGATTTTGATGCCTGTAAATCTCAAGTTTAGTTTGCTAAAATGTAATTCAGAATTCCTATCCAAAGAAAGAAGAATTTATTGACAACAAATTACAAATACACAAGAAGATATGGGCAAAATTTGGCTAATAAGCCAATTTGGGGACAAATATTAGGGGAATAGGGTGCTTCGGCCGAATTTTGGCAAAATAGGCCAAAATCTACAGTGGCACTGTGACCACGCCACCTGCTGTCGGCGAGGTATGGACAACGCCACCTCCTGCTGGCGAGGTCCTGTTGGAGGCAGGCTTGGCAGCGTGGGCGGCTCAGCTGTGAAGCTGCATGCTTCTCCCTGACGTGCCTGCATGGCACATGCATGAACAGGACCTCGCCATTTGCAAATGGCGAGGTTCTGTTCATGCATGTGCCATGCAGGCACGTCAGGCTTTATCCATGTGCATGTGCCATGCATTTGCAGAGAGGGTTGGCTTTAGGGTCAGAGATATGGATGTGTTTACGGTATAGGGTATAAGGTTTAGGGTATAGGGATGTGTTTAGGGATGTGTTTAGGGTACATTTAACATATTATTAAAATTTAAATTTTTTAATAAACAAAGTAAAAAAAATCATTGAATTCAGATTGTACCGAATATTTTGGTTAACCGAATAAACTGTTAACTGGTTGAATGGTTACTATATAGGGTCGAGATTTGAGTGACCCGAACTTACCGATTGACCGGAACAATTTACAAATGGTTAGTCGAACCCAATTTTGCACACCCTAATTTAATTTTAAAATTAAAATATCCATCGAACCCTATTTAATTTTACCCTTTAATAGGAGGTGTTTTAATAAATCTAGCTCGTACCTAGAACCCTATTTACCCTTTAATAGACGGACGTGCCTAAACCCTATTTAATTTACCCTACATACACTTGACTGACTTGCCAGTATGTAGGGGTCATGCAGGTGAACAGGACCTCGCCATTTGCAAATTACCCTATTTAATTTACCCTACATACACGTCATTTTCTGTTGTTGAGTCCAACAAAATTATGTATTGTGTAAGGTGTTATTATTGGGAGAACAATTGTCCGTGGTGGGTAAGAATTTCTTACAAGAAGAGAACTGAAATGTGGGAGGTGTCACGGTTTATTGATCAGTACACATGTACCAATATGGCTTTATCACAGGACCATATTAATTTAAACTCTGATCTAATATGTGCTTCAATCAGGACTTTGGTTGAACAGGAACCAAGAATTTCGATTACAGTGTTAGTAGCATCTATCCGCTCCCAGTTTGGTTATGTTCCGTCTTACTACAAGGCGTGGATGGCAAAGCAAAAGGCGATGACGGAACTGTATGGTGATTGGGATAAATCGTATAATGAGCTACCAGCTCTTTTACGAGCAATGCAACATTTCATCCCGGGGACCGTTGTAGAGTACGAGACATTGTCGGTGTTCAACTTACAAGGCGAATTAATTCCTAGTAAAAGAGTATTTAGTAAGTTATTTTGGGCGTTCAATGCGTGCATTCAAGGGTTTCCATTCTGCAAACGCATGATTCAAGTGGATGGTACATGGTTGTATGGGAAGTACGGTCATATATTACTCTTGGCCGTTGCACAGGATGGAAACAATAATATATTCCCAATTGCCTTTGCCATAGTTGAAAAGGAAGACGCGGATGGATGGGAATTCTTTTTGAAGCACCTACGTAATTATGTTGTAAAAGAAGACGGGATTTGCATGATTTCTGATAGAGGAATTGCGCTCTTATCAGTAATTGACAGACCTGGGAGTTTATGGATACCTCCACATGCATATCCAGCATATTGTGTACGACATATTGCAGCGAATGCGAAGACGCGGTTCGGAAACAGTCAGATCAAGAGAGAGGTTTTAGGCGCGGGTAAGTTGTTATTTGTTGTTTATAAAAATTTTAATTTTTTTTAGTTCATCTTGTTGTTTTATTTAACTTATTTTTTATTTATAAATAGGGTATGAACTAGTTCAACCAAAATTCCATGAAAGGATGAGAAGGTTGAGGCGGCACGGTGCAGGTGTGATAAAATTTGTAAATGACATCCCCACGGAAAGATGGTCACAAGCCTATGATGAAGGTCGGCGTTATGGTCATATGACAACTAACCTTGAAGAGGCTATAAACTCTGTTCTTAAAGGAACACGACATCTCCCAATTGCAAGTATTGTGTGGGAGACCTACTTTAGATTGGGCAAAGTGTGGTCCGACAAAGGGCAAGATGCCAACGCCCGAATAAACAGCGGACAATATTGGTCGAAAGCCCTGCGAAAAAAAATGATCGATCTTCAAGCTAAAGCGTCCGCTATGCGAGTCAGATCATTCGACTCAAATAGATGGGAATTTTCTGTGGAAGCTACAGTCCGAGGTGAGCAAAAAATGTTCACTGTGAAACTTCATCAGAAATGGTGTGATTGTGGTGCATTCCAAGCATTTAGATACCATTGCTCTCACGCACACGCCGCCTGTTTGCATTTTCGACTCGACCCTTACGGTTTTGCGGATGACTGTTATAAACTAGAGAATATTGCAAATATATATAGAATTCAGTTCAACACAATCCCGAACCAAGACTATTGGCCGGTAGAGCCAATATACGAAGAATGGTTACCAAATCCAGTGCTTCGTAGAAAGTTGAAGGGTCGACCGAAGTCTACTCGTATTAATACGAATATGGATGATCCAGATGATAAAGAGGGAGGAGTTCAAGTTAGACATTGTAGTCTTTGTAGTCAACCGGGTCATTCAAGAAACAAGTGTCCGCACAAATCAAATCTTTCCAACTATCGTGTCGGACCGTCAACCTAAATGCTTTGTTTAATGTATGTCTAATTTTATGGTAATGAGAAAATATTGCATCTTTTCAATTTTTATTTGTTTCAATTTTATCAGACGTGCACCGTCAACCTATTAATTCTCATTTTTTTCAAAAAAGTTTAACTTGTTACCTTTGAAGAAACCATCTAAAGGTAATATAATTTGTTCTTATTTAATATACTTTAAGGAATCGAAATTAAAAGAAATACATATAACATTAAATATTCCAGGTTCGCAACCTATTAATTTAATACGAAAATTAAAAAAAATACATAAATATCAAAATGCAATCGAAATTAAAAGAAATACATATAACATTAAATATTCCGGGTTCACAAATTACAAATAAATAAAAACAAAACAAAACCCTATTTTCCCCTCCTCCCCCTCCCCCTCCCCCTCCTAGTGGGTAATTCTTGCCGGTGGAGAGGGCCTGTTTGTGAGTACCGCGGAGCAGGTTGAACTTGTCTACGAGCTCTTGGATTAGGAGCCAACTCATCGTCATCGAAAAATTGCGCATCCGTTATTTGCATAGTAGGTGGTGTAGCAAACATTTCTTCAGGATGAAATGATGGGCTGCTAATGGTAGTTGTTGACAACATAGATGCCATGCTACCAACACCAAAACCTTCCCCATATACAGATGATTGAGGATACTAAAATTGTGGTACGTATCCTTCATCGTCATTGTAAGCCGGCTGAGAAGATGAGCTACCACCGGTTGCAAAATTAAAAGGTGATTGCTGCGGAACATGACCAAATCCAAATGTTTGATGACTTTGTTGAAATGGGGTTTGTTCCGAAACATTACCAAATGGTGGTTGCTCCCAATAATTACTGCTTACATGTCTCGGGGGGGAGTCAGATCGCGCCCACGAAGAAGTCCAACCTCGGTTGGTTGCTCCCGAAATTCCTTCCAAGTTTGGTTCGTCTGTTGATTGCTGAGAGCTCTGACCAAACTCGGTTGAGAGTCGAACCTGTCTTGAGCAATGCGGGTTTTCAAGCCATCTATTTGCATCTTCGACAGATGCTATAAACGGTTTCCCATTTGTCGAAAACCATGAATAGTATTCTGTATTAAATTCAAAATCGCTGGCTTGAATTGGACTCAAATCATTAGCCCACCGCTCCCATCTTTCCTCCCACAATTCAATGAAATCGGCTTGCTTCACAATCCAATTCTCATTGAATCTACCTCTATGAACGGTGTGAATTTTTTCTCGTGGAGCTCTTGGAATGGGTTGATGGAAGTTAAACTGCCTCAACACTCTATCAGCACATTGAAACTCAACAATAGAAAAATGGATCAAAGGCACAATCGCACCCCAGAATCCTGCACATTCAAGCACAGTAGGTGGTAGGCAAGCCCTGACGTCGTCATTCGCGTACGGCTGCCAAATAAACTGTAAAAAAATTATTAATATGAATTCATTCACAATGAAATATACAATTTTTCTTTCAAAATTAAAATATACAATATACAAAATAAGAACAAATAATAAATTAAATTATATTAAATGAGAACAATTAATATATTAAAATAAATTGATTCAGATACCAGATCTTTTCCTATTGTTTGGATCTTTAATCTCGTCTCTCTGACAGTGTTGTGAACCACTCCCGCATTCTTCAACGGATGCCTCCACCTGCAAAGATATATTGAAATTATATTTCGAAGTCATTGGATATAAATTTTATATCAATAAATATTTATATACAACTGCAATCACATTATTACCTTCCAGCAAGCGGAAACTCCATATCTACCGGTACAGAAAAAATGGGCGTTAGATAAGGCAGCCTGTACCACGCCCAGGACTGCAGTAATACTTGACATCCACCCATATCTGAATTTGCCTTTTCACCATGCATAATTGTGACCTTGCACATTTCATGGTACAAAAATACTAATACTGTAGACCCCCAACTATATGTAGCAGCTGTGTCCAAATTACCCAAGAACTGCAGGTATTGTGTGTGAACCATATTACCAGATGTATCTGGCATCAACACACCACCAATAAGTTGCAGTATATAAGCTCGAGCTGCACACTCAAGTTCTTGATGACCAGATTCATCGGTCACAATAAATTCCTGCTGCAACCATGATACTCTGACGCGTAGCCCGTCCACACAGCTCTGAGGAGGAGCTTTGCCCAGGTACTGCATGCAAAGCTCATATGTATTGTAATTATTTTGTCCAACCAATGGTGTCCCATTTGTTGAATACCAAGTTGTACCGCAACATCCTCCAGGGTTATTGTACATTCACCAAATGGAAAATAAAATGTGTGGGTCTCTGGTCTCCACCGTTCAATCAATGCAGTAATCAACCTAGAGATTATCTTAAACCCACGGAGAAAGGTGACATTATAAAAACCAGCTCGCTGTAAGTAATACACTAAACGCTCATCAGGTTCCTTTATCTTCATTCCTCGACGGCGTATCATATGCTCTACATCCTATAATTAATTCATTATAATTTTGAGTTATAATAATTACATAGTAAATATGAAATTTTAAATTACAAAACATTTACTTACTTGCTCTTCGTGAATATTAGACGAAATGTGTTCATGGTCACGGTACAACAAAACTCCTTCAGATGCCATTATCTATTTCTACAACTAAAAAACAATTAGCATTCGAATATATACAAAAAAATATATTAACTTCAACATTTCGAATATATACAGCTAATAAACTAACTTTAAAAAACCAGATTACAAAAAATACATGCCCTTACCAGATTCAAAATTCGAAAAACTAGCTTCTTTTGTTCGAAACGACAATCACAACTTTGCCAAATTCTTCACCTTCACAATTTTTTTCTCTTCTTCTCTTCTCAATTACCCAACTCACACACCACCCTAACTATATATATACACACAAATAAAATAATGTAATATATATATATATATATATATATATATATATATATATATATATATATATATATATATATATATATATATATATATATATATATAATTGGGCAACACCTGCTGCAGCCCGTGAGCAGCAGGCCTGCCAGCCCGCACCTCGCCATAAGGAGAAGGCGAGGTGGGCCAGCCCACGTGAAGCCACCCAGCCAGCCCCAACCAGCCACAGCTCGCCTGCCATTGGCTCTCCCAGCCGGTCACCAGGGACCTCGCCAGCAGGAGGTGGCGTTGTCCAGACCTCGCCGGCAACAGGTGGCGTGGTCACTGTGCCACTGTAGATTTTGGCCTATTTTGCCAAAATTCGGCCGAAGCACCCTATTCCCCTAATATTTGTCCCCAAATTGGCTTATTAGCCCAATTTTGCCGAAGATATGTGGTATTTTCTAGACCACATTTAAATATTCGAATATTTTAAATCATTTTTTTCTTTTAAATCGAATATTTTTAAATTAAATAGAATTTAAAGTTGTTATTAAATAATCGATGTGATTTAAATATGAAAATATTAAATATTTTATTTTAAAAAATATTCGATTTAAAAGAAAAAAATGATTTAAAATATTCAAATATTTCGAGTTATTTGAGTTGATGCATCATATCTTAAGATAGAGGTGAGCGTTCGATCGAGTCGAGTCAAAAAATTTTGAGTTATTCGAGTTGACGCGTCATATTTTACAACTCAAATTTTATTTGAAATTTTTTCGATTCGATTCGAGCTTTCGAGTTCCTATAAAAATTTAATTTTAATTATTTATCATGTTACCATACTTTGGAATTTTGCTTTGAGGACCAAATTGAAAGAATGTGTATATAACGAGGACTAAATTTAGTAAATTATTTCGAATTAGGACTAAATTGATTGAATGTGTAAATATAAAGGACTAAATGTGTTATTACACCAAATTTTATAACAGTCACTTAACATGATTTAACGTCTAGTTACCATTTTGTTATAAAACATACCCTTTTTTTATAAAATTAAAGATTCTCTGATATTTAAAAAATTAAACAAAAAATTACCGAAATACGCCACATGTTGCGTTTTTAATAAAAATTAAGACAGACATCAAATTGAGTTACGGAATGAAACGTTAGACACCAAAGTGACCCGAAGAAAATGTTAGGCACCATACTAAAAAAAATGTATAGGTTGAACACTTATTAAGCTATTTTTAGGTGGTAAGGTTTAAAATTTAAGATTTAGAGTTGAAAATTTAGAGTTTAGGCTTTCCAACAGTCCCGAAAAATATGAGATGTATCCTCAACATTTGCTCGACACTCATAATTCATCCCTTGTCGAACCACGTACGTATAAGCTTCAACTAAATTATAGGATAGCCCACTTCGATGCCAACATATTAAAAATGGTTAAAAATATCACGAGCTTGTAAAACACAAATCCACTGAAAGGCCAACATGAAAAACTATCATAAGTAAGTTCCATTTTGGCTTATTTACACACCATGAAAATTGTGATACCAGGTTCTAAAGAAAGGCCACAACTACAAAATTAAACATTCGCTAGAAGTTTGTTTATGTTTTTAAACCATGATTCCGAACTGCGAACTTCAATTCTTTTTCACGGTTGCGGACTTGATGATATCGATAAACTCGGGCTGATAGAGGAAAAGCAAAACACAAAAAATGATGGTAACTATAACAGAGAACAAGTTAAAGAAAAAGCGTCTAAATGAATCATCAATGGCACAAACAAAGTAAGAAAGAAAGTTACTAACCTTCATAGAAGCTTCACCAACAAAAAAGCCATCCACATCGGGCTGTCTAGCAAATTCCTGACAAGTTGCTCCATTTACGAAACCTACATTAATTTGCAATGGATGCAAAATCATATTCAATCTGGTTTACGGGATGCGTTTAATGCAAGAATCGGAAATTAAGTTTTAAATTACTTGATAAAGTTGAGAAATGAGAGGATAAATAAAATGCAGTTTTGAAAGTTACATAATTTTGAGCTAACTTGCATTTGTCTCACATTTTATCTCCTCTTTTCATTTCAAATTGAAATGATTTGTTTTTACACATGATGATGAAATTGATCACCCTCTCTTTCTCTTCCCTCTCATTTTTCTTTGTTACCAAGCACGCTCCAATTATATTTTTTTCCGCTTTCCTCTCAACCAAACAAAGCAATAAAGAAAAATACCTCCGTATATAATTCTAGTTGATGCAGCAACAGCAGCACCGACATTTTCGCTAAGCCATTTCCTGAATTCGCAATGACTCTGGATAACACAATGACACATTTATATCTAAAATTAAATAGTGAATGATTTGTTGTAGGAGCGAACTAACAAGCAATGGCTTAGATGCAAACAAAAGCTTTGATCGATTGCCCTAAAATAGTTGTATAATATAACTTGGCATTAATGGGAGAAGCAAGCTAATTAAAACCGGTGAAATGCAAAAGTGAAGGATCCATTAGAATGATATTAATAAGCATAAAATCAAACTTACTTCCTGAGCCAGAGCAGGGGTTGCAACCTTGTCTGTACCAATGGCCCAAACAGGTTCATAAGCCAAAACAACATTGTCCCAATTTGTTATTTTCTCTGCAAACGAGCAACAGCAGTTTAAAAGAAACGAAACGGTGGGTAAATAAATAACTATAGAGACCACAATCATAAGCTTCAATTACACCTACGGTACCATATCTTAGAAAACAAACAAGTGGTTTGGTTTTTATATTTTAAAAGTAAGTACCAGCAATTGCTTTGGTTTGTGCAGCAAGTACAGACATGGTAGAGCCTGATTGTCGCTGTTGAAGAGTCTCTCCAACGCAAGCGATCACTTTCAAGCCTTGAGAAAGTGCATGCGCTACCTTATCTCCCACACGCTGCAGAGACAAACATTAAGAATAGTCATAAAGGCATGAAACAATACTAATAGTAAGAGACAAAAACATCAAACATGGCTATAAGTTCCCCAAGTAGATTAGGAAATAAACAGAAGCTAATTATATCACTCACCTCATAAGTCTCTTTTGAGACAGCCCTTCGCTTAGTTTCGCCAAGAATAACCCATGGAATATCCTTTTTAACGAGCATCTCCGGGCTGTTTAAAGAGAAAATAAAGTTAACTGCTAAACAAAAACTTTACATATATTTGATCTATAAAGCAGATGATATACCTAATTGGTGCTTTCTCACCAACCCAGCAATTCTGAGCAGCAACATGAAAATCGGAGCGCAACAGACTTTTCACAAGGGGAAGGGAAATAAATGTAGGGCCAACAACAACCTCTGCCACAACATAGAAAAGTTTGTAATGATTCTAAATCAAATTGAAATAATTATCAAAATCACTTACCCACAACATCATGACAAGGAACTTCAGCTTCATTCAATGTGCTAACAATCTTCTTGACCTTCTTTGGCGACTCATTCTACAACAATATTATTACATTTAATTATAATGTATAAAACATGTAATAAACTACAAAATTGATAATCTGGGATCAGAAAACAATACATTAAAATTGATAATCTGGGATCAAAACCCACCCAACCTTTACCCTTCGTCATCGGCCGTTCGCTCGGAAACGGTTCAAAACCGTTCGGTTTCATCTCCCTTGCGCCACTGTTCGCCGGTCATGTCGTGCACCGCCAGTTCTACCTTTGTTCGTCGTCGGTTCGAGGGTTCACTCACGTTCCTCGCGATTTACGGTCGGCGAGGGTGATCTGACGACGAACAAAGGTAGAACTGGCGGGTTTTGATCTCCCTTGAAACCGAACGGTTACCATTTTGTTTTTTTTACCAAAGTTCAGTGACCGTCTGTGTACTTTACCTTTTTTTTATAAAATTAAAGATTCTCTGATATTTAAAAAATTAAACAAAAAATTACCGAAATACGCCACATGTTGCGTTTTTAATAGATAACAAAAAAATTTTAAGACAGACATCAAATTGAGTTACGGAATGAAACGTTAGACACCAAAGTGACCCAAAGAAAATGTTAGGCACCATACTAAAAAAAATGTATAGGTTGAACACTTATTAAGCTATTTTTAGGTGGTAAGGTTTAAAATTTAAGATTTAGAGTTGAAAATTTAGAGTTTAGGCTTTCCAACAGTCCCGAAGAATATGAGATGTATCCTCGACATTTGATCGACACTCATAATTCATCCCTTGTCGAACCACGTACGTATAAGCTTCAACTAAATTATAGGATAGCCCACTTCGATGCCAACATATTAAAAATGGTTAAAAATATCACGAGCTTGTAAAACACAAATCCACTGAAAGGCCAACATGAAAAACTATCATAAGTAAGTTCCATTTTGGCTTATTTACACACCATGAAAATTGTGATACCAGGTTCTAAAGAAAGGACAACTACAAAATTAAACATTCCCTAGAAGGTTGTTTATGTTTTTAAACCATGATTCCGAACTGCGAACTTCAATTCTTTTTCACGGTTGCGGACTTGATGATATCGATAAACTCGGGCTGATGGAGGAAAAGCAAAACACAAAAAATGATGGTAACTATAATAGAGAACAAGTTGAAGAAAAGGCGTCTAAATGAATCATCAATGGCACAAACAAAGTAAGAAAGAAAGTTACTAACCTTCATAGAAGCTTCACCAACCAAAAAGCCATCCACATCGGGCTGTTCAGCAAATTCCTGGCAGGTTGCTCCATTTACGAAACCTACATTAATTTGTAATGGATGCAAAATCAGATTCAATCCGGTTTACGGGATGTGTTTAATGCAAGAATCGGAAATTAAGTTTTAAATTGCTTAATAGAGTTGAAAAATGAGAGGGATAAATTCAGTTTTGAAAATTACATAATTTTGAGCTAACTTGCATTTGTCTCACATCTTCTCTCCTCTTTTCATTTCAAATTGAAATGATTTGTTTTTACACATGATGATGAAATTGATCACCCTCTCTCTCTCTTCCCTCTCACTTTTCTTTGTTACCAAGCACGCTCCAATTATATTTTTTTTCCGCTTTCCTTTAAACCAAACAAAGCAATAAAAAAAAATACCTCCATATATAATTCTAGTTGATGTAGCAACAGCAGCACCGACATTTTCGCTAAGCCATTTCCTGAATTCGCAATGACTCTGAATAACACAATGACACATTCATATCTAAAATTAAATAGTGAATGATTTGTTGTAGGAGCAAACTAACAAGCAATGGCTTAGATGCAAACAAAAGCTTTGATCGATTGCCCTAAAATAGTTGTATAATATAACTTGGCATTAATGGGAGAAGCAAGCTAATTAAAACCGGTGAAATGCAAAAGTGAAGGATCCATTAGAATGATATTAATAAGCATAAAATCAAACTTACTTCCTGAGCCAGAGCAGGGGTTGCAACCTTGTCTGTACCAATGGCCCAAACAGGTTCATAAGCCAAAACAACATTGTCCCAATTTGTTATTTTCTCTGCAAACGAGCAACAGCAGTTTAAAAGAAACGAAACGGTGGGTAAATAAATAACTATAGAGACCACAATCATAAGCTTCAATTACACCTACGGTACCATATCTTAGAAAACAAACAAGTGGTTTGGTTTTTATATTTTAAAAGTAAGTACCAGCAATTGCTTTGGTTTGTGCAGCAAGTACAGACATGGTAGAGCCTGATTGTCGCTGTTGAAGAGTCTCTCCAACGCAAGCGATCACTTTCAAGCCTTGAGAAAGTGCATGCGCTACCTTATCTCCCACACGCTGCAGAGACAAACATTAAGAATAGTCATAAAGGCATGAAACAATACTAATAGTAAGAGACAAAAACATCAAACATGGCTATAAGTTCCCCAAGTAGATTAGGAAATAAACAGAAGCTAATTATATCACTCACCTCATAAGTCTCTTTTGAGACAGCCCTTCGCTTAGTTTCGCCAAGAATAACCCATGGAATATCCTTTTTAACGAGCATCTCCGGGCTGTTTAAAGAGAAAATAAAGTTAACTGCTAAACAAAAACTTTACATATATTTGATCTATAAAGCAGATGATATACCTAATTGGTGCTTTCTCACCAACCCAGCAATTCTGAGCAGCAACATGAAAATCGGAGCGCAACAGACTTTTCACAAGGGGAAGGGAAATAAATGTAGGGCCAACAACAACCTCTGCCACAACATAGAAAAGTTTGTAATGATTCAAAATCAAATTTTAAAATTCAAATAATCACTTACCCACAACATCATGAGAAGGAACTTCAGCTTCATTCAATGTGCTAACAATCTTCTTCACCACCTTAGGTGACTCATTCTACAACAAAATTATTACCCCCATTTTGAGTACATATAATTTTTATGTAATAAACTACAAATCCGATCTCAAAACATAAGAGAGCTATTTAGATATTGAATGTTAAACACGAAACATAGTATCACGCGATGCTGGAGATAATCTAGGATTAGAAAACAATAGATCAAAATTGATAATCTGGGATCAGAAAACAATAGATCAAAATTGATAATCTGGGATTAGAAAACAATAGATCAAAATTGATAATCTGGGATCAGAAAACAATAGATCAAAATTTTGAATTGAAAAAAAAAAGCAGGAGAGAAGAAGAAACATACATCTTTCCACTCACCGGCGACAAAGAATTTCCGAGCCATGAAGTTTTGAGGGGTTTTTTTTCGTCGCCGATTGTTTCCTTAATCCGTAGTGCCAGGTGGACGGCAGAGAGAACTTTGCTTGGTACAGCAGAAAAATGGAAAGAAAATGAAGAGGTGAGGAAAACTGTAAAGAAAATAAGATAACAGGTGCTTGGTATGAAGGAAAATATGAGGGAAAGAAAACTGGAGGGGAGTGACTTTTCTGTTAAGAATCCGTCGGAAGCAATGACAGAAAATTAATCATAGTTTAACATAAATGGTACCCCCAAATAAGTTAATATATCATACTTCATTTTTTTAAAGTTGGATAAAATCATTCTTTAAATATATATTTATGAATTGTTCCGTTCCTATCTAATTAATTAATTTTATCTATATATTTAACTTTTACAACATAAATAATCATATATATTTTATTAAATAAATTTTAACTCACTGTTTTGAAAATTTTTACATTGATAATTATTTATTTCAATTATATGTAAGCACGACTTTATTTATTTATTTTCTAATGCATTCATATATACTACTTTATTTAATAGGTTTATTCAATACTCGAATGTATTTAATTCAGGGCATTATTTTTTATATGTACTTGAACTATATTTTTTTATTAATTTGTTTTAATAGTGTTTTAAAAAATCAAAAGATTCTTTTAATGTTTTTAAATAAACGATATTCAATAAAAATACAAATAAGAAAGATATAAGAATAAGGGTATAATGGTAAAATTATTATATTTGAATTTTATTTTTTCTTTCAATCTTCCATCCTCTCAACCAAGCACACCAATGGAAAGAAAACATATTTTTCCATCCTTTCGATTTTTTACCCTTTCAATTTTTCATCTTTCTAATTTTCTTTCCTCTCTACCAAGCAAAGCCTTATTATAATTACTAAAATGCCATTTAATTTATAAAAAAACTTATATTACCGGATCATGCGCATCAACGTTGAGGACAAACTTGTTATACCACTCCCCGATAATCTTTTCTGAGGACTTCGTCAGAAAGTTCCTTTGGTGTAGGACCTCTTTACTTTATCATCACCGTCATCGGCATCTTATTATTATGAACACTTAAATAATTCTATTAACTAGAAGTCAAATTTATTCTTATCAATCCATCAATAATAAAGATAAAATCATCTACTTTATTTTATTTTCTATTCTCTAAAATATTTTCTATTATTATCATCTAAACCATAAGTGATAAATGGTCTAAACATTGAATATACGGTTAAATGACATAACACGACATTGAAGTTACCCATGGCCCTGATAAAGTACTAAAGAACAACCTTAATATTAAGGCATCAATAATTACTTAATTAATAATTAGGACTTTGATAATAATATAATTTGTTAAGTATGATCTGATTTAGTTTGTGTCATTTCTATGTTGATGTTTATACCATGCCCTGACAAAGTACTAAAGAACAACCTTGATATTAAGGCATCAATAATTACTTAATTACCAATTAGGAAACTTGCATATAGTATATGAAAGTGAATGTTACATTCCATTGCTAGTCGTTTTAAGTTCCAACTCATTAACCGCTTTAACCAACGAATCTAAATCCTTGTCGTAGCTTTCACCTTTAACTGTATTCAGGGTTGCTTCCTTCAACATCTTTGCTCGATCCCTTTCTGATCTACTCACATCTACTGACTCAGCTAGCACTCGAGCCAACATGCTTGACTCTAATATATTTTGACTCGATTCACCCACTCGTAATATGCTATTGCGCAAATGGTAAGAAATCTTTAACGATGAACAAAAAGCTTTAAGTTAAAATATAGTGTGAACTCTTAATTATGGGTGCAGGAAAGTCGTCGTAAATTTTGGGCATACATATGTGAGTGTAAGTGATGCAGATATATTACGACCAAGAAGTTGGGTTGGTTCTATGGTTAGTGGACAATACTTTTTGTCGTTTGCAATAAAGTAACTTATACTGAAATGTCTTACGATAATTGAGAAATGTTTTGTGTGAAATGTATGTTATTGATGCTCTTGGGTAGACGCTATTTGTTGAAGATTGTAGTTCGGAATGTAAAGCGAGGAGAGGATATGTACCTTGCGCATTGAGTGTAAGTTTATAATTGTTCGTACTTAGTGTATAGTAAGAAAGAAGATATAGAGTATTGCAAAAGTGTTTAATAAGTATGGGTGTACTGTATAATCAACTTTTAAGAAGTGGTACAAGATGATGCGCAGGTTGTACACTATTGGCGTGACATATTCAAAGTGTACGGGAAATTTAATGACTGGAAAATCGTACGAACTAACATTCATGTTTTATAAAGCGTTTGAAATATTTTTCGAAGTTGTAATGTTGGGTATCGTTTATTGAAGGGCATATGTTAAATATTTTATGTATATCTTTATTACAATCAATGACAATGGAACTCATTGGTATATTTGTGTCTTGGATATTGCTTCTGGTGAAGCGAAGATACTAGACAGCTTGCCGACAACGCGAGGCAATGCTGCAAAAGTATCTATAGTTAAGAAGTTGGTAATAAGCGTGAACTTTAAACTATTTGGCATTTAATAGTGATGTGAAACATAATGTAAACATCTATATATGTCTTTGCATCTAGATTAATAGGTTAAATGAGTGTTTTTCGAATGAAAAGTTCGTTCAAGGGTTTGGGTCACCATCAAGGTCGTTGACCGATCTACATGTGATGGTGGCTAAAGTCAAACATCAAGATAATGGGTATAAAAATGTTAAAAAAAAAGTCGTTTGTGTTATATTCGTACAACCATTTGCATATGCTAACGAATCATTTGGTGTATAAACAAATATGTTGTTGAACATAGATGATTGTGGCATGTATTGCACTAAGTGGATGCAGTTTTGACACACGATGAGCATAGAGAATGTGGTAAGTGCATCCGTTGTTTATTACACTTTAAGTACTATTTTTGTATACAAATAAATGATCTTTAAGTAATCCTTGTATTGTCAACATTTGTATGAGAAGTCTGTTGGGAAATGGGATCGAGTGTTCGTCTTGTATGATCTCGTGAATAATGCTGCAAATAGTAAAAGACAGGTACTTTCATATGCTATTAAGGCACATATTCTACAGAAACAGACACGACCTTTCTTATACCATACTAGCATTCGTCGTCCGGAATAGTTAGTGAGTAATTATGTTGGCTGTGTTCGTTATATGATTGAAATCAGTATAATGTGAATTTAATGTTTGTTACTTTCTGTTATGTTTGATGGTAATGTGCATATTGAAGTTGGAGTTTGCTATGTGAGAAAACAACCTTTTTTGTATGCGCCGGGAACGACATATGTGTGACCATGTTGAAGAATAAGGTTCAGGCTCTGATCGAGAACGACCTTTTGAAGTTTTGAAAAGAAAGAATGAAAACACGATCTATGGGGTTTGGTTCTCGATTTTATTCTTTAGGAATTTTTGTGTTTAAGTTTCTTGCATGTTGTGTTTTCTTTTGAAGTAATGTATAGAACCAACGGTGCTATCATTTGCCTGAAGATAGCAACGGTATTTTTGTAAAGGGCACTTGTCATGTTTGTGGAATTTCTTTATAATGAAAATACATTTGTTTAACATACAATGATCTTGAAATCATATATGTATATATCCCTTCTTACCCTCGTAGGTCCTCGGATATCACATGCATGATGTAGCATGGGTCCTAATCAAATGTTGAAACGATAAAGTGTGATTCCCCTCCATCTGCTCTGGTCGAGAAAGCGCGAGAAGCGAAATTGATATTCCCTCAATGATGTTCAATGATAAGACAACCTCTTAGGAAAGCCCAGGGAGAGTCGCTTGAATGCGTCCAAAAAATATAATAAAAATGAGAGAAAAATGTTGAAAAAAATGATAGGTATTAAGCACTCCAATGTTCGAGACCTGGTAATAGGCATTTTCGGATATGAGTGTGGAATTTAAAAAAAAAATTAACTACCCCGAGTAACTCAGGGTATTGTTGTATGCTCCACTAGTATCCTCGGGACAAAGGACTGTGACGAGTTGAATTCCCCTAGGAAAAAAGAGAGAAGTAAACTAATGAATGAATAAGTCCCGAAACATTTGATGAAAACGTGAGAAGAGGACAAATCTAATAAGGAGCTACGCTCCACATGTTCAATACCCTAGCGTCAAAGATGAATCCGTACGGACATTGACACAATATTAAGTGTAATCTAAAGCACCCACTTCCACTCAAAAATCTTAAAATGACATGTTCTGCACTCCATGGGCCAAATAAAAGTCGGAAGCTCAAATAGTTTTTTAATAGAGAAGGATGATGAGAACTAGAAGGAATAGTGATCGAGCGGACCAATCAAGTACCATAATTATGAGGATGAACCAAGAGATAGGAAGAGTTTTACAACTTTACATATCCCAAGACATTCAGAGTCTTTGTAGGCTCAAGTCGAACCTAAGGCGCTCATGCATTTGATATATGAGGCATCATATTCTCTTTCTTTCTTTCCATTAATTGTTTGATTTTAAGGTTTTGTATGTTGAGTAAAAGGCATTCTTCATTAGAATGACGACGGCAACATGATACATTTTAAGCGAAGATATTTCTCTGCATTACTTTAAAGACGAATGCATCAGCAAGGCCCAAAGTTAAAGGGGCACTATGTGATAAAGGATGACTAAGGAAATTGCCATAATGGGGGCATCATTATCTCTGGGGCAACCAAGACTCCCACATGGAAAGGGTTTGAACCGAAATGGATTAAAGATAACACAAAGCTAGAAAGTGTTGAGAGGAAGATTTTGATTACGACCGAGGTCACTTGAACTCGAAGAGTAAGCAACACAAGTTTGAGGGGCAAGTTTTGTTAAGATATGAGGTTAATGAGTGGTTGAAGTCCTAAGATGATGGTCGTTGACCCTAAAACACAAGAAAATTGAATCCATGCATCATTGCATCCTCATCTTAGCATCATGAAATATGCTCATACATCATTGATAGCTAGACATCCCTACGATTAGGAACATGCTAACTCATAACATTATTGCATTTTGTTTACTTTAAACGGGTACTTGAAGATTGGCAAAAAAAAAAGGGTCAACCGCTTCACGAGAGGAAAAGTGGATCTCATAGAACAAAGGATTCTTCAACTTCCAAAGACAAGCCTTCCAAAAGGTTGTTTTTCTTAAAAACCTCAAATTTCTTAATTTTTCAATTCAGTCCTTTCAAAAGGTTGTTTTCCTCTAAACCCAATTTTTTTAATTCTATCTCTTTCAAAAAGGTTGTTTTTCTCAAAACCCAAATTTCTTAATTCTATTTCCTTCCAAAAAGACATTTTCCTCAAAACTCAATTCAATCCTTCCAAAAGTTGTTTTCCTCAAAACCCCAAATTTCTCAATTTTATTCCTTCCAGAAGGACATTTTTCTCAAAACTCAATTCCATGATTCCATCCTTTCAAAAAGACTTTTTTTTAAATTTGGGTCTCCCGGTTTCAAAATCGAAAGACCCGCAACATAAAGACTTCGGAGTAAAGGAGGCAGATACTCAAAATTCACAAATTTTAGAGCGGACGAGACAGCTACTCAATGCTCACAAGTTTTAAAGCAAATGAGACAGATACTTAAAGCTCAAAAAGTTTAGGCGAAGGGTCTTGAACTCGTCGTATTAGGACTACCAAGCGAAGGAAGTAGATACTCGTAGCTTGAGATTTTTAGAGCGAAGTAGGCCTATGCGGCAAAGCTCCTACCGTATTGTGAGATGGGAAGTTTTGCTTCAGAGAGATAATGGATGATTCTTTTAAGCGTTTGAGAAAAAAAATGGCCAAGAGAGTTTAAGGTCGGTTGGAATAGTGGTATTTGTAGTACTTTTATTTTTTAAAATGGTTAAATCACCATTTAAGGACCGCCGCCCTAAAATAATTACACCCGCGGTCCTTCTGCATGGGCAAATCACTGCATCGGTCCCTCCTCATGGGTAATTACAGGCCTAAGCCACTTCACCTTTTTTAATCCTCTTACAAGTCCCTGGAGCTTTTAAAAGCTTTTTAATTTAGTCCTTGTCATCCCTTTCAATTTGGCTTCCAACCTTTTTGTTTATTTCAAATTAGTCCCTTTTCCAATGTTTTGTTTATTCTTCATGCACTTTAATTTAAATCTTGCATATTTATTTCCCGTAAATTTTAGTTTAATTTGTATGTTAGGCAATGTTGTTCGTTCGTGATATGGTCATATGTTGAAATTTAGTTTGAATCAAATGTGTTGTTATATTATGGTACATAATATATAGTTTTACATGATACATTATGGAATATAATATATGGCTTCCATGTATATGTATATATATTATGATATGTGGTTTTAGTGAAAATATGCATATGTTATAATATAACCTAATATTCGGTTTTAATATACGCATATATGTAATATAAGTTTTTGTAATATGTATATAATAGGTTTTTCGCATAATATAGTATATGTACATAATGTAGGGTTTTTCATATAATATATAGTTTTTTTATAAAGTATGTAATATATAGTTTTTATAAGGTGTATAAAATATTTTTTTCTTTTTTTTTCTTTGAAAATCTTATTCTACTTCTACCTAGAGGGGAGGAGGAAAATTTAGATAAAAATTATGCTTCTAAGGGGTCTTAAACCCAGGACCTAAGGGAAAAAGAGTGGAGCAAGTGAGCATGCTCTGACCACCAAGCCGGCATCACATGCTCATTAAATAATCTTTCTTAAATATATTACAATTGCATATATATATTATATTCTAAAAATATGGCTTTCAATATACGTTATGTGTTTTCCATTCTTTATATGTGCATATATTTACATATGGGTATACGTATAGTATTTATTTATATAAGTAATAGGTTTATTTAAATATCTTTAACATATGTTTTGTGTTTTCTTTTGTTGTTGCTAGGTTAGCTTTAAACTAGAATTAGGTAAAATTAATTTAATTAATCTAGACCGTGTGCTCGTTTTATAGGGGCACGGTTTTTGAATTAATTAAATTAATTTAGAATTAGTTCTTTAGAAGCCTAGTTAGATTAGAGTTCGAATTAACTTAGTAAATTTAAATTTTCTCTTGGCTCATTCGAGCGAATGTTAAATTTATTAAATTAATCGAACATTTCTTAAATACCTTTTAGGATAAAATTAATTCCATGAGTGACATTAAATTCGAGATTAATTACCATAATTTGTTAGGGTTTCTAGAATTTTTAGGCTAATTAATTTAGGATTAAATATTAAAATCACTTAATTAATAAATAGATCACTAATTGGAACTTCCATAATTTGGGCCTTTTTTAGGTTATGACTTTGGGTGAGCCTTGTCCGTTTACTTTCAAGCCTTTGATTGTCATTCTTTAATTATCATACATTTGGCCAATTAGTTTTGCATTAATTAAATTTAAATCATGGAACCCAAGATATTTGTTAGTCCCGATATTTGTATCGCAACAGTCCGAGCTCAAAGGATGTTAACCCGATATTTGGATTAATTCTTACCGACTGGGGGAAATTTCAATTAAAATTGATAAGATCATTACATAATGCTTAATTATTTGCATCATACATAAATGTGACGTACGAGATTCGAACCCTAAACTAACACGACATATAGCCTTATTCGATGTCAGTTTAGTCTATGGTCTGGTGTATCATCATCCTTAGTAATTAAATGTTTAATTAATTTGATCCCAATAATTTGAATAAGCCCATATAATTAAGGTCAAATTTCAATCAAGAACGCTTAATTAAATTTAATTCAAATTTTAACAATTTCTATCTTTTTAAAAGCAACAAATATTTTGGTACCGATTTTCGGGCGTGACGGGGGTGCTAATCCTTCCTCGCACCTAACAAACTCCCGAACCTTTTCGACATGAATCTTTGGTTTTCTTTAGTGTCCGGCCTACCTTATCCAAGTGGCTGGTGGCGACTCTAAATTTTTTATCAATAATTTTAAAAAGAAAGAAATATTTTAAAAGATATCCCCGTCTTTAAACAAAATTCAAAGAGACGCTTTTGGGGATAAAATAATAGCCGACTTCTTTCCTAAAATCACTTTAATACACTCGTATTTAAAAAAGAATTTTTAATGGTACGAAAAAGGATCGCTACAATTATTATTCCCTTTTAAAATAAAAACTTAAAAAAATATATTTTATATTATTTTTCTAAATTTCTTTTATTTTCTAAATCATAAAATAATTAAACTTTTATTACTATAACAATTTCTAGAAAATCAGAAATAGTCATTAAACTTTAGTCTATTATTCAATTTGATAACCAAACATTTAAATGCTTCAATGTTACCATCAACCTTTTAGTTTTATTTTAATTTGACCACTGACCCGTTAAAAGAGTGGCGTGATTGTTAAAATATTTTATATAATAACACATTTAGTCCTCTATGTTTACACATTCAAACAATTTAGTTGTTTTTTTTCAAAGATAAGAAAAGATATTTATTAGAAAATGAAATGGCGGGGCCTTGACACGAGTCTTATTAAAAAGCCTTCTTAAATTTAGATAGAAGAAAAAGAATACTGCGTGCCAATGCCGATAACTTACACGAGCAAAACCATCGTTCTCGAATAGAACCATCAACAAGTACTCGACTAGCAAAATAGGAGTACAAACAGGAACATATACACGAACTACATAACATACCAAGTATCTATGATCCACAAATATTATTATCATCTAATTCCCAAGTGAAGAAATCCTTGAAAGTATGGTCACAACGCAGCTTAGGACGCCCAAATCCTTAAGCTTAGTATAGCAACACAGTCAGATGAGAAAGAATCTTACGTGTGTTCAATGGGAGAAACTAGAAGCATAGCTGACCTAAAAATATTGTCATAATTCGAAAGAAATAATAAATTTTACTTTTATTATTTTAATTTGACCATATTTTTAGTTGGATGGGTCTACAACGGGCGAGAAACATCGCTAAACATTATAAATTTTTAATGACTTTTAATTAAATATTAAAAAATTTCAAGGACTCAACGTGCAATAAATTATTTTTTAAATTAATGTTAAAATTTGAATTGAAAAACCTTAATCTCCTAAATTCTTAAACCCTAGCTCTAATTTCTCAAATCCTAATCTAAACTCAAAATTAACACCACGTTTTTATTTTAATTTCTCTATGTTAAATACTAATAGATTAGGTTAAATACTAATACTAATAGAAACTATCCCTAACATTGGCCATTGAAACTTTAACCTTAACATGCGTGTTTAGAATTTGGACGTTACTAAACGATGATAAGTTGGCTAGTAGGTTAGATGCATGATAATTTAGTTTCGAAAACATATTTCGAACAGTCAAGCAATAGTGTTTTGGCTCGTAGGTTAGATACATGTGTTTTGGTTTATGAATTTAGTAATTAGGGTTTGAGAATCTAGGATTATCGAATTGAATAATTGATCAAAGTTTAGTGATCATTTGTGAACTTTACCCTTAAATGAAAGTGAATGTGAAAATTATTATAGTAATAAAAGTTTAATTTTATTTTATGAATTAAAAAATAAAAGAAAATCTTAAAAATAATATAAAAATGATTTTTTAAGATTTTATTCTAAAAGGGGATAATAATACTTTTGGTCCTTAGGATTTCAAAATTAATTAAAATAGTTAATGGTGCATTACGGTACATATGAATAGTGGTACATTGCGGTATATATCATTCACTGTAGAATTATCCTGATATGATAATTAAATAAATATTTAGAAGGTCAACTTTGAAAAAGTGTGGATTTTTAGTTAGATCACCAACTACTAACAATAGGAGAAAAGGGTTTGCAACAACTTAATTCCTAAAAATGTTGTATATATTGTTCCTAAAAGTGTTATATATATATATATATATTAGTCAAATTGTGCTTTTTAATCCATGCATTATATTTAATTTAAAATTTTGGTTCCATTACTTTAATATGATATGATTTAAATATCATGTTACAATTACCGTTATGTATCGGTTCAGATCACTAGTACCATTAAGAAAAGGAAAAATATTACATGCACTATGGTGAAAATTTTGGTTTTACAAGTGAGTCTAATTTATAGTTTAGGGACTTAAGTTGTAAGGATTAGATTTTAAAATTTAAAGTTTATAGTTATAATTTAGTGTTTAGGGGTTACATGTTAGTATTTATGTTTTAGATTAAAGATTTAAATTTTAATTTGTAAAGTGAAATTATGTAAGCTTGTAAGTAGTTTTTTCCTTACTGTCAATACATATAATAATAACTCTAAAAGTATTATGTTTTTTATGGGAAAGTATTCCATACACGGGTAATGAAAACTTTTAGTTTTTACAAGTGACTTAGAATTGAGGTTTAGAAATTAATTTATGGTTCAAATCGTAAGGCTTTAGGTATAGGAGTTTTGAATTTAGGGTTTATGGTTAAAATTTAGAGTTTGATGGTTAGTGTTTAAGTTTTAGGGTAATTATTATAGATTTAAGTTTTAAACTATAAACTCTAATTATATCCAAACCCCTAAACTAAAACCGATAAAATGTAATAGAAAAAGTTAGGAACTGATCAAAAGAGATATTACTAGAAAGAAGCAAAATTGGAAGAGGAACATAATCTTTAACAAGAGTTGTTTTTCTAAATAAATCTCATAAAAATAATATTGTGTAAAAATAAGAACCAAAATTGGAAGAAGAACATAATTCTTAATGTGAGTTGTTTTTTTAAATAATTCTCATAAAAGTAATATTGTGTAAAAAAAGAAGAAGTAAATTGGAAGATGAACATAATTTACTTTCGGTCAATGTAAAGTAAACTTGCGTTTAGCTGCTAAAAGCGAGTTTTAAACTCGCATTTAGTAAAAAAAAAAGAATTTTGTGTAAAAAGTACTTGGTATTTTCACATACATACTTAACGAGGAACTTACATTTAGTTAAACATAAATTTAAAACTCGCTTTTGACTTAACACAAATTTTATCCTACATGAAGTGAAAAGTAATATTTTTCTACATAATCTTGAATGTGAGCTATTTTTCTAAATAAATCTCGGAAAAAAAATATTTTTCTTCTAAATAACTCATTTGATTATCAAATTGGAAGGCTAAAAATGTGTGTCAACATCAGAGAAATTTGAAGCCTCAAATGAAGAGAATCTTTGCAAGAACTGAAAGTCAAACAAAATGATGAACCAAAGGACATTTATTTATTTGGTTTTTATGTGGAGGGTTGGTGGCAATAATCCAATAATATTTTCTTTGATTTCGTGGGATTCAATATTCTAAAGCGTTACAAAATTAAAATGGAAAAAAATTCCATTCAAAATATCTTATTTTATATAAATATTTATTTTTATTTTATTACACCTTCGAGATCTAGTATTTTCGAAAAGACACTAAGGAAAAAGATTTTTGTATTAGAAACTTTACTTGTTTACACTATTCCAATATCTTGATAAATCAATTACGCGTTGACCTGGATTCATTGTTCATATATTATAAAATAGTTATAATTAATTTTTAAAAATTATTTTATAATAACAAATCAAAATTAATTGATTTAAAAATTTGTTGAAAATTCTTAGGTTTAACTGATATTTTAGTAATAAAATTGTATCTATCATATTGGCATTTCAAGTTCTTTTAATTTATTTACACTCCTGAAAATTTTTACTTTAGGAACTCGCCACATGGTACATGACATATGTTAATTTGTAGGGGCTTAATAATTAAAAAAAGTGTATACTCTATATATTTTTTCTAGTTTGGTGCCTGGCGTTTTTTTGGGCCACTTTGGTGCTTAATGCTTCATCCCGTAACTCAATTTGGTGTCTGCCGTTAAAATTTTCTATTATCCAATAAAAACATGTCACGTGGCCTATTTTTATCTATTTATTTGATTTCTGAATTTTTTTAAAAATATAAACTTCTTGAAAAACCCAAAGTTTTAATTTCTTTTAATCAAACCCTCAAATCACATCTCCCTCGTCGTCCGACATCCTCCACACACCGGCGGTTCACCTTTCACCACCCAAGGGTTAGGCACCTCATCGTTCAACATCCACTACCTTCTAACTGTCGATTTAAAGCCCAGCCAGTCTTTTTTTCTTCATTTTTGGATGTTCGTCGACAGAGCAATCGACGGTTTATTCACCGATTTTCGACGACAAAATCATGTGACTTTCGATTGCGGGGGTCGACGAAGGCAAAGGTGGTTGAATCGGTAGTGGAATGACAGGAATTTAAAGATTTATGATTAAATTTTGGGTTTTAGAAAAATTAAAGATTTTGAGATTTTTTAGGGTAATAGTAGCAATGGGAACTCGACACTACGCTTTAACACAAACATCGGGCTAACACATGCTTTCAAACACCGTACTAACAAGCAACGTCAAGCATACATGGCAAAACATTCACTGAGACATAACAACAACATAACACATCAAACTTACCTCACTTACCTACCCGAGGTCTCGGAAACCTCAGGCTTTGATACCAACAAATGTAACCTCCTCGTCCCGATCTAGCCGGATGACCGGTCCGAGTAAGCTACACGGGGAAAACCGAGTGAAAACTCCCTAAGGAATTCCCACTCGGTTAGCAACCCTATTTTTTTCATTTTAAATCTTGTCTAGATGAGTATTTAATCCTATGTGATCATACGGCGGAACAACATTCACGAGGCAAACAAACGAACTCAGCCCAACATCTTACAGCCCAATTTTAAGCTTTAACTATAGGCGGTATCGATACCCTTAAGGGGTGTATCGATACCCCCTTGACTAGGTCAACTGGTCAAAGTCAATCCGTAGAGACCGTATCGATACACCCAAGGAGTGTATCGATACCCTCCCCAACGGTTGACTTCCCATGGTCAACGCTAAGAAGACGGTATCGATACACCAGAGGCCGGTATCGATACCGAAATGGACAGTAGCTCCAGTGACCAAAATGGTATCGATACACCCCTCAAGTGTATCGATACACGAGGCCTAGAACAAGAAGGTGGTATCGATACCGTACCAACCGTATCGATACCCCTGCCACGAACTTGCAGGTTTGAGCTGATTTAAGGCACAAGGAGGCCCTTAAATCCCTCTAAAACCCCAACCAACACACTAACATCAATCCTAAGGCAAATCAAACATAAAAGCGTGCTTTAACAAGAAGCCAAAGGGCACTAATCAACACAAGGTGGTGCACAAATCATACAAGCAACTTAGCATTCAAACATGAAGCAAGGCATACATACGTGGCATTCCAACAAAGGCAATTAGGCATACAAGTCATACATGGAACTTAGAGGCCTTAAAAGGCACAAGGAAAGCATATGAGGTTTGACCCTCTCTAATAAGGCGACCTAAACACCAATAGACATGCCAACACACACAACATCCATCATAGCATATCATGCATTACAAACCATAATCAATCCAAAATATCAACGTAAGGCATTAACAACATGTGGCTAACACAAGGAGTCTAGATACAAGCTCCTAAAACACGTAGCATTTCCCATTGCTAAACTACTACATTATTTAATAAACCATACTTGAGCAATTACCACACGCTTGGACGCCCTATTTCTTGCTCCTTGCTAACTCCAAGCTAAAGATCTGCATTGTCGGAAAAAGGAGAGCATAAGCATAAAGCTTAGTGAGCGGAGCTCTAAAACATAACTACGACAATGTAGGGTTCAAAGCTTTCTTTAAAATAAAGGCCAACACAAAGATCCATTCAACTACCTAAACCTCTTGCTAACATGCAAGTTCAACCACAATTCAACAATGTAGGCATTTAACATGGCATTACACTTCATGGTATGCATGAGGACTTAATCCTAGTTTAAAGCAAGACCATAAAAGAGAATGATATAGTGAGATACAACATGAACACACATGGTATGCACAAGCATAACCAAAACACACACGGTGGGACTACACATCACCGTTTCGACTAGTAGTTTTCCAATGGGACTACACATCAAAGTACTCTTCTACTAGTCACTACCGACGGGACTACACATCACCGGAGTCTTATACCACTCGCTACCGGCGGGACTACACATCACCGGAGCAACGACAACCATCACGTGAGGTTCAACACCAACCATGCAACACAACATACAATCACTATCATGTGACATGTACTCACTATACCATGCACAACCAAAACAAGTTGTAACAAAACCCACAATTAAGCATCACTTACTACTTACAATCTTACCAATCACAAATGGTCTTACTCACCATTTTCGTGCACAACCTGCACCAACTTACCCACATCTTACAAGGCATATCAACATCAACATCATTACCATCATACATGATCAACGATATAATATTAAGAAATCATACTTCTTCCCAAATTATCTAAATTTCATGCTTAACAAAACATCACCACAAGTAATGAAAACAAATGGAAAAAGGAGGAAATTAAAGGGGCAATTCACACCAACTTACTCTTGAATTTAAAATCATTTTCAAGGCCAAATCTAAACCACTTTCAAAATCATCTTTGAACCAAAACGATTCTTGAAAACCATTTCCACATCCACGTACTCGAACCAACCTTAGAAAATCAAATTAAAGCATTAACCACTCACCGCCTCTCCTTAGCAACCGAAGCAAATCTCCTACGAACCCGGATTCGGTCCCAAAGCCTCTTCAACGCTTCCTCATGCTTCTAGTCAAACAAAACACACTTATTACACCACAATCCAATGCTAAAACTCAATCACCATCTCATTTAACAAACACAAACCAAATTCCACAAATTCCCAATCCACATAATCCCCAAAATACCAATTTTCGTGCTCCCCAATAGCCTTGCTGAAATTTCCATTTCCAAACCTCCAAATGACCTCCAAAATGTCCCAAATCACCCTCCTAACATACCCTAACCATCACCCCTTTGTTTTCAACCAAAAACCCACCAAAAATGGTGTTTTTGACAACTCAAAAATGGGTAATAGAGCTCACTTCGGATTTTTACCAAAATTCAACCAAAATGACATATAATGTATATTTCTACTTGATTAAACAAAGCCCCAACACAATTTATCAAAACCAAATGGAAAATCCCTTAAAAACCCAAACTTTGATATAAACCTTAATTTTCAAAACTCCATAACTTTAAAATCTAAGACAATGGGTGGATAGGGGATAAAAAGGGGAGTAAGAAAACATAATTACCTTTGAAAAACACCTTGGATTGAAGAAAATATTGAATGGAATAGTAACTTGAATATTTGAGAGAGTTTGGGAAGGGGGTTGTGTTCTTCATGTGGGAAAGGAGGGGAAAAGGGGGAGAAGATGACAACTTTAAAAGTTGTCTTCCTTTTTTTTAAAACTTTTGGGTAAAATCGCAGTGTAGGTCCCTCCCCTCTTATTAAAACTCAATTACATCACAAATTAGGTTGAATTGTTTTAATTTAAATTTTATTGACTCGAACCATAAACTCGGCTAACTCCTAGGCCCAAAACACGGGTGTTACAACTCTCCCCCACTTAAGGAAATTTCGTCCCCGAAATTCATCGAACACGGAGGGCCACTGAAACATGCTCCTCCACACATTCCTCTCTCACCACAACATACTAACCAACTCGATAGACTCACCACACAACATTTGCTATCTGACATTAAGATCTCAACTGATTCTTCAAGGCATGTCGACTTCAAACTCAACTCGATCTCATCTACAATATATCACAGAATAGGTCTGGCTCACACTCCCGATTTATAGGTACACATACACATCACAAATCTCTTTCTAGCACTGGTGGTGACCGCAATAGATAAACAACAGGACTAGCCCGATTCACAATCTTGTACAATATTGTTTGATTACCCAACCCATAACCTTCTCTGACCGATCATCAAACCTCAACATACAACCAAACACTATGCAGACGTCTTCAAAAAAAATTTAGTTGAAACCTCGAATCTCTACTGACCACTATCGCATACAAGGCACTGTACAACTCACACTCTTGCTAAGGCACAACTCCGCCATCTTACACAAGGTACAAGTAGCTTGAACATGTATAAAATGGGCACGCTCGATGTAACTATCATTGCTTACTCGGCTAAACCCTCTCGTAAGAAATCAAAGACGAACCGGACACAAAGTCCCTCAAATCTATTTCTCACTTTCATTAAGAATCTTCCACGGATGTAATAAACTAGAAGAAAACTGATGCTCGGTCTTGACACACCGGCAAACTATACACTTACTCTCATACTGAACCACATTATCCATCAACTCAATCCAGGAGTACTCATCTTCAACCCACAACGTGTCTTCATACTACTCTGATGCAATACCAATGAACTGTCGTATGCTTCGGCCAACACAATACGTCTCAAAACACTATGTCAATCGGTACAACAATTCTGTCTCTAACAATACAAACTCTATCATCTCTGAACTGTATCCTGAAGGTCTTCTTTCTGCCATGTCTTGCACGTGAGGTGCCAAGAACCTGTCTTGCAACTGTTTCTCTTTAAGCATTCTGACTCAATATAGGCTTGACATGAAACTCGGCCATAAAACTACTATCATTAGGTAAACTGAATCCGACGAATACAACTCGCAATTCAACAACTATTCTAGCAACAATATAACTCGAAGCATCGGTTACCATGTTAACTCCCTTCGGATGGTACTCAATCTTGAGATTACAGTCTTCAAGCAGTTCTAACACTTTATGCTGTTCAAGTTTCAACCCTTCCTAAGCCTTCAAATATTTCAAGTTATGATGATATGTACATACACACTGTGCATTTCTTACTATACAAGCTTTGTCTCTAAGTCTTCGAAGCAATACAACTGTAATTAACTCTATGTCTCACATCGGATAACTCTTCTCTCGGTCTTTCAACTATCTCGGTGAATAAGCTACAATCTTCTGTCTTGCATAAGCACACAACCTAACTCTACATGTAACACATCACTATGGTTCACAAAATCTTTCTCTGATGTAAGCTGATTCAAGGTCGAAGCTCTCTTCAAAGTTTCTTTCGGTTCCTCAAGGGCTCGCTGTCTCGCATCTAACCACACAAACTGAACATTCTTCTGTAACAATCTGTCAAGGGCAGCTATCTTCGAAGGATCATTTTACAAACCTTCGATAGTGACAATGCTAGACCTAGGAACTATAAATACCTGCCACAGTCTTCAATTTCTTCCAACTCACATCTTCTTCTGACTACTTGGGATTTACTCTAACACGCTCGGCTAATCTACATGTCCTAGGAGGAAATCTTCATTAACTTGGAGTTCACGCTTGCTCAACTTGGCATACAACTGATTCTCTAAAAGGATCTACAACCCTAACTTCAAGGCTTGTCATGGTCTTCTTCGGTACGTGAATATACCTACGTATCATCTAAGAGAGCTACTACAAACTGATCAAGGACTTAGGAAAACATCCTGCTCAAAATCTCTATGAAAGTAACTAACACACTTAGTCAAACAAAACGACATAACTCAGAGCTCAAGGTGATCACATCTTGCCCCTAAAGCTGTCTTCGGTACTTCAACTTTTCTCACTTTCAACTGGTAGTAAACGGATCTCAAACTAATCTTCAAATAGACTGAAGCACACACTAATTGACCAACAAGTCACTGACACTCGGAAACGGATACTAATTATTCACTGTCACTTGTTTCAACTGTCTGAATTCTAAACACATTCTCGTACTGTCACCCTTTCTTCTTCACAAATTGTACTGTCATACTCTAAGATGACGTATTAGGCCTAATGAATCTAAGGTCTAACAAACTCGTAGTTGATTCTTCAACACTCTCATATCGGTCGAGAATCATAAGGTACAGAGCAACCAAAACACGAGCAAACTTGGAGACGGTCTCACAATCAAACTCTACTTCCCTAACAAGGGACAAATCGGGTAATTCTTGCCAACAATTTTAGGAAGATACAACATATTCTAACAGTCTGCGGTCTAATCCTCATTCAAAAATCAAATCCATCACATTTGCTAGGCAAGCCTGTCAACTGACTCAATCAATCTTTGACCTCTAAGGTTGGATCAACATTCGATACGAAATCCACATTCTCACCTACCTTACAATCTCATAGTCATCCGTAAGCTTTAAGAAAACTCACATTGTCTCAAAGTATACCCTAACTCTATGTTCTACAAGCTAATCCATGCATAGTTTCACATCAAAACCGTAAAAAGTAATTCCATCGCATCAACTGAAAACACATGCCACTGAACCATCAACGGACACCCCTTGTACATCTTTCTGACCACGACTGTATCCTTGAAGGAGCTAGTAACACTAACACCTACCCCTAGTACCTCACAAGGTAGATTCAACAACTTCGCATGCTCACTCAAAATACACGGACGCGTAGATCCAGAATCAATCATAAAAACAAGCTCAATGATTGTATCGAGGAATTACTTGCTATAACATCGACATCATTCCGAAGCCAACTTTTAGGTCTTCACTTCACTTACCATCTCATATCAAGATCGGTCACATTGTTTCTCCCTCAACAGAAACCAGCTCACAGGAACGCTAACCCAAACAAACAAACTGTACCTCCAACTCTGGTACTGTCATACTGCCCTGAACTAAAGCGATGAACTCTCTCATCATTCACATCCTCTAAAACCTCAGATTCATGATTACCAACTCCAGGCACACACCTCGGCCTCAAACTTACCAAGGACATCAATACAACAATAAACAAAACACACAAGCAAGAATAATTAGGGTTAGCAAGAGCAAGGGTCCAAGGTGCTCAAGTATATTCCTTTACAAAAAAACTTTTCAAATAAGTAATAGTAGCAATGGGAACTCGACACTACGCTTTAACACAAACATCGGGCTAACACATGCTTTCAAACACCGTACTAACAAGCAAACGTCAAGCATACATGGCAAAACATTCACTGAGACATAACAACAACATAACACATCAAACTTACCTCACTTACCTACCGAGGTCTCGGAAACCTCAGGCTCTGATACCAACAAATGTAACCTCCTTGTCCCAGTCTAGCCGGATGACCGGTCCGAGTAAGCTACATGGGGAAAACCGAGTGAAAACTCCCTAAGGAATTCCCCCTCGGTTAGCAACCATATTTTTTTCATTTTAAATCTTGTCTAGATGAGTATTTAATCCTATGTGATCATACGGCGGAACAACATTCACGAGGCAAACAAACGAACTCAGCCCAACATCTTACAGCCCAATTTTAAGCTTTAACTACAGGCGGTATCGATACCCTTAAGGGGTGTATCGATACCCCCTTGACTAGGTCAACTGGTCAAAGTCAATCCGTAGAGACCGTATCGATACACCCAAGGAGTGTATCGATACCCTCCCCAACGGTTGACTTCCCATGGTCAACGCTAAGAAGACGGTATCGATACACCAGAGGCCGGTATCGATACCGAAATGGACAGTAGCTCCAGTGACCAAAATGGTATCGATACACCCCTCAAGTGTATCGATACACGAGGCCTGGAACAAGAAGGTGGTATCGATACCGTACCAACCGTATCGATACCCCTGCCACGAACTTGCAGGTTTGAGCTGATTTAAGGCACAAGGAGGCCCTTAAATCCCTCTAAAACCCCAACCAACACACTAACATCAATCCTAAGGCAAATCAAACATAAAAGCGTGCTTTAACAAGAAGCCAAAGGGCACTAATCAACACAAGGTGGTGCACAAATCATACAAGCAACTTAGCATTCAAACATGAAGCAAGGCATACATACGTGGCATTCCAACAAAGGCAATTAGGCATACAAGTCATACATGGAACTCAGAGGCCTTAAAAGGCACAAGGAAAGCATATGAGGTTTGGCCCTCTCTAACAAGGCGACCTAAACACCAATAGACATGCCAACACACACAACATCCATCATAGCATATCATGCATTACAAACCATAATCAATCCAAAATATCAACGTAAGGCATTAACAACATGTGGCTAACACAAGGAGTCTAGATACAAGCTCCTAAAACACGTAGCATTTCCCATTGCTAAACTACTACATTATTTAATAAACCATACTTGAGCAATTACCACACGCTTGGACGCCCTATTTCTTGCTCCTTGCTAACTCCAAGCTAAAGATCTGCATTGTCAGAAAAAGGAGAGCATAAGCATAAAGCTTAGTGAGCGGAGCTCTAAAACATAACTACGACAATGCAGGGTTCAAAGCTTTCTTTAAAATAAAGGCCAACACAAAGATCCATTCAACTACCTAAACCTCTTGCTAACATGCAAGTTCAACCACAATTCAACAATGTAGGCATTTAACATGGCATTACATTTCATGGTATGCATGATGACTTAATCCTAGTTTAAAGAAAGACCATAAAAGAGAATGATATAGTGAGATACAACATGAACACACATGGTATGCACAAGCATAACCAAAACACACACTGTGGGATTACACATCACCGTTTCGACTAGTAGTTTTCCAATGGGACTACACATCAAAGTACTCTTCTACTAGTCACTACCGGCGGGACTACACATCACCGGAGTCTTATACCACTCGCTACCGGCGGGACTACACATCACCGGAGCAACGACAACCATCACGTGAGGTTCAACACCAACCATGCAACACAACATACAATCACTATCATGTGACATGTACTCACTATACCATGCACAACCAAAACAAGTTGTAACAAAACCCACAATTAAGCATCACTTACTACTTACAATCTTACCAATCACAAATGGTCTTACTCACCATTTTCGTGCATAACCTGCACCAACTTACCCACATCTTACAAGGCATATCAACATCAACATCATTACCATCATACATGATCAACGATATAATATTAAGAAATCATACTTCTTCCCAAATTATCTAAATTTCATGCTTAACAAAACATCACCACAAGTAATGAAAACAAATGGAAAAAGGAGGAAATTAAAGGGGCAATTCACACCAACTTACTCTTGAATTTAAAATCATTTTCAAGGCCAAATCTAAACCACTTTCAAAATCACCTTTGAACCAAAACGATTCTTGAAAACCATTTCCACATCCACGTACTCGAACCAACCTTAGAAAATCAAATTAAAGCATTAACCACTCACCGCATCTCATTAGCAACCGAAGCAAATCTCCTACGAACCCGGATTCGGTCCCAAAGCCTCTTCAACGCTTCCTCATGCTTCTAGTCAAACAAAACACACTTATTACACCACAATCCAATGCTAAAACTCAATCACCATCTCACTTAACAAACACAAACCAAATTCCACATATTCCCAATCCACATAATCCCCAAAATACCAATTTTCGTGCTCCCCAATAGCCTTGCTGAAATTTCCATTTCCAAACCTCCAAATGACCTCCAAAATGTCCCAAATCACCCTCCTAACATACCCTAACCATCAGCCCTTTGTTTTCAACCAAAAACCCACCAAAAATGGTGTTTTTGACAACTCAAAAATGGTAATAGAGCTCACTTCGGATTTTTACCAAAATTCAACCAAAATGACATATAATGTATATTTCTACTTGATTAAACAAAGCCCCAACACAATTTATCAAAACCAAATGGAAAACCCCTTAAAAACCCAAACTTTGATATAAACTCTAATTTTCAAAACTCCATAACTTTAAAATCTAAGACAATGGGTGGATAGGGGATAAAGAGGGGAGTAAGAAAACATAATTACCTTTGAAAAACACCTTGGATTGAAGAAAATATTGAATGGAATAGTAACTTGAATATTTGAGAGAGTTTGGGAAGGGGGTTTGTGTTCTTCATGTGGGAAAGGAGGGGGAAAAGGGGAGAAGATGACAACTTTAAAAGTTGTCTTCTTTTTTTTAAAACTTTTGGGTAAAATCGCAGTGTAGGTCCCTCCCCTCTTATTAAAACTCAATTACATCACAAATTAGGTTGAATTGTTTTAATTTAAATTTTATTGACTCGAACCATAAACTCGGCTAACTCTTAGGCCCAAAACACGGGTGTTACAAGGCAGGTAGGCAGTGGCAGAAGGCGAAGAGAGGGGTAAGTGAAATGATGAAAGGAGAATGAGGAGAAGGAGAAGTATGGAGGAAGAAGATATTAATGGGAGGGAAGTGCAGGCCTTTGAATGGGTCTGGGGTAATTCAATATGATGAAAATGGTGTTTTGATTCCAAAGAGCCACCACATTTAGTTTTCTTTATTTATTTTGAAATAATTGTTTAGGTTTTGATGCCTGTAAATCTCAAGTTTAGTTTGCTAAAATGTAATTCAGAATTCCTATCCAAAGAAAGAAGAATTTATTGACAACAAATTACAAATACACAAGAAGATATGTGGTATTTTCTAGACTACATTTAAATATTCGAATATTTTAAATCAATTTTTTCTTTTAAATCGAATATTTTTAAATTAAATAGAATTTAAAGTTGTTATTAAATAATCGATGTGATTTAAATATGAAAATATTAAATATTTTATTTTAAAAAATATTCGATTTAAAAAAATGATTTAAAATATGCGAATATTTCGAGTTATTTGAGTTGATGCGTCATATCTTAAGATAGAGGTGAGCGTTCGATCGAGTCGAGTCCAAAAATTTTGAGTTATTCGAGTTGACGCGTCATATTTTACAACTCAAATTTTATTTGAAATTTTTTCGATTCGATTCAAGCTTTCGAGTTCCTATAAAAATTTAATTTTAATTATTTATCATGTTACCATACTTTGGAATTTTGCTCTAAGGACCAAAATGAAAGAATGTGTAAATAACGAGGACTAAATTTAGTGAATTGTTTCGAATTAGGACTAAATTGATTGAATGTGTAAATATGAAGGACTAAATGTGTTATTACACCAAATTTTATAACAGCCACTTAACGTGATTTAACGTCTAGTTACCATTTTGTTATAAAACATAAAGTTTAATTGTCATTTTGTGATTTTTGAAAGTTTGGTTACTATTTTGTTTTTTTACCAAAATTCAGTGACCGTCTGTGTACTTTACCTTTTTTTTATAAAATTCAGTGACCGAAATATGCCACATGTTGCGTTTTTAATAGATAACAAAAAAATTTTAAGACGGGCATCAAATTGAGTTACGGAATGAAACGTTAGACACCAAAGTGACCCAAAAAAATGTTAGGCACCATACTAAAAAAATGTATAGGTTGAACACTTATTAAGCTATTTTTAGGTAGTAAGGTTTAAAATTTAAGATTTAGAGTTGAAAATTTAGAGTTTAGGCTTTCCAACAGTCCCGAAGAATATGAGATGTATCCTCGACATTTGCTCGACACTCATAATTCATCCCTTGTCGAACCACGTACGCATAAGCTTCAACTAAATTATAGGATAGCACACTTTGATGCCAACATATTAAAAATGGTTAAAAATATCACGAGCTTGTAAAACACAAAACCACTTAAAGGCCAATATGAAAAACTATCATAAGTAAGTTCCATTTTGGCTTATTTACACACCATGAAAATTGTGATACCAGGTTCTAAAGAAAGGACAACTACAAAATTAAACATTCCCTAGAAGGTTGTTTGTGTTTTTAAACCATGATTCCGAACTGCGAACTTCAATTCTTTTTCACGGTTGCGGACTTGATGATATCGATAAACTCGGGCTGATGGAGGAAAAGCAAAACACAAAAAATGATGGTAACTATAATAGAGAACAAGTTGAAGAAAAGGCGTCTAAATGAATCATCAATGGCACAAACAAAGTAAGAAAGAAAGTTACTAACCTTCATAGAAGCTTCACCAACCAAAAAGCCATCCACATCGGGCTGTTCAGCAAATTCCTGGCAGGTTGCTCCATTTACGAAACCTCCATTAATTTGTAATGGATGCAAAATCAGATTCAATCCGGTTTACGGGATGTGTTTAATGCAAGAATCGGAAATTAAGTTTTAAATTGCTTAATAGAGTTGAAAAATGAGAGGGATAAATTCAGTTTTGAAAATTACATAATTTTGAGCTAACTTGCATTTGTCTCACATCTTCTCTCCTCTTTTCATTTCAAATTGAAATGATTTGTTTTTACACATGATGATGAAATTGATCACCCTCTCTCTCTCTTCCCTCTCACTTTTCTTTGTTACCAAGCACGCTCCAATTATATTTTTTTTCCGCTTTCCTTTAAACCAAACAAAGCAATAAAAAAAAATACCTCCATATATAATTCTAGTTGATGTAGCAACAGCAGCACCGACATTTTCGCTAAGCCATTTCCTGAATTCGCAATGACTCTGAATAACACAATGACACATTCATATCTAAAATTAAATAGTGAATGATTTGTTGTAGGAGCAAACTAACAAGCAATGGCTTAGATGCAAACAAAAGCTTTGATCGATTGCCCTAAAATAGTTGTATAATATAACTTGGCATTAATGGGAGAAGCAAGCTAATTAAAACCGGTGAAATGCAAAAGTGAAGGATCCATTAGAATGATATTAATAAGCATAAAATCAAACTTACTTCCTGAGCCAGAGCAGGGGTTGCAACCTTGTCTGTACCAATGGCCCAAACAGGTTCATAAGCCAAAACAACATTGTCCCAATTTGTTATTTTCTCTGCAAACGAGCAACAGCAGTTTAAAAGAAACGAAACGGTGGGTAAATAAATAACTATAGAGACCACAATCATAAGCTTCAATTACACCTACGGTACCATATCTTAGAAAACAAACAAGTGGTTTGGTTTTTATATTTTAAAAGTAAGTACCAGCAATTGCTTTGGTTTGTGCAGCAAGTACAGACATGGTAGAGCCTGATTCTCGCTGTTGAAGAGTCTCTCCAACGCAAGCGATCACTTTCAAGCCTTGAGAAAGTGCATGCGCTACCTTATCTCCCACACGCTGCAGAGACAAACATTAAGAATAGTCATAAAGGCATGAAACAATACTAATAGTAAGAGACAAAAACATCAAACATGGCTATAAGTTCCCCAAGTAGATTAGGAAATAAACAGAAGCTAATTATATCACTCACCTCATAAGTCTCTTTTGAGACAGCCCTTCGCTTAGTTTCGCCAAGAATAACCCATGGAATATCCATTTTAACGAGCATCTCCGGGCTGTTTAAAGAGAAAATAAAGTTAACTGCTAAACAAAAACTTTACATATATTTGATCTATAAAGCAGATGATATACCTAATTGGTGCTTTCTCACCAACCCAGCAATTCTGAGCAGCAACATGAAAATCGGAGCGCAACAGACTTTTGACAAGGGTAAGGGAAATAAATGTAGGGCAAACAACAACCTCTGCCACAACATAGATAAAGTTTGTAATGATTCAAAATCAAATTTTAAAATTCAAATAATCACTTACCCACAACATCATGACAAGGAACTTCAGCTTCATTCAATGTGCTAACAATCTTCTTGACCTTCTTAGGTGACTCATTCTACAACAAAATTGTTACATATAATTTTTATGTAATAAACTACAAATCATAAGAGAGCTATTTAAACACAAAACATAGTATCACGCGATGCCGGAGATAATCTGGGATTAAAAAACAATACATCAAAATTGATAATCTGGGATCAGAAAACAATAGATCAAAATTTTGAATTCAAAAAAAAAAGCAGGAGAGAAGAAGAAACATACATGTTTCCATTCACCGCCGACAAGGAATTTCCGAGCCATGAAGTTTTGAGGGGTTTTTTTTTTCTTCAAACGATGAAAACCAGAATTAATTAATTTTATCTATATATTTAACTTTTACAACATAAATAATCATATATACTTTATTAAATAAATTTTAACTCACTGTTTTGAAAATTTTTACATTGATAATTATTTATTTCAATTATATGTAAACGCGACTTTATTTATTTATTTTCTAATGCATTCATATATTTTTTTTTTGATTAAAAGGGAAATACATTACTAAAAAAGAAACATAGTACAACAAACACGTGCTAGTTTCCCAAGCCATGCATTGGGAGCAAACACAACACAAGCCATCACCTTGGAACCAAGGGACCAGGAAAACCTAAACCTAAGGCTTCGAACAACACTGCGTAAACCACCGTAATCGGCAACAAAAAGCAAAACGACAACAGGACCGGATTCAAAAGATCCTAAGACAACAAGGTTCAGGAAAAACCTCTTCTTTTCCTTTCTATGCTGCTGATGATCGGAGAAGCAAAAGTAAAAGACTCGGGGAAGAGGGCAATCTTCAGGACATCCTCATTGGCAATCGCTCCGAAATTGCTAGCTCCCTAGTTGCCAGGGGCTATCTGGAAAATCCCATCGGAAATATAATTCCACAACTCCCTTCTTTTCGTAACAAAAAATGAGTTTTCCTTTTCCTTTAAAAGGAAAGTTTTTATTGCAATGCCTTTTCCGAAAGAGGACATATCTTGTACCAGCAAACTTGGATTACCATCCTCGAGGGCAAGTTCCATCCTCGTACCCTCGGGAACTGGGATTGTTTCAATTGAGGTGTCGTTGTAGGCCGAGGGTTGCGTGTTTGCTAGGAGCTTTTCCTTTGTAGCTTTCGAGGACTGTCGGGCAGCTGTAGTTTCGCCAAGCGTGATCTTCCTCCGGCGGGAAGCAGATTTCGGTGGCACCATTTTTTCCCAACGTTGAGATGCTCTTAGCCATGGGCCAAACCTTTCAGAGAGTTTGAAACAGCTCATGTCATGCCAACACTCCTTATCCGTGTGTCCAGCCTTCCACATTTATAACAGAATTTGGGTAATCTTTCATACTTGAAATTAATCTCCAGAGGTTTGAAGCTTCTTCGGTTTAGAACGAAGCCTGTTTTGAGGGGATCCTCAACTCGAATAGCAAGTCTGATATTAAGATGACCATCCCATTTAACTTTCCCGAAATGATCAAAGTTTGAGCCGTATAAGCGTGGGAACAAATTCCCTATACGTTTGATGTTATCTGGAGTAATGTGGGATATAGGTAAGTTGTGAACTTGCACCCAGAAATCTTCAGTAGAGAAATCGATCTCTTCAAAAGCCTCTTCCGAACGCCACTCCTTAAGCACCAAGATGTGATCATGAATTGCCCATGGTCTGTTCCCTAAGATTTGAAGCCTGTGTTCCGGGGAATGGAAAACAAAGAGAAAAATATTTTTCCCCAAGTAATGACATTCCAACTCTGAGCATTTCCATGCTTTGCGTATGATGGCATTTAAGGTCGGGTGCTTTACATTAGTTTTCCCACCAACGCGTGATTTTTGATGGTGAAGTTAACATCCCCATCCTCATTAAGTTCGAGCAGCTCCAGATCGTCATTTAATTAGTTGTTTGAATTCGGGGGGAGTGGGTCTGCTAAAACAGGTGACAGACTGTTGGAGATGTTGGCCATTAATAGAGAAAGAGTCGCGGTTGGTATAGGTTAAAACAGGAGAATGGATGAAAAAGGAAAGTAGCAAGAGGAGGTGTATGGGCACAAAATGGTCAATACAGAAAAGGGTTAAAAAGCAAAAAGGAAGAAAACAAGGAAAAAAGGTATGAGACAAAGTAAATAAAAGCGGGTTAGTGACTCAAACCTGAAGATCAAGATCCCAGGGAGGATACCTTGAACCAGGAAAGACAAGCCAAAACCTTAACGAAGGTGGTGATCTTTCTAAGGAAGCATGGTGAAACCTTGGCCTAGAGAAGTTGGCAGGAGTGTAACCCTCGTGCTTCGCAACCTAATGCATTCATATACAATACTTTATTTAATAGGTTTATTCAATACTCAAATGTATTTAATTCAGGGCATTATTTTTATATGTACTTGAACTATATTTTTTATTAATTTGTTTTAATAGTGTTTTAAAAAATCAAAAGATTCTTTTAATATTTCTAAATAAACGATATTCAATAAAAATACAAATAAGAAAGATATAAGAATAAGGGTACAATGGTAAAATTATTATACTTGAATTTTATTTTTCCTTTCAATCTTCCATCCTCTCAACCAAGCACACCAATGGAAAGAAAATATATTTTTTCCATCCTTTCAATTTTCCATCTTTCTAATTTTCTTTCTTCTATACCAAGCAAAGCCTTACTATAATTATTAAAATGCCATTTAATTTTAAAAAAAAACTTATATTATCGGATCATCGCATCCAGAAATGTTGAGGACAAACTTGTTATACCACTACCCGACAATCTTTTCGGAGGACTTCGCCGGAAAGTTCCTTTGGAGTAGGACCTCTTTACTTTATCATTATCTTCATCGGCATCTTATTAGTACAAACACTTAAATAATTCTATTAACTAGTAGTCAAATTTATTCTTATCAATCCATCAATAATAAAGATAAAATCATCTACTTTATTTTATTTTCTATTCTTTAAAATATTTTCTATTATTATCATCTAAACCATAAGTGATGAATGGTCTAAACATTGAATATACGGTTAAATGACATAACACGACTTCAATGTTACCCATGGCCCTGATAAAGTACTAAAGAACAACCTTGATATTAAGGCATCAATAATTATTTAATTACTAATTATGACTTTGATAATATAATTTGTTAAGTATGATCTGATTTAGTTTGTGTCATATTCTATGTTGATGTTTATACCCATGGCCCTGACAAAGTACTAAAGAACAACCTTGATATTAAGGCATCAATAATTACTTAATTACTAATTAGGGAACATGCATATAGTGTATGAAAGTGAGTGTTATATTCCATTGCTAGTCGTTTTAGGTTCCAGCTCATTAACCGATTTAACCAACAAATCTAAATCCTTGTCATACCTTCCACCTTTAACTGTATTCAGGGTTGTTTCCTTCAACATCTTCGCTCAATCCCTCTCTGCTCTACTCACATCTACTGACTCAGCCAGCACTCGAGCCAACATGCTCGACTCTGATATATTTTGACTCGTTTCACCCACTCGTAATATGCTATTGCGTGAATGGTAAGAAATCTTTAACGATGAAACAAAAAGCTTTAAGTTAAAATATAGTGTGAACTCTTATTTATGGGTGCAGGGAAGTCGTCGTAGATTTTGGGCATACATACGTGAGTGTAAGTGATGCAGATACATTACAACCAGGAAGTTGGGTTGGTTCTATGGTTAGTGGACAATACTTTTTTATCGTTTGCAATAAAGTAACTTATACTGAAATGTCTTACGATAGTTGAGAAATGTTTTGTGTGAAATGTAGGTTATTGATGCTCTTGGGTGGACGCTATTTGTTGAAGATTGTAGGTCGGAATGTAAAGCGAAGAGAGGATATGTACTTTGCGCATTGAGTGTAAGTTTATAATTGTTCGTACTTAGTGTATAGTAAGGAAGAAGATATGGGGTATCGCAAAAGTGTTTAATAAGTATGGGTGTATTGTATAATCAACTTCAAGAAGGGGTACAAGATGTTGCGCAAATTGTACACTATTGGCGTGATATATTCAAAGTGTACGGGAAATTTAACGACTGGAAAATCGTACGAACTGACATTCATGTTTTATAAAGCATTTGAAATATTTTCGAAGTTGTATTGTTGGGTATCGTTTATTGAAGGGCATATGTTAAATATTTTTATACAGATCTTTATTCCAATCAATGACAATGGAACTCATTGGTACATGTGTCTTGGATATTGCTTCTAGTGAAGCGAAGATACTAGACAGCTTGCCGACAACGCGAGGCAATGCTGCAAGAGTATCTATAGTTAAGAAGTTGGTAATAAGCGTGAACTTTAAACTATTTGACATTTAATACTAATGTGAAACATAATGTAAAAATCTATATATGTCTTTGCATCTAGATTAATAGGTTAAATGAGTGTTTTTCGGATGAAATGTTCGTTCAAGTATTTGGGTCACCATCAAGGCCGTTAACTGATCTGTGCGTAATGGTGGCTAAAGTCAAACATCAAGTTAATGGGTATAAAAATGTTAAAAGGAAGTCGTTTGTTATATGATTGAAATCAGTAGAATGTGAATTTAATGTTTGTTACTTTCTGTTATGTTTGATGGTAATGTGCATATTGAAGTTGGAGTTTGCTATATGGGAAAACAACCTTTTTTGTATGCACCGGGAACGACATATGTGTGACCATGTTGAAGGAGGGGTTGTTCCCAGGTTTGCTTGTATAGGAAATATAACTCTTATAAAAGTCGTTGATTTCATTGATTTAATTTTGAATGACAATTGTTGGAAGGTATTACCATTTTGTAGGAAAATTGGTATATGGTTCACATGTTAAAATTATTTTTGCGTATACAGGGCTTGTACAGGGTGAGATATGTTATGTATGTAAAAAAAGTGAAAGTAGCAATATATGTTAACAAATGATATTGAATTCAGTGAACAACTTGTGTATTTTTTTCATTTGTTAAATTATGCGCTATTGTTATGTGAGTCCAAAATTAGTCTTAAATTCGTGAGATAAGACGTTTCGTAACACTTACAGCTACGTTGTCCCCAATTCATGTTGATGTGTTAAGATCCTCTAACTTGGAAATATTTGAGGTTGCATGACAAAAAGTTATTTATTGAACGGAGGAATGAACAAAATAGTAGAGCAAATATAAATTATTCGGGACTAAGTTGAGTTCGCATTGTATAATACCTCATATGTCGCACTTGGATACATATTGAAAACATCAGTGTCTGTAGTCCAAATATCTTGTTGGTCCTAAGTGGAATGAAACCAATAAACATGGGTTAAATTGTACACATAAAGTAAAGTTAAGTAATATTGACTCACAGTTGGTTCGGTTGCGAAAATGTTGACATCACGCGGAAATTCCATGTCATCGTCGAAAAAACATGAAGTTGTCTCCAATGTCAGGGTTGGAAGTTGAAGCTTTAAACGAGGGCATGTGTTTTTATTATAGTCCTCCAAATTGAAAAATGAACAGTGATGGACGCGTGAAGTTTGGTTTTGTGTTTTATGAGTGTGTTTCCGTTTTCCTTCTTTTTTTGGTGGGTCACGAACATTGCGTTTGCCTTCCTTTTTAGACGATGAATCCTTTAAGGTTGTTGATTGATCAAATTCAGCTGTTAATCTAAGAATCTCATCTTTCGCGGTTCAAAAAGTTTTATCAGTTTGCGATCTAAGGTGGCACAATTTTGTAGACATTGACCGTAGAGAAGAAAATCGAGACATTTGTTTCAATTCCGAAGGCACGTTGGAGTGTAGAAACGACGGAGCTGAAACATTTGCTTCTTTTGTCCAAAGCAGTAGTATTAAACATTTAGGGATGTGTGAGAAGTCTTCCAATTTAAGAACGTGCAGTTGATGGCGACATGGAAGGCCAACGATCTCAAATTTCCTGCACGAACACGTTAGGTTGTGTGTTGCGCCATCAAGCATCAGCACATACATTTTCGTTGGATCTTTGTACTTGGTTAAACAATATGTTTGCGCTCCTCCTTCTTCAACAACCGGATATATAGGACGATATAATGTCTCATATTTAAGCTTCGCCAAAACCAAATCGAAAGATGCCCGGGTAAGTAGGTCAGTCGCATGCCCTTCAAGGTCATTCAATTTTGTCATGGGGAAAGACTTTGCTTATGAACAGTGGAAATCTTCGTTCAACTCTTTTATGTGCGTCTCATTAATCCCATTGTCAATGGCCCGAAAAAAATCTAGATATGTCTTCTTACATTTTAGCACAATCTTGAGCGCAACATTCATAGCTTCGCACCTTTGTGTTGAGCGAACATTGGCGAAGAAATATCCGTAAGATATGCTTGTGCCCACATATGTACGGTATGATCCTTCTATACAACCCACGAATGGTCCTCGACGTTAAACCGTTGCAGTACTGATCTCTACTCGCGATGAAATTCGTCAATTGTCCATCAAGCTTACATGCATCTACCAAAAGCGAACGTAAAGTTTTTATGGCACTTTGCATGGCCTTATCACCATCTGTCACGATAGAGAGTGGCGCCTTGTTAAACATAGCCACTAAAAATTCCCTTAGAACCCATTCAAATGTGTCAGCAGTCTCATCAGCTAGAATTACAACACCGAAGACAATGGTTTGATGGTGATAATTCACACCAACTATAGGCATTAGAGGCCTTCCTCGCGACAGAGTTGCTCCAGTAGAGACTCATCCCTCCTCCGGGTAACCAACGGAGTGGTTACCCGTTTCCTTACTTTCCATCGCACGAGGGGGGGTATTTTTGGTGCTACCATTTCCTTCATCGTCACTCACCACAATTTCTTCATTGAGCACAAGACTTTCATCAACAAACATGGAGGGAATTTTCTTGATTTTTTTTCCAAAGGGATCGATTCCAAGTTCTTTAACCCCAACTTCATCCAGCATCATTCTTGTCATTTCCATAGCGTGCTTGCAACGGGTAGCTTGTTTAATGAGTGTTAACCTTCGTGTACCGCAGGAAAAACCTCTTCTTTTCCTTTCTATGCTGCTGATGATCGGAGAAGCAAAAGTAAAAGACTCGGGGAAGAGGGCAATCTTCAGGACATCCTCATTGGCAATCGCTCCGAAATTGTTAGCTCCCCAGTTGCCAGGGGCTATCTGGAAAATCCCATCGGAAATATAATTCCACAACTCCCTTCTTTTCGTAACAAAAAATGAGTTTTCCTTTTCCTTTAAAAGGAAAGTTTTTATTGCAATGCCTTTTCCGAAAGAGGACATATCTTGTACCAGTTGCCAGGGGCTATCTGGAAATTCCTTATACGTTTGATGTTATCTGGAGTAATGTGGGATATAGGTAAGTTGTGAACTTGCACCCAGAAATCGTCAGTAGAGAAATCGATCTCTTCAAAAGCCTCTTCAGGACGCCACTCCTTAAGCACCAAGATGTGATCATGAATTGCCCATGGTCTGTTCCCTAAGATTCGAAGCCTGTCTTTCGGGGAATGGAAAACAAAGAGAAAAATATTTTCCCAAAGTCATGGCATTCCAACTTTGAGCATTTCCATGCTTTGCGTAGGATGGCATTTAAGGTCAGATGCTTTACATTAGTTTCCGACACTAGTTTGCCCACCAACGCGTGATTTTTGATGGTGAAGTTAACATCCCCATCCTCATTAAGTTCGAGAAACTCCATATCGTCATTTAATTAGTTGTTTGAATTCGGGGGGAGTAGGTCTGCTAAAACATGTGACAGACTGTTGGAGTTGTTGGCCATTAATGGAGAAAGAGTCGCGGTTGGTATAGGTTAAAACAGGAGAAAGAATGAAAAAGGAAAGTGTAGAACTAGTGTTTTGATATAATAATTGAAAAATGTTTTGGACTAATTTGAAAAGAATTTAAAACGTGGTTTTAAGTCCAAACAACTTGAATTTATGTTTGAGGGATCTTAAAAGGTTTTTGGCAATGTTTTTATTGATTTTAAATAGCCAAACTTATGTTTTCAAGCTAACCGTACCGATACGGTCTTACCCGTATCGATACCTTTTTGCCCCAGTTTGGTCACTGCCAAAACCCGTATCGATACAGGCTTTGTCGTATCGATACGGATCAGGATCGTTTCGATACGCCTGGTAAGCGTACCGATCCCCTTTCCAACAACCCCAACGACTATTTCCCAACGGTCTTTTAAACGTAATACCGTACTGATACGCCCTCAAGCGTATCGATACGCCTAGGCTGACAAGAGCTCAACGGCTAGTTCTCGAAGAAGACCGTACCGATACGGGTCCAAGCGTATCGATACGGAAGGCTGCAGAACAGCATTTATTTTGGGAAATAAAGTCTCCAACGGCTCCAATTCATCCCCAACGGCTAGAAACGGCTACAAACTCAAAGAGGAGTATAAAAGGGACCTCCAAGCATCAAGATATGATTAATGCTTCAATTGTCAATCAACAAATGATCAAAAAGAGTCTTTGTACTTAAATTGCCAATTATTGTATAGACAAACACTAGTGAGCCAAAATTGTCAAATTTGCTCAAGTGTTTTAGGTTTTGGGTGAGAGCTTAATTGTGCAAACAAACACATATTAGAGGGTTTTAAGTTTGCTTTGTTTATCTCTTTGTAAGAGAGGGTTTCAATCAAGGCTTTGGGTAGAAAGCTTGATTGGTTGTAAGGGTTTCCTCCTAAGCCTAGAAAAGAGGACGAATCAATAGTGGATTGATTGGAAATCCTTAGTGGGGAGCTAAGGTAGTGGATGTAGACCTTAGTTAGAAGGTTGAACCACTATAAAATTATTGTGTCTTATTCTTTTTAGCTTCCACAACCCTTCCACCCAAAAATCCATCTCTCCACCACTTGGTGAGCCTAATCGGTTGAACGAATCGAGCCCCTAAAAACTCAACAATTGGTATCAGATCTTGGCTCAATCGAAGGGGGTTCACATCCTATTGAGAAGATCCGGCAAGCTCGATCACTTTTTCATCAACCGACTCAAATGGCACAATCTATCGACAAACCGCCTTTCTTTGACGGAACCCACTATGCCCATTGGAAGACAAAGATGAAGTTCTTCATCAAATCAAGAGACTACAAGCTATGGGATATAGTTGAAGATGTTCCGTTCGTGCCTCAAAGAAGCAAAGCGGAGTGGAGTGCCGACGATCGCAAGAAGATGGAGCTAAATTGCAAGGCGTTGCACATTCTCTTTTGTGCATTTGGCCCATCCATCTATGAGAAGATGTCTTCTTGTGAGAGTGCCAAGGAGGTATGAGACAAGCTTGAAGTCACATACGAGGGAACCGATGAAGTCAAGGAGACCAAGATTGGGCTCCTCACCTTAGAGTATGAGAACTTCAAGATGGATCCGGAAGAAAACATCGAGAAGATGTTTGATAGGTTCTCCACTATCACCAATGGTCTCAAAGGCTATGGAGAAGCCATCCCGGAGGAAAAACTTGTCCGGAAGCTCATCTACTCACTTCCCGAGTTTGGTTACTATTTTGTTTTTTTACCAAAATTCAGTGACCGTCTGTGTACTTTACCTTTTTTTTATAAAATTCAGTGACCGAAATATGCCACATGTTGCGTTTTTAATAGATAACAAAAAATTTTAAGACGGACATCAAATTGAGTTACGGAATGAAACGTTAGACACCAAAGTGACCCAAAAAAATGTTAGGCACCATACTAAAAAAATGTATAGGTTGAACACTTATTAAGCTATTTTTAGGTAGTAAGGTTTAAAATTTAAGATTTAGAGTTGAAAATTTAGAGTTTAGGCTTTCCAACAGTCCCGAAGAATATGAGATGTATCCTCGACATTTGCTCGACACTCATAATTCATACCTTGTCGAACCACGTACGCATAAGCTTCAACTAAATTATAGGATAGCACACTTTGATGCCAACATATTAAAAATGGTTAAAAATATCACGAGCTTGTAAAACACAAAACCACTTAAAGGCCAATATGAAAAACTATCATAAGTAAGTTCCATTTTGGCTTATTTACACACCATGAAAATTGTGATACCAGTTCCGAACTGCAAACTTCAATTCTTTTTCACGGTTGCGGACTTGATGATATCGATAAACTCGGGCTGGTTGAGGAAAAACAAAACACAAAAAATGATGGTAACTATAATAGAGAACAAGTTGAAGAAAAGACGTCTAAATGAATCATCAATGGCACAAACAAAGTAAGAAAGAAAGTTACTAACCTTCATAGAAGCTTCACCAACCAAAAAGCCATCCACATCGGGCTGTTCAGCAAATTCCTGGCAGGTTGCTCCATTTACGAAACCTACATTAATTTGTAAATTCGGTTTACGGGATGTGTTTAATGCAAGAATCGGAAATTAAGTTTTAAATTGCTTGATAAAGTTGAAAAATGAGAGGGATAAAATTCAGTTTTGAAAATTACATAATTTTGAGCTAACTTGCATTTGTCTCACATCTTCTCTCCTCTTTTCATTTCAAATTGAAATGATTTATTTTTACACATGATGATGAAATTGATCACCCTCTCTTTCTCTTCCCTCTCATTTTTCTTTGTTACCAAGCACGCTCCAATTATATTTTTTTCCGCTTTCCTCTCAACCAAACAAAGAAATAAAGAAAAATACCTCCGTATATAATTCTAGTTGATGCAGGAACAGTAGCACCGACATTTTCGCTAAGCCATTTCCTGAATTCACAATGACTCTGGATAACACAATGACACATTTATATCTAAAATTAAATAGTGAATGATTTGTTGTAGGAGCGAACTAACAAGCAATGGCTTAGATGCAAACAAAAGCTTTGATCGATTGTCCTAAAATAGTTGTATAATATAACTTGGCATTAGTGGGAGAAGCAAGCTAATTAAAACCGGTGAAATGCAAAAGTGAAGGATCCATTAGAAAGATATTAATAAGCATAAAATCAAACTTACTTCCTGAGCCTGAGCAGGGGTTGCAACCTTCTCTGTACCAATGGCCCAAACAGGTTCATAAGCTAAAACAACATTGTCCCAATTTGTTATTTTCTCTGCAAACGAGCAACAGCAGGTAAATAAATAAGTATAGAGACCACAATCATAAACTTCAACCATATCTTAGAAAACAAACAAGTGGTTTGGTTTGTATATTACCAGCAATTGCTTTGGTTTGTGCAGCAAGTACAGACATGGTAGAGCCTGATTCTCGCTGTTGAAGAGTCTCTCCAACGCAAGCGATCACTTTCAAGCCTTGAGAAAGTGCATGCGCTACCTTATCTCCCACACGCTGCAGAGACAAACATTAAGAATAGTCATAAAGGCATGAAACAATACTAATAGTAAGAGACAAAAACATCAAACATGGCTATAAGTTCCCCAAGTAGATTAGGAAATAAACACCTCATTAGTCTCTTTTGAGGCAGCCCTTCGCTTAGTTTCGCCGAGAATAACCCATGGAATATCCATTTTAACGAGCATCTCCGGACTGTTTAAAGAGAAAATAAAGTTAACTGCTAAACAAAAACTTACCATATATTTGATCTATAAAGCAGATGATATACCTAATTGGTGCTTTCTCACCAACCCAGCAATTATGAGCAGCAACATGAAAATCGGAGCGCAACAGCCTTTTGACAAGGGTAAGGGAAATAAATGGAGGGCCAACAACAACCTCTGCCACAACATAGATAAAATTTGTAATGATTCAAAATCAAATTTTAAAATTCAAATAATCACTTACCCACAACATCATGAGAAGGAACTTCAGCTTCATTCAATGTGCTAACAATCTTCTTGACCTTCTTAGGTGACTCATTCTACAACAAAATTATTACATATAATTTTTATATAATAAACTACAAATCATAAGAGAGCTATTTAAACACAAAACATAGTATCACGCGATGCCGGAGATAATCTGGGATTAGAAAACAATACATCAAAATTGATAATCTGGGATCAAAAAACAATAGATCAAAATTTTGAATTCAAAAAAAAAAGCAGGAAAGAAGAAGAAACATACATGTTTCCATTCACCGCCGACAAGAAATTTCCGAGCCATGAAGTTTTGAGGGGGTTTTTTTTTTCTTCAAACGATGAAAACCAGAATTAATTAATTTTATCTATATATTTAACTTTTACAACATAAATAATCATATATACTTTATTAAATAAATTTTAACTCACTGTTTTGAAAATTTTTACATTGATAATTATTTATTTCAATTATATGTAAACGCGACTTTATTTATTTATTTTCTAATGCATTCATATATTTTTTTTATTAAAAGGGAAATACATTACTAAAAAAGAAACATAGTACAACAAACACGTGCTAGTTTCCCAAGCCATGCATTGGGAGCAAACACAACACAAGCCATCACCTTGGAACCAAGGGACCAGGAAAACCTAAACCTAAGGCTTCGAACAACACTGCGTAAACCACTGTAATCGGCAACAAAAAGCAAAACGACAACAGGACCGGATTCAAAAGATCCTAAGACAACAAGGTTCAGGAAAAACCTCTTCTTTTCCTTTCTATGCTGCTGATGATCGGAGAAGCAAAAGTAAAAGACTCGGGGAAGAGGGCAATCTTCAGGACATCCTCATTGGCAATCGCTCCGAAATTGCTAGCTCCCTAGTTGCCAGGGGCTATCTGGAAAATCCCATCGGAAATATAATTCCACAACTCCCTTCTTTTCGTAACAAAAAATGAGTTTTCCTTTTCCTTTAAAAGGAAAGTTTTTATTGCAATGCCTTTTCCGAAAGAGGACATATCTTGTACCTGTTGCCAGGGGCTATCTGGAAATTCCTTATACGTTTGATGTTATCTGGAGTAATGTGGGATATAGGTAAGTTGTGAACTTGCACCCAGAAATCGTCAGTAGAGAAATCGATCTCTTCAAAAGCCTCTTCAGGACGCCACTCCTTAAGCACCAAGATGTGATCATGAATTGCCCATGGTCTGTTCCCTAAGATTCGAAGCCTGTCTTTCGGGGAATGGAAAACAAAGAGAAAAGTATTTTCCCAAAGTCATGGCATTCCAACTTTGAGCATTTCCATGCTTTGCGTAGGATGGCATTTAAGGTCAGATGCTTTACATTAGTTTCCGACACTAGTTTGCCCACCAACGCGTGATTTTTGATGGTGAAGTTAACATCCCCATCCTCATTAAGTTTGAGAAACTCCATATCGTCATTTAATTAGTTGTTTGAATTCGGGGGGAGTAGGTCTGCTAAAACATGTGACAGACTGTTGGAGTTGTTGGCCATTAATGGAGAAAGAGTCGCGGTTGGTATAGGTTAAAACAGGAGAAAGAATGAAAAAGGAAAGTGTAGAACTAGTGTTTTGATATAATAATTGAAAAATGTTTTGGACTAATTTGAAAAGAATTTAAAACGTGGTTTTAAGTCCAAACAACTTGAATTTATGTTTGAGGGATCTTAAAAGGTTTTTGGCAATGTTTTTATTGATTTTAAATAGCCAAACTTATGTTTTCAAGCTAACCGTACCGATACGGTCTTACCCGTATCGATACCTTTTTGCCCCAGTTTGGTCACTGCCAAAACCCGTATCGATACAGGCTTTGTCGTATCGATACGGATCAGGATCGTTTCGATACGCCTGGTAAGCGTACCGATCCCCTTTCCAACAACCCCAACGACTATTTCCCAACGGTCTTTTAAACGTAATACCGTACCGATACGCCCTCAAGCGTATCGATACGCCTAGGCTGACAAGAGCTCAACGGCTAGTTCTCGAAGAAGACCGTACCGATACGGGTCCAAGCGTATCGATACGGAAGGCTGCAGAACAGCATTTATTTTGGGAAATAAAGTCTCCAACGGCTCCAATTCATCCCCAACGGCTAGAAACGGCTACAAACTCAAAGAGGAGTATAAAAGGGACCTCCAAGCATCAAGATATGGTTAATGCTTCAATTGTCAATCAACAAATGATCAAAAAGAGTCTTTGTACTTAAATTGCCAATTATTGTATAGACAAACACTAGTGAGCCAAAATTGTCAAATTTGCTCAAGTGTTTTAGGTTTTGGGTGAGAGCTTAATTGTGCAAACAAACACATATTAGAGGGTTTTAAGTTTGCTTTGTTTATCTCTTTGTAAGAGAGGGTTTCAATCAAGGCTTTGGGTAGAAAGCTTGATTGGTTGTAAGGGTTTCCTCCTAAGCCTAGAAAAGAGGACGAATCAATAGTGGATTGATTGGAAATCCTTAGTGGGGAGCTAAGGTAGTGGATGTAGACCTTAGTTAGAAGGTTGAACCACTATAAAATTATTGTGTCTTATTCTTTTTAGCTTCCACAACCCTTCCACCCAAAAATCCATCTCTCCACCACTTGGTGAGCCTAATCGGTTGAACGAATCGAGCCCCTAAAAACTCAACAATTGGTATCAGAGCTTGGCTCAATCGAAGGGGATTCACATCCTATTGAGAAGATCCGGCAAGCTCGATCACTTTTTCATCAGCCGACTCAAATGGCACAATCTATCGACAAACCGCCTTTCTTTGACGGAACCCACTATGCCCATTGGAAGACAAAGATGAAGTTCTTCATCAAATCAAGAGACTACAAGCTATGGGATATAGTTGAAGATGTTCCGTTCGTGCCTCAAAGAAGCAAAGCGGAGTGGAGTGCCGACGATCGCAAGAAGATGGAGCTAAATTGCAAGGCGTTGCACATTCTCTTTTGTGCATTTGGCCCATCCATCTATGAGAAGATGTCTTCTTGTGAGAGTGCCAAGGAGGTATGGGACAAGCTTGAAGTCACATACGAGGGAACCGATGAAGTCAAGGAGACCAAGATTGGGCTCCTCACCTTAGAGTATGAGAACTTCAAGATGGATCCGGAAGAAAACATCGAGAAGATGTTTGATAGGTTCTCCACTATCACCAATGGTCTCAAAGGCTATGGAGAAGCCATCCCGGAGGAAAAACTTGTCCGGAAGCTCATCTACTCACTTCCCGAGTCTTGGGACTCAAAGAGAACCACCATCATCGAAGCCAAAAATTTGAAGACTTTGAAACTTGATGAACTCATGGGGTCACTCCTTACTCATCAAATCATGAAGAAGAACAAAGAAGATGAGAAGAAGAGGGAAGAAATTAGAGCTATGGGAGAGAAGAAGCTCAAGGGGCTTGGCATCAACACAAATGACATTGCTCTAAAATCCTCCACATGTCATCATGAAGATTCAAGTGAGGAGGATAGTGAAGATGAAGAGATGGCCTATCTCTTCAACAAATTTGCCCGGTTCATGAAGAGCGAAATGGAAAAATCCAACCATGAATCGAGAAAGAAGATGAAGGACTCCCAAAAATCCAAAAAGGGGGGATCATCTTCAAAACATGCATATGTGGCCACTTGGAGTGATGAGGACTCCACCGATGATGAGGTAGCCCACCTATGATTGATGGCCCTCAATGAGGGGGAGGTAACTTCTAACTCATCTATTTCAAATTCATATACATTTGATGAGTTACAAGATGCCTATGATGATTTGCTTTTGGAATTCAAGGCATCATTTTCCAAAAACAAAAAGTTGATTTCAAAAATAAAAATTGAAAATGATTTGCTTTCCGAAACAAATCTTGAACTTGAAGCAAAATTAAAAGATTTTGAACAAAAATGTTTTGACTTACAAAATTTGCTTCTTAAAGTTCAAAAAGAAAAAGATTTGATTTTCAATGAACTTCAAAAGAAAAATGATTTTGGAAAATCAAATTTTTATGTAAGACAATCTAGTGCCCCTAGATTTGTAAAAGGAAAATGTTTTAGAAGTATTTGGGTCCCAAAAGGACTTAGTACTTCAAGCAAAAAGGATGAAATTGAAAAATGGATTCCTAAGGGGACTAAAATTTGTGCTACTAACGTTTATTGATCCAAAGCAATTTGGATACCAAAAGTCACTTGATTGTCTTTTGCTAGGTGTGATGGAGATTGATCTACAAGTCAATTTAATGAGGGGGGCTCCATGCACACTAAGGAAGAACACTTGAAGAAGGAAGGCTTCACATCCTCCCTTGAGTTCAAGTGTGGTAATATCTAGTTGCTTTTGCATTTATTTGTTTTAATTTTCATTTAATTCAACTAGATGATCATATATGTTGGACTAACATTTTATTGATTCTTTGAGTAAGGGGGAGCCATTTTAAAACCGAATTCATATTTTTATCAAATTTTACCTCTATGGTTATTTTGAACTTAATGTTTTAAATTCTTTTTGATATAACAAAAAGGGGGGAGAAATGGTTTGAAAATTTGAATTTTCAAATGAATAAGGGAGAGCTTTATTTGATTTCATATCTTTAAATCTCTTATTCACATTTTCAAAATTTAAGGGGGAGAATCCCAAACAATTTGTCAAGTTGGTTTTATTATACCAAAAAGGGGGAGATTGTAGAACTAGTGTTTTGATATAATAATTGAAAAATGTTTTGGACTAATTTGAAAAGAATTTAAAACGTGGTTTTAAGTCCAAACAACTTGAATTTATGTTTGAGGGATCTTAAAAGGTTTTTGGCAATGTTTTTATTGATTTTAAATAGCCAAACTTAAGTTTTCAAGCTAACTGTATCGATACGGTCTTACCCGTATCGATACCTTTTTGCCCCAGTTTGGTCACTACCAAAACCCATATCGATACAGGCTTTGCCGTATCGATACGGATCGGGATCGTTTCGATACGCCTGGTAAGCGTACCGATCCTCTTTCCAACAACCCCAACGGCTATTTCCCAACGGTCTTTTAAACGCCATACCGTACCGATACGCCCTCAAGCGTATCGATACGCCTAGGCTGACAAGAGCTCAACGGCTAGTTCTCGAAGAAGACCGTACCGATACGGGTCCAAGCGTATCGATACGGAAGGCTGCAGAACAGCATTTATTTTGGGAAATAAAGTCTCCAACGGCTCCAATTCATCCCCAACGGCTACAAACTCAAAGAGGAGTATAAAAGGGACCTCCAAGCATCAAGATATGGTTAATGCTTCAATTGTCAATCAACAAATGATCAAAAAGAGTCTTTGTACTTAAATTGTCAATTATTGTATAGACAAACACTAGTGAGCCAAAATTGTCAAATTTGCTCAAGTGTTTTAGGTTTTGGGTGAGAGCTTAATTGTGCAAACAAACACCTATTAGAGGATTTTAAGTTTGCTTTGTTTATCTCTTTGTAAGAGAGGGTTTCAATCAAGGCTTTGGGTAGAAAGCTTGATTGGTTGTAAGGGTTTCCTCCTAAGCCTAGAAAAGGGGACGAATCAATAGTGGATTGATTGGAAATCCTTAGTGGGGAGCTAAGGTAGTGGATGTAGACATTGGTTAGAAGGTTGAACCACTCTAAAATTATTGTGTCTTATTCTTTTTAGCTTCCACAACCCTTCCACCCAAAAATCCATCTCTCCACCACTTGGTGAGCCTAATCGGTTGAACGAATCGAGCCTCTAAAAACTCAACAGAAAGTGGCAAGAGGAGGTTTATGGGCACGAAATGGTCAATACAAAAAAGGGTTAAAAAGCAAAAGGAAGCAAACAAGGAAAAAATGTATGAGACAAAGTAAATAAAAGCGGGTTAGTGACTCAAACCTGAAGATCAAGATCCCAGGGAGGATACCTTGAACCAGGAAAGACACGCCAAAACCTTAACGAAGGTGGTGATCTTTCTAAGGAAGCATGGTGAAACCTTGGCCTAGAGAAGTTGGCAGGAGTGTAACCCTCGTGCTTCGCAACCTAATGCATTCATATACAATACTTTATTTAATAGGTTTATTCAATACTCAAATGTATTTAATTCAGGGCATTATTTTTATATGTACTTGAACTATATTTTTTATTAATTTGTTTTAATAGTGTTTTAAAAAATCAAAAGATTCTTTTAATATTTTTAAATAAACGATATTCAATAAAAATACAAATAAGAAAGATATAAGAATAAGGGTATAATGGTAAAATTATTATATTTGAATTTTATTTTTCCTTTCAATTTTCTATCCTTTCAACCAAGCACACCAATGGAAAGAAAATATATTTTTCCATCCTTTCAATTTTCCATCTTTCTAATTTTCTTTCTTCTCTACCAAGCAAAGCCTTACTATAATTACTAAAATTCCATTTAATTTAAAAAAAACCTTATATTATCGGATCATCGCATCCAGAAACGTTGAGGAAAAACATGTTATACCACTCCCCGATAATCTTTTCGGAGGACTTCGCCGGAAAGTTCCTTTGGAGTAGGACCTCTTTACTTTATCATTATCGTCATCGGCATCTTATTAGTACGAACACTTAAATAAATCTATTAACTAGTAGTCAAATTTATTCTTATCAATCCATCAATAATAAAGATAAAATCATCTACTTTATTTTATTTTCTATTCTTTAAAATATTTTCTATTATTATAGTCTAAACCATAAGTGATGAATGGTCTAAACATTGAATATACGATTAAATGACATAACATGACATTGAAGTTACCCATGACCCTGATAAAGTACTAAAGAACAACCTTGATATTAAGGCATCAATAATTACTTAATTACTAATTAGGACTTTGATAATATAATTTGTTAAGTATGATCTGATTTAGTTTGTGTCATATTCAATGTTGATGTTTATACCCATGGCCCTGACAAAGTACTAAAGAACAACCTTGATATTAAGGCATCAATAATTACTTAATTACTAATTAGGAAACATGCATATAGTGTATAAAAGTGAGTGTTACATTCCATTGCTAGTCGTTTTAGGTTCCAGCTCATTAACTGATTTAACCAACAAATCTAAATCCTTGCCGTACCTTCCACCTTGAACTGTATTCAGGGTTGCTTCCTTCAACATCTTTGCTCAATCCCTCTCTGCTCTACTCACATCTACTGACTTAGCCAACACTCGAGCCAACATGCTCGACTCTGATATATTTTGACTCGATTCACCCACTCATAATATGCTATTGCATGAATGGTAAGAAATCTTTAACGGTGAAACAAAAAGTTTTAAGTTAAAATATAGTGTGAACTCTTATTTATGGGTGCAGGGAAGTCATCGTAGATTTTGGGCATACATACGTGAGTGTAAGTGATGCAGATACATTACAACCAGGAAGTTGGGTTGGTTCTATGGTTAGTGGACAATACTTTTTTGTCGTTTGCAATAAAGTAACTTATACTGAAATGTCTTACGATAGTTGAGAAATGTTTTGCGTGAAATGTAGGTTATTGATGCTCTTGGGTATTGCAAAAGTGTTTAATAAGTATGGGTGTATTGTATAATCAACTTCAAGAAGGGGTACAAGATGCTGCGCAGATTGTACACTATTGGCGTGATATATTCAAAGCGTATGGGAAATTTAACGACTGAAAAAACGTACGAACTGACATTCATGTTTTATAAAGCATTTGAAATATTTTCGAAGTTGTATTGTTGGGTATCGTTTATTGAAGGGCATATGTTAAATATTTTATGCAGATCTTTATTCCAATCAATAACAATGGAACTCATTGGTACACGTGTCTTGGATATTGCTTCTAGTGAAGCGAAGATACTAGACAGCTTGCCGACAACGCGAGGCAATGCTGCAAGAGTATCTATAGTTAAGAAGTTGGTAATAAGTTTGAACTTTAAACTATTTGACATTTAATACTAATGTGAAACATAATGTAAAAATCTATATATGTCTTTGCATCTAGATTAATAGGTTAAATGAGTGTTTTTCGGATGAAAAGTTCGTTCAAGTATTTGGGTCACCATCAAGGCCGTTAACCGATCTGTGCGTAATGGTGGCTAAAGTCAAACATCAAGATAATGGGTATAAAAATGTTAAAAGGAAGTCGTTTGCATTATATTCGTACAACCATTTGCATATGCTTGAAATCAGTAGAATGTGAATTTAATGTTTGTTACTTTCTGTTATGTTTGATGGTAATGTGCATATTGAAGTTGGAGTTTGTTATATGGGAAAACAACCTTTTTTGTATGCACCGGGAACGATATATGTGTGACCATGTTGAAGGAGGGGTTGTTCCCATGTTTGCTTGTATAGAAAATATAACTCTTATAAAAGTCGTTGATTTCATTGATTTAATTTTGAATGACAATTGTTGGAAGGTATTACCATTTTGTAGGAAAATTGGTATATGGTTCACATGTTAAAATTATTTTTGTGTATACAGGGCTTGTACAGGGCGAGATATGTTATGTATGTAAAAAAAGTGAAAGTAGCAATATATGTTAACAAATGATATTGAATTCAGCGAACAACTTGTGTATTTTTTCATTTGTTAAATTATGCGCTATTGTTATGTGAGTCCAAAATTAGTCCTAAATTCGTGAGATAAGACGTTTCGTAACACTTACAACTACGTTGTCCCCAATTCATGTTGATGTGTTAAGATCCTCTAACTTGGAAATATTTGAGGTTGCATGACAAAAACTTATTTATTGAACGGAGGAATGAACAAAATCGTAGAGAAAATATAAATTATTCAGGACTAAGTTGAGTTCGCATTGTATAATACCTCATATGTCGCACTTGGATACATATTGAAAACATCAATGTCTGTAGTGCAAATATTTTGTTGGTCCTAAGTGGAACGAAACCAATAAACATGGGTTAATTTGTACACATAAAGTAAAGTTAAGTAATATTGACTCACAGTTGGTTCGGTTGCGAAAATGTTGACGTCACGCGGAAATTCCATGTCATCGTCAAAAAAACATGAAGTTGTCTCTAATTTCAGGGTTAGAAGTTGAAGCTTTAAACGAGGGCATGTGTTTTTATTATGGTCCTCCAAATTGCAAAATGAACAGTGATAGGCGCGTGAAGTTTGGCCGTGTGTTTTATGAGTGTGTTTATGTTTTCCTTCTTTTTTTGGTGGGTCACGAACATTGCGTTTGCCTTCCTTTTTAGACGGTGAATCCTTTAAGGTTGTTGATTGATCAAATTCAGCTGTTAATCTAAGAATCTCATCTTTCGCGGTTCAAAAAGTTTTATCAGTTTGCGATGTAAGGTGGCACAATTTCGTAGACATTGACCGTAGAGAAGAAAATCGAGACATTTGTTTCAATTCCGAAGGCACGTTGGAGTGTAGAAACGACGGAGCTGAAGCATTTGCTTCTTTTGTCCAAAGCAGTTGTATTAAACATTTAGAGATGTGTGAGAAGTCTTCCAATTTAAGAACGTGCAGTTGATGGCGACATGGAAGGCCGACGGTCTCAAATTTCCTACACGAACACGTTAGGTTGTGCGTTGCGCCATCAAGCACCAACACATACATTTTCGTTGGATCTTTATACTTGGTTAAACGATATGTTTGCGCTCCTCCTTCTTCAACAACCGAATATATAGGACGATATAATGTCTCATATTTAAGCTCCGCCAAAACCAAATCGAAAGATGCTCGGGTAAACAGGTCATTCGTATGCCCTTCAAGGTCATTCAATTTCGTCGTGGGGAAAGGCTTTGCTTATGAACAATGGAAATCTTCGTTCAACTCTTTTATGTGCGTCTCATTAATCCCATTGTCAATGGCCCAGAAAAAATCTAAATATGTCTTCTTACATTTTAGCACAATCTTGAGCGCAACATTCATAGCTTCGCACCTTTATGTTGAGCGAACATTGGCAAAGAAATATCCGGTAAGATATGCTTGTGCCCACATATGTACGGTATGATCCTTCTATACAACCCATGAATGGTCCTCGACGTTAAACCGTTACAGTACTGATCTCCACTCGCGATGAAATTCGTCAATTGTCCATCAAGCTTACATGCATCTACCAAAAGCGAACGTAAAGTTTTTATGGCACTTTGCATGGCCTTATCACCATCTGTCACGATAGAGAGTGGCGCCTTGTTAAACATAGCCACTAAAAATTCCCTTAGAACCCATTCAAATGTGTCAGCAATCTCATCAGCTAGAATCACAACACCGAAGACAATGGTTTGATGGTGATAATTCACACCAACTATAGCCATTAGAGGCCTGCCATACACATTGCCCTTGTGCGTTGTGTCAAATGCAACAACATCATCGAAGCATGTGTAGTCAGACCTTGATGTTGAATCACACCAGAATAGATTAAGCAAGCCGGCCGACTCGTCAGTAGTATAGTTCATGTACAATCTTGTATCTTCCTCTTTCTTAAAGTCAAAGTAAGCGAGGAGAGCATTGACATCACCGTCACGAAGTTCATCGGCCTGTGATTTTTGAAGTGAGTTGTATAAATCTTTACGTATGAAACCAACATTATGGAAACTACCTGACTGTTGGGTGAAATAATTCATAATTTGTGATGTTTTAACGCTGACACTTTTCATTGCATATGCCTCAATAATATCAGCTTCAGTAACTTATCTGCTAGAAAATGAAATAATTCACGAAGAAATGGTCACATCACCGGTGGGGATAAGGGGTGATTTTGCTCACTATTAGAAAATGAAATTCACCAGTTATTAGAATCTGTACACTTAACAATAACTTTTTCCTTGCAACCGATGCGGGTGATAGTGCGAGGTGCTCGTTTTCGTTTCGTATCATTAACATGTGATCTCTGCGAGCCTCCCCGTGAACAACAATGTTCACGTGCTTTAACAATACCGACCCCATCATGTCTAGTGATTTCGCGACAAACACTGAACCCGTGATATTTTTCATAATCTCTATAAAATGCCCACGTCTCGTCACGAGAGTTAAACACCATACCTTCTAACTTTTCAGCTTCAATATTATCATACGGTATGCAGTCATTATCAACTTTATTTTCATGATCAGGACCCTTTGTGTCATCTATGTTTCTAAGCTGGTGTTTAATGGATCTTAGGAAAATAATGGTAGGATGATAAATATACTAAACGAAGCTTAAAACAAGTAAAGCATATGACACGAACATTACACGGAACATTCCACTTACCTGAAACCAACGTGCTTATGATGAAAGTTTGTTTGGCCCTTCGGAGAAGTAGGCGATGGATGCAAGTAAGAATGAAGAAATGAAAGAAACTCAAGGTTTTTGACTTCTAATGGGATGCAACCAAAAATTGTGGAGGAAGCCAAGTTGGGGTATTCTCCCTTGTATAAACGTACTGTCCATAATTATATTACATTCAGTCCCAAGTGATGCCACCATCCGAATTTTGCAATAACAAAATAATAAACTAAAATCTCTCCTCATTCTTTGCTCAGACACACACAATTCGATAACAAAAAGGAATGTGGGTCATCTCTATCACCTCCTCATTCCTCATCCCCGGCCAGGGAAACCACCAGATTGGCTTTTGCGTCAATCCACAAATGGATGATGCATGACATATTGTTGAACGTTCTCTTCTCTGGCCAAATTTTCTAAGCACACCCGACTAGAACCACCATTTTCTATGATCAATTGCAAGTACAATAGTTAGATGTTTAGCTTTCAGTAGCAGAAACTGTTTAGGACAAATGGAAGATGTTGGACTATAGAAGTTTTACTTAATGCATTATCGGTGCTCTTATATTTTCTCTTGTAAGATTTAGGACATATGTAGTTGTCTTCCTGAAACATGAACATAATGGAAAGCACAATAATTATATATAAATGCAACGATTATATATTTGAATGTAAAAACAAATATCTTGAGTAATTTACTGATCGGGTTATTAATCATTTTTGCTTCTGAATCATCAACCAACAGCGTGTTTCCTTCATTATATTCAGGCATTGCATCCCATACGTGACTTACATTTTTAATAAATGTAGTTGGTTCGAATGGATGTTGTTCGAACATATCCTGAGCCTGCGTAATTGAAATAAACTCGTTCAAATAGCAGAAAATTTTAAAGATGCTCGAAACAAAAGCAAACAAATAATAAAGATACAACCTAGTGTATACTAATAAAAAAGTTACCCAAATGAAGCAAATTTTTCCTTTAAGATCGCTGATTCTCCAAAGTGCCCAATCAAGGTTTTCTCTACATTATTTTAAACTTCAGTTGAAATAAATAACTAAAAAAGTTTATTCTTAAAAGATCGGTTCACTAAATGGATTATGACAAGTGTCCGAGGGGCACATTATACAATAAGGACAATTGGTAGTAGATATGGCCTTAGACACATGAACAACCACAAATGGATACCGTAAAGGAAAATGATCACTATAATAACACACATTACCTTTTTCCTGGAAGCCCAAATAGAACCTTTATAGCTATTAAAACAAAAACAAAAAAGAAACTCGATTGCACCAGGTCTCATTTGCACACCTGCAAATGTAAACAATAATAGACATAACTAATTTGGTAACATTTTGAATATAAGTGAGAAAGATATTTAATATCATCTCTGGTAACACTGGAAAGCACTCCATTGTAATCAAGAATAAGAAGTTTTTTCTTCAGCTGCTGAACGGATTTAGGGGAAAGCAGTCGCCATACATTTCTAGACGAGTCCTTGGTCTCTTAATTTCATAGCGTATTGCATTACTTGGAGTTATGCCATAACGATGAAGCTTTCTCAGCAGATCATGAGTGTCCATCTGTCTCGTTCCCCGTTTTCTTCGTCTTATTTATACGAGATTTTGAACTTGCTGCTCGCCATCCCCTACATCCTCTAGCTCATGTGCTCGAGAAGTACATGGGATATCTTCAGTTGTACTTGGGATATCTTCAAGTGTACCTGAGATATCTTCTGTATACAAATAATCCAAGGTTATGTAAAGGAAAACAATAAACTTTTTTTCAAAAAAGCAAACACAATCCAAGGTTACATAAGGTTAACGGTATGTACCGAATTTGGTACAGGGCTATAGCAAAGGCAAAGGAGCTGAACCATTGTTATAATTTATTTTGCGAGCAAACAATTCTTAATTTATCCGAAGTTGTTCGGACAATTATGTTGTAGCAAAAAGTACATTTTGCATACGATGATAAGACATTCATTATTGCAATAAATAAAGTTCCTTACAATCTATGATGAAATGAGAAGCCTATACCAAATATCCAACAATGTTCATAAAGCTAAGAACTAAATGAACATAAGTCCAACCTACAATACCGTCAAGTCATAATACAATACATAAAAGCCTAACCATCCGACGCCTCCGTGCATACGGAGACGATGTAGGTGGAAAGAGATGACCACAAAGTGCATGCATGTCTTGCTCCAAAGATGTCACACGAGCACTATGCTACGAAGTTGGGCTGTAGTCTCTGCATGAGAACTGCGGAAAAAAGCTTCCATGTTGTCAAAGCGAGTCATCATAGTTGCCAACATGGAATCCAATGTCACGGGAGGTGGAACATCCGGCCCGACAATTCGTGCTTCATCTTCTTCCCTCTTATGAACCCATTCACCATCAATGAACCTCCATATGGTCTTCTTTGTTGTTGTTTCATCAATTTTACTCTTCAGGCGGATTTCTGGGTCAAGGGAGGTGTCAATGTTTAAATGATTAAAGATGTGGCTTAGAACACATCCATAATTTAGAGAGACGGTAGAAGGATTGCTAATAATTTTTACAAGTAATAATTTTTACAAGAGATGTGAAGATAATTTTAGCGATATTGGGACAGTTACAAGTGCAAAGTTGGTGTAACCACCAATAATTGATATGACGCATGCGAGTGCATCTTCCACCAGAGGGACGAAAAAACCATGTGGTTAAAAGATGGAGAAGCCTATCATTGATATGAAGATGAGTAGGACTATGATGAGGAAAGCTAATAGGGACTCTCTCGGATTCATATGAAGCACCGGTATTTTCGACACCTAGGTGGTCGGCAATACTTTTAGGAGTGAGACTAAATTCAGTTCCCATAAGATAGGAATCAATCTTAATAACTTCTTGTTTTCCACCCAATGCATGAACAAGAGTAGCATTGACATAAAAGGCTTTCACAAGGTTATGATACACACGAGGTTTAATATCTAGAAATTACATCCAACTCATTCCACAAATAGAGGCCAGAAGTCAAATTTTTACTGCTCGGAGGTCAAAAAATCTAAGTCTATGGTTCGCTCGGCTCTAATATCTTTTGACTCGTAAACTTGATGAAAACGAACAAGACAAACGGGATCACGAAAGCACATATTCAAAAAATTTGGATTTTGAAGTTGAGGTTGAGGTTGAGGAGGTTGATTCGAACGGGAAGAGTCACCTCTTTGAAGTCGAGGTCGTTTCCCTTTAGGGGCCTTGGTTTTAGGTGTCATGTTTGTGGAAATGAGGACTTTGGTGTAAACAAAGTTTAGTTGGGGAATTATAACAAACACTTGGTGGGCAAGTGGTTGATGAATTTTTTAAACAGGATTTGTTATGGATTCGGTATACCTTTCTGCAAATCAAACAAGGTAGAACACATGCACTCGATTATTTCACAGGGATTTTGGCATGATTTATGGTAAAATATAACAAATGCTAATGCTAATGATTACAAGACGATGAGCCATTTTGGCCTTTGAAAACCTTTGGTAACAAATTCGGTACAAACCTTATTTTCTTACAAAGTGGTAAGAAAGTAAGTACATTTTCGTAACAAGTTCGGTACATAAAATATCCTTACACAACTTGTAAGAAATTATGTACATATGTAACTAATAAGGTATGTACAAAATTTCTTATAAAAGTATGAGCCATTTTGGTCTTTGTAACTTTTTATAATACATTCGATACAAACTTTTTTCTCTTATAAAGTGGTAACAAACTATGTACAAAATGTTTACCCAGTCCTCAGGTTAGCCCGTATTTAGCCTTAAATTAGAAACCGTTTCCTAGAATTACCGAATTAAATAAATAAAAGGATAGTTTTGTATTTTTGTTTTGGGATAATATTATTTAAATAGGCTTATACTTAATCTAAATATTTTTAATTTAAACTCGTCAGACACTAGCTTGGTGAGTTTGTATTACAATCGTCAAATAAATTTTAAAATGATAGTATTTAAGTAAAAACACCTATTTTAAAACTACACGGAAAATAATTAAAACTAAAAATAGCTAAAAAAGTTTTTTTTGCCTATATGTAAGAAGTGAGTTTCATTTTAAAAATTAATATTATTTTCGTAATCTTTTTAAATTTTAATATATTTGAATAAATAAGCCTAATACTACAAATATAGCACACACTTTCTTCTCTTTTTCCCACTGTTGAAAAGAAACTGCTCCCAGCTACCGGAAACACATAAATCAATCCCAAGAAAATTATCCACACAAAGAAACCTCAACACTCCACAAATTCCAGAAAATTACAGCCTTTTCATCTCAAGTTTGAAAATTCATTCTCAATGCCTACTCTTTTTTTTAACAAAGCTTTGAATTTAATCCATTTCAGCATTTCCCTTCCTTGTACAAAGTTTAGTATTTGTAAGCTCTACTTTTCATTTTAATCTTCTTTGGGTTTCCGAGAAAATACGTTCAAGGAAAAAGACAATCCCTTTCTAGACTTACAGAATTATCATGAACAGACACAGGATTATCATGAACAAATTGTTCATGCTGTAAAAAAGTCTCATAATCTACATCATTAGTACTATAAGGACTTGAAATATTATTATCCTCATGACTAGAATCCTCATGCAAAACATTAGTATTATCAAATAATTCATTAACAGAATTAGAATTAATAAGAGTAGAATTTTCAGTGAACGTGAACTTATCATTAGAAATCTCAGTATCAACAGAACAAGACAAAACAATATCATTAGAAGAATTTGAATGAACATTTTTAAAAAGAAAATTATCTTTTACAAAGACAACATCCCTGGACACAAACACAGTTTGACTAAACATGTTAAAAAGTCTATACACTTTCATGATCTTAAGAAAATTAATAAATATACATTTATCTGCTCTGATACCATATTGAGTTTTGTAAAATATGATATCGTTTAAGAGAAAACTAATAAAAAGGAAAAAGGTCAAAATTAAAAAATAAAATGTGCTCAACAATTTTATTTATACACAATAAGGAAAACTGGAAAGTAACTAACTAACTAACTCCTTATACGATTATAATTCCTAATAGTTCTTGTTTTCGTTTTCGTTTTCATTTCAGTGCATATAAAAATATTTGGGTTTAGAACTTTTTTTACCTTTGTCTTTTCACTTTCTTTGTGTCTTTTCATTTTATGTCGCCATTGATAAAACAATCGACTTCTTATAGCCTTGCATGGTGAAATGGTGGACGAAATGACTGAAAGTTATTTCAGTTTTCGAAAAAAGAATTGTCTTGATTCCAAAAAAGGTTTTAGGGGCCTCGGGTTTCTTACAAAATGAGTGTTTTTCCTCCGGTTTTTAGGTTTTAGGCTTAGATCTAGAATTAAGACTAGAAAAAGGCTCGTTTTTCTGAGTTTTAAGGTTCACCGACCGGTTTTTGGGGATTGCGGTGGATGATTCATCTAGAGTTGAGAGAAAAAGGGCAGGGTTTTTTTTGGTTTTTTGAAGGAATAACTGAAAATTTTCTATTTTTAGAAATTAAATAGCTTCAATACCGGTTTTAAAAACTAAAAATGGGTAAATTGTCGCTTTAAGTCCCTCCACCCCTACTTATTCACGCCCGTGGCCATTCCTCGTTTTTAAATCACGCATCAAGTCCTTAAGGTTTTTCGAATGTTTTCATTTTTGTCCACTTACAGTCTTAAAATGGTTTAATTCCTCTTTTAGTCCCCTATATTTATTTTTAGTTTATTTTGGTCTATTTTTTAGTGGTACCCCTTTTGCGCATATTTTATTTTTATTTTTATACATTACTATTAATGTTAATAATTTTGCTAAAATATTATAACTTAGCAAGATAACTTGTGTAACTGTTGTTTTGTAGAATGGACTCCCTAACTATCACTTGCCAGTGTAGGTACGGTGGTAACAACATATTTAAGAATGTCCCAAATGCAGGTGGACTACAGAGTTTGATACATCGATATGTGAATGGCCCAACATTCATATTTTTTAAAATATCTCAAGTTCGAGACTAAGGTGAGGGTCCCGGCGGAGGTAAGATTCCTATTGTGAATGTTATTCAATTTCAAGAACTTGTTGCTATCAAGAAGCCAAGTGGCAGAAGAATCGAAAAGTCGACCAAGTGAATATGGAGGACTTTGAGCAAGTGATTGCGCGCAGAGGTTCCGACGATGCCTCCTGTGATTCTGGGGAGTCCTAGACAAATGAACAAGATTAGACGTTGCTTAGTGCAGTGTTGGTGCTTGGTAAGAATTGGGTTGTCGTCTGGAATTCAAATGCGCATCTGACTGGCCGTACAGTGAGGGCTTTAGCAACCATGAACTACAAATTTATGCGCGACTTAAATGCTTTCTTCCAACAACAACAGTGAAAACTTTGTATTATTTTTAGCTTTGTTGATATTTTTGCCTGTTTCAATTGTAATTGGATGTTGTAGATTCTCAATATGTTCCACATGATTTATAAACCGACTAATGCCACCATGTATACAAATTATTTTCCTTTCAATTAGAGTTGCCAGAGGAAGCCAATTGAATAAACGGTTAATGCGATGCCATGCCCCAATTCATCTCTCTCGCCCTGTGACAAGACAACAGAATTGTGACAACAATTATACAAAACATGACAAACATCTTCCATACATGTAGATGCATTTTTTGATGTAAATCATGCGTATTGATGTTTGATTAAAATCATATTTGTGTTCATATTCGGTTTTGCAGGCGATATAATGTGTATGTGGTAATGGATACGTAAACGAATACACAGCTAGACGTCTTCTTCGAGATACCAAGCTCTACAAAATCGGAGCAAGAACTAGTGAGATCAAAAGAATAGTCTTTGGTCGTGAGCTTTTTAAGCAACGGTAATAGAGACTAAGAAGTGTTGTTTACAAAACTAAAGATTAACTTGTGTTTCTCGTAAACATAACAATTATTGGAAATAATCTTCTTTTTCTCATAACATCCTATACAGTTAACAATAATTCATTTGATACAATAAACTTGCAAGAAAAATGGCAGGAATCTTTTTATTCTGGTAAACCAAAGCTTTTTAAGCAACACGATGTTAAACGTAAAGTAATTTGTCGTTTCGACAATTACTTTTATGAATGAACATTTTTAAAAGAAAATTATTTTCTAAAAAGACAATATCCCTGAACACAAACATAGTTTGAGTGAACATGTTAAAAAGTCTATATTTCTTTTATGTTCTTGAGAAAACCAAGAAATATACATTTATCTGCTCTGATACCATATTGAGTTTTGTATAATACGATTTCGTTCGATAAAAAACTAATAAAAGGAAAAAGGTCAAAATTAAAAAATAAAAGTTGCTTAACAATTGTATTTATACAGAATAAGAAATAAAAACTAGAAAGTAACTAACAAAATAACTCCTTATACAGCTGTAATTACTAATAATTTTTTTTACGTTTTCGTTTTTATTTTAGTGCATGTAAAAAGATTAGGGTTTAGAACTTTTTTACCTCTGCCTCATCGCTTTCTTTGTGTCTTTTCATCTTTCGTCATAATTGATAAACCAATCGGCTTTTTATGGCCTTGCATGGTGAAATGGTGGAGGAAATGACCGAAAGTTCTTTTGGTTTTCAAAAGAGTTGTCTTAATTCCAAAAGGGGTTTTAGAGGCCTCGGGTTTCTTACAAAATTAGTGGTTTTCCTCCGATTTTTAGGTTTTAGGCTTGGATCTAGGATTAGGATTAGAAAAGGGCTCGTTTTTCTGAGTTTTAAGATTCACCGATCGGTTTCTAGGGATTGTGGTGGCTGATTCATCCAAAGTTCAGATAAAAATGGCAGAATTTTTTTGGTTTTTTTGAAGGGATAGCTAAAAAATTTATATTTTCAAAAATAAAATAGCTTTTATACTGGTATTAAAAACTAAAAATGGGTAAATTGTCGTTTTAAGTCCCTCTGCCCCTACTTATTCATGCATGTGGCCATTCCTCGTTTTTAAATCATGCATCAAGTCCTTCAGGTTTTTCGAATGTTTTAATTTTCGTCCATTTAAACCCTTAATTAGCCTTAAAATGGTTTAATTCCTCTTTTAGTCTCCTAGATTTCTTTGTAGTTCGTTTTGGTCTATTTTCCAATATTACTCATTTTGTGCATATTTTATTTTTGTTTTTTATATTATTATTCATGTTAATAATTTTGCTAAAATATGATAACTTAGCAAGTTAACTTGTGTAAATATTGTTTTTGCAGAATAGACTCTCTAACTATCACTTGCCAGTGTGGGTACGGTGGTAACAAAATATTTCAAAATGTCCCAAATGCATACGGACTACAGAGTTTGATCCATCGATGTGTGAATGGCCCAACATTCATATTTTTTAAAATATCCCAAGTTCCCGGCGGAGGTGAGTTTCACGCTGTGAATGTTATTCCATTTCAAGAACTTGTTGCTATCGAGGAGCCACTGAATGTTGAGGATCCACCCTTCGACCAAGTGAATGTGAAAATAATCTTGTGTTTCTCATAACATGCTATACAGTTGAAAATAATTCATTTAAGACAATAAGCTTGCAAGAAAAATGGCAGAAATCTTTTTATTCCTGTAAACAAAAGCTTTTTAAGCAACACGATGTTTAACGAAAAGTAATTTGTAGTTTCGACAATTACTTTTGTGAATAAACATTTTTAAAAGGAAAATTATCTTCTAAAAAAATAACATCCCTGAACACAAACACAGTTTGAGTGAACAAGTTAAGAAGTCTATACCATTTCTTGTTCTTGAGAAAACTAAAAAATATACATTTATTTGCTCTGATACCATATTGAGTTTTGTACAATGCGATATCGTTTGGGAGAAAACTAATAAAAATAAAAAAGTTAAAAATAAAAAATAAAAAATAAAAAAATGCTCAACAATTATATTTATACAGAATAAGGAAGGAAAACTTGAAACTAACTAACTAACTAACTCTTTATACAGCTATAATTTTTAATAATTCTTTTTTCCGTTTTTGTTTTCATTTTAGTGCATTTAAAAATATTAGGGTTCAAAACTTTTTTTACCTTTGTCTTTTCGCTTTATTTGTGTTTTTTCATCTTTTGTCACCATTGATAAACCAATTGGTTTCTTATAGTCTTGCATGGTGAAATAGTGGAGGAAATGACCGATAGTTCTTTTGGTTTTCAAAAAAGGAATTGTCTTCATTTCAAAAAAGGTTTTAGGGGACTCGGGTTTCTTACAAAATTAGTGGTTTTACTCCGATTTTTAGGTTTAGGCTTGGATCTAAGATTAGGACTAGAAAATGGTATGTTTTTCTGAGTTTTAAGGTTCAACGACCGGTTTCTAGGGATTACGGTGGCTGATTCATCCAGAGTTAAGAAAAAAATGGCAGGGTTTTTTTGGTTTTTTTGAAGAAGTAGCTGAAAATTTTTTATTTTTAGAAATAAAATAGCTTTTATACCGGTTTTAAAAATTAAAAATGGGTAAATTGTCGTTTTAAGTCTCTCCGCATCTAATTATTCACGCCCGTGGCCATTTCTCGTTTTTTAAATCATGCATCAGGATCTTCATGTTTTTCAAATGTTTTCATTTTCGTCCACTTACACCCTTAATCAACCTTAAAATGGTTTAATTCCGCTTTTAGTCCCATAGATTTATTTTTAGTTCGTTTTGGTCTATTTTCTAGTGCTACCCATTTTGCGCATATTTTATTTTTGTTTTTTTATATTACTATTCATGTTAATAATTTTGTTAAAATATAATAACTTAGCAAGGTAACTTGTGTAAATGTTGTTTTGCAGAATGGACTCCCTAACTATCACTTGTCAGTGTGTGTACGGTGGTAACAACATATTTTAGAATGTCCCAAATGCATACGGACTACAGAGTTTGATCCATCGATGTGTAAATGGCCCAACATTCATATTTTTGAAAATATCCCAAGTTCCCGGCGGAGGTGAGGGTCCCGGCGAAGGAGTGATTCCCGCTGTGAATGTTATTCCATTTCAAGAACTTGTTGCTATCGAGGAGCCACTGGATATGGAGGATCCACCCTTCGACCAAGTGAATGTGGCGGACTTTGAGCAAGTGATTGCACGCGGAGGTTCCGCTGGTGCCTCCTGTGATTCCGGGGAGTCCTGGACAATGGAACAAGATCAGGCGTTCCTTAGTGCAATGTTAGAGCTTGGTAAGAATTGGGCTGCCGTCAGGAATTCGAATGCGCATCTGACTGGCCGTACAGTGAGGGCTTTAGCAACCAGGCACTACAAATTGATATGCGACTTAAATGCCTTCTTCCAACAACAATAGTGAAAACTTTGTATTATCTTTAGCTTTGTTGATACTTTTGTCTGCTTCCTTTGTAATTGGATGCTGTAGATTCTCAATATATTCCACATGATTTATAAACCGACCAATGCCACCATGCATACAAATAATTTTCTTTTCAATTAGAGCTGCTAGAGGAAGCCAATTTAATAAACGGTTTATGCGATGTCATGCCCCAATTCCATCTCTCTCGCCCTATGATAAGCCAACAGAATTGTGACAACAATTATGCAAAACATGACCAACATCTTTCAAACATCTTCCATACATGTAGATGCATTTTCTGATGTAAATCATGCGTATTAATGTTTGATCAAAATCATATTTGTGTTAATATTCGGTTTTGTAGGCGATACAATGTTTAGGTGGTAATGGATACGTAAACAAATACACAACCGGACATCTTCTTCGAGATGCCAAGCTCTACGAAATCGGAGCAGGAACTAGTGAGATCAGAAGAATGGTCATTGGCCGTGAGCTTTTTAAGCAACAGTAAGAGAGACTGAGAAGTGTTGCTTACAAAACTAAAGATTAACTTGTATTTCTCGTAAACATAACAATTCTTGTAAATAATATTGTGTTTCTCATAACATGATATATAGATAAAAATAATTCATTTGAGATAATAAGCTTGCAAGAAAAATGGAAGGAATCTTTTTATTCATATAAACCAAAGCTTTTTAAGCATCACGATGTTGAACGAAAATTAATTTGTAGTTTCGACAATTACTTCTGTAAATGAACATTTTTAAAAGGAAAATTATCTTCTACAAAGAAAACATTTCTGGATACAAACACAGTTTGAGTGAACATGTTAAAAAGTCTATACTTTTTCATGTTCTTGAGAAAACCAAGAAATATACATTTATCTGCTCTGATACCATATTAAGTTTTGTACAATACGAGTCGTTTGGGAGAAAATTAATAAAAAAGAAAAGGTCAAAATTAAAAAATAAAAGGTGCTCAATAATTGTATTTATACACAATAAAAAAAGAAAACTAGAAAGTAACTAACTAACTAACTCCTTATACAGTTGTAATTATTAATAATTCTTTTTTCCGTTTTCGTTTTCATTTTAGTGCATGTAAAAATATTAGAGTTTAGAATTTTCTTTTTACTTGTCTTTTCGCTTTCTTTGTGTCTTTTCATCTTCCATCGCCATTGATAAACCAATCGGCTTCTTATAGCCTTGTATGGTGAAATGGTGGAGTAAATAACCGAAAGTTCTTTTAGTTTTTAAAAAAGGGTTTGTCTTGATTCCGAAAAAGGTTTTAGGGGCCTTGAGTTTCTTATAAAATGAGTAGTTTTTCTCCGAGTTTTTAGGTTTCAGGCTTAGATCTAGAATTATGACTAGAAAAGGGCTTAATTTTCTGAGTTTTAAAGTTCACTGACCGATTTTTGGGGATTGTGGTGGCTGATTCATACAGAGTTGAGAGAAAAATAGCAGGGTTTTTTGGTTTTTTTTAAAAAATAGCTGAAATTTTTCTATTTTCAGAAATAAAATAGCTTTTATACAGGTATTAAAAACTAAAAATGGGTAAATTGTTGTTTTAAGTCCCTCCGTCTCTACTTATTCACGCCTGTGGCCATTTCTCGTTTTTAAATCATGCATCAGGTTCTTTAGGTTTTTCGAATGTTTTCATTTTCGTCCACTTACAGCCTTAATCAGCCTTAAAATGGTTTAATTCCCCTTTTAGTCCCCTAGATTTCTTTTTAGTTCGTTTTAGTCTATTTTCTAGTGGTACCCATTTTACGTATATTTTATTTTTGTTTTTTATATTACTATTTGTGTTAATAATTTTACTAAAATATGATAACTTAGCAAGTTAACTTGTGTAAATGTTGTTTTGCATAATAAACTCCATAACTATCACTTGCCAGTGTGGGTAAGGTGGTAAAACATATTTCAGAATGTCCTAAATACAGACGGACTACAAAGTTTGATTCATCAATGTGTGAATGGCCCAACATTCATATTTTTGAAAATATCCCAAGTTCCCGGCGGAGGTGAGGGTCCCGGTGGAGGTGTGATTCCCGTTGTGAATGTTATTCTATTTCAAGAACTTGTTGCTATCGAGGAGCCAATGAATGCGGAGGATCCACCCGTCGACCAAGTGAATGTGGAGGACTCTAAGCAAGTGATTGCACGTGGAGGTTCCGCTGGTGCCTTTTGTTATTCCGGGGAGTCTTGGACAATAGAACAAGATCAGGCGTTGCTTAGTGCAGTGTTGGAGCTTGGTAAGAATTGGATTGTCGTCAGGAATTCGAATGCGCATCTAACTGGCCGTACAGTGATGGCTTTAGCAACCAGGCACTACAAATTGATGCGCGACTTAAATGCCTTCTTCCAATAATAACAGTGAAAACTTTGTATTATCTTTAGTTTTGTTGATACTTTTGTCTGCTTCCATTGTAATTGGATGCTGTAGATTCTTAATCTGTTCCACATGATTTATAGACCGACCAATGCCACCATGCATACAAATGATTTTCTTTTCAATTAGAGCTTCCAAAGGAAGTCAATTGAATAAACGGTTTATGCGATACCATGCCCCAATTCCATCTCTCACGCCATGTGATAAGCCAACAGAATTGTGACAACAATTATGCAAAACATGACCAACATCTTCCATACATGTAGATGCATTTTCTGATGTAAATCACGCGTATTGATGTTTGATCAAAATCATATTTGTGTTCATATTCAGTTTTGCAGGCGATACAATGTTTAGGTGGTAATGGATACGTAAACGAATACACAACCGGACGTCTTCTTCGAGATGCCAAGCTCTACGAAATAGGAGCAGGAACTAGTGAGATCAGAAGAATGGTCATTGGTCGTGAGCTTTTTAAGCAACAGTAAGAGAGACTGAGAAGTGTTGTTTACAAAACTAAAGATTAACTTGTGTTTCTCGTAAACATAACAATTCTTGGAAATAATCTTATGTTTCTCATAACATGTTATACAGTTGAAAATAACTCATTTGAGACAATAAGCTTGCAAGAAAAATGGTAGGAATCTTTTTATTCCTGTAAACCAAATCTTTTTAAGCAACACGATGTTGAACGAAAAGTAATTTGTAGTTTCTACAATTACTTCTTACTTAGATTTAATTATACATAATCCAAAACAATGTCCCTAATATTTGATTGAATTGTTACTTTAGTCTTTATTCTTTTTTTAAAGTAATTTAGCCTTTAACGTTTTATTTTTGTCAAAATAGCTCCTCTGCAGTCTGCATATGAAAATTATTAGTCAGCTAATGGTAAATGACTTGAAATGATATGATAAACTTATAAGGCAGTGCACGTCGCGATAGCAGTATCATATATGAAAATATGTCAACTTTACAAAATGATACATCAATCAAAAAATAATTTTAAAAAATTGTATAAATATAAAATACTTTTTCTTATGACGTGTCATCTTGTCGTCATTTCAAATTATTTATCGCTAGTTGATTAACCATATTCATATGAATGGGGGTATTTTTTAGCATTATGTTGATTTAATTATAAATAGGTTAAATATTTCAAATTGGACAGAACTTTCACTCTTATCAAGGATTACATTTTTCGAGAGAATGAATATTTGATACAAGGTCAATGTAAAAAAAAATTACACAAAGATGTTTATTTTAAAGTCAAATTTTAAAATCTATTGTTTTAACTTTAAAACTCTACAGCACTAATCTCAAACCTTAAACCCTAAATTCTAAACCATGTGGAATAAACCTCAAAACTCTAACTCTAAACCCCTAAAATCCACTTGTGAAAATTTTATTTTCCATCACTAGTGTATAACATAAAAAATTAAAAATGCAAAATTATTTCAATGCAACAAAACAAAGAAGTCTCTACAAGCGCCTTAGTTATAGGGTTTAGAGATTTTGTTTGAGGTTTAGAATTTAGGGTTTAAAGGTTAAGGTTTAGAGTAATATTCTTAGGGAATTAAGTTTAATATATAAACCCTAAATTTAAAACACTTACACTTAAACTCCTAACCCCAAACAAAATACATAAACCTTAAAGTCAAAGCATTTGTGAAAACTTTTTTTTACCAATATCGGTAATGAAATAATTACTCTTTTAAAATTATCAAAAATGATTAGCATTTGATACAGTGACATTGTAATTTTTACACAAATATGTCTATTTAAAGTCTAAATCCTAAAACCATAAACTTTAAACCATAAATTATAATCATAAACTCTAAATATAAATCTAAAAACTAAAATATTGGTGCATATTGAGCAACCCGATCGTGAGTTGGTTAACGCTCGACTTATGCTCTATTAAAATTATCGTTGTTCGACTCGAGTTGTTTTCGAGTCGTGGAAGTGAGGGACGTTATTTTATCTTCACCGATGTTTTCAAGTTGTGAGTGAATGGGGAGTGACGATCACGATTACTTTCCTTACGGCCATCGACTTTGGAACCCATTCGGCGTTGGTGGTTGGGCGGTGACGTCCATCCACAACGGAACTTGATCGAGACATTAGTGATATCAGAATTTCCCCATGGAAGGAAAGGGGAGGGACGGAGTGGGGGAGGGTCATTTTGCCTTCGTTGAGCCCCGCCAGAATTTCTCCAGAGCACCGTCGGGAACTTTACTGGCGGTGGAGGGGGTGCTCCGATAGCAGGGACTAGGCCAAGGGCGATGCCCTACTGTTGGCGGCAACAACCCCAGGGTGCCTGAAGGATGGCCGAATACTCCCCCCTAAAGAGCTAAAAAAACATTCCTGCTATGCTCCCAGTATTCATAGTTTCGTCTAAAATGGGGACAATATCGCTAATCACCCCGATGGTGTCCAAGGCGACTGCCTCCGCCCGATCGTGACCGAGGCTCCTGCACCCTAGGGCCTGCGTACGCTCGATGCTATGCGAGGCTCCCGTACGGAAGGCCCTGCATCCGGCTAATGGTGACCGAGGCTGCCGCACACAAGGGCCTAGATCCACTGATGGTGGTCGAGGATCCTACACCGCGTTGCCTGCCCCATGTCGGTGGTGGCCTAGGCTTCCGCACCTAATGGCCTGCATCCGATCGATGGTGACTGAGGCTGCCGCATACAAGGGCCTAGATCCGCCGATGGTGGCTGAGTCTCCCGCACCCCGTTGCCTAGTCAATAAGCAAAGTAACTGCAGTATCCCACAACCCCATATTAATAGTACACCCATTGACAACAAAATTTGCATTGAAATTGTCAAAAACAGTCGATACATAATCCTATTTTACACCATAATGAAAAGCATAAGATAAAAGGTAAAAACGGTCATAGTATTTACTTCCAACTGTCAAAATGGAGACAAAAAACACAAAGATGGAATAAAAGAAGATCCTTTCACAATTACAGAAAAATCTCATAATAGATTACGAATCAAAATTAAAATGTGAGAAATTAAATTAGTTGTTATCATAAATTCCCTTTCCCTTACACTTGTTCTATCAAAATCCCAATGTAGTACACCATAACGCCAAAACAATTCAAAATCAGCTCAACAAAACATTCAGCAATTGCATACAAATGAAACCCAATCTTTATTTTTAGATTTCTTTTTACAAATTTATAAGAATATTGCTAATGACTAAAAAACAAAGCGATAATTTTTCTTAATACCAAGCACAATTTAACATTAAACATTGAAGTACCAAAAAAAGGGAAATTACCGTTGGGAAAGTGTTGTTGGTGTAAGAAATCAGCAAACAAGTTTTACCAACGACACAATCACCAACAACCACGCACTTTATAAATGTACATATAAAGGAGATCTACAGTGTTTACGGGTCGATGAAATCTGGAATACATGAGTATCGATGATGCTAGATCTACGGTGGCGACGGTTGATATTGCTTCACTGGAGAAAATATTTCTGAGCATGGCCCGTTACTTGTGTCGGCGTAATCCTTCTCCAATCTCCTTTTCCTACTTTTTATAGTCCTACCAGAAACATCTTGTGTTCTTCCTCCGTCCACGACACTCTCAAATCAAAAGAAAAACAAAACGAAAAGATCAAATCTACATATAAAGAATCTCAGTTTGCAAAATAGAGCCTTTCTCGGCAAGTGGATTTGGAAGTTCGCGAACGACCCGGACTGTCAGTGGAAAAAGATGATCTGTTGTAAATACAATATCAATCCGGCTTCAATTGTGTTGGATGGGAATGTTCACCGTCATGCGTCTTGGCAATGGAGGGGAATTGTCAATTCCTTCTTCGAAATGGATGATTTTGGGGAGAATATCCGTAGTAATTTCAGGATTCAGGTGGGGGATGGAACGTCCGTTTTGTTTTGGTCCGATGTGTGGGTGGGGACTGCTCCGTTGCAAACTTTGTTCCCTCGGATTTTTGTATTGTCTTGTAACAAGTCGGGGACAGTTTCGGACTTCGGCCGCAGGGAGAACTCCACTTGGATTTGGCAAGTAAATCTGCGTAGGAATCTGTTCGATTGGGAAGTGGCTCAGTGGAACGACTTTCTTGAGTGTTTACACAGCTTCCGGTCGGATGGTTTTGTGCGAGATTGCTTAATTTGGAAGGGTTCGGGAGAAGGCTGTTTTTCGGTTAAATCATGCTACAATTTGTCTTTCTCGGGAGCTCAGAAGAATGGTTTTTGGAAGGATTGTGTGTGGAACGGCAACGCCCCTCCGAGGGTTGAAGTTTTTGTATGGCAAGCTGTGCAGGGGAAGATCACTATTCGTGGGGAGCTCTGTAAACGCAGGATTGGTGAGCTTTCGGACGCCAGGTGCCCTTTCTGTCAAGAAGAATTGGAGTCGGTTTCTCACCTACTTCTATTGTGTAAGGTTGCCTGGCGGATCTGGTCAAGAGTGCTGAACTGGTGGAACGTTGTAAGTGCACTCCCACAAGATTTAAATTCTTTATTAATTGGTTGGTTTTACAACCCTCCGACGAAGGATCGAAGGTCAATATGGTTCTCCATACCTGCAGCAGTTTTGTGGACATTATGGTTAGGTAGGAATGATATCATTTTCCGAGGTAATAAGCTTGACGAACTTCAACTGGTTTTCTTATTAAAATCTCGGTTGATAAGCTGGTTTAGTGCAAAATATAACGCAGAGTCAGATGTCAAGTCTGCAATTTTTGTGAATCCGAAGCTTACGGATGGAAGAGGGGGAGCTGCCGGTATGCGGGTTGTTTCCTTGGCTTGGCAACCTCCGGCTGTGGGATTCATTAAAATCAATGTCGATGGGGCGGTGCGGTTGGACGGCTCTGCCGGTGGCATTGGAGGCTTAGCTAGGAACCACAAATCAGAAATTCTATGCCAATTTTCGGAAAGCTGTGGACCAGGTCCCCCGATTTTATTTGAATTACTTGCAATTCAGAGAGGTTTGCGGTTGGTTACGGAGGAGCCATCTTGTTTGGGAAGTCGGCCAATTATTGAAAGTGATTGCTCCGTCGCAATTGGTTGCATTCGGAATCCGGCATTGTGTTCCAATCTCTTCATAGATATGGTGGAGGAAATTGTTCTAACAGGGAAGAAAAGAGGCTGCATCTTCAGATCGATTCCGAGAGCTTGCAACGTGGTCGCGGATAGCCTGGCCAAGGCAGGTATTGGATAGCCTATTTAATAAAACAAGGTAGCCTGGTAATATGAATCACTAGTCATACTGTCTTGGTTTATTTTTATCTTTTGCTTTGAGCATTCATTTGTAAGGTGATGGATATGAACTATTTCAGTTGTGAATAATAAATTCTTGGCACTCTTTTCCTCCTTCCGCTGCCGATGTTCTTTCGGGAACGCTCGGTATGAGGGGGTTTTTAACGAGGCCACCCTTTGATCAAAAAAAATCTACATATAAACCTCGTTTGCGCTCGCAATTCCTGATAGTGTGAGGAATGGTGTCATCAGCGGATGCGTAACCGGCATTGAGGTTATCATCGGCTTGATCTTTTTTGTTCTTGCTTTTGTCCTTGTTCGATTCATGAGTTTGTTCGTACATGGAGATGAACGAGCGGGGAAAGCGAAAGTTTGGAATCAAGCCGATGTAACGGTGAAAGGGTAAGAGTTGACTGAGATGATGGGGTTAGAGACGATTGAGATTAGGGATTGTGTAGGTGTTTGATTTAGGGATCAGGTGAGGGAGAGTGGGAGAGGTAACGTGAGTTTTATTTTCCTATCCCGGACAAACGCCATTAAAGTATACCCTATTACAGCATTTTACTTACAAATGCCACTAATATGAGTCTTATTGCAGTGCTCGTTATACAAACGCCATTAAAGGCTCACCTATTGCGGCGTTTTCCCTAAAAATGCCGCTAAAAGGTACATGTCATAATACGCCACAATTTGTTTTATTTTTTTATGGCGTTGTATTTGTAAACGTCGCGATATGTTTTAAACTAGCGTCGTTTTCTTCAAAAACGCTGCTAAAAGTGCCGCTATATAACTGACTTGGTGTAGTGTAATGAGGATGATTAATGTACGCTTCCATAATGTATTAACAAGTTGATAAACTTAAATTGGGTGACTTGTTGTAACAGCAACCATAAAAGATCCTTGGTTGATCGAGTTATGTTGTGCGTCGTTTGGTAATTGTGTTGATATTGTGTGCAGTTTGAACACTAAGTTGGTTGAGTCACCTTTGATTGATGGGATCTAGATACCTAGAGAAAGAGTGTTTCAACAACATGGTTAGAGATGTTGAATGTACGCTCTTGACGTTGTGTGACACCGAGCCTCATTCGATAATACTCGAAGAGAGATGTTGAGTATGGGTGTAAGTTTCCGAGGATGTGTGACATTGGGCCTCATCCAGAGAGAGTGTACAAACCCGAGGTTGTATGACACCAGGCCTCACTTTAGGTTTGTAGGATGACTTTGTGTGCTTTTGCTCGGTTGATCTGGTGAGATCTCAAGTATGGTTGGGCCTTGTTTCCCATGTATGATGTCGCTATGATGGGAGCATGTGTTTAAGCGACTAATAGTAGTGCCACGTGTTTATTTATCTATCATTTTTGTTCATACTATCTTGCATGCTTATGTTTATGATTAGTATGAAGTCTAGTAGAGTAGATGTGTACCACTGAGCTTTGTAAGCTCGGCGCACGGAATCAACGATTCCGTGCGTATGTTGATCGCCTGATAGTGGGATCGATGAGCACTATCAGTACGTGATTCCAGCATGTGGTGATTTCTAAAGTACAATACTTGTGTTTAATGGGCTATGTATTCAATGGACCTTACATGGTGGAGTTTGTAATTCTTATTTTTGAAATTGTATTGATCAAATCGTATGTTCAAATATTTTAAATTTAAACTAGAGCTTATTCGTACTGTTTTGATTATTTATCAATATTTTCAACAGTTGGATTTAAATGTTTTTTTAAGAAATACCACGTTGGGCTAAACCAAGTTTAATGAATTTTATGTTTTTTTGGTTTGGGTTTGAGGCCCAAATGTGACATCCCGGTTGAGGGTGTTACAAAAGAAATATATATGCATATCTTATATGGTTAGAGAAAGTCGTTTAAATTAGAATCAAACCGTATTATATCATGATAAATAATTACAATAAAATTTATATAGGAACTCGAAAACTCGACGCTACTTGACACGAATTTCATAAACTCGACTCGAATCGAAAAATTCAAATTAAGTTTGAGTTGTAAAATATGACACGTTAACTTGAAAGTTTTTTACTCGACACGGTTGAGTGCTCACCCTATGTAAACACCGAGTACCCGTAAGTTACGTACTCGCAATGATCGGGAACCCGTAATTTCGGGTCACATAGTATCCATATTAAATCTGTACAATTTTTTACAAACCATACAATTTAAAGTAATTTGAAAGAATTTTTTTTTTTGTTAAAATATCAATTTAACACGTAACAAAATTAAAATACTAAAATTAAGAATGGGGTCCATTTTTTCAAAACGGGTATGCAAAATTTTTTTAACTTTTATACATCAAATTAATTTTTTAAGGAAGAAATGCATATAATAATGACAACTCGTTGACAAACTGATATTTTACCACAACTCAAGTGTTAATTATCTTTGATGAATGTGAATACCTATCGATATTTATTTTGAGAGTCCAAAGTATGAATAAAAATTTAATGAATGGTCCATAGCTATAAATGAAAGTGATCACCCCATAAAATTAAATCGATAACTATAAATATAAAATCATAATTACAAAAAATTTCAAAAAACACACACACCTTTCGATGATCGCTGGTTGTGGTCAAGAGAAATAGACCTCGACGCCCATAATACCTATAAATAAAACCCTAACTCTAAACCTTATGAATAATTCATCCATCGGTCCTTTATTTTGGCACAAACCCTACATATTTTGGCACAAATGGTAACTGATAAATTATTTAATTTGGTAATCAAACTTTCAATTGCTCTTATATTAACATTAAACTTTTAGTTTTGTTTTAATAGTACCACTGAACCATTAACGATGGTAAAAATATTTTATATAATAGTACATTTAGTCTTTCACATTTGTACATTCAAATAATTTAGTCTTGATTCGAAAAAAATAATAAATGTAACACTCATTATTTAAACGCTATTTAAATCATAAACCCTAAACTTAAAAGCTTAAACCTTTAAAATTTAAACCCTAAACTAAAATACAAAACCCTCAATGAAAACATAAAAGGGAAGATCGATCAAAACAATTAAGTTTGATACACAAACTTAATATAATAAAAGTAAAATTTTGATACACAAGCCGTGTATAATTAAATTTACACAAGCTTGTATTTTTACCTTATAAAACACAAATTCTAAATTCCTTTTATGCTTTTACCTTATAAAAAAGATCCAGTCTATTAATTGTTTCAAATGATTTTCCCTTTTATGTTTTCATTGAGGGTTTTGTGTTTACGGTTTAGGATTTAGGGTTTGTGGTTTATGGCTTAGAGTTTTAAGTTTCAAGTTTAGGTTTTATAATTTAAATACTATTTTAAATAATGAGTGTTAAATTTTTTTTCGAATTAAGACTAAATTGTTTGAATGTATAAATATGGAGAACTATATGTGTTATTATATAAAAATATTTTAACCACCTTTAATAGGTTGGTGGTAATATTGAAGCATAACTAAAAGTTTAATATTAATATTGGAGCAATTGAAAGTTTGGTTACCAATTCGAATAATTTACCAAAATTTAATTACCATTTGTAAAATTTACCCAAAAAAACTATCATAATTCCTAACCACTTATATCCTAACAAATTTACCAAAAGATCCCTAAACCTCATTGCATGAAAGCTAAGGTGATTACAAGTAGTATCTGTTCTACATATACTCTCAACCATTTGACAATGCATGCTCAATCACCCTGCTGCAGCTGCTGATACTCAAACCCGTGACCTCTAAAAATATCAACCGTTCCCTTAACCACTGAGACAAATTGATTCGTGCTTGTTTCATGAGTTATTGATTTCTCTAAAGTTCATTTGTAACTCTTTGTGCTTCTCCTATATTTCTATTTTTTTTATATTTTCTTATATTATAATTTTCTTTTATGAATGTCGGCTTATCTTGTTTGAATTGATCATCAAAGGACTAAGTGAAGAAATTAAACAAATTGTTATATTTAGATAAGGTTTAAAAAAACTGCTAACTTTAATCCATAAAATACGAAGATAATTAAAAGAATTGAGAGGCTTAACCTCTTGTGTTTCATGGGTAAAAGATGATATTTATCTTTCTGGTGACTCGAGTTTGAGCACCACTGTTACATGTTGTGTGTGTATTCTCCTCTTGAGTCGTATTAATAAATTTTAGGGTAAAGTACGCAGACGGTCACTGAACTTTGGTAAAAAAAAATGATAATCAAGTTTTTAAAAATCACAAAATGGCAATTAAACTTTATGTTTTATAACAAAATAATAACTAGACGTTAAATCCCGTTAAGTGGCTGTTATAAAATTTGGTATAATAATACATTTAGTCTTGTATTAGTGCCCAAAATCCAACCTGACATTATAACAGTACTTCCAAAGATCTTCTCGGTTGCTAACCATTTTTGCATTTACTTGTTTCTCAAACTATAATATAATAAAAGTAAAATTATTCGAGTTATTTAAAAGAAAAATTATTTAAAATATTTAAATATTTCGAGTTATTCGAGTTGACGTGTCATATCTTAAGATAGAGGTGAGCGTTCGATCGAGTCGAGTCAAAAAATTTCGAGTTATTCGAGTTGACGCATCATATTTTACAACTCAAACTTTATTTGAAATTTTTTCGATTCGAGTCGAGTTTTCGAGTTCCTATAAAAATTTAATTGTAATTATTTATCATGTTACCATACTTTGGAATTTTGCTTTAAGGACCAATTTGAAAGAATGCGTAAATAAAGAGGGTTAAATTTAGTAAATTCTTTTGAATTAGGATTAAATTGATTGAATGTATAAATATGAAGGACTAAATGTGTTATTATACCAAATTTTATAACAACCACTTAACGGGATTTAACGTCTAGTTACCATTTTGTTATAAAATATAAAGTTTAGTTGTCATTTTGGGATTTTTGAAAGTTTAATTACCATTTTATTTTATTTTTACCAAAGTTCAGTGACTGGATGCGTAATTTACTCTAAATTTTATCCTAACTCAAATCTACTTAAAACTTAAATTTTTATAATAAAAACATTCTTATATAATCAAATCAAATAAAAAATCGTCGAATTCAAATAATTTTACCCCCGGTAATTGCAGCTTAGATACTGGGGAAATTTTTTAAAATAGAATTTTCAAAATTCAAAATATATTGCCAAAAACGACATAAAAATAATTTTGAAAAAAAAAACCCTTTTTTAGCTAAACAAACATGATGAACTAGTGAAATGGTGGAGTATTATTAGATGACGCTATGTTCGACTGAAATAGACATTTCCAAATTCTAACCTTTCATTGGGCGACACCGCTGCTCTATTACAAAACAGACTCATCCAATCACGTTCCGCCACGTCACATCACAAATCTATCTAAAGATCCGCCCCCTCTTATCACGCCTTCCACGCGTCCCCCCTCGTACGATCATCCATTCCAAGCTTACCCCTTTTCTCGCAGCCCTGGGCGTGCCAACACCCGCAATTTGGTTCAAAGCGTAATTTCATAAGTTTGGATTAAAATTTTTGAAATAAAATGACAGAATATCTCTTTATAAATTAATTTATATCTCTCTATAAACAATTATTTTCTCTTAAATATCGTTCAAGAAAATGACACTCTTTAAATAAAATCTTAACTCTTTTATGTATGGTTATCGAAAATCATTTAAGTTGGAACAAGACTTTGAGGTATAAGCTTTGTGTTGTAAAGGTTTCCTCTTGATCCTAAAAAAATATAAAAAAAATTATAGTGAATTTGAGAAAATCCTTAGTATGAAGTTAAGGTAGTGAATGTAGAGCTTGATTAGAAGTTTAAACCACTATAAATTATTGTGTCCAAATTTTAAATTCCATTGCTTCCACCCCATCACCTTAAAACTATTTCACACCATATTGGCTACTCGATTGACCGTACGAGCCTCCCAACAAAAATACTATAGATTTAAAAATAATTTAAGTGTCATATTCTTGAAGAAAAAAATTGGGTCCAATATTGGTGCAATTTCGCACACCTTTAGCCCTAAATTGTCATTGAGAACATATCCAAGTATAATAATATATGTATATCAACATATAGTCAAAAGTAGGGGCGAGTAAAACCTGACTCGAAAATTAAATTTTTTCAACTCGACATAAAATTGACTTAACTCGAAAAATTTAAATAAAGTTTGAGTTATAAAATGGAAACTCGAATAACTTGAAATTTTTAGTAGTTAGTATATCGATTTTTAGGTTCAAGTTGATTCTTCAATTATGTCTAATATATATATATGTATATATGCACATACATATAGGGTTAGGATCCACTTATGTATATATGTACATATATCAAATATGAAAAATTATGAAGAAATGCATATGTGAATTGTACATGATTATAGAAAATTGTTTAAATTAGAACTAATTAGTACTTTAACATTATAAATGTTTATAATTAAATTAAACAAAAACTTGAAATGTAACGACCCAAATTTTGGGTTTTACAAATTTGTCCTCGGACCCAATTTAATTTGGGCAAAGAAAAAGGAAAAAGGAAGATATGTATTAATTAAATGGAATTGAGAGGATAAGGTTATACATTTCCAATGTAGATACCACATGACTAGAGATACATTTCCGGGGAGAATGTATACATGTTAAAATAAATTGAATAAAACCAACGGGGTTGGTCCAAGTGGTAAGCAGCTTGGTATAGCTTAAGCAGGTCTCGAGTTCGAGGCATTGTGTATGCAGAAAATCCCCGCTGAAAGACTCATCCACCAAAGTCAAGTGTGCGACGCGGGTCGGTCCGGATTAGTAAGGGCTAAGCCCTAGAGACCGGAGGGCAACCAAAAAAATAAATTGAATAATATCACAAGCTTATGTGTCATATATTAATTTTATGTGAAGAATTATATATTAAATTCAAGTATGAAATTAAAATTACATATGCTAAAAGGTATGTAAATTTATATATTTATTTATATAAGATTAAATATTATTTAGAAAATAGATGGATATGTTATAAGTGTAATCATCATGCATGATTTATGTCATTGACCTACCGATCTTGATTTTTTTCATAATTATATGCATAACTTTTGAATTTTGTCTTTATAGCTAAAGTATATTACTACATTTTGTAGCACTGATATTTATTTTTGAGAAGTACAAATTTATAAAGACATCAAAATGGTTAAAAGATCATATGGTGAACAATTTCTTTGAGGTCAATTTGATTGAGGATAGAAAGGAATGGATTGGAATCAAGCATATGTATTCATCTTTCCGCCAATAAAAGGTAAACAAGCTTACTTGTTAAATTCTTAACTTAATTTGTTGGTTGTTGATTCATTATTTAGCTATTGAATAAATGTATGTTCTTTAAAATAATGAAGCCTTAAAATAGTTTTTAAAAGTGGAGCATAATAAGTTTGACCAAACCATAAGTTTTAAAGAATAGAAAAATTATTAGAACACAATTTATTATGTTTTATTATATACCAAAACATATTAAATAGTGGGGAATTATATTATGCAAACAATGGAAAGTGGTGTGATATTATGAAATTGTATGTTTAAGATTGATTTTAGAAAATGTTTGGTACTTGAGATTGTTTTGTGCGCCACCTCTTTTTCCTGAAAATCTACTTGGTGCATTATTCAGAACTATGCTTATCACTCCAATTTATAATAAAAGAGAAAGAGAATATAAAAAAGAGAAAAGGCTATTGGAAATTTCTCATAATGTGCTCTTTAATATTTAAATTTTTTTGGTAATAAACACCAATTATTAAAAAATTTGGAGTAATAAAAATCCCCGTCAATTGTGGCAAAGTCTTGATGGCCAAATAAAATTTTGTTGAATTTATGTAAGTCACACTCCTCATTTAAAATCATGACATAATGTTTGGAATATAAGTTTTTTTTAAACAATATGATGATATTTGAGTTTCAATGCCTATTATAGAATTTACTCTAGTGTATATGAGTAAAGTCGACAAAAATCATGTATATATGTTTTTATACGAAAATAATTAGATACGTTATTTTGAGTGTTATTATTTTAACACTTAAAATTATTGAAAATGTGGGGGTGAATCTGAGGTGTCTAAATTATGTCATGAACTTATATCACATGTATTTTTGTGCAGCATATAAATCTGTATGCGTGAGTGTTATATTTTATGTGACTCAAGCTATAACTTGTGTAGTTAAAAGTAAAACATGCCATATTGAGTAGAATGCTAAGCAAATTTGACATGAGTCCATGAAACATTTGATAAAGATGAAGTATTGATTGTAGAGTACATGAGGACAAAGAGACACCATGATGATTTCTTTACTAAAAGATAAGTAAGGAAGGTGGTTGATGATTCGTCGAGGGGGTGAGGCTTAAGCCCATTGGTTGAGATATTCATGGTGAATACTCAACTTAGTTCTTTAATTTCTATGTGATCAAACGAAGCCATGAAAAAACTCATAGTGTACATTTTTACTTATCCATATGGCGAACAATGTACATGCATATGGTTGAGCTTTTGCTCTTAATGGATTCATAACCTAAATTTTGGATGTCGTAGTAAAAAGGACTTGATGAATCCACCGACGTGGAAAGATGAATCTTTATACTCTTAATGAATTCATAGCCCAAAATTTGGGTGGTCCTACTGAGACGGACTTGATGAATTCACCACTTTAAAAAATGAGAGGTTGAGCTTGATAATTGCTCTTAATGATCTCATAGCCCTAACACGGGTAGTCTATATTGATATGGACTTGATGAAATCACCTACGTAAGTATGAATGACTAGCCACCTTCTATGAAATACTTAGGGTTGTCTTTCTAGAGCACTTATGAGCATCTCGAGGTATATTTGGGCTATCATGATTAACTATCGTGAAATTTAAATGGATCTGAGATTAGTCGTGTGTCATGAGTTCACTCTTATTTTGAAAAATTCAAATCTAACAATATATTTGTTAAAGAAAAAATTACTTATCTTAACTGTAACAAATACCAGTGCTTAAATGTCTAATTTCACTATTGTCCTTTTCTCTGGTTGGGTTACCACTTGTTTACATTAGTGGAGGATTGTTGGTATTATATTGTAACACAAAGAAGTTATCCTACATTGGTGGGATATTAGCTTGTGAAAGAGTTTATATAAAAACTCTCAACCTTATTCACATTGAGTAGTAAGGTCTAGGCAAGACCCAACCTATACTCGTGTGCCCCAACGCATATTTTTTGTACACCATACACATAGATTTTTTAACTTACATTAAATCTTTTATTTAATTGAGATTTTTTCAAGATATTAAATAGATTTTATTTTTGAATTTTGAATTTAAAACCAATATGTGGACCAAGTTTTTTGTGTAACACCCCTTTCTCGGCCTGGTAGAGAATTGGGTCGGAAAATGTTATCGAAAATGAAACGAAGATCGGAGGTATAAAATTTTAGACTTATTGCCTACATTATTTCTAAGTCTTTAATCAAAAATATCACTTTCTACAGATTTCCAGACATTAATCTTTACTAATTTATTCGAATTACAACGCGGAACTAACATTGAGGGTCGTTTTGCCACTGTAAAGACCCCTATCGAAACACCTAAAAGCGTTTCGAAACGCCTAGATGGCTTTGTTGAATCTGGCTTTGAAAATATATAAAAACCTTTTAAAATATCCTATAAACATAGTTTCAAGTTGTTTGGACTTTAGAAATTGTTTTGAATTCTTTTTAACTTTGTCCAAAACATTTTTCAATTATTATATCAAAACATTAGTTCTACATTTTCCCATCAGGTAAATTTCGAGGACAAAATTTCATAAGTGGGGGGGGGGGAGTTGTAACATCTCGGTTTTGGGTCTAAGAGTTTCGGTAAGGTTTCGAGGTCCGAAAGGTCGATGTTGGGAGTTGTGGGTGAGTACAAGAAAAGTGGTCTTCGGATGGTGGGAAAAATATGAAATAAATTTCTAAAATCATTAATAAATATGTTTAAAGTTTTGGTAAAAAAAATTAGAAAAACGTTTTCCGAACCATGACATTTTGGTTTAGTGACCAAAATGTAAAGTTTACAAAATTTATTTTTAGTGACCTTTTTGTAAAAGAGTCAAAACATAGAATCTTTAAGGAGCTAAATTTGCTGGGTCAATATAGTTGTTTTCCCCTTTATTTTGGCTATTCAAATATTTTAAAAGGGTTTTATAATTAAAATTAAAAAGGTTTTCCCCTAATTTCCCATTTCACGTTAAAACTTCATTTTTAGTTTTCTCATCTTCTCTCTTCAACCAAACAGCCTTTGGGCTTGATTTTCTCAAGGTAAAAGTGATTTCTTATCTATCTAATGTTGCCAAATGATTTTCTTACTTTAGTTTTCTAAAACCCAAGCTTGATTCATTGTTTTCTCAAGGGATTTTTGCTTAACAAGGGGAAATAGCTATCATTAGAGGTGAACAACGAAATTCTCCTCTAATTTAAGTTTCTTTATTGATATTCTCATGCTTTGATTCTTTTAATTGCTAAGATTATGTTTTCTTAAAGTGATCTTAATGGAAATTGGCTAAAATGAGCATTTGGGTAAGATCTTGAGTTGGATCTGTTGTTGTTGGGTTTGATGATGGTCATATCTAGGGATGGGCACAGCACCCAGACCCGACGGGTTCCGACCCGACCCAGCCCGATCAGGTTGGGTATTTTTATGAAAAAATCGGGTTCGGGTTCGGGTCGGGTCGTGTCGGGTCAGATTTTTGTGTCGGTCAGGTTTGGGTTTTAGGGTGAAAAAATTCGACCCGACCCGGGACTAATAGTGTAATTTCCCCCTAAATTTTTTTAGGGATATTTGTAATAATACCCCATCTTTCTATATTTTTTATAATTAGGTCCTTAAAATTAATTTTTTTATTTACATTTTAGTCCTTAAAATTATTTTTTTTAATTATGCCTCTTAAAATTATTTTTTTACAATTAGGTCCCTAAAATTATTTTTTTCTATAGGTCGGGTCGGGTCGGGTTTTTTAAAGAATTGGATCGGGTCGGGTCGGGTCGGGTCGGGGTCGGTTTTAGGATGATTAGTTTCGGGTCGGGTTCGGGTGGGCCAAAAACCTGACCTGTGCCCATCCATAGTCATATCTTTATTTTGATGTGGTTTTTGTGTTGAGATGATGAGTGAATGTTAGGAATCCCGAAATTGGGTTTGGTGTTGAAGTTTAAAGTGAGTTTTTGAGTGAGTTTTGTGGTAAATCAATAATTGATGATATACTAATATTGGGTTGATATTTTTAGATGTGTATTCATGTGTTTTGATGATATCTAATGCTGGGTTTTACTGGAGGTTGTCCAAATTGAGTTTTCCGATGTTTTCGGCTTGTTTTGGAAATTTTTCGATAGGTGTTTTGAATGGGTTGTTGAATCTCTATTTTCCAGCAAGTTAGAGTGTTGAAAATATCTCTAATCCTCTATTTTGGGTTGGTTAGAAGCAGGGGTTGAGGATTCGGAATTGTTGGATTCATTTGTAGGCGAACCGAAAAGCTAGAAAAGAGTTTTGGCTTGATTTTGGTAATCACTGTGAGAGGAAATGATTTTAATGCTTTAACAAGGTTGAAGAAGTATTTTGGGAGTTTGGGTTGAGTCGTTAGGCCAATCCAAGCTCAAGAGTAAGTTTTGTGTTGTTTTAGTATTTTCGCCATTTTACATTTGAACATGTTTGATCATGATCATATCATTCTAAATGATGTTTTTCCACTGTTGTTATGCATTAAATGCATGTTGTTTTTGTCCCATGAGATTACCATGTGGTTCATGAAATGTTGCTTGAGTTCATGCTATGCATGGGCTTGTGGTTATGGTATTTGGGATGTGTTTTGGGGAGGTGTTTATCCCCGGTGTAAACCAGTGGAATGTGATGTTGCGATGAGTATATTGACACATGTGGATCTTGATATCGGATAGATTGATCGATCAATAGGATATGAAGTGCACTATAATTATAAAATTCGCGCATGAGATAAATTCTTCGGTTTCACAATAGGGGTTGTGCTATTGTGATGCGAGTGGTAAGGGTTGTGCTATCACCAACGGGAAATGCGGGTTGTGGCATCCCGGCCGAAGTGAGATTGTTGTGAGGGTTGTTTCACCATGTGACTTGATGGGGATTGTGCCATCAAGGTGTCCGCTTATCCGAGCAACGTGTCAATGATGTCGGTATAATCATTCGCTTATGGTTTTAATTTGAGCTTGGTAAACTCATATGGTTACATTATGTGCTTGAAGCATGTGAGTTGTATTAGAGTCGATAGGCTTGGTTTGCATATGTGGTTTACATATGGTTTATGCATGGTTGATGCATGATTTATGCTTATGGCATGTGTTGTTGCAATTGCTAAAACTTGATTTAAGTTGGTATGTTGAAAGGAAATGATTTGCGAAAGCGATTTTATGTAAGTGTTTTGGTTTCCAAAATGAAGTTGTTTTCAAAACTGCATTGTTGTAGTTTGGTTTTGAGCTCCGCTCACTAAGCTTCGTAGCTTACTGTCACACCCCACCAGGTCGCGACCCAGCCAACCGAGGGGCACACCCGCCAGGGTGCACCGAGCAGCACCGAGGTGCCCCACCCAGGTGCGCTGTGCGCGCCCAAGGTGCCCCACCTAGGTGCTCACGGGCTAACTTAGAGAAAATGAGGAGCAATGATCCTTTTAAGGCCAAGGAAGACTCTAGAACGGCCTAGAGGGCCCCAAACGTCTCCACACATCTCCAAGGGGTTCCAGAAGCTTCCACAACCATCTAGGCTCACCCGGAGGAACCTAGAAGGCTCGAGACAAGTCGGGAAAGCTCGGGATAAGTCTGGAAGGCTCGGGACAACTCCGGACGACTCCAGAATATTCTAGAATATCTTAGAATATGTTAGAGCTTTTAGACCATTTAGGATATAACTAGATAAGTATAGAATTATCTAGAGATATCTGGGTTTAGGAGATATTTTGGGAGGCAAAATGTGAGCCGTCCGATCAAATAAATCTCCACCGTCCATTCGGGAGGTTGGAGGCTATAAATAGGCTTGCCTAGCTCATTTGTAAATCATCTAAGAGTTGTGTACTCAAACACTTGTAAAGCTCTCTCTTGTAAGCTTTCGTTGTGTAATACAAGGTTCTTTCCTTGTAAACTTGTTTGCTCCTTGTGTTTGCCATAGCGTTGCGACATTAAGACTGACTAGCATCGTGCCGAGAGTGCTAGTGCCGCACGGATTTGAGTTTGAAGAAATAAGTCCGTGACATTATGCTCTCTTTCCAACAATACAGATCCGTAGATCTTTTGGAAGGCAACGTTGCAAGGGAAGTTATCCAAGTGTTCGCTTCAAGCTCAAGTATGGCCTTGTTTAGATAATAATGTGTGTGGCAATGAGGATAAACATTGTTTATGTTTTAGGAGTGTTTTGTAAACTCCTTGTGATGAGAGCATGTTGTTTTGCCTTTTTTGGCTTGTTTATCCCTTAAGCTTTATGGTTTTGGTTTTACACCTTGTTTTGCTTAATGTTTGGATCTTGAAATATCTTATCTTAATCGTATGTTAATCATGGTTTAGTTCTCTTGCTCATATGTATGTTTGATGGTTTGATCTTGGTGTTTGTATGCTCCCCTTGTTGTTTCCTTGTTGGATGTGTTGTTTGGAACCAAGGGGAATAACCTTGGAGATGCTTGGTCTGCAGTTTTTCTGTTACTACAGTAGGACATTTCGAAACGGGCTCGAACGTTTCGAAACGACCTTTGTTTTGGTCTTGGCGTTTTGGAACGTGTATCGGAACGGGCTTTACAGGGCCGGAACGGGTCCAAGCCATTTCGGAACGAAAGCGCACTGTGCAGCCCCGTTCCGATATGGTCGTGAGTGTTCCGAAATGGAGGACGTTGGAAGTTAGTTAAGAGCATCTTTGAAGTTATTTTTCTTGCGTTTTGGTCTTAGTTTGTTGTGCTTTCAATTGTGGTTGATTGTGGGCCTGTTTTGTGTTGCATTTCAGCATAGAAGCATGAAATAAGACTAATTCTAAAGTGATCACCTTAATTACATCATAGGTCCATGTCTTATGCTAGTTTTGCATTTTGGTCCCTGGTTGCTCGTTTGATCGATCGGTTCTCGTTTTGTCGTGTTTTCTTCCGCTGTGTGTTCTCAAACATAAGGTTAATTCGAGCATCTAGAAAAGATAATAATAAACGTGTTTAGGGTTGCTAATTGGAGAGAAATCTTTGGATCTTTCTTCGATTAGTCTCGTGTGATCCACTCGATACGGACTGGTGGCTAGGCCGGGTCGAGGGGGTTACAATATGAGACATACCTCGCTTGCTTAGGTTGAGTTTTGTTAGAATTCTATCATGGGCAGCTCTCCATACGAACATCGACACCTTTGGAGGAACAAGTTTTGATCAAATGAGATCCCACCCTTCATTTCTACTTCCCAACGATGAATAAGAAGATTCCACCCAGGATTTTACAGAATACATTCCATTAGAACTAGCTTTCCACCTGATACTATCTTTCACCGAGCCATCCGATTTGAAGTTGTCGATCCAGTCAGTAAACGAAAGCCAAATTGCATTCTCCCAATCGAACAAACGTCTTCTTAATTGTATATTCCAGTGCCAATTACTTTATTCAACTTTACCGAACTCAGCTATAGCACCATTCTTCTTGCAAGCTAGGACATATATTCTGGGAAATTTTAGTTTCAGAGGCTCTTCACCGATCCAAATGTCATCCCAGAACTGAATTTTATTCCCATTCCCAACAATAAATCTAATGTTCTCCATCAATTTGTTATCTGCAGACACTAAAGATCCTGATATACCTTTCCAAATATAACACGTTGCTGATGATCTAGTGTTTTTCGGCAATAAAGCTTGAGAATTGCCTTCATACTTTGCATGAATTACCCTACGCCAGAGACTGTTAGTTTCGGTGTCGTAACGCCAAATCCATTTTGCCAACATCCCTTCATTCTTTTGACTGAAATCCACCAGCTCCAGTCCACCTAACTCCCTCGGTTGGCACAAGTACTCCCACTCAAACCAGTGAATAGCTTTATTTTCGAGCGAATTCCACAAGAACTTTGCAATCACTCTTGATAGCTCCTTATTCACTTTTGATGGTAGCCTGAAAATCGAAATATAGTACATTGGCGAGTTTGAAATAGCTGCTTTAACCAAGGTCACTCTACCGGCAAAGGAAAGTGAATTAGATTTCCACCCTTTAAGCTTAGACTTTACCTTTTGAATCACTGGCTTCCATATTTCCCCACTATTCTTCGGCTGACCTAAAGGAAGACCCAAATAGGTGCTTGGAATATTTTCCTTTTTGCATTTGATACTTGCTTCCCATTCATCCACAATCACACTCTCCATGTTCACACCTATCAATCTTGATTTCGATAGGTTTAATTCTAAATCCGAGGCCAATTTTAACCCTTTTAGAAAGCGAATGATATTTCTTATTTCTGTTTCACTGGACCCGCAAAAAAGGATAAAATCATCAGCGAACTGCAGATGAGAAATCTCTGTGTCACTATTTCCAATTCTCACTCCATGAAAGAGCCCTTGTGCCTTTGCCTTGTTCATCAACAAGCTAAGAACCTCCGCAACCAAGTTAAACAACATCGGAGAAAGGGGGCAGCCTTGCCGAAGGCCCCTGTGAATTGCAAAAGAATTTGTTGGAGAGTCGTTAACCAATACTGAGATACCGGCCGATGAGATACATTTCCTAATCCATTGACACCGCTTAGAACCGAATCTCATCTGCTTCATCACAAACAACAACAAAATCCCAGTCGATCGTGTCATATGCTTTCCTAAAATCGGCTTTGAAGACTAGACAACTCAGACCGCGCCTTTTGATATAGTCAATAACCTCATTGGATATAAGTACACAGTCAAGAATCTGTCTTCCCGGGCAGAACGTGAATTGGGATTCACTTATAATTGAAAGGCTCACTGACTTCAATCTTGAGGCTGGAACCTTTGCCAATAGTTTGTAGATACTTCCGATCAGACTTATAGGTCTGTAATCTTCCATTTTCTCCGGATTTTTGGTCTTGGGAATTAATACAATGAATGAGTGATTGATAGAGTGGTCTTGAATTTTACCTTCAAAGAACAACTTGAAAAAGTCTAAGATGTCATCATTTAGCTTGTTCCAAAATTGCTTGATAAACGCCAAATTGAATTCGTCTGGGCCTGGTGCCCTGCTACCGTCGATAGATAATAAGACTGACCGAATCTCTTCCAGTGAAAAAGGAGTTTCTAGGCTGCGACTCTCTTCCACCGTAATCTTCTTGAGATTGCAGTCTAATTCCCTAACGGGCAGAACCTTGCTCGGTGAGTAGGCGTTTCTAAAATAGATTTCCACCTCTCTTTTTTTATTTCTTCAGGTTTCTCCACTGTCTTCTGGCCAACTTTCAGCTTGTCGATAAAGTTCTTTATATTCCTAATAGTGGCGGCAATATGGAAGAACCTTGTGTTCTTATCTCCCGCTTGAAATCATTTCAGCCGCGATTTTTGGAGCCATTCACGCTCTCCTTTTCTTGTCAATGACCACAATATCGCCCTTAGATTTTTCAATTCCGATTGCCTTTGATCTGACACCCCTCTTGAATATATTTCCTCCTCTAATTGCTGACATTTTCTTTCTACAGCTTCAATATTCTCGCATTTTCTTCCTTGTTCTCATAATAATAATAGCCTTTACTGCTTCAACTTCGATTCAAGATTGAATTATAAAATACTCTGTTACCGGAGCCTAATTCTGATTAGACCGATTTTTGGGGCATGACAAATTTGTGTAGTTGAGAGTAATTTTTGAGAATTTATATTATTCGAGATGGTCATTTTTGCCCTAAGTTTCCACTATAAAATGAGCCTTAATGCTCTTCATTTTACACACCGAAAAACAACTATCTCTTCTCATTTTTCTCTACATCTCCCACTACCAGTTTCGAAAAAGTAAACTTCCATTTTAGTTTCACTTCCTTTTTTCGGGTGTACGAAATTAGGAAGATTGTGTTAAACTTGAGAGAAATATTTAATTTTGAGATTACACACATCCAAACGTAAATGCTTCTAAGGTAGTAACCACACGACATAGTAACAATTTCACTCTCTTTGTTCTTTAACTTATATATTGTTTAGTTAGTACTAATCATGTTGTTTTGTAACACATAGTTTTTCCATCACTCATTGCATTCCCTTGGCACATAGACAAATTTTCGAGATAACCCCTTACAGATGTTCACGCAAAACAAAATAAGAGATTTGAAAATTTTAAGAGATAAAGATGGACTCATTCTTCAAACACCCTCCAATCCCGCCATTACCAAACTTAGCTATAGAACCATATTTTTTAAGGATTAATATTTGATACACTGCCAGTGTAAAAAAAGTTTACACAAGCATGCCTATTTTCAAGCATAAATTTAAAACCTAAAATTCTAATCTTAAAACCCTAAAAATCTAACCCCAAACCCCAAATTCCAAACCCTAAATTCTAACCATAAATCCTAAATTCTAAACCATACAATCTAAACCCTAAACTAAACCCCTAAACCCCTAAATAAACCCACTTGTGGAAACTTTATTTTCCACCGCCAGTGTATAGGATATTAATCCATTTTTTAATAGCTAAAGCAAAGAGTTAAATAGTTAAATAAATATTTTATAATAATTAAATAGTTTAATGGTCATTATATAACATTAATAATGATAAAAAGCCATTTTAAAATAAAATCAGTACATCATTAACAACATTTAATGGATTTATTCATGTTTTGTAATAAAATCTAAAATTTTATATTGATTTTATAACTTTTGAAATTTTAATATAAAAAAATTATTTTTAAATTATTTAATCTCTAACTCAAAATCTAAAGTGAGAAAAAAATGTAAACATAAAGTAACTAAATCTTTATTTTATTTTATCTCTCCTATTTGTATTGTTACAGTTGCAAGATAAAGAACAAAATAAGTGAATTTGAGAGATTTAAGAGTTGAACTTTAAAAACTGAAAATTTTGTGTTTGAAGAAGAAAAAAACGTTAAAAATAAGAACATAACCCTGATAGTTTTTATTTTTATGAGCTTCTCTTTCTCTTGTAATTGGTTATTGTTTTTGAACTTTTATGTAGGCTATAAATGAGCTTGGCTCAAATGAAATGTTTGTGAATTACTTATAAACATCTTTAGTTAGTATTTTTATTATAATTTATATGTGGATGAATACAAATAACAGTTCAAAGTGGGCACAAATAAAATTTTAAAGAGGGCGCCATCAATAAAATATACAAGTAATAGAAAAGAAAATCGAGTTTCAGGGTGGGCCCATAGTGTGGATCTGCCAGTGGAGTGTAAATAAATTCAAAATTAAATGAATAAGGTTGTGTTCGCGTTTGTTTATCTATTTTTTAAGATGTTGATATTTAATTTGTGTACATTTAAATTTTTAATGTCGTGTCCGTTTGTTAATGTCTACGAACATGTTCGTCCGAGGTTCACAAATATGTAAGCTTATATGTTCATCAACATATTCGTAAATGTACTCTTTTATATGTTTTAGAAATGTTTGACAACCAACCCTCTCTTTCGACCATTTTATTTGTAAGCCAACAAAAATGGTAAAATCATGTTACTACTCTTTAAGCTTTTCAAGCTTCACAATTTGAGCTCTAAAAGTTACATTGTGTTCAATTTAATCATTGTCTTCATCAAAATTTAGAATTCACATTGTGTTCAATTTGAACTCTAAAAAAGATTCTAAGTGAACTACGTCTTCACTTCTTTCATTTGCTTTGAGGCGGTTACAAATAATTTTTAAGCTTTTAAGTTTTTCTTCTTTGTATTTTTTTTGTCAGCGACGGTTGTTGGCCGCTTTGTTGATTATGTATATAAATAAAATTCATCATTACTGATGGATGTTAGTTTCGTGTTTTTCTTGTTTTTTTTTACTTTGCCAGGTTTATACCATATATATTTCTATGACAATTTCTTTGTTTGTTTTTATGGTAGTTTCAATCTATCTTTTGATAGTTTAAAGTTCGGGTGACGAGTATCATCGAACTTCTTTGTCAATGAAGGAAGCCAAGTTGTACATGTTATGATTCCCTTTTTTGTGGTTGTACCGATGCGCCAAGAACAAATACCGAAAGAATTTTGTTTTCTTCAAAGATCACTCGTGACAAAATAATAGTTTTTTGTATTTAATTTCACGAGTCTTTTCAAGTTCTTCTAAATGGTGTTAGGTTTGGTATTTTAACGTCTTTCACACCCTTAAATTTTATTGTATTTTTATTTTGCATTGGTCTTTTAATATTTGAGGTGTGATTCAAATTATAATCATTTTACTATTAAATATAATCTAGTTTAAAAATAAAAAAACATACATTTATTTGTGTTTAATCATTTATTAAATAAACATAAAAAATTATTCATATTCAATTATTTAACTTAATAAACAAGAACGATGTGAACTTCATTTACACTCGTACAGAAGTGTTAAGTAAAAAAAATCAACGTTTGCAATCACGCGCTCCCGTGCAAAAAATGTGGAAGTGACGGTCAACCGAACTTTCTCTTTCATAACAAATCATGAAACACCACGTGTTAATTAATCAGAACCTACACCCACTCAATTAAAATAAAAAATAAAAAAGCTACTCCACTTCAAACAGAATATTTGTGCCGTCTCCCGAGGTGCAGCCACGTGTGTCCATCTTTCACGGGTTTTCGACACGTCCTTATTTTCCATTGGGTAGCACAGTGGGCCAATCACAGGCTTCGGACACGCCAAAACAATTTAAACTTTTATTTCCTGCAATAGACCCCACCGGGTATCAACCAATCAAATCTCGTCACTGTTTCAAGTGTCGCCAAGGGACACGTGGGCTGCTCCGATGTTGGACACGATTGCTGCCTCTATGGTTATCGTTTCACCTCCGGTAAAGCCTTTGCCCTTTGATGTAAAAAAACCCCAAATATAATTTGATAAAACAAAGTGATAAGGTTTGTTAGGGTTTTTTTAGAACGAGAAATGGAGGGTGGGGATGCTCGGAGGGTGCTAAAATGCGCTGGGGGAGCGCAAGATAAGACGATAATCAACCGGATAATGCTCAGATTCAGGCCGATTGCTCCGAAACCGGTGAACGGAGACTCAATTTCATGTGAGTCAACGTTTGGTAACAAGAGCTTCGGTGTTACAAGCAAGAGAGTAAAGAGAAAATACGTTAGGGTTTGTAAGAACAATAATCGGAGGAGGAGGAGAGTTTTGGATGAAGCTAAAGAAGATAACGACGGAAATAAGGGTTCTATAACTCTTGTTACTCTACAGTTGATGCCGGAGACTGCTGATCTGGAGAAATCAACGGTTTTTGATAGGTCGCTGGGGGATGAGTGTGACCGCTATCTCGATCGGACGGCAGGTGATAATTATCAATCCCAGGATCAGCCGTCGCCGTACTTGAAGTTTAAGAAAATGGTTGCGGCAGATCAAGATGTGATAGGGTTGTCGGATCAGACGGCGTTGGAGTCGTGGGTGACGGTGGAGAGCGTCACCGACACCTGCATGGATGAAGGAGAGATGGAAAACTGTACGGACGTGGAGAGAATAAAGAGTCTGGAGGAGGACACGCGTCCCTGCTTTGTATCCGACAGTGGGAACCATGTTCTGTGGGTGAACGAAGCTTATAAGAAAATGGTGGGAGCGGATGGGGCTGACGAAACTACCGTGGGGTTGGTTGTGAAACAAGGGTTTGAGTTCCCACGGGGTGCATTTTCATGCCGTGTAGGTTTACAGTACGGAGACGGAGAGGGAAAGAAAACGCCGTCGAAGATGGTTCCCTGCGACGCGTGGGAGATGAGCTCCGGTGGGTTTGCATGGAGGCTGGATGTTAAGGCTGCTCTCAGTTTGGGACTCTGAAAATGGCGACCCATTTCCTATCTTCCCCGTCTCTGCAGGTAATTCCAGCTCTCTTTATTTTCAGAATAAATTATAGAACAATAGGATTAAAAAGAATATGATTTTGGTTGTGGGATTATAAAGATTAGATTAGGAGGGGAGAGATTTATAATATATTGGTATAGGAAAATAAGATACACCAGCAGCAGATAATAACGTGGTAGGTTTTAGAGTCATTCTCACCTAAATATACTGTTTTTTAAAATTAAATAGTAAAAAATATATTCATTTTAAATTATTATCAAAATAATTTTTTAACTAAAATGCATTTTTTGCAATATTCTTTTGTTTTATCTAAATACTTGAATTTCCTCTGTGACTTATTCTAAAGTTATTATTGTTGTACCAAAAATCAAAAGCTTATAAACCTAAAGACATTAACACAATGTAATATATATGAATAAAATCTTGAAGCTAATCTAATTCAAGATGGAGTTAAGATTAGATGACGAGGAAAATAAAATTGTTTAAATTTAAAATTAATCAGTATATAATTTAAAACTTATGATTGACAAAATTTAATTTGTTAAATATATAAATTTATCAATATTTTTAATCAATTTAAATGTATTTATAAAATAATATCAACCAATGCATAAACATATACAATAATGTTTTTATTATATGTAATAAAATTTAACTATGTATGCACACCTTATATGTAAAGCGATTTGAACCCGAGTCTCTCAAAATAAACATTATCTTGTTTTTTTACTAAAACAAATGTAAATATTAAATTTTTATTTATGAATAATGAAAAATAATAGCAACAATAACACGTGGCAACAGCTCTAAATAAAATCCGATGGCGTCACAAATCTATACCCACATGTTTATCAAATCCGCCACGCGTCCCTCTTCCTACTTTCCTGTTTCCTTTCATTAAATCACCTCTTTCACGCGCCATGTTCCCACGTATCCCTTCTTCCCTCATCCATTTACCCCTTTAAATATTACACCCATTAATTTGTTGAGTTTATAATATTAAAATAAATTATAATGTTTTGAATTAATCAGTCGTAATATAATTAGACCCAAGTTCATATTTATTATATAAAAAAACTCATTTATTTTTAAAATGTATTTTTATATTATTTTCGCACCAACTTTTTTGTGTATAGTATGAAGGTGAAGTTCACGGCAGGGAGTGGAGAGTGGAAGCGTTAAGATACGAGAGTACAGACACCGAATTTAGATGTCACGAGCGAATGAGAAAGAATCACGTGTCCACTTTCTCGAACCTCCCGCTTTTATGCTCTATTCTATTTGATTATACTCCGCTCTCAAGACTATGTCCACGTGTATCCCTCTTTCGGCAGTGCTGGACACTAGCCCTCTCCTCATTGGTTCCCAGAGTGGGCCCATATACTTTTCACGTAGGCCCCACCTCTTAAAACTTTCAACCAATCAAAACCCTCCGCTGTTCCTTTCTCGCCCCAGCCACGTGTTGTTTCGCTGTTAATTTATGATTATCGCCTATCATAAACAAAACCCTCAAAAAAATAAAACTCTCCGGAAATTGAAAGGAGGAAAGATTTCAGACTTTGAAGGGAAGAGAAGCTTTGCTTTTTGTTCTTCCGGCGGTGGTTCAAACAGCGGCGGACAGATGAACGGTTTTGAGAAGATGTGGAGCAGAGTTAGCTACACGGGTGGTGCACAAGGTAAGACGATGATCAACCCGATAATGCTAAGATTCCGGCCGATAGCTCCGAAACCGGTTTCCGGCGAGTCAGGATCCGATGGTGCTCGGGTCGATAGCAAAAATATGTTGCTTTGTAAGCCGAGAGCTAAAAGAAAGTACGTTAGGGTTAAAAAGAACAATATGAGGAGAAAGAAAAGATCATCATCAGAATCAGATCCACTTGTTCATAATGAAGCTTCTAAGAATCCTGAAAATATTGTTACCTTGCAGTTATTACCGGATAAAACTGAAGGAAACGGATCGGTTAACAATCAAAACGGTAGAGTTTTGGAGGAAAATCAAGATCCACTTTATTTATCTAACTCGAACATCAACAACAACAACCGTTGGTTTGATCGCATCGGAGTTGTTGAAGAACCTGATCGTACGGCGTTGATGAGGAAGGAAACGGCGGTGGAGTCGTGGGTGACGGTGGAGAGCGTGACGGGAAGTTGCATGGGAGTGAAGGAGTTAGGGGGTACGGACGTGGAAAGGATAAAGAATCTGGAGGCTGACACCTGTCCAGGGTTTATATCAGATGGTTTGCATAGGGTTCAGTGGGTTAACGGAGCATACAAGAGGTTGTTGATGGTGGTGGTAGGGGAAGCGAATGACGGCGAGCCGCCATCCCCACCGCCGGAGATAAAGGTGTGGCTCGTGCTGAAACAGGAATTGCCTAGGTTCTGCACTGCATTCTCATGCAAGGTAAGGTTGCAGTACATGTGGCAGAAGGAGAAGGTTTCGAGAATGTTGCCATGCGATGTCTGGAAAATGGATGGTGGTGGGGGCGGCGGTTTCGCATGGCGGCTGGACGTCGAGGCTGCTCTCAGTCTCGGCCGGTAAGGGAAATGAGGATTCAAAGGAGTAAATAAAGGCGAATTAGTAGAATAATCAGGTAATGTGGGCTGTTTGTTTTACTAAAAAATATAAGAGAATTCTACAGAAACTAAATACTAAAACACAAAACAAACAACAACAAACAAAGAGGGGTCTACCGATTAAAACTAATATTCTCAGGAATCCTAAACTCTTGGATTTTGGCTTTATTAAATCTATGTTTTGTGTAGTTTATAGAGTTATTAGCCAAGAGTAAGGTTGGCAAATAGAGATTTGCTGGCAGCTGGTACGAATAACCCCTTTTTTTCTCTTCTTTTTATCTGTTAATATTATGGGATAAGTATCGGACAGGTGGTGGATTGTGTGATCAATCTCCATACATTGAAAGCTACCCAAGCATATATATATATATCCGTTTATGTAACGTAAGAGTCTTTAAGTTTTACATGTTTTTTGAATATTTGGATAAGCAAAATGAATAATTGAGATTAACAGTAGGATGTGTGGGGATTATCACTTGAAAAAAAAATAAGGAGTTAATCTCACCCATCTAACGATCCAAAAATGTGTAAAACTCATAGTGTTACATTGTGTGTAAGTAGATCTTAACTCATATATATGTATATATATATGTTACACTACGTAAAACTAATTAATTCTACACAAAATTAAACAATTATTAGATGAATCTAAATGAATGATTGAGAATAAAATAAAATTATTAGTATTAATATATTCTTTTTTTTCTCAATTTTCACGAAAATTGAATAATTTTGTTTTAATCTCACTCGTTCATTTAGATTCATTTAATGACTATATTTTCATGTAAAACTAACAAATTTTACATTGTGAAAATAGATCTTATCCATGTGTGTAATTACTAGGTTAGAGTTATTGGTTGAGGTGTATTGTTGTTTTTGGCATGTAGGTAGGTTGGTTGAGTAATTTACGTCTTTATATTAAAATTGAGTTTATGTTGAGCCATGCACCCCTAGACCTGCTATAATTTCTATAAGGTATATAAGGATAAAATTTTAGCTTAAATTTTGAAAATAATATTATTAAAAAAAACAACTGCGAATCTTAAAAGACCATTTTCATAAGCTTTAAAATAAACGTGAAGAAAATCTTGGTTACACAAAAATAACCGATAAAATCTATAATAAAAGAGCTAAAGTAAATAACGTCACCATGCACCCACGTAACTAAACAAACTATTGATTCCTTGGATGTCTCTTTATATCAGAATTTTTCAAAATTTTAGTATGCGCATGTGTTATTAAAGGAACGAGAGTGGCTTGTGCCCCTTCTGAGTTCTTTTTGTCTAATGATAATTTTATTGTATGTTAGTTTGATATTTGTCTCGAATTTTGAACTAAATACTTATTAGGTCATTATTAATTTCAATTTAAACAATGTTACCGCTCTTCTCGTCTGATCTTTACCCGTCCCTATATGTATATATATAAACTGGAATGATAATTGGGCTCAGAAACGATGGTGATGATGATGATTAAGAGAATAAGATCATTAGGTTGGATCCTAGCCTTAGGGTTGATCCATGGGGTTTGTCTGTGCTTATATCTCCCTTCATATATTGTTTTCCTTGGAGATTTCTAGTGTTAGGTACTATGATTGTTTTGCTGATTAGTTCAATCATGTATAGTAGTTTTGAATAGCATGCAATTAGGTTGTGGAATGCATGTCATTGGATAAGAATAATTGAGCTTATCCACTATCCATGCATGCATTCATACAGTAGTACTACTACTAGTAGTTTACTATTACACAAGTTTTTGGCCTCCAATAAACCCTAAACCTTTATAATTCCTAACACTATTCTTACTCTTATTTTGTCTAGGTTTTCTGATCGAGTGCCGTTCGACATCGAAGGACCGAAAACAAAGAACGGAATTTCACAAGTGTATATGTGTGTGTGTATGGTAAGTAGTAAGTAGTGAACTTAATTAGGGAATTATAGAAGGGTCGTGCCGAAGCTTTTACAGAAGTTAAAGGCTTGAGAGTTGTGATTTTTGGTCTTGAAATTACTCCAATCAAACTTCCCCAAATTACAAAGCAAAGGCTTATGCATGTACATTTGGGTGAAGATGTTTCCAAGGCCTAATTTGTGATTGCTAAACAATGGGTTTTAAGTTTGATCCATCTGCAATATGGATTCAACATTTGAACATGTTTTTTAGGTTTCCCCTTTGGTTTGGTGAAGGCTACTCCATTGCCTCTCTAACTTTTGTGCCAAATGCATTCATTTTCATGTGCATCTCCAATGGTTGGAAACCATGTAATTCTATATATAACCAATACATCGATAAGATTTGCTTTTAAGACAGTGGTTTAAACACCGACAAGGACGGTGAAGAGGTAGGCTGGGATGAGAAAAGCAATATACCAACAGTCGATGGCGGAGATCCGGTGAAGTTTGGTCCGAAACTTCATTTTTGATTTCATGGTTTTCAAAGTGGTTATCAGGAAATCTAGTCCGATAAAATGAAATGGAGGAAACAGGATATGTTTGGTGCCACCCTTCTTCGGAGAAGGCACCGGACAACGGCAGGTTAAGTGGACCAAAGAAGAAGAAAGGATTGAAAATCTAAGTGGATGAAGAACAAGTAATAAAGCTTTTCTATAAAGAGAAGCATCAACAATATTTTCGGTATTGGATGAGAAATCCATCCATGGGAGTATGCACAACTTTACAATATATCATATCAACATCCTACCACAAAGTCCATGATATATTTATTCAAAGAGAAAAATACCATCATCATGACCCGAAACAACCTCCAAACCGAGAAAATAGTGTAGCGGGAAAAGATCGGTAAGGGAGAATCGACAGCACTATGCGTCAATGATATAGTGAAACCACTAACTATAATATCATCCAAATAAACAAGAGCATAGGCAGTGAATCCAGTTTTAATATAGCATAATTGAGGCAAGTAGAGCGAAACAAGAACCATCAATTTCTAGTTTAACCGATTCCATTCATGGACATGTAAATGACATATCTTACTCGGCACTGACAACATAAGAAATATAGCAGTTGAAAAGAGATCTAAAAGAAATTCATGTCTTGGAGCAAAAAAGAATTTTGATGTGTGTGTCGAGTAGCTTATTTCTTCTCAACCCAAAAAAAAAAAAACAAGACTCGCTAGGCTAGTCCATCATTACCACCAATCGGTCATGGCGGAACCTAGAACGTCTTGATAAGCAATTATTGCCGAATCAAATCCAAGAAAAAAAAGCACATTAACAGTTCAACACGAGAGGAACTGAGGAGGCTAGTTGACAACATCAAGGACCAGCTTGCGAGATTTGAGAACAGACCACCTCAAGCGGCGGTAGTAACCAGCTTGGAGCAATGCCAGTGACAGTACGAATATCCATTTAAAACCCATCTGCATTAGAAGATGGAATTATCAGAAATTAATTTGTTAAAACGAGGTGTCTTTAGAAGAAATGTTCTTTTATGATTTTATACGCACCAGCTTCCTTTCTTCCATTTCAGGTTCGGCTGCCCATGACAAAAATGACACCACATCTTTCCCCATCTACACCATATGACAATAATATGGAAGTGTGAACAATGTGTCCATATGATATGCAACTAATTAGGAGGGTTCTTGAACCCATAGGAAAAATGAACGAAACAGGCGTAGAGACCAACCTGAGCTTCAGTTGCAGGGGTGCCATCTTCATACTCTACAGCACCATCAATAAGCATTTTAGGCATGGCAATTGCTCCCCCAGGAAAGTACGGGTTATAGTGTAACCCCTCACGAATCTACAAAATTGAGAAATGAGGACTTTAGGTATTAATCTCGACAAAGAATATTCAGTCGTGGCTAACTATTTGCAGCCTGCCTGCTATTAACATCAAAGCGTACATGCATGTGCTACACACATGCATACAAAAGCTACTCGCAAAAAGAGCTATGGTTCAGGGTAAATCAATGCTTAAATTCTGAACTATATTGCGACAGAAAGAAATTGTCCTTGCAATTAAAAGGTTCCATTTTCACAAGACAAACTCATTGAAAATGGCAGTTAAAATAACCAAATTCGAAGAGCTATAGAACTTCATCCTAACTTCAGACCCGCATTCTCTTTCGTTGTATACTCACAATTGCCAAATATATAAATATGCAGTATCTTTGTACAAAGCTATATATAGTTCCAACGTTAGATGTTTGAACATAGTGAAAAGCGGAATTTACCGTAACACCAGCAGGAGGATCACGGTAACCAGTTAGAAGTGCAAACACATAATTCTGGCCATTATGACGAGCCTGAAAAAATAACAAAGTATGATATCTCAAGGATATATAAACAATAACTTCCGTAGTAACCAAAATGCAAGGCAGGAATTACTTTGGTAATGAGACTTAGATCTGGAGGATAAGCTCCTCCATTTGCAAACCTAGCTGCTTGTTCGTTTGCGTAGGGCTGAGGGAAGCGGTCACTGAGTTTACCCGGACGAGTAAACATCTCGCCCTCATCGTTAGGACCATCAACCACCTCAATCTCAGCTGCCATAGCCTTCGTCTCATCTTCTGTATATGCAACACCCACCAAATCACGGTATGATATTAGCGACATAGAGTGGCAGGACGCACATACTTGCTGGTAAACCTGGTGACCACGGCGAATCCTGATCATGCAAAATTATTCTCACATTATGAATACCACACTACGGAAGCAAAATATTAAAATATTGGCAACGGTTAACCTAAAATTACAACTAAAGTGCAAGATTCTAAATAGATCCCCCCCATTCACCGAATGGAACATAAGAGTTTAGACTGATACTGGGGGTTTTCCTTGTGTAGAGAGTAGAAAACAATAGGAGCCAAAATGAAAGAGACTGTTCCTTGGATCACAATGCCCCCCAGTTATATATACCAGAATCAGCAATGTTCGTACTTGGATCACGTTTTTAAGTAAAGCTTATTAACTTTTGAGCATGTAACCAAAAAATAAGGACAAGCATATAACTCACGAAGCATGGTCGTATGAACTGAGGATGCCTTCGTGAGGCCAAGGATAATTTGGAACTCCTAACCCATGCTCTGCCTCATCAGCAGATGCTACTGTTGTGAAACCTAGTAAACCGGTAACACCAGCTCCAAGGAGTGCAACTGTTTTCATACCAGCAGAACCAGCATCGTCGCTAGCTTTCCTCGATGTAAACCAGGATAAAGCTTGAACCTGAACAATAATACATATGACAAATATTAATAACGGGTAGAAAATTAAATACCAAAGAAACATTTGATCATTATTCAAAGATGAAAATGCATCAGAACATGACAGAACTGCCCTTAAAAGGTTAAAATCCATCTTCAGGAAAGTGAAGAATCCATGTAACTAAATATTCTAAGATCATCTAAGAAAATCCAGTAAGAACTATGTAGATTACAGAGTCTTCATAAGCTCATTCCATAGTCCACAGTAGATAAGCATAATAACAATGAAGGAAAACTAGGAAAGAATCTTACAGCAGATTGAGATTGAAGTTTCCTCCTTAAAACCTGGTGGATTAATCCTCCAGCCATTTCAGTTAATATCCCTGAAAATATCAGCGGAACCTTAATAAGAAAAAAAAAACACATATTTACAAATAAAATTCCAAAAAATAAGACCAAGAACCAAATGAGATTAAACAGAGGAATCGTATTAATACATATTCTAACTACTCCAAAAGGCTATTTCTTTAGTCAAACAATCATTAATTCTCGAAAAAGGAGAAAGCTTTATAGTGTTCAAACAACTTGGTACTCATAAAATCAAAGGATAAACGTCAAAACACAAATACCAGTCAGATTTTTCGCATAAACCCAATGTAAAAAACAGCACAACAAAGCCAGAAAAGGGTGGGTTTGAGATTAAAAAGGAAGAACGAGAAAACCCTAAAATAGGTGGTCTGGGAGGCAGATCCAGCAACTATGGAGGAGAAATAAATCAATAAATAAACAAACAAACCCACAGATTAAACAGATGTAAGAGAGGCGAGAAAGACGAAGAACTAACTTGGGAATCAGATTGAAGATTGATCTGAGAGAGGTGGAGGTCAAAGGAACAAGCGGCTGCTTCAGAGATCCAAAGGAGAAATAGAGGAAACAGCTGAAAAAAGGGAGCAAAAATGGTAAAAAGATTGAAGATTGATTTAGTCGTGTGTCCACCAACAGGCAGTAGGTTTTGGGCTTTTGAAATCCATGAAAATCTGCCATTTCAGTGCCAAAAGAACAGCCCGTTGAGGAAATGGCTCGAGAAAAGGCCCAGTTTTTGCAACTATAGAACCGACCCTGGGCCTGGTTTTTCCACTTCTGCTGCCTAAGACATATAATTAGAAAGGTCTAATTCTGGTTGTAGTCCTTGTATTGTATTTAAATTTGAGGATTTAGCTTCTATTTTATACTTGATCGAATTCTTCTATTAATGGCTACTTGTATTATAAATAAGTTGTGGATTTAGTCCTTTTAGAGAAGCGAGCACCCTTCATTCGCCCGACATTGTGTAGGTCTAAACTTTCGACACTGTTCCACCACCTTAGGTTTTCGTGATATATATCTTTCTCTTTTGTTTTTAGGTTTTTCAGTCACTATGTTTGACCTGTGCTTTCTTTTATGTTATGGGTCTATATTGAACCCTTTGGTCTGTGAGTCAAAGTTGCCACTCTGTATCCTTTATTTAACAGTTAAATGAATAGACGACGAATGAAGGGTGGAAGCATGGTGATCGGGTATTGTGTAACATGAAAAATTTAATGAAATTTTTGCATAGATGTCATTAGGGATTAAAGTGAATAAAATTGTATCGTATTATAAAATTAAAAATAAATAAGGTTAATCTTAGATTAAATAAAAATTGTAAGGATTAAACTGAGAAAAATATTTATTATTATTTAAAATATTATACTAAAATAAAAAAAATGTCAATTTTAGATTAAATAAAAAAATTAAGAATTGAACGGAATAAAAACTAAACTTGATAGACATAATATACAATATATTCCCTTTTATTAAGGCAAATGATTTCTTATAAATAAAGCGACACGAGACGCGCTCTAATTAATCTACGAAATATTTTATACAAAAAAATATAAGACGACAAAACATTGTAAGAATTTTAAAACCAATAGTATAATTTTAAAACCAATAGAAGCTATAAGTCTAAAAAGATTGTAATTATATTTGGGTAAAATATACAAATGGTTACTAAACTATCTCTAAAATATAAAATGGTCATCAAACTTTTAAATGATACATAATGGGCACTAAAATTTAATTTTTGTTACAAAATGATCACTGAGCCGTTAAGTATTATTAATTGGGTGATGTAACAGTTACAGTAAATTGAATAATATAACATTTAATCCACTATATTAACACATTTAATCATTTTGTTTCTAATTAAACCATCATTATTGATGTCTAAATTGATTGAATGTGTAAATATTAAGGATTAAATATGTTATTATACAAATTTTTGTAATTGCCACGTCTCCCGGTTAACATGAGTTAACGGTCCAGTGATTATTTTGTAATAAAACTAAAATGTAATGACCATTATGTAATTTTTAAAAGTTTGGTGTCTAGTTTATATTTTCAGGGATGGTTTAGTGATCATTTGTGTATTTTACCCATTATATATTTTTTTCTTTTCAATTTTTCATACTTTCCAGCCGTTCGGCTCAAAATCGAACCAAATTCATAGACAGAGCCGGCCAAATTTGGGTCTCTCAAGTCTCAAGTTTCAGCTAAACCGGAAACATTTCTTCCACCTCAATAACGACTTTGTTCCATCAGATCGGATCTTCAAAACCAAAGTTTTCAAACTTCATCTCAATGTTCCACTGAGAGTCCCTTACAAAATTGTTAGTAATGGATATTCTTTTTGCTCAAATCCAAGCGGATCTCCGCTCAAACGACGCTCTCCGCCAATCCGGCGCTCTTCTCTCCGCCCTCCAGCAATCCGCTGCCGGTCGCGACATTTCCATTATAGCTAAATCCGCCGTAGAAGAAATCGTCGCCGCCCCAGCCTCCGCCGTCTGCAAAAAGCTAGCCTTCGATCTTATACGATCCACTCGTTTAACCGCCGACCTTTGGGATTCCGTCTCTACTGGAATCCGTAATGATTTCCACTTCCCCGATCCCGATGTCGTTGCTGCCGCAGTCTCCATCCTCGCCGCCATCCCTTCTTATTCCCTCGCCAAACTCATCACCGATTCCAACGCTGAGATCTCTGCTTGTTTCGATTCCCCTTCCGATAATCTCCGTTTCTCCATTACCGAGACTCTTGGATGTGTCCTCGCTAGAGACGACCTCGTAACGCTGTGTGAAAACAACGTTAATCTTCTCGACAAGGTTTCAGCTTGGTGGGCTCGGATTGGGCAAAATATGTTGGACAAATCCGACACGGTTTCGAGGGTAGCATTTGAATCCGTTGGAAGATTGTTTCAGGAATTGGATTCAAAAAGGATGAGCAGATTAGCTGGTGATAAGCTTGTAGATAGTGAAAATTCTTTGGCTATAAGGTCAAATTGGGTTTCTTCAATGGTTGACTTCGTTTGGAAAAAACGCAGCACCTTAATGGCAAGGTCGTTGATTCTTCCGGTTGAGAGCTTTCGAGCAACTGTTTTCCCACTAGTTTATGCAGTTAAGGCAGTGGCTTCGGGTGGATTGGAAGTTATAAGGAAGATTTCAAAGGGTTCAAAAGTGAATGGGACTGTGGTGGATTCCAATGCGGAGAAATTAGTTGGGGTTTCGGATTTGGTCACTCATTTGGCTCCATTTTTGGCATCTTCGCTCGAACCTGCATTGATCTTTGATGTTGGGATTAATATGTTGTATTTGGCAGATGTTCCTGGTGGGAAGCCGGAGTGGGCTTCACAGTCAATAATTGCGATTTTGACACTTTGGGATAGACAGGAGTTTGCTTCTGCTAGAGAAAGTGTTGTTCGAGCTGTTGTTACTAATCTTCATTTGCTTGATCTTCATATGCAGGTACCTATGTTTTTCTCTTCGTTTTTTTTTCCAAATTATTTTGCATAAATTAAATATTGTTTTCTTAACGTGTATCAGATAGATGTGAAGCATTGATGTAGCTACTAGCTAGTTTAGGAATTTTACCGGTGAGAGGGCGTCAATGTTTGCTATTACATTGGGATATAAATCATGGAACAAAGAAATATTTCTGTTAGAGTCCATCCTTAGAGTTTTCTTTATTGGCTTTATGTTGGAAGTCAGTCCTGATATTTTGTCTTTCCAGAAGTGACTTGTGATTTCTCAAGTGAGTCTTAGCTGTGTTTGTGGTTTTCTGCTTTCAGTTGTGTATAAGATATGTGTAAGAGCTTCAATTGCTTAGAGCCCTAGGCTTGTATTGTTTGAATTTGATGTAGATAATGACCTAGTATGCTAAATTTTCACATGAAGGTATCATTGTTCAAGAGGCTGCTTCTCATGGTAAGAAACCTGCGAGCAGAATCGGACCGTATGCATGCTTTAGCATGTATTTGTCGGACAGCTTTATGCGTTGATCTATTTGCTAAGGAAAGTGTCCGAAGAGGTCAGAAACCTCTTGCCGGAACTGATATAGCTTCCCTTTTTGAGGATCCTAGTGTAAAAGATGATCTTCATAATGTTACCAGTAAAAGCTTGTTCAGAGAAGAGTTGGTAGCAACTCTTGTTGAAAGTTGCTTCCAGTTGTCATTACCTTTGCCTGAACAAAAGAACTCAGGTATGGAGAGTAGAGTGATCGGAGCCTTGGCATATGGAACGGGTTATGGTGCATTAAACTGGACAGAGACAGCTCTTGAAGTGGTGGAAGTTTGCAGGCCGTGTGTCAAATGGGATTGTGATGGAAGAACTTATGCAGTTGATTGCTACTTGAAGCTGCTTGTTCGGCTCTGCCACATTTATGATACTCGGGGAGGTGTGAAAAGAGTCAAAGATGGGGCTTCTCAGGATCAGATCTTAAATGAGACAAGATTGCAGAACCTGCAGCGTGATCTTGTAAAAGATCTACGGGAGGTATGTGAGATCTTATAGAGAACTTAAATGCTTCACTGTATCTTACAAGATTTGTTGTGTTATGCAAATAGCTTTTGTTTTGTGACATGATGTTACTATTTTGATGGCGAAATAATAGGTTATTTAGGCTTGATTTTGGTCTGATTGTTACTAGGGGTGAGCAAAGAAACTGGATCAACAGTAGTATTTGGATGGCTAATGATTCACAAGTTTAGAACTAAGTATTTTATATCTCAAATAGTGAAAACAACTTAAAAATATCATATAAGAACTATTAATTGTTTTTATACTTGAAAAGTTAATTCTTTTAGAAATATTTATGAAGAAAGACTCTAAAACTTCATCAAAAAGTCATTTTATCAAAATAAAGTAAAAAAAATAAAAAATAATATGAAAAACCGAGAACTGAACCTAGCTAAACCAAACCAAACCAAACCGACCTCACACCTAATTGTTACTTGCGTTGTTAAGTTATGTTGACCTCTGGTTTCTTGCTATTGTCTCATCTTACTAGGTAAGTACCTCGAGAATATGTGCACGCCTTCTTTGGGCCATTTCAGAACACATAAACCTGGAAGGGCTGGATCCTCTTCTTGCTGATGATCCTGAGGATCCTTTAAACATAATCGTGTCAAATATTCGCAAGGTCCTCTTCAACGTAGATTCATCTACAGATTCAACAAATAGGCCTCAAGATGTCCAGGCTGCTCTTCTATGTGCTCAGCGGTTGGGATCTCGTCATCTTAGGGCTGGACAGTTACTAACAAAGGAGCTTGAAGAGTTCAGAACCAATGCCCTGGCTGATTCTGTCAACCGGCATCAGTGCCGTATGATTTTGCAGAGAATTAAACATATCTCTAACCACCCTGAAAGCAGGTCAGGTTTTTGTAAATAGTATATATTCTGAAGTTCTAGATTTTTATATTCTCTGATCACCTATCTGATGTTTCATTAGTGTGAGTGCTTTAATGTTCCCTTCAACGGTATGCTTTTTTAAATGTTTGGGCTGAATTTGGGATGGACTACTTTTTTGTAAGTGTTTCATGTTTGTTAATAACCAGAGTGGGCTATAGAAAGTGTTTTCCCTTATTGGAAGTGATATTTCCATATTTTTTTGGCTGTAAGAGTCTTGCTAAACTTAAGTTCAACTGGAGTAGCTTCTTTCTTGTATGTTTCTCAGGTCATAAAATGAAAAGGAAAAACAGATCCATTTGTAGTTTTGGCACTCTTTTTAACTGATACGAGATATGGAATGTTTGTTTTTCAGGTGGGTAGGGGCTAGTGAAGCCAGAGGAGATTACCCATTCAGCCACCATAAACTGACGGTTCAGTTTTATGACGCAGCAGCTGCCCAAGATAGAAAACTTGAAGGGTTGGTTCATAAGGCTATTTTGGAGCTTTGGAGGCCAGACCCTAGCGAACTAACACTTTTGCTAACAAAGGGAATTGACTCCACATCACTCAAGGTTCCTCCAACTGCTCGCACTTTGACTGGTAGCAGTGATCCCTGCTACATTGAGGCCTATCATCTGGCAGATGCAGGAGATGGAAGGATCACTCTACATCTAAAGGTGAAAACTCTTGATTATTACTTCTTATCTTCTTTGCCTCTTAAACCTTTTTTCTTTTTGTTTCCATATGATCTGAGGTAACCCGCCCGTTGGTCCTCTGTCTATAAGTGGTAAAATGGTTTCTACCCTTTTATGAGTAAAGTTTTAGTTGAAGGTTATGCACTAATGCTAGAGAGTCATTTGTTTATTGGTTGCTTAGTGTATCTATCTGTATTTTCTTTTGCAGCCATTAAAGTATGTCATGCTTTTACATCACTCTATTAATCCAACCTTGTCATATTTGAGTTATGAATAAAATCTTTTTCATGTTTCTATCTATATGGCAAAAAGTAAGACCAGGTCACGATAATCTGAAAGTGGTATCCATAATAATTGTCGGCTCTTTTCTTGTGTTGTTATTCTACCTGCTATTACGAGTGATGCCCGTTAATGATATTCCCCTGGTTGTTTGGTGAATTTTGCAGGTTCTTAATTTGACTGAATTGGAACTAAATCGCGTTGATGTTAGGGTTGGATTATCTGGTTCTTTGTATTTTATGGATGGGTCTCCTCTAGCAGTACGGCAGTTGCGAAATCTTGTTTCACAGGTTTCTTCTTAACTTTGTATATAAAAAATATTTTTCTTTCAATTGTCTGATTCTATGGTTTCAAATGCACCGTTCTTAAATTTGTTTGTCTTGTCTTGTCTTGTAGGATCCTGTACTTTGCAGTGTGACAGTAGGTGTTTCTCAATTTGAAAGATGTGGCTTTTGGGTTCAAGTCTTATACTACCCATTCTTTGGAAGTGGGACTGTTGGAGATTACGATGGTGATTATTCTGAAGAGGACCCACAAATTATGAGGCTAAAGAGAAGCTTAAGGCCCGAACTCGGAGAACCTGTGATTTTGAGGTGTCAGCCTTACAAAATTCCGTTGACTGAGCTTCTCTTGCCACATAAAATTTCACCTGTTGAGTTTTTCCGTCTATGGCCTAGTTTGCCAGCTATTGTGGAATACACTGGCACGTATATATACGAAGGAAGTGGCTTCAAGGCTACCGCTGCGCAGCAATATGGGTCTTCTCCCTTCTTGAGTGGGCTGAAATCATTGTATTCCAAGCCTTTTCACAGAGTTTGTTCGCACATCATTCGCACTGTGGCTGGGTTTCAGGTAGGATTGGTTGTCTTGATATCCTTTGAAACCACATGGTTTGTAGATATTATTCTTATTGTCGTCTGAATCTGCAGTTTTTTACCCTAAAATTGTCTAGTGATATTGATAATTCTGTTGAAACAATTGACGTCTTTCGGTTTCTTGACAATACTGATATTTACTTCCCCAACATGTGACAGCTATGTTATGCTGCAAAAACTTGGCATGGAGGCTTCTTGGGCATGATGATTTTTGGAGCCAGTGAAGTGAGCAGAAATGTGGATTTGGGTGACGAAACAACCACTATGATGTGCAAATTTGTGGTCCGAGCTTCGGATGCATCGATTACTAAACAGATTGAATCGGATCCACAAGGTTGGTTGGATGATCTGACTGATGGGGGTGTTGAATACATGCCTGAAGATGAAGTGAAGGTGGCTGCTGCTGAGAGGCTTCGAATTTCAATGGAACGAATAGCCTTGTTAAAGGCTGCACAGCCAAAGAAAACTCCGAAAACTGATGATAAATCGGAGGACGAGAGTGAGGATGAAGAAGATGAAGATAAAGAGAAGAAAAAGAAGAAAGAAGGCGAGGAAGATGGTAAACCTAAAGGACCTTCAACGCTGTCGAAGCTAACAGCAGAAGAAGCCGAGCACCGCGCTCTCCAAGCTGCAGTACTGCAGGAATGGCACATGTTGTGTAAAGATCGAAACATGAAGATCGGTTAGCCTCTGATATATTCCCGCTTTTAGGTTCCATGAAACAAAGAGCTTTGTATCATGATTTTGATTTGCATTAGTCAGTTGTTGAAAGTTGATTTGAGTGGCATTTCCCATTTCCCCTGGCTTTATCTGTTATTCATTATCAGAGATCAATTGTTCAACACTGGACTTTTAAATTTTAAGCATATGGTCTTGGTTTAGAACAGAAGGTATTTACAAATACTTGGTACGCGCTTAATGACCCAATTCATTTCTCAGAGGTACTTGATAGATATCAGAAAGATGACATTTGACAATTTTGGACTGATTTCATAACGAGGTCCCTACGAATAGGGGAGTTCGATAAGACAGATCGAATTAACATCGGAAGTTGATGCATCAGAATCATTGATATTTCAGATATATCGCGAGCAAAATTAAATGTTACAGCCTACGAGGGTATTAAGGTCATTTTGACCTTCAGGGGTAATCTAATAATTTGAACCAACAAGGTATAAACGGTGATGTACAGATTTTAGGAATTCTAGTTGCTCAACAAGTTCCCGAGTCCCTTTGAACTAATCGAAACCCATTAACACAATGTTTAATATCTCACCGGATAGGTACACCTCAACCATTCATTTCTCAGAACTAACTACAGAGCATAACAACAATAGTTCGCCTTCACCAATCGTCCACTGAACTTATTACCAGAAATCAAGCATATATTCGAGCGGTATTTTCCAAGTATTCAAACATGTGCATTGTACCTGAACTCATTCCAAAGCATCGAATGTGCCTTAGGAGAACATATCCATCTCACTATTAACTATGTACTTCCTCCAAATAAATTGCACGTGCATTCACCCAGTATTCTCCCATTATCATCATAGTATCTGAATCGACCAACTGACATAGGTCATATTTTACCACATTTGGAGCCATTATATTTGTTTGTCTTTATTGGGATTTCCAATTCCATGTCTTAGAAGTATTCTCTGGCATTCTAGTATTCGAGGGTATTTCAAACATTACGATGCTCGAAAACGTTTTAATTATTCAGAATTTTTTGGTTCTTCCATCTATTCATTCGTTTCTGACCTCGAGGATATATCACATATGTCGGTCGATTGACAATTAATGCCCGAAGAAAATATCAGTCTTTAGGGTCATTGTGACCCATTTCAGTCTTATCAGTATATTCAATCCTTTTTAGCCATTTCAATCAATTCGATCTTTTCCGCCCCATTTCTCAATTCACACATTCGAATATTTTTTTGTAAATTTATCTTCGTCGAAATATTCAGAATTCTAGCAACTCAAGTACTTTACAAACTCGAGGGTTTAAGTCTTGTTACCAAGACATTTCAGTAATCCGAGATTTTCAAGTGTATCAGATGTCTTACCGGATCAAGTATAACTTCTTGGGTTATTTTAATAGATAGGGGTATTTTTATCATCCATTAACCAAATTTTGACATTTCTTTTTAATCAAAAGGATAATCAGACTTAAAGATTAACCGACTCATTAATTGTACACTGAACTCGGAAGTCCTTTCGATTTATCAAATCTCTTATTCGAATATTTGTCTTGGTCATTATTATTTTTATTTCATAATTGATCGACATATGCGGACATGGTCATGCAAACATTAACCGAATACCAACATGTTACTAAAGTATGCAGAAGGTAGTAATGTATTACCTTAAACCATTGCTATATCGGTCGACCCTCGAACACTCTTGAACCCAGATTTGACATCCCTCAACAATTTATATTCCAGGAACTATGAGTACCTTCAATTACACAAATCCCAAGATCAGACCTTATTCACAAAGCTTTTAACCAATTAATTAAATACATAAGCACTCTCGGGTTCAAGGTCAGACTCGGAGGCCTTCGGGTCAAAATTTTGCGAAACGAGCTTCAAAATCAGACTCAAGACGTTGAAAAACATAAAATAGGAGTTTTCGAAAATTTTGACTTTTTGGGTCAAATTCAACGTTGACGTCATGCTGACGTCAGCGGTCCAGTTAACGCTAATGTCACATGTCAACTGGGACTCAGCTGAGTCAACACGGACGGGTTGGCTCACTGAGTTGACTCGGTCAACGAGTTAACGGGTCGGGCGGACGGGTCGAGCAGACGGATATGGGCTTGGTTCGGGTTTGGGCTCAGACCGGGTTAGACCAATTCAAACCGGTTCAAACTCCCAGACCGTAATTAAATCGGTCCACTTACCCTAAACGAATCTGGTCACCAGACGATCATCGAAGATGTCGTCGGAAGCCCTAGATGCACAAACTCTGCCGAAAAACAAAGAGTAATAAACCCTCAACTCAACTCAAACTGTTATATCATGAAACAAGCCAGGATTTAACCGAAAATTACCTTAAACAGAACCGAGAAGGCTGGAATTGACGAAGCTCCAATGAAGCCCTTCCCGACGTCGGACAAATGATCAGCCGGTTTAATTTTGCTCGCCACTTCGTCAGGAGCTCGGATTTGACGATTGTGTCGCGAACAGACGGTAGACGGGGCCAGAAAACGCAAAAAAACAGAGACGCGATTTGGGGTTTTTGGCCGAGACGTCAGATGAGCATTCCTGATGAAATGTGGCTCAATTTTGCGCGTGGAGGCCAGGGATGAGACCGACGTGAGGTGGCGAACACTTCGACAATGACGGTGACGTGCACGGCGCGACGATGGTGTAGATCGGACGAGTGGCCGATGAGGTTGGGTGAAAGAAAACCTTTGAATATCCCAAGGGTATTTTCAAACTCGAAACGCCAACCTGGGTAAGTGAGGAGTCAGATGAGTTATTGAATTTGATTCAATATCAATCCAAACTTAATCCAAGTATTACTCTAGGTAAAACATAATAAATATGAGCACTTGGCTCAATGGTTCGCCACCTAAGAGAGAAAGAAGGGTTGAGGTTGTGGGTTCAAATCCCACCAACTTTATTCTCTTTTAATATTCATTTTCCATTCATTATTATATATCTTTTATATATTTTTAAGGCTGAAATTTAGAGTTTTACACCGTTAATTTAGATGTTTGGTAAAGAGTGGATTGAAATAGTAGATTGAGGCGAAACCTCTAATTTTAAAAAAAGTTGCTAATATGAGCTTTTCTGAAATTAGGGGTTTTGACATAAGAGTTATAAAAACCCTTTTACATTTAACAATTATCAAAAATCTCCAAATAACCTAAATTTAACCATTTCTATTTTAATTCTTCAACCTCACGTATTTACATTGTGACATTTGTAAACTAATACTTTTTATTTTTTGTTTTTATTCTCATACATTTATATTTGTATTTAAATTTAATAATTAATTAAATTGTATTAAAAATAATTATATAAACAATAAATTAATATATAGATCCCTCAAATATGCTTAGTAATGTTATATTAAAAATTTTATAATCTGATTATTATTAATAGATACAAAATATTGATAACTAATAAACTATTCAAATAAGTATCAAATATAATCATGTCCTTATATGTCATTTTGCTTGTTTAAATAATCAAACAACTATAAGCTATCAGTTAATTTTACCAAACATTTTTATACAATCAACTAATACAATCCACTAGTCAAATTAGCTAATGCAATCAACTATCAGCTAATATAATTCGTTATCAATTATTCGCTAATTGCCAAATAAGGCAAAAGTACTAATATGATTTTTAATGTTTTGTGTCATAGACTTAAATTTTTTTCCTGCCTTTACGATAAGTGATTAAATCTGTCGAAATTTCTCAAAAAAAAGTTTTAAAGGCAAACTAAGCGTAGTAGCAAAATAATAAGGTGTGTATGCTTATAAAAATAAGATAACTCAAGACTATATATTTGAAAAGAAAATATTATTAACTTGAATAATGATTTACAATGTACTTGATTCTTAGTTTCATGGTTGTCTTTAGGGTCGGCCATGTGCCGGGGCAACAGGGGCACCCGCTCAGGGCCCATAAATTTTTTAAAATAATATTAACATCCTTTATTTTTTATAATAATTAAAAAACTATTACATAATATAATAGGGCCTATAAATTTTTATAATAATTAAAAAAATTGTTAAGTAGAATAATGAGGCCCATTATTAAAATTTTATATCAATTAATAATGATTTTACTTCCCATAAAACATTAATTAAAAAATTTCTTTTCAAAAAAAATAAAAAATTCAACTAACTGGTTAAACTTCTATCTTTCTAAATTTTCACCATCAATTCGTCAAACGTATTTCCCAATTTCCCATATCAACGAAAAATTTTCTAAACATTATTTTTTCTCTTTTAATACTCAATGGGAGGAGAAAATTTAAGTATAACTAATATATATCTCTTCTCTTTCATATTTTACAATTCATCTGAAAATTCAATTTCTCATATTTCTCACAAACACAATCACAATTGCCTATCATCAGTTGTGGCGCTTGAATCTTATTGAAGTTCGTTCTTAAAATTTTAGGTAAGATCATATTTTCAACATTTTTTTCTTATTTTTATATATTTTCAAATTTTAAGTAAGATTATTTTTTTATATTCGTTTAATAAATTTTGGGCATGAATACGCAGATTCACTGTCTTTATCCTTTGGTCCAACTCCAATTCAAATTAACTCAAATTCAAACATAACTTTGAAAGTAAAATTCTTGTTGAGATTTATTTTTTATTAGTTTTCTTTTATTAGCAAACTCATCTTGTAATTTATAACATTAGCGATTGCCCTGTCACCTTGAAAATTATAATTCGTATGTATTGATGTATTGATGTTGATTACTAATTCGTCTGTATTCAACTTCAATTCCATCATAGATCTAAAGTAGTTTGGTTTTGAATGCCTTTCTTTGCTTCATCTTTGCACAATTTCTCATGCAATTCAGTACTTGATTTTTGTAGTTATGTTGTGTTGCTTTGTTCCACGAATATATATAAATAAAATGGAAAGTAATATATGAGATGGCTCTCACTTGAGCAAGCATGTTGTCTTACAAATGGCACGGGGCACACGTTTTTTTAGCAATTAACAATAACTATTGTTTGATGCAGTCTGTGTGAAAGTCATGTCCACAATCTAGTATTTTAGTATCATCTTCATCTGCGTATTTTTCCTGACATATCATATAATATGGTTCCAAATAAAATCTTTTTTCGTTTGAATGATAGTTTTTGCTAATAAGTTTTGAAGTAATAAAATCATATTTCGATTATTAAGTGAAATATTGAGTAAATAAAATACTTGTTTAAGTAAAATAATTAAGTGTAAACTTGTTTTAAGAAATTGCATTGAAACTGCTAACTTATTTCTTTTGGTAATGAATTTTTTAAGATGTAATAATTCAAATGCCTATTAATTTTTCATGTGTTTACAAGTGCTATTGTTTTAGAGTTCAGTTATTACGGTGTTGCGAATTTGGTATATAAATACTTCGATCGAGAATCTTTTCATTTTCACAGGTGCTATTGTTCTTTTCTATATTAATTGCATTGTCATATAATGTTGCCTAAAAACATTTATTTGATAGTTAAAAAGAAAAAAAAAACAAAGAGATGAGTTAATAGAATCACAAAAGGGAGCACTTGATAAATTTTTTAAAAATATAGTAAGAAAGCCTTCTAATGAAAATTTAAATGATGTTACTGTAAATTTAAATGATCTAGATAGTTCTCCAAATCATGCTAGTGTGGGTGCTATTGATGCAAATGATCATGATAATGTCCTAAATCATATCGATGAAGATGCTTCTAATTTAAATGATCATGATCATGCACAAAATGAGTCTAATGTTGAAGATTTTGGAATTGATCAACATTTAATCACTCTTTTGAACATTTATGATCTTAGAAATTGGGGTAATCTTAATAATAAGTCTAGAGATATTTTAGTTGAAAAGGAACCTATAAAAGAATTGAATTTGAAATTTTTCTTAGTTAATAATTCTAGGCCTTTTTTGTATGCCTATTTTTCTAGAAAGTTAAGTAATGGAGAAATTAGCGATAGAAAATGATTGGTATATTCTAAACATATGGACAAAGTTTATTGTTTTTGTTGTAAATTGTTTATAAAGAAAAACAACAAGACTTGTTTAGCAAATGATGAATGTAATGATTAGAATGGAAGCATCTTAGTGAAAGACTCGAACAACATAAAAATAACATTGAGCATATGACTAACATGAATGTTTGGAGTGAATTAAGAGTGAGATTAAAAACTAATCAAACACTTGATAAAGATTTGCAATTAGAAATTTTAAAGGAGAAAGAACGTTGGAGGTAAATTTTAATAAGAATAATAAGTGTTGTAAAATGTCTTGCTAAAAATAATTTAGTTTTTCGAAGATCTAGTGAGAAACTTTACGATAAGAGTAATGGAAATATTTTGGGGTTAATTGAAATGATTGTTGAATTTAATTTGTCAATGCAAGACCAAATTAAACATATTCGAAATGAAAATATTCATTATCATTATGTTGGTCATAAAATTCAAAATGAACTAATCTCTCTCCTAGCCCATAGTATTAGGACTTCTATTCTAAAAATAATACAGAAGGTAAAGTATTTTTCTGTTATTCTTGACTGTAGCCTTGATGTAAGCCATCAAAAACAAATGACTCTAATAGTGCGATGCGTAAATATGACAAGCAACAAAATAAAAATAAAAGAATACTTTTTAGAGTTATTGAAAGTGAATGATACATCTGAATTGGAGCTTTTTAATGAATTAGTAAATACATTGCAGTCTCTTGAGTTGAATGTTGACGATGTGAGGGGCCAAGGATATGATAATGGTTCTAACATGAAAGAAAAACATCAAGGTGTTCAAAAGAGATTGATTGAAATAAATTCTAGAGCATTATATATGCCATGTGCTTGTCACAATCTTAATCTTAATCTTTCTCTTTCTGATATGACACATTCTTGTGTTAAAGCTATTTTATTTTTTTGAGATTGTGCAACGTATATATTCATTGTTTGCAAGTTCTACCAAAAGGTGGAAAGTTTTATGTGATAATGTTCTAAAAACTGTAAAGTCTTTATCTAATACTCGATAGAAAAGTCGAATGAAAAGTGTCAAAGCTATCAACATGGTGAGTAAAAAATTACAATCTAAATCAATGTGCATTGATACTACCATAAAGGAGTTGGAAGGTGTAATGTCATATTTTGAAAATTATAAGAATAAGGGGTTTGAAGTAGGTATAAATATTTCCAAAAATCTTACATTGAATATGAACATAGAGCCAACCTTTTTGACTAAGCGTCGTGCTTTTAGAAAAAAATAATTTGGTGAGAATAATCATGATGAAAAAATACGATCTCCAGAAGAATCTTTTAGAGTTAATTATTATTTTTTGTTGATATGGCAATTACTTCTTTAAAAGATAGATTTTAACAATTAAAAAATTTTAAAAATTATTTTAGATTTTTAATTGATTCTACAAGGTTGAAGTCATTGGATGATAATAAATTAAGAGAATGTTGTGATAATTTTAAGATTATTTTTTCTCATAATAATTTATTGGATGTTGATGCAGATGACTTTTTTTTTCTTTCTGAAATGAAAGTGTTGCAAATGACTTTGCCAAGTGGGTTCATATCGTCGCTTGAAATTCTTGAGTTTGCTAAAGCTACATATTATTATCCTAATGTTTCAATTGCTTACCGAATCTTATTAACAATGTCAGTGACGGTAACATCCGTGGAACGAAGTTTTTCAAAGTTGAAATTATTGAAAAATTACTTGAGGTCAACAATGTCAAAGATTGAATGGGCTAGCTATGTTATGTATCGAGAAAAATATGTTGGAAAGCATTGATGTTGACACTATTCATCAATGATTTTGCATCAAGAAATGCTCGAAGGTAATGCTTTTTATAAGTTGTATGCTTAAATATATTTTTGATATTTTAAAATCGTAATGAATTACTATTTATTTAATTTAATAAATAAAAAATTTATATTACATATTTTTTAATTTTTTTAAATTAGGGGTCTATTTTTTTAATTTCGTCCCGAGCCAAAAAATAGTCAAGACATGCCCTGGTTGTCTCGCCAAATGACCAAAGTCACCTATTTATTCCCTTCCACCTATGAAAATTAATTTAATTCTATGGTTAATATTTAGTTTCTAGAGAAATCTATATAACCTAAAAATATCATATAACTAATAGAACTTTCTACACAACCCTAGAATGGACTAGTCTTGGAGACATTGGCGGATGTGCCCACCATGGAATATGAATTTTCTCCCATTGTTTATTTATTTTATTGATTGCGCCCAACTTGAATTTTTTTTTGCTCAGCCTAAAAATTTTATTAAATTTTATTTGTGCCTACCCTTGAGTTCTATTTGTCCTTAACCACATAAATTATAATAAAACATTGACCAATGATGTCTATAAGTAGTAACTTATTCTTTCTTAAAAGTTCACAAATAATTCATTTGAGTCCGGTTCACTTACAATCATACATAAATGCCAAAAATAATACTCCCTCGATCCCTTAAATTAACACTTTAAAAAACTTAACAACTTTCATAAAACACATTTTCTATCATTTTTAGCTTCTCAATAAAAACAAAAGTTAACTTTTTAAGGACAAACTTGTCAGTTAAATTATTTTACATCACACATATTATATAAACTTTTTCTTCCTAAAACTTTGTGAGAAGTTAACATCTAACAAGAAAATTGGGACGTAGAGTAACCAATTAAAAGAGAAGAAGAAAGTTCACTAAATTTTTTTTTTAGGTTTTACGACTTCTGCGCCTACTTTTAACGTTTTTTCTTTCTCAGATTCAAGATTCTCACTTTTCAAAGTTCAAGACATCCAAATCTCCCAAAACCAAAGGTATGTAATTTTTATTTTTTTAAATTCTTTAATTATTCAATATATAAAAGTATATTTCAACTATTATTTAAAATTTGGTGTACAACATTTCAATAGTTCAAGACCTTTTGTTTTTTTTCTTTTACAATTGTAACAATGCAACTAGGGATAGAATAATTAAATATTTAGTTAATTTATGTTTACCTTTTACTTTTATAACTTTGAGTTTTGAGTTAGAGATTAACTTAACCGAGAGTAGAAGTAAAAATACAACTTTATGAATCAATGATTCTTTATACTAATTTCGTTGAATCAATTTAACAAGACATTTATTTTGTTATTGTTTTATATTGATTGAATATAAGTTGGTAATAGACACAAATTGAGTTGTTTCAAATTTGTTGTAGCCATATAGGTATTATATATAAAAATGTTTTGTAAATTGTAATTTGGAGTTTCTGATTAACTAATATGTTTTTATGGTTAGCGTGAATGGTATGTTTTCTCCTTATTATGCAATGTTGTACTTAATCCCTATGACATAGGGGAGACAAATGTTTGCATAAAATTGTTCATGTCATTTAAGATGCTATATAGGTTTGTCTATGTAAGTAGTAAAAGAATACATTGTTTTCAACTTAAAAAATCCCTTAAATTATATACGTTTTAACCACAATGGCGGATCCACCATGTAGTCAGAGTGGACATGTTATTTATACCGTTATTTTTTAATTCATTAATGTTTGCAATGATCACTTATTTACACTGTTATTTTCTGATTCATTAATATTTGCAATGATAACTTATTCACACCGTTGAAAATAAGTACTGTTAACTTATTTACCCTTAGTCGATTATGTTCGCAAACATATAAATGATCATGTTCGCGAACACTAAATGAACATGTTCACAAATGCTAAAAGAATCGAGCCCGGGCACACAAAATAGTAAACGGACTGAACTCGATCATGATGTTAATATATGTATGCCCACCTGTAACCCCCTCATCCCGGTCTAGACAACTGACCGGTCCGAGTAGGTTACACGGGGAAAACCGAAGTGAAACCCGTTAAGGCTCCACTTCGATTAGCAACCCTAAAATTTTTCATTTATTTATCTTATCTAAATGTATCATTTAGTCCTATGTGACAACGACAACGGAAATAATAAAGAACCATTCAAGCAGACGTAAGGTGACATAAATTTACCAAGTGTCAAGTTAGTCCTTTTTGCATGCTTACGAAACCAATATCATACATAAACGACGCATATAAACTTAACAAGGAAGCATACAACCAAAGGGACTAAAACTCGACATCCAAGAACCCTTAAAGATACCAAAAAGCCCAAATACAAGCTGGTGTTTCGAAACATGCTAGCCCGTTTCGATACACGGGCTCCAGTTCAAAAGCCAGACCAGGCCGTACCGATACGGTCCACCTCCGTTCCGGTACGGGGATCTCTAATAGCAAAGCATTCCGGAACATGTTCCGAAACGGGCCTTCATAGTGGCAAATCATTTCGATACGCGTACTGAAACGGGCACTCACAGTGTCAAACTGTATCGAAACGCATTTCGATACGGGTATCCCTGGAGCTACACCCGTTCCGAAACCACTTCACGCATTTTGAAACACCTGCAACCTGTGTGACCCTAAGGACAGTTTTCTGCATCTCCAAATGTTCCCAAACATCCCAAAAACCACAAGAATTATGAAACATCAATATACACACAACCTATAGGCAATCCATCCTACTACAAACATGATCAACCATAAAGCATACATGACGAGGCCATTCACTTAAAGAAATCAAGCATCCACCAAATACATTGTATAACAAGGTTTACATGCCTTTAAGCAAAACACTTAAGCATTCATAAGACATGGTTAAAAGCCTTCAAATACAAAACACTTAGGCAATGATTGACAAACAACCAACATGCTTAACATCCAACAAAAGAGTTAAAGGCCATAACAAAATATGCTTCAACATAGTATCACCATTCCAAACATGCTAGAAAGATTAACGAGCCAAACTAAGGAGTTTGAACACTGACTCCATACAAAAGCCTAATATTCCTATTGTCTAATCATTATTACAAAACATGAATCATACTTTGAGCTACCCGAGAACTCCGAGAATCTCCTCCCTTGCCCACTTGCCCACTTGCCTCCTAAGCCACTAACGATTTGCATTGTGGAAAAGAAGAAAGCATAAGCTTAACGCTTAGTGAGCGGAGCTCTAAAAACACACCAACAATGCATTTTTTAAAACATTAGTCTTAGTTAAAAAGCAAAACAATTTAAGGAAGGTCATAACTAAACACAATCATCATATTACATGTTATGCACATACATAACCCAAAACTCGGTGGGACTACATATCACCGTTCGACTAGTAGTTTTCCGATGGGACTACACATCAACGTACTCTTTTACTAGTCACTACCGGTGACTACACATCACCGTAGTAACGACAACCATTATGTGAGGTTCGACACCAACAACGACTACACAACAACATTAAATGGAGAGTAATGGTAGTCCATAAACCAAGCAACAACATAAACATTCACACGCATCAACACTTAACGTCCAAGATGAATTAGCAAACTTACACTTGGGTTTAGGTTAGCCCTCAAGACCCCACCCAAACCCCCAAGAATCAACTTGAAAACATTTTAAACTCTAAACCATTTCCACTCACCGGTTGAGTCTTACAAAAGCCGAAACACCGCTCTCAAGCCTCCGTAGTATCCGGTATCGCACCCAAAGTACCCGAACTCGCTTCCCCTGTTTCTCATCAACCAAGAACAATGTATTACTCCCCTATTCTTCCATAAATTCCAATATAAAGCTACAACCATCAACCAACACATTTATTCAATCAAAACAAAGTCGAAATCCATCAAAACATCATCAATCTCGTTCTTATGCAAAACCCAGAAATTACCTATCAAATTAAACATCCAAAACACATAAAAATCATCTAAAAACACCCAACCTAGGTCTATATACCTCCAGCCCTCTTTTTACCACAAAAGCAAGCCAAAAACTCACTTATTTCTCTTCTAAAATCCACCCTAAGACTAGTTTTGGGTTTACTATAATTAAGCAACCTTTTTAACATGTTATGACTTCAAAATAAACTTTAAAAACACCCCAAAACACTGCCCTAAAAGACCCATACGAGATTTCACCCAAAATCCCCACTTTTCATAAATCTTGAAAAGGTAAGATTCAACAATTAAAAACTCATGTAAAAGTGCTGTTTACCTTTGAAATTCCACCAAGAATCTTTGAGCCAAGAGGAAAGTTGATGGAGAGCTTTTAGGGAGAAGTTTAAAGCTTTTAGGTTTTGCTCTTTTGAAAAAGAAGATGACTCTAAATCTAAAAAATCCTCTTTTCAAACTCATTAATGGTGTTTTTGTAATTATTGGCATTTCTTTATAAAATCAACATTTTAAATTTTAAAGTTAACCCGAACTAGTCCTAGATCACAACCGATAACTCATGGGCCCTAAACCGGGGTGTTACAACTCTCCCCCACCTAAGGAATTTCGTCCCCAAAATTACCTGACGGAAACAGATACGAAAACTGTTTTTCCATGTCTTTCTTCCTCTCCCAAGTAGCCTCTTCCACACCTCGGTGTCACCACATAACCTTGACTAACTCGATAGACCTCCCTCGCAACACCTTCTTGTCCGTAGCAAGAATCTCAACCGGCTCCTCATCATACGACAAGTCGGGGTTCAACTCAATCTCCTCCACTGGCATTACGTGAGATAGATCCGATCTATACTTTCGGAGCATCGAGACATGAAACACATCATGGATCTTCTCTAACTCGGTCGGGAGTCTCAATCTATACGCCACGGGACCAATCCTGTCAACTACCTCGTAAGGTCCAATGAATCTCGGACTCAACTTGCCCTTTCTACCAAACCTCATCACCTTCTTCCAAGGTGAGACTTTCAAAAACACCTTCTCGCCCACGGCATACTCTTTCTCTTTTCTCTTCAAATCGCCATACGACTTCTGTCATTCTAAAGCTGCCTTCAAGCGATCACATATCAACTTTACCTTCTCGGTAGTGCTTTTAAGCAAATCGGGCATCGATACTAGCTTCTGTTCAGCCTCGGCCCAACAAATAGGCGTTCTACACTTCCTATCATATAGATCTTCATACGGTGCCATCTGAATACTAGCCTGATAACTGTTGTTGTACGCAAACTCTACTAACGATAGGTGCTTCTCCCAAGACCCCTGGAAGTCGATAATACAACACCTCAACATGTCCTCCAACACTTGAATCACCCTCTCTGACTGACCATCTGATTGCGAATGATACGAAGTACTGAAGTTCAACCAAGTACCCAAGGCACGATGCAAACACTCCCAAAATATAGCTGTAAACCTCAGATCTCGGTCTGATACAATCGATTTCGGTACCCCATGCAGTCTCACTATCTCACAAATGTACAGATCGACCAACTTATCTAAGGTGTAAGTAGTATGGACAGGTATGAAGTGATCACACTTAGTAAATCTATCGACTATCACCCACACCGAGTTCTTCTTCGACGGAGTCAACGATAAACCTGACACAAAGTCCATGGTGATATGTTCCCACTTCCATTCTGGAATCTTCAACGGCTGTAACAAACCTTAAGGAAACTGATGCTCGGCCTTAACTCGCTGACAAACCATACACTTACTCACAAACTCGGCCACATCTTTCTTCAACCCAACCCAATAGTAATCTTCTTTTAAACCACGGTACATCTTCGTGCTATCCGGATGCATGGCAAAAGGGTTGTTATGTGCTTCATTCAGGATAACACGTCTCAACTCAGAATCTTTCGGAACAACTATCCTATCCTTATAACATAGGATCTCATTCTCACCAAAACAAAAGTCTGTGGGTCTATCCTCGGCTATATCTTGCACGTGAGGTGCCAAGGACTCATCTTGTAGTTGTTTCTCTCGAATCGACTGAACTAACGAAGGCTTAACCTGAAGCTCGGCTATCAAACCACCATCCTGTGACACACTTAATCTCGCAAACATAGCTCGCAACTCATTTGCCACTTTTCTGCTCAAAGCATCGGCCACTACGTTTGCCTTACCCGGATGGTACTATATCGTAAGGTCGTAATCCTTAAGGAGCTCTAACCACCTACGCCGTCTAAGGTTCAACTCCCTCTAATACATCAAGTACTTCAAACTCTTGTGGTCGGTATAAACGGTGCACTTCTCACCATAAAAATGGTGTCTCCAAATCTTCAAAGCAAACACTACTGCGGCTAACTCTATGTCGTGAGTGGGGTAGTTCTTCTCGTGAACTTTCAACTGTCTCGAAGCATAAGCAACAACCTTACCTTCTTGCATAAGCACACAACCTAAACCTACATATGATGCATCACTGTAAATCACAAACTCTTTTCTTGGTTCAGGCTGAATCAAAATATGAGCTTCGGTCAAAGCTTTCTTCAACTTCTCAAACGCTTGTTATCTTGTATCTGACCACTCATACGGGACATTCTTCTGAAGCAACTTAGTCAAAGGAGCCGCTATCCTTAAAAATCCCTCGACAAATCTTCGATAATATCCTACCAAACCTAAGAAACTACGGATTTCCGTCACCGACTTCGGTTGTTTCCAACTCACTATGGCTTCTATCTTCTTGGGATCCACACTAATCCCATTGGCCGAGATCGCATGACCTAGGAAGACTACCTCCCTAATCCAAAACTCACATTTACTTAACTTGGCATACAACTGATTCTCAAGCAAAGTCTGGAGTACTAGCCGCAAATGCCCATCATGTTCCTCCTCGGTCCTATAGTACGCTAAGATGTCATCTATAAACACTACCACAAACCTGTTCAGAAACTCATGGAACACTCGGTTCATCATATCCATAAAAGCAGCTGGAGCATTAGTCAAACCGAATGGCATCACCAAGAACTCATAGTGCCCATAACGTGTACGGAAGCTGTCTTCGGTATGTCCATATCTTTCACCTTCAACTGATAGTATCCGGACCTCAAATCAATCTTTGAAAACACTGAAGCACCTCTCAACTGGTCATGCAAGTCATTTATCCTAGGCAAAGGGTACTTGTTCTTCAATGTCACCTTGTTCAACTGCCTATAATCTATACACATCCTCATACTACCGTCCTTCTTTACAAACAAGACCGGAGCACCCCCACGGAGAAATACTGGGCCTAATGAAACCCCTATCTGACAACTCCTTAAGCCGTGTCTTCAACTCTTTCGGTGCCATCTTATACGGAGCAATAGACACGGGTGCAGAATCAGAATACGTCTCAATAGAAAATTCAACTTCTCTATCTAGAGGCAAACCCGAAAACCCTTCTAGAAAAACACTCGGAAAATCACAAACTGTCCTGATGTCTTGCGATCTAACCTCACTCATATTCGGATTCATCACATAAGCCAAGTATGCCTGACAACCCGAATCCATCAACCTCTGAGCTTCCAACACAGAAACAACATTGGACAAGAACCTAACGTTCTCGCCAACTACCACAACCTCAAGGTCATCCGTAAGCTTCAATGAGACTCTCTTGGTCTCGAAGTCTACCCTAGCTCTATGCTCTACGAGCCAATCCATGCCCAAAATCACATCAAAACCACAAAACGGAAATTCCACCATGTCAACCGGAAATACGTGGCCCTGAACCATCAAGGGACACCTCCTATACATCTTCTTAACTACCATTGTATCACCGAAAGAGCTAGTAACATTTACACCTACCTCTAGCCACTCACACGATAAACCTAAAGACCTTGTGTGTTCACCTAAAATATACGAATGTGTCAACCCCGAATCTATCAAAAAAAGAAATGTCAAAGACTGTAATGAGAAATTACCTGCAATAACATCCGTGTCATTCCCAGCCTCTCGTTGTGTGTACACCCTAGCCGGTCCTCCACCCTCAGGCTGAACTGCCACCACATGAGCTAAGTTCCTCTGACCTTCGTTCCTCGGCTGAAAGTTACCACGACCGCACCCACGACCTCTCTGATGCTCAAAACTCCTAGCTAGAGCCGGTCCGCTCCTAGCCGGGTGTGGACAGTTACGCCTCAAATGATCTCGGGAACCACAATTCCAACACACCCCATAGGTACCCATACACTCGCCCTGATGGCGTCTCCCGCACCTAGTGCACTCCGGAGTGTGTACAACAGCTCCTTGGCTCTGATGGCCCCGTTCATAGTTACCACCCCTATGCCTCGAATCAGGCTGATACCTCCTATCTCTATGTCTCTTGGTATGGTCTCTATCCCAATCCGCGTGTCTCTTTCCGAAATCGGACCCACTAGCACCAGCACTGGAGCCTAGGTTCTACTCAATATCCTTGGCCCTAGAGACCAATACATCAAATTCAGTGTAGTCAGAGGCAAGCATGTAAGTCTTCACATCTCTAGTCAACCCATAACGGAACCGCTCACACCGTTCCCCCTCACTGGGAAACAACTCGGGATCATACTGGCTCTACCTCACAAACTGTACCTCGTACTCGGACAATGTCTTGCTACCCTAAACCAAGGCCATGAACTCCCTCTTTTTCTCATCCAGATATCGGACTCCGAGATACTTCCTCTTAAAGGCATTTCTGAAGAACTCCCACGTGACATCCGCTTCGGCCATACCCGAAGTAACAGTGGTCCACCAAGTATATGCGTCCCCCTGAAGCAAGGAGACAATGCAACCCAACTTACGAGCGTCTGAGCACTCCATCTGACCCAAGATGTATGTAGTACTCTCGAGCCACGCCTTTGAACCCTCAAGAGTCAACCCACGAAACTCAACCCCGCCCAAACTACGAAGCCTCTCAAGTGGTAAACCAGTCCCCGCACCCTAAGGTGGTGTTGCAGCTTGCATACCGGCCAAAGCTGTCTGAAAAGCTCCGGCTATGGTCTGAATCAACTGAGTCATATCTGCGCTTGCCTGACCCTAACCCGCCTGGGCTATTTTACCCCCAACATTCGCACCGACCTAAGGTCCATTACCATCACCTCCGACTTGCGCAACGACCTGAGGCACATTACCTTCACCACTCACTCCATTACCATCGGGAGCAGGAGAAGCATGAGGCTCACCCCGGGTACCTAGTCACCCGCTCTAGGTCGTCCCCTCGGTCTCACCATACCGAAGATAAAATCTAAAACATCAAACACACAACACACAAGAAAACATTAGGTTAGCAAAAAGGCAAGGACCCAAGTTCTCAAGCTCTTTAAACCAAAACCATTTTTCGATGACAACACCTAGCAATGAGAACATTCGACTAAACCTCAACCAACAACAAGGTCATTAAAGCATGCTTTCATACACCGTGCAATAGCAAGCAACCATACAACCGACTTACCTGACTTACCTTTCCTAGGAGACCTCGTAACCGAGGCTCTGATACCACCAAATGTAACCCCCTCATCCCGGTCTGGACGACTGAACGGTCCGAGTAGGTTACACGAGGAAAACTGAAGTGAAACCCGTTAAGGCTCCACTTCGATTAGCAACCCTATAATTTTTCATTTATTTATCTTATCTAAATGTATCATTTAGTCCTATGTGACAACGACATTGGAAATAATAAAGAACCATTCAAGCAGACGTAAGGTGACATAAATTTACCAAGAGTCAAGTTAGTCCTTTTTGCATGCTTACGAAACCAAGATCATACAAAAACGATGCATATAAACTTAACAAGGAAGCATAAAACCAACAGGACTAAAACCCGACATCCAAGAACCCTTAAAGATGCCAAAAAGCCCAAATACAAGCCAGTGTTTTGAAACAGGCTAGCCCGTTTCGATAAACGGGCTCCAGTTCAAAAGCCAGACCAGGCCATACCGATACAGTCCAACTTCGTTCCGGTACGGGGATCTCTAGTAGCAAAACGTTTTGATACGCGTACCGAAACGGGCACTCACAGTGTCAAACCGTATCGAAACGTGTTCTGATACGTGTATCTTTGGAGCTACACCTGTTCCAAAACCACTTCACGTGTTTCGAAACACCTGCAACCTGTGTGACCCTAGGGACAGTTTTCTGCATCTCCAAGTGTTCCCAAACATCCCAAAAACCACAAGAATCATGAAACGTCAATATACACACAACCTATAGGCAATCCATCCTACTACAAACATGATCAACCATAAAGCATACATGACGAGGCCATTCACTTAAAGAAATCAAGCATCCACCAAATACATTGTATAACAAGGTTTACATGCCTTTAAGCAAAACACTTAAGCATTCATAAGACATGGTTAAAAGCCTTCAAATACAAAACACTTAGGCAATGATTGACAACCAACCAACATGCTTAACATCCAACAAAAGAGTTAAAGGCCATAACAAAACATGCTTCAACATAGTATCACCATTCCAAACATGCTAGAAAGATTAACGAGCCAAACTAAGGAGTTTGAACACCAACTCCATACAAAAGCCTAATATTCCCATTGTCTAAGCATTATTACAAAACATGAATCATACTTTGAGCTACCTGAGAACTCTGAGAATCTCCTCCCTTGCCCACTTGCCTCCCAAGCCACTAACGATCTGCATTGTGGAAGAGAAGAGAGCGTAAGCTTAACGCTTAGTGAGCGGAGCTCTAAAAACACACCAACAATGTAGTTTTTAAAACATAAGTCTTAGTTGAAAAGCAAAACCATTTAAGGAATGTCATAACTAAACACAATCATCATATTACAAGGTATGCACATGCATAACCCAAAACTCGGTGGGACTACACATCACCGTTCGACTAGTAGTTTTCTGATGGGACTACACATCAACGTACTCTTCTACTAGTCACTACTGGTGGGACTACACATCACCGTAGTAACGACAACCATCATGTGAGGTTCGGCACCAACAACGACTACACAACAACATTAAATGGAGAGTAATGGTAGTCCATAATCCAAGCAACAACATAAACATTCACACGCATCAACACTTAACGTCCAAGATGAATTAGCAAACTTACACTTGGGTTTAGGTTAGCTTTCAAGGCCCCACCCAAACCCCCAAGAATCCACTTGAAAACATTTTAAACTCTAAACAATTTCCACTCACCGATTGAGTCCAACAGAAGCCGAAACACTGCTCTCAAGCCTCCGTAGTATCCGGTATCGCACCCAAAGTACCCGAACTCGCTTCCCCTGTTTCTCATCAACCAAGAACAATGTATTACTCCCCTATTCTTCCATAAATTCCACTGTAAAGCTACAACCCATCAACCAACACATTTATTCAATCAAAACAAAGCCAAAATCCATCAAAACATTATCAATCTCGTTCTTATGCAAAACCCAGCAATTACCCATCAAATTAAACATCCAAAACACATCAAAATCATCTAAAAACACCTAACCTAGGTCCATATACCTCCAGCCCTCTTTTACCACAAAATCAAGCCAAAAACTCACTTATTTCTCTTCTAAAATCCACCCCTAAGACTAGTTTCGGATTTACTATAATTAAGCAACCTTTTTAACATGTTATGACTTCAAAAACTTTAAAAACACCCCAAAACACTGTCATAAAAGACCCATACGGGATTTCACCCAAAATCCCCACTTTTCATAAATCTTGAAAAGGTAAGATTCAACAATTAAAAACCCATGTAAAAGTGATGTTTACCTTTGAAATTCCATCAAGAATCTTTGAGCCAAGAGGAAAGTTGATGGAGAGCTTTTAGGGAGAAGTTTAAAGCTTTTAGGTTTTGCTCTTTTGAAAAAGAAGATGACTCTAAATCTAAAAATCTTCTTTTCAAACTCATTAATTGCGTTTTCGTAATTATTGGCATTTCTTTATAAAATCAGCATTTTAAATTTTAAAGTTAACCCGAACTAGTCCTAGATCACAACCTATAACTCTCGGGCCCTAAACCGGGGCGTTACACCACCTTTAAAAATATTTCTAGATCCGCTACTATATAAAAAAACTCTGCATAAACTTTTAGAACGTTCTATAATATTTTAGAATATTTCAGTCTTCCCCAATATTCTTGAATCGGATTTGGATACGCGATTACATCTAACGTTTATTCGCAATTGAGTTGTGGTAATGATCTTATTGTCAATGTACGCTCATTGTAATATGCATTTGTCAATGTTGTTTGTTGATGGTTTTACCCATCATCGTCAATTTGGGGATGTTTCAATCCGTCTTTTGTTTCGAGTCTTTGGATTATGTTCTTACCTGTTCCTTGTATGGTCCTCTAATGATCTAGAGCCGCTAATTTGATTTTCTGGGTTTGTGTTTGGATTTAGGTGTTTGTTTACTCAGTTGTAAACTTTCATTGTAATTTCGAATATTTCTTCGTTTAATAAAATTAGTGGATTCAATTTCAAAAAAAAAATTATATAAACCTTACATTATAAAAAGTATTATATAAAACATATATCATATACATGACAACCACATATGTTCACATCATCAATCAAAGCCCTAATCACAACACATATCATACATTCCTCATATCACATGATAAAAAAAGGCACAAAACAAGGACTGAAATTAAATAAATTAAAATACACTGGCAGAAATTAAAAGTGCATGATAAAGGAAAAACACTGGAATTAGGATTAAAATTAAACACAAACGAAATTCTGGGGTTCAAAAGAGGATTAAACCATCACAATCTAATTTTAATTAAAAACGGGACCCGATTGAAAGCGTTTTGAAACCCACAGGGACCAGGGGTGTGATTTTAGAAAACATGATGGCTTAAAAGTTTGCTTGAAAATGCGAAGGACTATTTTGCAAAGGCTTAATCGGTTGGAATTTAGGACGCAATTGAATATTTTGTGAAAATCGTAGGGACCCTATAAGTAGTTTTAAAAGGTGCAAGGGCTGGATCGGGTAATTAAGAGAGATGAAGGGATTTATGTTTGAAAATACCCATTTTTAAAAATACCTAAGACGATATAGATAGGGTGTTTAACCCAAAAGCAGACCTTTTTGACCATTATCTCCAAAAATTAGAATAACCCTCCCCAAAACACTCTCAAATACTTTGATACTTTATTCGTGACGTAGTCGAGCTCGTGTTTATAATTGAAGGACTTGCGGTTAATGACGTTTGTAAAGTAATGCCATAATTAGGGCTAGTCGTTCGATTGAGTCGAGCCGAGTTAAATTTTTTTGAGTTATTCGAGTTTACAAGTCTTATTTTATGTTTCAAACTTTATTTGAAATTTTTCGAATCGAGTCGAGTTTTCGAGTTTCTGTACAAATTTAATTGTAATTATTTATAATGTTGTAATACATATTGATTCCAATTTAAACGACTTTTTATATCCATATACGATATACATATATATATATTTCATTTTTTCATATGTGATATACATAATATATCAGACAGAATTGACAGACTCGACTCGAACTTGAAAATTAATCAACTAATTACTAAAAATTTCAAGTTATTCGAATTTTTATTTTATAACTCAAACTTTATTTGAAGTTTTTTCGAGTCAAGTTTATAAAATTACGAGCCGAGTCAAAATGAGTCGATTTTTCGCGTCGAATCGAGTTTTCCCCACCCCTAACCATAAGCATAAACATTACGAAATTATTAGTCAAATTATGGCTTTTATTCATATACCATTCTCAATTTTAAAATTTAATCCATGTTTTTTAATTTGACATTATTTGACCCTTTACTACTATAATGTTATACCTTAATCTCAATCACTAATACTGTTAAAAAATTACCACTGCTATAACTATTTGCCAGTTCAATATATGACTACTCAAGAGATAGAAGTAAGAAATTAATTAATAAACTGAAAATTAAGGACACAAATCATTCATTCTTTTATGTAGGTACACAGCTACAATTTTTAGGTTATTGCTCTCAAACTTTAAAACTTTCTAATTGAGTCCCCAGAGTATCAATATCTTATTCCTCAGCCTAGCCGTCACTTTGAACGTTAAAGGCCAGCTCAAATCTGACATGAAAGCCAATTTAAACATGTGGAGCAATCAGGTCAATTTTAACTTTTTGGGGGGATTTTTTGAAATTTTAAGTTGTACAGATGACATGTTTTCTTTCCGTTTATGCTTTGCTATTTACTTCAATTTTGGGGTTTTGAAATTTTGAAACCCTGGTTTTATATGTATAAGATTAAAACTTGAAGAGAAACTTGTTTGTGTACATAAAAAGAAAATAATTAATTGGTAAAAAAAATTAAACCCCATGATTCAATTTTCTCCTACTTTCTTTCATGTTCTTGCCAACCAAACATTCTAAACAATACCCACTGGCCACTGGAGCACCCCTTCCTTCCCTTAGAATTTCTTTTCCCCTCATCTTTAGGTAGGATTAAGATTAGAATCAAAATTTGTCAAAAAATAATAAAAGAATGTTTTGGTTAAACTAGTAGACAGGTCCATGTAATAAAGTCTTCTGAGCAAATTAGTCCCTCGAGCAAGTTAGTGTTTACATTTGAAGTAAACAAGTAAAATTATAAAGGCTTGCTATTCCAAAAAATCAAGTATACCTCTGCTTTTTTTAACTAGATACTTGAACTGGTAAAATGAAGGCTTAACCGTTAAATAGGTACTCAAACTATGTCTCTTTTTTTAATTAGATGCGCAAACTATTTTTTGGGCCAAATATGTGTCTAACATTTTATTTTGTGACTCATTTAAGGTTCTACGTTAATTCTCACCGTTAAAGGACACATGTCATCTCCTAAAGATTCCAAAATTATATTAAAAATAAATAAAATTAATAAAACAAAATAAAAAATATATCCTGAAATTTTTAAATAGTCCCCAAATCCGACCACTCCCGCCGGCGTTGGCTGCGTTGCCAGCGACGGAATGAAATGCCCTCCTCTTGCCAAACAACTCACACGTTGTTCGTCCTACCGCCGTTCGTCGCGAATCATTCGAAGGAACCATTCGACAATTTGAGTGTTTTGCACGGCGTCGGTCGATTTTCGACGACGGTGTGGTGGGAGAAATGGTCGTGATGGTCTGGCGACTGATGTGGTGAGTAGTGGAATCGGCTCAAATCGAGAATTAGGTTTTGTGGAGTTAGGGATTTTGGAATTTGGGGGTTGTTTTGTGAAATCTGAAAAACTTAGAGATTTTTTAAAAATTAAGTAATTTTATTTATTTTTAATGTAATTTTGGAATTTTTAGGGGGCGATACGTGTTATTTAACGGTGGGAAATAACGAAAAACCTTAAATGGGTCACGGAATGAAACGTTAAACACTTATTTAGCCTAAAATATAGTTTGGGCACATAACGGTTAAGCCTAAAATGAATGAAGTAGGTCTTTGAAACACAACCATGTGTTTTTATTGAAAATTTGTTATATTATATAGGTGTGACCTTAGTTCTTTGTCAATCAGATCATATACTAAACGATGATCAATCACATAAAATTGTTCTTGAAGGAGTTCGAAGAAGTTGCTACTAAACACGGGGATCTGGCCGACGGAAGATCGTCAAGTGATTTGATGTTCTGTACATTTAAAATGACCGATGTGGTACTTGTATTTTGATCAAATGTAAAATGTGATATCTCTAGTTTAACACAATATGTTCAATACGGTAATGTACTATTAAAACGTCCAATATGGTATCTATATTTTTACAAATTGTCGGTTGTAATATTTGAACCATCACCCGTTTGTTATTATAGTACTTGAGGTAACATTGTTAGTGCAAATGAACATGAAAAAAAATGAAGAATGGGATATTGATTTGTATTTATTATTTAAAAAAAACGTGTGCCAAATTTTCATTGCCTGAATTAGATTTTTTTAATAATGCTAATTCAAGTATTATAATAATACATAAAATGATAATTCAAGTGCCACATAGGGTATTTTATCAAAGAATATATATATATATATATATCACATTAAACATTTTATCAAAGTATATGTATCACATTAAACGCTTTTTATAAGTATATGTATCACATTGGACATTTTAAAAATACATATACTAAATGTAGTATTATCCCAATTTTAATTTTCAATAAACAGAAATTTTCAATTGTTTAATAAACAAAACTTATTTTTTTCAATAAAAAATAAAAATCGAAAGAGACAAAACCCAACAAAATGAAGAAAAAAAAGAATTCAGTTGTAAACAGAAACCCTTTGATAACAATTTGAACGTGGTAAAAAGAAATTTCAAACAAGTTTTGATAAGGGTAAATTACGTAAACTACCACTGAATTTTACTCTCAAATTTATTTTGGTCTCTAAAGTTTCAAACTATTCAATTTACTCGCTAAAGTTTAAATAATGAATGCTTTTTGAAGACATCTATTTACCGACAAACGAGAAAACTTCTTTAAGATCCGAATTGTGGTAAACTTCATTGGCATGATTGAAGCAACATACTAAGAAACAGGTTTCACCCGACAGCGGAAGAGTGAGATCAACGAGAGAAAAATCAAAAGATTTTTGGTCGATTCCTAAACCCCGGAGCACTTATAGGGAAAATAGAGGTCAAATTTAGACTCAAGGGGGCGAGACGAAGTGACTGGTAAAATTTCGGACTAACCAACTACCATCTATGACCTTTTTAGGTTTAGGAGTGACAAAAAACATTCAATGTCTAAGCTTTAGTGAAAAAAAAAACGTTCAAATATCTAAATTTCAATGAGTAAATTGAATGTTTTAAAACTTCAGTGACCAAAATAGATTTGAAAGTAAAGTTTAATGATAATTTACGTAATTTAACTTTTTGATAACTGTAATAAAAACGTGATTATTAGAAACAATCATGCATTGTACTTCCAAAAAGATACAATGAATCTAGACTTTCCATGAAAGATTACCACGAATCTGATTCTACCTAATTTCCCAGTCAACATATTTGGATTAATTCTTAATTCAACCGATTGAATCCACCCATCTGCTCCTATATAAACCCTTGCCATGCTAGAACTCAACATTAACATACTCTAAAATTCCAAAGACTCTTGGTGATAGTGATATACAATGGATCATATTCATAGGTGGAGACCAAAGCCGGCAGCCCTGCCCTACTCGAAGGAACAACTGAAAGCCTTATTCAGGCGATTCGACAGCGACAAAGATGGCCGCCTCAGCAAGTCGGAGCTGAAGAAAGCATTCAATGAGCTCGGGTCTCGGGTGCCGGCGTTTCGAGCTCTTGGAGCTCTTCAGCATGCCGATGAAAACGGCGACAAGTTTATTAGTGATGGCGAGTTGGAAGCTCTTCTTCAATATGCTGTTGCTCTTGGCTATACAATTAAGAAAAAATAAAGCTATACTTCTGCTACATACATACATACATATCAGCTTCATCGTCTGTTCATGTCTACTTGGTGTAATTGAAGCTGAAACTTTGTATATAAAGCAATAATAATAATAAGAAGAAAGTGTTCTCCTAAAATTCTTTTCATTTTGTTATGTTGCTGGTGCAGCATGGTTATTAGTTATCAGTTGGGAGATATACTTTAGAATAAAATATAATGTGTTTATCTATACTATGAATATTGGCTTACATCATGGGACGATGTCCCAAAAATCCAAGGAGGTGTGATAACGGAGTTGTCACCGATCCTTTTAAATAGGCGGATCGAAAATCTAAGACAAGTCAGAGATTATAAAATTTTAAGTTCGGGAGCACAATTACGTGTAGGAAAGTATTAATACCTCACAACACCTGTAAAAACAAAGCTCATTTGATTACTAATTTTTTTTAACGTATTTCGGGTTTACATAATAATTTAATTAACCCTAGGTCTACATTTTTTAGGTTCAAAGTTTTATTGAAATAAAATTTTAAGTGAAAGGTTTTTTAGCTAAGTTAGTAGGGGCAAAATTAACCTTAACTAAAGAATCAGAATTAATGGTTGTAATTAAAAAAATGAATTTAACCTAAAAAAATTTACTATTAGAGTTTAAACTCCTAAAACTAGAGGTGAAAGTATCAAATAAACAACAACAAAACATAAATAAATAAATAAATAAATAAAAAATAAATAAAAGAGACAAATAAGGACCAGATTGAATAGAAACGAAATTTAAATCTTTAAATTGGCCACTGCACATATTACCTGCAAACTAATTATGTTTGGGTGCTGATGAAGTGCATTATTAAACAATTCGAGCAAGTCGGCCTGGAATAAACCATTGCTGCATTTGCAATCGAGGCATAAATAAAAGCTCAAGTTGAAAAGAGATAAGGATTTTTAAGTCCTAATCCCTAAATCTATGTCCTAAAAAATACACACTACCTCTAGGTTTTTTAAACTCTAAACATTAGTCCTAATCCTAAACCTTAATCACAAATTCCAAACATAATTTTTTAGGGTGGATCATAAATAGGGGCACCGGGAAGTTGAGGATTTCTATTATGTTTGAATGTGTTATTCATCGTAACAAACCAATTAAAAACATGTAAACAACACATTGGTCACTAAACTATTCTTATTTTTTATTATGGTTATCAAACTATTATTTTGGGCAAAATCATCACTAATATTATATTTTTTTATTTTGGTCACTAATGTTATTATTTTTTCCTATTTTGATCACCAATCTATTGCTTCTTTTCTGTTTTGGTCACCAAACTATTGTTTTTCCATGAATTTTTTAATAGCGGACCAAAATAGAGAAAACTTAACTTTTTTATCATAAAAGACAATTCATTAAACAAGGAAAACGTACAAACGATAACAAACCTTGGACTCAACAAACGCAGGAAACATGTAAAACAAATCCAAGAACAGACGCAGTGCCATAAAACGAACAGGAAAAACCAAGAAGAAGCAACTACAACAAACACCATGGACAACAACAACAAGAACGACCTACGGACTACGTAGGGCCACACTAAAAACAAGCAAAACCAATCTGAAAACCAAATTGGAACAGCCTAGAATGACATTTCCATCGGCACAACCGTGGAACGTGTTTCCAAAACGACAAAACCTGGACGATAATGGAGAAGACCAAAACGTAAATTTCATGTTCTCTTCTCGGGATGAACGACAGTAGCCGCGCCTGAGAACTCTATCCAGAGGCAGGCTTCCAATGCATAGTCATTGGTCCTTATCAAGGCATCACCCATTGTACTCCAGATATGAGGAGAGCATGAACTCACTAAACCTCTTCTCAATCCTGATTTATCGCCAACACAAAGAACAAACAAACTTAACCTTAATAATGATTCTGCCAAAAATAATAATTCGGTGATCAAATCAAAGAAGCGGAGAAAGTTTAGTGACCAATATTATTGTTTACCCATTAAAAACAGGGTGTTAACTTGAAAAGAATGAATTAGTATTTTGGATCCATACAAAGAAAAAAAAAGGGGTTTTAAAAATTAGAGCTCGTTTAGCTCTGTTTTCAATGACAATGTTGAAAGACAGGATTCTTGGGGAGACAAAGATAAGCCCAAAGTTGCATGTTGAGCCTTTTAAATGTTTGCCTATTCTACTTGTTTGGATGGGAAGAAAGTGGATTTGATGTCTTGGGCCTAACACAGAAATCGTATCCTGTCCTGTGTTCTTGTAAAAAATGAAAATAAAAATAAAACAATTATAACGTGATAAAGACTAGGGGTGGGAGAAAATATCCGACCCGATTGACCCGACTCAAAAACTCAATGACCTGAAACAAAAATACCGGGTAATTCTCGAAAAAAAACCTGACCCGGTAAATTTCTCGGGACACGGGCCGAGAGTTTTTCCTTACCGGGTACCCGACCCGACCCGATAAAATTTAATATATATTTTTTATATTTGAAATTATATTTTTATTTTATGTTTCTTAATATTTTCACTCTAAAATTAAGTTTAAATCCCTACATTTTTTATGTTTGTATTATATTATTTAAGTTTTAAGTTTAATTTGTTTTAAAATATTTTTGTGTTTAACATATAATTTTTTTTAATTTTAAAATAAAAAAATAAAAAAAATGATCCGGGTACCCGGTACGCGATTATCCGGGTACCCGAATTTTACGGGTACCCGGATATAATGGGCCGGAACACGTGCCATTTAATGAGGTACCCGAATGAACGGGGTACCCGGTTTTCCGTGTACCCGAATCCCGGATACCCGACAATTCTCACCCCTAATAAAGACATGTCTAGTGTTTGGTAGCAAGAGATTAAGAAGGAAGAAGAAAAAAAAAAGTAATAGATAAGTTGTAGTGATTTGAGAATGGATTTTAAATTGGGTGATATTTGATGCATTGACGTTATTATATACATTATTACGTCTCGTTTGATACAATTGATGTAAAAAGATGTGTGTTGTATTAAATAACACTTATGTATTAAAAATGATAAAATATAGTTGTTACTACATTAATGTATTTTTTTTATCAAATACTACATCAAGGTATTAGGTTGTTAAAAATTGTAATATAGTTAAAAGATAATGTTATGTAATATGTCTCTATTTAATAAAAATTGAGAACTCAAAAAGTGTTTAAGTGGAAAAGCAGATGATGTTCTCATCCGAGAAGACACGGGTTCAAATCGCTTTATCTACAAGATGTATGTAAACAAACGATGTAAGTACGTGAAAAAATAATAAACATATTTACAACAGTGTAAACACGTGAATAATAGTATGAGGATATAATTAAAAAATTAATTAAGATTAATCACAAAACTGGCGAGTTAAATAATCATTACCTCTATCTCAGTGATAAATATCACACAATTTACGTGTCAAATAACATGACATATTAAATATCGTATCTACTAAATATATGTTTATTTGTTCCTTACGTAATACATGTGTGTTACATAATACAACACATCACATACAAGCCAACTAAACACGTCGTTAGCGGAAAAAAATTACGATACATCTTTAAGAATAAATTTAAATATATTAAAATTTACAATTTGTAATGATGTATAATTATTTAATTCACTAACTATTCATAAATTTAATTATATGTCATCGAATATTAATCCTGTAATATTGTAGTCAAAATTTATCCATGTGTTATGATTCATGATTCATTAATATATCTAAATCCTTAGTCCTTATCAAGATATCACACTTCTATTTTTATTTTATTTTGTGAATGTGAGGCTCAGACAAACCGCCCGACAATGACTTGGATTGGACACGGTAGATGTAGGTGTAGTTAATTTTTTATGATTATTAGTATATGATTAATTATTCGAATAATTTAAATCAAATATTATATAAATTCATTATAAATGACAATTTTTTTGGGTAAAGAGAGTGGTATTTAACTTCTCAATGTAAATATTTGATTTAAATTCACAAAAATATAAAGCATATAAACATATATAAACATCTTTCGTGACTTTACCAATTAAATGATCTTATAAAAATAACCCTTTTAATCCATTTTATGCCGGAATTTAAATCCTAATTGTAGTTAAAGACCTCATATATCATTCTATTAAACTAAACTGATAATTAGTGATGAGATTATTTCTTTAATATATATCGTTAATTTTTCTATACAAGGATAATGAAATAAAAAAAAAACTTTTATAGCTCATCCCCTTGTGTCCTGGTGGCAAAGGTAGATGTTTATCATCCCTTAGGACCCAGGTTCGAGCACCAGTTATGCCATGCTGTGTGTGCCTAGACCTGACAAACTTGACCCGAGACCCGAAACCCGAACCGAATTACCCGAACCGAAATCCGATTTTGACCCGAACATGATGATTCGAAGTTGACCCGAAACCCGAACCGAACCGAAATAGACCCGAACCGAATGGACCCGAACCGAAAGCTGAACCGAATATCGACCCGATTTTAACCCGATTTTAACCCGAATATCTATTGTTAACAATATAATAAATAATAAAATGAAGTATAGAAATTTGAGATCTTGGTGACCAATTTTATAATTTCATCATAAAATATAGCATAAAATTGAAATTGTAGACTAAATTGACAATTTGGAAGTGGAGAAATTTGAGAGTCCAATGATCAATTTTGTAATTATACCATATAAATAAATAGGGATCAATTTTGGCTAAAAATTAAATCTTTGAAATTAAAATGAACGAAAATATCAATATATTAAATTAATAGACTAAATTACAAAGATTAGTCAATTTCAACTAAAAGTAAATTTTTAGAGACTAAATATCACTACGGGGAGGGGATTTCTATATCCGAAGTCTAAACCGTGGGAATACTTGTGACTAAATTAAATTAAACTAAAACTTAAAGTTGACTAAAATGTAACATTTTAAATGCAACATGACCTAAAAAGTAATTAATCTCTAGCTTAAAAAATTAGTGGCTTATTTCCCTCCAAAATTTTGTCTTTTTTCTCTCTATTTTTTCCAATTGTCTTTTTCTTTTTTTCAATCTAGCTTAAAAAATTGGTGGCTTATTTCCCTCCAAAATTTTGTTTTTTCCCTCTTTATTTTTACCAATTGTCTTTCTATTTTTCTTGATTTAATTGAGTTTCAATTTAGATTAATTTAATTGAAATTTCACATCTAGTTTTAAAATTATTTTAATTATGTCTGTGATTTATGCTTTTAGATTTTAGTTATTTCAATTAGATCCTAAGTTTAATAAATTAATTCATTTCAGACATTATTATTATTATTATTATTATTATTATTATTATTATTATTATTATTATTATTATTATTATTATTATTATTATTATTATTATTATTATTATTATTATTATTATTATTATTATTATTATTATTATAAACTTTGATTCAATATAATTATACAAAAAAATTTATATGGATACATGAAGCTTTGATTTAAATATTTAATCAAATTCAAATGCATAGATTAACAAGTTGAATCAGAATTAATCTCATACACCAATAACTCTAAACTAAACCATAAATACTAAACCTCAAACCTTTAACCCAACTCAAATCAAATTGACCCGAAAATTTAAATGTTGACCCGACCCGAAATTGACTCGATTTTAACCCGAACCGAAAGCGACCCGAACGACCCGATTTTAACCCGAACCGAAAGCGACCGATCCGATATTGACCCGATCCGAAAACAACCGATCTGATTTTGACCCGATCCAATACCCGAACCGAATCCGACTCATCACAGACCCGAATTAGACCCGAACCCGAACCGAACCGACCCGAACCGAATCTAAACTGATTCTAGATAGACCCGAAATGACCCGAACCGAAACAACCCGAACCGAACCCGAACTGAATGACCCGATTGCCACCTCTATGTGTGCCGTCTTTGAAAAGACTAAGAAAGTTGAACAGATGCTACCCTTGCATCGCACCAGCATATTCAAAAAAAAAAAACTTTTATATATACAAAATATATGGGCGTGTCTAACATAAGATAAGCTACGGCACGGCACCAACTGAAAATGTTATAATTTTTGAAACATGAAACTAAAAATATTATATTGTTTGATAACATTTTCAGTTGGTGGTAAGTATCGAAACTTTCATCGTTTCTGATAACATTTTAAGTTTTTATAAGTACTAAAAGTGTTATCAAACATTATAACATTTTCAGTTTCATGTCTTAGATCTTATAATATTTATAATTAATGCCGCACCATAACTGCGTCGTAACCTGCCATACCGCATAACTACTAAAAAATATAGAGTATAATGTTTTGATTGACAACACAAAACTTGTCTGAGTTTTCATCATTCCAAAATTTGGAATTATTTATAGACATAGCCAACTTTGGCTGCTTCCACCTTCCACGTTTGATTGTTTTGGATTTTGGATTTTTCCTTCCCAATTTCAATCACAACCCTCACAGTGAATTGAATATAAACACGTAATATTGTAAGGTTAACCGTTACATTTAATTATTTTATATGGAGTTTTTGACTTTAATATCAAATTTTCATTATTAATTATTAAAAAAATTCATACAGGTCTACTAATTGGCCTAATAGCTAAGGATGCTCATATTGTTTTATCTTGTATGAGTTTTAATTCCGGCATGTAGATGTAATATTTTTCTATCTAATAAAAAATTCATAAAATTTAGTGATTAAAATTAGATTTATCCATCTATTTATATATATTTTTAGTTTAACCATCAGTATCTGATTCATTGATCAACTAATTTGGATCAGGTTTTATAAAGACCTCATGTGGATCGACCCTCCTAACTCATAGTTTTCTTCTTTCACAGCGTCACGATTCGAACCTCGTACATTGCGTAAGGAATATCTATTCATATTATACAATTTTATTATTATGTTTGATTAGAGAAAAAAATAAAGGTTGTGAAAGTTATTTAGGTAGTTTTGTGTTAATAATTCAGTTAAGCACCTGTTTTGGCATTGCTATCTCTGATTTGGCCATCATTTTCGTTGAAAATTATGGGCATTTGCAATTGCACGCAGTCTCTTCACTCCTTTAAAAAAGACATCACACCAGCACATAAAATATTATAATAAAATATAGGGTAAACTATATCAGTAGTCACTAAACTATCAATTTTTCTATTTTAATCACCAAACTATTTTTTTGACAAAATCGTCACTAACATTGTATTTTCTTCCTATTTTAGTCCCCAACCGTTAAGAAGTGACGAAAGTATTAATGTGTATTTATTTTTTATGAATAATTTTTCCTCTCCTCCATAGTGAACAAAGGAAAATTACAATTGATAGTTAAGGTTTAAGCGTTGGGCATGCTGATTATTTAAATTTCAACAAAACTTTTATCTATTTTATACCAACTTATAGTCACAAAATAAAGAAGAATTGATGCAAGTAAATGGATTCGAACACATGCCCTTCTGAAAAATTATTAAAACATTTAGCCACTGAGACAAGTTAAAAACAAAATTATTTGAACAAATCTAATATCTATCTGTAAGTGTGATTAAATTTGAAAATCAAACAAGAATTATTTTCTTTGTTTGGAAATAGAAAATAATTAAATATTTATTTATTTTATAGAAATAATATTAAAATTCTAAAAATTAAATGTATAGTTTTTATTTATGATAGAATATAAATTTTAAATTATTTATTTTATCATAAATAACTTAAAATTTATTGAAAATATAAATTTCCAAGGCGAAATATCCTTGGAGATTTTTAATTTTTAAATATAAATAAATACTTTAAAAAATTATATTCCATCATAAATAGATAATAAATGTTTAATTTTATAATTTAATACTAATTTTATAAAATAAATAAATATTTAATTATCTTCTATTCTTAAACAGAACATAATTTTTGTTTGGTTTTTAAATTTAATTATGGGTTCCAATGCACTCCCTTGCATCAACCCCTCTTTATTTCGTGGCAGTAAATTGTTATAACATAAATGCAAGTTTTGTTGAATTTTAATCAAGTACCAAGCTTAGATTAGTGGCAAAGTGTAGGGACCTTTGCTTGAGAGGTCCAGGCCTTCGAGGCCTATAACTTATATTTTATTGGAATTTTCCTTTGCTTTTCTTTTTTACTGGTCAAATAAATTTAAAGAAAAATAATACATGGAGAAGAGAAAAAAAATGTTAAAAAATTAAATTTATGTAAGCATTTCTGTTACTTTTTAATGACTGACGACCAAAATAGGAAGAAAACATAAAGTTGGGGATGATTCTGTCAACAAAATAGTTCGGTGATTACTAGTGTAGTTTACCCTAAAATATGAAGTATAAATTCATTAAATTTCATATATTAATATTTTAAATATAATTACGATACTAAAAGTTATACGAATTAGATCTTTCGATTATACGGGTCAAGTCAATTTTAGATTATGTCAATATGAATTGGATCAATTTAGTTTTATTTTTTTTGTCATTTCGGTACGTAATGACTTTAAGTTCGGGTCAATTCTGAATTAATCTTATAATTTTAGATTTAAGTCATTTTAGGTTTAAATTATTTTACTTTCAGATTGTTTTGTGTTATAATTATTAGAATTTTATTTATTTTATTATTATTTAAATTTTTTTCTTGAGTTTTTTATTTTTTAATAAGAATTTTTGCTCTTGTAGCACGCTTTTCTCTCCCTTTGTGACACATTTTTTTGATTTGTTTTACTGGTACGTTTCCTCTTCCGTTTGGTGCTTACTCAGAACTGTGTAATGAAACAATTTGCCTGATCGTTTGGTTCGCTCATCACTCCTTTTTTTCCACTTCGTAAAGCATCTCGTTTGAATATAAAAAATGAAGTTCAAGAAATTTTTTGAAATTTCAATGATGTACATCGATCTTTAAGGGAAATTATTTTTTAATAAAATTCAGTTGTTGTTATTAAAAAAATTATTTTTTAATTGCAGTTATTATGTGTTTGAATATTTTAGATTCGGATTGTTTCGAGACTAATAATGTTAAGTTTAAGTGTTTCGAGTTTCAACAATATAAATTAAATTAATTTTAAGTTTTGATATTTTTTGGAGTAAGAATTCGTGGCTGTAATACGAACACAATTAAATAAGAAATAAGAGGGTTTTTTTTGTTATAAGAGGTTATTACACATGTCCCACTAAAAATTGATTGGTCAATCAACCTTGTACCTGACACATAGGAAAATTCTGTTTGTAATTAATATTTATTTTAGATTTCATAGGAATTAAACACTTTGTACTTTCCCACGGTAAATATTTAGAATATTTAGCTTTCCCTTTTATTTTTTTATTTTTTTTGAGAATATAGTTTTATCCCCAGCTTGGTAACTTGTTATGTATTCATAATAAGTATGAAAATTATATATATATATATATATATATACATTAATTTTTTATGTCTAAATTTTATGTGTGTAAAATATGTGTATAATGTTTCTTTCAGTTAACTTTTAATGTCGACGTGTTAAAAAAATTATTCAATTATTACTTGATATGTGATTTATTTTTTAGTTTAATTTATATTTATTTAAAAAAACTAAACCCTAATTACTAAAAACTTCCCAAAATTTTTCCCCAAAATATCATAATCCATAAATTTTTTAGTTCTTTGTCATCGTCAAACACTATGCTGTCGCCTCCTCCTTGGTAATGGAGTCTCATTCTCTTGCTACAAGAGTTGTAAAGTCCATTTCGTCATTAGTCTGTCATATTCTTCATTCGTGGCATTTATTTTATGTTCGACGTTTAACTGACATTTTGTTCGTCAAGTTGAGGTGACATAAGAGTAGAATAATTAGTAGAGGGGATCCGACGATAGAGGAAGTGGACGGTGGTGGTAGATTAGGGATTTAGAGATTTTGAAATTTTGGATAGGAATTTGGACGTTTATGAAAAATGAGAATTTTGTGATTTTTTAAAAAGAATTTCTTAAATAAATGAAATTAAGAGATAAGTGACATACATTAATTGGATGACAGTTAGTAGGGTAAGCACTTAATTTAAAAAAAAATAAGCACCTAATATATATATATATATATATATATATATATATATATATTATTTAGTTTGAGAATTTACTTTGTAATTAAGCATTAAGTTCTTTTTTTGAAAATAAATTCCGGTTGCTTTTTACTTTGGATTTTTCTACCATGCGGCAGCTTAATATGCGGCTAATATACGACGTTACTGGAAACATGATTGTGTATATAATGTAACCGGTAAAGCGGTACCGGATATGTGGATATCAAATGATAAAACCGGTAAAAACCACTAAAAATGATAAAATAATGGTAACCGGCAAATTTAAGTAAAAGGTCAGACATAATAAAACCGGTAGCGTCTAATTTGTTATAAGATATATAATGTATTCGGTAACGCGGTACCGGATATGTTATATTCGAAAGTTTCCATACTTTTGAAAAGTTTTTCGAAACTTTTTATCAATGGTTGAATTTGAAAGTTTCCATACTTTTGAAAAGTTTTTCGAAACTTTTTATCAATGGTACCGCATATGTTGAATTCGAAAGTATGCATACTGTTGAAAAGTTTTTCGAAACTTTTTATCAATGGTACCGGATATGTTGAATTCGAAAGTTTGCATACTTTTGAAAAGTTTTTCGAAACTTTTTATCAATATATGGATACTTATATTAAATGTTTGGATACTTCTATGAGAGGTAGAGATACTATCGAAAAAGTATGGAAACTTTATAAAAATTATGGAAACTTCTATTAAATCGTTTATATGAATTAGAACCAAGAAAATAGTAGTGCATCAGATAGAAAGGAAAAGATTACAAAATGAAAAGATTACAAAACGATATGGCAACGGAAATAAAAAGAAATTGAGAAGAAACAAAAGATTGATCTTCTAATATTTATGTGCAATGCAAAGACCAAGCCGGATTGTTTCCAATATCATGTAATAGAGTTTTATGATATTGGAAACAATCTGGCATGGTCTTTGAACTGCACATAAATATTAGACCATCAATCTTTTCTTTATTCTGAATTCATTGTCCCTTCAAGCCTCCTCCCTTCAAGTCCCCCTGCCACCCATGGAACTTGTTCCAGCACCAGCTTGCTGTCCAACCATCTCTGCATATGGTCGCATCTCAAACTTGACCTTTTGGTTGCCTAATGAACAAATTTTTTTTGCATAAGTATGAGCAGCAGAGTATCTTGTTATTAATAATAGAAGAAAATGATAGAGAAAACCTTGGAGATGGTGGTTGAAGATGTGTATGTCTTCTTTTTCAGCCATGTAACCATATAGTTGGCGCTGGCTGGATGGAGGGGAAGGAGCATGACGTTGCCAAGCATCTAACCCGAAACCTTGGGCAGCAAACTGGTTATGCAGACGCTGAGCATCTAAATAACCTCTTGCTGTGCTCTCAAAAATCAAAAGGCTCATCCCACGATGGCCTCGTGGACCATATGAATGGCGAGCCTTGGCAACAGCACCAAAGGATCTGAAAGCGTTGAGAAGGTCTTGGTTTCCCATGCCAATCCACTGAAGCAAAAAATTAAAGAAATTAGAAGTTAAGTATTATAATAGTAATGAAAACATAATTCAGAAGTTATATAACTACCTTCCCCTCTTCATCTGTATGAAGTTGTGTGTTCCTAATCATCACCATGGGTGGCCAGAGTATTTGGTGATGAGCTTCCTGGTGGCTTGAATGCGGGGGGGAGACAATAGCAGCATCATTACTCAGACCACGCCATTAGCCTGAAGCGTTTTGTTGAGGTTGAGGTTGGGGAGTGGCCGAAGCACCCCTTCTTCGTAATTCCTCGTCCAACGTCTGAGCAAGGAGGCGATGGATTTTCATCTTATCTCCTTTTTTGGTTTTTGCATGGGTGAGTAGGGTGTATCGAAACACCCTTAACTGTTTCAAAACAGGGGCTTGTAATGGCAATAGCGTTTCGGAACGACTGAAGGTGTTTCAGAACATTTTGGCTACTTTAGAGGCCTATTTCGATACCGGTCTCGGAATGCACTGAGTACAGAAACAGTCAACACCATTTCTATACGGGTGTTTTGGTATGAAGGCTAGTGTTCCGAAACGGACGAACGTTGGATGATGATTTGAATTGTTTTAAGTTTCCATGTTTTACATTTTAGTCCTGAATGTTATGGATGCATTTGCTTGAGCTTGGAATGTTTTTTTAAGTTGAAATTTGACAAAGAAGCATGTAATATGACTAATTACATATTGGTAAGCTTAAAATCTATTAAGTCCTTATAATTTCCAAAAAATACTTTTTGGTCCCTAAAAGTGTAATTCATGCAATTGAGTCCTTAAATGTTTTTTGATCGCTGTTCCCTTCTCTCATATGATTCTTGGGTATTCACATAGGCTTAATGTGCATCTAGAAAATATTAAAAAGAAAAAACGGGTCGTTAATCAAGGTTAACTTTCGGGTTGACTTTGGTTTTCCCCGTGTAATCTCTGTAGTTTGGGTCAAGCGTCTAGGCCGGGCTAAGGGGATTACAGGAACATGGCAACCAATATGAATTCCAAATTGAAATAGTGGACCCTATTCCAATTCTCCAGCAAAGACCACCCTCAAGAAGAGCTCGAGAAGACCATATGATACGCCATGTATAGCTCGGGGTGGAGCCAAAAGAGGCTGAAAGAAAAAAAAAGCCCTACAGATAGTATTTCGCTCGTAGGGTATGAGCCAAAAAAAGAGTTCGGGTTGCATAGCAATCTCTAACCCTGTTTTTCAAGAAGGGCTACATTGAACTTGGCCAAGTCTCCAATTCTCATTCCTCTATTCTCTTTTAAGGAACAAAGTGACTGCCATGTGCACTAATGTATTCCTCGTTTCTTGGCCGTTTTTTGCCACAAAAAGGGCCAACACACCCTCTAATTTCTTACACAAAGTGATTGGAAGAGGGAAGCAAGATATTGGATATATTGGGAGGGCTTGAAAAATAGACTTTATAAAGACTTCATTGCCCTCAACAGAAAACGTTTGAGCACTTAAACTGGTGTTGCCTTTGATAAATTTGCCATGTATATCTGCAAAAGCAGCTTTCTTGTTTCTACCCATAATATCATGAAGACCCAACTATCGCTCAGGGTTATTTGTGTTGTGAACTCCATGTATACGACATACGTCTTATCTATTATACTCGATAACGTTAGAGCTAAAAAAGTTTGGACTTATCAAAGTTCATAAGTTGGCTGAAACATGTTGAATACTGAGATAGAATGTCTCGAATGATAGTGGCCCTAGAGGATGTAGCATCTCCAAAAATCAGACAGTCGTCCGCAAATAACAAGTGATTCACTGTAGGAGCGCCTTGTTCAATTTTTGCACCTGTTAATTGACCCAAGATGGCTTTGGATCGCAACAAAAAAGATAACCCACTAAAAATGAGGAATAAATAAAGGATTAACGGATCACCTTGATGAAGCCCTTAGGATGGAAGGAAAGATGAACCTACTGCACCATTTATCACCATCGAGTAGGAAACTGTTGAAATACAATGCAAAAGCAACTCAATCCAATCTTCGAAAAAAACTCAACCTTTGAAGAATAGAAAGTAAAAAACCCTACTCTACCTTGTCTTAGGCCTTGCTCATATCTAGTTTCAATACAAAAGAATTTGCCCATCCTCGTCGCTTGTTTTGGAAAGTATGTAAAATCTCATAGGCCAGTAGAACATTATCGGAGATCAATCTTCCAGGAACAAATGCGCTTCATTAATACACAAATGTAAGACTTCTTGGAACCGATGGAGAATCATCTTGGCTACAATCTTATAAATGATGTTGCAAAGGCTAATGGGCCTAAACTGTGTCATTCTAGTGGGCTTAAAGACTTTAGGTATGAGAACAATCCTGGTGGAATTAATCTCAGCAATAGAGGAATCACTGCAAAAAAGAGAGATACAATAATCAAAGACTTCGTTTCCCACGATATGCCAGAATTTTTGATAAAAGACTGCACCGAACTCATCTTTCCTAAAAGCTTTTAGAGGATGCATATCATTAAGTGCACTTCAAACCTTGTCCTTAGTGAAAGGCCGAGTAAGGGAGTTGTTCATGTCTTGCGAGATGATCGGTGAAATGTGGCTCAGAATTTCTGTAGGTGGGGAAGTACCCTGTGTGGCAAAGAGACTAGCAAAATAGATCGTAACAACATTGAATAGGTCTTCAGTAGATGTAAGAGGAGAGCCTGCATCATCAAGAAGACTATTGATTTGATTCGTCTTTCGTCAAAAAGATACATGATTTTGGAAAAAAGGGGTGTTACAATCTCCATTATTTAACCAATTTACCCTTACTCATTGTTCTACCAAAAAATTATTTTTTATCAATCTCAATATTTAGATCAGTTTTGATGCCTAAAATTTCTTCCAACACTGTGTTAAAAATAGGTAAATCATATAGATGTTCAAGTCTCTTTTGGAGGATTGTAATAGAAGCCTTTGTTGCGCGACAAAGCCCTTGGTACCAACTTAAGAACACATCTGATATTGTTCAAAGTTTGCTCGGTAAAGGCTCGTCTGTGATGGGCCATAACATGCGAACAATGTCCTCACATGAACCTTCTAATAACCATGCTCCTTCAAACTGAAACTCATTATTTACTCTTTCACACACATGGGTATCCAGAGATAACAGAAGGGGACAATGATCAGAAAAAGACTTTAGCAAATGCTCTAATTTGTAGTTAGAGAAGAGGACTTGCCACACCTCATTAGCCACTTCTTAGTCAAGCCATTCTTGAATGTTGGTAGATTCAAAATGACCCTTTTCCCATGTGAACCATTGACCATAATACCCCATATTATCTAAAGCACAATCTTCCAAGACATTTCAAAAACCATCCATTTGTCGTTCACTACGTAAAATCTCATCATACTTTTTAAAAGAGTAGAGGATTTTATTGAAGTCTCATATAATTAACCATGACAGAGTAAGCATAATATTAAAGTGACGTAGAATATTCCCAGTATCTGCTCAGAATCGTTCCTCCGGTGCACCATAGAATCTGGTACATCGCCACTGGGAACCCCCATCACCATCTTCAATCACAACATCGATGTGACGGACTGAGAAAGATTGTAAAGACACATTTACATCATTTGTCCAACCCATCGAGATACCTCAAATGCTCCCTCACGCACTCATATAAATTCTATTCGGAAAACCACAATTGCATCAAACTTTAGACATTTTGTAACCAGGTAATTTGGTTTCGATAAGAAAAACCACTGAGCGACGTATGTCTCTTAGCGTCTGTCAGAGATGACCAACGGTTCGAGGTTGCCCAAAACCTCGGATGTTCCAACTTAGGAGCTTCATTGTGACTGGTCAGCCCAATCTGATTGGGCTTCTAATAGAGTAGAAGAGTCCTCGATCGAATCCTCATGAGTAGAAGAAACTCCCGAGTTAAAAGGGTAAGTCCGTTGTCTTTTGAGACCCTCAAGTTGTTCAATAGGGGTATCCTCACCATATGTTATTCCCATGGCATCACTAGGGCCTGAAATCTGAAACCTCGGGGCACTAATACCCATAACTGGCCCAAGCCCAAATCCTATGACTTGTGTCGTACGTGCTTGACTAGTTATCTTGCCTTTTAACCCTGCCTCCTCGCCCTAGAATTAGTAGGAGTTGCAACAAAAACGAGATTGGGTATGCACTAAAAATTAGATTCACATTCATCTATTTGGAGAGAGGTCCTGAAAATCCGACATTAGAGACCTCAATCTGTTAGATTCCCGAAAAAGTATCTTCCAACATCCACCGACTAGTCTGCGACTGGGATCTCCACGGTGGTGCACGTAGCGATGCATCCCACTCCATAACCATATCCTTGTTTTCCTAAAGAACACTAGAGGGACAAAAAGCTTTGATGTGGCCCAAGCGGCCACACAAAAAGCAAAACAGTTTTAATTTCTCATATTGAAACCGTATGTAGCTAGAAGAACCTCATTTCGTTGCTAACTTTTTCCTGCGCTTTAAAGGTTGTCGGATATCAATTAAAACCCGCAAATGTATGGTGCCCTTGTACCCCAGGGAGATAACTTTGGTGTCATAATTAATGTACAAACCAAGAAAATTACTCAGTTGTTTTGCCACATTCGCCGTCATACAACCGCGGGGAAGGTCATGGATCAAAACCCAAAAATATGTATGAGTGGTTAGGACCATCACCAGATTGTCATTGGTTTTCAATCTGTGCATCACTAGCATATGAGAATTGAAATACCACAGGTTGTCAGCTTCAATACGATCATCATCAACAACATGATAGAGGTGAAAAAGGAATCGCCCGACCCTCAGATCCGAGATAGAAATCCCCCTATGAGTGCCACACATTTGCCAACGTTGTGCGCATGGACTGAAAATGAACTGAGGTGGACGTCAAGAATGAACTCACGAAGCAATGATCATATGAGACATCTGGAACCACATCTTCATCCTGCAATAGAATTTCCTTATCTTCCTTGACTCATGGAGAAGTATCAGACTGCGAATTATCCACATTACCCATAAGACAGAGTGTAACATCCCGAATTTTAGCCCCAAATTAAAACCCCTAATTTTTGAAGTATTTGAGTCTTTATTTGGAAAATTTTGAAACTCGTGATTAAATTTCGTAGAATATATACTTTGGGTTAATTTTTATAATTTTCTAAAGTCGAAAGACTATTTTATAATTTTCCAAAACTTATGGGCTTAACTTCCAATTTTAAAAGTTCGAGGTCATTCTTAAAAATTTCAAAAACTTTGTGGTTGTCTCTAAAACCCTAATAGAATTTAGGGATCTAACCCTAATAGACTACAAATCTAACTTCCAAGCAAAGAAATTTTCTCCTTACCGTTTTAAGGTATTTTTTTATTCATCTATTGAGCGTACAAATTCCTTTATGTTATGAATATTTATCTATGTGGATGTCTATCATGATAAGGACTTTATCAAAGGAGATTTGAATTATTTTATCATTAGGAATATTATCTACATTAATTAGAGTTTAATGTATTATGTACTTCTTATGCCTATAAATAAATGATTTACTGAATGCATTGTACATAAGTCAATATTCAGAATAATACAAATCTCTTTCTTTTCTCTCATCTTATTTTGTTCATATTTCTTCTTGTTCTTGTTCTTTTCACATTATTTACAACATGTTATCAGCACGAGTTTGCTTAGAAGATTTTAGTTACAAATCAAGCTTCCCCAAAGATTTATCTGGTATATTCTTTTTCCATCTTATATATTTCAATTTATAAAATAATATATATACAATAATAAATTAAAACAATATATATAATTAATTACATGCGTATGTTATCAGCGATGTGTTTTTTTTATTTTGTTTAATATTTGTTTTAATTTGTAATGTTTGGTTATTATAAATTATATATGGGTTTGTTTAATTTTGTTTTAACAATGCCACATATGAGGATTAAATCTTCTTTTATGTTCTTTTTCGATTATATATATTAATTTATAATTAATCTAATTTGATTGTTTGTCTTTTATAGTACATCAATGACAAATCTTACAAAGATTGAGTTTGTGGCTCTTGATATTTCCGGAAAGAATTATTTATCCTGGATCTTAGATACCGAAATACACCTAGATGCTGATGGTCTAGGAAATACTATTAAAGAGGGGAATGCAGAATCTACCCAAAATAAGGTCAAAACTATGATACTTCTTCGTCGTCACCTCCATGAGGGGTTGAAATCAGAATACTTAACGGTGAAAGATCCTCTTATTCTTTGGAATAATCTAAAGGAACGATATGACCACCAGAAAATTGTTATTCTACCTAAAGCTTGATATGACTGGTTGCATCTGAGATTGCAAGATTTTAAATCTGTAAGCGAGTATAACTCTGCTATGTTTCGTATTACTTCACAATTGAAGTCATGTGGTCAAATTATTACTGATGAGGATATGTTAGAGAAAACATACTCCACTTTTCATGCAAACAATGTTGTCCTTCAGACACAATATCGTGAAAAAGGCTTTAAGAAATATTCTGAGTTAATTTCTTGCTTTCTTGTGGTTGAGCAAAACAATGATCTACTAATGAAGAATCATGAATATCGCCCAACTGGCTCCGCTCCATTCCCTGAAGTGAATGTGACATTCTATAGCGGAAGAAATAAAGGTTACACCAACAATCATGGTCATAATTATGGGCGTGGTCGTGGTCATAGTCACGGTCGAAGACATATGCGAGGTGGTCGTTTTAAAATAACTATACCCACTGTAAGTGGAACAATAAGGATGACAATAATGCAAAAGATCAATCCAAGTAAGAGGAATTGATGTGGCAACTTAAATCATTGGCCACGTGCTTGCCATGCCAAAGCATCTTGTGGATATTTACCAACAGTCAATCAATGGTAAAGGAAAGAAAGTTGAAACAAATTTTGTTTATATCAATGACAAAGATGATTATGACCTTGGCAAAGATGATTATGGAATTACTGGCACTAGCAATGGCGATTATTGCTTTAGAGATATAGATGTTAATGATTTCCTCATTTCCCCTTAGAAGAATACTTGATTTTTTTTGTTTATGTTTATTATTATTTTAGAAAAAGCCTGTTAGAAAGATATAATATTTTATTAGGAATTATATATATATATATGTATATATAAAAGAATAAAATTCATGGATGCTATTTATTTAATTTATATTTTGAACATTTTTGTAACATTTATTTTATTTTTCTTTGAAGACTGTGATTCCGTCACAAATACAATCCGCCAAAAATGGTGACGATTTATGCTTAGCGGACAGTGAAAGTACTCATATTATACCTAAGCACAATAAATTTTTTTCCCATTTAACAATGCAAGAGAATAATGTGAGTACTATATCCGGAAGTGCTAATATTATAGAAGGCTCCGGAAGAGCAAATATGTTATTGCCAAATGGAACTCTATTCCATATTCATAATGCGCTATACTCTCAAAAGTCGCAAAGAAACTTATTAAGTTTTAAGGGTAATCTTCACGGATGGTCACTTTTGTTTTGGGTTTGTTTTATTATGGTCACCCGAATTCAAAAAAGAATATTTTGGCCACTTACGTTCGAAACCGTTTCTGTTTTGGTCACTGGACCGTTAACCTCCGTTAACTAAAAATAAAAATTTCTAATTTGACCCCCAAATTTTTAAAACTTCATATTTTACCATCTTCTCCAAAACTCTTCTTCCACCAAAGCAAATAGTAAAGCTCAGCAACAACAGCTAATAAAAGACAACCAAAAACCAAGCTCAAACCAATCCCTAATCCACTGAAAGATGCCATCTTTTGCTTGAAATTCACATCTCCTGGGTACATAAAACCTTGGGTTTTGCTTGAAATTCTGTACCAAATGTGAAAAAAAAGGTTGTTAGAAGAAAATAAAAAGGACCTTTAAATCGCAAAGCCCATAAAAGGAGCCTTGGATAAGCTTCACCTTCACTGCAATTCACAAGATAAGATTTCTTGTGGTGAAGAATAAAGGGGGAAATGTATAAATTTGCCTAAAACACACGCCACAAGGAATCTGAGGAAAAAGCTTAGTGCAGATAAAAACTTACCTTATAAGTCCAAAATCTCAAGCAACAAAGGAACACCACAAAAGTTGTGTAGCCTTACTGCCAATGGAAACAAAAACCTTAGATTCGAACAAAAGGATGAAAGCGAAATTATATTTTGTGGAGATTGAATTGTCAAAACAACGAATGCTGAATAGAGAGCAAAGAAAAGTAAAAATATATGATTGGGGGAATGGGTGGGCAAATCTGTGTTGTGGTTGTGGAGTTTACTGAAAATTGCAATGGCAGGTCGTGAAAAGAAAACAATGTCAAATTATGGTTTTGGTTCCTTTATTATGCTCAAATCTTTAAATTTATCTGTTGTATTTTAATTTATTTTACTTTAATCGCTAATTTTGTAATGTATTTAGTTAATCAAAACATTTAACATGATCTACTTGCAAGTAAATCCTGTCAATTAACCTTGATTTGTTGACTGTTTGATCCGGAATTAGATTTCCCTGCAGTGGGAAGTTCATTGAGTTTTGGGGAAGATGGTAAAAAATGAAGTTTTGAAAGTTTGGGGGTCAAATTAAAAATTATTATTTTTAACTAACGGAGGTTAACGGTCCAGTGACTAAAACATAAACGGTTTCGAACGTAAGTGGCCAAAATAATCTTTTTTGAATTCGGGTGACCATAATAAAACAAATCCAAAACAAAAGTGACCATCAGTGAAGATTACCCAAGTTTTAAAGATATTCGCAATAATGGATATCATATTGAGAGTAGTTGTCAAGGAGTTACTGAATATCTCTATATCACAAGTATAACTCAAGGCAATAAGAAAATTTTAGAAAAATTACATGCACTGTCATCCGAATTGTACTACACAAGAATTAGTGCAATTGAAACACATGCTATTGTAAACTATAAGTTTATTGATAACTTTATTATTTGGCATGATCGGTTAGGCCATCTCGGTTCGATTATGATGCGAAAAATTATCGACAATTCATGTGGTCACTCATTGAAGAACTAACAGATTCTTCAAAGTAATGCCCTTTCATGTGATGCTTGTTCTCAAGGTAAACTAATTATTCGACCATCACCAGCTAAAATAAATTATGAATCTATCAATTTTTTGGAACGAATACATGGTGATATATGTGGGCCCATACACCCTTCTTGTGGACCATTTAGATATTTTCTAGTTTTAATCGATGTATCGACTAGATGGTCACATGTATCCTTGATATCAACCCACAACTTGGCATTTGCGAGGTTACTTGCTCAGTTGATAAAATTACGAGCACATTTTCCAGATTCCTCTATAAAGACAATTCGTCTTGATAATGCTGGTGAATTTACTTCTCAGACTTTTGATGATTTTTTCATGTTGATTGGAATAAGTGTTGAGCATCCTGTAGCGCATGTTCATACGCAAAATGGTCTTGCACAATCCTTTATCAAACGACTTCAATTAATTGCAAGACCGTTACTAATGAAGTCAAAACTACAGATTTCTGCATGGGGGCATGCCATTTTACATGCAGCATCATTGATTTGCATCAGGCCTGTAAGTTATCATAATATCTCCCCATTACAAATGGTTTTTGGTCAGGAACCAAATATTTCTCATCTTAGAATTTTTGGATGTGCGATATATGTTATGATTGCTCCACCACAACGCACAAAGATGGGTCCTCAAAGGAGGTTGGGAATATATGTCGGTTTTGAATCTCCTTCAATAATTAAATATCTTGAGCCTTTGACGGAAAATTTATTTACAGCTCGATTCGCCGATTGTCATTTTAATGAGTCGGTTTTCCCAACATCATAGGGAGAAAATAAACAGCTGGGAAAAGAAATAAGTTGAAATTAATTATCGTTATCTCATTTTAATCCACGTACCCAACAATGTGAACTGGAAGTTTAAAGGATAATTCATTTGCAAAACTTAGCAAATCAATTGTCAGATGCTTTTGCTAACCCTAAAAAAGTGACTAAGTCACATTAACTAGCTGTGAATGCTCCGATTAAAATTGATGTCCCAAAAGAACAAACTCTAGTTGCTAATGAGTCAAACGCACGCCTGAAGCGTGATAGACCAATAGGTTCCAAAGATAAAAATCCTCAAAAAAGAAAAGGAGCTATATCTTATGATAGTCTGATCGAGGAATTAATGGATTATGAAAAATCTCGAAAAGATATTAAAAGGTCTCCAAAAGAGACATTAGACATGAATCAGATACCTGATAATGATGAGGTCTCAATAAATTATGTCATGTCTGGTAACAAGTGGAACCGAAACAAAATTGACATCGCTAATACTTTTGCATGCAATATAGCACTAGAGATTTTGAATGATAATGTGGATCATGAACCATTGTCAATTGAACAATGTAAGCAAAGAGATGATTGACCAAAATGGAAAGAGGTCATTGAAGCGGAACTAAAATCTCTTTCAAAAAGAGAAGTATTTGGGCCTGTAGTCCGTACACCGAAAGGTGTAAAACATGTGTGGTATAAATGGGTCTTTGTGAGAAAGAGAAATGAAAAAAGGGAAATTGCGAGATATAAAGCTTGTTTGGTTGCACAAGAATTCTCACAAAGACCTGAAATTGATTATGAAGAAACATACTCCTAGTGGTAGATGCAACCACTTTTAAATTTTTGATTAGTCTAGCAATAAAAGAAAGACTTAATTTCCGCTTAATGGATGTTGTTACAGCCTATTTGTATGGGCCTCTTGATAATAATATTTATATGAAACTTCTGAAAGGTTTTAAACTGCCTGAAGCAGTTAATTCAGATTCTCGAGAATATTATTCAATCAAATTAAACAGATCCCTTTATGGATTAAAGCAATCTGGGCGCATGTGGTATAATCACCTCAGTGAATACTTATTAGCAGAAGGTTATAAGAATGATCAAATTTCTCCATGCATTTTTTAAGAGATTTAGCTCTAGATTTGTCATTATTGTTGTGTATGTTGATGATTTGAATATTATTAGAACTCTTGAAGAGATCTCATTGACAGTAGAATGTTTAAAGAAAGAATTTGAAATGAAAGATCTTGGAAAAACAAGATTTTGTCTTGGATTACATATTGAGCACTTAAAGGATGGAATCCTTATGCATCAATCAACATACATAGAAAAATGCTAAAGAAATTTTACATGCATAACGCACATCCATTAAGCACTCCTATGGTTGTTAGGTCACTTGATGTTAACAAAGATCCATTCTGTCCTCGAGAGATGGATGAAGATATTCTTGGTCCAGAAGTGTCATACTTAAGTACTATTGGTGCATTAATGTATCTTTCTAGTCACACACGACTTAACATATCGTTTGTTGTCAATTTATTGGCAAGATTTAGTTCATGCCCAACCCGAAGACATTGGAATGGGGTCAAACACATATTTTGTTATCTTCAAGGTACGAAAGACATGAGGTTATTTTTCTCTAATCTATTCAAAACAGAATTGGTTGGTTTTGCAGATGCATGATACTTATCTGACCCTCATAATGCTCGATCACAGACTGATTATGTATTTACATACGGTGGTACAACAATTTCTTGACGCTCAATGAAACAAACAATTACTACTACTTTCTCTAATCATGCTGAGATTTTGGCTATTCATGAGGCTAGTCCTGAATGTGTGTGGCTAAGGTCTGTAACCCATCATATTCGCGAAAATTGTGGTTTACACTCTGGAGAAGTAGCTCTGACGGTCTTATATGAGGATAATACGACTTGTATTGCCCAACTTAAGGAAGGATACATAAAGAGTGATAGAACAAAACACATCTCCCCAAAATTCTTCTTCACTCATGATCTACAAAAGAATGGAGAAATTGATGTCCAACAGATTCATTCATGTGATAATTTGGCAGATTTATTTACCAAGGCACTCCCTATTGCTCCATTTGAGAAGTTAATTTATAATATCGAATTACGTCGTGTTAAAGATCTTATATGATGTATTTATGAGGGGGAGCAAAATACGCGTTGTACTCTTTTCCTTATTCATGATTTTGTCCCATTGCGTTTTCCTAGAAAGGTTTTTAATGAGGCAACATGTTATGCGTATTAAAGATGTGTGTACTCTTTTCCTTTACTAAAGACTTTTTTTTATTTCTCTTTCTGGGATTTTTATCTTAGTAAGGTTTTAACGAGGCACATTGTCTTCATAAACATCCAAGGAGGAGTGTTATGAATATTTATCTATGTGGATGTCTATCATGATAAGGACTTTATCAAAGGAGATTTGAATTATTTTATCATTGGGAATATTATCTACATTAATTAGAGTTTAATGTATTATGTACTTCTTATGCCTATAAATAGATGATTTACTGAAGACATTGTACACAAGTCAATATTCAAAATAATACAAATCTCTTTCTTTTCTCTCATCTTATTTTGTTCCTATTTCTTCTTGTTCTTGTTCTTTTCACATTATTTACAACACTTTAATACCTTTTGAGCATAATTATTAATACATCAATTATCTCTCTGCTTTTCTAAATAACAATATTCTTTTACAAAGAATCTGGTTTCAAGAAATTATTATTCTGCCTTGTAAGTTGTTCATGATTTTAAAATCATGTTCTTTGGAGTTTTAAAATTATATAATAGAATTTATTTTAAATACGATCAAGATTTGATCTTCCATTTTATATTCTAGTGTTCAATTCACTCAATTTTGTGTAAATAGCTAAATAAATATCATTATTTATTGGAAATCCTGTCGAACCTTTACTACAGTCGATAGTAATAATATTAATATAGATATAATTCTCATAGCTACCAATATAATTAGACTCAGTACTATTGGTCGTGCGAGACGGGTCATTCAGTAAGTTGAGTTTGCTTTGGCTAAGGTGTGTTTATGATCTGCATTATGACTTGTCTGGTTGAGATCACATGCATACGATTTCAGAATGTGTTTTAATTATGATTTATGGAACATTTATTTTATGAAACATCAGATTTACAAAACTATGATTTATGGATTTATAGACTTATGATTATCAAGTATGTTTATGGAATATCTGATTTATGGAACTTTGTTTATGAAATTTGATTTCTAATCATTATATATCTATGAGCATGAGTTGGGATTTGTGCGGGAAAGTTTAGTGGTTTCACCCTTCGGGCTGAATTTTACTTCGAATTGACGATTGTAGTGAGAGTTCTAGAGAACTTTTCTCTTGGCGGTTGTAGTTGGATGCATTGCATTACGCTTGTGATATTGTATCATGGTTTTAAAGAATTTCAAGAAAATAATACTATGTTTTATGATTGTGGTTTTTCTTGCACTTTAGAGACACTAAGCTATTTAGCTTACTCCCCTTAGTTCTTCTTTTAGATACGTAGACTCTAGGCGTTACGGTACTTGGAGGATCTCACATTTTATCATGTTATTTTATTATTCACATACGGAACTATTTTTAGTTATTCAGATTATTATTTATTATTTTGAGGCATTAATGTAACTTCATACTTTGAGACTATTTATGTTTTGAGATTGTTTTTAGCATTCATCTTCTGTGGTTTTTATTAAGAGATTTTTATTAAATATTCGAATATTATTTATGATATTTTTGTTTTATTTATTATAAGTGACTTATTAATTATTGTTATATATTATTTCTAAATTAAAATATAATTTCTAAACTTAATTTTTTAGGCTTAAGTTTTCAACTGTAACTTTTTAAATTCAGTCTTTTCTTCTGGGCCAAATTTAAAAAAATACACAAGGTATCAAATTAGAGTACTAAAACAGATCAAAGTATCAAATATAGGGATCAGTTACATTATTTCCTTGTTCTTAAGTTCAATCATACAACTTTTTAATATCTCTCGTAACTCATAATGATCAACTTTTTGTCATTTTTCATTTGGGGTGCATAATATGAATGGGCTAAATTAATTATGTTATGACTTTTTATGAAATTATGAATGCGTAGGCCACTCTTAAAGCTGAGCCATTCACATGTTAGCTTTCCTCTCATGATTTGTTAAGATTTTTTTACAAGTTATATATCTTCATTTTCGGGTTTTTTTTATATTTTAAATGGCAATGAATATTATTATGATACTATTGTCTTATTATACTTTTATATATTCTTTAAATAAAGTAATTAAAAATCACTACCTAAAAATTGATAAATTTACATGCAAATATTCTGCGTATTTTATAACAATAATATTGTTGTGTTTTTAATTTTATGATTTGGAGTATTTTTATTTCATGATCTAGGGTGATTGATACAGTGACATTGAAAGTTGGTTTGTCTTTACACCGACTTTAAAAGTCGTATAGAAAGTACACCGACTCAAGTCATTTTTTTCTGCCACAACGCTAGATGTATGCATGCATGGAAGGGAAGTCATCTTCCCTTCCTGAAGACTTCAGGCAAATTTTTAAAAATAAAAATAAACTAATTTCTTCAGAATTTCCTAACGACTTCTCCTATACATTGTTCAAACAACTTCATTTCGTGATATAAAATCTTAGTACTCCGTTTCATAAAATAAAAATCTCTACAACATTATTCTATAAAGTATAAATAATCCCAAATATTTTATTACTCCACTATCGACCATTTTTAAATAAATATTTCTAAATACATTTTTATATAAAATATTTTTTTCATCAAAATTCCCAATGTAACCAAAATCTATTATGCATATATGCCTTTATCATGTAATTAAGCCCTTGCTGGTGGAAAGAAAAAGTGGTTTTCAAAACTTGTGTGCTCTTAATTTTTGGCATTTAAGTTCCATTTAATACCAATGTGATATTATTTTTATTACATATAAAGACTTTCACCAAACTTAAACCTAGAAATCTAACCAAAATTTTCAAAGGAAATATTCTTGATAGCTGACAGATGGCATCAAATACAACATTTTATAATTATGGAGCTTAAGTGGGATGCCAAGATTTTTTCTACCTTAACATAGTGGAGGATTCGATTCTCACCTTGAGATAAAGCAAATTTAAAATTTATAACCATCGTCTACTCTTTATATGAACAAACAAAACACGGATAATTAGTCACTAGACTCGTTTTCACTAGATATATTTTTAAAAAAAATATACAAAAAATACATGGCGTACCTCGTCTGGTAAGTTATTGACTCCTGAAATGGTATCGTTTTTTTTTATAATTGGAGATAAATAAAGTTCGAACTCTAGATAAAAAATGTTAATGTCACTTAATCATTACAATAATAATACTATCAATAAAGTATAGATTTTCTTAAATCTCTTCAAATATTATAAAAATTATAATTTAACATGACAACAAAATTATGTTGTCACCCTCCTAAAAATTAATAATTCAATTTTGATACCTGAATACAATTTCTGCACTCCTTCCATTCAAAGTAAGATTTGTGTAATTTTTTAAAACATTTAGTATTAAATCACATTTACATTTGTTGCATTGTTTTGGTAAAGAGTGAACTAATCATACTTTAGATAAAGCAAAGTTGAGAAAAGAACAATGATTAACCTATGATTTGAATGGATGAACAGTCCATATATTTTCTTATATTATACTTTAGGTATCATATTCTATAGTATTTTAATCACTATTTTAAAATTTATTAAATTAATTTAAAATAGTATTATTATTTTTGTCCAAGGCATCCCATTATGCCTTCCGTTATGTAATCATCATAATAAATAGTGTACACTGTACACCAACATTTCTTTTATTCTTTTTTGAATAAACAGTTCTTTTATTATTCTATGTCTTTTCAAGGCAATTTTTAATTTATTAATTTGTTAAGTAAGTTCATACTTTGTTCATTGAATATTTACACATGAATTTTTACATTTAGTATTATTTTTTCATCATTTATAATGTATTAATTAATTTTAAAATATTATATATAAAACATTTCATTGTTAGCAAAACCCATATTAATTATATTTAAAAAACCCCATATTAATTAGCTTTAGCTACTATTTTAGATGTGATGTATGTATGTATGCATGCACATTGCACAACATATTGTGTTATTTTCACGTTACTCTATAAATAATACAAATTATTAAATGCTTTATTAAAATTTTAAATATAAAATGTATATATTAAACTTATCCTTTTGATAAATTTAAATATATATATATATATATTATTGCTGGTGGTGTACAAAACTGAACTTAAAAAATTGAATTATTCTACTTTATGAGAAAAAAAATAGATTTATCTTGATTTGACTTATAATTTCACAAACTCAATTTAAGTGGAAAAAAATTCAAATAAAATATAATTTATAAAATAAAAATTTAAATAACTTAAAATTTTTAATAATTAATGTTATTTTTTTAAAGATGGAGTCTAACTGTTTAAGTCTCAATTTTAATTATAAAAAAAGCTTTATTTCATGCACTGCTTGCTAATCAGTAATGGCAGACTGGCAGTGCTAACTTCCCTTTGAGTTCAAGGCCAAACCTTCTCTCTCCTCGTATTTTCAACTCCTTTTAACATAACGCCAAGATAACGCTCCCTCTGCTCCATCTCTCCTCCATTTTCTCTTGCTTCTGCCTTTTGGGTTGCTGAGAAAGTTTCATCCTTTCTTATATTGCTCTGAGATTGGCTGATGTTGTGGCTCTAAAGAGTTGGAAAGAAGAGATATAGAAATGGGTTCATGTGTTTCAGTCCATAAGACCCCTCAGGAATCAGCCATGAAACTTGGACTTTCTTTTCACTCTAAAACAGATACCCTCATCATCCCACCTTCACCTGTTAAGGACAAATCTTCTGCCAATCCTCACTTTGCTCTCACTTCTCAATCTCCATATTCTTTCAAAGATTTTGGTAAATTACCTTCCTTTTACTTTTATTTGTGTCTTTTTTTTGGTGACATAACTTTGCTTGCTTACCAGGGTAAAGACCATCTATTTGGGTTATCTTTTTCTTCAATCTATTCTATTTCCTTGTTGATCTTTTCTCTGTTCCTGTTTTTGGATTATGTTTTGTTATTATGATATGAGATCTGAAATGGGTATTTGATTTGTCATAGTTTTTATTTTATTTATAGAAGGGAAAACTAATTAGTTTTTGTATGTTCCCAAGTATTGATTTTTAGGGTTATTGTTCATTGTCTTTCATGAATGATATGCCTAATGAAAATTTGTTTTTGGTTCTGTTGATTTCATGATTATGAGATAAACAAGGTGATATTTTGTCAAATTCATGTCTAATCATGAGATAAACAAGGTGATATTTTGTCAAATTCATGTCTTTCTTTTGTCCTCCATGTTATGTAAGAACACAAACAGTGTATAAATTGCAGACATTTATTATGGCAGCAAGGAGGTTCATTTCCCAGCCAAACCAATTTGCCAAACTGAGGCCTTGTGCTCCATCATAAGTGTCACAGCAATTGCTTGTAGAGTTGGTTTTACTTTTTGTTAACACGGAAATGCAATTTCCCCCATGTTTCCAATTGATGATGAGAATTGTACAAAAAAGTAGCCATCCTTGGTTCTTTCCCCTTGTCTTGCAAGAAAAGTCATTGGTTGTTTTGGAATTGCTAGGCATATTGGGAATTTGTTAGTTTGCGTGAAAACGACGTCACTAATCGCGGAAACTATTAGATCACGAGATGAAGCTAATCTTTCCCATGTATGGCAGTATTAAATTTGAAGTTGGGAACCTAACTTCAGCTTGATTGAATGTATAGACAAGTCAGCAATTAGCAATCTTCCTCCTGTATGCATCTTTGTGGAGGGGCCCTTGATGATGGATGGACCACTCTTAAATACTCAAGCAAGACAACTTGTGGATTATGTTGCGGTCCTTACTACATGTAGAATTTATGTCTCGATACAGTACACTTTGGTGCATCATTTACATGTCACTGTTGCTTTAACTCATTTCAACAGGGGTAATACAAAGGTTGCTTCTTTGAGGATTCTGAATGATAGGTCAATCCTTTGCGAGCTTATAAATTCCGTAAATAGCTCTGATAAAACCGGCATCGAGTTATGTTGTGTGTTTGCACTTTTTTATGGAGATGTTAGGTCTATTGTTGAATAATAGTATTGTTCAACATCATGATGATGTAATTTGTATATGTACTCTTGTGATATAAGCATGCCAATGTCTTTCTGCTTATACATTAGTTGCCTCCTTACGCTGAATCGATTATTCGTTCTGCAGGTAGTAAAGAAGAAACCTTTTTTGATTCCCGGGCATACCTAGAATCAGATTGTGAGGACGATTTTTTCAGTGTCAATGGTGGTAAGAAGGTTATAACTGTTCGAATTTTCTCGTCTAGCAAGCTTATATCATTGGCAGATCTGTCGATTTCTTCTCTGGTGTTTCATACTGACTGTTGTCTCATCCAAATGTTGTACATTCCATGTGCAGATTTTACTCCGTCTCGTGGTAACACCCCTGTTCATCATAGCTTCTCCATGGGGACCCCTCGAGTTAACAAGGCTACCGTGGATGGATCACCATTGTCGGTTTCCGAAACATCCCCAACGGGAAAGAAAAAGAAACTCCTTGAACTGTTTCGAGAGAGCGTTAGAGAAACCGGAGATGTTAACGAGCTGAACACCTCAAGCAACCAGGATGTATCCAATGGAACCCCTTATGTGTCTGGAGTTAACTCTCTTTGCAGTAGTGAAAGGACTGCTAATGGAGATAGCCCTATGTTTAAGGAGAAGCCATTGAAGTCCATGCAGCGTTGCCTTCCAAGCTTTGTTTCATGCAGCAGTTTTGATGAGAGGAAGAAAAAGATGAGCCCTGCAATAGCAGCTGTAAACGGTGGATCCTAATAATATACATCGATTTACCGGTGCGTAGGTCGATGAAACCGGAGATTAACTTCGAAGTTTTGGCAACTATGAAGTCGTTGGATGATGGTGAGATATACATATACATACATATGTTATTTCTGGTTTATGAAGCATGTAAAAAGCGTACAAGTAAATGTTTTGATGTAAAACTCTACTTGGATTTTTACCATATCAATCAACCATAAGTGAATAGTTTCTTTTCAACAGGAAATCAGCTCATCAACAAGTGTTTTGTAATAAAAAAGGCAGAGGAAAAACGGTATATTTTTAAAAATAGTTAATTAAATCAAAGTATTTGATTTTTTGAATAAACTCAAATAAGTTTTTTGCTTTCGAGTTTGAGTTGATTTGATTTTTTTTTAATTTGAATTTTATTAATAAATTGGTGTAAATACTCCTTTGGTCCTTGTGAAATTTGAAAATGAGAAAAAAGGTTTATATCAATAAAAAATTCAAAATAATCCTTAAATTTTTAAAAAATATATATAAAATTTCCCATAATTTGTAATAAATACTATTATAATTGTATAATGCCCATAAAACTTCTTTAAAAAAAATCTAAAGTTTTCTCGAAACAAATATATTTATATAATGATTAATTTCTGAGTTCATTTAGGTTTTATTAGGTTTAAACATTAAACAAGTAGTTTATCAAACCTAGTTTATCGTACTAAATAATCTTATTTTTTGAAAAAGAAGATTATATATTATCTATACTCATTGATTTGTGTACTTTTAACATGAAGTTTAATCATATTATCAACAAAGTTTAAATTTTACGAGTTTAATTTTTTTTAATTTAATCTGAACAAATATATTTGACTCCAGTCTATTAGGATTTTATAATATCAACTAAAAAAATCAAATGAAATTTAAATAATAAAGTAAGACCTGTTAACTTGACTAAATTGAATTCTTTTATTCGATTCGACTCGAGTTTGATCGAATACTTTTTTGTTGTTGTTCCCTCGGTTCCATAGCTATGTCCGTAGCTAATCCAGATCGACTCACGCTGTATACCTGGTGGGTGAGTCTTCCAGTAATAATATTCTGCGTACATAAAATTTTAAACTCGAAATCTACTTAAGCTATACCAAGCTACTTACCAGTTGATAACATGAAAACAGATATGTCCACACACAATGCTCTTAAGACCAATCTTTCCAGTGGATGTCATTGGGCCGAAACCTATTCCTGAGCCTGATGAAGATGTTGGGGGTCACGGTCCACATCAAACTTGCAAGTTAACGACAATTTATATCCAATGGGTCAAAGACACATAAATACGTTAAGATCGACATTAATACACGGCCAATGTGAGATGATAATGGGGAAGTTATGGATTGGTAATGGGTTTTAACCCCATGGTAATAGTTTGTGCCACGGGATTAGAATTTTGGTTAACAAATCGTGTGTACTTAGACGATGAATTTAGAGTCGGTCACCTAAAGTAATTAGAGATGGGCACGGGTCCGATCGGGTTTTTGGCTCACTCGAATCCGACCTGAAAATAAATACTTTATACCTGCACTCGACTCGAATATTTTTTTTAAAAAACTCGACTCGACTCGAAAATAAATACACTAAACCCGACACGACCCGATCTATAGAAAAAAAATTAATTTTTAGGGACCTAATTGTAAAAAAATATTTTTAGGGGATATAATCGTAAAAAATTATAAATTTAATGATAAAATTGTAAATAAAAATTCAATTTTAATGACCTAATTATGAAAATATATATATAAAGAGGGAGTATTATTAGAAATATTCCTAAAAAATAGGGGAAAATTACAAAATTTGTCCCGGGTCGGGTATTTTTCACCATAAACACGAACTATACCCGACCCGACTTCACCCTCAATAAAAACACGACCAGAACCCAATTTTTTATTAAAAATCCGACCCTATTAAGCTGGATCGGGTAAAATACCTATCCCTAAAAGTAACCTATGAAATTAAGCACAAATATTTAAAAGAGCGCAAGTAAAACAAAAAGAAAGGCAACAAGCAAAGAAAAAAGCAAAAGAGCTATTGAACAAATTTTAACTAATAAACCGTATGATTTTAGACGATAAATTTAGAGTCAGTTGTCTAAGTCAACCTATGAAACTAAGCACTAATGCTTAAAAGAGCAGAAGCAAAACAAAAGGACAACAAACAAGGAGAAAGCAATAGAGCTATTCTTTTTCATCAATAGAAGTATGATTTTATTTAAGGATGTGAAAATCATACAAAAATATTATTAAGTGACTCATTAAATTTTCTAAACTTATTATAAGGAAAAAAAATACCTATAATAATATTGAACGAATAAACATCAAGACATGACCTGGAATCATAAACTACAAAACTAAAAAAACTCCAAAAAAATCCTCCGAAGAAAACAGTCCCGACACCAAAACAACTACACCCCAATCACAACCCAAATCAACAACTAATTAATAGATGTATATCATATAATATTCAAATTCATATGAGATGAAATAAAATGAGCATCATTAATCATTCGACAAATTAATAGATCTCCATCATTAATTATTTAATAAGTGATCTACTATGATATATTCGGCCCTAAATTGATTTAAACTTGTAAGACCATAAAGAAAGACTCGCAGACCCTATTATGGAAGCCCAACTCCATTAGGTTCAAAAAGACAGGTCCCATCTTGACATAGAGGCATCCAACCAGGGATAAACCCAAAATTTAAAATTAGGTGTAAAACACACCTACACACATATATAGTTAGGATCAATTTACATAGCCGATTTTATTTTTAAAGTTTTACATGTTTTCTGAATCGTTAGATAAGGGAAATGAATGACTGGGATTAACTCATTATTTTTTTCTCAAGTAATAATCTTCACATTTATCCATTCGTTTCACCCGTCCAACAATCCAAAAAACGTGTAAAACTTAGAAATTTACAGTGTTACTGAATCTTATACAAATTATACCCTCACCCCCACATAGTTCCATCCATGCATCCAACAAAAGGCAATGAAATGTGAGACATGGGTAAGATAAAGTTTTACACATGTTTCCAGAATCTAAACTTTTATGTAACAGATTCATATGAATTTGCAACTGCAAGAAAGGAAGTTGACAACAACATGGAGGAAAACCGAGATACAGCTAAAAGATAGTCTAAAGGAAAAACTGTCTGACCTCTTCCATACGCAAACCTCCCGCCCCATACCATACTTTGCAAGCCATATTCGGACGAACGCAAGACTTTATACCAAAAAATAAACTTATAAAATTTTAGAGAATAAAAATAATTTTTTAATAATTTTTTTAATTATATATAAATTTCAAAATTTTAAGGGACAACCTCCCTACTAGTCTCCTACTGTCCATCCCGTCCCATATGAGGTGTTGACTTTGCTTTCTTCATAATGGGCTAAAAGACAATCTAGGTGATTTATCTACAGAATTATTTTGATTTTTACAATGGTCGTCGTTTCTCATCTGATTTCACATTGGTACGTCTTTAAAATTTTAGAATTTCAGTATCGGTTTAAGATTTAGGGTTTAATAAGTTATTATTATGTTAGAACATACAAAAAGACAGAATTACGTCAATAACGCGTATATGCATATCTTATCAAATTTCATGAGAGCTGAAAGTTTAATATATGCTCAAAATTTTATGTTTTAACACATAAGTAAGAATCCCAATACACATCAATATACACAACTGTGACAACCCTGACCTAATTTGAACTTACGATATACCTCAAATTTATCGATTTGTTCGTCTATTTTCTCACAAATTCTAAACTTAATTTATGGTGTAGATAGAAATGGCGAGGAAGACGAAATGAAATAGTGATGATATTGTGAGTGAATTTAGGTGGGGTTTTTTCTTTAAGGAAAAAGGTGTTTTTTGGGTGAAATGTATGATTTATAGTATGACAATATACACGTGAAGTATTATCGCGTGCCTCATTAAAAACCCTTAAACTTATTTGGAGGAAAATACTATACGTAAAAATATCCTCCTAATATGTCACACACAAATAATTTTAACAAACTTTAACATAAAAGTGTACATATATCTTTATAATTATTTGACACTAGTTCCCACTAACAATGTTTTAGGACAAATTGCCATGAAAAGCATTAACTTTCATCTTTTCAATTTAATACACCCTTTTGTCAATTCATGAAACACATTCATTCACTAAATAAATTCTCAGAATAGACTTTTGATCAATTTCGTCAAACCCAAATTAACATGGTACAAATACGAACATTTAAAAATATAAAATATTTAATTACAAGGCTTTCGATAATAATTGTTGGTTTATTTTCAGCTTGAAGTTCGAGGATATTGCACAAATATGACTTCTGACATTCAAAACTCACATTTGTTCAACTTCACATAAAATTTTCTATCATGGAGCATTTGAAGAACAACACATAAGTGTTAATCGTGCTCGTCCTCGATTTTGGAGTACACCAAGGTGTCGTTAGTGAAGATCACCACAAATTAATCCAAAGTTAATATCATTAATAAAAGTGTAACACCCCAAAATTTGGTCTAATCGGAATTTAGTTCCGGTGATCGGAAATTCTACATTGATAGAGTCTAAATATTGTACTGATTAGTAAATTATTGATGTCGAACCCTAATTGAGCTAAAAATATCGTTATCGGACTCTTTTGAATAATATTAAACATATATAGTGACTAAATTGAAGAAAATATAAGTTGGAAGACAAAATCATAATATGGTGAGAGTTGAAGGAAAGCTAAATAATCTAAACCTTATATTGATTAAACAAAAGGAAATAGGCAACAAAAAGGCTTACTTGAGAACTCTTAATTAGCAGCTCTCCATCTTTGTCATCTTCATCACTTACCTTCAAGCACACACCTTCATTGGAGAAGTTTTAAGCTTTGATATTTTTTCGTTTTATCGATATCGAATCGTTGCTATCGATCGAGTAAGTTATAATCCTCGATTGATTGTTGAATTCTATGGATAAAACATTATTAATCTTAAGCTAGGGTTTTTGACTATCCATGGATATCTCTTCGGTGCCATCTCTATTGAGATCGGTTATCGATTTTGATATTGTTATATTAATTTTGATATCGAAATATCGACCCTAACAATCTCCTTATTGATTACCTGGCTCAAAAAGTTGATAAAGGGCATCCATCGTCTCCATCCCAAGCTAGGAACAAGGAGATTGTTATCTGAGAGCCTTGAAAGCTTCGAATTGTCAAGGTGAGTGTAGTCGGAGTGTCGGGTTTAGGCGAAAGGCCTTCCCGTATCATTATTTGATAATTTAAATTACATCGCTAACATTTTTGTTGAAGAAGTTGCATTGGATGGTTAGTCGGACACTTTAGTAAGTGTCAGTAAGTTGTTATTGAACATCGAATATAGTCATTGATATTGTCATTGTGCATTGTCATTATATAGTCATTGTCATTAAAGTATTGTATAGAAACCATTGGACATTGACATTGACATCGAACTATGAACTATTGATGATGAGATACATATATTTGTCATTGGCAATATTGAAATCATCAGAAACTAGTATACTATTGATTATTGAAATGAATATGAACATTGCAACCTTGGATTGGAATGGACATTAGATACAATTGGTATGCCATAGAATTCATGAGCTCAGTGTACGAGTGGACTACGGTCCTAAGGCTACGACCTATATTGATTTGGCGAGGCGGAGTGTAACAACCCTAATATTCTAAGGTTTAAAAAAAAAGGAAGAGAAAAGCAGCCAAGGGGTTTTGAACCCGTGACCCTTGGTTGCATAGGTCAATGGTTTAACCAATTGAGCTAGCATAGCTCTCGGTTAGTAATTGCACCAGGGGAAATAAAAGTTAATACCTAAGACCCTAAAATAATAAAATAACAAAATATCTTACCTGCCACCTTTAATGTAAATTAAATTGGAAACTTTTCCCAATAATTCCAGAAACACCCCCCTCATCGTTCACATCCCCCTCCCTTGAACCAAATCGGCCACCGTCGATCTGCCCTTACCGCCGCGCCGTGACGCTCACCGCCGGCGTTATTGTGTTCACCGTCGAACCCCGAGCAAAACCCCTCAACCCACGCGCCCAATCGCCGTTCCTTTCACCGGCAATCGACCGTTGAAGGTTTGCGAACCTAGGGCTAAGCTGGTCGACCCATTCCTTTGAGTTTCCGTCGCCGTTCGACGTCCGTTGGCCACGCTGCTGCCGTCGTTGGACTCCCCATCGCCGACCGGTCAAAACCCAGGTCACCATTCGACCGTTCGTCGTCGTTTGCTCCGTCATCGGAGCTACGCCAATTTTCCGACGAGTTCGAGCTATCAAGGTAGATCCGGTGAGTTTTGGCTCGTTTTTAGTGTCTTTTCGTTTCATAGAGGTGAAATAAATTGAAGGTGGGCTGATTGTGTCTTTTTCCGGCAGAAAACAACACGAAACGCGCTTTTCCGGCGAGGTCCCGGTGACCGTCTGGTGATCTTCAAAGTTTAAAGGTAAAAGCCGGTCCGCGTAGACCGAACCGGTCTGAACCGGCTGGACCGGTCAACTCGGTCAACCCGTTGACTCGTTGACCCGACCCGTTGACTCGTTGACCCGACCCGTTGACCCGTTGACCCAACCCGTTGACCCGAGTCAACTCAGTGAGTCAAGTCGTCCGAGTCAACTCAGTGAGTCAAGTCGTCCGAGTCAACTCAGTGAGTCAACTCGTCCGAGTCAACTCAGTGAGTCAACTCGTCGAGTCAGCCTTGGACCAGTGATGTCAGCATGACGTCAGCGTTGACTTTGACCGCTGACGTCAGCGTTGACTTTGACCAAAAAGTCAACTTTTTCCGAAAAGCCCTATTTTATGTTTTTCGACGTCCTGAGTCCGATTTTGAAGCCCATTTCGCGAAATTCTAACCCGAAAGCTTCCAAATTGGACGTTGAACCCGAACATGCATATGTATAAGTCATGTCAATTAAGATAAACTGATGATTAATGACTGATATTGATCTCATGATTTAATAGGTACTCGTGGATCTCCCGATCGTGCCTACGCCCAGCCCAGCTCGTCTCGATCCGTACCGCCTCGTGATCCTATCGTCACTCGTACGACCCTAAACTTAGTATTTTAATACGAATCAAGGTGTAAATTTGATTATAACCATAATCCTTGTCTATTTAGGTTCCAATACTGTAGCGGAGCGTGATCCCGGTGCTCGATAGACCTTTTGACTGACCGATCTCATCTTTTGAGGTGTGTTCCTTGTGTGCTATATGACTGTTGCACATTTTCTATTTTACATGCTTCACATGATTTAATAAAACATACGATGTGTATATGATTGCTAACTTGATTTTGTGAAAAGCTAGCATGTTTTCTGTTTATGAAGAAATATGATTGTGCTATATGTTGAATTATGCTCTAGCATTTGATATGACAAGCATGCCTATGATTTACGGTTATCAGTGTAGGAATATGTTGTTGAGCATTGCTATGACTATGATGGTTGCATACTATGTTACTACCCGGACTAATTAGTAGAGGTACTTGGGGGTATGATGTGGAGATTATCGGCTCAGCCCTGATCCAGCTGGTAAGACCGCCCGTATTCGGATCCTAAGCTTCGGCTAGGTCCGCCCGTTTTCGGATCCTAGGCTTCGGCCAGGTCCGCCCGTTTTCGGTTCCTAAGTTTCGACTAGGGCCGCCCGTATTCTAAGGTATAACCTTAGGATGGTACCTCGCCCAATGGGCTTGGGTTAATGCCAGTATAAGATACTGTTCTGGGGAACTGTATCATGGTGTTCGGTTGGAGGGTAGATAGGTTGCATGAAAACTTTGATGCATTCTCATGATATGTTTGCATAACATGATTTACTATTTATTGATGCAACTGTTTTACTTGCACTGTTGGAACACACTGAGCTTTCTAGCTCACGCCCCAAATTCTTTCCCCTTTCAGATATTTTGGATAGGCCACCCCGTAGCTGACACTTGGAGGATCGACACATTTGGTATTCCTTTTTGAATGTAATGTTTCTATCCACCGTTTGTACTTTCAGGGTGACATGTGCCTATATTTTGTTATGTATGATATTAAACTAAAAGTATTTTGATATGCTAACTGATACTTATTTTGTAACCATCCTATGATGAGTTTATTTAAGTAATCATGGCTGCCTATATTATTTATGAAGTCTATGTTGTGAATGAATTTGGAAAAATATTATGATTTGACGTATTAAACAGGTTATTTAACTTGATGGTTTTCACTAAGTTCTGCCGTTATGCTGTCGAAATTAACGCTTAGTTTGCAAACATGTTTTCCACTTGAGTTTTAAACTTTAATGTGCCTTACTAGACTTGGTCATTCCGCATAGGCCGGTCTAGGGGGTTACATTTAGTGGTATCATAACTTTTGGTTTTAAAACCTCGGACTGTGGATAAGTCCTTTTAAAATACCGTTTTAGAATGTTTTACAAGTATTGTAAAAAGAGGCCATGTCACCCAATTTTATATGTTTAATGGTGTTCGATTCTCTAGTGTCATAAACTGATCTTAGGTTTTATCCCTTGTAAAGATTCTACGAGATGAGCACCGGAAGAGGGCGTCGACCCGCTCGAAGGCGTGGTCGACCTGTTAGATTTGCAGACCCGATTGACGATCTAGTGGCTGATCCACCTGCCTCTAGAGTTGCTACAGCCGCAGTTGACCCTCCGACATCTGTAGAGCCTCCTACCCCTAGTGGTCCTTCAGCTGCTGCTGCTTCTGCTTCGACTACTCCGACATCTGTCCCGACTGCTCCTACACCTACTCCCACTATTCCATTGCCTACTCCTGGTATTGGCATGACTACTCCGGTCAGGGGAGCTACTATTTCTGGGCCCGAGCCTATGACTGGAGTTACAGATGATTCCTTGAGTAGACACTTTCTCCAGTTGATTCAGGGAGTAGTCAGAGCGTCTGGAGTCACACCTGAAGTTCCTATCTCCCAGACCCTGATTGCCAACGAGATCAAGACCTTCTCGGGATCTCTTAGTGGACCACCGACCGAGGCTGAGGAGTGGTTATACGATATCGAGAGACGTATGGGTGAGTTGGGTTTTGAGCCATCCAGGAAGTATTTGGGTGCTGTATCTATGCTGAATGGGAATGCCTGCACCTGGTGGGAGTCCATTATGAGTAGTGTTCCTTCTGATCGTCTCACATGGGATTTCTTTAAGGAGCGTTTTAGAAACCGTTTTCTGGGCGAGCGGTTCTTGAGAGAGAGACGCCAGGCTTTTAAAGACCTGGTGCAGGGTACCATGACAGTAGCTGAGTATGAGATACAGTTTCTAGAGTTATCGAGATATGGTGCTGGCTTGATTTCTACTGAGAAAGACAAATGTGAAAAGTTTCAGGAGGGCCTTCGTATTGGGATACGTGATCGAGTGGCTACCCACCATGATCAGGTGTTTGAAGATTTAGTGGATCGAGCTAAGACTGCAGAACAGATGGAGATCTTGATAGCTAGTCAGAGTAGTAGAGATGGAGATCGAGATAGAGGCAAGGATCGAGGGCGAGACCAAGATCGATCTTGGAGATCTTCTAGACAGGGAGAGTCTCACGCGCGCTCTGATAAGAGGGCTCGCACCATGTATCAGGGTGGTGGTTCGAGTTATAGGCACACAGTACAGCAGGGCCCATCGGTTAGTCGAGGTGATTCATCAGGGTCCGCTTTTCCTGTATGTGAGCATTGTGGTAAGCTTCATCGAGGAGAGTGCAGGAAGATGTCGGGTGCTTGCTTCAGATGTGGATCCACTGATCATTTCAAGAAAGATTGTCCACACCCACCTTCTGTAGACCGATCGTCATTTCAGACCCCTGCCCGATCCCAGACTCCAGCCCGTTCACAAACATCTGTCCAGACACCGGGTTCAGGGCGTTACCAGAGTAGAGCTCATGGATCTTCTGCTAGATCTGATAGTAGAGGCCAATCACATCAGAGGGGGGACCGATTATGACTGAGGCCAGACAGCCTGCACTTGTCTATGCTACTAGACGTCGTGATGACAGAGATGAGCCAGACATCATTGCAGGTACATTCACTATATTTTCTGTTCCATACTTTGCATTGCTTGACAATGGTTCTACCCATTCTTATGTATCGAGATCTGTGTCCCGAGACTTCCAAATTCCAGTTGAGAGCATCGAGAGTGTAATTACCGTTATGAGTCCAGTGGGCCAATCTGTGGTTGTAAATAAGGTTTTCAGGCGATGTCCCCTCGAGGTGTAAGGGGAAATCTTTCTAGCTGACCTTATGGAACTACCATTAGAAGAGTTCGATCTAATTCTTGGCATGGATTGGTTGACTGAACACCGGGTTAATTTAGATTGTGAGTCCAAGAGAGCAGTTTTGAAGACTTCTGATGATTGTACAATGGTTCTTGTTGGTGAGCGCCGAGGGTATCTATCTAATGTGGTATCTGCTTTGGCTGCTGACAGAATGATCCGGAAGGGCTATCAGACTTTCATCGCCTGTTTCTTGAATACCAAGGGTTCTTTGTCAAAGATTGAGGAGATTCGCACTGTTAACGAGTTTCCTGATGTCTTTCCCGAGGAATTACCTGGATTACCTCTGGATAGGGATGTCGAGTTTGAGATTGAGACCTATCCGGGCTCTGCACCAGTCTCTATGAACCCTTACTGTATGGCTCCTAAGGAGCTTAAGGAGCTGAAGATTCAGTTGCAAGAGCTCCTCGATCGAGGCTTTATTCGACTCAGCTCTTCGCCCTGGGGAGCTCCTGTTCTCTTCGTGAAGAAGAAAGATGGGTCTCTCAGGCTGTGTATTGACTACCATAAGCTGAACAAGTTGACAATCAAGAATAAGTATCCTCTGCCCAGGATTGATGACTTGTTCGATCAGTTTCGAGGAGCCACAGTTTTCTCGAAGATTGATCTTCGTTCCGGGTACTATCAGCTAAAGATAAAGGGGTCTGATGTAGCAAAGACGGCCATTCGCACCAGATATGGGCACTACGAGTTTTTAGTGATGCCGTTTGGTCTAACTAATGCTTATGCCGCTTTTATGGATCTGATGAACCGTGTGTTTCGACCTTATTTGGATCAGTTTGTGGTGGTGTTCATTGATGACATCCTAGTCTACTCCCGGACTGAAGCATAACATGTTGAGCATTTGAGGATTGTTCTGCAGACTCTTAGAGAGCACAAATTGTACGCCAAGTTGAGCAAGTGTGAATTTTGGCTCAACGAAGTGACATTTCTGGGGCATGTAGTATCGACTCGAGGTATTCAGGTTGATCCGAGCAAGATAGAGGCCATTGTGAGTTGGAAGCAACCCAAGAATGTTTCCGAGATCCATAGTTTCTTGGGTTTAGCTGGGTATTACAGACGTTTTGTCGAGGGTTTTTCTATTATTGCCGCTCCCTTGACGAAGCTGTTGAGGAAGGATGTTCCATTCATCTGGACAGATTCTCAGCAAGATAGTTTTGAGAAGTTGAAGACAGCTCTAACGCAAGCTCCAGTTTTGACGCAGCCCGAGTCTGGGAAGGATTTTGCGGTTTATAGTGATGCATCGCGTTCTGGGCTTGGTTGCGTTCTGATGCAGGATGGGAAGGTAATAGCTTATGCGTCTCGTCAGTTGAGGCCACATGAGTGTAATTATCCTACCCATGATCTAGAGCTGACCGCTGTGGTCTTTGCCTTGAAGATTTGGAGACACTATCTCTACGGAGAGAAGTGTTATATCTACACAGATCACAAGAGCCTAAAGTACATTCTTACACAGAGAGAGCTTAATCTGAGACAACACCGTTGGATTGAGCTTCTTAAGGACTATGACTGTGTGATTGAGTACCACCCAGGGAAGGCTAATGTTGTTGCTGATGCTTTGAGTCGTAAGACTATATCAGACTTGAGATCCTTGTTTGCCAGGATGAGCATATACAGTGATGGCAGTTTACTAGCCAAGCTGCAGGTTAAACCAACATTGGCCGAGGAAATCAGGGCCAAACAGCTTCTAGACAGTTCCTTACTTCCTGTCATGCAGCAGGTTGAGCAGGGATCTACTTCTATGTATGCCTTTGATCAGGATGGAGTCTTATGCTTCAAGGGTCGTTATTGTGTACCAGATGATACCGAGTTGAAGCGGGCTATTCTTAGTGAGGCTCATAACAGCCCTTATGCCATGCATCCCGGTGGGGATAAGATGTATCAAAACCTGAGGCAAAGATATCGTTGGGAAGGTATGAATAAGGACATTTCAGATTATGTATCTCGGTGTTTGACTTGCCAGCAGGTTAAGGCAGAACACCAGCATCCTTCTGGTTTGTTGCAGCCTATTAAGATCCCCGAGTGGAAATGGGAACGTGTCACGATGGATTTCGTTACAGGGCTCCCTCTGACACCTTCTAAAAAGGATTCGATCTGGGTGATTGTTGATCGACTCACCAAGTCAGCTCATTTTATTCCAGTCCGATTCACCTACTCTTTGGAGAAGCTGGCTAAACTGTACATCTCTGAGATCGTCGTACTACATGGAGTACCTTTATCTATCATCTCTGATCGGGATCCGAGGTTCACTTCTCGATTCTGGTTGGCCTTACACAGTGCTTTAGGTACTCGTCTGAATTTCAGTACATCCTTCCATCCGCAGACAGATGGACAATCGGAGAGGGTGATTCAGATTCTTGAGGACATGCTACGAGGATGTGTGATTGATTTATGTGGTAGTTGGGAGGATTTCTTGCCCTTGGCTGAGTTTGCATATAACAACAGCTATTAGGCTAGTATCCGTATGGCACCATATGAGGCTCTGTATGGCCGTAAGTGTCGTACTCCCATCTGTTGGACAGAGTTGTATGAGAAGAAGACTTTGGGCCCTGAGTTGGTTCGAGAGACCGAGGAGACCGTCAGATTGATCCGCAACCGACTGAAAGAGGCTTTTGATAGACAAAAATCCTATGCTGATCGGAGGAGGAAAGACATTGAGTTCGAGGTTGGTGATCAGGTTTTCCTGAAGGTGTCTCCATGGAAGAAGGTTTTGAGATTTGGGCGCAAAGGCAAATTGAGCCCAAGATTTATCGGACCGTACCGTATTCGGAAGAGAGTCGGGCCTGTTGCTTATCAGCTTGAGTTACCTCCTCAGCTTAGCCGTATTCATGATGTGTTCCATGTATCGATGTTGAGGCAGTACCACCCAGATCCGAGCCATGTTATCCAGGTACAGGATGTGGAGTTGAGACCAGATTTGTCTTACGATGAGGAACCTGTTCAGGTCTTGGATCAAGACGAGAGAGTTCTAAGGAATAGACGTATTCCTATGGTCAAGGTACAGTGGAGTAACCGTGGTCCAGAAGAGGCTACATGGGAGACCCTTGAGTCAATGGAGGAGCAATTCTCGCATCTGTTCAATTCAGGTAAATTTCGAGGCCAAAATTTCTTTTTAGGGGGGGAGAGAGTTGTAACAACCCTAATATTCTAAGGTTTAAAAAAAAAGGAAGAGAAAAGCAACCAAGGGGTTTTGAACCCGTGACCCTTGGCTGCATAGGTCAATGGTTTAACCAATTGAGCTAGCATAGCTCTTGGTTAGTAATTGCACCAGGGGAAATAAAAGTTAATACCTAAGACCCTAAAATAATAAAATAACAAAATATCTTACCTGCCACCTTTAATGTAAATTAAATTGGAAACTTTTCCCAATAATTCCAGAAACACCCCCCTCATCGTTCACATCCCCCTCCCTTGAACCAAATCGGCCACCGTCGATCTGCCCTTACCGCCGCGCCGTGACGCTCACCGTCGGCATTATTGTGTTCACCGTCGAACCCCGAGCAAAACCCCTCAACCCACGCGCCCAATCGCCGTTCCTTTCGCCGACAATCGACTGTTGAAGGTTTGCGAACCTAGGGCTAAGCTAGTCGACCCTTTCCTTTGAGTTTCCGTCGCCGTTCGACGTCCGTTGGCCACGCCGCTGCCGTCGTTGGACTCCCCATCGCCGACCGGTCAAAACCCAGGTCACCATTCGACCGTTCGTCGTCGTTTGCTCCGTCATCGGAGCTACGCCAATTTTCCGACGAGTTCGAGCTATCAAGGTAGATCCGGTGAGTTTTGGCTCGTATTTAGTGTCTTTTCGTTTCGTAGAGGTGAAATAAATTGAAGGTGGGCTGATTGTGTCTTTTTCCGGTAGAAAACGACACGAAACGTGCTTTTTCGGCGAGGTCCCGGTGACCGTCCGGTGATCTTCGAAGTTTAAAGGTAAGAGCCGGTCCGCGTAGACCGAACCGGTCTGAACTGGCTGGACCGGTCAACCCGTTGACCCGACCCGTTGACCCGTTGACCCGACCCGTTGACCCGAGTCAACTCAGTGAGTCAACTCGTCGTGAGTCAACTCAGTGAGTCAACTCGTCCGAGTCAACTCAGTGAGTCAACTCGTCGAGTCAGCCTTGGACCAGTGACATCAGCATGACGTCAGCGTTGACTTTGACCGCTGACGTCAGCGTTGACTTTGACCAGAAAGTCAACTTTTTCCGAAAAGCCCTATTTTATGTTTTTCGACGTCCTGAGTCCGATTTTGAAGCCCGTTTCGTGAAATTCTAACCCGAAAGCTTCCAAATTGGACGTTGAACCCGAACATGCATATGTATAAGTTATGTCAATTAAGATAAACTGATGATTAAGGACTGATATTGATCTCATGATTTAATAGGTACTCGTGGATCTCCCGATCGTGCCTACGCCCAGCCCAGCTCGTCTCAATCCGTACCGCCTCGTGATCCTATCGTCACTCGTACGACCCTAAACTTAGTATTTTAATACGAATCAAGGTGTAAATTTGATTATAACCATAATCCTTGTCTATTTAGGTTCCAGTACTGTAGCGGAGCGTGATCCCGGTGCTCGATAGACCTTTTGACTGACCGATCTCATCTTTTGAGGTGTGTTCCTTGTGTGCTATATGACTGTTGCACATTTACTGTTTTACATGCTTCACATGATTTAATAAAACATACGATGTGTATATGATTGCTAAACTTGATTTTGTGAAAAGCTAGCGTGTTTTCTGTTTATGAAGAAATACGATTGTGCTATATGTTGAATTATGCTCTAGCATTTGATATGACAAGCATGCCTATGATTTACGGTTATCAGTGTAGGAATATGTTGTTGAGCATTGCTATGACTATGATGGTTGCATACTATGTTACTACCCGGACTAATTAGTAGAGGTACTTGGGGGTATGATGTGGAGATTATCGGCTCAGCCCTGATCCAGCTGGTAAGACCGCCCATATTCGGATCCTAAGCTTCGGCTAGGTCCGCCCGTTTTCGGATCCTAGGCTTCGGCCAGGTCCGCCCGTTTTCGGTTCCTAAGTTTCGACTAGGGCCGCCCGTATTCTAAGGTATAACCTTAGGATGGTCCCCCGCCCAATGGGCTTGGGTTAATGCCAGTATAAGATACTGTTCTGGGGAACTGTATCACGGTGTTCGGTTGGAAGGTAAATAGGTTGCATGAAAACTTTGATGCATTCTCATGATATGTTTGCATAACATGATTTACTATTTATTGATGCAAGTGTTTTACTTGCTGTTGCGTGTAAAAGAGTCTATCACAATTGTAGTGCAAGTGTACACGACGCAAGTAGTAAAGTGATACGAAGTATCGGATATCGTCTCCACAGGGATTGGGCTAATAGCTTCACCTTGTTTACTGCACGAAAGTAAAGGAAATAATTGAGAGATTTGTCACGAGAATAATAAGGTGAAACGTAAATAAAAAGATTGAGATATCAAGATAGAGAGAATGGGCTGGTATTGAATTGCTCGGTAGTGCAGGTATTGAATTGCTTAGGAATTCCAGTTCTGTCGTCGCTCCCGTCGCCGACAGCACCTGTCGCGGCGGCTGTCCGTTGGCTGTCGCGGCAGCGAACACCAACTCCGTACTTCAAGCTTGGCAAGAATCCCAGATCTGCCTTGGCCTATCCCTAGGTCCAAGTCTGTCTATGATCACGTCTTTGATGATACCTCCCAGCGTGAATCGAAGGATGAACACCGATGTGTATGAATTCTTCCTTAGCCACTTAACCTTGCCCTATCCCTAGGCACAAGATAGTTCAACTATAAACTAGAGAACTCGCTCTTATTTCTTTCATATACTTGACTCTCCTGATGCTAAGTAAATGGATAACCTCACAATGCTCTCCCGATGCTCTTGCAAGATGTTAAAACCAAAATAAGAGAACTTGAAGTTTATTTTATTGAACTGAAAAATCCTAAAACAAAACAACCCTTGCAACTACTTTACAAAACAACCCGTCGCCCTAGGGGAGATTTAGAACATGTCGGTGACGGGTGAACGACAGGGGGTTTAGGTTTCGGTTATGGGGTATTCGATGATGCCTAGGTTAAATCTATGCCCTTATATAAGCTTTGGGCTCAAGTTATCTAAGGTAACAAGGATTACAACTTTAATTAAAAGTAAGATTATAAAGACCTAATCTCTAAGGATTCCTACTTTTTAGCCGCCTCCTTGCTTTATGGGATTTCCTCTCCTTGAGCTTTGGCTTAACATATCTTTTGATCCAAGGCTTGGAAAATTATTTGGTTTTCACACGACAGACGAGCAGATTTTTCTCTATCTATCGAGGTCCACTTTACTTTTCCTCTTCATAAATCTGCTGTCAACCTGCTGTCACGACAGGTCCATGGCAGCTTCGTCTTCTTCATCTGCTAGTCCAGTTCAGCTCTTCTGCTTCTCTGCCCTGCGCCTGCCTTCTTTGTCAACTATGGCAGATACCTGCAAAAATAGCCATCTTTTAGTAGAATCCGTGCTTTTGATCCATTTGTGATGTTTTACTGAAAACTAACCTAAATGTAATGCAATGATGCTTGAATGCAGCAGAGATATGGGTTAAAAAGGGTGTAAATAATAGAACTTTTACACACTCAACACACCCCCAAACTCAAGTTTTTGCTTGCCCTCAAGCAATTAAACCTAAAAGAAAAAAATGAAAATTTTTTTGTTGGCCTTCAAACAGTGAACTGTCCTTTACCCGTCGCTCATTCTCTATGGCGACAGTAACCTGTCGGAAAGGTTAGGATCTGTCCGGAATCTCCCTATAGCTCTCGTGCAGTGTGTGCATGCTTGTGAACAGTTATATGCTAAGACTCTCTTAGTTTCACTAGAATATTCAACTTCTTAACTCAAATTTTTATGCCAAAGTTTATTTTTTTAGAAAGCACATTTTCATGCTTCTTTTCTTCTATTTTCAAGCTAAGTTTTTCTAGAGCCAGTTTCGGGCACCTCTAGTTAGCTTCCTAGAGCCAGTTTCGGGCACCTCTAGGTTTTCTGATTTTCTTTTGCTAAACTTCTTTCCTAGAGCCAGTGTTAGGCACCTCTAGGGGCTATTCAAGTTCTAAGCTTCCCATTCTAGTTTGGCTAAAAGAAATCTAAGCAATATAACAGTCACAAAGGTGTTTAATTTTTCAGAACTATAGAAAGGCTCTAAACTTCTCCTTAAACTGTCTTAAAGATGCTGCCACGACAGAGCCGTCATGACAGGTAAGTTAACTTCACAGTTTTAAGCCAACAGTTTAAGTTTTCTGATATTTTTTTAAGAGAAATTAAATAAATAAAAGACACAACAATTAATGAAAAGATGTACTTAAGACTCCATTAATGATGGAGGGTTGCCACCCCCAAACTCAAGGGTTGCATTGCCCTCAATGCAAAATGACAGAAAAAGATAAAAAATAAAGAAAAGTACATCACAAAAGATAAAGGCAGGCAGCAATAAGAGGAAAATAAAAACTTAAATTTTCAGTCGCTGTCCTCGCTGCTGCTGCTGACACAGATCTGACGGCGGCGTCTGGGCTGTGGAGGAGGCTGGGCAGGTTCAGGAGCAGGTTCAGGGGCAGGTTCAGGGGCAGGCTGCTCTACAAGCTGGACATCGGAACTGCTGCCACTGTCCCAACTGCTGGTGGTGGTGGTGCTAGCCTTGGGCAGCCGTTTCTTGTCTGCCACGTGTTTAATCCGCTTGATCGGTGTAAATTCTCTCTCCAAATTCCTCCGAATCAGCGGGCTGTCATCGGAGGCAGGCCTCTTTGTTCCTCTAGGAGAGGTGTCTACCGGTGGGCTGCCTGCTGCCGTCGGGGCAGGTGATGTGGTGGAGGCAATCGAGTGGGAATGCGGGGAGGCAGGTGGTGTGGGTGTGTGAACAGGGGTGTGGGCAGGAGTGGGGATATGGAAATAATGGGTAGGAAAAGAAGGGAATTGAACATCGGGAAAATTCAAAGTTTGGGTAATGAAGTTTACCGTCAATTGAGTGAAGTCTCGGATGAAGGTCATCAATCCCATTTGTCTCTCCTCTACCCGTTGTAGCGTCTCAAGGAGGAGGGCGGACTGGTCTGTCGGAGCGGTGGCGGCAGCAGGTTCATGGGCAGGCTCCTCTGATGATTCTTCTGGGGAGCCGGCTGGGTTGAACGATGAGACAGGTGTAGCCGCAATTAGCTCCATGAGGCTGTTGATGTTGTTGTCTGTCCAGCCTCTGCCCTTCCTTATTTTGTCGGAGGGTTCCTCGGGGACAGCGGCACAGCGGCAGAGGGAAGTTATAGTAAACGGCAGGCAGAGGCGGGAGTCGGAGCGGAAGGCGCAATCCAGGATGCTGTCCCTCATATATCGGCCCACATTGATGGGCCTGTCGTGCATGATGGAATGAATGAGGGCGAGCCGCTGCCGGTTGACTGTCGTGTGGTGGGAAGACGGCATGATACGCTTTTTGATGAAAGCGTTCCAAAGTTTAGCCTCCGGGAGGAGCTTCCCCCTGTTGACGGAGTGGGGGTTCTTCTTGCTAGTTGTCCATGATGTTCCCTCCTCTGTCAACTCTACCATGACAGCATCATAAGCGGCAGCATCGAGGGTGTCAAGAAATTTCTGGTGAGCATCATCATCGGGGCCGAAGAAGAGGCCAAACATGTGGTTGATGCTGTCGGCAGTGAAGGGTACCTTGACACCTCGAACGGTGACAGATGTCGCCGTTTTGCTGTCTATGGCAGCATAGAATTCCCGGACTAATGTGTCATTGAGCTCTGCCGGTTGTTCCGCGAAGTGCTCCCATAGTTGAGCTGTGATACCCTTTACAATGAACGGCCGGAGTCCCATGTGGGGTGCCTTGTGGATGTATACGAAGCTACGTTCCTCCCATAACTCCTTGTTGGCAAAGGGCGTTGCTGCTGCTGAGGAGGATGCTGAGGCAGCACTACGGCGGGTCTGTCTAGTAGACATGTTGGTTGCAAGGGTTGTGAAATGTGAAGAAAACAAATAAAACTAGAGGAGAAAGCAAAGAAGAATAAGCAGAAGTGAGAAAAAATGAAAATGAGAATGGGGTTTTATAGCGGTCGAGTAGCTGCCCATTTAATGCTGCAACGGCAGGCGGGAATAACGGGGCGGCAGATTGGATTTAGCGTGTCTGACGCGTCTGACACGCATTTATGCGTCTGTTACGCGTCTGCCGCACGCTTCTGCGTCTGCCATGTCAGTCTGTTGACAGCCTGTCATATCCCTCCGCAGCGGCAGCCGAAACGACAAGTTTCCATAAATGGGCTTTATTGGGCTGATGGATGGGCGGTGGGCTTGGGTCACTTCTCCTTTTCTTCTCGACTCCTTTATTTCCTAAAGACTGAAATTAGAAAAACAAAATATTATTCGAATAAAATAAACCTAATTTCCTAATAAATAATAATAAATAAAAAAAATAAAAAAATAAAAATTAGGTTAAATTAGGAATGCCTTGTGGGGCATCTCCTAAAGTAACCACTTCCTGTATTCCTGGGGCTTCAGTCCCCTGATAGTGCTTGAGGCGCTGTCCATTGACTTTGAATTGGTGCTCGTCTTTTAATGACTGAATTATGATGGCACCATGAGGAAAAACTTGTATCACTTGGAATGGGCCAGACCATCTAGACTTTAGCTTTCCTGGGAAGAGTTTAAGTCTAGAATTAAACAACAACACAAGCTGCCCTGGGCAGAACTGTCGTGGCAGCAACTTCCTGTCATGCCACTTCTTTGTTTTCTCCTTGTATATTCTTGCATTGTCGTAGGCCATTGTCCGTAATTCATCAATCTCGTTCAAATCTAATAACCTTTTCTGGCCGGCCTTGTCCAAGTCCATATCCACTGCCTTGATTACCCAGTATGCTTTGTGCTCGATCTCGACAGGCAAGTGACAAGTTTTCCCATAAATCAGTCGATATGGAGACATGCCCAATGAAGTCTTGAAAGCTGTTCTGTAGGCCCATAATGCATCATTCAGAAGTAAAGACCAATTTTTCCTAGTTTGTTTAACCATCTTCTCAAGAATGTTCTTCACTTCCCTATTGGATATCTCAGCCTGTCCATTGGTCTGTGGGTGGTATGCTGTCACGATCCTGTGCTTGACACCATATTTCTTCAAGGCGGCAGCAATTACCCTATTATCAAAATGTCTCCCTTCATCACTGATAATCACCCTAGGGATGCCAAATCTAGAAAAAATGTTTTTGTGCAAAAACTTTTGGACCATTTTGGCGTCATTCTTTTGAGTTGCGATTGCTTCTACCCACTTGGAGACATAATCCACTGCTAGGAGGATGTAAAGATTTCCACATGAAGATGGAAAAGGTCCCATGAAATCAATCCCTCAAACATCAAAGATCTCAACTTCTAAAATGTTCTGCAGTGGCATCTCGTTTCTTCTCGAGATGTTGCCTGTCCGCTGGCACCTATCACAGTTCTTGTAAAATTCCTGTGCATCTTTATACAGTGTCGGCCAGTAGAACCCTGACTGCAGCACCTTGGCAGCAGTCTTATTGCCTCCTAAGTGACCTCCATATTGTGAAGCATGACAGTGATGGAGAATGTCTTCTTGTTCTTCTTGTGGTACACACCTCCTTATAACTTGATCTGCGCACATTTTGAAAAGAAGAGGTTCGTCCCAATAATAATGCTTAACATCATTTTGGAACCTCTTCCTGGCTTGGTAATTAAGATCAGAAGGTAATATTCTGCTAACTATAAAATTAACGAAATCAGCATACCAAGGAAGGTCAGAAGACTTACCTGCCGTCATGGCTGTTGCGACAGCGATTGCGGCAGCAAAGAGCTGCTCATCAGGGAAGGTCTCCAGTATGTTTGTCTCGTCTATGGGTGGACTCTGTCCCTTTTCCAACCTCGACAAGTGGTCTGCCACCTGATTTTCTGTTCCCTTTTTGTCCTTGATTTCAAGGTCGAACTCTTGTAATAGCAATATCCATCGTATCAACCTAGGTTTTGCGTCTTTCTTTGCGAACAAATACTTGAGGGCAGAGTGGTCGGTGTGTATTATTACTTTCGTCCCAAGTATGTAAGAACGAAATTTGTCAATAGAAAACACCACAGCTAACAGCTCCTTTTCTGTGGTGGTGTAATTCACTTGGGCGTCATTTAACGTCTTGCTGGCATAGTAGATGACGTGAAACAGCTTATCTCTGCGCTGCCCAAGTGCTGCCCCGACAGCATAGTCACTCGCATCACACATGATCTCAAACGGCTGTGTCCAGTCTGGTGGCTGTACTATGGGGGTTGTCACTAGCTTTTCCTTCAGAACCTTGAATGCTTCAGTACATTCCTCATTAAAGTCAAAGGGTCGGTTCTGCTCTAAGAGATGGCATAGGGGCTTCGTGATTTTCGAGAAATTTGCGATGAATCTCCGATAAAAACCCGCATGCCCTAAAAAACTCCTAATGCCCTTGACTGTGGTTGGCGGCGGCAGCTTCTCTATGACTTCTATCTTGGCCCTGTCGACTTCTATCCCACGGCAGCTAATCTTATGGCCAAGGACTATCCCCTCATCCACCATAAAGTGGCATTTTTCCCAATTTAGCACAAGATTAGCTTTTTCACATCTTTCAAGTACCTTTTGAAGATTGCCGAGGCAGCTCTCAAAATCGTCTCCAAAGACGGAAAAATCATCCATGAAAATCTCAAGGAAGTCCTCTACCATATCGGAGAATATAGCCATCATGCACCTTTGGAAGGTGGCAGGTGCGTTACAGAGGCCGAACGGCATCCTCCTAAATGCGTATGTTCCGTAGGGGCATGTGAAAGTCGTCTTTTCTTGATCCTCCGGTGCAATAGCAATTTGGTTATAACCTGAGTAACCATCAAGAAAACAATAGTAAGGCTTACCCGCTAATCTATCAAGCATTTTATCAATAAAGGGTAAAGGAAAGTGGTCCTTTCGGGTAGCTTTGTTAAGCTTCCGATAGTCCATACAAACCCTCCAACCGGTCACAGTCCTGGTTGGGATTAACTCATTGTTCTCGTTGGTTACCACGGTCATTCCTCATTTCTTTGGAACACATTGCACCGGGCTTACCCATTTGCTGTCGGAGATGGCGTAAATAATACCAGCGTCTAACCATTTAATTATCTCTTTACGCACTACCTCCTTCATCGCAAGATTTAACCGCCTTTGGGCATCAATAGTCGGCTTATGATCTTCCTCTAGGAGGATTTTGTGCATGCATATCGCCGGACTAATGCCTTGAATGTCTGCTATCGTCTATCCAATCGCCTTCTTGTGCTGCCTTAGCATGTCGATTAGCTGTCGTTCCTGTTCCTGCGGCAGCTTAGCAGAGATGATTACGGGCAGTGTATCATTGCAACCAAGATAAGCATATTTAAGCTGCCCTAGCAGGGGCTTAAGTTCTAAGACAGGTGGTTCAACAGTAGATGGCTTTTGGATTAAATGGTTATCCGAAGTGTAATTCAAAGGTTCGAATAACTTACCTGGACGATGGTCTAACCAGTTTACCTCCTTCTGACCTTCAGTGTCAGATGTATCGGATTCAGAGAGGTCACTGTCGTCGATGCTATCGTTGTTGCTGTCGTGACAGGCCTATAGGTGGCTGTCGCAGTAGTGACCAAATTTTATATCACGGCAGCCTGACCTGATGCAGGGGTGATCAAAGGTCACCTCAATGATGGCCTTGCATTCCTCGTCCACATCGGCATGTTTCATTGCTTGGAGAACATTCAACTTAATCTCTTGATCGTTTACGCACATGGTGAGTTCTCCTTTCACCACATCAATCAATGATCTTCCCGTGGCTAAAAAGGGTCGCCCGAGGATGACTGGTGCGTTTTCGTCTGCCTCACAATCCAAAATAAGAAAGTCAACAGGAAAAATAAGCTTATCCACTCTTACCAGAATGTCTTCAATTTTTCCCTCGGGGTGAACGTAAGAGCGGTCGGCTAGTTGTAGAGTAACTGTCGTGGGCCGTGCCTTGCCAATACCTAATTTCTGAAAAACAGATTTGGGCATTAGATTAACACTGGCACCAAGATCATAAAGTGCCTTACCCACAAATTTGTCGCCGATTACACATGGTATGATGAAGCTCCCCGGATCCTTCTTTTTCTGGGGTGGCTGCCGATGAAGAATACTCATGCAACCTTCGGTCATCTTTACCGTTTCAAATTCCCCAAGTTTAGATTTTTTCGACATAACATCCTTGAGAAATTTAGCATAACCGGGCATCTCCCTAACAACATCTAACAACGGAATATTAATATGAACCTGTTTAAAAATATCATAAATCTTTTTAAGTTGAGATTCATGCTTAGCTTGCTGTATCCGTTGAGGAAAAGGTGGTGGAGGACGATAATCAGCAATACGTCCTTCCTACTGCATGCGAATCTGAGGACGGTATTCATCTTTTTTCTCCTCTGTCGCTTCTGCTGTCGTGACAGGCTCATCGGCAGCAGTGTGTTTATCACCTGTTGGGGCAGCTTCCTCGGCAGGTTTATCCAAGGCAGGTTCCTTTTCTATTTCAGCTTCTTTTTCCGGCCCTGGTAGCTTTTTCCCACTCCTAGTAGTAATCGCCTTACATTGCTCATGTGGGGGTGGTCTAGCATTTTCAGTATTTCTAGGGAATCCTCCATTCTGCCTTGGTTTAATATGTTGTGACACCTGACCCATTTGTGTCTCTAGAGATTTCAACGTAGCCTCATGATTTGTCATTCTCATCTCGGTTTTATCTATAAAATTTTCCGTCTTCTTGACAAACTGATTTATATTCTCCATATACGTACCGATCTGAGACATAAAGGTGGCCAGAGTCTGTTCCAATATACTACTCGTGGCAGGTGGTGGTTGCTGTTGCTGCTGCGGCGGCAGTTGCTGCGGCTGTTGCGGCGGCAGTTGCTGTCTCGTCAGCAATCTAGGACCTCCCTGATTCTGATTATATGCTTGCGGATTCAGGGCATTGTTAGGGTTGCTCCAGGAAAATTTGGGATCTTTCCTCCAATTGGGATTATAGTTGTTGGAGTTGTAATTCGGCTTGTAATTTCCAACATATTTTCCCTCTTCTATATTTATCGGGCACTCTTCCCTACTATGATTTCCCTCACAGATAACACAAACTTCCTCGACAGCAAATCCTCGTAATTCTTCTTCATTTAATAAGTGTTTCATTGCTTTAGTAAGGAATGCTACATGTGATTTCATAGTGTTGTCGGCCTCATAGTCCTTGACAGCAAGTACCCGTTTACCCCCTCTTCTAGCTGTCAGAAACTGCTCCTCATTCTTAGCTAGATTTTTCAAAACTTGCAATGCCTCGTCTGGATCTTTATCCAATAATAGTCCATTTGCTGCAGAATCAATCCGAATGCGAGTTTGTAAGTTAGCAGCATTATAGAACTTAGTTACCTGATTCCAGACGGGGAATCCATGCATTGGGCAGTTCCGTAGAAGAGTAGTAAATCTGTCCCAGGCCTCGTGCATCGGCTCGTCATCTTCCTGTTGAAAAGTAGCAATTTCATTACGTAATCGCTCAGATAAATGCGAAGGATTAAAACGAGATAAAAATTCACGAGTTAGATCTGCCCAAGTCATAATAGAACCCGGTGTAAGTTTATTCCACCAAGTTTTATCTCTATCCCTCAATGAATGGGGGAATAACCGAAGCCTCAGTATCTCCGGACTAACTCCTGGTAGTCTAAACGAACCACAGATCTCCTGGAACGTTTTGAGATGCTCTCTAGCATCTTCTGTCGCAGAACCACTAAACTGCCCGACGTTGTTGATCATACTAAACATGACAGGTTTAAGTTTGAAGTTGTCAACATCAATATCCGGCAGCGTGGTCTCCAGCTCTACATGATCGTTCAGCATGTAGTCACGACATGACCGTTGTCCATCTGCTGCGGGCGGGTTACCGACAGGCGGGTGATTATCTCCAAGGGGTGGTATGAGACCGCCGGCAGGTTGGTTATGGCCCATCTTTTCTAACTGTTCCTCGAGGTATTCGTTTCTGTCTAAAAGTCGGCGAAGTTGTTTCTTGAGACTGAAGGAACGTTCGATTTCCGGATCTAATGGATACTCAAGATCTTCACCTCTTTTAGATCTGCGCATAAACAAGAAAACCTCGTGAAAAGCAAGAGTTGAAAACAAAAAAGAAAAATTAAAGAAAATAGAAATAAAAACGAAAACAGAAATAAAAATAAAAACGAAAAGTGCAATAAAAGAAAGATGTAGTTATGTTGCCAATCCCCGGCAACGGCGCCAAAAACTTGTTGCGTGTAAAAGAGTCTATCGCAATTGTAGTGCAAGTGTACACGACGCAAGTAGTAAAGTGATATGAAGTATCGAATATCGTCTCCACAGGGATTGGGCTAATAGCTTCACCTTGTTTACTGCACGAAAGTAAAGGAAATAATTGAGAGATTTGTCACGAGAATAATAAGGTGAAACGTAAATAAAAAGATTGAGATATCAAGATAGAGAGAATGGGCTGGTATTGAATTGCTCGGTAGTGCAGGTATTGAATTGCTTAGGAACTCCAGTTCTGCCGTCGCTCCCGTCGCCGACAGCACCTGTCCGTTGGCTATCGCGGCAACGAACACCAACTCCGTACTTCAAGCTTGGCAAGAATTCCAGATCTACCTTGGCCTATCCCTAGGTCCAAGTCTGTCGATGATCACGTCTTTGATGATACCTCCCGGCGTGAATCGAAGGATGAACACCGATGTGTATGAATTCTTCCTTAGCCACTTAACCTTGCCCTATCCCTAGGCACAAGATAGTTCAACTATAAACTAGAGAACTCGCTCTTATTTCTTTCGTATACTTAACTCTCCCGATGCTAAGTAAATGGATAACCTCACAATGCTCTCCCGATGCTCTGGCAAGATGTTAAAACCAAAATAAGAGAACTTGAAGTTTATTTTATTGAACTGAAAAATCCTAAAACAAAACAACCCTTGCAACTACTTTACAAAACAACCCGTTGCCCTAGGGGAGATTTAGAACATGTCGGTGACAGGTGAACGACAGGGGGTTTAGGTTTCGGTTATGGGGTATTCAATGATGCCTAGGTTAAATCTATGCCCTTATATAAGCTTTGGGCTCAAGTTATCTAAGGTAACAAGGATTACAACTTTAATTAAAAGTAAGATTCTAATAAAGACCTAATCTCTAAGGATTCCTACTTTTCAGCCGCCTCCTTGCTTTATGGGATTTCCTCTCCTTGAGCTTTGGCTTAACATATCTTTTGATCCGGGGCTTGGAAAATTATTTGGTTTTCACACGACAGACGAGCAGATTTTTCTCTATCTATCGAGGTCCACTTTACTTTTCCTCTTCATAAATCTGCTGTCAACCTGCTGTCACGACAGGTCCATGGCAGCTTCGTCTTCTTCATCTGCTAGTCCAGTTCAGCTCTTCTGCTTCTCTGACCTGCGCCTGCCTTCTTTGTCAACTATGGCAGATACCTGCAAAAATAGTCATCTTTTAGTAGAATCCGTGCTTTTGATCCATTTGTGATGTTTTACTGAAAACTAACCTAAATGTAATGCAATGATGCTTGAATGCAGCAAAGATATGGGTTAAAAAGGGTGTAAATAATAGAACTTTTACACACTCAACACTTGCACTGTTGGAACACACTGAGCTTTCTAGCTCACGCCCCAAATTCTTTCCCCTTTCAGATATTTTGGATAGGCCACCCCGTAGCTGACACTTGGAGGATCGACACATTTAGTATTCCTTTTTGAATGTAATGTTTCTATCCACCGTTTATACTTTCAGGGTGACATGTGCCTATATTTTGTTATGTATGATATTAAACTAAAAGTATTTTGATATGCTAACTGATACTTATTTTGTAACCATCCTATGATGAGTTTATTTAAGTAATCATGGCTGCCTATATTATCTATGAAGTCTATGTTGTGAATGAATTTGGAAAAATATTATGATTTGACGTATTAAACATGTTATTTAACTTGATGATTTTCACTAAGTTCTGCCGTTATGCTGCCGAAATTAACGCTTAGTTTGCAAACATGTTTTCCACTTGAGTTTTAAACTTTAATGTGCCTTACTAGACTTGGTCATTCCGCATAGGCCGGTCTAGGGGGTTACACGGAGGGATGTGTATTGATATTGGTCATATTAGCGAGGCAGATGGATTAAACCATTCATTAATTTGGCGAGGCGTAGTAATTCACGTATCCATGATCTTGATTCAATCCAATGATTAATAATGAAATGAACATGTTAAACATTGTATAGTATTGCATAGCATTGTTATTGATAAGCATGCGATCATGAATATAGAAATTCAATACATTGATGTTGTTCATATCGTTCATGACTACCTCACTAGGCAAAGTATGCCTACAGTGTCTTATCTTATGCATTTTCAGGTTAAAGGGAATTGTGTGTCAGAAGATCAAATTGGCAAGCAAGACAAGTCACCGCAAGCCTCATGTAATGTGTTTTTGACTTATAAACTCCTAGGAAGGTAGCATAGTAGTTGAACTAGTCATTTGTGCCTATTTTGATGTGTTGGTGTAATGCGTAAGTTGTAATATGTTATATAGCTCTAAATGGCCTTTTGGTGAAGTTTAAAATGGATGAAAATTGCATACATAGCACAAAAAGGTAAAAACATAGCAAACATATTCATATAGTCATGAAATTTGGCATGCTAGTAGTTTATACCATTGAAATATTGCGTGTAAAACTTCGTTGCATTTGGACATCGTTTAACAGATCAAATCGAATAAAAACCAGTAAAAATCTATCATTACAGGTCAGGCCGTATCGAAACAGGTGATGATGTTTTGATACAGGTGTACAATATTGAACTTAAGGGTAAGGGTGTATCGAAACAGAATTGAGCCGTTTCAGAACATTTCGTCTCTGGAGAGTAACGTTTCGATACAGGTTCATAGCGTATCAGAACGGGTCAAAGTTCAAGGTCAAAGGAAGTCAACCCGTACCGATACTGGTACTTCTGTATCGATACGATTTAAGGAGAAAAGTCAATAGGAGTTGATCCTCGTAACCCGTTTCGAAACAGCCCAAGAGTGTTTCGATACGGGGTTAGTTAAGTTAGTTAAAGGCTCATTGAACATATTGTTAATTTCACAATATAGTCACTTAATATTGTAGGGTTAAATTGGATGGGTTAATGATCTCCAAATATTATGAAAATTTACATACTAGTTAATAATGCACTGAATCACATTGTGTTATTGTTTGTTGCATCAAGAGACCTTTTATTTGTCAGTTTTACATATTAATCCCTAAAATTTGTAAAAGTTATAAATTGGTCCTAAAAGGTTTAATGTGGCCTTCTTGTGAATGAATTGGATCAAATGTATATTGGTAACGTTTTGTTTGTGTAAAATTGATTATGTGTTGGGAATAAAATAAAATTTATCGCTTCAATTACTGTATTCCTCATCGGTAACACGCTCCGACCCGGTTCTCGACCAGGCCGGTAAGGGGTGTTACAAAAAGTATCAAAACAATGATGTAATTAAAGTTTAGAAACAACTTCAAAGTTTAAATAAAAAAGAAGAAGAAACAACTTCAAAATTAATATTTTTTAAATACCAACTTAGAAGAAGATACCTAATTCAAATACCAAATATATATTTAACCAAAAAAATAAACTTTTATGCAATAAAACCTAATATCAGTTAAACATTAAAGTAGCGAAACTTAATATTAGTTAAACATTAAAGTAGCGAAACCTAATATCAATTAAACATTAAAGTAATAGAAAATCAACTCTTTTATTGTTTACCATTTTAGTCTAATATGATCAAATCAACTAACTATACAGGTTCAAAAGTAGTTATTATTTTCATTATACAAATAAATAACTTAATATTTGCAAATCTAGTTTAAAGTAAAAGGATAAAATTTTAAACGGCAATAATAAGTGGTATTTTTTGTGTTTTAAAGTAAGCTTAAAATACAAAAAATCAACATTTTTTTAAAAAACGGTCAACAATCTCTTGACCAAGTAGTTAAAACACTCAATTGACACATTTCCCTTTCTCTTGGATGTGGGTTCAAGACCCATTAGAATAAATTTTTCTTTTCCCCTCCCTTAGGTAGAAATTGTTAAAAAACAAATTTTAAAAAACTTAGGGATTAAATTGGAAAGGTTTGTTTTCACATTACTTTACAATAGGTAAAAATACATGTACAGATCCTCTCTATTTTGAAAATTGAGTAAATTGGCCCCTTCAAGAAAATGAGTGATTCAGTCATTGTCAATTTCAAAAGTGAACACTTAAGGACAATTAGTCATGATGCTAACTTTTCCATCAATTTCATATAATTTTTGGGGTATAATAATAAATTTAGCCTTCAACGTGTATACACTATGGCAATTTGGTCATAATTCTTAAATTTTAACATATTTAGCTCTCAACATTTGCATTTTTATGTAAATTTATGTGTTTAATTTCTTAGAATGAAGATCAAATTGACATAATGTGTAAAAATTTAAGACTTGTGTGAATTAAAGTTTTGTAAATTTGAAAAAAAAACATTAACTCATAATTAACTTAACTGTCCTTAATTGCTCACTTTGAAAGTTGATAGGCATTAAATTACTTCTCTTTTTTAGTGGGTCAACTTATCTAGTTTCAAATTTGGAAAAGGACCTGAAAGGTAATTTTACCCTTTAAAATATCACAAATGAACCATTTTGAGTTTTGACGTTTATGAATGGTGAGTATAATGTGCGACGCCTTAATTTAAAGCTAAAAATGGTATAATCGAAATATTAGAAAAATATGAAACTTAAAATGTTATCACATAACTGAAATGTTATAAAATAATTATAACAATTTAGGTTCCGCGACAAGTTTTAAAATTTATCATGAAACAAAAACTCAAGTTTTGAAACTTGTCGAAAAACCACAAATCTAAAATGTTATACATTTTAATAATATTTCGGTTATGTGATAACATTTTAGGTTCCGTATTTTCTAACATTTCGATTGTGCTGTCTTTTAGCCTTAATTTAAAGCGTCGCACCCTAGATTCAAGGGCGGAACAAAATAGGGACTTGTGGGGCCATGCCCCCAAATTTAGAAAATTATAATTTAGACCCTTAAAATTTTCAAAAAAAATTAATTTGTCCCCCACAAAATTTTTAAAAATTCAGATTAAGCTTTAAACTTTTCGAACGTTTCTTAATTAAATCTCCCCCATATTTTAAAAAAAACCTCATTAAGTCTCTCAGATTTTCAATTTTTTTAGCTAAGCCCTTTCTTTTGAAAAAATAATTTATAAATTGAACCATTTAAAAATATAAACTTAAACCTCTATTTTCTTTAAAAAAATTAAATTAACTCTCAAACTCTTCCGCCAGATTTCCCGTTGCGTAGACTCGACGCTTTATCAATAGTTTCGACTTTATCTATTTGTTTCAAAAATTAAATATACAAAAAAAGTATTCCTAATTTGTTAACTTCTTGAACATAGTAGTAGAGGTGTTCAAAAATATCTGACCTGGTTGACCGACCCGATAACCCGAATTTAAAAATATCGGGTAATTCTTTAAACAAAATTACTCGACCGGGTTGGGTACCCGACCCGATAATTTTTTCGGGACACGGGCCGGAAGTTTTCCCTTATCGGGTACCCGACTCGATCCGACAATTTTTAATATATTTTTATAATTCAAATTATATTTTTATTTTAAGTTTCTTAATATTTTTACTCCAAAACTAAATTTAAATCCCTAAATTTTTTCTATGTTTGTATTATATACTTTTAAGTTTAATTTTTTTTTTAATTTTTGTGTGTGTTTAATATGTAATTAAAAAAATTATAATTATAAAAACAAAAAACGAAACGGGTGCCCAGTACTCGATTATTCGTATTTTACGGGTACTCAATTAGAGGGTACCCGAATATAACAGGCCGAGACATAAATAAAAAAAATACCAAAAAATCAGATACCCGTAATCTGGGTACCCACAATAAACAGCTCTACATAATAGACAGAACACCAACACAATGCAGACGTCATTTTCCTTATTGTTTACCGTAAGAGGAAAGTTTCTTAGAATTTATAAATAACTTCCCAACAGAGAGAGACCCCACTACTTAACATATACTGGCTACATTTTATACGGGAGTGAATAATTGTTTGAGTGGAGTCAAATATTTTTGAATTAATCAAATTAATAAAATTTATTTAATTATTTAATTTTTATTTGAATTATTTTTAAATCGAACTAAGTTTATAAAGTTTAAATCGAATTAAGAGATTATTTATTTTTATATAAATCGAATTTTATTCCCTCTAATTCAATATTCTCTGAAACTGCAATCGGTTTTCTTGATTTCTGTTTTAGCATACCATAAATTTTCTATAATATTCCAAACCATTTCGTAACCAGTTTTGTTGACGATAAGAAGCAATACAACACATAAAAACAAAGCAATACAAAAAGGTATATTGATAAAATTATTTTTTTCTTATAATTTATTAATTTAGTCTTTATTTTTCTAAAACTAATAGATTATTATCCTATAAAATGATGGTGGAAAATAAAGTTTACACAAATAAATTTATTTAGGGATTTAAAGTTTTAGTTTAAGATTTAGAGGTTAGGATTTAAAATTATATTTTCAAACGTTGCGATAGATTTTGTTCTGTAGTGGCGTTTGTATTCTCAAACGCCAACAATGCCTCTTTTTAACGGCGTTTGGGATTACGAACACCGGCAATGCTTCCTTTATAGCGACGTTTTCTCAACAAACGCCACAAAAATGTTGTGATTTGTTGTGGCTTTTTTTCTACAAAATGCCGCTAATACCTTGTAGTAGTGACGTTTTTTAACAAATGCTGTGACATGTCGTTAATTTTTAGCGGCGTTTTTTTTCTCAAACAAACGCTGCTAATCTTACTTCTTCTCCACACTACATTTGTAAAATGTAAACTACCCAAATTGAACATGTAACATTATCCAAATAACAACAAATTCTAAAAATTAATTACAAAAATTAAGTAAAAGCAACAAAATCAAATTCAAGTTTAACATTAAAGTGAAATATAGTTCAACGTTAAATCGAAATGTAGTTCAACATTGTTCATTTGAATTCACACATGAACAAACCTAAAATCAACTAAGATGGCAGATTCTTTGGTATCATCAAACATATTCTTTTGATATCTAAATCTATGGTTTTCATCTAACCACCGGCGATGTCTCATGTAAGAGAACTTCTTTCTATTATACAACCACTTCGAACATGTCTGTGCAGTACAACAAGAACAAGCATAACGACCTTTGGTATTCCACCCAGATAAATTTGCATAAGCAAAGAAATCATTAATAGTCCACAATAAAGTTGTACGAAAATTAAAGTTCTCCATCTTCAACACATCATATGTTTTGACACTCACCCATATTGTTTCAACTCTTCAATAAGAGGTTGAATGTAGATGTCAATATCATTTTCGGAACCTTTCTCACCTGAAATTATCATGGATAAGATAAAGAATGATTGTTTCATGCAAATCTACGAGGGCAAATTGTAGGGAACAAGTAGAACAAGCCAAGTATTGTACGAAGTACTTACGATTTCAAAAGGATTAAACCCATTAGGTGCAAGACCGAGCCTGACATTTCGATGATCTCATGTAAAACTTAAAATTTTTTGGTCAAATGACTTCCAAGCTAAAAATCTGCTGTGCGGGTTGTAAACCTGAAAGACTAATTAGCTACACTTTGATATATACAAGGCACTAACCAAAAGGTCCCATGAGGAGCAAATAGTGTTATGGATGAGAACATCCCATGCATGCATGGCACAAGAGAGACGGGCCACAATGCAGAACATGAAACTCCTGGAGGTACGGACGATGGACGCGTGGCAACCATGAACCGTAGGAGCCAACAGACTCGAAGGCTGCCAGCACACCTAGAGGATTTCGTTATTTCATAGGCTTAGGCTATAAAAAGGATAGTTTTGTACCTTGATGAGTAATGAATATTGTGTAAACCTTTTTCTTTCTTTCGAAATATCAACCTTCTTCTTCTTTCTTTCTCCAAGTTCATTTCTCAGCATACATAACCATATCATTGGTGCTTTCATTGTCGAACAACCATGGTGAGCAACAGTGAGGCGATCAAAACATTACAGGAGAACCACATCAATCTGCAGAAACAACTGGAGGACCAATTCAGTTGGAATGAGAACACTGATCAGACCCTCGACACTCTGACCCGACACTTGACGGCGATCTCAGCTCATTTGGGGCTGAATTCGAATGGCGAAGGGGAAACCACGACGGTCAAGGGCAAGGCAAAGATCAAGAACGAGACGGGGGATGTGTTTCCGTTTGCATCTCGGCCAGCTCAGGTGGAGCTACCCATTTTTACTGGGCCAGGTCCGAAAGAATGGATCGCATCAGCTCAAGATTTCTTTGAGTTCTATCGGACGGAGGACCATCATCGGGTTACCATGGTGTCGTTTCGCATGGAGGGCACGACAAAGAAGTTGTAGAACTAATGTTTTGATGTAATAATTGAAAAATGTTTTGGACAAATTTGAAAAGAATTTAAAACTTGTTTTTAAGTCAAAACAACTTGAATTTATGTTTGAGGTATTTTGAAAGGTTTTTGGCAAAGATTTTTCATGTTTTTAATAGCCAAACTTGTGATTTCACGTGACCAGTATCGATACGGTTGTACCCGTACCGATACCATTTTGCCTAAGTTTGGCCACTGTCAAAACCCGTATCGATACGAGGGTTTAGTGTATCGATACGGACCGGGATCGTTTCGATACGCCAGGTAAGCGTACTGATCCCTGTTCAACTACCCCAACGGCTATTCAAATATGGACCCGTACCGATACGCCCTCAAGCGTATCGATACGCCTAAGCTGGCAAGAGCCCAACGGCCATTTCCTCAAGAAGGTCGTATCGATACCGTTCCACGTGTATCGATACTGGTAGCTGCAGAACAACATTTATGAAGGGAAATAAAGTCCTCAACGGCTCCAATTCATCCCCAACGGCTAGTAACGGCTATAAACTCAATTGGGAGTATAAAAGGGACTTCCAAGCATCAAGAGAAGCCTAATGCTCATATTGTCAAACATCAAATGATCAAGAAAATGTCTTAGCACTTAAATTGTCAATTCTTGTATAGACAAACACTAGTGAGCCAAAATTGTCAAATTTGCTCAAGTGTTTTAGGTTTTGGGTGAGTGCTTCATTGTGCAAATAAACACCTATTAGAGGGTTTAAGTTTGCTTTCATTTTCTCTTTGTAAAGAGGATTTTGATCAAGGCTTTGGGTAGAAGCTTGATCGGTTGTAAGGGTTTCCTCCTAATCCTAGAAAAGGGGACGAATCAATTAGTGGATTGATTGAGAAATCCTTAGTGGGAAGCTAAGGTAGTGGATGTAGGTGCTTGTTAGAAGGCCGAACCACTATAAATCATTGTGTCTATTTTCATTCTAGCTTTCACAACCTTTCCACCCAAAAATCCACCTCTCCACCACTTGGTGAGCATTATTGGTTGATCGAATCGAGCCCCACACAACTCAACAATTGGTATCAGAGCTTGGCTCAATCGAAGAGGATTAACATCCTATTGAGAAGATCCGGCAAGCTCGATCACTATTTCATCAACCGGCTCAAATGGCACAATCAATCGACAAACCGCCTTTCTTTGACGGAACCCACTATGCCCATTGGAAGACAAAGATGAAGTTCTTCATCAAATCAAAAGATTACAAGCTATGGGATGTAGTTGAAGATGGTCCGTTCGTGCCTCAAAGAAGTAAAGCGGAGTGGAGTGCCGACGATCGCAAGAAGATGGAGCTAAATTGCAAAGCCTTGCACATTTTATTTTGTGCATTTGGTCCATCCATCTATGAGAAGATGTTTTCTTGTGAGAGTGCCAAGGAGGTATGGGACAAGCTTGAAGTCACATACGAGGGGACAAATGAAGTCAAGGAGACCAAGATTGGGCTCCTAACCTTGGAGTATGAGAACTTCAAAATGGATCCGGAAGAGAACATCGAGAAGATGTTTGATAGGTTCTCCACCATCACCAATGGTCTTAAAGGTTTTGGAGAAGCCATCCCGGAAGAAAAGCTTGTTCGAAAGCTCATCTACTCACTTCCCGAGTCTTGGGACTCAAAGAGGACCGCCATCATCGAAGCCAAAAATTTGAAGACTTTGAAGCTTGATGAACTCATGGGGTCACTCCTTACTCATCAAATCATGAAGAAGAACAAGGAGGATGAGAAGAAGAGGGAAGAAATTAGAGCTATGGGAGAGAAGAAAATCAAAGGGCTTGGCATCAATGCAAGTGCCATGGCTCTCAAATCCTCCACTTGCCATCATGTCTACACAAGTGAAGAGGAGGATGAAGATGAAGAGATAGTTCATCTCTTCAAGAAGTGTGCCCCGTTCATGAAGAAAGCCTTGAGAGAGCTTGAACGAGAACCTAAAAGAAAGGAGAGGGCAAGCACTTCTAGCCATAAGAAGAAGGCATATGTGGCTACTTGGAGTGATGAAGACTCCATCGATGATGAACAAGCCAACCTTTGCCTTATGGCCATCGAAGAAGATTCAAGGGTAACTTCTAATTCATCCACTTCATGTTCTTATTCCTTTGATGAATTACAAGATGCCTATGATGATTTGGTTTTAGATTTTAAAAGCCACATTTTGAAAAACAATAAATTGGTTTCAAAGTTAAAAATTCAAAATGATTTGCTTTCTAAAACCAAACTTGAACTTGAAGCAAAACTTGAAGAGTTTGAATTAAAATGTTTTGATTTACAAAAATTGCTTCAAAAAGTTCAAGGAGAAAAAGATTTGATTTCCAAAGAGCTTGAAAAGAAAAACAATGTTGGAAAATCAAACGTTTATGTTAGACAATCTAGTGCCCCTAGATTTATTAAAGGAAAATGTTTTAGAAGTGTTTGGGTCCCAAAAGGACTAACCACTTCAATTAAAAAGGATGACATTGAAAAATGGATTCCTAAGGGGACTAAAATTTGTGCTACTAATGTTCATGGATCCAAAGCAATTTGGATACCAAAAATTACTTGATTGTCTATTGTAAGTGTGATGGAGATGTTCAACAAGTCAAACATTGAGGGGGAGCTCCATGCACACAAGGAAGAACACTTGAAGAAGGAAGGCTTCACATCCTACCTTGGGTTCAAGTGTTGGTAAAAATTCTAGTTGTTTTTGCTTTTATTCGTTTTATTTTTAGATTATTCAACTAGATGATCATAAATGTTGGACTAACATTTTTAATGATGCTTTGAGAAAGGGGGAGCCATTTTTAAACCAAATTCTTATTTGTGTCAATTTTTTTTACCTCTATTGATATTTTGAACTTAATGTTTAAATTCCTTTTGATATAACAAAAAGGGGGAGAAATGGTATGGTTTGAAAAATTGAATTTTCAAATGAATAAGGGGGAGCTTTATTTGATTTCATATCCTTAATCTCTTATTCACATTTTTAAAATTAAAGGCGGAGAATCCCAAACAATTTTTCAAGTTAGTTTTATTATATCAAAAAGGGGGAGATTGTAGAACTAATGTTTTGATATAATAATTGAAAAATGTTTTGGACTAATTTGAAAAGATTTTAAAACTTGTTTTTAAGTCCAAACAACTTGAATTTATGTTTGAGGTATTTTGAAAGGTTTTTGGAAAATATTTTTCATGTTTTTAATAGCCAAACTTGTGATTTCACGTGACCAGTATCGATACGGTTGTACCCGTACCGATACCATTTTGCCTCAGTTTGGCCACTATCAAAACCCGTATCGATACGAGGGTTTAGTGTATCGATACGGACCGGGATCGTTTCGATACGCCAGGTAAGCGTACCGATCCCTGTTCAACTACCCCAACGGCTATTTCCCAACGGCTATTCAAATATGGACCCGTACCGATACGCCCTCAAGCGTATCGATACGCCTATGCTGGAAAGAGCCCAACGACTATTTCCTCAAGAAGGTCGTATCGATACCGTTCCACGTGTATCGATACTGGTAGCTGCAGAACATCATTTATGAAGGGAAATAAAGTCCTCAACGGCTCCAATTCATCCCCAACGGCTATAAACTCAATTGGGAGTATAAAAGGGACTTCCAAGCATCAAGAGAAGCCTAATGCTCATATTGTCAAACATCACATGATCAAGAAAATGTCTTAGCACTTAAATTGTCAATTCTTGTATAGACAAACACTAGTGAGCCAAAATTGTCAAATTTGCTCAAGTGTTTTAGGTTTTGGGTGAGTGCTTCATTGTGCAAACAAACACCTATTAGAGGGTTTAAGTTTGCTTTCATTTTCTCTTTGTAAAGAGGATTTTGATCAAGGCTTTGGGTAGAAGCTTGATCGGTTGTAAGGGTTTCTTCCTAATCCTAGAAAAGGGGACGAATCAATTAGTGGATTGATTGAGAAATCCTTAGTGGGAAGCTAAGGTAGTGGATGTAGGTGCTTGTTAGAAGGCCGAACCACTATAAATCATTGTGTCTATTTTCATTCTAGCTTTCACAACCTTTCCACCCAAAAATCCACCTCTCCACCACTTGGTGAGCATTATTGGTTGATCGAATCGAGCCCCACACAACTCAACAGAAGTGGTACGGTTGGATGCAACACAACTTGGCTGGTTAGGAGCATCTTGTGGACGCGATCCAGCGTCGTTTCTCGGTCCCTAAAATCGAAACTCTTGAAAGCCAGCTAACTAAGCTTGTCCAGACTTCTTCTGTGGAAGATTATCAATCCAAATTCGAGGATTTAGCTCTACGCACTACCACAGCTTTGTCTGAAACATTCTTGACGCAATGTTTCATGTCCGGGCTCCGCACTGATATCAAGCATGAGGTTTTAGCTCAGCGACCGTCCACGATGACGGAGGTATTAGAGTTGGCATGCTTCCATAAAGTTTATCTCGGCAACATTAAACGACTCCAAACCAGATTCACAAGAACCAAGTTACCGACTTTACTTCCCACCCCAACCAACCAAACTTTAGGCACTAAGGCTCAGCCGGGGTGTACACCACCCACTGAAACTACCACCTTCAAAGGTTCCGACGTTCACCCGAGACAGTTGACCGCCGCTGAAGCACATGCACGTAGAGCTTGGGGTTTGTGTTATTATTGTGATGACAAATATGTTGTAGGGCATAAATGTCACGTTCCTTAGTTCTTTATCATGGATGATGAGGCGACGATGTTTCCTACGGAGTCGGGGCCAGCAACACCAGGAACAGTTCAGGAGGAGCCTTCAGATATGTCTCTCGACGGCCAGGAACAATGTTTGGTATCCTTCAATGCTTTAGCCGGCTGCATTACACCAAACACCCTTCCTGTGAAAGGAACCGTCAAAGGCAAAGAGGTGCGAATTCTCATTGATGGGGGCAGTACCCATAATTTCGTCTAGTCCCGCACCGCTAAATTCCTCTGACTGTCGGTCACAACCGCTCCTAACTTCCAGGTACTTGTGGGCAATGGTGATAAGCTTGCCAGCGAGGGTTGTGTTCAAAATTTGATGTTAAGGGTCCAAGGCACTAACATTCAAACAGACTTCTATGTGCTACCATTGGAGGGGGCCGACATGGTGTTAGGAGTGGCTTGGATGGCTACTTTGGGACCAGTAACGATGGATTTTTCGAAGCTCAACTTTCGATTTCAGCTAGATGGCCAGGACCAGATTTGGCAAGGTGAAGGAAGCAGTGAAGTTCAACCTGTTTGTTTGCAATCCCTTCGACGATTGGCTGAAACAAAAGCTGTGGCGGCTTACTATTACCTGCAGCTTCAGCCATGTATGGAGCACACGCCAGGCAGTGACTCTTTTGAGATGCAAGCAGTGTTAGTGGAATACGCTGATGTTTTCGCAGCAAACTCCAGGCTACCACCTCCCAGACCTAATGACCACGCGATACATGTTCGAGCTGGAACTCAACCTGTGAATGTGCGTCCTTATCGCACTCCTTACTTCCAAAAATAGGAAGTGGAACGCCAAGTTCAACAGCTGTTAGACCAAAATCTCATTCGCCCCAGCCACAGCTCTTATTCCTCACCGGTGATATTGGTTAAGAAAAAAATGCTACATGGTGATTCTGTGTGGATTATCGAGCTTTAAACGCCATCACGATCAAGGACAAATTCCCCACACCCACTGCTGAAGAACTGTTTGATGAATTGGGACATGCTCAATACTTTTCGAAATTGGATTTGCTATCCGACTATCACCAGATTTGTGTCAAAGACGACGACATACCAAAGACTGCATTTCGAACGCATGCCGGACATTATGAATTTCTTGTCATGCCCTTCGGATTGACGAATGCTCCGTCTACGTTTCAGGCCACCATGACTGAAATGCTGCATTCTTTCCTGCGTAAATTCGCGTTGGTGTTTTTGGATGACATCCTAATATACAGTAAGGACTGGCAAGACCATCTGCAACATGTCAAGCAGTTTTTACAAACATTACGAGAGAATGGGTTTGTTGCAAAGCGATAGAAGTGTACCTTTGGGCAAGATACAGTGGAATATCTCGGACATGTGGTGTCCCACGATGGTTTAGCTGTCGATCCGACCAAGGTTGCTGCAATTCGAGCGTGGCCAATACCCACTAATGTTAGAGGGGTGAGAGGGTTCTTGGGCCTTACCGGGTACTACTGAAAATTTATTAAGAGTTTTGCAACTATCGCTGCCCCTTTGTCTGATTTATTACGCCAAGGGGATCAATTTACATGGACAACAGAGACACAGAGAACTTTTGAGGTACTGAAAGAGTGTCTCTGCACAGTGTCGGTATTGAGTTTACCTAATTTTTCCAAGGAATTTATCATGGAGACGGATGCTTCCGGTGTCGGCATCGATGCTGTGCTACACCAAAGAAGGCAACTGATCGCTTTTTACAGTCAGAAGCTTAGCCCAAGAATACAGGCAACTTCAACATAACACCAGGAAATGTTTGCGATCACGCAGACAGTGGCTAAATGGCGGCAATACTTGCTGAGCCGGCGGTTCATAATCATTACTGATCAGCGTTCCCTTCGCGAACTCAATCAACAGATCATACAGACGCCGGAGCAACAGAAATGGTTGACTAAACTGATTGGGTACGACTTTGAGATTCGTTATCGACCCGAAAAATTGAACGCCGTGGCAGACGTCCTGTCTAGAGATGGGGTAGCAACTGCAGTGGAGCCAGGCTTGATGGCCCAATCTCGACCAATGTTTGGCATCTTGGAGGACATTCGCGCAGCAAGCCGATTGGAACATGATATTATCGCACTGAAACAACAAGTACAATCAGACACTAATGAGAATTGGGCATACATGGTACATGATGGGATACTGTTGTTTAAGGGAAGGATTGTGGTTCCACGTGAGATGAGTTTGCGCACACAACTCATACGACAATATCATGATTCGAAGGTAGGGGACATGCCGGTGTGCATCGGACCCATCAACGGCTCGCTACAAATTTCTATTGGCCAGAAATGTGAAAAGAGGTTCATGACTATGTCCGTCAGTGCCAAACTTGCCAACGTATGAAAAGTGAGTGCCTTTCACCAGCTGGGTTGCTTCAACCTCTGGGGATTCCGACTAAGGTGTTCGACGATATTGCTATGGATTTCATTGTGGGGTTACCGAAATCCAACGGGAAAGAGGCAATTCTGGTGGTGGTGGATCGCCTCTCCAAATACGGCCATTTCTTTGCATTGCCTAGGAAATTTGACAACAAGTTAGTCACACAGACTTTAGTGAAGGGTGTGGTCAAGTTGCATGGAATTCCCAAGTCCATGGTCAGTGATAGGGATAGGGTGTTCACCAGTGAAGTTTGGTCCGAGATGGCCAGACTCCAAGGCACTCAGTTGTGCATGAGCTCCGCGTACCACCCTCAGTCGGACGGCCAAACAGAGGCACTGAATCGCTGCATGGAAATGTATCTCCGCTGCATGGTTGAAGAAGAACCAACTCGATGGGAGGGTCATCTCCCCTTGGCAGAATACTGGTACAACACTGCCTACCAGACCTCGGCGGGTATGACGCCCTTCAAGGCCCTTTACGGAAGAGATCCACCAGTGCTCCGGGATTACATGGATAAGGGTACCACGAATGAGCAAGTTGATCAAGAGTTGCAGGACCGCGAAGAACTTCTGCGGGTTTTGAAAACCAATCTCAGTAAGGCTCAGGCTCGCATGAAGTTTCAAGCAGACAAGCATTGCAGAGAAGTCGAGTTTGAAGTGGGTAGTTGGGTCTTTGTCCGGTTGCAACCCTATCATCAGTTGTCCTTGCGGCTTCGACGGCAGCAGAATTTGAGCCTTCATTACTTTGGGCAATACCAGGTGGAGAAACGAGTTGGGGAAGTGGCATACAAGCTTAAGTTACCGGACGCGGCTCGCATCCATCTTGTTTTCCACGTTTCCCAACTGAAGCTGTGCAGAGGATACCCAGACCAGCAAATTACGCCATTGCCTTTATTAATGGAGAGGGATGAAGATGGAACTGTGGCGGAGGAAGCAACTGAGGAGGACGTGATCGTCGACAACCTTAAGGACAAGGTTGTTGCGGAAGGGTGGGGCAGTGTTATGGATGAGAACATCCCATGCATGCATGACACAGGAGAGACGGGCCACCATGCAGAACATGAAACTCCTGGAGGTACGGACGATGGACGAGTGACAACCATGAATCGTAGGAGCCAACGGACTCGAAGGCTGCCAGCACACCTAGAGGATTTCATTATTTCACAGGCTTAGGCTATAAAAAGGATAGTTTTGTACCTTGCTGAGTAATGAATATTGTGTAAACCTTTCTCTTTCTTTCGAAATATCAACCTTCTTCTTCTTTCTTTCTCCAAGTTAATTTCTCAGCATCCATAACCATATCAAATAGACACTGTAATTCTTAACTCAATTACAGTGACCATACCAACTAAATTAATATTCAGCACATATTTCTCATAAACAATATACAAAATAAGTATATTTGGATTTGAATTTTATACCAAAGCGTATGTAAAAAAACTTTTAATTTCGACGCGTTGGTAATTATTTCTTGAAACTGAATCTAAACTTTGATAAGTTTAAGCATTCTCCAGCATATGCCCAACACATTCGAAGACACATAAAACAACAAAAACCTGATAGTGACCCGCTGCTGGTTTGAACAAAACACCGCCGGAAGCAGTGCAGTCGTTGCTGTATTATCTTCACACCTGCAGGGCAAAATAGAGGCGCTTAAAGTTGTAAAAGTTCGAATGAAATGCAGCACTTGAAGCACATCCTCCATGAAAATATGTTACCAACATATTTTTTGGTAAATAGACATACATACGAGTGTCTTAAAAAGACTGACCTTTGGCGTCCTTGCTTGCTCGTGCGACTGAGGACGACCATGCCTGGGGAACGATCGACGGCGAGGAGGTGCGACAGTGAAGAGGAGTGACGGTGAGGACGAGAACGGAGAGGAGCAGCAGCAACACTACTTAGGGATTTTAGCACGAATGATTTGAGGATTTTGATGTGTTTGAGATTGAGATAAAATTGATGTTCAAAACGGTGTATTTAATTTATTACGGCGTTTGTGTTTAATTTATTGCGGCGTTTGTAAAATCAAACGCCGCTATATGAGACATATTACTGCGTTTTTTTATAAACGCCACAAAAGAGACACATAGAATGGACATATTGCGTTGTTTTTGCTAAAAATGCCACTACATTAGACATGTTGCGGCGTTTCTTTAAAACACCACTAAAAACGACATCTAGAATCAACCTATTGTGGCGTTTAGGCTGAAAACGCCGCTAAAGGATATATATTGCGGTGTTTTCTTAAACGCCACTAAAATAACACCTATTATGTACTTATTGCGGCGTTTGTTTTAAAAAATGCCACTATTTGTTATTCTTTACCGGCGTTTTACCCACAAACGTCGCTAAATTTGTTATTTTGTGACGATTGTTATACAAACGCCGTGATAAGTTTAATATTTACGGTGTTTGATCGAAAAACGCTGCAAAAAACTATAGTGACCCTATCCTAAACCTACTGTACCCAAACTCACCCATTAAATTTAACCAAAATTAAAGATCAAATTAGTAAAACATGTAATTAAACATTGAGAGAGCTAAATTAATTATTATACCTATAAAAAAATAAAAGCAACTCAACCTTGGGGACCCACATACCTTTCCATTTCCTTCCATACTGGAATTATGGGAATGTATACAAATGTGAAAAAGCCTTACCCTTTAGGCCTTATCTTATGCCACTAAAACCTTTTGTTTTCTTTTTTTGCTGTCAGTAATCAGCGCAGGAAAGAGTTAAATCCTTTTCTCATTGCTTTCAAGTTTCATCCTCTTTTCCTCTTTCTTCTATATATTCATACGCCCGTTGCTCTCAAACCCATATAGATCCATGCAACCTATGGCTTCTCCTGCTGGTTTAGTTGCGTTGGCCATATGTTTCCTGGTCCTGGTGGTCGGACCAGACGGAGCATATGGCTCGAGCCGTGGTTCGTTTGGTCGAAACAATGGTGCAGCTGCTGCACCGGTTGTGAATGGGATATGTGCCACCTCGGTGACCATCCATGGTTACAAGTGTGAGGAACATGAAGTAAGAGCATGAAGTTACTTAAATGGCATAGAATTGTGGGGAGTTGATGGAAAATGGGTTGTTTTGTTTTCATTTTTGCAGGTGATAACCGAGGACGGATATATCTTGAACATGCAAAGAATCCCGGAAGGACGTGTAAGTAGCGGTGGAAACAAGAAGCAACCAATACTGATACAACATGGTGTCCTTGTGGTGAGTTTATTTTTTACCATTTGATTGATATTTGTTTTGATGATTTATTCGATCTATATCAAATATAATTGATTCATATTTGTCCGAATTGAAATACAAAACCCTGAAATTTTTTACTACAAAGGAATTGCTAGACTTGATTTCGGCACCATACAAATGGTCATAGTTTGGGATAGTATTGGAACATGTGATGTGGTGGTTAAAAAGTGTCATTTCATTCAATTTGGAACTTTTTGGTGACTCATCGTGACATATTAGCTGGTTTCTTTTCTTTCTTAGGGCAACCTCTTTTCTCCTTGAAATTTCTTGCAAGTTAAGGCCGTGCATATATATAATATATATATGGAACATGCCGTGAAAGATTAGGGCTTCATTATTGCTTGCTTATAGTGCTAATTACTAAATTAATTAGGTGTAGTTAGTGGGTAAAAATCTCCTGCCCCTTAACCATGCCTCCTTTTATGCCCCATGCCTAAAAATACTTAAAAATTAAATCTTACCTTATAACCCTAATTTTCATATCCTAAACCCTAAACTCTAAAACTTAAAAAAAATTCACCTTACTCCTAATTCCCTACACCCTAACCCTAAGCCCCAACCTTAAACCCCAAATCCTAAACCCTAAACCTATTATTTTAAAGTGGAGGCACAAATGGGAGCATACTTATGGGGCAGATGATTTCCATCCGTAGTTAGGGATGTATATTTCACTTTACCCAACAAGTCTCGATCCGATCAGATTGGATTGGGTAAAAAATTAGACTCCATCGGATTTTAGGTTTACGGTAAATAATATTTCACTCGATATCATCCGGGCCTAATACTGTAATTTCCTTATATTTTTCTAGAGATATTTGTAATAATGCCCATCTTTATGTTTTTTATAACTAAGTTCTTAAAATTAATTTTTTATTTATAATTTAGTCTTTAAAATTATTTTTTACAATTAGATCTTTAAGATTAATTTTTTATATCGATCGGTCGGGTCAGGTTGGAGTTTGGGTTGATGGATATAATTTCTAATTTTTTAAAAGAATAAAGTCGAGTTCAGTTTAGAGTAATTTTTGGGGTCGATTTTGTATTGACAAAAACTCAACCCCACCAGTGCTTATCCCTATATGTGTTTACGTAATGCTTTTCAAAAGCATCTTTGTTGTTAAAAGTACTTTTAGAAATAAAAAACAGTACACAATATGAAGTTTTATCATGGGTCTGTTTGATATAAGACTGTCATCTTTCAATGTTTTTTTTCCCGATTATTTAAAACATTGATTAATTAATCTCGTTATCGAAACATTATCAGAGTTTCATAATTTATTTTAAAACATTTAAGATCAACAAAAAATGAGATTGATATGTTTTATATAGCGACAAGAAGTATGGCGATTGTAAGTGTGGTATTTTGGTCCTTCACGAGGCCCGAAGAGATGGGTGCACAAAACCATGCACCGTTTCAGACGGGACGACCCAACACATTACGTGGCCTAATATGAGATCACATTCGGGGCTGCAATTTTTGGTCTGTTTGTGAGCTGCTTCTTGTTTGGTTTTCAGGATGGGATGACGTGGCTCCTGAACTCACCCGAACAGAACCTCCCCATGATTTTGGCTGATAATGGCTTCGATGTTTGGATTGCTAACACCAGAGGCACCAGATTCTGCAGACAACATGTTTCCCTCGACCCTCTCCACCCGGTGAGTAAATTGAACAGTGAGTAAATTGAACAATTTAAAACTTCAGTGACTAAAATAGGTTTGAGAGTAAAACTGAGTGATAACGTAATTAACCCTTATATCTATGCATATTCAATCATACTCCAAAGTAAATATGATAGCAAACCAGATAATTAGAACTTTAAAATATTCATAAGTGCAAGTAGTATGGATTCAGATAATGAATATCCTATTGTTAAAATCTGGCAAAACTCAAAAGCATATTTTGTTTGTTGATGCATTGGCAGGAATTTTGGGATTGGTCATGGGATGAATTGGTGAGTTATGATCTACCAGCTGTTTTTGGCTTTGTGTTCAACCACACAGGCCAGAAGATTCATTACATCGGCCATTCCCTGGTAACACACCCTTCCCAACCTAACCAATTATGAAATTCGAATCGAATCGGTTCAACTCATTGTATGTCCATTGTGGTTGGAAGGGAACTCTTATAGGTTTGGCATCATTCTCGGAGGGACATCAGGCAGATAAGCTCAAATCTGCAGCCTTTTTAAGTCCAATCGCATACCTAAGCCATATGAAGACTGCACTTGGTGTGCTTGCTGCAAGAGCCTTTGTTGGTGAGGTATGTATGGACACGATGGACCGAAGGGTGTTGGGAGCAATAATACTCCCTGAAAATGTCTGATCTTTTAAATTTCCATATAATTTTATTAACCATAAAAATTTGTATCCTCTAACATAAAATCCTACGTTTTACCAACAGATCACTACAATATTCGGAATAGCAGAATTCAATCCAAAAGGGTGAGCAAAACACTGAAAGAATGAACTTACTATATTAGAAATGCTATCATATAATGACTTTTTCTTTCTTTGATTTTGACAGACCAGAGGCATCAGCCTTTCTCAAAGCTTTGTGTGATTATCCTGGAGTTGACTGCTATGATCTAGTATCTGCAGTTACTGGTAAAGTTCTTCAATCTTACTGCTTGCTCGTCGTAATGGTTCGAATCATTTTCGTTTTCAGATCATTTCGGGGTCGAGTCATTTGAGTTTATCTTTCGATTTTAGGTAAAAATTGCTGCCTCAACGCTTCCACGGTGGATCTTTTCTTACAGAATGAGCCTCAATCAACATCAACCAAAAACATGGTTCACTTAGCTCAGAGTAAGACCATGAAGAAAGAAACCCGACTCTCGTTTTGTCGAACATAATCATCGTGTTTGAATTCGTTTTTCGTGATTCGCAGCCGTTCGAGACGGGGTTATCAAGAAATACGACTACGGGAGACCGGACTATAACCTGATGCGTTACGGAGAGCCCATGCCACCGGCTTACAACATCTCGAACATCGCTCGCGACCTCCCGATATTCATTAGCTATGGAGGGCAGGATGCACTGTCGGATGTTCAAGATGTGCAGCTGTTGCTGGATCATCTCAAGTTCCACGATGTGAACAAGCTGTCGATTCAATACATAAAGGATTATGCACATGCGGATTTCATCATGGGCATAAATGCTAAGGATGTTGTGTATAATCAAGTTGTCCAGTTCTTTAAAAACCAGCAATGATCACTCGGTTTATAGTTTATGTAACACAAGATTGTAAACTTTTCCTTTTTACAAACTTACAAATCATTTAGTACAAGAAATAAAACTAAAGGGTAAATTACCTGTTTGGTACCTCACTTATTCCTTTGTTTGAGTTTTAATCATCCAACTATTATTTTTGACAGAGTTGTATCTAACGTCGGTTTTTTAGCGTCAAAAAATAATTGTGATAATGAAATGATATATATATATATATATATATATATTTTTCAATTTCACGTCATTTTCTCTTTCATTATCAGCAACAAGTGACATTTTTTAATTATTTTATTGGACTAATAAAGTGGCGATATATGCCATCACCTTATTATGGGCATGGTCGGAACTTGAAGTAAAAGTCTGAGATGGTCAACTTAAATTTTTTAAAAACTTTGGAGGATTAAACGATTTTTTTATAAAAAAAACTGAGGGTTTAACTAAATTTTTAATAATTTTGAGAGATTTAACAAAAAAATTTAAAATTTGAGAAGGAATTTAATTAAAAATATTCAAGCTTATTATGAATTTTTAAAAATCTTGAGGGAGCCAAATTAAAAATTTAAGATCAAAATTCGAGTTTCTCAATTTTTTGGGGGTGACCCCCACCGGTCCTTTTAACCTTCCGCCCGTGATTATGGAAGTGATACTTTGTTACTAAAGGTCTAGGGTTCGATCCTTTATTGGTAGGGGTGGCAACGGGGCGGATCGGGGACGGTTTTACATTTACCAATACTTGTGGGTACGATTTTAGGGAATCCCATTAAACCTTTCGGGGATTTTTTCGTCACCACACCCATCCCTTACGGATTCCCGTGATTTTCGGTTAATCCCCATACTCAAAAAATAAACATAACTTAATACATTAAAACAAATATCCGGATCCCCGTAATTTTCGGTTAATCCCCATACCGAAAAAATAAACATTACTTAATACATTAAAACAAATATCCAACATTGAATCTCCAAAATTACAAATATAAAAGATAAATTTAATTCTACCAAACAACAAACAAACAATTTCAAAAAATTAACACATGACTTCAATATTAACTGTTGAAACATGACAACATGCACTATCTTTAAAAGAAAATATGTAACTAATAATCATGATCCGTTTTTTTCTTCTAAGAGGAACTAGATTCGATAATCTTTCCAACCATATAAATTATTTATTCTAATTTTACTCGTATGATTTATGGTGAATTTCTGAAGTCACTGTCATTGTTTTTTAGAAACAATCTGATGTATTTTTTACTGACCTTTGCTCACTTAAAAATTAATAATTTCTAATATATAACTTAAAATCGAGAACCGTTTGTTTTAAACAAATCTAGACTTTTATATGATTATAGAAAAATAAGGCTCACTTCCTAATTTATCTTGTAGAATTTTTGGTGATTTTTCAAATTCGTTGCTAAAACTTTTTTTTGAAGAAATATGTTGTTAAATTTTTATGACCTTTCAACATTCAAATATTCATATCTTTTAGAATACATATCGAAATCGATCACCATGTATTTCAAACAAAACTAGACTAGATCATGCGTAAAACCTATGTTTGATTTTAATATAACAAATTGTTTTAATGACTAAATTGCAAAGTAAATAAATTTTTAATTACTTGAAAAGCTCAAAATTGACAAGGTTGTTTTATACTTAAAAGTGTTTCAAAGTCAAAACTTAAACCTTATAATTTTTTCTAAGTGTTTCAAGCCAAAACTATACAAAATTGCCCAGGCGTATCGATGCGCGTCCTTGCATTTCAATACGATATCGACTTAAAAGGCTATTGGAACATATTGTTTCCATATGACTTAGCCTATTTCGATACACCTGTTTCGATATGGTTTCACCTATTTCGATACAACATTCATCTGAGTTTGAAGATTTTTACTCAGGCATTTCGATACGACTTTGTCCGTTTTGATACGACCTTCATATGGGTTTAAGAATTTTGTTAAGCGTTTTGATACGGCTTACACCGTTTTGATACGAGGTCAAGATTTTTTCTTTCAAATGTTTAGATTTATTAAACGACCGTTGCCTTGTCAGTTATTGGGAATCAACAAATTTAAAAGGTAGTTAACCCGTATCGATATGCCCATGGGGTGTTTCGATACGGAGGTTGGCAGACTCCCAAGTGAGCTGTTGCATGTAAATAATGCCCCACAATTGTGCAAGTATACACGTCGCAAGTAATAAAGTGATAAGTATATCGAGTATCGTTTTCACAGGGATTGATACTCGTCTTTTGGTCCTATCTTCTCGCAGTGCAAAACAAATAAAGTAAAAACACAGATAAGTTGATTGGAAGAGTTTTATCTAACAAAAAAAATAGATAGGACGAATAAGAGAGAAGAGTAGGTCGGGTTAAATTGCATCGTAGTGTGGAATCAAATTGACTTGTCTCCGTCTTTGCATGCAACGAACACAGTGCTGCCCCGACAATGACGTCCATGCCGCGGCCGCAATGGTTGAAGTTTCTGCCGCGAAAATCCCTTGCTCTTGACAAATGCTGTTAAGGTTCCTCTTAGCCAGAAAACTCTTAACCTATCCCTAGGTCGAGTTAGCTAACACCACGTAGGGTGATAACCGTGCTTATTCATTTCATGAGTTCAACTCTCCCGATATTGAACAAATAGATAACCTCACAAACCTTCTCCCAAATGGAATGCAAGAATGATTAAAACCAAGAATAAGCAAACCTTAACTTTTATTGCATTAAAAACTTAAACAAAATACAATTGTTTTCCCACAACTACTAAATAAAATAACCCTAACCTAAGAACTAGAACATGCTAAGCCTCTCAAACTCTCAATATTCGACATTTCTCCTCTTGACCGAAGGGTCCTTTATATAGGAGGAGGTGTAGGGAAAAGTCCTTGGATAGGGAGTTAAGTTGGAGTTGGACTTGTCTTCATTAAAGAGGTGAATCTCTTTAATTTAATGCATTTAATCCTCTTTGGCCTAATTGCATCTTTAACCTTCCTTTCATGCTTTCATCATCTTCCCATGCTTCGATCGCCATTCAAAGTGTGCAGAAAAAATTCAGCGTTTACAGCTCTTCAAGTCGGCTACCACTTTGCCCATTTTCCCCTCTAGCAGAATGCTGTCGCGGCCTGGCCTTTTGCTGCCTCGACATTGGTCTGCTCTGCTCCGCAAGGCTTCATAAGCTTCCCTTAATAGAAGCTGTCATGTGGCTTGGCTTGATCAAGGTCTGTTGTCTGCTAATTCTGCCTCATCTTCCCTTATGCTTTCTGTGTTGTGGTGGCATCTTCCTGCTCCAGCAGTGTACAACCTGCAAAAAAACCAATCATGCATTAAATAGTACATTTTTCATAGAATAAGCAGAATATAAGGCTCAAAGGCATAAATGATGAAATCTATGTATGAAAGGCCATAATGCAGCTCAAATGGGTGTAGGTTGAGTGATAATTGCCATGAAAATGGGGTCAAAATATAGGACTTTTGGGCACTTATCACACCCCCAAACTCGAACTATTGCTTGTCCTCAAGCAATGCAAACCATCAATTGCCAAAGCTTAGTTTTTATAAACCATCTCTTTGGTCTTACTTTTCCTTCTCTCTTCAAACCATGGCAAAGAACGTTTCGGCCCTTAAATCTTTGGATGCCTTAGGAATTTCCTAGAATCAAACTATAAGATTTTTGAGTGTGTGCATGTATTGTGAACAAGATGATTACAAGGATTCTAAGTAAACACTTAAGCATTAACTTACTTGGGTAATTTTTTTAGCAACCTAACTAACTAGAGCCAATTTCGGGCACCTCTAATAATTAGCCTAGAGCCAGTTTCGGGCACCTCTAGGGCTTTCTTAAGCTAGAGCAAGTGGTGGGCACCTCTAACTTTTACCTAATTTTTTTCTAAGCTAGTCTATGTCCTAAGTGTACTAGAATTCCTTAAATCATGCAAGTCACAAAGGTGTTTAAAGTTCTAATCTCAGAGTGTGATTCTAAGTTATCTTTCTTTAAGCATCCTAAAAATAAATTCTAAACAATTCTAAACAATGGTAAGAAGAGAGAGTTCTATTGCCAAGAAAGAAGATTTAATTAAAACTAAACTAAGGCAATTGATAGAAAGTACTACAGTGACATTCTATATCGAGTAAATGCAATGCAGTAATTTTTTTTTTGACAATTATGAACAAAAACTAAAATTATATTAAATTGTCGCAGCATGGCAGTGCCTCAGCCTCTCAACCTACACCCCCAAACTCAAACCAAGCACTGCCCTCAATTCTTTACAATGCATACATAAGATAGAAAAAAATTAATTCACAAAATATAAGGGCATAAACAGAATAAGCAGCAAAAAGGAAGAGGAATTTAAATGGATTGTGAGTTGAAAGTATCATCTTCCTCGTTACTGTCAAACTGTAAAACCAGCCTCTTCAGCTTTGATGCTGCTCACTTGATTCTTTTTGATTCTCGGGGGTTGGGTGCATGTTGAGTGAGTGGTTTCTTCTTCGTTTTCGCGGCATGAGTAGTAGGCCCCACCGAGGCGGCAGGTCCTGCCGAGGCATGCACTTTAGTGATTGCCGAAGCATCGGGTATTGCCGAGGCATGCTTCGTCTTGTCCGTTTTGGCAGCGGTTTTGGGACAGATGTTTGCTCCTTTGGTTGAGTTCGGGCTTGCCATGGTTTTGAGGTTCTTGGCCATGTTGGTTTTATTTCTTGATGTGGAAAACAAAGAAAACTTGAAAACTAATTATACTAAAGATAAATAAAAAAATCTCCTAAAATAACTGAAAATAAAATAAAGGTCCAAAAATTTAAGATGAAAAATTAAAAATTCTTAGAAAGAGCATTTTCATGCATCTTCTAAGGTTACCACATATCCGAGAAAGCTTGAGGAGGGTCATTTCCGATACTTCTTATAGTCCATTCGCACCTTCCATCGAGTGACAATATTGCCCAAAAAAAGTTGGGCCAATGTGCTCGCAGCTACTCCCTTTTGCGTTACCATGGTGGATGCACCTTTCTTTCGTGTTCCCCCATTCTCGTTGAAATCCGTTATGGTTGGATGTAGCCTTCGTTGTCGTGGCAATTGCTTCGGCAACCAATTGCCTTGGCAATCTTCTGCCATAATTCGGTGCAAGTCAAGGGAGAACACAATTTTCTAAAAAGCTTTGTGGATCCAAACTCCGTTTTCTTTAGGCCCCTCAAACATCTCCATCAATAGAGATTTTGATGGCTTCAATTCTACTAACGTTGTTTCTTCAAAGAATACCTGCAATGGAAGAGGTGAGTTTTTAAAGAATTCAAAAGGTTCAACCATTATCTGCTCATATTCCATTGGCAAAGTATTGTCATCTTGTTGATATGGTGGAGGTCGAATATCCTCAATCTTTTCATTTGTTTGAAACTTGATTGATGGAATTGCCGAGGCATCATGTCTTGTCAAGGCATGTGTAGTTGCTAAGGCATGTGGTGCTGCCATGACATGTCCTATTGCCGAGGCATGTGGTGTTGTTGTGGCATTCACCATACTTTTCTCAACCTGGCTAAGTGTTGTTGCGGCATTGTTCTGTTCAGGCTCCTCGATCATTGCCAATGCAATTCGTTGCATAGGCTCATCATGTGCTGGACAGTCTCTCTTATTGGCATCCTCTCTACTTGGAGGTTCTAGTTGTTCCCCACACATCAGGGAGCTCTCTTCGCATTGCTTCTCGTTATCTTGCCTTGAGACTTCAGTATCCCTAGGAATGGGTTGTTGGTGCATGTTCTCCATGGCATATGTAGATTTCTTCAATCGATCTTCTAATTTTCTCACGAGTTCAGCCATCATGGAAATGCACGCATTCATGGTATTTAATAGCTCTTGACAAGGACTACCTTGCCATGACATATCTATTGCCGTGACACTCTGCTGTTGATAAAGACTACTTTGCCAAGGCATGTCTGCTACCGAGGCATTACATTGCCAAGGCATGTCCCTTGCTGAGGCGCTGCACTACCAAGGCATGTCTTTTGCTGCAACAAAATTGTTATGGTAATTTTTTTTGAGCTTTCTGATCATACCATAAAGGATTTTGCTGGTGGTTCCATCTATGGTCCTTCTTGTAGTCATATGCACCAAAAAGATGAGGGCAATTTTCAAACACATGATTTTCTCCACACATAGCACAAGAGTCTTCAACGATTTATACTTTTCTCGATTGATTCATCTCTTCCAACATCAACTCTCGAATAGTTTTGCTTTTATTTCTCGACATGTTGATGTCCCTTAACATGTAGCGCACCAGGATTTTTTTTAATAAAACAAACAAAAAGAAAATTTAGTAAAACTAATAAACTAAAGAAAAATAAAAGAGTGCAAGAAAATAAAAACAAAAGTCGTCAATCCCTAGCGATGGCGCCAAAAACTTGTTTTGTGTAAATAATGCCTCACAATTGTGCAAGTATACATGTCGCGAGTAATAAAGTGATAAGTATATCGAGTATCGTCTCCACAGGGATTGGTACTCATCTTTTGGTCCTATCTTCTCGCACTGCAAAACAAATAAAGTAAAAACACAGATAAGTTGATTGGAAGAGTTTTATCTAACTAAAAAAATAGATGCGACGGATAAGAGAGAAGAGTAGGCCGGGTTAAGTTGCGTCGTAGTGTGGAATCCAATTGACTTGTCTCCGTCTTTGCATGCAATGAACACAGTGCTGCCCCGGCAGTGACGTCCCTACCGCGGCTGCAATGGTTGAAGTTTCTGCTGCGGTAATCCCTTTCTCTTGACAGATGTTGTTAAGGTTCGGCAAAGCGTCCTTTGATGGTTCCTCCTTATCCCTAAGCTCAGAACACTAGTTGATGAATGAACCTTGATGATACCTCTCAGCGTGAACCAAAGACAAACACCAATGATGTTTACGCTTTTCCTAGCTGCTGAAACTCTTAACCTATCCCTAGGTCGAGTTAGCTAACACCACGTGAGGTGATAACCGTGCTTATTCGTTTCGTGAGTGCAACTCTACCGATATTGAACAAATAGATAACCTCATAAACCTTCTCCCGAATGGAATGCAAGAATGATTAAAACCAAGAATAAGCAAACACTAACTTTTATTGAATTAAAACTTAAACAAAATACAATTGTTTTCCCACAACTACTAAACAAAATAACCCTAGCCTAAGAACTAGAACATGGTAAGCCTCTCAAGCTCTCAATATTTGACATATCTCCTCTTGACCGAAGGGTCCTTTATATAGGAGGATGTGTAGGGCAAAGTCCTTGGATAGGAAGTTAAGTTGAAGTTGGACTTGTTTTCATTAAAGAGGTGAATCTCTTTAATTTAATGCATTTAATCCTCTTTGGACGAATTCCATCTTTAACCTTTCTTTTATGCTTTTGTCATCTCCCCATGCTCCGATCTCCATACAAAGTGTGTAGAAAAATTCAACGTTTACAACTCTACATGTCGGCTACTACTTTTCCCATTTTCCCTCTGGCAAAATGCTGTCGCGGCCTGGCCTTTTGCTGTCTCGGCATTGGTCTGCTCTGCTTCGCAAGGCTTCATCAGCTTCCCTCAGTAGAAGTTGTCATGTGGCTTGGCTCGATCATGGTCTGTTGTCTGCTAATTCTGCCTCATCTTCCCTCATGCTTTATGTGTTGTGGCACCATCTTCTTGCTCCACCAGTGTACAACCTGCAAAAATACCAATCATGCATTAAATAGTACCCTTTTCATTGAATAAGAAGAATATAAGGCTCAAAGGCATAAATGATGATATCTATGCATGAAAGGCCATAATGCAGCTCAAATGGGTGTAGGTTGAGTGACAATTTCCATGAAAAATGGGTCAAAATATAGGAATTTAGGGCACTTATCATGAGCAATATCGTATCGATACACCACTTATGCCGTTTCGATAGGCCTTTCCGCGTATCAATACGCCTCTTTATTACTCTACAATGACTGTTTTTTTAGACAAGTATCTATACGGGCTTTCGTGTACCAATACGAAAGGTTGCATAAATATATTTACGGTGGGAAAAAGAGAGTCCAACGTCTCTATTGATGATGCTAACCATCCAAACGGTTAGAATTCAATGAGAAGGTATAAAAGCAAGCCTCTGAAGCTACAATAATAATGTTGACACCTCAAAAGTACTGAATTTCATGCCTATTTTAAATACCTTTTCCTTGCTTTTAAGTACATTTAGATTATAAAATCATGCATTTACATAAAGAGTTAGGAATTAGTGCTATGCTAGTGTGAATGGTTGTTTTTGTTAGTATTCTTGCAGGATTGGCACAATAGTTGGCATAGTAGCTGGCATATCACATTAGCACATAAAGAAAATGATGTCGAGGAGGATGCCGAATAATTGTTGGTAGAGAAGGATAAAAAATTGCCGAAGCACCGGTTGGCAGGAAAAGGGTGTTTTATGCAAGGACGAGTGAGCGGTGAGCTAATGATGACATCAGTCCTAGGATTCAAACGATGGATAAGATGATCATTTTCCTTATCCATGCACATTAGATTTCAAATCAAAGCTTATCCTAGGCTATCCTTGCAAGCCTATTTAAAGAAATCGAGATGGATGATCAAAAACACAAGACCGAGAGGGAAGTGTGATCGTGATTGGTTGCACCAAGGAGACGTGGTTCAACCCATTTGACCGAGAGTCTGGCTGTAAAGGGTTGCATCAAGATACCTTCTTCTAGCCCGTCCTTGTCGTTGGTTTACTTTTAGTTATTTTAAATGATGATGGTTGTTAAAAACAATGAAGGATTTATGGTTGATACCCTCACCATGACTTGATTTAATAATTGGTGAGGGGTGTTTGCATTAAACATTGTTTTTAATGTTTGGCTTTTTATAATAAATTTCTTCGGCATCGTTTCATCTATCTGGCATGCTTTAATATTTTCTAAGTACCGTGTCAAGCGTGTAACACCATAGAAAAAAAAAGAAAATGAAAGTGGAGGTTGTGGGAATCAAACCCACAATCTCAAGTGGTTTAGCCGGATGCCCAGCCACTGAGCTAAAGGAGCTCTGGGTTATAAACATCCCTCACTTAGTTTTACGTGGTTCCAAAATAATAATAAAAAAATAAAATAATCAAAATATCCTACCAAACTCATTAATGAGTCTTTATTTCGGTCTAACCCCCCAAAAAGGTCACCAGAACACTTGCCCGTCGACCCTTCACCTCCCCTAAACCCGAACGTCGTCCCTTCACTCACCGCCGTGCTGTGTCACGCACCGCTGCTGCCAGTCGAGCTGTCTTGACGTCCCGAGCAAACCCCCTCAACCCTCTCGCGTGATTACCGCTCCGATCACCGGCAATTGAAGGGAATAGGTTCGGCGAACCTAGGGTTAAACCCCTTCGGTTTATCGAATTTTCTGGCCGCCATGACCGTTCGTTCGAGGCATGGGAGTGTCTGTTGAACTACCCACGTTGGGCCGAGCAAAACCTTGCCGGTGGCACAATCGTTCACCGTTGTTCAGTACCTCATCGGCAATATGGAAGTTCGATCGTTTTTTTGGCCAATTTGGTAAGTTTGGTAAGTATTTCAACCTAGATCTCGTGTTATTTGAGCCGTGGTTGAGAAAAGGTTGAAAATGGTGTGATCGAAAGCGTTTTTCGGTGATTTTTAGGCCGCGCATGGGCTTCACGCGCCGTCCAAGGTGATTTTCGACCGCCCTAGACGATGGCTGTTGAACCGGTCGGCTCAGACCCGACCTTACCTTGACTGAGCCACCCAAACCGTCCCAAGCCCAACAACCAGCCCAAGCCGTTGACCCGTACCCGACCCGTTGACTGAGTAAACTCAGTGAGTCAACTCGCCCAAGTCAACTCAGTGAGTTAACTCACCCGAGTCAACCCAGTGAGTCAACTTGCCGAGTCATCCATTGGACCAGTGACGTTAGCGTTGACTTTGACCGTTGATGTCAGCATTGACTTTGACCAAAAAGTAAAAATTTTCCCGAAAAGTCATATTTTATGTTTTTCGACGTCCTGAGTCCTATTTTGAAGCTTGTTTCGCGAAATTCTAACCCGAAAGCCTCCGAATTGGACGTTGAATCCAAACATGCATATTTATAAAGTTATGTCATTTAAGAGAAATTGATGATTAAAGACTGATGTTGATCTTCTAATTTAATAGGTACTCATGGATATCCCGATCGTGTTTACGCCCAGCCCAACTCGTCCTGATCTGTACCGCCTCGTGATCCTATCATCACTCGTACGACCCTAAAACTTAGTATTTTATTACGATCAAGGTGTAAACCTAATAGTAACCATAATCCTTGTCTATCTAGGTTCCAGTACTATGGCAGAGCGTGATCCCGGTGCTCGGTAGACCTCTCGACCGACCAATCCGATCTTTTGAGGTGTGTTCCTTGTGTGTTATATGACTGTTGCATATTTACTATTTTACATGCTTTATATGTTTTAATAAAACGGATCATGTGCACATGATTGTTAAACTTGATTTTGTGTAAAACTAGCATGTTTTCTTTTTATGAAAGAAACACGAATGACCTGTATGTTTGATTTATGCCCTAGCATCCGATATGACAAGCATACTCTATGGTTTTCGATTATCAGAGAAGAAATACGTTATTAAGCATTGCTATAACTGTCATTGTTGTGTACTATGTTGCTGCCTGGACTAATTAGTAGGGGTACTTGAGGTATGATGTGGAGTCACTATCGGCTCAGCCTTGATCCATCTGGTAAGACCACCCGTATTCGGATCTTAAGCTTCGGCTAGGTCCCCCCCGTATTTTGTTCCTAAGCTTCGGCTAGGTCCGCCCATTTTCGGTTCCTAAGTTTTGACTAGGGCCACCCGTATTCTAAGGTATTTCCTTAGGATGGTACCCGCGCCCAATGGGCTTGTGTTAATGCCAGTATATGATACTGTTCTGGGGAACTGTATCATGGTGTTCGGTTGGAGGGTAGATAGGTTGCATGGAAACTTGGATGCTTTTTATGATATGTTTTGCATGACATGATTTATTATATAAATGATGCAAATGTTTTACTTGCACTGTTGGAACACACTGAGCTTTCTAGCTCACGAGGAAGACCTAGAAGAATTGTCTATGATAGCTAAAAGGTTCTCACGGTTTATGAGGTCCAACCGAGGAAGGAAGATTCAAAGAAAAATGGACTTCAATACCAAAAACAAAGAAGAAGAGAGGGATCAAATCATTTTCTTTGAGTGCAAAAAACCGGGTCATATTCGTTGCGAGTGCCCTCAACTCAAGAAGAAGGGCTTTGAGAAGAAGAAGAAGCTCAAAGCCAAGCTTGCTACTTGGAGTGATGAGGAGTCATCCGAGGATGAGGAACACGAAGTGGCCAACCTTTGTGTCATGGCTCTTGAGGAGTATTCCTCCATGGTAACCTCTAACTCATCATCTTTTGATTTTACATTTGATGAATTGCATGATGCTTATGATGAGTTACAAGAGGTATATGATGAGTCAGTCGAGAAGTATAAAGAGTCGGTCATAAAAAATAGAAAGATCATTTCGGAACTAAATGTTAAAAATGACTCACTTTCTCAAGCTAACTTAAAATTTGAGAAAAAAGATCTTAGGTTTTTAAGATGAACTTAAATTCTTTCAAGATGAAAATGTAGACTTAAACAATCTTATTTCTCAATGCAATAGTGAACACCAAAAGGTGTTAAATGAGCTTAAGAAATCTTTCAATAGTGTTGGTAATATGAAAAATAGAATAGGTGAATCATCTAGATCAAACCAACCTAAAAGAAAGAACAATAACTACAAACAAAGTAGCTCCTATAGGCATAATAGAACTAAAAGAGTTAGAAGTGTATGGGTTCCTAAGGAACTTGTCAAGTCTAATAATATTGATGCCATGTCACCTTGGATTCCTAAGGGAACCAAGCTTTTGGAGCTAACACTCATGGACCTAAAATGATTTGGGTACCAAAAATCAAAGCTTAATATCTTTGTTTGTAGGGGGAGCATTGCTACAAGGCCAAAGCACAAAGTCAAAACTCATGGTACCTTGATAGTGGATGCTCGAGCCACATGACCGAAGACAAAAGTCGATTCATGGACTTAAAGCCAAAAAGTGGAGGAGTAGTGACATTTGGTGACAACTCCAAAAGCCACATTTAAAGGTATTGGATCCATAGGTAATCACTATACTATTCTCATTGAAAATATTTTATATGTCGATGGTCTAAAACACAATTTATTGAGCATTAGTCAATTGTATTATAAAGGGTTTAATGTCTTATTTGATAAAAATGGGTGCAAAATTGTTAACATTAAATCAAATAATATAATGCTCATTGGTCATCGCATAGGTAATATATACATGGTGCATTTAGATGACATTCATACATCCCATGCATGCTTTGTTGCACAAAATGAAAATGATGCATGGCTATGGCATAGGAAACTAGGACATGCTAGCATTAGTGTTTTAGAAAAATTAGTTTCCCTAAATCTAGTTAGAGGTTTGCCCAAAATTAAGTTCTCAAATGACAAAATTTGTGATGCATGCTCTAAGGGTAAACGACATAGATCATCCTTTAAATCCATTAATGATGTTTCTACAAGTAGACGTTTACAACTAATTCATATGGATTTATTTGGGCCTATTATAACTATGAGCTTGGGTGGTAAATCGTATGCATTTGTACTTGTTGATGACTATTCTAGATTTACTTGGGTTCTATTCTTAAGTACTAAAGATGAGGCTTTAGAAAAATTCATCATGTTTTCAAAATTAACTCAAAATGATCTTGAACTTAAGATTTCTCATATTAGAAGTGATCATGGAACCGAATTTCAAAATCTAGGTTTTGAAGAGTTTTTAAATGAAAATGGTATTAGCCACAATTTTTCAGCTCCTCGAACTCCTCAACAAAATGGGGTAGTTGAGAGGAAAAATAGGACTTTACAAGAAATGGCTAGAACCATGCTTTGTGAAAACAATTTACCTAAATATTTTTGGGCGGAAGCCACAAACACCGCTTGCTACATTGTAAATCGAGTAATGATTAGGCCACGTTTAAAGAAAACACCATATGAGATTTTAAAATCTAAAAAGCCTAACATTAGCTATTTTCATCCATTTGGTTGCAAGTGTTTTGTTTTAAACAATGGAAAAGACAACTTAGGTAAATTTGATGATAAAAGTGATGAAGCTATTTTCTTAGGGTATTCTTTAACCTCCAAAGCCTATCGTGTATTTAATAAGAGAACTTTAGTAGTAGAAGAGTCCATTCATGTTGTATTCGATGATAACCTCATTCCGAGGAAGGAATCTTATGATGATGATGATGTAGGAATCCTTGATGCCTTTGATGGAGGACAAACTTCAAAGGAGGATGAGATTCTAACTAAAGACGAGGATGCACAAGATCCACCTCTTGAAGCCTTGAAGGACTTGGCTCTTGAGGAAAAGGAAGTGAGCTACCCAAGGGAGTACAACTATGTCAAAGGTGGTGAAATCTTGGGTGATCCATCCAAGGGGGCAACTACTAGATCTTCTCTCAAACATATGAATCATGTTGCTTTTATCTCACGCATAGAGCCTAAGAACATTAAAGAAGCATTAAATGATGATTTTTGGATTATGGCTATGCAAGAAGAGTTAAATCAATTTGAGAGAAGTAATGTATGAACATTAGTTGAAAGGCCTAGTAATCAATCTACTATAAGAACTAAATGGGTATTTAGGAATAAACTAGATGAGAGTGGTAACATTGTGAGAAATAAAGCTAGATTAGTTGCTCAAGGCTACACTCTAGAAGAGGGAATTGATTTTGATGAAACTTATGCACCCGTAGCTAGAATGGAAGCTATTAGGATGTTGCTTGCATATGCATGTTATCATAATTTCAAGCTATTTCAAATGGATGTGAAAAGTGCATTTTTAAATGGTTTTATAAATGAGGAAGTGTATGTGGAACAACCACCGGATTTTGAAGACTCCAAATTTCCAAATTATGTTTTCAAACTAACCAAAGCACTTTATGGTTTAAAACAAGCTCCTAGCGCTTGGTATGAAAGGCTTTCAAACTTTTTGATTGAAAAAGGTTTTGAAAAAGGTAAGGTTGGATACTACACTTTTCATAAAAATGTATAAAAATGACATCTTAGTAGTACAAATATATGTTGATGATATTATTTTTGGATCTACTAATGACTGTCATTGCAAAGAGTTTGCTAAGTTAATGCAAGGTGAATTCGAGATGAGCAAGATGGGGGAGCTCTCATTCTTTTTGGGACTCCAAATCAAGCAAAGGAAGGATGACACCTTCATCAATCAAGCAAAGTATGTGAAAGATATGCTCAAGAAGTTTGTCTTGGAGCAAGCAAAGCCTCAAGCTACACCAATGAGCTCATCTACAAAGCTTGACAAAGATGAAGGAGGTAAGTGTGCTGACTCTAAGCTTTATCACTCTATGATTGGATCTTTGCTTTACCTTACCGCAAGTAGACCGGATATATTGTTTAGTGTTTGCTTGTGTGCTAGGTTTCAAGCTAGTCCTAGAGAGTCTCACCTTATAGCCGTTAAGAGAATCTTTAGGTACCTTAGAGATACCCCTTGTCTAGGTCTTTGATACCTTAGAGACTTCAGGAAGAGTACTTCGGGAACATGTCAATTCTTAGGTAGTATGCTCATATCTTGGTTCTCTAAGAAAAAAAATAGTGTAGCTCTATCTACCACCGAAGTCGAGTACATATCCTTAGGAAGTTGTTGTGCTCAAGTCCTTTGGATGAAGCAACAACTCTTAGATTATGGTATTAAAGTTGAAACCATACCCCTTAAGTGTGACAACACTAGTGCCATATGCTTAACTAAAAATCCCATCCAACACTCTAGAACCAAACATATAGAAATAATGCATCATTTCTTTAGAGATCATGTCCTTAAGGAAGATGTTGTTATAGAGTACGTTGACACCTTGAACCAACTAGCGGACATTTTTACTAAACCTATAGACAAAGAGTGCTTTTGGTCCCTTGAGAGAGAGTTAGGTCTAACTAGCATTCCTTGACCCTTTAGGACTCTTTTTGAGGTTAAAATTGCTTGAATTTGTGAAATTGCATGTTTATGTGTTGTTGATCTTGAAAATATCCATGCTTATAGCTAGAGGGAGTATGATTCTGTTAAAATATGCTTAGAACAGCTCATTCATCAATTTCATTCATTTAGGAGGTATTAAAATCGAGCCTTTGGTTGTTCTTAAAGCCTAAAATGCATTTCTAGGCATAGGGTATCGATACGGCCTTCTGCGTATCGATACGAGTAATGTATTAGCTTTCCAGACCGCATTTTGCCTAAAACGGGTATCGATACGGTTAAACCCGTTTCGATACAAGCTAAAATCGTTTCGATACAGATAGTATCCGTTTCGATACGGACCTTCGATGAGCGTTTCAAGGGAATTACGATTTTACCCCCGTATCGATACACCCTCAAGCGTATCAATACTCGATTGCGCATACAACTTCTTTATGGCATTTAAAGAGTTTTACTTTTACCAAAATTGAATTTTCAAAACCCTAGCTATTTTTCACTATATAAAAAGCCTCTCAATCCCTCATATTTTCACACCACAACTCAAAATCTCTTGAGGGTTTTCAACATCAAGCCAAGCTTTTCATCAATTTGGTGCAAAGTTCTTCTCCCATTCCTCTCTATCAATATCAAGGTAAAAATCTCCTTTTTCTTTTTCTTTTATTTGATTTTCGTTTTAAATTTTGTTTTGTTTTGTTTTTCTCAAAAACAATTTTTTTTCAAACTTTTTGTTTTTGTTTTGTTTCTCAATTTTTTTAACAAAAACCTTGATTATTGATTTTCAATGGGTTGAATGAGAAAGTTAATGCATACACTGTTTTTGATCTCTTTCTCTAGTCAATGGCACCTAAAAAGAGAGTGCATACTAGTGAAGTCGGTGAAGGTTCTAATGCCGGAGATGGTACTCGCCCGAACCTCACTCTTATCTATCAACAATGCTTCAAGACCTCCGGAGATCTCACCTATTTCCGACAATTTCAAAACAACAAAATCCGTCCAGAGAGGGTAATTCCCGTTCCTTTTCTCAACTCGGAGCGCTTCAAATTTGTTTACTTACCTTTTCTCCAAGAATGGAAATTTATGGATTTCATTCAAATTCTCGGCTTTTTCTATCGCAATTTGGTTTTGATTTTCTATGGTAATGCCAAGTGTGTCGCCAATCAAGCGGGTGTTGTTACGGCTGTTAATTCTTATCTAATGGGTAAAAAGATCACCATCAATGTTCAATCTATTTGTGATGTGTTCAAGTTAGAGGATGAGGGTCTTGATGATGAGAATTCTCTTGGCCATGTCTTGGGAGGTTCCGTGATAGCTCTTAATGCTCAAGATCGAATCCTTCATTTGATGGTTTCTTGGTGGTTTAGGCATTCGGGGGCGAGTATTCCACTATCCGCCAAGTTGAAGATTTTTGGATTCGGTGCTTCCGTGAAAGAAAACAATCAAACCTTGCTCGGATTATGTTTGTGGAGATTGTCTATCTCGTGCAACATCGCCACACTACTCTTGTCACTTCATTCACTTATGGAACGACCTTGAGTTATTTCTTCACCCAAAATGAGATAGATTGTTCTCACGACTACTCGACTCCCCTCACTGATCCTATTGATGAAAGATCTCTTTCAAGGGGCAAGTTCATGTACTTCAATGGTAGTTGGCTTCGTCTCTCTGAGCTCCCTAGTGATGCCATTCCGGAAGAAATTGCTAATCCTCAAGCCGCTCAAGCTCCTCCTCCACCTTCCATGGATGCCCTCATGACCTTTCTCAATGAGCAATTCACGGGGAATTGCTCCATGGATCAAGCGATGGGTTCAGGATTTGCTGCTATAGACACACGTTTTACAAGCCTTGAAGATCGTGTGAAGAATGTGTAGACGCGTTCACTTCCCTTGAAGGCGGTCACAACTCGATGAATATATCTCCTACCGCTTTTCATGACGAGTGACGTCAATCTCGGAGGAATGATGATGCACATGATGAGGACGATGAAGATGGTGATAGAGAAGCGTAGTAGTTCATCTTTGCATATCATTCATGTCATTTAAGATATCTATTTATGCACTTTGGATTATGTTTTTAGGACTAAGTTTGCATTCTAAAACCTATGCTTTTATTTTTTTTGCTATTTGATTTTATGTTGATGTTATCTTTATTTTGAACTTAATGGTTATCTATATTATGTTGCTTGATTTTTATTTATGCCTTTTGCCTATGTTTATCTATGTCTCGATCTTTTTTGATCTAACAAAAAGGGGGAGAGGGAACAAGCTCACACTTAAAATTTTGATTATCAACTTAAAATTTACCTAGCTAATATTAAGGAGGAGTTATTTTGCAAAGCTTTTCAAAAGTGTCAATAATTTTAAGTTTTGGTTTTGTTATATCAAAAAGGGGGAGATTGTAAAACCTATGTTTGATTTTGATATAACAATGTATGTTAAGGATTAAATTGAAAACTTGAAATAGATTTTTAAGTCCCTCAAAAGATTTTCAATCATCAAGGCTTTAATCTGATTTGAAAGACTCAAACTCCAAATATTTTCTAAGTGTTCCAAGGCCAAACTATTGAAAAACTTCCAGGCGTATTGATACGCTTCTAGCCGTATCAATACCTTTTTTACAAGTTTGGCTACTGGAGAAATGCGTTTTGATACACCCCTTACCGTATCGAAACAGCGCATCGAAACATATTGCTTCTGTATCGGTACGCTCTCTCTGTAAAACTGAAGGAGTTTGAATGGCGTACTGATACGGTTTCACCCGTATCGATACGAATTTAATGGAATTTTAAATTCGAAAGCTTTTAATGATTTTGACCATTGGTGTCAGTTGTTAGGTAACCAAAATTTAAAGTGGTGGTTGTCCCATACCGATACGCCCTTTGCCGTATCGATACGGAAACTTCCAGTGAGCTCTGTGAAATTAATTGCATCGATACAGATGTTCCCCGTATCGAAACGGTCCTTATCCTGTACCAATACGCTTACACGCGTATCGATACGCCCTCTTGTTATTGTGCAACAGCTCTTTCTATTTTGAGACAGGTATCGATACGGGTCCTCGTGTACCGATACGGTAAGCTGCAGAAGTGCATTTATGGTGGAAAGAGTGAGTCCCAACGGCTATATTCAATACCCTAACAACCCAAACGGCTAGAATTAATAGAGAAGGTATAAGTTGAAGCCAATTGAAGACTAGCAACAACTATTGCATCAAAAAGAAACATCCTTACAAAAATCCAAGCTCAAAGTGCTTTATTTCTTATCCTTTGTAAAATCCCAAATTTTATTGTGTTCAATTCTTATCTTGTAATCAAATTTGGGTTGAGTGATTGTACTTAAAGTGGCAATCTTGTATTGAGAGATATCTTTCTTGCCTTAATTTCTTCTTTGTACTACTGTGAGGGTTTGGTCAAATTTTAGGTAGAAAATTTGACCGGTATTGTAAAGGTTACCTCCTAAGCCTTGAAAAGGGGAAGAGCAATTAGTGGATTGTTGGAAAATCCTTGGTGGTAGCTAAGGTAGTGGATGTAGAGTTCATTTGGAACTTGAACCGCTCTAAAATTACTTGTTCTTCATTTTTAGCCATTCTATTTTCTCCAACAATTTTTACAAACCCAATTCACCCCCTCTTGGCTTTGATCAATCCATTGATCCACTCAACACCGTATTCTAAGGTATTTTATTAGGATGGTACCCGCGCCCAATGGGCTTGAGTTAATGCCAGTATACGATACTGTTTTGGGGAACTGTATCATGGTGTTCGATTGAAGGGTAGATAGGTTGCATGGAAACTTGGATGCCTTTATGATATGTTTTACATGACATGATTTATTATGTAAATGATGCAAATGTTTTACTTGCACTGTTGGAGCACAATGGGATTTCTAGCTCATGCCCCCAGATTCTTTTTCCCCTTTCAGATATTTTGGATAGGCCACCCCGTAGCTGAAACTTGGAGGATCGACACATTTGGTATTCTTTTTGAATGTAATGTTTCCATCCACCGTTTGTACTTCAATGGTGACATGGCCTATATTTTGATATGTATGGTATTAAACTAGAAATATTTTGATACGTTAATTGATACTTATTTTGTAGCCATCCTATGATGGGTATACTTAAGTGGTCATGGCTGCCTACATCATTTTATGAGTCTATGTTATGATTGACTTTGGAAATACTACTTGATGTACTAAACAAGTTTATCTAACTTGATGGTTTTCACTGAGTCTTGTCGTTATGCTGTCATAATAAATACTTAATTTGCCAACAGGTTTTCCACTTGAGTTTTAATTGTGATGTGCCTTGCTAGACATGGTCATTCCGCATAGGCCAATCTAGGGGGTTACAAAGCGACCGCTGGCATAGTTAGCCTTTTGTACCTCAAAATCATAACAAACTTGGGTGACAACGATTAGTTGCTGGATACTGAGGTTAGACGCTTCGCGAGAAGATGTTCAAATACATGAACTTACTTCGGAAGTAAAATATACCCTTTAGGAGTAAAGATTGGATCTTCATCAAACTGGTTTATGGAAAAACATTCACTATAGATATATAGGGTTTTTACATAATTAATTTAGGACATTGCCATCGATAGAGGCAATGCCATCTTCGAATCTGCTCGACAAAAAATAGCAAGACATGACATTATTGAAAGCTGGCATGACACGAACAGTGTAAAAACCAAACATTCCTTGTCAACGCTCATCATTCATTTTAAAAGCTATCATTGCCAACGTGTTACTTTACTTTAATTTCTTTTGTTTTAAAAATCCAATTTCAAATCAATCAAACTTTCTTTCCAGACAAGTAAACCATCAAATCAATTGAATTTCAAGTCACTTTTTGCTCCATTTTGCATGCATTTATTCATACACACACACACCGAGTCTACAAGTTTTTTGGTGACGTTGTCGGGGATTGCAATGGAGTTTTATTGTTTTGTCTTACTTGTTTTGCTTTATTTTTGTTTTTGTTTTAGTTTTATTTTATTTAATTGTTTTGTTCGGTGTATGATCAGGAACCACCCTGAGATAGAAGATTGGTCATACGAACATGAGATCGAACACACCTTACGTAGATTAAAGAAGAAAATTCGAGAGATGGCTCAATACGGTAATAGAGGAGGAGATGGTGTCCCACACAATCAAGAAGGTCCACCTAATAACTGAGAGATACCAGTTGCACCCGTCGCTGATAATGCCATCGAAAGACCCATCAGAGTGCACTTGGCACCAAATGTTGGCAATTTGATGCCATGCGTAGCTGGCACAGAGGTAAACACATTTAATTTCAAACTTAAATTGGCCGTGATTCAAATTCTTTTGAATGTAGGATAGTTTGATGGATCACTATTAAGTGTGCAAAAGTCATATATCTATACCTTAGCTTAGCTCAATTATTGTTGTTCTTAAGTATAGTTTAGTTGCATTTACTAGGAAAACATACACAAAACGACATAGATTGGATATTCTGCCTTATTTGTTGAACTTAATTGTTTTTATATATAAGATACTACTCAAGTGTGTTTTCTTTCTGTGCGCAAGTACCCGCCTAGGCAGATGCCGCCGAGGTAGCAGAAAGGGCAGAAGATGAGAAGTTGAAAACTGATGGAGGAAGCTATTGGACCATCTGAAGAGCTTAACGAGGAGGAGAAGCCCAAAATGCAGAGTTGTGCCAACCCCTGCACACCAGTCCACACCTCTGCCAAGGCAGTCAACAGTGTGCTGCCGAGGCAGCAACTCGAGGAAAGGTGAAAAAATGCAAAGTGGTATGCGACTAAAATAGCTCACCAAGACCGATTTTTGGAGACCACTTGCATGTGCATTGGAGCCCAGTAGACAAAGAAAAGCCACGGTCAAAGTCAAGGTGGAAAAAGTCAAACGAGAATCTAGGAAGAATTAATGTCAGATTTGTTTTTTAATGAGTTGTATTTATATTCTAACTAGTATTCCTGCACTAAACCGACTTAGACCTAGGCTCCTCCCCTATGTATATGTAATCGACTTGAAGGAGGAACAACAATTGAGATTAGAGAGAAAACTCCTTCTTGTCGAAAAACCCTAGTGCCACCATCCTCCATTATGTTCTAAACCTTCTCTAGGGCTAAGGGTTGGTTGTAGAGTAGTTGTGAGAGTTTTGTTGTATTCGTTTAGGTTTTCAGTTTTTGCAATAAAATTCAAGGTTTGTTTATTCTTGGTTCTTCATTGTTGCAATCTTTATTGGGAGAGAAGAGAGCTTCAATCTATTAGTTTAATATCGAGAGAGTTGATCTCACAAAACGAGTAAACACGGTTTTATCCAACCATAGGGTAAAGCTACTTCAGCCTAGGGATAAGTTAGAAGTTCAGCGGCTAAGAGAGGCTTCATAATTGGTTGGTGTTCATCCTTATATTCACGCCGGGAGGTATCATCCAAGACATGTTCGCCAATAGTACTTCAAGCTTAGGGATAAGAGGAAGTCATTGAAGGGAGCCTTGCTGAACCTTGAATCATCATTTAACTGCCCAGGCAGTCACATTGGTCTCTGCCGAGGCAGGCGCCTGCCGAGGCATAGTCGTGGGCGGCTGTTGACAGTTGTTAAGTTGATCTGCAAAACTATGCCGAGACAGTACATCCAATCTCCACACTACGAAGCATTCCAATACCGGCCCATTCTCTCACTCTGATTCTCAATTTATTTTATTTGATTTAATCTTAGTTTTAATCAAACCAACTCTTAATATTTGTGTTTTTACTTTTTACTTGTGCAGAAAGGTGAAATCCGAAGGTTGTCACAATCCCTGTGGAGACGATATCTTAAATACTATAACTTGGCACCGTGTATACTTAAATGAAATTTGCGCATCACTTTTGCACGCAACAATCACCCACTGAAGATCTGAGGCAACACTTGAAGCAATTAATGGAAGTTTGCCAATTATTTCAACAACCTGAAGTTTCTAAAGACACGATGAAGTTGAAATTATTCACATATTCCTTGAGAGATCGAGCAAAGCCGTGGCATAATGCATTGCCACATGGATCAATTAGAACTTGGGCAGAACTATGCCAGAAGTTCTTATTGCAATTTTAGTCGCCTAAGCTTAATGTCAGGCTTCGAAATGAGATCACGACATTTAGGCAGCATGATGACGAGACCTCATATGATGCTTGGGGAAAGATTAAAAGACATGTTAAAAAGGTGTCATATACACAAGCTTCCCAACTGGACCCAAATAGAGACCTTCTACCATGAACTCAATGCTCATTGCTAGACAATTGTCGACTCTTCGGCAAACAGTTCACTTTTGGATAGGAGATATACTAAGGTAGTTGACATCCTTGAGAGGATTGCTGTAGAGTTTCCACGAGTTCTATATTTTGTACACATTCATGCCCTTATTATTTCTATTCTTAAGCTCATTTAGGCATATTTAGGTGCATTGCATGCATGATAACAATATTTTCTCTTTCACCATGCTTTTATTGAATATTTTATGTTTGGTTGAGAAAACATATTGTTCTAGTTTAGTTTTTATTTTCAGGTGTTGTAGCTGAGGAGATGACATGAAAGCTGGAACAAAAGGAGTTGTACTGAAGCAGTTCCAGATGCCGCCAAGGACGCTGCTGAAGCAGCATTGCCACCAAGTCCCACCCATGCAGGAGTTACACCGACTTAGTCAAGATGGATTGCGATTGAAAGAGGGAAATTCCCTGAGCCCAAAGAGCCCAGTCTTGCAATTTTCTGAAGCCTGTAGCGGCCGGCAGAACTGATCCAAGATTGATAAGTAGGAGTACTTATCCTTACTTGCGGAAGAACGCAACGTCCAAAGAGTCTACATTTAAGTAAAAAAAGAGTCTATCTTTAATGTAAAAATACTTTAAGAACTTCTACTTCAAGGATGACATAAACTTAGGCCATGAGCCCTATATATACCCAATCTATGTGAGGGTATAGGGGCATGAGGGGGCATGACGAGGTATAACGAGGCATAGCAGAGATGTAGCTAGGTAGATGGGAGTTGTTGGGGGTCGCGACCTAACTCTCCTAGGGTTTAGGCGCTTGTATATGAAGTAGTTGTGAGAGATGATTGTAATAGTTAAGTATGTTTTTTAATAAAATTTTGAGTTTGCTTAATCTATGTACTTCATTCTTTCAATTAGTCCTAACCAGTCAGTTGAGAGAATCCATTTGTTGGGCACGAAAGTGTAAGGCTCACGAAAGGGTTAAGCACGATCACAACATGTTGGGGCGTGACTAACTTGGTTCCTAAGAAGTTCACTAGTTTCAGCGGCTAAAAGGGATCTCCAACCGAATCGACTTGCCTGTGTTAGGTTTACACTGAGATTGCTAGGTATTGCCTATGTTGCGTGTAAAAGAGTCTATCGCAATAGAGTGCAAGTGTACACGACGCAAGTAGTAAAATGATACACGAAGTATCGGATGTTGAATCCACAGGGACTGGAAATAGCCTTAACCTTGAATTGCTGCACAAGAAAGAAGATAATTTTAATTGTTTGTAAGGGAATTCTAAAGAATACTGAAGATAAAGGAGTAAAGAAATCAGGATAGAGAGAATATGTCGGTATTGATTTGCTCAGTAGTGTAGGTGTTGCAATGTCTAGGACTTTATGTTCTGTCCTTGCTCTTGTCGTGGCAGCACCTGCGGCGGCAGAGGTCTGTTGTTGTCGCGACAGCGATCACACAACTCTGTACTTCAAGCTTGGCAAGAATCCATGTTGTGCCTTGTCCTATCCCTAGGTCCAAGTCTGTCGATGAACACGTCTTTGATGATACCTCCCAGCGTGAATCGAAGGATGAACACCGATGTTGTTGAATTCTTCCTTAGCCACTTAACCTCGTCCTATTCCTATGTCTGAGATAGTTCAACCATAAACTGGAGAACTCGTACTTATTCCTTTCGTATACTTAACTCTCCCGATATTAAGTAAATGTATAATCTCACAATGGTCTCCCGATACTCTTGCAAGATGTTGAAAACCAGAATAAGCAAACTTGAAGTCTATTTTATTGAACAGAAAAAATCCTAAAACAATGCAATCCTTGCAACTACTTTACAGAATCAACCCTTAGCCCTAGGGGAAGTTTAGAACATGATGAGAAGGGGAAAACAACTAGGGTTTAGGGGAAGACGACTAGAGAATAAGATATCCTTCCCTAGGTCGAATTACATGCCTTTATATAGGCCTTGGGTTCAAGTTTTCTAATATGGCAAGAATACAAGTTTAAATTAAAGTGCAACTCTATTAAAGACTAAATCTTCAGAGTAGATGTCTTTAATTCGTCCTCTCTTCTTGCTTGGAGTTTCTTCCTTGAACTTTGGGCTTGGCCTTCATTCTGATCTAGGGCTTGGAAAAATATATGAGTGCTCCAAGACAGACCGGCTTAATTTCCTCTTTTTGTTGAGCTCCATTTTACTTTTTTCCTTCACCGTTGCTGTCATCCTTAGCTGCCACGGTAGTGGCCTCGGCAGTATCGTCCTTCTCGACTTCAGTCCTGTGTTCCAGCTCTGCTTCTCCACCGCCCTAAGTCTGCTACAACAACTACCTGCAAAAGTAACCAAAGTCAGTAGTAATTGTGCCATTCAATATAATTGTGATGTGTAACTGAAATCTATCCTAAATGTAATGAATTATGCTTGAATGCAACAGAAATATGGGTTAAATAGGGGGTAAAATATAGAACTTTTACATACTCAACACACACCCAAACTCAAGTTTTTGCTTGCCCTCAAGCAATTAATACCTAAAAGAAATAGAATTTTTTTTGTTTGGCTTAAAACAATGAACTTTTCATTACCTACCATTCATTTCCTATTGTGAGCAACACCATGTTGGATAATTCAGGATTCATCAACCTTCCTATAATTCTCGTGTAGTGTGTGCATGTTTTGTGAACAATTATATGCCTAGACTCCCAGTTTACTAGAATAGCTAAGCTTCTAACTTGGATTTTTATGCCAACTTTCATTTAAGTTTTTATTTAGACTCGATTCTCTTTTCTTAATTTAAGTTTGACTAGAGCCGGTTTCGAGCACCTCTAGCTAACTTCCTAGAGCTGGTTTCGGGCACCTCTAGGTGTATTGAGTCTACTTTTTCTTAACTTCTTTTCCTAGAGCCAGTGTCAGGCACCTCTAGGGGCAACTCAAGTGTTAAGCTTTTTCCTATTCTAGTTTACCAATAGAGTTTCTAGACAGTATAAAAGTGACAAAGGGTGTTTAAGGATCAGAACTATAGTAAGGCTCTAAACTGCTCCTAAAACTATCCTAAAGGCATTGCCACGACAGAGGCTGTCACGGCAGGTAAGTTCAGTTCAAAGATTTAAGCCAATTTTTTTAAGCAAAAATAAACTAACACTTATACACAAATCTTAAACAAAATAGACAATTCATTAATGGATGGATGCCACCCCCGAACTCAAGGGCTGCATTGCCCTCAATGCATGATGACAGAATGAAGAAAAGAAAATAAAAACATCACAATTATAACAAAATAGCAGACAACAAGGATAAGATAAAAACTTAAATTTTAAGTGCTGTCGTCGCTGCTGCTGCTACTGCTGTTGATCTGTATCTGCCGGCGGGCATTGACCTTCATCGTCGGTGCTGGCAGATGACTCTAAGAAGCAGAGGCAGTCTTTTTCTTGGCTTCCCTCGGGGGCTGGATGCGAGTAGGTGAGATCTGGGGTAGTTTCTCCAGCACTTGAACCTCCTCGGAAGAGCTACTGCTGCTGCTACCACTGTTGCTGCTGCTACTACCACTGTTGCTACTGTCAGACTTCTTTTGGCCGGAGGGTTCGTCTCCGGTGTTGTGTTTCTGCCGCTTCATCTGAGTGAATTCTTTGGAAAGGTTCCTCTTGACAGAGGGCTCGCCATCAGATTCCTCCCAAATTGAGGAAGAGGAGAAACCAACAATAAATTTGTCGAGGTCGGACGGTGGCTCCTTTCGTTTTTCTCCCCTGGTAGAGGCAGTGGCGGTGTAGCTGCCACCTGCAGCTGTCGTGGCCGGGGTTGGAGTGGACCCAGCAGAAGGTGTTCTCGGTGTGGCAGCAAGGGTAGGGGTATGGGCAGGTGTGGAGGCAACAAAATAATGATCGGGGAAAATAGGAAACTGTACATCTGGAAAATTTAAAGTGCTTTTAATGAAATGTACCATTGCTGTTGTGAATTCGCGGACAAAGCTCATCAAACCTAGCTGTCGTTCCTCCATTTTCTACAGGGCAGCAAGGATTTGGGTGGAGGAGTATGCTGTGGGAGCTGCTGCTGTGGGCTGCCTCTGTGTTGCGGCGGCATGCTCTATCTAAGTATGCTCTGCTGGCTCACCTACCGCGGCAGTTGGGTTGAAATATGAGATGGGTGTTGCAGCTTTTAGCTCCATCAAACTGAAGATATTTTTCTCCGTCCACCCTTTACCTCGAATCTTCAAATCTTCAGAAATTTCAGGGACATTGTGGCCACGACAGATATCTGTGGTGAGGTAGGGGAAGACAAGGGGTCCCGATGGCCGTAGTGCACAGTCCAAAATCCCCTCCCGAATATAGCGACCAACATTAATGAGCCTCTCGTTTAAAATGGAACGAACGAGAGCTAACCTGGGTTGATCCACTGTGTTGTTGTGTGAAGAAGGCATAATCCTCTTTTTCACGAAGGCGTTCCACAGTTTTGCTTCGGGGGTGAGTTGAGCTCGTTTCACCGTCCGTGGGTGTTTTGGGTCTGTATTCCATTGGGTCCCTTCCTTAGTCAGTTCTGCCATGACAACATCATAATCTGCTGCCTCCAGGCTCTCCACGAACCTCTTGTGCCCATCTTCCTTTCTGCCGACGTAGAGTCCGTAGAGGGTGTTAATGTACTCCGGCTCAAGAGGGACTTCCTTACCACGAACTGTCACGACTGTCGTGTCTTTGCTGTCGATGGCAACATAGAATTCTCTGACCAGAGTGACGTTCATCTCCTCAGGTTGCTCAGCAAACATCTGCCAATGAAGTGCTCTGATCTTGCGGGCGATGAATGGTTCGAGCCCGAGATTCTCCGTTCGTTTGCTGTAAATGAACCCTTTCTCTTCCCATATCTCCCTTTTCTGGAAGGAGGTGTAGTATCAGTCATTGGACTTTGCGTTGAAAAATCGGTTTGGGATTCTCTCGTGGCTGGGAGTGGTTGTTGCTGCAGCAGAGCTTGAGGCAACACTTCTTCTAGTGTTTCTGGTACTCATAGTTGCAAGAGACTGTAGAAAAATGAAAGCAAATGAAAATCTAGAGAGAAAGCAAGTAGAGAGAGTAAAAGTGAAGTGAAAAATGAATAGTAAAACGATATTTATAGATGAAGAGTTTGCTGCCCGTTGGAGCTGTAACGACAGGCACGAATAATGGGGCCAACTGTTACGTGGTTTCCGACGCGTCTGTCACGCGTTTCCATGTCTGCTGCGCGTCTGCCGCGACAAAGTGTTGACAAGCTGTATTTCCGCGTCTTTCGCGACAGCTGTGATGATAGCTTCCTCCTTTGGGCTTTTTGGGCTGCTGGTGAGATGGTGGGCTAGTTCACTTTTTCTCCTCTCCTTGTCTCCTTTATTTCCTAAAAATAATTAAAATAAGACTTAGTTCTTAAAAATAAAATAATTCTAATTTCCTAATAAATAAATATATATAAATATAAATTAATAATAATAATAATAATAATAATAATAATAATAATAATAATAATAATAATAATAATAATAATAATAATAATAAAATTAAGTTAAATTAGGGAATGCCAGGAGGGGCATCTCCTAGAGTAACCATTTCCTGCATTTTTGGGGCTTCAGTCTCTGCCTGTTGACTTTAAATTGGTGCCCGTCTTTTAAGGATTTGATTGTAATGGCACCATGAGAAAAAACTTGCACAACTTGAAACGGGCTGGACCATCTAGATTTCAGCTTCCCTGGGAAGAGTTTCAACCTAGAGTTGAATAACAACACAAGCTGCCCTGGACAGAACTGTCGTGGCAGCAGCTTCTTGTCATGCCACTTATTCGTCTTGTCCTTGTAAATCCTTGTGGTGTCATAGGCCATTGCTCGAATTTCTTCAATCTCATTCAAGTCAAGTAACCTCTTCTGTCCTGCCTTTTCCAAGTCCATGTTCACTGCCTTGATGGCCCAGTATGCTCTGTGCTCTATCTCAACATGTAGATGGCATGTTTTTCCATAGATCAGTCGGTAGGGTGACATTCCCAATGGAGTTTTAAATGTTGTTCTGTAGGCCCAGAGTGCATCATTGAGGTGTAAGGACCAGTCTTTTCGAGTTGGTTTAACCATCTTCTCAAGAATGTTCTTTACCTCCTTGTTTGATATTTCGGCATGTCCATTGGTTTGAGGGTGATAGGCTGTTGCGATCCGATGCTTAACACCATATTTCCTTAAGGCATCATCTATTACCCTATTGTCAAAATGCCTCCCTTCATCATTGATGATCGCCTTAGGGATGCCAAATCTGGAAAAAGTGTTTTTATGTAGAAATCTCTGAACAGTCTTGGCATCATTTTTTTGTGTGGCAATCGCTTCAACCCATTTGGACACGTAGTCCACTACCAGGAGGATATAAAGATTCCCACATGATGCTGGGAACGGTCCCATGAAATCAATCCCCCAAACGTCGAAGATTTCGACTTCAAGGATGTTTTGCAGCGGCATCTCATGTCTCCTTGAGATGTTTCTAGTTCGTTGACACTTGTCACAATTTTTGTAGAATGCTTGGGAATCCTTGAACAGTGAAGGCCAATAAAAACCAGACTGCAAAACCTTGGCAGCAATTTTGTTACAACCTAAGTGTCTTCCATATTGTGAAGCATGGCAGCGATGAAGCACAGCTTCCTGCTCATCCTGTGGTACACACCTCCTGATAATCTGATTTGCACAATTTTTGAAAAGAAGAGGTTCGTCCCAATAATAATGCTTAACATCATTTTGGAACCTCTTCCTAGCTTGATAGTTAAGTTCAGGAGGAAATATTTCGCTAACTAAATAATTAACGAAATCAACATACCAGGAGAGTTTAGAAAACTTACCTGCTGCCATGGCTGTCGCGACAGTGCTTGTGGCAGCGAACAACTGCTCGTCAGGGAAGGTCTCTAGTATGTGTGTCTTGTCTATTGGAAGACACTTTCCCCTCTCTAACCTTGACAAGTGATCTGCAATTTGGTTTTCTGTCCCCTTTTTATCCTCGATTTCAATGTCGAACTCTTGCAGCAGCAAAATCCAACGAATCAGTCTGGGATTTGCGTCTTTTTTAGCAAACAGATATTTCAGTGCAGAGTGGTCTGTGTGGACCACCACTTTCGTTCCAAGTATGTAGGATCAGAACTTGTCAATTGAAAACACCACTGCTAACAGTTCCTTCTCTGTTGTGGTGTAATTCACTTGGGCATCGTTGAGTGTTTTGCTAGCGTAGTAAATTACGTGGAATAGCTTGTCCTTCCTCTGCCCAAGTGCTGCCCCTACAGCATAGTCACTGACATCACACATAATTTCAAATGACAACTTCCAATCCGGTGGCTATACGATTGGGGCTGTGACTAGCTTCTCTTTCAGAATTCTAAATGCCTCAGTACATTTAGTATTGAAGTCGAAGGGACGATTCTGCTCTAATAGGTGGCATAACGGCTTGGTGATCTTCGAAAAATTTGCTATAAACCTTTGATAGAAACCATCATTCCCCAAGAAACTTTGAATACCCTTGACTGTGGTGGGTGGCGACAGCTTTTCGATTACCTCAATTTTGGCTCTGTCGACTTCTATGTCGCGGCAGCTTACCTTATGGCCTAGGACTATCCCTTCATCCACCATGAAGTGACATTTCTCCCAGTTTAATATTAAGTTCGCTTTCTCGCATCTCTCGAGCACTTTCTATAGGTTGCTTAAGCATCTTTCAAAATTGTCTCCAAAGACAGAGAAATCGTCCATGAATATCTCCAGGAAATCCTCCACCATGTCGAAGAATATAGCCATCATACACCTCTGGAAAGTTGCTGGTGCGTTGCAAAGTCCAAACGGCATTCTCCGAAAAGCGTAAGTATCGTATGGGCAAGTGAAAGTCGTTTTCTCTTGATCCTCCGGTGCGATGGCGATTTGGTTATAACCTGTGTAACCATCAAGAAAACAGTAATAAGGCTTTCCCGCTAATCTATCAAGCATTTGATCAATAAAAGGCAGGGGAAAGTGGTCCTTCCGGGTAGCTTTGTTAAGCTTCTGGTAGTCCATACAAACCCTCCAACCGGTCACAGTCCTGGTTGGGATTAACTCGTTTTCTTTATTGGTCACCACGTTTATTCCTCCTTTCTTAGGAACGCACTGCACCGGGCTCACCCACTTACTATCCGAGAGGTCATAAATTATCCCAGCGTCTAGCCATTTGATAATTTCTTTCCGAACCACTTCTCGCATAGCATCATTCAAACATCTCTGGGCATCAATGGTTGGCTTATGATCATCCTCGAGGAGAATTTTGTGCATGCATAGTGCCGGACTGGTGCCTTGGATATCAGCTATCGTCCATCCAATAGCCTTTTTGTGCTGCTGTAGCATCCCTATCAGCTATTGTTCTTGTTCCTGCATCAACTTGGAAGAGATGATTACGGGCAACGTATCATTTAATCCAAGAATAACATATTTGAGCTGCCCTGGCAGGGGCTTAAGATCTAGAACAGGTGGTTCTAAAGTTGATGGCTTTTGGATGATATGTTCATTCGAGGTATAGTTTAAGGGCTCGAATAACTTACCTGGACGATTGCCTATCCAGTTTACCTCCTTATGATATTTAGTCTCAGATATGTCAGAATCTGAGGAGCTGCTGTCGTCATTGCTGTCGTGACAGTCTTCCAAATGGCTGCTGTGGCAGTGGCCAAATTTGATGTCATGGCAGTCCGACCGGATGCAGGGTTGGTCAAGGATTACTTCAGTGATAGCCTTGCATTCTTCTTCTGCATCAACGTGTTTTATTGCTTAGAGAACATTTAACTTGATCTCTTGATCATTTACTCTCATAGTGAGTTCTCCCTTTTCTACATCAATCAGTGATCTGCCTGTGGCTAAGAAGGGTCGCCCCAGGATGATTGGTGCATTCTCATCTACTTCACAATCTAAAACAAGAAAGTCAGCAGGAAAAATAAATTTATCCACTCTTACCAGAATATCTTCAATATTCCCTTCTGGTTGCACGTAAGAGCGGTCTGCCAACTGCAGCATAACTGTCGTGGGTCGTGCTCGTCCAATACCTAATTTCTGGAATACATATTTTGGCATTAAATTAATACTAGCACCTAGATCATAAAGTGCCTTACCCACAAATTTATCACCGATTATGCACGGTATTATGAAGCTCCCAGGATCCTTCTTTTTTTGGGGTGGATGCTTGTGTAGAATAGTCATGCATCCTTCTGTCAGTTTAACCGTCTCAAATTCCCCAAGTCTGGATTTCTTCGACATGGCATCCTTGAGAAATTTGGCATAACCGGGCATCTTCTTGATAGCATCTAACAGCGGAATATTGATGTGGACCTGCTTAAAAATATCATAGATCTTCTTAAACTGGAACTCTTGTTTATGTTTATGTAATCGCTATGAAAAAGGAGGTGGAGGATGATAATCTTCAATGCGTCATTCCCATGGTATTCAGATCTGAGGAGGCTTAGGTTCTTCATCCTTCTCCTCTGTCCCTTCTGCTGTCGTGACAAGTGTGGCGGCAACAGGCTGTTTTTCGGCTGCCGGGACAACGTTCGTGGCAGTTGATTCTAGGGCTGGTTCTTTAACTGGTTCAGCTTTCTTTTCCGGCCCTGGTAGTTGCTTCCCACTCCTGGTAGTGATAGCTTTGCACTGCTCATGTGTGGGTTGTCTAGCGACCTCAATATCACTAGGGAATCCTCCGTTCTGCCTTGGTTTAATATGCTGGGAAACCTGTCCCATCTGTGTTACTAGTGATTTCAATGTAGCTTCATGATTAGTCATTCGCATATCTATTTTATCCATGAACGGCTTAGTCTTCTTGACGAAGTGATCCATGTTTGCGATGTAAGTTCCTGTCTGAGACATAAATGTGGCCAATGTCTACTCTAGTATACTAGGTGTGGCTGCTGGTGGCTGTTGCGGCTGCTGCTGCGATTGCTGTCGAGTCAGAATTCTAGGTGCCCCCTGATTTTGAGTGTTCTGTGCTTGAGGGTTTAGGGCATTGTTTGGGTTGCTCTAAGAGAATTTGGGATCTTTCCTCCAGTTTGGATTGTAGTTGTTGGAGTCATAGTTCCTTTGCTTGTTGAAGTTTCCAACATACATCCCTTCCTCTACCTGTAGCGGGCAGTCTTCCGAACTATGATTCCCACTGCAAGTTTCACATACCTCTTCTGCAGAGTAGACAACTTTTGAATCTTTCTTCAGCAAATTCTCTACTGCCTTTGTGAGGTACGCAACCTGTGTCTTTAGGGAGTTATCGGCCTCGTAATCCTTTACAGCTAGTACCCGTTTACCTCTTCTTGCTGTGGGAAATTGCTCTTCATTCTTTGCCAAATTCTTTAATACTACCATGGCTTCATCCGAATCTTTATCCAACAACAACCCATTGGCCGCTGAATTGATTCTCATGTGAGTCTGTAGGTTGGCAACATTGTATAATTTTATGACTTGATTCCAAACAGGGAATCCGTGCATCGGGCAATTCCTCAGAAGAGTAGTAAACCTGTCCCATGCCTCGTGCATTGGCTCGTCATCTTTCTATTGAAAAGTAGCAATTTTGTTACGTAATCGCTCAGATAAATGGGAAGGGTTAAAACGAGATAAAAATTCACGAGTTAAATCTGCCCAAGTTCGTATTGAACCCGGCGTTAGTTTGTTCCACCAAGTTTGAGCTTTGTCCCTCAATGAATGAGAAAATAACCAAAGCCTCAATATCTCCGGATTTACTCCTGGTAGTCTAAACGAACCATAGATTTCTTGGAACGTTTTCAGATGTTCCCTAGCATCCTCTGTAGCAGCACCACTAAATTGGCCAGCGGAATTAATCATGCTGAACATCACAGGTTTCAACTCGAAATTTTCAGCTTCTACGTCTGGCAGGGTGGTCTCTAGTTCCACATGATCATTGATCATGTAAACACGGCATGACCGGCGTGCGGCCTCAGCAGCAGGAGGAGCGGCAGGTCGTCCGTTTCCTCCATCTCCGATAGGATCGTTAGGATCTTGGGGATTCCCTTGGTTGTTCATGGCTTCTAATTGTTCTTCAAGGTAATCGTTTCTGGCTAACAAGAGTCGAAGTCGGTTCCTAAGATTGCACGAGCGTTCGATTTCAGGATCTAGCTGATACTCAGGTTCCTTTCCTCGTCTCGATCTGCGCATAAGCAAACGGAAAACCTTGTGAAAATAATAGGATGAACAATCCAAATAAAAATAGAAAAATTAAAAAAAATGTGCAGTAAAAGTAGAGTAAAGATATGTTGCCAGTCCCCGGCAACGACGCCAAAAACTTGTTGCGTGTAAAAGAGTCTATCGCAATACAGTGCAAGTGTACACGGCACAAGTAGTAAAGTGATACACAAAGTATGGGATGTCGAATCCACAGGGACTGGAAATAGCCTTAACCTTGAATTGCTGCATAAGAAAGAAGATAATTTTAATTGTTTGTAAGGGAATTCTAAAGAATACTAAAGATAAAGAAGTAAAGAAATCAGGATAGAGAGAATAGGTCGATATTGATTTGCTCAGTAGTGTAGGTGTTGCAATGTCTAGGACTTTCTGTTCTGTCGTTGCTCCTGTCGCGGCAGCACCTGCGGCGGCAGCGGTCTATTGTTGTCGCAGCAGCGATCACACAACTATGTACTTCAAGCTTGGAAAGAATCCCTGCTGGGCCTTGTTCTATCCCTAGGTCCAAGCCTTTCGATGAACACGTCTTTGATGATACCTCCCGGCGTGAATCGAAGGATGAACACCGATGTTGTTGAATTATTCCTTAGCCACTTAACCTCGTCCTATCCCTAGGTCCGAGATAGTTCAACCATAAACTGGAGAACCCGTACTTATTCCTTTCGTATACTTAACTCTCCCGATATTAAGTAAATGTATAATCTCACAATGCTCTCCCGATACTCTTGCAAGATGTTGAAAACCAGAATAAACAAACTTGAAGTCTATTTTATTGAACAAAAAAATCCTAAAACAATGCAATCCTTGCAACTACTTTACAGAATCAACCCTTAGCCCTAGGGGAAGTTTAGAACATGATGAGAAGGGGGAAAACGACTAGGGTTTAGGGGAAGACAACTATAGAATAAGATATCCTTCCCTATGTCGAATTACATGCCTTTATATAGGCCTTGGGTTCAAGTTTTCTAATATGGCAAGAATACAAGTTTAAATTAAAGTGCAACTCTATTAAAAACTAAATCTTCAGAGTAGATGTCTTTAATTCGTCCTCTCTTCTTGCTTGGAGTTTCTCCCTTGAACTTTGGGCTTGGCCTTGATTCTGATCTAGGGCTTGGAAAAATATATGAGTGCTCCACGACATACCGAATTAATTTCCTCTTTCTGTCGAGCTCCATTTTACTTTTTTCCTTCACCATTGTTGTCGTCCTTAGCTGCCACGGCAGCGGCCTCGGCAGCATCGTCCTTCTCGACTTCAGTCCTGTGTTCTAGCTCTGCTTCTCCACTGCCCTGAGTCTACTACAACAACTACCTACAAAAGTAACCAAAATCAGTAGTAACTGTGCCATTTAATATAATTTTGATGTATAACTGAAATCTATCCTAAATGTAATGAATTATGCTTGAATGCAGCAAGAATATGGGTTAAATAGGGGGTAAAATACAGAACTTTTACACACTCAACAGCCTACATCACGTGAGTATTCGAGCATCCTTGCCTAGAAATAGGGAGGATCACTGTCGACTATCTCGCTGAGCTTGGAATGTTTTCCAGACTTGCCGCAAGGACTTCTTTCTGTTCCACCTGCCGAGACAGTGAAAGTTGCAGGGGCAGTGACCCACTGCGGCTGCGTCACAGGGTCGTAGCCTGCTGCCCGCCATACCCGCCGAAAATATACTTAGGCTTTGCAATGCAGTCTACATGCTACTGAGCTTCACTTGCTTTATCCGATCTATCGACCAAATCTCTCCCTCTCATCCCTCTCACCACTATCTTGATTTAATTTGTGCTTTAATATTTCCACATTGTGAGATTTAATTATGCATTTACTAAATCTTACTGCAGGAAACCATTCATAGAAGCTGCTCCAATCCCTGTGGGAGACGATATCTTTTATACTATAACTTGACAAGAGTGTGCACTTGCGCTCATAAATAAGAGAACACCCAAACGCTCTACAAAATTTTGGAGCCGTTTCCGGGGATTGACAACAACAATCATGTTTTAATTTCTGCACTTCTCTTTTAGTTTTTGCACATTAAGTCTGTTTATTTTATTGCTTAAATTTTTTTGCCTCTTTGTTCCTTTGGTGTATGTCCCGTTGTAGAGTGTCCACGAGTTCTATATTTTGTACACATTCCCGTCCTTATTATTGCTATTCTTAAACTCATTTAGGCATATTTAGGTGCATTGCATGCATGATAACAATATTTTCTCTTTCACCATGCTTTTATTGAATATTTTATGTTTGGTTGAGAAAACATATTGTTTTAGTTTAGTTTTTATTTTTAGGTTTTGTAGCTGAGGAGAGGACAGGAAAGTTGGAGCAAAAGGGGTTGTACGGAAGCAGTTCCAGATGCCGCAAAGGACGTTGCCAAAGCAACATTGCCGCCAAGTGCCGCCCAGGCAGGAGTTACACCGACTTAGTCAAGATGGGTCGCGATTGAAAGAGGGAAATTCCCTGAGCCCAATGAGCCCAGTCTTGCAATTTTCTGAAGCCTATAGCGGCCGGCAGAACTAATCCAAGATTGATAAGTAGGAGTACTTATCCTTACTTGCGGAAGAAGGCAACGTCCAAAGAGTCTATATTTAAGTAAAAAATGAGTTTGTATTTAATGTAAAAATCTTTTAAGAACTTATACTTCAAGGAGGACTCAAACTTAGGCCATGAGCCCTATATATACCCAATGTATGTGAGGGTATAAGGGCATGAAGGGGCATGATGAGGTATAACGAGGCGTAGCGGAGATGTAGCTAGGTAGAAGTGAGTTGTTGGGGGTCGTGGCCCAATTCTCCTAGGGTTTAGGCACTTGTATGTGAAGTAGTTGTGAGAGATGATTGTAATAGTTAAGTATATTTTTCAATAAAATTCAGAGTTTGCTTAATCTATGTACTTCTTTCTTTCAATTAGTTCTAACCAATAAGTTGAGAGAATCCATTTGTCGGGCATGAAAGTGTAAGGCTCACGAAAGGGTTAAGCACGGTCACACCATGTTGGGGCGTGACTAACTTGGTTCCTAACAAGTTCACAAGTTTAAGCGGCTAAAAGGGATCTCTAACCGAATCGACTTGCATGTGTTAGGTTTACGCTGAGATATCTAGGTATTGCCTACATCACGTGAGTATTCGAGCATCCTTGCGTAGAAATAGGGAGGATCACTGTCGACTATCCCGCCGAGCTTGGAATGTTTTCTAGACTTGCCGCCAGGACTTATTTCCGTTCCACCTACCGAGACAGCGAAAGTTGCAGGGGCAGTGACCCGCTGCGACCGCGTGACAGAGTCGTAGACTGCCGCCCGTCATACCTGCCGATGGAGCAAATCATGGCATCGCAAAATATACTTTGGCTTTACAATGCAGTCTACATGCTACTGAGCTGCACTTGCCTTATCCAATCTATCGACCAAATCTCTCCCTATCATCTCTCTCATCACTATCTTTATTGAAGTTGTGCTTTTATATTTCCACATTGTGAGATATAATTATGCATTTACTAAATCTTTGTGCAGGAAACCATTCATAGAAGCTGCTCCAATCCCTGTGGGAGACGATATCTTTTATACTACAACTTGACAAGTGTGTGCACCTGCGCTCATAAATAAGAGAACACCCAAACGCTCTACAAGTGTTTGGCGCCGTTGCTGGGGATTGGCAACAACAACTGTGTTTGAATTTTTGCACTTCTCCTTTAATTTTTGCACATTAAGTCTCTGTTTATTTTATTTCTTAAAATTTTTTGCCTATTTTTTCCTTTGGTGTATGTCCCGCCAGGGCGGCAAAGTTGGCAGCAAACACCCACCTGAGGAGGGGAAGGACATGCCCAGACAAAAAGCCAAATGCAAAGCCCTTAGGAAGTGGTTATGTTTGGGAAAAGCGCTACCCAACATAACCTAATTTTTATTTGATTTTTATTACATTAGGATTAGATTTAATTTTCAATTATTTAATTTTTGCATTTAATTTATTTCAGGTTAGGAATGAAGGCAAGATCAAGAAAGATGAAAGAATAAAGGAGAAACCCAACCAGCGGCCAAGGCAGATGAGCATAACAGCTAGTGGCTTCGTAACGGCTAGCCGCAATGGCTACATTTGCAGCAGTGAGCGGAACGACTAATCACGTTATTCGTGCCGCAATAATTTCCGCCTGTTGGCAGCGTGCCCGCCAAGGCAGCGGAGTGAAACGACTATATAAGGTCAACTATTCTCTCCCCATTCTTCACTTTGCTCTCTCTTTTACTCTTAATTCTTTCTGCCATCTTTGCTTTCAAGATTTCACTTGCTTTATTTTCTTTCAATTTCTTTTTCGTTCTTTAGGAAAATACAACCGTCTCACAAATATAGCCACATCACAACAACCCGCCTCCACATCCAAGCCTCTTTTCCAAAGGTTCTTGAACCCAACTGTCGAGGCAACCTACAAGAAGTACAACATGGAGCGGCAACTCTGGGAAGAAATGGGGTTCCAATACACCAAGCATGATGAGGACCTGTTTGTACGACAACTAGAAGGGATAAACAGCAACCAGGTGCGAGAGTTCTACACCCACAAGCCTACACCGGGAAGTCCTTTCGTATATGTCCGCGGAGAAGGTGTTAAGTTCACGGCGGATACCATCAATAGTTTCTACATCATAGAAATCCACGATAATCCGTATGAAGAGTGGGAGTCCTACCTAACGGTGGCTGACTACAACAAGATTTAGAAAGAGATTTGTAAGCCTAACACCAAGTGGCTAACATACAAAAACAATGGCTCAGTCAACCACTGCGACATGCTTCCAGAGGCAGTCTTGTGGAGCAACTTCGTCCAACGGTGCTTGATGCCCACCACGCATGGATCAACTGTCAACAAGTCGCGTCTGGCCCTAATCTACAACATTATGAAGGGGTGACAAATCAATGTTGGTGAAGCAATTCTAAGGGAGATCTATGCCCACGCAGAAAAGCCAAATGCCAAGGAACCTCTCGTCTTCCCTGCACTCATCACCGACCTATGCGCCAATTTTCGCGTGCCGCCGCACCCCAAGGACACAATACTTCCTACCAAGGAAGGATGGACAAGAAGGGCATGCTAGCAGATGATGCAGGATCCGGAGCCAGAAACACCTTCAACTGCCCAGCCGCCATTCCAACTTGCCGCCACCCCAACAGCAGCGGGCAGTACTGAAGCTGCCCTCCTGTCCGCCATGATCCCACTACTGCATAGGCTAGTCGAAAGCTGCCAAAGGGTCGAGCACAAACATGTGATCTTCACCAAATATGTCACGGACGTGCAAGAGGCCTATGTGGCCTTTTGCTTGACAAGTACCAAGACGACGACTTACAGTTGCGCGTATTCCCAACAGAGTTAGCAGCATCCAAGCCGATCCATATCACACCCAGACCAACTGCTACTCATTTCGCCACTGATAGAGAGGGGTAGCACATCCGCCCCAGAAGAAGGACCTCTCCAACTCCCATCCAGCCATACGATCTCTCCTCCTCATCCGAGTCAGAAAAGGAGGAGGAGACCATCGCTGCCTCACCAGTAGTAAAGAAGGTTGTTGCCAAAGACGCCAACGACTCAGACATGGAGATCTCAGACTCCTTTGATGACAAACCGACAGAGGAAGTAAGGAAAAGAAAGCAGCCATCAACCGAGCCTCAGGGTGGAGGACCTGAATGACCATCCAAGAAACCCCCCTAGCCACATCCAGCCGCCGCGTGGCAAGAAAAAAAGCCCAGCTGCTAGACCATCTGCCACCCGCCGCCTAGTCCTACCCGCCTCAAATGAATCCCCCTCTGGTGCAGCAACAACAGAGGAGAACTCCCCCAGTCTATAGCACCCCTTTTCTTTTTATATTTTATTTTATTTTTATGTTTTTATTTTCTTTTTATGTTTTCTTTTTAATTTTGTAAAGGCATTGAGGATAATTCTAACCTTGAGTTTGGGGGGAATAGTCCTATTTGTTTTTAGGTTCATTTAGCAGCATTTAGAGTGTTATGTAAATTCTGCTCTTTACACTTAATGAAGTAGAAATCTTTAGTTTAAAACTTGTGCCTATGATAGTTAGCCGATTACTTATATTTGCACCATACTTAAAAATTGACCTAACTATGGGAAGAAGCATTAAAAATACTTAGAAATTTTTTATTTTTTCCAATTATTCTTACAATGTCTGTTAAATGCTGAGTTTTTGCTTAAATTATAAGTTTAACACTGCATGCCTTACTTAACAAAAATTCCTTGATTGGATACATGTTTGCCACCACGGCAGCATATGGCAACAAAACAAAAATGGAGAAAACCTTAGAGGTGCCTGAAACAGGCTCTAGGCAGGATGTTTAAAACCCTAAAGGTGCCCGAAACAGGCTCTAGGAAGGATCATGAGCAAGGACACTCCGCTGCTATCAAAGTCTACGTATCTAAACCAAGTGACGGGCAAATTAGCAAGAGTGAATGAAAGCCTTCACAGGATGACATTATTCAAAGGGTTCAGAGTTTTGTAGAGTGCACATATCTTAGCTTTAGACCCAGAGAATAGTTGTGATGAGCTGAAGCCCTTAAATCCATGATCAGAAAAAGAAGACGAAAGTGACCAACTGTGTTGCCAAGGCAACAACTCGAATCCATTTTAGAAATTTCATTATTTTAGGCATTCTTTGTTAACTTAGTTATCTCAACATATTTAGCATGAACACAGACCTGCACAAACTACACTAGCATTAAGAAAAATAAAAATCTAAGTCATTCCATGCCATTCCCTATCACTAACATTAAACAGGCGCCACAACCTTGAGGTAAGAAATCAAGTTAAAGGCTAAAGTTTTTATTAATTTTGTGCAAAGGGCAGATTTACTAACTAGGTTGCATTGCTTGAGGACAAGCAATAGCTCGAGTTTGGGGGTGTGTAGAGTGTCCACGAGTTCTATATTTTGTACACATTCCTGCCCTTATTATTGCTATTCTTAAGCTCATTTAGCATATTTAGGTGCATTACATGCATGATAACAATATTTTCTCTTTCACCATGCTTTTATTGAATATTTTATGTTTGGTTGAGAAAACATACTATTTTAGTTTAGTTTTTATTTTCAGGTGATGTAGCTGAGGAGAGGACATGAAAGCTGGAACAAAAGGAGTTGTACTAAAGCGGTTCCAGATGCAGCCAAGGACGCTGCCGAAGCAGCATTGCCGCCAAGTGCCGCCCAGACAGGAGTTACACTGACTTAGTCAAGATGGGTCGCAATTGAAAGAGGGAAATTCCCAGAGCCCAATGAGCCCAGTCTTGTAATATTCTGAATCATGTAGCGGTCGGCAGAACTGATCCAAGATTGATAAGTAGGAGTACTTATCCTTACTTGCGAAAGAAGGCAACGTCCAAAGAGTCTACATTTAAGTCAAAAAAGAGTCTGTATTTAATGTAAAAATACTTTAAGAACTTCTACTTCAAGGAGGACTCAAACTTAGGCCATGAGCCCTATATATACCCAATGTATGTGAGGGTATAGGGGCATGAGAGGGCATGACGGGGTATAACGAGGCATAGCGGAGATGTAGCTAGGTAGATGGGAGTTGTTGGGGGTCGCAGCCCAACTCTCCTAGGGTTTAGGCGCTTGTATATGAAGTAGTTGTGAGAGATGATTGTAATAGTTAAGTATGTTTTTCAATAAAATTCTGAGTTTGCTTAATCTATGTACTTCATTCTTTCAATTAGTCCTAACCAGTCAGTTAAGGGAATCCATTTGTCGGGCACGAAAGTGTAAGGCTCACGAAAAGGTTAAGCACGGTCACAACATGTTGGGGCGTGACTAACTTGGTTCCTAACAAGTTCACAAGTTTCAGCGGCTAAAAGGGATCTCCAACCGAATCGACTTGCCCGTGTTAGGTTTACACTGAGATTGCTAGGTATTGCCTACATCACGTGAGTATTCGAGCATCCTTGCGTAGAAATATGGAGGACCACTGTCGACTATCTCGCCGAGCTTGGAATCTTTGCCAGACTTGCATCCATGACTTATTTCTGTTCCACCTGTCGAGACAACGAATGTTGCAGGGGTAGTGACCCGCTGCGGTCACATGACAGGGTCGTAGCCTACCGCCCGCCATACCCACCGAGGCAGCAAATCATGGCAACGCAAAATATACTTAGGCTTTACAATGCAATCTACATGCTATTGAGCTGCACTTGCCTTATCCAATCTATCGAGCAAATCTCTCCCTATCATCCCTCCCATCACTATCTTTATTTAATTTGTGCTTTTATATTTCCACATTGTGAGATTTAATTATGCATTTACTAAATCTTTGTGCAGGAAACCATTCATAGAAGTTGCTCCAGTCACTGTGGGAGATGATATCTTTTATACTATAACTTGACAAGAGTGTGCACTTGCGCTCATAAATAAGAGAACACTCAAACGCTATACAATTGCTACTAACGATTTTGAGTATCCCACTGCCAGACTTGGGACAGAGACAAGAACTGCCGGAAAATATGATCTTGATGTGTTGACATCCGTCAATGCTCAGATTCCCAATCCTACTAGCATTGTGAAGACTTTGCAAAAGAGTAATGACCCTCAAGAAGTTAAGGCGTTGGAACCATTTTGCACGATTTGTGGCGAAGACCATCATGTGGATGATTGCCCTGGCAACCCTTAGTCGGTAAATTCTATTGGCAGTAATACTCGCTACTATAATCCTAACTCCAATACTTATAATGCAGGTTGGAGACAACACCCTAACTTGGCTTGGGGAAATCAAGGAGGTAACCAGTACAATGGACAACGTTAAAACAACAGCCAGAGGTAGAATAACAAAGTTGATAACTGCATGAATATCCTTGTTTTCATACCTTTTATGCTATAGCATTTGCATGTTCTTGAGCCCATACCATAGCATTTAGACTGCATTTATGCTGCATTTTCTTCTTCTGGGTGCATCTTTACTTTTGCTGGTTATTAGTCTATGTTGAGTGGTACTGCTCGGAAGGTTGGTTTTGGGTTTGATGATGCACATGAAGGGAGTCCAGCGAGAGAAAGCTGGAACCGGGAATTGCTATAGCATAGTAGAAGTGGATATTGGCCAACACATGAGCTGTGAGAAGCATGTGAATATGTAGAAAAGGATAACCTGACATGTGCAGCAGCCGGTACCCACTTGCAGACTGTCCTCCTTGTCTCCTCGTGGTAGAGCTTGTCGGTGGATATTCCTTGGGATTATCAAGGAATCTTTAGGGTACAAAACCCTAGAGCCTCCACTATATAAAGAGGAAGAGAGGAAGAGAAAAGACTGAGAGGAGGCGAAAGAGAGCAAAGAGAGAGAAAGTTGCAAGGAGAGAGAAACGTTCATCTTCATATTCTCCACTTGGTGTCCTCTATCGTTGAAGCTTCAAGAAGTGTCCTCGCCGGCCTTGAGAGAGGCAGTGGGCCTAAGACAGTCGGGCAGTCCATGGTAGAGAGGGAGTTCACCTTTCTTTCTATCGCTCTAGCATTTCCTGTTTATATCTTTATCTTTGGGATGTTATCACAATGATACGTTGGATGATATTGCCCGGCCACGAACTGTTTTAGGGTGATTGGGTTTGACAGATGATTTTATTTTAAGTACTTTTTAATGCATGCTATAGCTTTTTCAGTGTTTATCATGTTCTATGCTTTGCTTTATGTGTTTTATTTCCTTAAAGAGTTAAGAGACCTCGAGAGTTGGCCGTTCTTTAAGTGTTTGTTGAGGTTAGTAATCGAGAGAGCTAGCCTTTGAACCCCCATAAGCAATGGAGTGGCTGTCAAGAGGCAGACTCTAACCTACCTTAGAGATAAGTGATAGATTTCAAGGGCTAAGAAGGATAGTTCGTGAAGGGTAGGGGAGTGTTAAGAGTTTACGCCGAGAGGTATTGCTGTAGCATTTCTGTCTCCCAGTTTCCTGGCTAGAGATAGTTTAGGAGCACTTTTAGCAAATCCTACCTAGAATAGAAGATAGCTGAAGAGCCTTAGTATCGTTAAGAAGCTTAGTTTAGGTTGTCCATCATTCCCAGCCAGTCATTCCGTAGTGAGTTTCGCATACGAAAGGGGACTTGTTCATCATATTGCTATCTCATCTTTCTTTGCACTGTTTTGCTACTGCATTATTTTACATCATCTCTTTTACTATAGTATTTTCACCTGCAAAAAGTTCAATCAATATTGTTACAGCAAACCGTGAATACCTCCAATCCCTATGGAGACGATACTCACTCACTCATTTTATTACTCGTTCGATGTGTATACTTGCACCATATTTGCGTATTATTTATAGTACATTACACGCAAGCAACAAGTTTTTGGCGCCGTTGCCGGGGATTGGCAATTGGTTGTTTACGGTTTTTATTTATATCACTTTATCTTTTTGTTTTTGTACATACTTATTTAGGTTTTTTTTCATTTTTCTTTTCAGGCGTCCTGCATGACCAAAAGATGACCTAGAAGACCCATGCAATCAACTATTTCTAAAATCGAGCATTTCTTAAGACTTAGGAGACGTGTTCGAAGAGAAGAGACCAGAAACATAAACGGAGAGGTACCACAACCTCAGGATAACAGAGATGCTATGGCAAATGGCCACGTAGAAGTGGCTCGACCTCAAGCAATTAGAGATCATTTGACTCCTATCTTGGACGATCTCTATCCCGGAATAGTAGCTCTAGAAATTCAGGCAGCCCAGTTCAAGCTTAAACATGTTATGTTCAACATGTTGAACACTATTGGTCAATTTGGAGGTATGCCTCACGAAGATGCAGGACAACATATACGTGCTTTCTTGGAAGTTTGTGACTCGTTCAGACAACAAGGAGTGCACGAGGATGTACTAAAGCTTAAACTGTTTCCATATTCTTTACGAGATCATGCTAGAGCATGGCTAAGTGGAGTGCCAGCTGGATCAATGGAGACTTGGACAGATCTATGCAAAAGTTTTCTGCTACGGTATAATCCACCCAATAGAAACACTCAGTTGAGAAATGATATTGCTTCTTTTCGTCAAGCTGATGACGAATCCATGTACAAGTGTTGGGATCGATTCAAGGGATTATTGAGGAAGTGCACAAATCATGGTTTTCATGATTGGACACAAGTGATTATGTTCTATAATGGAGTAAATGCTCCTACAAGGATGATGTTAGATGCTTCAGCAAATGAGACCTTGTTAGACAAATCACCGAAGGAAGCATTCGACATTCTTGATAGGGTAGCCAACAATGACTACTAGTTTCCGACCACAAGGCTTGGAACGGGGAGGAGAACCCAAGTAGTTCGAGAAAGTGAAGCTGAAGACTTGGTAGCCACCCAGTTAGCTGCTATCACTAATATGTTAAATAACCTCCAACGTCCCAGCGATGTCAAGGAAGTGAAGTCCGCAACCTCATATCTCAGATGCGATGGCAATCACCATTTGAGTGAATGCCCTGACAATCAAGAGTCAGCCAACTCTGCGCGGAATTATAACCGCAAAAACAATCCATACTCTAATACCTACAACCCAGGATGGCGTCAACATCCAAATTTCAGTTGGGGTAATCAAGGGCACAACAATTCAGCATAACTAGCGCCATAGCAAAATATGATCGAAGCACCACCTTCTAGCTAGATGATGCCATGGCAAGGTCACAAGGGAGTAGCATCTTCATCAAATAGTTCGTTGGAGACTACATTCAAAGAATTTATGGCTATGACAAAAGATTTCATTGGAACCACGAAAGTTTTGCTATAGGACCATGCAACAAACATTAAGAATCAAGTAGCCTTATTGCAAAGCCATAGTTCTTCTCCCAGAGCCTTAGAAACACAAGTTGGTCAGATAGCTCAAACCTTGCATGTGCGACCACAAGGAAGTCTGCCTAGTGACACTGAAGCCACTAAGCACCATAGCAAGGAGCAATGTAGTGCACTCACATTAAGGAATGGAAAGGAAATTAACAAAGAAGACAAGTTTGAGGGAAAGGAGAAGGAGGAATCTCAGCCCAACTTGCCTCACGAAGAAGATAACTCACAAGACTCTCTAGTTGAAGAGAAGGGTGAGGAAGTCATAGCAAAAAAAACATCGGAGGAAGAGCCTACTTTTGCTATAGAAAAAGATGCAACTCCACCAGTCCAGATAAATGAAGTTAAACCCCCACCTCCTTTTCCTCAACGAATCAAGAAGCAGAAAGAAGACCTTCAATTCCAGAAAGTTGTGGATATCCTAGAGAAATTACATATCAATGTCCCATTTCTAGAGGCCATTGATCAGATGCCAACATATGCCAAGTTCCTTAAGGATATAGTTACAAAAAAGAGGAAGGTTAAGAACCAAGAAACTATCGCTGTAGCAAAAGAATGCTATTCTATGTGGAGTAAGCTGCCACCTAAGAGGAAGGACCCATGTAGCTTTGCTATCCTATGCTCTATTGGCGATAAGTTTGTTGGAAGAGCACTTTGCGATTTGGGATCAAGTGTTAACTTGATGCCTAAGTCGATTTTTCAGAAACTGAGAATACAAGAGGCACAACCCACCAAGGTTGTGCTACAGCTAGCAGATCATTCTCTTGTTCACCCAGAAGGAGGAATTGAAGATGTCGTGTTAAAAGTGGACCGATTTATCTTTCCAGTCGACTACTTAATCATCGACTGCGAGGCTGACATCAACACACCCATTATCTTGGGTAGGCCATTTTTAGCCACCGGGTGAGCTTTAATCGATTGTGAGAAGGGTGAGTTCACGATCCGAGTGGCTGATCAGATGGTCACGATCAATATTCATGACACCCTCAAGTATGCAGACAATTTGAGAGTATGCCAATATATAGATGCTACAGCACAGAATCTGACTGATGAGTTTTGCTGTAGCAATGAGATGCAAATGGAAGAATTTGAAGCACTCTGCAAAGATGATGATTCAGACCTAGAAGAACTCCCAAGGGAGCTGGAGCAGTCTAGTCGACTCGAAGCTAGACCAGGTACATACTTTGAACCTCTTGATTTTTTAGAATTTGTGCCTCTTAAGCCTTCTCTTGAGCATGCACCTACCCTAGAACTAAAACCTTTGCCATCACATCTTAAATATGTTTACTTAAGGAGCAATGAAACTTTGCATATGATAATCTCATCTAGTCTCACACCTAAGCAAGAAACTAGCTTAGTAAACCAGGTAGCTGATCATCTATCTAGGCTAGAAAATGCTATCTCACAAGGTAGTGAATCTGAAATTAAGAAGGAATACCCTGATGAGAAACTGTTGTCTGCTACGACAATTCCGTGGTATGCTGATATAGTTAATTATCTTGTTAGTGTTATTTTGCCTCCTGATTTATCTAGCCAGGGACTCAAGAAATTCAGACATGATATAAGATTCTACTATTGGGATGAACCCTACTTGTTCAAGCAATGTCCTGATCAGATCATAAGGAGATGTGTTCCAGAAGAAGAATACCATAGCATTTTTGCACCATTGTCATTCATCACCGTGTGGAGGGCATTTTGGTGGTGCTAGGACTGCTGCAAAGATTTTGCAAGCAGGATTCTATTGGCATACACTTTTCAAGGATGCACACGATTTCTACAAGACTTGTGATAGATGCCAAAGAGCGGGGAACATCTCCAGGCGGAATGAAATGCCACTGCAAAATATTCTAGAGGTTGAAGTCTTTGACGTGTGGGGAATTGACTTCATGGGCCCGTTTCCCGCATCATATGGAGATTTATATATTTTGCTAGCAGTCGGCTACGTGTCAAAATGGGTGGAAGTTGTTGCCACCCCGAGGAACGACTCCAAGACGGTCATGAAGTTCCTTTACAATAACATCTTCACGAGGTTTGGAGCACCCCGAGCCATCATCAGTGATGAAGGAACTCACTTTGACAACAAACTTTTTGCTAAAGCATTACATCGATATGGAGTTAGGCACAAGATTGCTACAACATATCATCCGCAGACGAATGGATAGGCTGAAGTTTCCAATCATGAAATCAAGCAAATCTTGAAGAAGGTGGTCAAACCTAGGAGAAAAGACTGGTCCCCCAAGTTGGATGAAGCACTATGGACATATAGAACAACCTTCAAGACGCCTTTGGGCATGTCACCCTTCAAGCTCGTATTTGGCAATGAATGCCATCTACCCATTGAGCTTGAACACAAGGCTTATTGGGCAATCAAGAAACTCAACATGGATGCCCAACTAGCTGGTGAAAGAAGGTTGCTAGAGCTTAATGAGCTGGAAGAATTTCGAGCCCAAGAATATGAGAATGCCCGCATTTACAAAGAGAAAACCAAGAAGTGGCATGACAAACATATTTTGCCAAGGCATTTCTCAGAAGGTCAACAAGTGCTTCTCTACAACTCTAGGCTAAAGCTTTTCCCTGGAAAGCTGAAATCAAGGTGGTCAGGACCATTCATCATACACAAGGCGTACCCTCATGGTGCGGTTGATATCAAAAAGTTGGACGATGGTGAAGTCTTCAAAGTCAATGGCCAGCGCCTGAAGGTGTACAGTGGAGCCCCTATCCTCAGAGACAAGTCACGCCTGGATCTACACGATCCTTAAGAGTTTGCTTCTCTAAACTTTATCCTTTATGCTATAGCATGTTTGTAAATAATGCTTTTCTTTTTATTTTAGTTTTTGTGTTATCTTTGTCTTTATTTTCTTATCTTTTCACGTGAACCTCGTACAAGCTTTCTCTTTCATAGTACCATGTCAGGTATAGAGGAAGAAGAGCATGGCTGTCTACAGGGTTGGTAGAAAAAGGGCAAAGGACACGGAGTTTAGTTTTTATCTACTTTAGGGGGTACAAAAAAAGAGAAGGAGGAGAGGTTTTATTCGAAAAGTGGGGGAGGATGAATAAAAAAGAGAGAACAAACAAAAAGTGAGTGAGAGAATATTCATCCAGTTAATGTGGTAGAAACCCTAGCCACAAAATATATTTATTCTCTCTCCAGCCATCATCCATCACATTAACTCCCAACTTTTTCTCTCTCCCTTAAAGCCGGCACACGTCCCCATCACTCCCCTCTCCCATTTAATTCGTTTGTTTCCCCCTCACCTTTTTCAACTTTGCACACTTTCTCAACATCTAGTCTCTTCATCTTCTTCATCTTCTTCAACACTCAACCCTTTTCTTCTTCCCTTTCATCTTTTCTATTTTCTCCAAACACCAAAAGCATTCATCACTTTCCCTTCACATATTCACTCATCCCTACTTTCACAAAAATCTCCATGGCACGTTGCAAGAATTCCCCTAAAACTTCTGACCGCCCTAAAAAACCCCCAGTCCTGAAGATTACTAAGTTTGTCGATGACGCAACAAAGGAACGGTGGAAGAAACTGAAGGATAGAAATGTTCTTCTAGAGTTAGGGTTCAAATACCCTAGTGAGGGGGAAGACCAGTTTGACCAAGAAATCATAGACATCATCGGTAGGCATGAATGGAAGTCATTCGCTGCCCACGTTGAGGAAATTTGCACTTCACTGGTAAAGGAGTTCTACGCCCATCTCACAAGCCCTACCCAGTCTATTGTCCATGTGCGTGGCGAGCAAATCAAGTTCACCGCTGCAGCAATCAACAAGTACTACGAGCTGAAGCAAACTGTGGACCATCACACCACATTCGTGATGACTATGGACGCGCAAACGCAGCGTGAGGTGTTAGAGGACATTTGTTTTGAGGGCACAGTGCTGGACAATAGCATAGCAGTAGAGAGAGGCCACCTCAAGCCAAATGCTAAGGTATGGAATCACTTCTAGCGACACAAGATAATGCCCACATTGCACACAACCACTATTCATATCTCTAGGCTATTTCTTCTCCACTCTATATTGCATGGTAGACACATTGATATAGGAAAAAATATTGTGGATGAAGTTTATGCGTGTTTAAAAAGGCCTCGTAAACCTCAAGTGTTTCCTAACCTGATAACAGCTCTGTGTAAGAGGAAGGACGTCTTTATAAGCGATCTTGTGGATGCAAAAATTTCAGGAAAAATAGGTGTTACTTGCGTGTAGTGTACTATAAATGATACGCAAATATGGTGTAAGTATACACGTCGAACGAGTAATAAAGTGATGAGTGAGTATCGTCTCCACAGGGATTGGAGGTATTCACAGTTTGCTGTAACAATAAAGATTGAACTTTTTGCAGATGAAAATGCTATAGTAAAAGAGATGATGTAAAATAGTGCTGAAGCAAAACAGTGCAGAGAAAGATAAGATAGCAATATGATGAACAAGTCCCCTTTCGTATGCGAAACTCACTATGAAATGACTAGATGGGAATGATGGACAACCTAAACTGAGCTTCCTAACGATACTAAGGTTCTTCATTTGTCTTCTATGCTAGGCGGGATTTGCTAAAAGTGCTCATAAACTATCTCTAGTCAGGAAACTGGGAGTCAAAAATGCTACAACCATACCTCTCGGCGTAAACTCTTAACACTCCCCTACCCTTCACAAACTATCCTTTTTAGCCCTTGAAACTTATCACTTATCTCTAAGGTAGGTTAGAGTCTGCCTCCCGACAGCCACTCCATTGCTTATGGGGGTTCTAAGGCTAGCTCTCTCGATTACTAACCTCAATACACACTTAAAGAACGGCCAACTCTCGAGGGCTCTTACAACTTTTAGGAAATGAAAACACATAAGCAAAGCATAGAACATGATGAACACTGAAAAAGTCATAGCATGCAATAAAAAGTACTCAAAATAAAATCATCCATCAAACCCAAGACACCTAAAATAGTTTGTGGCTGGGCAATATCATCCAACGTATCATTGTGATAACATCACCAAAGATAAAGATATGAAAAGGAAATGCTACAGCGACAGAAAGAAAGGTGAACTCCCTCTCCGCCATGGACTATCCGACTGTCTTAGGCCCACCGCCTCTCTCGAGGTCGGTGAGGCCACTCCTTGGAGCTTCAACGATGGAGGACACCAAGCTGGAGAAGATGAAGGTGAACGCTTCTCTCTCATTGTGACTTTCTCTCTCTTCCGCCTCTCTTTCTCGTATATCTATTCCAAGCTTCTCTCCCTCCTTATATAGTGGAGGCTCCTAGGGTTTTGTGCCCTAAAGATGCCTTGATAATCCCAAAGAATATCCACCGACAAGGTCTACCACGAGGGGACAAGGAGGACAGTCTGCACGTGGGTACCGGCTGCTGCACATGTCAGGTCGTTCTTTTCTCCATGTTCACGTGTTTCTGCAGCTCACGTGCTTCTCACGTGTTGTTCAATATCCACTTCCACCACGCTATAGCAATTCCTGGCACTAGCTTTCTCTCTTGACTCCTTTCCTGCACATCATCAAACCCAAAACCAACCTTCGAGTAGTACCCCTCAATATGGACCAATAACCAGCAAAGATAAAGATGCACCAGAAGAAGAAAATGCAACCTAAATGCAGTCTAAAGGCTATGGTATGAACTCAAGAACATGCAAATGCTATAGCAAAAATATATGAAAACAAGGATATTTGTGCAGTTAACACACCCCCAAACTTAAGCTATTGCTTGTTCTCAAGCAATGAGTAGAACAGAACAAAAGAATTATTATGGCAAAGATTTAACCTAGAGGATTGCTATGGCATCATCTCAGTCCTCAGAAATAACTTAGACAATTAAATATAAACAACCAGAAGTGAGATCCTTAAGAACATTCCTTAAGACTAAGTTGTGTGCATGTGTGTGTGGCTGCCTTCCTCCTATACTTAAGCTAGTGAGATAAATTTTCAAGGAAGCTCCCTAGTTATACCCTAACTATGTTCTCTAGTTCTTTTCTAATTTTAGACTCCCAAAGATATAGGTTTTCTGCTATGAAGGGTGTCAGCTCATCACACCTATCGTCCTTAACTCTAGATGAGCATGGAGCAGACCTCTCACCCCCGAGCTTGTAGGCAGAGTCATCCTGTGACAACTTTCATTCACTCATATGCTATAGCAAAACTTTATTTCTTCTTTTTCTTTCTCTTTTTTATATGCTATAGCAAAGCGGAGTGTCCTTTTACAGATATGTCGTAGCATTTATTTGTTTGTTTGAGCGCATGGTCGTCTAGTTTTTCTTAAGTTCCCTCGAGTTTACATATCAGAGTTCACTAGGGTTCTTCCTGAAATTTTTTCTAACAAACTTACTTATAGAAAGAGAGCAACTGTGTAAATTTTTTTAACAACTAGATCCTAAGGTCAGTTCTACAGATCTCAACTAATTGTGTTTTTTTCTAACTTAGTTCAAGCCTTTAAGATTTCGTCGTTAGGCATCATAAATATATTCATAAGCTGTCTCTAGACTAAACAAAATGCCATAGTAAAAAAAATTATTTCCTTCTATGCATATGCTAAAGCAAAATACTAACTATGAACACTAACACCCCCAAACTTAAGAGATGCAGTGCCCTCAATGCATAAACTAATCTACACTATATGCAATGAAAAATGATTAAAAATGAAATGAAATAATAAAAAAAGAGTTACCTCCTGGGTGCGGAGTCTATGTGGTGTTGTTGGTGTTGTCCATTGATGTTTCAGACGAGTAGTGGTAGGGATCTGCAACATCGTCCACACTCTCGGAGGTGACTGATTGAGCACTGGGTGAAGATCTGACACGTCCAACAGTATGTTTGATGCGTGTCTTTGGTCTGGATGTTGTAGCGTCCGATGTTTGTGCTTTGGTCGGCTCAGGTGGAGGTGTTGGGGTTGTCTCTTTTTGAGGGGGTCCTCATGATCACTTGATATATGTTTTGGCTCGAGAAGTGGGTTTTCCGGTCGTGACGGTGCAAGATTAGTTGCCTTCTTGGTACGTTTCCTTTTCTTGGTCGGGGTAGCCACTGAGTAGGTCTCTTCTACAGTAGGTGGAACCAAAGGAGTTTCTTTTTCTGGCTGGGCAGTAGGACTCGTAGGCGTCTTCTTTCTCGAAGTCTTTTTGTTGGTAGTGGGTTGGACGAAGCTAGGGTCACTGGGAGACATTGTGCTTGTTGTAGTAGTGGTGGGGGCTTGCAATAACTTCATGAGGAATAGTGGAAATGACACGTTCTGGTATGGTAGGAGTTTGTTGAAGCAAGATGATATGGCACCATCACGATGATGGGTATACTTGAAATATGCCCGCTGGTGTGCCTTCATCAAGTTGAGCTTAGCGCTCAGTTCTTTCGTTGTTGCCACCAATGCTGCTACTCCTTCTGCAACAAAACTTTTAGCTCCTCCCTCCACTGTTTGCTGAGGCACATCTTCATTGAATCCCCGGAGTTCCGTAACGAGGGCTGGAGTTAGACATGTCTTTCTTGAAATATTTGCATCCACTAGATCATTATAAAGACGTCTTTTCTTTTGCACAAAGCAACTATCAGGTTAGGGAAAACAAGGGGACTACGAGGCCTTTTCATACAAACATACATTTCATCCACTATAATCTTTCCTATGTCAATGTGTCTAGCATGTAATATTGAGTGGAGAAGAAAAAGTTTAGAGATGTGGACTGTGGCAGTGTGTAGTGTGGGCATAAGCTTATGTCGCACAAAATGGTTCCATACCTTGGCCTCAGGTTTGAGGCGTCCTCTCTCGACTGATCTGTTGTTGTCCAGCACCGTTCCCTCAAAACAAATATCCACTAGCATCTCACTCTGTGTCTGTGCATCTATGGTTGTCACAAAGGTGGTGTGGTGATCTACATGGTGCTTTAGCCCATAGAACTTGTTAATTGCTGCAGTAGTAAACTTTATATGCTCACATCGCACATGGACAATAGACTGTGTGGAACTTGTGAGGTGTGCGTAGAACTCCTTTATTAGTGAGGTACAAATCTCCTCAGGGTGAGCAGCGAATGTTTTCCATTCATGCTTGCCAATGACGTCCATGACTGCCTGATCGAGCTGATCTTCCTCCTCTTTAGGGTATTTAAACCCTAGCTCCGGAAGAACATTCTTGTCTTTATGTTTCGTCCATCGGTCCTTTGCCGCCTCATCGAAAAACTTAGAGATTTCTATGATTGGAGGTTTTTAGGCCGATCGGAAGTTTCAGGGGCATTCTTGCAACGAGCCATGGAGGGTTTTGTTGAAAAATAGGGGAGGAGTGAATATGTGAGTGGAAATGGTGAGGGTGTTTTGTGTTTTTGGGAGGAAATCGAAGAGATGAAGGGAAAAAGAAAAAAATTTAAGTGTTGAAGAAGATGAAGAAGTTGAAGGGACAGGTGATAATGATGAAGAAAATATGGGAAGTTGAAAAAAGTGAGGGAAAACAGATGAATTAATGGAAGAGGGGAGTGATGGGGACATGTGTAGGCTTTAAGGGAGAGAGAAAAGGTGGGAGTTAATGTGATGGTTGACGGCTGGAGAAAGAATATGTAGGTTTTTGTGTCTAGGGTTTCACCTCATTAATTAGGTGAATATTCTCTCTCTTTCTTTTTGTTTTTTCTTTTTTTTAATTCATCCTCCCCCACTTTTTCGGATAAAACCTCTCCTTATCTTTTTCTTTTCTTCCTTTTTTGTACTTCCAAAAGTAGATAAAAACAAACTGCATGTCCTTCTCCCTTTTGCTACCAACCCTTGTGGACATCATGCTCTCTTGTCGTTGTACCTGACATCGTACTAGGAAAAAGAAAGCTTGTACGAGGGTCACGTGAAAAGATATGAAAATAAAAAAAAAAGATAACATAAAAACTAAACTAAAAAGAAAAACATTATTTATGAACATGCTATAGCATAAAAGATAGAGTTTAGAGAGGCAAACTTTCAAGGATCGTGAAGATCCATGTCTGACTTGTCTCTGAGGATGGGGGCTCCATTGTACACCTTCAGGCGTTGGCCATTGACCTTGAAGACTTCACTATCGTCCACCTTCTTGATATCAACCGCACCATGAGGGTACACCTTGTGTATGATGAATGGTCCTGACCACCTTGATTTTAGCTTTCCAGGAAAAAGCTTTAGCCTGGAATTGTAGAGAAACACTTGTTGACCTTCCGAGAAATGCCTTGGCAAAATATGTTTGTCATGCCACTTCTTGGTTTTCTCCTTGTCAATGCTAGCATTCTCATATGCTTGGGCTATAAATTCCTCCAGCTCATTAAGCTCTAGCAACCTTCTCTCACCAGATAGTTGGGCATCCATGTTGAGTTTCTTGATTGCACAATAAGCCTTGTGCTCAAGCTCAATGGGTAAATGGCATTCCTTGCTAAATACGAGCTTGAAGGGTGACATGCCCAAGGGCGTCTTGAAGGATGTTGTATATGCCCATAATGCTTCATCCAACTTAGGGGACCAGTCTTTTCTCTTAGGATTAACTACCTTTTCCAAGATTTGCTTGATTTCACGGTTGGAAACTTCAGCTTGTCTGTTTGTCTGCGGATGATATGTTGTAGCAATCTTGTGCCTAACTCCATATCGATGTAATGCTTTAGCAATAAGCTTGTTGTCAAAGTGAGTTCCTTCATCACTGATGATGGCTCTGGGTACTCCAAACCTCGTGAAGATGTTCTTGTGAAGGAACTTCATGAGCATCTTGGAGTCGTTCCTCGGGGTGGCAACAGCCTCCACCCATTTTGACACGTAGTCAACTGCTAGCAAAATATATAGATCTCCATATGATGCAGGAAATGGGCCCATGAATTCAATTCCCCACACGTCAAAGATTTCAACCTCCAAAATATTTTGCAATGGCATTTCATTCCGCCTGGAGATGTTCCTCGTTCTTTGGCATCTATCACAAGTCTTGTAGAACTCGTGCGCATCCCTAAAAAGTGTAGGCCAATAGAATCCTGCTTGAAGGATTTTTGCACCAGTTCTAGCACCACCAAAATTCCCTCCACATTGTGATGAGTGACAATGGTACTAAATGCTATGGTATTCTTCTTCTAGAACACATCTCCTTATAATTTGATCATGACATTGCTTGAACAGGTAGGGTTCATCCCAATAGTAGAATCTTGCATTGTGTCTGAATTTCTTGAATCCCTGGCTAGATAAATCAGGAGGCAAAATACCACTAACAAGATAATTAAAAATATCAGCATACCACAGAATTGTTGTAGCAGCTAACAGTTTCTCATCAGGGAATTCCTCCTTAATTTCAGTTTCACTACATTGTGTGATAGCCTTTTCTAGCCTAGATAGATTATCAGCAACCTGGTTCTCACATCCTTTCATATCTCTAACCTCTAAGTCAAATTCTTGCAGCAAGAGTATCCATCTAATAAGTCTAGGCTTAGCATCCTTTTTAGTCACTAAGTACTTAATGGCTGAATGATCGGTATGAACTATAACCTTAGTGCCTATCAAGTATGACCTAAACTTATCAAAGGCAAATACTACAACAAGCAATTCTTTTTCAAGAGTGGTGTAATTGATTTGTGCATCATTCAAAGTTCGACTAGCATAATAAATAACATGAAAGAGTTTACCTCAGTGTTGTCCAAGTGTTGCACCAACGACGTAGTCACTTGCATCACACATCAGCTCAAATGGCTCGTTCCAATCAGGTGGAATGACAACTGGTGCTGAGATAAACTTCTCCTTCAGTTCTTGAAATGCGCTATAGCAATCTTTGTCAAACACAAATGGTTGATTTTGCTGTAACAAATTGCATAGCGGCTTTGAGATCTTCGAAAAATCCTTGATGAATCTCCGAAGAAGCCATCATGCCCTAGAAAGCTTCTTACTCCCTTGACAGTTGTGGGGGAGGTAGTTTTTCAATGACCTCGACCTTTGCTTTGTCAACTTCTATCTCTTGCTTCAAGATCTTGTGGCCTAAGATCGTTCCTTACGTTAACATGAAATGACATTTTTCCCAATTGAGCACCAAGTCAGCTTCCTCACACCTCTTTAGAACCTTGGCAAGATTGCCCAAGCATGAGAAGTCATCCATGAAATTTTCTAAAAAATCCTCGACCATGTCTGAAAAGATAGCCAACATACATCTTTGAAAAGTTGCTGGAGCATTGCAGAGACCAAAGGGCATTCTCTGGAAAGCATAAGTTCCATAAAGGCATGTGAAAGTCGTCTTCTCTTGGTCTTCGGGTGCTATAGCAATCTGATTGTACCCAGAATACCCATCGAGGAAACAGTAGAATACCTTGCCTGCTAGTCTATCTAACATCTTATCAATGAATGGGAGGGGAAAATGGTCCTTCTTCGTTGCCTTGTTGAGCTTCCTATAGTCCATGCAAATCCTCCACCCTGTGACGGTTCTAGTAGGCAATAACTCATTTTCCTCGTTGCTTACCATGGTCACGCCTCCTTTCTTCGGTACACATTGCACCGGGCTGACCCATGAGCTATCAGATATCGGGTAGATTACTCCAGCATCAAGCCACTTGATTATCTCTTTCATCACCACATTCCTCATGATTGGGTTTAATCTCCTCTAAGGCTCCACTGAATTGCTGTGACAATCATCAAGCAAAATTTTGTGCATGCTCAAGGGAAGGCTTAGGAGGTACAAATTCTGAAAAATCAAGAGGTTCAATGTGCGTATGTTGAGTGCATAAAAGTTCTATATTTTAGCCCTCATTTATCCATATTATTGATGCACTAAGGCATGTTTAGTTGCATTTTATTATAGAATTTGCATAAACATCACAAATAGATAAATTTGCACATATACTGTTGATTTCGGTCAATTCTTGCAGGTAACTGTCGTGGCAGAATCTAGGGCAACAGAGGAACAGAAGATAACTGTGGTGACAGAACCCAGGGCAACAGAGAAACAAAAGATAACTCTCCTGGCAGAACCCAGGGCAGCAGAGAAACAGAAGATAATTGTCGTGGTAGAACCCAGGGTAGCAGAGGAACAGAAGATAACTGTCGTGACAGAAGTGGTGACAATGTTGAAAAAAAAAACTACCTTATACATCACTGTTGTGACAGTTGCCGTGGCAGATGCCGTGGCAAATGCCGTGACAGTTGCCGTCACAGATGCCGTAGCTGATGTCGTGACAGTTGTCGTGGTAGATGCCGTGACAGTTGCCGTGGCAGATGTCGTGACAGTTGTCCTGGTAGATGCCGTGACATTTGCCGTGACAGATGCCGTGACAGATGTCGTGACAGTTGTCGTGGCAGATGTCGTGACAGAAGTGGCGATAGTGAAGACAACAGAGATGGAAAATGTGAAGTGGAGTTCGATTGATAGAGGATTTCAAGCCTGATTTTTGTAGACCAATCGCATAATTTTTGGAGCCCAGAAGCATAAGGAAGGCCTTGCCCAAAGTTTGAGGAGAAAGTTAAAGGAAGAAGATAGGGCGAACTAAAGGACGTTTATTCAGAGATTTAGTCTTTAACGAATTGTACTTTAATTCGAACTAGTATTCTTGTCCATTAGAAAAACTTGTACTCAAGGCCTATATATATGCTTGTAATTCGACCTAGAAAGGAAGAACCTAGCTCCTAGCCGTCTTCCCCCAAAACCCTAGTCGTTTTCCCTTCTCCATCATGTTCTAAACCTTCCCTAGGGCTAAGGGTTGATCTTGTAAAGTAGTTGTAGGGGTTAAACTGTTTCTTAGGATTTTCTATCAATCAATAAAACTTCAAGTTTATTTACTCAGGTTTCAACATCTCATAAGAGTATCGGGAGAGCGTTGTGAGGTTATCTATTTACTTAATATCGGGAGAGTTAAGTATACAAAAGGAGTGAATACGAGTTTTCCAGTTTATGGTTAAACTATCTTTGCCTAGGGATAGGTACAAGGTTAAGCGGCTAAAGAAGAATTCATAAACTTCGGTGTTCATCCTTCGATTCACGCCGGGAGTTATCATCCAAGACGTGTTCGCCGACAGAACTTGGACCTAAGGATAGAACAAGTCACAACAGGGATTCTTGCCGAACTTGAAGTGCAGATTTGTTGGTTACTGCCGCGACAACAACAGACCTCTGCCGCGATAAGCCCGACGTTATAAGTAACAGAAGTCCTTTGAACAGTGCAATACCTGCACTACAGAACAAATCAATACCAGCCCATTTTCTCAATCTGATTCTCTCTTTCACTTTAGTTTATTCTCAAGAATTCTCAAATCACTTTATTAAATCTATTTCTTTTCTTGTGCAGAAAAATTAATTCTGAAGTTGTCCTAATCCCTGTGGAGACGATATCTTTTATACTATAACTTGACACGGGTTTACACTTGCGCTCCAATTTAATAGGACTTTTTACACGCATCAAGTTTTTGGCGTCGTTGCTATAATTCTGAACTTTAAAACACCCTTGTGACTTATATGTTGTCTAGACTATTGTTAGTGAACTAGAGTAGAAAAACTTAACCACTTGAGTTGCCCCTAGAGGTGCCTAACACTGGCTCTAGGAAAAGAAAAAAAGAAAAAAAGTTAGACTCAGTTTCCCCTAGAAGTGCCTAACAACGGCTCTAGGAAGATAGCTAGAGGTGCCAAAAACAGGCTCTAGTAAAAAGACAAAATAAGAAAAAAATTTGAGTCTAAGTCAGAAAAAAAATAAAGGAGCCTAAGAATTGCCTCCAAGAAAAAATGAAATTTGGCATAAAAAATCAAGTCAGTAGCATAACTATTCTGGTAGCTAAAGGAGTCTAGGCACATATTTGTTCACAAAACCTGCACACACTTGCACAAGAATTATAACATTGCTCTGGATAAGTCCATAAACATCCGAAAAGGTATTGATCTTGATGGTGAATGTGTTGTAGGTAATGGTTGTTCATTAAGTTAAGCCAAAGCTAAAAAAATCATTCTTAGTTAGATTGCATTTGCTTGAGGACAAGCAATAAATCGAGTTTGGGGGTGTGTTGAGTGCATAAAAATTCTATATTTTAGCCCTCATTTATCCATATTATTGATGCACTCAGGCATGTTTAGTTGCATTTTATGATAGAATTTGCATAAACATCACAAATAGATAAATTTGCACAGATACTGTTGATTTCGGTCAATTCTTGCAGGTAACTATTGTGGCAGAATCTAGGGCAGCAGAGGAATAGAAGATAACTGTGATGGCAGAACCAGGGCAGCAGAGGAACAGAAGATAACGGTCGTGGCAGAACCCAGGGCAACAGAGAAACAAAAGATAATTGTCGTGGCAGAACCCAGGGCAGTAGAAAAACAGAAGATAACTGTCGTGGCAGAACCCAGGGCAGCAGAGGAACAGAAGATAACTGTCGTGATAGAAGTGGCGACAGTGTTGAAGAAAACTGCCTTATACATCACTGCCGTGACAGTTGCCGTGACAGATGTCGTGGCAAATGCCGTGACAGTTGTCGTGACAGATGTTGTGGCAGATGTCGTGACAGTTGCCGTAGCAGATGCCATGATAGTTGTCGTGGCAGATGTTGTGATAGTTGCCGTGACATATGTCGTGGCAGATGCCGTGACAGATGTCGTAACAGTTGTCGTGGCAGAAGTCGTGACAGAAGTGGGGATAGTGAAGACAACAGAGATGGAAAATGCGAAGTGGAGTTCGACTGATAGAGGATTTCAAGCCTGATTTTTGTAGACCACTCGCATAATTTTTGGAGCCCAGAAGAATAAGGAAGGCCTTGTCCAAAGTTTGAGGAGAAAGTCAAAGCAAGAAGATAGGGCGAACTAAATGACGTTTATTCAGAGATTTAGTCTTTAATGAATTGTACTTTAATTCGAACTAGTATTCCTGGCCATTAGAAAAACTTGTACCCAAGGCCTATATATATGCTTGTAATTCGACCTAGAGAGGAAGAACCTAGCTCCTAGCCGTCTTCCCCCAAAACCCTAGTCGTTTTCCCTTCTCCATCATGTTCTAAACCTTCCCCAGGGCTAAGGGTTGATCTTGTAAAGTAGTTGTAGGGGTTAAACTGTTTCTTAGGATTTTTTGTCAATCAATAAAACTTCAAGTTTATTTACTCCGGTTTCAACATCTCATAAGAGTATCGGGAGAGTGTTGTGAGGTTATCTATTTACTTAATATCGGGAGAGTTAAGTATACGAAAGGAGTGAATACGAGTTTTCCAGTTTATGGTTAAACTATCTTTGCCTAGGGATAGGTACAAGGTTAAGCGGCTAAAGAAAAATTCATAAACTTCGGTGTTCATCCTTCGATTCACGCCGGGAGGTATCATCCAAGACGTGTTCGCCGACAGAACTTGGACCTAGGGATAGGACAAGTCACAACAGGGATTCTTGTCGAACTTGAAGTGCAGAGTTGTTGGTTGCTGCCATGACAACAACAGACCTTTACCGCGACAGGCCCGACGACATAAGTAACAGAAGTCCTTTGAACAATGCAATATCTGCACTACGGAAGAAATCAATACCAGCCCATTTTCTCAATCTGATTCTCTCTTTCACTTTAGTTTATTCTCAAGAATTCTCAAATCACTTTATTAAATCTATTTCTTTTCTTGTGTAGAAAAATTAATTCTGAAGTTTTCCTAATCCATATGGAGATGATATCTTTTATATTATAACTTGACACGGGTTTACACTTGCGCTCCAATTTAATAGTACTTTTTACACGCATCAAGTTTTTGCGCCGTTGCTATAATTCTGAACTTTAAAACACCCTTGTGACTTATATGTTGTCTAGGCTATTGTTAGTGAACTAGAGTTGAAAAGCTTAACCACTTGAGTTGCCCCTAGAGGTGCCTAACACTGGCTCTAGGAAAAGAAAAAAATTTAGACTCAGTTTCCCCTAGAAGTGCCTAACAACGGCTCTAGGAAGATAGCTAGAGGTGCCAAAAACATGCTCTAGTAAAAAGACAAAATAAGAAGAAAAAAAATTGAGTCTAAGTCAGAAAAAACTAAAGGAGCCTAAGAATTGCCTCCAAGAAAAAAATGAAATTTGGCATAAAAAATCAAGTGAGTAGCATAACTATTCTGGTAGCTAAAGGAGTCTAGGCACATATTTGTTCACAAAACCTGCACACACTTGCACAAGAATTATAAGATTGCTTTGAATAAGTCCATAAACATCTGAAAAGATATTGATCTTGATGGTGTGTTGTAGGTAATGGTTGTTTATTGAGTTAAGCCAAAGCTAAAAAAAAATCATTCTTAGTTAGATTGCATTTGCTTGAGGACAAGCAATAAATCAAGTTTGGGGGTGTGTTGAGTGCATAAAAGTTCTATATTTTAGCCCTCATTTATCCATATTATTGATGCACTCAGGCATGTTTAGTTTCATTTTATGATAGAATTTGCATAAACATCACAAATAGATAAATTTGCACAGATACTGTTGATTTCGGTCAATTCTTGCAGGTAACTGTCGTGGCAGAATCTAGGGCAGCAGAGGAACAGAAGATAACTGTGATGGCAGAACGCAGGGCAGCAGAGGAACTTAAGATAACTGTCGTGGCAGAACCCATGGCAACAGAGAAACAAAAGATAACTATCGTGGCAGAACCCAGGGCAGCAGAGAAACAGAAGATAACTGTCGTGACAGAACCCAGGGCAGCAGAGGAACAGAAGATAACTGTCGTGACAGAAGTGGCGACAGTGTTGAAGAAAACTGCCTTATACATCACTACCGTGACAGTTGACGTGACAGTTTTCGTGACAGTTGTCGTGACAGATGACGTGACAGTTGCCGTGATAGATGCTGTGGCAGATGTCGTGACAGTTGCCGTGACAGTTGCCGTGGCAGATGCCGTGACAGTTGCCATGGCAGATGTTGTGACAGTTGTCGTGACAGATGTCGTGACAGAAGTGGCGACAATGAAGACAACAGAGATGGAAAATGCGAAGTGGAGTTCGACTGATAGAGGATTTCAAGCCTGATTTTTGTAGACCACTCGCATAATTTTTGGATCCCAGAAGCATAAGGAATGTCTTGCCCAAAGTTTGAGGAGAAAGTCAAAGCAAGAAGATAGGGCGAACTAAAGGACGTTTATTCAGAGATTTAGTCTTTAATGAATTGTACTTTAATTCGAACTAGTATTCTTGGCCATTAGAAAAACTTGTACCCAAGACCTATATATATGCTTGTAATTCGACCTAGAGAGGAAGAACCTAGCTTCTAGCCGTCTTCCCCAAAAACCCTAGTCGTTTTCCCTTTTCCATCATGTTCTAAACCTTCCCCAGGGCTAAAGGTTGATCTTGTAAAGTAGTTGTAGGGGTTAAACTGTTTCTTAGGATTTTTTGTCAATCAATAAAACTTCAAGTTTATTTACTCTGGTTTCATCATCTCATAAGAGTATCGGGATAGCATTGTGAGGTTATCTATTTACTTAATATCGGGAGAGTTAAGTATACGAAAGGAGTGAATACGAGTTTTCCAGTTTATGGTTAAACTATCTTGGCCTAGGGATAGGTACAAGGTTAAGCGGCTAAAAAAGAATTCATAAACTTCGGTGTTCATCATTCGATTCACGCCGGGAGGTATCATCCAAGACGTGTTTGCCGATAGAACTTGGACCTAGGGATAGGACAAGTCACAATAGGGATTCTTGCCGAACTTGAAATGCAGTGTTGTTGGTTGCTACCGCGACAACAACAGACCTATGCCGCGACAGGCCCGACGACATAAGTAACAGAAGTCCTTTAAACAGTGCAATATCTGCACTACGGAACAAATCAATACCAGCCCATTTTCTCAATCTGATTCTCTCTTTCACTTTAGTTTATTCTCAAGAATTCTCAAATCACTTTATTAAATCTATTTCTTTTCTTGTGCAGAAAAATGAATTTTGAAGTTGTCCTAATCCCTGTGGAGACGATATAATTTATACTATAACTTGACACGGGTGTACTCTTGCGCTCCAATTTAATAGGACTTTTTACACGCATCAGCGTACCTGGTCTAGCCTCGAGTCGACTAGACTGCTCCAGTTCCCTTGAGAGATCTTCTAGGTCTGAATCATCATCTTTGCAGAGTGCTTCAAACTCTTCCATTTGCATCTCATTGCTATAGCAAAACTCATCAGTCACATTTTGTGTTGTAGCATCTATATATTGGCGTACTTCTTGATTGTCTACATACTTGAGGGTGTCATGAATATTGATCGTGATCGTCTGATCAGACACTTGCATCTTGAATTCACCCTTCTCACAATCGATCAAAGCTCGTTCAGTGGCTAAAAATGGCCTACCCAAGATAATGGGTGTGTTGTTGTCACCTTCATAGTCGATGATTAAGAAGTCGACTGGAAAGATAAATCTATCCACTTTTACCATGGAATCTTCAACTCTTCTTCTAGGCGAACATGAGAGTGATGTGCTAGCTGTAGCACAACCTTGGTGGGTTGTGCCTCTCAAATTCCCAGTTTCAGAAAAATCGACTTACGCATCAGGTTAACACTTGATCTCAAATCGCAAAGTGCTCTTCCAACAAACTTGTCGCCAATAGAACATGGGATAGCAAAGCTACCTGGGTCCTTCCTCGTAGGTGGCAGCTTGCTCCACATAGAATAGCATTCTTCTTCTATAGCGACAGTTTCTCGCTTCTCGGCCTTCCTCTTTTTCGTGACTATATCCATGAGGAACTTGGCATATGTTGGCATCTGATCAATTGCCTCCAGAAATGGGACATTGATATGTAATTTGTCCAGGATATCTACAAATTTTTGGAACTACAGGTCTTCTTTCTGCTTATTGAGTCGTTGAGGAAAAGGAGGTGGGGGTCTAACTTTATTTGTCTGGACTGGTGGAGTTATATCTTTTGCTGTAGCAAAAGCAGGCTCCTCCTCCGGTGTTTCTTTTGTTATGAATTCCTCACCCTTTTCTTAAACTGGAGGATCTTGTGAGTTATCTTCTTCGTGGGGCAAGTTGGGCTGAGATTCCTCCTTCTCTTTTCCCCTAAACTTGTCTTCCTTGTTAATTTCCTTGCCACTTCTTAATGTGAGTGCGTTGCATTGTTCCTTGCTATGGTGCTTAGTGGCTTCAGTGTCACTAGGCAGACTTCCTTGTGGTCGCGCATGCAAGGTTTGAGCTATCTGACCAACTTGTGTTTCTAAGGCTCTGAGAGAAGAACTATGGCTTTACAATAAGGCTCCTTGATTCTTAAAGTTTGCTGCATGATCATGTAGCAAAACTTTCTTGGTTCCCATGAAATCTTTGTCATATCCATAAATTCTTTGAATGTAGTCTCCAGCGAACTGTTCGATGAAGATGTTTCTCCCTTGTGATCTTGCCATGGCATCATCTGGTTAGAAAATGGTGCTTTGATCAGATTTTGTTGTGGCGCTAGCTGAGCAGAATTATTGTGCCCTTGATTACCCCAACTGAAATTTGGATGCTGACGTCATCATGTGTTGTAGGTATTAGAGTATGGATTGTTGTTGCGGTTATAATTCCCCACATAGTTGGTTGACTCTTGATTGTCAGGGCATTCACTCAAATGGTGATTGCCATCGCATCTGAGACATGAGGTTGTAGACTTTACTTCCTTGACTTCGTTGGGACGTTGGAGGTTCTTTAGCATATTTGTGATAGCAGCTAACTGAGTGGCTACTAGGTCATCATCTTCACTGTCTCGAACTACTTGGTTTCTCCTCCCCGTTCCAAGTCTTGTGGTTGGAAACTGGTAATCATTGTTGGCTACCCTATCAAGAATGTCGAATGCTTCCTCCGGTGATTTATCTAACAAGGTCCCATTTGCTGAAGCATCTAACATCATCCTCGTAGGAGCATTCACTGCATTATAAAACATAACCACTTGGGTCCAATCATGAAAACCATGATTTGTGCACTTCCTCAATAATCCCTTGAATCGATCCCAACACTCATACATGGATTTGTCATTAGCTTGACAAAAAGAAGCAATATCATTTCTCAACTGAGTGTTTTTATTGGGTGGATTATACCGTAGCAGAAAACTTTTGCATAGATCTGTCCAAGTTTCCATTGATCCCGCTGGCACTCCACTTAGCCATGCTCTAGCACGATCACGTAAAGAATATGGAAACGGTTTAAGCTTTAGCATATCCTCGTGCACTCCTTGCTGTCTGAACGAGTCACAAACTTCCAAGAAAGCACAGATATGTTGTCTTTGATCTTCGTGAGGCATACCTCCAAATTGACCAATAGTGTTCAACATGTTGAACATAACAGGTTTAAGCTCGAACTGGGCTGCCTAAATTTCTGGAGCTACTATTCAGGGATAGAGATCGTCCAAGATAGGAGTCAAATGATCTCTAATTTCTCGAGGTCGAGCTGCTTCTCCCTGACCATTTGTCATAGCATCTTTGTTACCTTCAGGTGGTGGTATTTCTCCGTTCATGTTTCTAGTCTCTTCTCTTCGAACATGTCTCCTAAGTCTCAAGAAATGCTCAATTTCAGAAATAGGTGATTGCAGGGGTCCTCTAGGTCGCCTTCTGGTCATGCACTAGCATGACACCTGTAAAGAAAAATGAAAAATCCTAGATAAATATATACAAAAACAAAAATAACAAGCGATTAAACAAAAACCATAAACAACAAATTGACAATCCCCGGCAACGGCGCCAAAAACTTATTTCTTGCGTGTAGTGTACTATAAATGATACGTAAATATGGTGTAAGTATACACGTCGAACGAGTAATTATGTGATGAGTGAGTATCGTCTCCACAAGGATTGGATGTATTCACGGTTTGCTGTAACAATAAAGATTGAACTTTTTGCAGATGACAATGCTATAGTAAAAAAGATGATGTAAAATAATGTTGAAGCAAAACAGTGCAGAGAAAGATAAGATAGAAATATGATGAACATGTCCCCTTTCATATGTGAAACTCACTACGGATTGACTGGTTGGGAATGATGGACAACCTAAACTGAGCTTCCTAACGATACTAAGGCTCTTCAGTTGTCTTCTGTGCTAGGCGGGATTTGCTGAAAGTGCTCCTAAACTATCTCTAGCCAGAAAACTGGGAGTCAGAAATACTACAGCCATACCTCTTGGCGTAAACTCTTAACACTCCCCTACCCTTCACGAACTATCCTTTTTAGCCCTTGAAACCTATCACTTATCTCTAAGGTAGGTTAGAGTCTGCCTCTCGACAGCCACTCCATTGCTTATGAGGGTTCTAAGGCTAGCTCTCGCTATTACTAACCTCAACACACACTTAAAGAACGGCCAACTCTCGAGGGCTCTTACAACTTTAAGGAAATGAAAATGTATAACCAAAGCATAGAACATGATAAACACTGAAAAAGTCATAGCATGCATTAAAAACTACTCAAAATAAAATCATCCATCAAACCCAAGCCACCTAAAACAATTCGTGGCTGGGCAATATCATCCAACGTATCATTGCGATAACATCACTAAAGATAAAGATATGAAAAGGAAATGCTATAGCGACAGAAAGAAAGGTGAACTCCCTCTCCGCCAATGACTGCCCGACTATCTTAGGCCCAACGCCTCTCTCGAGGCCGGTGAGGCCACTCCTTGGAGCTTCAACAATGGATGACACCAAGCTGGAGAAGATGAAGGTGAACGCTTCTCTCTCATTGTAACTTTCTCTCTCTTCTGCCTCTCTTTCTCACGTATCTTTTCCAAGCTTCTCTCCCTCCTTATATAGTGGAGGCTCCTAGGATTTTGTGCCCTAAATATGCCTTGATAATCCCAAGGAATATCCACCGACAAGGTCTGCAATGAGGGGACAAGAGGACAGTCTGCATGTGGGTCTGGCTGCTGCACATGTCAGGTTGTCCTTTTCTGTATGTTCATGTGTTTCTGCAGCTCACATGATTCTCACGTGTTGGCCAATATACACTTCCACCATGCTATAGCAATTCCTGGCACTAGCTTTCTCTCTTGACTCCTTTCCTGCACATCATCAAACACAAAACCAACATTCGAGCAGTACCCCTCAATATGGACCAATAACCAGCAAAGATAAAGATGCACCCAGAAGAAGAAAATGCAACCTAAATGCAGTCTAAATGTTATGGTATGAACTCAAGAACAGGCAAATGCTATAGGAAAAAGGTATGAAAACAAGGATATTTGTGCAGTTAACAACATGTCTCACACCAGCCATAGTCACTGAGCTCTGAGGATTCAACGAGGATGTCCCTCAGCAGACGATGGAGGGGGCGCTAAAAGTTTTGCTGCAACAAGGGCAGCTGCATTGGTGGCCACAACAAAAGAGTTGAGCGTTGAGCTCAATCTGATGAAAGCACATCAGTTGGCGTACTTTAAGTATGCCCACCATCGTGATGGTGCTATAGCATCGTGCTTCACCAAACTCCTCCCAGACCAGAACATTTCATTCCCTCTATTTTCCCTAGAGTTATTGCAAGCCCCCATCACTGTCACAGCAAGCCCAGCCCCTCCAAATCAAAGCGAAGTTGACCCTAGCTCAGTCCAGCCCCCTACTAAGAAAAAGACTGCAAGAAAGAAGACACCTGCGACTCCTACTATCCAATCAGAAAAAGAAACTCCCTTGGTTACACCTCCTGTCGAAGAAACCACCCTTGCGCCTACCCTGACCAAAAAGAGAAAACGTAGCAGGAAGGCAACCAACCTTGCGTCGTTGCGACCGAATAACCCACTGCCTAATTCGAACCATATATCGAGTGATCATGAGGAACCCCCTCAAAAGGAGACAACCCCAGTACATACGCCTGAGCCGACCCCCGCACAAACAGAGGATGCTACAGCATCTAGACCTAAGACACGCATCAAACATACCGTTGGTCGTGTCCGCTCTTCACCCAGTGCTCAGCCAGTCTCCTCCGAGAGTGTGGACGATATCGCAGATCCCCACCACTACTCGTCTGAAACTTCCATGGACAACACCAACAGTACCATATAGCCTCCGCACCCAGGAGGTAACTAACTTTTTTCTCTTCATTTATTTCATTTTTCATCATTCTTCATTACATATAGTATAGATTAGTTCATGTATTGAGGACACTGCATCCCTTAAGTTTGGGGTGTTGGTGTTCATAGTTAGTATTTTGCTTCAGCATATGCATAGTAGGAAAGAAAAAAAAATTTACTATGACATCCTGTTTTGTTTAGGGACAGCTTATGAATATCTATGATGTCTGATGACGAAAACTTAAAGGCTTGAACTAGTTTAGAAAAAACACAACTAGTTGAGATTTGAAGAGCTGACCTTAGGATCTAGTTGTTAAAAAAAATTTACACAGCTGCTCTCTTTCTATAAGTAAGTTCGTTAGAAATTTTTTTTAGGAAGAACCCTAGTGAACTCTAGTATGTAAACTCTAGAGAACTTATCAAAAAAAAAGACATCCATGTGCTAAAACAAATGAATAAATGCTATGACATATCTTTTGAAGGACACTCTGATTTGCTATAGCATACTACAATGTAAAAAAATAAAGTTTTGCTACAGCATATGAGTGAATGAAAGTTGTCACAAGATGACTCTACCTACTAGCTCGGGGGTTATAGGTTTGCTCCCTGCTCATCTAGAGCTAAGGACGGTAGGTGTGATGAGCTGACACCCTTCGAACCAGAAAACCTATATCTTTGGGAGTCTGAAATTTAGAAAAGAGCTAGAGAACATGGTTAGGGTATATGTAGGGAGCTTCCTTGAAAATTTGTCTTACTAGCTTAAGTATAGGAGGAAGGCAGCCACGCACACACGTACACAGCTTAGTCCTAAGGAATGTTCTTAAGGATCTCACATCTAGTTGTTTATATTTTAATTGCATATGCCATTTCTGAGGACTGAGATATTGCCATAGCAATTCTCTAGGGTAAATCTTTGCTATAGTATTTCTTTTGTTCTGTTCTAATCATTGCTTGAGGACAAGCAATAGCTTAAGTTTGGGGGTGTGATAACTGCATGAATATCCTTGTTTTCATATCTTTTATGCTATAACATTTGCATGTTCTTGAGCCCATAACATAGCATTTAGGTTGTATTTTCTTCTTTTGGGTGCATCTTTACTTTTGCTGGTTATTAGTCCATGTTGAGGGGTACTGCTCGGAAGGTTGGTTTTGGGTTTGATGATGCACAGGAAGGGAGAAAGCTGGCGCCGGAAATTGCTATAGCATAGTGGAAGTGGATATTGGCCAACACGTGAGCTGTGAGAAGCACGTGAGCGGCAAAAGCACGTGAATATGAAGAAAAAAAAAGACAACCTGACATGTGCAGCAGCCGGTACCCACCTGCAGACTATCCTTCTTGTCCCCTCGTGGCAGAGCTTGTCGGTGGATATTCCTTGGGATTATCAAGGAATCTTCAGGGCACAAAACCCTAGAGCCTTCACTATATAAAGAGGAAGAGAGGAAGAGGAAAGACGGAGAGGATGCGAAAGAGAGCAAAGAGAGAGAAAGTTGCAAGGAGAGAGAAGCGTTCATCTTCATCTTCTCCACTTGGTGTCCTCCATCGTTGAAGCTCTAAGGAGTGGCCTTGTCGGCCTCGAGAGAGGCGGTGGGCCTAAGGCAGTCGGGCAGTCCATGGTAGAGAGGGAGTTCACCTTTCTTTCTGTCGCTTTAGCCTTTCCTGTTTATATCTTTATCTTTGGGATGTTATCACAATGATACATTGGATGATATTGCCCGGCCACGAACTGTTTTAGGTGCCTTGGGTTTGATGGATGATTTTATTTTAAGTACTTTTTAATGCATGCTATAGCTTTTTCAGTGTTTATCATGTTCTATGCTTTGCTTATGCGTTTTATTTCCTTAAAGTTGTAAGATCCCTCGAGAGTTGGTCGTTCTTTAAGTGTTTGTTGAGGTTAGTAATCGAGAGAGCTAGCCTTAGAACACCCATAAGCAATGGAGTGTCTGTCGAGAGGCAGACTCTAACCTACCTTAGAGATAAATGATAGGTTTCAAGGGCTAAGAAGGATAGTTCGTGAAGGGTAGGGGAGTGTTAAGAGTTTACGCTGAGAGGTATTGTTGTAGCATTTTTGTCTCCCAATTTCTTGGCTAGAGATAGTTTAGGAGCACTTTTAGAAAATCACGCCTAGCATAGAAGATAGCTGAAGAGCCTTAGTATCGTTAAGAAGCTTAGTTTAGGTTGTCCATCATTCCCAGCCAGTCATTCCGTAGTGAGTTTCGCGTATGAAAGGGGACATGTTCATCATATTGCTATCTCATCTTTCTTTGCATTGTTTTTCTGTTGCATTATTTTACATCATCTCTTTTACTATAGTATTTTCACCTGCAAAAAGTTCAATCAATATTTTTACAGCAAACCGTGAATACCTCCAATCCCTGTGGAGATGATACTCACTCACTCACTTTATTACTTGTTCGACGTGTATACTTGCACCATATTTGCGTATCATTTATAGTACATTACACACAAGCAACAAATGCCATACTAGCATTTAATCAGAATGTCATACCAGTGCGAGCCCAGAACAATTTCCATCAAGGGTAGCGATTCAACCAAGGAAACACTTTGACTGACTACATAGAGAGGAGCGATGCCACTGTTCAAAGTTTAGCAGTATCAATGCAAAACTTGGAAGTTCAGCTTGGGCAGATTGCCAATGCCCTTAGCTACCGACCTCGGGGAGCTTTGCCAAGCGATACTAAAGATGCTCAACACAAAGACAATGAGCAATGTAAAGTTGTAACTCTTCAGAGTGGCAAGCAATGCGAAGCAGAGATAGCAGCCAAGCAACCAGTTCAATGCCAAGACAAGAAGCTGATGCCAACAGTCGAAGACAAAAAAAGCTGAGAAAGAAGAAATCAAAGCTGATGATGATAGACCATTACCCAATGAAAAACAACAATCTAATGCCAAACAGTAGACTGATGCCAATCAACAGACTAATGCCAGGCAGGAACCCAATGCCAACACCACTTTGGCAAAGCCAACGGAGACACTCTAACTGGCAGACCGATCGTTTGCACATCCCATCACCTTTTCCAGCAAGGTTACAAAAGCATAAGTACGAGTAGCAATTTAAGTGCTCCATAGAAGTTATTAAAAAATTACAAATCAACATACCGTTGGTAAAAGCTCTTGAGCAAATACCCAACTATTTCAAATTCATGAAGGACATTTTGTCCAAAAAGAGGAAGTTCGGAGAATTTGAGACTAGCTCTTACACAAGGATGCAGTGCAATGATCCTAAACCGATTGCCACCGAAGCTGAAAGATCTAGGCAGTTTCACATTTCCTTGTACCATTGGCAATAGATTCATTGGCAAGGCACTTTGTGACTTGGGCGCCAACATCAATCTGATGCCAGTGTCAGTCTTTAGAACCCTTGGTATAGAAGCAAGACCTACCACTGTGACACTCCAGCTGACAGACCGATCGTTTGCACATCTCAAGGGTAAGATAGAGGATGTGCTGGTAAAGGTAGACAAATTCATTTTCCCAGCTGATTTTATCATCTTAGATTATGAGGCGGATGCTAATGTCCCAATTATATTGGGTAGACCTTTCCTTGCAATTGGCAGAGCTTTAATCGATGTTCATAAAGGTGAATTAACTATGCGCATGAATGACCATCATGTTACATTTAATGTGTTTCAAGCTTTGAAATGTGCAGGTGAACCTGATGAATGCTGAACCAATGCAATGATGGAGTCTGTATTCACTATGAACATGGCACAACTGTGCCAAGAAGATGATGTCAGCGAGCTTGCTGGCATAGCATAGATATTTGAAGAACCTGAAGAATCAGCTTTGGAGGCTGAGGATGTGAATCATTTTGAGCCACTTGAGTTGGCCGTCAGAGAAATTAAGGCACCGAAGCCATCAATTGAGGAGCCACCAGCATTGGAGCTTAAACCATTGTCAAATCACCTTAAGTAAGCTTATATAGATAAATACTCAATGTAAAGTGTCCCAAAGTCCCATATTTCATACACTTTCCAACTCTTATTTCATTGTTCTGCCTTACTTTTATAGCTTATCATTCATTTGGTGAATATGAGATATTGTTCTAGTGTATTCTTTCTTGTAGGTACTAACAGCTGAACGAGGGAAACGAGGAGCGGAGGACATTACACTGAGGAACAAACCCATGAGCTGTATTGAAGCAGTTCCAACAAAAGTAAGTTGCTGACGAGCACCTGCCGAGCAAAAGCTGTTGCCGACCTTGCTGCCGCGGCAGCTTACTATGGAAGTTTGGAGAAGCGGAACACGATTTGTAGAGCTAAAACTCCCGATTCTATCACCAGCATTCACGTGATTTTCCGACATCTGTAGCAGCAACTAGGGCTGCCGAAGCAAAACTCTGAAGCTTACTTGCGGACGAAGTCAAACGGAAAAGAGTCCATATTCCATGCAAAGAAGTCAGCATTTAAATTCATATTAAAGAGGGAAAGCTACTTTAGAGGACTTCTACTTTAAGAAGGACTTAACCTAGTCTTATAGTCTACAAATACCCATTGTAACTCCTAGTTCAAATCATCTTAGGTATTCTATAGACTTCTCTTGTGCTCTCCATCGCCGCCATGTTCTAATTCCCCATTGGGTTAGGGTTATGTTGTACCTAGAGTGAAACGGTTGTTTTAGGTTTTTGAGTTATTTCTTCAATAAAATATTTCAAGTTTACTTAATTCATTGTTCTTCATTCTTTCAATCTTTCCACACCAGTCGTTTGAGAGAATCCATTTGTCGGACACGAAAGTGCAAGGCTCACGAAAGGGTTAAGTACGGCCACAACGGGAGGCGTGACTAACTTGGTTCCACACTAGTCCACAAGTTTCAGCGGCTAAAAGGGATCGCTAACCGAGTTGATTGCCTTGGTTCCACACTAGTCCTCAAGTCATCAATCTCGAGCATCTTTACCTAGAAATAGGAGAGATCACTGTCGACTATCCTGCCGAACTTGAAGTATTTGCCAGACTTGCCGCCAGGACTTCCTTCCATTCCACCTGCTGAGACAGTACACACCTCTGCAGTGGCAGTGACCTGCTGCGGCCGCGTGACAGGGTCGTAGTTTGCTGCCCGCCATACCCGCCGAGGCAGCATATCGTGGCAGCAAAGGATAACTCATACCTATTATAACGCAGTTTTCACACTAAGTGGCAGCATAACCATGTATGCTCTAACAAC